>JAWZYU010000011.1:0-2555833 GCA_038380435.1 Ryuthela nishihirai
AAAATGGGTGATCCATGTCCTCGGAATCGAGACTGCCAGAGGGGATAAAATTTTGTTTTTAGGCACCGGTGGAGGCCACTTAGGTTTGGAAGTTTTTTCTGTCTGTGGGTGGAAGGAGGAGACCTTCTAGTGGTGGAAGAGGAAGGTACCACTGCAGCAATGAAAATCAGTGTTGATGTCGCGATGGACACCAACTTCAGTTTTGACTGCGTAAGAAGGTACTTCGTTGCGGCCGAGAAAGATTGAGATGTTGGTATGCTGATAACTGTCTGCACCACCACGGAAGCTATCGCAATGATGGGCCTTCTGGTCACTTCCCCAGCATAGGAGACCTTGCCAGGTGGGGCAGGTGTTGTAGCAAGCTCTCTTGCCTCTGGATAAGAGATGGTATTCAGCGTTTTGAGGTGCTGTACTTCCTTCTCCTTCAGCCACTTTGGACAATTGCAGGAGTACGTCGTATGTTCGCCAGTAAAGTTTATGCAGCTGGCCTTTTTTTGCTATGCAGTCAGGTATGAGATGATCCTGACTGCCACAAAGAGTACAGGTAGGTTTGCCCCGGCATGCTCTGTGAGCATGGCCGAATCTCTGGCATTGAAAACAATGCAGAGGGTTTGGTATATATGGCCGTACCTTGCAGTGTAAGTACCCTGCCTTCATGGAAGTAGGTAGGTGTGGCGTGTTGAAAGTAATGAGCAGTGCCCGGGTGGGTACTAACTTTCCATCACAGCATTGTGAAACCTGGTAGACTGCTGTCACTCCCTGGGAAGAAAGCTCCGATAGAATTTCCTCCTCAGAAACGTTGAGGAGGCCTAACTCGGAGATCATGCCCCTGTAGGAACTAAGCGTCTTGTGTGGGGTGACAGTGACTGCCACCCCACCAATCGCTGTTACTTTCACGAGTAACCATGAATGTTTGGAGCATGCAGTTTCCACCTGTAAGTCACCAGATCTTAGGCACTTGACAGATTTTGGTTCTCCCGCAGGATCTTTCAATCCTTTGTTAATAAAAAAAGTTTAAAATGTCTTCAATCACCTGATCACCTGTAGAGTGGATGTCCAGGAATCTTGGAGAGGGAAAAACACACGAAGATGATAGCAATGATGAAAATGAAGACACAGAATATAAGGGCTTGTGCTGAGCTCTTTTTGAGCATTCGCTGATAAAATTCCATTTGTGGAACTTATGGTTGTGTTTTCTGGTGCAGTGTCCGTTGTCCCCACCCCCCATTATTGCCACCATTTAGTCCAACAAAGGGACGCCCAATCGGGCACCATATCCACACAGTCAGTGAGCCAAGCCCTCATAACTAGAGAAAAGGAAAAGAAAAATAAGAAAATAACTCGCGTCCTCACAAAAGAAAATAAGGGAAAAAATAATAATGTGAGAAAAGAACTGGCCTCACAAAGGAAAGAAAACTATAAAATTAATAACTGTGTGGGGAAACTCTTAAACCGTTGCCCGGACGTGGGCAAGGTTACTCACCGCTCTGCATGGCTGACCCTAGCAGGACCTGCACACCAACCAATTGATCCTGCGGGGGCCCCCACAGTACCTCCCATTTACCTGAAGCAGAGGCCCGAACAATGTATAGCAGTGGCCCCGAATTTTCTGCCCAGCCCCGCAACGGACAAGCTCCCCAATGGCAGGAAAGACAAAGGGGGCCGCACCAGTCATGAGCTGAGGAGAGAAGATGGGGACCCCCAAGCAACAGCCGGGATCCTCCTTTCCAGGGACACAGGTCTCTGCACACGTCAAACATGAGGGCGAGCATTCAGGACCCTGTGAAAGTATCCAAGCCAGTGGAACCTTCACAGGGTGGTCCCCTCACCACAGACTGAAGTTGTCCATCAACCAAATTTTTTACTATGTTAACGACAATGGACAGAACTTTACCTGGAACTGAGAGTTGACTGATGCCTCTAAAGTTACCAGAAAAGTTGCAATCACCTTTCTTGAAAATAGGAAATGTAATACCTCTATTAAAACTCCTTAGGAACAAACCCTTTGTCATAAAAAATACTCTACTCTCACAGTCAGTCATTTGACAGCAGAATCATTAGCAGTTCTAAGCATTTTAATTCCGATTTCATCTACCCCTCAAGACTTATCTAGTTCTAATTTATAGATAGCCCATCTAATCCCACGTTGCGCTATGGGAAAGTTATTAAAACAGGTAAAAAATAAAGCTATCATCATGTAAATGTTTACCTTTCACACAGCCGGAGTGTCCAGCTGGCAATGATCCACAATGAGACCATGAAAACTAAGAGGACCGTTCCAGGACATATCGTCATCAAGGTTTTGAGGACAAAACGGGTGTTGAAATCGATTCGATTAAGGGCTCCTATGCTCCTCGAAGAGGCATCGGTAAAGAGCTTGCTATGAAGGAGCATCACCCGGCAGATGAGGTAGAGTCGCAAAAACATCGGCAGCGACAGGGTCACGTCGATCGTCACCGGTCGTGAGGCGATGCGGTTGGCGTGATTCGGCAGTTTCGTCACCCAAAGGAAGCAGAAATCTCCGGGTGGAGGATGGATCGTGCAGATCGACATTTCCAACAGGATGGTGGCCACCCGTCTCCACGTCATCGCTATCCTCCAATCTTCTGCGCAGTTGTCAATCATGAAGAGCTTTAGAAAAGAAAAATAAAAGTGTCGTTTCAGAAACGGGCACATCGGAAAAAAAATGTTCAATTGGAGAAGAGAGAGAAAAATATTTGGGATTTTTATAGGGACAAATCACAATGTGCAATGCATTATTTCTTAAAACATTTTGCGTTAAATGCAATATAACAATTTTTTCATCACACCCTATTTAGCCACCCTCACCCCTGCATCAAAGTCATGGCGTTAAATGCAATATAACATTTATCATGAACAAAAGTAGGTTCATGTAGAGCAGTGATTCCCAACCTTTTCTGGACCATCGCCCCCTTTAGAAGAGAACAAAAATTTCAACGCCCCCCTAGTCCATAATAGTTAATTTTACATGAAATATTAAAATATTGTTGCATATTATCTGTACCTAATTTATCTGTTTATTTATCTATTAAAAATCATAAAGCAGAAATTAATAATACAACAACCAAATGTACAATAAAATTGTTTATTAAAATTTTAAAAATAAACACAGAATCAATAAGAAATAAAAAAATAATGAGATAAACACAAAATTAATGATAAATAAAAAAAAAATTAATGAGATGGTTGAGGCTGGTGGAGTGTTAACAATTTGTTAATGTCGGGTTCCAATTTCGTTAACATCAATCGCAGATTCAGTGATATGTAGTCTGTTCCTCTTCTTTGACAGTAAATTAGCTACTGCACTGAATCCACGCTCAGCCATATAGGACGAAGGAAATGCGATTAAAAACTTCTGTACTATTGCCCACAATCCAGGGTAGAGAACTGGTATTGATTTTTGAAGCCAGAACTCTTGGTATCCATGTTTGAATTTTACTTTGAGTTATTCGTTAGTCGTGAGTTCTAAGAGTTCCTCTTCCAAATTTGATGATTCTTCAGTATCTGTGTTTGCGAAAGGATCTAAAATCCAACTCGGTATATTCATGTTTAAAATATCTTGGAAACGCTCCGTAAAATCAACATGAAGAACATCCAAGTGTTGGCAGTAAGTAAGCAAATTTTCCGGTTTTGCAGAGACTGTTGATAATGTGGGAAAGTGGTTGTATTCACCTCTACCTAGATTTCGTTTGAATAGAAGAAGTTTTCTCGCAAAAGCAGCTATGACGTTTTTTGTTTTAATTAAATTCAACTTATCACCTTGCAATTGTAAATTAACTTGATTAAATATTTTAAACAGGTCTGTCAAATAAGCGATGTCATTTTTTGACGTAATCAGGTTTTCGCGCAATTTTTCGTCTGTCTTCAACAAAGTCCAGTACTGAGTCAAATAGATTGAAAAAATGATTCAGACAAACACCTTTAGAGAGCCAACGTACTTCTGTGTGCAGCAGCAAGCGATTGTAATCTTCATCATTTTCATTACAAAGCTTACCAAATAATCGGTCATTCAATGAATTGCTTCTAATCTTATTGATTACTTTAATAACGTAATGGAGCGACGTATGCAGACGTTCATTCAAATTTTTTGCAACCAAATGCTGACGATGAACAATACAATGTACAGCGAGTACATTTGGTACTGCTTGTTTCAAATGCGCTATGAAACCCTTATGACGCCCTGTCATTGCTGGAGCACCATCAGTAACAGCAGACAAAATATTGCAAATAGGAATTTCTTTCTCTTGAAAAAACTTTTGCATGGTATTAAATATAGATTCTCCCTTTGTATCAGATTTCAAATTTTTAGCAAATAATAACTCTTCATGAATTTTTTCTTCTTTTATAAATCGTACGTATGATAAGAGTAGAGCTTCGTTATTTGGTAGAGTTGATTCATCGAGTTGAATGGAAAATTTGCAAGTCTTTAAGTAATCACATAATGATATTTCAAAGTCTTTTGCCATTTCATCTATTCCTCTTTGCACTGAATTATTACTGAGAGGAATTTTTTTATGATAACTGACGGTGTCTTATGATGAAGAACAGTTTTTAATATCTCTTTGACTGCCGGCAAAATTAATTCCTCGCCAATTGTGTGTGGTTTTCCTGCTTTTGCGATTAACAATGAAACGTTATATGAGGCTCGTAGTCCATCATCATCTTGTTTAGAAGACGACGCAAAAAGTTTTGACATAGTTGGCTGTTTTAAATATTGCTTTTCCAGTTCTTGAAAATAGGATAAATCTTTGTTCTTCTTATCAGCATGCATTTTATTTAAATGCTCTTGTAGCCTAGAAGGTTTCATAGCTTCATTTGAAAAAACTTTTCGGCAAATTAAACACATAGGTAATGATTGGTTTGTAGGAGAGTACGTAAATCCATATTTCAAATATTCAATACTGTACTGCCGGCATTTCTTTTTAGATGTAGATTCAGACATTTTCAAATACAAATTAACTTCTCAACAGATTTATAGATAGTTATAAAAATAATGTTTATAATGACTTCTAACACTTATCACTCACGATTATTTATCACGGCGAAGCACATAAAAATAATAAAACATTCCTAGAGCTATCGCTTTTATAGATTTGATTTTGTGCACGCATTAAATTGTATGTTTGCGATGCCGGCGTACTTGCTCCGTAAACAAGTCATTTCAAGCTTCCATATTCTTGTCGAAACATGTTAAATTGCATGAACCACGTGTTTGCCTACCAACTTGCAAGGACTTGTCACCGTCAATCTATTCTAAACTAAAACAAATCAGTTATAGGTATACCTAATGCTAATTTAAAAATGCTTATTAACGCGATAACAATAAGATAATTTACATAGCTAGATAAAATATTTATTCATGAAAACAGGTATTTTCAAAGTATTTTATTATATTAAAAAAATAATTTAAAAAAAATATTAAATATAATAAATTTATTATTATTATATTATTATTGCATCAAGGTTGATTTGCCTATCAGGACGGACACACATGTCCAACATAATAAGCCTGATATAGTAGTGCATGTTAAGGTATTGAATGAGATTACAATTATTGACGTAGGAATAACATCTCAGGATAACCTGCAGACAATAGAGGTTGAAAAGCAGAGGAAGTATGATCTGCTGGCTAATGAGTTGAGCCTAATTCACAAATGTAATGTTAATATTATACCTTATGTTCTGACGTGGGATGGTATTGTAACTACGTACCATAAAGCATACTCAAAGCGACTTGGAGTGGGAAAACATATTGAAGCTTATATCCAATCTGTGATCTTGAAGAGAACTTTTGAGAGCATCTCAGTCGACTTCAGACGTACCAGTACGCTAGTAGGCGGTAGCAGGGAACTTATTGTCCAAGCTGCAGTTGAAAAGCTGTACATGACGGATGAGGTAGTGGATGCCAGAATCACCAGGAAGACACCACAGAATAGAAGAGATAAAAAGATTGTCACAGAAAATTCCATTAAATTTATTTATTTATTTGACCGCCCCTCTTCACTGCCTCAACGCCCCCCATTTGCCTCTGGATCCGCTACCGCCCCCATGGAAAGCTCCAGCGCCCACTGGGGGGCGGTATCGCCACCGTTGGGAATCTATGATTTAGAGCAAGGTTGCCTAATTGCAAGATATTTTCATTTGGCTTCGTTGTTCATTGTTAAAATTAAATATATCTGTTCCAGACGAAAGAGTACACCATGAACTACATATGCAGAGTCTTTTGTCTAAAAATGCCCCATTTTAACACAAAATGTTTTACCATAATGTCCTGCGGAACGGTTTCTAAGTCCATGATAGGATTCCTTATGCCACGAGAGTGTTCCTAGCAATGGCCAAGTATAGGTGACACCAGGCCCTGATTGGAGGCTTTTTTAGAGGGAGATTAATTATTAGAATTAAGATAATTTTTTTATGAAATAGGAATATATTTTCTTTATCGTTTTATTAATTGTACAATGAATGCATAGAAATCACGAGACATGACATCAGTATCATTTATCATTTCACAAAATTATAAACATATTATATTGAGCATTGGGCCCTAGTTTAGCCGAACCATTAGAACCACGGTAGTTACGCCACTGGTTCCTAATACCATGACAATTGAATAAACAATGGAAAATGTTTAACATAAAGCTTTCTTTAATATTCTACTTACAGTAAATAAGAAAGGCATGCAAACGCTTGGTCCCTGCATCCTCGAAACAAGCTTGATGAGGATGATGATGATGATGCCATGCACAATTGTGAAACTAACTTTGATGCAGGGGTGAGGGTGGCTGAGTGAGTAGCGGGCCAGGCTCATAATCTGTAGTTCTGAGGTTCGAGTTCCACCTGGACAAGCGTTGAGATTTATCTGCACAAACTCTCCGCCCTAATCTCGGTCAGTAGGGAATATCTATGGATTTGGGAAGGCCGTTGTTCATCGGATGGGACATAATGCAGTGCCCCATGTGTGGGAGAGCCATACCCTGTGCACGACAAAGAACAGACTGGATAGCCTTGATGGGAAACTACCATCTGTCTCTCAACTGCTGCCCAGTGGGTCCCTTCCCTCCAACCTTGAATCCAGTCTGAGCCCTCGGAGTCCTCGTAACCTGGCCATTTAGTCCATTGTGTGCAAAAAAGCGTCACTCAGAGGTAAAACAACCCAATCCACTTCATTGCATCATCTTCACACATGGAAAACATATAAACATCTTTCGCAAAGTCATCACTAAGTTTCTCACATTTGCGATAATACCACTAAAGTACTGAAATAGATAAAACAAAATTAGGGGTATCACTGAAATAGGCAATGTTACCCTATACATTCATTCTCGCTATCTATGTAATATTCAAAAAAACTTCAGTGTTAGGTTCTTTTGATCTATATAATTTTCACCATTGCTCACTATAATATTATATTTTAAGGCAAATGCAAAGAGAAGAGGTAATTTGATAATCAATAATGATTACAATAAATTAGTTTTGCATATTAACTCATAACCGGTATGTGATGTGAGGTCACTCATATCTCAGCAGTACTTCTTTTCAAGATTCCTACTCGAAGCATTTTTGAAACCAGCATTCCTTTTTCCCATAGTCAATCAAAGCTTGGCATTAACCAAAACAGTCAAATGCTCTGTGTGCTAAGGGATATTCGGTATTCAACTTTCAGGGACTATCCCCATCAGTTACATTCTAACTTTCTTCCCAACGTTTGAAAGCAAAGGATCGTTGTCTTTCATAATTTTGACAACGCACAAAATAGAAATCAAAGGAGAAAAAGATGCATGCCGCTCAAAAACAGTCATCGTTATTCAAATATTAAATCCAGAATTTATTAACATATTTAGGAATAATCAACACTGCGCACTAACTTTTTTCTCCCACGTCTGAGTATTACCAGTTTTCATTTTCTCAGTACATATCTGAAGATGTTCTGAAGATGTTCTATGGCAATTTATTTTCTAATAAATTCCAATACATTTATCATCAATGGCTAGGTTATCCTTTCCTCAGAGAAAAATAATTTAAATTTATCAAGATCAGAATAAAGCAAAGCTATAGCTGAAATATCCATTTACTATTTACATGAAACGCAGACATTTGAATGGCAAACTGCCCCATGTTTTGAAAACTCAATTGCAAAATGAAGATCATCTTGACAACTTGTGAAATTAATGAAAATATTTTTAAAAGCTATTTTTTACATTCTGCACATAAATCTGAATTTAATTTTATGCAATTTAGTATTTTCTGTTTATGTCGAAAAGCTATTAAAAAAACTGCAACCAACGACAGAGGACACATTAATGCTCTTGACCATAATTCGCTGTTTCCCTGCGGATTAGAATTCAGAGAAGAGGAAGCTGCAGTCTTAGAGATGTAGAAGAGAATGTACCTCGTACCTTACAAGTGAAACTTTTGAGAAGTAAGCAATGTTAATCTTTACGGGGAGGGGGAAGGAGTTGCGTTACAAAATGAAAATATTGTTACGACAATTAAAGATTGTTGTAATTCATAACTACGACAATGAATCGTGATGTGATGTGTTGTCTTGAATTACAGCGTGAGAATTACGTTATCGACGACTTCGAACAAAGAACCTAACTGGAAAATAAGGAGTAAGAGAATCGTTGGAGTTGGAGTTGGAATGTGAAAGGAAACGTAGTTGTCTCATTTTGTGCACGATAAGATGGTCTAAACAAGAAGTGTTTTATGTGGATAAGTTATTATTTTTAATTCTACTTGTGGATTGACAAGAAAAACAAGGCTGTTAGGACACTTAAAAGTGTAAATGAGATTTTAGGTTAGTCGAACATACAGAGCTGATTTCAAGTGTTCTGTAGGAAGAGTTCATCAATTGGTGTATAGTTACATTTAGTTTGTTTACAAGAATTTGTAAAGTTATTCTCGACAGGTTGCAGATTTGTTTACAAATATGACTGTACTGCTCATCGACTGATATAAGCTTTATTTTATGATTTGAGTGTAAATAGTAATAGATCTAAGTTCTTTTGAAGATTTATTTTTATGCTGATATAGAAATGCTGCTGGTTGACTTTAGTTCATATAAATTATTTTATCCATAATTTTGTAACGATTTGCTTTGTTTTAGAATTAGAATTGTTATATACTATTTATTTGAACTCAGGCTCGGTTTTCATTCATTTAATTCATAACAATATCTTAATCCTTACAGATTAGTTACTCTGTAAAATGGATGCTTTTAATACTTACAGTTGAATGAGTTTGGAAATTGGGAAACTGTTCATCTTTGCAGGTGGGACAGTTTACAAAAGGAAAAGCTCTAATTTTTACTAGTCCGCAAATTTACCAAATGGAAAGTTGTTAATCTTTACATGTGATGTGATGGTCCACCCATTCACTTTTACTTTTCCTTAACCAGTTTTACTACTTACGTTATATTTATTATTTTGGGGATTGTTTCAGTTGGACTAATCACAATTCTTTCTTCCGAGCCGTAGGATTTGCACATGCGCAACTCCGACATTTTGATTGTCAGCCGCTAATGACCGCGTTTACGACACGCCCCCCTCTTACGTCAGAGGTAGCGCGTGATCATCAGATTACGCAAATGTTTTCCCGGCGTGCAACAGACACGTGCCAGATTGTACACGAAATGCATACTAAGTGACGTTAGTTCACAGAGTTAGTACGAGTTGATTTAGAGTAAGAGAGAGAATATGGAGTTAGTAGGAAGGTGGTAAAAGATGAAGACGTTAGTAGTCAGTTTTTGTAAGATGAAGACGTTAGTAGTCAGTTTTTGTAAGTCGTATTTAGAGATGGGGTTTTTTTTTTTTTTTTTTTAGGGGGGGGGGGGGTACTCCGACTTTTATATTCATCAGCTGAATTGGCGAGTCTTTGAATTTTTTGGAAATAATTTTTTTTTGCTATATGAATATTTGACTTTTGCAATTTTTTCATCTTGAGCAACGATTAGTGATTTTGATTTAGATATAACTTTAATTAAACCTGACACTCTTTTTTGAATTCTTGCTCGATAAGTAACGCTATATTCATAACGAACCCTATTTCAACTTTATTTTGAAAGTTAATATTGCCTGGCACCCAATAAGTATCCGGAGTCTGAATCATTTTTGGATCAGACAAAATGTCCAACTTCTGAAAGTTAATAATCTTTGGAGCGTTACAGTGAGTGCGTTTCCAAAAGGAAAACCTGTTGATCATTATGCGTCAATGAGGTTACAAAATAGGGAGCAGTTAATCGTTACAGGTTAGTGAGGTTGTAGAATAGAAAGCTGTTAATCCTTACATGTGGAATGACAAACTGAAATAACAAAAGGGAAAGCTATTAATCCTCACAGATTGGTTCGTTGGTTGTTTGGGGTTTTATGGCTCAAGACCAACGAGGGATATATTGCGCCAAACACAGACAAATAAAGAGCTAAAAGATGTTCGGCCGACAACCAAAGTTAAAATAAACACGAAACGCCAAAAGTGTAAAGTAATAAATACAAAAGGACAAAAAGATAAAACGAACTCGGGTATAAAAGAGCCAGAATGATCAAGATAAAAAGGAAAAAGCCATAAAATCACAGTCTGCTAAAATAACCTGTATAGTGTAAAAAGACAAAGACAGATGGTAAAAAAGAGCCGTCAGATAAAAGGTGGCCGCGTGTAAGAGGCTCGGCAGTAAAATTATGGAAGGTATAATATAAACGACGTTCAAGGATAAAAGCAGGACGAGCGATTAAAATACGTTTAATGGTTAAAATGGTGTCACAAAACTCACACCTAGGTTCGTCGTCCGCCCGAAGAAGGAAAGAATGAGTGATAAACGAATGACCTAAGCGGAGCCAAGCAAGTACAACTTCCTCCTTGCGATTCCTGCGAAAACAAGACTGCCACAGTTTGACAATGGGTTTGATCTCAAAAAGCTTGTTGCCAACCAGTTCAGACCAAGATCTCTGCCACTGTGCATGGAGCTCAATGGAAAAACTCTACCAGAAGTCCAAGTATGAAACCGTCAGTGGAGAGTCATATAGGGACATGGCTGACTAGGCAGCAGCATCTGCCAGGTCATTGCCCCTGATCCTGATGTAACTAGGCACCCAACAGAAGAGAATGGTGGTGGTGGCTGCCAGGTGATGCAATTGCTGGCAGATCTTGGAGAAAACAGGGTGAGGCCAATGCCTCACCAAGATCAAAGCCTGTAGCGAGTCAGTGTAGAGGACACACTGACAATGACCCTTAGCCGCCACGTGGTCCAAGGTGAGGCTGACAGCATGCAACTCTGCAGTGAAAATGGAACACTGCAGTGGAATCTGGTATGCAATGATTACATCACGGCAGACCATGACTGATCTGACTGATGTGTCAGACTTCGAACCATCTGTGAAGACAGGAAAGGAATCCGGGTGCTGAGCATGATGGCTGGCAAAGAGTTACTGATATACACAGTTGGGTGAAAAGGCCTTTCTCGTCCTGCAAAGAGAGAAATCACAGGAAGGGGAAACAGCGAGCTAGTGGAAGTGGCTCGGCTGTCGTCTGTTAGATGCTATCCAGACTGGTGTTAATGGCTCACAGGTAACCTTGGACATGCGAACCGAAAGAACAAATGGCAGTTGGCCGATTATAGTATAACATTTCCTACTGGGAACTGAAAACGCAGTCCCAAGTGGGATGAACTGGCAAGGATCGCAATTTCGCTGCATATTGCAGTGACATCTGCTGATGGCAAATAGATAACGATGGTTCATCAGTTTCAATGTAGACACTCTGGATGGGGAAGTGCAAAAGGTCCCCGAGCAAACACGGAGGACCTGATGGTGTAGAGGGTCCACCATCTTCACCACCAAATCCCGGGCAGAGTGTTACACCTGGAATCCATAGTCCTGTTTCAACCAGACAACAAGTGCATGGTAGAGGATCAGCAAAGAACATCGGTCTGCCCCCCCCCCCCCCCCCCCCGAGAGAGAGAGGACAGGACCTTGAGGATGTTCAATGCCCGCATGCACTTGGACCTGAGATGTCAGATGTGTGGTAAAAAGGTCAATTTCCAGTCGAAGATGAGACCGAGAAATATGGTCTCCATCACAACTGGAATGATGTTATACCCGAACCGCAGCTCGGAGTCGAGTTGAAGATTACACCTGCAGCAAAAGTGCACGCAAGAGGTCTTCTGTGAGGAAAACCGAAACACATTGGCTTTCGCACAAACAGAAAGAGTGTTTGTGGTAGTTTGCAGTTGTCGTTCAATGACCCTCATGCTGGATGGCGAGCAAAAGATGCTAAAGTCGTAAACATAGAGGGCATTGCCTTCAGTCAGAGGAAGTTGGCGTGTAATGAAATTTTTCTTGACAGCAAAAAGCTTAACACTCAATATGCAGCATTGTAGCACACCCCGTCCTTGGGGGAAAGGCTGCAACAGAGTTTTGCTGACATGAATTCGAAAACTACGAGAAGACAATGAAACTAGAATGAAGACAACTACAATGAAGATCGGCATGTGACCTCTCAAGCCAAAGATATGGAGGTCAGGAAGAATGCAGAATCTCCACGCTGTGTCGTACGTTTTTTCGATGTCAGAGAAAATGGACAGGTAAATATATATGATGACAAGACCCACTAGTTCTGCTTAAAGCACTACCAGTATAGGAAAATGCCATATTCACCACTATCTACGGTCAGGGGCATGATAGGCTCATCCCCAACTACTATATAGATATATAGATACAGCTCATCCCCAACTATTATATATATAGATACAGCTCATCCCCAAGTACTATATATATAGATACAGCTCATCCCCAACTACCTAATGGCGAACAGTACTATAGGAGTAAAGCTCATCCATCGGTCGAAACCTAAATTTAATCTGTGCCCCAAACCACCACAAACAAGGATATACAATCCAAGTTGCCTCGGCTCCCGTGAAGGGAGCTCTTAGTCCAGCCCTTCCGGCTTAGCCTGTCCAACCATTGCCCAATCCGGTAAGCATAGCCTTTGACTTCATTTAGGCCCTCAGCCCCCCCCCCCCACCTCGATAAGGTGGATCCGTATCGGGGGGGGGGAAGAAAATGTACAGCAGAATCTCTCACTATAAAAACGAATTTCTGATCGGCGACTCGAGGCGGATCAGGTCGTCTAATGTAAACCATTACCTGCGAAAGCCACACTGGGTATTGGAAAGAAGGCCACGATGTTCCAAATACAAGGCCAGCCTTGTATTTGGAACATCGTGGCCCTCTTTCCAACACCTTGCAGAAGTGGCTCATCAACGCAATTAGACGATAATTTGAAGGAATCTTGGGATCTTTGCATGGCTCAGGTCATGATTTGCCTGGCTCGGATGATGAATCCCATGATGAGCTCATTCATGCATGAATGAGCTCATCATGGGCATGAATCATTCATGCATGAATCATCATCATCATTCATGCATGAATGAGCTCATCATGAGACTGGGCAGTGCTTTTGAGGCTACTGCTACATACTGCTTTGGACTCAGCTTCGAGTAGGCAAGAGGTCCTGGGGAGATCCCCCTTCAGGATTAATTGGCTGGTGGGCTGGACCTGCTTGAACCAACTATGCAGTGTGGTGAGTGTCTGCTCACATCCGATGAGAGGTTTCTGAGGTTCCTCACACGTTTGTTTTTCCTATTATTTTTAATTTGTGTGGACTCAGTTCACAGATTTTGTGGATATATTGAGTGTGCCCTAGTTGAGCTCCGTGGTGGGTGAGGACCATGGGCAGAGTACAACACACTACAGACTTAGCACCCTGTGAAAATCGGGTGCTAAGTGTGTAGTGTTACTCCTATAGTTGGAGGAAGTTGTCATGCAGTTCTCATTCAACGACTTTCATGCTGGACGCCAAGCAAAAAATGCTGAAGTCGTCAACATAAAGGGCATTGCCTACAGTTGGAGGAAGTTATTGTGTGATGGAATTTATCTTGACAGCTGGTGGGCTGGACCTGCTAGGATCAATTATACAATACAGCGAGTGCCTTGCCCATGTCCAGCCCCCAAAAACAGGGGGTGCCACAAGGCTGTGTCGTAAGTGTTATGCTTTGCGCTGTCAAGATAAATTCCATTCTAGAGGTGTGAAACAAAACACACTTAGCACCTCATGAGGACCATGGCACAGAACTACTACTTAAATACAAAGTCACAAAATTCTCTCATTTCAGCCTTTGCCACAAAGAGGTTTTAGCCTGAGGATCCCTCTTGGCGTAGGCTTATGTTCGTGTTTAGGGGACTATCTAAGGAAGGTTTCCCTGGCTCGAGTACTTTTCACAGGGTGCTAAGCTGTTCCTGATAGACTGAGTTCTCCTCTGCTCTCCTCAGCTTCTAAATACAGGAGTCCCTTTTGGCCATTCTTACCATTGGGGAGCCTGTTCGTCATGGGGCTGGTCAGTCAGCCACACCCCTATCTGACTCTCCACTGTCAGTTCCATATTTGAACTTCGGGCAGCATTTTTCCATCTAGCTCCAGGCACAGTGGCAGAGATCTTGGTCTGAACAGGTTGGTAACATGCTTTTGGAGATCAAGCCCATTGTCTTGAAACTGTGGCAGTCTTGTTTTCACAGGAATCGCAAGGAGGAAGTTGTACTTGCTCGGCTCCACTTAGGTCATTCGTTTATCACTTGTTCCTTTCTTCTTTGGGTGGACGACGACTCTAAGTGCGTGTTTTGTGACACCATTTTAACTATTAAGCATATTTTAATCTCTTTCCAGCTTTTAACCTTGAAGGTCGATTTTATTTTTCCTTTCACGATTTTTCGTCCTAGTCCCTTATACTTGGACATCTTTTATGTGATGACCTCTTTTTACCTACTGCTTTGATTTTTTACGTTTTACTGGCTATTTTAACAGATTGTAATTTTATGACATTTTCTTTTATACACTATACTTCCTGGGTCTTTTACACTTGGGTTGAATTTACCATTTGCATCTTTATATTTATTTGTGTACACCTATTTATTGTTTCATACTTTTTCTATCTGTTGGTTTTGTTCTTTATCTTTTACTGTTTGGCTTTTAACTTTGGTTGCAGTTTCGTGATTTTTATCTCTTTACTTTTACTGTATATGTACTAAACGTTTGGCGAATTATGGCCTTAGTTGCCATTGCGCCATTAAACTCCAAACAACCAACCAACTTCGACATCCAGCAGCGTTTTTCCATCACACTCTGAGCACAGTGGTAGAGATCTTTTTCTGAACAGGTTGTCAACAAGCTTTTTGAGATCAAGCTCATTGTCAAACCGTGGCAATCTTCTTTTGCCACAGGAATCACAAGGAGGACGTTGTACTTGCTCAACTCCACTTAGGTCATTCGTTTATCACTCCTTCATCTTCGGATGGATAGCGAACCTATGTGCCAGCTTTGTGATACCTTTTAAACTCTTAAACACATTTTAATCAATTGTCCTGCTTTTAACCTAGACAGACGTTTATACTTTACCTTTCCCGATTTTACGTCCAACACTCGGACACCTTTTATCCGATGAATCGCTTTTATACGTATTTAATTATATGTATTTAATTTATACATATTTAATGTTCTAATCGATATTGACCTTTTTCGCTTTTATCTGCAGGGTCCTATACACTCATTTGCTGTTTTTCTCTTTTACATTTGTTGACTCTTTTTACGTTTGTCTTTCTACACTTTGTTTTATACTTTTCTTTCTTGTTCGTGTTTTACACTATTATTGCTTTCATCCCTTTCGTGTGTTGCTTTTAACTATTGGTTGCGGGTTAAATGACTTTTACCTGTTTACTTTTTACTGTGTCTACCATGTGTTTGGAACAATATGGCCATAGTTGCCATTGCACAACAACCAATCAACTTCCGTACACCCACCCACGTCTGATTATTAACAGCTTTCACTTTGCTACACTCACGCCTGAGGATAAACAGCTTTTATCCCTCAGTGCAAGCTCCTCTCCATGGTGAGGGGACCACCCTGTGAAGGTTCTGCTGGCTCGGGTATCTTTACAGAGTCCGGAGCACTAGCCTGCGTGTTTGCCATGCGCTGAGACCTGTTTCTGTGGAAAGGATGATACTGGCAGTTACTCAGGGGTTCCCATCTTCTCTCCTCAGTTCATGATTGGGGAGGTTCCCCTTTGGTCATCTTGCCATTAGGGAGCCTATCCATCGCAGGGGTGGACAGCGAATTCTGGGGCCGCTGCTATACACTGCTTTGGCCTCTGCTTCAGGTAGACAGGTGGTCCTGGGGTCGCCCCCTCAGGACAGGGGGTCGCCCCCTCAGGATCAATCGACTGGTGGGCTAGTCCTGCTATGGTCAACTATGCAAAGCTGTGAATAACCTTGCCCACATCTGGGCATTGGTTTGAGAGTTTCCCCACACATTTTCTAATTTTATGGTGCTTTTTCATTTGTAAAAACGAGTTGTTTTTCACTTTTCTTTATTTTTCCGCTTCTTTTCTTTTGTGAGACCTCAGATGAGATTCTCACATTTCTCTTTTAATTTTCCTTTTCTTTAGTTGTGAGGGCTTTGCTCACTGGCAGTGTAGATATGGTGCCTGGGTAGCCCTGGCATCCGATTGGGCATTCCCTTGTTGGACTCTGTGATGGGTGGGGACAACAAGCACCGAACTACAAACCATAATCATCAGTTCTAAAAATGAAACTTCAGCGAATGCCGCAAAAAGAGATTGGCCACATGTCCACCCCCCCCCCCTTTTCTTCAACTAGGGTTTGAAAGGTCTTGAGGGAGAACTGAAATCTGTCAAGCACATAAGATCTGGTGACATGCAGGTCGACACTGCCTGCTCAAAACATTTTGAGTTACTCTTGAAAGTCACAGCGATTGGTGGCAGTCATTGTCATTCCACACAAGATACTTAATTCCTCCTGGGGTGTGATCTCCGAATGGGGCCTCCTCAAAGTTTCTGAAGAGGAAATCCTCTCGGAGTTTTCATCCCAGGGAGTGACAGCAGTCCACCTCGTTTTGCAATGCCATGATGTAAAGTTAGTACCCATCCGGGTACGAATCATAACTTTCAACACACCACACCTGCCTACTTCCATCAAGGTAGGTTACCTTCATTGCGAAGTACGGCCGTACATTCCAAACCCTCTGTGTTGTTTTCAATGCCAGAGATTCTGCCATACTTGCACAGCATGCCAAGGCAAACCCACCTGTGCTCGTTGTGGCAGTCAGGATCATCTCGAACCTGACTGCATAGCAGACATGGCATGCTACATGAACTGCAGTGGAGAGCATTTGGCTTTCTCCCATGACTGTTGAAAAAAAGTGACTGAAGGAGAAAGAGGTACATGGACCTTACACATACATAAAGACCTTACACAACATCTCTTATTCAGAGGCAAGAAAGCTGGCTGCACCACCAGACCGACCTGGCAAAGTTTTCTATGCTGGTGCAGTCGTTAGAAAGCTCATCGTTTTGATGGTTTCCGTGGTGGTGCAGACTGTTATTAGCATTCACATGCTGAATTTTTCTTACTTGCTGCCAAATACCTCTTGACACAGATGAAGCCGATGTCGGTGCCGATCTCGATATCTACTCTGGTTTCTATTCCTATCTCTGTGCCTTCCATTTCCACCACTGGGAAGCCACCTCCTTCCCACCCATAGACAGGAAGACCTTCCAAACTCAAAGAGTCCCCACTGTGGCCAAAAAGGAAAATTTAAGCCCTGCTCGTTCGGTGGTCTTCGATCTGTGTCACTCGGACAACTTCGAGAACATGGACACAGACCTATTTTTCTGACCGCCCTATTTTTCTGAAACTGTCATGGGCGACAGTTAAACTAAACCAAAAGTTGTCCATCCTAGCTACAAAGTCCTGAGATGGCCACACTTTTACAATGGAATTGTTCATGATTGTTCATGATGGAATTGTTCATGATTCCAGAGGAATACTGACGACATCGAGGTCCTCCTGAGGGCACACAAGCCCATCTGTGAGTGCCTGCAGGAGACATACTTGCAGACAATCAATGATCCCACTCTAAGGCACTTCTCTCTCATTCGCCAGTACCGAGATGGAGATGGTCTAGTGTGTGAGAATATCGCCATCCTCATGAGCTCTGTTGATCGTCATAATTTGTGGTTGATTGTGAGATCATATGGTATACCTGACAAGTTAGTTAACATAATGAAAGCTTTCTATAATAACACTAAGTCGTGTGTGAGAGTTGGCAAGTCTTGTAACAATTGGTTTAGCATCACTTCTGGTGTTCGATAAGGGTGCATGTTGTCTCCTTTTCTCTTTAGCTTGGTTATTGATTATGTTATGCGAAATTCACTTCAAGGGAAAGATTTTGGCCTTAAATGGACTGGAGATACGAAAATTTCTGATTTAGATTATGCTGATGATTTAGCTATTTTGGCAAATGATGTTGATGAGATGAACTCTTTCATTCGAGCTGTTGATCAGACTGGTAGTTATAGTAGGTTTGGTTATAAACAGAGAGAAAACTAAAGTGATGAAAATTGGTCAGGCAGGCTGTGATTCAGTTAATCTGAATGGTTGCAGTCTTGAGCAGGTGTCACAGTTTAATTATCTTGGGAGCTATGTAACAGATAATGCTGATGTGCGGCATGAGATTAACAGATGAATAGGGATTGCTGTCGGGACTTTTAAGAATCTATGGAGAGTGTGGAGAAATAGGCGTATACACCTAAAGACTAAAATTAGACTGTATAATAGTTTGGTTCTTTCTAGGGTTAGTTATGGTAGTGAAACTTGGACACTTTGTAAACAAGATAACCGGAAACTAGATGCTTTTGATTCCAGATGCTTACACAGCATCTTGGGCATTAGGTAGTTCAACTTTGTAACTAATGATGAGGTTAGGCAAAGGAGTTTGCAACCTCCTTTAAGCAGCATATTGTGCAGAGAGAGACTCCATTGGTTTGGCCATGTTGCCCATATGAATAATTATAGATTGGCTAATAGGGTTATGAACAGTGTGCCTAAAAGCCTAAGAAAGAAAGGGAGACCTAGGATGCGGTGGGCAGACAATGTCAAACAGGACATAGTTAGAATTGGTCTGCAGTGGCCAGATGCAGTAGATGTAGTTCAGGATAGACTTGCTTGGAGAACTAAATTGCACGGTCTGGTTGGACCTCCGTAGCCCATGGCTGCTTGAGGATGATGATGATGATGATTGAATGTCACAGTGATTGGTGGGATGGCTGTCACTGTCACTCCACACAAGATGCTCATTTTCTCCCAGGGTGTGATCTCTGTGTGGGGCCTTCTCAAGGTTTCTGAGGAGGAAATTCTCTCAGAGCTTTCATCCCACGGAGTGACAGCAGTCCACCAGGTATCGCAACGCCACGATGGGAAATTAGTATCTACCTGAGTACTAATTATCACATTCCATATGCTATGCCTGCTGACTTCCATCACGGCAGGCTACCTTCACTGTGAGGTATGGCCGTACATTCCAAACCCTCTGCACTGCTTTTAATGTCGGAGGTTTGGCATATCCACACAGCATGCCGTGAAAAACCCACCTGTGCTCGTTGTGGCAGTCATGATCATCTCCAACCTGACTGTACAGCAGAAAAGGCATGCTGCATGAATTATAGTTGTGAGCATCTGGCAAACTCCCGCGACTGTCTAAAGTGGCTGGAGGAGAAACAGGTACAGTGCCTAAAGACCCTCCTTAACATTGGTTATCCACAGGCGAAGAAGCTTACTACACTGCCTGCACCACCTTTAAAGGTCTATGCCGGTGCGGTAATCGGTAAGCCTATCATAGTGATGGCTGCCATAGCGTTGCAAGACCGATATCAGCGTTCCACCTGCTGAATCTTTCTCGCCTGCTGCTAAGTACCTCTTGATGAAGACGAAGCTGAAGTCAGTGTCAATCTCGACATGAACTCCGGTTTCTATTCCTGCATCCACATCCGGAAGGCCCCGTCCCTCACGACCACAGGGAGCCAGACCTTCAAAACCCAAGGGGCACCAACTGGGGCTGAAAAAAAAAACTCCCCTCCCCATTCAGCAGTCTCTAATCTTGGGCCACTGATCTCTGATCTCATCGGCCCAAGCTCCAAAGACCTGAGATGGCCACACTTTTACAATGTAATTGGCGTGGATTCGAGAGGAATATTGACAACAAGATCCTCCTGAGGGTACATGAGACCATCTGTGTGTGCCTGCAGGAGATATACTTGCAGACAGCCAATGATCCCCCTCTCCGGCATTTCTCTCTCGTTCACCAGGACCAGAATGAAGATGGTCCAGTTCGTGATGGTGTCCCCATCCTCGTGAGCAACCATTCTCCATTCCAGGTCATACCCCTCACCACCAACTTAGGGGCGGTTGCCATCCGCCTATTTATGGGATTTTTGTTGCCTGTCTGTTTTGTCTACCTACCACCCGGAACTACCATCTCCCGGGATGACCTTGATGACCTCGTCTTGCAGCTGCCGTCTCCCCCCTCCTCTTTATGGGAGACTTCAATGGAAGCAGTCCAATCTGGGGCAGTGCTGACACCAACGAGAGGGGTGGGGTCCTGGAGCAGTGGCTCCTGGATTCTTCACTCTCCCTGTTGAACACCGGTGTCAGTACATATTTCCATTCCACAACCCACACATTCACTGCAATTGATCTCACTATGTGCTCCTCTTCCTCGATTCTTCCACTTTTTAATATGAGGTCGAGGACAATCCTTACAGAAGTGATCACCTCTCTGTGGTGTGAGGGGCGGGGGTGGCTCAGTCGGTAGCGTGCCAGGCTTGTAATCTGCAGTTCCCAGGTTCGAGTCCCAGCTGGGTCAGCGTTACGATTTATCTAGACAAAATTTCCCGCCCTGCCCATGGTCAGTAAGGGACACTGATGGGCTTGGAAAGGGTACCATCCGTCGGATGGGACGTTAAGCCATGACCCCGTGTGTGGAGAGCCATACCCTGTGCACGTTAAAGAACATGCTGGATGGCCTTGACGGGAGATTATCATCGGTCTTCCAACAGCTGTTCCAGTGGGTCCCCTCCCCCAACCCTCTCTGAGCCTTCGGGGTCCTTGTGACATGGACATTTAGCCCATGGTGTGTAAAAAATTGCCGCTCAGAGGTAAAGCAACCTAAAACAATCCAACCCTGTGGTGTGCACCATCTCACGTGGGGGCCTTGCAGCCCTTCACACGTCTCATGGTGGAGGCTTGTTTGGGTTGACTGGAATGGTTTCGAGCTTCTCCCTGATCTCGATGACCTCTCTGTCAGCCTGGAGCCAACCAATATTGCAGTAGCGGAGATGACGGATTGCATTGTAATGCAGCTGACTTTACTATTCCTTAGACTTCGACTCGGTTTCCACGGTTCCCAGAACCGTGATGGAATGCCGACTGCACCGCAGCTCATGAGGCTCAGAACAAGGCTTGGGGCACCCCCCAAGATATCCGACATCCCCCAACCTTGAAGCATTCAAACACGCCAGCGTGAAAGTCGGTTTTGTCCGGCACCAGAACCAGAATGAATCTTCGATGAAATATACGTCATCTATCACCTGCACGACCAGTTCTTAGGTCATGTGGGATAAGGTCCGAAAGATGGGTGAGAAGTACACATCCCAATCATTATCTATCCTGGAGCACAATGGACAGACAATTGCTGATCCACAAGCAATTCCCGACACTCTGGGGGAGTCTTTCCCCTCCATCCCATCCTTATGTTCTTACTCCCCCGAGTTTCTGACCCAGAAGAGCAAGGTTGAATGATCTCTGCTCTACTTCCATTTGAATGGCCTGGAGCCTTACAACAGGTCATTCACAGCAGTGGAACTTTGCCTTGCTCTGCACTCTTCCCGTGCATCCATCGTCGGGCCAGACAATGTCCATTATGCAATGCTCCATCATCTTTTACCATCGAGTAAGGATCGGCTGCTCCGACTCTTCAACTGCATTTTAATCAAGGAGCAGTTTTCAGACTCCTGACGGGAGGCTATAGTTTTGGCCTTATGGACGGGGCCTTCCTGATGGGAGGCTATATGTTTTGCCATTAGGGAGCCATGATTGGGGTCCCCACTAGTCATGAGCTAAAGAGAGCAGAAAAAGGACCACCGAACAACTACTAGGATCCTTTCCAGGGACATGGCAAACACACAGGCAAGCATTCAGGACCCTGTGAAGATACTCTAACCAGCGGAACCTTCACAGTTTGGTCCTCTCACCATACATGGGAGCTCACCCTGAGAGGTTTTCAAAAGGGAACGCTGTTAATCCCTACAGGTGGTTCGCTTTACAACAGGAAAAGCTGTTAATCCTCACAGATGGGTGTTTGCAAAAAGAAACATTCACTGGTACCTTATAGATAAGGAGATTAGAGAACAACAGCATTCCTTCCATCTGACGTCACAACGATATTCTCTACTATTGGAGTAGTCGAGAGGATCACCAAAATCTGACAATGACCTCCAATTGTTCCTTTACCGCCATCATTTTATAAAAGCCATTCAAAATTTTAATCAAATTTCCCTTGCAGAAGGTTCAGCTCAATTTCTCTACATTTTGAGTCGAATATTTCTAAGATTAGTGGTGAAAGGTAAGAGATGACAACTCACCTGCACCTCCAGAGCATGATAGGTGAGCACGAGCCCTAGAAGCAAAGCAGTGGAGACGGAAATGATGGTCTTCAGAGCCACAGAGAATACGGACGCCTGCAAAAAGAAATGGAAATATTTATCCCTTACATGGAAAAATCGAAACATTCAAACCTTATTGGTCATCTTCCATGCAATGAAGTAGAAATTTAATCCAAACTGGCAATTCCATCCATCCAAACACACACACACACATATATTCTTCAAGCAGCCATGAGATACAAAAGTTCAGACTGTAATTTAATTATCCAAATACGTCTATCCGGAGCTCTAACTGTTCCATTTGGGCACTATAGTCCAACTTTAACAAACTCCTCTTTGACACTGAAATCCTACTCTTTCTGAGACCATTGGGCACTCTGTTCATCACTTATTAACCTGTATTTGGGCAACATGACACTAATCGTGGAAATATTTTGTTCTGCAACGAGGAGCAGCGAAATTGAGACGAATCACATTTCAATTTTCAATGATCTTTACAAAATAATGGTGGAACACAGTGGCGGCTCTCGACCAAAGTTTTTGGTGGGGCACCTTGTGTAGCACAAGCAAGGTCCAGATGCAGGAAAATTTTTTCGGGAGATGCCTGATATTGAACAGAATCGAATCGACTAAAAACGTGTTCCATAATGCATATATTCGTATGCAGGCAGTGCAGCGAGCTTCTTCACCTCTGGATAACTGATGTTATGGAGGGTCTTAAGGCGCTGACCTCTTTCTCCTCTAGCCACATTGGACAGTCGCGGGAGTATGCCGGATGTTTGCTGCGGCAATTTACGCAGCATGCCTTTTCTGCTGTGAAGTCAGGTTGAAGATGATCCTGACTGCCACAACGAGCACAGGTGGGTTGCCCCATCATGCTGTGCGGGCATGGCCGAACGTCTGGCATTGAAAACAATGCAGAGGGTTAGGTATAAACGGCCGTATCTCGCAATGCAAGTACCCTGCCATGATGGAAGTAGGCAGGTGTGGCGTGTTGAAAATTATTAGTACCCGGGTGGGTACTAACTTTCCATCATGGCGTGTCGAAACGCGGTGGACTGCTGTCACTCCCTGGGATGAAAATTCTCAGAGGATTTTCCTCCTCAGAAACCTTGTGGAGACTACACTCGGAGATCATGCACCAGAAGGAATTAAGCATTTTTGTCTGGAGTGACTCTGACGGCCACTCTACCAATCGCTGTTACATTCAACAGAAGCTCCGAATGTTTGGAGCAAGGAGTCTCCACCTGCAAGTCACCAAATCTTAGGAGCTTCACAGATTTTGGTTCACCCACAAGATCTTTCAAACCCTTGTTTATAAAAAAGGGGGACATATCCCCAAGAACCTGATCACCCATAAAGTGGATGACCAGAAACCTTGGAGATAGAGAAACACACGAAGATGGCGGTGGCGATGACAACAAAGACACAGAAGACGATTGCTAGTGCCGACCTCTTTTAGCGGCATTCTCGTGTGAATTTTCTTTTTTGGGACTTGTAGTTGTTTTTTGTTGGTTCAATGCCTGTTGTCCCACCCAACACAGAGTCCAACAAGGGACGCCCAATCGGGTGCCAAGGCAGCCTGGGCATCATACCCACATGGCCAGTAAACCAAGCCCTCACAACTAAACAAAAGGAAAACGAAAAGAGAAATGTGAGAATCCCATCCGAGGTCTCACGAAAGAAAAGAAGCGGAAAAACAAAAAAAAGTGAGAAACAACTCGTTCTCACAAATGAAAGAAAACTATAAAATTAATAAATCTGTGGGGAAACTCGCAAACCTTTGCCCAAACGTGGGCAAGGTTATTCACCGCTCTGCACGGTTGACCCTAGCAGGACCTTCCCACCAGCCGACTGATCCTGAGGGGCCCACCCCAGGGACACCCTGTTACCTGAAGCAGAGGCCTAAGCCATAGCAGCAGTCCCGGAATTCGCTGCCCAGCCACACGACGGATGGGCTCCCCAATGGCAGACGGCCAAAAGCCCCCCCCCCCCCCCCCCATTCATGAGCTGAGGAGAGAAGGCCTCGATCTCCTGAGCAACTGCCAGGATCCTCCTTTGCAGGGACAAGGGCATCCACACATGGCAAACAAGTGGGCGAGCGTTCAAGACCCTGTGAAGATACCCAAGCCAGTGGAACCTTCAAAGGGTGGTCTCCTCACCACGGACAGTACCTCGCACTGAGGGATCCCTGGCAGTACAAGAATGATCGAAGATCATTTTGGTGAATCGCTCATCAGCTCGAATAATAGTGAAAATCGCTGTGACATCAGATTGGTTAGGTTGTTTAATCTCTGAGCGGCACTTTTGTTGCACACAATGGGCTAAATGGTCAAGTCACAAGGACTCCGAGGGCTCGAAGACGGTTGAGGGAGGGGACTTACTAGACAGCTATTAGGAAACATATGACAGCCTCCCGCCATGGCCATCCAGCATATTCTTTCGCACGCAAAGAGAATGGCTCTCTAGACACAGGGCAATGACTTTACGTCCCATCCGACGGACAGGTAATATAATGAATGACAAAACCAAGATGCTCCACAATTCAGAGATTGCACATCTATCGGGAGATGCCATGTTTACCACTATCCACTGGTGGGGCTGAATAGTACTATAGAAGTCAAGTCCAGCACTCGCCAAAACCTAACTATAATCTTCGTCCTGGGTCGTCACAAACAAGGATATTGAGAATCCAAGTTGACATGGCACCCATCCAACGGACAGCGGCCTTTCCAAGCCCACTGCGTCCCTACTGGCTGAAGGCAACGTGGGAGGGGAGGGGGTTGTGGAGATAAATCTCAAAGCTTGTCCAGATGAGACTCAAACCTGATAACTTCAGATTATGGGCCTGGCACGCTATGGACTGAGCCACTCCGCCTCCCAAATGGAAAAAAATGTTGTGATTTTTGACACACGATGATGCCCTATGGTAGTTGTTGGCACTACGTCTAGCTTCATCATTATTTAAGTAGTCTTACCACCTAATACCCAAAACACAGGGCAAGCATCTAAAACAGGCCTGGGAAAACTTTTTAGCTGAAAGTCCACTTAAAAAACTGAAATAAAATGGTGAGCCGCCAAAGAAATATATAATCAATAACGTATAACCAACGGCAAGAAATCGAAAGTGAAACATAAACAATATTTTTTTTTTAATATTAATTAATTTAATGAGAATTTGCTTCTCCGTGGTTGGACTTCTTGTCCTCTATATGTTTATTTCCCCTCTTTTACAAATTTATTTCTCATCAGTAGCTCGTGGGTCAGCATAAATAGGGGTAACGAGCCATATTTGTCCAGATCTGATCTAGATTCAAAGGCATCAAGTTTCCTGTAATCTCACTTACACATTGTCCAACTTTGACCATCATGGCAAATTTTATAAAGGACCATACTGTTATAAAGAATAATTTTAGTCTTTAAGTATATGCCAATTTCTCCACATTTTCCATAGATTCTTGAAAGTCCCAGCATCAATGCCTTTTCTTCTGTTAATCTCATGCCGCACGTCATCAGTATCAGTTACATAACTCCAGAGATCATTAAACTGAGAATCTTGCTCAAGAATGCAAACATTCAAAAGAACTAAAGCACCAACTGCCTGACAAATTGTCATCATTTTAGTTTTTCTCTGTGCTTATTACAAAACCTATTCTATTACCGGTCTGTAAATGGCAGTAGGCATAAACTAGAAGGAAAGATGTGTACCACCCCACAGTGATGATGCATAGAACCGGCCAGGCCTACTACCTAATGTCCGATCCCGTCTTCCCCTAGTGCACACCGTTATAAGTACCTTTCAAAGAAATATTCTCTTTTGGAAGAGAACGGAAGCGAAGGTCTACCAGATCACTATGGCATACTGAATAGGTCATCTATGGCCACTTTTTACTTTTTTTTTCTGCCCTGTTGAGGAGTGGTCAACTTCGCAGGGTTCTGGTGCTGAACATTTACATCATCTGGACTGGTTTACGACTGTGAGTTTGATTGTGGATCCTGTACTTGCTACACTGGTGGGCCTCTGTTGAGGGAAAATCTGCCGCTGTGTTTTGTTTGCCTGTGGGTGGCCAGCCCTAAGTGAACAGAGGCATGGGATACTTTCTATCAGCTGATGAATAATCCTGATCAGAGGCCATCGCAGTTACCTGAACGCTCACTTAGCTAGATGGGCATCACCAATCCTACACTGGAATAATGTGTCTCAGGCATGTTAGTTTCTATCTTGATTCTGGTTCTTGAAAAGGTGGTGCTCAATGTTCCTATCAGCATGGGTGACTTCAGCCTTTGGCGGTGGAGGAATGGGTCTTTGCCCCATGCTTGCGATCAGGGAGTTGTTTGATATTGTTGACCCTACCTCTCTCAATAAACATAGTTTCTTTAAAAATCCTACTACACATTTTCTCTACAGGTATGTGGAACGTAAGGATATTGAATAGAGATTTTTCTCTTAACATCCTTACAGAGGGTTGGGTTGTTTTATCTCTGAGCGGCAATTTTTTGCACACCATGGATGAAATGGCCAGGTCACAAGGACCCCAAAGGCTCAGAGAAAGTTGGGGGAGAGGACCCACTGAACAGCTGTTGGGTGCACAGGGTATGGCTCTCACGCACACGGGGCCACGGCTTAACATTCCATCTGCCGGATGGCGGCCTTTCCAAGCCCATCGGTGTCCCCTACTGACCGTGGGCAGAGCGAGGAATTTGCGGAGATAATTCTCAACGCTGACCCAGCTGGGACTCCTTACAGAGGAATTCCAGCGTTATAACCTAGACAGTTTAGGCTTGCAAAAGACCAGATGGAGAGGAAAGGGTCAGATAGTTAAGAATAATTTTAAATTTCTTTTTCAGGGAGGGAGGATGGAAATAATCTTTAAGATGTAGGTTTGCTTCTCAGCAAATACGCCAGTGATGCTCTTCTACGATATGACTGCATTAATGAAAGATTTCTTACAGCAAAATTTAAAACAAAATTAAAGACTTGAATGTCATCTGTTGTTAAGCCACCACAGAGGACTCGGATGAGAACGAGAAGGATAAGTTTTACAGACAGATTCAGGATATTTTGAATTCTGTGAAGAAAGGAGATATTTCTCTTGTGCTAAGTGATTTCAATGCTAAAGTTGGTACTGACTCTAATATTTGGGCAGGAGTTTTAGTCCCTTTGGCATTGGTTCTTCCAATGGTAATGGGTAACGTCTCCTACAGGTAAGTAAACCTAATGGTTTGGGAATAACTAACACATAATACAAACACCGGGACATTTATAAACATACATGGGTTTCACCTGATGGGTTGCAGAGGAATATGATAGATTATATTGTTGCGGATTACAAAAATGGATAGCTGCTGAGCGTGAGTATTAAAAGCTATATTTCAAAACCAAATTCAATACAAGGTAAATTGTTACAAAGGAAATATGGATGAAGTATCTTATTAACAAATCAACTATTAACATGCACAAGTCATCAATCTTCCTGCGTAGAGCACACAATATCAGCTCTGTGTATTTTACTAAAATACTACCTTTTACTTGATTTACCAGGTCACCCGAAGATCTTCACTCGCAAACCAATTCTCGTCCTGTGCTAATAACTTTTCACACACTAGCCGAACAAAAAGACAGTCCGTGTAGACATTCGAAGTTAGCCATAAAAGTTCCCACTTTTATACTTCCGCGTATACACAACACATCAAGTTACTTCTTGATACTTAACGATAAAAGATCCCACTTTTATCCTTCCGCGTATACACAACACATCAAGTTACTTCTTGATACTTACGCGCACTGTCTCAGAACAGCTCACCGTCCATTTTCGAACTCTCCGACCGTTACAACACAACAACCGTTACAATACAAAACGACCGTTAACGCTCCACTCTTCTTCTCCAAATTCTCCCAAAGTTCTTATTCGTTGGCTGAAACTTTGCTTTCGGTTGCCAGATTCTTCTGTCGTAACACTGCCCCCTTCCTAGGTCTTGTTCGTCCCGAACAATTCTGGATTCCAAAGCTTCTTCAGTTCTTCGATGATACGGGGCCAAATGATCCACGTGAACCACCTTGCACTTTGTAGCTGGACATCGACGAATGCGATATACCACGTCTGTGTCAAAATGAAAGCGAATCTCATTATGACGTAGATTTCTTTTCTGACTGAAGCCTCGTCCACAAACATAATACGTGTAAGGCCTATAGCCCTTGTGAACACGTTTATGTCTCTGCAGGGGGAAGAATCGCCTAAGAGTTTTCGTGCAAAACCTGTAAAAAGTTTTCTTCTTTGTCGAAAGTTTTCTTCTTTGGATTTTTACTTCTATCAACAGTAACAAGGAATGAAAGTCATTAGTGACATAATATCTAGGGAGAATTTTCATCCTGCCATCTGACCCTTTTGTCAGTTGACTTTCACTTAATTCAGAACTGTCGTGATGAACCTTCAGCCATATTTCACCTGATTCAATTTGATCCCCAAGGTGCTTCACAAATATAATATCAGCTCCATAATTCTTTTTAGCGCTTCGGTCCATCTCCTCCTTCCATACTCTTGCTAGAACTGCAGCTTCTAATCCGACAACCTTACCTGTTTCTCCTGTATAAGTGAAATCAGTGATGTGTCGGGCTGCTAGCAATATTTTTTCTGTTTTATCTTCACATAGCCAGCTTGCAACATCTTCAGATACTCCTTGTTCTATTAACATGTTACGAAACTTGTTCAAAGCATTGCCGTTATGCAGAACCTTGCGGACACGTGATGCTTCATCTACCCTATTATCCACAATGTTCACCAAACGCAGAAGTTCTCCTCCTAACTCTTCGACGAGCTCTTGCAGTTCCAAGGATCCGTTACCAAGGAAACACTGAACAGCTTCCATCACTTCCAGAGAGCTGTCAACAGAGTTTTCAAGAGGTGAATCCATGTTGCTGATAACAGCTGAACAACTCAAACTCTTCATTCCACGAGCTTGTGATGCTGCAACCACTTTCTTAACTAAATCAACAGCAACATCTTCTGTACTGATGAGATCAATAGCTCCTTTTCCGAATTCAACATCATAAACCAAAGCACACACTCCTTCAGCCAGCTTTTTGGACACAATTGAGCATATCATTAGAGGAACGCTATCTATGGTAGCCATCAGATCCTTGCAGCGGTAAATCTCCTTATCTGTTGGCACCAGCTCCTCTGTCTGTCCTACGATGCAGCATCCGACGTCTTCCATCATCTGCTCGATTTTATCTTTAGTGCAGTCGACTGTGAAGCCAGGGATGGATTCCAATTTGTACAGAGTATCTCCCGTCAATTGGAGAGCACGACCGGAGATCATAGGGACCTTGAGACCTAAAGCAGCAAGTGCAGGAGCCAAGACAAGACTCACTTTGTCGCCGACACCTCCTGTACCGTATTTATCTACCATCCGATGACGCCACTCGGGTCTCCAGCAAAACACATGACCCGAGGAGGTCATAGTTGCTGTTTCTTCGGAATTCACTTTCTTGGAGCTCTCATTGTAATTAGCCAGAGAAACATCAGTCATGATTGCCAAATTGTTCATTCTGGAGATCAGCGACGAGTTTTGTAACATGATATTGTCCACTTTAGAGCTCTTGTAGTCGTGATAAAACTTTTCTATATCCTTATAATCTAAATGGTTATAATGTCCAAATCTGCACATTGACTGTTCAGAAAAGAAATTCAGCGTGGCTACGTTGAAATTATCTGAGGGGTTCACTTCTCTCTGATCGTAACTCTGAGGCTTAGTTTCATCCAGAAAGTTAGTCTTTGAAGTACTGTCTCTGCCTGAAGCTCCTTTACTAGCATAACCTGTTACGCTTCTAAGCCATTCTTCGGAATTCTTCTTTCTTAAATCCCCACTTTCTATAAACGATTCGAGTGTGGCTATATGTTTCGGAAAAATCTCTCCGACTTCCCCAGTAACGTCGAATGGCACTTTGTATCTATGATGAATGGACGCCTCTTCTTTACTCGGACCACTCTGCGAAACGTAAACTCTGTTTCGTTCCCCCTCATTACCACTCGTTACTCTGCCTTTGCGATAATTGTCCATGACGCATTTTGCTGACGGCGAGGAATAGAATACCTTTCGTGTGGATCTCTCTTCAGATCGTGCCAGACTTGTATACCTAGGTATTTTGAAGTGCAAAGCGTACTGTATAGTCTCACAGCTCTCTGATCTGTGTGATTGTTCTTCACAGTTCCTAGACATGTCACCAGCGACATAGACACTCTGCCATGCATCACCAGTAGTTGCGTGGTCAAAGGCATTATCTGCGCTATCTCTTCGATTCTTGATTTCCAGTAGCAGATCCACATTTTTATATGCGTTGCCTTTCTCTTTTCCATGTTTACAATCTAACTTAACACTATCAAGATCATCTTTTTCACTGACAAATTCAACATTTAAACTATTGCATTGTCTATTGAGTTCGGTTTTATGATCCTTGAAGTGATCAATAATCTTACCAACTCGACAAGCCACTTCAGCTCTCAACTCAGTATTTTGTGCGGCCATTTCGGCTTTCAAATCATCTTTTTGAGAAACTATCTCAGTCCTCAACTCATTATTTCGTGCGGCCATTTCGGCTTTCAAGTCATTACTTTGACTTTTAATGTCATTCATCTGTGTAGCCATATCGGCTTTCAAGTCATTATTTTGACTTTTAATGTCATTCATTTGTGTAGCCATATCGGCTTTCAAGTCATTATTTTGATTTTTAATGTCATTCATTTGTGTAGCCATATCGGCTTTCAAGCTATTTATCAACTTTACTAATTCATCCATACTTCTAGTTAACGGCATTCAATAAATTAATCCCACTTCTGACACCAAATGTTGCGGATTACAAAAATGGATAGCCGCTGAGCGTGAGTATTAAAAGCTATATTTCAAAACCAAATTCAATACAAGGTAAATTGTTACAAAGGAAATATGGATGAAGTATCTTATTAACAAATCAACTATTAACATGCACAAGTCATCAATCTTCCTGCGTAGAGCACACAATATCAGCTCTGTGTATTTTACTAAAATACTACCTTTTACTTGATTTACCAGGTCACCCGAAGATCTTCACTCGCAAACCAATTCTCGTCCTGTGCTAATAACTTTTCACACACTAGCCGAACAAAAAGACAGTCCGTGTAGACATTCGAAGTTAGCCATAAAAGTTCCCACTTTTATACTTCCGCGTATACACAACACATCAAGTTACTTCTTGATACTTAACGATAAAAGATCCCACTTTTATCCTTCCGCGTATACACAACACATCAAGTTACTTCTTGATACTTACGCGCACTGTCTCAGAACAGCTCACCGTCCATTTTCGAACTCTCCGACCGTTACAACACAACAACCGTTACAATACAAAACGACCGTTAACGCTCCACTCTTCTTCTCCAAATTCTCCCAAAGTTCTTATTCGTTGGCTGAAACTTTGCTTTCGGTTGCCAGATTCTTCTGTCGTAACAATATTTTAATTAACAGCAAATGGGCTAGTTCAACCAGATCATACAGGAGAGCCGAAATTGGGTCTGACCATTATCTTGTCAAAAGTGTTTTGCAGCTGAAGCTTAAGAAATGTTGTGCTAAGGTTAAGAAAATTACCAATAACACTGAAGGTGTGAATGATCCAGATATAGCCAAAAGCATACCATGATAGGCTACTTAGTCATTATGACAATCGTGGTTTGATTACTGCTGAAGTTGAGAAAGAATGGGATCAGTTTAAAAAGGCTTTTCTTGAAACCAACAGTTCTTTTTTGGGTGAAAGGGAACAGAGGAAACAAAATTATTTGAGTGATAAGGCTATGGAACTTATTTCTCAAAGGAGGAAGTGTACGATTAATGTGAATCAACACCCTACTAGCCCTAACAGAAGGCATTACAACAAGCTTAATAAACATGTAAAGGATCAGTTAACAGCTGATAAGAATCTTTGGCTCGATAGCTTGGCTGACAAAGAAGAAGAAGCAGTTAGACAAGACAACATGGGGGGGGGGGGTTGTTCCAGATTGTTAATGTTTTGTGCGGGAAGAAATATACAGGTACCCAGGGATTGAGGGATAAACTTGGAAAGGTGGTTTAAGGTGAGGATTCTGTGATGGCTAAGTGGGCTGTGCATTTCAGAGGTGTTTTAAACAATATGATAATTTCTACTCACATTGTTTGCAATGAGGATAGATGCATTTCTGTCTTTAATTATGGCCATGTAACACATTCTGAAGTCGCTTTGGCTGTCTCTAAATTAAAACTGCGTAACTCCCCTGGGGTGGATGAAATCACCACTGAAATGCTTAGAGCTGGGAACATTTGTGTTGTCACATGGCTGACTGAAATTTTGAATTTTTTTTATGATAAAGGTGCTGTTCCTAATGATTTTACTAGAGCTATCATTGTCCCGATTTTTAAAAAAGTTATCACAGTTCTTGTGATATGGGATTTAGTTGTTTACTTTTTGTTCCAGGTAAAGTTCTTTGCATGATTATACTTAATAGAATTTGGTTGATGGACAACTGCGTGATGAATAGTGTGGATTCAGAAGTGGTAGGGGATGTATTGATCAAAAATTTTCACTTTGGCAGATTCCTGAGAAATGTTTAGAGTTTCAGAAAACTGTGGTTACTAGCTTCGACATAATTTGTGGCTAATCATTATATCACATGGAATACCTGACCAGTTAGTTAGTGTAATGAAAGCTCTCTATAATGACACTGAGTCTTGTGTTCTCACACATGGTAAAGTTACCATGGTTGCCAAGGCTTATAGTGATTGGTTTAGCATTACTACAGGCAGTTTCTTCTTTAATTGGTTATTGATTATGCTATGCGAATTACTTTAAAGGGAAAGATTTTGGCCAAAAATTGTCTAGAGCAGTGGTTCTCAACCTTTTATGCTTCACGTACCACCTGGATATGTGTATGTAACTGGCGTACCCCTTGTATAGATAGATAAAACTGTAGTTATAGTATAACAATGGGACTAAAATAAAACACTGACTGTTACTAGATCTAACGACTTTTGAGCTCTCAGGGCCCAAAATATTTTACCGCGTACCCCACGATGAGAACCCCTAGTCTAAAGATTTCAAAATTTCTGATTTATATTATGCAGATGATTTGGTCTTCTCCTATAATGATGCGTATGAAATGAATTCTTTCATTGGGGCTGTTGACTGGTAATAGAGTAAGTTTGGTGATAAATAGAGAAAAAACTAAAGTGATGAAAAATTGGTGAAGCAGATGTTACTTCAGTTGCTTTGAATGACTGCACTCTTGAGCAAATGTCTCAGTTTAATTATCTTGGGAGCTAGGTTACAGTTCTACGTAAATTAGTCGCAATGTCAGTTCATCGCAGCGTCAATCCATTATTTATATTATATTGACTTTCTACATTTGTGCTCAAATGAACTCCAGAGGTAATAATTTAGACTTCGAGAGGTCAACATGCGTCAGAAGAATTGATCTCAGAAATTAAATAAAACTTAAATATCAAGCATTGTTTCAAACTGGTTAATAAAATGTGCATTTCAAAAGTCTGCGCAATGATTATTTCAATGTTAGGCAATCATTATTTCTCAAGAATGTGCTTAAGTGAAAATATTCGATCGAATACATCCCCTACCATTTCTGAATTCCCTCTGTTCATCACGCACTTGTCCATCAATCAATTTTTTTTTGAAAATTATAAAATAATTTTAAATAATAAAAAATATTGTTGAAAATCGAGATTTAAATAGATTTGATTATGATCTTTATCCTCTATCATATTTTTCCATTAAATGCATATACTGTATACGAAGTTAGATTAGCATTGATATAATATGGTAATTCTCTATTTTGGTAGGGCGATTTTGGTTGGAATTTTGGGGAACTATTTTGGTATGTTGATCTATTGTTATGTGAAGTACCTAAAACTCGTTACATATTTTATTCCCCATCTTAGTAACAGAGGGTAATGTTATTTAACCTCTGAGCAACCCTCTGGACAGCTTTTATGAGACAGACGGAAACCTTAAATCAAGGCTATCCAGCATGTTCTTTAATATGCACTGGGTATGGCTTTCCTCAAAAACGGGCCATGGCTTAACGTCCCTTCCGAAGGGTGGCTGCCTTTCCCAGTCCATCGGCGTTTCCCTTCCTCACCGAAACCAGAGAGGACCAGAGAGGAAATAAATCTCAACGTTGAAGGAGGCGGGACTGCAACCTGGGCACTACAGATGACATGCCATTCTGGTCCGGAAGAAGGGTTTACTTCGCACATTAGATGCTGTTCAGAAAATCGATTTCTAATGAAACAGGATCAGAATAATTCGTAGGAGGGAGCGGCAAAACTTCTTTACTGTCTCGTTTTTAACGGAATTTTTCCAGAAATTGCGCAATATACGTTTTTCCTCTCTGTTCTAGGGGTGCTTTAAATATATTCTTACAAAATGTGTTTATCTTAAACATATTTGCAGTAATATTTTTTAATACAAATACAACAATCGTATCAGAATAATATGACCACCTACCATAGTATACGTATGGTTAGGTGGTCATATTATTCTGATACGACTGTATATATTTATATACGTTGCATTCATTTCACTTCGTACTATAAGAATTCCCCATGGAGGCATATCCCCATCCTCTTTAAACTCAGAGCTATCGTTTTCGCCACAAGAAAAAAAGCTCATCTTCCTCAATCTCAGAACAAAAATATTCTGAAGTATGCCCGGACGTTGGTGGTGGCTGGGAACAAGTGGCTTATAATCCACCCCATCCCCACTTTGAAAATGGTAGTAACCAGAACTGAAGCGAAAAAAAAACAAATTTCATGAAACATTTTAAAGGCTACTAAAACGGAGAGAATTATTTTTATTTGTACTGGAACTCCGATCCCGTTATTTGCCTCACCCCCCCATTCCTTCCTAGATCCGTGCTTGTGTGGGAGTCAACCTCGGAGACAGGAAAGGTCATGGTCCCCCCGCCCCCTCATTGCCACCACCATCACGAACTTGCAAGACGATAAAAAATGTGAAAAAATAAAGCCTCAAAAACTATTTATCTCTGCATATTTAGTAATTTTTAAGTCATTTATTATATACAATTATCATCATCATCATTATCGTCAAGCAGCCATGTGCTACGGAGGTCCAACCAGACCATGCAGTTTAGTTCTCCAAGCATATTTGTCCTGAGCTACATCTTCTGCATCAGGCCACTGCACACCAATTCTAACAAGATCCTCTCAGATCTCCTACTGTGGCATATAAACTGACAGGCTCCTGTCAGACCTCTGTGGCAAGCAGCTGCTTGAGGGGGTATTTATTTTTTTTTTATTATTGTTTGACACTGTCTGCCCACCGCATCCTAGGTCTCCCCCTCTTTCTGAGGACTTTAACCACACTGTTCATAACCCTATTCGCCAAACCAACGGAGTCTCTCTCTCTGCACAATACGCTGCTTAAAGGAGGTTGCCGACTCCTTTGCCTAACGTTATCATTAGTTACAAAGTCAAACCACCTCACGGGCCCAAAAGGGCACCCTGCCGTCGGTCATAAAGGGCACACCGATAACTTAGAAAAACCGCCATCCATTGGATGGGCAGTTAATCCGTGGTTCAGTATTCAGGAGAGCCACACCCAGTGTGTACGTTAAAAAAACACTCTGGATGACCTTGAGGTAGGCTTCCATCTGTCTCCTAACAGATGTCCAGTGGGTTCCCTTTGCCAATCGTACTCTTCGGGGTCCTTGTGATTTGGTCACTTAGCTAATTGTGTGCAAATGAAACAACACAATTGATTATTTGGGTTTGTCAAAATTTCATTCCACAAAAATGAAACAAAAAAAAATTTCAAAAATTTCTGAATAAGTTTTTTATTGGAAATAACTTTAACAATTGAATTTGGGAGTCCAGTCTTGCAAAGAAAAGTACTCTGTAATTCCGAAATAAGAAGTTTTTGGACCGAGACTATCTGGCAATACGAACTGAAATATGAAACATTTGGAGTTATTCTATTTAGCTTCTGACCAACTCATTCGCAATCAGAACATCAACAAATGAATTCTTTAGAAATGTCACTCGTTCGTTCTCTCAATCAACTCGTTATCAAAATCGGTAGCAACACATTACTTCTTCGAATTTCATAACGACAATATTATTCCGTTGAAAGAGTTATTTCCCGTTTTGGATTAGCGATGAATTAACGTTAAGATATTGCCGCTTGCCGACATTCGGAACTATTCCCCACTATTTCTCTAATACTACTTGACTAATACTTTATAATATAGAGCTGTGGTCGCCATGGAATCTCGGTGAATAAAGTCTGGTTGCATAGCAACACAGTTAAGCACTTCCAAAATCTTAGCATGGACAATAAGGACCAAAAAGGTGACTTTAGTTAACCCGACTTCCTATTGTTTCATTACCTAGAACAAAAAGGATGGAAAATTGCTCGTGAGGAAAGTGTGAAACGGTTTTGCTACTAAATGTCTGTTGATATTGAAAGCTAAACCAACAAAAAGATGGAGACTAGCACGAGGAGATGCAATTGGTCCAATTCCCGAAAATGAGGGAGAAGGTAGAAGGAGAGGGGTGTGTGCCGTGACAGTCTCACAGATCGGTAGGAATATGCAAACGATTAGCAACCACTGCGTCAGAAAGACGACGGTCAAACGGTCGGAAAATCTTACCTTGGTGTAGACTCCCGCTGCTGACAGTTCTGTCTCCACCACCATGACACCAATGCCGAACATGGCCATGATGAGGGCGTAATCGCTCACCCTTCGCCGCTTCTCGAAGAGCGCCTTGCGCCTGCCGAGCCTGTAGCCGACACTGGGCTTGTGAAGCCGTCTGTCGCAGGAGGAGGGGCGCGGGGCGGCGGTGGTCGCCTCGCCGTCCTCTGCCCGCGCCAGGTTCAGGCTGCTCGAGCCCATCTCCTTGAAGCGGCGGATAGCCCCGTGCATGCGAAGAGGCAAGCTCGGGGGAGGGCCTGGGGCGACCCCGGGGACGCCGGAGCCCCCCAAGGCTGCCCCCACGAACCCTGCTGTAACCCCGACACTTGCCGTGGCTCAATCGGGTGGACCTCCGACCCTGAAAGCTGCCATTGCTGACAGGCACAATGCGCGTGCCATCGAACCAAGTCTCTCCGTCACAGCCTCGCGACGAATGCGCACTTGAAGCGCGCTCTCGCTCCTTTCCCTCGGATAGGGAAATAGTGGGGAATAGTTCCGTAACTTTCGTAGCATTACGAAAAGCCAAATCGTTTCAGAAATGGAAAAAATAACTCAACAATAGTGTTTCCTGCTGTTGCGTTTCGTTTCGTCAATTTGCCCCTCAGCAGAAATTTTACTTTCAATTATTTCATCTTGAATATCCCTATCTTGTGAGGAAAGGGAAAACGAGAATCATCACATTTCGATAGCACAGAGAAGACTAGAGGGCGCTGGTGTTGCGGACAGGGTCGATTCCTCCGCAAAGTCAATCGAATGTCGGGCACGAAAATTGGATGAGCAGCAGCAAAAAAAGAGGATATTTCTCCATAGGAAGAAAATGCAAATTATCATCATCATCCCGGGAGTGAGTGAGGCAAATCATCTTCATCTCTGTAGGAAGATGAAGGCGAAAGGAAAGACAGATCCTCTGATTTTTAATGTCCAATTCTTTATTTTCCTTTGCATTTACCTGTACAGAGTTGATCGTAACAAGCACTGAGAGCTTGACTCTAAGAACAAATGCTACATACTCTTACAAATAGCACAGACAGTTAATAAAGAAAATAGAGTAAAACAGAGGAAATGCTTAAAATAATGTTAATAATCCCGCGAAGCTTATCCGCAAGAAACGTTAAATACATGCAGTTACAAATAGTTGATATACATCGGTTACATATTGACATTCATGCATAAGTAGTCTGGATATATAAAACTATAAAAGATCGTTAATGTTGAATTACGATAGAAGTACTTTTATACTCTTAACTTTTCAAAAACCAATTTTTGGGAAATATGGACTGCGGTCCGCATACGGCTCGAGAAAGCATTTTGTGCAGCCCGCGAAGAATTTTCATTCCGTCATTCATTCATTCATCATCCTCAAGCAGCCATGGGCTACGGAGGTCCAACCAGACCGCAAAGTTTAATTCTCCAAGCATATCTGTCCTGAGCTACATCTGCTGCATCTGGCCACTGCACACCAATTCTAACAAGGTCCTGTTTGACATTGTCTGCCCACCGCATCCTAGGTCTCCCCCTCCTTCTGAGGCTTTTAGGCACACTGTTCTTAACCCCATTTGCCAATCTATAATATCCATACGGGCAACATGGCCAAACCAATGGAGTCTCTCTCTGCACAATATGCTGCTTAAAGGAGGTTGCAAACTCCTTTGCCTAACCTCATCATTAGTTACAAAGTAAAACCACCTAATACCCAAGATACTACGTAAGCATCTAGAATCAAAAGCATCCAGTTTCCTGTTATCTTGTTTACACAGCGTCCAAGTTTCACTACCATAATTAACCCTAGAAAGAACCAAACTATTACGCAATATAATTTTAATCTTTAGGTGTATACGCCTATTTCTCCACAATCTCCATAGATTCTTAAAAGTCCCGGCAGCAATCCCTATCCGTCTGTTAATCTCATGCCGCACATCACCAGCATCTGTTACATAGCTCCCAAGATAATGAAACTGTGACACCTATTCAAGACTGCAACCATTCAGATGAACTGAATCACAACCTGCCTGACCAATTTCCATCACTTTAGTTTTCTCTCTGTTTATAACCAAACCTACTCTACTACCAGTCTCATCAACATTATTTGCCAAAAGTGCTAAATCATCAGCAAAATCTAAATCAGAAATTTTCGTATCTCCAGTCCATTTAAGGCCAAAATCTTTCCCTTGAAGTGAATTTCGCATAATATAATCAACAACCAAACTAAAGAGAAAAGGAGACAAAATGCACCCTTGTCGAACACCAGAAGCTATTTGCTACAAGCCTTACCAACTCTCACACACGACTCAGTGTTATTATAGAGAGCTTTCATTATGTTAACTAACTTGTCTGGTATACCATATGATCTCACAATCAACCACAAATTATGACGATCAACAGAGTCGAAAGTTTTTTGAAATCAACAAAGCTAGCAACCAAAGGTTTCTGAAACTCAAACATTTCTCGAGAATCTGCCTAAGTGAAAATATCTGATCTACACATCCCCTAACACTTCTGAATCCACATTGCTCATCACGCAATTGCCTGTCCCAGATTCTTAATTCTATTAAGCACAATCATGCAAAGAACTTTCCCTGGAACAGAGAATAGGCTGATACCCCAATAGTTATCACAAGAACTGCGATCACCTTTTTTGAAAATAGGGATAACAATAGCAATGGTAAAATCTTTAGGAACCATGACTTTATCATAAAAGTTATTCAAAATTTCAGTCATCCAAGTGGTAACCGAAACATTTCCAGCTATAAGCATTTCTGTAGTAATTTCATCTACCCCTGGGGATTTATGAAATTTAAGTTTAAAAATAGCCAAAATAACTTCAGATTGTGTTATAGGGTCAACATTAAAGCCACCAATGCATCTATCATCATTGCAAACAATGGGAGTAGAACTAACCACATTGTTTAGAACATCACTGAAATGCTCAGCCCACCTAGCCATGACAGAATCCTCACCTTCTATACCCTTACCTTGTTTATCCCTCAATCACTGTATACCTGTTCATTTTCTACAAAATAAAACATTTACTATCTGGTACAGCTCTCTGCTGTCTAACTGCTTCCTCAGCTTTGTCAGGCAAGCCATCAAGCAAAAGATTCTTATCAGCAGCTAACTGATCCTTTACACGTTTATTAAGCTCTCTGTAATCCTTTCTATTAGGACTAGTGGGGTACTGATTAAGGATATTCCTGCAGTTCCTTCTTTCTGAAATAAGCTCAAGTGCCTTATCACTTAAATAATTCTGCCTCCTCTGCTCCTTTTTCCCTAAAAGAGTACTGTTAGTTTCCAAAAAAGCCTGTTTAAAATGGCCCCATTCTTCCTCAACTTCAGTATTAAGCAAACCATGACTGTCACAATGACAAGTAACCTATCATGGTAAGCTTTACATGTAACTGGGTCTTTCAGGGCTTCAGTATTAAAGGTAAATTTTTTAAATTTAGCACAACACTTTTTAAGTTTTAAGTTGCAAGACACTTTTAACAAGGTAATGGTCAGATCCAATTTCAGCTTCCCTATATGCCCTGGTATTCCTAACAGAACTAGCCCATTTGCTGTTAATTAATATGTAATCAATCATATTCTTATGCAGCCCATCAGGTGAAACCCATGTGTACTTACTTATGTATGTCGCGGTGTTTGTAATATGTGTTAGTTATTCTGAAACCATTGAGTTTACTTACCTGTAGGAGACGTTGCCCATTGCCATTGCAGCTACCAATACCAAAAGGGCCAATCACCCCTCCCCAAAGGTCAGAGTCAGTACCAACTTTGGCATTGAAGTCACCAAGATCAAGGGTAATATCTCCTTTCTTGACAAAATTCAAAATATCTTGAAGTTGTCCGTAAAACCTATCCTTCTCATCCTGATCGGCATCCTCAGTGGGGGCATAACAGCAGATAACATTCAAGTCTTTAATGCTCGTCTGAAATTTTGCTGTAAGAAACATTTCATTAATGCACTCATATCCTAGAAGAGCATCACTAGCATGTCTGCTGAGCAGCAGACCCACGCTTTGGTGATGCTTTCCATCCTCCCTCCCTGTAAAGAGAAATTTAAAGTTATTTTTAAGTATCTCATCTTTACCTGTCCATCTGGTCTCTTGCAAGCCTAGAATATCTAGGTTATAGCACTGGAATTCCTGCATGAGGACATCAAGAGAATAATCTCTATGTAATGTCCTCACATTGCACGTTCCTGCAGAGAGAAAATGATTAGTAGGATTTTTAAAGAAATTAGGTTTATTGAGATTGGTAGGGCCAACAATATCAAACAGCCCCCTGATCGCAGACATGGGGCAAAGACCTGTTTCTCCTCCGCTAAAGGCTGAAATCACCGATGCTGGTAGGAACTTCAGGCACCACCTTTTCAAGTGGACTTTTTCAAGAGCCATATGGCCTGCCTGAGACACATTACTCCAGTTCAGGCTTGACGATGCCCAACTAGCTAAGTAAGGTTCAGGTACCTGCGATGGCCTCTGATTAGGATTATCCACCAGCTGATATAAGGTATCCCATGCCTCTGTTCACTTAGGGCTGGCAACTCAGAAGCAAACAGAAAACACAACGGCAGATTCTCCCTCAAAAGAGGTACACCAGTGCAGCAAGTCCAGGATCCATAATCAAGCTCAAATCCATAAACAAGTCCTGTCTGGTAGGTATAAATGGTCAGCACCAGGAACCTGTGAAGTTGACCACTCATCAGCAGGTTTTTTTAAAAAAAGAAAAAAAGTGGCCATAGATGACCAGATCAGTAGGCCATACTGAACTGGCAGCCCTCCCCTCCTGCACCACGGCCAAGTCATAAAGACCCGACGGCTCAGGAAAGGTTGGTGAAAGAGCATCCACTGGAACGGCTGTTGGGAGAAAAATGGTAGCCTCCCGTCAAGGCCATCCAGCGTGTTCTATAACGTGCACAGGGTATGGCTCTCACGCACACGGAGCCACGGCTTAACGTCCCATCCGACGGATTTAAATCTCAACGGTGGCCCAGGTGGAACTCGAATCTGCGAACTTTAGATTACGAGCCTGGCGCTCTACTCACTGAATCTCCGCCCCCCCCCCTCCCCCGCAACACGAAACAGAGAATTAAGAAAATTAATTTGGCCTTCCAGAAAACAGATTTTTGCCTGCTACCTTCACCTACATGGAGATAGAATGGTAAGATTCAATGGCTTTACTACCTAATGTCGTGGACGTAGGCTAGACATGGGAGCGATTCAATGTCTCTATTTCCTAATATATTAAATGAGGAATAGAGAGGCGCGCACTCAATGAATTTATAGACTTTAACTACAATATATGGCAGCACCCGGTTGCGGGAAAAAAATTGGGGGATGTCTGATATCGAATCGAATAAAACTGAGAAGACATTTCGTAACCATGAATTCTTTCTCAAGCTATTCTCAAGATGCAATATTTAACAAAAAATTTCGGGGGGGAAAAACTCGAAAAGGTGTTCTTGTCCTTTCTAATTCAACTTCTCCTACACTGCAATAATTACCTCTACATATAGGTATTTTTTCCTCTACGTTCTAGTGGTATTTCAAAAAACTATTCCTAAAAATCATGTTTAATATATCGGTTTACTATTTTTTTAACTCCGTTTTCATTATAAATTTATATTTCTTATTTTAAACTGAATTGATCTAAGGGATCTGGGTTCTAGCCCCAGGGTTAAGGCATGAATGTTGTCTTTCTGTTGAGGTCCCGCCATCCTCTCAAACCTTCTGCTATGGCGTATAAACTGACAGGCTCCTGTCAGACCTCTGTGGCAAGCAGCTGCTTAAGGGGATATTTATTTTATTGTTTTTTTTACTCATCATAAATCATCAATTGAAAAGTTGTTTATTTTGGATATAATTTAATTTAAAATATTAATTTATTACATAACGGATTGTAAAAGAGTGATATGGTAATAAAATAAATTATAAGAAAAAAGTGGCTGAAAGAACCAACTATAATGACAGAGGCTGGGATCGAATCGCAGACCTACAAGTTACAAATAAAAACGTGTTTAGCCAAACGCGACTTCGCATTGCTGAATAGAAATCTTGTTAAAATATAATATTACCATTCTCTTGTAGACCGTATATATTCGAAGCATTTCATATCAAATGTTGTTCTTCAATTCTTTATCCATAAGTATCCTTCCTTGACAAAATAAGAAGTTGGCAACCAGTCCGAGCACATCTTGTCAGGAAAGCTTAGGCTTGCCGAGCCTGCCACAGTCAAATGAAGCCATTCGCTAAGTCACAAGATCTTCGACTATTGATTGCTTTGGTAGAATCATCCAATCAAGTGTCACGGGTCACTACGAAATGAACGATGAACCTGCTGCAGTTCAGAACTATTGTATTTCAGCGTCTGCGCATTTGTGTCATTGCTATAAGAGATGATGCTGATTCCAGACGTTGGCCGTAATGTTAAAATTCGCATTGACAATACGAAAGCAGACGACGTAGCCCCGATTCGCAAAAGAAAATGCTGTGATTATCTGCGTAACACGGCAAGTAATGATTACAAAACGAATTTAAATTTATATCTGATTGAATTGAATATGACGAAAAAATGAATTTTTGAATTTCGTTTTTTTTTTGTGAATATTTTTCGTGGGGCAGTGACCCAGTTGTCAATATGGGGGCGAGCAGCCACTGCCAGTAAACCAACCACTAACTTCCCTTTCAATATGATTTAGTTCTCCTCGTTTCCAACGTTTTAAGCGTCAAATTTAATTTCCTTTCATTGTTTCGCGACTAAGAAACTAAATCAAAATAAAAATGCTTCCAGGCGAATCTTTAGTTTCTGTCAAGATATTCCGTCCCCTCTTTTCCTGTTCAGCAAGGGATGGTCGCTCACTTTCTCTTGGTCACGTGATGCGGCTCGTTGTCACTCAAGGGTTGGTCCGGTCGACGACCTCTAGTTGTCGGGGTGGCCACCCGACGGCGCTCGTGCACTTGTGGGCGTGACGTAATAGGCCCGCGATGGTTGCTGACTTGAGGGTCGGCGGGCCACGGCCAGGTGACCCGAGTGCCATAACCAGCTCAGACCCCGGCACAGGGAAGTGCTGACATGGAGCAAAGCAATACGGTAAGTGTCGCTTCTTCTCTCTGGCTCTGTCTAGATGTTACACTCTCGATTCAAACTCATTCGCATCCATCAATATCACTTCACTCAATTCCTATTTTTCCTTAAGTGGGAGGGGGGAGGGAGGGAAACGAAAACCATCCAACAAAGAGTGGCCACGAAATTTCCAGTTTGACGTAAAATGCAAATTTCGTATTCCCAAAGTTGGCCATCATGTTTCTAAACACATTCAACTTGAGCGAATGCCATCCCCCCTCCCCCCTTCAACAGATGCTAACTTGTCCACGCTTTTTAATGAAAGATGACCAAATCTTTAAGAACCACAAATGTTCACTAAAAATAGATCTCTCTCAGTTCTGCTGAGCTATACTGATGGCCACTTCACGCGACACATCGTATTTTCTTATTGTTCGCAGTAAATCACATTTTAATCTGTAAAAAATAAACTTCTCTAGGATCATTTCAAGCAAAAGAGAATCTATATTTGCCCTTTCATCTCAGCAAAACGGAAAATTAACGAACGGAAAAGTGGCACTGATAAGACTTAACATTAAACCAGTGTCTTTGACAAGACGTATATTAAACCATTGTCACTGATGACTTACATTAAACCAGTGTCATTGATGAGACTTACATTAAACCAGTGTCACTGATAAGACTTACATTAAAGCAGTGTCATTGATAAGACACATTAAACCAGTGTCACACATTAAACCAGTGTCACTTACATTAAACCAGTGTCTTTGATAAGACTTACATTAAACCAATGTCTTTGATAAGACTTATATTAAACCAGTGTCACTGATAAGCCTTACATTAAACCAGTATCACTGATAAGACTTACATTAAACCAGTGTCACTGATGACTTACATTAAACCAGTGTCACTGATAAGATTTACATTAAACCAGTGTCACTGATAAGACTTACATTAAACCAGCATCTTTAATAAGACATATTAAACCAATGTCACTGATGACTTACATTAAACCAGTGTCACTGATAAGACTTACATTAAACCAGTTTCACTGATAAGACTTACATTAAACCAGTGTCTTTGATAAGACATATTAAACCATTTTCACTGATGATTTACATTAAACCAGTGTCACTGATCAGACTTACATTAAACTAGTGTCTTTGTTAAGACTTATATAAAACCATTGTCACTGATGATTTACATTAAACCAGTGTCACTGATAAGACTTACATTAAACCAGTTACTGATAAGAGTTACATTAAAGCAGTGTCATTGATAAGACTTACATTAAACCAGTGTCTTTGGTATGACTTACATTAAACCAGTGTCACTGATAAGACATATTAAACCAGTGTCACTGATGACTTACATTAAATCAGTGTCTTTGATAAGACACATTAAACCAGTGTCACTGATAAGACTTACATTAAACCAGTGTCTTTGATAAGACTTACATTAAACCAGTGTCACTGATAAGACTTATATTAAACCAGTGTATTTGATAACACATATTAAATCAGTGTCGCTGATAAGACTTATATTAAACAAGTGGTTTCCAAACTGTGAGGCGCGATGGTGTGATAGGGGGCGAGGAGATTACACTAGACTTGAGACAGATGAAACATTAGGAATAATATACTTCCCAAAGTTTGAATAAATTAGTTTCTTAAGCAAACTATTACAATGCATATCAAAACTACAAAAAATACGATCCTACGGATTTAGAATATCGCATTCTTATTTGTGGAACTACATTTGTCTTTTTACTGCAGACAAAGCCGCCACAACAGTTCAGTGTAATAAAGTGCGGAAGTTTGCCAGTGTCTTTGCAGGAAAACGTTCATTTCAAAAAATTCAATGCCCATTCTCCTCAGTTAACTTGGATAGAATTCTGCTAAAATGCAGGGGCCACCAAATTAGGTAAAAGGTAGGAAAAATCCAACGTTTACACTGCTCACAAAAATTAGGGGATATTTCAAAATGAATATGAAGCGATAAAAAAAGAAGCATTTGATTTTTTTTATTAAACAAGAACATCAGAAAAGCAAACGACAAGTCAAAGAAAGTTGTTCGATTATGCAAATGAGATGCAAAACCAACTTTTATTTCATTGGTGAAAATGCACTATACAAAAGGCTGAAAGTACCGGAGTATCTGCACGTTCCCTGATCTTGAAAGTGCACATCCTGCAATTTCCCAGCCCTTGCAATGCCCCTGCAACACGATTTGCCCGAATGCGAAGCCTGGAGCGCCATAGGACGTCTTGAAGCTGGTCAAACACAGACGATAGTGGCAACAGCACTTGGAACATTCCAAAGCGTGATTAGCAGAGTGTGGAATCGCTATCAAGAGACTGGCACAGTACGAAGAAGACGAGGGCAGGGTAGCCCATCTGCCACAACAGTAAGAAATGACCGCTACTTGACCTTATTGGCAAGAAGGAACAAGCGCAGCAATGCAACAGAGCTGCGGGGACAGTTTCTTGCTGCCAGTAATAATAAATAAATAATAAATACCCCCTCAAGCAGCTGCTTGCCACAGAGGTCTGACAGGAGCCTATCAGTTTATATACCAAAGCAGAAGATCTGAGAGGATGGCAGGACCTCAGCAGAAAAACGACACATACATCCATGCCTTACCCAGGGATCGAACCCAGGTCCCTTAGATCAGTAGCCAAGCGCGTTAACCACTCGGCCAGTAGACGACGGATATGCACCCAGACCATACGAAATCGGCTCCATCGTGTTGGACTGCATGCCCGGCGACCAATGGTATGCATTCCGTTATCTCCTGAACACCGTAGAAGGGGGCTGATGAGCATCGTCATTGGACCCGTGATGAGTGGTCAACTGTCCTCTTCTCTGATGAGTCACGGTTCCGTCTGCAGCCTGACAATCATCGTGTCCTGATCTGGCGTGAACGAGGAACATGGGAGAATCCACGTTTCATGCGAGAAAGGGATTCCTTCGGTGGTGGTGGAATCATGGTGTGGGCTGGCATCAGCATTGGTTTAATGTAAAGAAGTCTTTTCAAAGACAAAGACTTACATTAAACCAGTGTCACTGATAAGACTTGATAAGATTAAACCAGTGTCTTTGATAAGACTTACATTAAACCAGTGTCACTAATAATTCCGTTATCTGCTGAACACTGTAGAACCCGTAGAAGGTGGGATGATGAGAATCGTCATTGGACACGTGATGAGTGATCAACTGTCCTCTTCTCTGATGAGTCACGGTTCAGTCTGCAGCCTGACAATCATCGTGTCCTGATCTGGCGTGAATGAGGAACACGGGAGAAATCCCTTTCTCGCATGAAACGAAAGATCCGAAGACCCGTAGAAGAACCTGTAGAAGGTGGGATGATGAGCATCGTCATTGGACCCGTGATGAGTGGTCAACTGTCCTCTTCTCTGATGAGTCACGGTTCAGTCTGCAGCCTGACAATTATCGTGTCCTGATCTGGCGTGAATGAGGAACACGGGAGAATCCACGTTTCATGCGAGAAAGAGACTCCTTCGGTGGTGGTGGAATCATGGTGTGGGCTGGCATCAGCATTGGTTTAATGTAAAAAAGTCTTTTCAAAGACAAAGACTTACATTAAACCAGTGTCATTGATAAGACTTGATAAGTTTAAACCAGTGTCATTGATAAGACTTGATAAGTTTAAACCAGTGTCTTTGATAAGACTTACATTAAACCAGTGTCACTGATAAGACTTACATTAAACCAGTGTCACTAATAATTCCGTTATCTGCTGAACACTGTAGAACCCGTAGAAAGTGGGCTGATGAGCATCGTCATTGAATCCGTGATGAGTGGTCAACTGTCCTCTTCTCTGATGAGTCACGGTTCAGTCTGCAGCCTGTCAATCATCGTGTCCTGATCTGGCGTGAACGAGGAACACGGAAGAATCCACGTTTCATGCGAGAAAGGGACTCCTTCGGTGGTGGTGGAATCATGGGGTGGGCTGGCATCAGCATTGGATTAATGTAAAAAAGTCTTTTCAAAGACAAAGATATGGACACTTATCTCAGACACTGGTTTAACGTAAGTCATCAGTGACCATGGTTTAATATGTCATCAGAGACATTAGTTTAATGTAAGTCGTATCAGTGACACTGGTTTAATGTAAGTCTTTTCAAAGACTTACATTTAACCTCCACGTCATCAGAAAGGGATCGCTAACTGCTGTCAGATATCGAGATGAGGTCCTGCACCGTATAGTGGTACCCTATGCTGGAGCAGTTGGAAACAACTTTCTTTTCATGGACGTTAATACAAGGCCCCACCGTGCACATCTCGTCAATAACATGCTTCAGGAGACAGGAATCGAACGCATGGACTGGCCTTCACGTTCTTCACACCTGAATCCCATTGAACATGCTTGTGATGCACTGGGAAAACGTCTGGAAAACCGTCCAATGCCTCCCCCAACACTTCTTGAGCTGGAAGTTGCCCTGGAGCAAGAGTGGCAGAGGATCCCACAAGAACTGTTGGACATTCTGATCCTGTCCTTGCCCCATCGCTGTCAGTGTGTTTTGGCAGTCTTGGGTGACCATACACCCAACTGAACAGTCAATGTGTGGCACTCTCGTCCAGTTTGACATGCTTCTGTTCACCCCCACCAATATGTCACTTGCTACTCAATCACGGCAATTGAGTTTGCATCTCATTTGCATAATCGAACAACTTTCTGTGACTTGTCGTTTGCTTTTCTGGTGTTCTTGTTTAATAAAAAAAACAGATGCTTCTTTTTTTTTATCGCTTTATATTTATTTTGAAATATCCCCTAATTTTTATGAGCAGTGTATTTCCGACTGTTTTCATTTAGTCTCCTGAGAGTAGACGAAGTAGAAGGTCTATATTTAGTGAGCGGCTTCTTTCTTTCTGAAACATATTCGTACTTTTCCCGTTTCAAAATCGTGTCGCTCATGCTTTACTGAAAGCTTCAAGAAGAATGCTACAAAACTGTCCTATTAGTATTTCTCCGATAGAGATAGAAACAAAAGTTTGGTTTCGCAAACTAAAGGGAAGGGGGAGGAAGTGGCGCAAGAAATTTTTTTCAATACAAGGGGGTGGACAAGAGAAAAACGTTATGATGAGGGAGGCGCAAGAAAACTTTCATGGCAGGTAAATTCGTGTTGTGCGAGGTTTGCCGTAATTCCCTAACCGTGTTTTGCGAGGTTTGCCGTAATTCCCTAATCGTGTTTTGCGAGGTTTGCCGTAATTCTCTAACCGTGTTGTGCGAGGTTTGCAGTAATTCCCTAACCGTGTTTTGCGAGGTTTGCCGTAATTCCCTAACCGTGTTGTGCGAGGTTTGCCGTAATTCTCTAACCGTGTTAAAGTGAAACCGTGTTGTAGAAGTACCGTGTTATACGGGGGTTGCCTTTACTGAAATTCGAACGCGATTTGACAAACTGTGGCAGCCATAAGGTCTAGTATAATAATATAATATCCATAAGTCTTTCTATTAGCATTAATAAAACAAATTAAAGGGAGACAACTTCCATTTTGAATGAGTTAATATGTATAGTAAATGTGAAACTGCCTAAGCATTTGTATTTATTTCACATAATTTCCATTTAATGTCAATTACATATGCATACTTTTCTCTTGCATGAACAAGTGCAACACCTGAGTAAAATAAAGCCTTTGTGTCACGTGGCCCGCCAAACAAATATAATTGCCCACCCGTGATTTAAGACGTTTTCCGTTTCATTTTAAATTTACAATTCGAATGTGTATCCATGAGAATTAATGAAAATTTTGAAACCTGAATTAGAGTCCTCCAATGCCCACTCTTATTATTTTGTGTTGTCCCTAGAGATAGCAAAAAAACCTTCCATTCGAATGCATCCACGAACAAAAACAAATTAGAATATTAATAACGATTGCACTCGTGACTGCCTTCGTTAATCGATTTCTTAAATTACAAAACAGATTTTTTTCTGACTAGAAAATTACTTTTAGTGTGTACAAGGAATGCTTATAATTCCAAGTAAGAAAAATTATATGTCATTATTACTTAAGAGACTTGCTGAGGCACGTGCTCTGAGAGACATATCGAAAGTGATTCAACTCCTTATTACAAAACTTTGCCCATTGCATATTCTGACACCTCATTTTTGGACAAGTTCCTGTAAGTGTTATTTTTTGACAAAAAATGTTTCTAGTGTAAAATATTTTAACCCATTCTGAAACTAGCATTGTAATTGATGCTTTCGTCAAATTTCATTAAAATCATTCATATTGTTTTGGTTTATCATAATTTCTCTGAGTTTACCTTAATTTATGCAAACCAGTGTTTTATACATATTTTTGCATCTATATGTTAGACATATTTTTGTGTCTATATATTAGACATATTTTTGTATCTATATTAGACATATTTTTGTATCTATATGTTAGACATCTTTTTGTATCTATATATTAGACATATTTTTGTATCGATATGCTAGACATATTTTTGTGTATATATGCCAGACATATTTTTGTATCTATATCTCAGACATATTTTGCATCTTTATATTAGATATGTTTTTGTATATATATGTTAGACATGTTTTGTATCTACATATTAGACATATTTTTGTATCTATATGTTAGACATATTTTTGTATCTACATATTAGACATATTTTTCTATCTATATGTTAGACATATTTTAATATCTATATATTAGACATATTTTTCTATCTATATATTACACATATTTTTCTATCTACATATTAGACATTTTTGTCTGTCTATATGTTAGACTTTTTTGTATCTATATTTTAGATATATTTTTGTATCTATATGTTACACATGTTTTTGTATCTACATATTAGACATATTTTTGTATCTATACGTTAGGCATGTTTTGTATCTACATATTATACATATTTTTGTATCTATATGTTAGACATATTTTTGTATCTATATATTAGACATATTTTTCTATCTATATATTAGACATATTTTTCTATCTATATATTAGACATATTTTCTATCTATATGTTAGACATATTTTTATGTCTATATATTAGACATATCTTTGTATCTATATATTACACATATATTTTTATCTATATGTTAGACATTTTTGCATCTATATGTTAGACATATTTTTGTATCTATATATTAGACATATTTTTCTATCTATATATTAGACATATTTTCTATCTATATGTTAGGCATACTTTTGTATCTATATATGACATATTTTTCTATCTATATATTACATATTTTTCTATCTATATGTTAGACATTTTTTTGTTTATATGTTAGACATATTTTTTATCTATATTTTACATATTTTTGTGTCTATATTTTAGACATATTTTTGTGTCTATATTTTAGACATATTTTTATATCTATATGTTAGACATATTTTTATGTCTATATATTAGACATATCTTTGTATCTATATATTACACATATATTTTTATCTATATGTTAGACATTTTTGTATCTATATGTTAGACATCTTTTGGTATCTATATATTAGACATATTTTTGTATCGATATGCTAGACATATTTTTGTGTATATATGCCAGACATATTTTTGTATCTATATCTCAGACATATTTTTGCATCTTTATATTAGACATGTTTTTGTATCTATATGTTAGACATGTTTTGTATCTACATATTAGACATATTTTTGTATCTATATGTTAGACATATTTTTGTATCTACATATTAGACATATTTTTCTATCTATATGTTAGACATATTTTAATATCTATATATTAGGCATATTTTTCTATCTATGTATTACACATATTTTTCTATCTACATATTAGACATTTTTTGTCTGTCTACATGTTAGACATATTTTGTATCTATATTTAGATATATTTTTGTATCTATATGTTACACATGTTTTTGTATCTACATATTAGACATATTTTTGTATCTATATGTTAGACATGTTTTGTATCTACATATTATACATATTTTTGTATCTATATGTTAGACATATTTTTGTATCTATATATTAGACATATTTTTCTATCTATATATTAGACATATTTTCTATCTATATGTTAGGCATACTTTTGTATCTATATATGACATATTTTTCTATCTATATATTACACATTTTTCTATCTATATGTTAGACATTTTTTGTCTATATGTTAGACATATTTTTATCTATATTTTAGACATATTTTTGTGTCTATGTTTTAGACATATTTTTGTGTCTATATTTTAGACATATTTTTATATCTATATGTTAGACATATTTTTATGTCTATATATTAGACATATCTTTGTATCTATATATTACACATATATTTTTATCTATATGTTAGACATTTTTGTATCTATAGGTTACACATATTTTTGTATCTATATATTAGACATAATTTTGTATCTTATTATTAGACATGTTTTTTATTTATATATTACACATATTTTTCTACCTATATATTACACATATTTTTTGTATCTATATGTTAGACATATTTTTCTATCTGTATGCTAGACATATTTTTGTATCTATATATGACATATTTTTTATCTATATGTTAGACATATTTCTTTATATATTAGACATATTTTTGTATCTATATGTTAGACCTATTTTTATATCTATACGTTAGACATTTTTGTATCTATATCTTAGACATATTTTTGTATCTACATAATTGACGTATTTTTGTATCTATATATTAGACATAGTTTTGTATCCATACGTTAGACATATTTTTATGTCTATATATTAGACATATATTTGTCTATATCTGACATATTTCTGTATTTATATGTTATACACATTTTATATATATATATTACACATATTTTTGTATCTATATGTTAGACATAATTTTGTATCTATATATTAGACATATTTTTTTATCTGTGTTAGACATGTTTTTTATTTATATATTACACATATTTCTTTATCTATATATTAGACATATTTTTGTATCTATATATTAGACATATTTTTATATCTATATATTAGACATATTTTTGTATCTATATGTTAGACATATTTTTATATCTATATGTTAGACATAGTTTTGAATCTATATGGTAGACATAATTTTTGTATCTGTATCTTAGACATATTTTTGTATCTACATAATTGACATATTTTTGTATCTATATATTAGACATAGTTTTGTATCTATATGTTAGAGATATTTTTATGTCTATATATTAGACATATATTTGTCTATATCTAAGACATATTTTTGTATTTATATGTTATACACATTTTTTATCTATATATTAGACATATTTTTGTATCTATATGGTAGACATATTTTTGCATCTATATATTAGACATACTTTTCTATCTATATGTTAGACATATTTTAATATCTATATATTAGACATATTTTTATATCTATATATTACATATTTTTTTCTATCTACATATTAGACATTTTTGTCTGTCTACATGTTAGACATATTTTTGTATCTATATTTTAGATATATTTTTGTATCTATATGTTACACATGTTTTTGTATCTACATATGAGACATTTTTGTATCTATATGTTAGACATGTTTTGTATCTACATATTATACATATTTTTGTATCTATATGTTAGACATATTTTGTATCTATATATTAGACATATTTTTCTATCTATATATTAGACATATTTTCTATCTATATGTTAGACATATTTTTATGTCTATATATTAGACATATCTTTGTATCTATATATTACACATATATTTTTATCTATATGTTAGACATTTTTGTCTGTCTACATGTTAGACATATTTTGTATCTATATATTAGACATATTTTTCTATCTATATATTAGACATATTTTCTATCTATATGTTAGGCATACTTTTGTATCTATATATGACATATTTTTCTATCTATATATTACACATTTTTCTATCTATATGTTAGACATTTTTTGTCTATATGTTAGACATATTTTGTATCTATATTTTAGACATATTTTTGTGTCTATATTTTAGACATATTTTTATATCTATATGTTAGCCATATTTTTATGTCTATATATTAGACATATTTTCTATCTATATGTTAGGCATACTTTTGTATCTATATATGACATATTTTTCTATCTATATATTACACATTTTTCTATCTATATGTTAGACATTTTTTGTCTATATGTTAGACATATTTTGTATCTATATTTTAGACATATTTTTATATCTATATGTTAGCCATATTTTTATGTCTATATATTAGACATATCTATATATTACACATATATTTTTATCTATATTGTTAGACATTTTTGTATCTATGTTACACATATTTTTGTATCTATATATTAGACATAATTTTGTATCTATATTTTAGACATATTTTTGTATCTATATGTTAGACATGTTTTTTATTTATATATTACACATATTTTTCTATCTATATATTACACATATTTTTGTATCTATATGTTAGACATATTTTTCTATCTGTATGCTAGCCATATTTTTGTATCTATATATGACATATTTTTTATCTATATGTTAGACATATTTCTTTATATATTAGACATATTTTTGTATCTATATGTTAGACCTATTTTTATATCTATATGTTAGACCTATTTTTATATCTATATGTTAGACATATTTTTGTATCTATATCTTAGACATATTTTTGTATCTACATAATTGACGTATTTTTGTATCTATATATTAGACATAGTTTTGTATCCATATGTTAGACATATTTTTATGTCTATATATTAGACATATATTTGTCTATATCTAAGACATATTTTTGTATTTATATGTTATACACATTTTTTATCTATATATTAGACATATTTTTGTATCCATATGGTAGACATATTTTTGTATCTATATGTTAGACATATTTTTGTCTATGTTTTAGAGATATATGTCTATATGTTAGACATATTTTTGTATCTATATGTTATACACAATTTTTTATCTATATGTTAGGCATGTTTTTGTATCTATATCTTAGACATATTTTTGAATCTATATGTTAGACATATTTTTATGTCTATATATTAGACATAGTTTTGTATCTATATGTTAGAGATATTTTTATGTCTATATATTAGACATATGTCTGTAAGTTAGACATATTTTTGCATTTATGTTATACACATTTTTATCTATATTTTAGACATATTTTTGTATCTATATAGTAGACATATTTTTGTATCTATATGTTAGACATATATTTTATCTATATGTTAGACATATCTTTGTGTCTATATGTTAGACATATTTTTGTATCTATAATGTTAGACATATTTTTGTATCTACATATTAGACATATTTTTGTATCTATATGATAGACATATTTATGTATTTAGATATTAGACATATTTTTCATGAATAGATTTTTTTAAATTATACTGGAATGGGGAGGGAAAACATATGAAGAGGTTATTTATTATAGTGTGTGAAAAGTATTGAATTGATGTAGAAAAGCAGGAAACGCGTTTTTTCCCGAATATTTTGAAAATATGGGCATAAATAATGTGTGTATATGTTATCGTTAAAGCTCGAAAGCCGTTAATGTGCACATTACCTAGCTAATCTGCAGATTAACTGATTTGCTCCGTTAAAGTGCGGAATCAAGAGTTTTCCGCATTTTACCTAGGTAATGTGCACATTAACGGCTTCCATATCGTTAAAGTTCAAAAGTAAAAAAAAGACTATTTCTAGTGTCCGAGAGTAGAGTTGAAACCAGGTCATCCCTCTGTCAACATGAATCAGTCGTCCGAATTATAAAAAACGCCCCCAAAATGAGCAGGCCAAGTGAAAACGAATCACTTTACTGCTTCGTTCTCACTTGGCCTCCGCTTCTCCGGGGCGTTTTTTATAATGCGGACGACTTAATCACGTGACACGAAGATTCATATTCAAGAGATTCACCACTTTACGGATTCGTTCTTATTTGGCCCTCGCACATTATTAGGGCAATTCCAAATGCCATTTTAGTAATCCCTGTTGTAACAAATTATTTTATTGCGTCTATATAAATAACATTTTGGATGCTGTATAATTCAGTCAGATTGTTTATTCACACTTTAATTGTCTATCATTAGTTATTTCATAGAATAACTAGTTAAAGTGTGGAATTATTAATTTATTACACGCTTTAACTGATTTGATCAGTTATTTCATGAAATAACTAGGTATTCTATGAAATAACTGAAATATACACTTTAACGGTAACATATCAATTAATTTGTTGATTGTTTGATTGTATAAACTTGATTCTTCAGATATCGAAAAATAAATAAATAACATTATGTTAATTTAACCGTACAGAAACGTTGCTGTTGTTCCAGCAAAGATCTTATTTTCACCTTAACGAGTGCCTAGTAGGTAATGTGCAGATTATCTAGGTAATTTGCAGATTACCTAGGTAATTTGAGAAATGAAACAATTTTCCGCACTTTAACGGATCACCCTAGTTAATCTGCAGATTAGCTTGGTAATGTGCACATTAACTGATTTCTGCACTTTAGCGGTAATATATATATATTCATTACGGAACGTCTTCTCGGTTCGATTCAGTTGAATTCAATATCAGACAATTCTTCAGATTTCTTTCCCACATCCGGGCCCTGTTTGTGCCAGCGAAAGTGCCCTACCGAAACGTTTAATCCCGACCCTCCGCTGAGCAATATTACTAAACTACTTCAGCAACGCTTTCAATGCATCTGTAGGATTGCATAAAAAATCAAAAATTATGGTTCTTTTGCGTAGAATTCACTTATTAATTTCTTATAAGTCCTAATACAAAAAGTTGATATCGGTAGTATTAGATAGAATATGCCACGTGTCACGGACCTATAATATTGTTATAGGAGAAGTAAGTAGATATCTGACAATGCTGTGTAGTGGGTTCGAACAGATAAAAAATTAATTTATCTAATAGCTAAGACAACTGTTATATAAGAAGTAAAACCTATCTAATTGATAATCGACCAAAACTTCATTCATGTAAAATCAATAATTGATTAACCCTTATCAACAAATGCAAAAACAGAGGAATAATTATGTGTCACTCAAGCCAATTAATCAGAAGTCACTACATCTTATTTAAACCCCAATATCCTAATACTCGGTAACAGAAGTTTACTGCAATTATTAATACAGATAACCATACAAAAACTATTTCCAGTAGAAAACAAATTTATAAATAACACTGATTTTATGCGTTGTCTCCTTCACATCAGCTGTACCCTTAGGCTTCATCTTTCTAAAACACATTAACTTGGAATCTGACAACATAAACTCTACCTTAGAATGACAATCAACAAACTACACTGTCGTTAATGACCAACTTCTTACACAGGGCAATATAAACTACCTTCGACGCCATACAAATTCCATACTGAATTTAATCATGATTCAAACTGACTGTCTGTCCTGTTACATATATGACGTATTCTTCTCAACACGTGGAGAACCTCGTGGTATAATATGCACACGTTATGATGAACAATTGTCGCACGTTCACTGCTGGTTTCAATATAAAAATCTTTACTTGATGTGTCTTAAACAGGATATCCTTTCAATGGCGGATAATAAACCCAGCAGATTGATCCATTTATCGAAAACTACTTTCCAGAAATTTTGCGTCTGAGCATAGGAGTGCGCAGCACTTTTTCTGGAGGATGATCCACGGGTTTTTTTTTTAAGGAGAACATTTATCAAATGCCCAATCATAAAAAGCATTATTTTTTTTCATCAAACAAACTAAAGAAATTAAAATTTAGCAAATAAAATTTACTTAAAAGACACAATCTTAAAAAATGAGAGACAAAATGCCAAATTTTTTGCTGTTTTGATAACCAGGAGTATGCAGAGACCATTTTTACCGTAGAGTAGGGGTTCTCAACGTGGGGTACGCCGTGAGAGCTCAAAATCCGCTAGTTCTAGTAACAAAGTAAAAATAACCATTGTTATACTATAGTTTTATCTATTTATACAAAGGGTACGCCAGTTACATACACATTTCCAGTGGGTACGTGAAGCATAAAAGATTGAGAACCACTGGCATAGAGGATGAGAATCACTTTTTTTTTTCTGATTTTTAAGCCATTAGGATGTGCCTGGGCACACCCCGTACACACGGCTATGGGTCTAAAGTTAAGGTAGTGAGAGAAATAGTCAGAAAGATGTGGGCCAAAGGTAGGCCGTGGTACACCTTACAGTGTATTCATATTGTGAAAGAAACGCTGCCGAGACAATCCACAATCGTTATACACTGGTTTGCATAAATTAAGGAAATTTGATGAAAACATCAGTTACAATGCTAGTTTCAGAATGTCTTAAAATATTTTACACTAGAAACATTTTTCGTCCAAAAATAACACTTACAGGAACTTGTCCAAAAATGAGGTGTCAGAATGCAATAGGCAAAGTTCTTTAATAAGGAGTGTGTCACCCCTTACAGCAATGCAGGCACGACAGCGATGTTCCATGCTCTTTATGATGATGTGAATCAACTCAGTAGGGAGTAACGACCATTGTTCCTTTAAAGCAGTAATAAGCTCCCCCTTTGTTTCAAGTGACGGGTTGAGGGCAGCAACACGTCTCCCTAGAGTATCCCACACATGCTCAATTGGATTTCGGTTTGGAGATCGAGCTGGCCACTCCATGCGCATAATGGACTCCTCTGGAAGGTATTGTTACACTAGTCGAGTTCTGTTTATCTTCTTATAAGATGAATGTTTCACATGTCATGTGCGTCCACCTAAGGAAATGCCACCCCAAACACACACGCTACCTCCGCCATAACAGTCTCTTTGACGGATGTTACTGGGATGATAGCGGGTACCTCGTTCTCCCCATATCAATGTCCGGAATCATTCTGTAAGCAATATCTGGACTCATCTGTGAAGAGTACGGACTCCATTCTCTTCTATCCAGTTCACACGCGTGAGTGCCCAATTCAACCGCTCTCTCTCCTGTGACGTGTCTCGAGGTCATTCCTATAAAATGGATATTTCTAATTTCTTTACCCACATTTACAACACAAAATAACGATCCACTCCAAAACACCCGTTTTATGCCGCTATCCGATTACACAACCTAGACTAATTTGCTTACGATATGCTCACTCGGCATTACTTTACTGGTTACATGAACAAGTTTGGTGAGGATCGCACAATTGTTTGGCGAATTATCGCTATTTTTGTCATTTTTCCTTAATTTATGGAAACCAGTGTATATTGTGCAGAGGAGTACAAAAGGCAATACAAAAATACAATAAATTTTGTAAAAAATACCATCGCTGCTGTATAAAGTATTGAGGATCGCTTTGCATCGGTATTGGACAGCGCCAGACGTACGTGGGAGCTCTGAACCTTTCCACGCCGTTTTTATCGCTACCCAAGCGTCAGACGCGAAATAACTTCAGAACAATGGGTTCGTACTTTCCGACGACGGATCGATCTGCGGAGAGATTATCCGCCATTAATGGGTCACCCTGTGTACAGGACCGCCTCTTGGCCAATTAAGCACGTCACTTTTGTTCCGTAAATATGAAGGGACCGGAATGAGCCACTCAGATTAGGGTTCAGAGGCCAGGATATGCCTCTGTGCCTAGGGACCGTAAGTATCTAATCGCCATCTTTAAGATATGTTATATATACATATATCGGTATGTGAACAGCAGATCTTTTGTATCATTTAGAGTGATGTGATCTTTACAACAGTTTCTAACTGATTGCTTTAATCCTTTCATATCTTCTCTACCCATTGATCGACCGCAAAGAATTATGAACTAAATGAACGCGTGTCACGAGTCGAATGGTACAGGCTATAAAATATTTACTCTAAAACTTTTTCCCCCGCGAAAAAAGGAAAATATAAAAATAATTTTTCCACTATATTTTCCGAACGCGCATTTTTATTGTTTACCGTTCGAAATTTCAAATGGAATACTTACGACCCCATCCCCTGGTAACTTCCCAATTACTTGACCTACAGGTCCCGAATCTCTAGTACGAATTTCCTTCTTGTCAACCCGTGCTACTTTCAAAATTCAAACCTTTACCTAAGGCAGAAGTACGAGTTTAAAGCCACTTTTACTTTCCATTCGCTTTCAAAACTTGAAAACACTCTCCCCGCCCTCTTTTCCCCCCGTTTTTTGTTTTGTTTTTTGTTTTGTCATTTCGAATTTTCCTTTCAACCACCGAATTTCTAAGGGCTGTACATTAGTTTTTAAAACTTTTAAACATTAAATTTTGTTGCAGCATATAATATTATGGATTATATGGTTGGGTTGTTTTACCTCTGAGCGGCACAGTTTTGCACACAATGGGCTAAATGGCGAAGTCACAAGGACCCTGACGTCTGAAAGAAGGTTGAGCGAAGGGGAGGCACTGCACAGCTGTTGGGAGACAGATGACGGTAGTCTCCCGTCAAGAACATGCATGTCTTCTTTAAAGTGCACAGGGTATGGCTCTCCCGCACACAGAGCCACGGCTTAACGTCTCATCCGAAAGATGGCAGCCTTCCACATCGGTGTCCCCTATTAACGAGGGTAGGGGGGGGGTCGGAGATAAATCACAATGCTGGCCCAGGTGAGATTCGAACCTGAAAACTACAGATTATGAATCTAGCACACTACCAGCTGAGTCACCCCTAGCTTCTATGGATTATAGGAATTACAGATTATTTTAAAATTTAAAAATAATTACCCATTGCCACATGCAAAAAATTGTTCTCTTCAAATAAGAAAATAAAAAATATTCTTTTGATTGAAATGTTAAATTTTTTTATAACCGTTCAATATCAGATTCCTTCGATTTTAGAGTAACCTTGTGAATATCATCAACAGTTTCTATTTGAATAAATATATTGCTCGAAAACATTTTCAGTTGTGCAACCAAATACTCTCTAACCATAGATTGACAATTATACAAAAGTCAGTCCCCGAAAATCGGAGACTCAATGCCCTTATTCGAAAAGTCATTAAAATTTATGGGTACACTCTTGTCCTTTTCATTGTTTCGTAGTTGACAGCTGAAGCAATTTAAATATTTTTTTAAAGCAATTTCTTTCTTTGGATAACACTGTAACAAAAATAAAGCAGATTGCAAAAGATGCAGATACGATTAATGACTCAGGTAAGAATCTGTTTAGTTTCCCTTACGCGCCGCAAGTTCTAGTGTGTAGTATGGCACGTCACTAAATTATGATGTGTGTAGGTAGCCCTAAATAAATAGCCTCTTATGCAGGGATATATAGGGATAGTTTGCGTTGGATTGGCACGTTACCCACATGTTGATCTACATATTAGCGAACAGAGTTATGAACTATGTTCTCAAAGGCTCGCGGAAAAGGCTCAGGAATCAAAAAGAACATTTGAATTGGTTTGCAGCGCCCAACTTTAATGACTATTGTTCAGGATAGATGTATTTGGGGACGAAATTTCAGTCTGATTAACCTCTCTGCTCTGTGGGTGCTTCGGATTTCTTCATGTAAGTATATGTATATGTGAAAACCTGTATGAAGACACTTGAAACTGAAATTTGATAGCTTCAAATGCAGAGGAATTCCTTATTTGATAAGGGCATGGTGACTAAATAAACTCTTTAAGACCAAGGCGCCCATAGCAACGGAAACGTTTATAGCTGAGATCTGTGAGGTTTTTATTTTCAGTGGTAGCAATCAAATTTGGAGGAATATTAATGGTATAGTCGTAAAAAACATAGACTATGCTGCGTAGACCACTCATATTCACGAAGGGGAAGACATTTCTGAAAGTCTGGAACGGTAAAAAGAAGACCAAGTCAAAGTCAAAGAATTCGAAATGCAAAAATGTATATAACTAATCTTGTGATCTGAATCACAAAACGAACTCTTCTTCCCATAAACCAACGCACTTCCATTTAATATTGCATAATACTTGAAAAATCAAAACTCAACTTGTGCTGCTTTTGAATCTCCCCTCTGCTAGAGATAAAAGATGCCTCTGTTGGCACCGACAAAAGAATGGATGAACAACACTAATATGAAATGCATGCACATCTCTTGTTATAACAATTTGAAAATAGCTGAAAGGCCAACATTATACGATTATTGATTCAACCTCCTCCTTCCCTTCGATGCCCATCTGTGATCTGCCGAAAGAAAAGCCTTCTCCAAGACAGGAACGCTGGAAGGTAGGCACATCTGTTCCCACGACTATTCAACGAGGAGGGACATACTATTTCTGATTTCTCATTCATTACAGCAGACATCTATCCGCCATGCATTCATTTCACTTGACAAAAGATTTCGAAATTTCAGGGGATGTAGGAAAAAAATTCACCAGATAGACTGAGGCTTCTTAAAAAAAAGTAGTGCGTATATGGAACGTGTTTTCCCCTTTTGGTGTCTGTTGACTTTTCCCTGCGTCGTGTGCAGATGAGATGCGAGGAACTCTTTCGGGTGAGTCGACATCATTAGCCCTCCACAAGAAAGCGTTGGAGGAAGTGGACTTGCACGTACTTCTGTGACACGGACTCTTCATTCACGCACTGTGGTGCCGCGTGACGAACTTGCGCACCATGACGGACCACACCCCCAATTGTGGGAACAGCCACAGCAGAGAACGAAAATCCTGATCAATTCTTCAATTTGGGTCATCGCATTTCGCTCCACGAGCTGCGCACAATCTCAATTCCTGACTTTGAAACGGAGGGATGACAGGAAAAGGAAGATCGCAACCAATCTGTGGAATATCTGGCTGCACCGAGATGTCGAGAGGGATTCACTAGACGAACAATTGTGCACACATTCTTAGCAGACGATGTACGCAACTCGATCGCTTATAAATTTTTCGTACACCCGACATCTCCAACCACTGAACTGTGGATGTCCAATTACTTCAAAAAGAATTCTTCCGAAAGACAACTTTTTCCACATCAGAATGGTAAACGGATTTTGTTCTTAAAGTTACTTTTTAAGTCTGCTTAGAAGTGAATAACAATATAGGATTTTTGCTAACCATTTAAACTGCAGGATTACTTACTTTCTGTTCGACAAGTTTCCACTCAAATATTAGCTGTTTGCTTTGATTGTTGTTTCATCTTATTCTGAACGGTTCACCCACACCAAGATTCCATATCTAGGGGGTCTTCTGCCCAACGTATCAAAGTGAGGTTCAAAGTAGGAAATTTTCAATTCGTGAGGATGGATGGAGTCTGCACAGATGCAAGAGCTTTATTGTGAAACCTGCATTCTCCACACCAATACTCTAAGGCATCGATTCTCAAATTGTGGTACATACATCACTAGTGTAGAAAAGCTTCTGCCAGTGGTATGCGAGTTTACAAATGGATTTGCACAACATTGTACATTACAAATGCAAGAATTCAATTGATTTTTTTCGTTAGAAAAGCGATATTATGTAAGTCCATATTTACCTAGTATTGGTACAAAAAATATTGCTAGCTATTTGGTGGTACGCGAAAAAGAAGTTTCAAAACTGTTGCACCTAGGCATCTTTCGTTCTCTCAGTTGCACAAATTCTGAACGCATGAATTTCCTTATTCACTAAACCAAGTCAACATTTAATACAGTTTCCCCCCTTAAACATGGTCGACAGAATTACTCGAAAAATGCAAATTTCGTCATCTCGTCGAAAACGGCAAACTGCTGCCTCGTTAAAAGCATTCGATTGAACCTAACTATAAACTAAATCTCGCCCTTTTCCAAATGTACGATTTCTATTTTATTTGTTATTCCCATAGTTCGTAATCCTTATTTTTTAGCATATATGCTTATTTATTCTTTTAACCGTAAACCTAACAGTAGAGTTTTTTCATTAACTTGCTATATGCTATGGAAAGACTGGAATTAATTTGTATACAAAAGAAATACTTAATAAATATGTTAAATCCATTTGAATTCACCATTGATCTGGAATCCAGTCACGACGTTGTCTGCATCGTGTTATTCGGTTATAGAAGCATTCGGTCATCTGAAAATCGAGCCTTTTTGGTGAAGCCTTCTGTAATTCTGTAAACACTTTGCCTCGAAACTCTCTTCCCAATGTATGCAGAGAACTTCAAAGAGACTTGCCTGAATGGTACTGCCCTATCATGTTGTTGGGTTGTTGCAACAAGACAGTCGTTATCCTGTGCTGCTCTTCTCACTCTTCGAAGACCTGGAAACTCGTCTATGATTAACGTCTGCTGTTTGTTCGAACCGTCTCTAAAGTCATGAAAGCATCGATTTGGGGACCTTTACAATCCTATCCACATTGGCCTAGGATCGGCCAAACTCAAACATACCGATTGTTTTACCAAATGTAAAAGCATCAATATGTATGTGTGTGTGTCATTCCGTTGTTAAAAAATTCTGTCTATCGTCACGAACAGAATGTTTGCTCAACAGGAAATGAATGGTGCAGAATCAGAGCCAGCTCTGATAGTATACAGGATTTGTATTCGCATGCAGATTTTGTTCAGTCAGGTGATTTTTGGGAGGTGTACGAATTTTCGCATATCTCGTTTCATTTTATATATATATGTAAAGGTTAATAATTTTAGTCGTTTGTGTTTCACAGTGAATTATGCTTAACTTTTGAACACTAGCATACATATATTCAGAGGCAGGCAGAAATCCTAATCCTGAATCAGCCATGGGATACAAAGATACAATCAACGTGTCTGATTTAGTCATCGAAACATGTCTATCCTTAGCTACACCTGTTGCACTGAGCCACTGGAAGCCAATTCTAATAAGGACCGCTTCCCATTGTCTATCCAAAGTATTCCAGGCCTTATGGGCATATTGCTCAAAACTCTATGTGCTAATTTGTAATTATGCATACGAGGCAGCATAACCAAACTAATATTTGACAGAATTCAAAGTATCCTGAAGTTTCCCATAAAATCTATCTTTCTCGTCCTCATTCGAGTCCTCAGAGGGAGCATAACAACAGATAGTATTCGAGTCTTTAATCCTAGATTAAGCTGTAAGAAACCTTTCTTTAATACAGTCATATCCCAGAAAAGAATCGCTGGAGTGTCTGCTGAGAAGCAAACCTACGCCTTTGAGATGCTTTCCTTCTTCCCTCCTCAAAAACGAGATATTTAAAATTATTTTTAAGTATCTGACCTTTATCTATCCATCTGGTCTCTTGCAAGCCCAGAATGTTTAAGTTGTGACGCTGGAATTCCTGTGTGAGGACATCAGAAGAATATACCATTTGCAGAGTCCTCACATTCCACGTATCTGTAGAAAATCATTAGCATTTTTTTAAAAGAGAAAACTAGGTTTCTTGAGAAAAGTAGTGCCGACTAAAGTCCTTCGCGGATAACAAAAGTTTTATGCGCAATATGTTATCCGAAAGAGCAAATCTTTATGAAACACTGCATACATTGGCTACTTAATAACCGTCGAAGTTTTGTTTTGCAAATGTTTGAAGTCCCATGTATGTTAGCGAGGAAAAGAAATAAGTCTAACGGCTTATTAATGACTACTTAATTACTGAAAAAATATATTGTGAAAAGTAAAAAATCTTTTGTTTGTAAAAATGTGCTTTACTAAATTCGGACAAAAAAAATTTAAATAATTCTAATTTTGCAACATCTTTTGAATTAAATTTTCTCGTTTAAAGGCAGCTGTAGGCGACTACCGGAAGATTCTAAAACTTGGTGATCTCCCTGATTGAAATTTTCATTCAATTGATATTTAATTCCCGTTTTCTACGTATAATACTAATAATTTTTGAATTCACATTCTGCTTTGCCAGCAACGAGATCGCTTCTTTCACATAGGATAATTTCTTTTAATTTGTGGCTTAATCCCAATGGACTTTTGTGAAAATTAGAATTGGTTTTGGGAAATTAAGGAGAATCGGCAAAAACGGGATAATTTGGGAAAATCTTGGCAAAATTTGAAGTGACTTGGCAAAACTCAGGTGAGATGTAATAATTGGGATTTTTTTCTGTAATATTATGGCAACTCATAAGAATGGATAACGCTTTTTTTGCCATTTAGATTTATTTACACAAGTATAAACTAAGGGACCTGGGTTCGAGCCCCGGATAAGGCATGGATGTATGTGCCGTTTTTCTGCTGAGGTCCTGCCATCCTCTCAGATCTTCTACTATGGCATATAAACTGACAGGCTCCTGTCAGACCTCTGTGGCAAGCAGCTGCTTGAGGGAGTATTTATTTATTTTATTTATAAACGAGGCACTGCAATGTGCTATTGTCTGCAATGTGTTATGTGCCTTTTTCAAGTTAAGATTTTTGGTAGGAATACATGCTTGTAGTTGACGCCCTGAAGGTGACTGCACTCAGAACTCATCTTCAGGGCGTCGTACCTTTCCTTGGGGAAGCGGATCGTTGGTGAAAGGTTAAGATAAGCAAAAGTAATACCTTTTTCTTGAAGATATTATCACTGACGAGAGTCCTGCAGCAGAAGGAAATTTCAGTATGCTTATAGATATATATAAGAGGTTACTATAACAACCCCATTAATCAAGCTGACAAAGGCGGAATCTACTTCATTCCTCTAACCCCCAATTCACCCGCACATAATCCCTCTTTCTATATCGGCTGCACTACACGCACCCTAAAACAAAGGATAGACGAGCATAAACGCGACATTAGAAGCAAAATTTCACGAACTGCCCTATCTAAAATCGTCCTTGATGGCAAGGTAATCCCCCGGCTTGGCGCATCTTGCTACGTAACTTCCCACCCGCCACCAATGGCCAACCAACTTCAACTGCCCAGCATTGCTCCTCTGGAGTTAGTGACCGACACCACGTGGGAAAATGAATCACTGCTATGAGCCTCTCGCTACTGACAAGAAATCCAAGTGCTACTGGCAAAACAACGAACTTCTGCTATTCAGTAACTTTTGCGTCCCTACAAGCATGATGAAATTTCCTTCTGCTGCAGGACTCTCGTCAGTGATAATATCTTCAAGAAAAAGGTATTACTTTTGCTTATCTTAACCTTTCACCAACGATCCGCTTCCCCAAGGAAAGGTACGACGCCCTGAAGATGAGTTCTGAGTGCAGTCATCTTCGGGGCATCAACTACAAACGTATTCCTACTAAAAATCTTAACTTCAAAAAGGCACATAACACATTGCAGACAATAGCACATTGCAGTGCCTCGTTTATACTTGTGTAAATAAATCTAAACGGCAAAAAAATCGTTATCCATTCTTATGAATTAATAATGATGCGTGAAATCGTTTATCGATTTACCACTTACTCTCTACAAATTATGGCAAGTTGACAAAATTCCAAGCCACTTGGTAAAATACCGGCGAGTGGTGAAAATTGGGATTGGTTTTTAAAATTATGGAGAGTCGGCAAAATCTTGGGGTGTTGGCAAAAGCGGGACAGCTTGGGAAAATCTTAGAAAGTTGGCAAAATTCGAAGCCACTTGGTAAAATACAGACGGAGTTGTGAAAATTGGGATGTTTTGTTAAATTAAGGAGAGGCAGCAATTGTGGGGAGTTGGCAAAATTCGAAGTGATTTGGTCAAATTCGAAATGACTCGGCCAATTTCGAAGTGACTTGGCCAAATTCGAAATCACCTAGCCAAATTCAGGTGATATGTAAAAATTGTGATTTTTTTCTGCAAAATTATTGCAAAATCTAGGGGAGGTGGCAAAATTTGAAGCCAATTGGTAAAATATTTGGATCATATTTGGATGGGTTTTGTGAAATTAAGGAGAGTTGGCAAATTCAGGGGAGATGAAAATATTAGGATTTTTTCTGTAAAGTTTTGGCAAGTTGACCAAATCGAGGTAGCGTGGCAAAACATACGGTAGTTGGCGAAATCGAGGTAACTTGGCAAATTTACGGCAGTTGGTAAAATTTGAAGCCACTTGGTAAAATGAAGGGAGTTGTGACAATTGCGATTGGTTTTGTGAAATTTAAGAGATTTGGCAAAATTGAGACAACTCGGCCAAATCTTTAGGAGAAAATCGAGACAACTTGGCAAAATCTAGGGTAATTGGCAAAATTCGAAGCCACTTGGTCAAATGCAGGCGAGTTGCGAAAATTTGGCCTGGTTCTGTGAAAACAGTTGGCGAACTCGCGTGTGTGTGTGTGTGGGTAATCTGCCCCTCCCCCCATCCAGGAGCAAAATTCTGGGTACGTCCCCGACGGAGACATAAAATATGCAAAGGTCTTATTTTCTCAGTTGGCAAAAAAAGTTTTCCGAGTTGGAAATATTTCGTTCTCTCCCCCCCTCTCCAACCGTAGTGATGCTGACCACTCCGTGGCAAGAAGAGAAAAATCACAAAGTGCTATATAAGCCCAGATCGATAATCATCTTCAGGGCAATCTTCTTTAAGGCTTTAACCTTAAGAAGCAGTTCCGAGTGTTTTGAACAAGCTGTATGAACTTGCAAGTCGCCAGATCGCAGTCACTTCCACCCTTACCAATCCCTTTCCATAACAGGAGTATTCCTTCCAGAAGAGAGTACTCTTTTGCGAGGTACTAACGGCCTACATCACGAGGAAGCGAGGTCGTATTTTATGTAACTTAAGATTGAGTGATATTAATATTGTATTTGAAGATGGCATTCTGTTAATTTATATGGGTAAATATAGAGGATTCGAAGGTAGCAAACAACTTGTTTATTAAAAGTAAGCTAATTTCAAATGTTCGCAATCAAAAGTATATTAATTTCAAATTATTTCAGATATTTGAGAGAATTTCATGACAGGAAACTTACATGAAAATTACACGTGAAAAACTTGATCAAACACTTGATTATTCTCTCAAGTTCAAATTTTATAAAAAAAAACTTTTTAAATTTGTCAGTATTAAAACTAATCTATGATTCATTGATAAAATTTTGCTTAAATTTGATATTATTTCATTCCAATCCAAAAGCGTTCAAAATCTGTTCACTTTTCTGTCGAGATGCATTCTTAAAATAAGAACATTGTAAGCTTACTATCATTAAATCCTCTCAAATATATATAATAGTATAGTGCTTGCGCAGACCTGGCACCCAACTTTCCACTCTCTTGTTGGGCTCCGTGGAGAGTGGGGACAGGTAAATATACTTATGAAAGAAATCCCACTAGTTCTGCCTAAAGCACTACCAGTATAGGGAAATGCCATATTCACCACTAACTGCGGTCAGGGGCAAGACAGTAGCACATAGATACAGCTTATCCCCGACTACCTAATGGTGAGCAGTACTATAGGAGTAAAGCTCATCCATCGGTCAAAACCTAAAGTTAATCTGTGCCCCGGTTAGTCACAAACAAGGATATATAGATCCCAGTTGCCTCGGCTCTCGTGGTGGGAACTCTTAAGAGTACCTAACGGACCAAATCAGTCAGCAGGGCCCCTAACAACTCCCCTGAGATTGAGGTCTTAGCCTGTCCAACAGGGGCTCAAACCGGTCAACAGAGCCTTCGACCTCGATGGGTCCTCAACACCCCACCACCACCACCACGTCAAGGTGGTTCCCCATTGGGGGGAGGGGAGAGTTGAGACAGTGGGCACTGAACCACACAAAAACAATCAGAGATCAATTAAAGAAATTGATTCGATCCATGCCGCCAAGAGGGATCAACATTTGAGCCCCCATCTTCGTTGTCTTTTTCATCTGCGCCACATCTCCTTTTTCAGCCATCTTCATCGTTTTCATTTGCGCCATCATCTTCTTCATCTTCGTCTATATCTTCATCCCAAATATTCCTGATCATCCACTCCACGGGTGAACAGGTAATTGGGGGCATATCATATATTTATAAACAAAGGTTTGGAAGATCTTGCGGGTTCGCCGAAATCTTTGAAGTGACTGCGATTTGGCGACTTGCAAGTTCATACAGCTTGTTCAAAACACTCGGAACTGCTCCTTAAGGTTACAGAGATTGGTGAGGTGGCCATTAGGGTCACACCCCACAAAGCTTTTAATTCCCCTGGGGTGCAATCTCTGAATGGAGACTTCTGAAAGTCACTGATGATGATGAAATCCTGCTGGAGCTCAACCCTCAAGGAGTATCAGGGGTCCATTAAGTTTCAACACACCGTAATGGGAAATTGGTACCCACCCGGGTACTGATTCTAACTTTCAACACACCACGCCTGCCTTCTTCCATCACAACAGGTTATTTGCATTGTGAGGTACTGCCGTATATACTGAACCCTCTGCGCTGCTTTCAGTGCCAGTGATAGAGAGTAGAGTGATTTTCATGCCTGCCCACCTTGCTGGGGCAAATCCACCTGCGCTCACTGTGGCAGCTAGGATCATCTTGATCTTCACTGCAGAGCAGAAAAGGCAAGCTGTGTGAACTGTAGTGGCGACCATCCAGCAAATATCCACGACTGTCTGAAGTGGAAAGAGGAAAAGGAGGTGCAACGCCTCAAAATGATAAATAACGTCTCTTATCCTGAGGCAAGAAAGCTAGATGCATTGCCTGCCCCATCTGGAAGGTTTCCTAAGCAAGTGCTGTCATTGAAAAGCCCGTCGTTCCAATGAATTCGGTGGCAGTGCAGATTGATATCAGTGTACCACTACTGAATCTTTCTCAACCTGTGGCGAAATACCTCCTGACTAAGGTGGAACTGGCGTTGGTGTCGACTTCGACATCAACCCTAGTTCCCATTTTTGCTATTAAGCTTTCTGCTTCCACTTGTAGAAGATCTCCTTCTCTCAGACATCTCGACCTTCCAAGCAAAAGGGGCCCCCATCGGATTCTAAGAAGAAAATTATAACTCCACAAAGAGTATCCATGTCCACTGGAGACATACTTGCAGCCAGTCACGGATCTCATGATATGGCACTTTTCACTAGTTTGCCGGGACCGGAATAGAGATGGTGCAGCTCCTAGGGGTGTCGCGATCTTCGTGAGCAACCATTCTCCATTCCAGGTCATACCCCGTAGCAACCAACGTAGAGGCAGTAGTTTCCTAACTGTCTGTTCAGTGTATCTTACACCCAGAAGCATTGTCTTCAGGGAAGACCTTAATGACCTCGTTTCACAGCTACCACTTTGTGGCAGTGCTGACACCAACGGGAGGGGTGGGTTCCTGGAGTCCTCTCTCTCCCTGTTGAACACCAGTGTCAGTACATACTTTCACTCTGCAACCCACACATTTACTGCTACTGATCTTACCATCTGCTCCTCCTCAATCCTTCCACCCTTTACATGGGACATCGAGGACAATCCTTACGGAAGCAATCACCTCCCCACGGTATGTACCATCTCCCATGTGGGGACTTGCACCCTGTCACATATATCACTATAGGGGCTTGATTGGGCTTACTGGAGTGTGCTTGAACCCCTCTCTGAGGTTGTCCACCACTCTATAAGCCAGGAGCCAATCAATGCAACAGTAACGGAGATCATGGACTGTATCATAAATGCAATCGCATCTACAATTCCTCAAACTTCGACACGGTTTCCTCGTTTTCCAAAACTGTGGTGGAATCCAGACTGCACTGCAGATTGTAAGGCTTAGAAGAAAACTTGGGGGATGTTTCGAAGATATCCGACATTCCCCAACCTTGAAGTATTCAAAAGTGCCAGGGCAAAAGCTTGTTTTGTCTGGCACCAGAGCCAGAAGGAAATTTAGATTAAAATAAGTCTTATATCACCAGCATGACCAGTTCTAAGATTGTGTAGGATAAAGTCCGGAATATGGGTGGGAACTACACGGCTCACTCATTATAGATCTTAGAGCGCAATGGACAGGCAATTGCTGATCCCATTCCTCCACTCTGAGAGAATCGGTTTCCTCAATCTCTTTGTCATCCTCTTGTTCCCCGTGTTTCTGGCCCAGAAATAAAGGCAGAATGTTCTCCACTATCCTTCCACTCGAATGGCCTGGAGTCTTACAACAAGCCATTCATAGCAAAAGAGCTTCGCCTTGCTCTGTACTCTTCTCGTGCATTGACTGTCGTGCCAGACAATGTTCATTATGCAATACTCCAGCATCTCTCGCCATCGAGTAAGGATTGGCTGATCCGTCTGTTCAATCGCATTTTTCTTGAGGAGCAGTTTCCGGACTCCTGCAGGAGGCTATCGTCTTGTCCTTCTCAAGACAGGAAAGGATCCCAAGATTCCTTCCAATTATCATATAACAGCATTGACGAGCTGTGTGTGTAAGGTGTTGGAAAGAATGGTAAATACCAGATTGATCTGGCATTTAGAACATCCTAACCTTCTTTGCAACACCGAGTGTGCCCTTCGCAGGCAACGGTCGACTCTTGACTATCTGATACGCCTCGAATCGGCTATCAGAAATTCATTTTTAAAACGACGTAAAACGTGCTTCAACAACGAAAAAGCATACGACATGGCTTGGAGATTCGGCATTCTTCGTGACCTCCATAGCTTCAGCTTCAGAGGTCACATGCTGATCTTTATCTCCAACTTCTTATCATCACGTTTTTTTTTTCGTGTCTATGTCGGCAACATTCTGTCAGGCTTACCCCAAAGGCTGTGTCCTCAGTGTTACACTTTTCGCTGTCAAGATTAATTCTATTACTAGACAACTTCCTCCGATTGTAGGAAATGTCCTCTATGTTGATGATTTTAGTATATTTTGCTCTTCGTCTAACATAAGGGTCATTGAAAGACAACTGCAAATTGCCCTGAACAATCTTTCAGTTTGGGCGATGGCCAACGGGTTTTGGTTCTCCCCACAGAAGACACCTGGTGTGCACTTTTGCCACAAGCATACTCTTCATCTGGATCCCAAGCTACAGCTCAGGGGTAACATCATTCCAGTTGTGGTGGAGACCAAGTTTCTCAGTCTCAACTTCGATCAGAAATTGACCTTTTTACCATACATACATCATATCAGGTCCAAGTGTATACGGGCATTGAACATCTTCAAGGTCCTCTCTTCTCTCTCTCCTGGGGAGCGGACGAATGTTCTGTGCTCTCTCTGTACCACGCACTTGTCCGATCAAAACTGGACAAATGGATCCCAAATGTCCAGAATTCGGTGGTGAATTCACGCACCTCACCGATCCAGATTCTTTATGTTGAGACCAACGAACCATCTTTATCTCTTTACCGTCAGCAGTTGTCCTTGCAATATGCATCTAAATTGGGGCCATTCGACTTGGAACTGCGTTTTCACTACAAAGTGGGAGATGCTTTATACTAATAGCCCAACTGCCATACATCCTTTCGGTTTGCATGTCCAAGGCTACCTCAGTGACAGCAGTCTCGATAGCGTTGCACAATCAACAGTCGAGTCACTGTGATTGTTGTTTGCCCTTCCTGTGATTTTTTCCTGTGCAGGACGAGGAAGGCCTTTACACACGACTCTGTCTACTGCAACTCTTTGCCAGCCATTGTGCTGAGTACCCGGACTTCTTGCCTATCAAACAGATGGCTCAAAGTCCGGCACATCAGTGGGCTTGGCCATGGTCTGCTGTGATGTAATCATTGCAAACCAGATCCCACTGAAGTGTTCGATCTTCACTGCAAAGTTGCATAATATCAGTGGCACCTTGGACCACATGTAGCTAAGCATCATTGTCGGTGTGTGCTTTACACCGACTCGCCTGGCTCACTACAGGCTTTGATATCGATGGGGCATCAGCCTCACCCAATTCTTTCCAAGATCTGCCAGCAGTTACATAGCAGCATCCACCATCATTCTCTTCTGTTGGGTGCCCGGTCATGACAGCATCAAGGGCAATGATTTTGAAGACAATGCTGCCAAGTCGGCCACGCCCTGTCAGGCTCTCCATTGCCGATTCCATATCTGGATTTCCGGCAGTGTTTTACCATCAAATCCCGAACAAAGTGGCAGAGATTTTGGTCAGAACAGCTTACGAACAAGCTCTTTGAGATCAAAAACCTATCATCAAACATATGGCAGTCGTATAACCGCAGGAATCGCAAGGAGGAAGTAGTACTTTCTTGGCTCTGCTTAGGTCATTCGTTTATTACACACTCTTTTCTTCTTCGGGCGGGCGACGAACCTAAGGGCAAGTTTTGTAACACCACTTTATCTGTCAAACATATTAATTTCTTGTCCGTGTTTTAACTTTGAACACACATGTTTTTAAGCTTTCAAGAATTTACGCCTTAGCCCCTTACACTCGGTTATCTCTTATCAAATCATTGCTGTTTTACCTCTGTATTTTCAAAACAAAATTTTGCCAACTGAGAAAATAAGACCTTTACATAACTACTTTCTCTATTGCGGTCGCACCTATAAATTCGTTCCATGGGGATGGGGTCTTCCCAAACAACACAATTTTACAATTTTCCCAAGTTGTCCCGATTTTGCATATTCACCAAGATTTCCCCAGTTTTCTCGATTTTGCCAACTCCAAAATTTCACAAAAAACAATTCCAATTGTCACAACTCTCCTGCATTTCACCAGGAGGCTGCGAATTTTGCCAACTGCTCAAGATTTTCCAAGTTAAGTCTTTTTGTCCAACTTCCGCATTTGGCAACTTTCGATTTTGCCAACTTGCCGTAATTTTACAGAAAAAATCCCATTTTTCCACATCCCCTGAATTTGCTAAGCCATTTCGAATTTTGCGAACTCTCCTTAACTGCACAAAAACAATCCCAATTTTCACAAATTGCCTGTATTTAACCAATTGCCTTCACATTTTGACAACTCCCCTAAATTTTGCCAACTTCAAATAATTTTACAGAAAAAAATCCCAATTTTTACATTACCTCAATTTTGTCAACCCTTCAAGATTTTACCAAGTTGCCTCGATTTGGCAACTACCCTAGATTTTGTAACTTCTTATTTCACCAAAAATAAATCTCAATTTTTTCAGCCTTCATCTAGATTTTACAAAGTTGATTCGAATTTTGCCAACTCCGATTAACTTTGGGAGAAGCCCCCCCCCCCCCCCCAATAGCTACGCTCCTGGTTGAGGATATCATAACTTTTATCTTTTACATTGACTTTCGACTGGCACATTATAGCCTTAGATGCTAACGTGCCATAAAACCCTAAACAACCAAACCGTGTCCAAATAAAACTGAACATCGCTTCCTTTTCACTAATTCTCGAATCAATAACTCCTTTCACACAAACTATTCCATCGGATGATAATAAATAGCATATTCGCTCCGAATTATTTTTATTTCACCTCGCTTCACTGAACAAGTTTTAAGTTCTTAAAGTCATTAGACATTTTTGCTCACAGCAAACGGTTGCCAATGAGGACATTTTCGTTATTAGTTCCATTAAATAGCTTCACTGCAACAAAGTATATCATTTGCTGGATAATATAAAAATCGCGAATGAATCAATGAGTCAAGGCCAGGGTTGGACTTTGATCTTCTGAGGCCATAAGCTAAGGCATATTAAAGAGGCCCCAAAAATTCGAAATAGATATATATATATATACACCGAAGAGCCAAAACATTATGACCACCTGCCTAATACTAATATGATGTTGGTCCTCCATGTGCCGCCAAAACAGCTCTAGCCCAGCGATACATGGACACAAGATTTCTAAAGGTGTCTTCTGGTATCTGATACCAAAATGTTACCAGCAGATCCTTTAACTCTTGTAAGTTACGTGGTTGATCAGCTACAGATCAGATATGCTGCTCCATCACAAACCACAGATGCTCGATTGGATTGATGTCTGGGGAATTTGGAGGCCAGGGCAATACCTGGAAATCTTCATGTTCCGCGAACCATTCTTGAACAATCCGGGCAGTGTGGCATGATACATTATACTGCTGAAAGAAGGGTAGAGAGGTATACCGTTGCCTAAAAGAATGTACCTGGTCTGCTATGATGTTTAGGCAGGTGGTAGACGTCATAGTTTCCTTCATATGAATGACTGGACCCAGGGTTTTCCAGCAGAACATTGCCCAAAGCATTACACTTCCTCCATCGGCTTGTTTTCATCCCACGGTGCATCCTAATGCCAACATTTCCCCAGGTAAACGACGCACATGTACCTGGCTGTCCACATGGTGCACACAGGAAACACGATTCATCAGACCAGACGACCTTCTTCCCATCATTCAAGGTCCAGTTTTGATGCTCGTGTGCCCATTGTAGGCGATTTCGACGGTGAACCAAGGTTAGCATGGGCACTTGGAGCGGCCTGTGGGTAAGTAGTCCCATTTACAGCAGGATTCGATGTACTGTGTGTTGTGACACATTCCTCCCGTCACCAGCATTCAAATTATGGGCGAGTTTCGCCACAGCATCCCTCCTCCCTCCTGTTGGCTTGTGCCATACGGGTTAGCCATCACTCACTTTTATTATCGATGAGCCATGTCGGCCCCCAACTTGCTGGCGGTCCATGGTTTTTCACTGCTTGCACCACTTTTTGAAAGTACTAACTATAGCTGACCATGAGCACCCCACAAGTCTTGCCGTCTTGGAAATGCTCTTACCCAGTCGTCTGACCACTACAATTTGGCCTTTCCCATCTGAAGAACAAGAATAACACTGATTAACAGAGCCCAGTATCAGGTGTTATTTAATACCATTTCATTACCTTCACACACGCCGTCGTTTACCTGCAGTTACTTCGAATTGCATGAAGACGTGCTGGTTACATTTTGGCTCTTCGGTCTATATAGTTATTCTGATTGAAGGGAACATTGAAAAATAAACACGAAATTGATATGATAAAAACATTTTCTAGCATTGGTAAGCAACGATGAACAGTGTTTGTGCAACAGATTAAATATTTTAAAAAACTTCGTAACAGTAAAATTTCAAATAGATTTCTTTGAGGCCTCTCATATCGTGAGGCCCTATCGTCAAGGCTTTTCTTACAGACTTTCGAAAACGTACGTTCAAAGATAAATTCTCGAAAAACAACATTTTTTGCAAACATTATGTTTACCTGACTCCGAAAACGTTTTGTAATCCACCAAATAACACTAAAAATAACAAAAACATATTTATGCTTTTTAAACACTTCGAAATGGATAATGGAACAGAGCGCGTGGAAAACTCATTGAAATAATTGATTTCTTGCATGAACATCGCTGGTTGAATGTATGAGTGAATTGTAAAAAAAGAAAAAGACATTGTTATATTAGTCTGTACTGAACTATTTCATAAATGTAACATTTCCAGAAACGGATTTAGATTCAAGAAAAACTTATTATTTTCTCTTTAGAGACAAATTCTTCATTTTGCAGAGAACAAATTGCTTCATTTATTCTTTTTCTGAAATTATCGGTTTGTAAATCATGGTTGAAATTGTGAAATGAATTGAACTGATGGTACTAGACGATGGAGCCATTAAGAGGCGCCAACCTACTATTCTGTAAACGTTTGCATCCATATTGTCCTTCTTGACTACAATTGGCCATAAAATCATCTGTTCCCTGGAGGAGCATCCCTTGATGCCAATTTCATCCTGGCCTTTAATCCTTTTTTTTTAATCAAAGCACAATAGAAACGTTTCAAAAGAAAGTCAACTACACTCATTATTGCTCTCTGAGCACTCCAAGTTCTTGTTGTGATTCTGTTAATCACTAAAACTGTATTTCGACAGTGAAAATTATTCATTTTAGTCATTAATAACGATTTTCTTCTCAGTGAAGTAAACATCTTGAAACATCAGAAACAAAATGCCAACGTGTCAAGGGTGTGATCGAACCTATGAACAAGATGAAGATCCTGACCCTCGACCCACGACTTACTGTCTGCCATGAGAAGTACGGAATGACGGGTAACTTTGCGATCAGCGCTAAATTGGAACAAATGGCTCTTCTTCGTATACGAGGTAGCACAAGGCCTCAAAATACGATTCCGAAGCTCAGCGAGGGATAATTGGTATCGTTGAATCCAATTAATCATCGACTTTATGATTTAGAAAGTTTTTTCTGCGATCAGCACTAAGAAGAGATGCTTCTCCTCATCACCACATCATCTCATCACACATCATTCTCATGAAGATTTTCTTTTCGCAGAATGTGAAATACAGAAATGGAAGAGATTTGCATATCTTAACTTTTAATAATAATAATAATCTCTACTGACATAAAAAATTGGCTTCATAGGTGTGCTATATCCGTCTAAGAAAACTTTTTGCGGATATAAAAAATCATAAATAAAAAACAGGACCTATGAATGGCAACATGGCTTAATTAAAAAGAAAAATATAATCATCCTGTTCATTCAACCAACACAAAACTTTCTTTTTGAACATAGTTAAGTTACTTAGCATTCTCAATTCAGAACTTAATCGATTATATAATCTTGGCCCAATATATATATCACGCATTGTTTGAATTTTGCTTTATAAATTCTGGGTACAATTAATTTATAATAATTCTCTCTAATCCAATAACATGAGGTACTATAATTAAATTCGTTAATATGGTGAAACACAAAAATTAAAACTCTAAAAATGTACAATTTGGCAGCTCTATGGGAGAAATCATATCTCACTATCTACGATGAGCTGAAAGTGTGAAAAATCCAGTAAGAAGCGATGACGTTTACATTTGAATATTGTTTCTTTTCTGACTTTTCGCAGATCGTGACACTGTTCTTTGCGGTTACTGCATGCTGCTGCATAGCTGCCCAGGATTCACAGAGAAGTGATCCAGATGCATTTGTCACTTTCGGAGAGGCACCAAGAGGTCAGCCAGATGGCTATTATGCTTTCGAAGAAGGATCCAGTCAGTATAAACGACCACCCAAAGTCCGAAAGCCGCCGTATATGCAGAGCAGCCTCCCGTGCCCTACTGGAAGCGAAGATTCAAAGAAAATATCCCCCAAGTACACATTCTGTGGAGATCTCAATAAAGGATTTATTCCACGAAATCCCATGGGTCAAAGTTTCGATGGAGAACCATATCCCTTGTGAGTATACATCTTTTATAACTGCCCTTTCAATTATTAATTTAGTCACTGATTTATATTATTTAAATATATCAAAATTTAAGAAAATTAGACGAACTAATTTTGGTCAGATTATATATACACACTGAAGATACACCTATAAACGTAAAACCTGACTGTGTGCTAAATGGAGGTCTTATTTAACGTAACTCAAAATTATGATCAATGATGGTGAGTAACGCAGAAAATGTTCTCAGCCTTCAGAGAAGGAGTTCAGATAATCCCGAAGTCTGCATTAATACTACATTGCGAGTGAGAAAAAGTCATGCATCTCAGTGAAATTCTTCTCTAACTTTTCCTTCAAAAGTAGCATCAAATTTGCTTTAACTGGCACAATGTTTAAGCTACTCTTCCAGCACACACTGTATGAGTTGGGTTATCTTGCATTGGCGAGACGGTCAGCAATGACTTTACTCTTAGGAATTGTCTTGTATGGAGAAAGAATGCACAAGCTATGAGAAGTTCCTAGCATCCTTCTTTGTCATAAAGCTAAAAAATCAGAGTGACTCATTGAAAGAGTCCTTCTGCCCCTCAGTCAACATCCTTTCTAATGTTTCCTTCATAATTTGCTTCAGTAATAGAGGGTAACAGAAAAAGTGTCCTCTCCCACCTCAATGATCTTCTCTAAGGTTTCCTTAAAAAATGCAGCATAGGCACTGTAATAGTGACAGTAATAGAGGGTAACTGAGAAAGATACCTCTCCCACCTCAGTGAAGGTCTTTTTTAAAATTTCCTTCATAATTTGTTTCAGTAACAGAAGGTAACAAGAAAAGAGTCCTCTCCCACTTCATTGGCAGTAACCATTGCTCGAGGACCACACACACACTCGTTTGTGTCAGTACTTACCCAGAGGAGACTGTTTCCATTGAAGTCTGTTATGATGAAGAAGGGAGGGGGGGGCAGCAGCTGCAAGGCGAGGTCATCACGGTCTTCCCAGAAGATAATACTTCTGGGTGGAAGATAGACTGAGCAGACAGTCAAAGAAAATCCCATAAAGAGGTGAATCCATAAGAGGTGGGGGGAGGCAGCAGCTGCAAGGCGAGGTCATCACGGTCTTCCCAGAAGAAAATACTTCTGGGTGGAAGATAGCTGAGCAGACAGTCAAAGAAAATCCCATAAAGAGGTGGATGGCTACCACCTCTAGAGTGGTAGTCAGGGTTAGAAGCTAGAATGGAGACTGATGGCTTACAAAGATGGCGACACCTGCATGAAACTGGACCATCTCCATCCTGGCGAATGAGAGGGAAATGCCAGATTGAAAGATCGCTGTCTGTCTGCAAATAATAATAATAATTTATTCGGTCAAATGTGCGAGACGAGGTCATCAAGGTCATTCTGGAAAATGAGACTTCTGTGTGGTAGGTAGACAGAACAGATAGTCAAGGAAAATCCCACAAAGAGGCGAACAGCAATCACCTCTATGTTGGTGGTGAGGAGTACAACTGGAATGGAGAATGGTTGCTCACTAGGATGATTACATCCCCGCGAGCTGGACCATCCCCATCCCTGGTCCCAGTGAACGAGAGAAGTGCTGGATAGTAGGATCATTGGCTGTCTGCAGGCACACGCAGATGGGCTAGTGTGCCCTCAGGAGAACCTTGATGTTATCAATATTCCTCTGGAATCCACGACAATTCCAGTGTAAGCGTGTGGCCATCTCAGGTTTTAGAAGAATTGGCGGACAACTTTCTGTTTATTTTAACCATCGCTAACAACGGTTTTGAAAAAATGGGGGGGGGTCTGTTTCCATGTTCTCAGAGTCATATGTGTGACAGGGATCAGAGACTGCCGAACGAGGAGGTGTTAAATGTCTCTTTTTAGGCCCCGGTGGGGGCCCTTTGGGTTTCGAAGGTCTTGCTGTCTGTGGGTGGGAAGGATTGGCCCTTCGAGAAGTGAAAGGCACCTCAGCAGGAATGAAAACTGGAGTTGATGTTGTGATGGACACTGACTTCGGCTTCTCCTGCATAAGGAGGTACTTCGCTGCAGGCGAGATAGATTCAGATGGTGGTACACTGATATCTGTCTGCATTACCACAGAAGCCACTGCAATGATGGGCTTTCCAAGCACCGCACTGGCATAGGAAACCTTGCCAGGTTAGGAGTACGCCAATGCTCACCACTACAGTTCACACAGCTTTCCTTTTCTGCTGCGCATTCAGGTTCAAATGATCCTAATTGCCACAAGAAGCACAGGTGCGTTTGCCCTGGCATGCTGTGTGGACATGGCCAAAAACAATGCAGAGGGTTTGGTATATACGGACATACCTCACGGTGTAAGCATCCTTCCTTGATGAAAGTAGGCAGATGTGGCGTATTGAAAGTAATGATCAGTACAGGGTGGGTACTAACTTTTCATCACGGCATTGTGAAACCCGGTGGACTGCTGTCACTCCCTGGGATGAAAGCTCCAAGAGGATGTTCTCCTCAGGAGCTTTGAGGAGGCCCCACTCGGAGATCATGTCCTGAGAGGAATTAAGCATTTTGTGTGGAGTGAAGGTGACTGCCACCCTACCAATTGCTGTGATATTCAAAAGTAGCTCAGAATGTTATGAGCAAGCAGTCTCCAACTGCAAGTCACCAGATATTAAGTGCTTGACAGATTTCGGTTCTCCCACAAGACCTTTCAAACCCTTGTTAATAAAAAAGGTGGACATGTTCCAAAAAACTGATCATCCTTAGAGTGAATGACCAGGAATCTGGGAGATAGAGAAACACACGAAGATGACAGTGATGATGACAATGAAGACATAGAAGACGGGGGTTTGTGCCAAGCTCTTTCAGCTGCATTCGACGAATTACCAATTTTGGAACTCATGGTTTGTTTGTTTTTTGTGGATCAGTGCCTGATATCCCCACCCTCCACAGTTTCCAACAAGATGACACCCAATGGGCACCATACCCACACAGCGAGTGAGCCAAGCCCTCACAACTAAAGAAAAGGAAAAGTAATAGAGAAATTCTGAGAAACTCATCTAATTCCCACAAAATAAAGGAAGCGAAAAAATAAAATGGGGTGAGAAACATATTGTTTTCACAAAAGAAACAATACTCTAAAATTAGTTAATGTGTGAGGAAACTCACAATCCTGTACCCAGACGTAGGCAAGGTTACTCACTGCTCTGCATAGTTGACCCTAGCATGTCCAGGCTATCAGCTGATTGATCCTGAGGAGCCATCCCAAGACCTCCTGTTTACCTGAATCAGAGGCCAAAGTAGTGTATAGCAGCGACCCCAGAATTCGCTGTCCAGCCCCACAACGGACAGGCTCGCTAATGGCAGGACAGACAAAGAAACACCACCAACCATGAACTGAGAAGACAGGGACCCCTGAGCAACTGCCAGGATCCTGTTTTCCAGGGACACGGGTCTCCATGCATGGCAAACATGCGGGAGAGCATTCAGGACCCTGTAAAGATACCAAAGCCAGTGGAATTCTCCACGGACAGGAGCTCACACTGATGGGGGGAAAGGTGTGAGGAACTAAACTGCCATCACGAAATAAAGATCAGGAAATGAAAAAAAATATATGAGGAAACTTGTAAAGCTGTACCCAGAATCAAGACACTCACCATACTGCATAATTGGCCCTAGAATGTCCTGCCCACTAGCCAGTTGATCCTGGAGGTGCCACCTGGACCTCCTGCTTACTGAAACAAGCACCAAAGCAGTGGCCCTCAAAATCACTGCCCATTCATTCATGAACAGGCTCCCCAATGGCAAGATGGAATGAGAAGAGCTGACAAGGACACCTGAGCAACTACTAGGATCCTCCTTTCCAGGGACATAGGTCACTGCGCATGGCAAACGTGCAGGTTTGCCATGCAAAGTGATCTATCTCCCTGGAAATGCAGGTGAGTTTTCAGGACCCTGTGAAGGTACCCAAACCAGTAAAACCTTTACAGGAGGGCCCCCTCACCATGGACAAGAACTCGCACCAAGGGGCCCAAAAACGGGATACTCAATTGGGTGAAAAGGCTGCACATTCAACGTATTCACATAGTGAGCCGAGTCCTCACAAAATAAGAATAAAGAAAATCAATGTGTGAGGAAATTCGAAAACCTGTACCTACACATGGGCAAGTTACTCAATGCACTGCACAATTGGAACTAGCAGGTCCATCCCACCAGCTGTTGAACCTGTTGGGGCTACACCAGGATACTCACTTACCTGAAGCAGAGACCAGAAAAGTGTGTGAGAGAGGTCTTCTAAAGTGCTCTCCAACTACATGAAAACAGGCAATAGGCAGCCAAACCAGTAAGGAGCTGAAGAGAGCAGAAGAGGATCCCTGAAAAACCACCAAGATCCTCCTTTCCAGGAACACAGTCACAGTGCACAGTAAACACACAGGTGAGAGTTCAGTACATTGTGAAGGTAAACAAACAAGCAAAACTTTCATGTGGCAATCCCCTCACCACATACATAAGTGCTTCGGGGGGATAATATTTTTTAATGATTAGTAATATAGTTATTAATCTAATCGGAAATTCATTACCCCTGACGCCGAAGTAAGAAGGCACTCAACAGAACAGAATGATGGTGGCAGCACCCAGTTGAAATTGTACAAAAGTTGGTTTTGTCATATGATGAACTGAAGACGTTTCTTTAATTTGTTGATATCAAGACAATGTCTTCGTATCTTTCAGATTACTTTTTAATCCTATTTGTTTCAATAGCCACGAGCTGTTGTCAGCCATTGAGGCAGAGGGTATCTTTCAATGCATCACTTACAAAACTAAACAGCAAATCTGTCTCTGTTTTCTATTAGTGCGAAAAGCAAACCACATAACTGCAAGTAAATAGTGAAATACATTGAAACTATCGACGAATTCTTTCTCATGATGTATTTCTGTTAGGAAATTCATTTAGATTCGATTTTGTAGAAGCTCTTTCTAAAATTGTTTATTGTATCCATAGTTTTTTTTAATTTTTTTCAAAAAAATTAGAAACTTGTTGAAATCATTTTTTAAATTATAATTTTATTGTATCCGCAGCGAACTGTTACGTAATAAAACGCTTCGTTTCCTGTCCAAAACGTTGCCTTTCTTGAAAGCAGACCACAATGTCCCCAAAGTTGCGAGATTCGTAGGTGCACCACTCTCCTATAGAGAACCTGGAGGATACGACCTTCACCAAGTGGCGCTCCAACACAGGTTACGACGCAGTAGCCTCGATTCAGCTCTGCTGCCAGATTTGTCATTGCAAAGTGCAGGAGACAGTAGAGAAAGCTACCCAACCACAGAAGGAGGAGTTTCTTCCCTCGACAGCAATGCTACCACAGCTCGTCAGAATTGCGACCAGGCAGGAGGAATGTAAGTATACTCGATACTAAGATACAAAAGAACATGAATCTTAAAACATTATCCATTCTCAACCCTTTAAATCCATCAACACGATGAAAGATAATATTGCGACAATTACAAAAAAACGCCTAGTAGCTCTTTTATTAAACGTAATTTGTAGAAATTAATATAGCACATCTTTTTCGGCTTTTATTATTTTCTACTCTAATTCTTTTCCTGCTTCAAGCCAAATACTACGCTCAATGGATCCATTTTCAGATAAAAAAACTGTTCTGTTTCATCTGTTTTATCACATCTTACTTCAGTATTTACACAGACACTGAACAAAGTATTTTACTGAAACACCAAACCACAAAGCTACCTCTTTTCGATTCCTGAGAAAAAAGGACTGCCACGTTTTGATAATGGGCTTGATCCCGAAAAGCTTCCTACCAACCTGTTCAGAACAAGATCGCTGCCACTGTGCTCGAAGTTCGATGGAAAAACACTGCCAGGAGTCCAGGTATGGAACAGGCAGTGTAGAGTGTGACAGGGCATAGGCGACTTGGTAGCAGTGTCTGCCAAGTCATCACCCCTGACACCGACGTGAGAAGGCACCCAAAAGAAGAGAATGATGGTGGCAGCACCCAGACGATGGAGCTGCTGACAGATTTTGGAAAGATCAGGGTGATGCTGATGGCTCACCGAGATCAGAGCCTATAGCAACCTAAGCGAGTCGGGAGGACACAGCAATGATGATGCTTAGCTGCTATGTGGTCTAAGATGAGGCTGATAGTATGCACCTCTGCAGTGAAGATGGAACATTGTTGATGAATCTGATCTGGAATAACAGTATCACAACAGACCATGATTGATCCCACTGATGTGCTGGATTTCGAGCCATCTGTGAAGACAGGCAAGAAGTCCCAGTACTCTGTATGGTGGCTAACAAAGAATTGCTGATACACACAGTCAGTTGTAAAGGCCTTTCCCATACTGCAAAAAGGCACAGGAAGTGGAAATAGTGAGCCACAGTGGTAGTGGTTTGGCTGTCGACTGTGAGATGCTATTGTGACTGGTGTTAATGTCTTGCAGGTAACTTTGGACACCCAAACCGAAAGGACGAATGGCAGTTGGCTAATTAGTGTAAAACATTTCCTACTGAGGATTTAAAACACAGTCCCAAGTGGGATGGCCTTGCAGGGATCACAATTTTTCTGCATACTGCAGGGACAACTGATAACGGCAAACAAATAACAATGATTCATCAGACTCAACATAAAGACTCTGGACCGATGAAGTGCAGAAGGCCCCTGTGTAAACACAGATGGCCTGGTAATGGAATGGGTCCAGCAGCTTTACCAATGAATCCTGGGTGGAATCATACAAATGGGATCCGGAGTCTAGTTTCGACTACAACCGCTTCCAGGACAAGTGCAAGTAACATGCACAGTAGTATCATGCACTTGTTGGTACCACCCCTAAGAGAGGGAGCAGAGGACTTTGAGGATGTTCAATACCCGACCGCACTTGAACGTGAGAAATCGAATATGAAGTAGAAAGGTCAATTTCTGGTCAAAGATGAGACTGAGCAGCTTGGTCTCTGCCATAACTGGAATAGTAGTACCCCTGAGCCATAGCTTGGGGTAAAGATTATACTTGCGGCAAAAGTGCACACAAGCGGTTTTCTGTGGGGAGAACTGAAACCCATTGGCAATTGCCCAAACTGAGAGATTGTTCAGGGCTGTTCGCAGTGGTCATTCAGTGATCCTCATGCTGGACGACAAGCAAAAAATCATTAACATAGAGAGCATTGCCTACAGTTAGAGGAAGCTGTTGTGTAATGGAATTTATCTTGACTGTTAAAAGTGTAACACTCAATACGCAGCCTTGTGACACCCCCTGTTCTTGGAGGAAAGGCTGCAACAGAGTGTTGCTGACACAGACATGAAATGTTCGAGAAGGTAAAAAAATTGCAGTGATGATTGCATGTGACCTCTCAAGCCGAAGCTATGAAAGGCACAACGAATGCCAAATCATCATGCTGTCTCGAAGCATTGTAATTTTAAGGGGGATACCAGCTTTATTTCCTAGTATAGCATTTTGATGATTTATTTTAAGTGTGTCATATTCTTTTCTGATGTCGAAGAAAATTGACCCCAGATGCTCTCTGTGTAAAAAAGAATTCCTGATCGCCGATTCGAGGTGTATCAGGTGGTCTAAAGGTAGACCATTGTCTGCGAAACCGACACTGTGTGTTGGAAAGGCCATGGTGTTCCTAATAATAGGACAGCCTCGTATTAACCATTCTTTCCAACACCTTGCATACGCAGCTCATCAATGCAATTGGATGATAATTGGAAGGAATCTTGGGATCTTTGCCTGGCTTGAGGAAGGCCAAAGCGATAGTCTCCTGTGAGGACGAAACTGCTCTTTGATGAAAAAAAAATGGTTGAAAAGTCGAAGCAGCCGATCCTTACTCAATGGTGAGGGATATATGAGCATCAAATAATGAACTTTGCTGGGTCCAACAGCGGATGCACCAGAAGTGTGCAGGGCAAAGTGAAGCTGATCTGCTGTGAATGGCCTGTTGTAAGGTTCCAGGCCATTCGAATTGAAAGACAACAGAGAGCAATTTACCCTGCTCTTCAGGACCAAAAACTCGGGGGAGTATGAAGAGGAAGGAGAGATGGAGGAGAAAGACTCCCCAGAGTGTCGGCAATTGCCTGTCCATTTTGCTCCAGGAATGATGTGGAATGTGTAGTCCCAATCATCTTCCGGACTCTATCCATAAAACCTTAGAACTGGTCATGAAGGTGATAGATGTTTTATATTTGATCCAAGATTCCTTCTGGTTTTGGTACCTAATAAAACGGGATTTCGCCCTGGCACACTCGAATGCTTCAATGTTGGGGGAAAACCTCCAACTTACAAACAATCCCCCCAAGCCTTGTTCTGAGCCTTATGAGCTGTGGTGCAGTCGGGATTCCACTGGAAACTGAAAAAACTGGGTCGAGGTCTGAGGAATAGTCGAGACAGCTGCTTGAATGATACAATCCGTCATCCCTGCCACTGCATCATTAATTGGCTTCTGGCTGACCAAGTGTTCATTGAGCTCAGAAAGGAGTTCGAAGCCACCCCCAGTCAGCCCGATCAAACCTCCACTGTGACACTCGTGCCCCCACAGGAGATGGGGCACACCATGAGGATATGATTGCTTGCATATGAATAGCCCTCCACCTCCCATATAAAGGGCAGAAGGATTGAAGAGCAGTTGGTGCGATCAATGGCAGTGAATGTGTGGATCAGAGAGTGGAAGCAGAGCTGACACTGGTGTTGAGGCAGGGGAACTGATGGATCCAGGAGCCACTGCTCCAGGACTCCACCCCTCCCATTAGTGTCAGCAAATGAACAAAATAGACTGTGTCCATTGAAATACCCCACAATGAGGAAAAGGAACTGCAGCTGCGAAACGAGATCATCAAGGTGTTCTCAGACGATACTTCCGAGTAGTATGTAGACGGATCAGAGAATCAACGAAAATTCCACAGAGGTGGATGGCAACCGCCTCTAAAGTGATGGTGTGGGATATGACCTGGAATGGAGAATGGTTGTTCACATGGATGGCGTCACACTCAAGAGCTGAACCATCTTCATCTGGTCCTAGTGAATGACAAAGAAGTGCCAGATAGTGGGATTATTGGCTGTCTGCAAGTACGTCTTTTGCAGGCACATGTAGATGGGTCCATGTACCATCGGGAGGGCCTAGATATCATCAATATTTCTCTGGAATCCACGATAATTCCGTTGTAAGAGTGTGGCCACATCAGATCTTAGGAGATTGGGCAGACGACTTACGGTTTATTTTAACTGTTGCCAGTAAAGGTTTCAGAAAAATAGGGTGGTACGTGTCCATGAGCTAGGAATCATCTGAAGGGCATGAGTCAGAGACCAATAAACTTGGAGGGGTTAAAATGCTCTTCGTAGGTGACAGTGGGAGCCCCTTGGGTTTGGAAATTCTGGCTATCTGCAGGCGGAAAGAAGGATGCTTTTCAGTGATGAAAGTGGAAGTCGCCACAACAGGAATGGAAATCGGAGTTGTGTCAAGATGGACACTGACTTTGGCTTCACCTGCATAAGGAGATACTTTGCAGCAGGCGAGAAAGATTCAGATGGTGGGATGCTGATATCCGTCTGTACTGCCATGGAAGCCATCGCAACAATAGGTTTTCCGATTGCTGCACAGACATAGGAAGCCTTGCCAGGTGGGGCAGGTGGTGCAGTGAGCTTTCTCGCCTATGGATAGGAGATATTGTTCAATGTTTTCAGGCACTGTGCTTCCTTCTCTTCCAGCCACTTTGGACAATCGCAAGAGTATGCTGGATGTTCACAACTACAGTTCACACAGCTAACCTTTTCTGCTGTGCAATCAGGATCTAAGTGATACTCGTTGTGAAGTGAATTTGCCCAGCAAGCTGCACAGATATGGCTGTACTTCTGGCATTGAAAGCAACTCAGAAGGCTTGGGATATATGGCAATACCTCGCAGTGAAGGCAACCTGCCTTGATGGAAGTCGGCAGGCATGGCATATTGAAGGTGAAGATTAGTACCCAGATGGGTACTAACTCTTAATCACAGTGTTTGCGAAACCAGATGGACTGTCATCATGCCTTGGAATGACGCCTCTGAGAAGATTTCCCCCTCAGAAATATTGAGGCCCTACTCGGAGATCACGCCTGGGAAGAATTAAGCATCTCGTAGGTTGTGACAGTGACCGCCACCACACCAACAGTTATATCATTAACAGTAGCTAAGAATATTTTGAGCAAGCAGTTTTCATCTGTAAGTCACCAGATAGTCGTTTGACTGATTTCGTAGATCTCACGAGACCTACCAGATGTTTATTTATGAGAAAAGGCGACATGTCCCCAATTGCCTGATCACCCGCCAAATGGATAATGAGGAACCTCAGGGGCGAAAAGGCAGAAACAGATGACAACACCGATGATGACAAAGAAAACAGAGTAGATGGGGCTCATGCCGAGCCCTCTTAGTGGCAATGGTCAATGAATTTCCTTTAATGGAATTCATATTTGTTTCTTGTTTTCCAGTGCCAATTGTTCCCACCCACTATGAAGTCCAATAGGGGATGTCCAATAGGGTGCCACGGCTGCCCTGACACCATACCTTCAGAGCCAGTGAGCCAAGCTCTCACAACTAAATTAGAACGAATAGGAAAAGAGAAATGTGAGAAACTTACTCAAATCCTCACAAAATAAAATAGGCGAAAAAATAAGTGTGAGAACTGAACTGACTTCACAAAAGAAAGAAAACTACAAAATTAGTAAATGTGTGGGGAAACTCGCAAACCATTGCCCGGATATGGGCAAGGCACTGTACTGTTGCACTGTACTGTTGCACAGTTGGCCCTAGCATGTCCATCCCACCAGCCAACTGATTTTGGAGGGAGCCACCCCAGAAGTTCCTATTTAACTGAAGCAGAGGGTTAGGTTGTTTTACCTCTGAGCAGCACTTTTTTACACACCATGGGCTAAATGGTCAGGTCACATGGACCCCAAAGGCTCAGAGAAGTTGGGGGAAGAGGACCCACTGGAACACTGTTACGAGACAGATGGTAGCCTCCCATCCAGCATGTTCTTTAACGTGCACAGGGTATGGATGTCCTGCTCGCGGGGCCAAGGCTTAATGTCCCATCCGACAGAGGCGGCCTTTCCAAGCCCATCGGTGTCCCCTACTGACCATGGGCAGGGTGGGGAATTTTGCGGATGAAGCAGAGGCCAAAGCAGTGTATAGCAGTGGTCCCGGAATACACTGCCCAGTTCTGCGACAAACAGGCTCCCCAATGGCAAGACAGGACAAAGGGGACCCCACTAGTCATAAGCTGAGGAGAGCAGACAGAGGCTGAGGAGACATTTGAGGTCTCCTTGGGGACCGCGAGCAGGGTCCCCAAGGAACTATCACATATCCTCCTTATTACGCTTACATTAAGCCATGGCCTCATGTGTGGTAGAACCACACACTGTGCACATTAAATAATATTGGTTTGGTTGTTTTGGGTTTAATGGCACAAGGCCAACTGAAGCCATGCTGCATCAAACATGCAATGAAGAGTACAAGGTAAAAGATAAAAGTCATGGATCCCCTCAACCAAAAATTGAAAACAGTAGAAATGTAAAAGGTATAAAAGCAACATAAAACAAATGTAGAAACATAAAAGAACAATGATAGATAGAAATAAAATCCACCCAGGAGTAAAAGACCCAGGCCAGCTAAACCCCATAAATATGGCAAATCCATAAAATCCACTTTGGTCAAAATACCCTATAAAGTGTAAATAGACAAAAACAGTTAGTAAAAAAAAGAGTCATCGGATAAAAGATGCGCGTAAAATCGTGAAAGTTAAAATAAATATGACACCCATAGTAAATTCACAGATTACCTATAAAAATAGCCTTCAAAAATAGTTAAAAAATATCTGGAAAAAAAAAGTAAAAAAAAAAGTCTAACCATTAAACCACGCATCAGACGCTAAGATACATGCCACAGCGCTCTAACCATTAAACCACGCATCAGACTGAGACCCGCCGTCAGCGATAATTTATTTCAGATATTTTTTTTTACTATTGTTGGTCTATTTCTACAGATAATCTGTGAATTTACTATGGAAGGATTTTTAATAATAAACGCTTAAGAGTGATTGCCCCCTCATTAACATCTAAATCATTAGCAATAATTGGAAACGTTGCCTCTCCTGAAGTACAGATGGCGCAAGGTCCGCCACATCTCAGTGAAAGATTTATAGGTCTTATTCTAGAAGAATAAGATGATGCGTGGTTTAATGATTAGAGCGCTCTGGCATGCATCTAGAAAGTTGCGGGTTCGATTCCCGCTATCTCAGCGATCAGTTTTTAAATATGACACGCTAAAGAACACACTGGATTGCCTTGATGGGAGGCTACCATCTGTCTCCTAGCAACTGTCCAGTGGGTCCCCTCCCCCAACCTGCTTTGAGCCCCTCTTGCGTAAAAAAAATACCACTCAAAGGTAAAACAATCTAACCCAACTTCCAGGCTATGTTAATTGAAAATGACATTCATAGCTCCCAAACCTTGAAAATAATCCTTTAGAACAGGAGTGCACAAAAGTTTTGGGTGTAGAAAAATATTATGTTTGCTATGGAAAAAATAGTTGGGAGGGGGATGCAAAAATAAACAAAAATTAATTATATTTATGCATCGTACTTCTCATATATATATATAGGTACAAATTTTAAGAAGAAATATATATATATAGTTTATTTTAACCTAGAAACTGAAGTTGGCTTTTCAAAGCAATATATGAAGACTGAATCCCGAGAATCAGCAGCTAAACATTCCGCTTCAATGATGTTGTAACGGGTTGTTTGATGTTTTTAAAATTTTCGCTTTTCGTCTTATTAAAACACCATTCACTTTAGTAGAGACAAATGAGAAAAAAAATACTTCACATTTTTCGATTTTTCACATAGGTCCGATAAAATTCTAAAAAGGCCAGAGTTCGTGCATGACTGCTTTAACTCTTATAGACCCGTATGCTTGGGATCCAATATGTTAAAACTCTTAGAGGAAAAATCGACGTACTTGACATCTTGAACAGTATACCATTCTAAATGACAATTTCAACGGGATTCAGGTATGGTGGATCCAGTAAGGTTATCCATCAACTTCATTTAATTTCTGACACTGATCACTCCTTTCAGTCTAAATCATTCTTAATCGCTATCATAATCGATCTTAAGGGAGCTTTTGATTCTCTTAATAAACATTTCTTACTTTCCAAACTCCGATATTCACGCGATTATTTATTAATTTTTATATTTGATTATTAAATGTAAAAATTTTCGTGTCAAAATTGGTAATACCCTATCTGAATCTTACAAATTTAACTGTGGTATTGTTCAGAGGGATATTCTCTCTCCCTGTCTCTTTAATACTTACTTTACATGACATTGTATCCACATTTCCTTCACTGTTTTTGGTATTTATGCCCACGATACTATTATTTTTTTTTTGAAATTCTCATCCCAATCCATATGTCATTGAAAAACCTCCCCACCCTACATCTAGATCTGTAGTTCCCCCAATATACACTTCTGTGGGGAATTCCCTCTTTCGCCTCTATAAGAATCACATTGCCCTTTCAATATTAATTAATATATAAAATAGGAGGCGTAAACGAATGAATAAAATGACGTCAATAAATGATACATTGGATAAAGTCATTAAGAAAAAGACAAGAACACAAATTAGTTTACAAGTTAAACATTATTAAGAAGTTGGAATAAGGGGAAAAATTTGCAATTTTGCGCAGTTATACAATCTTAACGAATCTTCAATTCTCACAATTAAAAGAAATGCCGACACTACTAAAAAGTCAATAAGGGAAGCTATTCGCAGTTCGAAGCTTATGAAATAGGCTAGAGACACTGTTATAGTGAAAACTGAAAAGTTATTAATTAAGTGGATCGAAGACAATAACGAAAAGCATATTGGTATGGATACACATACAATGCAAACTAAGGCCTTATCAATCTTTAATTAGCTGAAAAATGAAGAAGAATCTGAAGAAAAATCGTTAACATTCGTTGCCAGCAAAAATTGGTTCGACAAATTTTAAAAAAAAGATACAATCCACATAACATAAAGTTTACGGGCGAAGTATTGAACACCGTCAAAACAGGACTCTTCTGGAAACATATGCCAAGTTGGACATTTATATCCAAAGAAGAGAAAAAACTTTATGGTTTGAAATCCTCTGAAGGTCGACTTACACTCGTTTATGTGGAAATGCAAGCGATGATTACAAATTCAAACCACTTTTGATTCATCATTCGGCCAATCCACGATTTCTCAAAAATACCGACAAATCTCGACTCCCAATCTACTGGCAATCCAATAAAAATCATGGATGACAGCTCGTTTCTTTGAAGATTGGTTCATGAACATGTTCTATCGAGAAGTAAAAGAATATTGTAGGGTTCAAAAATTTCGTTTAAGATTCTACTGGTTATAGACAACGTACTTAATCATCAGGTAAATTTGGATTCTCTAAATTCTAATGTTAAAGTGATGTTCATTCCACAAAATACAACAGCATTAATCCAACCCATGGACCAAGGGTAATTGCATCATTTAAAAAATATTACCTAAAACACACATTTAAACAAACGGTTGATGCGCTGGATACAAATAATGAAACAGCACTGCGCGAATTTTGGCGCAACTACAATATCTCAGATGCCATAAAAAACATTAACCAAGGATGGAAGGATGTTAAGAACAGAACTTTGGATGCGGCGTGGAGAAACGTTTGGACAAATTGTGTTTCCAATTCTTCATGTGATAGCAATTTACTACAAACTGTTGACGATGAAGTTGATGAAATTGTGGCATTGGGGCGGCAGTTTGAAGCTGAAGGATTCAGGGACATGAATGAAACCGATATTGAAGAATTTTTGCAATCCCAAGATGCTGAATTAACGACCCAAGACCTTGAATTAAATAGCGAACAGGACAATGATGAACATGAACAAGACGATGACGGGAAGAAATGTCCAAAACGAACCAATTTAGAATCAAAAATATAAAGGCATTGATTTCATTGAAAGCACAGATCGAGATCATGCAAGAAACAATTCAGTCCGTAGGGGATTGGAAGAGCAACATGCCCTGGACGAACTGATACTGGGTGGAGAGAGAAAGAGAGCAGCAAAGCAGACGACACTGCAATGATAATCGCAGCGACGACAAGGTTTCTCTCGAAGAATCATCGAGCGAAAATGACTGTGAATCTATGCAATAAATTATTTTCTTCGTGCAATTAAATTGTTTATAATATTAGTGTATTTTTGTCAAAAATTTCCTTGTAATAAATAATCTTTAGATTAAAATATGCTTTTATAAAGTTTTCTAAATTCATTAAGAGACAAATATATGGAATTTGGAACGAATTAACCATTTTACGTGGGATTAAATGGCTTCATTTACATGGTACTTCTGTGGAACCAATTAATGGCGTAAATAGAGGGATTATTGAACCTAGGTAACAACAGTCTTATAGCTCCAAAATTCCAACATGATTTAAAGTTAATTCTAAGCGTTTCAAAATATAAAATCAAAAACTTAGAATCCATTCAAACGGAAATAAACAGATACTGTCTTGGTTTACCTCCTGGTGCTGCAAACACTGATCAATATGATGAAACATCTACAGCCTCCATTGCTATTAAAATTAAATTTTCATTTTATAATTTGATTTTTAGATTTTTTTCTTAAAAACAAACCCAATTATTAATAGTTTTATCCGACTTTAATACCAATTCAGTGGCGAAGTGGAACATATGAAAAACTTGACTTGGAGCTCAGACCATGAAGAGTGAAGACGTACTTTTGATTCCCTCCTGGATTATTTTAGTAAACTTGATTAGCTAGTATTTTACTTAAATTTCTCACTAACCTGAGGCGAGATCGGGTGAAAATCCCGGTGTAGCCTTTGGATGGAAGGTTAGTTAGGTCTAGCTAATTTTATACCTTAAACTGATAGGTTTTTAGTTAGGGTTTTTCAGATTAAATTTCAAAATTCAGTTCTAATAAAGCTCAGACACTTTGGATATTCAATACATCCTTCAATTAGCATAAGGACAAGCCAATAGCCGACCTAGAGTTGGCCGTTATTGGTTTAGATATATACATATAATCTCTACTCTCCAAGTAAGCTCAAAATCCTCCGTTGAGGTATTCTAATTTGTAAGTTTAATATTTCCTTCCAGTCGTTACTGGAAATTTTATTACTAGTTTATCGCTATTCTTATTGTTTTTAGTTTTATTCTTATTAAATTTTTAATTTACATATTTAATTCATTTTATTCTCCGTTTTCTAATTCTAGTTGTTTTTGATTGACTTCTGGTACTTTACAGAAATCAATCATTTTCAAATCCGAATTGTAATGGGTTTTTCCGTTACTAACTGCGCACTTTGACTTGAAATTTTGAATAATTCGAATTTTGAATAATATTTAAGTTATTGTATTCTATTTACTTGCTTAGTATCTTATTATCATCGTTTTACACTTTTATTATCTGCTTTTTGTATCTTAAACTTTACCTTGATTGATACAATATGTCTAGTTCTGACATTATTGATTTCTATGTCGCGGCTCGCTCAGAGAGCTGTTCCGGAAATTTTCTTCCGGACCGCACAGAGATTTCGGATTTTCAAGTCAATGTTGAAATCAGCTATAAACGCGTAAATTTGTGCGTTCTTATCCGACAAAAACAAACTTCTTTTTGAGGTAAATTCTAACCTGATTGATTTACCTTCTATGAAGGACATTCCTGGCTTGTTGACAGAAGTTCGCATCAGCTTTAATGATGCAATTCTTGAGAAGTTTTATCTCGAGAAGGACATAAACGAACATGTCTGCTCGGAATAATGCTCCAGTTAGACCACTGCTTTGGAGGTTGTCCAAGACTGATCTTCAGATACTATACACGGAATATTTATTTATTCAAAATCCGTTGCACCCGAAATTCCTAAAAAGTCCAAGGAAAAGGGTATTAGCAAAAACAAGACGAAGAAAGGACACAGGCGTTCCCGTTCTTCTACTGTCGAATCTACATATGTCCCCAAAACGCGATTTTCGGTTTTGGAGGAGGAATTCCTTGACCCACAGGTCTCGGAAATGGAAACTGGTGGTGCTCCTGCAAAAGCTAATGCTGGGAAAATTTCACCTATCATTTTGATGTCACCCAAAAATTGGATTGTTATACACAGAGACCTTATTAAGATTGCTGTGGAATCATTCACAGCTAAGACATCTGGAGACAGAGTTCGTCTTCAGATGAAGTGCTCAGATGACTACAGGTCCTTTATTAAGTATTTTGAGACATCCAAGTTACAGTTTCATACCTATAAGCTAAAGGATGAAAAGAATTTACGGGTTATTCTCAAAAACCTCCCTTCTGACATCAATTCCGAAGACGTCCGCACTTCTCTTGTGGACCAAGGATTTACCATAATTAAAATATCCCAAATGAAGAGAGGGAAAGACAGAACTCCTATTACTGTCTTTTTGGCTGAATTGCCAAAAGATGCTGCTAACAAGAAGATTTATGACATCACTGATCTCTTTCATCTAAAGATCCACGTCAAAAGCTACAGGACCAAAAAGAGTCCTACTCAATGCCACCAGTGCCAACGATATGGGCACGCTCAGAGTGGCTGTTACAATTTACCTCGATGCGTGAAATTTGCATGTAATCATTTAACTAGGGACTGTCTTAGGAAGACAGAGGACAGTCCCCCTAAATGTGCTAACTGCGGGCTTGGACACACCGCTAACTATAAAGGATGTGTCCATTTCCCAAAGAAGGAAGTGGTGACAAATAATAATGTCAAACCAACTAATGTCCCTCAGAAGAGAGTTACCAGCTCTACGGTAACTTCAAATCTATCCTACGCAGCTGCTGCATCCAAAAAAGTAAACGCAGAAAAGCCAACGTCTACAACTAAGCCTACTTCTAAGGCAACTAAGCCTACTTCTATAAGGTGACCAAACCTTCCGATGAACAAATGCCCATTGGTGATCAGTTCAACGCCAACATTTTGAATGATCTTAAAGACATTTTCCTTTTATTCAAAAGTTTTAATATTCCAAAGATACTATATATTGTCAAGTGTTTTATGGCCGACTATCAGAAAGCCAATGGCCTGATGGCCAAACTTACAACTGGCATGAAAGCTTTTGATACTATACTCTCAACTTTTGTCTCACATGGCAGATAAACGTACAAGAGATCATCTTCAGATTTATTTCTGGAATTGCCACGGAATTCTTAGTGATCTGCCTGAGTTCTGTTCATTTTTGACAGATACCCAGACAGACATTGTCTTACTTAGGTGAGACGCATCTGCATGCCTCAGATGTCTTTAAAAATGTCTATGAGGTCTATCGTACAGACCGTTTGCATAACAGTGGAGGAGGCACAGCTGTTATGATCAAACGGTAAATTCACCATCATCTTTTACCTACTGTAGACCTCATAACTCTTGGAGCCAGAGTAGTGGCTATTTTAGATACCAACATAGGAACAGTACACCTTGTTGCTGCATATAAGCCACCAAATGCTATGCTTATGAATGATGATCTGAAATCCATTTTTGACTCCAATCTTCCTACAGTGCTTGCAGGTGACCTTAATGCCAAAAATACTGCTTGGCATACAAGGGCCGCAACAAAAATGGAGGTATTTTACTCCAATATACTACTTGCAAGGGATTCATTGTCGACGCTCCCTGTGAGCATAGTATATGCATAGACCTGACGTCCTTGATTTGGCCATTTTTGGGAACTTCTTGCCAAACTATGGTCTTAGTGTCGTCAACCAACTCAACTCAGATCATCAACACACATACAAAACGCACCTGTCTGACTTTACACCTTTCCACGCCTCTTGTGACTGGTTCGTTTAGTCGGACTGACTGGCAATTTTATAAGGTTTTTGTAAACAGCAAGATCCTTGGAACCTGCCAACTTTCTAATAGTAGATCCATTAACCCTTTCACGACCAAGGGAAACATTTTTCCCATTTTAAAATTGGTGATTGTCGTATTTAATTTTATAACCTTATCTGCATTTTTTATACAGAATGTCAAAATAGAACGTATGCCGAACGCAATTACGTAAACGGGAACGTTTAGAAAACAAAAACAGAACTGTCAGGACGCATAATATATGTACTATGTGCAATGTCCATCTTTGCCTCACTACCAAAAGAAATTGCTTCGCAGAATATCATAATTAGCACATCATTTTGTATAGTATAGTAATTTTATTTCATAATTTTGTATTATTGTAGTTAACATTTTGTTCTAATAAACCAATAAATAAAAGACATTGCATAATAAGCCTAACTATAATTTGTGTTACCTTTATAGTCCATTGGGAAAAATATTTCCCATAAAATTCCAAAAAAACTACACATTGTTATGTATTTTTCTTATGATTTTTATTTATTTTACGTCTAAACAAACTAAAATAAACAGTTACATACTAATATTTACTCTTAGAAACCTTATGGTCCTGAAAGGGTTAATGATGCCATAAATGACTTTACAACCCTATTGCTAACTTCTACGCTTAACTTCTATGCTTAACTTTTAATACAACCCTATTGCTAACTTCTAAAACTGAAGCTAACGTGGATTTTACACCAAAGCGAGATTTTTATGTCCTGCCATCGCATCTCTCTTGCCTCATTAAGGAGAAAAACAAGGTAAGACATTCATGGCAGAGACATGGATTTACATCCGATAAGCAGCTTTACAACTCTTTAAAACTCAAGGTCAAATCCAGCCTCAAAGCTTTTAGAAGTGAACAATGGAATAAGAAAGTTGAATCATTGCCTACAACTGATAATTCCATTTCGAAGATGACCAAAGCTTTAAAGAAACCATGTACCAGTTTCCCACCTATACATGGGGAAACTGGTTTAAATTTCAGTGATGAAGATAAATCCAGGGCTTTTACGGATGCCGTCGAATTGTAATTCCGTGAGAACTTTGATCTCTCTGACCATTATACCTGTGGATTGGTGAGGGAATCCCTCTCCATTTCGTTCAGGTGGATTGGACCAGGGTGAATTTTACATCATCACTGGAAATTCAGCTGGCAATCAAACGCCTGAAATTAAATAAAGCCTCGGGTCAAGACAAAATATCGAACAGCATGCTCAAGCATCTTCTAAAGAAAGCCATTGTGCATCTCTGTTCGATATTTAATTATTTACTTCGAAATCTTATATTTCCTAATGTCTGGAAAAGTGCTATCGTCAAGCTTTTACATAAACCAGGCAAGGACTCCACTATTCCATCCAGCTACCGCCCTATCAGCTTGCTGTCTACAATTAGTAAGGTTTTCGAAAAGATTTTGCTCAATCGTATTGACGACTTTCTTGGCTGCCACCCTATTCTGCCTGAGATCCAGTTTGATTTCAGGCGGAATCGATCTACCGAACACCAGGTCCTTAGGGTGGTGGAGAAACTCGCCGAATCCCTTAACAAAAAGGAGTCCGTTGCAGCTGACTTCCTGGACGTGGCCAAAGCCTTTGACCGTGTCTGTTTAGACGGCCTTTTACACAAGCTTATACAAGCCAAAGTGCCATCTGGACTCATCTGTTTGATCGAATCATATCTCTCCAATAGGGCATTTCAAGTCGAAATTAAATTTGCCATGTCTACAAGAAGAGTCATCTCTGCGGGTGTACCTCAGGGCTCCCTTTTGGGTCCTACACTCTTCTCTTTATACTTATACGATTTACCATCCTTTAATCGTATTCATCTTGCACTTTACGCAGATGACTTTGCCTTACTATCTCCCTCCCTCGGTCCTGCTATCGCTGTGAAGAGGCTGCAGCATAGCTTGACTGAGATGGGCACATGGCACGAAAAATAGAAGATAAAGATTAACTCTGACAAGAGTTTTGCCATCTTTTTTACTGGAAAACGTATTATGAATCCCACTTGCCTCGATTTACAAGATATTCCCATTGATTGGAGTGATTCAGTCAAATATCTTGGGGTTGTTATACATAAGAGGTTAAAGTGAGACTATCACATAAATAATATAATCTCTAAAGTCAATTCATTGAGGGGCCAGCTAGGCCCACTCCTTAGGATAAATTCCATTTTAATGATTGATCATAAGCTTTTACTCTATAATATGATCATCAGACCGGTAATTCTCTATGCTTCACCCATATGGGCGAATACTACACCCACCAATATTCGTAAGATTCAGGTCTTACAGAACAAGATTTTGAGAACTGCGGTCGATGCCCCCTGGTTTGTTACTAACAGACAACTCCAAAAAGTCCTGGGCATCGACCATATATATAAATACACATATAAAATGCACCTCAAAAAGTTTTTTTGAGGCTGTAAGCAATAATCCCAATGATATTATTTCTTCTCTGATTCTTTACGATCATACTGTTTTGAACAAGTACAAGAAGCCTAAAACGGTAGCGTTCTCTGAGGAGACCTACCCGTTTTAGGTTTCTCATACAATTTTACTGCTATTTTTAGCCTTTCTCATGTTTGCCGTTAGGGGCCCACCTAAGGGTGGTTTACTCGGTACATCGAATATGATTATACGATCTACGAAGTGTGACATTTTGAATAGGGGAAGCAATTAACAAAAGCACTGCAACTAAATCTAGCACAGTTCCTCTACTTTCTGCTTCCGAATCATTGAACTGGAACGCCATTCCACTACTCGATGTTTCCGAATCACTGAAACAGAACATCGTTTCGCTACTAGATATTTTCGAATTATTGAACAGGAATGGCGTTCCGGTACTTAATGTTTCCGAATCTTTGAGAGAAAGTAGTTCTATACTTTCAAAATCAAATGTTAGTATATACAGGGTGATTCAGTTAAGCATGTAAGTTCTGGGAGGGGTAGGTTGCACAAAGACGAATCGGAATCATATAATAATGCAGGGTTGGTAACGGCATCAACATGTGCTAGTGTACAGAGAGGACGTGAATGAAAGAGCAGCACGTAAGTGAACAAAATGCTTTTTATTAATCACAATAGGTATATTTGCGAAATGCACAGAGGTTACAGGTGTTCGAAGTTGCGACCACGAGCTGTAACACAGGTCTGACATCGTCAGCGCATGGAATCACGTACATTCTGGAAGATTCCTGGCATGTCTTGGACTTCTGAGGCAGCTACGGAGATGTGTGTGACGAAGTCCTCAGCACTTTCAACGGGGGTGTCGAACACCAGTCCTTTGATGTAACCCCAGAAGAAGTAATCAAGACATGAAAGGTCCGGCGATCTTGCGAGCCAATGAACGGGACCACCACGCCCGATCCACTGTTGTACAAATGTCGCGTTTAAGTGTTGACAAACTTCATGGCTGAAATGGGCAGGGGTCTCATCGTGCTGGAACCACATTGCATGGTGTAGCGACTGAGGAACCTGTTGTTCTTCGAAAAGTTCTGGCAAGATGTCCTCCAAAAATATCCATTTACATCAAAACGGTAGATTCAGCCTTTTTGTTGACGAAGTTTGCGCAGGCAGCGTTTTTGCATATTGCGTTTTTCCGTCGGCGTTCTATCATGGAACTCAGAAATCATATCAAGTATTGTAAATGCGTATGAAATTAAAAATCGAAACAAAAGGAACATTCGAAAGAGTTAAAATTACTTTCATTGAAACATAAATCATATCGCATTGTAACCCTGTATTTACAAACAAGAAGAATATGTAAGCCATACAAGGTACATTGTTTTATCTCATTACTCTGCAAATCAATAGAGTTCTTGTTTAACCTAATTGTATCGATCAGTTCCTGATCAGAATTATGCTAACTATTTGCTCTTTTTGCAGTCTCTGCTCTTTGTCGTCTGCAATGTCCAACAGCAAACTTCCATTGGCGATGATCAATGCTGTTGCCCAAGGCCTTGCTGCTATCAGTCCAACTTCAACTAGCACCACCACTCCAAGACCTCCTCACAATGAGGACGATTCGGGTGTATCAGTAACTGATGCCGTTCTCAAATTAATTGCCACAGTAGCAAATACTGGATTTCAAGGTAGTGGTATCAAGATATCTGAGAACGATGTCACAGAAGCCACTGCAGAGCCTTCATCTCTAGGCCATGTGCTGTCCATTTTAACAGGAGCATCGGGCAGCAGTCCAAGCGCCTTGTCCATGATCCTGAAACTCATGGCCAGTGAGGCATCTCCCCTTAAAGCACTCATTCTGCCCACCAGACGCCGGCGACCAGTTGCTGACGAAATTGCCACTGATACCAATCCCCGTAGGCCAAATGATGGTGACACAGAACTGCCTCCTACTCCCTGCCCTTCAGTCGAGGAATACGTGACTCCTACCTTTGCCAGAAATTACCAAGGTGTTTGGAAGTACGTTGTGCAAATACCTCAGGAAGGTTATTTTACCCAAACTGTGCAGCAGACAAAGTGTGTGTAAGTTGGTAATTTTTGAATTAGCAGCAGTTACTACTTGAAAATAATATTTAAACTTAGTTGTAATATTATCATCTGGGATAGAAGAGAGCGGGGGTAGCTCAGTTGGTAGCACACTAGGCTCATAATCTGCAATTCACAGGTTTGAATCCTACCTGGGCCAGGATTGAGATTTATCTCTGCAAAAACCACACCCTGCCCTCGGAGTGACTTGGAAAAATCGTGGAGAGTTGACAAAATTCAGGTGAGATGTAAAAAATGGGATTTTTTTCTATCAAATTATGGTGAGTTGGCAAAATCTAGGGGCAGTTGGCAAAATTCGGAGTAACTTAGCAAAATCGTGGAGAGCTGATAAAATTCAGGTGAGATGTAAAAAATGGGATTTTTTTCTGTCAAATTATGGTGAGTTGGCAAAATCTACGGGCACTTGGCAAAATTCGGAGTGACTTGGCAAAATCGTGGAGAGTTGACAAAATTCAGGTGAGATGTAAAAAATGGGATTTTCTTCTGTCAAATTATGGTGAGTTAGCAAAATCTAGGGGCAGTTGGCAAAATTCGGAGTGACTTGGCAAAATCGTGGAGAGTTGACAAAATTCAGGTGAGATGTAAAAAATGGGATTTTTTTTCTGTCAAATTATGGCGAGTTGGAAAAATCTATGGGCAGTTGGCAAAATTCGGAGTGACTTGGCAAAATCGTGGAGAGTTGACAAAATTCAGGTGAGATGTAAAAAATGGGATTTTTTTCTATCAAATTATGGTGAGTTGGCAAAATCTAGGGGCAGTTGGCAAAATTCGGAGTAACTTGGCAAAATCGTGGAGAGCTGATAAAATTCAGGTGAGATGTAAAAAATGGGATTTTTTTTCTGTCAAATTATGGCGAGTTGGAAAAATCTATGGGCAGTTGGCAAAATTCGGAGTGACTTGGCAAAATCGTGGAGTTGACAAAATTCAGGTGAGATGTAAAAAATGCAATCTTTTTTCTGTCAAATTATGGCGCGTTGGCAAAATCGAGGCAACTTCGCATTATCTAGGAGAGTTGGCAAATCTTGGAGGAGCTGGCAAACTTCAGAGCGACTTTGCAAAAATTTGGATTTTTTTTCTGTAAAATTGTGGCGAGATGGCCAAATCGAGGAAACTTGGCAAAATCTAGGGCAGTTGACAAAATTCGAATCCACTTGGTAACATACGGGCGAGTTGTGAAAATTGGGATTGATTTTGTGAAATTAAGAAGAATTGACAAAATCGAGAAAACTTGGCAAAATTTTTGGGAGTTTGAAAATTTTGAATTGACTTGGCAAATTCAGGAGAGATGTAAAAATTGGGATTGTTTTGCGAAATTAAGGACAGGTGGTAAAATCGAGGCAACTTGGCAAAATCTAAGGAAGCTGGCAAAACTGGAAACCACTTGGTAAAGTACAGGTGAGTTGCAAAAATTGGGATTGGTTTTGTGAAATTAAGAAGAGTTGGAAAAACTGAGAACTCTTGGTAAAATTCGAATCCACTTGGTAAAGTACAGGTGAGTTGTAAAAATTGGGATTTATTTTGTGAAATTAAGGAGAGTTGGACAAATCGAGGAAACATAACAAAATGTACGTCAGTTGGCAAAATTCGAATCCATTTGGTAAAATATAGGGGACTTGTGAAAATTGTGCCTTTCTTGCGCAATTAAGGAGAGTTGATAAAATTCGAAGTGACTTGGCAAATTCAGGGAAGATGTAAAAATTGCGATATTTTCTGTAAAATTATGGCGAGTTGGCAAAATGTAGGGGAGTTGGCGAAATTCGAATCCACTTGGTGAAATATAGGCATGTGTGATAATTGGGATTGGGTTTGTGAAATTAAGGATAGTTGACAAAATCGATAAAACTTGGCAAAATATTGGGGAGTTTGAAAAATTTGAAGTGACTTGACAAATAAGGAGAGATGTAAAGATTGGATTAGGATTGATTTTGTGAAAATAAGGAGAGTTGGCCAAATCAAGGAAAAATTCACACTGACACTTGCTACGAATCAGACAAAATGTAAATATTGGGAAAATTTCTGTGAAATTATGGCTAAATCTAGACATTATTTGCTCAGTTGGCAAAATTTTGATTTCCTCCCCCAACCATAGTCCTTCGTTACGCCCCTTGTTGTTACCAACTGGGTACTACAAAATTTTAATTAAATATTTAAGCAATGTTACATATTTCTATAAAATGTGGAACATAAAATACCTTGTTTTAAGAAATAATATAAAATGTTATTAATTGTACCCTTCATAAAAATTTTTTTATTGCTTTTAGCTCCAAATGCAGTGTTACTGATAATATCAGACAAAATTTTACGCTATGATCGTACAAGTGAACACTAATAAATGACACATCTACGGGTATTTGAACAACAGTACAGACAAGGCGGTACTTGCAAGTGACAGATTAAGTATGTGGTTCTATACATTAAAATACATATGTATAAAGTTTTAAAACTAGAAAATCAATACGTCAGGCAAATAAGAACGATGTTCATTGTGCTAATTGGGATTTAAACTCAGATATATTTTAATGAAGAGATGCTAGCTGTTTTTGAAGCAGATTTGCCATTTCGTCTTCCTTAAAATCTTAAGTGTTTTCAATATATTTAGCTGAAAGATTTTTATGAAGGAAAAATAAACATTTGTTCGTTAAATCATGAATATTACTAAGCATCTGTCTTTAATGTAGGTTATTAGATATCAGTTTCTCAGTTATAATTTGTTCCTTGCTTTCATTCTTCATCAATTAAAGGTGATGAAATTGCATTTCGCTTCATCTTTTTTCCGGTAGAAATCATATTGTGTCCTATTTCATTTTTCTGCATGCAGGAGAAGCCGTTGTGATTTTATGGATGGTGTCTGTCATGAATCTCCTCGGTGGGTGAGCCTCCTGGTTGCAGAGACTTTCTATCCCGACACCTTCTTCCCTACCTCAACACCTCCATCTCTGTCTTCGATGGCCCACGTGCCTCCTGTAGAGGATTTCTACAACTTCCAGCAGTATCTGAAGCGTAGAGTGGGAGTGGCTGAAGATGATGACAGCAACAACTATCGCTATGAAAAGGAGAAGAAGAGCTACAAGTCTCAGCAGAACTGTGATGGTCAGGACCACATAGGCTGTTATATAGTGAGGTTGTACTATGATTGGTTCTTGGTCAATGGTTCCTGCAAGTGTTGGAAACCTTCTGCAAAGAGAGTCTTATCGGGAAAATAGGATTATTTCGTATTGACCTGATAAGCAGAAATGATAGCAAGAATTTCATTTTCGGGCCAGTGTTAATGATTATCTTCCAGCCAAATGCTGATGGAAGGCATTAGAGCTGCTCTCCAAAGTTAATGTCTAAGATTATGCAAATTAAGGTATTACAAATTATACCGACAGTATTATCATTATTATCTGCAAATATGAGTTGAAAGTGTTGTAAAATTCTGCGTTCAAAGCTAATTTCAAACTAATGTAACAAATGGAATCTAATAATTCAAAAATGATATTTTTAGCACAAAAGATAACTATCGTTTCAAAAAATATATGTGTTTGCTTTCATTTTTTTCATGTTTCACTCATAAACTGTGGTACCCATATTTTGAACCCTTCTAGGGAAGGATGAGAAATGGTGTAAATCTAAAGAAACATTAAAGCAGGGAAAAGGCAACATTTGACCAAATTCTTATCTCAAATATACATTGTATCAAAAGAAATTGGCCAGGCAGTTAGCATGCTTGGCTACTGATCAAAAGGACTGGTTCGAGCCACGGATAAGGCATGGATGTTGGAGTTGTTTTTCTGATGAGGTCCCGCCATCCTCACATACCTTCTATTATGCTGTATAAATTGATAGGCTGTTGTCAGACCCCTATGGCAAGCAGCTTCTTGAGGGGGTATATTTATACTACAATCACATTAACAAAAAAACGAATCAAAATAGTTGTGAACTTCAAAAAAAATGTTGGAACATATTAACAGGCAGGAAAAATATTACCTTTTAAACAATGACACTCATGAGCTTCTGCACAGTTGGGGCTGATCAACAGGGCAGGCTAAACGATGCAGATATTATGCATAACCCACTGCCAAGCGCACACACACACACACACCATTCTTAATGCTATGGAAACAAATCTGTTTTAAATATAATACTGATATTCAAGGAATTGAAACGAACATTGTATCACAGTACCATATATGTAACTACCAGAGAATGGGTCTCTTACCCACCTTAGAAACGGGAGAGTATCCCATATTTAAAGAAGTACAGCACATCAAAATCGATGACCGAAAACTAAAAATTTGAAATGGCGAACTAAAGAGAGTTTAGAACAAGAACAAGAACATGTTTCCTCTAGCAAATATGAAATGTGCGTTTTGGAATAAAATCAAGTTTTTCATTTTCCAAAATTTGCACCCTTTAATTGTAGTAATTCGCACTAATGGGTGATTGGAAAACGTAAATAATAATATTTGTCCTATACAATGAAAAAATTCTCATTTATCCTTTAAAATGAAAAAAGTGCATTTTCTCATACCCAGGGTTAATAGCAAATCAGTCTGTATTTTTCATTATTACTATATTAAAATATTATTCAAAATTTTAAAATTAAGTACTTAATTTTTGAATATAAAAAGCAACCAATCGAATTTTAACCAATAGTAATTGAATGAAAGCACATATGAATATATATTATACTTCTGTTAGTAAGTTATCTGGGTATCTGTTCGTGATCAACACAGAATTTCAAATTTCTATAGAAAAATACACATTTTGCAATATTACTTCAAATTTTACATTTCCTACATTTAGTGCACTCTAACGATGAAAATTAAAGCCTTTTGGAAGATTTGAAAACTATGAATCACCATATTTCCTCAGTAATTATTCAACGAAAACATAATTTTCCATTGATCAGTTAAAACAAAAAGTTACATTTTTGCAACCCCTTTGCAGGTGAAGAGAGAAATTGTTGCTGCCAACGCAAAGCTCTTAGTTTGCTTTGGGAGTTTGGGGTTTTATGGCACATTGGCAGTTTATGCCATAATACGCCAAACAAAGCTAAACAAAAATGTAAAAGACATCAAAATCCCAACCAAAGTCAAAAACACACAAAGAGGATGAAAGCAATGAAAAAGAAACGGGCACAACATGAAATAAAAAATACATAGCAACTAATTTGTATAAACCAGAGTAAAAACAATCACCAAGTGTAAAACTGAAAAATCAACAATAAGTGTATAGGACCCATAGAATAAAAACAAGTCGAAATATAAAAAGGTAAAAACATTAAATAAGAGTAAAACAATCAGAAAAACGCAAAAAGTCAAAGACAGAAGTTAAAAGAAAGTCACCTTATGAAAGATGTCCGAGTGTAAGGAGCTCGTATGTAACATCATGATGGCTAAAGTTCAAGGTTAAAACTGATACAATCAATTAAAATATATTCGATGGTTAAAACGCTGTCCCAAAGAAATTAATGAGTAATAAACGAATGACCTAAGCAGAGCAGAGCAAAAACAACTTCCTCCTTGTGATTTCTGTGAAAAATGGACTGCCAAAATTTTATAATGGACTTGATCTTGAAAAGCCTGTTATCAACCTGTTTAGACCAAGATCTCTGCCACTGTGCCCAGAACTCGATGGTAAAATGCTGCCCGAAATCCACATATGGAGCCGCAGTGGACAGAGGCCTGGCCGATCTGGCAGCAGCATCTGCCAAGTCATTGCCCCTGATCCCGACATGACCAGGCACTCAAAAAGAAGAGGATGTTGGGTATGGCTGTCAGATAATGAAGCTATTGGTGATCTTGGAAAGAACAGGGTGAAGCCGATGACTCACTGATATCAAAGCCTGTAGCGAGCTAAGTGAGTCAGTGTAAAGCACATACCAACGATGAATCTTAGCTGCTATGTGGTCCAAGGAGTGGATGATAACGTGCAACTCTGCAGTGAAGATGGAACACCACTGTGGAATCTGGTCTGAAATGATTACATCACAGCAGACCATGTCCTAACTCACTGACCTGTTGGACTTCGAGCTATCTGTGAAGACGGGCATGAAGTCCAGATGCTCAGCACGATGATTGGCAAAGAGTTGCTTATACACATAGTCGGGTGTACAGGCCTTCCCCTTCCTGCAAAAAGAAAAGTCGCAAGAAGAGGAAAGAGTGAGTGAGCTACGTTGGAAGTGGCTCACTGAGACTGATGTTGATGACTCTGAAGTAGCCTTGGACACACAAACCGAAAGGTGAATTGCTATTGGGCGATTCGTGTAAAGCATTTCCCACTGAGGATTAAAAACGTAATCCCAAGAACAAAGACTCGGCAGGAATCGCAATTTTGGCGCATGCTGACAGCAAACAGACAATGATGGTTCATCGGTCTCAACATAAAGACTCTAAATCAGTTAGGTGTAGAAGGCCCCTGTGCAAATATGGAGGGCCAGATGGTGGAAAGATCCCTTGCCTTCACCACCGAAACTAGGGCAGTCATACAGCTGCGATCCGTAGTCTAGTTTTGACTGGACATGTGCGCATTAAAGATGGAGCAAAGGACGTCAGTCGGCACCCCAGCACAGGGAGCAGAGAACCTTAGGGATGTTCAATGCACATGTGTACTTGGACAGGAGATGTCGGATATTAAATAAAAAGGCTAATTAGCGGTCGAAGATGGACCGAGAAACCCAGTCTCCATCACAACTGGAATGGTGGCATCCCCGAGCTCTGGCTGGAGTCCAGATGAGGATTACACTTGCAGCAAAAGTGCACGCAAGTGGTCTTCTGTAGGAAAAAAAGAAAAAAAAAACTCCATGCCTTGTACACTTTTTCGATGTCAAAGAAAATTGACACCATATGCTCTCGACATAAAAAAGAATTCCTGATCGCTGATTCGAGACGAATCAGTTGGTTTAAGACAGACCTTTGCCTCCAGAAGCCACACTGGGTATTCTATAGAAAATCATAGTATTGCAAATGTCAGAGTAGTCTGGCATTCACCATTTTCTCCAATACCTTAAAAATGCAGCTCGTCAACGCAATGAGCTGATAATTTTAAGAAATCTCGGGATCCTTGCCTCGCTTGCGGAAGGCCAAAGCGATAGTTTCCCACCAGGAGTACGGAAACTGCCCCTTGATTAAAATACAGTTGAAGACTTGGAGCAGCTGATCCTTACTTGATGGGGCAGATTTTGGAGCATTGCAGGCCCAATGTCATATGCACAGGAAGAGTGCAGAGCAAGGCGAAGCTCCTCTGCTGTGAATAAGACTCCAGGTCATTTGAGTGGAAGGAAAGTGGAGGGCATTCAGTCTTGCTCTTCCGAGCCAGAAACTCTGGGGAATAGGATGACGAAGAAGAGATGCAGTCAGCAATTGCTTGAGGATTAACCCATTGTGCTCCATCCCACTCATCTTCCGAACTTTATCCCACATGACCTTAGAACTGTCGTGAGGGTTATAGACATTATTCGATCCACGATTTCTTCTGGTCCTGGCGTGTTTGAATGCTTCAAGGTTGGTGGATGTCGGATATCTACAAAACATCCCCCAAATCTTACTCTGAGCCTTGTGAGCTGCGACACAGTCGGGATTCCACCACGGTTTTGGAAACCATGGGAAACAAGTCGAAGTCTGAGGAATAGTATAGGCAGCTGCATAGACGATACAGTCTGTCATCTCTGCAACTGCAACATTGATGGGCTCCTGGCTGACAGAGTGGGCATCGAGCTCAGAGCTTATGAGAATTGGTGGATGACTTTTAAATTAATTTAACTATCATCTGTATATAGGATATTTTATTCAATGTTTAAATAGGATAGTTGTGGGAGTATGTTGGGTGTTCGCCACTGCAGTTCATGCAGCTTGCCTTTTCTGCAGTGCAGTCAGGATCTAGGTGATCCTAGTTGCCAAAAAAGCAGGTGAGTTTGTCTTGGCAAGCAGTATGGGAATGGCCATACTTCTAGCATCGAAAGTAAATCAGAGGGTTTGAGATATACATTCCTACCTCTCAGTGAAGGTAGGCTGCCTTGATGGAAGTCAGCAGGCGTGGCATGTAAAATGTGAGAATTAGTACCTGGGTGGGTACTAACATTCCATCAGAGCGTTGCAAAATCCTTCCTGGGATGACAGTTCCAAGAGGATTTCTTCCTCAGAAACTTTGAGTAGGCCCCACTCGGAGATCATACCTGGAAGGAACTGAGAAACTTGTGGGGTGTGGCGATGACCACCACCCCACCAATCACTGTAAAATTTAAGAGTATCTCAGAATGTTTTGAACAAGCAGTTTCCACTTGCAAGTCACCAGATAGTCGTTCGACTGATTTCAGAGCTCTCCCGAGAACTTCCAGACGTTTATTTATGGGAAAAGGGGGCGTGTCCCCAATTGCCTGATCACCAATCAATATGGATCCTTTAATGGAATTCATGTTTGTTTTTTGGTTTTCAGTGCCAATTGTTACCACCCACCACGGAGTCCAACAGGGGGCTTCCCGGACGCCATACCAACAAGCCAGTGAGCCAAGCTCTCACAACTAAATTAGAATGAAAAGGAAAAGAGAAATATGAGAAACTTACTGAGTCCTCACAAAATAAGCGAAAAAATTTAAAAGTGTGAGAACCGAACTGGCTTCACAAAAGAAAGAAAACTACAAAATTAGTATATGTGTGGGAAAACTCGCAAACCATTGTCTGGTTATGGCCAAGAGGTTGTAGTACTGCACAGTTGGCCTTAGTATGTCCAGTCCACCAGCCAATTAATCCTGGAGGAAGCCACCCCAGGACTTCCTATTTACCTGTAGCAGATGCCAAAGCAGTGTGTACCAGTAGTCCCAGAATACGCTGCCCAGCCCGTGACAAACAGACTGCCCAATGGCAAGACAGGTCAAAGTGGATCCCACTAGTTATAAGCTGAGATAGACAGAAACCCCCAAGGAACTACCAGGATACTCCTTTCCATGGACACAGGTATCTATGCACAGCAAACATGTGGGCGAGCGTTCAGGACCTGTGAAGGTACTCAAACTAGCAGAACCTTCACAGGCTGGTCCCTTCACCACGTATAGGTGCTCGCATCAAGGTTCTTCCCAAGTAAAGAGTGAAAGGATCGAGGAGGAGCAGATGGTAATATCAATAGCAGTGAATGTGTGGGTTGGGGGCTGGAAGTATATGCTGACACTAATGTCCAACAGGGAGAGTGAGAGACTGTGTCCTTTAAAGTCTCCCATGATGAAGAAGGATTATGACAGCTGCGAGACGAGGTCATCAAGGTCTTCCCAGAAGATATTTCTAGGTGTTAGATAGATGGAACAGACAATGAACCAAATTCACAAAGAGGAAGATGGCAACCACCTTTAAGTTGGTGGTTAGGGGTATAGTCTAGAATGGAGATTGGTTGCTCACAAGGATGGCAACACCCCTGTGAGCTGGTCCATCTCCCCCCCCCCAGTCCCGACAAACAAGAGAAAAGTACTAGATAGTGGTATCATTGGCTGTCTGTAAGCACATCTGCAAGCACGTGCAGAAAGGCTCATGTGCCCTCAGGAGACCTCGATGTTTGCCTGCATAAGAAGGTACTTGGACACAGGTAAAAAGGATTCAGCAGGTGGAATGCTGATATCAGTCTGCACTGCCATGGGAGTCATTGCAATGATGTGCTTTCTGATCACTGCACTGGCATAGGAGACTTTGCCAGGTGGTACAGGCAGCACAGCGAGCTTTCTCGACTCTGGATAGGGGATATTTTGAGTGTTTTGAGGCATTGTACCTCCTTTTCTTCAAGACGATTGGGACAGTCACGGAAGAATGCCAAATGAATGTTCGCCACTAAAATTCACGCAGCTTGCCTTTTCAACTGTGCAGTCACGATTGAGGTGATCCTGACTGCCACAACGAGCACAGGGGTGGAGGGAGGTTACCTCTTTGGGATATATAGCCATACTTCGCGATGAAGGCAATCTGCCTTGAACGAAGTCAGCAGGCATGGCATATCAAATGAAAGAATTAGTACCTGGATGGGTACTAACTTTCCATCACAGTGTCGCAAAACCCAGTGCACTGCTGTCAGTCCTTGGGATGAAAGCTCCAAGAGAATTTTCTCCTCAGAAACCTTGAGGAGGGCCCATATGAGATCATACCCTGGAAGGAAATAAGCGACATGTGAGGCATGACAGTAAGCATCACCCCACCAATTGTTGTCACTTTCATCAGTGGCTCAGGATGTTTTGAACATGCAGTTTCCACCAGCAAGTCGCCGGATCTTAGGCACTCGACTATTCAGAACTCTCGTTAGACCTTCCTTTGCTGATTAAAAAAGGGGACATGTCTCCAATCACCTGATCACTCATGGAATGGATAATCAGGAATCTCAGGGATGAAAGAACACAAAAAACAATGACAATGATGGCAAAGAAGATGGGGTCTCGTGTCGAGCCCTCTTGGTAGCATTGGTCGATGAATTTCCATTTGAGGAACTCGTGGTAGTTTAATTGTGGTTCAGTGCGCATTGTGTCTATCCACCACGGTGCCCAACAAGCGATGCCCAATTGAGCACTAGGGTTTTACAAGCGCTATATATACATAGCCAGTGAGCGAAGCCCTAACAAATAAATAAAAAGATAAGGAAAAAGAAATATGAGAAACTCACCTGGGTCCTCACAAAATGAAAAAAGCAAAACGAATCATCCTCAGAAAATAAAGATAACTATAAAAGGAAAATAAGGTGTGGGGAAACTCGTAAACCTGTACCTGGAGGTGGGCAAGACACTCATGTACCACATAGTTGGCCCTAGTAGGTACAGCTCACCAGCTGATTGATCCTGAGGGGTTCCACCAGGACTTCCCATTTTCCTGAAGCAGAGGCCAAAGCAGTTTGCAGCAACAGTCCCTGAAATCGTTGACCAGCCCTGCGACAAACAGAGTCCCCAATGGCAAAATTCAGCCAAAGTGGATCCCATTAATAATGAGCTCAGGAGAGCAGACAAGGACCCCTGTGCAACTACAAGAATCCTCATTTACAGGGGCAAAGGTCACCATGCTTGGCAAACATGCGAGCAAACATTTAGAACCCTGAGAAAGTACCCTGTAATGGTAGCTAGGTAGTGACTGGAAGGAGAGCTATGAACCATCCGCTGTGATGATGCATAGAACCAGCCAGGTCTAGCACCTAGTGTCCGACTCTGCCTTCTCGTGGTGCAGGCACTTAGTATCTTTCCACAGAGATACTCTCTTGTGGAAGTGAACAGAAGTGGAGGGTTGCCAGATCAGTGTACCTACAAATCTGGACAATTACGACTACTTTTCTTTTTTTCTACTCTGCTGAGGAGTGGTCAACCACACAGGGTTCTGGTGCTGACCATATACACTAATCTGAACAGAATAATGGCTCTGAGCTTGATTATGGATCCTGAATTTTCTCCATTGATAGGCTTCGGTGGAGGAACAATATGCTGTGTTTTCTGCTTGTTTGTGGGTTGACAGCTCCAAGTGAATAGATTCACAGGAATATTTCGGTTACCACATGGATAACTGAAATTTTGAATATCTTTTATGATAAAAGCATGGTTCCTAAGGATTTTACCTGAGCTATTATTATCCCTATTTTTTAAAAAAGGTGATCGCAGTTCTTGTGATAATTATAGGAGTATCAGCCTACTTTCTGTTCCAGGTACAGTTCTTTACATGATTGTGCTTAATAGAATTAAGAATCTAGTTAATGGGCAATTGTTTGATGAGCAATGTGAATTCAGAAGTGGTAAGGGATGCGTAGATCAGATATTTTCACTCAGACAGATTCTTGAGAAATGTTTACAGTTTCAGAAACCTTTGGTTACTAGCTTCGTTGATTTCAAAAAGGCTTTTGACTCTACTAATCGCCATAATTTGTGGTTGATTGTGTGATTTTGGGTAATTCGTGGTTGATAATTTGTGGTTGATCTGAAAATTACTGATTTAGATTATGCTGATGATTTAGCCCCTTTGGCAAATGATGTTGATGAGATGAACTCTTTCATTCGAGCTGTTGGTGAGACTGGTAGTTAGAGTAGGTTTGGTTATAAACAGAGAGAAAACTAAAGTGATGAAAATTGGTCAGGCAGGCTGTGATTCAGTTAATCTGAATGGTTGCAGTCTTGAGCAGGTGTCACAGTTTAATTTTCTTGGGAGCTATGTAACAGATAATGGTGATGTGCGGCATGAGATTAACAGACGAATAGGGATTGCTGCCGGGACTTTTAAGAATCTATGGAGATTGTGGAGAAATAGGCGTATACACCTAAAGACTAAAATTAGACTGTATAATAGTTTGGTTCTTTCTAGGGTTAGTTATGGTAGTGAAACTTGGACGCTGTGAAAACAAGATAACAGGAAACTGGATGCTTTTGATTCTAGATGCTTGCGTAGTATCTTGAGCATTAGGTGGTTTAACTTTGTAACTAATAATGAGGTTAGGCAAAGGAGACTGCAACCTCCTTTAAGCAGCATATTGTGCAGAGAGAGACTCCGTTGGTTTGGCCATGTTGCCTGTATGAATAATTATAGATTGGCGAATAGGGTTATGAACAGTGTGCCTAGAGGCCTCAGAAGGAGGGGGAGACTTAGGATGCTGTGGGCAGACAATGTCAAACAGGACCTTGTTAGAATTGGTATGCAGTGGCCAGATGCAGCAGATATAGCTCAGGACAGATATGCTTGGAGAACTAAATTGCGTGGTCTGGTTGGACCTCTGTAGCCCAAGGGTGCTTGATGATAACAATGATGTTGGTGGTGGTGGTGGGGTGGTTTTGGGGTGGTGGTACCCGAACCAGCAGAACCTTCACAGCATGTCCTCTCACCAAGTACAGGAGCTCAAACCAAGAGGCCAAACAAGGTGCATAGAACAAAAGTAAAAATATAAAAGTCATGGATACCAACAACCGAACTTGAAATCAGAAGACCAAATAATAAAGGACACATAATGTAAACAGTATAACTAAAAACGGCATAAAAGACCGATGTAAACAGAAAAAAAATGTTCAGGATGAAAGTGATAACAGCTAGAATAAGCACGATATTCACAATTAAAAGCAGAATATTCAATTAAAATATATTTGATAGTTAAAATAGAGTCACAAAACTTGCACTTACGTTCTTTATCCATCCATGGAAAGAATGTGAAATAAAAGATGATATCCACAAAGCCAAGCAAGTAAAACTTCCTCTTTGCAATTCCTGTGCAGTGAGCACCAATGAGTGTATAGGATCCACATAATAAGAAACAAGTCTAAATATCAAAAAGATAAAAACAATAAATATCAGTAAAATAACCAATAAAAGATAAAAAATATTCGAAAACAAAGGTTAAAAATGAGTCATCAGCTAAAAGGTGTCAAAGAGTAAAGGGTTCAGGATGAAAGTGATAAATAAATATAACGTTCAGAATTAAAATATATTTGATAGCTAAAATAGTTTCACAAAACTTGTACTTATATTCCTCGTTCATCCACGGAAGAAACGAATTCGAACTAACTGAATGATCTTCACGGAGCCAAACAAGAGTATGCCACAGTTTGACACGAGGATTAATCTCAAAGAGCTTATTCTCAATCTGCTCTTCAGACTTTGCTCTTCAGGGTCAGAAACTCGATGGGATATGAGGATGATGAAGAGATGGTGGAAAAAGATTCCCTCAGTGTTGCCAATTGCTTGAGGGTCAACAATTGCTTGTCCATTGTGCTCCAGGATCGATAATGAGTGGGACATATTGTGCCCACCCATCTCCCAGAATTTATCCCACATGACCTTAGAATTGGTCATGCTTACAATAGAAATCGTATATTGGAACCAAGATTCCTTCTGTCTCTGGTGCCAGATGAAACAGGAATGCTTCAAGGTTGTTTCCCATTTGAATGTTTCAAGGTTGGGGAACATTGCCTATATTTGAAACATCACCAAGCCTTGTTCTGAGCCTTACAAACTGAGGACCAGTCGGGATTCCACCACGATTTTAGAAACTACGTCAAGGTCTGAGGAATAGTTGAGGCAGCTGCATGGAAAATACAGTCTGTGATCTCTGCCAGTGCATCCATGATTGGCTCCTGGCTGACCGAGTGTTCATCGAATTCACAAGGGAGTTCGAAGTCATTCCAGTCGGCCTTCACTGTGATACACATGAAGGGGTGCACGGCTCCCCAAGGAAGATTGTACACAAAACGGAGAGATGATCGTTTTCATATGGATTGTCCTCAACTTCCCATGTAAAGAGTGGAAGGACCAAGGAGGAGCAGATGGTAAGATCAATGGCAGTGTATGAGCTGGACAGGGATTGAAAGCAGGTACTGACACCGGTGTTCAACAGGGAGAGTGATGGATACAAGAGCCACTGCTCCAGAACCCCTCTTCCCGTTGGTGTTAGTACTGCCCCAAAGTGGTCATCAAGGTCTTCTCGGAAGACGAGACTTCCAAACAGCCAACAAAATTCCCACAAAGAGGCGAATGGCAACAGCCTCTAAGGTGATGTTGAGGGGTACGACTTGGAATGGAAAATGATTGCTCACGAAGCCACGAGAATTCTATTGTACAACGTCATGACAATTCCATTGTACAATGCCACAATTCCATTATAGGATGTAACCATCTCAGGTCTTTGGAGAATTGGCAGATGCCGATTTTCGATTTATTTTATTACTCCGAGGACATTCCCAAGTCCTCAGAATCATCTGAAGGACATAGTTAAGAGACCCCCAAATGGTTTCAGGTCCCGATGGGAGCACTTTGGGTTTAGGTCTTGCTCTCAGAGTTCTGAAAGGAGGTGGTCTTCTAGTGGTCGAAACGGAAGGTGCAGAAGCAGGAAAAAGTGTGAGAAAACAAACTGTCCTCACAAAAAAAACTTCAAAATTAGTAAATATTTGGGGAAACTCGCAAACCATTGCCCAACATGGGCAAGTCATTCATCGTACTGCACAGGTAGCACTAGGAGGTCCAGACCACTAGCGATTGATCCTGAGGGAGTCATATCCTGATTACCTGAAGCAGAAAGCAAAGTCATGTGTAGCAGCAGCCCTTGGAATCGCTGCCCAGCCCCATGATGAAACAGGCTCCTCAATGGCAAGATAGGCGATTGGGACCCTGCTAGTTATGAGTGGAGGGGAGCAGACGAGGACCCCCGAGCAACTACCAGGATCCTTCTTTATTTGCCATATGTGGACAGGTATCCACGCATGGCAAACACATGGGTGAGCATTCCGGACCTTGTGAAGGTACCCGAAACAGCAGAAACTTGACAGGGTGGTCCCCTCACCATGTACACGCTTAGGTTCGTCGTTTTCCTGAAGAAGAAATGAATGTATAATAGACGAATAACCTAAAGGGAGCCGAGCAAGTACAACTTCCTCCTTGCAATTCCTGAGAAATCATGACTGCCATGGTTTGATAAGGGGCTTGATCTCGAAAAGCTTGTTACCAACCTACTCAGACCAAGATCTCTGCAACTGTGCCCAGATCTCGATGGAAAAACGCTGCCAGAAGTCCAAGTATGGAACTGGCAACAGGAGAGTCAGATAGGTGTGTAGCTGACTTGGCAGTGGTGTCTGCCAAGTCAATGCCCCTGATCCCGACATGACCAGGCATTTGCCGACATACACAGTTAGGTGTAAAGGCCCTCCTCGTCTTGCACAGGGAAAAATTGCAGGAAGGAGGAACAGTGAGCCATGGTGGAAGAGACTCGGCTGTCGACTGCGAGATGCTATCGAGACTGGTGTTAATGTCTTTCAAGTAACCTTGACACGCAAACCGAAAGGATGAATAACAGTTGGCCAATTCTGATATAACATTTCCCATTGGGGACTGAAAACGCACTCCCAAATGATATGGCCAGGCAGAGATCGCAATTTTGTGGCATACTGCAAGGATAACTGCTGACAGTGAATAAATAAAGATGGTTTGTCGGTCTCAATGTAAAGACTCTAGACTGGTGAAGTGCAGAAGGCCCCCATTCAAACATGGAGGGGCTGATAATGTAAAGGATCCAGCACCTTCCCCACTGAATCCCTGGCAGAGTCATACACCTGCGATCTGTAGTCCAGTTTCAACTGGACAAGTCCACAGTAGAGGGGGAGCAATGAACATCAGTCTGCCCACCAAGAGAGAGATGAGAGGGCCTTGAGGATGTTCAAAGCCCGCATGCACTTAACTTGAGATGTCGAATATGAGGTAAGAAGGCAAAGTAGACCTGTGCCTACAAATGCCACACTGGGTGTTGAAATGAAGCCCTCATAAATAAATAAAAGGAAAATAAAAAAAGAAATGTGTAGAAATAACTTTCTACACGAAAGGAACTAAGCGTAAAATAACAAAATTGTGAATGACCAAACTGGCCTCACAAAGAAATTAAAACTACAAAAGGAAATTAAGTTATGAGGAAACTCAAAAACTTGTACCTGGAAGTGGGAAAGGTTACTCACTGCTCTGCATGGTTGACCCTAGCAGGACCAGCCCACCAGCCAATTGATCCTGAGGAGGCCACCCTAGGACCTCCCGTTTACCAGAAGCAGAGGTCAAAGCAGTGTGTAGCAGCGGCCCCGGAATTCACTGCCCAGCCCTACGACTAACAGACTTCCCAATGGCAAGGCGGCCAAAGGGGACCCTGCCAGTCATGAACTGAGAAGATGGAGACCTTCGAGCAACTACCAGGATCCTCCTTTCCCGGGACACGGGTCTCCATGCACAGCAAGCATGTGGGTGAGCATTCAGGATACGAACTTTCACAGGGTGGTCCCCTCACCACAGAGAGGTGCTCACATCCAGGTGCTCGCATTGAGGGGTTAGAAAATTAAGACAATCCATATCGATGTCCATGTGCTGGGAATGATCCAAAGGACATGGAACTGAGATCACCAAACAATGTGGGGTTCATTGTTTTGTTCTTTGGCCCTGGTGGGGACTCCTTAGGTTTGGAAGGTCTGGATTTCTGTGGTCATGACAGAGGGGGCCTTACTGAGGTGTAACCGGAATGCACTGATGCAAGAATGGAAACTGGTATTGATGTCGAAGTTGACACCACGCACGGTTCTGATTGCATAAGAAGGTATTTTGCTATAGGCAAAAAAGATTCAAATAACTGATATTGGTTTGCTCCACTGTCAAAAGTCAAAAAGTTAACAGTTAAGAAGTCAGCAAGTCAAGCAATCGCAGTCAAGAAGTCAACAGCTGCGAGACGAGGTCATCAAGATCTTCACAGAAGATAAGACTTCTGGGTGGTAGGTAGACGTAGCAGACAATTAACGAAAATCCCACAAAGAGATGGATGGCAATGACTTGGAATGGAGAATGCTTGCTCAACAGGATGGCTGCATCCCCACGAGCTGGACCATCTCCATCCCGGTGAATGAAAGAGAAGTGCTGGATAGTCGGATCATTGCCTGTCTGCAGGTAAGTCTCCTGTAGGCACATGCAGATTGGCTCATCTGCCCTCAGGAGGGCCGTGATTTCGTCATTATTCCTCTGGAATCCATGACAATTCCATTGTAGGAGTGTGGCCATCTCAGGTTTTAGAAAAATTGGTGGACGACTTATGATTTATTTTAACCATCGCCAGCGACGGTTTAGAAAGAATTGGGGCTTTGGGTTGGGTTGTTTTACCTCTGAGCGGCACTTTTTTGCACACCATGGGCTAAATGGCCAGGTCACATGGACCCCGAAGGCTTAGAGAAGGTTGGGGGAGGGGACCCACTGGAACAGCTGTTGGGAGACAGATGGTAGCCTCCCGTCAAGGCCATCCAGCGTGTTCTTTAACGTGCACAGGGTATGGCTCTCCCGCACACGGGGCCACGGCTTAACGTCCCATCCGACGGACGGCGGCCTATTCCAAGCCCATCGGTGTCCCCTACTGACCGTGGGCAGGGCGGGGAATTTTGCGGAGATAAATCTCGACGCTGACCCAGCTGGGACTCGAACCTGGGAACTACAGATTACGAGCCTGGCGCGCTACCGACTGAGCCACCTCCGCCCCAAAGAATTGGGGCAGTCTGTATCCAAAAATGTGCAGTCTGTGCCCTCGGAGTCATCTGAAGGACACAGATCACAGACCGCCAAATGCGGAGGTGGTAAAATTTTCTTTTCAGGCCCTGGTGGAGGCTCTTTAGGGTTTGAAGGTCTGGCTATCTGGGGTCGGGATGGAGGGGGGGGGGTGTTCCAGAGGTGGAAGTGGAAGGTGCCTCAGCAGGAATCGAAACCTGGAGTGAATGTCGCAATGTACACCTTCAGTTTCGCCTGTGTAAGGAGGTACTTCACTGCGGACGAGAAAGATTCAGATGGTGCTACACTGATAATCATCTGCATAGCCACGGAAGGCATCGGAACAATGGGTTTTCCGAGCACCATCCTGGCACAGGAGACTTTGCCAGGTGGGGCAGCAAGCGTTCTTGCTTCGTGATAGATGTTGTTCAGCATGGCTGGAGGACAAAGAGGCGCTGTACCACTTTCTCTTTCAGCCACTTTGGACAGTCACAGGAGTAGGTTGTATGTTCGCCACTGCAATTTACACAGCATGTCTTTTCTGCTGTGCAGTCAGGCTCGAGATGATCCTGACTGCCACAAGCACAGGTGGGCTTCCCCTGGCATGCTGTGCGTTCATGGCTGAACTTCTGGCATTGAAAACAATACATAGGGTTTGGGTTTATGGCTGTACCTCGGAGTGTAAGTACCCTGCCTTGATGGAAGAAAGCAGAAGGGAGTGGAAGTAGGTGATGACACCGGTGTCCAACATGGAGAGCAATGGACCATAAAATTAATAAAGGTGTGAGGGAACTTGCAAGCCGTGTTGAAAGCAATGATTAGTACCCAGGCGGGTACTAACTTTCCCTCATGGTGTTGCAAAACCCGGTGGGCTGTTGTCACTCCCTGGGATGAAAGCTCCGAGAGGATTTCCTCCTCAGAAACTTTGTGGAGGCCCCCACTCACAGATCATGCCGCAGAAGGATTTAAGCATCTTGTGTGGAGTGACAGTGACTGCCACTCCACCAATCACGGTAACATTCAAAAGAAGCTCCAAATGTTTCGAGCATGCAGTATCCACCTGCACGTCACCAGATCTTAGGCACTTGATAGATTTCTATTCTCTGGCAAGACCTTTCAAACACTTATTTCTAACGGAATTATTTATAAATATAATTAAGAAAGGGGACATGTAAAGTCAGTTGATCACCCGTAGAGTGGATGACCAGGAATCGTGGAGACGGAGACACACACGAAGACAATGGCAAAGACACAGAAGATGGGGGTTCATGGTGAGCTCATTTGCGGCATTCACCAAAGAAAGTTCGTTTTCAGAACTTATGGTTGTGGTTTGTGGTTCAGTGCCTATTGTGGCCACCCACCACGGAGTCTAACAAGGGGACACCCAATTGAGTGCCAGGGCTGCTCGGGCACCATACCCACACAGCCATTGAGCCCAGCCCTCACAACTAAAGAAAAGTAAAAGTAAAAGAGAAATGTTTTCACATTTCTCATTGAACTCATTCACACAACTCATTCGAGACCTCACAAAATAAATAAGTGGAAAAATAATGAAATGTGAGAAGCAAACTGGCCTCACAAAAGAAAGAAAACTACAAAATTAATAAAGGTGTGGGAAAACTTACAAGCCATTGCCAGGACGTGGGCAAGGTTACCACCGCTTTGCATATTTGATCCTAGCAGGACCTTCCCACCAGCTGATTTATCCTGGGGGGCACCCCCCTGGACCTCCTGCTTACCTGAAGCAGAGGCCAAAGCACTGTATAGCAGCGGCCCCAGAATTCTGTGCCCGGCCCTGTGACGGACATGTTGCCCAATAACAGGACAGCCAAAGGGGACTCCACCAATCATTAGTTGAGGAAAGATGGGGACCCCTGAGCAACTGCCAGAATCCTCCTTTCTAGGGACACCCGAGCCAGCAAAAACAACCTTCACAGGGTGGTCCCCTCACCATGAACTGGAGTTCTCACCATGGGGGGATAGTATCAGGAGAATGCAAGATGGTTGACCCTGCAGTTCATACAGTTTGCCATTTCTGCTGTGCAGTGAGGATCAAAGTGATCCTGGCCACATCAAGCACAGGTGGGTTTGCCCACAGCCGTCTGAAGAGAAAGCCTGATATCACGTGATATAGGCTGTGCTATCAGAGCAGAGGCTAAGGCAAAGCATGAAGATTGTACCTACGCTTGTACACTTTGTATCATGCCATGCTGTTTGCAATTGTTCCTTTGTGTTAAAGGTAGGTACTGTTTCATTATTCTGCTGTATAGAAAAATATTAAAAATATATTATATATATTGTTTATATTTAAGTGCATTTATAGCAATTATTATTGTTATCATCACCATCATCCTCAAGCAGCCATGGGCTACGGAGGTCTAACCAGACCACGCAATTTAGTTCTTCAAGCATATCTGTCCTGAGCTACATCTGCTGCATCTGGCCACTGCACACCAATTCTAATAAGGTCCTGTTTGACATTGTCTGCTCAGAGCATCCTAGGTATCACCCTCTTTCTGAGGCCTATAGACACATCGTTCATAACTCTATTCGCCAAATCTATAATTATCCATACGGGCAACATGGCCAAACCAATGGAGTCTTTCTCTGCACAACAAGCTGCTCAAAGGAGGTTGCCAACTCTTTTGCCTAACCTCATTATTATTTTCAAAGTGGAACCACCTAATGCCCAAGACACTGCATAAGCATCTAGAATCAAAAGCATCTAGTTTCCTGTTATCTTGTTTACAAAGCATCCAAGGTTCACTACGATAACTAACCATAGAATGAACCAAATTATTATACAGTCTAATTTTAGTCTTTAGGTGAATACGCCGATTTCTCCACACTCTCCATAGATTCTTAAAAGTCCCGGCAGCAATCCCTATTCGTCTGTTAATCTCATGCCGCACATTACCATTATCTGCTACATAGCTACCAAGATAATTAAACTGTGACACCTGCTCAAGACTGCAACCATTCAGATTAACTGAATCACAGCCTGCCTGACCAATTTTCATCACTTTAGTTTTCTCTCTGTTTAGAACCAAACCTACTCTACTACAAGTTTCATCAACAGCTCGAATGAAAGAGTCAGATCCAATTTCAGCTCCCCTATATGACCTGGTATTCCTAACAGAACTAGCCCATTTGTTGTTAATATATAATCAATCATATTCTTATGCAGCCCATCGGGTGAAACCCATGTGTACTTATGTATGTTGTGGTGTTTGTAATAAGTGTTAGTTATTCTGAATCCATTGAGTTTACTTACCTGTAGGAGACGTTGCCCATTGCCATTGCAGCTACTTTGTAACTAATGATGAGGTTAGGCAAAGGAGTCTGCAACCTCCTTTAAGCAGCATATTGTGCAGAGAGAGACTCCGCTGGTTTGGCCATGTTGCCCGTATGGATAATTATAGATTGGCGAATAGGGTTATGAACAGTGTGCCTAGAGGCCTCAGAAGGAGGGGGAGACAGGATGCGGTGGGCTGACAATGTCAAACAGGACCTTGTTAGAATTGGTGTACAGTGGCCGGATGCAGCAGATGTAGCTCAGGACAGATATGCCTGGAGAATTAAACTGCGCGGTCTGGTTGGACCTCGTAGCCCATGGCTGCTTGAGGATGATGATGATGATGATGATGACAGTATGATTGCGTTATCATTGGCATATTTGATGTGGATTTCAAATATTTTTTCTCTTGTAGTTACTATCATCAGTATATGGTATTCAATATTATCATTTTTGTTAATAATCTATATGGGTTATATTTCTTGTTATTTTGGAACATCCCTCAAAGTTGCACTGAAATCTATAATTTTGTTATATTTCTGTGTATTCTCTTACAAATTATGTAAGGCAATAACATATTGATCCCATGGTGTACTTATTAATTTTCACTTGTCTACTGGTATGTCTCAACGATAGACATTGGTTGTTGCAAAATGCTTTTAGAAGCATACAATATGATTGAGTGTATCAATATATTCAGCTGTAAATAATTCAAAGCAATATTTGTATTAAATTTTTATGTCATCATATTTGTTAAACAAATCTCGTTTTGGTGTTTGCATTGGGATTTATTTCAATCATGTGATATTGATGATTTAAATCTTAGTAAGAAAATAATTCTGGTTTTATTAATAAAATAGTAAAATTGCACTGATGATTTGGTCAGTTGTGAATGAATTCTGATCTCAGTAGCTTTCTTCTCAGAACATAAACTATGTGAAATTAAAAAGTTTTATATAAAATATAACTACAACATTTTTAGTCACAGACTGTATATGTGATATTTATCAATATTGTTAAATCCTATCTGAAGTTAGTATATATATATTTTTCTATCCTGAGAATAGATATTTATCTCTTCCGATACGTTTGCAAATGTAACTCATGTGTTTCGTTTCAAATTTTTTTAAAAAAAAAATAAAATTATGCTTTAAAATTTATATTTTCTCTACATCCATTTTCTTATAATACTGTTTAGAATTAAACATAATTAATAAAAAATATGTGTAACTATGTTTAGATAATATGTTTATTGAATATTTTTGACATCGAGAAATAAGTTTTTTTTCATCATCATCATCCTCAACCAGCCATGGGCTATGGAGGTCCAACCAGACCATGCAATTTAGTTCTTCAAGCATATCTGTCCTGAGCTACATCTGCTGCATCTGGCCACTGCACACCAATTTTAATAAGGTCCTGTTTGACATTGTCTGCTCAGAGCATCCTAGGTCTCACCCTCTTTCTGAGGCATATAGACACATTGTTCATAACTCTATTCGCTAATCTATAATTATCCATACGGGCAACATGGCCAAACCAATGGAGTCTCTCTCTGCACAATATGCTGCTTAAAAGAGGTTGCAGACTCCTTTGCCTAACCTCATCATTAGTTACAAAGTTAAACCACCTAATGCTCAAGATACTGCATAAGCATCTAGAATCAAAAGCATCTAGTTTCCTGTTATCTTGTTTACAAAGCATCCAAGTTTCACTACCACAACTAACCATAGAATGAACCAAACTACTATACAGTCTAATTTAACTCTTTAGGTGTATATGCCTATTTCTTCACACTCTGCATAGATTCTTAAAAGTCCCGGCAGCAATCCCTATTCGTCTGCTAATCTGATGCCGCACATCACCATTATCTGTTACATGGCTCCCAAGATAATTAAACTGTGACACCTGCTCAAGACTGCAACCATTCAGATTAACTGAATCACAGCCTGCCTGACCAATTTTCATCACTTTAGTTTTCTCTCTGTTTATAACCAAACCTACTCTATTACCAATCTCATCAACAACTCGAATGAAAGAATTCATTCTCATAATTCTCATTAACCTCATTTGCCAAAAGGGCTAAATCATCAGCATAGGAAAAGGAGACAAAATGCACCCTTGTCAAACACCAGAAGTAATGTTAAGCCAATTACCACTAGCCTTACATCTCTCACACAAGACTCAGTGTTATTATAGAGAGCTTTCTTTATGTTAACTAACTTATCAGGTATACCACATGATCTCACAATCAACCACAAATTATGACAATAAACAGAGTCTAAAGCCTTTTTGAAATCAACAAAGCTAGCAAACAAAGGTTTCTGAAACTCTAAACATTTCTCAAGAATCTGCCTAAGAGAAAATATCTGATTCACACATCCCTTAGCACTTCTGAATCCACATTGCTCATAACGCAATTGTCTCTCAACCGGAATCTTATTTCTATTAAGCACAATCATGCAAAAAACTTTGCCTGGAACAGAGAGTAGGCTGATACCCCTATAGATATCACAAGAACCGCGATCACCTTGTTTGAAAATAGGGATAATAATAGCTCTGGTACAATCCTTACGAAACATTTCTTTATCATAAAAGATATTCAGAATTTCAGTCATCCAAGTGGTAACCAAAACATTCCCAGCTCTAAGCATTTCCGTAGTAGTTTCATCTACTCCTGGGGATTTATAAAATTTTAGTTTAGAAACAGCCAATGCATCTATCATCATTGCAAACAATGGGAGTAGAACTAACCACATTTTTTAGAACATCAGTGAAATACTCAGCCCACCTAGCCATGACAGAATCCTCACCTATAACCTTACCTTGTTTATCCTTCAATCCCTGTATACCAGTCCGTTTTCTACCACACAAAACATTAACTATATAGTACAGCTCTCTGCTGTTGTGCTGTCTAACTGCTTCCTCTGCCTTGCCAGCCAAGCCATCAAGGCAAAGATTCTTATCAGCAGCTAACTGATCCTTTACACGTTTATTAAGCTCTCTGTAATACTTTCTATTAGGACTAGTAGGGTATAGATTAAGGACACTCCTGCAGTTTTTTTTTTTTTTTTTTTGTGAAATAAGCTCAAGTACCTTATCACTCAAATGATTCTGACTCATCTACTCCTTTTTTCCTAAAAGAGTACTGTTATTTTCCAAAAAAACTTCTTTAAAATGGTCCCATTCTTCCTCAACTTCAGTAGTAAGCAAACCATGACAGTGATAATGACTAAATAACCTATTATTGTAAACTTTAGCTCCAACTGGGTCTTTCAGAGCTTCAGTGTTAAAGGTAATTTTCTTAAACTTAGCACACTTCATAAGTGTGGAAATCATATTCTTATGCAGCCCATTTGGTGAAACCCACCTGTACTTACGTATGTCGTGCTGTTTGTAATACATGTTAGTTATTCTCCAAGCATTAAATTTACTTCCCTGTAAGAGATGCTGCCCATTGCCATTGCAGCTACCAATACCAAAACGGCCTATTACTCCTCCCCAAAGGTCAGAGTCAGTACCAACTTTGGCACTGAAGTCACCAAGAACAAGGGTAATATCTCCTTTCTTGACAGAATTCAAAATATCCTGAAGTTGTCCATAAAATCTATCCTTCTCATTCTCATCGGCATCCTAAGTGGGGGCATTAACAGCAGATAACATTCAAGTCTTTAAAGCTTGTCTGAAATTTTGCTGTAAGAAACCTTTCATTAATGCACTCATATCCTAGAAGAGCATCACTAGCGTGTCTGCTGAGAAGCAGACCCACGTCTTGGTGATTCTTATTGTCATCCCTCCCTGAAAAGAGAAATTTAAGATTATTTTTAAGAATCTGACCTTTATCTGTCCATCTGGTCTCTTGCAAGCCGAGAATATCTAAATTATAATGGTGGAATTCTTGTGTGAGGACATCAAGAGAAAAAGCTCTGTGCAGAGTCCTCACATTCCAACTACCTATGGAGAGAAAATGGTTAGTGGGATGTTTAAAGAAATTATGCTTATTGAGAGAGGGAATGCCGACAATATCAAACAGTCCCCTAATCGCAGACATGGGGCAAAAACCCGTTCCCCCACCACTAATGGCTGAAGCCATCTACACTGGAAGACTTCCCCCAATGTAGAATTTGATGATGTCAATAGAAGCAAAGAGTTCAGGTGCCTGCGATGACTTCTGCTCAGGATTATTCTCCAGCTGATAAACATATCCTGTGAATCTATTCACTTTGGGCTGTCAACCGACAAACAAACAGAAAACACAGCGGAAGATTTTTCCTCCACAGATCCCCACCAGTGCAACAAATTCAGGATCCATAATCAAGCTCAGAGCCATAATTCTATTCAATTTGGTATATATGGTCAGCACCAGGACCCTGTGTGGTTGACCACTCCTCAGCAGGGTAGAAAAAAAAAAGAAAAGTAGCCATAGTTGTCCAGATCAGTAGGCCACACTAATCTGGCAGCCCTCCCCTTCCATTCACTTCTACAAGAGAGTATCTCTTTTGAAAAGTACTAATGGCCTGCACCACGAGAAGGCAGGGTCGGACATTAGGTGTTAGGCCCTGCTGGTTCCATGCATCATCACAGGGGATTAGTGCATAGCTCTCCTTCGAGTGACTACCTAGATATGTCTGTGAAAATAAAATATTTCTTGCAAGAATGAAATTCTTCTCTGCATTTATGATAATTTGCTATAGAATTGATATTTGATTCAATTCAGTACAGGAAATGGAATCATTTTAATAACACATACATCGAATGAGAAACAAATCAGATCCACTGACTTAAAACCATGATGTGATGCACAGCCCCCACTTTTGACGTCATAAGCCATGCCTGTCACGTGACATCAGATGGCTTTGGTTTGCCCCAGCGAGATGTGCATGCATGGTCATAGCTCTGGCATTGAAAGCAATGCAGAGGGTTTGGAATGTATAGCCGTACCTTGCAGTGAAGGTAGCCTACCTTGATGGAAGTCGGCAGGCATAGCGTATTGAATGTGAGGATTAGTACCAGGGTAGGTACCAATGACAATGGGTACTAATGATAGGCTTTGCTATCTAGTCATCCTTTTGAGACTGGTGCAGGGAGCCCGTTATTGGAGGCTAATATCACACGATCTTACAACCTTGTCTAGTCGTTTCTCCTGATCCCGACATGACTGGGCACCCAACGAAAGAGAATGGTGGTTGTGGCTGTTAGACGATGTAACTGCTGGCAGCTCTAGGAAAGAACAGGGCGAGGTTGATGCTTCATGGAGATCAAAGCCTGTAGTGAGCTAAGTGAGTCGGTGTAAAGCACACCGACAATCATGCTTAGCTGCTATATGGTCCAAAGCAATGCTGATAGCGTGCAACTCTGCAATGAAGATGGAACACTGTTGTGGGATCTGGTCTGCAATTATTACATCACAGCAGACCATGGGCGATCCCACTGATGTGCCGGACTTCAAGTCATCTGTGAAGACAGGCAAAAAGTGGGTGCTAAGCACAATGGCTGGCAAAGAGTTGCTGATACACACAGTCAGGTGTAAAGGCCTTCCCCATCTGCACAGGGAAAAATCGCACGAAGGGGAAACAGCAAGCCATGGTGGAAGTGGCTCAGCTGTTGACTGTGAGATGCTATTGATACTAATGTTTATGTCTCGCAGATAACATTGAACATGCAAACCGAAAGGATGAATGGGAGTCAATCGATTAGTGTAAAGCATTTCCCACCGAGGGCTAAAAATGCAGTCCCAAATGGGATAGCCTGACAGGGATTGCAATTTTGCTACGTACTGTATGGGCAACTGCTGACGGTGAATATATAACAATGGTTTGTTAGTCTCACCTTAAAGGCTCTGTACCAGTGAGGTGCAGAAGGCCCCTGTGAAAACACAGAGGGTCTGATGGTGGAGGGGGTTCAGCACCTTCACCACCGAACACTGGCTGGAGTCATAACCTGGGGTCTGTGGTCCAGTTTTGACCATACAAGTGCACGGTACAGGTGGAACCACGAACATTGGTCCACTCCCAAGAGAGGGATAAGAGGATCTTGAGAATGTGCAAGGCCCACATGCACTTGCACCTAAGATGATATTTGTAAGGTAAAATGGTCAATTTCTGGTTGAATATGACTTGGTCTCTTCCACAACTGGAATGATGGTGCAATTGAGCCATAGCTCAGGGTCCAGATGAAGATTACGCTTGCGGTAAAAGTGCAAGTGGTCTTCTGTGGGGAGAATCGAAAGCCATTGGCTGTTGCCCAAACCAAAAGATTGTTCAGGGCACTTTGCAGTTGTCACTCAATGACCATGCTGGACGATGAGCAAAAGATGCTAAAGTCATAGACATAGAGGGCATTGCCAGTTAAAGGAAGTTGTTGGGTAATGGAATTTATCTTAACACCAAAAAGCATAACACTTAGGATGCTGCCTTGTTCACCCTCTGTTCTTGGAGGGAAGCCCGCAACAGTGTTGCTAAACACACTCAAAAAGTATGATAAAAAGTCTGCGATGAAGTTTGGCATGTGACCTCTGAAGCCGAAGCTATGGAGGTCACAAAGAATGCCAAATCTTCATGCTGTGTTATACACTTTATCAATGTCAAGGAAAATTGACACCAGGTACTCTCTGCATAAAAAGGAATTCCTGATTGACGATTTGAGATGGATCAGGTGGTTTAAGGTAGACCGTTGCCTGCGAAAATTACACTGGGCGTTAGAAGATTACACTGGGATGAGAGATATCTCCGAAACACCCCTCAAAGCCTTGTTCTGAGCCTTACAAGTTGTGGGGCAGTCGAGATTTCACCGCAGTTCTGGAAACAGTGAAAACCTAATGGAGGTGTTAGGAATAGTTGAGGCAGCTGCATGGACAATACAGCCCATCATCTCTACCACTGCAACATTTGACTGGCTCCTAGTTGTCATCAAACTCAGAAAGGAGATTGAAGTCACTCTAGTCAGCCTGATCAATCCTTCACTGTGAGACGCATATAGAGCTGCAACACCCTACTTGGGAGATGAATTGGGAGCAATTTCCACCATTGGAAGCAAAGAGTATGGCCACCAGCAGACAGCCACACATTCCTAACCCAAGGTGCCCCGGCTGAGGCCCAAGAAAATTTTAATCCTCCACGTTCGGCAGTCTGATCCATATCTTTCAGGAGACCCCAGGACATGGACACAGACCACTCTATATTTTTGAAAAACCTATCATGGGGAGGTAATTACTCCCATAAGGGTTGTCCTCGTCCTCCCATGTAATGAGTCGAAGGATCGAGGAATGGATAGCTAGATCAATGGCAGTGAATGTGTTGGTTGGCAGGTGGAAGTATATACTGACACCAGTGTTCAAGAGGGAAAGTAATGGATCAAAGAACCATTGCTCCAGGACCTTGCCCCTCCAGTTGGTGTCAGCAATACCCCAGAATTGACTGAATCCGTTGAAGTCCCCCATGCTGAGTAAGAGGGACGGAAGCTGCGAGATGAGACCATCAAGGTCTTCCCAGAAGATGATTTCAGGTGATAGGTAGGAGCAGACAGTCAACAAAAATCCTACAGAGGTGGATGCCTACCTAAGGTGGTGGTGAAGGGTACAACCTGGAATGGAGAATGGTTGCTCACGAGGATGGCAACACCTCAACGAGCTGGACCATCTCCATTCCAGTACTGGCAAACAAGAGATATCTGCCAGATAGTTGGATCATTGGCTGTCTGCAAGTACGTCTCTTGCAGGCACATACAGTTGGGATTGTATGCCCTAAGGAAGACCTTGATGTTGTCAATAATTCTATTGTAAGAGTATGGCCATCTCAGGTTTTTAGAGCTTGGGTGGACGACTTTTGTTTTATTTTAATTATTACCAATAACAGTTTCAAAAAAATAGGGTGGTCTGTGTCCATGTCCTGGGGTCTTCTGAAAGATATGGATCAGACTGCCGAACGTGGAGGATTAAAATTTTCTTGGGCCTCAGCCTGGGCACCTTGGGTTAGGAATGTGTGGCTGTCTGCTGGTGGCCATACTCTTTGCTTCCAATGGTGGAAATAGAAGGGGTCATAGCAGGAATGGAAACCAGAGTTGATGTTGCAATGGACACCGAATTCGTCTGTGTAAGGAGGCACTTCGCTGTGGGTGAGAAATGGTATGCTGATAACCATCTGCACCACCACAGAAGCCATCGCAAAAATGGGCTTTCCAATCACCATACCAGCATAGAAAACCTTGCCATGTGGGGCAGGCGGTGGAACAAGCTATCTTGCCTCTGCATATATGTTGTTCAGGCTTCAAGGCACCGTACCTCTTTCTCCTTCAGCCATTTGGACAATCACAGGTACGCCAGATGTTCTCCACTACAATTCACACAGTTTGCCTTTTCTGCTGTGCAGTCAGGATCGAGGTGATCCTGGCTGCCACAATGAGCACAGGTGGGTTTGTCCCAGCAAGCTGTGCGGGCATGTCTGTTTCTCTGGCATTGAAAACAACACAGAGGTTTGGTATATATGATGTACCTTGCAGTGTAAGTACTCTGACTTGATAGAAGTAGGTCGGTGTGGCATGTTGAAAGTACCCTGGTGGGTACTAATTTTCCGTGTGATTGCAAAACCCGGTGGCATTGTGAAACCTGGTAGACTGCTATCACTCCCTAGTATGACAGCTCTGAGAGGATTACCTGTTCAGAAACTTTGAGGAAGCCCCACTCGGATATCACACCCTGGGAGGAATTGAGTGTCTTGTGTGGAGTGATAGTGACTGCTACCCCACCAATCACTAACATTTAATAGCAGCTCAGAATGCTTCGAGCATGCAGTCTCCACCTGCCAGATCTTAGGCGCTTGACTGATTTTAGAGCTCCCATGAGACCTTACAATCCCTTATTGATAAAAAATGGGGACATATCCCCAATTACCTGATCACGCATTGAATGGATGATCAGGAACCTGGAGGACAAAGGGACAGACATGGATGATGATGACAAAGAAGATGTAGGCTCACTGTGAGTCCCCTTGGCGGCATTGGGTGATGAATTTCCTTTAATGGAATTCATGTTTGTTTTTAGTTTTTCAGTGCCCATTGTCCCCGGCCACCAAGGAGTCCAACAGGGAATGCCCAATTAGGTGCTAGGACTGCCAGGGCACAATACCTACACAGCCAGTGAGCCAAGCCCTCACAACTAAACAAGAATGAAAAGGAAAAGCCAAATATGTGAAACTCACTTGAGTACTCACAAAATAAAATAATGGAAAAAATAAAAAAGTGTGAGAATCAAACCAGCCTCACAAAAGACTATACAAAATCAGTAAATGTGTGGGGAAACTTGCAAATCGTGGTTCAGATGTGGGCAAGGCACTCACCTACTGCACAGTTGGGCCTAACAAGACCAGCCCACCAGCTGACTGATCCTGGGAGGGAGGGGGGACAGCCCAGGCCCTACCATTTGCTCGAAGCAGAGGTCAAAGCAGTGTGTAGCTGCAGCCCTGGAATACACTGCCCAGCTCTGAGACAAACAAGCTTTCTTTAATGGCAAAACAGGTCAAAGGGAACCCTGCTAGTCATAAGCTGAGGAGAGCAAATGGGGACTACTGAGCAATTACTAGGAGCATGGGTATCCACACACAGAAAACACATGGGCAAGAATTCAGGACCCTGTAAAGGTACCCGAGCCAATGGAACCTTCACGGAGTGGTCCAGCTCACACCAAGGGAAGCCGAGAGCAGTAAAGGACCCCAGAGTAATTATAAGGATCCTCCTTTCCAGCGACATAGGTCACTGCACATGGCAAACATGCAGGCAAGCATTTATGATCCTCTGAAGGTATCCAAACCAGCAGAACCTTCATTATCAGTATATCATGCTTCTAATGGTGATATACTGGTAGATGGATAATAGAGTTTTACCTCAATTCCCTGTTGACTACCATTTCCAATAGTAACCCAGTCATAGGCCAGGTTGGTAGCTGTTGAAGACTTCAGCTGTTAAAGAACGGGATTGTGAAATCAGCTATCAGTATTTGTCTTCTGTTGTGAATTGCTGATGTACTTGTAATGCATGTGATGAGTGGTTTGGAAGTTTAACCACAGTTTGCAAGAATCAATGGCAATAGAGAAGCTATATGCCACCAGCATGACAATGGCAATAGAGAAGCTATACGCCACCAGCATGACATTTTACTACATAGTATGCAAATATTATGAATTGAGTTTTCACAATACCAGCATACTTTTGGGGCTACACGATCAGCTGCGCACAGATCAACCTGGCACATAATTCCCCTGTTGTATTTCACTATCCAAATACTGGTATCACCATTAGAAGTATGAGCTGGTATACTGACTGCAGCATAATTTAATCTGCAGCAAACTGCTTCACATCACTGTATATGCCCAATTTAGGTAAGGTTAATTTTATCACATGTGTTAATGTGATAAATCCACTTAACCTTTGTCAATGTGTTTGGTTGATCTGCCTGTCCACCTATCTGTTTGCCCATATGCACATATGTCTGTTGACTGTCTGTTGTACATAAAGATCTTCCTGTTCTTTCAGACTATGGTGGTAATGCAAATAATCTAAATATACTAAAAGATAAATAATTTTTAATGCAATTTGCTTCTACAGTTAATACATAAAATGAGAATAGTAATTTATACAAAATTCCCCATTGCAAAAAATTACTTACTTTTGGTTACTTTTAATTTTAAATGGGTAAAAAACTATAAGAGCTACTTCAAGAAATAGTATCAATCAAAATTCAAATTTTTTCAGAAGCTACATCTAATTTCCTTGTGCGGTATGGATGTAGCATGTCGACTTTAGGATCATCCAGGGTCTTCTTTACATGCTCTTCATAATTTGCCTCTGCTTCCCTAAATGTAGTCATCTCTCTATTTCTTTCAGCCATTTTCTTTGCTGCCATCTCCTGCCTTAATTTAATTTGATCCTCAAATATAAAAAAAAAACACCATTTACAATAGCTTATATATATCGAATATATTTTTAATAAAATAAAATATACACAACTTATCAAATAACATTAATATTTCAATTTTAGAACTAATTATCTAGTTAATTATAAGTTGTGTAACATAAAACATATAATGGGGCAGCTAATTCTTGAAGGATAAGTTTACCAACATTTTGAATCAATTTGGTGTCATGCCTTAGATATAAAGGGCATATTAAGAAATGAGTGACATAACCGAACTTCATAGATTCAAATCAATTTCTGAAATTATTACATTTATCACTTTGGTTATACCTACATTCTTTGCATGATCAGTTCTTTTTAAAAACAAGCCTTGCATCAGCAGTTAACCCTTTAATGCCCATAACGTCCCAAAATGGCTGAAATTTGAAATGGACTTATCCAAATAGTGCCATTCCTTTGTTTTTAATACCCTCTACCCTTTCTAAAATTTCCTGGACATTAAAGAGTTAAAAAAGTATTTACCAATAAATATTCAGCGGAAAAAATTTTCGCCGACATACGTATGTCCCGTATGTCTGTAATCGGCAATGTCGGCGTCCCGTATGTCATCTAAAATTTTTTCTGCTGAATATTTATTGATTTATCAATGCCAAATGAGCAACAGGTAACACTGTGATTTTTCATCTATGTTTAAATCTTTAATAACGCTAAATAGCGTGATGAGACTTATTTATTTCCATCTCACTCTGTGCAATACTAAGGTAGTAAACACTCACTCTGTGCAATACTAAGGCCACAAAACATTTTTCAACTATATATTTATTTATTTATCTAATTAAATGCAGAGAATCAAAAACAGACTGTAAAAAGAATTGATGGATAGAAGATATCCAAGTATAAGAAATTCAGTTAGTAAATGAAAGCTAAAACAAATAGAAAATTTGACATTAAAAGATGGACAAATCATTAAAATATGATGAATGGTTAAAATGAGGTGACCAGATTTCTGAAAAGTGAAAGCAGTACATTTATGCATAAAAGGCATATGTCAGATGATTTGACAGTTTATTATCCAACATGAAAAACTCACCAGCTATCTCTGTCAGTGTTGCTTGATTTCTGTCAGTGTTTCTGTCAGTGTTGCTTGACAATAAATTATCTTAGACCATTTATGTTAATGAAAACCTGTTCAATTCAAGTTTGGCAGATTAATGTTCTGCACATCACATACCTGAATGATATGTCAGTCAAATTCACCTGTTTGTTGTTTAGTTGTTTGGGGTTTTATGGCACATTATAATAAAAAAATAATAAATACCCCCTCAAGCAGCTGCTTGCCACAGAGGTCTGACAGGAGCCTGTCAGTTTATAAGCCACAGTAGGTCTGAGAGGATGGCAGGACCTCAGCAGAAAAACGACACAAAAGCCATGCCTTAATTGATAAAATAAAGAATAAAAGACATGAAATGAACAACCAAAGTTAATATATAAACACACAGGAATAAACATGAAAAAATGTATACACCTAAAACGAAAAACAACAAATGCAGAAACTGCAGTAAAGAAAACAGGTATAAATATAGAAAGTAAAAACAATTCAGGTGTAAAAAACCTGGGATAAAGATATACCAGAAAAAAAAAGAAAATATGAAGTCAAAGTTGACTAAAATAGCTGGTATATCATAAAAACGAAAAACTAGGGAGTGAAAAGCACTGATCTGTAAAAGATGTCTGAATGTAAGGGCCTCAGATATAAAATCATGGAATTCAAAATAAAATACGTTCCAGGATAAAACCAGGATATACAATTAATATGTGTTTAATAGTTAAAATGGTGGCGCAAAACTTGCACTTAGGTTCATCGTCCACCTATAGAAGAAATCAATGCATAACAAACAAATGACCTAAGCAGAGCCAAGCAAGTACAACTTCCTCCTTGTGATTCTGGCAAAACATGGCTGCAATGGTTTGAAAATAGGCTTGATCTCAAAGAGTTTGTAAGCGACCTGTTCCAAACAAGATCATTACCACTGAGCCCAGAACTTTGTGGAAAAACACTGCTGGAGGTCCACACATGGAATCAAGAGGGGAGAGTCAGACAGGGCAATAGCCAAAATGGCAGCTGCATCTGCCAAGTTATTGTCCCTCATCCTGACATGACTGGGTACCTAACAGAAGAGAATGATGGCTGTGGCTGCCAGACAATGTAGCTGCTGGTGGATCTTGGACACAACAAGGTGAGGTTGATGCCTCACCAGATTAAAGCCTAAAGCAAGCTAAGTGAGTTGGTGTAGAGGACACGCTGACGATGAAATTAGGCCGCTATATGGTCCAAAGTGAGGCTTATAGCATGCAACTCTGCAGTGAAGATGGAACACTGTTGGGGGATCTGGTATGGAATGACAGTATCACAGAAGACCATGGCTGATCCAATTGATGTGCTGGACTTCGAGACATTTATGAAGATGGGCAAGAAGTCCAGGTGCTACACACAGTGGATTGTGACCATTGAAGTCCTCCACAATGAAGAAAGGGGATTGCAGCTGTGAGACAAGATCGTCAAGGTCTTCCCTGCAATTGATACTTCTGGGCAGTAGGTAGACAGAGCAGACATAAACAAAAAACCCACAAAGAGACTAATGGCAACTGCCTATAAGTTGTTGGTGAGAGGTATGACCTGGGATGGAGAATGGAGGCTCAGTTGGATGCTGACACCCCTGTGAGCTGGACCATCTCAATCCCAGTCCTGGTGAGTGAGAGAAAAATGCCGGATTGTAGGATTGGTGGCTCTCTGCAAGTACATCTGCTGCAGGCACACACAGATGGGCTATTGTGTGCTCAGGAGAACATTTGGTCTTGCTCTTCAGGGCCCTCCAGTCAGCCCAATTGATTCAAAGTTTGGACTTGATGTCAATATTCCTCTGGAATCCACAACAATTCCATTGTAGGAGTGTGGCTGCATCACGACTTTGAAGAATGGGAAGGTGATGATTTTCGATTTATTTTTACCATCACCAGTGGAGTGGTCTGTGTCCATGTCTCGGAATCGTCTAAAGGACATGGATCTGAGGCAACCGAATGAGGTAAGGTCAATGTTTTCTTCATCTAATAATGTAGAATCATAATGACATAAATCGTCTAATGAAAATCAACATTTTATATAGGCTTATAGTGCAATTCTAAGAATTTATTAATATGAAAAAATATGCTCCATTTGCAATAGCTAGCAACTTACCAAAAGTTCTCTTTGGTGTGTGCAATTTTTTTCTCTCAATTTCCTTTGTTCCTCAAGTTCTTCAGCTTGGTCTTGTTCTGCTTGCATTTTGACTTCCTGACCATACTCTGCAATAAGCTTCTGTTGTTGCCTATTTGCAACCACTGATAAAGTAAAAATGAGCCATTGATAAAAAAATCTATTTTGCACTTTAAACAGTTTTATAAACATATTTTCCTTACAAAACAAGGTTGACATAAAACTTAAAAGGTAAATCTGCATCAGCAGAAAATGTGGATTACTGTGCACATTGAAAGGCCCCAAAGGAGTAAAAAGAGTGAATTTACGGATAGCTTTGCAATTTGCTAATTGAGCTGTGTGATATTGAAATAACTTGATAAGATACATAGCCAGGAGGGTGGCTCTTGCCCCAGTCCCAATATTTCACAGCTACTTTACTACTTAATATCATAGCTAGTACTATGAAGATCATAAATTCACTCATTTAAAATGAACTAAAAATCAAGATGAGTAGTAGTCATCACTCTCATTTTTAAAGACCACTAAACAATGGTAGCGAGGCATAAACTGGAAGGAGAGCTGTGTATCAATCCCCAGTGATGATGCACAGAACCGGCCAGGTCTAGTGCCTAATGTCTGACTCCGCCTTCTAGTGGTGCAGGCCATTAGTACCTTTCAAAAGAGATATTCTCTTTTGGAAGGGAATGGAAAGGGAGGGCTTCCAGTTCAGTATGGCCTACTGATCTGATCATCTATGGCCACGTTTTTCTCTTTTTTTTTTTCAACCTTGCTGAAGAGTGTCAACTTCACAGGGTCCTGGTGCTGACCATTTATACTTACTAGACTATGGATTTGAGCTTGATTATGGATCCTGGACTTGCTGCACTGGTGAGCCTCTGTTGAGGGAGAATCTGCCCACTATATTTTCCTTTTGCTTGTGGGTTGCCAGCCCTAAGTGAACAGAAGCACGGGATACTTTATATCAGCTGATGGATAATTCTAATCAGAAGTCATCATAAGTACCTGAACCCTCACTTTGCTAGCAGGGCATCACCAATCCTAAACTGGAGTAATGTGTCTCAGGCAGGCCATATGGCTCTTGAAAATGTCCACTTGAAAGGGTGGTGACTGAAGTTCCTACCAGCATCAGTGACTTTAGCCTTCAGCGGAGGAGGAACAGGTCATTTCCCCATGCCTGAGATCAGGGGGCTATTTGATATTGTTGGCCTTACCTACATATCTCAATAAACTTAGTTTCTTTAAAAATCCTACTAATCATTTTCTCGCTGCAGGAACGTGGAATGTGAAGACACAGAGATTACTCTCTTGATGTCCTCACGCACGAATTCCAGTGCTATAACCTAGATATTCTAGGCTTGCAAGAGACCAGATGGACAGGTAAAGGTGAGATACTTAAAAATAACTTTAAATCTCTCTTTTCAAGGAGGGAGGATGGAAAGCATCTCCAAGGTGTAGGTTTGCTTCTCAGCAAACACATCAGTGATGCTCTTCTAGGATATGACTGCATTAATGAAAGATTTCTTAGACCAAAATTTAAAATAGAAATTAAAGACTTGAATGTGATCTGTTGTTATGCCCCAATAGAGGACTCTGATGAGAACAAGAAGGATACGTTTTACAGCCAGCTTCAGGATATTTTGAATTCTTTGAAGAAAGGAGATATTTCTCATGTGCTAGGTGACTTCGATGCTAAAGTTGGTACTGACTGTGACCGTTGGGCAGATGTTTTAGGTCTCTTTGGCATTGGCAATTCCAATGGAAATGGGGAATGTCTCTTACAGGTAAGTTTACTTACCTGTAAGAACATTCCCCATTTCCATTTTTATGAAATACTAATTTATGAATAACTAATACATATTACAAACATCGGAACATTTATAAATATACATGGGTTTCACCTGATGGGTTGCACAGGAATATGACAGATTATATTTTAATTAACAGCAAATGGGCTAGTTCAGTTAGGAATACCAGATCATACAGAGGAGCAAAAATTGGGTCTGACCATTACCTGGTCAAAAGTGTCTTACAGCTGAAGCTTAAGAAATGCTGTGCTAAAGTTAAGAAAATTACCTTTAACTCTGAAGATCTGAAAGATCCAGATATAGCCAAAGCATACTATGATAGGCTACTTAGTCATTATGACAATCGTGGATTGCTTACTGCTGAAGTTGAGAAAGAATGGGATCAGATTAAACAGGCTTTTCTTGAAACCATCAATACTCTTTTGGGTAAAAAGGAACAAAGGAAACAAAATTATTTGAGTGATAAGGCAATGGAATTATTTCTGCAAGACGGAAATGCAGGATTAATGAACCAACACCCTACTAGTCCTAACAGAAGGCATTACAACGAGTTTAATAAATATGTAAACGATCAGTTAACAGCTGATAAGAATCTTTGGCTTGATAGCTTGGCTGACAAAGCAGAGGAAGCAGTTAGACAGCACAAACGCAGGGGGTTGTACCAGATTGTTAATGTTTTATGTGGAAAGAAACAGACAGGTACACAGGGATTGAGGGATAAACATGGCAAGGTTGTTGAAGGTGAGGACTCTGTGATGGCTACGTAGGCTGAGCATTTCAGAGATGTTCTAAATAATGTGATTATTTCTACTCCCATTGTTTGTAATGAGGATAGATGCATTACTGGCTTTAATGATGGCACTATATCACATTCGGAAGTCACTTTGGCTATCTCTCATTTAAAACTTCATAAATCCCCAGGGGTGGACAAAATCAGCACTGAAATGCTCAGAGCTGGGAACATTTGTGTTGTCGCATGACTGACTGAAATTTTGAATATTTTTTTATGATAAAGGTGTTGCTAAGGATTTTACTAGAGCTATCATTGTCCCAATTTTTAAAAAAAGTGATTGTGATTCTTGTGATAATTATAGGGGAATTAGTTTACTTTCTGTTCCAGGTAAAGTTCTTTGCATGATTATACTTAAAGGAATTAAGAATTTGGTTGATGGACAACTGCGTGATGAACAGTGTGGATTCAGAAGTGGTAGGGGATGTATTGATCAAATTTTTTCACTTAGGCAGATTCTTGAGAAATGTTTAGAGTTCCAGAAACCTGTGGTTGCTAGCTTTATAGATTTCAAAAAGGCTTTTGACTCTGTTGATCGACATAATTTGTGGTTGATTGTTAGATCATATGGAATACCTGATAAGCTAGCTAGTGTAATGAGAGCTCTCTATAATAACACTGAGTCGTGTGTGAGAGTTGGTACATCTTGCAGTGGTTTAGCATTGCTAATGGAGTTAGACAAGGGTGCATTTTGTCTCCTTTCCTCTTTAGTTTAGTTATTGATTATGTAATGCAAAATTCTTTGCAAGGGAAAGATTTTGGCCTTAAATGTTCTAGAGATTTCAAAATTTCTGATTTAGATTATGCAGGTGATTTGGCCCTGTTGGGCTACTGATGTTGATGAGATGAATTTGTTCATTAGGGCTGTTGATGAGACTGGTAATAGAGTAGGTTTGGTGATAAACAGAGTAAAAACCAAAGTGATGAAAACTGGTCAGGGTGATGGTGCTTCAGTTGCTTTGAATGGCTATATTACTGAGCAAGTGTCTCAGTTTAATTATCTTGGGAGCTATATAAAAGTTACTGGTGATGTGTGATATGAGATAAATAGAAGAATAGGGATTGCTGCTGGGACCTTTAAGAATCTATGGAGAGTGTGGAAAAATAGGCATATACACCTAAAGACTAAAAACAGGCTGTATAATAGTTTGATTCTTTCTAAGGTTAGTTATGGTAGCAAAACATGGACCCTTCATAAGCAGGATAACAGGAAACTTGATGACTTTGATTCTAGATGCTTATGCAGTATCTTGGACAGTTAGATGGCTTGATTTTTTAAGTAATGATAAGGTTAGAAGAAGGAGTCATCAACCTCTTTTGAGCAGCATACTGTGCAGAGAGATACTGCATTGGTTTAGCCATGTTGCTTTTATGCATAGCTGCCGACTGGCAAAGAAGATTATGAACAGTGTACTTAAGAGTATCAGAAAAGGGGAAGACCTAGAATGCGATGGGCACATAATGTCAAACAGGACCTTTCTAGAATTGGCCTACAGTGACCAAATGCAGCAGCTGTAGCTCAAAAGAGACATCTGGAGAGGAAAATTACACATCTGGAGAGGAAAATTACACAGTCTGGTTGGACCTCCATAGCCCATTGCTGCATGAGGGTTTTGTATGCGTGTATGTAAACAAGATACACACAGTAAGAGAGTTAAAATAACTAAAATTTCTCTGTTGTTGAGCAATAAAATTTTGAACATTATCCTTGAAACTATTTGCATATTAAAAATTTTTAGGAGCAAACTCAGAAGCTTTTTGGAGCAAGGAGCCCAGCTCCAAATCTCCAATTTGGCCTCCTTCAAAAATCGGGCATATACAGATTTTTCCTATATTTGCTGGGTAATCCTGTTGTTTACATTGGAAAAACCATATGTTCTCTATAGGAGAGGTTCACAGAGCATCAGACAGATATCAACCAAAACAAGCTAATGACTGCAACTGCTGAACTGGCAATACAACACACAGCTAACATAGACTAAGAGCCCACCACACTGCTAGCAAGTGAATCCAGTTACTATGAAACCACTATCAGCAAGGCAATTGACATAATCACCTCACCTCTCCCCCACCTGCAAACGAGACACTGGAATCCCCCTTCATGATATATAGAAAGAAGTTCTTAACAGCCCTAATATCACCATACAGTGTCACTTCACTGAAGACAGAGAACTATCCTTGCTCCAAAACGTTTGCGAGTTTGCTCCTAAAATCTTAATAAGCAAATAGTTTGAAGGATAAACTTCAAAATTTCATTGCTCAACAACAGAGAACTTTTAGTTGTTTTAATTATTTTCTGAGCAAGGTCTTATTAATTGTGTTTTTTACAATAAGAGAGTGTTATAATGTATAGTTCACAAACTTTCCTATTTCTGCTGCACAATGAAAGTATTTTACATTGAAACTACATTAACCCTTCCAGGACTAGCATGAAAAACTGGTTTATATCCAGAGGCAAAGCTATTTTTTCACTATGCTCAGGCAAAATATAAAATTCTTTAGAACTTTTTGCCAAATAACTAATGATAGGAATAATAGCATGTTTTATGCCAAATTAATCAGTATTTAATTTTAAATTTTCTGAAAATAAAATATTTAATAGAAAAAAATATTAAATAATAGTTTTATTTTAATAGAGGTTTTTAGAGTCATGTAGTACAAAAAAATGCATCTGGCAATGCAAATAAAAATTTATTCAAAAGAAACTAATAGACGGAAATAATTATAATGCTTAAAATTAAATAATATCTTTAATACTTACTGCAGGTTCAAAGAGAAGAAGGTAATGTGGTATGCTAATGAGTTGGTTGCTTAGAGTGAAAAATGTTTTTCTGCTGATGGAAGTTTCATGATTGCAGTAGTGTCAATAATAATTAATGATATTAAGGGAACATAGAGTTCTTATAAATGTTAAAATCCACGACATACATTTTGTGCTCTAACCTTGTGGCATTGTCTGGTGGCAAGTGAGAAGCTTAACACTTCCAATGTCCCCATGGAACAGAGATGTTGACAGATTCCGAATGAGAAGACTAAAAAGAACAAAAATGTCTTTTGTACAACACAATCCAAGGTCCCCGAAGAACATAGACGTTGACATATTCTGAATAAGAAGTATATGACAAATGCAAACATCTTTTGTACAACACAACTTTGCCAAGGAAATCAGTAATGTGGGAGGACAATTTTGTTCCCCCCTCACATTAAACTCACTGAGGACGTCTTACATCCCCCCCCCCCTCCAGAAATATTTCATGTTTCAAAAAAATTATGAGTTTTTAAGTTTTTATTGAATTATTTCAAAAGCATCCCCCCTCTACCCCAGTATCAAGGTTGTGCCATTATGACGTTATAATGTTGTTTTCTGCATTAGTGCAATAACTTTTCAGCACTTAGCCAAATCACCAAAATTCAACACCCACAGAATAAATTCATAATGTTTAGTAAAAAAAGCAGCCAAGCTATGTTCCTCCATTTCATAAACAGGACACAAAATTCCATTAATGTGTAAGAAATCCAAGTCAACTTGTATAATGCTGGCTGGTGTTTTAAAATATATGAAACTGAAAAGAATCATTCATTATCAAACAGCAATGGGCTACAGATGTCCAACTAGACCGTGCAATTTAGTTCTCCAAGTATATCTGTCCTGAGCTACATCTGCTGCATCTGGCCACTGCACATCAATTCTAACAAGGTCCTGTTTGACATTGTCAGCCCAGAGCATCCTAGGTCTCACCCTCTTTCTGAGGCCTTTAGACACATTGTTCATAACTCTATTCACTAATCTATAATTATCCATATGGGCAACATGGCCAAACCAATGGAGTCTTTCTCTGCACAATACGCTGCTCAAAGGAGGTTGCCAACTCTTTTGCCTAACCTCATTATTGTTTTCAAAGTTGAACCACGTAATGCCCAAGATACTACATAAGTATCTGGAATCAAGAGGATCAAGTTTTATGTTTTCCTGTTTACAAAGCGTCCAAGTTTCACTAACATAACTAACCGTAGAAAGAACCAACAATTATATAGTCTAATTTCAGTTTTCAGGTGTAAACACCTATTTCTCCACACTCTATATAGATTCTTAAAAGCCCTGGCAGCAATAACTATTCATCTGTTAATCTCATGCCACACATCACCAATATCTGTTTCTTGGCTCCCAAAATAATTAAACTGAGACACCTGCTCAAGAGTGGAACAATTCAGATATACTAACTCAGAAAAACAGATTAAAATAGCCTGCCCAATTTTCATCACTTTAGATTTCTCTCTGTCACAAAACCTACTCTACTACCTGTCTCATCAATAGATTGAATGAAAGAGTTCATCTCATAAACATCATTTGCCAAAAGGGCTAAATCATCAGCATATTCTAAATCAGAAATTTTCAGATCTCTAGACAATTTTACCCCAAAATCTTTCCTTTGCATTGAAATTCACATAACTTAATAATCAAACTAAAGGGAAATGGGGACAAAATGCATCCTTGTCAAACCCAGAAGCAAGGCTAAACCAATTGCTACAAGTCTTAGCAACTCTCACACAAGACTCAGTATTATCAGACAGAGCTTTCATCATGAATGTCTTGAATGCCATAAGATCTCACAATCAACCACAAATTATGATGATCGACAGGGTCAAAAGCCTCTTTGAAATGAACAGAGAAAGGAACCAAAAGTTTCTGAAACTCTAAACATTTCTGAACAATCTGCCTAAGTGAAAAAAACTGATCTATACATCCACTACCACTTCTGAATCAACACTGCCCATGACACAACTGTCTGTCAACAAGATTCTTAATTCTATTAAGCACAATCATGCAAATAACTTTACCTGGAACAGAAAGTAGACTGATACCCCTATAGTTATCACAAGAACTGCATCACCTTTTTTAAAAATTAGGGATAATAATAGCTATGACAATATCATTACGAACAGTGCCTTTTTCATAAAATAGATTACAAATTTCAGTCATCCATGTGATCCTGCATTCAAAACAGAACTCTTATTATGTTAGTGAAACTTGGACGCTTTGTAATGGAAACATTCCTATCTATTGGACGCAATTCAATGGAAACATTCCCAGCTCTAAGGCATTTCAGTGGTAATTTCATCTACCCCTGGGGATTTATGTAGTATCATCATCATCATCCTCAAGCAGCCATAGGCTACGGAGGTCCAACCAGACCGTGCAATTCAGTTCTTCAAGCAAGTCTATCCTGAGCTACATCTACTGCATCTGTGCCACTGCACACCAATTTTAACAAGGTCCTGTTTGACATTGTCTGCCCACCGCATCCTAGGTCTCCCCTTCTTTCTGAGGCCTTTAGGCACACTGTTCATAACCCTATTCGCCAATCTATAATTATTCATAAGGGCAACATGGCCAAACCAACAGAGTCTCTCTCTGCACAATATGCTGCTTAAAGGAGGTTGCAAACTCCTTTGCCTAATCTCATCATTAGTTACAAAGTTGAACCACCTAATGCCCAAGATACTGCGTAAGCATCTGGAATCAAAAGCATCTAGTTTCCTGTTATCTTGTTTACAAAGTGTCCAAGTTTCACTACCATAACTAACCCTAGAAAGAACCAAACTATTATACAGTCTAATTTTAGTCTTTAGGTGTATACGCCTATTTCTCCACACTCTCCATAGGTTCTTAAAAGTCCCGGCAGCAATCCCTATTCGTCTGTTAATCTCATGCCGCACATCACCATTATCTGCTACATAGCTCCCAAGATAATTAAACTGTGACACCTGCTCAAGACTGCAACCATTCAGATTAACTGAATCACAGCCTGCCTGACCAATTTTCATCACTTTAGTTTTCTCTCTGTTTATAACCAAACCTACTCTACTACCAGTCTCATCAACAGCTCGAATGAAAGAATTCATCTCATCAACATCATTTGCCAAAAGGGCTAAATCATCAGCATAATCTAAATCAGAAATTTTCGTATCTCCAGCCCATTTAAGGCCAAAATCTTTCCCTTGAAGTGAATTTCGCATAACATAATCAATAACCAAGCTAAAGAGAAAAGGAGACAAAATGCACCCTTGTCGAACACCAGAAGTAATGCTAAACCAATTGCTACAAGCCTTACCAACTCTCACACACGACTCAGTGTTATTATAGAGAGCTTTCATAATGTTAACTAACTTGTCTGGTATACCATATGATTTCACAATCAACCACAAATTATGACGATCAACAGAGTCGAAAGCCTTTTTGAAATCAACAAAGCTAGCAACCAAAGGTTTCTGAAACTCTAAACATTTCTCAAGAATCTGCCTAAGTGAAAATATCTGATCCACACATCCCCTACCACTTCTGAATCCACATTGCTCATCACGCAATTGACTGTCAACCAGATTCTTAATTCTATTAAGCACAATCATGGAAAGAACTTTACCTGGAACAGAGAGTAGGCTGATACCCCTATAGTTATCACAAGAACTGCGATCACCTTTTTTGAAAATAGGGATAACAATAGCTCTGGTAAAATCCTTAGGAACCATGCCTTTATCATAAAAGATATTCAGAATTGCAGTCATCCAAGTGGTAACCGAAACATTCCCAGCTCTAAGCATTTCCGTAGTAATTTCATCTACCCCTGGGGATTTATGAAGTTTAAGTTTAGAAACAGCCAAAATAACTTCAGATTGTGTTATAGGGCCAACATTAAAGCCACCAATGCATCTATCATCATTGCAAACAATGGGAGTAGAACTAACTACATTGTTTAGAACATCACTGAAATGCTCAGCCCACCTAGCCATGACAGAATCCTCACCTTCTATAACCTTACCTTGTTTATCCTTCAATCCTTGTATGCCTGTCCGTTTTCTACCACACAAAACATTAACTATCTGGTATAGCTCTCTGCTGTTGTGCTGTCTAACTGCTTCCTCGGCTTTGTCAGCCAAACCATCAAGCCAAAAATTCTTATCAGCAGCTAACTGATCCTTTACAAGTTTATTAAGGTCTCTGTAATGCTTTCTATTAGGACTAGTAGGGTATTGATTAAGGACATTCCTGCAGTTCTTTCTTTCTGAAATAAGCTCAAGTGTCTTACCACTCAGATAATTCTGCCTCTTCTGCTCCTTTTTTCCTAAAAGTGTACTGTTAGTGTCCAAAAAAGCCTGTTTAAAATGATCCCATTCTTCCTCAACTTCAGTGGTAAGCATACCATGACTGTCATAATAACTAAGTAACCTATCATGGTAAGCTTTGGCTATAACTGGGTCTTTCAGAGCTTCAGTATTAAAAGCCAATTTTTTAACCCTAGCACAACAGTTTTTAAGTTTAAGTTGCAAGACACTTTTAACAAGGTAATGGTCAGATCCAATTTCAGCTCCCCTATATGCCCTGGTATTCCTAACAGAACTAGCCCATTTGCTGTTAATTAATATGTAATCAATCATATTCTTATGCAGCCCATCAGGTGAAACCCATGTGTACTTATGTATGTCGCGGTGTTTGTAATATGTGTTAGTTATTCTGAATCCATTGAGTTTACTTACCCGTAGGAGACGTTGCCCATTGCCATTGCAGCTACCAATACCAAAAGGGCCTATTACTCCTCCCCAAAGGTCAGAGTCAGTACCAACTTTGGCACTGAAGTCACCAAGAACAAGGGTAATATCTCCTTTCTTGACAGAATTCAAAATATCCTGAAGTTGTTCATAAAACCTATCCTTCTCATCCTCATCGGCATCCTCTATGGGGGCATAACAGCAGATAACATTCAAGTCTTTAACGCTTGTCTGAAATTTTGCTCTAAGAAACCTTTCATTAATGCACTCATATCGTAGAAGAGCATTGCTAGCGTGTCTGCTGAGAAGCAGACCCACACCTTGGTGATGCTTATTGTCGTCCCTCCCTGAAAAGAGAAATTTAAGATTATTTTTAAGAATCTGACCTTTATCTGTCCATCTGGTCTCTTGCAAGCCGAGAATATCTAAATTATAACGGTGGAATTCTTGTGTGAGGACATCAAGAGAAAAAGCTCTGTGCAGAGTCCTCACATTCCAACTACCTATGGAGAGAAAATGGTTAGTGGGATGTTTAAAGAAACTATGTTTATTGAGAGAGGGAATGCCCACAATATCAAACAGCCCCCTAATCGCAGACATGGGGCTAAGACCCGTTCCCCACTACTAAAGGCTGAAGCCATCTACACTGGAAGACTTCCTCCAATGTAGAATTTGACGATGCCAATAGAAGAAAAGAGTTCAGGTGCCTGCAATGACTTCTGCTCAGGATTATCCACCAGCTGATAAACATATCCTGTGAATCTATTCACTTGGGGCTGTCAACCCACAAACAAACAGAAAACACAGCAGAAGATTTTCCCTCCACAGAAGCCCACCAGTGCAGCAAAATCAGGATCCATAATCAAGCTCAGAGCCATATATCTGTCCAGTCCAGTAGGTTTATATGGTCAGCACCAGGACCCTGTGTGGTTGACCACTCCTCAGCAGGGTAGAAAAAAAAGAAAAGTAGCCATAGTTGTCCAGATCAGTAGGCCACACTAATCTGGCAGCCCTCCCCTTCCGTTCACTTCCACAAGAGAGTATCTCTTTTGAAAGTTACTAATGGTCCGCACCACAAGAAGGCGGGGTCGGACATTAGGTGCTAGGCCTGGCCGGTTCTATGCATCATCACAGGGGATTGGTGCATAGCTCTCCTTCCAGTGAGAATAGTTTTAATTTAAGTTTAGAAATAGCCAAAATAAATTTAGATTCTGTTATAGGGTCAACTTTAAAGCCAGTAATGCATCTATCATCTTTACAAACAATGGGAGTCGAACCAATCATAATGTTTAGAACATCACTGAAATGCTCAGCCCACCTAGCCATAACAGAATCCTTACCTTCTATAACATTACCATGTTTATCCTTCAATCCCTGTATGTTATTGCGGTAAAAAACCTGTACGTTTTTTACCACACAAATCATTAACTATGTGGTACAATTGTCTAACTGCTTTGCTGTCTAACTGCTTTTTCAGCTTTGTCAGCCAAACCATCAAGCCAACGATTCTTATCACCTGCTAGCTGATTCTTTAAACGTTTATTAAGCTCTCTGTAATGCTTTCTCTATTAGGACTAGAAGGGGATTGATTAAGGACATTCCAGCAGTTCTTTTTTTTCTTTTCGAAATAAGCTCAAATACCTTATCACTCAAACAATTTTGCCACCTGTGTTCCTTTTTCCCTAAAACAGTATTGTTAGTTTCATGAAAAGCTTGTTTAAAATGGACCCATTCTCCCTCAACTTCAGTAGTAAGCAAACCATGACTACCATAATCACTAAGTAACCTATCATGGTAAGCTTTAGCTATAGCTGAGTATTTCAGAGCTTCAAAATTAAAGGTAAATGTTTTAATCATAGCACAACACTTTTTAAAATTAAGTTTCAAGACACTTTTAACAAGCTAATTGTGAGATCCAATTTCAGCTCCCTATACAACCTGACATTCAAAACAGAACTAGCCCATTTACTTTTAATTCATCATCATCATCATCCTCAAGCAGCCATGGGCTAGGAGGTCCAATCAGACCATGCAGTTTAATTCTCCAAGCATGTCTGTCCTGAGCTACATCTGCTGCATCTGGCCATTGCACAACAATTCTAACAAAGCCCTGTTTCACATTGTCTGTCCACTGCATCCTAGGTCTCCCCCTTTTTCTGAGGCCTTCAGGCACACTGTTCATAGCCCTATTCGCCAATCTATAAGGGCAACATGGTCAAACCAGCGGAGTCTCTCTCTGCACAATAAATATGCTGCTTAAAGGAGGTTGCAGACTCCTTTGCCAAACTTCATTATTAGTTACAAAGTTAAACCACCTAATGCTCAAGATACTACGCAAGCATCTAGAATCAAAAGCATCCAGTTTCCTGTTATCTTGTTTTCACAGCGTCCAAGTTTCACTACCAGAGCTAACCCTAGAAAGAACCAAACTATCATAGAGTCTAATTTTAGTCTTTAGGTGTATACGCCTGTTTCTCCACACTCTCCATAGATTCTTAAAAGTCCCGGCAGCAATCCCTATCCGTCTATTAATCTCATGCCACACATCACCAGTATCTGTTACATAGCTCCCAAGGTAATTAAACTGTGACACCTGCTCAAGACTGAAACCATTCAGATTAACTGAATTACAGTCTGCCTGACCAATTTCCATCACTTTAGTTTTCTCTCTGTTTATAACCAAACCTACTCTACTACCTATATGATTCCAGATCCTTAGCAGTATCTTAACAGCTTGAATGAAAGAGTTCATCTCATCAACATCATTTGCCAAAAGGGCTAAATCATCGGCATAATCTATATCAGAAATTTTCATATCTCCAAACCATTTAAGGTCCAAATCTTTCCTTTTCAGTGAATTTCGCATAACGTAATCAATAACCAAACTAAAGAGAAAAGGAGACAAAATACACCCTTGTCGAACACCAGAAGTAATCATAAACCAATTGCTACAATCCTTACCAACTCTCACACATGACTCAGTGTTATTATAGAGAGCTTTCATAATGTTAACTAACTTGTCTGGTATACCATATGATCTCACAATCAACCACAAATTATGACGATCAACAGAGTCGAAAGCCTTTTTGAAATCAACAAAGCTAGCAACCAAAGGTTTCTGAAACTCTAAACATTTCTTAAGAATCTGCCTAAGTGAAAACATTTGATCTATACATCCCCTACCACTTCTTAATCCCCATTGCTCATCACACAATTGCCTGTCATTCAGATTCTTAATTCTATTAAGCACAATCATGCAAAGAACTTTCCCTAGAATAGAGAGTAGGCTGATACCACTAGTCTGTAAATAATAGTTAGGTAGTCACTGGAAGGAGAGCTCTGCACCAATCCCCTGTGATGATGCATAGAACCGGCCAGGCGCAGAACCTTATGTCCGACCCTGACTTCTCGTAGTGCAGACCGTTAGTACCTTTCAAAAGAGATACTCTCTTGTGGAACTGAACGGAAGGGGAGGGCTGCCAAATTAGTGTGGCCTACTGTTCTGGACAACTATGGCTACTTTTCCTTTTTTTCTACCCTGCTGAGGAGTGGTCAACCACACAGGGTGCTGGTACTGACCATATATACAAACCTGAACAGAATTATGGCTCTGAGCTTGATTATGGATCCTGATTTTGCTGCACTGGTGGGCTTTTGTGGAGGGAAAATCTTCCACTGTTTTCTGTTTGTTTGTGGGTTGACAGCTCCAAGTGAATAGATTCACAGAATATGTTTATCTATCCTGTGAAGCTATCAGCTGGTGGATAATCCTGAGCAGAGGTCATCGCAGGCACCTGAACTCTTTGCTTCTATTGGCATCGTCAAATTCTACATTGGAGGAAGTCTTCCAGTGTAGATAGCTTCAGCCTTTAGTGGTGAGGGAATGGGTCTTTGCCCCATGTCTGTGATTAGGGACCTGTTTGATATTGTTGGCATTCCCTCTCTCAATAAACATAGTTTCTTTAAACATCCCACTAACCATTTTCTCTCCATAGGTAGTTGGAATGTGAGACCTAGGATGCGGTGGGCAGACAATGTCAAACAGGACCTTGTTAGAATTGGTGTGCAGTGGCCAGATGCAGTAGATGTAGCTCAGGATAGACTTGTTTGGAGAACTAAATTGCACGGTCTGGTTGGACCTCCGTAGCCCATGGCTGCTTGAGGATGATGATGATGATTTGATCTCATAGTAGTGATAATCAAATTTTTTATTATTATTATATAATAACAAAAAAAAAGCTTGAACTTCCCCTTGAAAACGGTCAACTCAGGGCACAATTCAATTACAGAGTTACAGTATATATTCCAGCTTTATCGCTACCAAAGACTATTGGCAAAAATTCCTTGGCACAGCTCAAAATTCAAGTTTCCATTCTCTTGAATTGAATGAACAGCTAGAATTAGACAAATATTGTGTAATGCACAACTTTTCGATAGGTTCCTTCTCCACTGCTTCGCAGCTCGAATATCAGTTTTTCCATTTGCGTCGATCATCACATGAGAGTGACATGTGATGCCTTCCATTAGATGTAGTACTATAATCTATAGTGAAGCATCGGATGGCATCACTCAACCATATTTCCACCTACATGCCTCATTACTGCACCAGCAATTAGTCCAGAGAGAGGGGAGCCTTTGGGTATTCCCTCTGTCTGAACCCAGGTTTCTCCATTTACCACAAACCAGTGGGATGAGGTGGCTAGGTCAAGGGTTTCATGTATGCTGAAGTATTGTTGTGTTGTGGGGCCAGATGTTTCGTGACCATGTTGTTTTCAGTCGCATCACTGCATCTAGCACTGGTGTTAGGGTATAGTGAAATGACGTCAAATGAATGCATTGTTGTGCCTGAGGTTGTAATGGTGTTTAGGATGGTTCTGACAACATCATGTGCTGTGGAGCAGTGTATTGCATAGGTGGAAAAAAGTTTTAAAAAAGCCATAGAGTGCTTGTTCAAGGTTATATGTTGGTGATTCCCTTTTTGAGATTAGCGATCTAAAGGGATGATTGGGTTTATGCAGTTTAATTTTGATAAACATCTGGGGTATATCCAGGTACATGGGAGGTGTGCAGGCTTTAGAGATTTCACTGGGTAGGAATGAATCATTTCTTAATTTTGTTAATTTCTGTAGTCTATTAGGTATGGAGTTCTTAGTGATTTTATGACAATTTAATTCCTTTAAAGTATTATTTATTTTGGTGTTATAATCTTCTTTATTGATTAGCACTATTTGATCGGTTTTGTCTACTAGTATAATTTTAATGTTTGTGTTGTTTTTTAAATCTTTTAATGTCTTTGGTTTTAGTTGTGGGGTCATACTCTTTAACTATTCTAAATAATTGAAAGCGGATATTATCCTTTTGTATTGCAGGAGTTTTATTGATGATCTGTTCAATATCTGGTATTAGGTTTGGGGGGTGGGGATGGAGGGGGTATGCAAAGTTAGCTCCTAAATTAAGTAACTCTTCTTGCTTCTCATTTAATTGTATTTTAGATAAGTTAATAAATTTTGGTTTATTATTATTAACTTTAGTATTTCTGTTTGTAGTATGTTTATCTGTATTAGTGTCATCTACTAGATTTATTATGTGTAGGTTGTTTAATTTCTTAATATGTGTGTTACTTATGCTATCTGTGTCTCTATCTATTATAGCTTCTAATTTCTGTAGCAGGTGATCAAAATAACCTGGTATTGTTTTTCTTCCTAATTTTAGGTGTTCGTAACAAGTTAGTTTTACTTTTAGCACTATACCTTTCCGTTATTTCTTCATAGCTGTAGTAAGTAATCTACATGCTGTGTTATCTAGGATGAGTTAAAAAACTGTGAATACTTTCTCCGAGCTATTTGTAATGATTTAAGTATGATATTAATATTTTTACATTGCTTTAAAATTATTAATTTTGAGAGCATCCTGTTGCAGGATCATTTTAATCGGTAAAACCGACTGACTACAAAAGTATTAGCCATGTGTTTTAACTTGTACTCAAGTATCAATACATATTATATAGAACAATAAAGCAATACAGCCCCACAACTAAAACTAAAGACACCAGAAAAGACATAAAGATATTAAAAAATTTAAAAACAACACAGACATTAAAATTATACTAGCAGACAAAACTGATCAAATAGTGCTAATCAATAAAGAATATTATAACACCAAAATAAATAATACTTTGAAGGAATTAAATGGTCATAAAATCACTAACAACCACATACCAGAAATTAACAAAATTAAGGAGTGATCCATTCCTACCACCTAAATCTCTAAAGCCTGCACACCTCGTTTGTACCTGGATATACCCCAGATGTTTATCAAAATTAAACTGCATAAATCCGATCATCTCTTCAGATCTCTAATCTAAAAAAGGAAATCACCAAAAATAAACCTCAAACAAGCACTCTACTGCTTTTTTAAAACTTTCTTTCCACCTATGAAATACACTGCTAGCACAGCATATGATGTCATAAGAACCATCTTAAACACCCCTATAATCTCAAGCACAACAATGCATTTATTTGACATCGTTTCATTATACCCTAACACACCAGTGCTATTAATAAATCAGCACTTTGAAGTTGATTCAAATTTTAGAGGAAAAATTATTTTCTTCATCTAAAATTTGAATCGACTTCAGAGTGCTGATTTATTAGTAGATATCGAATATGTCGAGTTTATTCCATTATTTAACACCAGTGTTAGATGCGGCGATGCGACTGAAAATAACATGGTCACAAAACACCAGACCCACAACACAACAGTACTTCAGCATACATGAAGTCCTTGACCTAGCCACCACATCCCACTGGTTTGTGGTAAATGGAGAAACCTGGGTTCAGACAGAGGGCATACCCATGGGCTCCTCTCTTTCTAGACTAATGGCTGATGCAGTAATGAGGCATGTAGAAGAAACAGACCTGGGTAAAAGTAAAACAGACACTTTACCCACTATATCTACATTACATAGATGATATATTAATATTCTGGGACCACGGCCGAGAGGAATTATATAATCTTTTAGATATCCTTAATAACATCTTACCCACCATAAAGTTTACATACATCAATAAAACCAACCAGCATTTACCATATTTAGACATCAAAAATAAATAAATAAATAAATACCCCCTCAAGCAGCTGCTTGCCACAGATGTCTGACAGGAGACTGTCAGTTTATATGCCATAGTAGAAAGTCTGAGAGGATGGCAGGACCTCAGCAGAAAAACGACACATACATCCATGCCTTATCCGGGGCTCAAACCCAGGTCCCGTAGATCAGTAGCCAAGCGTGCTAACCACTCGGCCACGGGACGGCGACAGGATAATAGCACATAATAATCTAAAACGCAATACAATGGTGTACAGAAAGCCTACCTTTGCACAAAATCTAATATCAGCTAAATCTAACCACCCCACTTCATATAAAGAAGCAGTTTTCAACATGTACTTTTATAGAGCACATTGATATGCAACATCTATAGCTTTACTAAGAAATGAAATTAACTATATTTACAAAATAGGTCAAGAAGCTGGCTATGAGAAAACCTTCATAATGAAAATCCATAAGCAAGTCAAATACAAATTTAAACACAGCACTCAGCCAACACAAGCACAACAAGAATCAGTTAAACCTAATTATACTATAGCTTTCCCATAAATACCAGGCTTCTCACATTCACTAAATAACATCTTAAAGAAATACAATATGAAAGCTCCTAGCTCTATAACAAATACACTACAGAAATTTGTACTTAAAGACAGATGAAACTAAACCCACGGGATGAATATACAACATAAAAATTGATGACCCACATCAACTATGAAACAAAAATAATTACATAGGGAAAACATATAGACAAATCGACAATCACATTAAGAACATGAAACAGACATTAAGAAAAAAAATAGGCCATACAGTTCTAACACAAATAATAATTCAAAACAAACTAACAGCAACTAAACTCAATTATAAAATAATAGCATCTCCACCCACAAAATTTCAACTAAACTACTGTAAAATTTAATTATAAACCTTAAAAAAGAAGAACTATGCCACACTGATCTGACTCTCCCCTCCCACCCACCTGGAACTTGCTATTACACAATTTGCGTTTAAGTTATAGGAGCATCACTAGAGGGACCACCTCTGCCATGTGCTAAACAGATGAACATTCCATGCATCAGCAGACAGTGCCAACAACCACCTGGCAATGCCATCAGACTGGCGAACTGACAACTAGAGCATTACAGCAACCAATAGTAAATCTTGGCAGCAAATACAGCGAGTTTATGAGCCAAGGATATATCCTCCTGTAGCAGTAAATATACCTAAGCTTTTAACTGCACAACACCTAAAACAAACTATTACCATCTAATCATTTTAGCACCTCTAGCTACAACACAGCAGACATAAATCTCAAGTGATAATTGTGAATTAAATCTGTTATTCATCATTACTCACTGTGTTAATTTGTAAAGATTATGCCTTAATTGCACATTCCAATCTATTTTTTCACTATATCAGGTAAAAAAAAAGTCTTATTAAAATCAATATGTGTATAAATTTATTTAAATTTTTTTATTTTCATAAAATTTGGAATGAAATTCTGTTTAAGTTAGTATTTAACATGGCCTGTTGCAGTTAATTGGTTGGTTGGTTGGTTGGTTGGTTGGTTGGTTGGTTGGTTGGTTGGTTGGTTGGTTGGTTGGTTGATTGATTGGTTGGTTGGTTGGTTGGTTGGTTGGTTGGTTGGTTGTTTTGGGTTTTATGGCACAACGGCAACTAAAGCCATATTGCGCCAAACACATGATAAACAATAAAAGCTAAATAGATAAAAATCACAGAACTCTCAACCAAATTCAAAAAGAACACACAACAGGGGTAAAAGAGCAAAACAATAAAGGACACATTATGAATGAAAAATCTATTAACTGAAAACAATGTAAAGAACAGGGGTAAAATATAAACAAGTGTAAAACAGAATATATATCAGAGGGTGTATAGGACCCATAAAAGCAACAAGTCTAAAGAGCAAAAAGGTAAAAATATCTAGTAAAATTGCCAGTAAAACATAAATTTTGAAAACAGGTGTTAAAAAAAGAGTCATCAAGAAAAAGGTGGCTGAGTGTAAGGGGCTCAGCAATAAAAATGTGGAAGTTAAAATATAGATGGCGTCCAAGATTAAAAGGAATACAATCGATTAAGATATGTCGAATGGTTAAAATGGTGTCACAAAACTAAAACTTAGGTTCATCGTCTGCCCAAATAAGAAAGAAATGTATAATAAAAGAATGACCTTAGTGGAGCCGAGCAAGTACAACTTCCTCCTGATGGTTCCTGAAAACACATGAATGTCACATTTGACAATGGATTGATCTCAAAAAGTTTATTACCAACTTGTTCAGACCAAGATCTCTGCCACTGTACCCAGAGCTTGATGGAGAAACATTGCCAGAAATCCACATATGGAATTGGCAGTGGAGTGATTAAGAAGGGATGGCTGACTTGGCAGATGCCACTGCCAAGTCATTGCCCCTGATTCTGATGTAACTGGGCACCCATCAGAAGATGACGGTGGTCATGGGTGGCTGCAAGACAATGGAGCTGCTGGTGGATCTTGGAGAAAACAGGGTGAGACCTATACCTAATGAGATCAAAGCCTGTAGAAAACTAAGCAACTCGGTGTAAAGCACACACCACAATGATGCGTAGCCATAATGTGGTCCGAGACGAGACTGACACCGTGCAACTCTGCAATGAAAATGGAACACAGCTGTGGGATCTAGCTTACAATGACTACATCACAGCAGACCACATCTGGTCCCACTGATGTATTACACTTTGAGCCATTTGTGAAGACAGGCAAGAAGTCCGGGTGCTCAAAACAGTGGTTAACAAAGAGTTGCTGATGCATGCAGTCAGGTGTAGACGCCTTCCTCACCTGCAAAGGGAAAAGTTGCAGGAAGGAGAGACGACGAGCCATGGTGGAAGTGACTCAGCTTTCGACAGGGCAATGCTATAGACACTTATGTTGATGTTCCATAGGTTGCCTTTGACATGCACTCTGAAAAAACCAATGGCAGTTGGATGATTCTGCTATAACATTTACCACTGAGGACTAAAAATGCAGTCCCAAGTGGGATGGTTTGGCAATGATTGCAGTTTTGCTGCATACTGTAGGGGCAACTGCTGATGGCAAATATATAACAATGGTTCATCAGTCTCAAAATAAAGACTGTATCAGTGAAGTGCAGAAGGCCCTTGTGCAAAGATGGAGAGCCTGAATGGAGTGGGTTCAGCACCTTCACCATCGAATTTCAGGTGGAGTCAAACACCTGGGATCGGTAGTCCAGTTTTGACCATACAAATGCATGGGAGAGGTGGAGCAAAGAACAATGGTCCAACCCCCAGGAGAGGGAGGAGAGAACTTTGAGGATGTTAAATGCCCACATGCACTTGGACTTGAGATGATGTATATGGGGTGAAACAATCGAATTCTGGTCGTAGATGAGACCAAAAAACTTGGTCTCTGCGACAACTGGAATTGCGATCCCCTGAGCTGCAGTTCGGGGTCCAGATAAAGATTACATTTGCAGAAAATGTGCATGTGAGCAGTCTTCTTGGGGGAGAACCAAACCCATTGGCTGTCATCCAAAATGATAGGTTGTTCAGGGCAGTTTACAGTTGTCATTCAATGACCCTTGTGCTGGACGACGAGCAAAAAATGTTAAAGTCATCAACATAGAGCGAATTGCCTACAACCGGAGGAAGTTGTGTAATGGAAATTATCTTGACAACGAAAAGCATAATACTCTGGACAGCCCTGTGACACCCCTGTTCTTGGGGAAAGGCCATGACAGAGTGTTACCAAACACACAAGGACATGAAAAGAAATAGAAGAAAGTTAGAAATGAAGATTGGCACTTGACCTCTCCAGCCAAAGCTATGGAGGCCAAGATGAATGCTGAATCTCCACACCTTGTCATAAACTGTTTCAATGTCAAAGAAAGTGGACACCAGGTGCTCTCTGCATAAAAATGAATTCCTGATTGCTGATTCAAGGCAGATCAGATGGTCTAAGGTAGACTGGTGCCTGCGAAAACCACACTGGGTGTTTGAAAGGCCATTTTGTTCCAAATACTAGGTCTGCCTGGTATTTACCATTGTTTCCAGCACCTGGCATATGCAACTTGTCAGCACAATGGAACAATAATTTGAAGGAATCTTGGGATCTTTGCCTCGCTTGGGAAAGGCCAAAATGATAGCCAGGAGTCGACTGCTCCTCGAAGAAAATATGGTTGAAGAGTCGGAGCAGCCAATCTTTACTCAATGGTGACAAATGCTGGAGCATGGCATAATGAACATTGTCTGGACCGATGGTAGATGCATGAGAAGTGTGCAGAACAAGGTGAAGATTATCCACTGTAAATGGCCTGTTGTAAGGATACAGGCCATTTGAATAGAAAATCAGTGGAGAGCATTATGCCTTGCTCTTCAGGGCCAGAAACTCAGGAGAGTATGAAGAGAAAGAAGAGATGGAGGCAAATGACTCCCTCAGAGTGTCAGCAATTACTTGGGGATCAGCAATAGCTGTCCATTTTGCTATAGGATCCATAATGAATGGGATGTGTAGTTCCCACCCATCTTCCAGACTTTATTCCACAAGACCTTAGAACTGGTCGTGTGGGTGATAGATGTATATTTCATCAAAATTCCTTCTGGCTCTGGTGCTTGATGAAACAGGCTTTTGCCCTAGTGCATTTGAATACTTCAAGTTTGTGGCACATTGGATATTTCCAAAACAACTCCCAAGTTTTGTTCTGAGCCTTACAAACTGCAGTGCAGTTGGGATTCCACCACGGTTTTGGAAACTGCAGAAACCAGGTCAAGGTCTGAGGAATAATCGAGGCAGCTGATTCGATGATACAGTCTGTCATCTCCAACACTGTAACATTAACTGGTTCCTGGCTGACCGAGTGTTCATCAAAGTCACAAAGGAGTTCTAAACCACTCCAGTCAGCCCGATTGAACCTCCACTGTGAGACGTCTGAAGGGGAGGACAAAACAGGGAGGTGAGCACTTCCATATGGATTGCCCTTATCCTCCCATGTAAAGAGCAGAAGAATTGAGTAAGAGCAGATTGTGAGATTAATGGCAGTGAATGTGCGGGTCAGGGTGTGGAAGTAGGTCCTGATGTCAGTGTTCAGCAAGGAGAGTTATGGATCCAGGAGTTACTGCTCCAGGACTCCACCCCTCTCATTGGTGTAAGCACTGCCCCAAGGTGTACTGAGTCAAGTGAAATCCCCCATGATGACGAAGGGAGATGGCAGCTGCGAGACAAGATTGTTAAGGTCTTCACAGAAGATGATACTTCTGGGTGGTATGTAGACAGAGCAGACAGTCAACAAAAATCCCATAAAGAGGTAGATGGTTACCACTTCTATGTTGGTGGTGAGAGGCATGACCTGGAATGGAGAACGGTTGCTCACAAGGATGACGACACCCCCATGAGCTGGACCATCTCCATCACAGTTCTGGCAAATGAGAGAGAAGTGTTGGATAGTGGAATCATTTTTTGTCTGCAAGTAGGTCTCCTGCAGGCACACACAGATAGGCTCATGTGCCCTCAGGAGGACCTTGATGTCATCAATATTCCTCTGGTATCCATGGCAATTCCATTTTAATAGTGTGGCCTCTCAGATCTTAGGAGATTGGGCAGATGACCTGCAGTTTATTTTAACTGTCGGTAGTGACGGTTTCGAAAAAATGGGATGGTCCATGTCTATATCCTATGAGTCGTCTGAAGGACACGGGTCAGATACCGCCGAACATGGAGGGGTTAAAATTTTCTTCTTAGCACTGGTGGGGCCCCTTGGGTTTGGAAGATCTGGCTGTCTGTAGGAGGGAAGGAAGGGGCCTTCCAATGGTGGAAGTGGAAGACACCACGGCAGGAATGGATACTGAAGTTGATGTTGAAATGGACACCGACTTTGGCTTCACCTGCATAAGAAGATACTTCCCAGCAGGCAATAAAGATTCAGATGGTGGTACACTGATATACATCTGCACCATCATGGAAGCCATCACAATGATGGGCTTTTCGATTACTGCACAGGCATAAGAAACCTTGCCAGGTGGAAAAATGGTTGAGTGATGTCATCCGATGCTCCACTATACAGGATAGTGCTACATCTAATGGAAGACACCACATGTCACTCTCGTGTGCTGATCGACGCAAAAGGAAAACTGACATTATTGCCAAGAAGTAGCGGAAACAGAACCTATCAAAAAGATCTGCATGCTTCCTCGCCTCAGGATTGGAGAGGTTATTCAGCATTTTGAGCCACCATGCCTCTTTCTCCTTCAGCCACTTTGGACAATTCTGGGGCTAAGCCAGATATTCGCTGTCATAGTTTACATAGTTCTCCCTTTCTGCTATGCAGTCAGGATTGAGATGATCCTGGCTGCCACAATGAGCATAAGTGGGTTTGTCCCAGCAAGCTGTATGGGCATGGCTGTACCTCAGGTATTGAAAGTAATGCAGAGGGTTGGGATACATGGCCATACATCACAGTGAAGATAGCCTTCCTTGATGGAAGTTGGCAAGTGTGCCACATTGAAGGTAAGGATCAGTACAAGGGTGGGGAAACCTGATAGACTGCTATCAGTCCCTGGGTCTGCAAGTCACTAGATTTTTGCCACTGACTGATTTTGGAGCTTCCACAAGACCTTCCAGACCTTTCTGAAAAAAAGGAGACATGTTCCCAATCACCTGTGGGATGGATGATCAGGAAACTCAGGGCAAAGAGACAAACACCAATGATGAGGTGATGATAACGAAGATGACAGAGAAGATGGGGGCTCAGTGAGAACCCTTTGGCAGCATTGGCCAATGATTTTCCTTTATGGGAACTAGTGTTTGCTTTTTGGTAGTTCAGTGCCATTTTCCCACCCACCATGGAGTAAAACGAGGGGATGTCCAATCGAGTATCAGGGCTGCCTGGGCAACATATCCACACAGCCCGTGAGCCAAGCCCTCACAACTAAATAAGAAGAGGAACATGAGAAACTCACTGAGTCCTCACAAAATAAAATAAACAAAAAAATTAAAAGGGGTGAGAACCAAACTGGCTTCACAAATGAAAGAAAACTACAAAATTAGTAAAGGTATAGGGAAACTCGCAAACTATTGCCCAGACGTGGGCAAGGCACTCGCATACTACACAGTTGGCCAAAGCAGGTCCAGCGCACTAATCGATTAATACTGTGAGGGCCACCCCAGGACCTCCTAATTACCTGAAACAGAGGCTAAAGCAGTGTGTACCAGTGGCCCCGGAATACACTGCCCAACACTGACCAAAGGCTTCCCAATGACAAGACAGGCCAAAGGGGACCCCATTAGTCATGAGCTGAGGAGGGCAGACAGGGACCCGCAAGCAACTACCAGGATCCTCCTTTCTAGGCAGGGACAAGGGTATCCTCGCACAACACAAACATGTGGGCAAACATTTATGGTCCTGTGAAGGTACCCAAACCAGCGAAACTTTAACAGGATGTGTGATGGTCCACCCATTCACTTTTACTCTTCCTTAACCAGTTTTAATTTATTTACATTATATTTATCATTTTGAAGATTATTTTTAGTTGGCCATCATTTTTCCTCATTCCGATCTGCTAAAGGAGTTGCACATGTGCTACTTGGACTTTTGATTGACAGCTGCTAATGCACGTGTTAAGGACACACCCCTCTTTCATCATAGCAATAGCAAGCAGGTGATCATAAGATTATGCAAATGTTTTATCCAGTGTGCAACACACATGTATCAGTTTTATGCTGCATGTAATACTAAGTGATGTTAGGTCATGGAGTCAGTCAGTGATCAAAGAGAGTAGGAAGTAATGATAGTAGAGTAATGATAGTGGAGAACGAGAACGATGTTAACTGAGAAGTTTATCAGTCTTGGAGATGTTTAAATGAACTTTTATTTGCTCAGACTACTTTTGCATTTATCAGTTTATATGGCGAGTGGTGAATTTTTTTGGAAACAAACTTTGCTTGTTATATGAATATTCTGACTTTGCTATTTTTTCTCTTGAGCAACGATAATTGATTTTGATTAAGATATAATCTTAAAAGCTTGACAATCTTTTGAATTCTTTGTGATAAGTAACGCCTATATACCTAATGAACCCTCATTTAACTTTATTTGGCAAGTTAATATTGACTGGTGCCCAATATGCTATCCACAGTTTTAATTTAATTTGGATCAGTCAAAAGGTCCAAAGAGAAAAGGTTTAAAAATCTTTTGGAGCATTACAGATGGTCCCCTCACCACAGACAGGAGCTCACACCGAGATGATGCATGTGAAGGAGGTGAATAAGGTGTGGAGTTCTGGTGATTCTCCAAGATTTGAAACTTTCGAGGAAAGCTTCATTTTGTGGAGATTGCCAGATCAGCGTGACCTGCTAATCTAGACTACTATAGCTACTTTTCGTTTTTCCCTACTCTGCTGAGGAGTGGTCAACTATACAGGGTCCTGGTGGTGATCATATATATACCAACCTGAATGGAATAATGGTTCTGACAATTCCCATCTGTTGATTATGGATTCTGAATTTGCTGTACTGGTAGGATTCTGTGGAGGGAAAATCTTTCACTGTTTTCTGTTTGTTTGTGGATCGACAGCCCAAAGTGAATAGATTCACAGGTTTCGTTTTATCACCTGGTGGATAACACTAATCAGAGGCCATTGCAGGTATCTGAACTCTTGCTTCTATGGGAATCATCAAATCCTACACTGGAGGATGTCTTCTAATGTAGATGGCTTCAGCCTTTAGTAGTGGGGAAATGGGTCTTTGCCCCATGAGCGCAATTAGGAAGCTGTTTGATACTGTTGCTATTCCCTCTCTCAATAAACACAGCTTCTTTAAACATCCCACTAACCATTTTCTCTCCACAGATAGTTGGAATGTGAGGACTCTGCACACAGCTTATTCTCTTGATATCCTCACACAAGAATTCCACCATCATAATTTAGATATTCTCGGCTTGGAAGAGATCAGATGGACAGATAAAGGTCTGATTCTTAAAAATAATCTTAAATTTCTCTTTTCGGGGAGGGAAGATGGAAAGCATCATCAAGGCATAGGTTTGCTTCTCAGCAGACACACTAATGATGCTCTTCTAGGACATGAGTATATAATGAAAGGTTTCTTACAGATAAATTTAAAAAGGGGCGGGGTTGGCTCAGTCGGTAGCGTGCCAGGCTCGTAATCTGTAGTTCCCAGGTTCGAGTCCCAGCTGGGTCAGTGTTGAGATTTATCTCCGCAAAATTCCTCGCCCTGCCCACGGTCAGTAGGAGACACCGAAGGGCTTGGAAAAGCCGCCGTCCGTCGGATGGGACGTTAAGCCGTGGCCCCATGTGCGGGAGAGCCATACCCTGTGCACGTTAAAGAACACACTGGATGGCCTTGATGGGAGGCTACCATCTGTCTCCCAACAGCTGTTCCAGTTGGTTCCCATCCCCCAACCTTCTCTGAGCCTTCGGGGGTCCATGTGACCTGGCCATTTAGCCCATGGTGTGCAAAAAAGTGCCGCTCAGAGGTAAAACAACCCAACCAGATAAATTTAAGATAAGCATTAAAGCTTTGAATGTTACCTGTTGTTATACCCCCACTGAGGTTGCCGATGAGGATGAGAAAGATAGGGTTTTACAGATAACTTCAGGATATTTTGAATTCTGTCAAGAAATGAGATATTGCCCTTGTTCTAGGTGACTTCAATGTCAAAATTGGTACTAACTCTGATCTTTGGGGAGAGGTGATAGGTCCTTTTGGCATTGGTAGCTGCAATGGAAATGGGCAACATCTCCTACAGGTAAATAAATTTAATTGTTTGAGAATCATCATCATCATCATCCTCCTCAAGCAGCCATGGGCTACGGAGGTCCAACCAGACCGCGCAGTTTAATTCTCCAAGCATATCTGTCCTGAGCTACATCTCCTGCATCCGGCCACTGCACACCAATTCTAACGAGGTCCTGTTTGACATTGTCTGCCCACCGCATCCTAGGTCTCCCCCTCCTTCTGAGGCCTCTAGGCACACTGTTCATAACCCTATTCGCCAATCTATAATTATCCATACAGGCAACATGGCCAAACCAGCGGAGTCTCTCTCTGCACAATATGCTGCTTAAAGGAGGTTGCAGACTCCTTTGCCTAACCTCATCATTAGTTACAAAGTTAAACCACCTAATACCCAAGATACTGCGTAAGCATCTAGAATCAAAAGCATCTAGTTTCCTGTTATCTTGTTTACACAGAGTCCAAGTTTCACTACCATAACTAACCCTAGAAAGAACCAAACTATTATACAGTCTACAATTAAAAGACCTTCTTGCTCAAAAATTAATTTAAAATAATTTAAAAATTCTCTGTCATTGAGCAATAAAATTTCAGAGTTTATCCTTCAAACTATTTGGATGTTGAAAGTTCTTAGGAGAAAAACTCTCAGAAGCTTTTCGGAGCAAAGACAGCGCTCCGTCTTCAGTGAAGTGATTTTTCTCCTAAGAACTTTCAACATCCAAATAGTTTGAAGGATAAACTCTGAAATTTTATTGCTCAATGACAGAGAATTTTTAAATTATTTTAAATATACAGTCTAATTTTAGTCTTTAGGTGTATACGCCTATTTCTCCCGAAATCTCCATAGATTCTTAAAAGTCCCGGCAGCAATCCCTATTCATCTGTTAATCTCATGCTGCACATCACCAGTATCTGTTACATAGCTCCCAAGGTAATTAAACTGTGACACCTGCTGAAGACTGCAACCATTCAGATGAACTGAATCACAACCTGCCTGACCAATTTTCATCACTTTCGTTTTCTCTCTGTTTATAACGAAACCTACTCTACTACCAGTCTCATCAACAGCTCGAATGAAAGAGTTCATCTCATCAACATCATTTGCCAAAAGGGCTAAATCATCAGCATAATCTAAATCAGAAATTTTAGTATCTCCAGACCATTTAAGGCCAAAATCTTTCCCTTGAAGTGAATTTCGCATAACATAATCAACAACCAACCTAAAGAGAAAAGGAGACAAAATGCACTCTTGTCGAATACCAGAAGTAATGCTAAACCAATTGCTACAAGACTTACCAACTCTCACACACGACTCAGTGTTATTATAGAGAGCTTTCATTATGTTAACTAACTTATCTGGTATACCATATGATCTCACAATCAACCACAAATTATGACGATCAACAGAGTCGAAAGCCTTTTTGAAATCAACAAAGCTAGCAACCAAAGGTTTCTGAAACTCTAAACATTTCTCAAGAATCTGCCTAAGTGAAAATATCTGATCCACATATTCCCTACCACTTCAGAATCCACATTGCTCTTTACGCAATTGCCTGTCAACCAGATTCTTAATTCTATTAAGCACAATTATGGAAAGAACTTTACCTGGAACAGAGAGTAGGCTGATACCCCTATAGTTATCACAAGAACTGCGGTCACTTTTTTGAAAATAGGGATAATAATAGCTCTGGTAAAATCTTAAAGAACCATGCCTTTATCATAAAAGTTATTCAAAATTTCAGTCATCCAAGTGGTAACCGAAACATTCCCAGCTCTGAGCATTTCCGTAGTAATTTCATCTGTCCCTGGGGATTTATGAAGTTTAAGTTTAGAAATAGCCAAAATAACTTCAGATTGTGTTATAGGGCCAACATTAAAGCCACCAATGCATCTATCATCATTACAAACAATGGGAGTAGAATTAACCACATTGTTTAGAACATCACTGAAATGCTCAGCCCTAGTGATGACAGAATCCTCACCTTCTATAACCTTACCTTGTTTATCCTGCAATCCTTGTATGCCTGTCCGTTTTCTACCACATAAAACATTAATTATCTGGTACAGCTCTCTGCTGTTGTGCTGCCTAACTGTTTCCTCAGCTTTGTCAGCCAAACCATCAAGCCAAAGATTCTTATCAGCAGCTAACTGATCTTTTACACGTTTATTAAGTTTTCTGTAATGCTTTCTATTAGGACTAATAGGGTATTGATTAAGGACATTCCTGCAGTTCTTTCTTTCCGAAATAAGCTCAAGTGCCTTATCACTCAGATAATTCTGCCCCTTCTGTTCCTTTTGTACTAAAAGAGTATTGTTAGTGTCCAAAAAAGCCTGTTTAAAATGATCCCATTCTTCCTCAACTTCAGTATTAAGCAAACCATGACTGTCATAATGACTAAGTAACTTATCATGGTAAGCTTTAGCTATAACTGGGTCTTTCACAGCTTCAGTATTAAAGGTAAATTTTTTAAATTTAGCACAACACTTTTGAAGTTTAAGTTGCAAGACACTCTTAACAAGGTAATGGTCAGATTCAATTTCAGCTTCCCTATATGCCCTGGTATTTCTAACAGAACTAGCCCATTTGCTGTTAATTAATATATAATCAATCATATTCCTATGCAGCCCATCAGGTGAAACCCATGTGTACTTATGTATGTCGCGGTGTTTGTAATATGTGTTAGTTATTCTGAAACCATTTAGTTTACTTACCTGTAGTAGACATTGCCCATTGCCATTGCAGCTACCAATACCAAAAGGGCTTATCATCCCTCCCCAAAGGTTAGAGTCAGTACCAACTTTGGCATTGAAGTCACCTAGAACAAGTGTAACATCTCCTTTCCTGACAGAATTCAAAATATCCTGAAGTTGTCTGTAAAACCTATCCTTCTCATCCTCATTGGCATCCCCAGTGGGGGTATAACAGCAGATAACATTCAAGTCTTTAATGCTTGTCTGAAATTTTGCTGTAGGAAACCTTTCATTAATGCACTCATATCCTAGAAGAGCATCACTAGCATGTCTGCTGAGCAGCAGACCCACGCCTTGGTGATACTTTCGATCCTCCCTTCCTGTAGAGAGAAATTTAAAGTTATTTTTAAGTATCTCACCTTTACCTGTCCATCTGGTCTCTTACAAGCCTAAAATATCTATGTTATAGCACTGGAATTCCTGCATGAGGACATCAAGAGAATAATCTCTATGTAATGTCCTCACGTTCCACGTTCCTGCAGAGAGAAAATGTTTAGTAGGATTTCTAAAGAAACTAGGTTTATTGAGATAGGTAGCGCCAACAATATCAAACAGCCTCCTGATCGCAGGCATGGGGCAAAGATCTGTTTCTCCTTCGCTAAAGGCTGAAGTCACCGATGCTTGTAGGAACTTGAGGCACCACCTTTTCAAGTGGATTTTTCAAGAGCCATATGGTCTGCCTGAGACACATTACTCCAGTTTAGGATTGACAATGCCCAACTAGCTAAGTGAGGTTCAGATACCTGCGATGGCCTCTGATTAGGATTATCCACCAGCTGATATAATGTATCCCATGATTCTGTTCACTTAGGGCTGGCAACCCAGAAGCAAACAGAAAACACAGCAGCAAATTCTCCCTCAACAGATGCCCACCAGTGCAGCAAGTCCAGGATCCATAATCAAGCTCAAATCCATAAACAAGTCCAGTCTAGTAGGTATAAATGGTCAGCACTAGGACCCTGTGAAGTTGACCACTCCTCAGCAGGTTTGAAAAAAAAAGAAAAAAGTGGCCATAGATGACCAGATCAGTAGGCCATACTGAACTGGCAGCCCTCCCCTTCCATTCCCTTCCAAAAGAGAATATCTCTTTTGAAAGGTACTAACGGCCTGCACCACGAGAAGGCGGGGTCGGACATTAGGTGTAGACCTAACATTTATTACAAACAGCACGACATACATAAGTACAAGTGGGTTTCACCAGATGGGCGACATAAGAATACGATTTTCACACTTATGAAGTGTGCTAAGCTTAAGAAAATTACCTTTAACACTGAAGCTCTGAAAGACCCAGTTAGAGCTAAAGTTTACAATGATAGGTTACTTAGTCATTATCACAGTCATGGTTTGCTTACTATTGAAGTTGAGGAAGAATGGGGCCAATTTAAACAGGCTTTTCTTGAAACTAACCATACTGTTTTAGGAAAAAAGGAGCAGAGGTTCCACAGTAGGTGGATGCACATGTTAACAGTGCAGCATGCTCCCAGTCTATGGTTGTTGCATGCTGTATTGCCAGCTCAGTAGTAGCAGTCATTAGTTTGTTTTGGCTGACATCTGTCTGATGCTCTTGTGAACCTCTCCTGTAGAAAAAGTAATTATTTGACAAATGTAGGGGAAATCTGTATATGCCAGATTTTTGAAGGAGGCTAAATTTGTCTCTGTCCCATTTTATAATTTTCTTCAGATTTTGAGCTGGGCTGAAAATTTTTTTTATTTTTGTGCTCTGAGTAATTTGTGGAATCATTCGCTTAGATCAGGAATGTAAGATACAGATCTGGCAAGGTTGTCTGCTCAGAATCAATGATTGGGAAGAGAACCAAATCTCTTCTGTTGTCGTTTCTATGATTATTGATTAACGTTTCTATTGCTTTTGGGTAGAAGCCATGGGACACAGCAATGGATTGAATGTTTTGAATTTCTTTTTAAGCAAATATATGTTTGATAATATGGTGAAAGCCGTATGGATGAGAGAAAGGAAGGCTGCAACACCCATGGGATGCATGAGTCTGCATTTATGATGGAGGGGATGTAGATAGGCTTTTGATATATTGATGTAGTCAAGGCTCCTGTATCACCTTTTTTGGATAAATACATCTAAATATGGGATGACATTGCTATTTTCCTCCTCCTTAGTGAAACTCAGAATAGATATTGTTGGCTGTATTAATCAGGCAGTTTAATTGTTCATTGCTGTCATTCCAAATTAAAAATATATTGTCAACATAATTGGTTGGTTGTTTTGGGTTTTATGGCGCATGGGTGACTAGGCTATAATGCAGCAAACAGAAGGCAAAATAAATGATAAAAGATATGCAACCCACAACCAAATTTAAAATACAAGCGATATAATATAAAATGATAAAACAACAAATAACAAGTGTATATCTACAAAAGAAAACAGCTTGAAAAATACAAGTTATAACAATCCCAGGTGTAAAAGACCTGGGCAATACAAAATATTAGGTAAAATCACAATCTAGTAAAATAACCACAATATTTTAAAAAGGAAAAAACTGATGATAAAAAGCAATGATCAGTTAAAAGATGTCCGAGTGTAAGAGGCTCGGAGGCAAAATCATGAAAGTTAAAATACATTTTACGTTCAAAATTAAAAGCTTCACATTCGATTAAAATATGTTTAACAGATAAAAGGGTGTCACAAAACTCGCACTTAGGTATGTCGTCCACCCGTAGAAGAAACGAATGACCTAAGCAGAGTCAAGAAAGGACAACTTCCTCCTTGAGAATACTGTGGTAACAGGACTGCCATGGTTAGATGATAGGTTTGATCTCGAAGAGGTTGTTGGTAAGCTGTTCTGACCAACATCTCTGCCACTGTGCCCGAAGCTCGATTGTGAAACGCTGCCAGAAATCCAGGTATGGAACCAGCAGCGGAGGATGGTGGTGATGGCTGCCAGATGATGGAGCTGCTGGCGGACCTTGGAGAGAAGAGGATGAGGCCGATGCCTCACTGAGATCAAAGCCTGTAGCGAGCTAAGCGAGTCGGTGTAAAGCACACACCGACGATGATGCTTAGCCACCACATGATCCAAGGCGAGGCTGCATTTTAGATGCATATTGTAGGGACAACTGCTGATGGCGAAGAGATAAAGAGGGTTCGTCAATCTCAACATAGAGACTTTGGACCGGTGAGGTGAGGAAGGCTCCCGTGCAAACACGGAGAGCCTGGTGATGGAGGAAATCCAGCACCTTCACCACCGAATCCCTGGCAGAGTTGTACACCTGGGATCCATAGTCCAGTTTCAATCGGACAAGTGCACGGTAGAGGCGGAGCAAAGAACATCGGTCTGCCCCCCAAGAAAGGGAGGAGAGGACCTTGACGATGTTCAATGCCCACGTGCACTTGGGCCTGAGATGTCGTATGTGTGGAAAAAAGGTCAATTTCCGATTGAATATGAGACCGAGAAATTTGGTCTCTGCCACAACTGGAATGATGTTACCCCCGAGCCGGAGCTCGGGATCCAGGTGAAGATTATGCTTGCAGCAAAAGTGCACACAAGCGATCTTCTGTGGGGAGAACCGAAACCCGCTTGCCATTGCCCAAACAGAAAGATTGTTCAGGGCAATTTGCAGTTGTCTTTCATTGACCCTCACGCTGGACGAAGAGCAAAAGATGCTAAAGCCATCAACATAGAGGGCATTGCCTACTGATGGAGGAAGTTGTCTAGTAATAGAATTAATCTTGACAGCAAAAAGTGTAACACTCAGAATGCAGCCTTATGGCATCCCCAGTTCTTGGGGGTACGACTGCGACAGAGTGTTACCAACACGGACACGAAAAGAACGTTTCAATAAGAAGTTGGAGATGAAGATCGGCATGTGACCTCTCAAGCTGAAACTATGAAGGTCATGAAGAATGCTGAATCTCCAAGCTGTGTTGTACGCTTCTCGATGTTGAAAAAAATGCATAAGGTGCTCTCTACGTAAAAATGAATTTCTGATAGCCAATTCGAGGTGTATCAGATGGTCAAGAGTTGACCGTTGCCTGCGAAAGCCACACTGGGTGTTGGAAAGAAGGTTGTGGTGTTCTAAATACCAGATGAGTGTGGCATTTACCATTCTTTCCAACACCTTGCACACACAGCTCATCAACACAATGGGACAATAATTCGAAGGAATCTTGGAATCCTTTCCTGGATTCAGGAAGGCCAAGATGATGGCCTCCCACCAGGAGTCCGGAAACTGCTCCTTGAGAAAATGCGATTGAGGAGTCGGAGCAGTTGATCCTTACTCGATGGTGAGAGATGTTGGAGCATTGCATAATGGACATTGTCCGGCTCTATAGCAGATGCACGAGGAGTGCAGAGCAAGGCGAAGCTCCTCCGCTGTGAATGGCCTGTTGTACGATTCCAGGCCATTCGAGTGGAAGGACAGCAGGGAGCGTTCCGCCCTGCACTTCTGGGCGAGAAACTCGGGGGAGTAAGAGGAAGAAGAAGAGATGGAGGAGAATGACTCCCCCAGAGTGTCGGCAATTGCTTTGGGATCAGCAATTGCCTGTCCATTGTGCTCCAGGATCGATAATGAGTGGGATGTGTAGTTCCCACCCATCTTCTGGACTTGATCCCACACAACCTTAGAACTGGTCATGCAGGTGATAGAAAATGTATATTTGATCCAAGATCCCTTCTGGCTATGGTGTTGGATAAAATGAGCTTTCGCCCTGGCGCGTTTGAACTTTTCGAGGTTGGGGGATGTCGGATATCTCCGAAACACCTCCCAAGCCTTGTTCTGAGCCTTACAAGCTGTGGTGCAATCTGGATTCCACCACGGTTTTGGAAAACGAGGAAACCGTGTCAAAGTTTCAGGAACTATTGATGCAGCTGCATCTACGATACAGTCCGTTATCTCCGCTACTGCCACAGTGATTGGCTCCTGGCTGACAGAGTAGTCATCGAGCTGAGAGAGCAGCTTGAAACCACCCCAGTCAGCGCGATCAAGTCTCCACCGTGAGGCGCGTGAAGAGCTGCAAAGTCCCCCATGGGAGATGGTGCAAAGCACGGTGAGGTGATCGCTTCCGTAAGGGTTGTCCTCAACCTTCCATGTAAAGAGTGGAAGAATTGAGGAGGAGCAGATGGTCAGGTCAATGGCAGTGAAAGTGCAGGTTGGGGAGTGAAAGTAGGTACTGACACTGGTGTTCAACAGGGAGAGAGAAGGATCCAGGAGGTGAGGGATCCAACAGGGAAAGAGAAGGATACCTGTTGGTGTCAGTACTGCCCCATAATGGACTGTGTCTGTTGAAGTCCCCCATGATGAGGAAGAGGGGTGGCAGCTGCGAGACGATGTCATCAATGTCTTCCTGGAAGATGATGCTCCCAGGTGGAAGATATACAGAGCAGACAGTCAACAAGAACCCCACAAAGAGGCGGATGGCTACCGCCTCTAAGTTGGTGGTGAGGGGTACTACCTGGAATGGAGAATGGTTGCTCACAAGGATGGTGACACCCCCGTGAGTTGGACCATCTCCATCCCAGTCCCGGTGAACTATTGTAAAGTGCCAGATCGTGGGATCTGTGACTGGCTGCAAGTATGTCTCCTGCAGGCACACACAGATGGGCTGGTGTGCCTGAAGGAGTGCCTTGATTATGTCAATATTCCTCTGAAGTCCACAACAATTCCCTTGTAGGAGTGTGGCCATCTCAGGACTTCGAAGAATGGGCAGACGACGAATTTCTATTCAGCTTAACTGCAGCAGTGGACAGTTTAGTGAATAGGAGGTGGTCAGTATCCATGTCTTCAGAGTCGTCCGAGGGGCATGGATCAGTGACTGCCCTTTGTGGTGCAGGGATTTTCTTTTTTGGCCCTGGTGGGGGCCCCTTCGGTTTGGAAGGTCTTGCTGTCAGGACGGGGAGCAGGAGGCCTTCCGGTGGAGGTGGAAGGCTGAGTTGCAGGAATGGAAACCAGGGTTGATGTCGAAGTCGACACTACCCTCGGTTTCGCCTGTATCAGGAGGTACTTAGCTACAGGTGAGAAAGACTCAGTAGGTGTTACACTGATGTCCGTCTGCATTGCAACCAAAGTCATTGGAACAATGGGCTTTCCAATGACAGCACTGGCATAGGACACCTTGCCAGGTGGGGCGGGCAGTGCAGCAGGCTTTCTTGCCTCAGCATAAGAGATGTTGTTCATGACCTTGAGGCATTGTACATCCTTTTCCTCCTTCCACTTCGGACAGTCACGGGAATATGCTGGATGTTCCCCACTACAGTTCACACAACATACCTTTACTGCTGTGCAGTCAGGATTGAGATGATCCTTACTGCCACAGCAAGCACAGGTGGGTTTGCCCCGGCATGCTCTGCGGGCATGACCGTATATCTGACACTGAAAGCGGCACAGAGGGTTTGGTATATATGGCCATACCTCACAATGCAAGTAACCTGCCTTGATGGAAGAAGGCAGGTGTGGCATGTTCAAGGTAACAATCAATACCCAAGAGGGTACAAATTTACCATCACGGCGAGTCAAAACCCGGTGGACCACTGTTACTCCTTGAGGTGTGAGCTCTGAAAGGATTTCCTCCCCGGTGACTTTGAGGAGGCCCCACTCAGTGATCACACCCCAAGAGGAATTCAAAGTTTTGTGGGGAGTGACCTCGACAGCCACCCCATCAATCTCTGTAACCTTAAGGAGTAGTTCTGAATGTTTTGAACAGCGGTCTCAACCTGCAAGTTGCCTGATCTTAAGCGCTTGACGGATTTCGGCTCTCCTGCAAGACCTTTCAAACCTTTGTTGACAAAAAAAGAGGACATGTCCCCAAGTACCTGATCGCCAGTGGAGTGGATGATCAGGAATCTCTGGAACGAAGACACAGACAAAGAAGATGATTACATTGATAACTGAGTCAATGAGGAAGATGGGGGCTCATGTGAGCCCTCTTAGATGCATTGATTACATTTATTTCATCATCTACTCTCAGGCTTGTTTTTGTATGGTTCAGTGCCCGCTGTCCTTTTCCCCTCCACGAAACCCAACAAGGGGATGCCCAGTTGGGCACCAGGGCTACACAGGCACTATACCCATACAGACAGTGAGCCAAGCCCTCACAAATAAACAAAAGGAAAATGAAAAGAGAAATGTACAGAACAAAAATATTCTACACAAAAGAAACAAAGCGAAAAATATCAAAATTGTGAATGGCCGAACTGGCCTCACAAAGAAAGGATAACGGCAAAAGGAAAATAAGTTGTGAGGAAACTTGCAAATCTGTACCCAGACCGTGGACAAGGTTACTCACTGTGCTACATAGTTGACCCTAGCAGAACCTGCCCACCAGCTGATTGCTCCTGGGGGGGCCACCCCAGGAGCTCCCGTTTACTGGAAGCAGAGGCCATTTTCTCTTGTTAGTGTTGTTTTGGTTGGCAAATCCACTATTGTTGAGGGAGCTGGGTTTTCATGTCATCTTGCATTAGTGTCACAATTGTTAATTTTTTTTCTTTTCTCTTTTCATTTATGACGAGCTTCCATGAGAATGTAGGTCGACATATTTCATCAATACATCTATTCAGAACTGTTATAGGTGTTTATTTTCGTATGTGGTTAGTTGCTCATATAACTACAGTTTTTCTTGTGTAAAATTAGTTATTTAATTCTCTATGACACTGTTAAACGTTTTTAAGCACTTCAACACATGGACTATGCTATCAAGTATCAACAGTTATTAAGGAAAGATTTACGTACTGTACTGTAGAGGATAGGTAGTAACAGGAACTTCTGGGATGATTTCAGTGACAAATTTAATAATCGACGTTCTTGCCAGCAAATGACGTCTCAGTGGAGATTAAAAGAAGGATAACAGATTCCAATGGTCTACCCACCTTGGCGAAGAAAATAACCATTTATACTTTTGATAGCATAGAATGTTTAAAAAAGTTTTTGATCCATGATGCACATTTCACACCCTTATTTTCGGCGCTTCATCATGTGGGAAGTGAGCAGCTTAAGCTAATGCAGGAGTGGCAGTTGGTTGTTGAGCAGGTGGGAAGGGTGGGGTGCCATATATTGAATTGTCAGTGGTTCAGCTCTGAGGATCGAAGTGGTCAGCGGATGTGTGGGTGACCATAATGCAATCTGCATGTAACAGAGGTTGGGAGAGGGTGTGGGATTATGGGAAATTGCCGAGATCTGCAAGTGTCGAGGGAAGCTTCACTATTTGTGGATAGTAATTCATAATTATAATGAGTGGGGTACTTTTAGTGAATTTATATTCGTAAACTGAATTTTGGGGTTAAGATAATTATGTTAGTGAGGGTTTGAAAATAATGGTTTTCATATCAGTATTGCTATTGGGAGTTGTGTGTGTGGGGGGGGGAATACATTAATCACCAATTTTAGGATGCATTATGGAAGTGTTCTAAAGGTTTGGTGGGTGTGCATTATGCAGGTGGCAGATGGGGATGAGTAATGAGAGAGGAGAGTGTTTAGGGGGCATGGTATTTCCAAAGGTGTATGTTATATCCCCTAAGGATCAGATGCCATGCTGGGGGGGAGGGGGACAATGTCTGTGTTGCAGAATTTGGTCGGTTTTATGTTAATGAGGATATTTTCTGTGACGGTTAGTTGGAATTTGGTAGGTGGGGATATTATAATTTTAGCAAAGTGAAAATCAGTGGGCAGATTGTTTTCAGTGATTGCTTGAGATAGTGCGGTTTTTTGTAGTTTATTTAAGATATTGCATTTATAATCTTTAAGTTGGGCGTTAAATGGGCATGAGGTTTTACGTATGTATTTGTCTTTGGCGAAAATTTTACCTGTGGGTTCTTTGAGTTGTATGTAATAAACTCCTTCAGAGCTGGGTATATGGTCGCAATCATTTCGAATGAGTTTGTATATAGTGTGTAACATTTTAATTGGGACTTTATAATGGAAAGGTTTTAAATTATTTTTAACAGAATATGTGAAATTATTATTGATGTATGGTAGGGCTATTGTGTATTTTTACATTTCTTTATTTACAGGTGTTGGAGGGTTTTGGGATTGTTTGCATTTGATTTGTTTGTGAATTTTGCTGATGGCATGTGAGGTATATCTGCCCTGTTCAGCGAGTTCAAAAATGTAAAACTCGCTGAACAGGGCAGTTAAATAGATTACTATTGCACCTTACATTTTTGAAAACCACTAAAAATTACCAAGTAACCTCTAAATGGATACAACTACCCACATATAAATTTCCACATATCTGTCACACACAATTTGCACAGCTGAAACCAAATTAATTAACAGAACCATAAGACATCTAAGAAAACAAATTACACTGCTCTCAAAAATTAGGGGATATTTCAAAATGAATATGAAGCGATAAAAAAAAGAAGCATTTGATTTTATTTTTATAAACAAGAACATCAGAAAAGCAAACGACAAGTCAAAGAAAGTTGTTCTTCGATTATGCAAATGAGATGCGAAACCAACTTTTATCTCATTGGTGAAAATGAACTATGCAAAAGGCTGAAAGTACTGGAGTATCTGCACGTTCCCTGATCTTGAAAGTGCACATCCTGCAATTTTCCAACCTCGTAATGCCCCTGCAACACGATTTGACCGAATGCGAAGTCTGGAGAGCCATAGGACGTCTTGAAGCTGGTCAAACAAAGAAGACAGTGGCAACAACACTTGGAACATCCCAAAGTGTGATTAGCAGACTGTGAAATCGCTTTCAAGAGACTGGCACAGTATGAAGAAGACGAGGGCAGGGTCGCCCATCTGCCACAACAGCAAGATATGACCGCTACTTGACCTTATTGACAAGAAGGAACATGCGCAGCAATGCAACCGAGCTGCGGGGACAGTTTCTTGCTGCCAGTAAACGATGGATATGCACCCAGATCATACAAAAACGGCTCCATCGTGTTGGACTGCATGCCCGACCAATGGTATGCATTCCATTATCTGCTGAACACCGTAGAACCCATAGAAGGTGGGGCTGATGAGCATCGTCATTGGACCCGTGATGAGTGGTTAACTGTCCTCTTCTCTGATGAGTCACGGTTCAGTCTGCAGCCTGACAATCATCATGTCCTGATCTGGCGTGATCGAGGAACACAGGAGAATCCACATTTCATGCGAGAAAAGGACTCCTTCGGTGGTGGTGGTAGAATCATGGTGTGGGCTGGCATCAGCACTGGTGGTCATACCAATCTCCATGTCATCAGAAACGGATTGCTGACTGCTGTCAGATATTGAGATGAGGTCCTGCACCCTATAGTGGTACCCTATGCTGGAGCAATTGGAAACAACTTTCTTTTCATGGACGATAATGCAAGGCCCCACCGTGCGCATCTCATCAACAACATGCTTCAGGAGGCAGGAATTGAATGCATGGACTAGCCTTCACGTTCTCCAGACCTGAATCCCATTGAACATGCTTGGGATGCACTGGGAAGATGTCTGGAAACCGTCCAATGCCTCCCACAACACTTCTTGAGCTGGAAGTTGCCCTGGAGCAAGAGTGGCAGAGGACCCCACAAGAACTGCTGGACATTCTGATCCTGTCCATGCCCCATCGCTGTCAGTGTGTTTTGGTAGTCTTGGGTGACCATACACCCTACTGAACAGTCAATGTGTGGCCCTCTCATCCAGTTTGACATGCTTCTGTTCACCCCCACCAATATGTCACTTGCTACTCAATCACGACAATTGAGTTTGCATCTCATTTGCATAATCAAACAACTTTCTTTGACTTGTCATTTGCTTTTCTGATGTTCTTGTTTAATAAAAAAAATTCAAATGCTTCTTTTTTTTATCACTTCATATTCATTTTGAAATATCCCCTAATTTTTGTGAGCAGTGTAGTTATGTGGAGCAAAAAACATATTCCCAATATTTGTTACTCACCACTCAGTTATCCAATAAAGAATTTGACCATCTCCTTGGACAAATACATAACCTTATAGATCGAGACACAGAACAAATACTCAAGAGACACACCTATAAACTTAATAACCTTACAAATTTACACCAGAGATACCACACCTTAGCTCCACATAAGCATCACAACCCACCCTAACCTACATTCCCCCATCCTGGAGATCCTAATACCACCACAGCTCACAACCCACCCCCACCAACCTATAACTCATATACCTCACAGATCAACACCAACACCCAACAGAAATTTATAATTAAAGATCCTAAAGACCATAACCACTGCATACCTTGTGCCCTTACCACCCCTGCACAAAATCAACACACAGTTAACACAATAATAAACCCAATACCTGAACTATACAAAGACAAATTAATATTTAAATTCTATTGCAGCATTCAGGCATACAACAATACCCAACCTGATACCAACACTCTAAATAAAATCAAAATGCTCCAAAACTGAAAAAAGATAATAGCATTAAAATAATACTCACCAATAAAACTGATCAGTTGGTATTATTAGACACAAATAACTACATCAGTAAATCAAAACTAACCCTTGACAAACTACAAGCATCGGAAATCACATACGACCCACTCCCTATAAATTTAACTAAACTTGCACACTAGAAAACTGAGCTTCCCTCGACACTCACTGATCTTGCCGATTTCCCATAATCCCACAACATCTCCCAACCTCCGTCACATGCAGATCACATTACAGCCACCCACACATCTGCCAACCACTTTGATCCTCAGAGATGAACCACTGACAATTCAATTTATGGCACCCCACCCTTTCCACCTGCTCAACAACCAATTGCCTCTCCTGCATTAGCTTAAGCTCCTCACTTCCCACCTGATGAAGCACCAAAAGTAAGGGCGCAAAAAGCTCATCATGGATCAAAAACGTTTTTAAGCACTATGCTATCAAAAGTATAAATGGTTATTTCCTTCACCAAGGTGGGTAGACCATTGGCATCCGTTATCCTTCTTTTAATTTCCACTGAGACGTCACTTGCAGTCAAGAACGTCGATTATTAAATATGTCACTGAAAGCATACCGGAAGTTCCTGTTACTACCCATCCTCTATGGTATGGTTGTTGAGCAGGTCTTTTTAGTGTTCTTTTATTTTTACAGCTAGAGAACGCTTGGTTTTACCATACTATGGTTGGGATTCATTTTCATTAAACAGAATAACTGGGATGTAAACACCACCAGTTTTCTATTTAGGATCTTGGTCATTTTTTTACCATACGAAATACATTGAATGCTGCTTTTACTGAAACTTTAAAAATGTACAGTCTCATGATATTCCTCAGTTTCTGCTAGCCAAGGGATTGGAGGTATACTAAAGTATATTTATTTTTAACAGCTTGCCTCTGTGCCAGTGTTTTGTGTATTTTTGAGAGTGGTTTCTGCATTTATATATTTGGCTTCATGTTTGGCTCTTGTAATGATGGCTGTAAGATATACTGCTTTCTGAGCTGTAGTAAAAATGTATTGCTGTTCTTGGGTCCACCCTCCTCTGGTGGTGGCACATTGCAAATTTTGTAAGAAAGCTGTACATAAGGTTCCTTTCTTTTGTTCCAGAGGATGTTGTGAACTATACAGAAAGAAATTGCAAAGGGGCAGATGGCTTATGGTATACTTGTAAGCATATTTTATTGTCTTTTTGATGTAAGTGCATATGCAAGAAAGGCAGTAATCGATTTTCTTCAAATTCAGCAGAAAAGTTGATACACTGCTCAGAGTAGAAATCACAACACTGTGAAGGAAGTGATGTATATGCCCAAAACTGACGCGATGGAAGCTATGAGGATAGATGTGCAAAAGATAAAAAAAACAGAATGTTAGAATGCAAGGTACATGGATTTATTGCAGATTCATCAGTACGTAGGAGGCCTACCTCAGGCAGTTATGCAAGCTTGTACACATCTCAGAATTCCATCAAGCAGATGGTTAATAATGTCCTGAGGTATGGCATTCCAAACAGCATCCAATTGGATATGCAACTGTACAGGTTCACCACCTGAGGGAGCTAGCGAAGGCAGTGACACACTGACACACAAGGTCCCACACATGATCAATGGGCAACAAGTCTGGGGAGTATGGCAGCCATAGGAGAATTATCCATCATTCCATGAGCAGTGTGGGGTGGCATTGTCCTCCTGCAGAATCAGTCTAGGCATAGTGGTACGAAAGGGTTGTACCATAGGATTAACAATGTCATCGATGTAACTTTTCACCATTAGTGCACCAGAAATATGGAGCAGAGGTATCTGACTGCCATATGTGATGTCACCCCATACCATTGTACCATGGTGGGAAGCCATATGGTGGCTAATGGAATAGCTGCCTCATGCATGAAATACCTCATGCTGCTGACATGCACCATTTATTAAGTTTCATGAGGACAAACAGACATCTGGTATGTTGAAACAGAATTGGTACTCGTTTGTGAAGAACACTTTCCTGTATTCTGTAGTCAATGTTGCCTTGCTCAACACCATTGGAGATGGCATAATTGGTGATATCACTGAAACGGCAGATGCTGGACTGGATGTTTCATCCTCATTCCTGCATCATGCAAATGTTGTCTAATGGTTTTTGTGGAGACCACAGTACCTAAAGCAGTACTGTACAAGTCCACAAATCACTCTGCAGCATAGTTGCTATGGTGAAAGGGTCACAATTGACCCTCTTACGGAGCATACAATCCTTACGTCATGTGGTGTGCCATGTTGGTCCCATACTGTCCTTCATGTCATTTGGTTCCATGATGCTGGATGAGATGCACCATTGCACTGTGATCACATTGTGTTCCATGTTTGCAGTGATCGCTTGAAGGCTCAATCCGAGCAATCACATATCAATGATTTGCTCTCTCTCAGAAGGTATCAATTGCACATAAGGGTCCTACTTACATCTCCAAGGCAAGTTCTGAACATTTTCGCAGAATGCACTCCAACCTTGCTGTCGGTCGTGCTGTGATATGAGCTCGGGGTCACCAGGTATTTATTCACAACTTGGCCAGGTGTCATGCATGCATTCGCTGTGTAACTTTGATCATTGCATATCTCTGATGGCCAATTGCCTCCTGAAATTCACATATCTCTACTTCCATTCCTTCTTGGATTTTCTTTTTTTTTTTTTGTTGTCATGCTGCCTTTGGCATACGATTAAAGTGTCATTGATATACCTTCCATAGTATGGCAGAGGAGGAGAGACTGCATGGCTAAAGGTATTCTCTGTATGTCATATGACAACTTTTGCTAAGAGTTTGGAAAGTTGGGAGCCCATTGGAACTCCATTTTTTTTTTGTTAACATATTTCTTCATTGAAAGTATAAAAATTGTTCTTGGTAATTAGCTTGAGAACAGTAATGATACTCTCTAGCTGTAGTTCATCTATATCTTGTGAACCAGATAAGTTATTTTTTATCACAGCAAAACTATCTTGTAGAGGCATATTGGAATATAGTTCTTTTATGCCTAGTGAGGCCATTTTATAGTTGGGGTCAGCTCCTAAGTGGGCTAAAACTTCTCTCATTTGTAAGGGATTATTTATGGTACATTCTGCAGGAGGATATTTTTGTAAGAATTAAACATTGCTCACTCAAGTTTGACAGTAGGTGCATTGCATTTATCAACCAGTGGCCTCAGAGGGATATCAGGCTTATGCAACTTGGCTTTTATGAACAAGCACGGGATTGCAGGATACATAGGTGTATGGCATTGTTGCTATATACAATTTGGCAAGTGCCATGATTTTTTAGGTGGACAAGTTGAGTGATAATCTTGCTAGAGGGATCTTTAGTGCTTTTGGCACTATCCAGTTCTATTATCACATTCAATATTTTTTCATCAATTTGTTCATTAGTTATGTAAACATCAGTATCAATAGTGGCAGTTTTACCATGGTGGCAGTTTTCTCCACTGCATTTGATACTAACATTTCATTACTTTTGATTGTATTATGGCAAGCTTTATAAATATGTTTGTTTTGCAGGTATTTTTTGTGCTCCACTTCTTTATTAGCTTGATAGGTGCGGTAGTCTTTGTCTCTAACTCTGTCCTGATATTAGGTGGGTATGTGATTAATTATAGGTTCAACACTAGAAATCAAACCTTTAACCAGCAACAGTTATGCCAGATAGGCAAATTTTGGACAATTTTGTAAGATATTAATTTCCTGCTTATTGAAATGGTGTTCTGTCAAGTTAACAAATGAGATATATTCAGGATTTCATCAGGATAATCACAGTGGACAAAACTGGCCATACATGTACTGATACTGATTACAACTCTCTTGTGAGCAGGAAAGGACCTAAAAATTTTGGGGAACAGTACAGTATTGCATTGAGCCAGAAAGTGCTATTTTGCTAATGTATTGTGCAATTGCTATTTTGCTTGCTGCTTGGTGCAAAACCCTGATGACCATTTGGTGAAAGGAGGTGAGTTGTTCTTGACGTAGGATCCAGGTAGGTCTTTAATAATATAACAACATAGAATTGGAATGGGTTAAATTGACTTCAATATTTAAATTTTTTACCTCATTCCCCTGAATTCAACACAAAAATTCATTAAGTTTACTTACATTGGTGTTCAATTTGTTCACATAAGTCCTTAATTGTTTTTTCCCTTAACTCTTCTCGTCTCCTTTTCTCAGCTTCCCATTGCTTTTCCCTCTTTTCCCACATTTTTTCTGAATCATCTTGATAGTACTTTTCCATTTTTTGCCCAAATTCTGCTTCTTTTTTAATCTGTTCTTTCAAATACATCAAATACTGCTGTTGTTCCTTCCACAAGGTTTGCTGCAAAATATTAAATCAGATTTCTTAAATATGTACAATTATAAAATACATGATTTTTTTTTAAATAATTTGTTGAAAAAAATTGGTTGTCCTGAATGGGATTTAAACCCACATCTCCCAGAAGTATGCTGGGCATTATAACTGCTACACCACCAGAAGCTCTCAGTCTGTGAGTGTGAGCGACAAATATTACTACCATAATATGTGGCAGCTTGGCTGTCCAATTCCTGATCATAGATGGTGCAACTGGTGAATCAACAAAAAATACTGGAATGCTTATGTGTCACATTGTTGAAGAAATGATTTGCTTCTGGTGGTTTAGCAGTTATGACACCCATCATGATTCTGGAAGATATGGGTTCGAATTCCACTCAGGACAACAAATTTTTTTCGACTAATTATTTCAAGTGTTTCTTGTCTACAGGACATTTTCCTATGATACTTTATTACATGAATTTTTAACCTCTTAATCTATTTTAACAAACCACACCCATAACTTGAGCCCATTAATGGAATTACTTGGTCTTTCCACTAAGCTAGTAAGTGCAGTGGCAAAGCATGACTCTTTGAGTAGGGGTAGCAATTACCAAAACCAGTGATGCAACTAAATTGGAATGCTGTTCCAGCACTTGATGTTTCTGAATCACTAAAACAGAATGTTGTTTAAGTACTAGATATTCCTGAATTATTGAACTGGAATGCTGTTTCAGTACTAGATATTCCTGAATCACTGAACTGAAATGCTGTTCCAGTACCTGATGATGTTTCCGATTTGTTTAGTGAAAGTGATTCTGTATGTTTTAAATCAAATATTAGAACTATATATAGTCTAGTAACAAAGGAGGCAGGGATTCACCCTGCCATTGAGGAAAGTTATTTTTAAGAAACTACTTGTTAATTGGCATTCATGGTCAAGTGGTTAGCCTGCTTGATTACTATCCTAGGAACCTGGGTTCAAGCCCCAGGTAAAAGACATTAATATTTTCTTTCTGCTGAGGTCTCATGTTCCTCACAAACCTTCTCTATGGCATATTATATTGACAGGCTCCCATCAGATTTCTATGGCTAGCTACTTGTGTGATGGAGGATATGTTAATTTATTTGTTCAATAACTAATATTAATAAAAGTGTATAAGCACATGTATGGAAGATGTAAATTTTTGTCACCATCACTGTTATGCCAGATTTATATCATTTTACCTCTGAGCAGCATTTTTGTGCATACAATAGGCAGTGGCGATTATCCAATAAGTACATGAAATGTTCACCTAGAGGCTCAACATTCATGGGGGGCATCAAAGCTCAATTGTTTTTAAATATTTTATTTAGTAAAATATTTTGGAATCAATATAATCCACTACTTACATACATTTCTTGTGTTTTTTACTTAGCTTAATACCAAGTATAATGTGATTATGTTAAATACATTGCAAAGAATAGATATTTATTTCATGTTTAAAATTTATTTTTTTATTTATTATTCAGAATGTACAAGTTAATACAATACATATTAAACTTTCCATTTATGCATTTCTGTAATTCAATTTACTTAACCAGCTGCATACATTTTTTCCATTTAAAATTTGTAAAAAATGTTTGTAGATTTAGTACTTTTCCCTTCACCCTGATAGTTGGGAGCCTCTGGAACCTTCTACACCTAAGGCCATCAGATGACATGATCAGCCACTGACAATAGGCTAAAGGTCCAGGTCACAAGGGCCCTAAAGGGCTGAGTTGAGTCGGGAAACAGATCCACTGGATAACTGTTAAGAGACAAACAGAAATATCCCGTTAATCTCATCTGGCATGTCCTTTAATATACAGAGGGTAGGATTCTCCTGAGCACAGAGTCACAGCTTAACATGTCATCCAGTGGAAAGCAGTATTTACAAGCCCAACAGCATTCCCTTTCTCACCGAGAACAGTGTATGAGTTAACAGAAATAAATCTCAATGCTGGCACAGTTGGAACTTGTAACTGGATACATCAGAATACTAGTTTGGCATACTAAAAACTGAGCCCCTGCCCCCATACTACCCTCATCTGCTGAAACATAAAGGCTCTTCTGATCACTTTTGGTCAGTGTTGGAAAACATTTTGTGTAGCATAATGAAATAACAAAATAAATTTTTAATAATGATATGAATAGCATTCACAGAATTTTATGATATTTACAATGATAAACCTAACAAATGGAAAAAATAATTTCATTATTTTCACCATTTTCGTATTGATACACTTCAGATTTTCCTTTTATACACTGAAGTGTCATTGAATTAGGGATAGCAACTTAGTAATGTGTTGGGTCCCCTCTGGCCCTGATAACGGCTGCCACATGACGAGGCAAGGACTCCACAAGCTTGCATAAATGTTCCACAGATATTGCGACCCATGCATCCTCCAGAGCTGTCCACAATTCTCTCAAGGTCGTCGCTGATGGGACACGGGCCCAAACACTCTGTTCGACGGTATCTCAAAGATTTTCGATGTGATTTAAATCTAGGCCTCTAGGTAGCCAATTCATTATTTCAAAGTCAGCAGAATGCTCCTGCAACCATGCAGTAACCAATCTGGACCTGTAAGATGAACAGTTGTTTTGCTGGTAGACGCCATCTCCATGGCCATAAATGGGTTAAACGGTTAGCCAATGAGTTCTACGTACCAGGATGCATTGAGAGTCGACAGTATATGTACCAAAGATCCCACAGATGTCCAACTGAAGACACCCCAGGCCATCACTGAGTCAACACCAGCTTGTACTGTTCTGACCTGACATGCAGGATCCATGGCTTCATGGGGTTGGCATCATACACTCAATCTCCCATCGGCATGGTGAAGTTTAAAACATGATTCATCACTCCAGGCTATCTGTTGCCAATTTTTGATGATCCAGTTTTGATGTTCTTTAGCTCAGGCAAGACATTGAGCCCAGTGTCATGCCATTAGAAATGGGACTCTTGTAGGTCAGCAGCTCCCAAAGCAGAGATGATGAAGTGAGCATTGCACGGTCCGTGCACTAACTTCCCAGCTGGAACCCGCATTCAGATGGGAGGTGATTTCAGATAATGTCTGGCCCCTATCAGTCCGTATGATGCAGATCAGACACAAAGCCCACGATCATTCAAGACTGGTTGTCCTTTGCAGTTTGTCCAGGTGCTTGTTTTTTTTTTGTCAGAATTTTTATATTCACGGAACACTCTTGCAACTGTCATATGAGAAAATCCAAGTTCGTTGGCAATTTCAGAGATCAAGTGTCCCATCCATCAGGCACCTATGATCTGCCCTCTGTCAAATGCATCTAAATCCCACCCCTTTCCCATTATGCTTCTCACAATGAATTCTTGGGGAAGACAAAGCTGACAGGTACATATGACCAGAGTTTCAGCCACGCATGCGGCAAATGCAGGACTTGTGGTACTGAATTTGGATAATGTCTCCTATCCCTAATTCAATGGTACTTCAGTGTAAGATAGACTAAGAAACTTATGTGAAACAGAGCTGCTGTCTTAGTCACTTTCCTTGTTATTGGCACTCAGAGAAAGGGATTTGTGATAGCCAGATAACAGCTGCAGTGGAAAAGGGTCAAGAAGAAAAACAGGGCAATTACAATAGAGTGAAAATCTGAGACATTTCCACATGATCTGCTTAAACACTTGGAGCTGGAACTATATAGGTGGGCTAATTTAGGTATAAGACAGAGAATTGGAAGAGAGTACTATTAACCTAGACAATAGTAGAAACTTTTGGTTTTGGCCTCCCAACAAACCCTCAAGTTCTCTTCACTCCCCCTGAAACATTATCATTGTATATGTTTGCAAACCCATTAAGAGTCAGCCTCACCCTGTACATATGTTGAGAGAAAGAAAGGAGGTAGTTTTCAGGTTTCACTCAAGTAGTGGCAATGTATGTCTTGCAGCTCTTCAGTCTGCAACTCTTCTAAAAACAGTCTGTAAAAAGCTAAATAAGTAATGTTTTCAATTTTCTACTTATATTTATTCATTATATAATTTTTATGTTTATATTGAATGATTTTTAAAATTCCCACTCTTTGTATCTCAACTGTGGCATTCTGATGATATATTTTTTTTTTGCTTTGGTGCCGGTTGGTTGATTGTTTGGGGTTTTATGGTGCAAGGGCAACTAGGCCATAATGCACCAAACTAAAGACAATATAAAAGATAAAAGACATATAAACCCACATCATCATCATTATCCTCCTCCTCAAGCAGCCATGGGCTATGGAGGTCCGACCAGACAGTGCAATTTAGTTCTCCAAGCAAGTCTGTCCTGAGCTACATCTACTGCATCTGGCCACTGCACACCAAGTCTAACAAGGTCCTGTTTGACATTATCTGCCCAGCGAATCCTAGGTCACCCCTTCTTTCTGAGGCCTTTAGGCACACTGTTCATAACCCTATTCGCCAATCTATAATTATTCATACGGGCAACATGGCCAAACCAACGGAGTCTCTCTCTGCACAATATGCTGCTTAAAGGAGGTTGCATACTCCTTTCCTTAACCTCATCATTAGTTACAAAGTTGAACCACCTAATGCCCAAGATACTGCATAAGCATCTAGTTTCCTGTTATCTTGTTTACAAAGTGTCCAAGTTTCACTACCATAACTAACCCTAGAAAGAAGCAAACTATTATACAGTCTAATTTTAGTCTTTAGGTGTATACGCCTATTTCTCCACACTTTCCATAGATTCTTAAAAGCCCCAACAGCAATCCCTATTCATCTGTTAATCTCATGCCACACATCACCAGTATCTCTTACATAGCTTCCAAGATAATTAAACTGTGACACCTGTTCCAGATTGCAACCATTCAGATTAATTGAATCACAGCCTGCCTGACCAATTTTCATCACTTTAGTTTTCTCTCTGTTTTTAAACAAACCTACTCTACTACCAGTTTCATCAACAGCTCGAATGAAAGGAGTTCATCTCATCAACATCATTTGCCAAAAGGGCTAAATCATCAGCATAATCTAAATAAGAAATTTTAGTATCTCCAGTCCATTTAAGGCCAAAATATTTCCCTTGAAGTGAATTTTGCATAACCTAATCAATAACCAAGCTAAAGAGAAAAGGAGACAAAATGCACCCTTGTCGAACACCAGAAGCAATGCTAAACCAATTGCTACAAGCCTTACCAACTCTCACACACGACTCAGTGTTATTACAGAGAGCTTTCATTATGTTAACCAACTTGTCAGGTATACCATATGATCTCACAATCAACCACAAATTATGACGATCAACAGAATAGAAAGCCTTTTTGAAATCAACAAAGCTAGCAACCAAAGGTTTCTGAAACTCTAAACATTTCTCAAGAATCTGCCTAAGTGAAAATATCTGATCAACACATCCCATACCACTTCTGAATCCACATTGCTCATCACGCAATTGACTGTCAACCAGATTCTTAATTCCATTAAGCACAATCATGGAAAGAACTTTCCCTGGAACAGAGAGTAGGCTGATACCCCTATAGTTATCACAAGAACTGCAATCACCTTTTTTGAAAATAGAGATAACAATAGCTCTGGTAAAATCCTTAGGAACCATGCCTTTATCATAAAAGATATTCAGAATTTCAGTCATCCAAGTGGTAACCGAAATATTCCCAGCTCTAAGCATTTCCATAGTAATTTCATCTACCCCTGGGGATTTATGTAGTTTAAGTTTAGAAACAGCCAAAATAACTTCAGATTGTGTTATAGGGCCAACATTAAAGCCACCAATGCCTCTATCATCATTGCAAACAATGGGAATAGAACTAACCACATTGTTTAGAATATCACTGAAATGCTCAGCCCACCTAGCGATGACAGAATCCTCACCTTCTATAACCTTACCTTGTTTATCCTTCAATCCCGGTATACCTGTCTGTTTTCTACCACACAAAACATTAACTATCTGGTACAGCTCTCTACTGTTGTGCTGTCTAACTGCTTCCTCGGCTTTGTCAGCCAAACGATCAAGCCAAAGATTCTTATCAGCAGCTAACTGATCTTTTACACGTTTCTTAAGTTCTCTGTAATGCTTTCTATTAGAACTAGTAGGGTATTGATTAAGGACATTCCTGCAGTTCTTTCTTTCCAAAATAAGCTCAATTGCCTTATCACTCAGATAATTCTTCCTCCTCTGATCCTTTTTTCCTAAAAGAGTACTGTTAGTGTCCAAAAATGCCTGTTTAAAATGATCCCATTCTTCCTCAACTTCAGTAGTAAGCATACCATGACTGTCATAATGACTAAGCAACCTATCACGGTAAGCTTTGGCTATAACTGGGTCTTTCACAGCTTCAGTATTAAAAGTAAATTTTTTAACCCTAGCACAACACTTTTTAAGTTTAAGTTGCAACACACTTTTAACAAGGTAATGGTCAGATCCAATTTCAGCTCCCCTATATGCCCTGGTATTCCTAACAGAAGTAGCCCATTTGCTGTTAATTAATATGTAATCAATCATATTCTTATGCAGCCCATCAGGTGAAACCCATGTATACTTATGTATGTCGCGGTGTTATTATTACTACACTTATTACTAACACTTATTACAATAAGTGTTAGTTATTCTGAATCCATTGAGTTTACTTACCTGTAGGAGATGTTGCCCATTGCAGCTACCAATACCAAAAGGGCCTGTCACCCTCCCCAAAGGTCAGAGTTATTTTTAAGAATCTGACCTTTATCTGACCATCTGGTCTCTTGCAAGCTGAGAATATCTACATTATAACGGTGGAATTCTTGTGTGAGGACATCAAGAGATAAAGCTCTGTGCAGAGTCCTCACATTCCAACTACCTATGGAGAGAAAATGGTTAGTGGGATGTTTAAAGAAACTATGTTTATTGAGAGAGGGAATGCTGACAATATGAAACAGCCCCCTAATCACAGACAAGGGCAAAGACCCGTTCTCCCAACACTAAAGGCTGAAGCCATCTACACTGGGAGACTTCCTCTAATGTAGAATTTGACGATGCCAATAGAAGCAAAGAGTTCAGGTGCCTGCGGATGACCTCTGCTCAGGATTATCCACCAGCTGATAAACATATCCTGGGAATCTATTCACTTGGGGCTGTCAACCCACAAACAAACAGAAAACACGCGGAAGATTTTCCCTCCAGAGAAGCCCACCAGTGCAGCAAATTCAGGATCCATAATCAAGCTCAGAGCCATATATCTGTCCAGTCCAGTGGGTTTATATGGTCAGCACCAGGATCCTGTGTGGTTGACCACTCCTCAGCAGGGTAGAAAAAAAAAGAAAAGTAGCCATAGTTGTCCAGATCAGTAGGCCACATTAATCTGGCAGCCCTCCCCTTCCGTTCACTTCCACAAGAGAGTATCTCTTTTGAAAGGTACTAACGGTCTGCACCACGAGAAACCAAGGTTAAAATATAAACACTACACAGTAAAATGATAAACCAACAAAGAAAAAGTGTGCAAATAACAAGATAAATACAAAATAAAATAATCCCAGTGTAAGAGACCTGGGTTATATGATGCACAAAGATAGATTAAAATCAGAGTCTATTAAAATAACCACAATGCTTTAAAAAGGAAAAAACTGGTGGCAAAATGCAATGATCAGACAAAAGATGTCCGATTGTAAGAGGCTCAGACATTATGATAGCTAAAATATAAACAACATTCGATTAAAATATGTTTGATAGTTAAAACAGTGTCACAAAACTCACACTTAGGTTCATCGTCCGACCGTAAAAGAAAGGAATAAGTAATAACGAATGACCTAAGTGGAGCTGAGCAAGTACAACTTCCTCCTTGCAATTCCTGTGGTAACATGACTGCCATGAGCTGATGATAGATTTGATCTCAAAAAGCTTGTTCGTAAGCTATTCTAACCAAGATCTCTGCACTTTGCCCAGAGCTCAATGGTAAAATGCTGCTGGAAATCCAGATAGGAATCCAGCAACAGAGAGCTGGACAGGGGAGTGGCTGACTTGGCAGCAGCATCTGCCAAATCATTGCTCTGATACTGACATGACCAGGCACTCAAAACAGAAATGGATGGTTGTTGTGGTTGCCAGACGATGTAGCTGCTGGCAGATCTTAGAAAGAACTGGGTGAAGCTGATGCCTCACCAAGATCAAAGCCTGTAGCGAGCTACGCGAGTTGGTTTAAAGCACACACCGATGATGATGTTTATCTGCCAATGTGGTTCAAGGTGAGACTGATAGCATGCAACTCTGCAGTAAAGATGGAAAACTGCAGTGGGATCTGGTCTGCAATTATTACATCACAGCAAACCATGGCTGATCCCACTGATGTGCCGGATTTTGAGCCATCTGTGAAGACAGGCAAGAAGTCCAGATACTCAGCATAATGGCTGGCAAAAAGTTGATGATAAACACAGTCAGGTGTATAGGCCTTCCCCATCCTGCACAGGGAAAAATTACAGGAAGGAGAAACAGCGAGCCATGGTGGGAGTGACTCGACTGTCAAATGTGCGATACTATGAAGACTGGTGTTGATGTCTCTGAGTTAGTCTTGGACTCGCAAACGAAAAGGACAAATGGCAGTCAGCCGATTAGTGTAAAGCATTTCCCACTTTGGACTGAAAATGCAGTCCCAAGTGGGATGGCCAGGCAGGGATCACAATTTAGCTGCGTATTGCAGAAACAACTGCTGACAGAGAATTCCTTTGGTGCACAAACCTTTCTACACTTAACCAAGTTTGACAAACTTCAACACCCAAAGAAAAAATTTATAATGTTTAATAAAAAAAAAGGCAGCCAAGAAAGTTTTTTCATTTAATTAACAGTTCAGAAAATCCCATGAATGAGTCACTTTGTATAACACTAACCATGTTTAAAATATACATTACTGAAAAGAAATAAAAATCATGTTTCAGGTTAAATATTATATTATTTGGGACAAAATTTCCTTTAAAAAAATTCTAAAGTTGACTTGCTTATCTGACTCAGCACAATTAGCTAAAAGCCTTGAATTTTCTAAAAGTATTGTACCAAGATAAAAATTACAAAATGAGAGTAATTTTCTTGCTTCAAGTAAATATTTTTTTTTGTTATTCAGAAAAAAATAGCTTTTCTTTTCAGGTGCATTATAATCATTTTTGTCTATTAGTTTTCTTTTAATAAATTTTTATTTGTGTTGCAATATGCGTTTTTTTTTTACTACAGGACTCTAAAATGTGTCTTATTAAAATAAAACCAGTCATCTTTTTTTGTTAAATATTTTATTTTCAGAAAAATCAAGAATTAAATGCTGATTAATTTGGAATATAACATGCCAAAATTCCTTTTATTAGTTATTTGGCAAAAAAGTTCTAAATATATATATATTTTTGGCTGAGCATAGGGAGAAAATAGCTTGGCCTCTGGATGGAAACTAGGTTTTCAGGCTGGATACTAGAAGGGTTAAAAATGAATAGCTTGACCTAAATAATTTGATCTTAATATTGATTTATTATTGTGCCCATTTTATGGGTGGCCTCCAGACAATGGAGCTGCTGGCGGATCTTGGAGAGAACAGGTTGAGGCTGACACCTCATCGAGATCAAAGCAAACTAAGCAAATTGGTGTAGAGGGCACACCAATTATGATGCTTAGTTGCTATATGGTCCAAGGCTGATAGCATGCAACTCTACAGTGAAAATGGAACACTGCTGTAGGATCTGGTCTGCAATGATTACATCACAGCAAACCATGGCTGATCCCACCGATTTGACAGACTTCGAACCATCTGTGAAGACAGGCAAGAAGTCCAGGTGTGCAGTACAATGACTGGCAAAGAGTTGCCAATACACACATTCGGGAGTAAAGGCCTTCCCCATCCTGCAAAGAGAGAAATAACAGGAAGGAGAAACAGCGAGCCAAGGTGGAAGTGGCTCAGCTGTTGACTGTGAAATGCTATTGAGACTGGTGTTAATGTCTCTCAGGTAACCTTGGGCACACAAATCGAAAGGACAACTGACAGTCGGCCGATTCTGATATAACATTTCCCACTGGCAACTGAAAACACAGTCCCAAGTGGGATTGCCAGGCAGGGATCACAATTTTGCTGCATACTGCAGGGACAACTGCTGATGGTGAATAAATAAGGAAGGCTTGCCAGTCTCAACATAGAGACTCTAGACCGGTGAAGTGCGGAAGGCCCCTGTGTGAACATGGAGGGCCTGATGGTGCAGAGGGTCCAGCACCTTCACCACCGAATCCCTGGCGGAGTCGGACACCTGGGATCCATAGTCCAGTTTCGACCGGACAAGCGTATGGTGGAGGCAGAGCAATAAATATCGGTCCATCCCCCAAAACAGGGGGAGAGGACCTTGAGGATATTCAAAGTCCGCATGCACTTGAACCTGATTTGTTGCATATTTGGTGAAAAGGTTCAGTTCGAATATAAGACCAAGAAACTTGGTCTCCGCCACAACTGGAATGATGTTACCCCCGAACAGCAGCTCGGGATCCAGATGAAGATTACACTTGCAGCAAAAGTGCACACAAGCGGTCTTCTGTGGGGAGAACCAAAACCCATTGGCTGTCTCCCAAATTGAGATTGTTGAGGGCAGTATGAAGTTGTTGTTAATGACCCTCATGCTGGACGACGAGTAAAAGATGCTAAAATCATCAACATAGAGGGCATTGCCTACAGATGGAGTAAGTTATCTAGTAATAGAATTAATCTTGACAGCAAAAAGCGTAACACTCAGGACACAACCTTGTAGCACCCCATGTTCTAGGGGTTCTTTGCAGGATGGGGAAGGCCTTTACTCCCGACTGTGTCGACTGTTTCGCATTTGTGACCGTGACACAAATGCGAAAAGTACGAGATGCTAAAAAATTTGCTATGAAGATCAGAATGTGACTTCTGAAGTCAAAGCTATGGAGGTCACGAAGAATGCTGAATCTCCACGCCATGTTGTACACTTTTTCAATGTCGAAAATGGACACTAGGTGCTCTTGATGCAAAAAGGAATTCCTGATCGGCAATTTGAGGTGAATCAGGTGGTCTAAAGTAGACCTGTGCCTGCAAAAGCCACATTGGGTGTGGGAAAGAAGGTTGTGATGTTCTAAATACCAGGTCAGCCTGGTATTTACCATTCTTTCCAACACCTTGCAGAAGCAGCTCGTCAACACAATTGGACAATAATTGGAAGGAATCTTAGGATCTTTGCCTGGCTTGGGGAAGGTCAAGATGATGGCCTCCTACCAGGAGTCTGTGAACTGCTCCTCGATGAAATACGGTTGAAGTCGGAGCAGCTGATCGTTACTTGATGGTGAGAGATGTTGGAGCATAGCATAATGGACATTGTCTGGCCCAACAGGAGATGCATGAGGTGTGCAGAGCAATGCGAAACTCCTCTGCTGTGAATGGACTGTTGTAAGGCTCCAGGCCTTTTTGAATGGGAGGACAGTGGAGAGCTTTTGGCATTGCTCTTCTGGGCCAAAAACTCAGGGAAGTTTGAAGATAACGAAGAGAAAGAGGAGAAATACCGTATTTTAACATGTATAAGGAACCCCTTTTTGCCAAAAATTGGATCCCAAAAATAGGGGGATTTCTAATACATGGATATATTATAGATATCAACAAATTACTCAATTCCTCAAACTTTGATGAAAAATCAGGGGATTCCTTATACACGAGGGTTCCTTATACACATTAAAATACAGTACTTCCCAGAGTATCACCAATTGCTTTGGGATCAGTAATTGCCTGTCCATTGTGCTAAAGGATCAATAATGAGTGGGATGTGTACCTCCCAATCATCTTCTGGACTTTATCCCACACAACCTTAGAACTGGTCTTGTGGGTGACAGAACACAAATATTTAATCCAAGATTCCTTCTGGCCCTGGTGCTGGATGAAACTGGCTTTCACCCTGGCGCATTTGAATGCTTCGAGGTTGGGGGATAACGGATATTTCCCGAAACACCCCCAAGCCTTGTTCTGAGCTTTACGAATTGCAGTGCAATCGGGATTCAACAACAGTTTTGGGAACCATGGGAATCAAGTCGAGGTCTGAGGAATAGTACAGGCAGCTACATGGATGATGCAGTCCATCATCTCTGCCACTGCAACATTGATTGGCTCATCATTGACCATTGAGCTCAAACAGGAGCTCAAAGCCACTCCAGTCAACCCAATCAAGCCTCCACCATGATACATGTGAAGGGCTGCAAGGCCCCCCATGGGAGATGATGCACACCACGGGGAGGTGATCACTTCTATAAAAGTTGTCCTCAACTTCCCATGTAAAGAGTAGAAGGATCGAGGAGGAGCAGATGCTGAGGTCAATGACAGTGAATGTGCTGAAATGATGAATGGAGAGTGGAAATGGAGAGTGAAAGTAAGTGCTGACACCCATGTTCAACAAGGAGAGTGAAGGGTCCAAGAGCCACCGCTCCAGGACTTCACCCCTCCCACTAGTATCAGCACTGCCCCAAAGCAGACTGTGTCCATTGAAATCTCCCATGGTTAGAAAGAGGGACAGCAGCTGCGAGATTAGGTCATCAATGTCTTCCTGGAAGACGAGACTCCCAGTTGGTAGGTAGACAGAGCAAACAGTCAACAAAAATCCCACAAAGAGGCAGATGGCAAACACCTCTAAGTTGGTGGTGAGGTGTACAACCTGGAATAGAGAATGGTTGCTCATGAGGATGGCAACACCCCCTACAAGTTGGACCATCTCCATCCCAGTCCCAGCAAACGAGAGAAGTGCCGGAGAGTGGGATCATTGGCTGTTTGCAAGTATGTCTCCTGCAGGCACATGCAGATGGGCTCATGTAGGTTTGGAAGGTCTTGATGTCTGTAGGCAGGATGGAGGGGGCCTTCCAGAGGTGGTATCTCTGCAAAATTCCCCACCCTGCCCACGGTCAGTAGGGGACACTGATGGGCTTGGAAAGGCCGCTGTCCGTCGGATGGGACGTTAAGCTGTGGCCCAGTGTGTGGGAGAGCCATACCCTGTGCATATTAAAGAACATGCTGGATGGCCTTGACAGAAGGCTACCATCTGTATTTATAACAGGAGGCTACCATCGGTATTTATTTACTATTTATTTTAATTCTAAAATAATGTAATTTATTACAAAAGTATGAATGGAAACATTTATATAAACTAAATTCAACCAACACAAATCTTCATCAGTATGAAAATAAACCTTCAGAAGAACGTAGCACCTTATCACTATTCCTTCAAAGAGTTGTTTCCTCTAAAATTCTTACTATCTCCACTCAAAGCATAAAATAACGCTTTTACAACACTCAATAAGTTGCACAATCATCTTTGTGAACAAACCTGTAATCTACCAAGAATAATCTTGCCAATTCTTGTAAACAAACTAAAGATAACTGTGCATCAAACGATGAACTCTTCCTACAGAAAAGTTGAGATCGGCTCTGCTTGCTCAACTAACATATAAGCTCCTCAGCCACTCTTTAAGTGTCCAAAGCATCCTTCTTTTTCTTACCAGTCCACTAATAGAATTCACACTAATAAACTTATTTATCCTCCAGTGCATACACCAATTAAAACATTTCTTCTTTAGATCATCATGTACAGACTAAGTCAAACTATGTTTTCCTTCACACTTATTCTTCCTAAATACAACTCTCTTATTCTTTATATCTAAGCTAAGTTTGTTCAAAGTGGTTAATGACGTAATTCTCATGCTGAAGTAAATGCAAGCATCAAAATGATACATCACATCACAGTTTCATTATTGCTAGTTCATCTGTCAAAACAATATTTACTAACCAAAGCACGTAACGTAGGAAAACTTATTGCAGCTCAAAATTAACATTAAAGGTTATCTTAAATATCAAAAATACCTTTTTTTCAAGCTCCTTATCTTCTACTTCAGTACTTTGTATCTGTTTCAGGAAATATAAATCTAACATGAGGTCTTCTTGGGCCTCTTTTGCTTTTATTTTCTTCTTGTTCTTCAAGCATCTGTCTAAATCTTTTTTCATTCTTTCTTGCTTTTTTCTTTTCTCAGCCAATTCCCATTCACCATCTATTTCCACTAGTCGTTTTTGTTCAGCCTAATATAAACATTTACAATTAATTTTGGAAACATGAATTTTTTGACAGATCTATTTTGTTTTAAAACATACATATATTCTCATACTTAAAAGTTAATGAATAAATTTAAGAAAAATTGCTAAAACTAATAAAGCAAACTCCACTTTCTTGAAAAGACAAAATTCCCCACATTTTGAACTGACTCAAAGATTGAGAGTAGGTATTAAAAAAAAATCAGCGTTATAACAATTAAATAATTTAAATTTTAGATTATTCATAATTCAAAACAATACTGAAAATAAAATCAAAGCAGCATACCCTGGAATCCAGTTACATGTTTCTTAGCAACAATGATACCTTTTCAGCTTTGGTGACCATTCTCTGGATTGCAGGGTTTGACCACTGTGCTTATTGATAACATCTGGTGTGCAGCTGGATGATCTACATTTTTTGACATATCTGCAACCACTTCCAGCACTGCTTCAATACACCTATGCATTGTTTCAACACATAGATGCCCTTTAAAGAAATGCTAAATTGCATTGATTTGCAACTCAGAATATTGAATGTTGGAAAAAAAATACCCCCTCAAGCAGCTACTTGCTACAGAGGTCTGACAGTAACCTATACGTTTATATGTTATAGTAGAAGGTCTGAGAGGATGGCAGAAAAAAGACACATACATCCATGCCTTATCCGGGGCTCGAATCCAGGTCCCTTAGATCAGTAATCAAGTGCACTAACCACTCAGCCATGGGGCAATAACATATCCTTCCTAAAATCCGTGTATCCTCAGTGGCATTATTGTGTGGTTCATGCTCATGAAATAGTATGCATATAACTATTGAGTCACATATACTGTCGTCACAATTTATTTGCCATGGATTGTATATCATGAGGTACATTTATATATGAAATCAGTGCAACATAACATAATCGACCTCAATAATCATGGACATTTAATGGCCCAGTATCTGCTTCTGGAGAAGGATGATTAGGTGTTCAATCTCTCCCTTTCTGAAGAAGAACTAGGTGATAGTATTAATAGGGGAAGTTCATCATTAAGTTAATCCTCATCATCAGAGGACAGAGCACTGACACTTTCTTTTGGCAAATGATTCTGAAGCAAATATGGAGGCAAAGGATGTTGACAAAGTTCTAGATGAAAAAGAAGTCTACTGAGTCCAAGCTTTTTGTGCTTGGTTCTTTCATCAAGAAAGACATAGATAATTGTTTGGCTATCTCTCTCTTTTCATGCATTATAATAATAATAATAATAATTTTTATTTCCATTTTATTATGCAATACAAAGATGTTATGCTCGTTAATATAATACAATTCATATAAAACAGAAAAGGGATACTCAGTTAAAAAATTCAATACAGAATTTGACAAGACTGAGAACCTTAACTAAATTACATTAAGTCATAAACTTGTGGTAAATATCCACTGTATGATACACTAGTATTTTAAGCGTTTTAAGCATTAAAAATATTAATGAGTTAGAGTAGTTAACAAAGTATGTTTGAATGCAGAAAACTTTTCAGTGCCTTTTAAATTATTACCTAAATTATTCCAAACTTTCACACCCTGAAAGGTTAGTGATGCTTGTCCATAATTTGTTCTGCATAATGGTAATTCTAGGTCAAGTTGCTATCGACTTGGGTAATGATAACACTTCTTTTGGAAATTGATATCGTATTTTTTTAACCTAATAGCACAGAACATAAATAATGTTATATTTAATTTGTATAGATCCGGAAGTTGTAGAATTAGAGTTTAATTACACACAATTTGATTAAAAAGTATTTAATGCAAAATTATGCTGTTTTTAACTGAGTAAAGCTCACAAGCTACTGTCTCAAATTACACAAGACTATAGTATATAGTCTGGGTATAAGCTGATAGACTTGGCAAAAATTACTGCAAAAATTACAAAAACTGGTTTTTGTTTTAAACTGGCACTGAATATGCTGTTCATGAGTGCTTTCTGACCACTGTGAATCTGCTGTTAGTGAACTAAATTTGAACGTTATATCATGAGTTCTTCCGTGAACCTACTGTTTCCAACATAAATGGGCTGCTAATCAACGTCTTGTGCATTTTACCATTATTGCTAAAATATCATGGAAATAACAACTTCAAACCTCATAAATCCAGACTGGTATCTAAAGTCCATGGCAACTGTATCATTATTAAAATCCTCTACGGATTAACATCATTTCTTCAAATGTCATCTAGAAGAAAAATTACTGAAGATTATCAAAGAAGTGCACTTTCAGCTGAAGTCAGAAGGACTCTCTCATAAAATGGTAACCTTTTTTACAACCTTACTTTGGACTTTTTTAACAAATGTAAAAATGCCCTAAGCTAATTTTTGCCAAGTCTATCAGCTTATACCCAGACTATATACTATAGTCTTGTGCATGAAACAGTAGCTTGTGAGCTTTACTCAGTTAAAAACAGCATAATCGTACATTAAATACTTTTTAAGTTGTAGAATTTTGGCTTTTCCAAAAAATTCTTTAGTATGTTCATTAAAGTTTAGATTATACAGAGTTCTGACAAATATTTTTTGAAGATATAGTAGTTTATTAATATTCTGATTACTTGTGTTACTCCATATTAAAATGCAATAATGTAGATGAGGATAAATAATGGAGTTATACAATTGCAATTTAATTCGAAAAGGAAACATGAATCTATAGCATCTAATAAGGCCAATATTCCAGGAATTTTTTTTTTCTAATGTATGTAACGTGTTCATTCCATTTTAAGTTGCCAGTAAGCCATACTCCTAAGAATTTAATTTTGTTAACTCTTTCGATTGCATTTCCATCAATACATATTTCATGTAGGTAAAGATTTGCAGTTTTTACAGTTGGACTGAATAAGATATATTTAGTTTTGCCAATATTTAACTGGAGTTTATTGGCTCTAAACCATTTTGCATAAATTTTTAAATCGTTATTAATGATGGCAATTAAGTTACCAATGGTTTTCATCATCATCATCATCATCATCATCATCATCATCATCATCATCATCATCATCATCATCATCATCATCATCATCATCATCATCATCATCCTCCTCCTCCTCCTCCTCCTCCTCCTCAAGCAGCCATGGGCTACGGAGGTCCAACCAGACCGCGCAGTTTAATTCTCCAAGCATATCTGTCCTGAGCTACATCTGCTGCATCCGGCCACTGTACACCAATTCTAACAAGGTCCTGTTTGACAATGTCTGCCCCCCCGCATCCTAGGTCTCCCCCTCCTTCTGAGGCCTCTAGGCACACTGTTCATAACCCTATTCGCCAATCTATAATTATCCATACGGGCAACATGGCCAAACCAGCGGAGTCTCTCTCTGCACAATATGCTGCTTAAAGGAGGTTGCAGACTCCTTTGCCTAACCTCATCATTAGTTACAAAGTTAAACCACCTAATACCCAAGATACTGCGTAAGCATCTAGAATCAAAAGCATCTAGTTTCCTGTTATCTTGCTTACACAGCGTCCAAGTTTCACTACCATAACTAACCCTAGAAAGAATCAAACTATTATACAGTCTAATTTTAGTCTTTAGGTGTATACGCCTATTTCTCCACAATCTCCATAGATTCTTAAAAGTCTCGGCAGCAATACCTATTCGTCTGTTAATCTCATGCCGCACATCACCAGTATCAGTTACGCAGCTCCCAAGGTAATTAAACTGTGACACCTGCTCAAGACTGCAACCATTCAGATTAACTGAATCACAACCTGCCTGACCCATTTTCATCACTTTAGTTTTCTCTCTGTTTATAACCAAACCTACTGTACTACCAGTCTCATCAACAGTTCGAATGAAGGAGTTCATCTCATCAACATCATTTGCCAAAAGGGCTAAATCATCAGCATAATCTAAATAAGAAATTTTAGTATCTCCAGTCCATTTAAGGCCAAAATCTTTCCCTTGAAGTGAATTTCGCATAACATAATCAACAACCAAACTAAAGAGAAAAGGAGACAAAATGCACCCTTGTCGAACACCAGAAGTAATGCTAAACCAATTGCTACAAGACTTACCAACCCTCACACATGACTCAGTGTTATTATAGAGAGCTTTCATTATGTTAACTAACTTGTCTGGTATACCATATGATCTCACAATCAACCACAAATTATGACGATCAACAGAGTCGAAAGCCTTTTTGAAATCAACAAAGCTAGCAACCAAAGGTTTCTGAAACTCTAAACATTTCTCAAGAATCTGCCTAAGTGAAAATATCTGATCTACACATCCCCTACCACTTCTGAATCCACATTGCTCATCACGCAATTGCCTGTCAACCAGATTCTTAATTCTATTAAGCACAATCATGGAAAGAACTTTACCTGGAACGGAGAGTAGGCTGATACCCCTATAGTTATCACAAGAACTGCGATCACCTTTTTTGAAAATAGGGATAATAATAGCTCTGGTAAAATCTTTAGGAACCATGCCTTTATCATAAAAGTTATTCAAAATTTCAGTCATCCAAATGGTAACTGAAACATTCCCAGCTCTAAGCATTTCCGTAGTAATTTCATCCACCCCAGGGGATTTATGAAGTTTAAGTTTAGAAATAGCCAAACTAACTTCAGATTGTGTTATAGGGCCAACATTAAAGTCAACAATGCATCTATCATCATTGCAAACAATGGGAGTAGAACTAACCACATTGTTTAGAACATCACTGAAATGCTCAGCCCACCTAGCCATGACAGAATCCTCACCTTCTTATAACCTTGCCTTGTTTATCCTTCAATCCCTGTATACCTGTTCGTTTTCTACCACACAAAACATTAACTATCTGGTACAGCTCTCTGCTGTTGTGCTGTCTAACTGCTTCCTCAGCTTTGTCAGCAAGGCCATCAAGCCAAAGATTCTTATCAGTAGCTAACTGACCCTTTACACGTTTATTAAGTTCTTTGTAATGCTTTCTATTAGGACTAGTAGGGTACTGATTAAGGGCATTCCTGCAGTTCCTTCTTTCTGAAATAAGCTCAAGTGCCTTATCACTTAAATAATTCTGCCTCCTCTGCTCCTTTTTCCCTAAAAGAGTACTGTTAGTTTCCAAAAAAGTCTGTTTAAAATGGCCCCATTCTTCCTCAACTTCAGTATTAAGCAAACCATGACTGTCATAATGACTAAGTAACCTATCATGGTAAGCTTTAGCTATAACTGGGTCTTTCAGAGCTTCAGTATTAAAGGTAAATTTTTTAACCCTAGCACAACACTTTTTAAGTTTAAGTTGCAAGACACTTTTAACAAGGTAATGGTCAGATCCAATTTCAGCTCCCCTATATGCCCTGGTATTTCTAACAGAACTAGCCCATTTGCTGTTAATTAATATATAATCAATCATATTCTTATGCAGCCCATCAGGTGAAACCCATGTGTGTTTATGTATGTCGCGGTGTTTGTAATATGTGTTAGTTATTCTGAAACCATTTAGTTTACTTACCTGTAGGAGACGTTGCCCATTGCCATTGCAGCTACCAATACCAAAAGGGCCTATTACTCCTCCCCAAAGGTCAGAGTCGGTACCAACTTTGGCATTGAAGTCACCAAGAACAAGGGTAATATCTCCTTTCTTGACAGAATTCAAAATATCCTGAAGTTGTCTGTAAAACCTATCCTTCTCATCCTCATCAGAATCCTCAGTGGGGGCATAACAGTAGATAACATTCAAGTCTTTAATGCTTGTCTGAAATTTTGCTGTAAGAAACCTTTCATTAATGCACTCATATCCTAGAAGAGCATCACTAGCATGTCTGCTGAGCAGCAGACCCATGCCTTGGTGATGCTTTCCATCCTCCCTCCCTGTAAAGAGAAATTTAAAGTTATTTTTAAGTATCTCACCTTTACCTGTCCATCTGGTCTCTTGCAAGCCTAGAATATCTAGGTTATAGCGCTGGAATTCCTGCATGAGGACATCAAGAGAATAATCTCTATGTAATGTCCTCACGTTCCACGTGCCTGCAGAGAGAAAATGTTTAGTAGGATTTTTAAAGAAACTAGGTTTATTGAGATAGGTAGCGCCAACAATATCAAACAGCCTCCTGATCGCAGGCATGGGGCAAAGATCTGTTTCTCCTCCGCTAAAGGCTGAAGTCACCGATGCTGGTAGGAACTTCAGGCACCACCTTTTCAAGTGGACTTTTTCAAGAACCATATGGCCTGCCTGAGACACATTACTCCAGTTTAGGCTTGACGATGCCCAACTAGCTAAGTAAGGTTCAGGTACCTGCGATGGCCTCTGATTAGGATTATCCACCAGCTGATATAAGGTATCCCATGCCTCTGTTCACTTAGAGCTGGCAACCCAGAAGCAAACAGAAAACACAGTGGCAGACTCTCCCTCAACAGAGGCCCACCAGTGCAGCAAGTCCAGGATCCATAATCAAGCTCAAATCCATAAACAAGTCCAGTCTAGTAGGTATAAATGGTTAGCACCAGGACCCTGTGAAGTTGACCACTCCTCAGAAGGGTTGAAAAAAAAGAAAAAAGTGGCCGTAGATGACCAGATCAGTAGGCCATACTGAACTGGCAGCCCTCCCCTTCCGTTCCCTTCCAAAAGAGAATATCTCTTTTGAAAGGTACTAACGGCCTGCACCACGAGAAGGCGGGGTCGGACATTAGGTGCTAGACCTGGCCGGTTCTGTGCATCATCATTGGGGATTGGTACACAGCTCTCCTTCCAGTTTACGCCTAGCTACCATTTACAAGCCGAATGGTTTTACCTGTATAATATATACTAGTATCGTCTGCAAATAATAACGGAGAAGAATTATGTGAAATGTTAATAATATCGTTAACATATAAGAGAAAAAGTAGTGGTACTAGATTAGACCCTTGAGGTACACCGCTTTTAAGGCTACAAGTCTTGGATACATTATAATTATAAGAAACAACTTGTTTTCTGTTAGATAAGTAATTTTGAAACCATTTGTAAACAATGCCCCAAAAACCATAATGGTATAACTTGAACAACAAAATTTCATGACAGATAGAGTCAAATGCTTTAGATAAGTCTAGAAAAATGCCTATAGTGAGTAGCTTGTTTTCAATATTTTTGTACAGAGATTCTGTTACATTTATTAAAGCTTTTTCTGTTGAATTCCCAGGAAGGAAACCAAATTGATTTTTATGTAAAATATTAAAATTAAAAACAAAATCAAGTACTCTTTTATAAATTATTTTTTCCATGACTTTAGCGAAAATAGAAAGAATTGATATTGGTTGGTAATTTGATGCATCATTTTTATCTCCAGATTTGTAAACAGCTACTACACGAGCAATTTTTAATTCATCAGTAACAATACCTTTCGCCATTGAAACATTAAAATAGTGGCTAGTGGTGCAACAATTAAATTAGCAACAAACTTAATGGATTTTGCTGGAATACCATGAATTCCATAACTTTTCTTAACATTTAGTTTTAATAATTCATGATACACTTCGTTTGTGGAAGTGGGAAAGAGAAAGAGACTATTAGTACAACTCTTATCTTTTAAAAACATTCTAAAAGTATCTGCATCGTTTGAAAAGTATTGGCTTATATTACTTCCAATAGTTGAAAAATACTTATTGAAATAATTAATCTTTTCAGAATCAGTTTCCATTTCCTTACCTTCTACTTTCATTGCATCAGGAAAAATAATGTTCCTCATTTGTAAAAGACTATTGATACATTTCCATGTAGTTTTTGGGTTAACTTCAGTGCTAAAAATATTTTGATAATACATTTTTGCTGTGGTTGATTTCTGCAATTTTTAAAAGAGTTCCATGATTCTGTACTTGCATTCAAAAATTCTTTAAATTTCTTATATTTTACTTTTATTTTATTTAAAATATCCATAGTTATCCAAGGTTTTCGATTTTTTTCGCTTTTTCTTAAATTTTTATAGAGGAAAACATGCATTATAACATACAGTTAACAAACTGATAAATTTATTATACATTTCATTAGTATCATTGCATATTAAGACATCATCGCAGCACATATCACTAATTTCAACATAAAATTTGTTCATGTTATCTTCCAAAAAATGTCGAAAAGTAGCAGGAGAATTAAAATTTTCTTTCAGCTTATTATTAGAACAAACGGCAAAGATAGGAAAATGGTCACTTATACCAGTGGAGAAAACACCACCAATTACAGATGATACATTAGTGGCACACAGATCTATGACAATTGAGCTAGAATATGTGACTCTCGTAGGTAATTGAATCAGATTTCTAGATCCATAAATATCAATTAATCCATTAAAATCAATAACATTATCATTCTGTTGTAAGATATCAATATTAAAGCCACCAATTACATAAAAATGATAATTCTTAGCAGTTGCATATTCTAGAATTTTGGAAAAGAAATCTAAGGACATTTGTACATCAGAGGCTGGAGGTCTATCTATAACACCACACAGTACATTACCACTTTCAAAAACAATTGATTCAAAATGCAGTGAAGAAACAGTAAATTCAGAATTAATGTTAGAACTAATATATGGCTTAAAATAAACAACAACACCCCAACCTTTTTTATCAGTTCTATTTCAAAAATAACCTTTATAATCTTAAAAGATCATAGTTCAGAGATGAATCATCCAACCAAGTTTCAGTTATACAAATAATATTGAATTGTAGACATAGTTCCCCATAGAAATGCTCAGTTAATCCAGTTTTATTGTTTAGGCTAAATAAAACTGCAAAGGTTTTTTCTTGTCACTTTTCTACTTCTTTCTGTACTTGAGTGTCCATTTATCAAGTTTTGGAGTGCATTTTCAATCATATTAAAGGATTCTTAACTGAGTTCTCTAATTAGTTATTATGAGTTGTCAATGGTACCACCTTTGTCTGGTGGGTTCTCTATAAGCTTCAGCTCTTTGTGATGCTGCATTGCTCACAAGCCTTCTTTCTCATATCCTTCTTGTGTTTTTTTATTGGGTTTTCTATATCCACTTCTTCAAATTCTGTCCCCTTTGCCAAGAAGTGAACACAACATTGAATGGCTTTTAAGTGATAATCCATTATTAGTAAAGCCTTTGAAATCATTATAATCTACTGACCACTAGGAAGAAATGACAACCCCCTTTTGTGCAGATTCTAAATTTGATGTATCACTTTCACATTTCATTTTTTAACAAGGATACAAATTTTTTTGAACATCACAAATCTCTGATAGAGGGGAAATTTTCTTCAGATGTGCAACTCCAAAAGAACATAACTGGAGAGCAAATAAACAGAGTGAATGGATTTTAATTTTGAGAACTGGTGTTTTATTTATATTATTTTGAATGAATGGACAAACAGATGGACGAATCTATCCATACATTCATCCAGACTTCTGAAGCAGCCAAGGGCTATACAGGTTCAACCAAACTGTGTAATTTACTTCTCTAAATACCTCTTCTGAGCTACAGATGCTGCATTTGGCAGTTTTAAGCAATTCTATCAAGATTCTGGTCGATATTGTCTCACCGCTGCATCCTAGGTCTCCCCCCTTTTACTGAGGCCTTTAGGCTTACTGTTCATAATCTTATTCACTAGTCCATAGTTATGTATACAGGCAACATGGGCAAACAAATGCAGTCTCTTTGCAAAGTATGCTACCCAAAGGTGGTTTCCAACTCCTTTGACTAACCTCATCATTAATCATTACTTACCAAGTCAAACCAGTTAACATCCAAGATACTGTATAAGCATCTAGAATCAAAGGCATCAAGCTTCCTGTTATCTTGTTCATAAAGGGTGAAAGTTTCACTATAACTAGCTTCAACTTTAGAAAGGGCCAAACTATTAAATAGTCTAATTTTAATCTTAGGTATATAAGTGTTAAAATGTATAACCCAGTAGCATATACAAGAAGAGGAGAATATGGGATTCCCCCTCCCCATATACACACAGAGCTCGAATAGCTTGTCCCCAAAATTCAGATCCTCAAGAATGGCAGCCTCCACATTAGACTTGAACATGTTAACACTCCCTCTATAAGAAATTATATATGGGTAAACCACTGAATAAACCAGTTGGTGTTATTACCTGTACTGTTACTTGCACACTTTTAAATGTTGAAACACAGATGTTAATGAACATATGGTGATCCCCAGAGTTTCTTAATTTTAAGATCTATAATGCTTGATGATGCATTATAGATCAAGATGTGAAATATGTAGCCAGTCTGCTTTAGTAACTAACAAAGTTTTAAAACTTGTTCTTTTAACTTTAATTTTTATGACAGTCAATAAGCCCATGTAATAGTAATTCTAGTTTTGTGCAGTTATGTGCAACCCAGTCTTAAAAAAAAGTGTTAAGTACAATGGTTGCATTATCATTCTGTACAGACCAAAATTACACCCTTTAGTCATTGCTATGGTAACTTCATACTTAAATACATATTTGGAGCTGTATCAAGTGAATACTTGTTACCATCTGATCTTCATCTGGGACTCTTCATTTGAGAACTGGCTCTGTGATGAACTTTCTGATGAAATATGGCTGCATATAAATGGACATGATAGATTCAATGGATACCTAACACGCTTACTGCATCTGTGGCTATAACTGCTATAAGGTAATACTATGCATATTGTAAGAATACTGACTATCATAACTGGCTTAAGTTAACTTAAAGTAAGTTAACTCTTCAGATCTTAATTTTTGTTTACAGAAAAAAAAATGTTTCCATTTGAATGTTCTTTATTTATGATGAAGACCAAAGGAACACAAAAATAATTTTTAACATCATTTCACTGAAATTCACCATGTACATTATAATATTAAAATCGTCACAAAAGTTGCAAAATTCTGAAATCTCAAAAAGTAGTAAAAAAACACAAAAGAAAAGAATTCTACTTTATATGCACTTTGTCATCACGAACACATCAAATGAATGATACTTGTGAAATGTAGCAAAACAGTTTTTGTGGTTTTCTGTGGAATATATCAAAACAGTTCTTGCTGCGTATCAGAGTTATCTTCAATATCATTGTATGTAGTTTCTATTATGTCCATAGTTAGCACCAAATTCTAGTGTATTCTTGTACACTAAAAACTGGTCTACACTTTGCAAACATTACAAGACCACAGGCATCTCTTCTGTGTTTAAAAAAATTCTAAATGAATGTGCATTGTAATAAATGTACACAGAATCTAAAGGAGTTGAAGTGTTTATTGTGAATATTTTAATATTAAGAAAGAATAAAATCAAAAATCAAATCTTTAAAATATAGACATTAACATGTTTTTGTTAAATGAATTTACACTGGATGAGGTACAGTTCACATCCACCAATCATTGTTTGTGACTCTATATGTCTCATAATGGAGAAAAAAGATTTAAGGCAATTTTGCATTACTGTCTCCACTGAAAAGTCATACACATCTGAAGTGTTTGTCATGACTTGAACATGCAAAGGAACTAACACAAAACTGTTTCACACTTTATAAGAGAACATGCAGAATTGCATACCATACTTATTAGTAGATATGAATTTATGATATAACTAATATAACTAACCATTAATTCTAACTATCACTAACCACTAATAAGTATGGCATGCAGAATTGCATACCATATTTATTAGTGGATATGAATTACACCTCACCCTGTCTTTAATGCATTAAAATGAAGCAAGTTTTTTTACTTTATCTACTTACAAGCAGTTCTGCTTCTTCTTCTTTTAGTTTAATTTCTTTTACCAGTTTTTCCTCCTTATTTCTTATTTGGATTTTTACACTTTCGCAAAATTTTAAATTTCTTTCTCTTTTAAATTGTTTTTCTTTTACTTCTTTTTCTAGTTTAGATTCAGAATCCCTTTTCCACAATTCTGCATACATTGCATCTTCGTTTTCAGACTTTTTCATGCATTTATTTTTAATTTTCATTTGCTCCATTCCTTCTGTATATATCTGATCACGAATTTTTTTGCTAATAAGAGGGCGAAGCTCTTCACAGTTTTTCCTTTAAAAATGAACATGAATACATAATACAAAAAACTTTTCACTTACATAACATGCATTTTAAACACTTCATTACATTATTTATAAAAAATGTTATTTTATCATTTTAATTCATATTTTAATGACAGTCTATAATGGATCAAAAACATCACAAATGTTACGTGTTATTTTATATGATCATTATATGGAAAGAAAAAACTTTAAAATTCTCAGAAATATTCATTCTATGAAAAAATAAATAATAACCCTCTCAAGCAGCAGGTTGCTACAGAGGTCTGACAGGAGTATGTCAGTTTATATGCCACAGTATAAGGTCTTGTGAGGATGGTGGAACCTCAGCAGAAACACAATACAAACATCCATGCCTTACCTGGGGCTCCAACCCAGGTTCCTTTGATCAGTAGAGAAGCATGCTAACCACTAGGCCATGGAAAGGTAATATAAATATACTTACACTTTCTGTGAAAGTGATTTGGTTGGTTGAGGTTTTAAGGCACATCAGCAACTAAGCCTATTAAGCATCAAACATGATAAAAAAAAAAGAATTAAAAGATATGGATCCCACAATCAAATTTAAAAGCAGAATACAAAAATCATAAAAAAGCAACAGCAATCATAAAATAACTGTCAATAACATAGCAAACATTGTAAGTACTCCAAAAATCTGAATAGTTCCTATAGCTTCTAAGATAGTGCAAACACTGAAAGTTGATAAACTCAGATAGCAGTTTTTTGTTGTTTTCATAAAATTTTGGTTTTGGCACTTTCATCACTTTTCGTTTATGTTCCACATCTATAAAATATAAAAGGTAAGCCATGGGGGCGGGGAGGTAAAAGAACTGTGTAAAAAGGAAGAAACAACAATTCTAAAATATGACAAATCAAGGTAAATGATTAAGTATTTATGAAATTTTAAAAGCACAAAGACAAGTTCTACAAATGATTCATGTGATAAAAGAGAGAATAAAGTGGTTCAGATTGGTGAGAGTTAAAGACTATTCATCATTCATGACAGAAAGAAAGAGAATCAATAAAAATGTGTTAGTGGTTAATATGGTGTCACAAAATTCACATATAGGTTTGGTTGTCAATCAAAAGAACAAAACAATGCATTATCCAATTCATGCACTATGCAGAGACAAGCAAGTAAAATGTCCTCTTGTAATTTCTATGAAAAGAATGCCACAATTCGATAACAGATTTGATTTGGATCAGTTTGTTATTAACTTTTTTGACCAAGATCTCTACCACTAGGCCCAGAGCTTGATGGGAAAATAGTACCAGATATCCAGGTATGAGTATAAAATTTTCACATTGCTAACAATATTGGTATTATAAACACTATATGGCTGTTAAGCATAAAGAATCAGAATTTATTATTCTTTTCATTTCATTTATATTGAATCTTGTAACAATAGCTATTAATGTGCCTTCATGACATAGAGTTGTACAGTAACATTCAAAGCCAATGGAGCGAACTTACTCTAGTCAGTGGGGCGTGGGTGGCTCAGTCGGTAGCGCGCCAGGCTCGTAATCTGTAGTTCCCAGGTTCGAGTCCCAGCTGGGTCAGTGTTGAGATTTATCTCCGCAAAACTCCTCGCCCTGCCCACGGTCAGTAGGGGACATCGATGGGCTTGGAAAGGCCGCCATCCGTCGGATGGGGCGTTAAGCCATGGCCCTGTGTGCGGGAGAGCCATAACCTGTGCACGTTAAAGAACACGCTGGATGGCCTTGACGGGAGGCTACCATCTGTCTCCCAACAGCTGTTCCAGTGGGTCCCCTCCCCCAACCTTCTCTGAGCCTTCGGGGTCCATGTGACCTGGCCATTTAGCCCATGGTGTGCAAAAAAGTGCCGCTCAGAGGTAAAACAACCCAACCCAACTCTAGTCAGCAGCAGGTCAACAATCCTTGTTTGCACCACATTCGCCGATGTATATCTGGGTGTTATGATCAGGGAAAGTCCTTATGAATGTCTTGATTCTTGCCATAACAAGAACACACATATCAGCCCTATTTTGTAAATAAATTGTTGCAATTCTTATTCTTTATGCTTAACAGTCATTTAGTGTATATATAATACCAATATAGTTAGCACTGTGAAAATTCTATACTTGTGAATAGTAACTACTAATCATACTTACCAAGCAGAAAGAATAACTGTTCTGCAAATTGAGGCAAAAACTGAATTGTTTACTACTGAGGCTGAAGTTCCTGGTTAATTGCAAAGAAATGGTTATTATATTAGACTTTATATGAATCAATAGATGGAAATATGACAATACACTCACTAAAATCTTAAAAACTGCCGAAATAAAAATGCTTGAATCTGTCATTAAAACCACTAGACATGATATAAGTAATTTAGAGCAGGAAACCTACCACTTAAATCTTGAAATCGCAAAAAATATGGATGCCCATAAATATGATAAACTATCACAATCTATCCATAAGACAATTAATAATGGCATGGACAAAATTCATGAAAACAAGATTAAGAAAATATTAAAGTGACAAAAAGATATTAATTGCCTAAATGTACAACCTCGCTTTGCTTTACTCAACCTATCAAACTATGATTTCACTAAACAGGAACTCAACATTCTGAAAAGAGGCCTTAATGTGCATTCTCTGAAAGAATGCCATCCCTACCTGCCTTTATCGTTAGAATCAAGATGCTATTAGGGATGTACCTAACCAACCAAAAGATAGAATACGGTATTGAATATATAGGGCTTATAACACAAATAAACACACCAAATGCAAAGAAAAAAGAAAAGAAAATCAAGAAATGACCAAGGCTAAAAACAAACCAAGACATATGTATAATACCATCAGATAAATCTAATCAATTGATTGTGTTTAACACAAAACAGCTAGATGACAAAATCAGTATCATGTTGGCAGGGATGAAATGCAATCCAATAAGAAAGACCCTACTAACACAATTATCAGAAACTGGCATACATCAAAAACCATGAAGTGTTACCAGAGAGCTTACAAAAAGTTTTCATCCCACCTTTATACCCAGTCATACCCAAGCTTTTCGTAAAAGCAAAAACCCACAAAGAATAAATCCAATTAAGACCACTTGTAACTAAACCAATGGACTTACCATTAGAATTGAGAGAGTACTACACCACTTTCTTGGAAAATACTTTCCTCCTACAGAATTAATGGTGGACTCAGCTATGCAGGGTATTGAGAAGTTAAAATCAAAATGCAGCCTGATATCTGCATGCTATCATTTGACATAACTTTCCTTTACCCCAATATGCCTCTTAAAGATGTACTCCATGTTATTGAAGAGGTGCTTCAGACAAGTGGTGAGCTCTGTACTATGGAACTATGCGGTACTCTACATGCACTTGAGTTTATCACAGAGAATACATATTTTTAGAGCAATGAAACTATTTACCACCAACATTTGGAGTACCAATTAGATCACCACTTTCTGAATTACTTAACGATATAATGATTCGGCATATTGAAGATAAGGTGCTTAGTAAATATAGCTCCCCACCCTCTTTTTTGGATGAGATATGTTGTCAACATACTTGTCATAACGAAACACGCAGAACATGTACAGAGTCTGCAAAATGAGCTCAACCACATCTTCCAAACTATTCAATTCACAGTTGAAAGAGAAATTGAATGCCAGCTACCATTCTTGGACTTATTAATTACTAGAACAGATAAAAAATTCCTATTCTCAGTATATACGAAATCTACTGTACCAACAATGATGATCCCCTTCAATTCTAACCAACCCATGAAACAAGAAAGCCGCTGTGCACACCGCATTTTTGCTGAACCATAGATATGCAACAACAACACTGCCTTTGAAACAGAAAAGAAAAGGCTATATCACATTGCCACCAAAGCAGGTTACCACAAAAAATGGATCAGAGTTGTCGAGAGGAAGTGTGACTTCAAAGTCCAGAAAGACACCCAAATATCTCTGGCACAGAATAGGGCATGTAAATATACATCCTCTATACTAAATACAATCAGAGTATACAGAATACTTGTCAAGGACACCACCAACCAGCATGCTGAAATACAAGATTACTATGAGCAAACAAAGCAGATTTTTGAAACAAGGCTGAAGGAATATCAAAGCGACATAAAAATAAGGGCAACATTAATACTGCTTTGGTGAAAAAAAATAACGAACAAATTCCAAAAAATACTGGACTTTGCTGGGGCCAAATTTTGTATGCCCCCCAACACAATACGAAATAGACATCCTTGAACAAATTGTCATATACCACAATAAAGATAATGTATCAGTGAAGAAATTTACTACCCACTGCTACCATGGTTTTGGGTTGGGTTGTTTTACCTCTGAGTGGCACTTTTTTGCACACCATGGGCTAAATGGCCAGGTCACATGGACCCCGAAGGCTCAGAGAAGGTTGGGGGAGGAGACCCACTGGAACAGCTGTTGGGAGACAGATGGTAGCCTCCCGTCAAGGCCATCCAGCGTGTTCTTTAACGTGCACAGGTTATGGCTCTCCCACACACAGGGCCACGGCTTAACGTCCCATCCGATGGACAGCGGCCTTTCCAAGCCCATCAGTGTCCCCTACTGACCGTGGGCAGGACAGGGAATTTTGCGGAGATAAATCTCAACGCTGACCTAGCTGGGACTCGAACCTGGGAACTACAGATTACGAGCCTGGAGCGCTACCGACTGAGCCACCCCCACCCCACTACCATGGTGTTCACTGCTGGACAAATACATAAGACGACATGAAAAGGGCGATAGTCCAACAGCCCAAAGAACAAACCCCTCCTCTTCATAGTAAACAATCGCATAGTGCATGTGGATGATGCAATGAACTCTGCTTGTCACAATGGCATGTCCTTGAAAAAGCGACGACTGCGGTCACAAAACTCAAGTCAGGCCATTAAAAATTTTTAACCTTTGGTGCCTTTTAAGTTTTTTTGAACTTCTTAACTCGTTTATATCATCTGACTTGTTTACAAAATAAAGCTGTTATGTGTGTTCCTGTTATGGCAAGAGTAAAAACATTCATAAGGACTATCCCTGATCATAACATCCAGATGTACATTGGCAGATGTAGAGCAAACAAGGATTGTTGACCTACTGCTGCCTAGAGTAAGTTCACTCCATTGGCTTTGAATGTTACTGTACAACTCTATGCCATGAAGGTACATTAATTGCTATTGTTACAAGACTCTCGATATAAATGGAATGAAAAGAATAATAAATTCTTATTCCTTATCCATAACAGCCATAAAGTATATATAATACCAATATCCAGGTATGAAACCAGACTAGAGAGCAGGACAAGGGGATGGTGGATCAGGTAGAAACATCTCTAATATCATTGACACATGACATAAGTCTGTTCAGAAACCCAACTGAATGGTATCTCTGGAAGCCAGACAAAGGAAATGTTGACCATCTTGGAATGAACAGGGTTAGTTTGAGGAGTAACTACAATCATATAAGTAAAAAGATATATAAGTAAATCAGCATAAAACACACACACACACTAATGATGATGCTTAGCTGCTAAATGGTCCAAAGCAAGAGAGATAACACAAGAATTCTGCTGCAAAGATGGAACATTCAGGTGAGATCTGGTCTATGAAGGAGTCACAGCACACCACAGCTGATCCCATTGCATTCACAGACTTTGAATCATCTATGAAGGAAGGAACGAAGTCTGGGTGAGCAGTGCAATGCCTGACAAACAGTTGTTCACAGATGCAGTCAGGCTCAAAAGCCTTCCCTAAACTTAAAAGAGAAAAATGGCAGGAAAAGAAAACAATGAGCCACAAAGTTGGCTGGTTATTTAGGTTTTTTGGTGCATCAGCAACTAAGGCTATAATGTGCCAAAAGACTGAAAAAGGCTAAAGGATGCAGAACCCTCAAAGAAATTCAAAAATGAACAATAAGCAGGTCAAAAGCGATAAAAAAAGTATAGCAATAATGATAAAATACATAAACAAGAAAGAACATGTAAAAAATATAAAGACAAATCCAAATAAAATAAAGTTAGCTGCATAAGACCTGGGTTAAAGATAAAAAATAATAATATGGTAAAATTAAAAACATTAAAATTACCAGTATACCATAAAAATTTAAAAACGGGATAAAAATTAATGTTCCAATAAAAGTTAGCCAAGTGTAGGAGACTCAGACATAAAATTATGAAAGCTGAAATATAAATTAGTGTTTGATGGTAAAAGATATAAAAACAATTAAAAATATGGTTCACAGTGAAAATGGTACCACAAGATCCAGACAAAGATTCATTCTCCACATGTAAAAGAATGTGTTAAAAAAATGACCTAAGCAGAGCCAAGCAGGTAGAATTTCTTCCTTACAATTCCAGCAAAAACACGACTGCCACAGTTTGATAACAGGATTAATCTCAAAAAGTTTGTTAGTAAGTTCTGGCCAAGATTTTTGACACTGTGCAAAGAGCCCAATTGAGAAACACTGACAGAAGTTCAAGTGTGGAACTGCCAGTGGCAAGCCAGATAGGGGCATGGCCAACTTGGCAGCAACATCTGCAAAGCCATTGTCCCAGATGTTTGGTTGACTGTTTGGGGTTTTATGGTGCATTTGTCATAAGGAGAAGGCCATGGCACCCTATAAGAAACCTGTGAGTTTTCTTCATCGATTTTTTATTCCTTAAGGAATTAATGGTGGAAGATTTGTTTCCATTTTCATTTTTATGAAGGAAAATCCCCCAATCACTTCTTTTTCATTTGATGCATATTTTATTAAACTATGAGATAAATAATTTCTTAAAGCCATCTGATTGCCATTTCTTAGAAGTGATATACAGTATTGCCGATTTGTTTGCTAATGTTACTCTAGGCTGAAATAATCCCCTGATTTAGGCTCAAAAGTTTGATTTGAACTATTAAAAACAACTTTTTCCTTAAAGTTTCAAAAATCTCCTGAAAATTAAAAAAAAACTGATATTTTTAAAAATGGATGATTTTGGAAGTATGGAGTTTCCAAATTATGAAGTATTACCTATTTTTTCACTATATCACTGTAAAAAAGCTTATTAAAATTAATATGTTTCTACATTTTTTCAAATAATTTATTTAAGTAAAACAGAATTAAATTCTCTTTAATTTGGCATGTAACACAACCTACTTCTGTTGATTAGTTATTTGTTAAAAATATTCTAAAGTTGATTTGTTTATTGGACTTAGCAGCAAGCCTGGACTTTTCTCAAAGTGTGATATCAAGAAAAAAATTACGAAAAGAGAATAATTTTTCTCGTTTTAGGTAACACTTTATTTTTCTGTTATTCAAGAATAAATATCCTCTCTATTCATATGCATAGGACACATATTTCTGCCTATTAGTTTTTTTTTTATAAATTTTTATTTGCATTGCCAGATGCATTTTTTTCTACATGACTCTAAAAAAAAGTCCTATTAAAATAAAACTAGTCAACTTTTTTGTTAAATATTTCATTTTCAGAAAATCAAGAATTAAATGCTGATTAATTTGGCATATAGCATGCCATAATTCCTTTCATTAGTTATTTAACAAAAAGTTCTAAAGTTAAATATTTTTGGCTGAGAATAGGTAAAAATAGATTGGCCTCTGGATGTAAACCAGTTTTTCAGGCTGGGCCTGGAAGGGTTAATAAAGTTAAGAGTGTCATTTCTGGACTACAAATTCTTTCATACAACCCTAAATGTCCTCCCCCCCCTCCAGGCTTGAGTAAAAGACAGAAAACATACAAAGTCAAAAGGAAATATGAAAACAGTGTAAAAGACATAAGCTAGAAATCCAAAAGAGAAAAATAACAATAAAAGGTGTAAAAACAGGTAATTATAAATATACAGGTAATGGACAAAAACACAGAAACTGCAACACAAAATCACTCGTATGGTGTTGGACCACAACATAAGTCCAGTACAGCCTGTATACATCGTGGTATGGAGTCTACAAATGTCTGAATGTTAACAGGAGGGATAAAACACCATTTGTCCATAAAAAAAAAGTGATCAATGCCTGTTTGTTCAATGGAGCTGCAAAATGCTACCTGACATCATTCCAGAAGTTCCTGCAGATTTTTCCAGTGGGTTGATATCTGGTGATTGCGGTGGCCATGGTGTGTGAAGAAGTTTAGTCTCATGCTCCTAAAACCATTGGGTGGCCACATGTACTGTATGGTGGGAGCATTGTCAGGGTTCTTCATGAAAGAAATGCTGTGTACCACTTGATGAAGATGATCACTCAAGTTTGATTTAGTTATTTGGAGTTTTATGCCACAAGAAAAATTAAGTCTATGTTGTGCCAAACATGGGTAAATAAAATGGTAAAAGACATGAAACCTGCAACTAAAATTAAAAGCAACACACAAAGGGAATAAAATCAACAAAATGGAAAAGACAGAACAAGAAATAAGAACAAGTCTAAAGATCAAAAGGTTAAAAACATTAAAGTTGTGTAAAATAGAGAGTAAAATGTAAAAATTCAAAAACGGGTTGAAATGACGATATCAAATAAAACAAGTTCAAGTGTAAGAAGCTAGGGCATAATATTGTGAAAGTTAAAATGAATATGAAGTTCGAGGTTAAAAGCAATGATGGGGTTAAAATATGTTTTATAGTTAAAAAAAAAAGGTCTGTAAATGGTAGCTAGGTAGTCACTGGAAAGAGAGCTATGCACCAATCCCCTGTGATGATGCATAGAACAGGCCAGGGCTAGTACCTAATGTCTGACCCCGCCCTTCACGTGGTGCAGACCGTTAGTACCTTTCAAATGAGATACTCTCTTGTGGAAATGAAGGGCTGCCAAATTAGTGTGGCCTACTGATCTGGACAACTCTGGCAACTTTTCTTTTTTCTACCCTGCGGAGGAGTGGTCAACCACACAGGGTCCTGGTGCTGACCATATAAACCTACTGGACTGGACTGAATTATGGCTCTGAGTTTGATTATGGATCCTGAATTTGCTGCAATGGTGGGCTTCACTGGTGGCTGCACTCCTGATTTGCTGCACTGGTGAAGGGAAAATCTTCCGCTGTGTTTTCTATTTGTTTGTGGGTTGACAGCCCCAAGTGAATAGATTCACAGGATATGTTTATCAGCTGGTGGATAATCCTGAGCAGAGGTCATCGCAGGCACCTGAACTCTTTGCTTCTATTGGCATCGTCAAATTCTACATTGGAGGAAGGAAGTCTTCCAGTGTAGATGGCTTCAGCCTTTAGTGGTGGGGGAACGGGTCTTTGCCCCATGTCTGCGATTAGGGGGCTGTTTGATATTGTCGGCATTCCCTCTCTCAATAAACATAGTTTCTTTAAACATCCTACTAACCATTTTCTCTCCATAGGTAGTTGGAATGTGAGGACTCTGCACAGAGCTTTTTCTCTTGATGTCCTCACACAAGAATTCCACCATTATAATTTAGATATTCTTGGCTTGCAAGAGACCAGATGGACAGATAAAGGTCAGATTCTTAAAAATAATCTTGAATTTCTCTTTTCAGGGAGGGACGACAACAAGCATCACCAAGGCGTGGGTCTGCTTCTCAGCAGACACGCTAGCGATGCTCTTCTAGGATATGAGTGCATTAATGAAAGGTTTCTTACAGCAAAATTTCAGACAAGCGTTAAAGACTTGAATGTTATCTGCTGTTATGCCCCCACTGAGGATGCCAATGAGGATGAGAAGGATAGGTTTTATGAACAACTTCAGGATATTTTGAATTCTGTCAAGAAAGGAGATATTACCCTTGTTCTTGGTGACTTCAATGCCAAAGTTGGTACTGACTCTGACCTTTGGGGAGGGGTGATTGGCCCTTTTGGTATTGGTAGCTGCAATGGCAATGGGCAATGTCTCCTACAGGTAAGTAAACTCAATGGTTTCAGAATAACTAACACATATTACAAACACCGCGACAAACATAAGTACACATGGGTTTCACCTGATGGGCTGCATAGGAATATGATTGATTATATATTAATTAACAGCAAATGGGCTAGTTCTGTTAGAAATACCAGGGCATATAGGGGAGTTGAAATTGGATCTGACCATTACCTAGTTAAAAGTGTCTTGCAACTTAAACTTAAAAACTGTTGTGCTAGGGTTAAAAAATTTGCTTTTAATATTGAAGCTCTGAAAGACCCAGTTATAGCCAAAGCTTACCATGATAGGTTACTTAGTTATTATGACAGTCATGGTATGCTTACCATTGAAGTTGAGGAAGAATGGGATCATTTTAAACAGGCTTTTTTGGACACTAACAGTACTCTTTTAGGAAAAAAGGAGCAGAAGAGGCAGAATTTTCTGAGTGGTAAGACACTTGAGCTTATTTCAGAAAGAAAGAACTGCAGGAATGTCCTTAATCAATACCCTACTAGTCCTAACAGAAAGCATTACAGAGAACTTAATAAACGTGTAAAGGATCAGTTAGCTGCTGATAAGAATTTTTGGCTTGATGGCTTGGCTGACAAAGCCGAAGAAGCAGTTAGACAACACAACAGCAGAGAGCTGTACCAGATAGTTAATGTTCTGTGTGGTAGAAAACGGACAGGTACACAGGGATTGAAGGATAAATAAGGTAAGGTTATAGAAGGTGAGGATTCTGTCATGGCTAGGTGGGCTGAGCGTTTCAGTGATGTTCTAAACAATGTGGTTAGTTCTACTCCCATTGTTTGCAATAATGATAGATGCATTGGTAGCTTTAATGTTCACCCTATAACATAATCTGAAGTTATTTTGACTGTTTCTAAACTTAAACTAAAGAAATCCCCAGGTGTAGATGAAATTACTACGGAAATGCTTAGAGCTGGGAACGTTTCTGCTACCACTTGGATGACTGAAATTTTGAATATCTTTCATGATAAAGGCATGATTCCTAAGGATTTTACCAGTGCTATTATTATCCCAATTTTCAAAAAAGGTAATCGCAGTTCTTGTGATAACTATAGGGGTATCAGCCTACTCTCTGTTCCAGGTAAAGTTCTTTCCATGATTGCGCTTAATGCAATTAAGAATCCGGTTGACAGTCAATTGTATGATGAGCAATGTGGATTCAGAAGTGGTAGGGATGTGTGGATCAGATATTTTCACTTAAGCAGATTCTTGAGAAATGTTTAAGGTTTCAGAAACCTTTGGTTGCTAGCTTTGTTGATTTCAAAAAGGCTTTCGACTCTGTTGATCATCATAATTTGTGGTTGATTGTGAAGATCATATCGTATACCAGACAAGTTAGTTAACATAATGAAAGCTCTCTATAATAACACTGAGTCGTGTGTGAGAGTTGATAAGGCTTGTAGTAATTGGTTTAGCATTACTTCTGGTGTTAGACAAGGGTGCATTTTGTCTCCTTTTCTCTTTAGCTTGGTTATTGATTATGTTATGCAAAATTCACTTCAAGGGAAAGATTTTGGCTTTAAATGGGCTGGAGATACAAAAATTTCTGATTTAGATTATGCTGATGATTTAGCCCTTTTGGTAAATGATGTTGATGAGATGAACTCTTTCATTCGAGCTGTTGATGAGACTGGTAGTAGAGTAGGTTTGGTTATAAACAGAGAGAAAACTAAAGTGATGAAAATTGGTCAGTCAGGCTGTGATTCAGTTAATCTGAATGGTTGCAGTCCTGAGCAGGTGTCACAGTTTAATGATCTTGGGAGCTATGTAACAGATAATGGTGATGTGTAGCATGAGATTAACAGACGAATAAGGATTACGCCGGGACTTTTAGGAATCTATGGAGAGTGTGGAGAAATAGGCGTATACACCTAAAGACTAAAATTAGACTGTATAATAGTTCGGTTTTTTCGAGGGTTAGTTATGGTAGTGAAACTTGGACACTTTGGAAACAAGATAACAGGAAACTTGATGTTTTTGATTCTATATGCTTATGCAGTATCTTGGGTATTAGGTGGTTCAACTTTGTAACTGATGATGAGGTTAGGCAAAGGAGTTTGCAACCTACTTTAAGCAGCATATTGCGCAGAGAGAGACTCCATTGGTTTGCCCATGTTTCCCATATGAATAATTATAGATTGGAGAATAGGGTTATGAGCAGTGTGCCTAAAGGCGTCAGAAAGAGAGGGAGACCTAGGATGCAGTGGGCAGACAATATCAAACAGGACCTTATTAGAATTGGTGTGCAGTGGCCCGATGTAGCTCAGGACAGACTTGCTTGGAGAACTAAATTGCACGGTCTGATTGGATCTGTGGCGGCGGCGGCGGTGGTGGTGATTAAAATGGTGTCACAAAACTCACACTTAGGTTCATTGTCTGCCTGAAGAAGAAATGAATGAGTGAAAAATGAATGGCTTAAGTAAAGCCAAGCTACTACAACTTCCTCCTTTCAATTCCTGAAGAAACATGACTACCACAGTTTGACAATAGGCTTGATCTCAAAAAACTTGTGACCAATCTGTTTTGACCAAGATCGCTACCACTGTGAACCAGAAATCCAGGTATATAACCAGCAGCAGAGAGTCGGGCAGATGCATGACTGACTTGCCACCAGTGTCTGCCTAGTTATTGCCCCTGATCTAAACATGACTGGGCTTGGTTTGGTTGTTTGTTTGGGGTTTTATGGTGCAAGAGCAGCGAAGTCTACATTGCACCAAACAAAGATATAAAGAAGAGCTAAAAGATATTTAACCCACAACCAAAGTTAAAATCAACACACAAATGGTAAAAGACAGCAAAGAAACAAAAGAATACAACAAAAAAGATGATAAACAATAGAAAGAATAAGAACCAACATATGTAGAAGTCAACAATAAAAATGGATGTATAGGACCCACTTAAAATCAGAAACAAGTGTATATTCCAAGAAACAATGTAAAAATATTATAAACAGTTAAAATATCCTGTAAAACAAATAAAATTTTGAAAACTGAGGCTAATGAATCATCAGATAAAATATGTTCGAGTGTAAAGGGCTATATATTATATTCAACGAATCATCAGATAAAATATGTCCGAGTGTAAAGGGTTATATTTACATTCAACCCACAACCAAAGTTAAAATCTGCACACGAAAGGCAAAAGACAGCACAGAAACAAAAAGGTACAATAAAAAGGATGATAAACAATAGTAAGAATAAGAACCAACATATGTAGAAGTCAACAATAAAAATAGGTGTATAGACCCACTTAAAATCAGAAACAAGTGTATATTCCAGGAAATAATGTAAAAATATTATAAACAGTTAAAATATCCTGTAAAATGTAAAAATTCGAAAACTGTGGTTAAAAACGAATCATCATTGAATAGCTTGTTACCAACTTGTTCAGACCAGGATCTCTACCATTGTGCCTGAAGCTCAAAGGAAAAATGCTACAAGAAGTCCACGTATGAAATCGGCAGCAGAGAGTCGGATAGGGGTGTGGTTGCCTTGGCAGCAGCATCTGCCAAGTCATTGCCCCTAATGATGATGGGCACCCAACAGAAACCTGACATGATGGGCCCCCAACAGAAAAGAATCATGGTGGTGGCTACCAAATGGAGCTTCTGGCAGATCTTGGAGAGAACAGGGTGAAGGCAATGCCTCAAAGCCTGTGTGAACTAAACAAGTTGGTGTAGAGGACACATAAGACGATGATGTTTAATCGCTATTTGGTCCAAGGTGAGGCAGATAGCGTGCAACTCTGCAGTGAAGGCGGCTGTGGGATCTGATCTGCAGTGATGACATCACAGCAGACCATGGCTGATCCCAAGGATGTTCCGGACTTTGAACCATCTGTGAAGACAGGCAAGAAGTCTGTGTGTGCAACACAATGACTAGCAAAGAGTTGCTGATACACAGTCAAGTTTAAAGGCCTTCCCTGTCCTGCAAAGAGAAAAGCCACAGGAAGGGGAAACAGTGGGCCATGGTGGTAGTGGCTCAGCTGTTGACTGGAGATGCTATAGAGACTGGTTTTAATGTCTCACAGGTAACCTTGGACATGCAAACTGAAAGGATGAATGGCAGATGGCTTATTCTGTATAACATTTCCCAACAGAGACTGAAAATGCAGTCCCAAGTGGGATGGCCAGGTAGGGATTACAATTTTTCTGTGTTCTGTGTACTAACTGCTAATGGCAAATAGATAAACATGGTTCAGTGGCCTCAACATAGACTCAGGACTAGTGAAGTGTGGAAGGTCTCTGTGCAAACATGAAGGGCCTGAAGGTGTAGAGGGTCCAACACCTTCACCACTGAATCCCGGGTGGAGTCATACACTTGGGATTCGTAGTCAGTTTTTACCATATAAATGCATGGTAAAGGCAGAGCAAAGAACATTGGTCCAACCCCCAGGAGAGGGAGGAAAGGACCTTGAGGATGTCCACATGCACTTGGACCTGAGACAACGTATATCGGGTAAAAAGATTAATTTCTGGTCAAAGATGAGACCGATAAACTTGGTCTCTGCCACAATTGGAATGGTGGTACACCCGAGCTGCAGCTCGGGGTCCAGATAAAGATTATGTTTGTGGCAAAAGTGCATGCGAGCAATCTTCTGTTGGGAGAACCAAACCCATTGGCTGTTGCCAAAATAAGAGATTGTTCAGGGCAATTAACAGTTGTCATTCAATGACCCTTGTGCTGGATGATGAGCAAAAGATGCTAAATTATCAACATAGAGTGAATTACCTACAGCCAGAAGAAGTTGTCACGTAATGGAAATTATTTTTGCAGTGTAAAGCATAACACTTAGGACAGCCCTGTGACACCTCCTGTTCTTAGGGAAAAGGCTGAGACAGAGTGTTACTGACACACAAGGACATGAAAAGAAAGAGAAGAAAGTTGAAAATGAAGATTGGCACTTGACCTCTCCAGCCAAAGCTATAGAAGCCAAGATGAATGCCAAATCTCCACACCTTGTCGTAAGCTTTTTCAATGTTGAAGAAAATGGACACCAGGTGCTCTCTACATAAAAATGAATTCTTGATTTCAATTCAGGGTGGATCAGATGGTCTAAGGTAGACCAGCACCTGCAAAAACCACACTGAGTGTTAGAAAGAAGACATTGCAACAATGGGCTTTCCGACAACCACACTAGCAGAGGAGGCATCACCCCTGCCCCACCTGGCATAGGAGATCTTGCCAGATGGGGCAGGCAGTGCAGCCAGCTTTCTCACCTCTGCATAGGGGATGTCATTTAGGGTCTTTAGACACTGTACCTCTTTCTCCTCCAGTCACTTTAGACAGTCATGAGAGTATGCCGGATGTCAGCCACCACAATTCACGCAACTTGCCTCTTCTACGTTGCAATCAGGATCAAGGTGATCCTGACTGCAACAATGAATACATGTGGGTTTGCCCTGGCAAGCTGTGTGGGCATGTCTATACCTCTGGCATCGAAAACAACGCAGAGGGTTTGGAATGAACAGCCATACCTCGCAGTGAAGATATCCTGCCTTGATGGAAGTCTGCAGGCATGGCATGTTGAATGTGAGAATTAGTACCTGTGTGAGTACCAATTCCTCATCACAGCATTGCAAAACCTGGTGAACTGCTATCACTCCCTGGTAGGACAGTTCCAAGAGGATTTCCTCCTCAGAAACCTAGAGGAGGCTCTTGTGGGGTGTGACAGTGAAAACCACCCCACCAATTGCTGCAATGTTTAATAGCAGCTCTGAATGTCTTGAGCATGCAGTCTCTACCTGCAAGACACCAGATCTTAGGCACTTAACTGATTTCGGTGCTCACACGAGACCTTCGAGACCTTTATTGATGAAAAAAGGGGACATGTCCCCAATTACCTGATCACCCATTGAATGGATGATCAAGAACCTCAGGACGAAAACACAGACACAGAAGACGACAGCGATCATGACTAAGACAAAGATGGGAGTTCATGGCGAGCCCTCTTGGAAGCATTGGCCAATGAATTTCCTGGAAGGGAACTCATGGTTGTTGTTGGGTTTTTAATATCCATTGTTCCCACCCACCAAGGAGTCCAACAAGGGAACACCCAATCGGATGCCAGGGCTGCCCAGGCACCATACCCACACAGCCAAAAGAGAAATGCAAGAAACTCACTCGAGTCCTCACAAATTAAAATAAGCGAAAATATAAAAAAGTATGAAAATCAAATTAGCCTCACAAAAGAAAGAAAGCTACAAAATTAATAAATGTGTGGGGGAACCCACAAACCATTGCTCAGATGTGCGCAAGGCACCTACCTGTTGTGCAGTTGACCCTAGTAGGTCCAGTCCACCAGCTGATTGATCATGAGAAGGCCACCCCAGGACCTCCAGTCTACCTGAAACAGAGGTCAAAACAGTGTATAGCAGTGGCCCTGGAATCTGCTGCCCAGCCCTGTAATGGACATGCTCCCAAATGGAAAGATGGCCAAAGGGGACCCCACCAGTCATGAACTGCGAAGAGAATACAAGGACCCCTGAGCAACTGCCAGGATCCTCCTGTTCAGGGACATGGGTATCCACACATGGTAAACACATGGGCAAGTGTTCAGGACCCTGTAAAGGTACCTGAGCCAGCAGAACCTTCACATGGTAGTCCCCTCACTGTGAACAGGAGCTCGCACTGAGGGGCATGATTGGGCACCTATCAAAAGAAAATGGTTGTTGCGGCTGCTAGATGATGGAGCTGCTGGTGGATCTCAGACAGAACAGGGGAGACTGATATCTCACAGGGATCAAAGTTTGTAGCGAGCTAAGCGAGTCACTGTAAAACACACACTGACAATGATGGGAATCTGTCACATTGTCCAGGGCAAGGCTGATACAGTGCAACAAGGCTGATACAATGAAAATGGAACACTGCTGTCGGATCTGGTCTGCAATGATTACAACACAGAATCCATCTGTGAAGATGGGCAAGAAGTCAGGGTGCTCAGTACAGTGGCTGGAAAGGAGTTGCTGTTACACACATTTGGGTGTAAACATCTTTCCTGTCCTGCAAAAAGTCACAGGAAAAGGAAACAGCAACCATGGTGGAAGTGGCTTGGATGTCAACTGGATAATGTTATTGAGACTGATATTGATATCTCTGAGGTAGACTTAGGCATGCACACTGAAAGGACGAATGGAATTCCCACCATGCATTCTGGTATAGCATTTCCCACCAAGGACTGAAAACAATCCTAAGTGGGATGGCCTGGCAGAGATTGTAATTTAGCTGCATATTGTAGGGACAACTGCTGATGGTGAATACATAAAGATGGTTCATCGGTCTCAATATTAAGACTCGGGATCGGTGAGATGCAGAAGGCTCCTATGCAAACACAAAAGGCCTGATGGTGGAGAGGATCCAGTACTCTCACCAATGAAACTAGGGCAGAATCATACATATGGGATCCATAGTCCAATTTCAAATGAACAAGTGCACAGTAGATACGGAGTAAAGAATATTGGGCCATCCCCCAAGAAAGGAACCTTGAGGATGTTCAGTGTCCACTGTTACTTGGACCTGAAATGAAAAATGTGTGCTAAAGAGGTCAATTTCTGGTTGAAGATGAGACTGAGAAACTTGGTCTCTGCCACAACTGGAATGATGGTATCTCCAAGCTGCAGCTCCAATTCCAGATGAAGATTACACTTGCAGCAAAAGGGCACACAAGCAGTCTTCTGTGGGGAGAACCGAAATCCATTTCCCATCACCCAAACTGAGAGATTGTTCAGGCAATTTACACTTGTCATTCAATGCCCAATAAATGGGCATTGAAAAATAATACCAATAAATGGTATTTATTTTTTTTGATGATGAGCAAAAGATGCTAATGTCATCAACCTAGATGGCATTGCCTACATTTGGAGGAACTTCTTGTATAATGGAATTCATCTTGACAGCAAAAAGCATCACACTCAGGATATAGCTTTGTGCTACCCGTGTGCTTGGGGAAAGGCCACAACAGAGGTTCCCAACATAGACAAGAAAAGAACGAGAAGATAAAAAATTGAAAATGAAGATCGGCATGTGACCTTTCAAGTCGAAGCTATGGAAGAATGCTGAATATCCATGTCATGTCATATACTTTTTCGAAGTCTAGAAAAATGACACCAGATACATACAAACAAATACCTGATTCCCAATTCAAAGCATATCAGGTGGTCTAAGGTAGACTATTTCCTGCAAAAACACAAGGGTTGGAATAAAAGTTGTGGTGTTCCAAATACCAAATCAATCTGGGATTTCCCATTCTTTACAACACCTTGCATAACTAACAAAAGAATTCGAAGATACTCCAGTCAGCCTGGCTGCAATGACAATAACTAACAAATTGCATGATAACTAATGATAATTAATGCTTTATAACTAACAATGGAATTCGAAGATACTCCAGTCAGCCTCGCTGCGATGATGAACACAATGATGAAGATGAGGGTTCATGCTGAGCCCTCTTGGCAGCATTGAGTGATGAATTTCGATTAATGGAACCCATGTTGGGTTTTAGGTATTTCAGTGCCCATGGTCTCCACCCACCACAGAGCCCAAAGGGACATCCAATCGGATGCCAGGATGCATGGGGGCACTATACCCACACAGACATAAGCCAAGCCCTCACAAATAAATAAAAGGAAAATGAAAAGAGATATGTGGGGACTAAACTGTCCTCACAAAATGAAATAAGTGAAAAACCAAACTGGCCTCACAAAACAAAACTACAAAATTAGTAAATGTGTGGGGAAACTCGCAAACTTGTACCCAGATGTGGGCAAGACACTCCAGTGCATAGTTGGCCCTAAAAGGCCCAGCCCACCAGCTGACTGGTCCTGCCCCCCCCCCACCACCACCACCAAGGAACTCCTGCTTACCTGAAGTAGAAGCCAAAGCAGTGGCCCTTGAAATCGCTACCCAACCTTGTGATGAACAGGCTCCCAATTGGCAAGATGGGCCAAAGGGGACCCCCACTAGTTAGGGGCTAAGGAAAGCAGACAAGGACCTCCAAGCAACTACCAGGATCCTCCTTTCCAGGGACACAGGTCACCACACAAGGCAAACATGTGGGCAAGTGTTTAGGACAGGGGTGGGCAACCTTTTTAAGTGTGTGTGCTAAAATCGCCAAATCATTGATGCAAAATTTTCTCACGTGCCAACCGAAATTTTAGGAACATATTATTATTTGGTGTCTTTTAAATATTGGGATTTAAGATACAGTCACACAATTTAAAGACGCAATTTTTAACAATAATTCTGATTTTTTTTGTTGTTTTTATAAAGATCAATCATACATAAGTTTTTTAAAGTTTTTCCAATATATTTCAGTGCCTAATCACATAATCGTTTCACTTGACTAAAACACAATAAATAAAATAAAATTAAAGATATTCTTTTACTAATTCCTTACGAGTAATACGTAAAAATTACAAAGAAAACAAAATGTTATTTTACCTACATCTAAGGGACCTGGGTTCGAGCCCCGAGTAAGGCATGGATGTGTATGTTGTTTTTCTGCTGAGGTCCTGCCATCCTCACAGATCTTCTTCTACTATGGCATATAAACTGACAGGTTCCTGTCAGACCTCTGTGACAAGCAGCTGCTTGAGGGGGTATTTATTTTTTTTTTATTATAATATATGAAACAGAAGTTAATCTTTGCCATTTTTTAGCAGAAAACATCAAATCAAAACTAGAGAAAGAAAAATTATGGACGTTTTATTTATTTAGCATCAATGATGATTTCTGCTGCTGCATCACTGATTGACAGATAATTTACATCAGGTTTATTTTGGAACATTTAGAGAGTATAGATTAGTAGTATAAATTAAACATATTAATTGACAATAAATACTTCCAATCCATATTTTAATGTCTTACGATTTAATTAAATGCAAATTCACATAGAAACCGATAAATTCTTTACGAAACACGAAAGAACATATAAAATGATAGTAAAGGAGTCATGCGATGTCCGGCTGCCTGGCGAATGATGCAACAACTGAACGGGACAAAACTTGTACGTCAGTATATCGCGGAGATAGATGGCTTGGATGTTTGTTTCATTTCCTTATTCCTTATTATTACTAAAACAGTTGACAGTGTTTGTTTCTTTATTGTATTTTTATTTGGTATCACTCTACTATAATAAAATTGTATTCTATTATTTACTAATAAATCAGCACTTTGAAGGCGATTCAAATTTTAGAGGAAAAATTGTCTTGAGCCGGGTGGGATATGAACCCACAACCTCTTGATAACATGTCAGGTGCTCTGGACCACTGAGCTAGGGGCTGCCGATTGAGGTCTCCTCTAACTAACGCTATAAACATTTCCATTGTCTCATATATTCGCTATTCAGGCAAACTAGCCACAAGCGGCTTTCTATTTGCCATACAGATGGAAAGCATGTCTTACAAGTATGCTAGTGATAAATAATGAAATAAACTCGGCATATTCAATATGTCTATTAAGTTAAAATATACAACTCAGCGAAGATGTTGGACATTTATTTATTTAATTATTTTTTAAAGTGAGCCATGGATTGCGTGCCAAAAAAAAGTCGTTGGCATGCCATGTTTGGCACGCGTGCCAAGGGTTCCCCACCCCTGGTTTAGGACCATGTGATGGTACCTGATCCAGTGGAACCTTCACCAGGTGGTCTTCTGACATGTACAGGAACTCATAATGAGGAATGATCACTCAGGACTACTAACTAGCAATTGGCATTAATCTTGCCTTCTTTTGAATTATGCTTCTTAATGCAAGAAGCATAATTCTTGCATTAAACAGAATGAATGCAATGAAACCATGCCACGAGAAAGCACACCATTACAGAACCACTAGAATGCTTAACAGCAGGAATCAAGCAATCAGAGTTGCAGCTTCCTTTGGTTGGCACCACATGTGTACTTGTCCATTTTTTGGAAACAAACTGCAGGATGACTCATCATACCATATCACATTCCTCCACTGCTGAAGCCACCACTGCTTCTGTGCTTTGGACCACTAGACATAACTTTGTTGACAGATGTGATGAGTGGCCAATGCAGAGCAGGGCAACTAGACCATGATATCCACCTCTATAGAGTTCTTGATATACTCTTTTTGACAAAAACTGGCCTCTTACATACTATGTTGAAATTCTTGTACAATTAATCAGCTATAGCTCACTGGTTTCACTTTGAACATTGCAATAAGGCTTGAACATCCCAATTCTGGAGTATGCACTTTCACCCACTGTTGCCTTTTGCAGATGATGTCTTCTCTTTAGATTCTCATGCAGACATGGCCTTGGAAACTGTTCCTTGTGAAACATTAGAGAGTTCAGATAACTTAATGACTTGAAGCTACTGCCAAATGCACTCCAACAATCAGGCACCTTTAGAAATCGCTAAGGTCTCTTAATGACACAGTACCAATATTGCCTGTGGTTAAGCAAAGGTTTTCTCTTGATGTCATGATACTTGCCTTTATAGATATGACACTAAGCATGCTGTGATATCATTTGCATGTTTCATGCCTTCGTCAGTGGCAAGTAAAAACTGCTGTTTAACATTAACTGAAGACTTTCTGCAAATCTTGATGTTTCCATATTTCTACCTATTTCCTGTATATACATACAGAATAAGCACACAAAACCAATCCAGGAAAGATAAAAAGAATATATACAGCAAAGCCACAAAATTAGATTTGGTTAAAATACCTGTAAAAGGTAAAAAGGGAAAGGCAGGTTCTAAAATGAAATCATTGGATGAAAGCTGTCCGAGTGCAAGAAGCTCACACATAAATCATAAAAGCTAAAATACATATGCCATTCAATTTTTTTTTAAAGAAAGGACAATATATTAAAATATTCTTGACAGTTAAAATTATGTCACAAAACTTGTACTTAAGTTTGTTGTTTGCCCATAGAAGAAAATAATGTATAATGAAAAAATGACCTAAGTGGAACTGAACAAGTACAACTTCCTCCTTGCAGTTCCTGCAAAAACTTGGATCTCAAAGAGCTTATTTGCAAAAAAAATTTGTCAGACCTCTGTGTTTGTTTCTTTGCAAACATCTGTTCTGACCAAGATTTTTGCCACTTTGCCCAAAGCTCAGTGAAAAAACATTACTGGAAGTCCAAGTATGGAACCAGCAGTGAAGAGATTGCAGAGGCATGGCCAACATGGTAGCAGTATCTGTCAAGTCATTGTCCACAGAAGACCCAACAGAAGAGAATGATGGATGTGTTGCCAGATGATGCTGCTGCTGGCAAATCTTGGAAAGAACAGGCTGGGACTCCACCGAGATCAAAGCCTGAAGTGAGCTATAAGTGAGTTGGTTTAAAGCACACACTGATGATCAGCAGCAGATTATGCATTTGGAGGTCCCAAGTGCAACTTGATTTTGAGATCCCCCCTAAAAATTTAAAATTATGTTGTTGTTTTTAATGTTAGACCATAGAAAGTTCCACTTTTTTTTTATTACTAAAATGCATGAATTGAAAAAAAATGCTTTTATTATTGTTACATTTATTTTATTTTTTTATCAATTAAGAAAACATTAAAAATAAAAACAATCGAGTTCTTTTTTGTTTTTTGAGACCCCTCCACTACTGAGGCCCCGAGAGTGCACTTCTTGTGCCTGTGTAGTGATCTGCCACTGCCAATGATGCTTATCCACTATGTGGTCCAAGGCAAGACTTATAGTGTGCAACTCTGCAGTACTGACATCACAGCAGACCATGGATGACCCCACCAATATGCCAGACTTTGAGCCATCTGTGAAGACAGCAAGAAGTCTGGGAGAGCAGCATAATGGATTGAAAAGAGTTGCTGGTACACACAATCAGGTTTTAAAGGCCTTCCCTATCCTGCAAAGGGAAAAACTGCAAGAAGGGGAAACTGAGAGCTACAGTGGAAGTGGCTCTGTTGTCAACTGGGTAATGTCATCAAAACTAATGTTGATGTCTTGCAGGTATCCTCAGATATGCAAACTGAAAGGATGAATGGCAATCAGATGAGTATGGTAACGCATTTCCCACTTAGGCCTAAAAAAGCAGTCCCAAGTAGGATGGCCTGGCAGGAATCACAATTTAGTTGCATACCATAGAGACAACTGCTGATGGCAGATAGATAATGCTGGTTCATCATTCTCAATGTAAAGACTGAGGGCAGGTGAGAGTTGGAAGGCTCACATGCACACAAGGAGGGACTGATGGTGAAGAGGGTTGGGTTAAAGCACACATTGATGACAAGCTATCTCAATGTAAAGACTGAGGGCAGGTGAGAGTTGGAAGGCTCACATGCACACAAGGAGGGACTGATGGTGAAGAGGGTTGGGTTAGGTTGTTTTACCTCTGAGCGGCAATTTTTTGCATACTATGGGCTAAATGGACAGATCACAAAGACCCCGAAGGCTCAGAGAAGGTTGGGGGAGGGGACCCACTGGAACAGCTGTTGGGAGACTGATGGTGGCCTCCCGTCAAGGCCATCCAGCGTGTTCTTTAACGTGCACAGGGTATGGCTCTCCCGCACACGGGGACATGGCTTAACATCCCATCCGATGGACGGCGGCCTTTCCAAGCCCATCAGTGTCCCCCTACTGACTGTGGGCAGGACGGGGAATTTTGCGGAGATAAATCTCAATGCTGACTGACCAGCTGGTTCTCAGGTTCGAGACCCAGCTGGGACTCGAACCTGGGAACTACAGATTATGAGTCTGGAGTGCTACTGACTGAGCCACCCCCGTGCCAAAAAGAAATAATAACACATTGCTGATCTTAAATGTTTAAACCTGCACACCAATTTAAATGCAGTGAAGAGGGTCCAACACTTTCGCCACTGCAGTCCAGTTTTGACTGGACCAACCTCACAGTGCAAGTGGAGCAGAGAACACTGGTCTGCTCCCCAGAAGAGAAAGAAAGGACCTTAATTATGTTCAGTGTCAGTATGCAGTTGGACCTGAGATGATATATGTGTGGTAAAAAAAGCCAATTTCCAATCGAAGATGTGACTAAGAAATTGCAGTCATTTTGATTTACGTCATTTCAATTTAGATGTTCAAGGATGCCTCAGAGACTTGAATATCAGTCTTCAATAGTGTTGTCAACAGCTGAGCCACTTCCACTGTAGCTCACTGTTTCCCCTTCCAGTGATATTTCTTTTTACAGGATGGTGAAGTCTTTTACACCTTACTGAGTATACCAGCAACACTTTTCCAGCCATCATACTGCACACATAGACTTCTTGCCTGTCTTTACAGATGGCCAATAGAAATAAGGTTTCGACTTTGATGATGCCTTATAGTAGGTTGGAAGAGAATCCTTCTTTCGCTCTCTTTTTCTAAGGAAATTAATTTTTGTTTATCTTCTTTCTTGGAGGATTCAACACATGGGAATAACACGACTTAGGGGGTGAGTATAAATTTGCCGGAGGATTGTGGAAGTCCGACCACATCGATGGCCCATATCAAATAGTCTCTGTGACGGTGAAAGGGGTGATGATAATTAACTTTGGTAGAGGAGTGTGATGATGATAAAGGTGAGTAAGGGTTTGAATCCACTCACTAGTTTCGCTTTCAGATGTTTCAAGCTCATTTTTGATTGGAGACGTCTCTCTATACATGTAGCAAGCCCAAACTGCATGGGTTCAGACAGATGTTTAGCAAACTGTGTTTACCCTTTGACATGGGATGCTAGTCTGGACAGGGGAGGAAGACGGAAGGACCCGCTATAAGAGACCTATGGTAGTCCTGGAAGTGGAATCTTTCCATCCCCACTTTTCTTTTCTGGCTATAGAGTTAAAAGATTTTTTTTGGGAAACAGGGTAAACATAGCACATAAATTTTAGAGTTTTTGACAGAACATTTGTATCCTCATAAGAAAGATGTGCACTGATTTGTTTTCTTTTAACAATGTATCAGTTTGAATTTTAATGATAATTTTGAGAATATGGAAACTAGGAAAGATGGTTGATGTAGGCTTATTCTAATTTGAAGAGAGATGATTTTTCTGCTTGTAAAATCAGACAAATCTAAGTTGTCCTATATATTATATTACGAATATTTACGATGTGTAAATTAAAAGTATATTATATCTTATAATCAATATTTACCCTGCCATCTATCATAAATTGCTATTGTTCTGCTTATAAGTTGACATTGATTTATATAGAGTTAGTTACCATGTTTTAAACATTTGCATTGAATATTTTGTCATAACCAAATAGATATTAAGAGTAATTTTATGTGTTTATATATATGGAATTATTCTACTCACACTTTTCATTTTTGTTTTGTTTCCGGTGTTTGAATGTTGGAGAAAACATTGTGTGATCCATGAAGAAAACTAGAAATTCTTCTGTGTTAGAAATTATCTCAAGTTCAACAAATTTTTGTGCTGTTTTCTTTTGAAAGAAAACCAGAAAATTGTTGTGATGGATCATAAAATTCAATACTGGTACCACTCCAAAATTTTCATTTCGGAATGTAATAAGTGACGACACCCAGGGTGTTGGCTTGATTTAAAGAAGGGAGGAATGATAAGTCGCAGACCTATTGATTTTAATAATTTTAATTTTTTTTATTTCATTTCTATCCTGATGCAACCACTTTGTGTCTGACAGAGATGTCTTCGGAGGTTAATGGGTGCAAGATCTCGGTTGCGAATTTCTTTCAGGGTTCCGTTTCATCTGTTTACGTTGATGATCGTCGAGAAAGAACTTAGCTCATATGAAATGACAGGAAGTATCTTGTGAAACAATTGCAGCTCGCCCAAAAGCAAACATTGACATTCAGGAGGAATGCAGAGTGCTGGCTGGCAACAAAACTCCGTTCCACTTGCAAAATATGGAAGTGGAATCGGGTTTTTGCCCGGGGCTTGCTTCTGATTGGCCCTGTTGGTCGGAGAGTTCCTGGGGTTGCCAGAAAGATATTGTCACGCTCGACCCAGGAGAAACAGTTCGGTGTGGGTTGATCAGGCTAACAGACCAGGGTTCGGTCTTTTTATCTATCTTTCTTTTGCTCTCTTCGCTGAGTCCGACTTTAGTGAAATTCACTGGACTGACTTTTAGACCATATTTCAGGAAGGGAAAGTGTTAAATTAGACATCTCTTAAATTAGTGAGATGATGAACTTTTACCTAAGTACGTTAGGCGAAATTTAAAGAAATTTGCTTTGCTTGGGAAAAACCACAATCAGAGAAATCTGGAGTGGGTGCCTCATGAAAATTTACGCCATGTGCACATCACAATAACTTAGCAGAATACAGTTCTCATTCCGGAGAAACTTCAACATGGTAGAGTTATTTTAATTTAACTTACTCTGCTTGTTGTCACTTTCACTTAAGTTTTACTTTCATTATTTTGTTTTGAATGTTGTTCGAACTCAAGCTTACCTGAATGGAGTGAGTACTTAGTCAATTAATTGTAATGTAAAATCATCCACCTTTATAAGCCAGTGGTGGAACTTTGTTAAGTGTGAAAGTTAAATAAATTCAAAATTTTTGTTATTGTTCAAACAAAAATTGGGTCTTGGTCAATCATGTGAAATCTCTACTCGTCGCAGCTACAGTTAGAGAATACGGGACTGCGTATTGCTAGCTTGTAGATTGTTCCTGGTTCGAATCTAAAAACTTCTTTCAGCCACTCTTTCAAAAATATTTGTTTGAAGGCATTAAATTTCGAAGTCAGACCATCAAGCTATTGACATGCAGTTCTAGATAAGATAATTATTTTAGTAAACGCGGAACATTTTAAGTTCATACTGCATGTCTCGAAGAGGAAAAAGTTGCAGGTGACAAAAGTCAGTCATTCCCTGTCCAACTCTCCACTGCCAATTCCCTATTTAGATTTCTCATAGTGTTCTCCATCAAGCTCCAGGCACAATAACAGAAATTTTGGTTGGAACAGATTATGAAAAAACTCTTTGAGAACAAGCTTATTGTAAAACCATGGCAGTCACTTTTTGCAGAAATCATAATGAGAAAGTTGTACTAGCTTGGCTCTGCAGGTCAGTCCTTTCTTTTATGGGTGGATAATGAACTTAAATGTGTATTTTTTTCACACTATTTTAACTATGAAACACTTTTTAACTGTGTTGGATTGTTTTATCTCTGAGCGGTACTTTTTTGCACACCATGGGCTAAATGGCCAGGTCACATGGACCCCGAAGGCTCAGAGAAGGTTGGGAGAGGGGACTCACTGGAACAGCTGTTGGGAGACAGATGGTGGCCTCCCATCAAGGCCATTCAGCGTGTTCTTTAACGTGCACAGGTATGGCTTTCCCGCACATGGGGCCACGGTTAATGTCCCATTCGATGGACGGCGGCCTTTCCAAGCACATCAGTGTCCCTTACTGACTGTGGGCAGGGCGGGGAATTTTGCGGAGATAAATCTCAACGCTGACCCAGCTGGGACTCAAACCTGGGAACTACAGATTACGAGCCTGGTGTGCTACCGACTGAGCCACCCTCACCCCACGTTTTAACTGAATGTCCTTGTTTTAACCTCAAATATCGTATATATTTTAACTTTCGTGATTTTTCATCTGGGCCTCTTTTACATTGGGATATTTGATCTGATTCCTTTTTAGCTTCTGAGCTTCTGTCCATGGTGAGAGCACCAGCCTGTAAAGGTTCTGTTGGTTCAGCTACTTTCACAGGATCCTGAACATTTACCTGCATGTTTGCCATGAGCGGCAAGACCCTGGAAAGGAGGATCCTGGTAGTTGCTTAGGGGTCTGCTTCTGCTCTCCTCAGTTCATAACTAATGGGGACCCCTTAGGCTGTCTTGCCATTACGGAGCCTGCTAATTGCATGGCTGGGCAACACTTTTAATGCTACTACTGCTATTACACTGCTTTAGACTAGGCTTCAGAAAAGTAGATGGTTCTGGGGTAGTCCACCAGGTTCTACTGGCTGCTGGGATGGACCTGCTTGGGCCAACTATGCAGTATGGCCTTGCCCATGTCCAGATAAAAGTATGAGAGTTTCATCTCTTTTTTCCCTATAATTTGTGAGGATTTGACTCATTGGCTATGTGGGTATAGTGGCCATGCAACCCTGGCACCTGATCAGGCATTCCCTTGTTGTTGCTCCATGATGAATGGAGACCATAGGCACTGAACCACAAATCAACAATCATGCAGTCAAAAAAAAAATCTTTGGATACAGCCTTGGCCATAAAGATGGCTCAACATGAGCCCCTTCTTTATCTTTAACATTCAGTTGTCCCTTCTTCTTCCCTGTAATCCCTAATCATCCATTCCCTGGGTAATTGCGAACATGTCCCCCTTTTTTCATTAGCAAAGATTTTGAATGTCTTGCAGGAGTTCCGAAATCAGTCAAGTGCCTAAGATCCAGCGACTTCCTTGTGGAAACTGTTCGCTCGAAACATTTAGAGCTGCTCCTTAAGGTAACAGTGATTGGTGGTTTGGGTTGTTTTACCTCTGAGCAGCAGTTTTTTGCACACAATGGGCTAAATGGCCAGGTCACAAAGACCCCGAAGGCTCAGAGAAGGTTGGGGGAGGGGACCCATTGGAACAGTTGTTGGGAGACAGATGGTAGCCTCCCATCAAGGCCATCCAGTGTGTTCTTTAACGTGCATAGGGTATGGCTCTCCCACACATGGGGCCATGGCTTAATGTCCCATCCGACAGACAGCAGCCTTTCCAAGCCCATCGGTGTCCCCTACTGACCGTGGGCAGGGTAGGGAATTTTGCAGAGATAAATCTCAACGTTGACCCAGCTGGACTTGAACCTGGGAACTGCAGATTACGAGCCTGGCACGTTACTGACTGAGCCACCTCCACCCCATGATTGGTGGAATGGGCACCACTGTGATGCCCCGTTTATTGCTTAATTCCTCTCCGGGGTGATCTCTGAGTGGAACTTCCTCAAAGTTTTTGAGGAGGAAATCCTCTCAGAGTTCTTCTACCAAGAAGTGACAACAGTCCATGAGGGTTCACAGCACAATGATGTGAAGTGGTACCTTCACTCTGAGGTACCATTGTATATACCAAAACCTCCATGCTGTTTTCAATGCCAGATGTATGATGGCCATGCCCACACCACTTGACAGGACAAACCAACCTGTGCTTGTTGTGGCAGCCAGGATTACTTGATTCTGATTTCTGGCTGTACAGCATAAAAGGCTGGTGAACTGTAGTAGCAACCATCTGACATTCTTAATGATTGTCTTAAGTGGCAAGAGAAAAAGGAGGTACAATTCCCCAAGACCATTAACAAGATTTCTTATCCTGAGGCAAGGAAGCTCACTTGCACTGACATCCCACCTGACGAGGTTTCCAATGCTGGCGTAGTCACTGGAATGTCCATAATTCCAATTACTTCTGAGGCAGTGCAGACTAACACCAGTGTACCACAGACTGAATTATTCTCACCTGAGATGATGTACCTCCTTATGCAGGTGAAAACTGAGGTTGGTGTTGACAGCAAAACCAGTTTCCATTCCTGTTTCAGCATCTTCCACTATCACCTCTGGAAGGCCACCTCCTCTTCAACTGCAGACAGCAAGATCTTGCATACATAAGGAACCAAAAACAATGCCCCCTACTCAAACAGTGGTCTCTGATCCATGTCTTTCAGATAATTCTGAAGACATGGACACAGACCATCTTGTTTGCTACACCATTGTTCACAACAGCTCTTTCAAATGGAAAGTTATTTGTCCACCCACTCCACTAGGACCTGAGATGGCCACACTCTTACAGTGGAATTATTATGAGTTCCAGACGAATCTTGATGGCATCAAGGTCTTCCTTTGAGCACATGAGTCCATCTGTGTATGCTGCACGAGACATACTTGCAGACAGCCACTGATCATACAATATGGTACTTTTCACTGCATTTGCTGTGACCAGGATGGAGATGGTCCTGCTGGCAGCTGTGTCACCATCTTCTTGAGTCACCATTCTACTATTCTTTATTCCAGGTCATACCACTCACCACCAACTTAGAAGCAGTTGCCATCCACTACTTTGCAGGATTTTCATTGACTGTCTTTGCTATCTCCCACTCAGAAGTATTATTTTCTGAGAACACCTTGATGACCTCTTTTCGTAGCTTCAGTCCCCCTTTCTTATCATTTGGGATTTCAATGGACATAGTCCTCTTTGGGGCAGTGTCCATGAAAATGGGAGGGGTGGGGTCCTCGAACCGTGACTCATGAATCATTTGCTCTCCTTGTTGAACACCAGTATCAGTACATACTTTCACACTCCATACGTGAAAGTACATACTGACATTGGTGTTCAACCACACAGCTCCTCTTCACTGCTTCTCAGTGTTCGACCATACGTCTGCCTTGACCCACACAGTCATCCCAACCATTTCTCAAACTTTGACGGTTGACTGTCTCTAAGGTGTTGGATGATATTAAAAAGCCAGACCTTGGGGCTTACTACACATTTCCAGTCCTGTTGAACTTTGCTGCAAATACAAGTTGATGCAAGCAAATACAGGAATGTTTGCTCCTGTGAGAGAATTAAATTTAATCTTCTATTGATAATGAACTTCTGCAACATTTTCATATATGTGGTACAAGTTCACAATTTTCATTTACTCCTTAATTATTAATGGCATTCAGTCTGTCACAATATACATTCAGAAAGAAATGAAACTTCTTTCAGAGTATATTGTGACAGAATTACCATTTAATAGTGAAATTTCATCATAAAAACGTTTTTATAGCCAAGCTGGAGTTGTTCGAACATGTTCTTCATGAAGCATGTCTATTATTTTAACTTTACTTAAATGAACTGCTATATATTACAGATATGAAAACAGTTGAATTATTAATTCAAACTGTTATTATATCTCCAATACACAGCAGTTTCTGCAATTTGAAATTGCTTGTTGAGTGAATGAGCTTCAATTTTTTTCTTTATTTTTTATTTTGTTACATAACAGAAAATATATTAACAGTCAAAAACAATTAAAAAATTTTCCAAGACGTATTCAACAATGTAAAAGTTTACTCAACACTCCATTCTCCCCTTTCATGAGGAAAAAGAGGAAAAAATTACTTTTTATGTGAATGTAGATAAATCTCTGAATGTTTCCTGCCACTCTCTTTAATGTTTTATTCAACAGAATGTGATGGAATATGTGTAGATAATACACTATATTTTGCAGAAAGGAACAATGCAGTTGTAAAAAGTAACATACAACAAATATAAGAATGCAACATAACAGAGAACCTCTACAAAAGACACAAGTCACAAGTTCAAGAATAAAAATGTGAGAGTTCAACAAAGAACACAGATAAAACAAGAGTTTAAGTAAAAAAAAAGGTCGCAAAAACAATGTCAAAACAATAATTATGACAATTCAAAAATTACGTTTTAAGTGAACATGAAGCAAATATAAATATATGTACCATCTATTTTTACTCACCAATTAACAAATCCAGCTTGTCTCAGCCAAGTGAGCAAATGGATTTATACAACCATGATTATCAGTATTAATAAAGATTATTAGTACAGCAAAAATTTCACTTGATATTAAAATTTAAGTTTACCTCCATTGTTGTTCAATTTTTTCCTTTGCAAACTCTTGGCGTTCCTTTTCTTTCTTTATACGTAAATTTTTATATCGTGTAAGCAACTGTGCTTTTTTACCTTCAGGAGATAGCTGTTGTTCTTGAACTTCTTTAAGATAATTGTCTTCTTCAACCTGGAGAATTTCTGCCAACCTATCATTAAGAAGACACTATATAGATTTCAACAAGACATTGGAAGGGAATATTAATTTTTTTAATGAACACATATAAACCTGCTTTTCTTTTTTTCATTTTTTTTAGTGATTACATCTCTTTGTGCATAAAAAATATGGCAATTAAAATCAATAATATTGTCAATTACACATTGGTAGAATCTGAAATAAGAGGTCCAAGATGTCTATGTCTGTTTTCAGAAGAACAAAAAAAATTCGATTTTTTTAAATTGGAAAATGAAAATTTTGTTGCATATATCTTATAAAAATATGTATTTCAGGCTAGAAAAATAATACTTTGGTTTTTCATTTGATGCATATTTTATTAAGCTAGAATATAAATAATTTGTTAAGGCCATCTGATCACCATTTTTTAGAAGAGTTATTATATAGTATTACCAATCTGTTTGTTAACGTTAATCTATGATGAAGTAAACACCTGATTTAAGCTCACAAGTTTGATTTGAACAATGATAAACATTTTTTTTTTAATTTTGAAATTCTGCTGAAAATTAACCTAAAATTACTATTTTTGTAAAAAAAAGAAGATTTCGGAAATAATTACCAAGTACATACCTGTCTAGTCTGTAAATGGTAGCTAGGCATAAACTGGAAGGAGAGCTGTATACCAATCACCAGTGATGATGTACAGAACCGGCGAGGTCTAGCACCTAATGTCCGACCCCGCCTTCTCATGGTGCAGGTCGGTAGTACCTTTCAAAAGAGATATTCTCTTTTGGAAGGGAACGGAAGGGGAGGGCTGCCAGTTCAGTATGGCCTACTGATCTGGTCATCTAGGGCCACTTTTCTCTTTTTTTTTCAACCCTGCTGAGGAATGGTCAACATCACAGGGTCCTGGTGCTGACCATTTATACCTACCAGACAGGGTCCTGGTGCCGACCATTTATACCTACCAGACTGGACTTGTTTATGGATTTGAGCTTGATTATGGATCCTGGACTTGCTGCACTGGTGGGCATCTGTTGAGGGAGAATCTGCTGCTGTGTTTTCTGTTTGCTTCTGGGTTGCCAGCCCTAAGTGAACAGAGGCATGGGATACCTTATATCAGCTGGTGGATAATCCTAATCAGAGGCCATCGCAGGTATCTGAACCTCACTTAGCTAGTTGGGCATCGTCAATCCTAAACTGGAGTAATGTGTCTCAGGCAGACCATATGGCTCTTGAAAAATCCACTTGAAAAGGTTGTGCCTCAAGTTCCTACAAGCATCGGTGACTTCAGCCTTTAGTGAAGGAGAAACAGATCTTTGCCCCATGCCTGCGATCAGAAGGCTATTTGATATTGTTGGCCCTACCAATCTCAATAAACCTAGTTTCTTTAAAAATCATACTAAACATTTTCTCTCTGCAGGAACGTGGAACGTGAGGACATTACATAAAGATTATTCTCTTGATGTCCTCACGCAGGAATTCCAGTGCTATAACATAGATATTCTAGGCTTGCAAGAGACCAGATGGACAGGTAAAGGTGAGATACTTAAAAATAACTTTAAACTTCTCTTTACAGGAAGGGAGGATCGAAAGCATCACCAAGGCATGGGTCTACTGTTCAGCAGACATGCTAGTGATGCTCTTCTAGGATATGACTGCATTAATGAAAGGTTTCCTACAGCAAAATTTCAGACAAGCATTAAAGACTTGAATGTTATCTGCTGTTATACCCCCACTGGGGATGCCAATGAGGATGAGAAGGATAGGTTTTACGGACAACCTCAGGATATTTTGAATTCTGTCAGGAAAGGAGATATTACACTTGTTCTAGGTGACTTCAATGCCAAAGTTGGTACTGACTCTAACCTTTGGGGAGGGGTGATAAGCCCTTTTGGTATTGGTAGCTGCAATGGCCAATGCCTACTACAGGTAAGTAAACTCAATGGTTTCAGAACAACTAACACTTATTACAAACACCGCAACATACATAAGTACACATGGGTTTCACCTAATGGGTTGCATAAGAATATGATTGATTATATATTAATTAACAGCAAATGGGATAGTTCTGTTAGGAATACCAGGTCACATAGTGGAGCTGAAATTGGATCTGACCATTACCTTCTTAAAAGTGTCTTGGAACATAAACTTAAAAACTGTTGTGCTAAATTTAAAAAATTTACCTTTAATACTGAAGCTCTGAAAGACCCAGTTATAGGTGATGCTTACAGTGATAAGTTACTTACTCATTATGACAGTGATAGTTTGCTTACTACTGAAGTTGAGGAAGAATGGGGCCATTTTAAACAGGCTGTTTTGGAAACTAACAGTACTCTTTTAGGAAAAAAGGAGCAGAGGAGACAGAATTATTTGAGTGATAAGGCAGTTGAGCTTATTTCAGAAAGAAAGAACTGCAGGAATGCTTAAACAATACTCTACTAGTCCTAATTGAAACCATTACACAGAGTTTAATAAGTGTGTGAAGGATCAGTTAGCTACTGATAAGAATCTTTGGCTTGATGGTTTGGCTGACAAAGTCGAGAAAGCAGTTAGACAGCACAACAGCAGAGAGCTGTACCAGATAGTTAATGTTTTGTGTGGTAGAAAACGGACAGCTATACTGGGATTGAAGGATAAACAAGATAAGGTTATAGAAGGTGAGGATTCTGTCATGGCTAGGTGGGCTGAGCATTTCAGTGATATTCTAAACAATGTGGTTAGTTCTACTCCCATTGTTTGCAATGATGATAGATGCATTGGTGGCTTTAATGTTGGCCCTTTAACACAATCTGAAGTTATTTTGCTATTTCGGAACTTAAACTTCATAAATCCCCAGGGATAGATGAAATTACTACAGAAATGCTTAGAGCTGGGAATATTTCGGTTACCACTTGGACGACTGAAATTTTGAATATCTTTTATGATAAAGGCATGGTTCCTAAAGATTTTACCAGAGCTATTATTATCCCTATTTTCAAAAAAGGTGATCACAGTTCTTGTGATAACTATAGGGGTATCAGCCTGCTCTCTGTTCCAGATAAAGTTCTTTCATGATTGTGCTTAACAGAATTAAGAATCTAGTTGACAGTCAATTGCGTGATGTCAAGTGGTAGGGGATGTGTGGAACAGATATTTTCACTTAGGCAGATTCTTGAGAAATGTTTAGAGTTTCAGAAACCTTTGGTTGCTAGCTTTGTTGATTTCAAAAAGGCTTTCTTCTCTGTTGATCGACATAATTTGTGGTTGATTGTGAGATCATTTGGTATACTAGACAAGTTAGTTAACCTAATGAAAGCTCTCTATAATAACACTGAGTCATGTGTGAGAGTTCGTAAGGCTTATAGCAATTGGTTTAGCATTACTTCTGGTGTTCGACAAGGGTGCAAGTTGGCTCCTTTTCTCTTTAGTTTGGTTATTGTTTACATTATGCAAAATTCACTTCAAGAGAAAGATTTTGGCCTTCAGTGGACTGGAGATACGAAAACTTCTCATTTAGATTATGCTGATGATTTAGCCCTTTTGGCAAATGATGTTGATGAGATGAACTCTTTCGTTCGAACTGTTGATGAGACTGGTAGTAGAGTAGGTTTGGTTATAAATAGAGAGAAAACTAAAGTGATGAAAATTGGTCAGGCAGGCTGTGATTCAGTTAATCTGAATGGTTGCAGTCTTGAGCAGGTGTCACAGTTTAATTACCTTGGGAGCTATGTAACAGATACTGGTGATGTGCGGCATGAGATTAACAGACGAATAGGGATTGCTGCCGGGACTTTTAAGAATCTATGGAGAGTGTGGAGAAAAGGCATATACATCTAAAGACCAAAATTAAGACTGTATAATAGTTTGGTTCTTTCTAGGGTTAGTTATGGTAGTGAAACTTGGATACTTTGTAAACAAGATAACAGGAAACTAGATGCTTTTGATTCTAGATGCTTACTCAGTATCTTGGGCATTAGGTGGTTCAACTTTGTAACTAATGATGAGGTTAGGCAAAGGAGTCGGCAACCTCCCTTAAGCAGCATATTGTGCAGAGAGAGACTCCACTGGTTTGGCCATATTGCCCGTATGGATAATTATAGATTGACGAATAAGGTTATTAACAGTATGCCTAAAGGCCTAAGAAAGAGGGGGAGACCTAGGATAAGGTGGACAGACAATGTCAAACAGGACCTTGTTAGAATTGGTGTGCAGTGGCCGGATGCAGCAGATGTAGCTCAGGACAGATATGCTTGGAGAATTAAACTGCATGGTCTTGTTGGACCTCTGTAGCCCATGGCTGCTTGAGGATGATGATGATGATGACCTCTACTTTTTATTTATTTATTCTTTTTTTCATTTTATGCTCTCTTTTTGCCTTAAAATTATTTCAATACACCTACAATTATTTTTATCATTTATCCCAGCATTCAACTGTGTTCTCTTCTGACTAGTGAAACCAAAACCACAACTAAAAAAAAACTTGTTTGTACAAAACTAGTGGCCAAGGCCCAATACACAGATGGCATTAATTAGTAGCAAGTGTCAGCCATGTACACTGTGTACATAATAAAATCGTAACAGATCTATTGAAATAAAAGTGAAATTTTAATTATAAAAGTACAAATAAAACCTAAATTGAAAGGTTATCCAATGTTGACGTTATATGCAGCACAAAACTTTTATTTCAATAGATCTGTTATGATTTTATTTCTCTAGATTTATATATATCAAGCTTTCAGAGTTATGGTACATTGCTAGGTATGACAATGGCAGACTTATAATTTGTTGTTTGGTTTTTACTTAATCATTTTATTGATTTTATTCCCATAGATCTTTCAGAGTTATGTTACATGGCTTATTGTGACAATAGGTGGCTTACAACTTGTTCACTTTTACTTCTAACGGTTTTTTATTTTATTTTTGTACATTTATATGCCATTATCGATCTTTCAGAGTTATGAGAAATTGCTGGCTACGACAAGAGTACCTTACAACTTGTTGCTATAGATTTTTTAACATCGAATCAAATTATATGTTAATTCTTCTTTTACTATTTCTTCATTTATAAATCAAAATGCTTGGATCTTTATTTATTTCCTGAAAATGATTGAGGTCTTGGATATGGAAGCAAAAAGGATTTCCTTGGCAAGAAAATCAGTCCTCTTCTGAAAGGACAATTTCAGCATGTATTTTTACCCACCCACACAAACAGACTAAAGACATTATAACACTAAGGCTGGCAGGTTGTCCTTGGTGCACTAATTTTTGGCACTTAACCAAGATCTGCAAAATTCAACACCCGAAGAATTGTCAATTTGTAATGTTTAGTAAGAAAACCAGCCAAGAAAGTGTTCCTTCTTTTTATAAACAGGACAAAAATTCTATTAATGTGAGCTATTCAAGTCACCTTGTATAACACTGGCACATGTTTTAATATATTCTGCACTGAAAAGAATCATTAAAAGAAATAAAATCATATTTCAGGTTGGTGGGTTGTGGAACTTTATAGCGCAAGGGCAACTGAAGCCATTTTGTGCCAAACAAGGTGTAAAAAAGAAAAGTAAAAATATAAAAGTCATGAAAAACCCACAACAAAAGTTAATACAGAAGACAAAACAACAGACATAAGATATAAAACACCAGAACAACAAAGGGTCAATAAGATCCCTTTAAAATCAAGAACAAATGTAAAATCCAAAAGCAACAACAACTGTATTGAGGACCCAGAAAATAAAAATCAACAAGTTAAAAGATCAAATAAGTAAAAGCATTAAATTCGAGTAAAATAAACAGAAAAATGCAAAATTTCGAAACTTGGGGTTAAAAACGAGTTGTCAGATAAAAGATGTCCAGTGTAAGGAGCTCAGAAGGTAAATGATAAGAACCTGAAATAAAAACGATGTTCATAAGTAAAACATGGACATCATCATCATCATCATCAACCTCAAACAACCATGGGCTACGGAGGTCCAACCAGACCGTGCAATTTAGTAATCCAAGCAAGTCTATCCTGAGCTACATCTACTGCATCTGGCCACTGCACACCAATTTTAACTAGGTCCTGTTTGACATTGTCTGCCCACCGCATCCTAGGTCTCCCCTTCTTTCTGAGGCCTTTAGGCACACTGTTCATAACCCTATTCGCCAATCTATAATTATTCATAAGGGCAACATGGCCAAACCAACGGAGTCTCTCTCTGCACAATATGCTGCTTAAAGCAGGTTGCAAACTCCTTTGCCTAACCTCATCATTAGTTACAAAGTTGAACCACCTAATGCCCAAGATACTGCGTAAGCATCTGGAATCAAAAGCATCTAGTTTCCTGTTATCTTGTTTACAAAGTGTCCAAGTTTCACTACCATAACTAACCCTAAAAAGAACAAAACTATTATACAGTCTAATTTTAGTCTTTAGGTGTATACGCCTATTTCTCCACACTCTCCATAGATTCTTAAAAGTCCCGGCAGCAATCCCTATTCATCTGTTAATCTCATGCCACACATCACCATTATCTGTTACATAGCTCCCAAGATAATTAAACTGTGACACCTGCTCAAGACGGCAACCATTCAGATTAACTTAATCACAGCCTGCCTGACCAATTTTCATCCCTTTAGTTTTCTCTCTGTTTATAACCAAACCTACTCTACTACCAGTCTCATCAACAGCTCGAATGAAAGAGTTCATCTCATCAACATCATTTGCCAAAAGGGCTAAATCATCAGCATAATCTAAATCAGAAATTTTCCTATCTCCAGCCCATTTAAGGCCAAAATCTTTCCCTTGAAGTGAATTTCGCATAACATAATCAATAACCAAACTAAAGAGAAAAGGAGACAAAATGCACCCTTGTCGAACACCAGAAGTAATGCTAAACCAATTGCTACAAGCCTTACCAACTCTCACACACGACTCAGTGTTATTATAGAGAGCTTTCATTATGTTAACTAACTTGTCTGGTATACCATATGATCTCACAATCAACCACAAATTATGACGATCAACAGAGTCGAAAGCCTTTTTGAAATCAACAAAGCTAGCAACCAAAGGTTTCTGAAACTCTAAACATTTCTCAAGAATCTGCCTAAGTGAAAATATCTGATCCACACATCCCCTACCACTTCTGAATCCACATTGCTCATCATGCAATTGACTGTCAACCAGACTCTTAATTCTATTAAGCACAATCATGGAAAGAACTTTACCTGGAACAGAGAGTAGGCTAACACCCCTATAGTTATCACAAGAACTGTGATCACCTTTTTTGAAAATAGGGATAACAATAGCTCTGGTAAAATCCTTAGGAACCATGCCTTTATCATAAAAGATATTCAGAATTTCAGTCATCCAAGTGGTAACTGAAACATTTCCAGCTCTAAGCATTTCAGTAGTAATTTCATCTACCCCTGGGGATTTATGAAGTTTAAGTTTAGAAACAGCCAAAATAACTTCAGATTGTGTTATATGGCCAACATTAAAGCCACCAATGCATCTATCATCATGTTGGGAATAGACAACAACAATCAACATCAACAATGGGAATAGAACTAACCGCATTGTTTAGTACATCACTGAAATGCTCAGCCCACCTAGCCATGACAGAATCCTCACCATCTATAACCTTACCTTGTTTATCCTTCAATCCCTGTATACCTGTCCGTTTTCTACCACACAAAACATTAACTATCTGGTACAGCTCTCTGCTGTTGTGCTGTCTAACTGCTTCCTCAGCTTTGTCAGCCAAACCATCAAGCCAAAGATTCTTATCAGCAGCTAACTGATCTTTTACACGTTTATTAAGTTCTCTGTAATGCTTTCTATTAGGACTAGTAGGGTATTGATTAAGGACATTCCTGCAGTTCTTTCTTTCTGAAATAAGCTCAAGTGCCTTACCACTCAGAAAATTCTGCCTCTTCTACTCCTTTTTTCCTAAAAGAGTACTGTTAGTGTCCAAAAAAGCCTGTTTAAAATGATCCCATTCTTCCTCAACTTCAGTGGTAAGCATACCATGACTGTCATAATAACTAAGTAACCTATCATGGTAAGCTTTGGCTATAACTGGGTCTTTCAGAGCTTCAATATTAAAAGCAAATTTTTTAACCCTAGCACAACACTTTTTAAGTTTAAGTTGCAAGACACTTTTAACTAGGTAATGGTCAGATCCAATTTCAGCTCCCCTATATGCCCTGGTATTTCTAACAGAACTAGCCCATTTGCTGTTAATTAATATATAATCAATCATATTCCTATGCAGCCCATCAGGTGAAACCCATGTGTACTTATGTATGTCGCGGTGTTTGTAATATGTGTTAGTTATTCTGAAACCATTGAGTTTACTTACCTGTAGGAGACGTTGCCCATTGCCATTGCAGCTACCAATACCAAAAGGGCCAATCACCCCTCCCCAAAGGTCAGAGTCAGTACCAACTTTGGCATTGAAGTCACCAAGAACAAGGGTAATATCTCCTTTCTTGACAGAATTCAAAATATCCTGAAGTTGTTCATAAAACCTATCCTTCTCATCCTCATCGGCATCCTCAGTGGGGGCATAACAGCAGATAACATTCAGGTCTTTAACGCTTGTCTGAAATTTTGCTGTAAGAAACCTTTATTAATGCACTCATATCCTAGAAGAGCATCGCTAGCGTGTCTGCTGAGAAGCAGACCCACGCCTTGGTGATGCTTGTTGTCGTCCCTCCCTGAAAAGAGAAATTTAAGATTATTTTTAAGAATCTGACCTTTATCTGTCCATCTGGTCTCTTGCAAGCCAAGAATATCTAAATTATAATGGTGAAATTCTTGTGTGAGGACATCAAGAGAAAAAGCTCTGTGCAGAGTCCTCACATTCCAACTACCTATGGAGAGAAAATGGTTAGTAGGATGTTTAAAGAAACTATGTTTATTGAAAGAGGGAATGCCGACAATATCAAACAGCCCCCTAATCGCAGACATGGGGCAAAGACCCGTTCCCCCACCACTAAAGGCTGAAGCCATCTACACTGGAAGACTTCCTCCAATGTAGAATTTGACGATGCCAATAGAAGCAAAGAGTTCAGGTGCCTGCGATGACCTCTGCTCAGGATTATCCACCAGCTGATAAACATATCCTGTGAATCTATTCACTTGGGGCTGTCAACCCACAAACAAACAGAAAACACAGCGGAAGATTTTCCCTCCACAGAAGCCCACCAGTGCAGCAAAATCAGGATCCATAATCAAGCTCAGAGCCATATATCTGTCCAGTCCAGTGGGTTTATATGGTCAGCACCAGGACCCTGTGTGGTTGACCACTTCTCAGCAGGGTAGAAAAAAAGAAAAGTAGCCATAGTTGTCCAGATCAGTAGGCCACACTAATCTGGCAGCCCTCCCCTTCCGTTCACTTCCACAAGAGAGTATCTCTTTTGAAAGGTACTAACAGTCTGCACCACGAGAAGGCGGGGTCGGACATTAGGTGCTAGGCCTGGCCGGTTCTATGCATCATCACAGGGGATTGGTGCATAGCTCTCCTTCCAGTGACTACCTAGCTACCATTTACAGACCAAAAGATGGACACATAATTAAAATGTGTTCAGCAGTAAAAATGATGTCATAATACTCACACTTAAAAACAAATGAATGTGTAATAAACAAATGACCTATGAGGAGCTAAGCAAGTACAACTTCCTCCTTATGATTCTGTGAAAACACGACTACCACAGTTTGACAATGTGCTTGATCTCGAAAAGTTTATTACCAACCTGTTCAAACCAAGATCGTTGCTCCTGTACCTGGAGCTCAGTAGAAAAACAATGCAAGAAATCCAAGTTTGGATGACCAAGAAATCCAGCAGTGTCTGGCTTGGTGCACACCAGGCTCGTAATTTGTAGTTCCTAGCTTCGAGTCGCAACTGGGTGAGCACTGAGATTTATCTCCTCAAACCCCCCACCCTGCCCTGTAGGGGACATCGATGGGCTTGGAAAGGTCATCATCCGTCAGATGGGGTCTTAAGCCATGGGCCCATGTGCAGGAGAGTCATACCCTGTGCACATTAAAGAACACACTGGATGGCCTCGACAGGAGATATGATTTCTCTCCCAATAACTGTCCAGTGGGTCCCCTCCCATCAGTATGTTATAGTTAGAACCTCAATTCATCAGAAAAATATGAAATTATAATAGTTAGACCCTCAATTCATCAGACCAAGCTACCCATTTCCAGTCTTCCGTGCTCCACTGCCGATGTTCTTTCACCCACTGCAGCCTCAGAGACTGGTGACATGCTGTTAACAAGGGTAAAAGATGTGGGGGTCGGCTGCCATCATATCTTGAATGGGCTCTGCACTAACCTTCATTGCTGCCCCATCCTTGAATGCCAACGTTATCATCTACACTATGACCCTCCATTCTAGGTTATGAAACGGGAGAGGCGGTGCTCACCTCAAACAGCAATGACCCAGTTATGGCCACATTTTTCCTGGTGGCTGCATATTTTGCTGAAGTTTTGATGTAGTACTGTACACATGTGCAATGGTCACACACAGAAATCCCAGACATTCTGCAGCAACAGATATGGAGCATTCCATCTTCCTTACACAGACTATCCGCCCACAATTGAACTCACTCAGGTCACCGTGTTTATCCATCATAACAGTCACACGCTATATTATAGGGTAAGTATCTGAAATACTTATAGCCTGCAAGGGGTTCAGCTGTCTGCAATATCGTGGTGTAGGCAGGCTTGTGGATGGGTGCAGTGTGTATAATAAATTGTGTTTTCAATATATATATACACACACAAAGAGAAGATAAAATTAATCGAATGTAAAAGATTCATGTCAGAAAGAAACAATATAAACAAAAAACCATAAAATTAAATCTGTTAAAATACCCAGCAAAATGTAAAAAAGCAAAGATAAGTGTTAAACAAGTTTTCGTGGAATTATGTATTCAATAATTTCATGTTTCTTACTCTCTGGAGATATTTCCATTCCCTCATTCATCGATGGCAAAAAAATAAGAATTTTATTTTAACAGGGGAGTAAGAAATAAAGAGTGAGGTTCCTGTCAAAGCAAAAATATTCCAAGTTTTTTTTATCAAGTGCAAGAGTTACAATCCCATCAGATATAATAAAATCACTTTACTTTCTACGTATTTCTATTAAGTTGGAAAGAACAACACTTGGTTTCATTTCTTCTGGAAGGCTATGAAGGCTTAATATATTCTTTTTCACTTTCAGTTTCTTTACACACCTCAGCACAAAAGTCTTCACTCTCACAATCAATGAAAGTTAGGTCAATAATAGTTTGTTCTTTGATTTCACACTCTACTTCAGCCACATTTGAATCATCTGATATAATGTTGTCATCAAAATATTCAGATTCTCTCAATATAAACAATATTTCATCTGTAAACACTTTTCTACTCATTATACAATGAGAATCTATAAGACATAATGCTATATACACTGAAAAAGCAATTTATTATACACACCCACCTACATAGTAAGGTCCAAAAGTTTCCGGTCTGAACATGTCAGAACAAGAATTGACAGGTTTAATTCCATCAACCTCCCCCCCGCTATGTTTTGTTGTAATAAGCTGTTTTATGTAACAGGATGAAGATGAATGTAGACGAAAAATTATTTTGAGACAGGTGGGATCTGAACCCACGACCTACTGATGACATATCAGGTGCTCTGGGCAATGAGCTACCAGCGACTGATCAATCTCTCCTCCACTTGATGGTATACTATACCATCTGTCAATCACTGTCTTGTGAGTGCAGCATTTGAGGACTCTATTTCTATAGAGCCATTCCAGATACATGCACACGACCAGACACACTATAAGAGCCTCCTGGCTGATTTCTTTTGTGAGCAAATTGGAATCTGCATCACTTCTGGTATAATCAGCAGCACTTTGCATTTAGACAAATGAATTCACAGTGAACAGCTCATCGTTGATTTATTGAATATCTAACCTATATCGAGCTATTTTATGTAACAGGACACGAAACATGTTATCAGGAGATCTTGGGTTCAGATCCCACTCAGTTCCAGACAATTTTTCCCCTACACTCGTCTTCATCCTGTAACATAAAACAGCTTGATAGTGGATAGATACCCAGTAAACCAATTTGTCTAAATATATTTTAATATTTAGACTTTGGGACTTGGAAGCACTAATCTGCAATATCTTTTAGCATTTATTTGTTTCTTCCATTTTTTTTTAAGTTACTTAACACAGTGTTGCCACTACTGCTAGAAAATGTTCAGCAGCAAACTCTTTTGATTACTGAACGAACAGAAAATCTGTCCCTTTGTGTCAAGATTGGGAAACTACTAATTTTTCCTTCCTTTTATGTTTCATTTTAAGTATTTTTCATTTGTATGATGTATGTGTAGGTAGAAACTGTTTCCAGTAAGTTTACTATAATTTCTTTTTCCCAATTAATCAAACACTTGAGTACATGGACCCAAATTTAACACACTGATTTGCCCTACATGAACCCAAGTTTAATACACTGATTTGCCCCATGCCACACCATGTTGCATTCAAAATTCAAATACTTACCTCTAATAAAATTATTTAGAACTTTGAAACACTTCACCCCTCCACCATCTATATAGTTTATCATTTATAACTTAAATTCAATTCTTTTGAAATCTCCGTATTACTTCCCAAATACTTGACTGCTGTTTCCAATTTTTTCATAAAGGTTTCCCCCTTGCAACCCCATACTGAATTAAAAATTCTGGTCTCTATTACAGAACCCAAGTTTAAATTTAAAATCACTTTTTGATTTCATTAAGGGGAAGGGTTTTCAAGTAGCCATTAATTTTGGTATGGCATTTGTTGCATTAAAACATCTAGTCCCTATAATTAAATAAAATCTTAAATACTCCATGACACTGTAAAATGTTTTAAAAGCACTTCAACAAAATTCCCATTTCCAACCTGCATTAATGCACACACACCCAAAATTTTTAAAAATCAACCATAATGCATACTAAGAATCAGCAATTAAAATATCACAACACACAATACCCAATACACCTATTGATATGAAAACCAATATTCATGTCGTCAGTAACATATTCATTTTAACCCCAAAATTCATTTTACAAAATTTAGAAACTTAATAAATGTATCCCACTCATTATACTACCACCACAATGCACATGAAACCAAAGAAATCTTTTTAATCTATTCACAAAATGAAGCTGTCCTCGAGACTCGCTAATCTTGGAGAGCTCCCATAACACCACACACCCTCTTCCCAACCTCCTTCACATGCAGGTCGCATTACACCCACTGCCGACTATTCCGAATCTTAGAGTTGAGACGCTGACAATGCAATTTATAGCACCCCACCCTCCCCCGCACTCAACAACCACCTATCATGCAATATCTAAATCTGCTCGCTTCCCACCTGACATCATCATCATCCTCAAGCAGTAATGGACTACGAAGGTCCAACCAGACGATGCAATTTAGTTCTCCCAGCATATCTGTCCTGAGCTACATCTTCTGCATCTGGCCACTGCACACTAATTCTAACAAGGTACTGTTTGACATTGTCTGCCCACCACATCCTAGATCTTCCCCGCTTTCTGTTGCCTTTAGGCACACTGTTCATAACCCTATTCGCTAATCTATAATTATCCAATTAAAATTAAAGCAATTTAATTCTCTATGACATTGTTAGATGTTTTTAAGCAGTTCAACACAAGGACTATGCTATCAAGTATCAATAATCATTATCATCATCCTCAAGCAGCCATGGGCTACAGAGGTCCAACCAGACCATGCAATTTAGTTCTCCAAGCAAGTCTGTCCTGAGCTACATCTGCAGTATCTGGCCACTGCACACCAATTCTAATAAGGTCCTGTTTGACACTGTCTGCCCACCGCATCCTAGATCTTCCCCTCTTTCTGAGGCCTTTACGCACACTGTTCATAACCCTATTCACCAATCTATAATTATCCATACAGGCAACATGGCCAAACCAATGGAGTCTCTCTCTCTCTGAACAATATGCTGCTTAAAGGAGGTTGCCGACTCCTTTGCCTAACCTTATCATTAGTTACAAAGCTGAACCACCTAATGCGCATTCTTGATTCTAAATGCATAAGCATTTAGAATCAAAGGAAAAATATCAAAAGCTAATTAATAATCAAAGGCTAGTTTCTTGTCATCTTGTTTACAAAGTGTCAAAGTTTCACTACTATAACTAACCCTAGAAAGAACCAAATTATCATACGGTCTAATTTTAGACTTTAGGTGTATATGCCTATTTCTCCACACACTCCATAGATTCTTAAAAGTCCCAACAGCAAACCCTATTCATCTGTTAATCTCATGCCACACATCACCAGCTTCCAAGATAATTAAACTGTATCTTACATAGCTTCCAAGATAATTAAACTGTCACACATCCTCAAGACTGCAACCATTCAGATTAAATAAAACGCAGCCTGCCTGACCAATTTTCTGCACTTTAGTTTTCTATCTGTTTATAACCAAACCTACTCTACTACCAGTCTCATCAACAGCTCGAATGAAAGAGTTCATCTCATCAACATCATTTGCCAAAAGGGCTAAATCATCAGCATAATCTAAATCAGAAATTTTCGTATCTCCAGTCCATTTAAGGCCAAAATCTTTCCCTTGAAGTGAATTTCGAATAACATAATAACCAAGCTAAAGAGAAAAGGAGACATAATGCACCCTTGTCGAACACCAGAAGTAATGGTAAACCAATTGCTATAAGACTTACCAACTCTCCACATGACTCAGTGTTATTACAGAGAGCTTTCATTATGTTAACTAACTTGTCTGGTATACCATATGATATCACAATCAACCACAAATTATGATGATCAACAGAGTCGAAAGCCTTTTTGAAATCAACAAAGCTAGCAACCAAAGGTTTCTGAAACTCTAAACATTTCTCATGAATCTGCCTAAGTGAAAATATCTGATCCACACATCCCCTACCACTTCTGAATCCACATTGCTCATCACGCAATTGACTGTCAACCAGATTCTTAATTCTATTAAACACAATCATACAAAGAACTTCCCTGGAACGGAGAGAGTGGGCTGATATCCCTACAGTTATCACAAGAACTGCGATCACCTTTTTTGAAAATAGGGATAATAATAGCTCTGGTAAAATCCTTTGGAACCATACCTTTATCATAAAAGATATTCAAAATTTCAGTTATCCAAGTGGTAACCAAAACATTCCCAGCTCTCAGCATTTCCGTAGTAATTTCATCTACCCCTGGGGATTTATGAAATTTAAGTTTAGAAACACCTAAAATAACTTCAGATTGCGTTATAGGGCCAACATTAAAGCCACCAATACATCTATCCTCATTACAAACAATGGGAATAGAAACAATCACATTATTTAGAATATCTCTGAAATGCTCAGCCCACCTAGCCATGACAGAATCCTCACCTTCTATAACCTTACCTTGTTTATCCTTCAATCCCTGTATACCTGTCCGTTTCCTACCACACAAAACATTAACTATCTGGTACAGCTCTCTGCTGTTGTGCTGTCTAACTGCTTCCTCAACTTTGTCAGTCAAGTCATCAAGTCAAAGATTCTTATCAGCAGCTAACTGATCCTTTACATGTTTATTAAGCTTTCTGTAATGCTTTCAATTAGGACTAGTGAGGTATTGATTAAGGCATTCCTGCAGTTCTTTCTTTTTGAAATAAGCTCAAGTGCCTTATCACTCAAATAATTCTGCCTCCTCTACTCTTTTTTTCATAAAAGAGTACTGTTAGTTTCCAAAACAGCCTGTTTAAAATGGTCCCATTCTTCCTCAACTTCAGTAGTAAGCAAACTATCACTGTCATAATGACTAAGTAACTTATCACTGTAAGCGTCACCTATAACTGGGTCTTTCAGAGCTTCAGTATTAAAGGTAAATTTTTTAACCCTAGCACAACACTTTTTAAGTTTAAGTTGCAAGACACTTTTAAGAAGGTAATGGTCAGATCCAATTTCAGCTCCACTATGTGACCTGATATTCCTAACAGAACTAGCCCATTTACTGTTAATTAATATATAATCAATCATATTCTTAGGCAGCCCATCAGGTGAAACCCATGTGTACTTATGTATGTTGCGGTGTTTGTAATATGTTAGTTACTCTGAAACCATCGAGTTTACTTACCTGTAGGAGACATTGCCCATTGCCATTGCAGCTACCAATACCAAATGGGTCTATCACCCTCCCCAAAGGTCAGAGAGTCAGTACCAACTTTGGCATTGAAGTCACCTAGGACAAGGGTAATATCTCCTTTCTTGACAGAATTCAAAATATCGTGAAGTTAGTTGTCCGTAAAACTTATCCTTCTCATGCTCATCGGCATCCTCAGTGGGGTTATAACAGCAGATAACATTCAAGTCTTTAACACTTGTCTGAAACACTAGTCTAGTGTGTGCTGAGAAGCAGACCCATGCCTTGGTGATGTTTATTATCGTTCCTCCCTGAAAAGATAAATTTAAAATTATTTTTAAGAATCTGACCTTTATTTGTCCATCTGGTCTCTTGCAAGCCAAGAATATCTAAATTATAATGGTGGAATTCTTGTGTGAGGACATCAAGAGAAAAAGCTCTGTGCAGAGTCCTCACGTTCCAACTACCTATGGAGAGAAAATGGCTAGTGGGATGTTTAAAGAAACTATGTTTATTGAGAGAGGGAATGCCGACAATATCAAATAGTCCCCTAATCGCAGACGTGGACAAAGACCTGTTCCCCCACCACTAAAGGCTGAAGCCATCTACAATGGAAGACTTCCTCCAATGTAGAATTTGATGATGCCAATAGAAGCAAAGAGTTCAGGTGTCTGCGATGACCTCTTCTCAGGATTATCCACGAGCTGATAATCATATCCTGTGAATCTATTCATTTGGGCTGTCAACCCACAAACAAACAGAAAACACAGCGGAAGACTTTCCCTCCACAGAAGACCACCAGTGCAGAAAATTCAGGATCCATAATCAAGCTCAGAGCCATAATTCAGATCAATGGGTTTATATGGTCAGCACCAGGACCGTGTGTGGTTGACCACTCCCCAGCAGGGTAGAAAAAAAAGAAAAGTACCCATAGTTGTCCAGATCAGTAGGCCACACTAATCTGGCAGCCCTCCCCTTCCATTCACTTGCAGAAGAGAGTTTCTCTTTTGAAAGGTACTAACAGTCTGCACCATTGTGATGCCCCCTCATTCACTTTTACTTTACCTTAACCAGTTTTGCTTAATTTATGTTACATTTATCATTTTGGGGATTTTTATTTAATTTTTGGCATCACAGCACTCGTTTCCAAGAGCATGGGAGTTGCGCATGCGCAACTCCGAACTTTCGATTGTCACCCGCTAAAGCGCACGTGTACAAGGACACACCTCCTCTTGCGTCATAGCTTGCGCACTCATCATTTTATGCAAATGTCTTTACCGGTGCAACAGCCACGTGTTGCCGAGCCTGTACGCTTCTTATAACCATGACAAGTAGTCACAGAGAAGTTAGTGGTAGTTAGTCAGTTGTAAGATTAGTTAGTGAGTAGTAAGAGTCAGTTGGAAGTAGTCACAGGAGTTAGTGTTTGTTGATTGTCAGTTAGTAGTGTCACAGAAGCTGCTGTTAGACACAATAGTGATGATGTAGACGAAATATTCATTTATGTTGGTGAGTGTTTAAAAATAATGTTTTGGAAATAAACTTGTTTGTTATAGAAACTTTTTTGAATATTTGCTATTTTTTCTCTTGAGCAATGTCATTTGATAAGATTTGATTATATATTTTTATATTGACAATCATTTAATTTTTCAATTATTACTCACTAAGTAATGCTCACTGGTATTTAAACCCTAATTGAACTTTATTTGGCAATTTATTAATTATTGCCTGGTGCCTGACTTTAACTATCCGGAGTTTGAATAATTATTGGATCAGACAAAGGGTCCAAAACTTTAATAGTATTTAAATCTTTGGAGCATTACAGAGTAACGAAAAGAAGTGGCGCACCGAGAACAGGGACTTGCCAGTAAAAGACAGTGATCCAAGAATAGGGACTGTATATTTATGTATAAATTGTGTATGTTATTTAACGTGATTGTCAAAGATAGTAATTTTTGAGCTCATTAGTTGTATGTACTATTTATAGATTTAACGGCAGCTTAAGCCAAAAATTTTTGTTGAGCAAGAAGCTTAACTTTTTTGTGTATTAGTCCAAGGTACTGAAGTTTCAGTGCAGTTATTGCTGATAGTTAAGATATTTATTGTATGTAAAGATTAGAAGTGTCCGGACACACACACACATACAGACACAATAGATATATTTTTTGATAAGTAAATTTATATTTTTGCAAGCTTAGTTGTAGCTTTAGTATTGTATTGTTGTATAGCAGCACCTTTGAGCACTGCTCAAGATTAAAAAAAGTTTCAAAATTTTGGCAGACCGCTAAACATGTCTGCTAGCAATATGGCCGATTCTGCCATAATGACTCCCGACTTAGAAAGAGTAAAGGATAGGTTGCAGGATGTAATGAAGGAAGCAGAAGTGCTAATGAATCTGTTTAATGATCCTCGGGAGAAAAGGGGAACAACAACAACCCCTAAATTTGCTGACAATGCTACACCAGTTCACCAACTTAGAAACTTTGAACGTAAGGTTCCATTTTCTATTCTGTCAAAAGCAAGTGATAGAACAGAGTATTATCAACTGCCACAACGATGAGTTGCCAATCCATCTATTAACTATAGTCCTTATGTTAATTGGCCTTTACCTGAGAAAGGTTCGATGGTTCGAAACATCTGTCATCGTCGACATTTGTCAAGTCCATGGAAGAGCAATTCCATTTACATGAAGTGCCCAGCAACAAAAAGGTGGTTTTAACAGTATCTTGTCTAATTGGATGTGCTAAGCAATGGTGGAATAACATAGGATGTCGTTATGGAATTGAATATTGGGAAGATTTTAAAAGCAAAATCATGGAGATATATCTAGCTTATAATGATTTTACAGAACTAGCTACAGAGTTGTTTTCACGATGACAAAGGGAAAGAGATGACATAGAAAAATTTATCTGGGGTACAGTAGAGTTATACCAGTTGTATGATGCTGATGCCGCCAAAATTGATATTATAAATTGCATATTGTCCCAATTGCTTTTGCCTATTAGGGAATACTTAGAAGTACGAAACGTAAACTCAATTTCAGATTTAGTCAAATTGGCTCGGCAATATACTGCAAGAAGAGAATCTGCAGCAACTGTAGTAAGCCAACAATGGATGCAATCCCCGCCAAAGCAGCACTATCAGGTTGAGTCTCGTAAAATGACTCCCGCACGACCGTAAGTTACACGGCTTCGACAATTTGCGCCGAACGCGCCTAGAACGATACAAAACAAATGAAGCAGAGAATTTGTTCCACGTCAAGCTTCGAACAATGACACTAGACCTAAAACTTTTTTTAAAAACAATAGAGAAACTTTCAGATGTGATTTTTGTGGCCAACTAGGACACACAGAACAATATTGTTATCAAAGGAATGACAATTCGGGAAACTTGAATTAGGATCTTTGAAGCAAGAGGCCAAAGTTCCTCATGAAAAGCCATCTCATGAGTTATGTCTTGCCACTATGGCTTTACCTTTCGTTAAGGCTTGTCACGAAGAAACTAAATTAATAGATCGTAACGATACAGAAGCCGATCTTCCGTTTTCAAAGGAACAAGTTTTAGATGATATTTATGACAATTGTCAATTGAAAATGCAGCCGCGGTCCTGTGGACTTTCTGAATTACCTTATAGTCCAAAGCAGAATGTTCAAGAAGCACCTACAAAATGTCCCATTAGTGCAATTAATGCAAATTTAGAGAAACAAGTTGGCGATGCAAAGCAAATAAACAATAAAACTATTATAGAAGAAAATGATATAAATTTTGTTGATAATGAAGTTTTAAGGGAAATTAGTACTGAAAATATTGATGAGAAGCATTCTAAGTTTGTTTTAAAGGAAAATAATGTTGATGAAGTGAATGAGGAAAGCAACCAAGAAATTATTCAGACTGCAAATAAACCTGACGAGTCTGGCAAGTTTGGAAGTCCTCAACTGTTGAAGCGTCATTTGGAGGCGGACACCAATAAACCTAGAAAGTACAAGGCCGGGTTCTTCAAAAATCCGCAGGTAGCGACGATCCACATGTATCGACGAAACAACCAGAGCGACAACCGGCAATGAAGCAGTCAACATAGCAGAGATGACATCATGAGTGAGATCTTCAGCAATGACTTCACTTGAAGCCAGCAATCGACGAAGGAAAGATGTCATCGGAACCCAACTGGATGATTTATCGCAAAGGAGTGCCAACAATGAAAATTTAAGTATATTATTATTCTTCCATTTGGCACTTAATGATTTATAAATGTTCTCTTTCCTCTGGAACAGATGAAGAAGAATGAAGAAGCTTTATTGTAATTTATATAGTTAGCAATGCTTAATTTCTAGTTCAAATTTTGTAATTTCAATATTTATTTTCGGAAAGTGAATTTACTGTAGTTTGAGTTTAAACTGTGTGAATAGAATTTTTTTATGTATTCTTGTTCATCGAAGTTCTAGTTGTTATATTGTATTAACGTGATTTAAAAGAGTATTTTTGTAGATTTTTTTCGTTTCAGCTGACTGGAAGCTGAAAATTGTAAGTCGACATTAGGAAGTTTAGAAATTGCAAAATGTTTATGGATATGAATGAGGAGAGTGAAAGAGAATTAGTGATTTAATATTTTTTCATTTGCACAGAACCGGCCAGGTCTATCACCTAATGTCGGACCCCGCCTTCTCGTGGTGCAGGCCGTTAGTACCTTTCAAAAGAGATATTCTCATTTGGAAGGGAACGGAAGGGGAGGGCTGCCAGTTCAGTATGACCTACTGATCTGGTCATCTATGGCCACTTTTTTCTTTTTTTTTGTAACCCTGCTGAGGAGTGGTCAACTTCACAGGGTCCTGGTGCTGACCATTTATACCTACTAGACTGGACTTGTTTATGGATTTGAGCTTGATTATTGATCCTGGACTTGCTGCACTGGTGGGCCTCTGTTGAGGGAGAGTCTGCCGCTGTGTTTTCTGTTTGCTTCTAGGTTGCCAGCTCTAAGTGAACAGAGGCATGGGATACCTTATATCAGCTGGTGGATAATCCTAATCAGAGGCCATCGCAGGTATCTGAACCTTACTTAACTAGTTGGGCATCGTCAAGCCTAAACTAGAGTAATGTGTCTCAGGCAGGCCATATGGCTCTTGAAAAAGTCCACTTAAAAAGGTGAAAAAAAAACTTGAAAAACTTCAGGCCTTTAGCAGAGGAGGAACAGGACTTTGCTCCATGCCTGCGATCAGGGGGCTGTTTGATATTGTTGGCCCTACCAATCTCAATAAACCTAATTTCTTTAAAAATCCTACTAATCATTTTCTCTCTGCAGGAACGTGGAACGTGAGGACATTACATAAAGATTATTCTCTTGATGTCCTCATGCAAGAATTCCAGCGCTATAACCTAGATATTCTAGGCTTGCAAGAGACCAGATGGACAGGTAAAGGTGAGATACTTAAAAATAACTTTAAATTTCTCTTTACAGGGAGGGAGGATGGAAAGCATCACCAAGGCGTGGGTCTGCTGCTCAGCACACATGCTAGTGATGCTCTTCTAGGATATGAGTGCATTAATGAAAGGTTTCTTACAGCAAAATTTCAGACAAGCATTAAAGACGAATGTTATCTGCTGTTATGCCCCCACTGAGGATGCTGATGAGGATGAGAAGGATAGGTTTTACAGACAACTTCAGGATATTTTGAATTCTGTCAAGAAAGGAAATATTACCCTTGTTCTAGGTGACTTCAATGCCAAAGTTGGTACTGACTCTGATCTTTGGGGAGGGATGATAGTCCCTTTTGGTATTGGTAGCTGCAATGGCAATGGGCAACATCTCTTACAGGTAAGTAAACTCAATGGTTTCAGAATAACTAACACATATTACAAACACTGCGACATACATAAATACACATGGGTTTCACCTGATGGGCTGTATAGGAATATGATTGATTATATATTAATTAACAGCAAATGGGCTAGTTCTGTTTGGAATACCAGGGCATATAGGAGAGCTGAAATTGGATCCGACCATTACCTTGTTAAAAGTGTCTTGCAACTTAAACTTTAAAAGTGTTGTGCTAGGGTTAAAAACTTTACCTTTAATACTGAAGCTCTGAAAGACCCAGTTATAGCTAAAGCTTACCATGATAGGTTACTTAGTCATTATGACAGTCATGGTTTGCTTAATACTGAAGTTGAGGAAGAATGGGGCCATTTTAAACAGGCTTTTTTGGAAACTAACAGTACTCTTTTAGGAAAAAAGGAGCACAGGAGGCAGAATTATTTGAGTGATAAGGCACTTCAGCTTATTTCAGAAAGAAGGAATTGCAGGAATGTCCTTAATCAGTACCCTACTAGTCCTAATAGAAAGCATTACAGAGAGCTTAATAAACACGTAAAGGATCAGTTAGCTACTGTTAAGAATCTTTGGCTTGATGGTTTGGCTGACAAAGCTGAGGAAGCAGTTAGGCAGCACAACAGCAGAGAGCTGTACCAGATAGTTGATGTTTTATGTGGTAGAAAACAGACAGGTATACAAGGATTGCAGGATAAACAAGATAAGGTTATAGAAGGTGAGGATTCTGTCATGGCTAGGTGGGCTGAGCATTTCGGTGATGTTCTAAACAATGTGATTAGTTCTACTCCCATTGTTTGTAATGATGATAGGTGCATTAGCGGCTTTAATTTTGGCCCTATAACACAATCTGAAGTTATTTTGGCTATTTCTAAACTTAAACTTCATAAATCCCCATGGGTAGATGAAACTACTACAGAAATGCTCAGAGCTGGGAATGTTTTGGTTACCACTTGGATGACTGAAATTTTGAATAACTTTTATGATAAAGGCATGGTTCCTAAAGATTTTACCAGAGCTATTATTATCCATATTTTCGAAAAAGGTGATCGCAGTTCTTGTGATAACTACAGGGGTATCAGCCTAATCTCTGTTCCAGGTAAAGTTCTTTCCATGATTGTGCTTAATAGAATTAAGAATCTGGTTGACAGGCAATTGCGTGATGAGCAATGTGGATTCAGAAGTGGTAGGGGATGTGTGGATCAGATATTTTCACTTAGGCAGATTCTTGAGAAATGTTTCAAGTTTCAGAAACCTTTGGTTGCTAGCTTTGTTGATTTCAAAAAGGCTTTCGACTCTGTTGATCATCATAATTTGTGGTTGATTGTGAAATCGTATGGTATACCAGACAAGTTAGTTAACATAATGAAAGCTCTCTATAATAACACTGAGTCATGTGTGAGAGTTGGTAAGTCTGGTAGCAATTGGTTTAGCATTACGTCTGGTGTTCGACTAGGGTGCATTTTGTCTCCTTTTCTCTTTAGTTTGGTTGTTGATTATGTTATGTGAAATTCATTTCAAGGGAAAGATTTTGGCCTTAAATGGGCTGGAGATACGAAAACTTCTCATTTAGATTATGCTGATGATTTGGCCCTTTTGGCAAATGATGTTGATGAGATGAACTCTTTTGTTAGAACTGGTGATGAGACTGGTAGTAGAGTAGGTTTGGTTATAAACAGAGAGAAAACTAAAGTGATGAAAATTGGTCAAGCAGGTTGTGATTCAGTTCATCTGAATGGTTGCAGTCTTGAGCAGGTGTGACAGTTTAGTTACCTTGGGAGCTATGTAACAGATAATGGTGATGTGCGGTATGAGATTAACAGACGAATAGGGATTGCTGCCAGGACTTCTGGTTTGGCCATGTTGCCCGTATGGATAATTATAGATTGGCGAATAGGGTTATGAACAGTGTGCCAAGAGGCCTCAGAAGGAGGGGGAAACCTAGGATGCGGTGGGCAGACAATGTCAAACAGGACCTAGTTAGAATTGGTGTGCAGTGGCCGGATGCAGCAAATGTAGTTCAGGACAGATATGCTTGGAGAATTAAACTGCGCGGTCTGGTTGGACCTCCATAGCCCATGGCTGCTTGATGATGATGATGATGATGATGATGATGATGATGATGATGATGATGATGATGATGATGATGATGATGATGATGATGATGATTTTGTATTGTAAAATAACGTGCATTCCAAAGTGAATTTATGTATGCAAATATGAGAATCATGTAAAAAGTGATTGGCTGAAATGTTATCGTCATACATTATAAATTATTTACACATTTTTTTCTTTATTCTTAGATACGATGTATGTATATGTGTTTAAATCTGTTCAGTGTCATCAGTGATATTTATGTGTCAATGATGCGTAATTTTTGGGATGACATTGGCAGCATTTATTTGTATATATATGAGCTGACGATGATGATGACTGCAGATTTTTTTTTTTTTTTTTTTTCGGAACCTATTCGGAGCTGTCCCCAATGGCCAAGTCTGGTGACCGAGTTGTTACCAGCATAACTACTTTGGGAGGGGGACGTTTAGCTCTGAAAGAGGAGGTAGTTAATGAACTATTTTATTTCAGCTAGCTCGTGATTGCTGCGTATAGGTGAAGAATTAGCGGATGATTACATTCCCGCTTGTTTGCAAAAATTTGAATTTTCTTAGCTTTGCATGTTTGATGTAATTAGGAGGATATAATGGTGTTCGAATACTCTTTTTTTATGTGGATTAGGCACAGAAGACTTTAGCTTTCACATATTTTTTACTGTGGTTAGGGGATAAGCGGAAGTTATGCACCCCGCTTGCAACGTATGCAATTGAATTTTTTTTTTCTTTAACCTTTTTAGAAGTTAAGCAGGATAGGAGTGAATTAACCTGCTTATTTATTGTGCAGTCAAAGTTATGCTAATTTCGAGTTTGTATCAGAATGTGATACTAGGTAGGCCGATAATGCTAGTATACAGTTAACTGCCACAGCCATTGGTATATATTTACAATAGGATAGCTGCTACACTCTTTTTAGGATATTTGGGGGGGGGGGGGGTAGGTACCTTTGGTTGTGTTGGAAAATTGTGTCAAAGTGAGAATAGATCATCTCATCAAAATTTGCATAAGCATACTTTAACTTTTATTTATGTTCAACCATATGTAAATGACGTGAGATGTGTCCTTTTATTCAAAATTTGCTCGTCAAAATCTGTTAGGTCAAATTTTTGACTCCCTTTAGAAGGGGGATATGTGATGCCCCCTCATTCACTTTTACTTTACCTTAACCAGTTTTGCTTAATTTACGTTATATTTATCATTTTGGGGATTTTTATTTCATTTTTTGCATCACAGCGCTCGTTTCCAAGAGCATAGGAGTTGCGCATGCACAACTCCAAACTTTCGATTGTCACCCACTAAAGAGCACGTGCACAAGGACACACCCCTCTTGTGTCATAGCTTGCGCGCTCGTCATTTTATGCAGATGTCTTTACTGGTGCAACAGCCATGTGTTGCCGAGCCTGTACGCTTGTTATAACCATGACATGCAGTCACAGAGAAGTTAGTGGTAGTAAGTCAGTTGTAAGAGTAGTTAGTGAGTAGTAAGAGTCAGTTGGAAGTAGTCACAGGAGTTGGTGTTTGTTAGTTGTCAGTTAGTAGTGTCACAGAAGTTGGTGTTAGACACAATAGTGATAATGTACATGACATTTTCATTTACGTTGGTGAGTGTTTAAAAATAATTTTTTGGAAATAATCTTGTTTGTTATAGAAACTTTTTTGAATCTTTGCTATTTTTTCTATTGAGCAATGTTATTTGATAAGATTTGATTATATATTTTTATATTGACAATCATTTAATTTTTGAATTCATACTCACTAAGTAACACTCGCTGGTATTCAAACCCTAATTGAACTTTATTTGGCAATTTGTTAATTATTGCCTGGTGCCCGACTTTAGCTATCCAGAGCTGGAATAAATATTGGATCAAAGGGTCCAAAACTTTAATAGTATTTAAATCTTTGGAGCATTACACCATGAGAAGGCGGGGTCGAATATTAGGGTCTAGGCCTGGCCAGTTCTACGCATCATCACAGGGGATTGGTGCATAGCTCTCTTTCCAGTGACTACCTAGCTACAATGCACCCAAAATAAGGGTGCGAAATGCACATCATGGAACTCAAAGTTTTTAAGCACTCTATGCTACCAAAAATATTATTGGTTATTTCCTTCACTAAGGCAAATAAATTATCATCCCTCATCATTTGTCAAACTCCATCTACATCATACTGAGGCATCACTTACCAGCAAGAGCACTGAAGATTAAACTTGTCACTTGCAAACATCCCAGAAGATCTTCTTACTACCCATTCTCTGTGGTATGGTATGTAAATTTCTCCTTAATAACTTTTGATACTTGATAGCATAGAACATTTGTTGAAGTGCTTAAAAATGTTTAAGAGTACCCTACAGAATTAAAGATTTCAATTTAATTTTAATTACTGCTCTGTGAACCTCTACTTCAACAAAATTCTATGCTACCTAGTGTCAAAAATAATGAGCGATATTGTATGTGCTGTACAGGAGACATGAGTTTCTTAGATGAAAGTTGATAGCGAGTGACAATTTCATTTTATAAAATCCTTGCTAGCAAGTAATGAGTCACAGCAGGTTTGAAGTGGAAAAGGTGATGTGGGATGCTGATGAGTTGGTTGCCTAAGAGGTGACACATGAGAGACACTTCTTAGATGATAGATGATAGCAAGTAACAAGTTCATTTTATAAGGTCCTTGCTGGCACGCAATGAATCATACATAGCAAGTTCAAAGTGGAGAAGGTGACGTGGGATATTGATGAATTGGTTGCTTATAGTGAAAAATTCTCTTCTACAGATGGGTCTGCTCACTGGTTCATGCATGCCTGTATGAACATCTTAATTATCTGGCAACACTCCAAAGAAGAATTAACCCTTTAACGCCCAGAATGACCCAAAACGGCCGAGATTTTGAAATGGACTAGTCCAAATAGTGCTCTTTCTTTGTCTTTACTACCCTCTACCTTTTTCTCAAATTTCTTGGGAGTTAAAGGGTTAGATCAATTACTATCTGAATTTAACACAGCCCTCCCCACCATCCAATTACACATGAAAAGGGGCAAAATGGATACCTACCATTTTTAGACATTACCTTACACTGTACCCCAACTAAACTAAGTACATCCGTATATAGAAAACCAACATTTATTCCTAAGATAATAACTAACACCTCTGCCCATCCAAATAATTACAAATTATCAATATTCTACTTGCACTTTACAAAAGCCTATAAATGCTTCAATACAAAAGAAGCACTAAATAATGAAATAGAATATATTTTTGAACTCTCTGAACAAGCTGGATACCCATCACACACTGTCAGGCTAGAGGCCTTTTTAAATATTTTTTTTGTTCATGTTTTGTATATTATTTGGATTTCACCAAAAAGGCATATGCTACGTGGGAGGCCCTCTGTCCCAGCATCTGGAGAGTTAATTGAGGTAGCAGTGCCCGGAGGGACGGAGGTCACCCAACTGCTGGCGTCCGCTGACAAGTGACCCGGGTCCCTTAGGGCTAACGGCCTTGCCAGATGGCCGAAGCAGAGAGAGAAAGGAAAAAAGGGTTTGGAAATGAGGAAAGGAGAGCCAGTCGAAGAACGAACGGGTGAAGACGTAAAATTGTAAAGCTGGTAAATGCCGACTGGAAATAACGGCATTGGGCTCTGTGAATGCAGCTGAACAGGCATAGTAAGCTGTTGTTGTAATGCTATGTAATTGAGCATACGTCCTTGTCTATCAAGCATGTTTGGAAGGTTCAATAAATAATTGTTATTTTTAAGTAAAGGCTAAAGTTGAACCAATTTATTGGGGAGGAGCCTCAGTATTGAGTCTCTGCAATTGTGATAAAATCTTTGATTTTTGTTCTGAAAGACTCTTTCACCCATCGCGTATTGCGATCGAACCGGAGGGACATTCCTAAGTGATCCCAATAGACAGACAACCGAAGAAGCAACATCACACACACCATCAGCAAAATTCATAAACGAATCAAATTCAAACAATCACAAAACCCCTCAACACCAACAAACATAAAAATACACAATAGACCAAAGTTCCCATTAAAATGTCACACACAATATCTCAACTAGTTTGAAATGATCCCAACCATATACCCAGCTCTGAAGGAGTATACTACCTCCAACTAAAAGACATCACAGGTAAAATCTTCCCTAAAAACAAATACATAGAGAAAACCTCACGCCCATTTTACACCCAACTTAAAGAACATACTTACAACATCTTAAACTACAAAATACTGCACTATCACAAGTAATCACTGAAAACAATCTACCGAACAATCTTCACTCAACAAAAATCATAATATCCCCACCTACCAAATTCCAACTCACCATCACAGAAAGCATTCTTATTAACATAAAATTAACTGAACTCTATAACACAGACATCATCCCACTTCCCAAAGCTTGGCATTATAATTAGTACAATTATAATCCCAATGCAACAAACAATAATGAAAAAAAAAAGGTTTATTCACAAAATGAAGCTTTTCTCAAAACTCTCAAATCTCAGGGAGTTACTAGAACTCCACACTCTCTTATTTTCATCTTCTTCACATGCAGATCAATTACAGACACCCACACATTTGCCAGCCAGTCCAAACCCCAGAGCTGAGTCAATGACATTGCAATTTATTGCACCCAACCCTTCTAGTGCAATACCTAAAGCTATTCATTCGCCACCTGACAATGCACCTGCACTAAGGGCATGAAATGCGAGTCCACGATTTTAACGTTTATAAGCACTCTATGCTACCATAAGTATCATTAATTATTATTGAACTACTGCAGTCATGAAACTTCCATCATCATCATTATCATCCTCAAACAGCCATAGGTATTGAGGTCTAACCAGACCACACAATTTAGTTCTCCAAGCATATCTGTCCTGAGCTATATCTGCGGCATCTGGCACTGCACACTCATTCTAACAAGGTACTGTTTGACATTGTCTGCCCACCACATCCTAGATCTTCCCCTCTTTCTGAGGCCTTTAGGCACACTGTTCATAACCCTATTCGCTAATCTATAATTATCCAATTAAAATTAAAGCAATTCAATTCTCTATGACATTGTTAGATGTTTTTATGCAGTTCAACACAAGTACTATGCTATCAAGTATCAATAATTATTAAGGAGAGATTTTCATACCATGCCTTTGAGGATGGGTAGTAACAGGAACTTCTTGGGATGCTTTCGGTGAGAAATTTAAAATTCAACCTTCTTGCCACCAAGTGACGTCTCAGTGGAGATTAAAATAAGGATGATGACTGCCAATGGTCTACCCACATTGGCGAATGAAATAACCATTTACACTTTGATAGCATAGAGTGCTTAAAAAGTTTCAGATCAACGACGCGTGTTTCGCGCCATTCCTATCGGCGTTTCATCAGGTGGGAAGTGAGGAGCTTAATGCAGGAGAGGCAGTTGGTTGTTGAGCATGGGGGAGGGGTGGGGTGCCATAAATTGACATGTCAGTGGCTCAACTCCAAGGATCAGAGTGGTCAGCCGATGTGCAGGTGGCCGTAATGTTATCTGCATGTAATGGAGGTTGGGAGAGGGTGTGGGATTATGGGAAATTGCCAAGATCTGCATATGTCAAAGGAAGCTTCATTGTTTGTTGCTAGTAATTCATAATTATAATGAGTGTGGTACTTTAAGTGAATTAATAGATTTCGTAACCTGAAATTTTGAGTTAAGATAATATGTTATTGAGGGTCTGAATAATGGTTTTCATATTGGTATTGCTATTGGGAGTTTGTGTAGGGGGGGCATTAATCGCCGATTTTAGGAGGCATTATATAAGTGTTCTAAAAGGGTATGGTGGGTGTGCATTAGTGCAGGTGGCTACTGGGGATCGGCGATGACAGAGGAGAGTGTTTAGGGGGGCATGGAATTTCTGAGGTGTATGTTATATCCTTTAAGTATCAGACGCCGTGCTGGGGGGAGGGGGACAATGTCGGTGTTGCAGAGTTCAGTTAGTTTTACGCTAATGAGGATATTTTCTGTGACCGCTAGTTGGATTTTGGTAGGTGGGGATATTATAATTTTAGCAGAGTGAAAATCAGAGGGCAGATTCTTTTTGGTATTTGCTTGAGATACTGCAAATTTTTTGTAGTTTATTTAAGATATCATATTTATGCTCTTTAAGTCGGGCATTAAATGAGCGTGAGGTTTTACCTATGTATTTGACTTTGGGGAAAATTTTACCTGTGTGGTCTTTGAGTTGGATGTAGTAAACTCCGCCAGAGGTGGGTATATAGTCGCGATCGTTTCGAATGAGTTTGGATATAGTGTGTACCATTTTAATTGGGACTTTATAATGGAAAGGTTTTATATTATTTTTACAGAGTATGTGAGATTATTATTGATGTATGGTATGGCTATTGTGTATTTTTGCATTTCTTTGTTTACAGGTGTTGGATGATTTTGGGATTGTTTGCATTTGATTCGTTTGTGAATTTTGTTGATGGTGTGTGAGGTATATCTGCACTGTTCAGAGAGTTCAAAAATGCATTTTATTTCGTTGTTGAGTGCTTCTTGCATATTGCAGTATTTATAGGCTCTGGTAAAGTGTGAGTAGAAGGTTGCAGTTTTCAAGCACTCCATGCTATCAAAGTGTAAATGGTTATTTCATTCGCCAATGCAGGTAGACCATTGGCAGCCGTCATCCTTATTTTAATCTCCATCGAGATGTCACTTGTCAGCAAGAACATTGAATTTTAAATTTCTTACCGAAAACATCCCAAGGAGTTCCTGTTACAACCCATCCTCTACGACATGGTATATAAATCTCTCCTTAATAATTATTGATACTTCATAGCATAGCCCATGTGTTGAAGTGCTTAAAAACATCTAACAGTGTCAAAGAGAATTAAATTGCTTTAATTTTAATTACTGCACTGTGTACCTCTAATCTAATTTTTGATATAATTTTCCATACAGGCAACATGACCAAACCAACAGAATCTCTCTCTGCACAATATGCTGCTTAAAGGAGGTTGCCAACTCCTTTGCCTAACCTCATCATTAGTTACAAAGTTGAACCACCTAATGCCCAAGATACTGCGTAAGCATCTGGAATCAAAAGCAACTAGTTTCCTGTTATCTTGTTTACAAAGTATCCAAGTTTCACTACCATAACTAACCCTAGAAAGAACCAAACTATTATACAGTCTTAATTTTGGTCTTTAGATGTATATGCCTTTTCTCCACACTCTCCATAGATTCTTAAAAGTCCCGGCAGCAATCCCTATTCGTCTGTTAATCTCATGCCGCACATCACCAGTATCTATTACATTGCTCCCAAGATAATTAAACTGTAACACCTGCTCAAGACTGCAACCATTCAGATTAACTGAATCACAGCCTGCCTGACCAATTTTCATCACTTTAGTTTTCTCTCTGTTTATAACCAAACTTACTCTATTCGTCTGTTAATCTCATGCCGCACATCACCAGTATCTATTACATTGCTCCCAAGATAATTAAACTGTAACACCTGCTCAAGACTGCAACCATTCAGATTAACTGAATCACAGCCTGCCTGACCAATTTTCATCACTTTAGTTTTCTCTCTGTTTATAACCAAACTTACTCTAGTACCAGTTTCATCAACAGCTCGAATGAAAGAGTTTATCTCATCAACATCATTTGCCAAAAGGGCTAAATCATTAGCACAATCTAAATCAGAAATTTTCATATCTCCAGATCATTTAAGGCCAAAATCTTTTCCTTGCAGTGAATTTTGCATAGCATTATAAATAACCAAACTCTAAACATTTCTCAAGAATATTATTGAGTGAAAATATCAGATATACACATCCCCTACCACTTCGAATTCCACATTGCTCATCACGCAATTCACTGTCAACCAGATCCTTAATTCTATTAAGCACAATCATGCAGAGAACTTTATCTGGAACAGAAAGTAGGCTGATACCCCTATAGTTATCACAAGAACTATGATCACCTTATTTAAAAATAGGGATAATAATACCTGTCCTTAGGAACCATGCCATTATCATAAAATATATTCGAAATTTTGGGTCATCCATGTGGTAACCAAAATATTCCCAGTTCTAAGCATTTCCATAGTAATTTCATCTACCCCTGGGGATCTATGTAGTTTAAGTTTAGAAACAGCTAAAATAACTTCAGACTGTGTTACAGGGTCAACATTAAAGCCAGTAATGCATCAATCATCATTACAAACAATGGGAGTAGAACTAACCACATTGTTTAGAAATCACTGAAATGCTCAGCCCACCTAGCCATAAAGAATCCTCACCTTCTATAATTTTATTTTGTTTATCCTTCAATTCCTGTATACTGTCAATTTTTTGTAGGGAATTCCTGCAGTTCTTTCTCTCTAAAATAAGCTCAAGTGCCTTATCACTCAAATAATTCTGCTTTCTCTGTTCCTTTTTCCCAAAAAGAGTACTGTAAGTTTCCAAAAAAGCTGTTTAAAATGATCCCATTCTTCCTCAATTTCAGTAGTAGGAAAGCAATGACTGTCATAATGAGTAGGTAACCTATCATGGTAAGCTTTAGCTATAACTGGGTCTTTCAGAGCTTCAGAAATAAAAGCAAATTATTTAACCCTAGCACAACACTTTTTAAGTTTAAGTTGCAAGACACTTTTAACAAGGTAATGGTCAGATCCAATTTCAGCTCTTCTATATGGCCTGGTATTCCTAACAGAACTAGCCCACTTGTTGTTAATTAATATATAATCAATCATATTCTTATGCAACCCATTGGGTGAAACCCATGTGTACTTATGTATGTCATGGTGTTTCTAATAAGTGTTAGTTATTCTCAAACCATTAAGTTTACTTACCTGTAGGACATGTTGCCCATTGCCATTCCAGCTACCAATACCAAAAGGGCCTATCACCCCTCCCCAAAGGTCAGAGTCAGAACCAACTTTGGCATTGAAGTCACCAAGAACAAGGGTAATATCTCCTTTCTTGACAGAATTCAAAATATCCTGAAGTTGTCCGTAAAACTTATCCTTCTCATCCTCATCAGCATCCTAAGTGGGATCATAACAGCAGATAACATTCAAGTCATTAATGCTTCTCTGAAATTTTGCTGTAAAAAACCTTTATTAATGCACTCATATCCTAGAAAAGCATCACTAGCATGTCTGCTGAGAAGCTGGCCTATGCCTGGTGATGCTTATTATCTTCACTTCCTGAAAAGAGAAATTTAAGATCACTTTTAAAAATCTGACCTTTATCTATTCATCTGGTCTCTTGCAAGCTGAGAATATCTAAATTATAACAGTGGAATTCATGCATGAGGATATCAAGAGAATAAGCTCTATGCAAGAGAATAAGCTCTGTGAAGAGTCCTCACATTCCAACTGCTTATGGAAAGAAAATATTTAGTGGGATGTTTAAAGAAACTATGTTTATTGAGTGAGCAAATGCTGAAAATATCAAACAGCCCACTAATCACATGCATGGGGCAAAGACCCATTCCCCCACCACTAAAAGCTGAAGCTATCTACACTGGAAGATTTCCTCCAATGTAGAATTTGATGATGCCCATAGAAGCAAGAGTTCATGTGCCTGCAATGATCTCTGCTCAGGATTATCCACCAGCTGATAAAACATATCCTGTGAATATATTCACTTGGGTTGTCAACCCACAAACAAACAGAAAACACAGCGGAAGATTTTCCCTCCACAGAAGCCCACCAGTGCAGCAAAATCAGGATCCATGATCAAGCTCAGAGCCATATATCTGTCCAGTCCAGTGGGTTTATATGGTCAGCACCAGGACCCTATGTGGTTGACCACTCCTCAGCAGGGTAGAAAAAAAAAGAAAAGTAGCCATAGTTGTCCAGATCAGTAAGCCACACTAATCTGGCAGACCTCCCCTTCCATTTCTTCGCTGCATTAGCAATAATTTGTTTAGAAGTTTTTAATTATTTAACAGTGTCATAGAATAATTAACGATTTTAATGCATTTTTAATTACTGTACTGTGATGATGCACAGAACCGGCCAGGTCTAGCACCTAATGTCCGACCCCGACTTCTCGTCGTGCAGGCCGTTAGTACCTTTCAACAGAGATATTCTCTTTTGGAAGGGAACGGAAAGGGAGGGCTGCCACTTCAGTATGGCCTACTGATCTGGTCATTTATGGCCACTTTTTTCTTTTTTTTCAACCCTGCTGAGGAGTGGTCAACTTCACAGGGTCCTGGTGCTGACCATTTATACCTACTAGACTGGACTTGTTTATGGATTTTGTAACGCTCCAAACAAATGCAAAATACTTGAAGTTTTTATGCTCTGGATAGCTTAGACGGGCGCCAGGCAATACTTAACAAATTGCCAAAAGTAGAATAAGTTGATAATAAGTTGATTTAGGGTTCAAATACCAGCGTGCGTTAATGAGTAAGAATCAAAATGATTGTCATGTAAATTTCAAATATAATTCAAAAATCCTTAATTCGCGTTGCTCAAGAGAAAAAAACTGTACAGACTCAAAAGGTTTTAAATATAACAAAACAGATTTATTTCCAAAATAATTCAACTCACCAAGACATCAATGAAGAAAACACAACTCCAACTCCTGTGCTACAGGCACTGTGCTTGGTGCTACGCACCTTGTGCTCGTGCACTCACTTGTGCTTATGCTTAGTGCTTATGCTACTGCTACTGTGACTCGCAGGTCACCGGTTTTTCACAATGAGCCGGCAATGCTTGCGGGGAAAGACATTAATATACTATGACAAACGACACAAAAGCTATGACGCAAGAGGGGGCGTGTCCTTGGCACGCGCTTTAGCAGTACAGTCGGAAGATCGGAGTTGCACGTACGCAACTCACAACATCTTGGAAATGAGTGCTGTGATGCCAAAAAGGAAATAAAAATCCTCAAAATGATAAATATAACGTAAATTAAACAAAACTGGTTAAGGTAAAGCAAAAGTAAATGATGGGGCATCACAACTTGAGCTTGATTATTGATCCTGGACTTCCTGCACTGGTGGGCCTCTGTTGAGGGAGAATCTGCTGCTGTGTTTTCTGTTTGCTTCTGGGTTGCCAGGTCTAAGTGAACAGAGGCATGGGATACCTTATATCAGCTGGTGGATAATCCTAATCAGAGGCCACCGCAGGTACCTGAACCTTACTTAGCTAGTTGGGCATCGTCAAGCCTAAACTGGAGTAATGTGTCTCAGGCAGGCCATGTGGCTCTTGAAAAAGTCCACTTTAAAAGGTGGTGCCTGAAGTTCCTACCAGCATCGGTGACTTAAGCCTTTAGCAGAGGCACAAGACTTTGAGAGCACAAGTCTTTGCCCTATGCCTGCGATCAGGGGGCTGTTTGATATTGTTGGCCCTACCAATCTCAATAAACCTAATTTCTTTAAAAATCCTACTAATCATTTTCTCTCTGCAGGAACGTGGAACATGAGGACATTACATAGAGATTATTTTCTTGATGTCCTCACGAAGGAATTCTAGCGCTATAACCTAGATATTCTAGGCTTGCAAGAGACCAGATGGACAGGTAAAGGTGAGATACTTAAAAATAACTTCAAATTTCTCTTTACAGGGAGGGAGGATGGAAAGCATCACCAAGGCGTGGGTTTGCTGCTCAGCAGACATGCTAGTGATGCTCTTCTTGGATATGAGTGTATTAATGAAAGGTTTCTTACAGTAAAATTTCAGACAAGCATTAAAGACTTGAATGTTATCTGCTGTTATGCCCCCACTGAGGATGCCGATGAGGATGAGAAGGATAGGTTTTATGGGCAACTTCAGGATATTTTGAATTCTGTCAAGAAAGGAGATATTACCCTTGTTCTAGGTGACTCCAATGCCAAAGTTGGTACTGACTCTGACCTTTGGGGAGGAGTAATAGGCCCTTTTGGTATTGGTAGCTGCAATGGCAATGGGCAACGTCTCCTACAGGTAAGTAAACTCAATGGTTTCAGAATAACTAACACATATTACAAACACTGTGACATACATAAATACACATGGGTTTCACCTGATGGCTGCATAGGAATATGATTGATTATATATTAATTAACAGCAAATGGGCTAGTTCTGTTAGAAATACCAGGGCACATAGGGGAGCTGAAATTGGATCTGACCATTACCTTGTTAAAAGTGTCTTGCAACTTAAACTTAAAAAGTGTTGTGCTAGGGTTAAAAAATTTACCTTTAATACCGAAGCTCTGAAAGACCCAGTTATAGCTAAAGCTTACCATGATAGGTTACTTAATCATTATGACAGTCATGATTTGCTTAATACTGAAGTTGAGGAAGAATGGGGCCATTTTAAACAGGCATTTTTGGAAACTAACAGTACTCTTTTAGGAAAAAAGGAGCAGAAGAGGCAGAATTATTTAAGTGATAAGGCACTTGAGCTTATTTCGGAAAGAAAGAACTGCAGGAATGTCCTTAATCAGTACCCTACTAGTCCTAATAGAAAGGATTACAGAGAGCTTAATAAACATGTAAAGGATCAGTTGGCTACTGATAAGAATCTTTGGCTTGATGGTTTGGCTGACAAAGCCGAGGAAGCAGTTAGACAGCACAACAGCAGAGAGCTGTACCAAATAGTTAATATTTTGTGTGGTAGAAAACGGACAGGTATACAAGGATTGAAGGATAAAAATGGTAAGGTTATAGAAGGGTAGGATTTTGTCATGACTAGGTGGGCTGAGCATTTCAGTGATGTTCTAAACAATGTGATTAGTTCTACTCCCATTGTTTGTAATGATGATAGATGCATTGGCAGCTTTAATGTTGGCCCTATAACACATTCTGAAGTTATTTTGGCTATCTCTAAACTTAAACTTCATAAATCCCCAGGGGTAGATGAAATTACTATGGAAATGCTTAGAACTGGGAATATTTTGGTTACCACATGGATGACTGAAATTTTGAATATATTTTATGATAATGGCATGGTTCCTAAAGATTTTACCAGAGCTATTATTATCCCTATTTTCAAAAAAGGTGATCGCAGTTCTTGTGATAACTATAGGGGATCAGCCTACTCTCTGTTCCAGGTAAAGTTCTTTCCATGATTGTGCTTAATAGAATTAAGAATCTGGTTAACAGGCAATTGTGTGATGAGCAATGTGGATTCAGAAGTGGTAGGGGATGTGTGGATCAGATATTTTCACTTAGGCAGATTCTTGAGAAATGTTTCGAGTTTCAGAAACCTTTGGTTGCTAGCTTTGTTGATTTCAAAAAGGCTTTCGACTCTGTTAATCGTCATAATTTGTGGTTGATTGTGAAATCGTATGGTATACCAGACAAGTTAGTTAACATAATGAAAGCTCTCTATAATAACACTGAGTCATGTGTGAGAGTTGGTAAGTCTCGTAGCAATTGGTTTAGCATTACGTCTGGTGTTCGACAAGGGTGCATCTTGTCTCCTTTTTTCTTTAGTTTGGTTGTTGATTATGTTATGCGAAATTCACTTCGAGGGAAAGATTTTGGGCTTAATTGGGCTGGAGATACGAAAATTTCTGATTTAGATTATGCTGATGATTTAGCCCTTTTGGCAAATGATGTTGATGAGATGAACTCTTTCATTCGAGCTATTGATGAGACTGGTAGTAGAGTAGGTTTGGTTATAAACAGAGAGAAAACTAAAGTGATGAAAATTGGTCAGGCAGGCTGTGATTCATTTAATCTGAATGGTTGCAGTCTTGAGCAGGTGTCACAGTTTAATTATCTTGGGAGCTATGTAACCGATAATGGTGATGTGCGGCATGAGATTAACAGACAAATAGGTATTGCTGCCGGGACTTTTAAGAATCTATGGAGATTGTGGAGAAATAGGCGTATACACCTAAAGACTAAAATTAGAGTGTATAATAGTTTGGTCCTTTCTAGGGTTAGTTATGGTAGTGAAACGTGGATGCTATGTAAACAAGATAACAGGAACTAGATGCTTTTGATTCTAGATGCTTACGCAGTATCTTGGGCATTAGGTGGTTTAACTTTGTAACTAATGATGAGGTTAGGCAAAGGAGTCTGTAACCTCCTTTAAGCAGCATATTGTGCAGAGAGAGACTCCGCTGGTTTGGCCATGTTGCCCGTATGGATAATTAGAGATTGGCGAATAAGGTTATGAACAGTGTGCCTAGAAGCCTCAGAAGGAGGGGGAGACCTAGGATGCGGGGAGACCTAGGATGCGGTGGGCAGACAATGTCAAACAGGACCTAGTTAGAATTGGTGTGCAGTGGCCGGATGCAGCAGATGTAGCTCAGAACAGATATGCTTGGAGAATTAAACTGCACGGTCTGGTTGGACCTCCGTAGCCCATGGCTGCTTGACGACGATGGCGGCAGCAGCAGCGGCGGCGGCGGGGGCGACAACGACGACGATGATGCTATACTCTAATTTTTATCTAGTCCCTATATATTATAGAACCCAGTTTTGGAAAACATGGAGCTTCTTCTTCATGATGTGCTCTGCAATAGTATATGTATGAAATTAGTCAAGAAATTACAATTGAAGATAACATAAAAAAATTAAGTTTCAGTGGAGTTGGGCCTGAAAATATATCAGATGCTTGAACCTACTGATAACAAAATATCATTCTCTGGACATAGGATTCCCAATTTATAGATGGCACAAGGATATAACTCTGACTCTAGAATTATCTTCAGTCTCCCTTAGCTGAGACTGATCACATGGTTAAGGAACATGATAGGTTTTTGGGAAGTTATAAATTTGTGTCCCACTTCTACCAAAACTTTTTTTTTTTTTGGCTAACTCTTCAGTTGTTCTTACACTGGTATGTTACAACTGCACATTTGCTGATTATTAAATTAATACCTGTTTCTGCGCCCTTCAAGATCTCCTCTTCTTTTCTCAAAGACTTTATCCATTTCCCACTTTACTCTGCTATAAAGTCCTTTCTTATCTGCTGAGCACTCCCACTGACTACGAAACAAATCTTTATTATGTTTGATTACATAGTTTTCTACATCTTCAAGAAAGTTTCGTCTGTTCCAGTAATCTCTAATGGCAGCTTCACGTCGCCGAGATTTTTCATCACCTGTCTTACACATTACAGCCCTGTGAAGCTGAAATAATAGAATAAATGACAGACACATAAGAAACTGTACAGCGCATACAATAAAAAACTGTTAAATAACTATTTATAGTTTAACAAAAGTGAACTATAAAGTGAACTTTGCTAATTTAGCACTAAATTTTATAATTCCTTACAAATAGATATGAGAAATTATAACAATTTGACTGTTTTCAAAAAGAAATTGCATATACATATATTAACAATAATGAGTCGTACTTCAAGTCAATCATTTATTTACTGTACACCTTTTCTTTTTATTAATGCATCAAGTTTATATTACAAATTGATTTTCCTTTCATCATCATCTTCATCATTATCCTCAAGCAGCCACGGGCTACGGAGGTCCAACCAGACCGTGCAATTTAGTTCTCCAAGCAAGTCTATACTGAGCTACATCTACTGCATCTGGCCACTGCTCACCAATTCTAACAAGGTCCTGTTTGACATTTTCTGCCACCGCATCCCAGGTCTCCCCCTCTTTCTCAGGCCTTTAGCCACACTGTTCATAACCCTATAAGCCATCTATAATTATTCATACGGGCAACATGGCCAAACCAACGGAGTCTCTCTCTGCACAATATGCTGCTTAAAGCAGGTTGCAAACTCCTTTGCCTAACCTCATCATTAGTTACAAAGTTGAACCACCTAATGCCCAAGATACTGCGTAAGCATCTGGAATCAAAAGCAACTAGTTTCCTGTTATCTTGTTTACAAAGTGTCCAAGTTTCACTACCATAACTAACCCTAGAAAGAACCAAACTATTATACAGTCTAATTTTAGTCTTTAGGTGTATACGCCTATTTCTCCACACTCTCCATAGATTCTTAAAAGTCCCGGCAGCAATCCCTATTCGTCTGTTAATCTCATGCTGCACATCACCATTATCTGTTACATAGCTCCCAAGATAATTAAACTGTGACATCTGCTCAAGACTGCAACCATTCAGATTAACTGAATCATAACCTGCCTGACCAATTTTCATCACTTTAGTTTTCTCTCTGTTTATAACCAAACCTACTCTACTACCAGTCTCATCAACAGCTAGAAAGAAAGAGTTCATCTCATCAACATCATTTGCCAAAAGGGCTAAATCATCAGCATAATCTAAATCAGAAATATTCATATCTCCAGTCCTTTTAAGGCCAAAATCTTTCCCTTGAAGTGAATTTCGCATAACATAATCAATAACCAAGCTAAAGAGAAAAGCAGACAAAATGCACCCTTGTCAAACACCAGAAGTAATGCTAAACCAATTGCTACAAGCCTTATCAACTCTCACACATGACTCAGTGTTATTATAGAGAGCTTTCATTATGTTAACTAATTTGTCTGGTATACCATACGATTTCACAATCAACCACAAATTATGATGATCATCAGAGTCGAAAGCCTTTTTGAAATCAACAAAGCTAGCAACCAAAGGTTTCTGAAACTCTAAACATTTCTCAAGAATCTGTCTAAGTGAAAATATCTGATCCATACATCCCCTACCACTTCTGAATCCACATTGCTCATCACGCAATTGACTGTCAACCAGATTCTTAATTCTATTAAGCACAATCATGGAAAGAACTTTACCTGGAACAGAGAGTAGGCTGATACCACTATAGTTATCACAAGAACTGCGATCACCTTTTTTGAAAATAGGGACAACAATAGCTCTGGTAAAATCCTTAGGAACCATGCCTTTATCATAAAAGATATTCAGAATTTCAGTCATCCATGTGGTAAACGAAACATTCCCAGCTCTAAACATTTCTGTAGTAATTTCATCTACCCCAGGGGATTTATGAAGTTTAAGTTTAGAAACAGCCAAAATAACTTCAGATTGTGTTATAGGGTCAACATTAAAGCTGCCAATGCATCTATTATCATTGCAAACAATGGGAATAGAACTAACCGCATTGTTTAGAATATCACTGAAATGCTCAGCCCACCTAGCCATGACAAAATCCTCACCTTCTATAACCTTACCTTGTTTATCCTTCAATCCCTGTATACCTGTCCGTTTTCTACCACACAAAACATTAACTATCTGGTACAGCTCTCTGCTGTTGTGCTGTCTAACTGCCTCCTCGGCTTTGTCAGCCAAACCATCAAGCGAAAGATTCTTATCAGCAGCTAACTGATCTTTTACATGTTTATTAAGTTCTCTGTAATGCTTTCTATTAGGACTACTAGGGTATTGATTAAGGACATTCCTGCAGTTCTTTCTTTCCAAAATATGCTCAAGTGCCTTATCACTCAGATAATTCTGCCTCTTCTGCTCCTTTTTTCCTAAAAGAGTACCGTTAGTGTCCAAAAAAGCCTGTTTAAAATGATCCCATTCTTCCTCAACTTCAGTAGTAAGCATACCATGACTGTCATGGTAAGCTTTGGCTATAACTGAGTCTTTCAGAGCTTCAGTATTAAAAGCAAATTTTTTAACCCTAGCACAACACTTTTTAAGTTTAAGTTGCAAGACACTTTTAACAAGATAATGGTCAGATCCAATTTCAGCTCCCCTATATGACCTGGTATTCCTAACAGAACTAGCCCATTTGCTGTTAATTAATATATAATCAATCATATTCTTATGCAGCCCATTGGGTGAAATCCATGTGTACTTATGTATGTCACGGTGTTTGTAATAAGTGTTAGTTATTCTGAAACCATTGAGTTTACTTACCTGCAGGAGACGCTGCCCATTGCCATTGCAGCTACCAATACCAAAAGGGCCTATTACTCCTCCCCAAAGGTCAGAGTCAGTACCAACTTTGGCATTGAAGTCACCAAGAACAAGGGTAATATCTCCTTTCTTGACAGAATTCAAAATATCCTGAAGTTGTTCATAAAACCTATCCTTCTCATCCTCACCGGCATCCTCAGTGGAGGCATAACAGCAGATAACATTCAGGTCTTTAACGCTTGTCTGAAATTTTGCTGTAAGAAACCTTTATTAATGCACTCATATCCTAGAAAAGTATCACTAGCGTGTCTGCTGAGAAGCAGACCCACGCCTTGGTGATGCTTATTGTCGTCCCTCCCTGAAAAGAGAAATTTAAGATTATTTTTAAGAATCTGACCTTTATCTGTCCATCTGGTCTCTTGCAAGCCGAGAATATCTAAATTATAACGGTGGAATTCTTGTGTGAGGACATCAAGAGAAAAAGCTCTGTGCAGAGTCCTCACATTCCAACTACCTATGGAGAGAAAATGGTTAGTGGGATGTTTAAAGAAACTATGTTTATTGAGAGAGGGAATGCTGACAATATCAAACAGCCCCCTAATCACAGAAATGGGGCAAAGACCTGTTCCCCCAACCACTAAAGGCTGAAGCTATCTACACTAGAAGACTTCCTCCAATGTAGAATTTGACGATGCCAATAGAAGCAAAGAGTTCAGGTGCCTGCGATGACCTCTGCTCAGGATTATCCACCAGCTGATAAACATATCCTGTCAATCTATTCACTTAGGGCTGTCAACCCACAGACAAACAGAAAACACAGCGGAAGATTTTCCCTGCACAGAAGCCCACCAGTGCAGCAAAATCAGGATCCATAATCAAGCTCAGAGCCATATATCTGTCCAATCCAGTGGGTTTATATGGTCAGCACCAGGACCCTGTGTGGTTGACCACTCCTCAGCAGGGTAGAAAAAAAAGAAAAGTAGCCATAGTTGTCCAGATCAGTAAGCCACACTAATCTGGCAGCCCTCCCCTTCCGTTCACTTCCACAAGAGAGTATCTCTTTTGAGAGGTACTAACGGTCTGCACCACGAGAAGGCAGGGTCGGACATTAGGTGCTAGGCCTGGCCGGTTCTATGCGTCATCACAGGGGATTGGTGCATAGCTCTCCTTCCAGTGACTACCTAGCTACCATTTACAGACCTGTCCTTTATTATTCCCATTATTTGTTGCCTATATATAATGTTCAAAATTAAACCAGAATCTGGACAGGTTATTTAGCCCCTATATTCCAGACATGTAATGTTTAAAATTATGCATTTTTTTTGATATTTTGTGTTTGTGTTCCCACTATTTAAATTTTTACATGTATGAAATTTTTCTGATATATGTATACTGATTATAAGTAGAAATAAAATCTACTACTACTAGAACAACTGTAACTATGTCTCAAGAAACATTTACTTGTTCCAAATGAATCAGTGATACACATAAAGAAGCCTGTGATGTCCATTTGCCTGCCATTAAAGTAAAATTACAGATAATGAAATGAAAGCATTCCATACCCCATAGTGGTACCAGTGGTAATCAGGTAATATTTTAAACAAAAATTGTTTCCAACATAATCAGGACTTCAAATTAGGCAGTATACCATCTGATGTCTTTTCAGTGAAACAAACCATTCTTGTTCATTTCAGTAGGCCTGAAATAACCTCAATCCTTTTATGTCTAGAGCATTTGGAATATCTCATTTAAAACTTTGGCTCATGTAACAATAATCAGAACTGGTTATGATGCCCCCTCATTTACTTTTACTTTACCTTAACCAGTTTTGCTTAATTTACGTTATATTTATCATTTTGGGGATTTTAATTTCATTTCTGGCATCACAGCGCTCGTTTCCAAGAGCAGAGGAGTTGCGCATGTGCAACTCCGAACTTTCGATTGTCACCCGCTAAAGCGCATGTGTACAAGGACATGCCCCCTCTTGCGTCATAGCTTGCATGCTCATCATTTTATGCAAATGTCTTTACCGGTGCAACAGCCACATGTTGCCAGGCAAGAATTGGTGTTAGTCACAGAGAGTTGTTGTTAGTAGCAGCAAGATAGTGATGATGTAGTCGACATCTCATTGAAGTTGGTGAGTGTTTAAAAATAATTTTTTGGAAATAAACTTGTTGGTTATAGAAACTTTTTTGAATCTTTGCTATCTTTTCTCTTGAGCAACATTAGTTGTTTTGATTGTAAGTTAAATTAAAATTGACAATCATTTAATTTTTGAATTCTTACTCGCTAAGTAACGCCTGCTGGTATTCGAACCCTAATTGAACTTTATTTGGCAATTTGTTAATTATTAATTGGGGCCCGACTTCAGCTATCCGGAGCTTGAATAAATATTGGATCAGACAAAGGGTCCAAAACTTTATAAAAGTATTATAAATCTTTGGAATGTTACATGGTCACACATAAAAATTACTTTAAAGATAATAAGGTGTGGCTATGAGTCTATGACCAACCAATAGTTATGGACTACATAACCATAACAATATAACTATACATGTATATGAAGATCAATAAAGAAAAAGACAGTATATCCACTATAAAATCAAACTTTATGTCCATCCATCTCACAATATCGAAAGCAAGGTTCTTGGGGTTACAGCAATGGTCTGCCACAGTTCACTTGGTTCAAGAGATTCAGAAAAGGATGAAAAACTGAAGGAAATATCCCAATATGATTGCAACCACAATGTGCCAATGGAGTGCCAAAATTTGCCAACAAACTGCACTGCTGCTGGAATGTCAGTATATGTTGAATCCAGAAGACCTTGTAATTGAAGCCTGTCAAATGTCAATCGCCAACAATTAACTTTACTGCTCTCACAAAGTTAGGTTAAATAACTTTTACTGAACATATACTAAAATATATTAAAATAAAAATAAAGAATTTTATACATTTCACTTACTTTCTAAGCACCATTATTGGTTTCCCCTGATGCTGACATGATGGAGCACCCAACAGAAGAGATTGATGATGGTGGCTGCCATATAATGGAGCTGTTGGCAGATCTCAGAAAGAACTGGGTAAGACCAAAGCCTCACCAAGATCAAAGCCTGAAGCGAGCTAAGAGTCAGTGTAGAGGACATACCAATGATGATATTTAGCCACTATGTGGTCCAAGGCGAGGCTGATAGTGTGCAACTCTGCAGTGAAGATGGAACACTACTGTCGGATCTGGTCTCAATGATAGTATCACAGCAAAAGATGACCAATCCCACTGATGTGTCAGACTTCAAGCTATCTGTGAAGACAGGCAAGAAGTCTGGATGCTCAGCATGGTGGCAAGAGTTGCTAAGTACATGCTGTAAGGTGTAAAGGCCTTCCTCATCCTAAAATGAGAAAATTTTCAAGAAGGGGAAACAGTGAGCCATGGTGGAAGTGGTTCAGGTGTCGACTGGGCAATGCTATCGAGACTGATGTTGATGTCTCTGAAGTAGCCTCAGACATACAAGTCAAATAAAAAATGGCAATTGGGTGTTTTTGGAAAAGCATTTCCCACTGAGGACTAAATGCACAGTCCCAAGTGATATTGCCTGAAAGAATCACAACTGATGTGCATACAGTAAGGGCAACTGTCAACGATGAATAGATAAAGATGGTTCATCTGTCTCAACATAAAGACTGCAGACCAGTGCAAACATGGAGAACTTGATGATGGAGCGGGTCCAGCACCCTTCACCACCGAATCCCAAGCAGAGTTGTACACCTGGGATCTGTATTCCAATTATGACTGGACAAGCTCTGCACTCACTGTAGCAGAGGACACAGCTGGATCACATGTACAATCTCCATTCCATGGTATAAGTGGCTCCATAATATATTGTTTAGAGTGTTGTTCCTGTACATTGGATATATTCTTTTGTAAAGTTAGTATTCACTAGTTTATATTTAAACCTTAGTTTTCATTTCAGTAGATTTATTTTATTTCCAAAAATTATCGATCTTTTAGTCAGTTGATTAACTGATCATTTTTTCAGAGTCATACTATATCAGATGGCCAGCTTACAACTTGTTCCTATGGATATTTTATGTAACATCACATTAGGTTATATATTAATTTTTCTTTCATTATTTCTTTATTTTCCAGTAAAAAAACTTTGATTATACAATTAAAAGACCTTCTTGCTCAAAAATTAATTTAAAATAATTTAAAAATTCTCTGTCATTGAGCAATAAAATTTCAGAGTTTATCCTTCAAACTATTTGGATGTTGAAAGTTCTTAGGAGAAAACTCTCAGAAGCTTTTCGGAGCAAAGACAGCGCTCCGTCTTCAGTGAAGTGATGTTATGTACTGACGTTGGGTCCGTTTAGACAAAGAGCTTCTTTCCACATGTCGTGTAGGGTGATTCCAGTGTCTCGGTTGCAGGTGGGGACGGACGAGGTCTTATTTCAATAGCCTCGCGGACTATGGTTCTGTAGAAAGTGGATGCGCGCGCAAGAAGTGTGGCGTGCTCCCAGTCTATTGTTGCCGTGTGTTGCACTGCTAGCTCAGAGGCGACCGTCGTTAGCTTCTTTTGGCTGACATCAGTTTTGTGCTCCGCGAACCTTTCTTGCAAAGAGCAAATGGTTTTGCCGATGTAGTACACAACGGAATTATCCGTCAACTGTAGGGGAAATTGGTATACGCCCGATTTTTGAAGAAAACATCCATTCCATCGCTGCTTTCCATGGCTACAACCCAACAGCAATAGACAAAGTTATCAGCAAATATAGAAAAGAAAGCAGAAGAGATTAGGCTCTCATCCCAATCACCGACCCCGAGCGTACTATTTTTGCCGGACCCATTTCTTACGTACCTGTCCTATGTGAATCGGTCCACAAATTACTCAGAGCCCATAGTATAAAAATTGTTTTCAGCCCCGCTCCAAATTTGAAGAAATTAGTCAAAAGGGACAGGGACAAATATAGCCTTCTTCAAAAATCGGGCGTATACCGATTTCCCCTACAGTTGACGGATAATTCCGTTGTGTACTACATCGGCAAAACCATTCACTCTTTGCAAGAAAGGTTCATGGAGCACAAAACTGATGTCAGCCAAAAGAAGCTAACGATGGCCGCCTCTGAGCTAGCAGTGCAACACACGGCAACAATAGACTGGGAGCACGCCACAATTCTTGCGCGCGCATCCACTTTCTACGGAACCATAGTCCGCGAGGCTATTGAAATAATGACCTCGTCCGTCCCCACCTGCAACCGAGACACTGGAATCACCCTACACGACATGTGGAAAGAAGCTCTTTGTCTAAACGGACCCAACGTCAGTACATAACATCACTTCACTGAAGACGGAGTGCTGTCTTTGCTCCGAAAAGCTTCTGAGAGTTTTCTCCTAAGAACTTTCAACATCCAAATAGTTTGAAGGATAAACTCTGAAATTTTACTGCTCAATGACAGAGAATTTTTAAATTATTTTTAAAAAAAACTTTGATCATTTCATTTCCTAAAAATGAATGAAGTCTTGGATACAAAAGCAAAAAGGATATCCTCAGTAAGGAAATCAGTCCTTCTGTGGGATGGCAATTTTGGATTAGGAAAAACATATATTTATGGAGCTATACTAAACACAACTGTCCAGCCTCGACAGCACCAGGTATCCCTCTTGAATATTACTAATCAATTTAATCATTCTCAATTAAAAGATTCTGAAAAAAAATTCATCACCGACATGGAAAGAATCGAACCCGCATCTCTCCAGATTCATGCCAGAGTGAGCTACCATTGTACCATGCATCGGACAACTTTAACTAATGTGTTATGTCTACCTCAACAGACTAATCTCTGTATTTACTATGGATTAATTAATCATCATGGTCTCTAAATGGTAGTTAGGTAGTCACTGGAAGGAGAGCTATGCACCAATCCCCTGTGATGATGCATAGAACCAGCCAGGCCTAGCACCTAATGTCCCTAAGAGATACTCTCTTGAGGAAGTGAATGGAAGGGGAGGGCTGCCAGATTAGTGTGGCCTACTGATCTGGACAACTATGGCTACTTTTCTTTTTTTTTCTACCCTGCTGAGGAGTGGACAACCACACAGGTCCTGGTGCTGACCATATATACCAACCTGAACGGAATTATGGATCTGAGCTTGATTATGGATCCTGAATTTGCTGCACTGGTGGGGATCTGTGGAAGGATAATCTTCCGCTGTGTTTTCTGTTTGTTTGTGGGTTGACAGCCCCAAGTGAATAGATTCACAGGATATGTTCATCAGCTGGAGAATAATCCTGAGCAGAGGTCATCGCAGGCACCTGAATTCTTTGCTTATACTGGCATCGTCAAATTCTACATTGGAGGAAGTCTTCCATTGTAGATGGCTTCAGCCTTTAGTGGTGGGGGAACTGGTCTTTTCCCCATGGCTGCAGTTAGGGGGCTGTTTGATATTGTCGGCATTCCCTCTCTCAATAAACATAGTTCATTTAAACATCCCACTAACCATTTTCTCTCCATAGGTAGTTGGATTGTAGGGACTTTGCACAGAGATTATTCTCTTTATGTCCTACACAAGAATTCCACCATTATAATTTAGATATTCTTGGTTTGCAAGAGACCAGATGGACAGATAAAGGTCAGATTCTTAAGAATAATCTTAAATTTCTCTTTTCAGGGAGGGACGACAATAAGCATCACCAAGGCATGGGTCTGCTTCTCAGCAGACACGCTAGTGATACTTTTCTAAGATACCAGTGCATTAATTAAAGGTTACTTACAGCAAATTTCATACAAGTGTTAAAGACTTGAATATTATCTGCTGTTATGCCCCCACTGAGGATGCTGATGAGGATGAGAAGGATAGGTTTTACGGACAACTTCACGATATTTTGAATTCTGTCAAGAAAGGAGATATTACCCTTGTTCTAGGTGACTTCAATGCCAAAGTTGGTACTGACTCTGACCTTTGGGGAGGGTGATAGGCCCATTTGGTATTGGTAGCTGCAATGACAATGGGCAACGTCTCCTACAGGTAGAATTCCCCGCCCTGCCCACGGTCAATAGGGGACACCGATGGGCTTGGAAAGGCCGCTGTCCATCGGATGGGACGTTAAGCCGTGGCCCCATGTGCGGGAGAGCCATACCCTGTGCACGTTAAAGAACACGCTGGATGGCCTTGACGGGATGCTACCATCTGTCTCCCAACAGCTGTTCCAGTGGGTCCCCTCCCCCAACCTTCTCTGAGCCTTCGGGGTCCACGTGACCTGGCCATTTAGCCCATGGTGTGCAAAAAAATTCCGCTCAGAGGTAAAACAACACAACACAAACACAACTCCTACAGGTAAGTAAACTCAATGGTTTCAGAGTAACTAACATATTACAAACACCGCGACATACATAAGTACACATGGGTTTCACATGATGGGCTGCCTAAGAATATGATTGATTATATATTAATTAACAGTAAATAGGCTAGTTCTGTTAGGAATACCAAGTCATATAGTGGAGCTGAAATTAGATCTGACCATTTCCTTCTTAAAAATGTCTTGCAACTTAAACTTAAAAAGTGTTGTGCTAAGGTTAAAATATTTACCTTTAATACTGATGCTCTGAACGACCCAGTCATCGTTAAAGCTTACCATGATAGGTTAGTCATTATGATAGTCATGGTTTGCTTACTACAGAATTGGGAAGAATGGGACCATTTTAAACAGGATTTTTTGGAAACTAACAGTACTCTTTTAGGAAAAAATGAGCAGAGGAGGCAGAATTGAGTGATAAGGCACTTGAGCTTATTTCAGAAAGAAAGAACTGCAGGAATGCCTTAATCAATACCCTACTAGTCCTAATTGAAAGCATTACAGAGAGCTTAATTAACGTGTAAAGGATCAGTTAGCTGCTGATAACATTTCATAGCAGTATGGCACAGAGGTGTCACATGGATGCTTTTATACACCAAATCAGAGCTTTCAAAACTTTGAAGATGGTGTTCCAACAAATAGTAGATGCTAGTCATAGATGAGTTCAAGGTCATCCGAAAGTGACAAGAACACACAATTACCACTATCTTGCTGCACTAACAGCCTGACATCATAGGCCATGCTGTATAGGCAACTGGCTCAGCCATGTAACTCTCTCTGGAGCTTTCTGCAGCCACTGGGAGGACAGTTTTGAGGGAAATTGTTTACAGAGGGCTTCACCAAAGAGGACTCTATGTCAGACAACTGATGGTTTGTATTCCCCTCAATACCCCCTAAAGGAGAGCCTGATTAACAAAGGTGCAGACATCATGACTGAACCCCAGACCAATGGACTTCATTGATAAATTGCGATTCAGTATTCAGACTGACTCTTGATGCATTTTGATCTGGAGACCAAGAAACTCATTACAACCCTTGAAGATCAGAAACACCTCCATTATGGTGATTTGAGGTCTTTGGTAGCATTTTGTCAAATGGATTCACACCATTCATCTTTGATGGAAACACTCCAATTGGTTGGAGGTTTGGAGAAAATATCCTTTAACCCTGCATGAGGCTTTTCAGGGGTGCTGTTCATTCCCAGTTTATTTTGGCGGATGATAATGCCCACCTCATAAGGTTCTGACAGTTGAATTCCTCAAAAATGAGGATATTCAATGGATGGAGTTGGGAGCCTATTCTTCAGGCCTGAACCTTGTAGGGCAGAGGTTCTCTAATTATGGCTTTCCTTAGCAATGATGGGATTTTTTTACAGCTCCCTTTTATTATTGAATGAATTTTTCTCACACACTCTTACTATTGACAGAATTTGCTGCCACACATCCCTTTACCATTGAGAAAAGTAACTAGAATTGGATAATATTCTCACAATTTATTCAACAATAAAAACATACATTTATATTTCATCTTCTATTACATATCATATAAACTTTATAAGATCTTGAAATAAATTAAAAGAGAGGCAAAATTTGGAGCACTAATATTACATAACTCCCACTCGAGAAGTATTAGCTTGTGAGAGCAGTAAAGAGAACAAACATTTGTATATCTCCATGAAGCCCTATAAGGCTTATCCGCAGGGAATATACATATGCTTAAAAAGTGTCCAAGTCATGGTGTGTGTTCTCTCAGTTCATTTTGTTTTACTTTTGAAGTAATAAAATGTTTAGTAATGGTTTTAGCCTAGAGTATGACAGAATATTTAGTAATTCTCTGGATAGTTGGTTGAAGAGAAAAGGGATCGTATAACTTTTAGTATTCTTTCCAGAGTTATTTTTAATTTTCAGTATTTTATAGAAATTTTTATGCTTTTTCCATGTACTGATGTCATGATCAATCAGATGTTCATGTCATGTGAAAAATAATTTTGTAAAATTATGGTGTAACTAGAAGAATGCATATTGCCTCTGGCGCACAAGAATCTCGTTTTCAAAGAGAATGAAGTTTTTCTTTACCTACTGTTTCATTCCTTAAAGTTTTAATTTGAGCTAGCGGATGATAGGAAAAATGCAAATAGTATTTTATTAGTAATTATACAACATAAAAGTATTCGTCTTTAAATTCTTAAATTTAGAAAGCTGCATTTCCCACACATCTCAGAAAAGTGGGTAGATTATTGTTGTCAGTGGAATATCTCTTAAAAACTACCACTAATTTTTCAAATTTCTATTCTATACATATGATTTGCAAAACTCAGTAATAGCTCTGCCGTTTCATATTTAGTTCTGTAGATATATATATATTAAAACTACTAAGTATTTTAAAAATGTGATTTATAATTAAACATGAAGGGTAAAACACAGTGTGCTGAATTAAAGATAGATGAAGTTAATGCTATACACACTGTAGGTGCTGGACTAGTCACATGTTATCACAACAAACAATCAGCTCATTGACACCAATGTGGTAGTTGATGGTCGTAGATCAGTGCAGTGGATTATAGGTTAAATAGTCATACTTACTTTTTCTTTGTTCTTCTAGAGGTAGCTTCGTCAGTTGTTCAAAAAGGACAATTCCGGGTTGTGTGCTGTTCTAGGTAACTGATGTTTTCACCAGTCTGGTATTGTTGTTTCTCACTTGGTGCTAGAGTTCTTAAGTGCAGTGTTGTTGCACTTTGCTGCCTCTGTAGTATGAGTCACTGGGTGTCATTCTAAACTTTGCACTCCTGTTAGTGCAATGAACCAGTTGCCTATAGAGATGTTGTTGACTAGGCATTGCGATATATTTCATACCATTCCCGGCACCTCAGGGGCACGCCCGGTCTTGACCTTGGCAACCTCGTGCAGGCCACATATGCATCCACTAATTGAGCGCATCGCATCTCTATCTCATCTGCTGCCAGGACAGTGTCTATCTGATGATGTGCTGAAGCAGACCGCACAAAACGCATCGAAATGTCTGGCCACCAACACTCGTATGGGCAACTGGCTCAGCACACAAATAAAAAGAGAGGTAAAGAAGAGAGGTGTGAAGTTTAGGATGACACCCAGTGACATACTACAGAGGGAGCAAAGTGCAACAACACTGCACTTAAGAACTCTAGCACCAAGTGAGAGGCAACAATACCAGACCAGGAAAACATCAGCTACCTAGAACAGCACACACCCTGAATTGTCCTCTTGGAACAACCAAAGAAGCTACCTCTAAAAGAATGAAGAAAAGGCAAGTACGACTGGAAAATACAATTCCAACAAAAGACACAATTTCGCTCTCTTTAGACGTTAGACTGGTGGATCTAAGGATATGAGAGTAAAATCTTGCAAATTACATATATTTTGATTACTCAGGCTAGTACAAGTTTCAGTTACAATAATTACATCTAAAAAATCAATAACATCTCAAATATAAATCAAAAATGCATTCCATTTTTTTTAACTCTTCCAGGGTCACCATTGAACACAAACATTGACAGAAACTGCAATGAGAGTTCAAAGATGTCAATAGACATCTTTTATACAACACATGAAATTTAGATTTCAGAAAGTCATTTTTTAAATAAAAATTTTAAATTTTTTTAAATGAAATTGGCATTTGAAATTTTTCTTAGATATATATATTTTAAAAATATGCAATTGAAATTTGAAAAATAATATTTTCATTTTCATTTGATACATATTTTTTTAAACTATAATAAAATTATTTGTTAAAGTCATCTGATTGCCATTTCTTAGAAGTGCTAAACGGTTTTGCTGATTTGCTCATTAAAACTCCTCTTTGCTGAAGCAATCTTCTAATTTAAGCTCACAAGTTTGATTTGAATTATCAGCAAATTTTTTCCTTAAATTTTTGAAAATCAGCTAAAAATTAACAAAAAACTATTATCTTTAAAAGTGGCAGATTTTGGAAGTAATTATAAAGTACATGCTGCTATTTTTCCCCCATTTTTACACTCTTTTCTGCCATAAACCTATTTTAATATTCCCAGAATTATTTTTATCATTCATATCATTTATCCCAGCATTCTATGAATCTTTCCTGCCCTTAAAATCGAAACTGTAACATTAGCCTTTGTTGAAAAAGGTAGCAAATCCAGAGTTGTTGTGAAGCTCCCTGCATTGTAAAGTATGTCACAGCAACAGACCAGGTGCAGTTGAGTACAGTGACCTAGTTATTGTTCACACGTGCAGTAAAGTTGCTCTATAGTGGATGTTTACAGAAAGAATTCTTCTCGGATATAGGATAATGAAAGGAATGAGGTATTGGATATGGAAGCAAAAAGAACTTTCTGGACATGGAAATCTGTGGAAGGGCAATTTCAGCAAAGGTTAAAACCTTTGCTGCCCCCCCCCCCTTCTCCTCTCAATATATTTTCTGTGCCACTCTGATGATGTAGACAGTTTTTTTTTTTGCTTTGATGGACTAACTTTTGGCACTTAGCAAAGATCAAAATTTAACAACCAAAGAAAAAATTCATAATGTTTAGTAAAAAAACAAGCAGCCAAGACTAGCACCTCCACCTTGGTTGTGAGCAGACATCTATAACGAATGCTCTGCTAAACCAGTTTTGCCGAGGGCTCCTGTAGCAGTGTCAAGGCAGCCATAGCATAGGCACGTGGCATCGCTGTCAACCACTAGATTATTGTGCCGAAAGCTAAGTGCTTTTCCAGTCATTTTTCTTTGTGATAAACTTTTGCGTCTTTATTTTTTTCTCCCTTTTTAAGTGCCATATCATGTTTCACTTTTTAGTTTAATTATTCTGTTTAGCATTTAGTCAATTTAAAATTTATTCAATTTTATTGAATAAATTTAAAATATTTCAATTTTATTTGAATAAATTTATAATTAAAATATTATTTAGTCAATTTTACATTTATTTTGTAGCATTTTGAATTCATTAATGCTTAGTGCTACTTGCATGATTTTTTTTGTGTTGGAGATTTTCAGAGTCATCTGTAGTTATGGCTAGCGATTCATCTGAGGTTTCAGAGGCTTCTGAGCATAGCTCTCCTCTTGTGACCTCAGAGGATTACTTCACGAATTTGCTGAGATCCAGGTCTTAGAGAAGATTCTCACAGCAGAGAATAGACACTTTACACAACTCACTTAAGTTGAGAAGTTAAGAAAAATGTTTCTCAATTCCCAATCAGAATGTTCCCCAGAACATGCAAATCCAGAAAAGTGCTCTTGGTGTTCACTTCAAATGAAGCTAAGGAAACAATAAAATCATCTGAGGAAATGAAATCTACTGTAGAGAAGAAACTCAACCCTAAATCTTTGGGAGTGGGCATCAAACAAGTATGCAAGATTGAAAACTTCAAATGAATCTAAGGAAACAATAAAATCATCTGAGGAAATGAAATCTACTGTAGAGAAGAAACTCAACCCTAAATCTATGGGAGTGGGCATCAAACAAGTATGCAAGATTGAAAACAATGGAATTGTCATTGAGCTAAACTATGTTGCCCACATTGAGAAACTGAAAGAGAGCATAGGGGAGGATGTTACCCTAAAGAAAGCCTGTTCAGTAAAGCAACCAGTAGCCATAAATTCCAAAGTAATCATATATGACATTCCGAGCGAAATGAAGTCCAAAGAAATTATAAATTGCATCTATGAGCAGAATCCAATAGGGCAAGAAGAAAATGGCATGACTTTAAGTTCTCCATCCCTGCAGGAACAGAAAAATACGTAGTGTTTGAAGTCAAGTCCTGCACCTATGCTTCCTGATGTGAGAAGATCGACTGAACATAGGATAGACAAAAAACGAGGTGAAGGAATATTTAAGCCCCGTGAAATGTTACTACTGCTATGAGTATGGTCATGTCCAGAAGAATGCCCCTTAAGGAAGAGAAAGAGATATGTTCTAAATGTGCTGGAGAGCACAACTATCGAGAATATCAGAGCACAGAGAAGAAAGGTAGTAACTGCTTCCTAGCAAATAGCATTTCAAGACAAGTTACAGAAAAGACCACAGCGCAATGGATAATTCTAGACGTGTCAAGGACATACAAGAGAGTTGGCAAGACAAATAGCAAGAACTAACTATGGCTAATTCTACTCAGCACTTAAACTGGACACTTCTACAAATTAATCTAATAAGTCTAGAGCAGCTACAGCCCATCTATGAGCAATAATAGATCATGTAAATCATGATATAGCACCCAAATTAATATGTATACAGGCAGGGGCATAGCTATGGGGGGATGCAGGAAGCCCCCCCCCCCAAAAAAAAACTCGGAGTTGGCAAAATTCGAAGTGACTTTGTAAAATCTAGGTGAGTTGTGAAAATTTGCAGTCTTTATTTTTGAAAAATTAAGAGAAGTTAACAAAATCTAGGGTAGTTGTCAAAATCAAGGCATCTTGGCAAATCTAGGGCAGTTGGGAAAATAGAGACAGCAAAATCTGACACCTTTAAACACTTTACTAAACTCACTTTCCTTCCAACACCTTAACATAACAATTAATTCTCTAGATTGATTTAAAAAAATCTTTTTTATTAATCCTTATTTCTTCATTCGTAAAACTGTTACTAACAAAGTTACTAATATCTACATATAATGTCCCTACATTCTAATTATGGTCCTTATGGTTTATATGTACAAAAAAATGATAAAAATTTCTAGAAAAAAAGTTAACATATTTTTAAAATTGCATAAACATTGTATGTCCTGTAATTGTTTACTTGCAATGTAATTGAATGTTTTTGATTATTCGATGTGTCTGCCATGTTTCACTTCCCAAGTAAAGCAGTTTAAAATGACAGCCACTCTCTATGCTAAAGCTCTAGCAAGCTCATATTCCATTCCTTCCCCCTCCCTACCACCCATCTACCCTAGCATGCAGTTCAATGCAGTGCCATTCCCCCCTCTCCCAGCTATCTCATTCACCTTTCCCAGAAGCTAAACAGGAAGTGTTTTCAGAACAGAAGCACTAACCTTTAACCCTTACCAGTTTTAAGGTATTTCACCTGCCCTACCCTCTTAACTTCTTCCAGCCTCCTTCACTAGAATAAAACATTCAAAATAAATTAGAACCTACAGTAGACTCTGATTAAAATATTTTTCCTTTTTTTCTTTTTCACTTTCTTTTGTCTTTCTATTGTGTTCTGCAGATAACAGGTGCTAAATTTATTATAAACACATAATTCACTATTAAATTTCTTTTCATTATAAGATCTTTCTTCCACTGGCCAGATCTGGAATTCCTGCTTATGCAGTCAGTATCTGTACCTATCCTTTCTTTTTTCTCCCACATTCGCTGACTCCACCCCCGTTTCTTTTACATTCTGATCTTACTCTTGCCATGTCGCATGCTTTTGAGGGGATTTCTGAGTAGTCAAGAATCCTCCCCTCCCCCCCAAACTTGCTTCCAGCCGGCAAGCTCCACAGTCAAGGTTGGACAATACCTATTGGGGGTAGCCTCGACCTGTGCGCCCCCCCCCCCCCCCGGCTTTTCTCCCTCATTTTCGACCCCAAGGCTGCCCACAGAATCTCTGGTTTTGCTGGAACATGCACTGTGCAGCCATCCCCCATGTCAGTTTGGCATGGTTCGCAGGTTCTGTTCAGGTTCACGTCTATCAAAGTACGGACTGATTGTGAACGGTTTCTTCTTTCTCTACGCTTTACTATACCCCCTTTCCTTCCTAAATGTAAATAAAATATCAAAAGAAACACTCATGATTAGCAATTAAAAATTATACCAATGTTTGGATTTTTAATTTAGACAGAAATTACTATTGTTTGGCACTTCTATTTAGACATGCATTCAAAATTCAAAAAGACCTGATTAAAAACCCAGACTTATACTGATTTATCAGCAACAGTCAAGTTCAAAATAACAGGTCCTTTCTCTGCTGTGTCCCACAACATGATTATTCTACTAGAAGGTCTTCCACGAAAGTAGATGGGGGAAATATAGCATCGCCCATACGATGTAGTGCTATTCTGTATAGCGAAGCATCAGGTTTTGCCATTCAATTTACTATAATTTCATATAAACTAAACAGAAAATCCCATTAATGTGAGCAATCCAAGTCACCTCGTATAATGCCCATGCTTTAAAAAATATTTTTTTTTAATGAACCCATGTTTTAAAATATACCACATTGAAAAGATCATTAAAAGAAATAAAAATAATGTTTCACATAAATATAATAGTATTTGGGAAAAATTTTACTTTTGATTAATGTATAATTTAATAGCTTTTATTCAATGCATTTTTCAACATTCAGCCTTAAATTTATAGTCCAATCTATTTTTACACTATCACTGTGAAAACATGTTATTATAATTAATTTTCTTGTAAATTTGTTGAAATTTTTTGTGAAATTTGAAGTTAAATTCTGTTTAATTTGGTATATAACATGGTGTATTTCTGTTGATTGGTTGTTTAAAAAAATTCTAAAGTTGACTTGTTTATCTGACTCAGCACAACTGGCTAAAAGTCTGGACTTTTCTCAAAGTATGGTACTGAGAAAAAAAACTGCAAAACAGGAGAGATATTTACTTGAAACAAGAAATGAATTTTTTTGTTATTCAGAAATATTCCTATTCATGTACATTATAATCATGTGTGTTATAATTCTATTCATGTGCATTATAATCATTTCTATCAGTTTTTTTTTTAATAAATTTTTGTGTTGTCAGATGCATTTTTTTATTACATGGCTCTAAAAATGCCCTATTAAAATAAAACTAATCGTCTTTTTTGTAAAATATTTCATTTTCAGAAAATCCAGAACTTAATGCTGATTATTTTGGAATATAACATGCCATAATTCCTTTCATTAGTTATTTGGCAAAAAAGTTCTAAAGTTAATTTTTTTGGCTGATCATAGTGAAAAAATAGCTGGGCCTATGGATGTAAATCAGTTTTTCAGACAGGACTCAGGGTTAAGACTTCTAACATTAATATGCATTGCAGTCTATTTTTTGCAATAGGAACTATTTTGGCCCAACCTGTAAGGTCTCTAATTGTTTAAAATTTGTTTAAATCATCTGAACATGGAAAATTGTCATCAGTGTCATCTCAAATACAAAAACTGTAAAAGATGGAATTCTGTAAAATGGGCTACATTGACACAAATGTTTATAACTATATGCTTACCCTTGCAACTGCATATGGTGCATAGCCAGTGACATCTAAAATATAGGGATGAGTCTGATTTTTTGCCAGAAATGCCATGATCTGTTTTAGTTTGCCCAAATATCTGGAAAACAAGCATACCATTGTCACAAACAATTCAACATATCAAAAGCACTTATAAGTGGTTCTTTTTGAACATAAGAAACCTTATTTGCTTAAAAACTCAAATCAGTACCACGCATTTAAAAGGTTTAATTAAGTTCTTCAAAATACTGGCTACTATGAACAAGTAAGAGTCACCCCAATTAAGTAGTTGAATAGTTTAGCTTGATTTATTGAAGAAGTTTTGCTGCAATATTACAAATAATACATTGTTGACTGCAATGAATAATGAGATAAAATTTGGTAGAAAAAAATGGAGTCTTACATAAAATCCAGGGCTATGGACTTAGGGTGTTAATTCTAGGTAAAATAAATGGGATGGTGTGATGCCCCATCGTTCATTTTTGCTTTACCTTAACCAGTTTTGTTTAATTTACGTTATATTTATCATTTTGGGGATTTTTATTTCCTTTTTGGCATCACAGCACTCGTTTTCAAGTTTCTAGGAGTTGCGTACGCGCAACTCCGAACTTCCGACCGTAACCGTTAAAGCGCATGCCAAGGACACGCCCCCTCTTGCGTCATACCGCGTCGTTCGTCATTGTATGCAAATGTCTTTCCCGGCATGCGCCGGCCTATTGTCAAAACCGTGACTTGAGAGTTGTAGAGCACTTCGTACTAGAGTCACTTGAGAGTTGTAGAGAGAGCAGAGAGATGTAGTAAGGTGCGTAGCACCGTGCGTGCAGCACAGATTTTAGTTTCTTCATTGATGTCTTGGTGAGTTACTTATTTTGGAAATAAATCTATTTTGTTATGTTACAAACTTTTGAGTCTGTAGTTTTTATCTTGAGCAACGCTAATTTAGGATCTTTTTTACATTAACTCTTATTTGTTAAGAATCATTTTTGACTCTTACTATGAACGCTCACTGGCATTGGAACCCTAAATCAACTTATTCTACATTTTGGCAATCTGTTAATGATTGCCTGGCGCCCGTCAAAGCTATCCGGAGCATAAAACTTTAATTATTTTGCATTGTTTGGAGCGTTACAATGGCATTTCATAAATAGCCCCAACATGGAATCTTTAACCAATACACAAAAATAAATCACATAAATCACATGAATGTAGTTCACATGAATGACAAGAGTATACAGATTAAGCCTACATCTGAATTGTCCAATCCCACATCTTCTAGCTGATGCACATAGCTTCTTTGCATACCCTTTGATGAAATTATTTTTATTGCATTTTCCATATGCAAGCGATTTTCTGTCCTTATTTAGAGCACCAGATTTTAAAAGCTAAAAATGTGAACACAGTGAAAATATTTAGAAATTGCTACAGAGAACTAATATTTCTGTAGAATCTTATAAATAATCTGAAGAAGAGGGACAAGCCATATTTGCTCAAAAATAATTTTAGAAGACATGAGTAGAGAAAGTGGCTCATCCTCTCAAATGGTGTGCACTTGACTACTTGACTACCTTAAAGAACCCGAGTCTGGAAAAGATGAACAGGATGCAAGGACAAAAGTGATGTAGTTTGAAAAAAATAAAACTATCCCCAGAAAAGGTTATAAACCTTGCCTGCTTTTCAAGGGATAAGAGCAAGGAGAATGCCATTATTAAAGGATGTTGAATTTTTCAATCCCCATATCAACTAAAGTGCTTAAATATTTCTATCAGTGATGTGATGATTATAAAATTTTCAACAATATGTCCATGTTCAAAAATCACATCTAAAAAGCAGAATATCAATGCTATGAAAAAACTGTGAAAGAATTAAATAACACTAACAAATATTTTCTGTTTATCTCACAAATAATGATTTCCCAGGACATAAAAGGTTAGCTTCAATATTTGTCAATAATAACAGTATTGAGGTTGAGTGATCGTTTTCTAAATATAGTGGCATTCTGCAAGATGATTCATGATATATGAAAAGAGATCAGTTTTTCTACATGTAATATGCTGTATCAGAACAAAAATTTTAATAATAAGTGATTGTTGGCTGCGTGCACAATTAAAAAATTAGTCTTGAGATCAGCTAGTATCACTCATTAATGTATATAGTTAAATTACTTAATTGTTCAATTTTCTTATGACAGATACTTTTTGCTCGGATAGTATTTGCTCTCATACTAAGCAACGTTTAAATAAGGAAAAGGCCATTTTTGCAAATACTATCCGAGCAAAAAGTATCTGTCATCAGAAAATTGCACTGTAAAGTATTTCAACTATATACATTAACGAGTGATACTAGTCGACTTCATGACTATTTTTAAATTATACACACAGACAACAACTGTGCATTATTAAAATTTTTAAGTACTAGAGCTGTGATTGCAATAACTTTTATAAATAAGGCAACCTTTTTTACTCATTTATCCAGTTTAAGGATCAAGTTATTATTTTGTTGTGTGTTCCCAATTTTGCCCAGCAAATTTTGCAGTTTTTCAACACAACTGCTCCATGAATTTCACCTCTTATTTTTCCATAGAAAATTTAAATGTAGCCACAATTAATGCCAGTGAAACTGCAAAAAATATATCATTTCCACAATAGCATAGGAATATTTGCTTTAACTAACTGATTTTAATTAAACTTTTATTTCTAAACAACAAATCTCCCTTCTGCATTATATCAAAATAAAAGAACTAAATAAACATTCATTCTAATGAAACTCTACATTTTTAGTGCTTTGGGTTTGACTAAAGATTTAATAATTCCTTACAGTGATGTTAGTTTGATTTTTTTTATAATGTGCATGAGAAATTCAAAATCACCAATTTTATTATTTTGATGACAAGTGTCAGTCATTATAATACAATAATAAATACCCCCTCAAGCAGCTGCTATTACTGTTTGACTAATGTGCCAAATAAAATGACAAAACTTCCAATACTATCTTTTTATCAATATATAATATCAGTTCACTGTTTACTGATCAGCCAGTTTTAAACATTTTATTATGGTTGGTAGCTAAGTAGTCAATGGAAGGAGAGCTATGCACCAATCCCCTGTGATGATGCATAGAACCGGCCAGGCCTAGCACCTAATGTCCGACCCTGCCTTCTCGTGGTGCAGACCGTTAGTACCTCTCAAAAGAGATACTCTCTTGTGGAAGTGAACGGAAATGGAGGGCTGCCAGATTAGTGTGGCCTACTGATCTGGACAACTATGGCTAATTTTCTTTTTTTTTCTACCCTGCTGAGGAGTGGTCAACCACACAGGGTCCTGGTGCTGACCATATAAACCCACTGGACAGATATATGGCTCTGAGCTTGATTATGGATCCTGATTTTGCTGCACTAGTGGGCTTCTGTGGAGGGAAAATCTTCCGCTGTGTTTTCTGCTTGTTTGTGGGTCGACAGCCCCAAGTGAATAGATTCACAGGATATGTTTATCAGCTGGTGGATCATCCTGAGAAGAGGTCATCACAGGCACCTGAACTCTTTGCTTCTACTGGCATCATCAAATTCTACATTGGAGGAAGTCTTCCAGTGTAGATGGCTTCAGCCTTTAGTGGTGGGGAAACGGGTCTTTGCCCCATGTCAGCGATTAGGGGACTGTTTGATATTGTCACCATTTCCTCTCTCAATAAATATAGTTCCTTTAAACATCCCACTAACCATTTTCTCTCCATAGGTAGTTGGAATGTGAGGACTCTGCACAGAGCTTTTTCTCTTGATGTCCTCACACAAGAATTCCACCATTATAATTTAGATATTCTCGGCTTGCAAGAGACAGATGGACAGATAAAGGTCAGATTCTTAAAAATAATCTTAAATTTCTCTTTTCAGGGAGGAACGATAATAAACATCACCAAGGCATGGGTCTGCTTCTCACACCAGTGTTTCAGACAAGTGTTAAAGACTTGAATGTTATCTGCTGTTATGACCCACTGAGGATGAGGAGGAGAAGGATAAGTTTTACGGACAACTAACTTCACGATATTTTGAATTCTGTCAAGAAAGGAGATATTACCCTTGTTCTAGGTGACTTCAATGCCAAAGTTGGTACTGACTCTGACCTTTGGGGAGGGTGACACGCCCATTTGGTATTGGTAGCTGCAATGGCAATGGGCAACGTCTCCTACAGGTAAGCAAACTCGATGGTTTCAGAGTAACTAACATATTACAAACACCGCAACATACATAAGTACACATGGGTTTCACCTGATGGGCTGCCTAAGAATATGATTGATTATATATTAATTAACAGTAAATGGGCTAGTTCTGTTAGGAATACCAGGTCACATAGTGGAGCTGAAATTGGATCTGACCATTACCTTCTTAAAAGTGTCTTGCAACTTAAACTTAAAAAGTGTTGTGCTAAATTTAAAAAATTTACCTTTAATACTGAAGCTCTGAAAGACCCAGTTATAGGTGACACTTACAATGATAGGTTACTTAGTCATTATGACAGTGATAGTTTGCTTACTACTGAAGTTGAGGAAGAATGGGACCATTTTAGACAGGCTGTTTTGGAAACTAACAGTACTCTTTTAGGAAAAAAGGAGCAGAGGAGGCAGAATTATTTGAGTGATAAGGCACTTGAGCTTATTTCAAAAAGAAAGAACTGCAGGAATGCCTTAATCAATACCTCATTAGTCCTAATTGAAAGCATTACAGAAAGCTTAATAAACATGTAAAGGATCAGTTAGCTGCTGATAAGAATCTTTGACTTGACGGCTTGGCTGACAAAGCAGAGGAAGCAGTTAGACAGCATGACAGCAGAGAGCTGTACCAGATAGTTAATGTTCTGTGTGGTAGAAAATGGACAGGTATACAGGGATTGAAGGATAAACAAGGTAAGGTTATAGAAGGGGAGGATTCTGTCATGGCTAGGTGGGCTGAGCATTTCAGTGATGTTCTAAACAATGTGGTTAGTTCTACTCCCATTGTTTGCAATGATGATAGATGCATTGGCATCTTTAACGTTGGCCCTATAACACAATCTGAAGTTATTTTGGCTCTTTCTAAACTTAAACTTCATAAATCCCCAGGTGTAGATGAAATTACTATGGAAATGATTAGAGCTGGGAATGTTTCTGTTACCACTTGGATGACTGAAATTTTGAATATCTTTTATAATAAAGGCATGGTTCCTAAGGATTTTACCAGAGCTATTATTATTCCTATTTTCAAAAAAGGTGATCGCAGTTCTTGTGATAACTATACGGATATCAGCCCACTCTCTCCATTCCAGGGAAAGTTCTTTGTATGATTGTGTTTAATAGAATTAAGAATCTGGTTGACAGTCAATTGCGTGATGAGCAATGTGGATTCAGAAGTGGTAGGGGATGTGTGGATCAGATATTTTCACTTAGGCAGATTCTTGAGAAATGTTTAATCTTTCAGAAACCTTTGGTTGCTAGCTTTGTTGATTTCAAAATGGCTTTTGACTCTGTTGATCGTCATAATTTGTGGTTGACTGTGAGATCATATGGTATACCAAACAAGTTAGTTAACATAATGAAAGCTCTCTATAATAACACTGAGTTGTGTGTCAGAGTTGCTAAGTCTTGTAGCAATTGGTTTAGTATTACTTCGACAACAATGCATTTTATCTCCTTTTCCCTTTAGTTTGGTTATTGATTATGTTATGCAAAATTCACTGCAAGGGAAAGATTTTTGCCTTAAATGGTCTGCAGATACAAAAATTTCTAATTTAGATTATGCTGATGATTTAGCCCTTTTGGCAAATAATGTTGAGATGAAATCTTTCATTCGAGCTATTGATGAGACTTGTAGTAGAGTAGGTTTGGTTACAAACAGAGAGAAAACTAAAGTGATGAAAATTGGTCAGGCGGGCTGTGATTCAGTTATTCTAAATGGTTGCAGTCTTGAGCAGATGTCACAATTTAATTATCTTGGGAGCTATGTAACAGATACTGCTAATATGTGGCATGAGATTAACAGACGAATGGGGATTGCTGCCAGGACTTTTAAGAATCTATGGAGAGTGTGGTAAAATAGGCATATACACCTAAAGAATAAAATTATAGTATAATAATAATATTATTATAGTATAAAATTATAGTATAATAATAATATTATTATAGTATAAAATTATAGTATAATAATATTATTATAGTGTAAAATTATAGTATATAATAAAATTTTAATATAAAATATGTATAATAGTTTGGTTCTTTCTAGGGATAGTTATGGTAGTGAAACTTGGACACTTTGTAAACAAGACAACAGGAAACTAGATGCTTTTGATTCTAGATGCTTATGCAGTATCTTAGGCATTAGGTGGTTCAACTTTGTAACTAATGATGAGGTTAGGCAAAGGAGTCGGCAACCTCCTTTAAGCAGCATATTGTGCAGAGAGAGACTCAGTTGGTTTGGCCATGTTGCCCGTATGGATAATTATAGATTGGCGAATAGGGTTATGAACAATGTGCCTAAATTCTTCAAAAAGAGTGGGAGACTACGGATGCGGTGGGCAGACAATGTCAAACAGGACCTTTGGATATCTAAACTTATATAAGAAAATGTCTTTTTTGGAATTAAAATTAGTTATGGATTAGAAGCATTTTGGTAAGGAACTCATTTATTATGAGATACTACTGTTGTTGCAATGTAATGTTTGTGGTGTTGCAAGTACTGTGAGCCAGTAGAAATCTTGGGATATGTTGGTGCATTGCATTGGGGAGTATGAATATGCATCATGTATCACTACATGGTAGGTAATAGTGAGTGGGTATGTTAATGTTGCGAATAAATGTAGTTCCTATATGTGGTGGACTTTGAAATGAGCCACAGTTCAGGGTTTAGATGAAGATTACAATTCTGGCAAAAGTGCATATAAGCAGTCTCTGTGAGGAGAACCGAAACTCACTGTCCATATAAGAGATTGTTCAGGCAATTTGCAGTTACTTTTTAATGACCCTCATGCTGGACAAAGAGCAAAAGATGTTAAAATCATCAACACAGAGAGCACTGCCAACAGTTGGAGGAAGTTGTCTAGTAATGGACGTTATCTTACAGCAAAAAACATCACTCAAACACAGCCTTGTGGTACCTTTATTCAGGGAAAGGCAGCAACAGAGTGTTACCAACAGGGATATGAAAAGAATGAAAAGATAAAATAGTTCTAAATGAAGATTGGTATGTAACCTCTCAAGCCGAAGGCATAGAGGTCACAAAGAATGCCAATCTCCAAGCCATGTTGTATGCTTTTTCAATATCAAAAAAATTGACAACAATGCTCTTGTTTTAAGCAGAAATTTGTGAAGCCAATTCGAGACATATCAGGTGGTCAAGTGTTGACTGGTGCCTGCGAAAGCCACACTGGATGTTCAAAAGAAGTTCGTGTTGTTTTAAATAACAGACAAGTCTCACATTTACCACTATTTCGAATAACTTGCACATGCAGCTCATCAGCATGATAGGCAGGTGATTTGTAGCAATCTTCGAATCCTTTCCCAGCTTGGGGAAGGTAGCCAATACAACAATTCCCAACAGGAGTTCAGAAACTGCTCCTCGAGAAAAAGACAGTTAAATGGTCAGAGCAGCTGGGGGCGTAGGAAAAAGACTATGGTTTGGGGGGGGGGGGGGGAATGAAAATTTTCCAACTCAGAAATAAAATGTGGCCAACTGAGAAAATAAGTACTTAACACAAATCTAATTAGGTCTGTCAGGGATGTACCCTGGATTTAGTTTGGGAGGGGGGGGGGGGGCAGCTCCCCGATATTTTACCAAGTTGTCTCATTTTGCCAACTATCTTTAATTTCATGAAAACAATCCCAATTTTCATAACTTACCTGTATTTTACCAAGTGGCTTCAAATTTTGCCAACTCCCCCAGACTTTACGAAGTTGCCTCGATTTTCCCAACACCCTAAATTTTGCCAACTTCCCTTAATTTTGCAAAAAACAAAAAAAAATTCACAACTCATCTGGATTTTACCAAGTCACTTCAAATTTTGTTAACTCCAATTTATTTTTGAGGCCCTCTCTCCACCCACCCACCCACCCACCCTAACTACACCCCTGGGAGCAGCCCGATCCTTTACTCCATGGTGAGAGAGAGATGTTGAAGAATGGTGTAATGGACATTATCTGGCTATACAGCAATGCATGAGAAGAATGCAGAGCAAGGTGCAGCAGTTCCACTATTAATGGCTAGAGAACATAGATGACTATGAAAATTCTGTTGTAGTATGCCATCCCATGGCCAAGTGGTTAGCACGCTTGGCAACTAATCTAAGGGACCTGGGTTCGAGCCCCGAGTAAGGCATGGATTGTTTTTCTACTGAGGTTCTGCCATCCTCTCAGATCTTCTACTGTGGCATATAAACTGACAGGCTCTTGTCAGATCTCTGTGGCAAGCAGCTGCTTGAGGGTGGTTATTAATTCATAGTTTGGTGGAGTATTTGAGTGAATTATGAATGCTAATTGGGTTTAGTGATCTATACATTCAGAAATGGAAAAGTTGTAATTTGGGCATGAAAATTTTTAGATTATGTGGAGATATTTTAGATATATGCTTTTTTTTCCCCACCTATTGTGTTATTTAACCACCAGGGCTTTTTCCAAGTATGGAGTGCATTGTTTATAATTTTGCATGTTTTGCAATTGTTTTAGCCCACTGGGTTATTTAACCCCTGGGGATTCTTTGGAGTGTTGGTTGCCAGTGCATTTATGATCTTGTGCATTTTTGCAATTGTGTTAGTGAACTAGATTAGTAATTTCTGATGATTCTTTGGAGTACAGAGTACCAGTCTCTTGTTTATGATATTATGTATTTTTTTTTAAACTGATTTTGCTCTTTTTTTTTATCTTTATTTTCAGTTTAGGGTGTTCTTTAAATTTCTGGACTTTTTTTTTACATGTGATAGTGGTGGAGATAGTATTTTGGTTTCAAGGTTATTGAGAACATTGAACTACTTTCACAGATTATTTCCTAAACACCTAAACACATGGTGGCATCAGTTCTCCTTTCTAAATAATTATCCTTTTGCATTTTATAGGTTTCAGACTTGGAATTCTACTTATTGATAAAATATGACTTTTTACTTTTTTACTTTTCCAGGGGTAATTATAGGAAAAGTTTTTTTTCCGAATTTGGGTTGAAAAATTAATATCCAATATTATTTTTCAAATGTAAGGTGAAATATGGGTGAAATAATTAATATTTACAGGTATTAATATTTTTATTTTTTAATAAATTTACTTTATATCACTCTAATGGTTGTAAAGGCTACGACAATCAGTTGGAATTATTTTCTACGAAATTACCTTGTTTTTTCTTGGGATAATATCTGATAATTAGATTAATCTATTGTCCTATGGTAGGTAATACAGTCCAATTATTCAGTTCACATGTGTTTCTAGTTTTGCTGTCATTCTCACTGGGCATTCTCTTGCAGGGTTGACATCAATTTGGAAGTGGCACTGAGAGATGAAATATGCTGTTGGAATTTATTATTTAGCTGCACACATGAACCAATGCATTTATAGATTTCCAGTTTATACCACAATTTTCCAGAAGAGTGAATAATTTACCTGACAATGCATTGGAGCAACAATGTGAAACATGTGCATATGTATTAAGATACATTATTCATATGATTTCTATTATTTACACACAATAACATATGCACTGCTGTTTCTTCAGCAATATTAATTTATTTACAAAATATTCTGTCTAATTATTTTTAAATCACAACAGATATTCATCTAGAAAAAAGTTTATAGCATATATACATTTCTAAAATTAATAAATATATTATTACTCCAATTCTCTTGTATATTTTGCTATTACACAGTCAGTTAGTTCCTCTTCCGTGGAAGACAGGTTGAGTCCTTTCATGTCTCCACAGCTTCTTCCAGATGTCTCTTTCCCTTGCTTGACTACTAAGCTCTTATAAAGTCCTAGATCCAGATTTGGTCCATATCTTATTTATCCATTTCTAGGCCTTCCCTCTTTTTCTTTTTCCACCTCAGTATTCAGATTTATTTCCATAGAACTCTCCGCCCTGCCACAGTCAGTAGGGGACACCGATGGGCTTCGAAAGGCCCGCCATCCATCAGATGGTTAAGCTGTGGCTCCATGTGCAGGAGAGCCATACCCTGTAAACGTCAAAAAATTCGCTGGATGGCCTTGATGGCAGGCTACCATCCCCCAACAGCTGTTCCAGTCGGTTCCCTCCCCTAACCTTCTCTGAGCCTTCAGGGTCCTTGTGACCTGATCATTTAGCACATTGTATACAAAAAGGTATCCCAACCCAATCTTTTTACATTCTAGCATAAAGTTGCTAGAATGTTGTAAGGGCTCAGAGAAGGTTGGGAGAAGTGGATTGACCGGACAACTGTTAGGAGATGGATGCATCCCATCAAGTGTGTTAACATGTGCAGGTAATGGCTCTACCATTCTACCATAAAGTGCTAGTCTGAGAATTAAATCTGGATTCCTTTCCACTGAAAACGCAGTTTTCCAATTGCAAGAGCATGATGGAAGAGGTATTTTTAATACAACAATTAATATGGGGAAAATGCTTCCTAAAATAAAACATGTAAATTTTACAAAATAATTTAGTAGACAGTAGATGTAATCTGCAGTGTAGCCTTTCGATGATTGGTAATATTCAATAGCTTGAAATCAGACAATCTTTTGAATCCTGCATTTGGATTTGTTTCACTGCCAAATATATTACATAATAGGGGAGAATAAATTATTTCACTTACATTCAAATGAGACTATCATTTTCATTGAATGAATGGTATTCTGAAACCAATTACAATATAATGTGGCATTCCACATCTTGCATCAGTAAAACACATCAACTGTCATGCAAAGTCATGGATTCAGAGCCCTGCCAGCTCAAGACAATTTGGGTAAGGGTTGGCTCAGCCACTAGTGCCCCAAGCTCATAATGTGGTGTTACCTGGCCAGTGTCGAGTCTATTTAGCTGTTCCATGGCCAAGAGGTTAGATGCTTGGCTATTAATTGAAAGGCCAAGGGTATATATGTACCCTTGGCCTTTCAATCAATAGCCAAAGGCATGCCTTACCCTAGGTATGGCATGGATATTTATTGTCTTTCTGCTGTGGTCTCACCTTCCTCACAGATCTTTGCTATGGTGAATAAACTGACAAACTCCTATCAGACATCTATGGAAAGCAGCTGCTCGAGACTTTTTTTAATCCCCACCTTGACCTCAGTTAGAAAGGGGAGCAATGGGCATGGAAAGACCATTGTCCATTGAATGAGGCATTAAGCCATGCTGCCATGTGTGGAAGAGCCATTACATGCACATGTTAACATACTTGATGGGATGCATCCATTTCCTAACAGTTGTCCAGTCAATCCACTTCCCCCAACCTTCTCTGAGCCCTCACAACCTGACCATTTAACCCAGTGTGTACAAAAAGTGCCAATCAGAGGTTGAATAATCCAATCCATAACCTAATAAAAATTATTTCTAGTATCTTTGTCTATGCCTATGTAACACTGGCAAAAGACAAACAAATCAACAGTATACTAATTTAATCCTTCATTTCCATATACAAAAAAATAAACAAAAGGCATAGATTTTGCTGGGTTTTTTCAAGTTCAACTCGAATATTAAATATTTTGTTCTTCCAAAAAATTGAGCTTCCATAGATACCTGAGTACGCGATTTTTGCGATTACCCAAAATTGGCCATCGGATTCATTTGAAACGAGCATACTTGTGCTTTGAAAATTTATTATAAAAATTTATTAATCTGCTTGCCTGCACTGGCTAATAACAGTTGCCATTTTTATCGGTAGTTTTGACAAGGGCGATGTGGAATATATATTGTTTGCGTTAAAAAGATTATATTAAAATATTTTGTCAGTTTGTTGTTCACATTCCTCAGCCAACAAATGGCATTCTCCAGATGCGTATGTCATCAAGGTGTAAGGTACGACATAGAAACGTAACCATTGGTTGTTGGTGGCCTATAGTTCTTTGTTATTTTTGGGTGGGTAATGTTGTCACATGTCATGTGTGTGATTGATGGAAATGTGAAGTTACATTTGATTCTTTTTTCTTTTCACTATTTTTGGATAGCCAGAATAGAAATAATTAATATGTTCATGATATTTTTTCAAGATTTCTTTAAGGTAATATAAATAATAAGTTATTAAATATTATGAGGATTGTTGTTGAAAGTGTTACTGAATTGTTTTCTAATGTTATGGTCATGTTGTTTGGAAGTGGGAGTTCGGTAGATTTTTCTGGCTGTGTGTGGTGAGGCAATGTTTTTGTAAGTTCCTCTTGGTATGAAAGGCATTTGAAGAGGAAGGGAAAAATGGTTATTCAGTTGGCAGTGCACTGTTTTCGATTTTCACATTTTTTGGTTTGTGTTGTCTACGAGGACATTACTTAGTTTCGGGTGGGGGGGGGGCTTATAATTTGATCAGCAGTGCACTGTTTCTGATTTTTGTTTTTCGGTAAGTGTTGTCTCCGATGAGATTAGTTTTGAGAGCTTTTCTATAATGCCGGTCGGTGATGCATTGTCGATGATGTCACTGGCTTTGAGATTTGTCTTCGATTCCATTAATTCTGGTGATTTATTTAGGTTAATTATTGTATGTGTGACTTGATTTATTAGTTTAGTTTGTGGAAATATATTTATGGAGTGTTTTAACTATTGGGAAAAGAGGGAGGATAGTTCAGGAATTTTTAGTATATGGGGCAGCAAATGTGTTGTACTTTCTTTGTTTATGGTTTTTTTGTTTGTTTGTTTTTTTTGTTTTTTGATAATTTTAATTGTTTTTAGTAATTTGTGGTTGCAAAGGATGATTTTAGTGGTATAGTTTTTTTTTTTTTTCCTTTACATTGTGTTTGTTTACAAAAATTACCGTACCATGGTAACGAAAAAACAATCTTTTTTCTAAAAACTCCTGTTTGGGTTAGGGTCTGTGGGATTGTGGGAATCAACGCAAAGGGCCGTTTTGTTACATTGGGTCAAAAAAAATGGCGACCGAGGACCATGATCTGCACTACTGCCATATATTTAATCGTACATTCATGAATTACCAATTCTCGTTGCATATGTATTCGTCGGCCGCATTATAAAAAAAGCCAAAGGAAAAAATAAAGTCACAGAAGAAATGAATCAGTAAAAGTGTGGAAACAAAAACTCGCTCATAACTCGTTACGCATGCTTTCTGGAAGTCGATCAATCGGAACTGCAGAATTTCAGTCAAAAAACGATCAATCGGAACTACAGAATTTCAGTCAAAATCGATCAATTGGATCTGCGGAACTTGAGCCAAAATCGGGAAAAACCAGAAAAAGCCATACACTACTTATTCAATGTTTTACGTCAGTACTGTAACATTTTGATGAACATATAAAAATGGCAGACCCTTTGTACCTTAATCATAATTTAAGAAAAAAACTGTAATTACAAAGCTTGTTACACTGATGGGCCAACGATGCATTCCATCCATAAAAAATTCAAAAGTTGCTATGGTCATATGCAAATAATTGAATTTCTATCAAAACGAACTATTAATGTCGAAAGATTTCCATACTGTGCAAAATCACAAATCTACATGTAATTTCGAAAGCTAAGTAATTCCCGAAAAACAAACTTCAAAATTACAAAAAAAAATGCTTTTACATACTTGTAGCAGATGGATTAAAGGTAGAGTACACAAATTTAGTGTGATATCGAATCACTCTCCCAATTAAAGCATAGCTATGATTTACGATTGTTTGTTTCTACACGTATCTATGGCAACCGTAGCATCAGTCACTCCTGTCTTGGCCAACAATGATACAGTAAGGATTGTCCAATTGGAGTTTTCTCGAGGCACTCTTATGCAAAAACTATCAGCCATATGGCGCGCAAACTCTACCCAAACAAACCATGTTACCTGCACAGGTTTTCATTAGAGTGCTTTCTGCGTTCGGTTTTAAAACTGCGATCTTTTCAAAACTAAAAATTTTTAATGCACAATTTTTAAAATTTTCTCTATTCTTAAACACGTTGATATGTTGTTTTCCGATGTGTCGGTCCAGAACAGGTGCGTATGATATAAAAACAAAAGGAAATCATCATCATCATCATCCTCAAGCAGCCATGGGCTACGGAGGTCCAACCAGAACGCGCAGTTTAATTCTATAAGCATATCTGTCCTGAGCTACATCTGCTGCATCCGGCCACTGTACACCAATTCTAACAAGGTCCTGTTTGACATTGTCTGCCCACCGCATCCTAGGTCTCCCCCTCCTTCTGAGGTCTCTAGGCACACTGTTCATAACCCTATTCGCCAATCTATAATTATCCATATGGGCAACATGGCCAAACCAGCGGAGTCTCTCTCTGCACAATATGCTGCTTAAAAGAGGTTGCCGACTCCTTTGCCTAACCTCATCATTAGTTACAAAGTTAAACCACCTAATACCCAAGATACTGCGTAAGCATCTAGAATCAAAAGCATCTAGTTTCCTGTTATCTTGCTTACACAGAGTCCAAGTTTCACTACCATAACTAACCCTAGAAAGAACCAAACTATTATACAGCCTAATTTTAGTCTTTAAGTGTATACGCCTATTTCTCCACACTCTCCATAGATTCTTAAAAGTCCCGGCAGCAATCCCTATTCGTCTGTTAATCTCATGCCGCACATCACCAGTATCAGTTACATAGCTCCCAAGGTAATTAAACTGTGACACCTGCTCAAGACTGCAACTATTAAGAATAACTGAATCACAGTCTGCCTGACCAATTTTCATCACTTTAGTTTTCTCTCTGTTTATAACCAAACCTACTCTACTACCAGTTTCATCAACAGCTCGAATGAAAGAGTTCATCTCATCAACATCATTTGCCAAAAGGGCTAAATCATCAGCATAATCTAAATCAGAAATTTTCGTATCTCCAGCCCATTTAAGGCCAAAAGCTTTCCCTTGAAGTGAATTTCGCATAACATAATCAACAACCAAACTAAAGAGAAAAGGAGACAAAATGCACCCTTGTCGTTACCAGTGTTATTATAGAGGTTGTTTTGTGTTGTTTTACCTCTGAACGGCACTTTTTTGCACACCATGGGCTAAATAGCCAGGTCACATGGACCCCGAAAGCTCAGAGAAGGTTGGGGGAGGGGACCCACTGGAACAGCTGTTGGGAGACAGATGGTAGCCTTCCGTCAAGGCCATCCAGCGTGTTCTTTAACGTGCACAGGGTATGGCTCTCCCGAACACGGGGCCACGGCTTAACGTCCCATCCGACGGACGGCGGCCTTTTAAAGCCCATCGGTGTCCCCTACTGACCGTGGGCAGGGCGGGGAATTTTGCGGAGATAAATCTCAACGCTGACCCAGCTGGGACTCGAACCTGGGAACTACAGATTACGAGCCTGGCGCGCTACCGACTGAGCCACCCCCGCCCTGTTATTATAGAGAGCTTTCATTATGTTAACTAACTTGTCTGGTATACCATATGATCTCACAATCAACCACAAATTAGGACGATCAACAGAGTCGAAGGCCTTTTTGAAATCAACAAAGCTAGCAACCAAAGGTTTCTGAAACTCTAAACATTTCTCAACAATCTGCCTAAGTGAAAATATCTGATCTACACATCCCCTACCACTTCTGAATCCACATTGCTCATCACGCAATTGCCTGTCAACCAGATTCTTAATTCTATTAAGCACAATCATGGAAAGAACTTTACCTGGAACAGAGAGTAGGCTGATACCCCTATAGTTATCACAAGAACTGCGATCACCTTTTTTGAAAATAGGGATAATAATAGCTCTGGTAAAATCTTTAGGAACCATGCCTTTATCATAAAAGTTATTCAAAATTTCAGTCATCCAAATCGTAACTGAAACATTCCCAGCTCTAAGCATTTCCGTAGTAATTTCATCCACCCCTGGGGATTTATGAATTATAAGTTTAGAAATAGCCAAACTAACTTCAGATTGTGTTATAGGGCCAACATTAAAGCCACCAATGCATCTATCATCATTGCAAACAATGGGAGTAGAACTAACCACATTGTTTCGAACATCACTGAAATGCTCAGCCCACCTAGCCATGACAGAATCCTCACCTTCTATAACCCTGCCTTGTTTATCCTTCAATCCCTGTATACCTGTTCGTTTTCTACCACACAAAACATTATCTGGTACAGCTCTCTGCTGTTGTGCTGTCTAACTGCTTCCTCAGCTTTGTCAGCAAGGCCATCAAGCCAAAGATTCTTATCAGTAGCTAACTGATCCTTTACACGTTTATTAAGTTCTTTGTAATGCTTTCTATTAGGACTAGTAGGGTACTGATTAAGGACATTCCTGCAGTTCCTTCTTTCTGAAATAAGCTCAAGTGCCTTATCACTTAAATAATTCTGCCTCCTCTGCTCCTTTTTCCCTAAAAGAGTACTGTTAGTTTCCAAAAAAGCCTGTTTAAAATGGCCCCATTCTTCCTCAACTTCAGTATTAAGCAAACCATGACTGTCATAATGACTAAGTAACCTATCATGGTAAGCTTTAGCTATAACTGGGTCTTTCACAGCTTCAGTATTAAAGGTAAATTTTTTAACCCTAGCACAACACTTTTTAAGTTTAAGTTGCAAGACACTTTTAACAAGGTAATGGTCAGATCCCATTTCAGCTCCCCTATATGCCCTGGTATTTCTAACAGAACTAGCCCATTTGCTGTTAATTAATATATAGTCAATCATATTCTTATGCAGCCCATTAGGTGAAACCCATGTGTATTTATGTATGTCGCGGTGTTTGTAATATGTGTTAGTTATTCTGAAACCATTTAGTTTACTTACCTGTAGGAGACGTTGCCCATTGCCATTGCAGCTACCAATACCAAAAGGGCCTATTACTCCTCCCCAAAGGTCAGAGTCGGTACCAACTTTGGCATTGAAGTCACCAAGAACAAGGGTAATATCTCCTTTCTTGACAGAATTCAAAATATCCTGAAGTTGTCTGTAAAACCTATCCTTCTCATCCTCATCAGAATTTTTAGTGGGGGCATAACAGCAGATAACATTCAAGTCTTTAATGCTTGTCTGAAATTTTGCTGTAAGAAACCTTTCATTAATGCACTCATATCCTAGAAGAGCATCACTAGCATGTCTGCTGAGCTGCAGACCCACACCTTGGTGATGCTTTCCATCCTCCCTCCCTGTAAAGAGAAATTTAAAGTTATTTTTAAGTATCTCACCTTTACCTGTCCATCTGGTCTCTTGCAAGCCAAGAATATCTAGGTTATAGCGCTGGAATTCCTGCATGAGGACATCACGAGAATAATCTCTATGTAATGTCCTCACGTTCCACGTTCCTGCAGAGAGAAAATGATTAGTAGGATTTTTAAAGAAATTAGGTTTATTGAGATTGGTAGGGCCAACAATATCAAACAGCCCGCTGATCGCAGGCATGGGGCAAAGACCTGTTCCTCCTCCGCTAAAGGCTGAAGTCACCGATGCCTCTAGGAACTTCAGGCACCACCTTTTCAAGTGGACTTTTTCAAGAACCATATGGGCTGCCTGAGACACATTACTCCAGTTTAGGCTTGGCGATGCCCAACTAGCTAAGTAAGGTTCAGGTACCTGCGATGGCCTCTGATTAGGATTATCCACCAGCTGATATAAGGTATCCCATGCCTCTGTTCACTTAGAGCTGGCAACCCAGAAGCAAACAGAAAACACAGCGGCAGACTCTCCCTCAACAGAGGCCCACCAGTGCAGCAAGTCCAGGATCCATAATCAAGCTCAAATCCATAAACAAGTCCAGTCTAGTAGGTATAAATGGTCAGCACCAGGACCCTGTGAAGTTGACCACTCCTCAGCAGGGTTGAAAAGAAAGAAAAAAGTGGCCATAGATGACCAGATCAGTAGGCCATACTGAACTGGCAGCCCTCCCCTTCCGTTCCCTTCCAAAAAAGAATATCTCTTTTGAAAGGTAAAACGGCCTGCACCACGAGAAGGCGGGGTCGGACATTAGGTGCTAGACCTGGCCGGTTCTGTGCATCATCATTGGGGATTGGTACACAGCTCTCCTTCCAGTTTACGCCTAGCTACCATTTACAAGCCACAAAAGGACAGGAGTTGAAAATCATAGGTCGCAGGAGCTACGTATCACGTGTTATAGGGTGTGTGCGATTTCAAATGGATGGGACTCTACCCCTCTCCCACGTTAGACGACTGACTGCAAATTGCATTACCTTCAGAACCCCATGCCCTGAAGCTACTGGGAGCGGGATGAGGGAGAACGTTGGGTCGTGGATCACGTGGTATACAGGGTGATTCAAAACTTATCGTTCAAATTTCGTGGGGAGGTAGGGAATACGTCAGGAAACCGATTTCACATAGGAAAGTATGTCCGCAAACGTCATCTACATGAACAAAATGGACAAGTAAAGTGAACACAAGGAAACAGTACAGTTAAGTGGTAACGAATGTGACTTTTATTCCAACAAGGTAAAGTACAGGTTCACAGTAGGTGCTCAAAATTGCGACCATTTACACGGACACAGGATTCACAGCGCCGTTGCATTGACCGCCGAACATTTTCAAAAACGCCTGGCATATTACGGACAATGCCTGCGGCGGCCACTATTCGTGCAACAAGGTCCATTTCACTGTCGACGGGGGTCTCGTACACATGGTATTTCATGGCCCCCCCACAAAAAGAAATCCATGGGCGATAAATCAGGTGACCTGGGTGGCCAAGCGATCGGTCCACCTCTACCGATCCATCGAGCTCCGAATGTTCGGTTCAGGTAATCACGCGCAACAATTGTGCTATGGGCTGGAGCCCCGTCATGTTGATACCACATATCTCGGCGGATATGCGCAGGAACAGCGCCCAGAAAAGTCGGTAACACTGTCTCGAGAAATATTAGGTATTTCCGGCCGTCCAATCGGGGCGGTAGCAAGTAAGGTCCCAACAGTCACCAATTATTCCAGCCCACACATTTACGGCAAAACGATGTTGCGCAGCGTGACTTCTCATACCATGCGGGTTGTTGTAAGCCCACACATGTGAATTGTGTGTATTGAACACACCTTCACGAGTGAATGAAGCTTCATCTGTAAAAAGGACAGAAGCTGGAAAACTGGGGTCCACGGCACCTTTCTGCATGAACCATTGTGCAAATTCCACACGCTTCAGATAATCGTCAGGATGCAGTAACTGCACCCTTTGCAGATGGTAAGGATGCACACGTTCCTGTGCAGTATCCGCCACACTGCTGACTGAGAGACCCCAAGCTGCTGAGCAATAGCTCGTGTGCTGGTATTCGGATTATCTTCGATGAACTGTAGGACTTGCGACGTTGACAGTCCGCGTCAGTCGTCTTCTCCCCGTATCCTGCATGTTGCTGTGCAGTGAACCACGTTCGCGCAGATTGTGATGCATACGTGCAAACATTTGATGCTGAGGTATTCTTCTGTTGGGGTATCGGTCTTCGTAAACTTGCCTAGCTCGGCGGCCGCTTTCGCCAGCTGCCCCATATGCGAGATGCATATCCGCTAGCTCTTGATGCGTAAAACGATTCATCTTATCACTAGTAAGTCAGATCGTACACTGATGACAGCAGGAGTGGTCGGGCGACCTGTACACTGGTTGGGTACACACAGCGCCCTCTACATACGCATGCGTACATAATTTCCTACGTGAAATCGGTTTCCTGACGTATTCCCTACCTCCCCACGAAATTTGAATGATAAGTTTTGAATCACCCTGTATATCCTTGCGCCTCTGATTGCCTTCGTTCTCTTGGCAGAGAAATTCGATAACTTTTACAATCAATTTTTAAAACAACTATGAACTATATCAATTTGAAAAAAAAATCAGAAAGACAGCTGAAAATGCATTGTTATTTTCAGATGAAAACCAGAAGGATGAAAGCAAAATAACACGAGAAATAAAATAAAGGGTTGGGTTGTTTTACCTCTGAGCGGCACTTTTTTTGCACAACCATGGGCTAAATGGCCAGGTCACAAGGATCCCGAAGGCTCAGAGAAGGTTGGGTTTATTCAATATTTAATTTAACCGGCTGATGATTAATAAGAAAAATAGCAATTGTTTAACTTTCAATGAAATTAAAATCATTGGCAGCAATCATGAAATGCCCAGTGACATTTTAGGTGTTTCTCACATGTGGGTAATATCATGCAATCACAGTAAAGCAATGAAGGTCATTGTGTCTCTTTTCTCTAAAATTGGAAAATGTCATTATAAGCTGTCTTTATAGCAAAAAAAATTATGAAAGATTTCATGCATAGAATGTAAATTAGCATTAATTGACTCTGACCTAATGCAGTCTTCTGTCTGCACTTATTAACCCTTACAGATATATATATATATTTTTTCTTTAAGAAACAACTTTTCAGCCTTATTATGAAAAACTAATGAATGAAATAGTCCATATTACATATCAAAAGAAAAAGCGTTTAATTCTGGAAAAAACAATGAATAGGAAATTGCATGTTGCAGGTTCTTTTGTAGGGAGTTTTGGAAACTGATTAATCAGCTTCTGTCACTTGAAAGGTTAATATTAAAATTTGAGGTTTTCTCGCCCTTCTCACAGTATGTGTCTGCAATTGCAAAAATTACTGAACAACTATGTCTTCCAGGAAAAAGCTTTATATTCTCAACAACAACCATTTCGTATCTAATTAAAAAATTCAGGTTAATGTCTTACATAGGCTTCAATGCATGTTGGTGCTCATAGCACTCAATAGTCATATCAGTAATAGGGAATTGGATGTGGAAGTTGACAATCATGCTTACAGTATGAAAAAGAAACATTACAAAAGAATACGCTAAAATTAGACTTCACCATTTAGAGACGCAAATGACAGAAAAATTAAAAGGCATAAATATCAGAACAAACATTTAAATTCGAACAAAACACAATGACAAAAATATACTTGCCTCAGCTGAATTAAAAAAGTTTACACTATTTGATTATTTTAATTTTTAATAAAAATTAATATTTTTTAATGAAAGAAGAAATAATTTAGATTTTTCATGTTTTTTTTTAATGAGGCGCGGATTTGTACAATTAAGATCTATAAATTTTGCGAGCTTTTGCTTAAGGTAAAATATTTGATCATTAGATATTAAAGTATGTTTACCTTGTACAAATCCATCTGCAGATCGCCCAGAAAGGTACAAGGATTATCGAGCAATACGTGAATAAACGTTTAATCTGTTTTATTTATTTAACATAATCGTTCATTTATACAAGGTAGCGCATTACTGTGAAATCAGTTTCGGAAATTTAAAGGCGATTTTCGGTGTTAAATTTAACACTATAAAAAGTAAAGAATTACGTAGTTTCACTTTTTACGCCTTTCATATAACGTTTCGTAAAACGATGCTTAAACAATTCTGAGTATGAATTATTGATGTCCTAATGTTTCTTCAGTCTGTCCGAATGTCATTCAAGAGACTTGGTTGGTTTGACCCGGATTGTCTTTTCAAGATCTTTCGTTCACCTAGCACTAAACCAGTTTTCAGCAAATTTCTTCTTACAACATAAAATATGATTTCATAAAAATTCATATAGCTTATATAGTACATCATGTACCATGATGATCATTTTAAACCACAAGCAGAAAAATTATCCTCATAGCACTGGCTTGCTACAGAAGCCTGATACAGCTTGCCATTATGAGCTATAGATCTCTCTGGGAAAAACAAAACTTCAGCTGTAATACCTGATAAAAGAAAATTTCATGCACTCCCTTGACTCAAAATTCTGTCGCTGTATTCCATTGCCAGGCACACTAAGCACTTATTGGTTAATCTATAATTATCCATACGGGCAACATGGCCAAACCAACAGTCTCTCTTTGCACAATATGCTGCTTAAAGGAGGTTGCCGACTCCTTTGCCTAACCTCATAATTACTTACAAAGTTCAACCACCTAATGCCCAAGATACTGCATAAGCATCTAGTTTCCTGTTATCTTGTTTACAAACCGTCCAAGTTTCGCTATCATAATTAATCCTTGAAAGTACCAAACTATTATACAGTCTAATTTTAGTCTTTAGGTGTATACGCCTATTTCTCCACACTCTCCATAGATTCCTAAAAGTCCCAGAGGCAATCCCTATTTGCCTGTTAATCTCATGCTGCACATCAGCAGTATTTGGGAGTTATATAAAACTCCCAAGATAATTAAACTGTGACACCAGCTCAAGACTGCAACCATTCAGATTAACTGAATCACAGCCTGCCTGACCAATTTTCATCACTTTAGTTTTATATCTGTTTATCACTAAATTGGTTTATATTACTAGTCTCATCAATAGCCCTAATGAAAGAATTCATCTCATCAACATCATTTGCCAGAAGAGCTAAATCATCAGCATAGTATAAATCAGAAATTTTTAGACCTCCAGACGATTTACAAGGCCAAAATCTTTCTCCTCTTGCAGTGAATTTTGCATAACATAATCAATAACCAAACTAAAGAGAAAAGGGGACAAAAATGCACCCTTGTCGAACATCAGAAGCAATGCTAAACCAATTGCTACCAGCCTTACCAACTCTCACACATGACTTAGTGTTATTATAGAAAGCTTTCATTATGTTATCTAATTTGTTTGGTATTCCATACGATCTCACAATCAACCACAAATTATGTCGATGAACAGAGTCCAAAGCCTTTTTGAAATCAACAAAGCTAGAGCAACCAAAGGTATCTGAAACTCTAAACATTTCTCAAGAATCTGCCTAAGTGAAATATCTGATCCACACATCCCCTACCACTTCTGAATCCACATTGCTCATCACGCAATTGCCTGCCAACCAGATTCTTAACTCTATTAAGTACAATCATGCAAAGAACTTTACCAGGAACAGAAAGTAGGCTGATACCCCTGTAGTTACCACAAGAACTGCGATCACCATTTGTAAAAATTGGAATAATAACAGTTCTGGTAAAATCCTTAGGAACCATTTTCTGTTCTGTTTATATAATGGGAAAAAAATATTCAAAAAAAATATTCATAAAAGATATTCAAAATTTCAGTCATTCGTGTGGTAACCAAAACATTACCAGCTGTAAGCATTTCCGTGGTAATTTCATTTGCCCCTGTGGATTTATGCAGTTTAAGTATACAATTAAAAGAACCTTTTTGCTCAGAAACTAATTAAAAATAACTTAAAAATCTCTATCGTTGAACAATAAAATTTTAAAGTTTATCCTTCAAACTATTTGAACATTAAAAGTTTTTAGGAGAAAACTCAGAAGCTAGTCAATTACCGACCAAGAATGTACAACCTTTATCGGACCTATTTCTTACGTTTCTATCCTATGTGAATCAGCCCGCAAATTACTTAGAGCGCAAAATATCAAAATTGTTTTCAGCCCAGTTCCAAATCTGAAGGAATTAATCAAAAGGGACAAATTTAGCCTACTTCAAAAACCGGGCGTATGTCGATTTCCCTTATATTTGCTGGATAATTCCATTGTTTACATCGGCAAAACCATACGCTCTTTGCAAGAGAAGTTTGCAGACCACCAAACTGATGTCAGCCAAAAGAAGCTAACAGCCGCCGAGCTAGCAATACAACACACGGCAACAACAGACTGGGAGCACACCATACTGCTTGCACGTGCGTCCACTTTCTACGAACAGTAGTCTGCGAGGCTATTCAAATAACAACCTAGTCCGTCCCCACCTGCAACCGAAACACTGGAATCGCCCTTCACGTGGAAAGAAACTCTTTGTCTAAATAGACCTAACATTACCACATAGTGTCATTTCACTGAAGACAGAGCGCTGTTATCACCCAACACATTTTTTACCAAATCAAAATAATTCCATTATAGACCTAACAATAGTAACCCCTAGCTTAGCAAATTCTTTAAAAGGTCTATTTCATCAGATCTCAAAGGAAGTGATCACTACCCAATAGATATAGAATCAAATTTCAAAGCCAATTTCAAAAAAAAATTAACACCTAAATAACTGGAAACTTTTTCATTCCACACTTTCGCACCCTCCTCCCCCCCCAACACACAAGAAATTAATGACTACAACATCTTCTTTTCCACCATAAATAACAACACTGAACATTGCTTTCAACAGATCATATCATATTTCCCAAAAATACATAAAAAATTTTGGTATATGAATAAGATAGCCACAATCAGGAAAAAAGCTGAAAGAAAGGCTTATAAATTCAAAAATTTTCATGACTTTGCAAGGTACCAACGAATAAATGCATTAGTTAGAAGAAAACTTAAGGAATTATACAGAGAAAACTGGCAAATATTTACATCCAAACTAACCCCTACCTCCTCCATCACTAACATTTGGAGAACTTTTAAAAAAAATAGCCTCACCTAAAATCCAAAGAGCACCTTGGGCTGAATTAATGTTTCAACACTCCTTATCAGGCAAAGAATTGGCAAATTGTTTTGCCTCCAACCTTATCTTCTCAAAACAACCATCTTGACAACAGATGAGGAAACACTTCAAAATAATACACACACACAGACAAAAAAACTTATACCTGCTCTTGAAATGGAAATTACTATAAATGAACTTGAAAATACCATCAAAAAGCTAACAAATAAAACATCAACAGGCCCATATAAATTATCCAATAATTTCTTAAAATCACTACCAAAAACATGGACACACACACTATTAAAAATATTCAATAACATCTGGAATACTGGAATAATTCCAAAAGAATGGCTTCATTCATACATTATTTTTATCTTAAAACCTAGTAAAACTGCTAATAACTTTGACAACTACAGACCAATATCCCTAACATAAAATGTATTTAAAGTTTATGAAAAAAATAATCCTTAAAAGACTTGTATGGTACACAGAACACAACAACATTCTTTCAAATGCCTTTTATGGATTCAGAAAAAATCATTCAGCCAAGGACCCTGTCTTAGCACTGTTAAATGACATATACATTAATAAAACAAAACATAAATCTACAATAGCAATCTTCTTAGACCTCAAATCTGCATTTGATTCAATTTGGATTACGGGCCTCCTCTCAAAACTAAAAAACATAGGGATAAATTGTAAATTATTAAATTTTTCTCAAACACATGACCACACAAGATATTTCAAGCAAAATTACAAAACTATAAATCAAACATACATAACATAAATAATGGATTACAACAAGGAGTCATCCTTTTCCCATTACTTTTTAACCTCTATCTACATGACCCACCTACCATACTTGACCCTGATATCAATTTTGCTTCCTTTGCAGATGACTTAATTCTATGGACCTCTGGTAAAAGCATTGAACAGACTTGTACATAACTACAAAAACACTTAACAAAAGTAATTGACTACCTTAAAGCATGGCATCTAAACATAAACCGAAACAAAACCTACATTATTCCATTCCTAACACAAAGAAAAAAAATTTTCAAACATAAAAATAAATGATGAACTAATAACAATCAAAAAATCGCACACATACCTAGGCATAACCATATATCATAACCTCACATGGACACCATTTATACATGATGCTAAACACAAAGCAGCAACTATTAAATCTCACAAAATGCATAGTTGCGCAAAATTGGGGCACATCACAATACAATTTAATTCATTTCTACAAAAATCTCATAAGACCCAAAATTGAATATGGAGTAGAATTTTTAAGTGGTATCTCAGACAACAAATTCAAACATTTGAATACAGTACAAAATAAATTCTTAAAACTGCTACTAGGCCTCTATAAACGCTCTCTCTCTTTAGCGCTATTGGCTAAAATATCAATCCCAACCTTCAACATAAGAGCACAATCACTACTCTTAAAACTTATCATGAGACTACACCTCAAACACAAACATCACCCAATCTTCAGCTCCCTTTCAAACAACAAACTAAAGCACCTTACAAAACATGCATACAAAATACAACACTCTTCAAAACTATCACATCAATCATAAACAAAGGAGATATAATGATCACTGAACCATACTGGACATATAGCCAACCTATCATACATGATTCCATCCCTAACATAACTCACAAATCACAATAGGCATCAACAAGCCTAAAAACCCTAACTGAAGCACACTGTAATAATCAATACAAAAATTATTATGCAATTTATACTGATGGCTCATATGACCAAAGCACACAGACAGCTTCTGCTGCCCTCTTCTCACCTAATGATAAAATACACTCAAACTTCAAATTCGCATCCCACACCCACATACTACAAGCAGAACTGTATGCCATATTATTTGCCATAAAATGGATATCTGATAATCTAACTAATACAAACATAATTCTTTACTCTGACTCAAAAGCTGCTCTACAAACCTTACAAGATTACTACTACTACACAAATTACCCTGCTACAATCACTGACTTTCTATACCTACATACACACATCACAAAAAAATGAAATAACAAAATCACCCTACAATGGATCCCTAGCCATTGTGGGATTATAGGCAACTACTGGGCAGACTACTATGCTAAAAATGACCTAGCACTAGGTATCATCACCCCAACACACCATTTATTTAATAAAAATCAATCCAAAGTGAATGCACAGTATTCCCTGTTAAGATAGACATCAAACATTAATAGATTCTAAAAAAAAATTCATCGCCGCCACGGCGGGAATCGAACCGGTGGCGACAATGAATTTTTTTCAGAATCTATTAATTAATGTTTGGTGTTTATCTTAACAGGGAATACTGTGCATTCACTTTGGATTGATTTTTAATTATATACTAACGTCTTAGCGTTAGCGACCTTCTCATTAACATCTGAAAAAGTTCTCATTGAGTATAGAGGCGCTGTTTCAGTCACGTCTCAGGAAGAAGATTTATACGGACATATTCTGAAAGGGTTCGTTGTCCGACGCGTGGTGCAATGGTAGCGCGCTCTGGCATGAATCTGGAGAGATGCGGGTTCGATTCCCGCCGTGGCGGTGATGAATTTTTTTCGGAATGTATTAATTAATGTTTAATTTCTTTAATATTTTCAAAAACATAACAAAAACTTTTGAAATCAATAATCTAAAAAAATTCTTTATAATAAATGGACCAATAAACTGTCCTCATAGATACTTCCTAAACTCAGAAATCACAACTATACAAAATCTAAAATTTCCCAGGAAACTCTTATCAACATATTGTTGCGGATCACAAAAATGGATAGCCACTGAGCGTGAGTATTAAAAGCTATATTTCAAAACCAAATTCAATACAAGGTAAATTGTTACAAAGGAAATATGGATGAAGTATCTTATTAACAAATCAACTATTAACATGCACAAGTCATCAATCTTCCTGCGTAGAGCACACAATATCAGCTCTGTGTATTTTACTAAAATACTACCTTTTACTTGATTTACCAGGTCACCCGAAGATCTTCACTCGTAAACCAATTCTCGTCCTGTGCTAATAACTTTTCACACACTAGCCGAACAAAAAGACAGTCCGTGTAGACATTCGAAGTTAGCCATAAAAGTTCCCACTTTTATCCTTCCGCGTATACACAACACATCAAGTTACTTCTTGATACTTACGCGCACTGTCTCAGAACAGCTCACCGTCCATTTTCGAACTCTCCGACCGTTACAACACAACGACCGTTACAATACAAAACGACCGTTAACTCTCCACTCTTCTTCTCCAAATTCTCCCAACGTTCTTATTCGTTGGCTGAAACTTTTTGCTTCCGGTTGCCAGATTCCTTCTGTCGTAACACTGCCCCCTTCCTAGGTCTTGTTCGTCCCGAACAATTCTGGATTCCAAAGTTTCTTCAGTTCTTCGATGAAACGGAGCCAAACGATCCACGTGAACCACCTTGCACTTTGTAGCTGGACGTCGACGAATGCGATATACCACGTCATTAATCCTGTTAACTATTGTATATGGACCTTCCCAAGGTTTCTGAAGTTTTGGAGATAGTCCTTTCTTTCTATGTGGACTGTATAGCCAGACAAGATCTCCTTGATTGAAAATAGTTCCATTTATTTTACTGTCATATCTTGTTTTGGTTCTGTCACTTGTTATGTCGATGTTATGTCTAACGGAGTGATGGATTTCTTCTAGTCGTTGTTGCAATTCTTGTACGTATTGTGGAGTGGACACAGGCATTGCTTCGGGCCGACCATATAAAAGGTCACAGGGAAGACGTAACTCTCTTCCAAAAATCATCATGGAAGGTGTCTGTCCAGTTGTCTCATGCACTGCTGTTCTATATGCCAGCAAAAGGAGTGGTACATGGCGATCCCAGTCACGTTGGTGGTCGTTCACAAATAATGCTAAATGCTGAGCAATTGTTCTATTGAACCTTTCAACCATACCATCCGACTGAGGGTGTAAGGGAGTTGTTCTGGTTTTCTGAATGCCTAATAGTTGACAGATGCCTTTAAACACATTGGATTCAAAATTCCGTCCTTGATCAGAGTGGAGTTGTAAAGGTACTCCATACCTACTAATGAAGTTATTAACTATCATCTCAGCCACTGTTGTTGCTTCCTGGTCTTGGATGGGATATACCTCAGGCCACTTTGTGAAATAATCCATTACCACTAATAAATATCGATTTCCATCATCAGTTCTAGGAAACGGACCCATTACATCAATGGCTATTCTTTCAAAAGGGGCACCAACGTTATACGTCTGCAGCTTACCCCGACTCCTAGTCTTAGGGCCTTTCTTTGCTGCACAGGCTTCACATTGCCTACACCATCTCTCAACGTCTGCCCTACTTTTCAACCAATGAAATCGTTCCCTGGCTTTGGCTAATGTCTTATTAACACCGAAGTGTCCTCCAGTGGCACTATCATGTACATCTTTCATCACAAGTTCCACTCGGGATCGAGGAAGGATTATCTGCCAACGGATCAGTCGTCCAGTGGGATTCTCCCATCTTCTGTATAATACTCCGTCTTCCATTTTTAAGGAGTCCCACTGTGCCCAGTAACTTTTAGTAGTTGGACTATACCTCGAGATTTGCTCCCAATTAGGTCTTACATCAGATTTTTCAATCAATTCTAATATTGGTTTTATGTCTTCATCATCTAGTTGAGCCTTCCTGATTTCAATTGGATTCCAGATGTTAGGGGTGTCACTGTTTGTTTGTGTCGATACTATTTGTCTTATGGGCATTATCTCTTTAGTTTCAAATTTCAGTTCTGCATTATAGCAATGTTTACAATTGTCAATACATGGGCGCCTGGAAAGAGCATCTGCATTCTTATGCATTTTACCACTTCGATGTTCGATGGAGAAATCGTATTCTTGTAACCGTTGTATCCACCTAGCGATTTGTCCTTCAGGGTTTTTGAAGTTTAATAACCATCTAAGTGCAGCATGATCAGTACGTATAAGGAATTTCTGGCCATAGAGATAATGATGAAAATGTTCTATTGCTTTTACTATTGCTAACAGTTCTTTGCGTGTTACACAGTAATTCCGCTCTGGTTTGGATAAAGTTTTACTAAAGTATGCAATAACTCTCTCTTGTCCGTCTTGTTCCTGTGAAAGCACAGCACCAACTCCTGTGTTACTTGCGTCAGTATCTATTACGAATTGTTTTCCAGTTTGTGGGTACGCTAGCACTGGTGCTGTGGAAAGAGTTTTCTTCAGCTGTTGAAAGGCTATATCGCATTCGGTGGTCCACATAAACCGCTGGCCCTCTTCTGTCAGACGATGTAATGGCCTTGCGATGTTGGAGAAACCTTTGACAAATCTTCTATAGTAGGTGCAAAGTCCAATAAAACTACGAAGTTGATGAACATCTTGTGGTGGAGGCCAGTCTCTTACAGCTTCTATCTTACTAGGATCAGTCTTAATCCCTGCTGTAGTGATCACATGACCAAGGTAATGAACTTCTTGCTGGAACAGTTTACACTTTGTCGGTCCCAATTTTAACTTGGCTGCCTTAAGTTTTTCAAATACTTGACGAAGATTTCTCAAATGTTCTTCAAAAGTTCTTCCAAGAACTATGATGTCGTCCAAGTAAACCAGGCAGACCTCCAAAGACAAACCTTTGAGCACTGACTCCATTAGTCGCTCAAATGTGGCAGGTGCATTACAAAGTCCAAATGGCATCACCTTAAACTGCCAAAGTCCATTCCCTGTACTGAAAGCCGTTTTCTCACGGTCTTCAGGACGTATACCAACTTGCCAATAGCCGCTCTTTAAATCTAATGTTGAGAACCATTCTGACCCAGATAAAGTGTCTAGTGTATCGTCAATCCTGGGTAAAGGAAAGGAATCTTTCTTTGTTACGTCATTTAATCTGCGATAATCTACACAAAATCGTGTAGATCCATCTTTTTTCTTGACAAGAACTACTGGTGATGTCCAGGGACTCTGTGATGGTTCTATAATGCCCTGAGCTTCCATGTCCTTTATGAGTTGTTCCGTCTCCTCTCTTTTTGCCAATGGAAGCCTTCTTGCCGGCAGATGGACTGGAGGAGAATCACCAGTGTTGATTTTATGTTCTGTCAGGTTAGTACGGCCATAATCATTTGATGTGGCAGAAAAAATGTCAGAAAATTCTTTTAATAGGTTCTCGGCCTTAACGGCTTGGTTTTCAGTTAATATTTGTCTTGTTTCTCTCCATAATTCAGTAAGATGAGACGGGATGTCTGTATGATTTTGATATGAATCGGTAACTTCTATTTTATTTATACTTGTTACACAGGTAACAGCTTCACATATTGCTAATTCCTCACCTTTTTTTAACATTCTACTGGATTTGTTACAGTTCATCACTCTGATAGGGATCTGTTCTTTATCTATTCTGACTAAAGTCCTTGCAACCAGGATATTATGAGCCAAAGCTCCTTTACCAGAGGCATCAGTAACTGCCAATCGGAAGGCCCCAGAAGTCTCCGCCCGATGTCCACGGACTATAACTTCACTTTGTGCTGGGATCTCTGTGTCTTCCGTCACTAATATTGGAGTTACGCTTGATAAAGAATCAGTCGTCCGGCTAAGCAGAGGAATCTCTTCTGTCTCATAGATGAGTAGGTTATCACTGGGTCTAATGTTGAATCCATGTTTCTTAAGAAAATCAAGGCCTAATATGCATTCGTCGTAGATGTCAGCGATGTAAACAGGATGGCGAACCAGACAGCTACCAACTCGAATATTAAGTTCTATTTTTCCATGAACCTTTGCACGATCTCCAGTGGCCGTTTGTAGGCTTATTCTAGACTGTGTAGTATTCAAGTTTGGGTGAGGTATTATTTTCTTTATTATATCCGTTCTGAGTAAAGTTACATTTGCACCAGTGTCGACTATCATACGGCAAGGTATTCCATTTATGGCTCCATCAGCTACTAATCCATTATTATCGCCATGTAATGTTGAAACGTGGGCGACTTCCCCTGGGGCCAACCAATCAACTGCCAGCCTTTGCCCCGCAAGACTGACTAATTTCTGTTTCCCTGATCTTGTTGTCTAGTTGATGGACTTGGACTCCTCATTCGTTTCCTAGTGCAGTTGGCACGAATGTGTCCGGTCTTGCCACAATTCCAACACTGGAGGTCTGTTGTAGGTTTTGAAGAACCTTTTATATCTTTCAAAACGGATAGTATGGCTTTGGTTAGTTCTTTCATTTCATTATCCTTTTCTACAGTTTCTTCTGCACTCACAAATCTCACTGCACGTTTGTTCGCTCGGGAGGAAAGCCTGGAGCACTCGTATTTCATAGCATGTACCACAGCTGACTTTAAGGATTCACCTTCCAACATCCTCAGAGATTGCTGAGTGTCAGGGTCAGCAATAGCATCAATAAATTGTAATTGAGCTAAATTATCTTGAATTTCTGGTGGACAGTTACTATAAGCCAATCTAGCTAGACGCTCAATATCACTAGCAAGCTCTTGCAAAGTTTCACCATTTTTCTGCATGCGATGTTTAAATTGAGTCACGTAATATTGTTTTAAATAACTATCACCAAACCTTAGTTCTAATGCAGAAACTAGACTTTGATAATCAAGTCGTTTTTCTTCTGGAACAGACTGCAAAACTTCCGCAGCAGAATTTCTTAAGGAAGCTGCAAGAAAACTGGCCTTTTGGAATTCATTCCACTCATTGGCTGTAGCGATAACTTCGAATTGTGTTTTAAATACTGTCCAAGATGATTGACCATCATATGTAGAAGGTTTAGTTGTATTTTTAGCGATATGTGTAATAACATTATTTCCACTAGAATTATTATTATCACAGGCAGAAGGTAACATTTCATTTCTCAAAATCTGAAACTGGCGTTCACAATCAGTTTTTACAATTTCAATTTCGTGTTTATAATCTAACTTAACACTATCAAGATCATCTTTTACACTATTTAGTTCGGTCATAATGTCCTTACACTTATCAGAAATCTTATCAATTTGAGAAGCCACTTCAGCTCTCATCTCAGTATTTTGTGCGGCCAGGTCACCTATTTTATTTCTCAACTCATTATTTTGTGCGGCCATTTCGCTATTTTGACTTTTAATGTCATTCATCTGCGTAGCCATATCGGCTTTCAAGTCACCTATTTTATCGCTTTGGGCAGCTATATCGGCTTTCATATCGGCTTTCAAGTCACCTATTTTATCGCTTTGGGCAGCTATATCGGCTTTCATGTCATTTAACAACTTTACTAATTCATCCATACTTCTAGTTAACGGCATTCAATAAATTATCCCACTTCTGACACCAAATGTTGCGGATCACAAAAATGGATAGCCACTGAGCGTGAGTATTAAAAGCTATATTTCAAAACCAAATTCAATACAAGGTAAATTGTTACAAAGGAAATATGGATGAAGTATCTTATTAACAAATCAACTATTAACATGCACAAGTCATCAATCTTCCTGCGTAGAGCACACAATATCAGCTCTGTGTATTTTACTAAAATACTACCTTTTACTTGATTTACCAGGTCACCCGAAGATCTTCACTCGTAAACCAATTCTCGTCCTGTGCTAATAACTTTTCACACACTAGCCGAACAAAAAGACAGTCCGTGTAGACATTCGAAGTTAGCCATAAAAGTTCCCACTTTTATCCTTCCGCGTATACACAACACATCAAGTTACTTCTTGATACTTACGCGCACTGTCTCAGAACAGCTCACCGTCCATTTTCGAACTCTCCGACCGTTACAACACAACGACCGTTACAATACAAAACGACCGTTAACTCTCCACTCTTCTTCTCCAAATTCTCCCAACGTTCTTATTCGTTGGCTGAAACTTTTTGCTTCCGGTTGCCAGATTCCTTCTGTCGTAACACTATTATTGCCTAAGAATAGGCTTTGCAGGATTAAATTACTATTTATACTCATTAAAAAAAGTATGCACAATCCAATGTACTACCTGCAAAGTTCCTGAAACAATCCAGCATACCATATTAAATTGTAAAAAATACAACACAGAAAGAAAAAAATATTTTGACAACTTGGAAAAGATATCACTTACAGACATAACACTAGAAAATAGCCTCAATATACCAAAAACTCAGAATCAAAAAGATCAACTGGAGCAACTTTTCTGCTTCTTATCTGCTACTAATTTAGTCAACAAACTTTGATAAAAACAGTGTTTTTTTTTTCTATTTTACTGTACAAAAATGTATGTAGCTAAGACAAAACCATATGTGGGTAGGAGGTGCTAGCTCACCGAAGTCCCAGATGAGTGTAATGTAATAAATATATATAATGCTCCGAAAAGCTTGCAGTTTTCTCCTAAAAACTTTTAACATGAAAATAGTTTGAATGAAAAACTTTAAAATTTTTATTGCTCAACGACAGAGAATTTATATTATTTTTATGTAGTTTAAGTTTGGAAATAGCCAAAATAACTTCAGACTGTGATATAGGCCCAACATTAAAGCCAGTAATGCATCATTACAATGGGAGTAGAACTAGCCACATTGTTTAGAACATCACTGAAATGCTCAGCCCACCTAGCCATGACAGAATCCTCACCTTCTATAACCTTACCTTGTTTATCCTTCAATCACTGTACACCTGTTTGTTTTCTACCACACAAAACATTAACTATCTGGTATAGCTGTCTGTTGTTGTGCTATTTAACTGCTTCCTCGGTTTTGTCCATTGGTTTTGTCAGCCAATCCATCAACCCAAAGATTCTTATCAGCAGCTAACCGGTCCTTTACAGGCTAATTAAACTCTCTGTAATGCATTCTATTAGGACTAGTAGGGTATAGATTAAGGACATTCCTGCAGTTCTTTCTGAAACAAGCTCAAGTGCCTCATCAGTCAAATAATCCTGCCTCCTCTGCTCCTTTTTTCCTAAAAGAGTACTGTTAGTTTCCGAAAAAGCCTGTTTAAAATGGTCTCATTCTTCCTCAACTTCTGTAGTAAGCAAACCATGACTGTCATAATGACTAACCTATCATGGTAACCTTTAACTATGACTGGGTCGTACAGAGCTTCAGTATTAAAGGTAAATTTTTTAACCTTAGCACAACACTTTTTAAGTTGCAAGACACTTTTAACAAGGCAATGGTCAGATTCAATTTCAGCTCCCCTATATGACCTGGTATTCCTAACAGAACTAGCCCATTTGCTGTTAATTAATATGTAGTCAATCATATTTTTATGCAGCCCATCTGGTGAAACCCATGTGTACTTATGCATGTCATGGTGTTTGTAATAAGTGTTAGTTATTCTCAAACCGTTATGTTTACTTACCAGTAGGAGACATTGCCCATTGCAGCTACCAATACCAAAAGGGCTTATCATCCCTCCTCAAAGGTCAGAGTCAGTACCAACTTTGACATTGAAGTCACCTAGAACAATGGTAATCTCTTTTCTTAACAAAATTCGAAATATCCTGAAGTTCTCCATAAAATCTATCCTTCTCATACTCATCGGCATCTTCAGTAGGGATAACAGCAGATAACATTCAAGTCTTTAATGCTTGTCTGAAATTTTGCTGTAAGAAAACTTTCATTAATGCACTCATATCCTAGAAGAGCATCACTAGCATGTCTGCTGAGAAACAGACCCACGCCTTGGAGATGCTTATTATCTTTTCTCCCTGAAAAGAAAAATTTAAGATTTTTTTTAAGAATCTGACTACTATCTGTCCATCTGGTCTCTTGCAAGTCGAGAATATCTAAATTATAATAGTGGAATTCTTGTGTGAGGACATCAAGAGAAAAAGCTCTGTGCAGAGTCCTCACATTCTAACTACCTATGGAGAGAAAATGGTAAGTGCGATGTTTAAAGGAACTATGTTTATTGAGAGAGGAAATGGCAACAATATCAAACAGCCCCCTAATCGCAGACATGGGGCAAAGACCTGTTCCCCCACCACTAAAGGCTGAAGCCATCTACACTGGAAGACTTCCCCTAATGTGGAATTTAATGATGCCAGTCGAAGCAAAGAGTTCAGGTGCCTGTGATGACCTCTGCTCAAGATTATCCACCAGCTGATAAACATATCCTGTGAATCTATTCACATGGACTGTAAACCCACAAACAGAAAACACAGTGGCAGATTTTCCCTCCACAGAAGTCCACCAATGCAGCAAATTCAGGATCTATAATCGAGCTCAGAACCTTTAGTCCAGTCGGTTTATATGGTCAGCACCATGACCCTGTGTGGTTGACCACTCCTCAGCAGGGTAGAGAAAAGTAGCCAAGTTGTCCAGCTCAGTAGGCCACACTAATTTAATAGCCTTCCCCAAGAGAGTATCTCTTCTGAAAGGTACTAACGGTCTGCACCAAGAGAAAGCAGGGTCAGACATTAGGTACTAGACCAATATCACTGCAACTCACAACTCACCCCCAACTCACAACTCACCCCCACCAACCCATAATTCACGTACCTCACAGATCAACGCCAACACCCTACAGAAATTGATAATTAAAGACCATAACCATTATCCCACAACATATAATAGAGGTCTTGTTAATAATAACCCAACTCCTAAACCTATTCCATTCTTGAACCTCTCGTTCTTGCAACTAACGCAATAGCAAGGAAAGCTATTACAAAAAGGGCCGAAGTTTGCATACTTGGCGCCCCTACCACCCCTGCACAAAATCATCCCACAGTTAGAACAAATAATAAAACCCTATACCTGAACTAGACAAAGACAAATTAAGATTTAAATTCTATCGCAGCATTCAGGCATACAATACCCAACTTGATACCAACACTCTAAACGAAATCAAAACGCTCCAAAACCAGAAAAAAGATAATAGCATTAAAATAATATTTCCGGATAAAACTGATCAGTTGGTATTATTAGATGCAAATGACATCAGTAAATTAAAACTAACCCTTGACGAATTACCGGCATCGGAAATCACAACCCACTCCTTACAAATTTAACTAAACTTGCACACTAGAAAACTGACCCTTGTTCACCGACGAACTTAGCCAAAGCCTGCAAACCCCCATTATACCCGAATATCCCCGTTATTTGTCAAAATTAAATTACACAAACCTCTAAAACCCTTTAGACCACTAGTTGCCAAACGAAATTCACCCACATATAACCTAGAGAAAGCACACTTTCAGTTCATTTCCCCATATTTCCCACCCCACACACAGTACCATACAGCCAGGCACAGACCAAATCAACAAACTTAAAATCATAACTGTTACCCCAACTGCACCCTACACTCATTTGACGTTGTCGCACTCTACCTTAACACACCGGTACTGGATGCAACTATGCGACTTAAAGCCAAATGACTTGAAGCGTCCAGACCCACGGCACCTGAATATTTCAGCACACAGGAGGCCTTCGACCTAGCCACTAAAATCAAGTGGTTTCAAACTGATGGCAAAATCTTCGTCCAAAACCAAGGTGTCCCAATGAATCTCCCCCCCCCCCACCTCTCTGGATTGTTGGTGGAAGCAGTTCTACGTCAAGTAGAAACCACAGTTCTTTGTGTACGTCAAATCCGCCCTCTACTTTATGCCCGATGTATTGACGATATATTGTTACGACAGATGAACGAGCAACAGTGACTTCATGACTTAACGTGACTTGAACACTCGTGTGTGCTTCTACGTGAGATTCAATTTAGCCAACGAATTGGAACTTAGAACTATTCGGAAGAAAAAAAAGATAGCAATGTGTTAAAGTTGTGAGATCTGAAAGGACATTCAGATAGTACGAGTCAGTGCGCATTAAGTGAAAATAATTAGTAAATTTATTAGTGTGTGCGCGGGTGTTTGTTTTCTGTTGTTAGTAATAAAAGTTTAATGAACTAGCACAGGACGAGAGTTAACGTCTGAAGGTATTCAAGTGACACGGCAAACAAATAAAGAGGTATTTTAGCACGACAGAGCTGATATTGCATGCTCTGTACAAAAAGGTTAATGACTTATGTATGATAGTAGTTAATTTGTTTATAAGATACTTCATCCATAATTTTGTAACAATTTGCATTGTAATTGGTTAGAAAATATAGTTTTTAGTACTTACGCTCAGTGCCTATCCATTTTAAAATTCGCAACAGTATTAATCATCTGGAAACTCTCCAAAGAAGAATTAAAGAAATTGCTATCTGAATTTAATGCAGTCCTCCCAACTGTTAAACTTACACATAAAAAGGAACAAAACGGACACCTACCGTTCTTAGACATCAACTTCCAACGTACTTCCACTAAACTATACACATCTGTATACATGAAACCTACATTCATACCCAACATAATAACTAGTACCTCCGCCCACCCAAACTACAAATTATCAACCTTCTACTCGCACTTTACCAGAGCCTATAAATACTGCAATAGGCAAGAATCACTAACAGTGAAATAAAATACATTTCTGAACTCGCTGAACAGGGCGGATATACCTCACACACCATCAACAAAATTCACAAACCAATCAAATGCAAACAATCCCAAAACCCTCCAACACCTGTAAATAAAGAAAGGCAAAAATACACAATAGACCTACCATACATCAATAATAATTTCACATACTCTGTTAAAAATATCCTAAAACCTTTCCATTATAAAGTTTCAATTAAAATGTCGCACACTATATCCAAACTCATTCGAAACGATCGCGACCTTGTACCCAACTCTGAAGGAGTTTACTACATCCAACTCAAATACACCACAGGTAAAATTTTCCCCAAAGACAAGTACATAAGTAAAACCTCATGCCCATTTAACGCCCGACTTAAAGAGCATAAATATGACATCTTAAACAAACTACAAAAAAATGCACTACCTAAAGCAATCGTGGAAAACAATCTGCCGACTGATTTTCGCTGAGCTAAAATATAGTATCCTCACCTACCAAATTCCACCTAACAGTCACAGAAAATATCCTCATTAACGTAAAACTGAGCGAACTCTGCAACATAGACATTGTCTCCCTCCCCCCAACATGGCGTCTGATCCTTAGGGGATATAACATTCACTTTCGGAAATACCACGCCCCCCCTAAACACTCTCCTCTTTCATCGCCGATCCCCATCTGCCACCTATACTAATGCACACCCACCAAACCCTTTAGAAACTTCCATAATGCATCCTAAAATCGGTGATTAATATACCCTCCTCCTCCTCATCATCCTCAAGCAGCCATGGGCTACGGAGGTCCAACCAGACCGTGCAATTTAGTTCTCCAAGCAAGTCTATCCTGAGCTACTTCTACTGCATCTGGCCACTGCACACCAATTCTAACAAGGTCCTGTTTGACATTGTCTGCCCACCGCATCCTAGGTCTCCCCTTCTTTCTGAGGCCTTTAGGCACACTGTTCATAACCCTATTCGCCAATCTATAATTATACACACACACAACTCCCAATAGCAATACCGATATGAAAATCATTATTCAGACCCTCACTAACATAATTATCTTAACTCCAAAATCCAGTTTTCGAAATTTATAAATTCACTAAAAGTACCCCACTCATTATAATTATGAATTATTAGCCACAAATAGTGAAACTTCCCTCGACACTCGCTAATCTTCGCGATATCCCATAATTCTAGGGGGCTTAGAAAATTAAAGGGGAGGGAAGGTTCACAATAAAAATTGGTAAGATTGAAGAAAAAGCCTGGTGTAGAAGGGAGATGTGTTCAGGTAGAAAAGCATGGTAGTAGATAGATATGTGCTGGGAAGCATCATATAGGGGCCTTGAATCTTAATTAGGCTTAGCTGTTATTTATGCCATAATCAAAGTTTAATAAAAGGGAAGAGGGCTAAAAATGTGTGGAAAGTTGGGGGAAAGAGGGTTGAGTGATTGGCCGGGGTGAGTGTGTCAGGGAAATAGTGGATAAAGCTGGGTAAAATTTTTAATATTTGTAGTAAGTGGCCATGTGGGTGATAAAAGTCTCAGATGAACTAATATTGTATGCTGATAATGTGTTATATACTTCAGGTGATGGCATTTATACAATGCCAGCACCTGAAGTATAATGGTGATTATTATTCATAGTTGATTTATAGAGGAATTTATTTAGGTAATGTTTCCATATATACATTTTATATATTTTTGATAATGAAAAATTTATACTCAATGTGGCAGAGTATATCAAAGAAGTGTCCAAAGAGCATCTTTTTTTGTCCTTTCTGGATCTTTTTGGCTTTTGATCCTTTCAGAATGAAGTATATAATGTGTCCAAATGGATCTTTCATTGGAAAAAATAACAAAGGGTGTGAAATAGACAGTGGAGAAAATCAGTGTAGTGCAATGGAGAAGGAAATAGGGTATATCTTCTATTACCTGGCAAGTGGAGCAAAGTGCAGAGAGTACCGAGTTGGTAATAAAGAGATCTTTATTTACATTTGTCCTGCCAGTCCTTATTCTGTGAATGAAGGATTGTGCACTTCGGTGTAAATAATTTAAGCTGATAAAATTAGGGGTAGGATCTATGTTAGCTCTGAAAGTGTGTTTGTCAGTGGCATGGTGTGTCCAAGAAGTTGACCAGATGGAGAAGAAATTGTTCTTGTGTGTGAGTAAATGATATACGAGAGTTGGGTGGATAAGTTGGATGTGGAAAGTTGTGGGCCAATTTGGCAAAGGTATCTGCAGCGTCATTGTGGGTTATGTTACAGTATGAGGGAATCCAGTGTAAAGAGACTTGTTTATTAGTGGCTAGTAGATTATGGGCGAGTTTCTGTATGTGGTATAGGGAGTAGTGTTGAGAGCAGTCATAAGTAAGTTTATTAATGGATTGTAGTGCAGGTTTGGAGTCAGTTATTATGGTGATGGAGATGTGTAGGGAGGCTGCCCATTCAAGAGCTTTGTGAATGGCTGCTAGTTCTGTGGTGGTGCTGCTAGAGGCATGTGAAAGTTTGAAGGAATATGAATAATGTTGAGTGGGACAGTGAAAGGCAGCCAGCTGTTCCTGTTGTGGTGTGGGAAGATGTGAGCCATCTGTATAGATCAGTGATTCCCAACCTTTTCTGGACCATCGCCCCCTTTAGAAGAGAACAAAAATTTCAATGCCCCCCTAGTCCATAATAGTTAATTTTATAGGAAATATTAAAATATTGTTGCATATTATCTGTACCTAATTTATCTGTTTATTTATCTATTAAAAATCATAAAGCAGAAATTAATAAAACGACAACCAAATGTACAATAAAATTGTTTATTAAAATTTTAAAAATAAACACAGAATCAATAAGAAATAAAAAAAATAATGAGATAAACACAAAATTAATAATAAATAAAAAAAATTAATGAGATGGTTGAGGCTGGTGGAGTGTTAACAATTTGTTAATGTCGGGTTCCAATTTCGTTAACATCAATCGCAGATCGCCACGTTCAGTGATGTGTAGTCTGTTCCTCTTCTTTGACAGTAAATTAGCTACTGCACTGAATCCACGCTCAGCCATATAGGACAAAGGAAATGCGATTAAAAACTTCTGTACTATTGCCCACAATCCAGGGTAGAGAACTGGTATTGATTTTTGAAGCCAGAACTCTTGGTATCCATGTTTGAATTTTACTTTGAGTTACTCGTTAGTCGTGAGTTCTAAGAGTTCGTCTTCCAAATTTGATGATTCTTCAGTATCTGTGTTTGCGAAAGGATCTAAAACCCAACTCGGTATACTCATGTTTAAAATATCTTGGAAACGCTCCATAAAATCAACATGAATAACTTCCAAGTGTTGGCAGTAAGTAACTAAATCTTCCGGTTTTGCAGAGACTGCTGATAATGTGGGAAAGTGGTTGTATTCACCTCTACCTAGATTTCGTTTGAATGGAAGTTTTCCCGCAAAAGCAGATATGACGTTTTTGTTTTAATTAAATTCAACTCATCACCTTGCAATTGTAAATTAACTTGATTAAATATTTTAAACAGGTCTCTCAAATAAGCGATGTCATTTTTTGATGTTATCAGGTTTTCCCGCAATTTTTCGTCTGTCTTCAAGAAAGTCCAGTACTGAGTCAAATAGATTGAAAAAACGATTCAGACAAACACCTTTAGAGAGCCAACGTACTTCTGTGTGCAGCAGCAAGTGATTGTAATCTTCATCATTTTCATTACAAAGCTTACCAAATAATCGGTCATTCAACGAATTGCTTCTAATCTTATTGATTGCTTTAATAACGTAATGGAGCGACGTATGCAAGACGTTCATTCAAATTTTTTGCAACCAAATGCTGACGATGAATAATACAATGTACAGCGAGTACATTTGGTACTGCTTGTTTCAAATCCGATATGAAACCCTTATGACGCCCTGTCATTGCTGGAGCACCATCAGTAGCATCATCATCATCATCATCCTCAAGCAGCCATGGGCTACGGAGGTCCAACCAGACCGTGCAATTTAGTTCTCCAAGCAAGTCTATCCTGAGCTACATCTACTGCATTTAGCCACTGCACACCAATTCTAACAAGGTCCTGTTTGACATTGTCTGCCCACCGCATCCTAGGTCTCCCCTTCTTTCTGAGGCCTTTAGGCACACTGTTCATAACCCTATTCGCCAATCTATAATTTTTCATACGGGCAACATAGCCAAACCAACGGAGTCTCTCTGCACAATATGCTGCTTAAAGGAGGTTGCAAACTCCTTTGCCTAACATCATCATTAGTTACAAAGTTGAACCACCTAATGCCCAAGATACTGCGTAAGCATCTAGTTTCCTGTTATCTTGTTTACAAAGTGTCCACGTTTCACTACCATAACTAACCCTAGAAAGAACCAAACTATTATACAGTCTAATTTTAGTCTTCAGGTGTATATGCCTATTTCTCCACACTCTCCATAGGTACTTAAAAGTTCCGACAGCAATCCCTATTCGTCTGTTAATCTCATGCCACACATCACCATTATCTGTTACATAGCTCCCAAGATAATTAAACTGTGACACCTGCTCAAGACTGCAACCATTCAGATTAACTGAATCACAGCCTGCCTGACCAATTTTCATCACTTTAATTTTCTCTCTGTTTATAACCAAACCTACTCTACTACCAGTCTCATCAACAGCTCGAATGAAAGAGTTCATCTCATCAACATCATTTGCCAAAAGGGCTAAATATTCAGCATAATCTAAATCAGATATTTTCGTATCTCCAGCCCATTTAAGGCCAAAATCTTTCCCTTGAAGTGAATTTCGCATAACATAATCAATAACCAAGCTAAAGAGAAAAGGAGACAAAATGCACCCTTGTCGAACACCAGAAGTAATGCTAAACCAATTGCTACAAGCCTTACCAACTCTCACACACGACTCAGTGTTATTATAGAGCATTCATTATGTTAACTAACTTGTCAGGTATACCATATGATCTCACAATCAACCACAAATTATGACGATCAACAAAGTCGAAAGCCTTTTTGAAATCAACAAAGCTAGCAACCAAAGGTTTCTGAAACTCTAAACATTTCTCAAGAATCTGCCTAAGTGCAAATATCTGATCTACACATCCCCTACCACTTCTGAATCCACATTGCTCATCACGCAATTGCCTGTAAATCAGATTCTTAATTCTATTAAGCACAATCATGGAAAGAACTTTACTTGGAACAGAGAGTAGGCTGATACCCCTATAGTTATCACAAGAACTGCGATCACCTTTTTTGAAAATAGGGATAACAATAGCTCTGGTAAAATCCTTAGGAACCATGCCTTTATCATAAAAGATATTCAGAATTTCAGTCATCCAAGTGGTAACCGAAACATTCCCAGCTCTAAGCATTTCGGTAGTAATTTCATCTACCCCTGGGGATTTATGTAGTTTCAGTTTAGAAACAGCCAAAATAACTTCAGATTGTGTTATAAGGACAACATTAAAGCCACCAATGCCTCTATCATCATTGCAAACAATTGAAATAGAACTAACCACATTGTTTAGAATATCACTGAAATGCTCAGCCCACCTAGCGATGACAGAATCCTCACCATCTATAACCTTACCTTGTTTATTCTTCAATCCCTGTATACCTGTCTGTTTTCTACCACACAAAACATTAACTACCTGGTACAGCTCTACTGTTGTGCTGTCTAACTGCTTCCTCGGCTTTGTCAGTCAAACCATCACGCCAAAGATTCGTATCAGCAGCTAACTGATCTTTTACACGTTTATTAAGTTCTCTGTAATGCTCTCTATTAGGACTAGTAGGGTATTGATTACAGACATTCCTGCAGTTCTTTCTTTCCGAAATAAGTTCAAGTGCCTTATCACTCAGATAATTCTGTCTCTTCTGCTCCTTTTTTCCTAAAAGAGTACTGTTAGTGTCCAAAAAGGCCTGTTTAAAATGATCTCATTCTTCCTCAACTTCAGTAGTAAGCAAACCATGACTGTCATAATGACTAAGTAACCTATCATGGTAAGCTTTGGCTATAACTGGGTCTTTCAGAGCTTCAGTATTAAAAGCAAATTTTTTAATCCTAGCACACCTTTTAAGTTTAAGTTGCAACACACTTTTAACAAGGTAATGGTCAGATCCAATTTCAGCTCCCCTATATGCCCTGGTATTCCTAACAGAAGTAGCCCATTTGCTGTTAATTAATATGTTATCAATCATATTCTTATGCAGCCCATCAGGTGAAACCCATGTGTACTTATGTATGTCGCGGTGTTTGTATAAGTGTTAGTTATTCTGAATCCATTGAGTTTACTTACCTGTAGGAGACGTTGCCCATTGCAGCTACCAATACCAAAAGGGCCTATCACCCCTTCCCAAAGGTCAGAGTCAGTGCCAACTTTGACATTGAGGTCACCAAGAACAAGGGTAATATCTCCTTTCTTGACAGAATTCAAAATATACTGAAGTTGTTCATAAAACCTATCCTTCTCATCCTCATCGGCATCCTCAGTGGGGGCATAACAGCAGATAACATTCAAGTCTTTAACGCTTGTCTGAAATTTTGCTGTAAGAAACCTTTCATTAATGCACTCATATCCTAGAAGAGCATCGCTAGCGTGTCTGCTGAGAAGCACACCCATGCCTTGGTGATGCTTATTGTCGTCCCTCCCTGAAAAGAGAAATTTAAGATTATTTTTAAGAATCTGACCTTTATCTGTCCATCTGGTCTCTTGCAAGCCGAGAATATCTAAATTATAATGGTGGAATTCTTGTGTGAGGACATCAAGAGAAAAAGCTCTGTGCAGAGTCCTCACATTCCAACTACCTATGGAGAGAAAATGGTTAGTGGGATGTTTAAAGAAACTATGTTTATTGAGAGAGGGAATGCCCACAATATCAAACAGCCCCCTAATAGCAGACATGGGGCAAAGACCCGTTCCCCCACTACTAAAGGCTGAAGCCATCTACATTGGAAGACTTCCTCCAATGTAGAATTTGACAATGCCAATAGAAGCAAAGAATTCAGGTGCATGCAATGACCTCTGCTCAGGATTATCCACCAGCTGATAAACATATGCTGTGAATCTATTGACTTGGGGCTGTCAACCCACAAACAGAAAACACAGCGGAAGGTTTTCCCTCCACAGAAAAACCAGTGGCAGCAAAATCAGGATCCATAATCAAGCTCAGAGCCATATATCTGTCCAGTCCAGTAGGTTTATATGGTCAGCACCAGGACCCTGTGTGGTTGACCACTCCTAAGCAGGATAGAAAAAAAAAGAAAAGTACCCATAGTTGTCCAGATCAGTAGGCCACACTAATCTGGCAGCCCTCCCCTTCCGTTCACTTCCACAAGAGAGTATCTCTTTTGAAAGTTACTAACGGTCCGCACCACGAGAAGGCGGGGTCGGACATTAGGCGCAGCAGACAAAATATTGCAAATAGGAATTTCTTTCTCTTGAAAAAACTTTTGCGTGGTATTAAATATAGATTCTCCCTTTGTATCAGATTCCAAATTTTTAGCAAATAATAACTCTTCATGAATTTTTTCTTCTTTTATAAATCGTACGTATGATAAGAGTAGAGCTTCGTTATTTGGTAGAGTTGATTCATCGAGTTGAATGGAAAATTTGCAAGTCTTTAAGTAATCACATAACGATATTTCAACGTCTTTTGCCATTTCATCTATTCTTCTTTGCACTGAATTATTACTGAGAGGAATTTTTTGATGATATCTGACGGTGTCTTATGGTGAAGAACAGTTCTTAATATCTCTTTGACTGCCGGCAAAATTAATTCCTCGCCAATTGTGTGTGGTTTTCCTGCTTTTGCGATTAACAATGAAACGTTATATGAGGCTCGTAGTCCATCATCATCTTGTTTAGAAGACGACGCAAAAAGTTTTGACATAGTTGGCTGTTTTAAATATTGCTTTTCCAGTTCTTGAAAATAGGATAAATCTTTGTTCTTCTTATCAGCATGCATTTTATTTAAATGCTCTTGTAGCCTAGAAGGTTTCATAGCTTCATTTGAAAAAACTTTTCGGCAAATTAAACACATAGGTTGGGTTGGGTTGTTTTACCTCTGAGCGGCACTTTTTTGCACACCATGGGCTAAATCACCAGGTCACATGGACCCCGAAGGCTCAGAGGTTGGGGGAGGGGACCCACTGGAACAGCTGTTGGGAGACAGATGATAGCCTCCCGTCAAGGACATCCAGCCTGTTCTTTAACGTGCACAGGGTATGGCTCTCCCGCACACGGGGCCACAGCTTAACGTCCCATCCGACGGACGGCGGCCTTTCCAAGCCCATCGGTGTCCCCTACTGACCGTGGGCAGGGCGGGGAATTTTGCGGAGATAAATCTCAACGCTGACCCAGCTGGGACTCGAACCTGGGAACTACAGATTACGAGCCTGGCGCGCTACCGACTGAGCCACCCCCGCCCCCAAACACATAGGTAATGATTGGTTTGTAGGAGAGTACGTAAATCCATATTTCAAATACTCAATACTGTACTGCCGGCATTTCTTTTTAGATGTAGATTCAGACATTTTCAAATACAAATTAACTTCTCAACAGATTTATAGATAGTTATAAAAATAATGTTTATAATGACTTCTAACACTTATCACTCACGACTATTTATCACGGCGAAGCACATAAAAATAATAAAACATTCCTAGAGCTATCGCTTTTATAGATTTGATTTTGTGCACGCATTAAATTGTATGTTTGCGATGCCGGCGTACTTGCTCAGTAAACAAGTCATTTCAAGCTTCCATATTCTTGTCGAAACATGTTAAATTGCATGAACCACGTGTTTGCCTACCAACTTGCAAGGACTTGTCACCGTCAATCTATTCTAAACTAAAACAAATTAGGTATAGGTATACCTAATGCTAATTTAAAATTGCTTATTAACGCGATAACAATAAGATAATTTACATAGCTAGATAAAATATTTATTCATGAAAACAGGTATTTTCAAAGTATTTTATTATATTAAAAATTTTTAAAAAAGGCCGAGTGGTTAGTGCGCTTGGCTACTGATCTAAGGGACCTGGGTTCGAGCCCCGGGTAAGGCATGGATGTATGTGTCGTTTTTCTGCTGAGGTCCTGCCATCCTCTCAGATCTTCTACTTTGGCATATAAACTGACAGGCTCCTGTCAGACCTCTGTGGCAAGCAGCTGCTTGAGGGGGTATTTATTATTTTTATTATTATTAAAAAAATATTAAATATAATAAATTTATTATTATATTATTATTGCATCAAGGTTGATTTGCCTATCAGGATGGACACACATGTCCAACATAATAAGCCTGATATAGCAGTGCATGTTAAGGTATTGAACGAGATTACAATTATTGAAGTAGGAATAACATCTCAGGATAACCTGCAGACAATAGAGGTTGAAAAGAAGAGGAAGTATGATCTGCTGGCTAATGAGTTGAGCCTAATTCACAAGTGTAATGTTAATATTATACCTTATGTTCTGATGTGGGATGGTATTGTTACCTACGTACCATAAAGCATACTCAAAGCGACTTGGAGTAGGAAAACATATTGAAGCTTATATCCAATCTGTGATCTTGAAGAGAACTTTTGAGAGCATCTCAGTCGACTTCAGACGTACCAGTACGCTAGTAGGCGGTAGCAGGGAACTTATTGTCCAAGCTGCAGTTGAAAAGCTGTACATGACGGATGAGTTAGCGGATGACCATAATCACCAGGAAGACACCACAGAAGAGATAAAAAGGTTGTCACAGAAAATTCCATTAAATTTATTTATTTGACCGCCCCTCTTGACTGCCTCAACGCCCCCCATTTGTCTCTGGATCCGCTACCGCCCCCATGGAAGGCTCCAGCGCCCACTGGGGGGCGGTATCGCCCCCGTTGGGAATCTATGGTATAGATGATGAGGTTGGGAGGGGGGGTGATCTGGGAAAGAAATTGTTCAGCTGCTAAGTTCAGTGGAGTGGTGGTGTTTTTTGGTGGTGATGCGGAGTAGGGTTAGAGTGACTGTAGGATGTTTAATTTGCCGATAGCGGAGAGTATGTAATGGTTTGAAGTGTTTTATGTTTCCAAGTGGTGTAATGGGGATGGTTAGTTATAGCTGAAATGTGGGGGTGGGAAGGTTATTATTTTCAATTCTGTGTATAATAGGAGGAGAAGGAGGAGTGTAGTGTTTTAATTTGATGTATTTACAAGTGAGATACTGTCTTTTTATGGTGAGGGGGGCGGGCATGTTTGCTTGTGGCCAGGTTTGGGGAGTTAGCTTTTTAGGCCCAGGGCAAGCCTTATAGCTCTTTGGATTGTTTCAAGTTGTTGAACTTGTGAATGAGATACTATATTTAGGGCTGGGAGACCATATTCCAATTTGGAGCTGATGTAAGCTTTGATAAATGTGATCATAGCTTGGTCACTGGCTCGCCATGTGGCTTTAGAAGTGGCTGAGAGGATGTTAAGTGTGTTTGTGAAGTTGAGCTTAGTTTTTTGAATGTGGTGTTTCCAGGTAAGCTTGCAGTCAATTGTTAGCCCTAAATATTTACAGTAGTTGACAGTGGAAATTGTATGCGTGTTAATTGTGATAAGGGGGGAATTGTTGGGTATGTGTTTGCGAGTAATGGGGAAGACCATCCATATCGCAGATTTAGATGCAGAGATTGCTAGTCCCAATTTTGTAGTAAAGTCAAGGACCAAGTTGGCTGCTTTTTGTAGGTTGTACTGAATGATGCTAATATTATGGCCAGTGGTCCAGAGTGATGTGTCATCAGCAAAAATTGAACATGTAATGTCTCTTGGAAGGAGTTTAGGGAGATCGTGTAGGAGATTAAATAACCATGGCGAGTCCACACTGCCTTGTGGTACCCCTCTAATTTGTGGATCAGAGAGAGTGGTCCCCAGCTCGACCTTTATGTTTCTTAGAGTGAGGAAGTTTTGTATGAAGTGTAGGGTATGTCCTGTAATACCAATATTTTGTAGTTTATAAATATAAAGTATGCTGGTGTGTGAGGCAGTATCAAATGCTAATTAATGTAAGGTTAAGAAAAATACAACATAAAATTTCTTTGTTGTGAATGGCTATTTCAGCTGAGGTGATGAGGTCAAAGAAATTATCTGTTGTTGACCTGTGCTCTCTGAAGCCAGTTTGGCAAATGGAAAATGTTTTGTTTGTGTGTGCAAAATAATTTAATCTTGAGAGCACCATTCTTTCAAATATCTTCAAGACACAGGAGGAGAGTGCAACTGGTCTGTAGGAAGATATTTCATATGCTGGTTTTGATGGCTTAAGAATGGGAAGAATATGAATATCTCTCCATTCAGTGATGTGGAGCACGTGTTGTAAATGTGAAGCAGATTGCTAAGTGTATTTGGGCCTAAGTGTTTCAGTACATTGTAAGATATGTGATCAAGGCCAGGGGTGCGGTTTTTATTAGCTTGTTGTATTGCAATGTGCAGTTCCTTTTGTGTGAAGGGTATATTGATGGCGGGTAGTTTGCAAGGGAGTGGGTGTGAAAGGGAAACAGTTATGAATTTGCAGTGGGCTTGGTAAGTGGGTGTATTGGCTTGGGGGGGGGGGGGTAGTAGTGAGGTGTTGAGCTATAAGGTTATCCCCTTGTTTAATGGAAATTTGATTTTTTCCATATGAATGAATACCAAGGGGCTAGTGGTTGGGTTTGGGCTTTTAGTGATCTGATAGTGTACCAAATAAGTGTAGAGTCTGTTTTGGGGTTAATTTGATTGCAATATGTTCTCCACTCCTTTCTTATGATGGTTAATCTGAGTCGTCTAAGTTTTGCATTTGCTTGATTGAATGTGTTTATGGCAGGCTGAGTTGGGTGTCTTCTGGCAGTGTCCTCTGTTTTTCTTCTTATGGCTAGTTGTTTAGTGATGGAGGGTGATTTTTGGTGAAGCCAGTGATGTGTTTGAAAATAAATTTATTTCTCTTCGTGTTTTGACTGATAGTGTCATAAAGTGAGGAGATTGTCTTGAGTTTGCTTTATTGTGTAGGCTTCACATCATCATAATCCTCAAGCAGCCATGGACTATGGAGGTCCAACCAGACCGTGCAATTTAGTTCTCCAAGCAAGTCTATCCTGAGCTACATCTACTGCATCTGGATACTGCACACCAATTCCAACAAGGTCCTGTTTGACATTGTCTGCCCACCGCATCCTAGGTCTCCCCTTCTTTCTGAGGCCCTTAGGCACACTGTTCATAACTCTATTCGCCAATCTATAATTATTCATATGGGCAACATGGCCAAACCAACGGAGTCTCTCTCTGCACAATATGCTGCTTAAAGGAGGTTGCCGACTGCTTTGCCTAACCTCATCATTAGTTACAAAGTTGAACCACCTAATGCCCAAGATGCTGTGTAAGCATCAGGAATCAAAAGAACCTAGTTTCCTGTTATCATGTTTACACAGTGTCCAAGTTTCACTACCGTAACTAACCCTAGAAAGAACCAAACTATTATACAGTCTTAATTTGGTCTTTAGATGTATACGCCTATTTCTCCACACTCTCCATAGATTCTTAGAAGTCCCGGCAGCAATCCCTATTCGTCTGTTAATCTCATGACGCACATCACCAGTATCTGTTACATAGCTCCCAAGGTAATTAAACTGTGACACCTGTTCAAGATTGCAACCATTCAGATTAACTGAATCACAGCCTGCCTGACCAATTTTCATCACTTTAGTCTGTTTATAACCAAACCTACTTTCCGACCAGTCTCATCAACAGCTCGAATGAAAGAGTTCATCTCATCAACATCATTTGCCAAAAAGGCTAAATCATCAGCATAATCTAAATCACAATTTTTTGTATCTCCAGCCCATTTAAGGCCAAAATCTTTCCCTTGAAGTGATTTTCGCATTACATAATCAATAACCAAACTAAACAGAAAAGGAGACAAAATGCACCTTTGTCGAACACCAGAAGTAATGCTAAACAAATTGCTACAAGCCTTACCAACTCTCACACACGACTCAATGTTATTATAGAGAGCTTTCATTACGTTAACTAACTTGTCTGGTATACCATATGATCTCATGATCAACAGAGTCGAAAGCCTTTTTGAAATCAACAAAGCTAGCAACCAAAGGTTTCTGAAACTCTAAACATTTCTCAAGAATTTGCCTAAGTGAAAATATCTGATCCACACATCCCCTACCACTTCTGAATCCACATTGCTCATCACGCAATTGACTGTGAACCAGACTCTTAATTCTATTAAGCACAATCATGGAAAGAACTTTACCTGGAACAGAGAGTAGGCTAACACCCCTATAGTTATCACAAGAACTGCGATCACCTTTTTTGAAAATAGGGATAACAATAGCTCTGGTAAAATCCTTAGGAACCATGCCTTTATCATAAAAGATATTCAGAATTTCAGTCATCCAAGTGGTAACCGAAACATTCCCAGCTCTAAGCATTTCCGTAGTAATTTCATCTACCCCTGGGGATTTATGAAGTTTAAGTTTAGAAACAGCCAAAATAACTTCACATTGTGTTATAAGGCAAACATTAAAGCCACCAATGCATCTATCATCATTGCAAACAATGGGAATAGAACTAACCGCATTGTTTAGAATACCACTTGAGAATACATTCTATAACCTTAGCTTGTTTATCCTTCAATCCCTGTATACCTGTCTGTTTTCTACCACACAAAACATTAAATATCTGGTACAGCTCTCTGCTGTTGTGCTGTCCGACTGCTTCCTCGGCTTTGTCAGCCAAACCATCAAGCCAAAGATTCTTATCAGCAGCTAACTGATCTTTTACACGTTTATTAAGTTCTCTGTAATGCTTTCTATTAGGACTAGTAGGGTATTGATTAAGGACATTCCTGCAGTTCTTTCTTTCCGAAATAAGCTCAAGTGCCTTATCACTCAGATAATTCTGTCTCTTCTGCTCCTTTTTTCCTAAAAGAGTACTGTTAGTGTCTAAAAAAGCCCGTTTAATATGATCCCATTCTTCCTCAACTTCAGTAGTAAGCATACCATGACTGTCATAATGACTAAGTAACCTATCATGGTAAGCTTTGGCTATAACTGGGTCTTTCACAGCTTCAGTATCAAAAGCAAATTTTTTAACCCTAGCACAACACTTTTTAAGTTTAAGTTGCAAGACACTTTTAACAAGATAATGGTCAGATCCAATTTCTGCTCCCCTATATGACCTGGTATCCCTAACAGAACTAGCCAATTTGCTGTTAATTAATATATAATCAATCATATTCTTATGCAGCCCATTGGGTGAAACCCATGTGTACTCATGTACGTCACGGTGTTTGCAATAAGTGTTAGTTATTCTGAATCCATTGAGTTTACTTACCTGTAGGAGACGTTGCCCATTGCCATTGCAGCTACCAATACCAAAGGGGCCTATTACTCCTCCCCAAAGGTCAGTCAGTACCAACTTTGGCATTGAAGTCACCAAGAACAAGGGTAGTATCTCCTATCTTGACAGAATTCAAAATATCCTGAAGTTGTTCATAAAACCTATCCTTCTCATCCTCATCAGAATCATCAGTGGGGGCATAACAGCAGATAACATTCAAGTCTTTACGCTTGTCTGAAATTTTGCTGTAAGAAACCTTTCATTAATGCATTCATATCCTAGAAGAGCATCACTAGCGTGTCTGCTGAGAAGCAGACCCACGCCTTGGTGATGCTTATTGTCGTCCCTCCCTGAAAAGAGAAATTTAAGATTATTTTTAAGAATCTGACCTTTATCTGTCCATCTGGTCTCTTGCAAGCCGAGAATATCTAAATTATAATGGTGGAATTCTTGTGTGAGGACATCAAGAGAAAAAGCTCTGTGCAGAGTCCTCACATTCCAACTACCTATGGAGAGAAAATGGTTAGTGGGATGTTTAAAGAAACTATGTTTATTGAGAGAGGGAATGCCCACAATATCAAACAGCCCCCTAATCGCAGACATGGGGCAAAGACCCGTTCCCCCACCACTAAAGGCTGAAGCCATCTATACTGGAAGACTTCCTCCAATGTAGAATTTGACAATGCCAATAGATGCAAAGAGTTCAGGTGCCTGCAATGACCTCTGCTCAGGATTATCCACCAGCTGATAAACATATGCTGTGAATCTATTGACTTGGGGCTGTCAACCCACAAACAGAAAACACAGCAGAAGGTTTTCCCTCTACAGAAGCCCACCATGCAGCAAAATCAGGATCCATAATCAAGCTCAGAGCCATATATCTGTCCAGTCCAGTGGGTTTATACGGTCAGCACCAGGACCCTGTGTGGTTGACCACTCCTCACCAGGGTAGAAAAAAAGTAAAGTAGCCATAGTTGTCCAGATCTGTAGGCCACACTAATCTGGCAGCCCTCCCCTTCCGTTCACTTCCACAAGAGAGTATCTCTTTTGAAAGGTACTAACGTTCTGCATCACGAGAAGGCGGGGTCGGACATTAGATGCTAGGCCTGGCCGCTTCTATGCATCATCACAGGGGATTGGTGCATAGCTCTCCTTCCAGTGACTACCTAGCTACCATTTGTTGAGAAATTGTATCAGTTTGTGTGTGTCTTGTTAGTGTAAGCAGTGGGTTTTGTGCAATGGTGATTAGGAGGGGGTAATGTTCACTATGCCATGTGGAATGGTTAGCCTGCCATGTGATTGTTGGGGCTATGTCAGGAGTGCAGATAGTTAAATCAAGAACAGACTCCTATGGTGGTCTTGTGAAGGTGGCTGTACATCATTATGTATGGCCAAGGTGAAGTGGTGAATGAGTGTTTCAATGACAGTACCTCTGTTGTTGGTGTGTGCTGCCCCAGCATTCATTGAGTGAATTGAAGTCTCCTAATAGGATGTTAGGACCAAGGGAGAGGGAAAAAATGTGTGAAATCCTTGATACGTGTTTGTGAGTTAATGTGGGCATCAGAATAGAAATAGTCATTGTAGATTTGTTTGGTTGTTTGGGGTTTAATGGCGGATCAGCATCTCAGGTTATAATGTGTCAAACGAATGTCCAAATAAAAGATGAAAGTCATAAGACCCACAACCAAGGCATTATAGATAAGATCGCATTACGGCCACCCGCTCCGATCCTCGGAGCCGAGCTGACAATTCAATTTATGGCACTCCACCCCTCCCCTGCACTCAAAAACCAACTGCCTCTCGTGCATTAGCTTAAGCTCCTCACTTTCCATCTGATGATAAGTGAAACGCACATCGTGGATCAAAACCCTTTTTTAAGCACTCTATGCTATCAAATGTATAAATGGCTATTTTCTTTGCCAAAGCAGGTATATCATTGGCAGTCATTATCCTTCTTTTAATCTCCACTGAGATGTCACTTGCCGACAAGAACGTCGATTATTAAATTTGTCACCGAAAGCATCCCGGAAGTTCCCGTTATTACCCAACCTCGACAGCATGGTACGTGAATCTCTCCTTAAGAACTGCTGATATTTGATAGCACAGTCCATGTGGTGTTGGTTGGTTGGTTGTTTTACCTCTGAGCGGCACTTTTTTGCACACAATGGGCTAAATGGCCAGGTCACATGGACCCCGAAGGCTCAGAGAAGGTTGGGGGAGGGGACCCACCGGAACAGCTGTTGGGAGACAGATGGTAGCCTCCCGTCAAGGCCATCCAGCGTGTTCTTTAACGTGCACAGGGTATGGCTCTCCCACACACGGGGCCACGGCTTAACGTCCCATCCGACGGACGGCGGCCTTTCCAAGCCCATCGGTGTCCCCTACTGACCGTGGGCAGGGCGGGGAATTTTGCGGAGATAAATCTCAACGCTGACCCAGCTGGGACTCGAACCTGGGAACTACAGATTACGAGCCTGGCGCGCTACCGACTGAGCCATCCCCGCCCATTCCATGTGGTGAAGTGCTTAAAACCATTTAACAGTGTCATAGAGAATTAAATAACTTTAATTTTAATTACTGCCCTGTGTACCTCTACTCTAATTTTTGCATGTTAACTTAAAAATTTTATTGCTCAGTGACAGAGAATTGTAGTTATTTCAATTAATTTCTGAGCAAGGAAGTGTTTTTGTGTATAATTGTATAGTATTAAATCTGTAACCTGTAAATGGTAGCTAGGATGTAGGCGTAAACTGGAAGGAGAGCTGTGTACCAATCCCTAGTGATGATGCACAGAACCAGCCAGGTCTAGCACCTAATGTCCGACCCCGCCTTCTCGTGGTGCAGGCCGTTAGTACCTTTCAAAAGAGATATTCTCTTTTGGAAGGGAACAGAAGGGGAGGGCTGCCAGTTCAGTATGGCCTACTGATCTGGTCATCAATGGCCACTTTTTTTCTCTTTTTTCAACCTTGCTGAGGAGTGGTCAACTTCACAGGGTCCTGGTGCTGACCAATTATACCTACTAGACTGGACTTGTTAATGGATTTGAGCTTGATTATGGATCCTGGACTTGCTGCACTGGTTGGGCCTCTGTTGAGGGAGAATCTGCCGCTGTGTTTTCTATTTCCTTCTGGGTTGCAAGCCCTAAGTGAACAGAGGCATGGGATACCTTATATCCGCTGGTGGATAATCCTAATCAGAGGCCATCGCAGGTACCTGAACCTTACTTAGCTAGTTGGGCATCGTCAAGCCTAAACTGGAGTAATGTGTCTCAGGCAGGCCATGTGGCTCTTGAAAAAGTCCACTTTAAAAGGTGGTGCCTGAAGTTCCTACCAGCATCGGTGACTTCAGCCTTTAGCAGAGGAGGAACAAGTCTTTGCCCCATGCCTGCGATCAGGGGGCTGTTTCATATTGTTGGCCCTACGAATCTCAATAAACCTAATTTCTTTAAAAATCCTACTAATCATTTTCCTCTGCAGGAACGTGGAACGTGAGGACATTACATAGAGATTATTCTCTTGATGTCCTCACGAAGGAATTCCAGCGCTATAATCTAGATATTCTAGGCTTGCAAGAGACCAGATGGACAGGTAAAGGTGAGATACTTAAAAATAACTTTAAATTTCTCTTTACAGGGAGGGAGGATGGAAAGCATCACCAAGGCGTGGGTCTGCTGCTCAGCAGACATGCTAGTGATGCTCTTCTAGGATATGAGTGCATTAATGCAAGGTTTCTTACAGCAAAATTTCAGACAAGCATTAAAGACTTCAATGTTATCTGCTGTTATGCTCCCACTGAGGATGCTCATGAGAAGGATAGGTTTTACGGATAACTTCAGGATATTTTGAATTCTGTCAAGAAAGGAGATATTACCCTTGTTCTAGGTGATTTCAATGCCAAAGCTGGTACTGACTCTGCCCTTTGGGGAGGGGTGATAGGCCCTTTTGGTATTGATAGCTGCAATGGCCAATGCCTCCTACAGGTAAGTAAACTCAATGGTTTCAGAATAACTAACACATATTACAAACACCGCGACACACATAAATACACATGGGTTTCACCTGATGGGCTGCATAAGAATATGATTGATTATATATTAATTAACAGCAAATGGGCTAGTTCTGTTAGAAATACCAGGGCATATAGGGGAGCTGAAATTGGATCTGACCATTACCTTGTTAAAAGTGTCTTGCAACTTAAACTTAAAAAGTGTTGTGCTAGGGTTAAAAAATTTGCTTTTAATACTGAAGCTCTGAAAGACTCAGTTATAGCCAAAGCTTACCATGACAGTCATGGTATGCTTACTACTGAAGTTGAGGAAGAATGGGATCATTTTAAACAGGCTTTTTTGGACACTAACAGTACTCTTTTAGGAAAAAAGGAGCAGAAGAGGCAGAATTATTTAAGTGATAAGGCACTTGAGCTTATTTCAGAAAGAAGGAACTGCAGGAATGTCCTTAATCAGTACCCTACTAGTCCTAATAGAAAGCATTACAAAGAACTTAATAAACGTGTAAAGAATCAGTCAGCTACTGATAAGAATCTTTGGCTTGATGGCCTTGCTGAAAAAGCTGAGGAAGCAGTTAGACAGCACAACAGCAGAGAGCTGTATCAGATAGTTAATGTTTTGTGTGGTAGAAAACGAACAGGTATACAGGGATTGAAGGATAAACAAGGCAAGGTTATAGAAGGTGAGGATTCTGTCATGGCTAGGTGGGCTGAGCATTTCAGTGATGTTCTAAACAATGTGGGTAGTTCTACTCCCATTATTTGCAATGATGATAGATGCATTGTTAGCTTTAATGTTGGCCCTATAACACAATCTGAAGTTAGTTTGGCTATTTCTAAACTTAAACTTCATAAATCCCCAGGGGTGGATGAAATTACTACGGAAATGCTTAGAGCTGGGAATGTTTCTGTTACCATTTGGATGACTGAAATTTTGAATAACTTTTATGATAAAGGCATGGTTCCTAAAGATTTTACCAGAGCTATTATTATCCCTATTTTCAAAAAAGGTGATCGCAGTTCTTGTGATAACTATAGGGGTATCAGCCTACGCTCCGTTCCAGGTAAAGTTCTTTCCATGATTGTGCTTAATAGAATTAAGAATCTGGTTGACAGGCAATTGCTTGATGAGCAATGTGGATTCAGAAATGGTAGGGGATGTGTAGATCAGATATTTTCACTTAGGCAGATTCTTGAGAAATGTTTAGAGTTTCAGAAACCTTTGGTTGCTAGCTTTGTTGATTTCAAAAAGGCTTTCGACTCTGATGATCGTCATAATTTGTGGTTGATTGTGAGATCATATGGTATACCAGACAAGTTAGTTAACATAATGGAAGCTCTCTATAACAACACTGAGTCATGTGTGAGAGTTGGTAAGGCTTGTAGCAAATGGTTTAGCATTACTTCTGGTGTTCCACAAGGGTTCATTTTGTCTCCTTTTCTCTTTAGTTTGGTTGTTGATTATGTTATGCAAAATTCACTTCAAGGGAAAGATTTTGGCCTTAAATGGGATGGAGATACGAAAATTTCTGATTTAGATTATGCTGATAATTTAGCCCTTTTGGCAAATGATGTTGATGAGATGAACTCTTTCATTCGAACTGTTGATGAGACTGGTAGTACAGTAAGTTTGGTTATAAACAGAGAGAAAACTAAAGTGATGAAAATTGGTCAGGCAGGTTGTGATTCAGTTAATCTGAATGGTTGCAGTCTTGAGCAGGTGTCACAGTTTAATTACCTTGGGAGCTGCGTAACTGATACTGGTGATGTGCGGCATGAGATTAACAGACGAATAGGTATTGCTGCTGCCGGGACTTTTAAGAATCTATGGAGATTGTGGAGAAAAAGGCGTATATACCTAAAGACTAAAATTAGACTGTATAATAGTTTGGTTCTTTCTAGGGTTAGTTATGGTAGTGAAACTTGGACGTTGTGTAAGCAAGATAACAGGAAACTAGATGCTTTTGATTCTAGATGCTTACGCAGTATCTTGGGTATTAGGTGGTTTAACTTTGTAACTAATGATGAGGTTAGGCAAAGGAGTCTGCAACCTCCTTTAAGCAGCATATTGTGCAGAGAGAGACTCCGCTGGTTTGGCCATGTTGCCCGTATGGATAATTATAGATTGGCGAATAGGGTTATGAACAGTGTGCCTGGAGGCCTCAGGAGGAGGGGGAGACCTAGGATGCTGTGGTCAGACAATGTCAAACAGGACCTTGTTAGAATTGGTGTACAGTGGCCGGATGCAGCAGATGTAGCTCAGGACAGATATGCTTGGAGAATTAAACTGTGCGGTCTGGTTGGACCTCCGCAGCCCATGGCTGCTTGAGGATGATGATGATGATGATGATATATTAAAGACTTCCAATGGAAAGTGACTTGTTGAATACAATTCCAAATTGATCTTCAACACAAGTATTTTCCATACAATGGAATTTTGAATACCTAATATATACTGCTCACAAAAATTAGGGGATATTTTTATCGCTTCATATTCATTTTGAAATATCCCCTAATTTTTGTGAGCAGTATACATACCTTGAGAAATGTGGATCCCCCCCCACCATCATTTTCACTTATGACTAATAAATTATTACATAAAACCATAAATTGTACAGAACAAATTCATTTTTTTTTCATTTCTTTCGCAGTAAAGATTAAAATTAGTTGCATACTAATTTCACCGTTTTTTTTGTCTAAAACATTTTAAAACATTTTTTTTTGTCTAAAGCAAGTGGTGAATTCTATATCTTGTTCATGTCTACAATTCTTCCATAGCACTACATTGGTGACATCATAAACAGAACGTTCGGGCCTGCTAGCTATATAAACGGCCATGATAGCATGGGCCCTCGAAATCGCTGCGCGATGAACAGGCCTTCCATGACAAAATGAGACACGGCTACCAAAGTCTTTCACAAAACTATGTTGACACGTTCATTCCATCCATGTGCTTTATCACCATACAAAACTTTCCCTTATATTTCCTATGCACAAAATGATACTAGCAGTGTTAGCAGCACAGTAATAAACAATTTGCAAAACACGTACATAAGAAAGAGCACAATTCCAACTGGTCACACTTCAGTGCATCTATAGTGGCCTCTTGTGGAATACTAGTACTGAATATCTTTATTTCCATCTCATTATTTTCTTGCCACATTGTTGTATGTCATTTTGAATAAAACTTAGCACTAACCTGAGGGGAAATAGTTTTAGAATATATAGTTCTAAAAAGTGTTGATAAAAATTGCAAAGTAAATGTACATTTTTCTACGCAATATAAAAATTTTAGGTTTGTGTCTTAAAAGGACAATGAAATTATTTGATGAAGGGAATATGAAATGGAGAGATCACAAGACTAAACAATTTAAATAATAGCAGGTCTCAAAGTGTTAAACATTTTCACTTTCAGTATCTTTAAATACCAAATGAATCTGTTGAAAAGAGACTTCGATTTGTTTGAGCACTTTATCTGATATTATCTTTCAATAAACAGTTTATTTAATAAGTAACTGATCTATGAATCTGACTTACTGTTGACATGTGTCTGTTGCTAATAAAGTGGCACTGAGTGTACATCAATAACAAATTTTAAACAAGCAACATTTCATTATAAACATTTTTAATTCGCATTGTGCTTGTTAATTCTCTCTCACACATTTTCCTACATCTGTTAAAGTGATACAGAAACTTTTAATTCTACAATGATTAATACATACTGTTTGAAAAAACGCTTTTCAGCTACACAATTTTTATTGTATAAAAACAAATGTGAATAGAATTAAATACAACCGTTCATTGTTCCAATTTATACACTAATGGATGTACAGAATTTTTTAATTCATTTGGTTGGTGACAACTTCAAGTTTTCATTGCCTAAAAATGGGAATGGATAATATTATATCAAAAGTATTTTGCTATTAAGCAAAAGAGTGTTCAAGCTGAAATTAAAAAAATGAAAACTTACCTATAATTATCAAATGAAGCATTAAAATAATGAATTATATTCTAAAATCTTTAATGATCAAGAGACAATTTTATCGTTTAAATCAATTTTGGTAATTTTAATAAACTACTTTAAAAAATTTTTGCAAAAAATAACTTTTGCAGACGTGTATACAATCTCTGAGCAGCAAATAGTCAGTTACATTCGACTAGTTTTCCTAACCAAATACGTCTGTCCTCGGAAACAGCTATTAAAACGCATTTAGGAGATTGGTTGTTTATTTGTTTGGGGTTTTATGGCAAAAACGCCATGATGTGCCAAATGAGGTGTAAAGGATAAAAAGATCTGAAAGTCAAGCAAACCCATAACCAAAGGTAAAACATCACAATATGAAAAAAAAATGCAAAATGAAAACACTAAAACAACAAACAGAAAACGCCTGGGTAAAATACACACACACACACACACAAAACAATAACAAAGATGTAAAATAACAATGGGAGTATAGAACCCAGATAAAAAACAAAGCTCAAAAGTAAATATCAGAGATGGTTTAAAATAACCTTAAAATGTAAAAAGGCAAAACAGGGGTTAAATATGAGTCATTGAATAAAAGATGTCCAGGTGTAAGCGGCCAGAATGTAAAATTGCAGAAGTTAAAATATTGACAGCATTCAATATTAAAAGCAATACATTCTGCTAAAATATGTCAGATGGTTAAAATGGTGTCCCAAAACACACATTTAGGTTCGCCATTCACTCAAAGAAGAAATGGGTGATAAACGAATGACCTAAGTAGAACCGAGCAAATAAAAATCCTTCCTTGCAATTCCTGATAAAACATGACTGTCATGGTTTGATAATAGGCTTGATCTTGAAAAGTTTGCAATCTGTTTCGACCAAGAACACTGTCATTGTGCCAGGAGCTCAGTGGAAAAACATTGCCATTTGAAGTTTTATGGCGTAACAGAAACACTGCCGGAAATCTACATATGGAACTGGCAGTGGGGAGTCGGTCTGTAAATGATAGCTAGGTAGTCACTGGAAGGACAGCTATGCACCAATCCCCTGTGATGATGCATAGAACCAGCCAGGCCTAGCACCTAATGTAAGACCCCACCTTCTCGTGGTGCAGACTGTTAGCACCATTCAAAAAAAAAATACTCTCTTGTGGAAGTGAACGGAAAGGGGAAGGCTATTAAATTAGTGTGGCCTACTGAGCTGGACAACTGGCTACTTTTCTCTACCCTGCTGAGGAGTGGTCAACCACACAGGGTCATGGTGCTGACCATATAAACCAACTGGACTGAAGGTTCTGAGCTCGATTATAGATCCTGAATTTGCTGCATTGGTGGACTTCTGTGGAAGGAAAATCTGCCACTGTGTTTTCTGTTTGTGGGTTTACAGCCCATGTGAATAGATTGACAGCATATGTTTATCAGCTGGTGGATAATCCTGAGCAGAGGTCATCGCAGGCACCTGAACTCTTTGCTTCGGCTGGCATCACCAAATTCTATATTGGAGGAAGTCTTCCAGTGTAGATGGCTTCAGCTTTTAGTGGTGGGGGAATGATTCTTTGCCCCATGTCCGCGATTACGGGACTGTTTGATATTGTTGGCACTCCCTCTCTCAATAAACATAGTTTCTTTAACCATCCCACTAAACATTTTCTCTCCATAGATAGTTGGAATGTGAGGTCTCTGCTCAGAGCTTTTTCTCTTGATGTCCTCACAAAAGAATTAAACCGTTTTAATTTAGATATTCTCAGCTTGCAAGAGACCAGATGGTCAGATAAAGGTCAGATTCTTCAAAACAATTTTAAATTTCTCTTTTCGGGGAGGAACGCATCACCAAGGCGTGGGTCTGCTTCTCACCAGACACGCTAGTGATGCTCTTCTAGGTTAAAAAAAAAATACCCCCTCAAGCAGCTGCTTGCCACAGAGGTCTGACAGGAGCCTGTCAGTTTATATGCCATAGTAGGTCTGTGAAGATGGCAGGATCTCAGCAGAAAAACAACACATACAACCATGCCTTACCCTGGGCTCGAACCCAGGTCCCTTAGATCAGTAGCCAAGCGCGCTAACCACTCGGCCATGGGATGGCTATGAGTGCATTAACGAAAGGTTTCTCACAGCAAAATTTCAGACAAGCGTTAAAGACTTGAATGTTATCTGCTGTTATGCCCCCACTGAGGATGCCGATGAGGATCAGAAGGATTTGTTTTATGGACAACTTCAGGATATTTTGAATTCTGTCAAGAAAGGAAATATTACCCTTGTTCTAGGTGACTTCAATGCCAAAGATGGTACTTACTCTGATCTTTGGGGAGGAGTAATAGGCCTTTTTGGTATTGGTAGCTGCAATGGCAATGGAACGTCTCCTACAGGTAAGTAAACTCAATGGTTTCAGAATAACTAACACTTATTACAAACACCGCGACATACATAAGTACACATGGGTTTCACCCGATGGGCTGCATAAGAATATGATTGATTACATATTAATTAACAGCAAATGGTCTAGTTCTGTTAAGAATACCAGGGCATACAGAGGAGCTGAAATTGGATCTGACCATTATCTTGTTAAAAGTGTTGTGCTAGGGTTAAAAATTTTACTTTTAATACTGAAGCTCTGAAAGATCCAGTTATAGCCAAAGCTTAAAATGATAGGTTACTTAGTCATTATGACAGTCATGGTATGCTTACTACTGAAGTTGAGGAAGAATGGGATAATCTTTTTTGGACACTAACAGTACTCTTTTAGGAAAAAAGGAGCAGAGGAGGGAGAATTATCTGAGTGATAAGGCACTTGAGCTTATTTCAGAAAGAAAGAACTGCAGGAATGTTCTTAATCAATACCCTACTAGTCCTAATAGAAAGTATTACAGAGAGCTTAATAAACGTGTAAAGGATGAGTTAGCTGCTGATAAGAATCTTTGGCTTGATGGTTTGGCTGACAAAGCTGAGGAAGCAGTTAGGCAGCACAACAGCAGAGAGCTGTACCAGATAGTTACTGTTTTATGTGGTAGAAAACAGACGGGCATGCAAGGATTGAAGGATAAACAAGGTAAGGTTATAGAAGGTGAGGATTCTGTCATGATTAGGTGGGCTGAGCATTTCAGTGATGTTCTAAACAATGTGGTTAGATCTACTCCCATGGTTTGCAATGGTGATAGATGCATTGGTAGCTTTAATGTTGGCCCTATAACACAATCTGAAGTTATTTTGGCTGTTCCTAAACTTAAATTTCATAAATCCCTAGGTGTAGATGAAATTACTACGGAAATGCTTAGAGCTGGGAACGTTTCTGCTACCACTTGGATGACTGAAATTTTGAATATCTTTCATGATAAAGGCATGGTTCCTAAGGATTTTACCAGTGCTATTATTATCCCAATTTTCAAGAAAGGTGATTGCAGTTCTTGTGATAACTATAGGGGTATCAGCCTACTCTCTGTTCCAGGTAAAGTTCTTTCCATGATAGTGCTTAATGGAATTAAGAATCTGGTTGACAGGCAATAATTGCGTGATGAGCAATGTGGATTCAGAAGTGGTAAGGGATGTGTTGACCAAATATTTTCACTTTGGCAGATTCTTGAGAAATGTTTAGAATTTCAGAAACCTTTGGTTGCTAGCTTTGTTGATTAAAAGGCTTTCGACTCTGTTGATCGTCATAATTTGTGGTTGATTGTGAAATCGTATGGTATACCAGACAAGTTAGTTAACATAATGAAAGCTCTCTATAATAACACTGAATCATGTGTGAGAGTTGGTAAGGCTTGTAGCAAATGGTTTAGCATTACTTCTGGTGTTCCACAAGGGTTCATTTTGTCTCCTTTTCTCTTTAGTTTGGTTGTTGATTATGTTATGCAAAATTCACTTCAAGGGAAAGATTTTGGCCTTAAATGGGATGGAGATACGAAAATTTCTGATTTAGATTATGCTGATGATTTAGCCCTTTTGGCAAATGATGTTGATGAGATGAACTCTTTCATTCGAGCTGTTGATGAGACTGGTGGTAGAGTAGGTTTGGTTATAAACAGAGAGAAAACTAAAGTGATGAAAATTGGTCAGGCAGGTTGTGATTCAGTTAATCTGAATGGTTGCAGTCTTGAGCAGGTGTCACAGTTTAATTACCTTGGGAGCTATGTAACTGATACTTGTGATGTGCGGCATGACATTAACAGACGAATAGGTATTGCTGCCGAGACTTTTAAGAATCTATGGAGATTGTGGAGAAATAGGCGTATACACCTAAAGACTAAAATTAGACTGTATAATAGTTTGGTTCCTTCTAGGATTACTTATGGTAGTGAAACTTGGATGCTGTGTAAACAAGATAACAGGAAACTAGATGCTTTTGATTCCAGATTCTTACGGAGTATCTTGGGCATTAGGTGGTACAACTTTGTAACTAATGATGAGGTTAGGCAAAGGAGTCTGCAACCTCCTTTAAGCAGCATATTGTGCAGAGAGAGACTGTTGGTTTGGCCATGTTGCCTGTATGAATGATTGCAGATTGGCAAATAGGGTTATGAACAGTGTGCTTAAAGCCTCAGAAAGAGGGGGAGACCTAGGATGCGGTGGTCAGACAATGTCAAACAGGACCTTATTAGAATTGGTGTGCAGTGGCCTGACTTGTTTGGAGAACTAAAATGCCTGCCTGCCGTTTGGAAGTCAGACAAGGGTTGTGGCTGCCAAGTCATTGCTCCTTATGCCAACATGAATGGGCACCCAACAGAAGAGATTGGTGGTTATGACTGCTAGACGATGGAGCTACTGGCTGATCTTCAAAAGAACAGGATGAGGCCAATGACTCACTGAGATCAAAGCCTGTATCGAGCTGAGCAAATCAGTGGAAAACAAACACCAATGACTTTCAGCCACTATGTGGTGTAAGTAAGGCTGACAGCATGCAACTCTTCAGTGAAGATGGAATCTGCAGTGAGATCCAGCTTGCAATGGTTACATCACTGCACACTCTAATCAGACTTCAAACCATCTGTGAAAACAGGCAAAAAGTAGGGGTGCTCAGAAGAGTGGCTAGCAAAGAGTGGCTGGTACACACTATCAGGAGCAAAGGGCTTAACCATCCAGAAAAGTTGCAGGAGTACGAAACAGCAAGCTACGGTAGGAAGTGGCACGCCTGTCAATTGGCTATGCTATCGAGCCTTTTGTTGTCTCGCAGGTAACCTTGGACATGCAAACCGAAAGAGCGAATGGCAGTCAGGCAATTCTGGTACAGCATTTCCCACTAAAAACACAGTCCCAAGTGGGATGCCCTGGCAGGGATCGCAATTTTGATGCATATTGCAGGGCCAAATGCAGATGGTAAATGGATAAAGATGGCTGTTGGTCTCAATGTAAAGACTCTGAAATGGTGAGGTGCGGATTATGTTCAGATTTTATCTCTGAACAGCGCTTGTTTGCACACAGTGGGCTAAATGGCCAAGTCACAAGAACCCCAAAGGCTAAGTGAATATCTGATCCACACAACCCCTACCACTTCTGAATCCACATTGCTCATCACGCAATTGACTGTCAACCAGATTCTTAATTCTATTAAGCACAATCATGCAGAGAACTTTACCTGGAACAGAAAGTAGGCTGATACCCCTATAGTTATCACAAGAACTATGATCACCTTTTTTTAAAAAAATAGGGATAATAATACCTCTGTTAAAATCCTTAGGAACCATGCCATTATCATAAAAGATATTCAGAATTTCAGTCACCCATGTGGTAACCGAAACATTCCCAGCTCTAAGCATTTCCATAGTAATTTCATCTACCCATGGGGATTTATATAGTTTAAGTTTAGAAACAGCTAAAATAACTTCAGACTGTGTTATAGGGTCAACATTAAAGCCAGTAATGCAATCATCATTACAAACAATGGGAGTAGAACTTATCACATTGTTTAAAACATCACTGAAATGCTCAGCCCACCTAGCCATAAAGAATCCTCACCTTCTATAATCTTACTTTCTTTATCCTTCAATCCCTGCATACTGTCCGTTTTTTGTAGGGCATTCCTACAGTTCTTTCCTTCTGAAATAAGCTCAAGTGCCTTATCACTCAAATAATTCTGCCTCTTCTGTTCCTTTTTCCCTAAAAGAGTACTGAAAGTTTCCAAAAAAGCCTGTTTAAAATGATTCCATTATTCCTCAATTTCAGTAGTAGGAAAGCAATGACTGTCATAATGACTAGGTAGCCTATCATGGTAAGCTTTAGCTATAACTGGGTCTTTCAGAGCTACAGAATTAAAGGCAATTTTTTTAACCCTAGCACACTTTTTAAGTTTAAGTTGCAAGACACTTTTAACAAGGTAATGGTCAGATCCAATTTCAGCTCCCCTATATGGCTTGGTATATCCCTAACAGAACTAGCCAATTTGCTGTAAATTAATATATAATCAATCATATTCTTATGAAGCCCATCTGGTGAAACCCATGTGTACTTATGAATGTCGTGGTGTTTGTAATAAGTGTTAGTTATTCTCAAATCGTGAGGATTATGTTTGGATTTTATCTCTGAACAAGTGCTTGTTTCACACAGTGGGCTAAATGGCAAGGTCACAAGAACCCCAAAGGCTCAGAGAAGTTTGGGGGAGGAGACCCAATGGAACAACTGTTAGGAGACAGATGGTAGCCTCCTATTAAGGCCATCCAGTGTGTTCTTTAACATGAACATGGGGCAGCAGCTGAATGTCTCACCCAATAGATAGTGGTCTTTCCAAGCCTATTGGTGTCGACCTACTGACCATGGCCTGGGAGGAGAGTTTTGCAGAGATAAATCTCAACACTGACCCAGCTGGGACTCAAACCTGGAAACTGTAGATTATGAGCATGGCGCACTACCAATTGTGTCACCCCAGACCTTAGGTGAGGTGCAGAAGGCCCCCGTGCAAACATGGAGGGCCTAATAGTAGAGTTGGTCCAGCACCCTCACCACTGAATCCCAGCCCAACTTATATGCATGGAATCTATAGTCCTGTTTCGACCGAACAAGTGCACAGTACAGGCAGAGCAGAGAACATTGCTCCACTCCCCAAAAGAGTGAATAGAGGACCTCATGGATTTCAATGCCCCGTGCACTTGGATCTGAGATGTTGTATCAGGGGTAAAAAAGTAAATTTTTAGGTCAAAGAACGAGAAACTTCATCTTGAAAAACATTATAACTTAGATATTCTTGGCTTACAAGAGACCATATGGCCAGATAAAAGTCAGATACTTAAAAATAATCTTAAATTTCTCTTTTCAGGGAGGGAAGATGGAAACCATCTCCAAAGCACAGGACTGCTTCTCAGCAGACATGCCAATGATGCTCTTCTAAGACATGAGTGTATTAATGAAAGGTATCTTCCAGATATATTTAAGTCAAGTATTAAAGACTTGAATGTTATCTGTTATGTCCCACTGACAATACTGATGATGAGAAAGATAGATTTTACAGGCAACTTCAGAATATTTCGAATTCTGTCAAGAAAGGAGATATTACCCTTGTTTAGGCAATTTCAATGCTAAAGTTGGTATTGACTGACCTTTGGGAGAGGTGATATGTCCCTTTGCTATTGATAGCTGCAATAACAATGGGCAACATCTTCTACAAGTAAGTAAACTTATGGTTCGAGAACAACTAACATTTATTACTAACACCACGACATACAGAAGTATATGTGGGTTTCCCCAGATGGGCTGCATAAGAATATGATTGATTATATATTAATTAACAGCAAATAGGCTAGTTCTGTTAGAAATACCAGGGCATATAGGGGAGCTGAAATTGGACTGACCATTACCTTGTTAAAAGTGTCTTGCAACTTAAACTTAAAAAGTGTTGTGCTAAATTTAAAAAATTTACTTTTAATACCGAAGCTCTGAAAGACCCAGTTATAGCTAAAGCTTACCATGATAGGTTACTTAGTCATTATGACAGTCATGGTTTGCTTAATACTGAAGTTGAGGAAGAATGGGGTCATTTTAAACAGGCTTTTTTGGAAACTAACAGTACTCTTTTAGGAAAAAAGGAGCAGAGGAGGGAGAATTATTTGAGTGATAAGGCACTTGATCTTATTTCAGAAAGAAGGAACTGCAGGAATGTTCTTAATCAGTACCCTACTAGTCCTAATAGAAAGCATTACAGAGAACTTAATAAACGTGTAAAGGATCAGTTAGCTACTGATAAGAATCTTTGGCTTGATGGCTTGGCCGACAAAAAGCTGAGGAAGCAGTTAGGCAGCACAACAGCAGAGAGCTGTACCAGATAGTTACTGTTTTATGTGGTAGAAAACAGACAGGCATGCAAGGATTGAAGGATAAACAAGGTAAGGTTATAGAAGGTGAGGATTCTGTCATGATTAGGTGGGCTGAGCATTTCAGTGATGTTCTAAACAATGTGGTTAGTTCTACTCCCATGGTTTGCAATGATGATAGATGCATTGGTAGCTTTAATGTTGGCCCTATAACACAATCTGAAGTTATTTTGGCTGTTCCTAAACTTAAATTTCATAAATCCCCAGGTGTAGATGAAATTACTACGGAAATGCTTAGAGCTGAGAATGTTTTGGTTACCACATGGCCGACTGAAATTCTGAATATCTTTTACAATAAAGGCATTGTTCCTAATAATTTTACCACAGCTATTATTATCCCCATTTTTAAAAAAGGTGATTGCAGTTCTTGTGATAACTATAGAGGTATCAGCCTAATTTCTGTCCCAGGTAAAGTTCTTTGCATGATTGTGCTTAATAAAATTAAGGATCTGGTTGATGGATAATTGCGTGATGAGAAATGTGGATTCAGAAGTAGCTGGGGATGTGTAGATGAGATTTTTTCATTTATGTAGGTTCTTGAGAAATGTTTAAAGTTTCAGAAACCTGTGGTTACTAACTGTGTAGATTTCAAAAAGACTTTAGACTCTGTTGATCATCATAATTTGTGGTTGATGGTGAGATTGTGTGGCATACTAGACAACTTAGTTAATATAATGAAAGCTCTCTATAATAAGATTGAGTCATTTGGTTGGTTAGGTATTTGGGGTTTTATGGCACAAGAGCAATAAGGGCTATATTGTACCAAACACAGACAAATAAAGAGCTAAAAGACGTTCAAACTGACTATCAAAGTTAAAATAAACACAAAAATGGCAAAGATGGACACAGAAACAAGTGTCGAATAAAAATGAGGTATAACAGAAGAAAGAATAAGAACCAACAAGTGTATAAGTCAATAATATAAATGGATGTATAGGATCCATGTAAAATCGGAAATAAGCATAAAATCTAGGAAAAAATATGAGTAAAATAACCAGTACAATATAAAAATGCAAAAATAGCGGTTAAAACTGATACATCGGATAAAAGATGTCCATGTGTAAGGAGCTTGGATGTAAAATCATCAAAGCAAAAAAACAAAAATTCAGAATTACAATAAGGACAATGAATTAAAATGTGTTTTGCAGTTAAAAATGGTGTTGCAAAACTCACACTTAAGTTCGTCATCCACCCGAAGAAGAAAAGAATGTGCAATAGACAAATGACCTAAGCGGAGCTGAGCATGAAAAACTTCCTCCTTATGATTCTTGCAGTAACATGACTGCCGTGGTTTGATACTGTGCCCAGAGCTTGATGGAAAAACACTGCCGGAAGTCCAAGTATGGAACCAGAAGCGAACCATCGGATAGGGGTATGGCTGACTTGGCAGCAGCATCTGCCAAGTCATTGCCCCTGATCCCGAAGTGACTGGGCATCCAACAAAAGAGAATGGTGGTTGGGGCTGACAGACGATGGAGCTGCTGGCATATCTTGGAGAGAACAGAGTGAGGATGATGCCTCACCTAGATCAAAGCCTGTAGTGAACTAGGCGAGTCAGTGTAAAGCACAAACTGACAATGATGCTTAACTGTTATGTGATCCAAGGCAAGACTGACAGCATGCAACTATGCAGTGAAGATGAAACACTGCTGTGGGATCTGGTCTGCAATGATAACATCACAGCAGACTATGGTCGATCCCACTGAAGTGCCGGACTTTGAGTCATCTGTGAAGACATAAAGCGTGGCACTCGGCATGATGGCTGGCAAAGAGTTGCTGATACACAGTTAGGTGTAAAGGCCTTCCCTGTCCTAAACAAGGAAAAATCGCAGGAAGGGGAAACAGCAAGCCTCGGTGAAAGTGGCTCAGCTGTCAACTGTGAGATGTTACCAAGACTGGTGTTAATGTCTCTCAGGTAACCTTGGACACGCAAACAGAAGGGATGAATGGCAGTTGGCTGATTCTGATATAACCTTTCCCACTGGGGACTGAAAACACAGTTCCAAGTGGGATGGCCAGGCAGGGATTGCAATTTTGCTGCATATTGCAGGGACAACTGCTGACGGAAAATAGATAAAGATGGTTTGTCAGTCTCAACGTAAAGACTCTGTAGCAGCGAAGTCCAGAAGGCCCCCATGCAAACATGGGGGGCATGATGATGGAGGGGGTACACACCTTCACCACTGAATCTCGAGCAAAGGTCCATAGTCCTGGGATCCATAGTCCAGTATCCAGCTGACAACAGCACAGTAGAGGCAGAGCAATGAACATCAATCCACCCTCAAGAGTGGGAGGAGAGGCCCTTGAGGATGCTCAATGCCTGCGTGCACTTGGACCTAATATGTCAGATGTCTGAGAAAATAGTCAATTTCCAGTTGAAGATGCCACTGAGAAAGTGTCCACTACAACTGGAATGACGTTACCCCGAGTTGGGTTGGGTTGTTTTACCTCTGAGCGGCACTTTCTTGCACACCATGGGCTAAATGGCCAGGTCACATGGACCCCAAAGGCTCAGAGAAGGTTGGGGGAGGGGACCCACTGGAACAGCTGTTGGGAGACAGATGGTAGCCTCCCGTCTAGGCCATCCAGCATGTTCTTTAACGTGCACAGGGTATGGCTCTCCCGCACACGGGGCCACGGCTTAACGTCCCATCCGACGGACGGCGGCCTTTCCAAGCCCATCGGTGTCCCCTACTGACCGTGGGCAAGGCGGGGAATTTTGCGCAGATAAATCTCAACGCTGACCCAGCTGGGACTCGAACCTGGGAACTACAGATTACGAGCCTGGCGCGCTACTGACTGAGCCACCCCCGCCCCGACGTTACCCCGAAGCCACAGCTTAGGGTCCATATGAAGATTATGCTTGCGACAAGTGTACATAAGCTATGCTCTGTGAGGAGAACCAAAACCCATCTGCCATCACCCAAACAGATATATTGTTCAGGGCAGTTGTCATTCAATGACCCTCATGCTGGACAAAGAGAAGATGCTAAAGTCATCAACATAGAGGGCACTGCCTACAGTCAGAGAAAGTTACCACGTAATGGAATTTATCTTGGCAGCGAAAAGCAAAGTTGTGGAACCCCTGATCTTGGGGAATAGGCTGTGATAGTGTTGTCGATATGGACATGAAATGTTTGAGAGGTTAAAAATTTTGCGATGAAGATCAACATGTGAACTTTCAAGCCAAAGCTATGGAAGTAATGAAGAATGCCAAATCTCCATGCTGTGTCGTATGCTTTTTCGATGTCACAGAAAATTGACACCAGATGTCTCTATGTAAAAACGAATTTCTGATCGCTGATTCAAGGCAGAACAGGTGGTCTAAAGTAGACCTGTGCCTGAGAAAGCCACACTGGGTGTTGGAAAGAAGCCTGTGATGTTCCAAATGAGGAGGCCATTGTTCTATCCAATGCCTCAGCTCATCAATGCAATTGGATGATAATTCAAAGGATTCTCGAAATCTTTGCCTGGCTTCGGGAAGGCCAAGACGATGGCCTCCTGCCAGAAGTCTGGAAATTGCTCCTTGATGAAAATACAATTGAAGAGTCAAAGCAGTCGAACCTTATTCGATGGTGAGAAATGCTGTAGCATAGTATAATGGGCACTGCCTGGCCTAACAGCAGATGCATGAGAAGTGTGCAGAGCAAGGCTCCTCCGCTGTGAATGGCCTGTTGTAAGGCTCCAGTCCATTGAAATGGAAGGACAGTGGAGATCGTTCGGCCCTGCTCTTCTAGGCCAGAAACTCAGGGGAGTAAGAAGATAACGAAGAGATAGAAGAGAAAGACCCCCAGAGTTCGACAATTGCTTTGGGATCAGCAATTGCCTATCCATTGTGTACCAGGATTGATAATGAGTGGGATGTGTACCTCACACATATCTTGCAGATGTATATTTCATCCAAGATTCCTTCTGGCTCTGGCACCAGATGAAACGGGCTTTTGCCCTGGCACATTTGAATGCTTAAAGGTTGGGGGACATCAGACATCTCCGAAACACCGCCCAAGCCTTGTTCTGAGCCTTACGAGCTGCGGAGCTGTCAGGATTCCACTGTGGTTTTGGGAACTGTGGAAACTGAGTCGAGGTCTGAGGAATAGTACAGGCAGCTGCATGGACAATGCAGTCCACCATCTCTGCCACTGCAACATTGATTGTCTCCTGGCTGACAGAGTGGTTGAGCTCAGACAGGAGCTCGAAGCTACTCCAGTCAGCCCGATCAAGCCTCCAACTGGATACACATGAAGGGCTGCAAGGCCCCCCAGAGGAGATGGTGCACACCACAGGGAGGGGATCGCTTCCATATGGATTGTCCTTGACTTCCCATGTAAAGAGTGGAACGATCGAAGAGAAGCAGATGGTGAGATCAATGGCAGTGAATGTGCAGGTTGGGGAGTGGAAGTATGTACTGACATTGGTGTTCAACAGGGAGAGTGATGGATCCAGGAGCAGCTGCTCCAGGATCACGCCCCTCCCATTGGTGTCAGCACTGCCCCAGAATTGACTGTGTTGAAGTCCCCCATGATGAAGGAGGATGGTAGCTGCGAAACGAGGTCATCAAGATCTTCCCGGTACACAAGACTTGCGGGTGGTAGGTAGATGGAGCAGACATCAACAAAAATACCACAAAGAGACAGATGGTAACCACCTACAAGGTGGTGGTTGGTTGCTCATGAGGTGGACCATCTCCATTTTGGTCCCGGCAAACGAGAGATAAGTGCCATATAGTGGGATTATTGGCGGTCTACAGGTAAGTCTTCTGCAGGCACACTCAGATGGGCTTATGTGCCCTCAGGAGAACTTCGATGTCATTAATATTCCTCTGGAATCCACGACAATTCCATTGTAAAAGTGTGACCATCTCAGGTCTTTGGAGCTTGGGCAAACGACTTATGGTTTATTTTAACTATCGCCAGTGAAGGTTTTGGAAAAATAGGGCTGTCTGTGTCCATGTTCTCAGAGTCGTCCAAGTGACACAGATCAGAGATCACCAAACAAGGGGTTAAAATTTCCCTTTTTGCCCCTTGGGGCCAAAAAAGGCTTGGGGGCCCTTTGGATTTTCAAGGTCTTGCTGTCTGTGGTCGGGAGGAAGGGGGCCTTCCAGAGGTGGAAGAGAAAGGCACAGATGCTGGAATAGAAACGGAAGTTGATGATAAGATTCACGCCGACTTCAGCTTTGACTCTGTCAAGAGGTACTTGGCAGCAGGCAAAAAAGATTCAGCAGATGGAAAGCTGATATCGGTGTGTACTGCCATGGAAGCCATCTTAACGATGGGCTTTCCTATGACCACACCGGCATAGGAAACTTTGCCAGGTGGGGCAGGCTGTGCAGCCAGCTTTCTCGCCTCTGCATAGGAGATGTTGTTGAGGGTCTTTAGATGCTGTCCTCTTTCTCCTCCAGCTACTTTGGACAGTAGCGGGAGTATGCCAGATGTTCACCATTATAGTTCACACAGCATGTCTTTTCTGCTGTGCAGTCAGGTTTGAGATGATTCTGACTGCCACAATGAGCACAGGTGGGTTTGCCCAGCATTCTGTGCAGGCATGGCCGAGTCTCTCTGAAATTGAAAACAATGCAGAGGGTTTGGTATATATAGCTGTAACTCGCAGTGTAAGCACACTGCCTTGATGGAAGTAGGCAGGTGTGGTGTATTAAAAGCAATGATCAGTACGGGGATGGGTACTAACTTTCCATCACAGCATTGGGAAACCCAGTTGACTGCTGTCACTCCCTGGGATGAAAGCTCAGAGAGGATTTTTTTCTCAGTAACTTTGAGGAGGCCCCACTTGGAGATCACACCCCAGGAGGAATTAAGCATCTTGTGTGGAGTGACCATGACTGCCACTCCACCAATTGCTGTAACATTCAAAAGAAGCTCCGAACATTTCGAGCATGCAGTCTCCACCTGCAAGTCGCCAGATCTTACATGCTTTAGATTTCTACTCTCCTGCAAGACCTTTCAAACCTTTATTTATAAAAAAAAAAGGGAGGGGCATGTTCCTAATCACCTGTATAGTGGATGATCAGGAATCATGGGGATGGAGAGACACATGAAGATGATGGCAAAGACACAGAGGATGGGGATTCATGGCGAGCCCTCTTGGCGGCATTGCCCAATGAATTTCCCTTTTCGAAATTCATGGTATTTTGTAGGGTTCTAGCCACTTAAGATAGCACACCTCCAAGAGAGAATGCACTATGGTTAGTGCCCTCTCTCAATAATTAAAAATAAAATTCAATTGGTCAGTACTGAAAATCAATGCTCACAGATCTAAAGTGGCGACAGCCAATATAAAGATTGTAAGTGATCATTTCAATCGGGAAATTCACCCAGACATCATTTGCATCCAAAAACCAATGAATAGAGAAGGAAGATTAATTACCCTGCCATAGCACATGAAAAAAATGCTTAAAGCGAAAACAGGAAGGTAGGTATCATTGCGACAACCAACACCATTGATATCATCATACTCAGTAGGAGCACAAACATAGTAGCTATTAAAGCAAGAGACACAGAGAACAGCTTAATAATAATTTCAGCTTATTTCCCACTGTCAGAAGGCTTAGAACACTTAGAAGAACTGGAAAATCTAGTCAGAAGATTTAGAAACATGAAGATCTTAATCAATGGAGATTTCAACAGAAAACAAACAATGTGGAGAAATCCTACAACAGACGAAAAAGGAGAAGAAATACTTGATTTTATCTTGAGAAACAATTTAAGATTAATAAATGATCAACACTAACCCCCAACATTCAAAACAGTGAATGGGAAAAGCAGGATTGACCTGACAATAAAAAGGGAAAATTTGGAAGATGAAATCTCCAATTGGTAAGTATTGGTAAGCACCCACTGCTCAGAGATACAAGCTAACCCACTGAAGATTATTTAAGGGTTGTTTTACCTCTGAGCGGCACTTTTTTGCACACCATGGGCTAAATGGTCAGGTCACAAGGACCCCGAAGGCTCAGAGAAGGTTGGGGGAGGGGACCCACTGGAACAGCTGTTGGGAGACAGATGGTAGCCTCCGTCAAGGCCATCCAGCGTGTTCTTTAACGTGCACAGGGTATGGCTCTCCCACACACGGGGCCACGGCTTAACGTCCCATCCGACGGACGGCGGCCTTTCCAAGCCCATCGGTGTCCCCTACTGACCATGGGCAGGGCAGGGAATTTTGCGGAGATAAATCTCAACGCTGACCCAGCTGGGACTCGAACCTGGGAACTACAGATTACGAGCCTAACGTGCTACCGATTGAGCCACCCCCACCCCGAAGATTATTTAAAATAGCGCAAATAACAAGAGGAAGCATCATTAGAAGATAAGTTAAAACATATTAACGCAGCAAGTCAATTGGTGAAATTCGTTAATTCATTCATTGAAACTATATCAAGGACATGTGATAAGCATCTAAAAGCAAAGGGAATGGACAGCATACAAATAGTTCCCTGGTGGAATCAACAACTGAATATTGAAAGGGAAAAATTAAGCTTTGAGAAGACGATTCCAAAGAGCAACAGAAGAGGATAGAAAATTAGAAATAGATCACACAAAAAAAAGCAGTGCTTTACAGAAGATTAATAAATTTCAGTGGAAAAACCTCGGGATGCTTTTTGCAAAAAAATATCAAAAGAAAACCCCTTTTCTCTCCCTTACAAGATAGCTAAACAAAAAATAGGAAATCCATTACAAATCAACACTTTAGTCATAGAAGATAATGCAGGAATTGAGGAATATGAAATGCTATTAAAAGAATCTTAAAAAAATTATTTATAGACAATAATCCTAATGAAGATTTAGAGGAACATAAAAAAATACGAGCACAGCTAAAAAATAATTATACAAGTTTTAAAGATGTAAACTTTACTAAACAGGAAGTCTCTGATGTGATCAAATCCAATGCCAAAAAACAAGGCCCCAGGACCAGACAGGATAAATACTGAAATTATTGCAGCAATTAATTCTGTGATTCCAGACATAATTTGGGAAACATCTGTTTATGTCATTTTTCTGCTTAGGTCCTGCCATCCTCTCAGACCTTCTACTATGGCATATAAACTGACAGGCTCCTGTCAGACCTCTGTGGCAAGCAGCTGCTTGAGGGAGTATTTATTTATTTATTTTCCAGACTAGGTTTCTTCCCATCAGCGTGGAAAACAACACGAGTAATTCTTTTTAATAAACCTGGCAAACATCCAAGCATGGAAAAATCATTCAAACCAATATGCCTACTAAATCTTTAAGTAAAGTATTAGGTAAACTGATCACAAGGAGAATTTATTATCACCTTCATAAAACAAATAACTTAAATGCAGAGCAATATGATTCAGAACAGACAAATCGTGCAATTTGGCACTATACAAATTATAGAAGAAAATATATCCAACAAATTACATACAGCTATCATCTCATTGGATATTAGTGGTGCTTTTGATAAAGTTTTGTGGCAAGCAATCCTACAGGAATTAAGAAATAAAAATTGTCTGGAAAATATGTACAAATTGATAGAGAGCTATTTTTCAGAGAGAAGCATTATACATTTCAGCATAAGCAGAAGATCACAAGAGTATGCCCACAAGGCTCTTATTCAGATCCACTATACTGGAATTTAATAATGTATCAAGCTTTGTCATTGCCATATCCAGAGCAAGTCAAGGTAAAAGCATACGCAGACGATCTGCTCATCATCGTAGGTGGAAACACAAGATGCAAAATAGAAGAATTAAGAAAACAAGCTTTGGACAAGTTAACAGAATGGAGTATATAAAATAAACTGGAATTTAGCAAAGAAAAAAGTTAAGCCATGGTAATAGCTCGGCGGGGATGAATGACCCCCGACAGTCCACATTAAAGAAACGAACTGATAAAACATGTAACAGAATTAAAAATTCTAGAAGTCTTAGTAGATAATCATTTACATTTTTACAAGCATTTTCAGGCCTTAAGGGGTAGAATATCTGATGTAAGGTACAAACTAATGGGAATCTTAAGAGAATTATATGGCAAAAAAAGATGTCTATTCAAACAGATTTACAAGAGAAGCTTGGATAAAATAAATGTTTACAGACACAGAATACGGGAAAATAAAATTGACCAAGATAAAACATTACGCAAATGTATGTTTAGAGGTTGGATTGTTTTACCTCTGAGCAGCACATTTTTGCACACCATGGGCTAAATGGCCAGGTACCAAGGACCCCGAAGGCTCAGAGAAGGTTGGGGGAGGGGACCCACTGGAACAGTTGTTGGGAGACAGATGGTAGCCTCCCATCAAGGCCATCCAGCGTGTTCTTTAACGTTGTTAATTGAGTAGTTTTACCTCTGAGCGGCACTTTTTTATGCACACCATGGGCTAAATGGCCAGGTCACAAGGACCCCGAAGGCTCAGAGAAGGTTGGGGGAGGGGACCCACTGGAACAGCTGTTGGGAGACAGATGGTAGCCTCCCGTCAAGGCCATCCAGCATGTTCTTTAACGTGCACAGGGTATGGCTCTCCCGCACACAGGACACGGGGCCACTGCTTAATTTCCCATCCGACGGACAGTGGCCTTTCCAAGCCCATCGGTGTCCCCTACTGGCCGTGGGCAGGGAATTTTGCAGAGATAAATCTCAACGCTGACTCAGCTAGAACTTGCAGATTACGAGACTGGCACGCTATTGACTGAGCCACCCCCGCCCCTATGTTTAGAGGAGAATGAAGATACCAATGACAAAGAAATTCAAACTGAAAATGTTCCCTCACTCAGTAATACAATAGCATCCACTAAGTATTTTGATAAATTATGGCCAAATGCTTTTATCATAATTCTATTTTTTTTTAGGGATATTGGATGCTGCTGATATTCTCTGTGAACTGACAATGCCAAAAGTAAGAACTCACTAATTTTTGCCTACATATATATATGTTTTTTTTAGCAGTGTGTGAAATATAATTTCCTACGTATCTAATAGTAACAAAAGCCCTGCATGATAAATTGTTGAAAATATTTCCTTTTAAGTTTTCCAATATTATGCAAATGCCATCTTCAGGTATTAGAATATTAAAACAATAATAATAACGTAAAACACTTTCAATAAAAAATGAAAACAATTATTCTTCTGCTGTATTTCATTTTAAATATTTTTCCTTCAATTATTCATATTCCTGAAGATGACAAAAAATTAGAAATTTTTTTTTGAAGATTAATCATTCAAGGAGTGAGAATTTTTGTTTTGTCATTAGCTCACATAAGGAGTTAAGAGTATTTTATTTAGTTATTAATATTTTACTCTGATTAAAAATGTTTCATTTTGCATATCTGAAAAGTTTAATTAGACACAAAATAATTTTATAAAGTAAAAGTTAACGTTATTAAAATTTAATAATAATTGTAATTTGATGAATTCATTCTTGAACATTAGTTATCAGGAGGTCATTGGCTCACATTCCACCCAGCTCAAGACATTTTTGAGTTTGACTTTCGAGAATGCTTTCATCAAATTTTGATTGAATCAACTTCAAATCTTGTTAATAATCCACTGTTAATTAGAACGAGTATAAAAAATTGAACAATATTTTTTAAAGTGAAATTGTTTCAAATTATATACACTTTTTTTTACAGGAGCCAATAAATAGTTATGACAATACAAAACCATATCTTTTTCCTTGGTTGTCAGAAAGAAAGTCTGATGCAGGAAAAAGTGCCTTTAAATGGTTTGACATTGGTTCTCGATTTTTCAAGGTCTTCTTCCAGGTGAGTTATGTAAATGATGAAATAAAAACTTGTATATACTGGGGCCTTCACAAGATCTACTTTCTCTATTTTTACATAGCCATATTCTACCCCAATTTCCACACATAAAATGTTTGTTTATTGAATGCCAATAAAGGTTAAAGAAATCATCATCAACATCATCCTCAAGCAGCCATGGGCTACGGAGGTCTAACCAGACCGTGCAATTTAGTTCTCCAATCAAGTCTATCCTGAGCTACATCTACTGCATCTGGCCACTGCACACCAATTCTAACAAGGTCCTGTTTGACATTGTCTGTCCACCGCATCCTAGGTCTCCCCTTCTTTCTGAGGCCTTTAGGCACACTGTTCATAACCCTATTCGCCAATCTATAATTTTTCATACGGGCAACATGGCCAAACCAACGGAGTCTCTCTCTGCACAATATGCTGCTTAAAGGAGGTTGCAAACTCCTTTGCCTAACCTCATCATTAGTTACAAAGTTGAACCACCTAATGCCCAAGATACTGCGTAAGCATCTGGAATCAAAAGCATCTAGTTTCCTGTTATCTTGTTTACAAAGTGTCCAAGTTTCACTACCATAACTAACCCTAGAAAGAACCAAACTATTATACAGCCTAATTTCAGTCTTTAGGTGTATACGCCTATTTCTCCACACTCTCGATAGATTCTTGAAAGTCCCGGCAGCAATCCCTATTCGTCTGTTAATCTCATGCCGCACATCACCATTATCTGTTATATAGCTCCCAAGAAAATTAAACTGTGACACCTTCTCAAGCCTGCAACCATTCAGATTAACTGAATCACAGCCTGCCTGACCAATTTTCATCACTTTAGTTTTCTCTCTGTTTATAACCAAACCTACTCTACTACCAGTCTCATCAACAGCTCGAATGAAAGAGTTCATCTCATCAACATCATTTGCCAAAAGGGCTAAATCATCAGCATAATCTAAATCAGAAACTTTCGTACCTCCAGCCCATTTAAGGCCAAAATCTTTCCCTTGAAGTGAATTTCGCATAACATAATCAATAACCAAACTAAAGAGAAAAGGAGACAAAATGCACCCTTGTCGAACACCAGAAGTAATGTTAAACCAATTGCTACAAGCCTTACCAACTCTCACACACGACTCAGTGTGTGAGCTATTGTTATTATAGAGAGCTTTCATTATGTTAACTAACTTGTCTGGTATACCATATGATTTCACAATCAACCACAAATTATGGCGATCAACAGAGTCGAAAGCCTTTTATCACAAGAACTGCGATCACCTTTTTTGAAAATAGGGATAACAATAGCTCTGGTAAAATACTTAGGAACCATGCCTTTATCATAAAAGATATTCAGAATTTCAGCCATCCAAGTGGTAACCGAAACATTCCCAGCTCTAAGCATTTCTGTAGTAATTTCATCTACCCCTGGGGATTTATGAAGTTTAAGTTTAGAAACAGCCAAAATAACTTCAGATTGTGTTATAGGGCCAACATTAAAGCTACCAATGCATCTATCATCATTGCAAACAATGGGAATAAAACTAACCGCATTGTTTAGAATATCACTGAAATGCTCAGCCCACCTAGCCATGACAGAATCCTCACCTTCTATAACCTTACCTTGTTTATCCTTCAATCCCTGTATACCTGTCCGTTTTCTACCACACAAAACATTAACTATCTGGTACAGCTCTCTGCTGTTGTGCTGTCTAACTGCTTCCTCGGCTTTGTCAGCCAAACCATCAAGCCAAAGATTCTTATCAGCAGCTAACTGATCTTTTACACGTTTATTAAGTTCTCTGTAATGCTTTCTATTAGGACTAGTAGGGTATTGATTAAGGACATTCCTGCAGTTCTTTCTTTCCGAAATAAGTTCAAGTGCCTTATCACTCAGATAATTCTGTCTCTTCTGCTCCTTTTTTCCTAAAAAAGTACTGTTAGTGTCCAAAAAAGCCTGTTTAAAATGATCCCATTCTTCCTCAACTTCAGTAGTAAGCATACCATGACTGTCATAATGACTAAGTAACCTATCATGGTAAGCTTTGGCTATAACTGGGTCTTTCAAAGCTTCAGTATTAAAAACAAATTTTTTAACCATAGCACAACACTTTTTAAGTTTAAGTTGCAAGACACTTTTAACAAGGTAATGGTCAGATCCAATTTCAGCTCCCCTATATGCCCTGGTATTCCTAACAGAACTAGCCCATTTGCTGTTAATTAATATCTAATCAATCATATTCCTATTCAGCCCATGAGGTGAAATCCATGTGTACTTATGTATGCCGCGGTGTTTGTAATATGTATTAGTTATTCTGAAACCATTGAGTTTACTTACCTGCAGGAGACGTTGCCCATTGCCGCTACCAATACCAAAAAGGCCTATTACTCCTCCCCAAAGGTCAGAGTCAGTACCAACTTTGGCATTGAAGTCACCAAGAACAAGGGTAATATCTCCTTTCTTGACAGAATTCAAAATATCCTGAAGTTGTTCATAAAACCTATCCTTCTCATCCTCTTCGGCATCCTCAGTGGGGGCATAACAGCAGATAACATTCAGGTCTTTAACGCTTGTCTGAAATTTTGCTGTAAGAAACCTTTCATTAATGCACTCGTATCCTAGAAGAGCATCACTAGCGTGTCTGCTGAGAAACAGACCCACGCCTTGGTGATGCTTATTGTCGTCCCTCCCTGAAAAGAGAAATTTAACATTGTTTTTAAGAATCTGACCTTTATCTGTCCATCTGGTCTCTTGCAAGCCGAGAATATCTAAATTATAATGGTGGAATTCTTGTGTGAGGACATCAAGAGAAAAAGCTCTGTGCAGAGTCCTCACATTCCAACTACCTATGGAGAGAAAATGGTTAGTAGGATGTTTAAAGAAACTATGTTTATTGAGAGAGGGAATGCCGACAATATCAAACAGCCCCCTAATTGCAGACATGTGGCAAAGACCCGTTCTCCCACCACTAAAGGCTGAAGCCATCTACACTGGAAGACTTCCTCCAATGTAGAATTTGACAATGCCAATAGAAGCAAAGAGTTCAGGTGCCTGCAATGACCTCTGCTCAGGATTATCCACCAGCTGATAAACATATCCTGCGAATCTATTCACTTGGGGCTGTCAACTCACAAACAAACAGAAAACACAGCGGAAGATTTTCCCTCCACAGAAGCCCACCAGTGCAGCAAAATCAGGATCCATAATCAAGCTCAGAGCCATATATCTGTCCAGTTCAGTGGGTTATATGGTCAACACCAGGACCTGTGTGGTTGACCACTCCTCAGCAGGGTAGAAAAAAAAAGAAAAGTAGCCATAGTTGTCCAGATCAGTAGGCCACACTAATCTGGCAGCCCTCCCCTTCCGTTCACTTCCACAAGAGTATCTCTTTTGAAAGGTACTAACGGTCTGCACCACGAGAAGGTGGGGTCGGACATTAGGTGCTAGGCCTGGCCGGTTCTATGCATCATCACAGGGGATTGGTGCATAGCTCTCCTTCCAAAAAAAGAAATTTTCTTAAATTTTCTAAATTTTTGTTAATTTTTCTAAAATTTCTAATTTTTTTTAATTTTCTTAAAGAAATAGATGAATAAAATTAATATGTTCAATATGTTTTAAAAGAAATATAGGAATTAACAATTAAACATGTAAAACAGATAAACATACATTAATTTGAAATGTGTCATTATTAATTCTTTTGTTTGCAATTGATCTAAAGTTATTATATGATTGATAATAATCTACCTCTTTGGCACTCTTGATATAAGTTATATAGGCTAAAAAGGAACTTGCATATAAATGAAAATAATTTATGCATTTTAAATTGGTATCCCGTGGCCGAGTGGTTATTATGCTTGGCTACTGATCTAAGGGATCTGGGTTCAAGCCTCAGCTAACGCAGGCTGTTTGTATTGTTTTTCTGACAGTATCCTCACAGACCTCATATAAACTGACAGGCTCCTGTCAGACCTCTGTGGCAAGCAGCTGATTGAGGAAGTATTTATTTTTTATTTATACTTAGCACTGATCTGCGTTGCTCATAACAATATCGTTTAGAACAGTATCAACAGAAGCAGCTTTAGTCTGGGAGGATTAATTCCCAACCATTTGAAGGCATTGGAAGAATTTAACTTATTTAAGCTCACAGCAGTAAAGAGTAACATAACATTCCTAAATAAACACATGAATGCCCAGGAAATAGCTCAGGAGAACATTGGAGGGTACACCCATCATGCAAAATAATAGCTCCCCATGACAAAGAGTTACCGACAGAAATAGGACTAGAAATATATAAAGATGGGTCAAAAGAAGAAGAAAAAATAGAAGCAGTATACATCATCTAATTATCAAGCAGAAACTTCTGCCATTTTGAAAGCCCTTGATTATGTCTTACAGATGAGAGAAGGAGGGGATATTGATCTATACAATGACTCCCTCTCAAACCTTCAGGCCTTAGGAAGCAGCAACAGCAGAGACAGGATACTAAATGAAATCAAAAGAAAATATGTCAGGATCAATAACTCAAGAAATATCAAACTACACTGGATCAGGGATCACATTGGCTGAGATGGCAAAAAAGCTAGCAGACAGGAATGCAAAAATAGCTAGCAAATTAGAAAATGTAATGAATTCAGTTTCCCTACCACTAAGCTACGTGAAAAATAAATTTAGGAAGAAAGTAATGGGAGAATGGCAAAATATATGGAACGCCAGCCACAAGGGAAGAGCACTCTATGAGTTCTTTAAAGAAGTAAAAGAATCAAATAATTACTATAATTTTTATGCCAATCAATTTGTGACAGGAGATGGGAAATTTCCCAAGTATTTCATAAGAATAGGACCAGCAGAGAATTCCTTCTGTCAATGCAGTACAGAGGGTGACAACAAACATTATCTTTTCAAATGTAACTTATTGAATCTGAAGTATGAACTGAAGAACATCAATCAAGATATTCAAGATTACTCAAGCAGAACAAGCCAAGAAAATTTAAAAATCATATCCAATACCCACGAAGACAATTTTAGAGCACTATAAAGACCTCTCTGGCAAAACACATAAAACAATTTCATTCATAGTGGCATGAAGGTCTCTGGACATAAAGGCATTTCGAAGGTAGGTCGGGATCTCAGACCAAGACTCCGAACTCTCTTCCTATCTCTTTATGTATAAAAAACAACAAAATATATATATATATATAAAAAAGTAAAATATTATTTCAAAAATATAGCATATTTCTATGCCTGTGTTCACTGTGTTTGTGTTTATGCATGTCTGATATTTTTTCTATGCCTGTGTTCACTGTGTTTGTGTTTATGAATGTCTGATTTTTTTTCTGTGTTTGTGTTGTCCATTATAAAAAAAAAAACAAAAAAAAAAAACTAAAATGTTCACTAAAATAACAAAAATATCTCTTGGTATTGTGAATGTTCGTAAATCTGTGCAGTGTCAGTATATATGTTTTGTTTGTCTAATTATTTTTTTTTAGTGCATAATAATGTGTTTTTTTTTGTTGTTTTTTTGTTAACTGTATATAGTCACAGTTATTTTAATTTTGATCTTTATTTTATTATGTATGCTCCCTTCTTTCCTTTCCTCAGTTTGTCCTTTCTCTGCCAATTCCCTTAATAGATTCAAACCCTGACCCTCAGCCCATTATCAACTCATGTCGTACACTCCCCCCCCCCCAATTTTCCTCTCCAGTCCTCATCCTACTGACTCCTTTTTCTGCAGCCCCCCCCCCCACATTTTCTGCAAGCCTGCTTGCTTCCGTTAGATGATCCCAATGACATATGTTGTCTCCGACCCTGACTTTGACCTTTAAGTCTCTGATCTGCACTTTCGCTGTTTTCCAGACAGGAGTGGCACTTAGGCTTGTCAAAAACCCTTGCTTCAGGCAGAGGTCGAATCGATGGACACTGACTTTCTATCTACCCGTACTTTGCACACAGAATGGGAGATTCTTTTCAACATTCTACAAATTACCCAGCTCTTCGCTATAAGAAATTCGCTTCTATATAGGCGAGCCCAATTCCTAGCAAGAATATATATTTCTCCTAACTTCCCTATTTAGGCACAGTTTAAATTCACAGATCATTTTTTTTATTATTACACGTTACTTACATGAACCTCTGATTAAGTGTTTTAAATCTCTGCTCATTTCTGTTTTATTTTTATTTTTTTCTCCTTATGTTTATTATCTTACTCTTTTATTCTGTACCTGTTAATCACTAGCTGTACTTTTTTAGCTGTATTTTAAATTCCTGCATATCTATGCTCTTTTTTTTTCTTCCCCTTATTTATTACTATTGGAACCATTCTTGACAAGAATCTATCATAGCCACTCTTCACAAGACAACCTACCAGACTAGTATTGATAAGACTCCTATCAGAACCACTCTTGACAAGAATCTATCAAAACCACTCTTGACAAGAATCTATCAAAACCACTCTTGACAAGACTCCTATCTTACCATTCTTGACAAGACTACTATCAAACAAGTATTGACAAGACTTCTATCGGAACCACTTGACAAGTTGGTTGGTTGGGGTTTAATGGCACATCAGCAACTAAGACCATAATGTGCCGGACAAGACAAACAGTAAAAAACAGATAAAAAACATGAAAACCCCCCTCCAAAGTTAAATCAACATGTAAATTTGGTTGGTTGGTTGTATGGGTTTTATTTTTTGGCACAACAGCAACAAGGCTATATTGCACCAAACAATAACAAATAAAGGGATAAAAGTCAGGGAACCTACAACCAAAGTTAAAATTGACAATAACAAAATGGCACAAAAAAGATCAGTATAAAAAAGAATAAAAAAGATCAAGTGTATAAGTCAACAATAAAATGGATGCATAAGACCAACTGGAAATCACAAACAAGTAAAATCTAGAAAACATAGTAAAAATCATATACGTGTAAAATAACCAGTAAAATGTAAAAATTCGAAAACAGGAGTTAAAAGTGATTCATCAAATAAAAGATGTTTGAGTATAAGGGGTTCGGACATAAAATCATGAAAGGTAAAAAATAAACATCTGTCAAAGTTAAGAGCTGGACAAGAGATTAAAATATGCTTAATGGTTAAAATGGTGTCACAAAACTTGCACTTAGGTTCGTCATCTGCCTGCAGAAGAAAAGTGTGTGTAATAAATGAATGACCTAAGCGGAGCCAAGCAAATACAACTTCCTCCTTGCGATTCCTGTGAAAACAAGACTGTCACGGTTTGATAATGGGCTTGATCTCCAAAAGCTTGTTACCAACCTGTTCAGACCAAGATCTATGCCACTGTGCCCAGAGGTTGATGGAAAAATGCTGCCAGAAGTCCAAGTATGGAACTGGCAGCAGAGAGTCTGAGAGGGGAATGGCTGACCTGGCAGCAGCATCTGCCAAGTCATTGCCCCTGATCCCGACATCCCAGGCACCCAACAGAAGAGAACAGTGGTGGTGGCTGCCAGACAATGGAGCTGCTTGCGGATCTTGGAGAGAATAGGGTGAGGCCGATGCCTCACTGAGATAAAGCCTGTGGCGAGTTAAGCGAGTTGGTGTAAAGCACACACCGACGATGATGCTTAGCTGCTATGTGGTCCAAAGCAATATTGATAGCTTGCAACTCTGCAACATGTAAAGGTGATAAAATACAACACAAAAGACAATAAATATAGAGAATGTAAAAGATCAACAAGTATAAAACCAGGAAAATAACGGGTGTAGAAGACCCATGTAAAAAATAACGTGTAAAAGATTACAACCGGTTAAAATAGCCACAATAACGTAAAAATTCAAAGACAGGAGTTAAAAGCAATTAATTCAATAAAAGATGTGTGAGTCTAACAGGCTCGGACATAAAATCATGAAAAGTAAAAACAAGATGTCTCTAAATGTTAAATGCAGCATAACGGATTAAAATGTGTTTAATAGTCAAAATGGTGTCACAAAACTCGCACATGGGTTTGTTGCCCATCTGTAGAAGAAACGAATGAGTAATAAATGAATGACCGAAGCGCAGCAAGTACAACTTCCTCCTTGCGATTCCTGCAGTAACATGACTACCATGGTTTGACGATAGGTTTGATCTCAAAGAGCTTGTTTATAAGCTGTTCTGAATGAGATCTCTTCCACAGTGCCCAGAGCTCGATCGTAAAATGCTGCTGGTAATCCAGAAGTGGAACCAGCAATGGAGAGCCGGACAGGGATGTGGCTGACTTGGCAGCAGCATCTGCCAAGTCATTGCCCCTGATCTCAACATGCCCGGGCAGCCAACTGATGAGAACAGTGGTGGTGGCTGCCAGATGGTGGCACTGCTAGCGGATCTTCATGAGAACATGGTGAGGCCGATGCCTCACTGAGATCAAAGCCTGTAGTGAGCTAAGCAAGTCAGTGTAAAGCACACACTGACAGCATACAACTCTGCAGTGAAGATGGAACACTGCTGTGGGATCTGGTCTGCAATGATTACATCACAGCAGACCATGGTTGATCCCACAGATGTACCGGACTTCGAGACATCTGTGAAGACGGGCAAGAAGTTCGGGTGCGCAGCACGATGGCTGGTAAAGAGCTGCTGATACACACAGTCGGGTGTAAAGGCCTTACCCGTCCTGCAAAGAGAGAAATCACAGAAAGGGGAAACAGCAAGTCAAGGTGGAAGTGGCTCGGCTGTCGACTGTGCGATGCTATTGAGATTGGTGTTAATGTCTCGTAGGTAACCTTGGGCATGCAAACCGAAAGGACGAATGGCAGTTGGCCGATTCTGGTATAAGATTTCCCCCCGGGCACTGAAAACACAGTCCCAAGTGGGATGGACTGGCAGGGATTGCAATTTTGCTGCATACTGTAGAGACAACTGCTGACGGTGAATAGATAAAGATGATTCATCAGTCTTAACATAGACTGTGGACTGGTGAAGTGCGGAAGGCCCTCATGCAGACATGGAGGACCTGATGGTGTAAAGTGCCCAGCACCTTCACCACCGAATCCCAGGCAGAGTCGTACACCTGGAATCTGTAGTCCAGTTTCGACCGGACAAGTGCACAGTAGAGAGGGAACAAAGAACATTGTTCTGTCTCCCAAGAAAGGGGCAAGAGGACCTTGAAGATGTTCAATGCCACGTGCACTTGGAACTGAGATGTCAAATATGAGGCAAAAAGGGCAAAGTTGAGACCGAGAAATTTGGTCTTCACTACAACTGGAATGATGTTACCCCCGAGCTGCAGCTCGAGGCCCAGATGCAGATTATGCTTGCAGCAAAAGTGCACACATGTTGTCTTCTGTGGAGAGAACCGAAACCCATTGGCCATCACCCAAACCAAGAGATTGTTCAGGGCAGTTTGCAGTTGTCATTCAATGACTCTCATGCTGGACGAGGAGCAAAAGATGCTAAAGTCGTTAACATAGAGGGCATTGCCATGTAATGGATTTAACTTGACAGTGAAAAGCGTAACACTCAGTATGCAGCCTTGTGGCACCCCTTGTTCTTGTGGGAAAGGTCATGACAGAGTGTTGCCGACACGAACTCAATAATTAAGTGATAATAAAAAATTTACAATGAAGATTGGCAAGTGTCCTCGCAAGCCAAAGCTGTGAAGGTCACAAGGAATGCCGAATCTCCATCCTGTGTCATATGCTTTTTCAATATCCAAGAAAATTGACACCAGATTCTCTCGAAAGTAAAACGGAATTTCTGATCGCCGATTCGAGGCGGATCAGGTGGTCTAAAGTAGACCTGTGCCTGCCAAAGCCACACTGTATGTTGGAAAGAAGACCGTGATGTTCCAAATACCAGGCCAGCCTGGCATTTACCATTCTTTCCAACACCTTGCAGATGAAGCTCGTCAATGCAACTGGATGATAATTTGAAGGAATCTTGGGATCTTAGCCTGGCTTAGGGAATCCAAGACAATGTCCTCCCGCCAGGAGTCCGGACACTGCTCCTTGATGAAAATGCAGTTGAAGAGTCGGAGCATCCGATCCTTACTAGATGGTGAGAGATGTTGGTGTATTGCACAATGACAGCGGATGCACGAGATGTGTGCAGAGCAAGGCGAAGCTCTTCCGCTGTGAATGACCTGTTATAAGACTCCAGGCCATTTGAATGGGAAGACAGCATAGAGAATTCAGCCTTGCTCTTCTGGGTCAGAAACTCAGGGGAGTAGGAGAATAAAGAAGAGATGAAAGAGAATGACTCCTTCAGAGTGTCACCAATTGCTCAAGGATTAGCAATTGCCTGTCCAGTGTGCTCCAGGATCGATAATGAGTGGGACGTCCTTCTGGCACTGGACAAAACGAGCTTTTCCCCTGGGCATTTGAATGCTTCAAGGTTGGAGGATATCGGATATCTCCAAAACACCCCCAAGCCTTGTTCTGAGCCTTACGAGCTGCGGTGCAGTCGGGATTCCAGCATGGTTTTGGAAACAGTAGAAACTGAGTAGAGGTCTGGTACAGGCAGATCATGGATGATGCAGTCCGTCATCTCCACCACTGCAACATTGGCTTCTGGCTGACAGAGTGGTCATCGAGTTCAGAAAACAGCTAGAAACCACTCCAGTCAGCCCGATCAAGCCTCCAACGGGATACACATGAAGGGCTGCAAGGCTTCCCGTGAGAGATGGTGCACAGCACGGAGAGGTGATCGCTTCCATATGGATTGTCCTCGACCTCCTATGAAAAGAGTGGAAGAATCGAGGAGGAGCAGATGGTGAGATCAATGGCAGTAAAAGTGCAGGTTGAGGAGTGGAAATATGTACTGACACCGATGTTTAACAGGGAGAGTGAAGGATTCATGAGCCACTGCTCCAGGCCCCTCCCCTCCCCTCCTGTTGGTGTCAGCACTTACCCAGAGTGGACTGTGTTCGTTAAAATCCCCCATGATGAGGAAGGGAGACGGCAACTGTGAGACGAGGTCATCAAGGATAGAACAGACAGTCAACGAAAATCCCACAAAGAGGCATATGAAAACCGCCTCTAAGTTTGTGGTGAAGGAAATGACCTGGATTGGAGAATGGTTGCTCATGAGGATGGCGACACCCTCACAAGCTGGACCATCTCCATCCCAGTCCTAGCAAACCAGAGAGAAGTGCCAGATAATGGGATCATTGGCTGTCTGCAAGAATGTCTCCTGTAGGCACATGCAGATGGGTTTGTGTCCCCTCCGGAGGACCTTGATGTCATCAATATTCCTCTGGAACCCACGACAGTTCCATTGTAGGAATGTGGCCATCTTGGGTCTTGGAAGAATTGGCAGACAACTTTCTATTTATTTTAACCGTCGCCAGTGACAGTTTTGGAAAAATGGGGCTGTGTCCATGTCCTCGGAGTTGTCTGAGTGACACGGATGAGACGCTGAACGAGGAGTTAAAATTTTATTTTTCGGCCCCAGCATGGGCTCGGAAGGTCTTGCTGTCTATAGGTGGGCTGGAGGAGGAGGCCTTCCAGAGGTGGAAGACAGATGCAGGATTAGTAACCAGAGTCAATGTCAAGATTGACACCGACTTTGGCTTCGCCTGGGTCAAGAGGTATTTGGCAGCAGGTGAGAAAGATTCAGCAGGTGGTACACTGATGTCAGTCTGCACCATTACAGAAGCCATCTTAACGTTGGGCTTTCCGACAACTGCACTGGCATAGGAGACCTTTCCAGGTGGGGCCAAACTTTTCGCCTCTGCACAAGAGATGTTGTTTAAGGTGAGACAACAGCTGCACAAGAGATGTTGTTCCCCGTGACAGACAGGCTCCCCAATGGCAAAACAGCCAAAGGGAACCCCACCCCTCATGAGCTGGGGAGAAAAGACAGGAACCGACGAGCAACTGCCAGGATCCTCCTTTCCAGGGACACGGGTCTCCGTGCATGGCAAGCATGCGGGTGAGCATTCAGGACCCTGTGAAGGTACCCAAGCCAACGGAACCTTCACAGTGTGATCTGAGCGCTGATCCCACTATGTGCCAGACTTCTTGCCTGTCATCACAGATGGCTCGAAGTTCAGGTACTCAGCACAATAGTAGGCAAAGAGTTGCAGGTACACAGTCAAGTGTAAAGGCCTTTCCCGTCCTGCACAAGGAAAAATCACAAGAGGAAACAGTGAGTCATGCTGGGAGTGACTCTATTGTCAACTGTGCAACACTATCGAGACTGGTGTTGATGTCTCTGAGGTAGCCTCAGACTCACAAACCAAAAGGGCAATGGCAGTTGGCCGATTAGTGTAAAGCATTTCCCACTTTGGACTGAAAATGCAGTCCCATGGACTGCATTTTCAGGCTGGCAGGGCAGGGATGGCTGGGCAGGGATCGCAATTTAGATGAGTATTACAGGGAAAACTGCTGACAGCAAAGAGATAACAATGGTTTGTCGGTCTCAATGTAAAGACTCTGGTGAGGTGCAGAAGGCTCCTGTGAAAACATAAAGGGCCTGATGATGGAGGGGATCCAGCATCTTCATCACCGAACGCTGGGTGGAGTCATACTCCTGGGATCCATAGTCCAGTTTCGACTGGACAAGCACACGGTACAGGCAGAGCAGAGAACATCAGTCAGCTCCCAAGGAGAGGACCTTGATGATGTTCAACACCCATGTGCACTTGGACCTGAGATGACGTGTGATAAAAAGGTCAATTTCCGATCGAAGATGACACCGAGAAACTTGGTCTGCACCATAACTGGAATGATGTTACCACCGAGCTGTAGCTCGGAATCCAGATGAAGATTCTGCTTGTGGCAAACGTGCAGGCAAGCGGTCTTCTGTGGGGAGAATTGAAACCTGTTGTCCAAACTGTAAGATTGTTCAGGGCAATTTGCAGTTGCCTTTCAATGACCCTCTTGATGGATGAAGAGCAAAAGATGCTAAAATCATCAACATAGAGGGCCGCTGCCTACAGATGGAGGAAGTCATCTAGTAATAAAATTAGTCTTGACAGCAAAAAGCGTAACACTCAGAATGTAGCCTTGTGGCACCCCCCGTTCTAGGTGATACGGCCACAACAGAGTGTTGCCAACACAGACACGAAAAGAACGTGCAGATCGGAATGTGACCTCTCAAGCCGAAGCTATGGAGACTCATGGTGAGAGATGTTGGAGCATGAGATTGTGAACATTGTCTGGCCCAATATCAGATGCACGAGAGGTGTGCAGAGTAATGCAAAGCTCCTCTGCTGTGAATGGCCTGTTGTAAAGCTCCAGGCCATTTTGAGTGGAAGGACAGTGGAGAGCATTACACCTTGCTCTTCTGGGTCAGAAACTCGGAAGAGTAAGAAGAGATGGAGGAGACTGACTTCCCCAGAGTGTTGGCAATTGCTTTGGGATCAGCAATTGCCTGTCCATTGTGCTCCAGGATCGATAACAGGTGGGACGTGTAGTTCCCACCCGTCTTCCGGACCATATCCCACACAACCTTAGAACTGGTCGTATGAGTGATAGAAGACTATATTTGATCCAAGATTTCTTCTGGCTCTGGCGCCGGACAAAATGAGCTTTCACCCTGGCACATTTGAACGTTTCAAGGTTAGGGGACGTCGGATATCTCTGAAACACCCCCTAAACCTTGTTCTGAGCCTTACGAGCTATGGTGCAATCTGGATTTCACCACGGTTTCGGAAAATGAGGAAACTGTGTCGAAGTTTGAGGAATTGTTGATACATCTGTATCTATGATGCAGTCCGTTATCTCCGCTACTGCCACATTGATTGGCTCCTGGCTGATAGTGGTTATCGAGCCCAGAGAGCAGCTCAAAACCACTCTAGTCAGCCGATCAAGCCTCCACCATGAGACGAGTTAAGGGCTGCAACCCCCCCCCCCCCCGGGTGGGAAATGGTACATACCACAAAGAAGTCATTGATTCCGTAACAGTTGTCCTTGACCTCCAACGTAAAGAGTGGAAAGATCAAAGAGGAGGAGATGGTGCGGTCAATGCAGTAAATGTGTGCCCATGTAAAAGGGTTGGGGAGTGAAAGTATGTATTGACACTAGTGTTCAATGAGGAGAGTGAAGGATCCAGGAACCATTGCTCCAGGACCCCACCCCTCCCATTGGTGTCAGCACTGCCCCAAAATAGACTGTGTCCATTGAAGTCCCCCATGAGGAAGGAGGAGGGCAGCAGCGAGATGAGATCAAGATCTTTCTGGAAGATATACAGAGCAGACAGTCAGTCAGTGAGAACCCAACGAAGAGGTGGATAGCTACCGCCTCCAAGTTGGTGGTGAAGGGTGAGACCTGGAATGCATAATGGTTGCTCACGAGGATGGTGACCCACCAAGCTGAACCATCTTCATCCTGGTCCTGGCAAACTACTGAAAAGTGCTGGATATTGGGATCTGTGACTGGCTGCAAGTATGTCTTTTTGCAGGCACATACAGATGGACTGGTGTACCTGTAGGAGGGCCTTGATATTGTTGGGTTGTTTTACCTCTGAGCGGCACTTCTTTGCACACCATGGGTTAAATGGCCAGGTCACATGGACCTGAAAGCTAAGGTTGGTGGAGGGGACCAACTGGAACAGCTTTTGGAGACGGATGGTAGCCTCCCGTCAAGGCCATCCAGCATGTTCTTTAACGTGCACAGGGTATGGCTCTCCCGCACACAGGACACGAGGCCACTGCTTAATTTCCCATCCGACGGACAGTGGCCTTTCCAAGCCCATCGGTGTCCCCTACTGACTGTGGGCAGGGTGGGGAATTTTGCAGAGATAAATCTCAATGCTGACCCAGCTGGGATTTGAACCTGGGAACTACAGATTACGAGCCTGGCGCTACCAACTGAGCCCCCCTTGATGTTGTCAAGATTGCTCTGGAATCCATGACAATTCCATTATAGGAGTGTGGCCATCTCAGGACTTAGAAGAGAGGGTGGACAATGAATTCCTATTCAACTATACTGCCACAGAGGACAGTTTAGTGAATAGGGGATGGTCTGTATCCCTGTCCTCGGAATCAACCAAGGGACATAGATCTGTTACCGCCTTTAGTGGAGGAAGTAAAATTTTATTTTTTGGCCTTGGTGAGGGTCCCTTTGGTTTGGAATGTCTAGCTGTATGAGGACGGGAAAGAGCCCTTTCAGTGGTGGAAGTGGAGTAGCAGGTATGGAAACCAGAGTTGATGTCAAAGTCGACACCAATGTATGTTTTGCCTGCATCAGGAGGTATTTCGCTGCAGGCGAGAAATATTCAGTAGTGGTACACTGATATCTGTCTGTTCCACCACCAAAATCATTGGAATGATGGGCTTCCCAATGACAGCACATGCAATATGGCACCTTGCCAGGTGGGGTGGGCAATACAGCTAGCTTTCTTGCTTCATGATGTTATTTATTGTTTTATGGCATTGCACCTCCTTTTCTTCCTTCTACCTTGGAGGTCATGGGAATATGCTGGATGGTTGCCACTATAGTTCATACAGCTTGTCTTTTCTGCTGGGCAGTCAACCTTTTTGGCGGTCCCTTCAAATTTGTTATAAGTGGGTTCAACTGTATTTATATTCTCAGAGCTTTCTATTATCTATTACATATATATTAAAGAGTATCAGTTTCACATCAAGAATTCCTCTTAAACAGTAGGAGTAAGGAAGACGAAATTCAGTATAATAGCTTTCTCTTATGATTTAAAGCAAATAATATTTGGTCTCTCAACATCCCACCCCCCCCCCCCTCCAAAAAATTCTGAGGAATAACTTCTAAGCAGATCTTATCCTAATTATTCTATATTTTCTCCTAAGAGGTAACATAGATTAATTAAATTTGGCATACAGCTTCCTCTTATCATAAAGCAATTTGAGAGTCTGGTCTCTCCACATTTTAACCCCAACAAATATCACCTAAGTGAAAAGAGCTAAGACAACCAAATGTGTCACACAGCTTCTCTTATTGTAACTGAGAGCAAACTAAGGGTTTCACCCTGAGTCATAGATGTCTTCCCTCCTCCCTCATCAAAAACATCTAAACTGTAAGAGTTGGGTTGTGTTACTTCTGTACGGCACTTTTTTGCATAGGCTAAATGGCCAGGTCACAAGAACCCCAATGGCTCAGAGAATGTTGGGGGAGGGGAGTCAATAGATAGCTGTTAGGAGACAGATGGTATCCTCCTGTCAAGACAATACAGAGTGTTCTTTAATGTACAAAGGGTAAGGCTCTCCTGCACATGGGGCAATTGTAAGAGATAACACCAATAGTGCCGAAACTAGGAATTCTAGTGCCTGGTGCAAAAATTTTGCATCCCTTCTTCCTATAGTTAGTTAATCAATATAGATTTGTTGACTAGTAAAATTGTGCAATGCTGTGATAATACACTGGTGGAAATTTAAAAAAGAACACCCAGAAGGAATTCCTTTAGGAACATCATATTATATGTTAATAGTTAAGGGCAGCAGAAACCATGATCCAAGATTGAAAGTCATTGAATGAAATAATGACATCACTGAGGACGACAACATGCAAATGTACACAACACGCATTTAAGGACTAGGGAGTGAAGAAAGAAGTTATACATCTTGTGTTGTGTTGTTCAGTGCTATTTGAAGAAGCTATCATGCCTGGACAACGCAGGCACGCAACATTTGTTCAGTTAGTGGAGTTTGAGCGAGGTTGTATAGTGGATCTTCAGGAAGCAGGTTGGTCTTTTCATCAAATTGCACACTGCGTTGGACAAGAGGTATCGACAGTGGTACAATGGTGGCATTAATGTCCAGAAGATCATTCACACACTCGCAGACATGGTTCCGGGGAAGAGAGTTATGCATGCACAAGAGGACTGACATATCAGGAGGGCGGCAGTGGCAGAGCGGACGGCTATAGCATCACAAATTCAATCCTCTGTCATACCAAGGGTGTGTACGAAAACGATACGGAATCGTGTTTTGGAAGCAGGACTATGTACAAAAACGATACGCTATTGTCTTTTGGAAGCAGGACTGTGGTCACACGTCGCTGGCACAGTTACCACTGTCACCTCGTCACTGTCGAGCACATTTGCAGTAGTGTCAAGAACGAGTTCATTGGAGGAAAGAATGGTAGTCTGTGGTCTTCCGTGATGAAAGCAGATTCTGCTTAAGAGCGTCTGATGGTCGTTTACATGTCCGAAGGCGACAAGGTGAGTGGCTTCTTCCATCGTCCATCCGCCAGTGACACACAGGGCTGGCTGTGTGAACTGAGCATCATGGTGTATGGAGCAATTAGTTATCACTCTCGTACATGTCTGGTTTCGTACAGGGTATACTGAATAGCAATACTTATGTCAGCAACATCATACAGCCAGTCATCCTGCCATATTTGAGTGTAATCCCAAGTGCAATATTCCAGCAGGATAACGCCCACACACACTCTGCACAGGCAACTGAACATGCTCTTCCAGCAGTGCACCAACTCCCTTGACCAGCACAGCATGCTCTCCAGACTTGTCTCCAATCGAGTATGTCTGGGACCGGATCGGATCATGTCTGGAAGACTCTTCTGTGGACCGCAGCAGGCAATGATCATCGCCAAATTACACGTCCAAGTTGAAAGCACATGAAATGATATCCCCCAGCGTAATATTCCAGCATTTGTATGACCGATTGCATGCCAAATTGGAAGCTTGTATTGCTGCTCAAGGAGGTTCAACACCTTATTAAAATGTCATCATCATCATCCTCAAGCAGCCATGGGCTACAGAGGTCCAACCAGACCGTACAATTTAGTTCCCAAAGCAAGTCTGCCCTGCTACATCTGCTGCATCTGGCTACTGCACACCAATTCTAATAAGGTCCTGTTTGACATTGTCTGCCCAATGTAATACTCATTAAAAGGTAAAATAAATATTGAATCACTTCACATGTTAATGTGCAGCTATTAATTAAATAAATCTCAATCTCATTCTTTCAATTTCCACCAATGTAGTTACTGCCATTAGTTGCAACAGAAAATGGAGAAGTCATTTTATAACCAGGATGCAAAAATGCATTCGCCCACCCATCCAATGGCAAATTTAATTTTCTTGATTGGTTTGTTTCAAATCTAGGAAAAAATTAAACTTATAAAATATTTCCAGGGAAAGAACAGCATTGTTTCACCTATGAATATAGCATCATTAATTTCTTTTTAATGCACATAAAAGCAGGCCTAGCACCAATGTCATGCCCAATCTTCTAGTGGTGCAAACTGTTAGTATCTTTCAAGAGATATTCTCTTCTCAGAGGGAATGGAAGGTAAGAGCTGTCAGATGAGTGTGGCCACTTTTCTTTTTTCTGCCTTACTGAGAAGTAGTCAACTACACAGGGTCCTGGTGCTGACCATTTATACCCACTGTACCAGTTCATGGCTTTGAGCTTGATTATTACTTGCTACATACAAACATTTAAATGGCAATTTCTATTTTTTTTAAATTGAAGTTTTTTGTTTCGTACAAAAGATGTCTATGTTCGTCAGGGACCTTAGATGGGTGAAGTATCTGACCCTTACCTGTCCATCTGGTTTCTTGCACACCCAGAATATTTAGGTTATAATGCTGAAATTCCTGCATGAGGATCTCAAGAGAATAATCTCTACGTAACGTCCTCACATTCCACGTACCTGAAGAGAGAAAATAATTAGTACCATTTTTAAGGAAACTAGCTTATTGAGAATGATAGGGTTAACAGTATCAAACAGTCCCCTAATCATGATCATGGGACAAAGATCTGTTCCCCTCCCTTTAAAGGCTGAAGCCACCCAGGTATGAACTTCAGGCATTATCGTTTCAAGTGGATCTTTTCAAAAATCAGAATCTAGATAGAAGCTGACCTGCCTGAGACACATTATTCCAGCCTCTGCTTTACAGGGCATTAGTATACTACAGCCCATATGAAGCAGGAACAGGGTTGCACCTCTATTGCAGTAAAAGTGTTAAAATGGAAATATTTCTTACCTTTTATTAGCTTTTTCTTTTGGAAAAGATGAAAATATTGCAAAATTTTAGAGGATATCTTTAAAAAGGAAAAAATTGAGTTTTTGATAAAATCCAAAAAAATCAGAGTTGTCAGCTATGTCTATTATTAGAGAGTTTAAAGACACAAACATTGTTGGACAAACCTGCTATTATTAGACCCTGATACTAGATATTAACCATTACTACTTTTTCTTGTTTGATTTCTACTAGCTTTATTGTGAATTATAGTGAATATGTTATGAAGCAACTTTTAGTTCATTATGCAATAGCCTAAATGATCAGTTACTGTAAAAAGTATCTAGAAAAAGCATACAATGAAACCTTTATTTCAGGTTTTTGGTAGTCACTGGAAAGAGAGCTATGCACCAATCCCTTGTGTTGAGGCATAGAACCAGCCAGGCCTAGAACCTAATGTTCGACCCCGCCTTCTCATGATGCAGACCGTTAGCACCTTTCAAAAGAGATACTCTCTTGTGGAAGTTAACGGAAGGGCTGCCAGATTAGTGTGGCCTACTGATCTGGGCAACTATGGCTACTTTTCTTTTTTTTCCTACCCTGCTGAGGAGTGGTCAACCACACAGGGTCCTGGTGATGACCATATAAACCCACTGGATTGGACTGAATTATGGCCCTGAGCTTGATTATGGATCCTGAATTTGCTGCACTGGTGGGCTTCTGTGGAAGGAAAATCTTCTGCTGTGTTTTCTGTTTGTGGGTTGACATCCCCAAGTGAATAGATTCACAGGATATGTTTATCAGCTGGTGGATAATCCTGAGCAGAGGTCATTACAGGCACCTGAACTCTTTGCTTCTATTGGCATCATCAAATTCTACATTGGGGGAAGTCTTCCAGTGTAGATGGCTTCAGCCTTAAGTGGTGGGGGAACGGGTCTTTGTCCCATGTCTGCGATTAGGGGGCTGTTTGATATTGTCGGCATTCCCTCTCTCACTAAACAGTTTATTTAAACATCCCATTAACCATTTTCTCTCCATAGGTAGTTGGAATGTGAGGACTCTGCACAGAGCTTATTCTCTTGATGTCCACACAGAAGAATTACACCATTACAATTTAGATATTCTCGGCTTGCAAGAGATAGATGGACAGATAAAGGTCAGATTCTTAAAAATAATCTTAAATTTCTCTTTTCAGGGAGGGAAGACAATAAACATCACCAAGGTATGGATCTGCTTCTCAGCAGACACCCTAGTGATGCTCATCTAGGATATGAGTGCATTAATGAAAGGTTTCTTACAGCAAAATTTCAGACAAGCATTAAAAAGACTTGAATGTTATCTGTTGTTATGCCCCCACTGAGGATGCTGATGAGGATAAGAAGGATAGGCTTTATGGACAACGTCAGGATATTTTGAATTCTGTCAAGAAAGGAGATATTACCCTTGTTCTTGGTGACTTCAATGCCAAAGTTGGTACTGACTCTGACCTTTGGGGAGGGGTGATAGGCCCTTTTGGTATTGGTAGCTGCAATGGGCAACGTCTCCTACAGGTAAGTAAACTCAATGGTTTCAGAATAACTAACACTTATTACAAACACCGCAACATACATAAGTACACAGATTTCACCTGATGGGCTGCATAAGAATATGATTGATTATATATTAATAAACAGCAAATGGGCTAGTTCTGTTAGGAATACCAGGTCATATAGGGGAGCTGAAATTGAATCTGACCATTACCTTGTTAAAAATGTCTTGCATCTTAAACTTAAAAAGTGTTGTGCTAGGGTTAAAAAAATTGCCTTTAATTCTGAACTCTGAAAGACCCAGTTGTAGCTAAAGCTTACCATGATAGGTTACCTAGACATTATGACAGTCATTGCTTTCCTACTACTGAAATTGAGGAATAATGGAATCATTTTAAACAGGCTTTTTTGGAAACTTACACTACTCTTTTAGGGAAAAAGGAACAGAGGAGGCAAAATTATTTGAGTGATAAGGCACTTGAGCTTATTTCAGAAGGAAAGAACTGCGGGAATGCCTTAATCAATACCCTACTAGTCCTAATTGAAAGCATTACAGAGAGCTTAATAAGCATGTAAAGGATCAGTTAGCTGCTGATAAGAATCTTTGGCTTGATGGCTTGGCTGAAAAAGCAAAGGAAGCAGCTAGACAGAACAACAGAGAGTTGTACCAGATAGTTAATGTTTTGTGTGGTAGAAAACGGACAGGCATACAGGGATTGAAGGATAAACCAGGTAAGGTTATAGAAGGGGAGGATTCTGTCATGGCTAGGTGGGCTGAGCATTTCAGTGATGTTGGTTGGTTGGTTGTTTGGGGTTTATTGGCGCAACAGCAACTAAGGCTATATTGCGCCAAACAAACGATAAAAAGGAATAAAAGTCGCATAACTCACAACCAAAATTAAAATGAACACAAACAAAACGGCACAAAACGACAAGTAAAGAGACTAAAAAGTAACAACAAGTGTAGAAGTTAACAATAAAAATGGGTGTATAGGACCTGTTTAAAACCACAAACAAGAGTAAAAACCAGGAAACAGGGTAAAAATCAAATACGTGTAAAATAACCAGTAAAACGTAAAAAGTCGAAAACAGCAGTTAAAAACGATTCATCAGATAAAAGATGGCTGAGTGTAAGAGGCTCAGCCATAAAATTGTGGAAGGTAAAATACATTCTGCGTTCAAGATTAAAAGCTGGACACTGAATTAAAATATGTTTAACAGTTAAAATGGTGTCACAAAACTCGCACTTAGGTACTGCGTCCGCCTTAAGTAGAAAAGAGTGGGTTAAAAACGAGTGACCTAAGCGGAGCCGAGCAAGGACAACTTCCTCCTTACGATTCCTGCGGTAACAAGACTGCCACGGTTTGACGATAGGTTTGATCTCAAAGAGCTTGTTGGTAAGCTGTTCCGACCAAGATCTCTGCCACTGTGCCCGGAGCTCGATGGTGAAACGCTGCCGGAAATCCACATATGGAACCGGCAACGGAGAGTCGGACAGGGGCGTGGCTGACCTGGCAGCAGAATCTGCCAAATCATTGCCCCTGACTCCGACATGACCGGGCACCCAACAGAAGAGAATTGTGGTGGTGGCTGCTAGACGATGGAGCTGCTGGCGGATCTTGGAGAGAACAGGGTGAGGCCGATGCCTCACGGAGATCAAAGCCTGTAGCGAGCTAAGCGAGTCGGTGTAAAGCACACACCGACGATGATGCTTAGCTGCTATATGGTCCAAGGCAATGCTGATAGCATGCAACTCAGCAGTGAAGATGGAACACTGCTGTGGGATCTGGTCTGCAATGATTACATCACAGCAGACCATGGCTGATCCCACTGAAGTGCCGGACTTTGAGCCATCTGTGAAGACAGGCAAGAAGTCCGGGTGCGCAGCACGATGGCTGGCAAAGAGTTGCCGGTACACACAGTCGGGTGTAAAGGCCTTCCCCATCCTGCACAGGGAAAAATCGCAGGAAGGGGAAACAGCGAGCCAAGGTGGAAGTGGCTCAGCTGTCGACTGTGCGATGCTATCGAGACTGGTGTTGATGTCTCACAGGTAACCTCGGACACGCAAACCGAAAGGACGAATGGCAGTCGGCCGATTCTGGTATAACATTTCCCACCTGGGACTGAAAACGCAGTCCCAAGTGGGATGGCCTGGCAGGGATCGCAATTTTGATGCATACTGCAGGGACAACTGCTGACGGCGAATAGATAAAGATGGTTCATCGGTCTCAACGTAGAGACTCTGGACCGGTGAAGTGCGGAAGGCCCCCGTGCACACACGGAGGGCCTGATGATGGAGTGGGTCCAACACCTTCACCACCGAATCCCGGGCGGAGTCATACACCTGGGATCCGTAGTCCAGTTTCGACCGGACAAGTGCACGGTAAAGGCGGAGCAAAGAACATCGGTCCGCCCCCCAAGAGAGGGAGGAGAGGACCTTGATGATGTTCAATGCCCGCGTGCACTTGGACCTGAGATGTCGAATATGTGGTAAAAAGGTCAATTTCCGGTCGAAGATGAGACCGAGAAACTTGGTCTCCGCCACAACTGGAATGATGTTACCCCCGAGCCGCAGCTCGGGGTCCAGATGAAGATTACGCTTGCGGCAAAAGTGCACACAAGCGGTCTTCTGTGGGGAGAACCGGAACCCATTCGCTGTCGCCCAAACCGAGAGATTGTTCAGGGCAGTTTGCAGTTGTCGTTCAATGACCCTCATGCTGGACGATGAGCAAAAGATGCTAAAGTCATCAACATAGAGGGCATTGCCTACAGTCGGAGGAAGTTGCCGTGTAATGGAATTGATCTTGACAGCGAAAAGCGTAACACTCAGGACGCAGCCTTGAGGCACCCCCTGTTCTTGGGGGAAAGGCCGCGACAGAGTGTTGCCGACACGAACTCGAAAAATACGAGAAGATAAAAAGTTTGCAATGAAGATCGGCATGTGACCTCGCAAGCCGAAGCTGTGAAGGTCACGAAGAATGCCGAATCTCCATGCCGTGTCGTACGCTTTTTCGATGTCGAAGAAAATGGACACCAGGTGCTCTCTACGTAAAAAGGAATACCTGATCGCCGATTCGAGGCGGATCAGGTGGTCTAAGGTAGACCGGTGCCTGCGAAAGCCACACTGGGTGTTGGAAAGAAGGCCGTGATGTTCCAAATACCAGACCAGCCTGGTATTTACCATCCTTTCCAACACCTTGCAGACGCAGCTCGTCAACGCAATTGGACGATAATTGGAAGGAATCTTGGGATCTTTCCCTGGCTTAGGGAAGGCCAAGACGATGGCCTCCCGCCAGGAGTCCGGAAACTGCCCCTCGATATAAAGATGGTTGAAGAGTCGGAGCAGTCGATCCTTACTCGATGGTGAGAGATGTTGGAGCATGGCATAATGGACATTGTCTGGCCCAACAGCAGATGCACGAGAAGTGTGCAGAGCATGGCGAAGCTCCTCCGCTGTGAATGGCCTGTTGTAAGACTCCAGGCCATTCGAATGGAAGGACAGCGGAGAGCGTTCGGCCCTGCTCTTCTGGGCCAGAAACTCGGGGGAGTACGAGGAAGAGGAGGAGATGGAGGAGAATGACTCCCCCAGAGTGTCGGCAATTGCACGAGGATCAGCAATTGCCTGTCCATTGTGCTCCAGGATCGATAATGAGTGGGACGTGTACTTCCCACCCATCTTCCGGACCTTATCCCACACGACCTTAGAACTGGTCGTGCGGGTGATAGAAGAAGTATATTTAATCCAAGATTCCTTCTGGCTCTGGCGCCGGACGAAACGGGCTTTCGCCCTGGCGCGTTTGAATGCTTCGAGGTTGGGGGACGTCGGATATCTCCGAAACACCCCCCAAGCCTTGTTCTGAGCCTTACGAGCTGCGGTGCAGTCGGGATTCCACCACGGTTTTGGGAACCGTGGAAACCGAGTCGAGGTCTGAGGAATAGTAGAGGCAGCTGCATGGACGATGCAGTCCGTCAACTCCGCCACTGCAACATTGATGGGCTCTGGCTGACAGAGTGATCATCAAGCTCAGACAAGAGCTCGAAGCCACTCCAGTCAGCCCGATCAAGCCTCCACCGGGAGACACGCGAAGGGCTGCAGGGCCCCCCACGAGAGATGGTGCACACCACGGGGAGGTGATCGCTTCCATATGGATTGTCCTCGACCTCCCATGTAAAGAGTGGAAGGATCGAGGAGGAGCAGATGGTGAGGTCAATGGCAGTGAAAGAGCGGGTTGGGGAATGAAAGTAAGTACTGACACCGGTGTTCAACAGGGAGAGAGAAGGATCCAGAAGCCACTGCTCCAGGACCCGGCCCCTCCCGTTGGTGTCAGCACTGCCCCAAAGTGGACTGTGTCCGTTGAAGTCCCCCATGATGAGGAAGGGGGACGGCAGCTGCGAGACGAGGTCATCAAGGTCGTCCCGGAAAACGATGCTTCCGGGTGGGAGATAGACAGAACAGACAGTCAACGAAAATCCCACAAAGAGGCAGATGGCAACCGCCTCTAAGTCGGTGGTGAGGGGAATGACCTGAAATGGAGAATGGTTGCTCACGAGGATGGCAACACCCCCGTGAGCTGGACCATCTCCATCCCGGTCCCGGCGAACGAGAGAAAAGTGCCGGATAGTGGGATTGTTGGCTGTCTGCAAGAATGTCTCCTGAAGGCACACGCAAAGGGGTTGGTGTGCCCTCAGGAGGACCTTGATGTCGTCAATATTCCTCTGGAATCCATGACAGTTCCATTGAAGGAGTGTGGCCATCTCAGGTCTTAGAAGAAGTGGCGGACGACTTGCGATTTATTTTAACCGTCGCCAGCGACGGTTTTGGAAACTTAGGGCGGTCAGTGTCCATGTCCTCGGAGTCGTCCGAGCAACATGGATCAGAGACCGCCGAACGAGGAGGTAAAATTTTCTTTTTGGGCCCCGGCGGGGGTCCCTTGGGTTTCGTAGGTCTTGCTGTCTGTGGGCGGGGTGGAGGGGGCCTTCCGGAGGTGGATGTGGAAGGCACAGACACAGGAATAGAAACAGGTGTCGATGTCGAGGTTGACACCAACGTCGGCTTCGCCTGCGTCAAGAGGTACTTGGCAGCAGGCGAGAAAGATTCAGCTGGTGGAACGCTGATGTCGGTCTGCACCGCCACGGAAGCCATCTTAACGATGGGCTTTCCGACAACCGCACCGGCATAGGAGACCTTGCCAGGTGGGGCAGGTGGGGCAGGCGGTGCAGCGAGCTTTCTCGCCTCTGGATAGCTGATGTTATGAAGGGTCTTGAGGCGCTGTACCTCTTTCTCCTCCAGCCACTTCGGACAGTCGCGGGAGTACGCCGGATGTTCACCACGGCAGTTTACACAGCATGCCTTTTCTGCTGTGCAGTCAGGTTCGAGATGATCCTGACTGCCACAACGAGCACAGGTGGGCTTGCCCCGGCATGCCGTGCGGGCATGGCCAAACCTCTGGCATTGAAAGCAACGCAGAGGGTTGGGTATAAAGGGCCGCACCTCGCAGTGTAAGTATCCTGCCTTGATGGAAGTAGGCAGGCGTGGTGTGTTGAAAGTTAGGATTAGTACCCTGGTGGGCTCTAACTTTCCATTACGGCGTGATGAAACCCGGTGGACTGCGATCACCCCCTGGGCAGAAAGCTCCGAGAGGATTTCCTCCTCAGAAACCTTGAGGAGGCCCCACTCGGAGATCACGCCCCGGGAGGAATTGAGCGTTTTGTGTGGAGTGACTTCGACAGCCACTCCACCAATCGCTGTAACCTTTAAGAGAAGCTCCGAATGCTTGGAGCACGCAGTCTCCACCTGCAAGTCACCAGATCTTAGGCGCTTGACAGATTTCGGCTCTCCCGCAAGACCTTGAATACCCTTATGTATAAAAAACGGGGACATGTCTCCAAGCACCTGATCACCCGTAGAGTGGATGATCAGGAACTTTGGAGACGGAGACACACACGAAGACGAAGGCAAAGACAGAGAATTTGGGGGTTCATGGCGAGCCCTCTTGGCGGCATTGATCGGATTTTTATGAGTTGGAGAACTCATGGTTGTTTTTAAAAATTTCAGTGCCCGTTGTCCCCACCCACCATGGAGTCCAACAAGGGGACGCCCAGTTGGGCGCCAGGGCTGCCCGGGCACCATACCCACACAGCCAGTGAGCCAAGCCCTCACTACAAAACAAAAAGGAAAAGTAAAAGAGAAATGGTGGAAAACTCGTCGGAGTACCCACAAAAGAAAAGAAGCAACAAAGCAATAAAGTGTGAGGCAAGAGCTGGCCTCACAAAAGAAAGAAAACTACAAAATTAGTAAATGTGTGGGGAAACTCGCAAACCGTTGTCCGGACGGTGGACAAGGTTACTCACTGATCAGCATAGTTGACCCTAGCAGGACCAGCCCACCAGCCGATTGATCCTGAGGGGGCCGCCCCAGGACCTCCCGTTTACCTGAAGCAGAGGCCAAAGCAGTGTATAGCAGCGGCCCCGGAAGTCGCTGCCCAGCCCCGCGACAGACAGGCTCCCCAATGGCAAAACGGCCAAAGGGGACCCCACCAGTCATGAGCTGGGGAGAGAAGACGGGGACCCCTGAGCAACTGCCAGGATCCTCCTTTCCAGGGACACGGGTCTCCGCGCACGGCAAACGCGCGGGCGAGCGTTTAGGACCCTGTGAAGGTAACCGAGCCAGTAGAACCTTCACAGGGTGGTCCCCTCACCACGGACAGGCTCTCACATCGAGGGGTTTCAGTGATGTTCTAAACAATGTAGTTAGCTCTACTCCCATTGTTTGTAATGATGATAGATGCATTGGTGGCTTTAATGTTGGCTCTATAATAGAATCTGAAGTTTTTTGGCTATTTCTAAACTTAAACTTCATAAATCCCCAGGTGTAGATAAAATTACCACAGAAATTCTTAAGGCTGGGAATGTTTCTGTTACCACTTGAGTAACTGAAATTTTGAATATCATTTATGATAAAGCATGATTCCTAAAGATTTTTCCATAGCTATTATTATCCCTATTTTCAAAAAAGGTGATCGCAGTTCTTGTGATAGCTATAGGGGTATCAGCCTACTCTCTGTTCCAGGTAAAGTTCTTTCCATTAATAGAATTAAGAATCTGGCTGACAGTCAATTGTGTGATGAGCAATGTGGATTCAGAAGTGGTAGGGGATGTGTGGATCAGATATTTTCACTTAGGCAGATTATTGAGAAATGTTTAGAGTTTCAGAAACCTTTGGTTGCTAGCTTTTTTGATTTAAAAAAGACTTTTGACTCTGTTGATCGACATAATTTGTGGTTGATTTTTCATGATCAAGTTCTTTGCATGATTGTGGATCTGGTTAACAGGCAATTGCGTGATGAGCAATGTGGATTCAGAAGTGGTAGGGTATGTGTAGATCAGATATTTTTACTTAGGCAGATTATTGAAAAATGCTTAGAGTTTCAGAAACCTTTGGTTGCTAGCTTTATTGATTTCAAAACAGGCTTTCGACTCTGTTGATCGTGAGATCATATGGTATACCAGACAAGTTAGTTAACCTAATGAAAGCTCTCTATAATAACATTGAGTCGTGTGTGAGAGTTGGTAAAGCTTGTAGCAATTGGTTTAGCATTACTTCTGATAGGGTGCATTTTGCAACAAGGGTGCATTTTGTCTCCATTTCTCCTTAGTTTGTTTATTGATTATGTTATGTGAAATTCACCTCAAGGGAAAGATTTTGGCCTTAAATGGTCTGGAGATACGAAAATTTCTGATTTAGATTAAGCTGATGATTTAGCCCTTTTGGCAAATGATGTTGATGAGATGAACTCTTTCATTCGAGCTGTTGATGAGACTGGTGGTAGTAGAGTAGGTTTGGTTATAAACAGAGAGAAAACTAAAGTGATGAAAATTGGTCAGGCAGGCTGTGATTCAGTTAATCTGAATGGTTGCAGTCTTGAGCAGGTGTCACAGTTTAATTATCTTGGGAGCTATGTAACTGATACTGGCGATGTGTGGCATGAGATTAATAGACGAATAGGTACTGCTGCAGGGACTTTTAAGAATCTATGGAGAGTGTGGAGAAATATGCATATACACCTAAAGATGAAAATTAGACTGTATAATAGTTTGGTTCTTTCTAGGGTTAGTTATGGTAGTGAAACTGGACACTTTGTAAACATGATAACAGGAAACTAGATGCTTACACAGTATCATTGGGCATTAGGTATTTCAACTTTTTAACTAATGATGAGGTTAGGCAAATGAGTCAGATAATCTCCTTTAAAGCAGGATATTGTGCAGAGAGAGAAACTCCGTTAGTTTGGCCATGTTGCCTGTATGGATAATTATAGATTGGCGAATAGGGTTATGAACAGTGTGCCTAAAGGCCTCAGAAAGAGTTGGATATCTAGGATGTGGTGGGCAGACAATATCAAACAGGACCTTGTTAGAATTGGTGTGCAGTGGCCAGATGCAGCAGATGTAGCTTAGGACAGACTTGTTTGGAGAACTAAATTGCGTGGTCTGGTTGGACCTCCATAGCCCATGGCTGCTTGAGGATGATGTCGCTATTACTACAAAACAAATAATACACTTCATTTTGTAGTTCTCTCATATATCATAAGTGAATTAACATACTAATATTGTAATCTCAGTTTTGGATTCTTAATTTACTCAATATGTGAAAATTTTGAAAGAATTTCATAAATAAGCATTATTATTAGTTGTATCAAATTTGAGTGCTTCACATGCTAGTGTTGAGCAGCTGTTTTCTGTATTAAAGTTCATTTAGAATAACTTCAGATTTTCAATTAAAAATTTAATGATTTGGAGGCTATTCTCTTCCTAGATATGAAACAAGAGTTTTGAAATTTTCATTTCTTGACTTTTTGAAATCTGCAAAAGATTATTGATTTTAGGGAAAAATATTTCTATTTCAACTTATAGTGATGATACTTTGGTAATTATTGTCTGTAGGAACTCCATCTGATTTGAAATTTCTGTTGTGTGCTTTGTTGTTAACTGATGGGCAAAACTAAAATTGTTTAATAAACAAATATCCCCTCAAAGACCACAGAGGTCTGACAGGAGCCTATCAGTTTATACACTATAAGCGATCTGAAGATGGCAGGACCTCAGCAGGAAAACAACACAAATATCCATGCCTTACCTGGGCTTGAACCCAGGTTCCTTAGATCATTAGCCAAGTGTGCTAACCTTTGGCCATGGAATGGCTAAAATTATTAAGAGCTTTAATTCAGAAATTTGGACTACATTCTGATTTTATTATGAATAAAACTGAAAACTCTTATGAAATATGAAGCTATATTAAAATTGAAACTGATTAGTTCAATTTTTTTTTTTGGCTGGAATCAGAGCCAAATTCTAAGATCCTGACTCCAAAGCCTTGCTTAGAAGTTTATCTAATATTTTTTTCAATTTTTGTTGATTTTAACAAAACTTTTCATGAAGGACAGACTTTGCTGTTAAATATTCAGATGTCATTACTCTTTAAATACTCAGTGAATATTAATGCAATTTCAGATTTAGAGATTTAATTTTCCTTCAGTCTCATTCCCATTAAAAAATTATTTTGCAAGATATTGAATTTCCAATTAGGCTTTCCACTGGCATAATGTAGAAATTCCTGTGATTTGGTATGGCTCTGTGTATTGTTACACTGATTAGAGCAACAAAAATCATAAGAAAGTTGTCATGGTGCTTAAAATTGACAAAGGAAATAAATTTATGTAGTATACTCAAATAAAAGTTTGAATTGAAGCAAACATGTACCTGCATATTTTACTTAGAATTAAATTATCTATATATATAACAAGACTATTTTTGCTCTTCGTTTACTTCAATATGATTCTACAGTTCATTTCTGCTGGAAAAGCATAAACACTAATCCACAAATAAAAAAACATTTACATTTAAATTATAAATTCATATGGTATTTTGTTTTTTAAACTAAATGATGTTATATGTTGCTTCATAAATACTAACCATAGAGCTTCAACTTGCAGCTGATGATCCACTTTTACTCAGTTGCATCCTCCTTAGTTACAGGAAATGGTTTTTCTACCAGAGTAGCACTACAGTCAGCAACAACTACCTCTTTTGTTGGCTTATCTCTGCTGTCTGTCTTTGTGCTTTCAATCTTCCGCACTATATTCTAAAAAATATAACAGTGAGGGATTAAAAAACTACTATACTTCTGAGATCTCTGAAAGTATAAGTTTTCAAAAGTAAATTTCAAAAGAAGTGAACAGTTAGTCACAAAAAATATTTTCAGATACTACTGCAACCACAATACATTAATATTTAGCAAATTTCCTGTTGAAATTCAATGGATCCTTTATCCTCTCCCAACACAACAAAAAAGCATAACTGGTTTTAAGTTTAACACAAATTCTATCATGGGTAGAGGCTTATATGTTAATGTCACACAGAGTAACAAAAAAGGAAATCCATAGGAGAAATTTGGGTTCTGTCATAAGAAGTTACTCAAATTTTTAACACAATTTAGAGTGACATGAGGGAACCCAAGTAGATCAATGGGTGGCATTTGGCTTTGGTCATTTGGAGTTTCATGAAGCAAGAGAAATTAAGGCAAATGTTGTGCCAAATGATACAAATGGAAAGAGATAAAGGCATTAAACTTGCAACTGAAGTTACAAATCAGACCACAAAAATAGTAAATGCAAAAATAGCATAACAGTATAAAAGACAATATAAAAAATGATAAATATGATTAAAATGACTGTTAAAATTAAAAATTCAATAACAGGCAGTAAAAATAAATAATCAGATAAAAGATATCAAAGTAGTTGGTTGGGGTTTTATGGCAACAACTTAGGTTATTATGCAACAAACATGGATAATAAAGATAAAAGATCGAGATTTAAGCCAATATGGACCAAGGTAAGTCAGTGTAAAGTACACACTGATAATGATGCTTAGTTGCTATTTAATTCAATGCAAGACTGATGGCATGCAATCCTGCATGGTTTGGGTGATTGTTTGGGGTCTTATGGTGCAAAAGCAACAAAGACTATGAATCACCAAACAAACTGAAATAAAGTGATGAAAGACATCAGATTTAAAACAAAAGTTAAAATCAACACGAAGAACAAAGGAACAAAATTACAAAGGACACTATAAAAAGAGAAAAGTGTTCTACAATGGTGTAAGAAACCAGTCAAAAGGACCAACAAGTGTAAAGAACAAAAACTAACAATGGGTGTAAAGGACCCACATAAAAATCAAAAACAAGTAAAATCCAAAAATCATAAGCAATAGCCTGTACCGAGTGTACAGGGCTCAGACAGTAAGTGATAAAACCAAAATAAGTATGCATTCACAGTTAAAGGCAGGGCATGAGATTAAAATATATTTGATGGTTAAAATGGTGTCACAAAACTTCCACTTATATTTGTCTTCTTTGTTTGTAGAAGTAAAGAATAAATGAATTACCACAGTGGAAGTGAGTCAGTAACTTCCTCCTTGCAATTCCTGCAAAAACATACTCCCATGGTTTGACAAAAGGTTTGATCTGGAAATGTTTGCTACCAATCTGTTCAGATCAAGATCTCTGTCACTGTGTCTGGACCTCAATGGAGAAACACTGCTGGAAGTCTGGGTATGGAACCGGCAGTGGAGAGTCTGACAGGAAAGTGGCAGACTTGGCAGCAGCATCAGCCAAATCATTTCCTGATGCAGACATGACTGAGCACCCAACAGAAGAGAATGGTGGAAGCTACTGCCAGATGATGGAGCTGCTGGTGGATCTCAGACAGAACAGCGTAAGACTAGGCCTCACTGAGATCAAAGCCTGTAGCAAGCTAAGCGAGTCAGTGTAAAAGCACATACCAACAATGATGCTTAACCACTATGTGGTCCAAGGCAAGACTGATAGCATGCAACTCTGCAATGAAGATGGAACACTGTGGTGGGATTTGATCTGCAATGATAATATCACACCAGACCATGGCTTATCCCATGATGTGCTTCGACTTCGAGCCATCTATGAAGATGGGCAATAAATCCAGGTGCCCAGTATGGTGGCTGGGTTGGGTTGGGTTGTTTTACCTCTGAGCGGCACTTTTTTGCACACCATGGGCTAAATGGCCAGGTCACAAGGACCCCGAAGGCTCAGAGAAGGTTGGGGGAGGGGACCCATTGGAACAGCTGTTGGGAGACAGATGGTAGCCTCCCGTCAAGGCCATCCAGCGTGTTCTTTAACGTGCACAGGGTATGGCTCTCCCGCACACGGGGCCACGGCTTAACGTCCCATCCGACGGACGGCGGCCTTTCCAAGCCCATCGGTGTCCCCTACTGACCGTGGGCAGGGCGGGGAATTTTGCGGAGATAAATCTCAACGCTGACCCAGCTGGGACTCGAACCTGGGAACTGAAGATTACGAGCCTGGCGCGCTACCGACTGAGCCACCCCCGCCCATGGTGGCTGGCAAAGAGTTGCTGATATATGCAGTTGGATGTAAAGGCCTTCCCTGTCCTGCAAATAGAAAAGTTGCAGAAAGGGGAAACAGCAAGCCATGCTAGAAGTGGCTCGGCTATCGACTAGGTAATGCTATTGAGACTGATGCTGATGTCTCTGGTGTAGCCTTGGACACACAAACCGAAAGGATGAATGGCAGTTGGGCAATTCTCGGAAGCATTTGCCACTGAGGACTGAAAACACATTCCCCAGTGGGATGGCACAATAGGGATCACAATTTTGATGAATACTGTAGGGACAACTGTTGATGACAAATAGATAAAGGTTTGCCGGTTGGATTGGAAAAGTGCAGAAGGCCTCCATGCAAACAAGGAAGGCCTCATAATGGAGGGGAGTCCAGCACCTTTGTCAACAAATCCTGGGCAGAGTTGTACACCTGGGATCCGTAATTCAGTTTCAACAGGACAAATGCACAGTAGATGCAGATCAAAGGACATCAATCTGCTCCCAAAAAGAGGAAAGAGAGGATGTTCAATGCCCACTTGCACTTGGACCTGAGATGACAGATGTGTGGAAAAAAGGTCAATTTCCAGTTGAAGATGAGACCGACAAATTTAGTCTCCACCTAAACTGGAATGATGGTACCCCCTAACTGCAGCTGTGGGTCCAAATGAAGATTACACTTGCAGCAAAAGTGCAGACAAGTGGAGAACCAAAACAATTTGGTGGTTGCTCAAACTGATTGTTCAGGGCAGTTTACAACTGTTGTTCATTGACCCTCATGCACGACAAACAGCAAAAAGATCTTAAAATGTCAACATAGAGGGAATTGCCTAGTAATGAAATTAATTATGACAGCAAAAATCATAATATTCAGAATGCAGCTTTGTGGTACTCCCAGTCCTTGGGGAAAGGCTGAGATATAGTGTTGCCGACAGAGATATTTGGTTGTTTGGGGTTTTAGGGCACAATGACAACTGAGGCAATTATGCACCAAAAGAAAGACAAAATAAATGATAAAAGACTTGAAAACCCATAACCAAAGGTTAAAACAACACAAAAAATAGCACACAAAAATGTAAAACAACAAATAATATGGTTTTATGGTGCAAGAGTAACATAGACTATGTTACTCTTGTTATAAAAATATGTTATATAAAATTATGTTATAAAAATTGATAAAAAGAAATAAATCGAAATAAAAAGATAAAAGACAACCCACAACCAAAGACTGTTAAAATGGTGTCACAAAATTTACACTTAGGTTCATCATCTGCCTGAAGAAGAAATGAATAAGTAATAAACGAACAACCTAAATGGAGCCAAGCAAGTACAACTTTCTCCTTGCAATTACTTCAAAAACATGACTGCCACAGTTTGGCAATGGGCTTGATGTCCAAAAGTTTTTTTTACCAACATGTTCAAATCAAGATCTCTGCCACTGTACCTGGAGCTCATTGGAAAAAACACTGCTGGAAGTTCAGGTATGGAACTGGCAGTGGAGATTCGTACAGGGGTGTGGCCAACTTGAGAGCAGTGTCTGCCAAGTCATCACCCCTGATCCCAATATAACCAAGCACCCAAAAGAGAATAGTTGTAGCAGCTGCCGGACAATGGAGCTGCTGCCAGATCTTGAAAACAACAGGTGAGGCAGATGCCTCACAGAGATCAAAGCCTGTAGCAAGCTAAGCGAGTCTGTGTAGAGGACACAGCAATGATGATGCTTAGCTGCTGCATGGTCCAAGGCAAGACTGATATAATGTGCAACTCTGCAGTGAAGATGGAACACTGCTGTCTGGTCTGCAATGATTACATCACAGTGGACCATGGCTGATCCCACTGAAGTGCCAAACTTCAAGCCATCTGTAAAGACATGCAAGAAGTCCGGCTGCTCAGCAGAGTAGCTGGCAAGGAGTTGCTGGTAAATGTATTCAGGTGTAAGTCTCCCTGTCCTGCAAAGAGAAAAGTTGCAGGAAGAGAAAACAGCAAACTATGGTGGAAGTGGGCACAAGACGAGGTCAAGGTCTTCTTGGGAGATACTTCTGGGCAGTAGGTAGATGGAGCAGACAGTCAACGAAAATCCCACGAAGAGGCGAATAGCAACAGCTTCTAAGTTGGTGGCGAGAGGTATGCCTGGAATGGAAAATAGTGGCTCATGAGGATGGTGACACCCCCTTGAGCTACTCCATCCCAGGCCCGGTGAAAGAGGGAAATGTGCCAGATCATGGGATTAGAAACTGTCAGCCAGTAAGTCTGCTGCAGGCAAATACAGATGGGCTTGTATGCCCCAGGAGGACCTAGATATCAATATTCCTCTGAAATTCACGACAATTGCATTTTAGGAGTGTGGCCATCTCCAGGCCCAGCCCACCAGCTGATTGATCCGAAGGAGGCACCCCAAGACCCCATTTATTTCAAACAGAGGCCAAAACAGTATGTAACAGTGGCCCTTAAAATCTCTGCCCAACCTCGCAACGAACAGGCTCCAAAATGGTAAGATTTTAGTCATGAGCTGGGGAGAGCATACGAGGACCCCAGGACAACAAGCAGGATCCTCCTTTCAAGAATACAGGTCACAGCTGTACAGATCAAGAATACAGGTCACAGTTTTACAGAATACAGGTCACAGCTCAATATAAAACAGCAAACATTCAGGCGAGTGTTTAGGACGCTGTGAAGGTACTCGAAACAGTGAACCTTTGCAGGGTGTTCCCCTCACCATGAACAGGAGCTCAAATTGAGGGGATCGCTATTTCAGAGTGGAACAATTTCACAAATGCATATTATCATTACATGGGATCATAACCCACTCCCAGAAAAAAAAAATTCTGAAAATTCATTACTTTTGCCTGTGGAATATTATTTTGCATTACAGTATATTACACAATATTACATAATTACCATTCCTTTTAAAACTTTTCCAAACACTACATGTCTTTTATCTAACCAAGATGTTTTCTTGCATGTGATAAAGAACTGAGAACCATTTGTATCTTTTCCAGCATTGGCCATAGATAACCAACCCGCTCCATAATGTTGGAGCTTGAAATTTTCGTCAGGAAACCTCTCACCATATATACTGCGACCTAAAATATAAAAAAAAAACAGGATGAAGTAGGAAAAGCCACTAAATAGAGATACAATACACAGTTGAATCAGAAAACATATTTGTGTCAGTAAAAATTAAAATAGTGTGCAAGTACTGAAAACTAAAGTGTAAAGTAATCAAAGGTGAGGATTATGCCATGGTAAAGTGGGAGGAGCATTGAAAGATGTTTTGAATAATGTGGTTAATTCTGCTCCCATTTCTTGCAAAGATGAAATATGGTGGCTTCATGTTGACTAAATATCACAATATAATAAAGCTACTTTGGAAATATCAAATTTACTGCCTAAATGCTAAGAGGTGTTGATTATTCTGTCATCATATAACTGACGGAAAAACTGAAGTCTTTCTATGATATTAGTTAGGATTGTATGATGCACTAGCAACTGTGGCTATATAATGCATCAAACATGATAAAACAAAAAACTATATATCAAAGGCATCCACAATGCTCAAACAAAGTTAAAAAGCAAATGGCAAAGAAAAAAAAACTACAAAAATAAAATGTAAGTGATTTAAAATAATCATGGGTGTAAACATGTATTATAATATACAAAGGTAACAAAATTAAATAAGTATAATAATCAGTATAATGCAGAGTTAAAACAAAGCCGACGTAAGTTATTAAGTTTAAACTCTGAACAATAAACTCTGTTCCCTGATTGCACCTCTAGTAAAATTCATAAGAACAGTGCCACTGTCATATGCCTAACACCCTTAATCCTTACCATGCTTAAAATATAAAATGGAATTGTGCCCTGTGGCCAGGCATTTTTTCAACTGTGTTTAGGCAAAAAAATTAGAATTTTTTTGCCAAATTAGTCAGCATTTTATACTGGATTTTTCTGAAAATAAAATATTCAACAAAAAAAGATGAGTAGTTTTCTTCTAATAGGGCTTTTACAAAGGCATGCATTTAAAAAAAGCATCTGGCAATACAAATAAAACTTCACAAAAAAAATAGATAAAAATTATTATGATATCCAATAGTATAAAAATGATTATAATGCTTATGAATAGAAAAGCTATTTCTGAATTAAAAAACAAAACTTCAAACAAGAAAATTATTCTCTTTCAAAATTTTTTTCTCAGTACCATACTTTGAGAAAAATTCAGGCTTTTCACCAGCTAAGACAAGTCAAATAAAAGTTTAAAATTAAAAAAAAAACAAATGAACAGAAATAGGTTATTTTATATACCAAAAGAAAAAAAACACATTAAATTGGAGTTAAGAAAATGACAAAAATCTCAAAAAAAAACATGCAAAATATCTTTTTTGTCTGATCAGCAAGACCAAGGTAGCAGTGTTACAAAAATTTATTTTGCTTTAAAAGATTATTTTACATATAGAACACAGACAATAATACAAGTGACAATAGAAGATTGCCAGAGTTGTAGCGAAAGTTTTTCCACAAAAACATTTATTGATTTATAGACATTTAAACGTCTACAGGTAATGCTCAGATTATCAATTATTGTTTAAATCATGAAGTAAACTTCTATTGCAAATAATCAAATCATTGTTACAAATTATTATCTTTATACACTATGTCACTTCAAAAAATAAAATTTCCTTGCTTCATTGATAACAGGAAATAAAGAATAATATTCATAAATTTCAACCTCACTTTTCCTCCAATGTTTTCAATGTATAAGAAGAAAGGCATTAATTATTTTCCAACAAACAAATAAAGAACAGCACAAATGAAATATACAAAATACTTCTTATGAGTGATTTTTGAAGTAGATTATAAATAAGAAAGCAAGATCTAGAGCAAGATCAAGAGCAATAAGAAAGCTAGAGTATGTAGTAATTAGATTTTACAAATTACAAATCTTGCTCTTATAGAAAACAGCAAGTTTTTGCTGCTTTCATAAACTTCAACTCTTCCGTAGGAGTCAGTATATAATGCAAATTGATACTACTGCTTGACTCGCTTGTGGGTGTAATCAATTACATATATTAATACAATTTTTTATACAATATTTTACTCCTAACACATGATTTATAAACAATTAGTGTTTACACTAAAATCTTTTATGTTAAGACTATATGCATATATACTTTTTTCCCCAATAGTACAATCATTACGGACAGAGGTTTTTAAACACTACATCAAAGAAAGTTGAAATTGATATCCAAGCTCAGAGTAATTTAAATTGATATCCACATTCAGAATCTGAGAAACCCACATGGGTAATACTATCATTATGATGATAATTCTAGCCTTAATTTTTCAGTCACCTGCATTGTGCCCAAAACCTTTTTACAACAGTGTTGTCACTACTATTCTCTTAAAGGAGAACTGCTCAAGCTGTACAGTCAATACTTTTAAAAAATCTAAAACCTAATATTGAGGACACTTCCAGGGACATTATTTGTTGGGCAGAGCGTTTACTCCAGGGACATTATTTGTTGGGCAGAGCGTTTACTCCAGGGACTGTCTTTGAAAAAATGGATGGTCACTGTACATATAACCCACAACCAAAGTTAAAAGCCAATGCAGTAAAATAGTGAAACACAATACTGTTATGACAGATGAACATGCTGCAGTGAGTTTAAGAAAAACGTGACATGAGCGCTCACCTATGCTTCTGCGTGAGATTTATGTAACAAATGAATTGGAACATAGAACCGATCTGAAATTTAAGAAAGATAGAATTGCAATGTTGGAGTTGTAGATATGTAAAAAAAGGACAATTAGTTTCAGTATATATGCGATAAGTGTTTGAAAAGAAATATTTTTATATGGTGAGTTTGCCGGAGGTTGATTAGTTTTATTAGTGTAAAATCTAATGAGTTAACACAGATAAATAGAATGATTTGTGCCTGAAGTGAGGGATAAAAAAGAAGGACACTGACTATAAAAAAAATAGAGAAGTAAATGCTGATCGAGAAGAGCCAGTTTTAACTGTTCTGCAGGAAAAGATTATTACTTTATGTATGATAGTATTTAGTTAGTTTATAAGTAATTTCATTCATGCTAATATTATAAATTGCATTGTTTTGTAATTTGTATTGTAAAAAAAAATACTTATACCCACACTCAGTACTCATTCATTTTAAATTTGCTACAATACCAACAGATGGAAGTAATATAAATAACAATAAAAAGGTTTAGAACAAAAAAAAAATCTAGACAATAAAAGATACCAGAGTGAAAGAGGCTAGGATGTAAAATTGTCTGGGTGCAAGAAGCTCAGATGGTCAATGTTTAAAGCAATACAATCAATTAAAATGGTGTCACAAAACTGACACTTAAGTTCATCATCTGCCTTTAGAAGAAAAGAATGAGTATGAAAAAATTACCTAAGCAGAGCTGAGCAAAACTTTCTCGTTGAGATTCTTAATGTCAAGATTTGATAATAGGTTTAATTTCAAAAAGTTTGTTAGCAGGTTGTTCCCATCAAGATCTTTGCTCTTGTGCTTGGAGCTCAATCAGAAAACACTGACAGAAGTCCAAGTATCAAACCAACAGTAAAGAGCCAAACAAAAGCATGACCAACTTGGCAACAGCATCTGCCAAGTCATTACCCCTGATGACAACGTGACCACGCACCCAAAAGAGGATGGTGGTTGTGGCTGGCAACCAATAGACTGCTGTTGGATCTTAGAACAGGGTGAGACTGAAGACTCACCGATATCAAAGCCTATAGTGAGCTGTGAGTTAATGTAAAGTGCACACCAACAATGATGCTCAGCCACTATGTGGTCCAAAGCAAAACTAATAGTAGGAACTGCAATGAAGATGAAACATTGCAGTGGGATCTAGTCTGCAATGATAACATCACAGCATACCATGGCCAATCTCACAGATGGGCTAGACTTCAAAGTCAACTGTGCAGAGAGGCAAGAAGTCTGGGTTGGTTGGTTGGTTGGTTGGGGTTTTATGCCACAAGGACAACTGAGTCATGCTGTGCCAAACACAAGATTAACAGTAAAAGATAAAAGTCATGTATCCCCTCAACTAAAAATTAAAAACAGTATAAGTGTAAAACAGTGAAAAAAAAAAGCAAAGAACAAATGTAAATACAAGTAAAACAACAAAAATATATACAGAAAAATGAAATTGACCGAGGTCAGGCAAAATAAAAGTAACAGTGATAAAATTACAATCTGTTAAAATATTCAGCAAAATGTACAAAATCAAATACAGGAACTAAAACAGAGTTGCCAGATAAAAGATGTCGGAGTGTAAGGAGCTTGGATGAAAAATTGTTAAAGTTTAAATATAAATAACCTTCAAGGGTAAAAACCAGACAATCAGTTAAAATATGTTACTATTAAAATGGTGTCACAAAACTTGCACTTAGGTTTGTCGTCCACCTGTAAAAGAAATTGTGTAATAAACAAATGACTTCAGCAGAGCAAGTACAACCTCCCCCTTCCGATTCCTGAAAAAACATAACTGCCATGATTTGAAAAAGGCTTGACCTCCAAAAGTTTTTACCAACCTATTCAGACCAAGATCTCTATCCTGTGCCCAGAGCTCGATGGAAAAACAATGCTGAAAGTCCACATATGGAACCAGCAGTAGAGAGTGACAGGGGCGTGGCCGACTTGGCAGCAGCATCAGTCAAGTCACTGCCCTTAATCCCAAAGTGACCGGGCCCCCAAGAGAATAGTGATTGTGGCTGCCAGATGAGAGCTGCTGGGCATGCAACTGTACCAGGTTCGCCACCAGATGCAGCTGGCGAAGGCGGCAACCCATAAGGTCCAACACATGTTCAATGGGCGGCAAGTCTGGAAAGTAAGATGGCCATGGGAGAATATCCACACCTTGGAGACTGTCCATCATAGCCCAAGGCAGACTTTGTAATTCCAATCTCAAAACAGTTTGGAATGCAAGTTCCCAAAAGCTGCATAATTTCTTGCCTTCCCCCTCCCCTCACCTACACTCTCTCTCACCTGTTTCAACTTCCATCTCTTGGGGGTCTCCATTTGGCTTTCCATACTGAATTTATCTTAACCCTTTCAGGACCATAAGGTTTCTAAGAGTAAATATTAGTATGTAACTGTTTATTTTAGTTTGTTTAGACGTAAAATAAATAAAAATCATAAGAAAAATACATAACAATTTGTAGTTTTTTTGGAATTTTATGGGAAATATTTTTCGCAAGGGACTATAAAGGTTACACAAATTATAGTTAGGCTCATTATGCAATGTCTTTTATCTATTGGTTTATTAGAACAAAATGTTAACTAAAATAATACAAAATTATGAAATAAAATTACTATACAAAATGATGTGCTAATTATGATATTCTGTGAAGCAATTTCTTTTGGTAGTGAGGCAAAGATGGACATTGCACATAGTACATATATTATGCGTCCTGACAGTTCTGTTTTTGTTTTCTAAACGTTCCCGTTTACGTAATTGCGTTCGGCATATGTTCTATTTTGACATTCTGTATAAAAAATGCAGATAAGGTTATAATTAACCCTTGGTCGTGAAAGGGTTAATATATCTTGTACTTACATGTATATGTTTGATGCAATATCTCTGGAGTGGTTCCACCCAAATTAAAAAATTTAATATATCAAATATTTAAAATTAAAACTTAGTATCACTTTTATTTTGGATTTACCTAAACACAGAAATACATGACATATGCAACTGAATATAAATTTAACCAGTTGGCCTATTTTATCATATTTTCTACATTTTTTTTAATATTAATTCAAACATAAAATTTTCAATTATAAATATAAATATTGAACAGTGAAAATAAATATTCACATTTACTGTGCCAGTTAAATCGTTTAACCCAGCAAACTTGAAAATGTTTTCAACTTGCTATATATAGCTAACCTAAATAACATGTAACTACCTAGATATGCTTTCTTTCTAAAGTATCTGGACACCCCTTCTGAATAGCAGATTCACCCATATATGCCACAGCCATGGCCCAAACAGATATAAAAGGATGCATGTGGCCTAGCAAACCTCATAGACACACATAAACAGGAGAACTGGCCATATTGCAGAGCTCATTGACTTTCAACGTGGCACAGTCATAGGATGCCACACCTTATCAACAAGTCAGTTCAGAACATTTTGGCCCTGCTGCACTGCCCTGATCAACTGTAAGTGATGAAATGCCTATGAGCAACAACAGTGCATTCACGACTCAGAAGGCCATGTAAAATGACAGAGTGGGACCAATGAATGCTGAACTGGATGGTGCGATAAAATTGCCTGTCCTCAGTTGCAACACTCACCACAGAGTTCCAAAATTTTTCTGGAAGCAACATCAACACCATAACAGTTCGTCGTGAGCTGTAGAAAATGGGTTTCCATGGCCGAGCAGCCACACACACACAAGCCTAACACTAACAAGATCAATGCCAAGCATCGGTTGAAGTGGCATAAAGCATGGCGCCAGTGTACACTTGAGTGGTGGAACCACGTTCTCTGGACTGATGAATCACGCTTCACCATCTGGCAGTCCGGCAAACAAGCCTTTGTGTGAAGGATGTCAGGTGAAAGCTACTTGCCTGACTATGTTATGCCAACTGTGAAGTTTGGTGGAAGAGGCATCATGCTCTGGGGCTGTTTTTCATGGATCAGGCTGGTCCCCTAGTTCCAGTGAACAGGACTCTGAAGGCCACGACCTATAATGACATTCTTGATATTCTATGCTCCCAACTTCATGGCAATTATTTGGTGAAGACCCTTTCCTGTACCAACATGACAATGCCCCTGTCCACAAAGTGAGGACTGTGCAGGAATAGTTGAATGAGATGGGTGTGGAAGAACTTGACTGACCTGCACAGAATCCTGATCTCAACCCCAAGGAACATCTTTGGGATGAATTGGAATGCCAAATGTAAGCCAGGCCAAACTGCCCGACATCAGTGACTGGCCTCACTAATGCTCTTATGGCAGAATGATAGGCAATTCGCACAACAATGTACCAAAATCTAGTGTAGTTTTCCCTGCAGAGTGAAGGGTTATGATAGCAGCAAAGGGTGGACCAACACAATATGAATTTCTTTCCTATTATCAGGAGATTGTGGATGAGCAATCTCCTGATAATATTGTCCGGATACTTTTGATCGTATAGTGCATCTCTTGTACATTGGCTAAACTGGGAATTTGAATTTCACATAATATATGAATTAACATCTAGAATTCCAGCTCCACTTAGCTCACTTCAGAAAGTTTGGTACTAACTGGTGCACTGTCCCTCCTCATCATCCTATCTCTCCCTGCTATCCCAGTATACACTTTTCTGTGTGTCTCAAATTGACTTCCTCCATACCCCACCTTACTCCCTTATCTCACTACCATAAACATTCCAGAGTTAATACACTCAGTACTGAAGGATTCCTGAGCTCTGAAACTTTTACTAAGGTAAGCATTCCCATGTTCTTCACTCCTTCCTTGCACCCTCTACCATGTTGCTTCCGACACTGATAAAGATAGACCCAATTACCTTACTCTAATATTATTAAGATTAAAGACTTTCTGATCCAAATTGTGCTTCTGTAACAGCTTCAAACTTAATATTATTACATGTCACAATCATAACACTCTTTTATTTTCTTCTTCTCTTCTTTCATCTAAAACCCTACGAGTCCAATAATTCTTTAAAAAAAAACCTCAGGACTCTGAAATTACAAGATTAAGGTATATACTTTATTAATAAAAACTAAATTTTGTAGGGAATTCCACCTCAAGAGTGGCTTCACAAGATTCAAATCCAATAGTTTGAACCTGACCCCACATCTTTTCCTTTTCTCAGCTCTCTTTGGGACAATCCTATAGCTTTTATTTCCCCCCCCCTCCCATTTTTTTTATTTTTCTTTCCCCTTCTCTTTTTATTTATTCTATTTTTTACTCCCCCCTCACCTTTTTCCTTTCCCCTCTTTTTATTTTCCCCTTCCTTTTCTTTCTCTTTTCACACTTTTCTCCCCTTCCCCAAATTCTATCATTTTGATCTTGCTTATCACTAGCTGTGTCACATGCTTCAGTGAGAACTCAGGGGAGCCTGTGTTCACATTGCTCTGCTTTTGGCCGGCCTGCTCCCCTGCCTTGGCGAATGGTGGCCCATGTCCCTTTCAGGGACATGGGCCACCATGCATGGGAGGACCCTGTGAAGATACCCAAAACTAGTGGCACTTTCATTGGGTGCTCCCCCTTTACCATGGACAACAGCTCATACCAAATGATCACCAACTATGTGTAACAGTTAAAGCATGCTTTTAACATGAAAAAATTAAATTTTAACTCATCATAATTAAAAGCATAGAAAGACCTTTACAATACCTCCAGTTCCATCACCATTAGTAAAGTCACCTCCTTGAATCATGAAGTCAGGGATAACTCTATGGAAAACTGAGCCTTTGTAGCCTACAATTTTACCTTCAGAGGCAGGCTAAAAAGAAAAAAAAACGCATTAAAATTATTATCAAGAAATTAAAATATTTTTGCACTCTTCAGTAATAAATTATTATAGGAAAAGTCCACTTCAGTACAATGATTATCCTACATTAAATGCAATCAACAGAAAAATGAAGTTGATATAATAAATCACATCAAAATATCATTAACTCATCTGAATGACAAAAGACTATTGTGGAACATATGCAGATCCCTTCGGTTTTAATTTTTGATATTTCTACTTATGTTCTTTAATGCAGTATTTGGCATTAAAACAAGGATATCAATTAAAATTGTGTCACAAAACTTGCACATGGGATGATCATTTGCATAAAGAGGAGACAAATGTGTTAAAAAAATACATACTCTAAACACAGCAATGCATGTATAACTTCACATCCTTGTAATACCTTCAAAGGCTGTCACAGTTCAACAACATCATACTTGCCAAACTTGAAAATCTTAAATGCCAAGATATTTGACACTGAAAAAACTTGAACAAATATTTCCCATTCCTTATATTAATATACAAAATGTTAAGAATACATATCAATAATAAAAAAAGATTATCATGATGGACTACACATTTGCTGAGTCAGGTGAATTTCTTTGAATCAAAAAACTTTTTCCAATCAATTAATGAACAGATAATTCCTTTTAAAAAATCACATACTGACATGTAACCTTAATATAAATTTATAGAACGAATCATGTAATAAATACATATCTCATTAAATAATAATAAATACCCCCCTCAAGCAGCTGTTTGTCACAGAGGTCTGAGAGGAGCCTGTCAGTTTATTACACCATAGTAGAAGATCTGTGAGGATGGCAGGCCATCAGCAGAAAAACAACACAAACATCCATGCCTTACCTGAGACTTGAACCCAGGTCCTTTAGATGAGTAGCCGAGCATCGCTACCCACTTAGCCATGTAACTTTTTTAAATAAATAGTATAAGGTTTTTTGCCACCTTAAAATTGTAAGCAAAAATTTTTGCCCCCAAGTAATACTTCTTAATGCTTTGAAAAGATAAACACAACAAACATTAACCCAACTTTTCTTGATTGTGAGGAAAAATTAAATGTAAAATTCATCGTGGATCTGACCTGTTAAGCACATCAGCAAAGGCTATAATGCACCAGAATTTAAAAAGAGAGTAAAAATAATAGAAAATCCACAACCAAAGTTTAAAACATGATACAAGAATATCAATGATTATAAATAAAAAATATTTCAATAAAATAACAAATCCAGCTAATATATTCAAGAAACTTTAACCATTGGCAGAATTCAAAGTGACAGGTCCATTTATATTCGTTTTTAATACAACTTTGATTTAGAAAAAAAATAGAAATTGCCATTTAAAATTTTCTTACATATATCTCATAGAAGTTAAATATCATAAAGGTTTAAGTTTACTTACCCAACACTATACCTATGTTACATAGATATTATTTTAATATTCTGGGGCCATGACCAAAAGGAATTATATAAACTTTTAGACATGTTTAATAATGTCTTACCCACCATAGAATTTGTATGTGTCAATGAAACCAGCCATGTTGTTTTGGGTTCTTTTACCTCTGAGCAGCACATTTTTTGCACACAACAGGCTAAATGACCAGGTCCCAAAGACCCTGAAGGCTCAGAGAAGATTTAGGGAGGGAACCCAGTGGAACAGCTGTTGGGAGACAGATGGTAGCCTCACGTCAAGGCCATCCAGCATGTTCTTTAACATGCACAGGGTATGGTTCTCCCACACATGGAGCCACAATTTAATGTCCCATCCCACGGATGGCAGCCTTTCCAAGCCATCGGTGTTCCCTACTGACTGTGGGCAGGGTGGGGAGTTTTGCAAAACTAACCAGCAATTACCATATTTAGATATAATGATAATACATAATAAACAAAAATGCAATACAACAGTGTACAGAAAACCCACTTTTGTACCAAATCTAATATCAGATAAATCAAACCACCCCATTTCGTATAAAGCAACAGACATTAATTAATAGATTCTGAAAAAAATTCATTGCCTACATGGCGGGAATTGAACCCGCATCTCTCCAGTTTCATGCCAGAGAGTGCTCTGGCATGAATCTGGAGAGATGCGGGTTCGATTCCTGCCGTGTAGGTGATGAATTTTTTTCACAATCTATTAATTAATGTTTGATGTCTATCTTAACAGGGAATACTGTGCATTCACTTTGGATTGATTTTTAATTATATATTAACACCTTAGCGTTAGCGACCTTCTCATCAACATCTAACAAAAATTACAGTAGAGGTACACAGTGCAGTAATTAAAGTAAAGTAATTTAATTCTCTATGACACTATTAAATGTTTTTAAGCACTTTGACACATGGACTATGCTATCAAGTATCAATAATTATTAAAGAGAGATTTACATACCAATGCCATAGAAGATGGCAAGTAACAGGAGCTTCTTGGGATGCTTTTGGTGAGAAATTTAAAATTCGACGTTCTTGCCAGCAAGTGACATCTCAGTGGATTTTAAATAATGATGATGGCTGCCAATGGTTATTCAGACCCTCAATAACATAATTATCTTAACCCAACTTTCAGTTTACAAAATTTATTAATTCACTAAAAATACCCCACTCACTATAAATACGAATTACTACCCACAAATAATGATGCTTCCCTCAACATACACAGATCTTGGCGATTTCCCATAATCCCACACCCTCTCCCAACCTCCGTTACATGCAGATCGCATTACCGCCGACCACTCCGATCCTCGGAGCTGAACCACTGACATGTCAATTTATGGCACTCCACCCCTCCCCCATGCTCACCAACCAACTGCCTCTCCTGCATTAAGTTCCTCACTTCCCACCTGATGAAGCGCTGTAGGAACGGCACGAAACACGCGTTGTGGATCTAAAACTTTTTTAAGCACTCTACGCTATCAAAAAAGTATAAATAATTATTTCATTCGCCAATGCGGGTAGACCATTGGCAGACGTCATCATTATTTAAAATCCACTGAGACGTCACTTGCCGGCAAGAATGTCGAATTTTAAATTTCTCACCGAAAGCATCCCAAGAAGCTCCCGTTACTTCCCATCCTCTACGCATTGGTATGTAAATCTCTCTTTAATAATTATTGATACTTGATAGCATAGTCCATGTGTCAAAGTGCTTAAAAACATTTAACAGTGTCGTAGAGAATTAAATTACTTTACTTTCATTAACATCTGATAATTGATAACGACTGAAAAAGTTGCATCTCTTTGAGTATAGATGGCGCTGTCTCAGCCACATCTCAGTGAAGAAGATTTATAAGGTCATATTCTGAAAAGTTTCATTATCTAATGCGTGGTGCAATGGTAGTGAGCTCTGGCATGAATCTGGAGAAATGTGGGTTCGATTCCCGCCGTGTAGGCGATGAATTTTTTTCAGAATCTATTAATTAAAGCAGCAGCTTTCAACATGCATTTTTATAGAACACATTGCTATGCCTCATCTAAAATTTTATTAAGAAATGAAATTAACTATATTTAAGAAATAGGACAAGAAGCTGGCTGAGAAATCTTTCATAACAAAAATCCATAATCAAGTCAGTCAACCAACACAAAAACAACAACAATCAGTTGACCTAATTATACTATAGTTCCCTACATACATGCTTCTCACATTCACCAAATAATATCTTAAAGAAATACAATATGAAAACTTCTAGCTCTATAACAAATACACTAAAGAAAGTTGTACCTAAGGACAGACAAAATTATATCCACAGGAGGAATAAATAACATAAAAATTGACGACCCACACTAATTACTAGAAAACAAAAATAACTATAGGAAAAACATATAGAAATATCACCAATCACATTACTGAACACGAAACTGACATTAAGAAAAAAATAAGCCATACAGCTCTAACATAAACAATAATTCAAAGTTATTAGCATTTGAAGGTGGCACAGCAAACTGCCGAAATGCATTATGCTTAAGAATAAATGTCAAATGTGTAAAGCAGTAGAAGATCCTTTACCACTCATCAAACAGTTAAAGCTATAAGAATATCTCCACTGCGACCATGGCCCATAACATGTCATCCTGCTGCACTCTCCCGGCAGTTCCATAGTAACTAAGGTTCTAAACAATAACAGATCTGGCCTTCTGGGCAATGCATTTCTTTTACTTTTTATAAATATAGGTCATTATATTCATCGGCTTTATACTATCCCACTCAATGGTCATGTGCTCTGACGTAGTTGGGCTTACGCCCACCTTATGCTGATTAAGGAGATTCCATGCTGCAGGTAAGGGTGGTATATCAGTGTTACATATACGGTTACGGTTTTTATGTATGAGGAGCTTTTCTGCATATAATAATTGATATTTTGTTTTTGGTGCTACTATTGCCTTATATTCAACTTTATCCATTTTTAAATTATTTTGTATTATTGTTTGCGTCAGTGCGGTATGTGGGATTCTTTTATTAATATCATTCTGATGCTCTATCATTCTAGATTTAAATTGGCAATATGTTTTTCCTACATAAGTGTTTTTACCTTGTACAGTTAAAGTTGGATTGGGAATGTTAATCTCATAAATGCTTCCCGTAGGTGGTCGCTTATCTCTGTCATTAATTAGTAGATTTTTAAATGTATGTGTCACGTTAATAGGCAGTTTAGTATTATATTTTGCAAGAATATTTATTAATTAAAAATACCACAGCTACTTAAAATATTCAATTTAATCCATGATAAAAGCTGTATTACAATAAGTAAGGACTGGTAAATATAATCATTTGTCACTCTCTAAACTCCTTTGCGATTAGGTAAAGGTACATGATGAGAAGAGATAAATGTAGATATATCAACTCAGGCACAGAGCACAGAAAAGTATCCAACGGGCTCATATCTGCTCTTGATGCTATAAGCTCGTAAATCACACCACATGCTTATGTTGGGCTGATTGAATGACTTATTGTAATACAGCTTTTATTGTGGATTAAATTGAATAGCAAGAATATTTGTCATGGTTTTTGAAATGTTTTTCATGTATGGGAAGCTTTTAGCATATGTATTAATGACCCTATCTTGATTTTGTGGTAGCTGTGAATTATTTTCCACATTATATTTAGCCCCTTTTTCCCATTTATTTAATATTTGATCTGTGTAACCAATTTCTTTAACTTTAGTTTTAATGTAAGCGATTTCATTTCTGAACAATACCTATAGGCTCTAATAAAATGAGGATATATACTAGATTTTTTTATATTTACCAGGGTGTACACACTCTGCAGGTATAAAATTTGAAATATACATGGGCTTCGTGTATACCATAGTTTCACAGTATTTTGTTTTCCTTGTAATGAGGATATCTAAGTATGGTAGCTGGCCATTTTTTTTCAGATTCACAAGTGAATTTTATTCATGGCATAACATTATTAAATGTTTTAACTAATTCTGGAAATAATTTAATGGAATGCGGCCAAAAAATCAAAATATCACATACATATCTCTTATTGAGTGAAGGTTTTAGTATGGCTTCTGTTAATGCAACATTTTCAACATGTCTCATGACAACATTGGATATTACAAAAAGCCGAAACAAAAATGATAAATAAGGTTATTCGAAGTACTAGATATATAATAAGACAAAAAGAGCTAGCAGTATACAGGAAATACCTAACATTAGATAGCAGCAGCTTAACCCAAACCTTAGGAACAATAATGTATAAAATTGAAAGAGAAACAATTAAAATTAATAAACAGCATAATATAAAGTTAAATAATTTAAGGCAAGTAATAGAGAATCATAATACAAATAAAAAAGAAAATTATAATATGGAAAAAAGATATGTAAATTTATCACAGCTAGAGCTAAATAGCGAACAACAATGAATACTGCAACAAAGTGCTAAATTTGGGTATTAAAACAATCAGATAAATATAAATCAATTAATTCCAGAAATAGAACAATACATAAATAAAGTTCCGAATAAATTCAAAGATATGGAAAGATTCAGATTATATAGAGCAATAACATTTACCCAAGAAAATATAAACATTAAAAATAAAGAGGACATAAAAGTTTTAAAGGATTTAAAGAATAACCAAGAAATTAAGATTATATTAGCAGACAAAACTAATCAAATAGTATTAATTAATAAACATGAATATGATAGTAAAATTGATGATGCATTACAAGAACTAAAATGTGAGGCAATAACAAAGGACCCTATTGTAACAACCTTAAATAAATTAAGTGAACTTAAAAATGACCCATTCCCACCAGATGAAATTGCTAATAGATGTATAACCCCCATCTATCCGGACATTCCACAATTGTTTGTGAAAATCAAGTTGCATTAGCAAAATCGACCATTTAGACCATTAATCAATAAATATAAACCTTCCATGTATAACTTAGAATTAGCTTTACACATTTTTTTAAACCCTACTTTCCACCTACACAATACACATTGACCTCCTGTCACCAGGCAATAACAACGATACAAAAATGATATATACAACCATGCATTCGCTTGATGTCGTATCGCTGTATCCCAACACACCAATGCTGGATGCGGCGATGCAACTGAAAGCTGAATGGTTAAAGGTCGCCAGACCCAATGCCCCACAGTACTTCAGTGTGCATGAGGCATTGGATCTCGCCACTTCAGCTAATTATTTTTGTGTCAACAGGCGGACATGGCGCCAGACAGAGGTGGTCCCAATGGGATCCCCTCTGTCTGGCCCCATGGCCAACGTTGTCATGAGACATGTTGAAAATGTTGCATTAACAGAAGCCATACTAAAACCTTGTAGATGATATTTTGATTTTTTGGCCACATTCCATTAAATTACTTCCAGAATTAGTTAAAACACTTAATAATGTTATGCCGTCAATAAAATTCACTTGTGAATCTGAAAAAAAAAATGGCCAGCTACCATACTTAGATATCCTCATTACAAGGAAAGCAAAATACTGTGAAACTATGGTATACAGGAAGCCCATGTATATTTCAAATTTTATACCTGCAGAGTGTGTACACCCTGGTAAATATAAAAAAACTAGTATATATCCTCATTTTATTAGAGCCTATAGGTATTGTTCAGAAATGAAATCGCTTACATTAAAACTAAAGTTAAAGAAATTGGTTACACAGATCAAATATTAAATAAATGGGAAAAAGGGGCTAAATATAATGTGGAAAATAATTCACAGCTACCACAAAATCAAGATAGGGTCATTAATACATATGCTAAAAGCTTCCCATACATGAAAAACATTTCAAAAACCATGACAAATATTCTTGCTATTCAATTTAATCCACAATAAAAGCTGTATTACAATAAGTCATTCAATCAGCCCAACATAAGCATGTGGTGTGATTTACGAGCTTAAAGCAACAAGAGCAGATATGAGCCCGTTGGCTACTTTTCTATGCTCTGTGCCTGAGTTGACATATCTACATTTATCTCTGCTCATCCTGTACCTTTACCTAATCATAAAGGAGAGAGAGTGACAAATGATTATATTTACCAGTCCTTACTTATTGTAATACAGCTTTTATCATGGATTAAATTGAATATTTTACGTAGCTATGGTCTTTTTAATTAATAAACATTCTTGCAAAATATAATACTAAACTGCCCATTAACATGACACATACAATTAAAAATTTACTAATTAATGACAGGGATAAGCGACCACCTAGGGAGGCATTTATGAGATTAACATTCCCAATCCAACTTTAACTTTACGAGGTAAAAACACTTATGTAGGAAAAACATATTGCCAATTTAAATCTAGAATGATAGAGTATCAGAATGATATTAATAAAAGAATCCCACATACCGCACTAACGCAAACAATAATACAAAAAAATTTAAAAATGGATAAAGTTGAATATACTCTGTGGCAAGCAGCTGCTTGAGGGGGTATTTATTTTTATTTTATAAGGCAATAGTAGCACCAAAAACAAAATATTCATAACAGTAAAGAATACAAATACATTTACACTTTGACCCGCAAAGCTAAATAGCTTATCTGCAGGAAAAGGAATAATTTATATTAAACATAGGTCATTCAGCCACAAAAATGGTGTACATCAAATAAATCCACAAAACACAACACATAAAAATCAGCTAACTAGAAAGTACCAAATAATTTTTTAATTCCATTTTAAGTCTTCTAAAAGAATCTATATTTAGTAATTCTTTTGGAATAGCATTAAATATAAGTGGTACTTGATATTCGGAGGTATGTTTCCCGTAATTATTTCGAAAATTTGGCAATTTGTAATAAAATTGGTTTTTAAGTTTTGTATTTTTATTATGTTGAATTTTTAGTTTGTAAGTTTCGTCAAAAATTTTTTTAATTATTACATTATATTTATATAAATTGCTATAGGATAAAAGATTTAAAAATTTTAATCTATCGGTAGAAGTTTTATAAATTGTTTGCAAATGAGACGGAATAATATTTTTAGCTATTATAGACTGCAGTTTTTCTATTTTATTTATGTTAGTTAAGTTAGTTGTTCCATGTACAATTATTCCATAATTTAAAATAGATTGGCATATTGCTTTATAAAATAGTACAGATGTTTCCATATTTAATACGTATTTCAATTTTTGAATTTTTATTGCCGATATTCTAGCTTTTACATATGGGGATTATATGGGCATTCCACCTAAAATATTCATCAAAAATGATTCCTAAGTAATTTATTTTATTTACTTGCTCAACAAGTGGACAACTGCATAATGATTCATAGTTTGAAGCATCCTTTTTTCTGCAATTTATTTTATGATATTTTATGATATCAATCATTATATGCAGAAAAGCTCCTTATACATAAAAACCGTAACCATATATGTAACACTGATATACCACCCTTACCTGCAGCATGGAATCTCCTTAATCAGCATAAGGTGGGCTTAAGCCCAACTACGTCAGAGCACATGACTATTGAGTGGGATAGTATAAAGCTGATGAATGCGCTACCGGTAACTGAACCTGAAGATGCCAACGAAAGATTAGTTGGTGAAACGTGTCGTTCCGGAGGGGAGGAGTTTTAGCTTATTTTAATTTTTAATTAATTGGACTAGACTGTCCTTTTTTTTAAAGAATTGAAGTAAATGTTGTTTAATCGCTGAAGTAAGCATGTATGGTGTGCAATTTAAGAGGACTCAAACCAGTTTTAGTGATAGTGGTTGATGAAAGCCAAAAAAGATATCTTTGGTAATTGCTGAGAACAGGACTACAATCAGACATCATGAAAGACTGTCTACAACTAATTCAGCAAAGTGACATGTAATAAAAGCTTCGACAACCCTCTGCCATTTTTAACATCAAGCTGAGGTTTCAGGACTGGTATGCTAAGAAGAAAATTTTCGGCCTGCAGCTAGGAACATCAGATAGCTGCTTTAACATCTAAAGGTCAGCCTTAGCCGCTGTACCAGCGAGAACCAAGGACTGGTAAATATAATTATTTGTCACTCTCTAACTCCTTTATGATTAGGTAAAGGTATAAGATGAGTTTCGACAGATGTTGATATGTCAGCATAGGCATAGAGCATAGAAAAGTAGCCAAGGGGCTCAAATCTGCTCTTGTTGCTATAAGCTTGTAAATCACACCGCATGCTTATGTTGGGCTGATTGAATAACTTTTTGTAATACAGCTTTTATCGTGGATTAAATGAATATTTAAAGTAGCTGTGGTTTTATTAATTAATAATGAGTAAGTAGGTCAAGGCATCAATGTTAATGAGTAAGGCATCAAGCATTTACAATGATTATGTGTTATATATTTAATGTAGCAACCTATCATTGTGCTCTTACTGCAATTTTTAAAAGAGACCCAGGTTGTATTGTATATAAATTACAAAGCCATAAAATTACAAACTATTAATATAACCATTAAAACATTAAAAAGCAAAGACAGTAGGTAAAAAGGAGTCATCAGATAAAAGATGTCTGAGTGTAAGGGGCTCAGATGTAAAATTGTGAAAGGTAAAATAATATCGATGTTCAAGGTTAAAAGCTGGATGAGATTAAAATATGCTTGATGGTTAAAATGGTGTCACAAAACTCACAATTAGGTTCATTGTCCACCCAAAGAAGAAAGGAATTAGTGATAAACAAATGACCTAAGTGGAGCCGAGCAAGTACAACTTCCTCCTTGAGATTCCTATGAAAACAAGACTGCCACGGTTTGACAGTGGGCTTGATCTCGAAAAGCATGTTACCAACCTGTTCAGACCAAGATCTTTACCTTGTGCCTGGAGCTCGATAGAAAAATGCTTCTGAAAGTCCAAGTATGGAGCCAGCAGTGGATAGTCAAATAAGGACGTGGCTTACTTGGCAGCAGCATCTGCCAAGTCATTGTCCCTAACCCCGACACGACCAGGCACCCAACAGAAGAGAAGGGCAGGGGTGGTGGCCACCAGACAATGGAGCTGATGGTGAATCTTGGAGAGAACAGGATGAGGCTAATGCCTCACCAAATTCAAAGTCTGTAGCAAACTAAGCAAGTCAGTGTAGAGGGCTCACTGATGATGACACTTAGTTCCTATGTGGTCTGAAGCAAGGCTTATAGTATGCAACTCTGCAGTGAAGATGAAACACTGCTGTGGGATCTGGTCTACAATGATTACACATCACAGCAGACCATGGCTGATCCCACTGAGTGCTGGTTGGTTGTTTGGGGTTTTCTGGCGCAACAGCAACTAAGGCTATATTACGCCAAACAAACGATAAAAAGGGGTAAAAGTCATGGAACCCAAAACCAAAGTTAAAATGGACACAAACAAAATGGCACAAAAACGATGAGTAGAAAAAATAATAAAAAGAAGCAACAAGTGTATAAGTCAACAATAATAAAGGGTGTATAGGAAAGGGGTAAAAGTCATGGAACCCAAAACCAAAGTTAAAATGGACACAAACAAAATGGCACAAAAACGATGAGTAGAAAAAATAATAAAAAGAAGCAACAAGTGTATAAGTCAACAATAATAAAGGGTGTATAGGACCCATTTAAAAATCACAAAAAAAAAGGAAAATCTAGGAAACATAATAAAAATCAGATGTGTAAAAAACCCAGTAAAACGTAAAAATTCGAAAACAGGAGTTAAAAGCGAATCATCAGATAAAAGATGGACGAGTGTAAGAGGCTCGGTCTGATAGGTTGGACTTCAAGCCATCTGTGAAAACATGCAAGAAGTCTGGTTGCTCAGCACAGTGACTGGAAAGGAGTTGCTGGTAAATGCATTCAGGTGTAAAAGCCTCCCTATCCTGCAAAAGAGAAAAGTTGCAGGAAGGGAAAACAGCAAACTATGGTGTTTACAATTCTCAACAACAACAGCTATACAGGGTGAATCTGAAAAAGGGGGCAAAACTTTACAGGGTGGTAGAACGCAGCTATACGAGCAATATTCGTCATAGAATGTATGGTCAGAACGCAAGCTGTAAGAAGTTAAAAGGTAGTTTTCCACTGTCACATTTAAAGAATGAACACAAGAAGGAGAGGAGATACTTCAGAAAACATTTTATTAACAGGAATGTAATTGAGGTACATGCTCAAAGAAATTGCTCAAAAGAGCTGCCGCCAGCTGTAATGCAGGCTTCACACCTGCGGGATAGGGACCGACGCACATTTGCGAAGACACCAGGCATTTCCCGAATATCGCCTGCAACAACGGCGATCCTGGCGACTAGCACAGTACACAAATCCGTACACCGATCCGCACCGTACACAAAGTGCATATCCGCCATTTCGTGGTTAGTATAACCAGCCATCCTCTTGGCAATCCAAGGTAGAAATGCCGTTGGGTGCGAGGACCGACCCTTTTATACCATTTCCAACGCCACCTAGCGGCTCGCCGTTTGCATTCCACCCATATTTTCTACGACGAATATTGCTCGTATAGCTGCGTTCTACCACCCCGTAAAGTTTTGCACACTTTTTCAGATTCACCCTGTATATTGTGTTATCAACAAGCAACAAATTGATTTCATGATGAAAATTCTTAATGCAGATTTACCAGCCTACAAGCATTGGTAACTAGTTTTGGCTTTACTAATTGGTATCATCATCATCATCGTCAAGCAGCCATGGGCTACGGAGGTCCAACGAGACCGTGCAATTTAGTTCTCCAAGCAAGTCTATCCTGAGCTACATCTACTGCATCTGGCCACTGCACACCAATTCTAACAAGGTCCTGTTTGATATTGTCTGCCTACTGCATCCTAGGTCTCCCCCTCCTTCTGAGGCCTCCAGGCACAATGTTCATAACCCTATTCGCCAATCTATAATTATCCATATGGGCAACATGGCCAAACCAACGGAGTCTCTCTCTGCACAATATGCTGCTTAAAGGAGGTTGCAAACTCCTTTGCCTAACCTCATCATTAGTTACAAAGTTGAACCACCTAATGCCCAAGATGCTGTGTAAGCATCAGGAATCAAAAGAACCTAGTTTCCTGTTATCATGTTTACACAGTGTCCAAGTTTCACTACCATAACTAACCCTAGAAAGAACCAAACTATTATACAGTCTTAATTTTGGTCTTTAGATGTATACGCCTATTTCTCCACACTCTCCATAGATTCTTAAAAGTCTCAGCAGCAATCCCTATTTGTCTGTTAATCTCATGCCGCACATCACCATTATCTGTTACATAGCTCCCAAGATAATTAAATTGTGACACCTGCTCAAGACTGCAACCATTCAGATTAACTGAATCACAGCCTGCCTGACCAATTTTCATCACTTTAGTTTTCTCTCTGTTTATCACCAAACCTACTCTACTACCAGTCTCATCAACAGCTCGAATGAAAGAGTTCATCTTATCAACATCATTTGCCAAAAGGGCTAAATCATCAGCATAATCTAAATCAGAAATTTTTGTATCTCCAGTTCATTTAAGGCCAAAATCTTTCCCTTGAGGTGAATTTCACATAACATAATCAATAACCAAACTAAAGAGAAAAGGAGACAAAATGCACCCTTGTCGAACACCAGAAGTAATGCTAAACCAATTGCTACAAGCCTTACCAACTCTCACACACGACTCAGTGTTATTATAGAGAGCTTTCATTATGTTAACTAACTTGTCAGGTATACCATATGATCTCACAATCAACCACAAATTATGACGATCAACAGAGTAAAAAGCCTTTTCGAAATCAACAAAGCTAGCAACCAAAGGTTTCTGAAACTCTAAACATTTCTCAAGAATCTGCCTAAGTGAAAAATATCTGATTTACACATCCCCTACCACTTCTGAATCCACATTGCTCATAACGCAATTCACTGTCAACCAGATTCTTAATTCTATTAAGCACAATCATGGAAAGACCTTTACCTGGAACAGAGAGTATGCTGATACCCCTATAGTTATCACAAGAACTGCGATCACCTTTTTTGAAAATAGGGATAACAATAGCTCTGGTAAAATCCTTAGGAACCATGCCTTTATCATAAAAGATATTCAGAATTTCAGTCATCCAAGTGGTAACCGAAACATTCCCAGCTCTAAGCATTTCCGTAGTAATTTCATCTACCCTTGGGGATTTATGAAGTTTAAGTTTAGAAACAGCCAAAATAACTTCAGATTGTGTTATAGGGCCAACATTAAAGCCACCAATGCATCTATCATCATTGAAAACAATGGGAATAGAACTAACCGCATTGTTTAGAATATCACTGAAATGCTCAGCCCACCTAGCCATGACAGAATCCTCACCTTCTATAACCTTACCTTGTGTATCCTTCAATCCCTGTATACCTGTCCGTTTTCTACCACACAAAACATTAACTATCTGGTACAGCTCTCTGCTGTTGTGCTGTCTAACTGCTTCCTCGGCTTTGTCAGCCAAACCATCAAGCCAAAGATTCTTATCAGCAGCTAACTGATCTTTTACACGTTTATTAAGTTCTCTGTAATGCTTTCTGTTAGGACTAGTGCGGTATTGATTAAGGACATTTCTGCAGCTCTTTCTTTCTGAAATAAGCTCAAGTGCCTTATCACTCAAATAATTCTTCCTCCTCTGCTCCTTTTTTCCTAAAAGAGTACTCTTTGTTTCCAAAACAGCCTGTTTAAAATGGTCCCATTCTTCCTCAACTTCAGTAGTAAGCAAACTATCTCTGTCATAATGACTAAGTAACCTATCATTGTAAGCATCACCTATAACTGGGTCTTTCAGAGCTTCAGTATTAAAGGTAAATTTTTTAAATTTAGCACAACACTTTTTAAGTTTAAGTTGCAAGACACTTTTAACAAGGTAATGGTCAGATCCAATTTCAGCTCCCCTATATGCCCTGCTATTCCTAAGAGAACTAGCCCATTTGCTGTTAATTAATATATAATCAATCATATTCTTATGCAGCCCATCAGGTGAAACCCATGTGTACTTATGTATGTAGTGGTGTTTGTAATAAGTGTTAGTTATTCTGAAACCATCGAGTTTACTTACCTGTAGGAGACGTTCCATTGCCATTGCAGCTACCAATACCAAAAAGGCCTATTACTCATCCCCAAAGATCAGAGTAAGTACCAACTTTGGCATTGAAGTCACCAAGAACAAGGGTAATATCTTCTTTCTTGACAGAATTCAAAATATCCTGATGTAGTCCATAAAACCTATCCTTCTCATCCTCATCGGCATCCTCAGTAGGGGCATAACAACAGATAACATTCAAGTCTTTTTAATGCTTGTCTGAAATTTTGCTGTAAGAAACCTTTCATTAATGCACTCATATCCTAGATGAGCATCACTAGGGTGTCTGCTGAGAAGCAGATCCATACCTTGGTGATGTTTATTGTCTTCCCTCCCTGAAAAGAGAAATTTAAGATTATTTTTAAGAATCTGACCTTTATCTGTCCATCTGGTCTCTTGCAAGCCGAGAATATCTAAATTATAATAGTGGAATTCTTGTGTGAGGACATCAAGCAGAGTCCTCACATTCCAACTACCTATGGAGAGAAAATGGTTAGTGGGATGTTTAAAGAAACTATGTTTATTGAGAGAAGGAATGCCGACAATATCAAACAGCCCCCTAATCGCAGACATGGGGCAAAGACCCGTTCCCCCACCACTAAAGACTGAAGCCATCTACACTGGAAGACTTCCTCCAATGTAGAATTTGACGATGCCAATAGAAGCAAAGAGTTCAGGTGCCTGCAATGACCTCTGCTCAGGATTATCCACCAGCTGATAAACATATCCTGTGAATCTATTCACTTGGGGCTGTCAACCCACAAACAGAAAACCCAGCGGAAGATATTCCCTCCACAGAAGCCCACCAGTGCAGCAAAATCAGGATCCATAATCAAGCTCAGAGCCATATATCTGTCCAGTCCAGTGGGTTTATATGGTCAGCACCAGGACCCTGTGTGGTTGACCACTTCTCAGCAGGGTAGAAAAAAAAGAAAAGTAGCTATAGTTGTCCAGATCAGTAGGCCACTACTTTTCTCGCAGCTATAGTTGTTTTCACTAATCTCGCAGCCCTCCCTTTCCGTTCACTTCCAAAAGAGAGTATCTCTTTTGAAAGGTACTAACGGTCTGCACCACGAGAAGGCTGGGTCGGACATTAGGTGCTAGGCCTGGCAAGTTCTATGCATCATCACAGGGGATTGGTGCATAGCAGTCTTTTCAGTGACTACCTAGCTACCATTTACAGACCCTAATTGGTCTATTACACTTTAATGTGTTCTGAAAAGTTATATGTGTGACTAAGTAGTACTCTTAGTGATTAGTTAATACATCATTAATAAAAAAAAAAATAAATACCCCCTCAAGCAGCTGCTTACTAATGATAAATTCAACTGCATGTTATAACAATTGCACTTCTCATAACTTAGAATATGATAGCTTTTAAACAGGATTAAATGTAACAGCACATTAGCTAGGCATAAACTGGAAGGAGAGCTGTGTACTAATCCCCATTGATGATGCATAGAACTGGCCAGGTCTAGCACCTAATGTCTGACCCCCGCCTTCTTGTGATGCAGGCCGTTAATACCTTTCAAAAAAGATATTCTCTTTTGGAAAGGAATGGTAGGGGAGGGCTTCCAGTTCAGTATGGCCTACTGATCTGGTCATCTATGGCCACTTTTTTTTTTCAACCCTGCTGTGGAGTGGTCAACTTCACAGGGTCCTGGTGCTGACCATTTATACCTACTAGACTGGACTTGTTTATGGATTTGAGCTTGATTATGGATCCTGGACTTGCTGCACTAGTGGGCCTCTGTTGAGGGAGAATCTGCCTCTGTGTTTTCTGTTTGCTTCTGGGTTGCCAGCCCTAAGTGAACAGAGGCACGGGATACCTCATATCAGCTGGTGGATAATCCTAATCAGAGGCCATCACAGGTACCTGAATTTCACTTAGCTAGTTGGGCATTATCAAGCCTAAACTGGAGTAATGTGTCTCAGGCAGGCCAAATGGCTCTTGAAAAAGTCCACTTGAAAAGGTGGTGCCTGAAGTTCTTACCAGAATTGGTGACTTCAGCCTTTAGCGGTGGGGGAACAGGTCTTTGCTCCATGCCTGCGATCAGGGGGCTGTTTGATATTGTTGGCCCTACCAATCTCAATAAATTTAATGTCTTTAATAATCCTACTAATCATTTTCTCTCTGCAGGAACGTGAGGACATTACATAGAGATTATTCTTTTGATGTCCTCATGCAGGAATTCCAGTGCTATAACCTAGATATTCTAGGCTTTCAAGAGACCAGATGGACAGGTAAAGGTGAGATACTTAAAAATAACTTTAAATTTCTCTTTACAGGGAGGGAGGATGGAAAGCATCACCAAGGCATTGGTCTGCTGCTCAGCAGACATGCTAGTGATGCTCTTCTAGGATATGAGTGAATTAATGGAAAGTTCCTTACAGCAAAATTTCACACAAGCATTAAAGACTTGAATGTTATCTGCTGTTATGCCCCCACTGAGACTGTGAATGGCCTATTGTAGGACTCCAGGCCATTCAAGGGGAAACAAAGTGGAGAGTGCTCAGACTTGCTCTTTAAGGTCAGAAACTGATGGCAGGAAGTGGACCGGCAGGAAATTTCTGCGGACCGGTTCTAAACCATTCTTTATCTTTCTCTATTATTGGTATGTGGTTAATTATCCGCTTTGAGTAATAAATTCTACTAAATTTGGAATAGGATTGGTGTATGCAAACTTTGACCCCTGTTACAAAATTAGAGTTTGTTTATCTAATTGACATACATACAAAATCTTCATGCAGCCATGGGCTACAGTGGTCCTACAAGATAGTGTAATTTTCCTCTCCAGTTCTTAGCTACAGCTGCTGCATTTGACCACTGTAGCACAATTCTAGCAAGGTCCTGTTTGACATTGTCTGCCCTCACATCCTTGTTCTCCCCCTTTTCCTGAAGCCTTTAGCACACTGTTCATAATCTTGTTTGCCATGTGTCTGGAAAGTGCTCGACAAAAATATGGTTGAAGAGTCAGAGCAGCCAATGCTTACTCGGTGGTGAGAGATGTTGGAGCATGGCAAAATGGACATTGGCCTGACAGCAGACACACAAGAGGAGTGCAGAGCAAGGCGAAACTCTTCCACTGTGAATGGCCTATTGTAGGACTCCAGGCCATTCAAAGGGAAACAAAGCGGAGAGTGCTCTGCCTTGCTCTTTAGGGTCAGAAACTGATGGCAGGAAAAGGATCAGCAGGAAATTCTGCGGAGGTTCTGTTCTGACCCTAAAGAGAGGATTCTTCTCTCTTTAGGGTCAGAACAGAGATGGAGGCAAAGGACCCCCATAGTGTTGGCAATTGCTTAGTGACCAGCAATTGCCTGTCCATTGCACCCCAGCACTGATAATGAGTGGGATGTATACTTCCTACTCATCTTCCAGACTTTATCTCATATGATCTTAGAACTGGTCATGTGAATGATAGATGAGGTATATTTGATCCAAGATTCCTTCTGGTTCTTATGCCGGAAGAAATGGCCTTTCACCTTGGCATGTTTTAATGCTTCAAGGTTGAGGGATGTCGAATACCTTCAAAACACCCCCATGCCTTGTTCTGAGCCTTACAAGCTGCACATGATGCAGAAGGATTCCGCAATGTTTTCACAAACTGAGTCGATGTCTGAGGAATAGTCGATGCAGCTGCATGGTTGGGCATTAAATAGTTTGGCTTTGTAAGTAATGATAAGTTTAGAAGGAGTCATCAAACTCTTTTGAGCCACATTTTATGCAGAGAGATGATGATGATGAGACTGGTAATAGGATAGGTTTGGTGATAAACAGGGAAAAAATCTAAAGTGAATGAAAATTGGTCAGGCAGATGGTGCTTTAGTTGCTTTGAATGGCTGCACCTTTGAGCAAGTGTCTCAATTTAATTATCTTGGGAGCTATGTAACAGGTACTGGTGGTATGCAGCAGGAGAAAAGTAAAAGAATAGGGATTGTCACTGGGACGTTTAAGAATCTATGGAGAAGGTGCAAAAAATAGGCGTGTACACCTAAAGACTAAAATAAGGCTGTATAATAGTTTGGTTCTTTCTAAGGTTAGTTATGCTGGTGAAACATACAACTCTTTGTAAGCAGGATAACAAGAAACTTGATGCCTTTGATTCTAGATCTTGCACCATATCTTGGGCATAGGTGGTTTGACTTTATAAGAAATGATGAGGTTAGAAGGAGTCAACCTCCTTTGAGCAACATTTTGTGCAGAGAGAAACTGTTGGTTTGGGCATGCTGTCCGTATGCACAGCTGCAGATTGGCAAACAAGATTATGAACAGTGTGTCTAAAGGCTTCAGGAAAAGGGGGAGAACAAGGATGTGAAGGGCAGGCAATGTCAAACAGGACCTTGCTAGAATTGTGCTACAGTGGTTAAATGCAGCAGCTGTAGCTAAGAACTGGAGAGGAAAATTACACTATCTTGTAGGACCTCTGTAGCCCATGGCTGCATGAAGATTTTGTATGTATGTCAATTAGATAAACAAACTCTAATTTTGTAACAGGGGTCGAAGTTTGCATACACCAATCCTATTCCAAATTTAATAGAATTTATTACTCAAATAAAGCAGATAATCAACCACATACCAATAATAGAGAAAGATAAAGAATGGTTTAGAACCGGTACGCAGAAATTTCCTGCCGGTCCAATAAAAAGTTATTACTTCTTAACATATGCTACACATGATCATGTAGACAGCGCTGCGCACAACAAAGAGTATAGGCAGCATTGTGTATATATACATCGTTTCACCAGTGTTGCATCAGCTCGTCTGTCGACAACACATCTTAGTCACATCCTGCGCAACTTTCCGTCCCACAACGTTCTTAAAATCACTGGCCCATGCATATTGTTTGTTAATGCTGTCTTGTGGTATTTCAGGAAGCAAGCTATTTCTTGTGTCATTGTGTTGCAAAATTTTAACCCTACAAAATAGAAAAAATAAGGAAGACATACAGCAAAACCTTTTAACCTTCCTTAAAAACAAGAACAATAGTCAAGAGAAGAGTAGTGAAGACACCGAAAATAAGTCAAGTACGAGTGCTTGGGCTGGGTTGTTTTACCTCTCAGTGGCACTTTCTTTGCACACCATGGGCTAAATGACCATGTCTCAAGGATCCGAAGGCTCAAAGAAGGTTGGGGGAGGAGGGGATCCACTGGAACAGCTGTTTGGGGAAAGATAGTAGCCTCCCGTCAAAGCCATCCAGTGTGTTCTTTAACGTGCACAGGATATGGCTTTCCCGTACACAAGGCTATGACTTAATGTCCCATCCGACAGACAGTGGCCTTTCCAAGCCCATCAGTATCCCCTACTGACCATGGGCAGTGTGGAGTGTTTTGCAGAGATATCTCAATGCTAACCCAGCTGGGACTCGAACCTGGAAACTGCAGATTACAAGCCTGGTGCACTACCGAGCCTCCACCGCAGCAAAAATAAAGGATGTTGTTCATCCAGAAACTTTCTCACTCATTGTATGTTCCACCAGGAGCACCTAGCTGCAAAGAAGCTTTCCACTTAACTAAACACTGTGATGAGTTGGGTTGGGTTGTTTTACCTCTGAGTGGCACTTTTTTGCACACCAAGGGCTAAATGGCCAGGTCACATGGACCCCGTAGGCTCAGAGAAGGTTGGGGAAGGGGACCCACTGGAACAGCTGTTGGGAGACAGATGGTAGCCTCCCGTCAAGGCCATCCAGTGTGTTCTTTAACGTGCACAGGGTATGGTTCTCCCGCACACGGGGCCACAGCTTAATGCCCCATCCAACGGACAGCGGCCTTTCCAAGCCCATCGGTGTCCCCTACTGACCGTGGGCAGGGCGGGGAATTTTGCGGAGATAAATCTCAACACTGACCCAGCTGGGACTCGAACCTGGGAACTACAGATTACGAGCCTGGCGCACTACCGACTGAGCCACCCCCGCCCCACACTGTGATGAATGACGCAGTGAAGATCATAAATGAAATTCATAGTCGAGCCATGAACTCCAGGCTGTTCACGACACTGGATGAGACTATGGACTCACAACACCAACATCTCCTCCATGCAGAAGTACGGTAGCTATCGAGAGGGAGAGTTCTTTCATGCCTTGTCAAACTGAGGGAAGAAGCAGTTTCTGAGAGAGCAAAACTCGGCTTTAGTAGAGCCTTTGTTGGATGAGGAATGGATGGCTAAGCTTGCATATATGGCAGACATACTTAGTCTTCTTAACAAACTAAATATTTCTCTTCAGGGATTATGCACAAATATTTTTACACTGAGAAATAAGATGGATGCATTCAAAAAGAAACTGGCTTTTTTGGGATAGTCGTGTACAAGAGAAAGATATAGAAATATATCCACCTTTGAAAAAATTTTTGTTGCTGCTGACGTCAACCGGAAAGTCATATTCAATATAATAACTCCACATTTAAGGGCGTTAGCTCAAAACTTTAATCATTATTACCCTGAAAATGAGGATCCTTGTAAAGGTAACCTTTGTATTAATAATCCCTTCATGGAAGATGTCAACTCATGCACACTTAATTCTCGTGAAAAAGAAAACCTGATCGAGTTGTCTTTCGATGTCACTCTGGTGTCCAAACATAAAATGCAATCATTGTCTCAATTTTGGACATCACTGGAGAATATCCATCTCTCAGTTACAGAGCGATTAAAATTTTCGTCATATTTTCGATTACTTATTTGTGTGAGACTTTTTCAGCCCTCTCAGTAATAAAAACCAATGCAATGCTTCGTCTCTCTGACAAAACACTGCAGCCACAGTTATCAACTATTCTAGCAAAGAAGCAGTAGCAGATTTTGCACCAACTTTTTTTTAATTAAATATTGCTTTCTCAAAAGTAAAAATGTTCTATTAATAGCATTTTTGTTTACTGCCTCAGTTTCTGGTTATTTAACATAATTATAGAATTTTCATTTTATATTAGATTTAAAAACTAATGCACAAAATACTATATTAATGATTTTTATTTTTGCCTTAGCGGTCTGCGAAATATTTTCTCCTATTTTCACCAGTCTGCAGGTGTAAAAAGGTTGAAAACCATTGGTTTAGAATATACAGAAGTATAAAGTATCAACAACAGAAAATAAAAGATAAAGGGGGGAGAAAACAGGAAATGAAAATATTGAAAGAATTACAAAATAAATCAGAAATTAAAATCATTTTAGCAGATAAAACAGAGCAAATAGTCTTATTAGATAAATCAAAATAAGATTTTAAAAAAAATTTTACTACAGAAGTTGAAATGTGAGCCATTGGATACAAACTCACTCACATATAAATTCAATAAATTAAGCCAATTAAAAAAATAATCCTTTTATGCCTACCAGTATAGCCTAATAAACTGCAACTATTTGTGAAAAATAAAATTGTCACAATGAGTACAGGAGAGCAAAAACCATCCTGGCAGTTAATTAGTAAATGGAAATCTCACATGCTACACTGGAGGTAACTGAAAAAAGAATATCATTGTTAATTGAAGTGTAATCTATGAGATTTATTTAGTAGAAAGAACTGGAGAAAGGGCAGTGATCACACGTGTGAAGTGATTCAATATTTATTTTATCATTTAATGAGTATTACAATTTACAGGAGGCACATTTTAATAAGGTGTTGAACCTCCTTTAGTATTTGCTTTTTCAAGATAATACTAAATAATGCTTTTTTTAAGATACACTGGTGGAAATTGAAAAAATAACACACAGAAAGAATTCCTTTAGGAACGTCATAATATGTTAATAGTTAAGGGCAGCAGAAACCGTGATTCAAAATTGAAAGTCCTTGGATGAAATCAATTTAAATTTTAGAGGAAAATTGTCTTGAGCCTATTTTCACCAGTTAATAGTTTGAAAAAGTATTATTAGTAGCAATACAAGCTTCCAATCTGTCATGCAATCGGTAGTACAAATGCTGGATATCACGCTGGGGGATACTATTCCACGTGCTTTCAACTTGGACGTGCAATTCAGCGATGGTCGTTGCCTGCCATGGTCCACAGAAGAGTCTTTGTCCAATCCAGTCCCAGACATGCTCGATTGGAGACAAGTCTGGAGAGAGTGCTGGCCAAGAGAGTTGGTGCACTGCCTAAAGAGCATGTTGAGTTGCCCGGGAGGAGTGTGGGCATTATCCTGCAGAAATATCACATTTGGGATTACACTCAAATATGGCAAGACAACCGGCTTTTCGATGTTGCCGACATACATATTGCTATTCAGTGTACCGTGTACAAACACCAGACACGTACAAGAGTGAATGCTAATCGTTCCCCACATCATGAGGCCAGGCGTGGGCCCTGTGTCGCTGGCAGATGCATGATGGAAGAAACCGCTCACCTTCAGACGTGTAAACGACCATCCGACACTTCTAAGCAGAAGCAGCTTTCGTCACTGAAGACCACAGACTGCCATTCTTCCCTCCAATGAACTCATTCTTGACACCACTGCAAATGTGCTCGACAGTGGTAACTGTGCAGCGACACACATGCACATAGTCTGTTTACAAAAGATGATTGTGTATCATTCTTGTAGACACCCTTGGTACGACAGAGGATCGAATTTGTGATGCCATAGCCATCCACTCTGCCACCCTCCTGATATACCAATCCTCCCGTGCATCTGTAACTCTGTTGCCTGGAACTATGTCTGCAAGTGTGCAAATGCTCTTCTGACCATTGATGCCACCATTGTATCACTGACAATACATTTCGTCCAACGCAGTGTGCAATTCGACGTAAAAAACAAATCTGCTTCCCAAAGACCACTAGATGACCTCGCTCAAACTCTGCTAACTGAACAAATATTGTGCGCCTACCAGGGCATGGTAGCGTCTTCAAAGAGCACTGAACAACACAAGACGAATAATTTCTTTCTCCACACCATAGTCCTTAAATACGAGTGGCATACATTTGAATGTTGTCGTCCTCAGTGATGTCATTATTTCATCCAATAAATAATTAATAAACTTGACATACTTGGTATTAACCTATAAATTACCACTTTGAAGTCGATTTAAATTTTAGAAGAAAAATTGTCTTGAGCCGGGTAGGATATGAACCCATGACCTCCTGATAACATGTCAGGTGCTCTGGACCACTGAGCTACTGGCAACCAATCAAGATCTCAAAATTGAACACTCCCTACATCAGAAGTATGTTGAAATGGTTCATATCATCAATTAGAGAAGATCTTGATTGGCGGCCGGTAGCTCAGTGGTCTAGAGCACCTGACATGTTATTAGGAGGTCGTGGGTTCATATCCCACCTGGCTCAAGACAATTTTCCTCTAAAATTTAAATCGATTTCATCCAATGACTTTCAATCTTGGATCAAAATTTCTGCTGCCCTTAACTATTAACATATTATGACGTTCCTAAAGGAATTCCTCCTCTGTGTTATTTTTTCAATTTCCACCAATATATCTTGAAAAAGCATTATTTTATTTTTTAAACTGTAGTTTCCCCCAACACCATATACATTAGCATCTGGCCATGAGGCAATTTACATTATTCAGGGTACCTAGTTTGGGAAACAACAACCATCCAACCAACTACTTGGAATTTGTATCGCTGTATCCAAATACACCAATTAGGATGCAGCAATGTGGCTCAAGGCATAATGGTTGAGGGAAGCTCAGCCCAAAAGTACTTTAGCATACATGAGGTCTTGGACCCAATCAAAATTGGTTTGTGGTAAACAGCAGAATTTGGGTCCACAGAGGGGATCCCAATGGGATCACCACTCTCTGGCCTCATGGCAGATGTAGTAATGAGACATGTTGAGCAGCAAGCTATACAGCAAGTAGAGTGTAAACCAACATTCTACTTGCGTTACATTACTGATATACTAATACTGGGATCACCCCTTAATAGAGTTCAAAAAATTAATAAATGCATTTAATAATGTACTACCACAAAAATTACAGTAGAGGTACACAGTGCAGTAATTAAAGTAATTTAATTCTCTATGACACTGTTAAATGTGACATTTAACAGTGTCATAGAGAATTAAATAACTTTAATGTACTACCATCTCTAAAATCGAAGCAGAAGAGTAATAATTTACCTTATCTAGATACATTAAAAGAAAGGAACCAACCAACTGGATTACAACAATATATCGAAAGCCTACTTATATACCTAATTTAATTCCATATAGTCCAGCCCACCCATTTCCCTATAAAAAAACAGCCCTGAACACTAATTAGTGCTTATACGCATTTTTCAACACAGAGCTGGAGCCTGCCAGTTTAATATACCACAGTAGAAAATCTATCAGGATGGTGGAACTTCAGCAAAAAGATAACACAAACATCTGTGCCTTACCCGGGGCTCAAACCCAGGTCCCTTAGATCAGTAGCCTAGCGTGCTAACCACTCAGCCATAAAGAAATAAACTAGATATAAAGTCCGCCCAACCACAACCTACTCAATCTAAAAGTCAACAGAAGTACAGTGTTTCGTATACACCAGAAGTTTCAAAAACTATGGAAAATATATTATATAAATATGAGTGACAAGTCCCCCATACAATAATAACTAATAGTATTACAATGTTATTAATTAATGATAGAGACAAACTTTCACTTACAGGAGGGAGCATGACATTCAAATACCAGACCCCAAAAATAAATTAAACAGAATAAATATATACATAAGAAAAACATTTAGGATATATGAACAAAGAATTTTAAAATATAAACAGGATATAATCTTTGCTTCTATTGGCATCGTCAAATTCTACATTGGAGGAAGTCTTCCAGTGTAGATGGCTTCAGCCTTTAGTGGTGGGGGAACGGGTCTTTGCCCCATGTCTGCGATTAGGGGGCTGTTTGATATTGTCGGCATTCCCTCTCTCAATAAACATAGTTTCTTTAAACATCCCATTAACCATTTTCTCTCCATAGGTAGTTGGAATGTGAGGACTCTGCACAGAGCTTTTTCTCTTGATGTCCTCACACAAGAATTCCACCATTATAATTTAGATATTCTCGGCTTGCAAGAGACCAGATGGACAGATAAAGGTCAGATTCTTAAAAATAATCTTAAATTTCTCTTTTCAGGGAGGGACGACAAAAAGCATCACCAAGGCGTGGGTCTGCTTCTCAGCAGACACACTAGTGATGCTCTTCTAGGATATGAGTGCATTAATGAAAGGTTTCTTACAGCAAAATTTCAGACAAGCGTTAAAGACTTGAATGTTATCTGCTGTTATGCCCCCACTGAGGATGCCGATGAGGATGAGAAGGATAGGTTTTATGGACTACATCAGGATATTTTGAATTCTGTCAAGAAAGCAGATATTACCCTTGTTCTTGGTGACCTCAATGTCAAAGTTGGCACTGACTCTGACCTTTGGGAAGGGGTGATAGGCCCTTTTGGTATTGGTAGCTGCAATGGGCAACGTCTCCTACAGGTAAGTAAACTCAATAGATTCAGAATAACTAACACTTATTACAAACACCGCAACATACATAAGTACACATGGGTTTCACCTGATGGGCTGCATAAGAATATGATTGATTACATATTAATTAACAGCAAATGGGCTACTTCTGTTAGGAATACCAGGGCATATAGGGGAGCTGAAATTGGATCGGACCATTACCTTGTTAAAAGTGTGTTGCAACTTAAACTTAAAAAGTGTTGTGCTAGGGTTAAAAAATTTACCTTTAATTCTGAAGCTCTGAAAGACCCAGTTATAGGTGATGCTTACAATGATAGGTTACTTAGTCATTATGACAGAGATAGTTTGCTTACTACTGAAGTTGAGGAAGAATGGGATCATTTTAAACAGGCTTTTTTGGACACTAACAGTACTCTTTTAGGAAAAAAGGAGCAGAAGAGGCAGAATTATCTGAGAGATAAGGCACCTGAGCTTATTTCGGAAAGAAAGAACTGCAGGAATGTCCTTAATCAATACCCTACTAGTTCTAATAGAAAGCATTACAGAGACCTTAATAAACTTGTAAAGGATCAGTTAGCTGCTGATAAGAATCTTTGGCTTGATGGTTTGGCTGACAAAGCCGAGGAAGCAGTTAGACAGCACAACAGCAGAGAGCTGTACCAGATAGTTAACGTTTTGTGTGGTAGAAAACGGACAGGCATACAGGGATTGAAGGATAAACAAGGTAAGGTTATAGAAGGGGAGGATTCTGTCATGGCTAGGTGGGCTGAGCATTTCAGTGATGTTCTAAACAATGTAGTTAGCTCTACTCCCATTGTTTTCAATGATGATAGATGCATTGGTGGCTTTAATGTTGGCCCTATAACACAATCTGAAGTTATTTTGGCTGTTTCTAAACTTAAGCTACATAAATTCCCAGGGGTAGATGAAATTACTACGGAAATGCTTAGAGCTGGGAATGTTTCTGTTACCACTTTGATGACTGAAATTCTGAATATCTTTTATGATAAAGGCATGGTTCCTAAGGATTTTACCAGAGCTATTGTTATCCCTATTTTCAAAAAAGGTGATCGCAGTTCTTGTGCTTAATAGAATTAAGAACTGGTTGACAATCAATTGCGTGATGAGCAATGTGGATTCAGAAGTGGTAGGGGATGTGTGGATCAGATATTTTCACTTAGGCAGATTCTTGAGAAATGTTTAGAGTTTCAGAAACCTCTGGTTGCTAGCTTTGTTGATTTCAAAAAGGCTTTCGACTCTGTTGATCATGAGATCATATGGTATACCAGACAAGTTACTTAACGTAATGAAAGCTCTCTATAATAACATTGAGTCGTGTGTGAGAGTTGGTAAAGCTTGTAGCAATTGGTTTAGCATTACTTCTGGTGTCCGACAAGGGTGCATTTTGTCTCCTTTTCTCTTTAGTTTGGTTATTGATTACGTTATGCGAAATTCACTTCAAGGGAAAGATTTTGGCCTTAAATGGGCTGGGGATACGAAAATTTCTGATTTGGATTATGCTGATGATTTAGCCCTTTTGGCAAATGATGTTGATGAGATGAACTCTTTCATTCGAGCTGTTGATGAAACTGGTAGTAGAGTAGGTTTGGTTATAAACAGAGAGAAAACTAAAGTGATGAAAATTGGTCAGGCAGGCTGTGATTCAGTTCTTCTTAATGGTTGCAGTCTTGAGCAGGTATCACAGTTTAATTACCTTGGGAGCTATGTAACTGATACTGGTGATGTGCGGCATGAGATATAGGCAGACGAATAGGTATTGCTGCCGGGACTTTTAAGAATCTATGGAGATTGTGGAGAAAGAGGTGTATACACCTAAAGACTAAAATTAGACTGTATAATAGTTTGGTTCTTTCTAGGGTTAGTTATGGTAGTGAAACTTGGACGCTGTGTAAACAAGATAACAGGAAACTAGATGCTTTTGATTCTAGATGCTTACGCAGTATCTTGGGTATTAGGTGGTTTAACTTTGTAACTAATGATGAGGTTAGGCAAAGGAGTCTGCAACCTCCTTTAAGCAGCATATTGTGCAGAGAGAGACTCCGCTGGTTTGGCCATGTTGCCCGTATGGAAAATTATAGATTGGCGAATAGGGTTATGAACAGTGTGCCTAGAGGCCTCAGAAGGAGGGGGAGACCTAAGATGTGGTGGGCAGACAATGTCAAACAGGACCTTGTTAGAATTGGTGTGCAGTGGCCAGATGCAGTAGATGTAAGCTCAGGATAGACTTACTTGGAGAACTAAATTGCACGGTCTGGTTGGACCTCAGTAGTCCATGGCTGCTTGAGGAGGAGGAGGAGGATGATGATGATAAAAAAAATTAAAAACCAAATACAGCATTAGCACAGGTGATAATAGAAATGGCTTAAAACCAGAAAATATAATGTCAGGAATTAACAGATTTGTTAATTCCTGGAATTAACAAAAATTACCAGATTCCTGGTCCTCCCAGGAATTAACAGATTTGTGATGCCCTACAAATCTGTTAATTCCTGGGAGTAATTAACAGATTTGTAGGGCATCACAATGATGAACACCCCCACCAATTGCTGTCACATTCAGCTGTAGCTCAGTGTTTAGTGCAAGTTTCCACCAGAAAGTCACCAAATCTTAGACACTTGACTGATTTTGAAATTGCAGCAAGACCTTCCACACCTCAGCTAATACAAAAAGGGGGCATGTCCCCAATTACATGATCACTCGTGGAATGGATAATTAGGAACCTTGGAGATGAAAAAACAAAGATAGCGATGGCAATGATGATGAAGACAACTAAGATGGGGGCTCATGCCAAGTGCTGTTTGCAGCACTGACAGAATTAATTCCATTAATGGAACTCATGGTTGTTTTTAGATATTTCAGTGCCCATGATCCCCAACAGACACAGAGCCCAACAAAGGGATGCCCAATTGAACACCAGGGCTGTACAGGCAACTATACCAACACAGCCAATCACAAATAAATAAAGGAAAAGAGTAGTGTGAGGAACTCAACAGAATCCTTACAAAATGAAATAAGCAAAAAAAATTAAGAAAAGCAGAAGGAACCAAATTATCCTCACAAAATAAAGATAACTACAAAAGGAAAATAATGTGTGGGGAAACTCGCAAACCTGTACCTGGATGTGAGCAAGGCACTCACCTACTGCATAGTTAGCCCTAGCAGGTCAAGGCCATTTAGCTGATTGATCCTGGAGGGGCTACCCCAGGACCTCCCATTTACCTGAAGCAAAGGCCAAAACAGCGACTCTTGAAATTAATTCCCAGCCCTGTGATAAACAGGCTCCCCAACGACAAGATGGGACAAAGGGGACCCTGCTAATTATGAACTGAGGAGAGCAGACACCTGAGCAACTACCAGAATTTTCCTTTGCAGGACACAGGTCACCATGCACAGTAAACATGTGGGCAAGCATTTAGGACCACGTTAAGGTACACAAACCAGCAGAACCCTCATGATCTAGCTCATCTTAATAAATAAGTTAACTACACTGTTTGGATAGTTAATTTGCTTATATTTGAAATACAAAGACAAATTATAAAAATACTGACATAAAAGGAAAATACCTCATTTTGGTGTTTCGTGCATAGTTCCACAAAATTTTTCACAGTTTTAGGAACAGTTTTACCAAACAGACCAATTTCAATCCTCCCTGCTGGCTCTCCACCAATATTAATATCAAAATATACCTGTGGAATAAGCATTTACAAAAACTTTAGTAAAAAAAATACTTGATTATGACAAATGATTCATTGGAAAAATATGTTAATTACTAAATTTTAAAAAAATACCTATCATTTACATAATTGTCATACATTTGCTGGAATTATTTAAAATTGAATGATTCTTGAACATTAAAGTATCAAAATCACTACCACTTCCTTAGATTTTGATGAAATCCAGTGTTCAACAAGGTGCACTAACTGAAAAAAAACACTTGGTGCAAAATGGAAGGAGAGCCATGTATTATTTCCCAGAGACATCATGAAAGGGATTCAAAGGACAGCTGTTAGTAAACAGATGGGAGCTTCCCATCAATGCCATCCAGAATATAGGACCACAGTTTTATGTCCCATCCAATGGGCAGAAGCTTTTATAAATTGATGCCACCTTGCTGACTGAGGGAAAGGTGGAGATTTTGAAGATATAAATCTCAATGCTTCAACTCATTCATTGCACTATTGCAATCTGATATTCCCATGTCTTTGAGTGAGTAGTATGGAGGCTGCAGCCTCATGCCTGCATCTATGAATGGTACTGACAGATACCAGAACTCACTCTAACTCAATGAGTTGATTAAACATCTGTCTGTGACATACATACAGCATTACTTTTCAATGGTAACCAGATTTACAGGTAAGACTGTTTCTTTAACCTACACTGTCCACTATTCTACAAAATTATTATCTTAACACAGTAATTATTTAAAAAGCGTTTAATCTTTACACAATTATACTGTTAAAGTCAATACTGATTGCTTCACATGCAAACTTAAAGATATTTTAAATTATACTAAAAGTTCCAAAATAATTTGTTAAATGAAATATTACCAGTAGCCTGGTTTTGGCTGGCTTCAGGTTGTCCAGTTGTTCTGCTAATATATAAACCTGTGATTTCCCCTTCACTTGAATATATCCCTAATTCACAATGGTTGGATATTTAATAAATAATAACTACAGTTTACATTATATTTATATTATGGGGATGCATCTCCTTATATAAGGTGGTTAGTATTCATATTCTAATAAGCTATGTAACTGCCCATTACTCGAGTAAATTTCTATGAATTAATCTTCTCTTCTAAATTAAAATATTCTTATTATGCAACACATTCTATTTGATTTATATTCTGTCTTAAATTTCTTATTACTTTATTTAGCATTTAATTCAGCTATCTGAAATGTAGGATGTAAGGTATTAAATTTTTTTCTTATTAATTTCTAAAACTTTTTATATAAAACATCAATAAATACTGACTAATCTAATTTATAATAAATATAATAGTGTAACACAAGATAAAGTAATACAACATAACCTAACACAAAGTAATATAATGCAAATTAACATAACATTCAGAAATGATATACGACAACTACCAAATGGAATACATCTTAATGAAATCGTAAAAAACAATAATACAGTTTTAAATTTATCTAATATAGAAATAACTCAGGAACAACAAGTACCATTAGGTAGAGGAGCTAAATATGCATACAAGGCACCTATTCCAAAAATGTCAATACTGATCCCTCAAATGAAGCAATTACTCAATGAAATTACCAGATATTTAAAAGATAAAACTTGATTTAAAATGCACATGGGTATACAGCATGCACAGCAAAAAAGTGTAATTTCCCAACAGCAATTAAAAGTAACCCTAACACTAAAATAGTCTTAGCTGATAAGACTAACCAACTCATCCTCAAGCAGCCATGGACTACAGAGGTCGACCAGATTCTACAATTTAGTTCTCCAAATATATCTATCCTGAATTACACCTGCTGCATTGGACCACCGTACACCAATTCTAACAAGGTCCTGTTTGAGATTGTCTGTCCACCACATTCTAGGTCTCCTCTTCTTTCTGAGGCCTTGAAGAACACTGTTCATAACACTATTCACTATCAATAATTATGCATACAGACAACACAGCCAAACCAACGGAGTCTCTCTCTGCCCAATATGCTGCTTAAAGGAGGTTGGCGACTCCTTTGCCTAACCTCATTACTTACAAAGTTGAACCACCTAATGCCCAAGATACTGCGTAAGCACCTAGAATCAAAAGCATCAAGTTTCCTGTTATCTTGTTTACAAAGAGTCCACATTTCACTACCATAATGTACTCTACAAAGAACCAAACTATTATAAATAAATAAATAAATAAATAAATACACCCTCAAGCAGCTGCTTGCCACAGATGTATGACAGGAGCCTTTCAGTTTATATGCCAAAGAAGAAGATCTGAGAGGATGGCAGGACCTCAGCAGAAAAACAACACATACAACCATGCCTTATCCGGTACAGTATGATTTTAGTCTTTAGCTGTATATGCCTATTTCTCCACACTCCCCATAGATTCTTAAAAGTCCCAGCAGCAATCCCTATTCGTCTGTTAATCTTATGCCGCACATCACAGTATCTGTTACATAGCCCCCAAGATCATTAAACTGTGACACCTGCTCAAGATTGCAACCATTCAGATTAACTAAACCACAGACTGCTGACCAATTTACATCACTTTAGTTTTCTCTGTTTATAATCAAACATACTCTACTACCAGTTTCATCGACTTTACTAGATATCTACTAAAGTTACATAATCAATTATCTACTATTGCTACTAGAGTAATGGGCAGTTAACACTATTCACTATCAATAATTATGCACAAGGACAACACAGCCAAACCAACGGAGTCTCTCTCTGCCCAATATGCTGCTTGCAAAACTAATGAGAAAGGGAGACAAAATGTAATACATTTATTAATTATTTATTTAACTCTATAATGATCCTTTTAAAAGTAAAGGTAAATTAGATTGCAAATTAGAAATGCAATTGTACCAGCCTCAAGATTATGGTAAATACCTTTATATGGTCTTTTCTTGCCCTAATTTGCCATTATTTGTAAAAGGATCATTATAAAGTTGAATAAGTATCATAAGGTGTATATTAACAATTGAAATAATTATTTATAACATTACATAAAAATGTACCTTTGTCAAACACCAGAAGCAATGCTAAACCAATCGCTACAAGTCTTACCAACTCTCACATGACTCAGTGTTATTGTAGAGACCTTTCAATATGTTAAGTAACTTGTCTGGTATGCCATAAGCAATCTTAAATAAAGAAGAATACAATCTAAAACTTAAAGAGATAAAATGTCAAGTTATTGAATATGATCCTCTACCTTCACTGCTCCAAAAACTTGTAGACTTACAATCTGACCCTTACCTTTAATCTCCACTCATAAAATCAGTGGTACCACCGATATATCGTAATCTTCCTCAATTATTTATGAAAATTAAATTACATAAAAATAATACACCCTCCAGACCTTTGGTATCTAAAAGGCATCTACTTATAATCTAGAAAAAGCAATTTTTAAATTCTTTCTACAATTTTTCCCCCTACACCCTATACTTTTATATCCAGAGTACAATTAATAAATTACAAGATATTGAAATAATACCCACATATACCTTATATTCTATTAACGTTGTGTTGCTGTATTCGAGCACTCCAGTTTTCAATCCAATCTTAAACTCCAGTCCTCAAGAGCAGCAATGTGCCTCAAAGCACAATGGATGGATGCCACCCCAGTGTACTTCAGTGTGCATGAGGTGCTCAGGCTGGCCATTGACAATTATTCTAGGGCCGGCAGATGCACATGGATCCAACAGAGGCAATACCAATGGGTTTCCCTGTCTGGACTCATGTTGGATTTCGTCCTAAGGCATATTAAAACTAAAGTATTAAATGACTGTCCCGTAAAACCCATATTTTACCAAAGATACATTGATATTTTTTATTTGGCCAGGATTCCAAGCTAAATTACTGCAATTACTTCAGCAGTGTAATAGTATAATGCCTTCAATAAATTTTGCACGACGAGGAAACTAATAACACACTGCCTTTTCTGGATGTCTTAATAACCCACATATATACCATGCATTTATACCTGCCGATTCAGCCCATCCATACACCTATAAGCAATTGACTTTAAGAACATATTTTCTCCGAACATACAGATATTAAACTACCCATTATTTGATTCGAAGAGAATTGCAATATATATATATACTAAATAGGTTTCGATGCATGCTGTACTAAAAACCAGAAAGACAAAATACATAAAGTAGGAACACTGGGCAGATTCCCAATCCGTAGCAGCCCAGCCCTCAAAGGAGGTAATAAAACCCATATACACTATGGCATGTCCATTCTACAGAGACTTAATGTATCATCATCATCCTCAAGCAGCAATGGGCTACGGAGGTCCAACCAGACAGTGCAATTTAGTTCTCCAAGCAAGTCTATCCTGAGCTACATCTACTGCATCTAGCCACTGCACACCAATTCTAAGGTCCTGTTTGACATTGTCTGCCCACCGCATCCTAGGTCTCCCCTTCTTTCTGAGGCCTTTAGGCACACTGTTCATAACCCTATTCGCCAATCTATAATTATTCATACGGGCAACATTGCCAAACCAACAGAGTCTCTCTCTGCACAATATGCTGCTCAAAGGAGGTTGCAAACTCCTTTGCCTAATCTCATCATTAGTTACAAAGTTGAACCACCTAATGCCCAAGATACTGCGTAAGCATCTGGAATCAAAAGCATCTAGTTTCCTGTTATCTTGTTTACAAAGTGTCCAAGTTTCACTACCATAACTAACCCTAGAAAAAACCAAACTATTATACAGTCTAATTTTAGTCTTTAGGTGTATAAGCCTATTTCTCCACATTCTCCATAGGTTCTTAAAAGTCCCAGCAGCAATCCCTATTCGTCTGTTAATCTCATGCCGCACATCACCATTATCTGTTACATAGCTCCCAAGATAATTAAACTGTGACACCTGCTCAAGACTGCAACCATTCAGATTAACTGAATCACAGCCTGCCTGACCAATTTTCATCACTTTAGTTTTCTCTCTGTTTATAACCAAACCTACTCTACTACCAGTCTCATCAACAGCTCGAATGAAAGAGTTCATCTCATCAACATCATTTGCCAAAAGGGCTAAATCATCAGCATAATCTAAATCAGAAATTTTCATATCTCCAGCCCATTTAAGGCCAAAATCTTTCCCTTGAAGTGATTTTCGCATTACATAATCAATAACCAAACTAAACAGAAAAGGAGACAAAATGCACCTTTGTCGAACATCAGAAGTAAGGCTAAACCAATTGCTACAAGCCTTACCAACTCTCACACACGACTCAATGTTATTATAGAGAGCTTTCATTACGTTAACTAACTTGTCTGGTATACCATATGATCTCATGATCAACAGAGTCGAAAGCCTTTTTGAAATCAACAAAGCTAGCAACCAGAGGTTTCTGAAACTCTAAACATTTCTCAAGAATCTGCCTAAGTGAAAATATCTGATCCACACATCCCCTACCACTTCTGAATCCACATTGGTCATCACGCAATTGATTGTCAACCAGATTCTTAATTCTATTAAGCACAATCATGGAAAGAACTTTACCTGGAACAGAGAGTAGGCTAATACCCCTATAGTTATCACAAGAACTGCGATCACCTTTTTTGAAAATAGGGATAACAATAGCTCTGGTAAAATCCTTAGGAACCATGCCTTTATCATAAAAGATATTCAGAATTTCAGTCACCCAAGTGGTAACTGAAACATTCCCAGCTCTAAGCATTTTGGTAGTAATTTCATCTACCCCTGGGGATTTATGTAGTTTCAGTTTAGAAACAGCCAAAATAACTTCAGATTGTGTTATAGGGCCAACATTAAAGCCACCAATGCCTCTATCATCATTGCAAACAATGGGAGTAGAGCTAACTACATTGTTTAGAACATCACTGAAATGCTCAGCCCACCTAGCCATGGCAGAATCCTCACGTCCTATAACCTTACCTTGTTTATCCTTCAATCCCTGTATACCTGTCCGTTTTCTACCACATAAAACATTAACTATCTGATACAGCTCTGCTGTTTTGCTAACTGCTTCCTCGGCTTTTTCAGCCAAGCCATCAAGCCAAAGATTCTTATTAGCAGCTAACTGATCCTTTACAAGTTTATTAAGCTCTCTGTAATGCTTTCTATTAGGCCTAGTAGGGTATTGATTAAGGCATTCCTGCAGTTCTTTCCTTCTGAAATAAAGTGCCTTATCACTCAAATAATTCTGCCTCCTCTGCTCCTTTTTCCCTAAAAGAGTACTATGTTTCCAAAAAAGCCTGTTTAAAACGGTCCAATTCCTCCTCAACTTCAGTAGTAAGCATACCATGACTGTCATAATGACTAAGCAACCTATCATGGTAAGCTTTGGCTATAACTGGGTTTTTCAGAGCTTCAGTATTGAAGGGAAATTTTTTAATCCTAGCACAACACTTTTCTGCTCTATAAATCCGACATGTTAAGGTTTTTTTAATACTTACAATATTTGTTACTTTGGGCCCTTTGGGTTTCTCCTCTTTCTTTGGGCTCTCCTGAGCCATACTACTGTGAGCTATCAAATATATACATATGCTACAAATAAAGCTGTTCATTATAATTAACTAATAAATATCTTTTTGCGCTTAAAAAAATAATTCCTATAAGTGTTACAAAATGACTGTATACAACACATTCAACACCTGTCGTCGCAAAAGCGGTCGTGGCACCAATGCTGATACTTTGTCCAAACACAGTTAAGGTTAAATGAATTAAAAAACAAACTACGCAAGGGGATTTCATTCGAGGATCTTTATCCCAAGAACATGGATTACAGAGATATTATTTAGATATTGGGGAACAAACATGAGATTAATACGTTCAGTGTTATCTCTTAATTTAGATTAGTCTCCGAGTGGTTAGCGTGCTTGGCTACTAATCTAAGGGACCTGGGATCGAGTCCCAGGTAAGGCATGGATGTTCAAAAATGATGTTGATGAAATGAACTCTTTCATTAGGGCTGTTGATGAAACTGGTAGTAGATTAGGTTTGGTTATAAACAGAGAGAAAATTGAAGTGATGAAAATTGATCAGGCAGGCTGTGATTCAGTTAATCGGAATGGTTGCAGTCTTGAGCAGGTGTCACAGTTTAATTATCTTGGGAGCTATGTAGCAGATACTGATGTTGTATGGCATGATATTAACAGACGAATAGGGATACCTGCTGGGACTTTTAAGAATCTATGAACAGTGTGGAGAAATAGGCGTATACACCTAAAGACTAAACTTAGACTGTATAATAGTTTGGTTCTTTCTAGGTTTAGTTATGGTATTGAAATCTGGACACTTTGTAAACATGGTAACAGGAAACTAGATGCTTACGCAGTATCTTGTGCATTAGGTGGTCCAACTTTGTAACTAATGATGAGGTTAGGCAAAGGAGTCTGCACGCTGCTTTAAGCAGCAGGAAGAGAAACTCCCCTGGTTTGGCCATGTTGCCCATATGGAAAATTATAGATTGGCGAATAGGGTTATGAACAGTGTGCCTAGAGGTCTCAGAAAGAGGGGGAGACCTAGGATGCCGTGGGCAATGTCAAACAGGACCTTATTAGAATTGGTGTGCAGTGGTCGGATGCAGCAGATATAGCTCAGGACAGATATGCTTGGAGAATTAAACTGTATGGTCGGGTTGGACCTCTGTAGCCCATGGCTGCTTGAGGATGATGATGATTCAGAACTATGAAAGCTGGAACATATTTAAGAAGCTATAAAAAAATTTGCCCCAAAATTTAATTAAAACAGGTTAAAAGATCAGATACGGCTCTAGTAGAGTACAGAGCAACAGTTACTCATCACTTAACCTCTTTTAACGTATTAATTAAAATTTGAGCTCAATTATTTTTTAGCCTGTTAAATATTTAGGCGTTCATAACTTTTTGAATAGTGAAAAATTTTCAAAATCGGGATTACAGAGTTTTGATTGGTGTTTATGTGTAGACTGGTCTGTAAATGATAGCTAGTTAGTCATTGGAAGGAGAGCTATGCACCAATCCCCTGTGATGATGCATAGAACCAGCCAGACCTTGCACTTAATGTCCAACCCCGCATTCTCGTGGTGCAGACCGTTAGTACCTTTCAAAAGAGATACTCTCTTGTGGAAGTGAACGGAAACGGAGGGCTGCCAGATTAGTGTGGCCTACTGATCTGGACAACAATGGCTAATTTTCTTTTTTTTCTACCCTGCTGAGGAGTGGTCAACCACACAGGGTCCTGGTGCTGACCATATAAACCCACTGGACAGATATATGGCTCTGAGCTTGATTATGGATCCTGATTTTGCTGCACTGGTGGGCTTCTGTGGAGGGAAAATCTTCCGCTGTGTTTTCTGTTTGTTTGTGGGTTGACAGCCCCAAGTGAATAAATTCACAGGATATGTTTATCAGCTGGCGGATAATCCTGAGCAGAGCTCATCGCAGGCACCTGAACTCTTTGCTTCTATTGGCATCGTCAGATTCTACATTGGTTCTTCCAGTGTAGATGTCTTCAGCCTTTAGTGGTGGGGGAACGGGTCTTTGCCCCATGTCTGCGATTAGGGGGCTGTTTGATATTGTCGGCATTCCCTCTCTCAATAAACATAGTTTCTTTAAACATCCTACTAACCATTTTCTGTCCATAGGTAGTTGGAATGTGAGGACTCTGCACAGAGCTTTTTCTCTTGATGTCCTCACACAAGAATTCCACCATTATAATTTAGATATTCTCGGCTTTCAAGAGACCAGATGGACAGATAAAGGTCAGATTCTTAAAAAAAACCTTAAATTTCTTTTTTCAGCGAGGGAAAATAATAAGCATCCCCAAGGCATAGGTCTGCTTCTCAGCAGACACGCAAGTGATGCACTTCTAGGATACGAGTGCATTAATGAAAGGTTTCTTACAGCAAAATTTCATACAAGCGTTAAAGACTTGAATGTTATCTGCTGTTATGCCCCCACTGAGGATGCCGATGAGGATGAGAAGGATAGGTTTTACGAACAACTTCAGGATATTTTGAATTCTGTCAAAAAAGGATATATTACCCTTGTTCTAGGTGACTTCAATGCCAAAGTTGATACTGACTGACCTTTGGGGAGGAGTGAGAAGCCCTTTTGGTATTGGTAGCTGCAATGGGCAACGTCTCCTACAGGTAAGTAAACTCAATGGTTTCAGAATAACTAATACATTAAAAACACTGCAAAATACATAAGTACACATTGGTTTCACCTGATGGGCTGCATAAGAATACGATTGATTATATACTAATTAACAGCAAATGGGCTAGTTCTGTTTGGAATACCAGGGCATATAAGGGAGCTGAAATTGGATCTTATCATTACCTTGTTAAAAGTGTCTGGCAACTTAAACTTAAGAAGTGTTGTGCGAAGGTTAAAATTTTTACCTTTAATACTGAAACTGTGAAAGATTCAGTTATAGCCAAAGGTTACCATGATAGGTTACTTAGTCATTATGACAGTCATGGTTTGTTTACTACTGAAGTTGAGGAAGAATTGGACCATTTTAAACAGGCTTTTTTTTTTTGAAAACTAACAGTACTCTTTCAAGAAAAAAGGAGCAGAGGAGGCATAATTATCTGAGTGATAAGGCAATTGAACTTATTTCAGAAAGAAAGAACTGCACGAATATGCTTAATCAATACCGTATTAGTCCTAATAGAAAACATTACAGAGAGCTTAATAAACATGTAAAGGATCAGTTAGCTGCTAAGAATCTTTGGCTTGATGGCTTGGCTGACAAAGCCGAGGAAGCAGTTAGACAGCACAACAGCAGAGAGCTGTGCCAGAGAGTTAATGTTTTGGGTTGTAGAAAACGGACAAGTATACAAGGATTGAAGGATAAACAAGGTAAGGTTATAGAAGGTGAGGATTCTGTCATGGCTAGGGGGGCTGAGCATTTCAGTGATGTTCTAAATAATGTGGTTGGTTCTACTCCCATTGTTTGCAATGATGATAGATGCATTGGCGGCTTTAATGTTGGCCCTATAAACACAATCTGGTTATTTTGGCGATTTCTAAACCTAAACTTCATAAATATCAGGGGTAGATGAAATTACTACAGAAACGCTTAGATATAGGAATGTTTTTTGTTCCCACTTGGATAACTGAAATTATGAATACCTTTTGTGATACAGGAATGGTTCCTAATGATTGTACCAGAGCTATTATTATCCCTATTTTCAAAAAAGGTCGCAGTTCTTTGTGATAGCTATAGGAGTGTCAGCCTATCCCTATAGTTATCACAAGAAATCGAAGAGGGTGTAATCTCTTCCTCATTCAGGAAATTTTTAAGAAATCATTTATTCATCAGCATCCCATGGCAAGTGGTAGCATCTCTTAGCTACTGATCTTAGGAATATGGGTTCAAGCCCTGCATAAAAGACAGATATTACGCTGACAGGCTCCTGTACGATTTATGTGGCATCTGCTTGAGTGGTGTTTTATATATTTGTTCATTAACCTTGAAAAATAAATATGTCAACCAAATTTTTGAAAAACCCATTAGAAACAATTTGGCTAATCTTCAGTATGCCACCGATTGTATATGAATGAATTATGTTTAATTCCTAAATTTATTTCTTGTTATATTTCATTTAATTGATATTGTGTTTGCACTTGAATAAAGGCATTATTATTAAAAAATGTTCTATAATTTCTCCTTCCAATATTTTCTGAATTCTGTAAATCAACATGTGTTCTGTAAACCAACATTGTCCCCATTCGAAAAAGATGTATATCCATCATTGCTATGACAGTTTTGAAACGCTCTAACTCTGAGTAGTGCTTTTGTACATACAATGGGCTAAAATTCAGATCACAAGGACCCCCTCCAGGGTTCAGAGTTGAAAAGCCGAAAGGGATCCACTGGATAACCATTAGGAGACAAGTGGAAATATCTTTAAAATCATCCAGCAATCCTTCCATGTACTAATCATAGTAGGGTTCTGACCATGGGGCGGGGATGTCTCAGTTGGTAGTGAAAAGCAATGTCGCGCCATCATCGTAACATAACACCAAGATCAAAAACAACATAACAAATTAGAGAGAACAAAAATGCTGTCGCAAAATTACACCGAGAACAAAATGCTGCTGCAGCGTTATGCTGGCATTGCAAAATTGGCAGACATGGAAACATGTTGCAAGAAATACATTAATGTACTATTATTAGAATTTACTATTGCTATTAAATTTCCACTTTTTTGTCTGTCTGTATACATTCAGCAGTTCAATTTTCAGAGACGTTTTAAAAAAATTGGGGTTTTATAGGTGATGAAATATTAAAATTCGCACTTTTGCATTCCCCAAATGTTCAAGTTGCACCCTGTAATTGAGGAAAATGTTGAAAATTGTTCGATCTTTCAATGATCCTCATGCTGGACAAAGAGCAAAAGATGCTAAAATCGTCAACATAGAGGGCATTGCCTACAGTTGGAAGAAGTTGTTTACTAATAAAATTAATCTTGACAACAAAAAGCCTAACTCTCAGAATGCAGCCTTGTGGCACCTCCTGTTATTGGGGGTAAGGCCACGACAGTGTTGCCAACACGGACACGAAAAGAACGTGACGATAAGAAGTTGGAGATGAAGATTTGCATGTGACCTCTGAAGCTGAATCTGTGGAGATCACGAAGAATGCCGATTCTACAAGTCGTCTCATATGCTATTTTGATATCGAAGAAAATTGACACCAGGTGTTTTCTACATAAAAATGAATTTCTGGTAGCCGATTCAAGACGTATCAGATGGTCAAGAGTTGACCGTTGCCTGCAAAAGCCACACTGGCTGTTGGAAAGAAGGTTGTGATGTTCTAAATACCAAATGAGTCTGGCATTTACCATTCCTTCCAACACCTTGCACACGCAGCTCGTCAACGCAATGGGACGATAATTCGAAGGAATCTTGGAATCCTTTCCTGGCATCGAGAAAGCCAAGACGATGGCCTCCCACCAGGAGTCCAGAAACTGCTCCTCGAGCAAAATGCCATTGAAAAGATGGAACAGCCGATCCTTACTCAATGGTGAGAGATATTGTAGCATGGCATAATGGACATTGTCTGGCCCAACAACAGATGCGCAGAGCAAGGTGAAGCTCCTCCACTGTCAATGGCCTGTTGCAAGACTGCAGGCCATCCGAGTGGAAGGACAGTGGAGAGCATTCAGCCTTACTCTTCTGGGTCTGAAACATGGGGGAGTAAGATGAAGAGATTGAGGTGAACGACTCTCCCAGAGTGTCGCAATTGCTTGTCCATTGTGCTTCAGGATCGATAATGAGTGGGACATGTAGTTCCCACCCATTTTCCGGACTTGATCCCACATGACCTTAGAACTAGTCATGCAGGTGATAAAACCTATATTTGATCCAAGATTCCTTCTGGCACCAAACAAAACGAGCTTTTACCCTGGTGTGTTTGAATGCTTCAAGTTTGGGGAACTTCGGATATCTCCAAAACACCCCCAAGCCTTGTTCTGAGCCTTACGAGCTGTGGTGCAATCTGAATTCCACCACAGTTTTGGAAAACAAGGAAACAGTGTCGAAGTTTGAGAAACTGTTGATACAGCTGCATTTAATACACAGTCCGTTATCTCCGCTACTGCCATATTGATGGGCTCCTGGCCGACAGAGTGGTCATGGAGCTCAGAGATAAGTTCGTAGCCACTCGTCATACCAATCAAGCATCCACCATGAGAGATTGTGCACACCACAGCGAGGTGATCACTTCCGTAAGAGTTGTCCTCGACCTCCCATGTAAAGAGTGGATCGAGGAGCAGATGGTGAGGTCAATGGTAGTGAATGTGCAGGTTGAGTGAAAGTACGTATATGGAACCGGCAATGGAGAGCTGGACAGGGGCATGGCTGACTTGGCAGCAGCATCTGCCAACTCATTGTTCCCAATACCGACATGACAGGGCATCGGACAGAAACAGATTGTGGTGGTGACTGCCAGATGATGTAGCTGCTGGTGGATCTCAGAAAGAACTAGGTGAGGTCAATGCCTCACCGAGATCAAAACTTGTAACTCTGCAGTGAGATCTGGTCTGCAATGATTACATTACAGATGGCTGATCCCACTGGTGTGCCAGACCTCGAGCCATCTGTATAGATGAGCAAGAAGTCTGGGTATGCAGCACGATGGCTGGCAGAGTTGCCGGTAGACACAGTCTGGTGTAAAGGCCTTCCCGTCCTACACATGGAAAACAGTGAGCTACAGTGGTAGTGACTCGACTGTGCTATGCTATTGACACTGGTGTTGATGTCTCTGAAGTAGTCCGACTCGCAAACGAAAAGGATGAATGGCACTTTGAACTGAAAATGCAGTCCCAAGTGGGATGACTAGGCAGGGATCGCAATTTAGAAACGTATTACACGGACAACTGCTGATGGTGGAGATAAAGATGGTTCGTCGGCCTCAAAGACTCTGGACTGGTGAGATGCGGAAGGCTCCCATGCAAACACAGAGGGCCTGATGATGGAGTGGGTCCAGCACCTTCACCACCGAATCCTGGGCAGTCTTACACCTGGGATCCGTAGTCCAGTTTCGACTGGAGAAGCACACAATACAGGTGGAGCAAAGAATATTGGTTAGCTCCCCAGGAGAGAGGCCTTGATGATGTTCAATGCCGATGCGCACTTGGACCTCAGATGATGTATGTGTGGTAAAAATGTCAATTTCCGATCGAAGATGAGACCGAGAAACTGGGTCTCTGCCACAACTGGAATGATGTTACCACCAAGCCGTAGCTCGGGAAGATTACGCTTGTGACAAAAGTGCACACAAGCAGCATTCTGTGGGGAGAACGGAAATCCGTTGCCCGAACTGATTCTTCAGGGCAATTTGCGGTTGTCTTTCAATGACTCTCATGCTGGACGAAGACTATTACGTTGCACCTCCTCCTCCAGCTACTTTGAACCGTGTGGAGTACGCTGGATGTTCGCTACCAGAGTTCACACAGCTTGCCTTTTGTGCTGTGCAGTCAGGATCGAGGGAATTCTAGCGCCACAATGAACACAGGTGTGTTTATCCCGACAAGCTGTGTGGGGATGGCTGTACCTCTGGATGGGAAACAACGCAGACTGTTTGGAATGTACAACTGTACCTCAATGTGAAGATAGCCTGCCCTGAACGCAGACTGTTTGGAATGTACAGCCGTACCTCGCAGTGAAGATAACCTGCCTTGATGGAAATCGGCAGGCTAACTTCAGGTTAATCCCTGGGTGGGTACTAATTTCCCTTCACGGCATTGCAAAATAAGGTGGACTGTCTCACACTCTAAGCTGAAAGCTCAGATTTCCTCCTCAGTACACTTGAAGCACCACTTTGTGGCCATTCCCTGTAAGGAATTAAGCATCTTGTATGGGTGACTGTGACCGTCACCCCACCAATCGCTGTTACATTCCAGAGCAGCTCAATGTTTTGAGCAAACCGTTTCCACCTGCAAATCCTGACATCTTAGGCGCTTGAACGATTTCGGTGCTCCCGCAAGTTTTTTCAGAGCTTTACTTGTGAAAAAGGGAACATGTCCTCAATTACCTGATTACCCGTAGAGTGATCAAGAACCTCGTGGACAGACAGAGATGAAACGGCAACACAGAAGTTAGAGGCTGATGGCGAGCCCTCTTGGCCGATGAATTTCCGTTAATGAAATTCTTTTGTAGGGTTTTTAATGCCCGTTGTTCCCCTCCCCCCACGGATTCCAAAAATGGGGTACGCCCCATCGGGCACCATATCCACAAAGCCAATGAGCCAAGCCCTCACAATTAAACAAGAATGAGAAAAAGTGAAAAACTAACGAGTTCTCTTAAAATAAAAACTAAAAAATGTGAGAAAAAAAACTGCTAACGAATGAAAGCAGAAATATCCTGGGAAACTCACAGTTACCCGGACATGGACAAGGCACTCCCGTTCTGCATAGTTGGCACTAGCATATTGATCCTGGGGTATCCCCCAGGACGTCCCGATTATCTGAAGCAGAGGTCAAAGCAGTGAGTAGCAGGGTCCCGCACCGAACTGGCTCACCAATGGTAAAATGGGCCAAAGGTGGCCCCACTAGTCTTGAGCTGAGTAGACAGGGATCCTCAAGCAACAACTAAGATCTTCCTTCCAGGGACATGGGTATCCATACACGACAAACTCGTGGTCGAGAATTCAGGACCCTGTGAAGGTACCGGAACCAGTGGAAACTTCACAGGGTGTTCCCCTGTTCTCGGACAGAAGTTCGCACAGAGAAGCATCAGTGGGTCAATTTTTGTAGCCCATAAGAGTCCTCGCATCATAAGATTTCATTTGATACATAAATCGTTAAGTTTATCTTTGATTTGTCAACATCCGTTTTGACAAATCCCCAAACCGACAAATGATGAACGAAAAGCAATAGGAAGTTAGGTATAAAGGGAATGATAGCTATGCACGTCTTACAAGGTGTCAGAAACCACAGGAATGACAGTTTTAAAACACTGTACAGGAAGATGTGTGAAAGAGGTCTATATGCATAAAGAGTAATGGTTTCTCCTGTTCCCTCCAAGAGAAGAACTTGTTTAAATTAGTGTAGACAATATTATCTTTGGAGTCCAGGCTAGTGAGCATATGTGCTCTTCACAAATTAGAGTGTAGATTCAGTTTGAACACTAATTCTCAATATGAGTTTTTCTGGAGAGAACAAGTAACTATAACACCTGAGAAAAGGACCATTTTGGTGGTACTACTGTAATGGTCTGGTCTAGAATCATGATACCTGATTGCACAGAACTTTAATTTTTCAAGAGAGGCACTCAGACTACTCAGCAATAGATACGAGAATCTTGCACCCCATGAGATGGCTTTCAGGGGTGCAGTAGTGCACTATGTTATGACAGAGAACATATACGTTATATTATCAAAAGTATTTGGACACTTGTGCATCCACCATCTACTGGTAATAGAAAAGGAATTAATATTGCGTTGGTCCACCCACTGTAGGGAAGGCTTTCCGCTAGATTTTGGTACGTTGCTGCGGGAAATGCCAGCCATTCTGCCACAAGAGCATTAGTGAGGGAGGTCAGTGATGTCGGGAAGTTCAGCCTGGCTAGTAGTTGGCGTTCCAATTCATCCCAAAGATGTTCCATGGGTTTGAGAGCTATATGACACTGCTTATTTTAAAAGCACTTGCAAGAAATATCTACGACACTTAGTATCAACAGTAATAAATGACTGATATTTTACATACTCTTGAAGAACTAGCCAGAAGATCCCAAGAAACGAAAGTTGATGGTGGCAAGTTCATATTGTAGAGTGGTTTATGACTGTAAACAGAGAAACGTAGAATACTTAAAATGGAGAAGGTGATGAGAGATGCTGTTAAGTTTGGAGCTCTTTGCTTAAGATGAATTTTTCTTTTGTTGACACATTGGTGGTTCATGACTGCAGTGGGGTCAGTGATGACTGATGATACTTATGTAGCATAGAGTGCTTATAAACATTAAAAAACCACTATGCACATTTCACATCGACTGTGGATGCTTTGCTGGGTAGTAGTGAGCATCCTATTCTTGCTGCCTTAGCATCTGATCCTTGTGCAAACTAAAAGTAATGTTATACTACTGATGAAGCAATCACACCCACAGTGTGAAACACAAGCTGATTCTTTAAGATTAAAAGTGTGGAGAAAAAGCTGGTTTCTTAGTGGATTTTTAATATTTGTATGCACTTTATGTATGCTACAATAAGTAACGTCATTCATCATTCATCACTAAATCCACTGAAGTAATGAATACCGACATTTCAGCAGCAGATGAAAAACTCATTTTAAGCGAGCTCCATACCTACCAGCATCTCTGACCACCTTCTCCATTTCACACATTCCATGTCTCTGTACCCACTATCATGGACCATTCCACAATATGAACTTACCACTATGAACTTTCATCTCTTGACATCTTCCAACTAGTCCTTCAATAGTACATAAAATCTCGATCATTTATTACTGTTGATACTAAGTGGCATAGATATTTTGTGGAAGTGCTTTTAAATCAGTGTCATAGAGATCCTTCAATAGTACATAAAATCTCGATCATTTATTACTGTTGATACTAAGTGGCATAGATATTTTGTGGAAGTGCTTTTAAATCAGTGTCATAGAGAGAGAATTAAACATTTAATTTTAATTACTGCATTGTGAATCTCTCCTTCAAATTTGCTAATTGTATTTGCTGATAGCAATTTTAAGTTATATACATTTTTGTCCATTATCATTTAATTTTGAGCAAGTGTATAATTTATGTGATGGTCCACCCATTCACTTTTATTTTTTCCTTAACCAGTTTTGCTTTATTTACGTTATATTTATCATTTTGGGGATTTTTTTTTTTTGGACTGATTGCAATTCTCGTTTCCGAGCTGTAGGAGTTGCACATGCACAACTCCTACCTTTTGATTGTCAACTGCTAAAGCACCCGTGTGGGATACGACCCGACCGCTCTTGCGTTGTAGCTAGCGCAATCGTCATATTATGCAAACGTCTTTCCCGGCGTGCAATAGACACGTCGGATTTGTATGCATGTTATAACTGAGTTAGAATGAGTTAGAAGTAGAGTGGTAACGTTTGGTCACAGAGTGGAGATGTAGTATTGTAGTGGAGAGGTAGATTTTGTGTAGTGAGTAGCACAGATGTTGGAGTCAGAAGCATTTTGAGAAGTAGGAGATTTAGATAGATGCGAGTTGTTAGTACTCCAACTTTTGTATTCTACCATTGAGTTTGGCGAGGTTTCATTTTTTTTCTTGGAAATAAACTTTGTTTTAGAAACTTTGAATTTTTGTTATTTTTCTCTTGGGCAACATTGATTTTTGATTATATTTAAACTTTAAACTTGACAATCCTTTTTGAATTCTTACTCGATAAGTAACGCTTGATAAATACATAACGAACCCTATTTCAACTTTACTTGGCAAGTTATTATCGCCTGGTGCCCCATACAGCTATCCAGAATTTGAATAAATTTGGATCAGACAAAAGGTCCAACTTTAGAAGTTAATAATCTTTGGAGCGTTACATTTACCTAATATTTCAGGGAAATTTTTAAAACATCAACATCTAGTTTGAATGCAAAAACAGGTTAATGAAATTCTCAGTGAAATTATAAGCTGCAATAGCTTGAGCAAACATTTCATTGATCTTCATAATATATGAACTTTTTACAATATATCTATATATGATGTTCATAAAATCTCATTTGATTTGTACATTAATAAAACAGTCATGATACATCAAGCACAACAGCTATAAATAAAATATATGTAGAATATTATTACACTTCAGTTTTGATAATATTCATATAGTATTACCCACTATCATTTATGTATATTTCAGTTTTGATGTTAGATATTTTGAAAGCATTATATATTTCATTTATACATAACTCAATATTTGTTAATAGTTACAATAACTACTATCCTCTGTGATTATTTACATAAAAAAAAAATATTTCTCAAACTAAATATGAACAGCTGGTCTGTATGTAGCCTTGACTATAATTTAGTTTTCAGAAAAGATGGAAATGTCAATCAGCAAGATAATTAACTTGTAATAAAAATAATTATAAGTTCACAGCACTCAAGTTAAAACCAAATTTAATGCATGATTTATGCTGTTTTTAAGGTAGTGAGCTTAAGAGCAATCACATATACAACTGACTATCTCGAAAATAGTCGAGGTAAGAGTTGTTACAGTTCTTATGACAAAGCTTAAAGCAATCTTTAATGTTAAAGGTTCAAAGTAATTGTCATAACTTTACCATTTATCATAGAAAATCCTGCTCGCTACAGCTGGTTGAGTGACGACATAATCTCTTTGGTGCAATCTTCGTCATAGATGTATGGCACACATGTTGTCGATTCACAAGTATTAACCACTGATATATACGTATAATACTCCATATGCCAGTCCGGAAAACTACGTTGATTTTGATAGATGACATATTAAAATGGTATCGATGCTTGAAATTTCAGCTAACAACTCGATGTGGCACAACATAAGCTCAGGAAACAGCTCCATTAGTTAACGTCCGGTATAATCTTGCTTCTTTTTCTGCTGAGGTCCTGCCATCCTCAAAGATCTACTACGGCATATAAACTGACAGGCTCCTGTCAAACCTCTGTGACAAGCAGCTGCTTGAAGGAGGTATTTATTATTTTTTATTTTTATAATCTTGCTTCAGGTTTATTTTTAAGTTTGCATCCCACAAACTCCACAAACAAGCATATAGTAGTGCAAGTTCAAAAACAAGGCCGAAGCACTAGACATTAAAAACGTTAAAACACTGAGCCCGCCTTTCCCATATACTAACAAATATGCAACGTTTCTTCCCGGACGCGTGCAGGACTTCATCAGGCCTTCATCAGTCCCGCATGTGTCTGGGAAGAAACATGTTGCATATTTGTTAGTATATGAGAAAGGTGAGCTCAGTATTTTAACATTTTTAATGTCTAGTGCTTCGGCCTAGTTTTTAAACTTGCACTAATATATGCTTGTTTGTGGAGTTTGTGGGATGCAAACTTAAAAATAAACCTGAAGCAAGATTATACCGGACGTTAACTAACAGAGCTGCTTCCTGAACTTATGTTGTGCCACATCAATGATATGTTAGCTGAAATTTCAAGCATCGATACCATTTTAATATCATCATCCTCCTCAAGCAGCCATGGGCTATGGAGGTCCAACCAGACCGTGCAATTTAGTTCTACAAGCAAGTCTATCCTGAGCTACATCTACTGCATCTGGCTACTGCACACCAATTCTAACAAGGTCCTGTTTGACATTGTCTGTCCACCGCATCCTAGGTTTCCCCCTCTTTCTGAGGCCTCTAGGCACACTGTTCATAACCCTATTCGCCAATCTATAATCATCCATATGTGCAACATGGCCAAACCAGCAGAGTCTCTCTCTGCACAATATGATGTTTAAAGGAGGTTGCAGACTCCTTTGCCTAACCTCATCATTAGTCACAAAGTTAAACCACCTAATACCCAAGATACTGTGTAACCATCTAGTTTCCTGTTATCTTGTTTACAAAGTATCCAAGTTTCACTACCATAACTAACCCTAGAAAGAACCAAACTATTATACAGTATAATTTTAGTCTTCAGGTGTATATGCCTATTTCTCCACACTCTCCATAGATTCTTAAAAGTCCTGGCAGCAATCCCTATTCGTCTGTTAATCTCATGCCGCACATCACCATTATCGGTTACATAGCTCCCAAGATAATTAAACTGTGACACCTGCTCAAGACTGCAACCATTCAGATTAACTGAATCACAGCCTGCCTGACCAATTTTCATCACTTTAGTTTTCTCTCTGTTTATAACCAAACCTACTCTACTACCAGTCTCATCAACAGCTCGAATGAAAGAGTTCATCTCATCAACATCATTTGCCAAAAGGGCTAAATCATCAGCATAATCTAAATCAGAAATTTTCATATCTCCAGCCCATTTAAGGCCAAAATCTTTCCCTTGAAGTGATTTTCGCATTACATAATCAATAACCAAACTAAACAGAAAAGGAGACAAAATGCACCTTTGTCGAACATCAGAAGTAAGGCTAAACCAATTGCTACAAGCCTTACCAAATCTCACACACGACTCAATGTTATTATAGAGAGCTTTCATTACGTTAACTAACTTGACTGGTATACCATATGATCTCATGATCAACAGAGTCGAAAGCCTTTTTGAAATCAACAAAGCTAGCAACCAGAGGTTTCTGAAACTCTAAACATTTCTCAAGAATCTGCCTAAGTGAAAATATCTGATCCACACATCCCCTACCACTTCTGAATCCACATTGGTCATCACGCAATTGATTGTCAACCAGATTCTTAATTCTATTAAGCACAATCATGGAAAGAACTTTACCTGGAACAGAGAGTAGGCTAATACCCCTATAGTTATCACAAGAACTACGATCACCTTTTTTGAAAATAGGGATAACAATAGCTCTGGTAAAATCCTTAGGAACCATGCCTTTATCATAAAAGATATTCAAAATTTCAGTCATCCAAGTGGTAACCGAAACATTCCCAGCTCTAAGCATTTCCGTAGTAATTTCATCTACCCTTGGGGATTTATGAAGTTTAAATTTAGAAACAGCCAAAATAACTTCAGATTGTGTTATAGGGCCAACATTAAAGCCACCAATGCATCTATCATCATTACAAACAATGGGAGTAGAACTAACCACATTGTTTAGAACATCACTGAAATGCTCAGCCCACCTAGCCATGACAGAATCCTCACCTTCTATAACCTTACCTTGTTTATCCTTCAATCCTTGCATGCCCGTCTGTTTTCTACCACATGAAACAGTAACTATCTGGTACAGCTCTCTGCTGTTGTGCTGCCTAACTGCTTCCTCAGCTTTGTCAGCCAAGCCATCAAGCCAAAGATTCTTATCAGTAGCTAACTGATCCTTTACACGTTTATTAAGCTCTTTGTATGTATGGCACACATGGTGTCAATTCACAAGTATTAACCACTGATATATACGTATAATACTCCAGATGCCAGTCCAGAAAACGATATTGATTTTAATAGATTGACTATGTTGTTTTAGATGACATATTAAACCTAGTGTTGTGCTAGGGTTTAATATGTCATCAAGAACAACATAGTCAATCTATCAAAATCAACGTAGTTTTCCGAACTGGCATCTGGAGTATTATACGTATATATCAGTGGTTAATACTTGTGAATTGACAACATGTGTGCCATACATCTATGATGAAGATAGCACCAAAGAGATTATGTCAAGTCACTCAACCAGCTGTAGCCAGCAGGACTTTCTATGATAAATGGTAAAGTTATGACAATTACTTTGAACCTTTAACGTGTTAAAGATTGCCTTAAGCTTTGTCAAAAGAACTGTAACAACTCTTACCTCGACTATTTTCGACATAGTCAGTGCGTAAATGTGATTGCTCTTAAGCTCACTCCCTTAAAAACAGCATAAATCGTGCATTAAATTTGGTTTTAACTTGTAATAATAGTTACAAAGTACAAAACAATTAACACAAAATTTAGCTGAACTAACCAAAACAGGATGCAGCCAATCTCTGCAAGTGCTGAACTCTTAACCAACAGGCATCTTAAGTAGACTTCAGATAATACAGATAGAACATTCTATCCATTATTATGGTTTCTTCAACATGTATGGGAAGGGGGAATAAGTACCATAGTATCAACCATGTTCAACATCAGAGGAATGCAAACTAATGAAAATAGAACTCTTCATGTGCTCTTCATATGTGAAAACTAACATTGGATAGGATGCAAAACTATTTTTAGTGAACAGGTGGATAACTCTAACTTCAGTACTACTTAAGTGCAATAAGGTGAATCTGTGCTGACGAGTATCACATCACACTGGCTTCCTAGTCAGCTGAGGTACAATGTATCACAGCAATAGGGTTTTTAGAGACCTCTCCTACACATTTGCTACAATACGGGGAACTGGGGATGGTTGCATTATTCACAAAATCAGCTACTTCGAACTATGTAGCCCAGTTGTCTGTTAATCGTGACCGTTTACTCAAATTAGCATCATATTCTAGAGTTGATGGATCCGGTGATGATGAGGCAGAATGAGTCAAAGAATGGCATGGTGAAAGATGATTGTGTACTGATGGTGGTCGATGTAAAACTAAGTCTTTAGCTGGAGATATGGGCTCACTTTTAATTCTGACAGAAAGTGGAGAGATAGAAGGTGGTGGAGTGGCACTGTTTAAAGTAAGATGAGGCATTGAGCTCGATACCACAGAGCTGGAGCTGCAAAAAAAAAAATTTTAAATTTGTAAAATTAAGCAAAATATAAATATATATAAATGCTAATTAGTGCAGCCATTACTTTAAAAATAAAGAATAATAAATCACTTAACCATTCCAATGTACACAACCAATAAGTACATTAACAACTGCAAAATCACTCATACTAAAAAATATACACTCACACTCATCATCATCCTCAAGCAGCCATGGTCTACAGAGGTCCAACCAGACCATGCAGTTTAGTTCTCCAAGCATATCTGTCCTGAGCTGCATTTGGCCACTGCACCCCAATTCTAACAAGGTCCTGTTTGACACTGTTTGCCCACTGCATCCTAAGTCTCCCCCTCTTTCTGAGGCCCTTAGGTACATTGTACATAACATTATTCACTAATCTACAATTACCCATACCGGCAACATGACCAAACCAACAGTCTCTCTCTTTGCATAATATGCTGCTCAAAGGAGGTTGCCAACCTCCTTCGCCTAACCCCATCATTACTTACAAAGTTGAACCATCTAATGCCCAAGATACTGCATTAGGCATCTAGAATCAAAAGCATGAAGTTTCCCGTTATCTTGTTTACAAAGTGTCCAAGTTTCACTACCATAACTAAACCTAGAAAGAACCAAACTATTATATAGTCTAATTTTAGTCTTTAGGTGTACATGCCTATTTCTCCACACTTTCCATAGATTCTTAAAAGTTCCGACAGCAATCCCCATTCATCTGTTAATCTCATGCCACACATCACCAGTATCTATTTACATATAGTACAGAGAAAAAAAATAACAAAATGGGAGAAATATTTACTTGAAACAAGAAAAAAAAATTTTTTTTGTTAATAAATAGCCTTTTCATTCATGTGCATTATAATTATTTCTGTCTATCAGTTTTTTAATTTGTTTGCCAGATGCATTTTTTTACTACACAACTAAAAAAATAAAACTAGTCATTTTTTGTTAAATATTTTATTTTCAGAAAATCAAGAACTAAATGCTAATTAATTTGGCATACAACATGCTATAGTTCCTTTCATTAGTCATTTGATAAAAATGTTCTAAAGTTATTTTTTTTTTGTTGATCAGAATGAAAAAATAGCTGGACCTCTGGATGTAAATCAGTTTTTAAGGTGAGACTCTGGAAGAGTTAATAAATGTCTAAAGAATCAGTTAGCACCTGATAATCTCTGACTAGATGGTTAGCTTTGTCAGTCAAGCGATCTAACCAAATATTCTCAATTTGGATTCCGTCATCTTGTACACAAGACATGAACCTCGTAAGAGTTAAAATCAAGTTCATAAATCTGTTTAAATTTCTTACTTTCATAGAATTCAGAATTAAATTCTGTATACTTTGGTATATAACATGACCTATTTTGGTTAACTGATTATTATTTTTTAATTCTACAGTTAACTTGTTGATATGATCCAAAACAGTTGGCAAAAAGCTTACACTTTTCTCAAAGTAGGTACACAAGAAAAAAATTACAAAAAAGAGCAAATCTCTAGTTTCAAGTAAATTTTTTTTTCTTATTCAGAAAATTTTTCAGGTGCTCACCTATCTATATACATTATTATTATTTCTGTCTATTAGATTTTTTTAAATAAATTTTTCTTTGCATTGCAGTTTTTTTTTTACTACATGACTCAGAAAAAGCCCTTTTAAAATAAAACCAGTAGTCTTTTTCATTAAATATTTTATATTTGAAAAGTTCAGAATTAAATGCAGATTAATTTGGCATATAACATGTCATAATTCCCTTCATTAGTTATTTGGCAAAAAAGTTATAATTTTTCCTTTTTTGTTGAGCATATGAAAAAAATAGCTTGGGCTCTGAATGTAAACCAGTTTTTCAGGCTGCACCCTGGAATGGTTAATGCCATTTTCAATATCTTGGAGGAAATGAAATTTTAAACCCAATAGAAACTTTTTTTTTTTGATATTTTGCAGCCACAGACCATGAGCACAAAATTTCTAAAATCGCCAAAAAAAAAGCACAAAATGTGTGAAAAAGGGCTGAATTTTACTTTAATATGCTGATTTTTCCTTAATATTTAGTTTTTTTTAAAATATTTTTTTACATTAGCTTTTCATAAAGAAATTAACAAATTTAAGATTATAAAATAGGTGGGAACATTTATAAATCTCTTTCCAGATATCTTTCAATATCAGTGCTCCTTGTAAAAAACTTTTTCACTGAATTCAAAAATTATAAACAGACATAAAAAGGTACAAAATCTAAGTTTTACTCCTGTCACCACCATATCAGAGACTGAACATTATTTCTCCTCATATAATAGAAATCAAATTATCCTGCATTTACCTGCTGCTGATGGGCACTGTCTGCCCTGACCAGTTGTGAAGAACACCTGCAGAAGGGAAACTGCTAAGCCCAAGGTCAGAATTTATATGGAAGTCACCTTAACAAATAAAAGCCACAATTACATTTACAATCAAATAAAACAAAGAACACAATGATACAAAAAATAAAAAAAAATTACCAATTAAATGATAAAAAATAGGGTTTATGGCACAAGAATAGCTGAGGCTATATTGTGCCAAACAAAAAGACAAAGGTATAAAAGTCAGTTAACCCACAACTAAAGTTAAAATTGACAGAAACAAAACGGCACAATAAAGATGAGTATAAAATATAGGAATAAAAAGAATCAACAAGTGTATAAGTCAACAATAAAAATGGATGTATAAGACCCATTTAAAAACAGAAACAAGTGTGTAATCTCGGAAACAAAGTAAAAAATCATAAACGTGTAAAATAACCAGTAAATTGTAAAAATGCAAAAACAGTGGTTAAAACAGAGCCATTAGATAAAAGATGTCCAAGTGTAAGGGCTTGGATGTAAAATTGTGAAAGAAACATACATCGCTCAAAATTAAAACAGGGACAATGAAGTAAAATGTGTTTTGCAGTTAAAATGGTGTTGCAAAACTGGCACATAGGTTCGTCATCTGCCTGAAGAAATGAACGTTTAATAAATAAGTGACCTCAGCAGAGCCAAGCAAGTACAACTTCCTCCTTGTGATTCCTACAAAAACAAGACTGCCACGGTTTGACATTGGGCTTGATCTTGAAAAGTTATGCTGCAGATGGCAACAAGGATGACAACTAGGTAAGCAATGGTGTAAAATAACCTTATTTCCAAATTTATATAGTAAAGATAACCACATGCAAGACTTAACTTCATAGCCTGATGTTAAAGTTAAAAAAAATAACTTGAACCATTCAAGGCCATAAATTACCTAAAACACTTTTAGAGAATAAAATAATTGCATCCCCATCCACTGAATTTCAATTAGCATATTTTGAAAATCTTAAAAACGTGCATATGATTTTTAACACCAAAGTGCACCACTGCAGTCACAATGGAAACTCCTCCTCCTGGAACAACAGTTCCCCTTATATGAGTAGTCAACAGCACCAACCTATATCACTATTTGACTGCTTGCCTACCTGATACATGCACTAGAAATAGCTACTATGAAACGCATTGTAGGAGCAGCCATCAATAGATAGTCCTAACTGAGCTAAAGCATGTCGTACTTTTCATTATATAAAATAACAAAAATTTGAGGAGGCTCTGAAAGAGTTTACTACATCTAACTCAAACCACAACCATTTTACCTGTGGGGTTGGGATCATCCATCCCAACCCCATTGGTAAAATTTTCCCCAAAGACAAATACATAGGTAAAACCTCATGCCCATTTAATGCCAGACTTAAAGAGCATAAATACATCTTAAATAAACTACAAAAAACTGCACTATCTCAAGCAATCACCGAAAACAATCTGCCAACTGATTTTCACTCAGCTAAAATTATAGTAGTCCCCACCTACCATATTCCAACTAGCCGTCACAGACAATATCCTCATTAAAGTAAAACTGACCGAACTCTGCAACACAGACATTGTCCCCATCCCCCAACATGGCAGCTGATCCTTAGGGGATATAACATACACCTCAGAAATTCCACGCCCCCCAAAACACTCTCTCTCATCACTGATCCCATTTGCCACCTTCACTAATGCACACCCATTAAACCCTTTAGAACACTTCCATAATACCTCCTAAAATCGACAATTAATGCACCCCCCCCCCCACACACACACACATAACTCCCAATACCAATAAGAAAACCATTATTCAGAACCTCAATAACATAAATATCTTAACCCCAAAATTCAGTTTATGAAATTTATTAATTCACTAACAGTACCCCACTCATTATAATTATGAATTACTAGCCACAAATAGTGAAGCTTCCCTCGACACTTGCTGATCTTGACGATTTCCCATGATCCCACACCCTCTCCCAACCTCCGTCATATGCAGATTGCATTATAGCCACCCACACATCTGTTGGCCACTCCAATCCTCGGAGATGAGCCACTGACATTTCAATTTATGGCACCCCACCCCTCCCCCCGTACTCAACCAACTGCCTCTCGTGCAGTAGCTTAAGCTCCTCACTTCCCACCTGACTATGTGGCGAAAGGAAGGGCAAGAAACACACATCGTGGATCAAAAACTTTTTTAAGCACTTTATGCTATCAAAGGTATAAATGGTTATTTCATTTGCCAAGGTGGGTAGACCATTGGCAGCCGTTATCCTTCTTTTAAATGTCCACTGAGACATCACTTGCTAACAAGAACGTCGATTATTAAATTTGTCACCGAAAGCATCCCAGAAGTTCCTGTTACTACCCATCCTCTACGGCATGGTACATAAATCTCTTTAATAATTGTTGATACTTGATAGCATAGTTCATGTGTTGAAGTGCTTAAAAACATTTAACAGTGTTATAGAGAATTAAACAACTTTAATTTTATATAAAATAAGTTAAAACATATTCAAGAATTCAAGTTTATCCTACATAAATTTAATCTGAAGTTGTTATCAATAATCTATCACTTTGATAAAACTGATCTCATTCCATTAAGTAATATTCACTATTTATTTGATTGCTATGTGATATTGCACCAATAAGGTTTGGTTGTCTGGAGTTTTATTGTACAAAGGCCACGATGCACCAAACAAGCTGTAAAGGAGAAAAATAAAGATCTATAACTCATACAAATCCATAACCAAAGTTAAAAACACACGACAATACATTAAATGACACAAAGTGTAAACACTAAAACAACAAAGAGCAGCAAAGACCCAGAAAAAATACAAAAACGAATAAGAAAAAAATATGTAAATTAACAATGGTTGTACAGAACCCATGTAAAAACCGAAAATTAGTGTAAAAAAAAAGCTGTAAGGCAAAAAATTGGAGAAGGTTAAAATATCCTATATAATGTAAAAAAGGCAAAAATGGGTGTTAATAAGGAATTATCAGATAACAAATGTCTAAGGGGCTCAGGCATAAAATCATGGAAGTTAAAATAAAAATGATGTTCTAGGTTAAAAGCAGGACATTCAGTTGAAACATGTTTACTGTTAAAATAGTGTTGCAAAGCTCACGCTTAGGTTTAACATGTGCCCTTAAAAGAAAAAATGTATAATAAGCAAATGACCCAAGTGGAACCAAGCAAGTACAACTTCATCCTTGCAATTCCTGTGGAAACATGACTGTCGTGGTTTGATAATAGGCTTGATCTCAAAGAGTTTGTTTCCAAGCTATTCCATCCAAATCTCAGCAACTATACCCAGAGCAAAATGGAGATACACTGCCAGAAGTCCATATATAGAACTGGAAATGGAGAGTCGGACAGAGGAATGGCTGATTGTGCAGTAGCATCTGCCAAGTAACTGCCTCTAATCCAGACATGACTGTGCACCCAACACTAGAGTGTGGCTGCCAGATGATGAAGCTACTGGTGGATCTTGGAGAGAACAGAGTGATGCTGATGCTTTACTTAGATCAAAGCCAGTAGTGAGCTAAGCGAGTCATACAGAGAACACACCAATGACAACACTTAGCCACCACAGGGTCCAAGGGGAGGCTGATAACATGCAACTCTGCAGTGAAGATGAAACACTGCTGTGGGATCTCAGGTCTGCAATGATAATATCACAGCAGACCATGGCCAATCCAAGGCCATCTAGAAAAGAAGGCTGTGAAAACTTCGAATCACGTGATTTGTGAAGTCCAGGCCAGGAGGGAGGTTTGAGCACAAGGAAGCTTCTTTCTTACAGTTGCTCATAGAGACCGCCATATTTGGTTGGCTTGTTACAAGTAGTAAATTTTCATTTATTTCAGATACTTTGGATAATTTTGCAAGTTCAACTGATTTACTGACGACTACTTCATTGCAGGTATGTGTCATTACTTCATTATTTCGCATGAAAACGTTTTTAAGCATATAAAAAAATTAAGATAGTTTACATATCTCATTGCCTCTTAAGAGCATGCTTGAATTCAAGATCTATATTATTGCAGATGAACTCTGTTATGAACAAACAGCGTTTTTTAATCGATATGAATAGAGAAATATATTTATATGTATTCGCATCATTTCAATTTTAAAATAGTAATTTCAATATTTAAAATATATATTTGTAGAATATAAATAAGTATGCTATCCGAGCTCATAAACACCAAATGTGCATCATTAGTTAAATTTTGGTGTAGTTTCTATATATCATTTCTTATAAACTTGTGACACATTTGGTATTTGTGTGAAGCTTTTTTAGTGATTGGTAACTTAAAATAGGCTTGTAGCAATTGGTTTAGCATTACTTCTGGTGTTCGACAAGGGTGCATTTTGTCTCCTGTTCTCTTTAGCTTGGTTATTGATTATATTATGCGAAATTCACTTCAAGGGAAAGATTTTGGCCTTAAATGGGCTGGAGATACGAAAATTTCTGATTTAGATTATGCTGATGATTTAGCCCTTTTGGCAAATGATGTTGATCAGATGAACTCTTTCATTCGAGCTGTTGATGAGACTGGTAGTAAGTAGGTTTGGTTATAAACAGAGAGAAAACTAAAGTGATGAAAATTGGTCAGGCAGGCTGTGATTCAGTTAATCTGAATGGTTGCAGTCTTGAGCAGGTGTCACAGTTTAATTATCTTGGGAGCTATGTAACCGATAATGGTGATGTGCGGCATGAGATTAACAGACGAATAGGGATTGCTGCCAGGACTTTTAAGAATCTATGGAGAGTGTGGAGAAATAGGCATATACACCTGAAGACTAAAATTAGACTGTATAATAGTTTGGTTCTTTCTAGGGTTAGTTATGGTACTGAAACTTGGACACTTTGTAAACAAGATAACAGGAAACTAGATGCTTTTGATTCCAGATGCTTACGCAGTATCTTGGGCATTAGGTGGTTCAACTTTGTAACTAATGATGAGGTTAGGCAAAGGAGTTTGCAACCTCCTTTAAGCAGCATATTGTGCAGAGAGAGACTCCGTTGGTTTGGCCATGTTGCCCGTATGAATAATTATAGATTGGCGAATAGGGTTATGAACAGTGTGCCTAAAGGCCTCAGACAGAAGGGGAGACATAGGATGCGGTGGGCAGACAATGTCAAACAGGACCTTGTTAGAATTGGTGTGCAGTGGCCAGATGCAGTAGATGTAGCTCAGGGTAGACTTGCTTGGAGAACTAAATTGCACGGTCTGGTTGGACCTCCGTAACCCATGGCTGCTTGAGGATGATGATGATGATGAACTTAAAATAGTCATTCATTAGCAATAATATGATCACTTTATTGTAGAATTTCGGTGCAATAAATGTATCAACACTCTTTAGTATTCTAGTGAGTGCCATCTGCATGCATTGCACATTTTCAATTAATAGTTATTGATAAAAATGTTTACTTAGCAAATAACAAAGTAAAAATTGCTCCTAACACTTTTAATTAACAACTGAATACTGAAGTGATTAAAAAAGTAGTATTTCATATTATTATCTATTAGTAGTCATAGATATAATTTAAATTTGAACTTAATATTTTTTACATATTAAAGCTGTATATCAGCATGTGCTAATATTGAAACAAAATTTTTTCACAAAAGAATCTAAAAAAGGATTTAAAAAAGTCAATGGCATATTCATGTATAATTTTAGAAACAATAATCTATATATTGTTTTTTTTAATGCCCGAAACTATATATATATACATGTAAGCATAGGATAGTTTTTATAACATAATATCACATAATTTATGAAACATTCACAAACACACTTCATTCAAAGCTGAAGCAATACAGTTTTGGAATTCATAGCACAATTCCAAAACTGCATTCTTTCCATCATATTTCATTAGAAAATATTTCATTGCTACTGAGTTAAGCTATGGATTAGAAAATGCAGTATTTGTTATTAATGTATGGGTATTGTTTAAATATATTGCATAACCTGTAATCCAAATACTAATACCACTGATATTATAGAACATTTTATAGTTAGCTAAGAATCCATGAGGTACATTAATGTGCATCTCATTGGCTTGGATATAGGTTTTGATGCATTGTAAACTTCCATAATTTCTCATGAATTCACAGGTAAATAAATATGTTATCTGATGATCAGCATCTAAATGGTGTTCAGATTGTAGATATTCAATTGCTATTGAGAATAATATTAATTTCAGTAATGTGCATTTTAAGGTAGAAGAAATATGCCATGATACTACTGTATCCCTTTCTGCAAATCCACATGCCTGAACATGAGTATGTTTCAAGCTGCAGATTTCCATAGGATGAAAAAATGAAAGCATTGTGGAAAAGAAAATATCAAGAAACTTTAATTACAATAAAGACAGTGTTGTATGTGTTAAACACTTTAAAGAAGAAAATGTAAACAGGTATGATAGTTTACTAGAAAATGGTAAAATTATAAAACTGTTGAAGAGCAGGCCAAAATTAGTTGCAGATGCTTATCTGTGAATTTTTCCTGGTTGTCTGAAATAAATTCGAGTAGGACAGTGACTCTGAGCAGACAGCAAAAAATGAAATATTTAGATATAGATTAACATAAGTGGATGGAAAATGATGAAATTAAGAGTTTTGAAGATGTTCATCTGGAGTTAATGAAACAAAATTGCAGAATTTCATCCCTAAATAATAATACTATTCTACATAACTGTGATAAACCTACATCACTATTGTTTATTGATTGCAATTTATGCCCTAAAATAGTTAAAAGTATTAAGATATCTGACAATTCAAAAATAAATATTGATGTACCGGAAGATGATATTAATACAGAAATAGATTTTATTTTCAATGTACCTAATAAGTTTCAAGGTGGAGTGAATTAGAAAATATTTTCAATTATGTTAAAAATCGTGATGTTAATCAAAATAATCATTCAGTTAAACCAAACTTTGAAAATGCAGTTAATTATTGGAAGCTTTATTTAAAAGAAAATGATACTTCTTGTTCTGAGGCTGGGAATTTCCTGCTTGAACAAATGGAATTGTTAAATGCACCAAAACATAGTAAGAAATACTATAGTATTTTATTAGTTTTGCATTTTTATTTTATATAAAATCATCTGCATGCTATAATTAGCTTTATGATAGAAAAATTGCTTACATACCAACCATGAGACATTTAAAAAGGCTTTCTATGTCTTTAAAGGTTAAACCTGGTAATCAAAATGAAAATTTCACTTATATTAAAATTGAGGTAGAGCATAGTTTTCCTCATGAAAACTGATAAATCTGTTAGTTGATGAAATACATGTAAAAGCCAGTATTTCATACAAGAATAAACAACTTGTTAGCTTCACACAAAATCAGTATAAGAAGTCTTATCTATCCAAGCATTTATGGTGTCCTCTCTGTTATTCAAACAAAATAAGATTATATCCATAATTCCAGTTACAAAAATTACCACTAAAGATTTACATGTTTTGGTACAAGATGCACTGATTTTGCTGGAAAATGCAGGTTTCAATGTATTAAATTATCATAGCAGATAATAATAGAGTGAACCGAAATAGGTCTGTGAAACTTTCAGATGGTTCAGAATTCAGAAATAGCAATAAAAATCCTGCTATTGTAATAAAAATCTTTTCTTAATGTTTGATACTGTGCATTTGATCAAATCTGTTAGAAATAATAGGATTAATCAAAGCAATAAAGGAAAAACATTTCTCTACTTAAATCCTCATGACCTGCATAATATTCTGCCTGCACCTGTTTCTATTTTATGGTGAGTGCACAGTTCAAAAAGTAACAAAACAATTAAACTTGCCCCTCATCTTACATATAAAGCTCTCCATCCATTGAATATTGAAAGGCATAGCTAGGCGTAAACTGGAAGGAGAGCTGTGTACCAATCCCCAGTGATGATGCACAGAACCGGCCAGGTCTAGCACCTAATGTCCGACCCCGCCTTCTCGTGGTGCAGGCCGTTAGTACCTTTCAAAAGAGGTATTCTCTTTTGGAAGGGAAGGGGAGGGCTGCCAGTTCAGTGTGGCCTACTGATCTGGTCATCTATGGCCACTTATTTCTTTTTTTTCAACCCTGCTGAGGAGTGGTCAACTTCACAGGGTCCTGGTGCTGACCAATTATACCTACTAGACTGGACTTGTTAATGGATTTGAGCTTGATTATGGATCCTGGACTTGCTGCACTGGTGGGCCTCTGTTGAGGGAGAATCCACCGCTGTGTTTTTTGTTTGCTTCTGGGTTGCCAGCTCTAAGTGAACAGAGGCATGGGATACCTTATATCAGCTGGTGGATAATCCTAATCAGAGGCCATCGCAGGTACCTGAACCTTACTTAGCTAGTTGGGCATCGTCAAGCCTAAACTGGAGTAATGTGTCTCAGGCATGCCATGTGGCTCTTGAAAAAGTCCACTTGAAAAGGTGGTGCCTGAAGTTCCTACCAGCATCGGTGACTTCAGCCTTTAGTGGAGGAGGAACAGGTCTTTGCCCCATGCCTGCGATCAGGGGACTGTTTGATATTGTTGGCCCTACCAATCTCAATAAACCTAATTTCTTTAAAAATCCTACTAATCATTTTCTCTCTGCAGGAACGTGAGGACATTACATAGAGATTATTCTCTTGATGTCCTCATGCAGGAATTCCAGCGCTATAACCTAGATATTCTAGGCTTGCAAGAGACCAGATGGACAGGTAAAGGTGAGATACTTAAAAATAACTTTAAATTTCTCTTTACAGGAAGGGAGGATGGAAAGCATCACCAAGGCGTGGGTCTGCTGCTCAGCACACACGCTAGTGATGTTCTTCTAGGATATGAGTGCATTAATGAAAGGTTTCTTACAGCAAAATTTCAGACAAGCATTAAAGACTTGAATGTTATCTGCTGTTATGCCCCCACTGAGGATGCTCATGAGGATGAGAAGGATAGGTTTTACGAACAGCTTCAGGATATTTGGAATTCTGTCAAGAAAGGAGATATTACCCTTGTTCTAGGTGACTTCAATGCCAAAGTTGATACTGACTCTGACCTTTGGGGAGGAGTGATAAGCCCTTTTGGTATTGGTAGCTGCAATGGGCAACGTCTCTTACAGGTAAGTAAACTCAATGGTTTCAGAATAACTAACACATTAAAAACACTGCAAAATACATAAGTACACATGGGTTTCACCTGATGGGCTGCATAAGAATATGATTGATTATATACTAATTAACAGCAAATGGGTTAGTTCTGTTTGGAATACCAGGGCATATAAGGGTGCTGAAATTGGATCTTATCATTACCTTGTTAAAAGTGTCTGGCAACTTAAACTTAAGAAGTGTTGTGCGAAGGTTAAAATTTTTACCTTTAATACTGAAACTGTGAAAGATTTAGTTATAGCCAAAGGTTACCATGATAGGTTACTTAGTCATTATGACAGTCATGGTTTGTTTACTACTGAAGTTGAGGAAGAATTGGACCATTTTAAACAGGCTTTTTTTTTTAAAACTAACAGTACTCTTTCAAGAAAAAAGGAGCAGAGGAGGCATAATTATCCGAGTGATAAGGCAATTGAGATTATTTCAGAAAGAAAGAACTGCAGGAATATGCTTAATCAATACCCTATTAGTCCTAATAGAAAACATTACAGAGAGCTTAATAAACATGTAAAGGATCAGTTAGCTGCTAAGAATCTTTGGCTTGATGGCTTGGCTGACAAAGCCGAGGAAGCAGTTAGACAGCACAACAGTAGAGAGCTGTGCCAGAGAGTTAATGTCTTGGGTTGTAGAAAATGGACAAGTATACAAGGATTGAAGGATAAACAAGGTAAGGTTATAGAAGGTGAGGATTCTGTCATGGCTAGGTGGGCTGAGCATTTCAGTGATGTTCTAAATAATGTGGTTGGTTCTACTCCCATTGTTTGCAATGATGATAGATGCATTGGCGGCTTTAATGTTGGCCCTATAAACACAATCTGAAATTATTTTGGCGATTTCTAAACCTAAACTTCATAAATATCAGGGGTAGATGAAATTACTACAGAAACGCTCAGAGCTGGGAATGTTTCGGTTACCACTTGGATGACTGAAATTTTGAATAACTTTTATGATAAAGGCATGGTTCCTAAAGATTTTACCAGATCTATTATTATCCCTATTTCCAAAAAAGGTAATCGCAGTTCTTGTGATAACTATAGGGGTATCAGCCTACTCTCTGTTCCAGGTAAAGTTCTTTCCATGATTGTGCTTAATAGAATTAAGAATCTGGTTGACAATCAATTGCGTGATGACCAATGTGGATTCAGAAGTGGTAGGGGATGTGTGGATCAGATATTTTCACTTAGGCAGATTCTTGAGAAATGTTTAGAGTTTCAGAAACCTCTGGTTGCTAGCTTTGTTGATTTCAAAAAGGCTTTCGACTCTGTTGATTGTGAAATCATATGGTATACCAGACAAGTTAGTTAACATAATGAAAGCTCTCTATAATAACACTGAGTCACGTGTAAGAGTTGGTAAGTCTTAAAGCAATTGGTTTAGCATTATGTCTGGTGTTCGACAAGGGTGCATTTTGTCTCCTTTTCTCTTTAGTTTGGTTGTTGATTATGTTATGCGAAATTCACTTCAAGGGAAAGATTTTGGCCTTAAATGGGCTGGAGATATGAAAATTTCTGATTTAGATTATGCTGATAATTTAGCCCTTTTGGCAAATGATGTTGATGAGATGAACTCTTTCATTCGAGTTGTTGATGAGACTGGTAGTAGAGTAGGTTCGGTTATAAACAGAGAGAAAACTAAAGTGATGAAAATTGGTCAGGCAGGTTGTGATTCAGTTAATCTGAATGGTTACAGTCTTGAGCAGGTGTCACAGTTTAATTACCTTGGGAGCTATGTAACTGATACTGGTGATGTGCGGCATGAGATATAGGCAGACGAATAGTTATTGCTGCCGGGACTTTTAAGAATCTATGGAAAATGTGGAGAAATAGGCGTATACACCTAAAGACTAAAATTACACTGTATAATAGTTTGGTTCTTTCTAGGGTTAGTTATGGTAGTGAAACTTGGACGCTGTGTAAACAAGATAACAGGAAACTAGATGCTTTTGATTCTAGATGCTTACGCAGTATCTTGGGTATTAGGTGGTTTAACTTTGTAACTAATGATGAGGTTAGGCAAAGGAGTCTGCAACCTCCTTTAAGCAGCATATTGTGCAGAGAGAGACTCCGCTGGTTTGGCCATGTTGCCCGTATGGAAAATTATAGATTGGCGAATAGGGTTATGAACCGTGTGCCTAGAGGCCTCAGAAGGAGGGGGTGACCTAAGATGCGGTGGGCAGACAATGTCAAACAGGACCTTGTTAGAATTGGTGTGCAGTGGCCGGATGCAGCAGATGTAGCTCAGGACAGATATGCTTGGAGAATTAAACTGCGTGGTCTGGTTAGACCTCCGTAGCCCATGGCTGCTTGAGGATGATGATGATGATGAAAGTGTTAATTTAGCATTTAAAAAATATTTTATGTAACAAATGTTGCTGCAATAAAACCATCAGATACTGAATTTGAAGATTCTGAATCTACAGCTCTTTTTATAGAGCATGTAAGAAAATGGTGAGAAATAATGAATGTTAAAAACCCTAAGAAAGGATTTCATACAAGACCTCCTAATAGTTTACCTTTTAAATCTGTGGAGGATGAAAGGCTTCAGTGGCTTGAATCTTTTGTTACTTGGTTGACTGCATGAAAAAATGTAAAGCACACCAAGAAGACCTGGTGGTCTTACAGAAAAGACATTTTTTGCTCTGCCTCACACTACCAAAACAATGATATTAGTTATCAAATATTTGCTGACTGTAAAAAAAAGCTGCTTATGTTTAACCCTTTAATGCACACAATGGCCCAAAACGGACAAAATTTTGAAATGGATTCATCCAAATAGTGCTATTCCTTTGTCTTTATTACCCTCTACCCCTTTCTGCAATTTCCTGGATGTTAAAGGGTTAAACTGGTAAATTTCGAACTGATAATTTAGAAGCCAGATTTGGCCAATATAGGCAGATGAGTAGATGTAATTACATTTCTGTTCAGTAGGTGATAGAGCCTGAGAAAAAAATAAGATTACACTCAGAATAAAAGTTTAGTGATATTTTTCCTGAGCTGTTATAGTGAGATTAATATTAGTACATCAGTGCCAAATAATAGCAATTTCCACTTATTACAGATCAGTCATTGTATGTAGATAGCATTTCTGAAAATGACATTGAGGTAATAGTGTATAGAGGTGAATATTGTGTACACAAGTTACATGTAGTGTGTATCCATTGTAAACCTACTCTGTGCTCAGATAAAGTTTTAATAATTGACATATCTGAAGCTATTTCAAGCTATTTGAATTTTTTTTTGATAGAGATGCTCTTAAAACACCATCAGCTGTTTTGATTGAAATATTGTCAACATGTTTCCTTATTTTCCAAAAGCTGTTGAAACAAGTTTTTAAACAAGTGTGTTACTTGCAACAAGTTTTTAAACTGTTTTAAACAAATTTTAAACAAGTTTTCAAACAAGTGTGTTACTTGCAACTCTGCATTGGAATATTATGCTATAAAGCTGTTGAAAATATCCATAAATATCTGCTTAATTATATTAAAGTGTGAAGAGATAAGCAATCTATAGCCAAGGATGGGAGAAAACTAAAAAAAAAATTCCAATATTCATTATTAGGGTTTAATATGAAAAATGTAGGTATGTGTTTTTATGCCATTACACTTTTACTATCATACACATACTATTACTCTTGAAATTGATATGGCATTATTATTAGGGTAAATTTAATCAAGCCAGTTGATCACTCATTGCAGAATTTAATGAAACAAATATTAGCACAATAATAAAGTTATTAAAGGTTAATAAAGTGTCCAAAATATTAATGAAAGGGCTTAAAAACTATTTAGAAAAGAGGTAAAGCATAAATTGTGATCATGATTAAAATTTTTTTTCACTGTTTCTATATTAGAGAAGAACAGATTTAGTGTAGTGGTGTAATTTGTGATTGTGAAGTCAAATTTTTTTTTTAATGCATCATGGTTGGAAAAATGTAAACATCTTAGGTTTTGGAAAAATTAAGTGGATATGTAGATAATAAAACTCGCATATTATGTACATTATAACAGATATTAAATTTAAAGTACAGTCATTTTCTAGACCATGCCTGTCCAACCTGTGGCTCAGAAAATGAATCATCAATACCTGAATCTGGCTGATTTCTTCCAATTTTTGACCAAACATTTTAAGATGCATAACTAAATGAATTTGCCAATTCATACTCACTAAAAATGTTTTTTTTTTTCAGATATTTCTATACTTTAAATTCAGATATTTTCTCAGATTTATCAAAAATTGAATATTTTTCCTGCAGTTTATAAGAATATGTTTTTTCTACTGGCTCTTCACTAAATTTGAGTTGGACAACCTTCAGATTTAGATAATGAGAGTAAAGAACATGGATCTTTTACATTGTCATTTGTAAACATATACTTCAGGGAACTGCATATAACATATGTTGGCCCTTGCTATTGCCTGATGTTTGCCAATGAACACAGCTAAAATTTTTATTTTTCTTATTATCCAGGAAACAAGGATATTATTTGTTATTTTTAGAGACTTTTTTTTCACAATCGAAATTTTTTGTCCATTTTTAAAATTACTATAAAACATTAGTGCATTTCACAAATTTTTTAAACTATTTTGCTTCAAAATCATAGTATAATACTAAGTTTGCTGTTCCAATGTACAACAGAAGCAAAAAAAGGACCAATTTTTATGTTTCAGTTGGAATTTTTATATTTTGCCCTTAGTTTAAATGATTAGCTTGTAATAATTTGGGCAATTGTATATCTTACATATAGTAAGGTTTGTGCCAAATATTTTTGAAATCTGTGATGAATGGTGGAATTTTCTATAACTTGAAATAATTTTCTGTTAGGCTAAAACTTATTTACATAAAGAATTTGCTATTCACTTTTGTATATGTGGAGTAACAGAATTCTTTAAATGATAATTGTTTCAAATTTTCTACAGTGCTAATAAGCTGTTATACACAGTTTCTGTATTAATAATGAATATATGACAATTTAAACCACCTGGCTGCAATCTTTTTGAGACTTATTTATCTACGATTATCATGTTAAATTATTGGAATCTCATTGGAGTAGTTTCTGCTATTATAATAAAATCAGATTTTAAATGAAATTCATGTATGACTGATTTTAAATTCTTTTCCCTACTTCATGTTTTTTAGCTAAATTATGTTACTACTTAGAAACTTGCTTCATAAAAGTAGGCTGAAGCACAGATAGTCAATAAATGTTACTTTTCTTTGGAAATTAATGAGAAATCTCAGAATGAAATTTTAACTTTATCAAGTGATTTGTTTTTAAAAGCAAATCTGGATATATTTTCTGAAATTATGTTAGTTCACATTGATAACTAACACTGTTGATAAAATCTGACTGACAAAAGTGTTAATTGGTGCATAATAGCATTTTCATACTCTACATTTACCTTAATAAAAATACTTCTTCCAGCTCTTGTGGAGTCCTTTTAGATTCTTCTGATTTCCATTATAATAATATTCTTTTCCAATGCAAAAATTGTCAGAATTTCTGTATTTAATAAGATTTCTTAAAAAAGAAATATTTTCTATTACTTCTAAGGAAGTGATCAAAATCTTATGAATATGGAGATTCTTAAATTCTTTTGGTTGAAGAAAAAAGTTTTAAGTTCCATTTAACTGAAGGGTCTCATCACCCCCCCCCCCCCCCCCTTCTCAAACACACCATTTAAATGGATTAGTTATATTTTTAATTGATAATGAAGAATAGTGAAATGCATAACATTTCCAATCACACTTCTGGAAATTTGAGCTGATTGTCCTCTCTTTATTTATATCTTATTTTGTTGCGAAGAGTCAAGTTTTTCTTTGATTCACTGGAGAAAGTTATAGTCCTGCAGAAATTTGATAACAAATCTCCAGTACTCATGCTTTTTAAATTTCAAGCAATGTCTTAGCACAGTATTAAGATTGAAGTCATCTGTGTTAGTAATGCTAATGTCACTTTTCAGTTCCACAGACATTGAAAATGACACATTCATATTTAGGACAGATCAGCAACATTTTAATATTTCCCTTTCACTTCAAGAATCACATGAAGGAGAGTTAACCCTCTTTGAGGATGTATGAAGTGTCATTTAAGAAATATGTTCCAACCCTAAAATCTTATCTGCTTACACTTAATCCACAACAGGAAAGATTTCACTCTCACTAATGAGTCTATGATTCTGGGTGTTTGCAGTAACGCAACATAAAGTGATCTATTTTTGTTGTTGAACTGTATCTGGTTCTGTTCTCATTTATAAAAGTGTTGATGTAACTATTTGTGTATTCCATTGTAGTATACAATCCATAAAGTTCAAGCTTCTTTTTGTGCCTGGTCCAAAATATTATCAGGAATATCTGAGTGACACAGCCATTGAAAGATAAATACTGCAGCCATATTTTGATATGAAACAGATGTTGTAACTGAAGTAATAGAGTTGAAGTAAGAATAGTCTGGATCAACTGAATAAAATGCAGTCATGAGGTTATCAATAAAAATTAGTTTCTTTAATGTTGACCTGCTTTAAGGTAAATTAGGATGGCATAGCTTTCACCAGCAGTTATACTTCTAGCATTTTGAATTCTGATACTCTCAATGCAGTGTTTGGTAGGGCCATATCAAACACACGAGACATGTTTCATTTTTCAGCATAGAACCACCTGTATAGATTGTGTGGTATTTATTGCCTCTAGTGTTTTTGTGATTCTGGAAAGAGCTGCAATATCTGTTCTGAATTAAGTTACTTTTATCAACAATTCATGGTATCAATGAAGATAGGCATCACATTTTCCAAATTAAGTTTTTTTTTAATAATTTTAGTTTCAATCAGTAAGTTCTGTATCACTTGGTGCTATGTAAAAACCTACAGTTGACTTGCTATTTACTACAAATAATAAATTAGTATTAATAATTGCATTTTGTTCTTCAGGTTTCTATCTTTATAAAAAATTAAACAGCTTCCAAAATAAAAGTTATGATCTAATATTATTCTAAAACAATTGGTCCTACTTGCCATTTCTGCAGTCACTGAAATTGCATATGAATGTTCATCAATGTGAAATTTATTATTTTGCTTTTCCCTCTCTCCAAAATTATATAAAAAAATGGATTTACATATTTTTTTTAGAATTTTAATATTTGATAATGTTAAAATCTAATTTCTGTAAAGTGTTATATAAGGGTTGGGTTGTTTTACCTCTGAGAGGCACTTTTTTGCACACCATGGGCTAAATGGCCAGGTCACATGGACCCCAAAGGCTCAGAGAAGGTTGGGGGAGGGGACCCACTGGAACAGCTGTTGGGAGACAGATGGAAGCCTCCCATCAAGGCCATCCAGCGTGTTCTTTAACATGCACAGGGTATGGCTCTCCCGCACATGGGGCCAAGGCTTAATGTCCCATCCGACAGATGGCGGCCTTTCCAAGCCCATTGGTGTCCCCTACTGACCGTGGGCAGGGCAGAGAATTTTTGGGGAGATAAATCTCAACACTGACCCAGCTGGGACTCGAACCTGGGAACTACAGATTACAAGCCTGGCACGCTACCGACTGAGCCACCCCCGCCCCTTTATATAAGGAGGAATTATTTGTTGTGTAATAGTGATTTTAAACTGTTATGTCGAGTTTGTGCTTTTGAGATAAAACTTAAGATATATAATGTAGCTGTGTTGATATAATTCCTATATATCAGCTGTTTGATACTTACGGCTTCCCTGATTTATAAATGATTATGTTGAAAAGCAAGTTTTGTGTTAATTCCAAGTTATATCAGTGGAATCACTTACAATGTTTCCTAACAGTAAATGCAACATTTACAGAACACCACCATTAGAGATCAATTGAATGTAACATTTAAATCAATAATTCCCAATTTTTATATATACTTGTTTAATATTTAAAGAATTATTGCAGTTGGAATATTTAATACCTATACTGTTGTGCATGTATTGAACACTTACTTCACTTCGCCTGTATTATCTGCAAATACACAGATAACACAAGGTTCTAAAATTGCATTTTAGCAAACTATTATAAATTATAGCATTTTACTCAGCTTTAAGAAGCATGTTCTTATATTTAGATGCTCTTAACCAAAATCTTGATTTCATGTAGCAATAAGGATTATTGCTACAAGAAATCTTATATACCTAACATGGAAGTGGAGTACTTTTAGTAATGCAGTGTATTTGTGAATAGCATTTCACCCACTGGAAAAACTAGACATTAAAATGTTAGAGAAATTAGGTATTTTATAAAAATGTTACTAGGCAAATACTATTCAAAATGTTTGGCAGTATTTTACAACAAAGCTTGCAAACTTATTAAATATTTAAGAATGTCACCATGTGGTAAAATATGCTAAGTTCAATTTAAAAAAATTCTACTATTCACAAAATGAGACAACAAAATGATGCTGTAGATTAATTTTTATGATCTAATGGATAAACACAGATAATAATATGATTGTTTCAATTACTATGTAAACAACATTTCTACAGGAATCTCAACCTAAAAAAAAGTGTAAACTGAAAATAACGGGCAATGAATGAATATTTGGAAGCAGTTTTGTTAAAAACAATCGATGCAATGTGTACTTCTGTTAAAGCAAATGCATGTTTACATAAAATTGATGAAATGCATATTTCTTGGTAGCTACAATGACAATTGGGAACATCTCCAAGTAAGTAAACTTAATGGTTTACAAATAACTAACACATACTTCAAACACTGGAACATTTATAAATATACATGGGTTTCATCTGATGGTTTGCACAGGAATATGATAGATTATATTTTAATTAACAGCAAATGGGCCAGTTCAGTTAGGAATACCAGATCATACAAGGGAGCTGAAATTGGGTCTGTCTATTACCTGGTCAAAAGTGTCTTGTAGCTGAAGCTTAAGTAATATTGTGCTAAGGTTAAGAAAATTACCTTTAACACTGAAGATCTGAAAGATTCAGATGTAGCCAAAGCGTATCCATATAGGCTACTTAGTCATTATGACGATCATGATTTGCTTACTGCTGAAGTTGAGAAAGAATGGGATCAGTTTAAACAGGCTTTTCTTGAAACCATCAGTACTCTTTTGGGTAAAAAGGAACAAAGGAAACAAAATTGAGTGATAAGGCAATGGAACTTATTTCTGCAAGATGGAAATGCAGGATTAATGAACCAACACCCTACTAGTCCTAACAGAAGGACTTACAATGAGCTTAATAAACAAGTAAAGGATCAGTTAACAGCTGATAAGAATCTTTGGCTTGATAGCTTGGCTGACAAAGCAGATGAAGCAATTAGACAGCACAACAGCAGTGGGTTGTACCAGATTGTTAATGTTTTATGTGGGAAGAAACAGACAGGTACACAGGGATTGAGGGATAAACATGGCAAGGTGGTTGAAGGTGAGGACTCTGTGATGGCTACGTAGGCTGAGCATTTCAGAGATGTTCTAAATAATGTGATTATTAATGAATGAAATATTAAATTATAAATAATGTGATTATTTCTACTCCCATTGTTTGTAATGAGGATAGATGCATTACTGGCTTTAATGATGGTACTATATCACATTCAGAAGTCACTTTGGCTATCTCTCATTTAAAACTTCATAAATCCCCAGGGGTGGACGAAATCACCACTGAAATGCTCAGAGCTGGGAACATTTGTGTTGTCACATGACTGACTGAAATTTTGAATAGTTTTTTTATGATAAAAGTGTTGCTAAGGATTTTACTAGAGCTATCATTGTCCCAATTTTTTAAAATGGTGATTGTGGTTCTTGTGATAATTATAGGGGAATCAGCTTACTTTCTGTTCCAGGTAAAGTTCTTTGCATGATTATACTTAATAGAATTAAGAATTTGGTTGATGGACAACTGCGTGATGAACAGTGTGGATTCAGAAGTGGTAGGGGATGCATTGATCAAATTTTTTCACTTAGGCAGATTCTTGAGAAATGTTTAGAGTTCCAGAAACCTTTGGTTGCTAGCTTTATAGATTTCAAAAAGGCTTTTGACTCTGTTGATCGACATAATTTGTGGTTGATTGTTAGATCATATGGAATACCTGATAAGCTAGCTAGTGTAATGAGAGCTCTCTATAATAACACTGAGTCGTGTGTGAGAGTTGGTATATCTTGCAGTGATTGGTTTAGCATTGCTAATGGAGTTAGACAAGGGTGCATTTTGTCTCCTTTTCTCTTTAGTTTAGTTATTGATTATGTAATGCAAAATTCTTTGCAAGGGAAAGATTTTGGCCTTAAATGTTCTAGAGATTTCAAAATTTTTGATTTAGATTATGCAGATGATTTAGCCCTTTTGGCAACTGATGTTGATGAGATGAATTCATTCATTAGGGCTGTTGATGAGACTGGTAATAGCATAGGTTTGGTGATAAACAGAGAAAAAACTAAAGTGATGAAATTTGGTCAGGCAGATGGTGCTTCAGTTGCTTTGAATGGCTGTACTATTGAGCAAGTGTGAATGGCTATCCTATTGAGCAAGTGTCTCAGTTTAATTATCTTGGGAGCTATATAAAAGATACTGGTGATGTGTGATATGAGATAAATAGAAGAATGGGGATTGCTGCTGGGACCTTTAGGAATCTATGGAGAATGTGGAAAAATAGGCATATACACCTAAAGACTAAAAACAGGCTGTATAATAGTTTGGTTCTTTCTAAGGTTAGTTATGGTAGCAAAATATGGACCCTTCATAAGCAGGATAACATGAAACTTAATGACTTTGATTCTAGATGCTTATGTAGTATATTGGACATTAGGTGGTTTGACTTTTTAAGTAATGATAAGGTTAGAAGGAGTCATCAACCTCTTTTGAGCAGCATATTGTGCAGAGAGACTGCATTGGTTTGGCCATGTTGCCCACATGCATAACTGCAGATTTGGCAAATAAGATTACGAACAGTGTGCCTAAGAGTTTCAGAAAAAGGAGACCTAGGATACGACGGGCAGACAATGTCAAACAGGACCTTACTACAATTGGTCTACTGTGGCCAAATGCAGCAGTTGTAGCTCAGAACAGATATGTCTGGAGAGGAAAATTACAGTCTGGTTGGACCTCCCGTAGCCCATGGCAGCATGAGGAGTTTGTTTGTGTGTGTGTGTATGCATTTAATAACCTTTCTATTCATGTGATTATTATATTTGTCAATTAGGTTTTTTAAATAAACTTTTATTTGTGTTGCCAGGTGCATTTTTTTACTACATGACTCAAAAAAAGTCCTATTAAAATAAAACTAGGCACTTTTTCTTAAATATTTTATTTTCAAAAAATCCAGAATTAAATTCTGATTAATATCACATATAATATTCCATAATTCCTTTTATTAGTTATTTGGCAAAAAAAAGCATAATTCACGATTATGCTGTATGACTAAAGACTTTGAGCAACTAGTCTACGTTAAGCTTAACACTATCCTAACATAGTAAAGCTATTAGTTTTATTTATCATGGTAAATTATGACTTAATGAGACTTTTAAAACTATAAAAAGTTCCCAAAGAAAGATGTAAATTGTTATCATTTCTTATATGTGTTCCAGATTTCCTGCTGGCTCAGCCAGTTGTGCTACCCCCCTTGCATTATTCTTGCAGGGCCCTGCTTCCAGGATTTCATCTGGATTGCCACTGGCTTCACATTGGCAGTTGCTGATGTGTAGCACTGATGTTTTCCATTCAAAGTCTGGATACCAGTCCAGGTTTTTTGCATTGGAGAAACTGTTTTGAATGTGATTCACCACCACCTCTTAGGCTGCATTACACATTCTTCTGAACTCATCTTGTAGAACACAAGTTGCTGAAAAAGATCCCCTTATTCTACATTTAAACATCTTAAAAGAATTTAATGAACTTTACCTCCAACTCAATAAACATTAAAACATCTTTAAGAAGACTAATTAAATTCAAGTTAACAAACATTAAAATCCAATGGGGACCCCACTGTTCATACTGTCAGAGTGACATGTTTCATCCCTGCACTATACCACCCTATGTTAAGGATTTAAATAGAAATCTACTTCTATTGATGAGTTTTAATTTCATCATGTTGCTTGTGCAGCAGAAGGTTCCATGCCGCCAGAAGGGCTGGAATCTCCCAATTGCACAAGTTCTCTTTATGTAAATTAATCAAAATATTTTCAGTATATTGTAATTGATATTTATTTGGTGGTGCTGCTATAGTCTTATAGGTCCAATTCTCTACTTGTATTTGATTTTGAAGTATTGTTTGCGATAAGCTGTATTAATTTTTTTTTATTTTTTATATCCTGTTGATGCTCTAATATACATTATTCATATATGTCCTGTATGTTTTCCCTATGTATTGATTCCCCCCCACCCATCCAATTTATCTTCAAATAAATTGGGATTGGTATCCAGACTTTGAATGGAAAACATCAGTGCTATACATCAGCACTGTCAATGGGAAGCCAGATGAAATCCTGGAAGCAGGGGCCTACAAGAATAATGCAAGGAGGATTAGCACAACCGGCTGACCATCAGGAATTCTGGAAGACATTTAAGAAATGGTAACAATTTACATCTTCACTTGGGAACTTTTTATAGATATAAAAGTCCCCTTAAGTCATAGTTTACCATGATGAATAAAACTCATAGCTTGACTATGTGAAGGTAGTGTTAAGCTTAATGTAGACTAATTGCTCAAAAGTCTTTAGTCATACAGCATAATCATGAATTAAACATTTTTAAACAAATTGCTGTGTAGTTTAAATTATTATTTGGCAAAAAAAAAGTTCTAAAGTAAATTTTTTTTTTTGCCTGATCATGGTGAAAATATAGCTGTACCTGGGAAGGGTTAATATTCTGAAAAATACTGGAAACCCATTTATGAAAGTCATTTCTTTCTGCGAAAGTATTTCTTGGATTCTATGTCAACAGGTAGTTCCTTATATTTATTATTGACCAATCGATACAAGATTTTTCAAGTCCTGCCTTAAGACAATTTTTTTTTAAAGAACACATCTATTGTGTTAATTGGGGACTGGGTATATAATACAACCAATTTCTGTTCATTACTTGTTATAACCCCTCTCCCCCCCACCCCCGAACCTTCACATTTGATTTTTTTCACCCAAAAAATTAATCTGGGAGGTGGGGGGGGGGAGGACTAAATCAATGGGTGGTAAGCTAAATGTTAATAAACAAAATTAATTATGTAATTAACAATTTTTGGAGTTCATAAAAAAGAAACCTCAAATGTCAAATAGTTACTTTTTCTTTTTAACTGTAATTGAGATATTTCCAAGTGAAACAAAAGACTTGTGAAGTTAGTCTAATGTTGCTGTTGGATGTGAGAAATATTCTCTACATTTAGGCCAGTTGAACAAGTGTTGATCAAGTTTTCATTGGCCCCTCTCTCTCTCATGGGATCATGGAAAGTTTTTGAAGAAAGTTTAGTGGAATGATCTGTAAACCACTGGCTTAATGTACTGATACATTCAGTTATTAAATCATGTCATTCAATGAAATGTAATATGTTTTAATCATGCTAAATAGATAACTAATAGGATTTTGAGCATATGTTTCTTCTATAATTTTGTAATCAACATAAAAAAAACTAAAATTTTCCAAAAAGTTGAAAATATGTCTCAATTACATCCAAAACTGGTAAAAAATACTTACTTGAGGCAAATGATGTAAGTGTGGACGGGAAGCTGGGCACACTGGAGGCAGAGGGTGTAGCCACAGATACAGCTGGTGTACTCAAAGGGCTATTTGCTAGATGACCACACTGCAAGTTAAAAACATTTTTTTTTGCAATATACATATATGAAATATTATAGAAATATTCTGCTTCATGTTTCTATATACAGAAGAACTCCTTTTTAATGTCACTAAAGGTATCAACATTGTTTCATCCCTAAATTAAAACAGTGGTGGTTTGCAAGGTTTTAAATACATGGGTCAGTATATATTTATATAGAAAGCCTACTTGCTTTCTATATAAATATATACTGGCCCATGTATTTAAAACCTTGCAAACCACCACTGTTTTAATCATCAACGATGGGTCAGATGGTACAATCCTGTGTTTGAAGCTACGAGTCCCAACTAGGCTCAAACTGTGATTTTTCTCCACTAACTGACTCTTCCCTCGGGGAGAAAAGGAAAATCAATTGGCTTGGAAAATATATATGTGTAATAAGATTTTCACATATAATATACAGGGTGATTCAAAAAGATGGACACAATTTCAATTGGTTATATATTCTGAATAATATGTTGTATTTGAATTCTGTAAATTACATTTTATTATACACACATTAAAGTTTATAGATGTACACAATTACAATTCGCTATATTTCCTGAACAATATGTTGTATTTGACTGAACTCATGAATTATTATTTTACTGAACTCACGAATGCAAAAAATCTTGTGTTGCATAGTAGCCATCTTGCTTACAACTGACGCTGCTGTGTGGCACTAGAGTGCTCTAGCGGTAGTATTCGAAACTTTACAACATCCTCTTTCAAATGTAATTTACATAATTCAAATAAAAATTATAGTTCAGGAAATATAACCAATTGAAATTGTGTTCATCTTTTTGAATCACCCTGTACATTGTGGCTCATATCATACAAGTTTCTTATAAATATTTCTCTATGTTCAGATGCAGAAGGGACTGGCATACACCAAATTTTTCACTTGGTGTATACATTTATATAATTTATTCATTTTAATATTTATTATATAATTTTCCATACCTATTGGTCCAAATTTCATAAGGTGAAATTATCAAAACATTGTATTGCTTCCAAATTTTTCACACTGTCTTCCACCGTGCATCCAGTGCTGCAGTTCGAATTTAAAGTCATTTTTATTTTTACACTTGCTTAACTCGTCATCATCCTCAAGCAGCCATGGGCTATGGAGGTTCAACTAGACTGTACAATTTAGTTCTCCCAGCATATCTGTCCTGAGCTACATCTGCTTTAACTTGCTCCCAAGTAAATTAAACTCTGACACCTTCTCAAGAGTGCAGTCATTCAGTTTAACTGAACCACAGCCTGCTGACAAATTTTCATCACTGTTTATAACCAAACCTACTCTACTATCAGTTTTATCAACAGCTCGAATGAAAGAGTTCATCTCATCAATATCATTTGCCAATAGGGCTAAATCATCAACATAATCTAAATCAGAAATTATCGTTATTTCCAGATCATTTAAGGCCAAAATCTTTCTCTTGCAGTGAATCTCACATAACAATCAATAACCAAACTAAAGAGAAAAGGAGACAAAATGCACCCTTGTCGAATAACAGAAGCAATACTAAGCCAATTGCTTCAGCCTTACCAATTCTCATACACGACTCATTGTTATTATAGAGAGCTTTCATTATGTTAAATAACTTATCTGGTATAACATACGATCTAACAATCAACCACATGACGATCAACCACATGACGATCAACCACAATGATGATCAACAGAGTCGAAAGCCTTTTTGAAATCAACAGATAGCAACCAAAGGTTTCTGAAATTCTAAACATTTCACAAGAATCTGCCTAAGTGAAAATATCTGATCTACACATCCACTACCACTTCTGAATCCACACTGCTCATCATGCAATTGCCTGTCAACCAGATTCTTAATTCTATTAAGCACAATCATGCAACGAACTTTCCCTGGAACAGAGAGTAGGCTGATACCCCTATAGTTATCACAAGAATCACCTTTTTTGGAAACAGGGATAATAATAGCTCTGGTAAAATCCTTAGGAACCATAATCATAAAAATATAAAATAATAAAAATATAACTCTTATCATAAAAGATATTCAAAATTTCAGTCATCCAAGTGGTAACAGAAACATTCCCAGCTCTAAGCATTTCCATAGTAATTTCATCTACACCTGGGGATTTATGAAGTTTAAGTTTAGAAACAGCCAAAATAACTTCAGATTATGTTATAGGGTCAACATTAAAGCTACCAATGCATCTATCATCATTACAAGCAATGGGAGTAAAACTAACCACATTGTTTAGAACATCAGTGAAATACTCAGCCCACCTAGCCATGACAGAATCCTCACCTTCTACAACCTTACCTTGTTTATCCTTCAATCCCTGTATATCTGTCTGTTTCTACCACACAAAACATTAATTATCTGGAACAGCTCTCTGCTGTTGTGCTGTCTAACTGCTTCCTCGGCTTTGTCAGCCAAGCCATCAAGTCAAAGATTCTTATCAGCAGCTAACTGATTGCCCTTATTATGCTTTCTATTAGGACTAATAGGGTACTGATTAACCCTTCCAGTGTCCATGTCATCTATAAGCATTCTGAGAAACTGAATTGAGTGACCAAAGACATATGTATCGCCTTTTAGTATAACAAAAAAAAATTGATTTTTGAAAAATAAAAATTGCTATTGTAATTTTTTTATATATATATATCTTATAAAAAAATATATAATCAGACTTGAGAGTTGTAGCCACTCAGATAATCTTGGACACACAAACTGAAAGGATGAATGGCAGTCAGCCAATTCTGATATAACATTTCCCACTGAGGACTGAAAACGAAGTCCCAAGTGTGATGGCCAAGCAGGGATCACAATTTTCCTGCATATTGCAGGGACAACTGCTGACAGCGAAGAGATAAAGGTTTGTTGGTTTCAACGCCGCCAGAAGACGGACTCTGGACTGGTGAAGTGCGGTAGGCCCCCGTGCAAGCACCGAGGGCCTGATGGTGGAGGGGGTACAGCACTTTCACCACCGAATCCCAGGCGGAGTTGCACACCTGGGATCCATAGCCTAGTTTCAACTGGACAGGTGTACGGTAGAGGTGGAGCAATGAATATCGGTCAGTCACCAAAGAGAGGGAGGAGAGGACATTGAGGATGTTCAATGCCTGCATGCACTTGGACCTGAGATGTCGTACAAGTGGTAGAAAGGTCAATTTCTGGTTGAAGTTGAGACTGAGAAACTGGGTCTCTGCCCCAATTGGAATGATGTTACCCCTGAGTCACAGCTTGGGGTCCAGATGAAGATTACGCTTATGGCAAAAGTGCACACAAGTGGTCTTCTATGGGGGAGAACCGAAACCCATTGGCCATCGCCAAAGAGGTTGTTCAGGGTAGTTGTCGTTCAATGACACTCATGCTGCATGATGAGCAAAAGATGCTAAAGTCGTCAACACAGGGGGCATTGCCTACAGTCAGAGGAAGTTGCTGTGTAATAGAATTTATCTTGACAGTGAAAAGGGCAACACTCGGGATGTAGCCTTGTGGCATCTCTTGTTCTTGGTGGAAAGGCCACGACAGAGTGTTGCCAACACAAACTCGAAAATTACGAGATAAAAAATTTGTGAAGAAGATCGATATGTGACCCTCACAAACTGAAGCTATGGAGGTCATGAAGAATGCTGAATCTCCATGCCGTGTCGTCCGCTTTTTCAATGTCAAAGAAAATGGACACCAGATGCTCTCGAAGTAAAAACTAATTCTGATCGCCGATTCAAGGTGGATCAGGTGGTCTAAAGTAGACCTGTGCCTGCAAAAGCCACACTGGATATTGAAAAGAAGGCTGTGATGCTCCAAGTACCAGGCCAGCCTGGTATTTACCATTCTTTCCAACACCTTGCAGACATAGCTCGGCAAAGCAATTAGGTGATAATTAGAAGGAATCTTGTGATCTTTGCCTGGCTTCAGTAAGGCCAAAACGATAGCCTCCCACCGGGAATCCGGAAACTGCTCCTCGATGAAAATACGATTGAAGAGTCAGAGCAGCTGATTCTTATTTGATGGTGAGAGATGTTTGAGCTGAGCATAATGGACATTGTCTGGCCTGACAGCAGATGCACAAGAAGTGTGCAGAGCAAGGCAAAGCTCCTCCGCTGTGAATTGCCTGTTGTAAAACTCCAGGCCATTCCAATGGAAGGAGAGTGGCGAGAGTTCGGCCCTGCTCTTCTTAGCCAGAAAATCAGGGGATTAAGAAGATAACAAAGAGATAGAAGAGACAGACTCCCCCACAGTATCGGCAATTGCTTTGGGATCAGCAATTGCCTGTCCATTGTGCTCCAAGATCGATAATGAGTGGGAAGTGTACCTCTCACCCATCTTCTGGATTTTATTCCACACAACTTTAGAACTGGTCCTGCGGGTGATAGAAGATGTATATTTAATCCAAGATTCCTACTGGCTCTGGCACTGGATGAAATGGGTTTTCACCCTGGCGCATTTGAATGCTTAAAGGTTGGGGGACATTGGCTATCTCCCAAACACACCCAAGCCTTGTTCTGAGCCTTACAAGCTGCATGCAGTCGGGATTCCACTACAGGTTTTGGAAACTGTGGAAACCAAGTCAAGGTTTGAAGAATAGTACAGGCAGCTGCATGGATGATGCAGTCTGTCATCTCCACCACTGCAACACTGATTGACTCCTGGCTGACAGAGTGGTCATCGAGCTCAGACAGGAGCTAGAAGCCATTTCAGTCAGCCTGATGAAGCCTCCACCGGGATACATATAAAGGGATGCAAGGCCCCCCAGGGAAGATGGTGCATACCATGGGGAGCTGATCGCTTCCATATGGATTGTCCTCGACCTCCCATGTAAAGAGTGGATCATGGAAAAGCAGATGGTGAGATAAATGGCAGTGAATGTGCAGGTTGGGGAGTGGAAGTATGTACTGACACCAGTGTTCAACAGGGAGATTGATGGATCCAGGAGCCACTGCTCCAGGATTCCACTCCTCCCATTGGTGTGAGCACTGCCCCAAAGTGGACTGTATCCATTGAAGTCCCCCATGAGATAGGTGGAGGGCAGCAGCAAGATGAGATCAAGATCTACCTGGAAAATATACAGAGCAGACAGTCAGTGAGAACCCCACAAAGAAGTGAATGGCTACCGCCTCTAAGTTGGAGGTGAAGGGTAAGACCTGGAATGAAGAATGGTTGCTCACGAGGATGGCGACATCCCCGGAAGCTGGACCATCTCCATCCTGGTTCCAGCAAACAGGAGAGAAGTGCCGGATAGTGGGATCGTTGGCTGTCTGCAAGTATGTCTCCTGCAGGTACACATAGATGGGCTTGTGTGACCTCAGGAGGACCTAGATGATATCAGTATTCCTCTGAAATCCAAGACAGTTCTATTGTAGGAGTGTGGCCATCTCAGATCTTACAAGAATGAGGGAAACTTTAGGTTTATTTTAACCATCACCAGTGATTGTTTTTGAAAAATAGGGCGGTCTGTGTCCATGTCCTCGGTCGAGTGACACGGATCAGAGACTGCCAAATGAGGAGGTGTTAAAATTTTCATTTTTGACCCTGGTGGGGGCCTCTTGGACTTGGAAAGTCTTGCTGCCTGTGGGTGGGAAGGAGGGGGCCTTCCAGAGGTGGAAGGTGCCTCAGCAGAATGGAAACTGGAGTTGATGTCATGATGGACACAGACTTCACCTATGTAAGTAGGTACTTCACTGCGGGTGAGAAAGATTTAACTGGTGGTACACTAATATTCATCTGCATCACCACGAAAGTCATCGTAATGATGGGCTTTCCACTCACCGCTCCAGCATAGGAAACCTTGCCAGGCAGTGCAGCAAGCTTTCTTGCCTCTGGATAAGAGATGTTGTACAGTGTTTTGAGGCGCTGTACTTCTTTCTCCTCCAGCCACTTTGGACAGTCGTAGGAGTACACCGGATGCTCACCACTACAGTTTACACAGCATGCCTTCTCTGCTGTGCAGTCAGGTTTGAGATGATCTTGACTGCTACAAGCAAGCACAGGCAGGCATGGCCGAACCTCTGGCCTGAAAACAATGCAGAGGATTAGAAATATATGGCCATACCTCACAGTGCAAGTATCCTTCTTTGATGGAAGTAGGTAGGTGTGGTGGTGTTTTGAAAGTAATGATCAGTTTTGCTTGCATTCGGTGGTATTTCACTGCAGGAGAGAAAGATTCAGTAGGTGGTACACTGGTATCAGTCTACACCATCACTGAAGTCATTGAAATGTTGGGCTTTCTCTTCACTGCAATAGCATAGGAAATCTTGCCTGGTGGGGCTGGCAGTGTAGTGAGTTTTCTTGCCTCAGAATAAGAGACGGCATTAATTGTTTTCAAGTGTTGAATCTCCTTTTCCTCCTACCACCTGGGACAGTTGTGGGAATATGTCAGATGGTCACCACTACAGTTAACACAGGTTACCTTATCTGCTGTGAAGTCAGGATCGAGGTGATTCTGGATGCCAAAGCGAGCACAGATGGGCTTTTCCTGGAGCTGTGCGGGCATGCCATATCTCTGGCACTGAAAGCAGCGTAGAGTGCTATACTTCATAATACAAATAATTGAGGACATGTCCCCATTTTTTATTAACAAAGGTTTGGAAGGTCTTGTGGGTTTGGTGAAATCCATCAAGTGCCTGCAATCAGGCGACTACTTGCAAGTTGAACCGCTTGTTCAAAACATTCAGAATTGCTACTTAAGGTTGCAGAGATTGGTGGGTATATATTGCCATACTTCACAATACAAATATCCTGTTTTGATGGAAGAAGGCAGGCATGGTGTGTTGAAAGTTGAGATCAGTTCCCAGGTGGGTGAGCACAAAGGATTTCCTTCTCTGTGACTTTCAGTAGTCCCCACTCAGAGATCACACCCCAAGACGAATTCAATGTTTCATAGGGTGTGACCATGATGGCCATCCCACCAATCTCTGCAACCTTAAGTAGCAATTCTGAATGTTTTGAACAAGAGGTTCAACTTGCAAGTAGTTGCCTGATTGCAGACACTTGATGGATTTCACCAAACCCACAAGACCTTCCAAATCTTTGTTAATAAAAAATGGGGACATGTCCTCAATTCCTGATCATCTGTAGAGTGGATGATCTGGTAAGCGAGCACAGCCCTAGTGCCCAACTGCACGGGCACTATACCCACACAGACAGTGAGCCAAGCCCTCACAAATAAATAAAAGGAAAATGAAAAAGAAATGTGTGAGGAAATAAATTATCCTTAAAAACAGAACTAATCAAAAAATTAACAAAAAATGTGAAGAACCTAACAGGCCTCACAAAATTAGGATAACTACAAAAGAAAAATAAGGCGTGGAGACACTCACAAACTGGTACCCGGACTAGGGCAAGGCACTCACCATTCTGCATAGTTGGTCCTAACAGGTCCAGCCCACCAGCTGATTGGTCCTGGGGGGGGGGGGGGCACCGCAGGAGCTCCTGTTTCTGTTTACTGGAAGCAGAGGCCAAAGCAGTGTGTAGCAACGGCTCCACAACTAGTTGGCTCCCCAATGGCAAGAAGGCCAAAGCAGACCCTGCCAGTCATGAGCTGAGCAGAGAAGACAAGCACCCCTGAGCAACTACCAGGATCCTCCTTTCCTGGAACAGAGGCCTCTATGCATGGTAAACATGCGGGTGAGGGTGTGAACTTGTGCAAGGAGATGATGGCAATGTTTGATCCTAGTAGCCTCAATTGGTTAACAGACATTGTCAAAGGTGATGAGACGTGGTTTTATTACAATACAACCTCCCCAAAATATCAGCAATTATGTTTGGGTTGTGGAAGATTAACTGCATCTCCAAATCTTCGAGAAGACTTTCCCTCATGGAAGAGGATGTTCACAATTTTTTTTGAATTACCAAGGAGTGGTAGCTGTGGATACCTTGCCAGAAAAAATGACTATAAATGGCCAATACTACACCAATATTGCTTTGCCCAAAATAGTTAAGAAGATGAAGGCATGTCAAGGGTTCTCCTTCACAACAATGCCAGAGCTCACAAAACCCAGCATGTTATGTCTTATTAGTAGTAGGAAAAAATCATACAGCTATTCACCCAATCTTGCACCATGCGATTTTTGGTTGTTTCCAAAATTTAAAAAGAAACTTGCTGGGTAGCCATTTTTAAGTGTGCAAGACCTTGCAAAATGAGTGGAGGAGCAAAGCATATCAGTTTGCTCCCCAAGAAAGAATCTTGAGGATGTTCAAAATGCCCACGTGTACTCTGGCCTCAGATGACATATATGGTAAAAAGATCAATTTCCAGTTGAAGACGAGACCAAGAACTTGGTCTCATCTCAACGAGGAATTTGATGTCAAGATTCCTCTGGAATTCACAATTCCAATGTGTGGCCTGCTCAGGTCTTATGGGATTGGACAGACAACAGTTTTCTATATTTAACCATTGCAGATGACAGTTTATTAAAATAAAGGCAGTCTTTGGCCATGTCCTCAGTACTAGGCAATCAAAAACTTTCTGCACAAAGGGTGACATATTGCCAATCAACTGCTCACCTGCAGAATGAATGACCAGAAATAGTTGGAACAGAAGAAAAAGATGGCATAGAACATTACAAGACATCTTGTTGGATCAAACCTGAGTTATTAATTTGAGAATTCAAAATTATTAAAGATTTAGTACCTATAGACCTCACCCATCACAAAGCTCAATTGAGGGGTCATACATTTGAAGCCAGGGCTTCAAATGTATGACCATTTGATGATACATTTGAAGCCAGGGCTTCAAATGTATGACACAATACTCATATAGGTAGGGGCTGCAAGTCTGTATCAAGATCTGCAAATCTGTACCCAGATCTGGGTAAGGAATTCATTGTATGATTGACCTTAGTAAGTAAATCCACCAGCTAATTGATCCTGGGGGAGGGGAGCACAAGGACTTCCCAATACCTGAAGCAGTAACCAAGGCAGTGTACAGCATCAGCCATCTTAAGCAATTCCTAGGCACACAATGAGCAAGCCAAAGGGAACCTCAACAGTCATAAGCTGTAGAGAGACAGAAGATTATCTCTTGGCAACAATCAGGATACTTTCCAAGGACATGTTCCATGCTTGCAGTGCATGGACACAGGCAGGCATTCAGGAAATTTAAATGCATGAAAACTTTCATCCATGTGAGGGAAGTTTACTTAATATTGAACAGGTACCCACATTAAGGAGTTTATGCAGTATCCTGGACATTAGGTGGTTTGACTTGTTACTAATATTGAGGCTAGGTGAAGATGTCAGCAACAACCACTGAGCAGCATCTTGTGTAAGAGAAACTGCCTTGATTTGGCCATACCGAGTTCATGCAGAAGTAGAGATTAGTAGAATTATGAACAAACGTGTTTAAAGGCCTCAAAAAAATAAATAAAAAACTGGAAGATTTAAGATGTTGTGCAGACAATGTCAAACAAAACCTTGTTAGAATCGCCTGCAGTGGCCAAATGCAACAGCTGTAACTCAGGATAGATTATGAGTGTAGAATTTAAATTTCTTTCATATTACAAAGAACCCAGTATATCAAAAATATGTTAGAAAAGGAGACCAAACAAAGCCACTGCAACTATAGATGAAAAAAAAATTCACTAACCAATGATGAATTGGCAAGAGGTGTATTAGAAATAGCTATATGCATGCTGGATCTTGAGTTTGATGGAGAAGGTTGTCTACTCTGTCTTCCACCGCACCCTGTTGGAGAACTGCTACTTGTAATTGAAGCAGGAGAACTTTCTCGTTGGTAACCGCTACTAGCATCATTCACATCAAGAAGATTTCCTAGAAAAAGAGGAAAAATCAGTTAAAATTATGGTATAATTTACTTTTAATTTGCTCACAAATTATATTTAGATTTACAGCCATTTCAAGGTTGGAAAGCTACCATTATCAATTAACTCATGCATGAGATCCATTCCAATTGCAATGTCCAACATGAGCCACAGATTAGGGAAATTCTCTAATCTGTATCATCTACTTCACTCTGAAGTTACTGATTCTAAGTAATCCAATTCAGTAGGTCAGAGCTGAGATAATTGGGGATGGGTAAGATAAAAATTGTTTTATTGGAGTTTTATGGTGCATTAGCAACTACAGCTGTAATGTGCCAAATGAGATATGAGGGTAAAAGATACAACCCACAACTAAAGTTAATATCCCATGCAAAAAAAGGAAAAATACAAAGTTGTTTGTTTGGGATTTTATGGTGCAAGGGTGACTAGGCCATAATGCGCTAAATGAAAGAAAATATAAACGATAAAAAGACATGTGAACCCGCAGCCAAAAGTTAAAATAAAAACACTACTTTGTAAAATGGTAATTCAATAAGAACAAGTGTACAAGTAATAAGTAAAATAACTTGAGAAATACAAGATAAAATAATCCCAGATGTAAGAGACTTGAGTTATATATACACTGAAGAGCCAAAACATTATGACCACCTGCCTAATATGATGTTGGTGCTCCATATGCCACCAAAACAGCACTTACCCGGTGAGGCATGGATGCTACAAGATTTAGAAAGGTGTCTTGTGGTATCTGGTACCAACACATTACCAGCAGATCCTTTAACACTTGTAAGTTACGTGGTTGAGCCCCCACAGATCAGATATGCTGTTCCAACACAAACCACAGATGCTCGATTGGATTAATGTCTGGGGAATTTGGAGGCCAGGACAATACCTTTAAGTCTTCCTTGTGTTCGACGAACCTTCTTGCACAATCTGGGCAGTGTGGCATGGCACATTATCCTGCTGAAAGAAGGCACTACTAGAGGAAGTACCGTGCCATGAAAGGATGTACCTGGTCTGCAATGATGTTTAGGTAGATGGTAGACGTCATAGTTTCTTGCACATGAATGACTGGACCCAGAGTTTCCCAGCAGAATATTGCCCAAAACATTACATTTCTTCCACCGGCTTGTTTTCGTCCCACAGTGCATCCGGTGCTAACACTTCCCCAGGTACTTGGCTGTCTACATGGTGCAAACAGGAAACAAGATTTATCAGACCAAACTACCTTCTTTGAATCATTAAAGGTCCAGTTTGGATGCCCGAGTGCCCATTGTAGGCACTTTTGACGGTGAACCAAGGTTAGCATGGGCACTCGGAGCGGCCTGTGGCAATGCAGCCCCATTTTCAGCAGGGTTTAATGTACTATGTGTTATGACACATTACTCTCATCACCAGAATTCAAACTATGGGTGAGTTTCGCCACAGTATTCCTTCTGTTGGCTCATACCATACGGGATAGCCTTTGCTCACCTCTAGAATCAATGAGTCGTGGTTGGCCCACACCTTGCCAGCAGTTTGTGGTTTTTCCCTCCTCAGATCACTTTTTGAAGGTACTAACCACAGTTGACTGTGAGCACCCTACAAGCCTCGCCGTCTGGGAAATATTCTGACCCAGTTGTCGGGCCATTACAATTTGGCCTTTGTCAAACTCACTTAAGTTAGCTGCCTTTCCCATTGGAAGAACAAGAATAACACTGATTAACAGAGTTCAGTATCAGGTGTTATTTATACCATTTCACGACCTTCACACACACACTGTCATTTACATACAGTTGATTCGATTTACACAAAGACGAGCTGGTCATGAAGTTTTGGCTCTTCAGTGTATATACAAAACATTGATTTTACCCTAAGGCTAGTAAAATATGCACAATGCTTTAAAAAGGAAAAAAACTGGTGGCAAAAATCAATGATCAGATAAAATATATCCAAGTGTAAGAGGCTCAGATATAAAATTATGAAAGCTAAAATACAAATGTAGTTAAATATTAAAACATGGACATTCGATTAAAGTATGCTTCACAGATAGTGTCACAAAACTCGCACTTGGGTTTTTCATCCACCTGTAGAGATTGTGGAAGAACCCGATCAATCATAGAAGAAACAAATGAGTAATAAAAGAATGACCTAAACAGAGCTGAGCAAGTACAACTTCCTCCTTGCAATTTCTGCAGTAACATGACTGCCATGGTTTGATGATAAGTTTAATTAATCTCAAAGAGCTTGTTCATCTGTTCTGATCAAGATCTCTGCCATTGTGCCTGGAGCTCGATGGTAAAACACTGCCAAAAATTAAGATATGGAACTATAAAAGAGAGCTGGACAGGACATTTGCAGCAGTGTTTGGTAAGTCATTGCCCCTGATACTGATATGACCAGGGCACACAACAGAAGAGAATGATAGCAGCCAGATGATGTAACTGCTGATGGATCTTGGAAAGAACCGGGTGAGGCCTATGCCTCACTGAGATCAAAGCCTGTAGCGAGCTAAGCGAGTTGGTGCAAACCACACACTGACGATGATGCTCAGTCACCAAGTGGTCAAAGGTGAGATAGACAGCATGAAACTCTGCAGTGAAGATGGAACACTGCAGTGGGATCTGGTCTGCAATGATTACATCACAGCAGACCATGGCCAATCCCACTGATGTGGTGGACTTCGAGCCATCTGTGAGGACAGGCAAGAAGTCTGGATATTTAGCATGATGGGTGGCAAAAATTTGCAGGTACACACTGTCTGGTGTAAAGGTTTTCCCCGTCCTGCACAGGGAAAAATTACAGGAAGGGGAAACAGGGAGCCATGGTGGGAGTGACTCAACTGTTGACTGTGCGATGCTATCACGACAGGTGTTGATGTCTCTGAGGTAGCCTCGGACTCACAAATCTAAAGGTTGAATGGCAGTCGGCCGATTAGTGTAAAGCATTTCTCACTTTGGACTGAAAACGCAGTCCCAAGTGGGATGGCCAGGCAGGGATTGCAATTTAGATGAGTATTCAGGGGAAAATTACTGACAGCAAAGAGATAAAGATGGTTCATCAGTCTCAACATAAAGACTCTGGACCGGTGAGGTGCAGAAGGCTCCTGTGAAAACATGGAGGGCCTGATGATGAAGGGGGTCCAGCACCTTCACCACTGAATCCCAGGAGAAGTCATACACCTGGGATCTGTAGTCCAGTTTCGACCAGACAAGCACAAGGTACAGGCAGAGCAGAGAACATCAATCAGCTCCCAAGGAAAGGACCTTGATGATATTCAACATTTGAGTGCACTTGGATCTGAGATGACATAGGTGTGGTAAAAAGGTCAATTTCTGATCGAAGATGAGACCGAGAAACTTGGTCTCCACCACAACTGGAATGATGTTACCACCAAGCCGTAGCTCAGAATCTAGATGAAGATTATGCTTGTGGCATAAGTGCAGGCAAGCGGTCTTCTGTGGAGAGAACCGAAACCTGTTGGCTGTCGCCCACACTGTAAGATTGTTCAGGGCAATTTGCAGTTGCCTTTCAATGACCCTCTTGCTGGATGAAGATCAAAAGAAGCTAAAATCATCAACATAGAGGGAACTGCCTACAGTTGGAAGAAGTTGTCTAGTAATAGAATTAATCTTGGCAGCGAAAAGCGTAACACTCAGAATGCAGTCTTGTGGCACCCCCTGTTCTTGGGGATATGGCCGCGACAAAGTGTTGCCAACACGGACACGAAAAGAACATGCTGATAAGAAGTTGGAGATGAAGATCGGCAGCATGTGACCTCTCAAGCCGAAGCTATGGAGGTCAAGAAAAATGCCAAATCATGCCATGTCATATGCTTTTTCGATGTCGAAGAAAATTTACACCAGGTGCTCTCTACTTAAAAATGAATTTCTGATAGCCAATTCGAAGTGTATCAGATGGTCAAGAGTTGACCGTTGCCTGAGAAAGCCACACTGGGTTTTGAAAGGAAGGTTGTGGTTTCCTAAATATCAGATGAGTCTGGCATTTACCATTCTTTCCAACACCTTGCACACGCAGGTCGTCAATACAACAGGACGATAAGTGGAAGGAATCTTCAAATCCTTTCCTGGCTCCCACCATGAATCCAGTAATTGCTTCTCGAGAAAAATGTGATTGAAAAGATGGAGCAGCCAATCCTTACTCAATTGTGAGAGATGTTGGAGAATGGCATAATGGACGTTATCTGGCCTGACTGCATATGCACGAGAGGTGTGCAGAGCAAGGCAGAGCTCCTCCGCTGTTAATGGCCTGTTGTTTTCCAGGCCATCAGAGTGGAAGGACAGTGGAGAGCATTCTGCCTTGCTCTTCTGCACCAGAAATGTGGGAGGAAGAAGATGAAGAAGGGATGGAGGAGAATGACTCCCCCAGAGTATTGGCAATTGCCTGTCCATTGTGCTCCAGGATCAATAACGAGTGGGACGTGTAGTCCCCCACCCATCTTCTGGACTTTATCCCACACGACCTTAGAACTGGTCATGTCGGTAATAGAAGACATATATTTGATGTAAGATTCCTTCTGGCTCTGGCGCCGGACAAAATGAGCTTTCACACTGGTGCGTTGGAATGCTTCACAGTTGGGGGTTGTCAATTATCTCCAAAATAACCCCCAAGTCTTATTTTGAGTTTTACACACAGGTGTGGTGCAGTCAGGATTCCACCATGGTTTTGGAAACCATGGGAACTGGGTCAAAGTCTGAGGGATAGTTGAGGCAGCTGCATAGACCATACAGTCCATCACCTCTGCAACTGGATCATTGATTGGCTCTGGGCTGACTGAGTGTTCATTGAACTTACAGAGGAGTTCGAAGTTACTCCAGTTAGCCTGATCAAGCCTCCACCATGATGTACGAGAAGGGGTGAAAGCCCTCCCCGACATGGGAGGGATGATAGACATCATGGGGAGGTAATTGCTTACATAAGGGTTGTCCTCAACCTCCTACATAAAGAGTGGATCGAGGAGGAGCAGATGGCCAGATCAGTGGCAGTATATGAGCAGGATGGGGGAGTGGAAATATGTGCTGACACCGGTGTTCAACAGGGAGAGCAATGGATCAAGGAGCCACTGTTCCAGAATTTCTGCAGGATAATCAGCACTTCCCCAAAGTGGACTGTGTCTGTTGAAGTCCTGCATGATGAGAAAGGGGAATAGCTGCGAGACAAGGTCTTTCTGGAAGACAATACTTCCAGGTAGTAGTTAGACAGAGCATACAGTCAACAAAAATGGTTCCAAGACAGAATGCTGAATACACAAACGCCACCTGTACAATATGCCACCAACAAAAACCACACAAAATGCCACTTAAAAACAGCATACAACAAAATGGTGCCTGCATGAAGAGCTGTGAACCAAAATGCCATAAAGAAAAATGCTGCATGCAAAAATGCTGCCCTTGCATGTAGTAAAATATTTTAGGAGATAAATATTCTCTTTGGAATTGATGGGTATTATGAAATATTATGATCTGTACCTTCTGAATCTCGAAAAAGTTTAAATTGTGCCCTCTATTGGGGGAAAAAATTTGGAAATTGTCAAATTTTGTAAGAATATTGCAAATTATGTATTTACTAGAAATTTTAAATTTTGATGATGGAAAGTGAAGGTCATGAGGTTTCATTGTCAACAATGAGTTCGGCTGTTATCCCAAGGCAGGTGGGAAAATGCAACGTTGTTTTAAAAGATAATACTAATTCTTTTTAGTTGGATCATTACTAATGAAACATTATTATTGGGATTTTTCAACTCCTTTTGTAGTTTGAATTTACATCGTTAGAGGTCACTATTACGTGGAAAATGAGAAATTTTTAACCAACAATACAAGTGATCTGTTCGGGATGGAAATCTAAATATCAGCATCAAAAGATATTACATTGACTACACAATCCACCCCATTTTATCAGAGGAGTGTGGGAAAAGTAACATTTTAATTTCAAAGAATAATAGGCAAATACTTTTTACGTTCTATAAATACTAATAGAACTATTTCCTTTCCTCCATCATCCATTAATTTGAATTAAAACTTTTAAGGAGTGCGAAAGTAGGTAAATGAAAAACTTCATTTCTTTGAAAATGAGATTTCCATATTTCATATTTATATCCCACATTTCATTACAAATCTTTTTTTAATCAGAGAAAACTATGAAACTTTGTCCTATTTATTTCAAAAAAAATCATTTCGTTTAACATCATTTCATTTTAACAGTTATATCCTTCTTTCCTTGTTGAAATGCAGAAAACTCATTTCCATAAACCTGAATTGTATTCATTCATTCAAGATCAATAGTAGCCACTGGTTATTGACCTTCCTCGTGGCATAAATGGGTTTGTCTAATGATGGAAGTCTGGTCCCTATGCCATTTTAAAACCATAGTACCCTCTGCCTTTTTCTGTTCCAAAGCTTACCCTGCCCACAATCACAGTTGTTTATTGAAGTCACCTCGGATATCTAAAACCCACAGTAAGGTCCAATTCCTGCATCAGACTCTTGTGTTTAAAGGTGCAGCATTGATTTAGCTTTGTTTCTATCAACAGCTAAGACACACAAAAGGATTAGAAATATCAGCGAGCCTCTCCTTTTGTGGGAAAGTATTTGTTCTGTTTTGAGGTAGAATTCTGCCATTGTGTTTGTCTATTTGTCTTAATACAATGAACAAGTTGCTCTGCCTTTTTCAGCACTCTAGTTTTCGAATATTTTAACTATATTATTTTCTTTTTTATTATTAGCTGTAAGTCAAGTACCTCAGTGTAAAATATTGCCTCCAATTGTAAATAATAAAAATATATATAAGATATTGCAAAATTAGTTTTGGTTTTTCTTAGATTCATAGCTTCCAGCTATTTGGAAGTCGGCAGTATACCAGTCTCATAATATGCAGTTCCGAAGTTTGAGTCCCACCTGGAAAAGAGTTGAGATTTATCTCCATGAAAACCTTGCCCTCAGTCAGTAGAAAATATAACTTCCAGCTTATACTCCCCAATACAAAAGTTTTAAATGAGTTTGTAACCTCTTAACCATCACATTCTACCATAAAAATTTCAAATTCTAGGGTAAATAAATCACTTATAATATTTATAAAAACTTTCTGAAAAATTAAAAAATGTGAATCAAAATTCAATGCAAAAAGAATTTTTCAATTATCCACAAACCAAAAAATTCAAATTTGTAGATAAATACATTGTTTTGCAATATTCATTTGAAGTTTTCAACGTTTTGGGAAAGCCAAAAGTGCAAATCGTAATATTTCATCAATACCTATCCAAGCCATGACAAAGTGAAAATTTTAATTTAAATTAATAGCAATAATAAATTCTAATAACAGTAGAGTTCATTAATGCTTTTCTTGCAATGCGCATTATTATAGTCAGTGCATTTTGCAGTGTCAGTGTTCAGCATTTTTGCGTAATGTTGCAATGGCATTTTTGCTCTCAGTGTAACGTTATGTCATTTTTGTTCTCGTAATGTTGCGACAGCATTTGTTCTTGGCATAATGTTAAGATGGCATTTTTGTTCTCAGTGCATTGTTGCAATGCCATTTTTTCACTGTTATGTATCAGTGAAATTTTGCTGTCAGCGAATTGCATAGTCAGCATTATTGCTGGCAGCGAATTGTACAGTTGGCATTTTTGCTGTCCCATGAATTGCAGAGTCGATGTTTTTCCTGCGGCATTTTGTCATGATACCAACGAAAATCCCATGAAGAAGCAGATGGCAACTGCCTCTAAGCTGGTGGTGAGGGATATGACCTGGAATGGAGAAAGGTTGCTCATGAGGATGGCGACACCCCCATAAGCTGGACCATCTTCATCCTGGTTAACAAGTTGGCTATCTGCAAGTATATTTCCTGCGACTTTCGATTTTAAATATCCCCAGCAATGGTTTCAGACAAATAGGGAAGTCCGTGTCCACGTCCTCAGAATTATCCAAAGGACATGAGTCAGAGACCATCAAAAGAAAAAGGAATAAAATATTCTTAGGCTGTGGTGGGGCCCCCTTGTGTTTGGAAGGTCTGGCTGTCTGTAGTTGGGAAGGAGCGGATCTTTCAGTTGTGGAAGGGGAAGGCTCCACAGCAGGAATGGAAACTGGAGTTGATCTCAAGATTGACACCCATTGCAGTTTTGCCTGCATCAGAAGGTACTTTGCAGGAGGTGAGAAAGATAAAGATGGCGGTACGCTGATATCCATCTGCACCACACAGAAGCCATCGCATGATGGGCTTTCCAATGACCACCCCAGCATAGGAGACTTTGCCAGGTGGTGCAGCGAGCTTCCTCACCTCTGGATAAGTGATGCTGTTAATGGTCTAAACACTGTACCTCTTTCCCCTCTAGTCACTTAGGACAGTCACAAGAGTAAGCCGGATTTTGCCACTACAGTTCACGCAACTTGTCTTTTCTGCTCTGCAGTCAAGATCCAGTTGATCCTGACTGCCACAACAAACACAGGTGGGTTTTACCCAGCAAGCTGTGTTGGCATGGCCATACCTCTGGCATTGAAAATAAAGCAAAAGGTTGGAAATGTTCAGCTGTACCTCGCACTGAAGGTCTATCTTGATGGAAGTTGGCAGTCATGATATGTTGAATGTAAGAATTAGTACCCAGGTGGGTACTAACTTTCCATCACAGCGTTGCAAAACCCAGTGGACTGCCATCACTCCCTGGGATGAGAGCTCCAAGAAGTATTACTCCTCAGAAACCTTGAGAAGGCCCCACTCAAGAGAACACGCCCTGGGAGCAATTAAGCGTTTTGTTGGAGTGATGGTGCTGCCACCCCACCAATCACTGTTATATCCAATAGTAACTCAGAATGCTTCAAGCATGCAGTCTCCACCTTCAAGTCACCAGATCTTAGGAGCTTGACTGATTTCAGAGCTCCTGCAAAACCTTCCATACCTTTGCTGATATAAAAATGGGACAAGTCCCCAACACCTGATCACTGGAATGGATGATCAGGAATTTGAGATGGATGATGATGGCAATGATAAGAAACATTACAGATAAGATGGGGTCTCATGGCAAGCCCTCTTGGTGGCACTGACTGATTAATTACCTTTAATGGAATTCATGTTTGTTTTTAGGGTTTTTCAGTGCTGTTATCCCCACACACCACTGAGTCCAACAAGGGGATGCCCAATCGAGTGCCAGGATATCATACCAACACAATCAGTGAGCTGAGCCCCCACAACTAAGTAAGAAATGGAAAAGATAAATGTTAGAAACTCACGAGTCCTCACAAAATAAGTGGAAAAATAAAACAAGGGAATGCCCAATCGAGTGCCAGGGCATCATACCAACACAATCAGTGAGCTGAGCGCTCACATCTAAGTAAGAAATGGAAAAGATAAATGTTAGAAACTTGCGAGTCCTCACAAAATAAGTGGAAAAATAAAAAACTTAGAAAAAACAAACCATCCTCACAAAAGAAAGAAAACTGTAAAATTAGTAAATGGGTGGGGAAACTCACAAACCATTCATTGTCCAGACATGGGAAAAGCACTCACCATACCACACAGCTGGCTCTAGCAGGTTCAGTTCACCAACTGATTGATCCTGTGTGAACCACCCCAAGACCTCATATTTAACAAAGCAGAGGCCAAAGCAGTGTGTAGCAGCAGCCCTCAAAATCACTACTCACCCCTGCGATGAACAGGCTCCCCAATGGTGGCCATTTTGCACATATGGCAACTGCATAACACCCCCTCCGACGAAAGGGGGTCAGCAACATATTTCGGGAGGGGGGTGAAAAACAAATGAATATTTCAAGAGAGAAATATTTAAGTCAAGCCTCTCATTAACGCGTGTAGTTGTTAAATATAACAATCATGCATTATCATAAAAAATCTAATATTATTTCTAATATTCGCAATGCTTTTCTATATTGGTCTATGTTATTCCGATATTGATGTATACAATTTATGATTTATCGTACGCCTCTGCCTAAGCGCTTTCGGTACCCTTTGATCTTGGTTTCTGGTGCAGGTGCATCGTTGGCGAGCGCTCGCCGAAAGACTTTTGATCTGACAGTGCGAAACTATTATTTTTGTTTGTAATATACCATGCGGCCGCTCCTAAAAGCTGAGGCGGCAATTATCACAAAAGACAACTGCACGTGTTACGTGTTGATAGTTCTGCTTTGAGCTTACAATTATTGACAATATTGGATTTTAATGTTAGTTTGTCATGAGAAGTGGCAAGTGGCTGCGCTGTATTTAAATCAGTAAACCAGATATATAATATATCTGTATCGGTATAATATTTGTGCATTTATACTAATTCAGTTTTTGTGTTTAAAAAGTAGATCGGGTAAGAGAATTATTGTTTTTTACAGCAATTGTAGTTACTTATTATCATTGAAAATGATTACGTTACGACAATAGGGACTCGAATTAAAAAGCAGCATTTGCATGGACGGGGTATATCTCAGGTGCGGAACGTGTGATAGATAGAGAGTTATTTAGGTAATATTGGGCTACTTTTGCGTTCTGTGTGTGATAGAGAGTTGCTTAGGAAATATTTGCATTTGCCTACTTTTGCGTTCGTTATTTATTGCTATATTTTTACCAAATTCATATATGTTAAAGTGGAGACAATACAATAACAAGTTAAAGAAAGGCATATGTCAAAACAGCTGCTAGCTGTCAATTTGACAGATATTCGTTATCTATTTATTATGTTTTGTTACCTACAAATCTTACTAGCTTTGCAACTAATTTCTATCATTATTTTATCTACCCTATTTTAATAGCATGATAAGCATCATCATATTTAATCATTTACAATGACTCCCCCCCCCTCCCGGTTGCATCTTTGCGAAGGACTGTGAATTTTTATTTAATATTTTTATTACAGTATGGAACAGAAAAGGAAAAAATTGTCTGAAAGTCAATATAAAAAGAAACGCTTAAAGAAAGAGGAACAAAGAAGAAAGCTAAGCTATGTTATGAAGGAATTCTTAGTACAAAAGTCCTGTTTAGATGAGCCATCCATATCCACATCAACAGCGACTGCTTTAGATTTGGCAAATAAAAACTCAGTGCCGCCCCAATCACTTCCAGAAGAAGTTGTTGAAGAGAGCCAAAAAATAACACCATCAGAAGTTCATCAAGAGCCAGGTAGCAGTAGCAGAGGCAGCTAGCAGATATTAAACGAAATTCCTTCTGATCCTGCATTATGGAATGCTTTCTGCATGTCATCTGAAACTCGTCAAATACTGGTTGAGAGGGGTCCACATCAAATTAAAGAATTCGAGTTTCCTATTAATAAAGGAAGGCGTAGATTTTTGCCCTTGCATTATTTGAAAGTGTTGAGCAATAGTGAAGTCGTTGAGAGAAGTTGGTTGATTTACTCTGTTACAAATCATACCGTTTTTTGCTTTTGTCGTATATTATTTGATAATTCGTCTGCTATTAATGACTGGCCCAAAAAAGGTTATTCTGACTGGAGAAATCTTATAAGAGCCCTCACAATGCATGAAAAGTCTGTAAATCACAGAAATGCTTTTAGAGCATGGAAAGAATTGGACATTCGATTAAAGCAGAAAAAAACTATTGACACTGAATATCAACGAATTATGGATATGGAAATTCAGCATTGGAGAGGAGTTCTAAAAATAATTATTAGACTATTGGCCTCACAATGCTTAGCTTTTCGTGGAACAACTGAACATTTGTTCCAGCCTATTAACAGAAATTTCCTAAAGTTGGTAGAATTGCTTTCTGAGTTTGATCCAGTTATGGAAGAACATATCAGGAGAGTTCAATGCGAGTCTGATAAATGGTCTGTGACTTATCTAAGCAATAATATACAAGACGAATTGATAAATTTGATGGGAAATGTAATTTTAAGCAAAATTGTCGAAATGACAAAAATCGCTAAATATTTTTCGATAATCGCCGATTGTACCCCAGACGTAAATCATATTGAACAGCTCTCATTAAAAATAAGAGTTGTCGCTTTAAACTCCAAAATAAATATGAAACTGAAGAATTCTTTATTGGTTTTTTTTGAAGCTAGTGATTCAACCGGAGAGAGTTTGACAGAACTTATTCTGACACATTTGGAAAAGGCTTAGAGGACAAGGCTATGACAAAGGAGCTAATATGAAAGGAGTAAGAAAGGGTGTACAAAATAGAATACTTGAAAAATATCCAAGGGCGTTTTATGTGCCCTGCGCATGTCATTCTTTAAACCTAGTTGTGAATGATGCAGCGTCTTCTTATACAGAAACAACAACTTTTTTTTCTATCGTACAAGAACTTTACACTTTTTTTTTCTGGTTCTACAAAGCGTTGGGAAGTGTTAAAAAAATATGTTTCACAATTAATCTAAAACCATTGAGTGCTACTAGGTGGTCAAGCACAGTAGATGCATTAAAACCTTTACGATTTCAACTTTGTGAAATCTATGATGCATTATTCCAAATAATAGAAGACATCAACAGAGATGCAGAAACTAAAGTTAAAGCAAGAGGGTTAGCAAAAAATATTAAAAATTACAAGTTTATATGAGGTGTAATTCTTTGGTATGATATTTTATTTGAAATAAATTCAGTCTCGAAGCTATTGCAATCTGCAACTATAAATTTGTCAGATTGTGTAAGGATGTTATCAGAAACCATACAAAAAGTGAAAAGTTATAGACTATCTGGATATGATCAGATGAAAATTGCTGCTAATGAGATTGCAGAAAATCTTGAATGCAGTGCAGAATTTCCTGCCGAAACTGAAGTTAGAGCCAGAAGGAAAAAGCGTCAATTTGACTATGAAGAAGCTGTTGATCAACCCTTAACAGAGGAGAATAAATTTAAAATAAACTTTTTCCATTATATTCTGTACATTACCCTTAATTCTCTGAATGAACGATTCACGCTTCTGGAAACCCATAGCAAAAAATTTCAGTTTTTATATGACATTTTAAAACTCAAGGATATAGATGACAAAACGCTAAAAAATTACTGTACCAGTCTCCAGTCAATACTTTCGGTTGAAAATGAATCAGATATAAATGCAAATGATCTTCAAGAAGAATTACGTGATGTATCCCGAATGCTACCATATTCTATGAAACCTTTGGATGTTTTAAATTATTTTTGCCAAAATAACTTAATTACTTTGCATCCGAATACTGTTGTAGCTCTGAGAATTTTATTAACATTCCCTGTCTCTGTAGCTAGTGGGGAAAGAAGTTTTTCCAAATTAAAATTAATAAAACATTACTTAAGAAGTTCAATAAGCCAAACAAAACTTAGAAATCTGTCATTAATTTCTATTGAATCTACATTGGCTGCCACTCTAGACTACCCATCCCTAATAATGAATTTGCTAAAGTTAAAGTTAGAAGGGTAAAACTATAGTAGATTGTTGTAGTTGATATCATTATTTTAAAGTAGTTTATATTTTCAAATTAAAAATAGTATTCGTACATTTTGTGCAGTTTTTTTTTTAAATCATAATCGAAGGTTATTTTAAAGAAAAAACATTTAAGGGGCGCCATTTTGAAGACTTGCATCATAATGACAAAATCTACTGCACGGCCCTGACTATCAGGATTGCCCTTTCCTGGAACACGGATCTCTGCACATGGAAAACATGAAGATGAGCATTCGGGAACTTTCCCCCCTCACTAGAAGGGGGAAGAATGCTGCGAGAAGAGGTCAAGGTCTTCCTGAAAAATAATACTTCCAGGTGAAAGACTGAGCAGACAGTTCGGTTGGGTTGTTTACCTCTGAGTGACACTTTTTGCACACAATGGGATAAATGGCCATATCATAAGGACCCCCCCCCCAAAGACTCAGAGAAGGTTGGGGGGAGTAGACCCACTAGAACAGCTGTTGGGAGACAGATGGTAGCCTCCCATCAAGGCTATCCAGCATGTTCTTTAAAGGTATGGCTCTCCCATGCAAGAGGCCACGGCTTAATGTCCATTCCGATGGATGACAGCCTTTCCAAACCAAAGGATCAGTTGTCCCCTACTGACAATGGGCAGGGTGAGGAGTTTTGCGTAGATAAATCTCAAAGCTGACCCAGCTGGGACTCGAACAGTTGAGGCTACAGCTGAGAACAGCAGATTATGAGCCTGACATGCTACTGGCTGAGCCATCCCCGCCCCCTGAGCAGACAGTAAAAGAAAATGCCACAAATGGATGGCTACCACCTCAAGTGATGATGCGAGAGGAATGATGTGGAATGGAGAGTAGTTGCTCATGATGACGACACCCCTTGAGCTGGACCATCTCCATCCTGATCCCTGCAAACAAAAGAAAAGTGCTGTATCATGGGATCGTAGTTCTGCAAGTATGTCTCCTGCAGGCAGATGTGCTTGTGTGTCCTCAGGATGACCTCGATGTTGTCAGTATTCCTCAGTAATCCACAACAATTCCACTGTAGGAGTGTGGCCATCTCAGGTCTTAGAAGAATGGGTGGACAATGATTTTGTATTTAAAATAACCATCACAGAGGATGGTTTTTGAAATTAGGGTGGTCAGTATCTATGTCCTCAGAGTCAATTGAAGGACATGAATCTGAGACTGCCATACAGGGTAGATTCATTAACTTTTCTTTGGCCCTGATGGGCACCCCTTGGTTTGGAAGGTTGAGCTATCTGAGGATGGGAAGGAGGATGCCTTCCAATGTCGAAAGCAGAAAGCACAGTTGCAGAAATAAAACTGGAGTCAATGTGAGCCTGACACCAATTGTAATTTCGCCTGCTCCAAGAGTTACCTAGTGGCTGGGCAACACTCAGATGACGGAACACTGATGTCAGTTTGCACTGTCAGACACTGTGGGAACAATAGGCTTCCAAGCAGCCACTCTGGAGTAGGAAAGTTCGCCAGGTGGAGATAGTAGTGCAACTACCTTACTTCAAGGTATGAGATATTCTGTACCATTTTCACATGCTGGACCTTTCTTTCTCCTCCTTCAATTTTGGGCAATCACAGGAATGCACTGGATGGGCATCACTACAGTTGATACAACTTGCCATCCATTTGGGCAATCACAGGAATGCACTGGATGGGCATCACTATAGTTGATACAACTTGCTATCTCAGCTGTGCAGCAGGATCAAGGTGATCCTGACTCAGCAAGCATAGGTAGGCTTACCCCAGCAAGTTGTGTGTGAATGATCTCTTGGTGTAGGGAGTCCCTCATTGGAGGCTAATTTCACCATGAACTTACACCTTGAACTGTATCTGGAACTGGAAACAGTGCAGAGGGTTAGGGATATAGGGTTAGGTATATACAATTATATCTCACAACATAACAACATAAATATCCTGCCTTAATGGAAGTAAGCAGATGTATTGAACTGAATGTGAGAACTAGCACCCTTGTGGGTACTAACTTACCATCCCACCGAAACACAGTGGACTGGGATAATTCCTTGGGCAGATAACTCAGGGAGGATCTCCTCCTCAGAGACTTGAGGAGGCCCCACTTGGATATCACACCATGAGGAATTCAGCCACCTTACAAATTGCTGAATTCCTCATTAGGCACTTGATGGATTTCGGTCATCCAATGAGGCTTTTCAAACCTTTATTGATAAAAAGAAGACATCCCCAAGTATCTGATTACCTGTAGAATAGATATCAGGATTCTCGGGGATAAATAAACACACACAGATGCTAGTGGCAACAATGAAGACAACGAAGAAGATGGGAGCTAATTTGAGCCTTCTTAGTAGCACAGGCTGAATACAAATTAGATTCGTATTTCATGTTTGTTAAGTGTAGTGCAGTGGCCATGGTCCCTACCACTAAGCTCAAAAAGCTGAAGCCCAATCATGCATCAGGACTGCAAGGGCACTATACCCACACAGCCCATGAGTCAAGCCCTCACAAACAAAAGGAAAAAGAAAAGTGTGAAGAACTAATCAGTCATCAAAAAAAAAAAGAAAGAAATATATCAAAGAAAATAAACATGTGAAAACCTAACTACCTTCACAAAATAAAGAGAATTGTAAGAGTAAAATAATGTGTGGGGAAACTTCGAACTTGTACCTGGACATGGGCAAGGCACTCATTGTACTACATAGTTGGCCCTAACAGGTCCAGCCCACCAGCAGATTCTTCTTGAAGGGACCACTCCAGGACCTCCAATTTATCTGAAGCAGAGGCCAAAGTAGAATGTAACAGAAACCTTCAATGGAAAGGATCCTCAATGGCAAAATAGGAAAAACGGGACCCCTGAGCAATACCAGGATCCTCCTTTCCAGGACATGGATCACAGCACACGACAAGCCTACAGGCAAACGTTTACGACCTTGTGAATGTACCTGAACCAGCAAAAACTTCACAGGGTGGTCCCCTTGCCGCAGACAGAAGCTTGCACTGAGAAGTTTTAAAAACAAATGTAGAAAAATTAAAACACATAAATCAGCTTTGCAATGAATCTGATCTGAAAAGTGGCAATCAGATGGTTTAAAAAAAATTCTTATTTTTGAAGCTTGAATTGTGCATTTTTATAAGATGTGTTCAAACAAAATTTGAAATGCTAATTTCAATTCTTAAAATATAATTTAAAATATATTTTAAAAAGTTTTACATGTTGTACTAAATGCAGATATAGCAGCTTGAGACTCTGATTTTGGATTCTGTTGATGTGTATAATTGACGGGGACTCTGGAGAAATGAACTAACTAAAAAACAATAATCCTTAATATATTAATCAGTATCATTTAACTGGTGAAATGCATTGTGTAAAGGTAGCTTGATTAGGGTTTTATGGTGCATCAGCAAAGGTGGCAAACAATGTGAAAAGGGTAAAAGATGGAGAACCCACAACCAAATTTAGAGGCAAACAGTAAAAACAGGAAAAAAGGTGAAACAACAGATGTAAAAACAAGAAAAAATATTAAAAATCTGTAGGACAATAAATATGTATATATGAAAATAATATAAAACTAACTTAGATGTAAGACATCCTTGGTTAGACAATATAAATACAAGAACATAAAATCATAATCAGTTAAAATATCCTGTATAATGTAAAAAGGAAAAAATTCATAGAAACTAACAATCCAGAAAGGTAGAGTGCATTAATTTGAACTTACCAGACCTTGGTCGTGGGCTGATAGCAGCTGGGACCTGCTGTAGCATAGCAGACTCTGGAGGAGTATAACTTACAGTGGCTGGCAAAGGTGACAGTTCTTCTGTAATTGTTGGTACCTGAGAATTCTGAAAAGCAACAGGGATTTCACACAAAAAAAATGAGGAGATGTGTATTTCCCTAACGTAAAAAGCCATAGATTAACACAGAATTGTGTAACACAATGCATTATGAAAAAAGGAAATATGATAGTGTCAAAATTTATTATAAAGTATTAAACATTCTTCCACTAAGAAAATTGTGCTTTTCATATCCTGATGAATGTTAGTAAACAGTGGATGATCAAATATTGTCGATAGTAAACAATAATACAAGTGAAAGTCCTAATATTTATGCTATAATACCTAGAAATAAACAATGAAATAAACTCGACATATTCTACTAATAAATCAGCACTTTTGAAGTCAATTCAAATTTTCGGAGGAAAAATTATCTTGAGCTGGGTAGGATGGGAACCCACGACCTCCTGACAACATGTCAGGTGCTATGGATCACTGAGCTACCAGCTGCCGATATAGATCTCCTCTAACCCTATGAACATTTCTATTATGTCACATATAGGTGCTATTCAGGCAATCTAGCCACAAGTGGCTTTCTATTTGCCTTATAGATGGAAAAAACGTCTTACAAGTATGCTAGTGATAAAACAATGAAATAAACTCGACATATTCTATTAATGAATCAGCACTTTGACGTTGATTCAAATTTTTAGAGGAAAAATTGTCTTGAGCCGGGTGGGATACGAACCCACGACCTCCTGACATGTCAGGTGCTCTGGAGCACTGAGCTACTGGCTGCAGAGAATATGTCGAGTTTATTTCATTGTTTATCACTAGCATACTTATAAGACATGCTTTCCATTTATAAGGCAAATAGAAAGCTGCTTGTGGCTAGATTGCCTGAATAGTGCCTATATGTGACATAATAGAAATGTTCATAGGGTTAGAGGAGATCTTGATCGGTGGCCGATAGCTCAGTGGTCCAGAGCACCTGACATGTTGTCAGGAGGTCGTGGGTTCGTATCCCACTCGGCTCAAAACAATTTTTCCTCTAAAACTTTTTATCGACTTCAAAGTGCTGATTTATTAATACCTAGAAAAACTGTAAACAAAAAACATTACACTTATTTGATGCCAAAAATTTTCAACTGATTGCCAGTTACTATTAAAAATGAAAAAGTGTTTAAAGATTAAAAATTTTTTTTACAAATATGTTGTTGAAATAGAAAATAATGGAACCTTGAAGAACTAATCATTATAAAAGCTTTTATTTTTAACTACAGTATTGTATCACAATTATTATCGATATTTATGTGAAAAAAAATTATTGCTGACACAGCAGGAATCAAACCCACAACTCTCCAGATACATGCCAGAGTGCTCTACCAATTAAACCACACATCAGACAGTAACCTATTTCACGATGTGACTTAATCTTTTCTATACTGAATGTGGCAGTTGAGTCATCTAAACTTCAGGAGAGGCAACTTATTTTACAATTATTCTAATGATTTAGATGTTAATGAGGAAGTCACTTCATGCTTTAGCATTATTTATAAAAAAAATCATTAATATTAAATACAGAGATTACCTGTAGATATAGAATTCAACAAATATTTGTATGAAAAAAAATTATTGCCCACATGGCAGGAATTGAATTCCCACCATGTCCGTGATTTTTTTTTCACATAAATATTTCAATTCTATATCTACACATAATCATGTATTTTAATATTGATGAATTATTATTGGGTTCACATTGCTGTTGCTAATTTTAGTTTATTAATATCACAGGTGAGTTTCTTACTTTTGTGGTGTAGTTATTTTTCCAAAAAATTATATATGCTAATATTTAAGGGATATATGTAACTGTGTACCATTGTATTCATACCTATGAAAATAAAGGATTGTTTAACCCTTTGAAGCATAGTGGTTCCACACAGAAACCACTTACTTAAATTTTTATTTCTATACGCAGACTGGTTTTACAGCGAAACCACACTTCATAACGTAACCACTTACAAAAGTTAAAATAAATATTTTTTTGCAAAAAGGAAGTATACTCCATCATTTTTCTACACATAAAGATGGCCCATACCAAATGTCATTAAAATCGGAAATAAAATCGAAATTCGTGCTTCAAAGGGTTATTGAATATTAAAACATTAGAGTAATCACCATTAGAAAACAGATAGTTTAATAAAACTATTAAAAATACCATGAAGAATCTTTAAATTTACAATATTACAATTCAGAACAACACACTTTAAACATATAAGCAATTTGTCATAACAAATTTCAATCTATATACTGGGGTTTCCCAAGTTATGAACCTCAGATTTATGAACAATTTTACTTACAAACCACATAAATAATCACAGAGCAAAATGGTTACAAGTTTGAAACAATAGGCAGCAATTTGAAACAAAGTTGATTGGTACACTCTGCACTCCAAAGACTAAAGGCACTCTCTCATAGAATTTAAGACACTTATAACCACTTTGGGGTAGATTACACCATAAAGTTTCAGTAAATAATTGCATTCATGGCTGTCTTAGAATAGGTTCCAGTCATGCTTTCTCAGTGTGGCTGTTTTGGTTTGACTGAGACCAGTGTTTAATCTGTATCCTGTGTTTAGGAGAGGAAACAAATTAATCGTGGGAAATAGGTAGAAGATTGTTGGTAGTGATACAATAGCAAAAAAAAAAGAGAGATTTTATTGAATTGGAGGCAGAAAAGGTTCCAGAGGAAAAGGCTGCACAAGTGCCATTCGTAGAAGCGTTAAATATGACTGGAGGTGGCTTGGCACTGGTTGGTTGGTTACGGTTTTATAGTGCATTAGAAGCTAAGGCCGTAATGCACAAAAGAGACAAAAGGGTAAAAGACACAGAAACCCACAAATAAAGTTAAAAGTCAATAATACAGAAAAGCACAAAGGATAAAAACCAACAGATATAAAGAATACAAAAACAATAAATATGTATAAAGCAATAGATAAAAAGATACAAAAGTAAAACCAACCCAGGTGTAAAAGGCCCAGGTTGGACATTGTATAAATGACAAAGCCATAAAATTACAATCTAGTGAAATAACCAGTATAACATAAAAAGGCAAAGACTTAAGGTAAAAAGGATTCATCAGAGGAAAGATGTCCAAGTTTAAGGAGTTTGGACATAAAATAGACATGGCTAAAATAAAAATGGCATTCTAGATTAAAAGTGGGACTATCGATAAAAATGTGTAATTGTTAAAATGGTGCCACAAAACTCACACTTAGGTTCATCGTCTGCCCATAGAAGAAAAGGATGTATAATATATGAATGATCTAAGCAGCAAGTACAACTTCCTCCATGCGATTCCTGCAAAAACATGACTGCCATAGTTTGATAATGGGCTTGATCTCAAAAAGCTTGTTACCAACATGCCCCGACTAAGATCTCTACCACTATGCCTGGAGCTAGATGGAGAAACACTGCTGGAAGTCCAGGTATGGAACAGACAGTGGGGAGTCAGACAGGGCAGCAGAGTCTGCCAAGTCATTGCCCCTGATCCTGAGTGAATGGGCACCCAACAGAAGAGAATTGTGGTAGTGACTGCCAGACAAATGGAGCTGCTGGATCTTGGGGAGAACAGGGTGAGGAAGATGCCTCACTAAGATCAAAGCCAGTAATGAGCTAAGCAAGTCAGTGTAGAGGACACACCAACGATGATGCTTAGCTGCTATGTGGTTCAAGGCAAGGCTGATAGCATGCAACTCTGTAATGCAGATGGAACACTGCTGTAGCATCTGGTCTGCAATGATGACATCACAGCAGACCATTCCAATCCCACCAATGTGCAGAACTTTGAGCTATCTGTGAAGACAGGCAAGAAGTTCAGGTACTCAGCATGATGACTGGCAAAGAGGTGTGGATACACACAGTCGGGTGAAAAGGCGAGTCAGAGTGGAAGTGGCTCTGCTGTTGAAAGTGAGATGCTATTGAGACTAGTGTTAATGTCTCTCAGGTCAGCTTGAACATGCAAACTGAAAGGACAAATGGCAGTTGGTCAATTCTGGAATAACATTTCCCACTGGGGACTGAAGACAGTCCCAAGTGGGATGGCCAGGCAGGGATCTAAATTTTTCTGAATACTGCAGGAACAACTGCTGACAGCAAATAGATAATGATCGATCATCAATCTCAACATAGAGACTTTGGACCAGTGAAGTGCAGAAGACCCCTGTGCAAACACTTAGGGCCTAATGGTGTAGAGGGTCCAGTACCTTCACCCCGAATTCTGGGTGGAGTCGTACACTTGGGATCCATAGTCCAGTTTCGACCAGACAAGTGATCGGTAGAGGCAGAGCAATGAACATCAGTCCACCCCCAAAGAGAGGGAGGAGGACCTTGAGGAAGTTCAAAGCCCACATGTACTTGGGTTGGGTGGGGTTGTTTTACCTCTGAGCAGCACTTTTTTGCACACAATGGGCTAAATTGCCAGGTCACAAGGACCCCAAAGTCTCGGAGAAGGTTGGGGGAGGGGACCCATTGGAACAGCTGTTAGGAGACAGATGGTAGCCTCCCGTCAAGGCCATCCAGTGTGTTCTTTAATATGCACAGGGTATGGTTCTCCCACACACAGAGCCATGGTTTAATGTCCCATCCGATGGACGGCGGCCTTTCCAAGCCCATTGGTGTCACCTACTGACCGTGGGCAGGGCGGGAAGTTTTGTGGAGATAAATCTCAATGCTGACCCAGCTGGGACTTGAACCTAAAATCCGGAGCTTGAATAAATATTGGATCAAAGGGTCTAAAACTTTAAAAGTATTTAATTCTTTGGAGCATTACAACCTCTGTACAACAGGAAACGAGATTCATCAGACCAGATGACCTTCACCCAATCATCAAGGTCTAGTTTTGATGTTCGTGTGCCCATTGTAGCTGCTTGAGGGGGTATTGTTTTATTATTAAAATAACCAGTAAAATGTAAAAAGTCAGACAGGGATTAAAAATGATTCATCAGATAAAAGATTTAGAGTGAAACACGACATAAAATTCTGAAAGCTAAAATAAATATATCAGAGTTAAAAGCAATACATTCAACTAAAATATACACCAAAGAGCTAAACATTATGACCACCTGCCTAATATGATGTTGATCCTCCACATGCCACCAAAACAGCTCTTACCCAGCGAGGCATGGACACGACAAGATTTCTAAAGGTGTCTTGTGGTATCTGGTACCAACATGTTACCAGCAAATCCTTTAATTCTTGTATGTTACGTGGTTGAGCCCCCGCAGATCAGATATGCTGTTCCAACACAAACCACAGATGCTTGATTGGATTAATGTCTGGGGAATTTGTAGGCCAGGATAATACCTGTAAGTCTTCTTTGTGTTCCACGAACCATTCTCGAACAATCTGGGCAGTGTGGCATGGCGCACTATCCTGCTGAAAGAAGGCACTACTAGAGGGAAATACCATTGCCATGAAAGGATGTACCTGGTCTGCAATGATGTTTAGGTAGATTGTAGATGTCATAGTTTCCTGAACATGAATGACTGGACCCAGGGTTTTCCAGCAGCATATTGCCCAAAGCATTACACTTCCTCCACCGGCTTGTTTTCTTCCCACAGTGCATTCTGGTGCCAACACTTCCCCAGGAAAAACGATGCACATATACCTGGCCATCCACATAATACAACAGGAAACGAGATTCATCAGACCAGATGACCTTCTCCCAATCATCAAGGTCTAGTTCTGATGCTCGTGTGCCACTGCAAGCGCTTTCGACAATGAACCAAGGTTAGCATGGGCACTGAGTGGCCTGCAGCTACACAGCCCCTTTTTCAGCAGGGTTCAATGTACTGCATTGTGACACATTACTCCTGTCACCAGTATTCAAATTACGGGTGAGTTGTGCACAGTATCCCTTCTGTTGGCTCGTACCATATGGGATAGCCTTTGTTCACCTCTAGCATCGATGAGCCTTGGTTGGCCCACACCTTGCTGGTGGTTCGTGGTTTTTCCTTCCTTGGACCACTTTTTAAAAATACTAACCACAGTTGACTGTGAGCACCCCACAAGCCTTGCCATTTCGCTTTTTTCGCATTCTTGTCAAACTTACTTAAGTCCACTGCCTTTCCCATCTGAAGAACAAGAATAACACTGATCAACAGAGTGCAGTATCAGGTATTATTTATACCATTTCATGATCTTCACACATGCTGCCATTTAACTGCAATTGCATAAAAACACGCTGGTCATAATGTTTTGGCTCTTCAGGTATTTGATTGTTAAAATATTGTCGAATAACTCACACTTAAGTTAATCAACTGCCTGAAGAAGAAATAAATCAGTAATAAACAAATGACCTAAACAGAGTACAGCAAGTACAACTTCCTCCTTGCAATTCCTACGAAAACATGACTGTCACGGTTTGACAATACACTTGATCTCAAGAAGTTTATTACGTCTGTTCCAACCAAGATCCAAGTCAGTGTAGGGGACCCACCGACGGTGATGCTTTGCTGATATATGGTCTAAAGAAAGGCAAAAAGTGTGCAACTCTGCAGTGTAGATGGAACACTGCTGTGGGATCTGGTCTGCATGATAGTATCACGGCAGATCATAGCTGCTTCCACTGATATGCTGGATTTCAACCATCTGGGAAGACAAACAAGTAGTCTGGATGCTCAGCATGATGGCTGGCAAAGAGTTACTGGTACATATAGTCAGTGAAAAGGCTTTCACCATCCTGCAAAGAGAAGTCACAAGAAGTGGAAACAGCAAGCCATGGTGGAAGTGGCTCAGCTGTCAACTGGGCAAAGCTTTTGAGACTGATGTTGATGTCTATGAAGCAGCCTTGGACATGCAAAATGAAAGGAGGAACGGCAGTTGGGCAATTCTAGTATAACATTTCCCACTCAGGACTGAAAACACAGTTCCAAGTGGGATGGCCCAGCAGGGATCGCAATCTAGATGCATTCTTTAGAACAACTTCTGACAGAGAATAGATAATTATGGTTAATCAGTCTCAATGTCAAAACTCTGGTCAGGTGAGGTGCTGAAGGTCCCAGTGCAAAACACGGAGGGCTTGATGGTGGAGAGGTTCTAGCACCCTCACCACCAAATCCCAGGCAAAATTGCATACCTGGGATCTGTAGTCCAGTTTCAACTGGACAAGTGCAAGTACAGATAGAGCAATGAACACCAGTCTGCTCTCCAAGGGGATATTTCAGTCTTGAAGATATTCAATGATAGTGAGCATTTCGAGAGTAGATGACAAATATGAGTGTTTGGAGTTTTATGGCTTGCTTGTTTGGGGTTTTATTACACAAGGCAACTAAGGTCATATTGCACCAAAAGCATGACATACAGTAAAATAAAAACAGATACAAGTTACAGCACCCTCAACCAAATTTAGAAACACACAAAAGGTGAAAAGGTCAACATGAACAAAAAATATATAACCAAAAACAATTTGTATAAAGAATAAAAGCAACAAGTCTAAAGATTAAAAGAGTAAAAAATTCAAAGACGAGTAAAATAGCTAGTAAAATGTAAAAATTTGAAAACAGGTGATAAAAAAAGTCATCGGATAAAAGAAGGCCAAGTGTAAGGGGCTTGGCTGTAAAATTGTTGAAGTTAAAATATCCTCATCATCATCCTCAAGCAGCCATGCATTACGGAGGTCCAACCAGACCATGCAATTTAGTTCTCCAAGCATATCTGTCCTGAGCTACATCTACTGCATCTGGCCACAGCACACCAATTCTAATAAGGTCCTGTTTGACATTGTCAGCCCATCGCATCCTAGGTATCCCCCTCTTTCTGAGGCCTTTGGGCACAATGTTCATAACCCTATTTGCCAATCTATAATTATCCATACGGGCAACATGGAAAAACCAACGGAGTCTCTCTCTGCACAATATGCTGCTTAAAGGAGGTTGCAGACTCCTTTGCCTAACCTCATCATTAGTTACAGAGTTGAACTACCTAATGCCCAAGACATACGTAAGCATCTGGAATCAAAAGCATCTAGTTTCCTGTTATCTTGTTTACAAAGTGTCCAAGTTTCACTACCATAACTACTATAGTCTAATTTTAATCTTTAGGTGTATACCCCTATTTCTCCACACTGTCCATAGACTCTTAAAAGTCCCGGCAGCAATCCCTATTCGTCTGTTAATCTCATGCTGCACATCGCCATTATCTGTTACACAGCTCCCGAGATAATTAAACTGTGACACCTGCTCAAGACTGCAACCATTAAGAATAACTGAATCACAGCCTGCCTGACCAATTTTCATCACTTTAGTTTTCTCTCTGTTTATAACCAAACCTACTCTACTACCAGTTTCATCAACAGCTCGAATGAAAGAGTTCATCTCATCAACATCAATTGCCAAAAGGGCTAAATCATCAGCATAATCTAAATCAGAACTTTCGTATCCCCAGCCCATTTAAGGCCAAAATCTTTTCCTTGAAGTGAATTTTGCATAACATAATCAATAACCAAGCTAAAGAGAAAAGGAGACAAAATGCACATTTGTCGAACACCAGAAGTAATGCTAAACTAATTGCTACAAGCCTTACCAACTCTCACACACAACTCAGTATATAGAGCTTTCATTATGTTAACTAACTTGTCTGGTATACCATATGATCTCACAATCAACCCCACAAATTATGACGATCAACAGACAGAGTCAAAAACCTTTTTGAAATCAACAAAGCTAGCAACCAAAGGTTTCTGAAACACTAAACATTTCTCAAGAATCTGCCTAAGTGAAAATATCTGATCCACACATCCCCTATCACTTCTGAATCCACATTGCTCATCACGCAATTGCTGCCCACCAGATTCTTAATTCTATTAAGCACAATCATGGAAAGAACTTTCCCTGGAACAGAGAGTAGGCTGATACCAATGTAGTTATCGCAAGAATCACCTTTTTTGGAAAAAGGGATAATAATAGCTCTGGTAAAATCCTTAGGAACCATGCCCTTATTATAAAAGATATTCAAACTTTCAGTCATCCAAGTGGTAACAGAAACGTTCCCAGCTCTAAGCATTTCCATAGTAATTTCATCTACATCTGTGGATTTATGAAGTTTAAGTTTAGAAACAGCCAAAATAACTTCAGATTGTGTTATAGGGCCAACATTAAAGCCACCAATGCATCTATCATCATTGCAAACAATGGGAGTAGAACTAACCGCATTGCTTAGAATATCACTGAAATGCTCAGCCCACCTAGCCATGACAGAATCCTCACCTTCTATAACCTTACCTTGTTTATCCTTCAATCCCTATATACCTGTCCGTTTTCTACCACTCAAAACATTAACTATCTGGTACAGCTCTTTGCTGTTATGCTAACTGCTTCCTCAGTTTTGTCAGCCAAGTCAAAGATTCTCATCAGCAGCTAACTGATCCTTTACACGTTTATTAAGCTCTCTGTAAGGACTAGTAGAGTATTGATTGCTTTCTATTAGGACTAGTAGAGTATTGATTAAGGATATTACTGCAGTTCTTTCTTTCTGAAATAAGCTCAAGTGCCTTATCACTCAAATAATTCTTCCTCCTCTGCTCCTTTTTTCCTAAAAGAGTACTGTTTTTTCCCAAAACAGCCTGTTTAAAATGGTCTCATTCTTCCTCAACTTCAGTAGTAAGCAAACTATCTCTGTTATAATGACTAAGTAACCTATCATTGTAAGCATCACCTATAACTGGGTCTTTCAGAACTTCAGTATTAAAGGTAAATTTTTTAAATTTAGCATAACACTTTTTAAGTTAAAGTTGCAAGACACTTTTAACAGGGTAATGGTCAGATCCAATTTCAGCTCCCTTTATAACCTGGTATTCCTAACAGAACTAGCCCATTTGCTGTTAATTAATATGTAATAAATCATATTCTTATTCAGCCCATCAGGTGAAACCCATGTGCACCTATGTATGTCGCGGTGTTTGTAATAAGTGTTAGTTATTCTGAAACCATTGAGTTTACTTACCTGTAGGAGACGTTCCATTGCCATTGCAGCCACCAATACCAAAAAGGCCTATTACTCCTCCCCAAAGATCAGAGTAAGTACCAACTTTGGCATTGAAGTCACCAAGAACAAGGGTAATATCTCCTTTCTTGACAGAATTCAAAATATCCTGACGTTGTCTATAAAACCTATCCTTCTCATTCTCATCGGCATCCTCAGTGGGGGCATAACAACAGATACATTCAAGTCTTTTTAATGCTTGTCTGAAATTTTGCTGTAAGAAACCTTTCATTAATGCACTCTTATCCCAGATGAGCATCACTAGGGTGTCTGCTGAGAAGCAGATCCATACCTTGGTTATGTTTATTGTCTTCCCTCCCTGAAAAGAGAAATTTAAGATTATTTTTAAGAATCTGACCTTTATCTGTCCATCTGGTCTCTTGCAAGCCGAGAATATCTAAATTATAATAGTGGAATTCTTGTGTGAGGACATCAAGAGAAAAAGCTCTGTGCAGAGTCCTCACATTCCAACTACCTATGGAGAGAAAATGGTTAGTGGGATGTTTAAAGAAACTATGTTTATTGAGAGAAGGAATGCCGACAATATCAAACAGCCCCCTAATCGCAGACATGGGGCAAAGACCCATTCCCCCACCACTAAAGGCTGAAGACATCTACACTGGAAGAACCAAGGTAGAATCTGACGATGCCAATAGAAGCAAAGAGTTCAGGTGCCTGCGATGACCTCTGCTCAGGATTATCCACCAGCTGATAAACATATCCTGTGAATCTATTCACTTGGGGCTGTCAACCCACAAACAAACAGAAAACACAGCGGAAGATTTTCCCTCCACAGAAGCCCACCAGTGCAGCAAAATCAGGATCCATAATCAAGTTCAGAGCCATATATCTGTCCAGTCCAGTGGGTTTATATGGTCAGCACCAGAACCCTGTGTGGTTGATCACTCCTCAGCAGGGTAGAAAAAAAAGAAAAGTAGCCATAGTTGTCCAGATCAGTAGGCCACACTAATCTCGCAGCCCTTCCGTTCACTTCCACAAGAGAGTATCTCTTTTGAAAGGTACTAACGGTCTGCACCATGAGAAGGCGGGGTCGGACATTAGGTGCTGGGCCTGGCCAGTTCTATGCATCATCACAGGAGATTGGATAATAGCTCTTCTTCAAGTGACTACCTATCTTCTATTTACAGACTGTGTTAAAGATTAAAAGCAATACACTCTATTAAATATGTTGGATGGTTAAAATGGTGCCACAAAACATGCACTTAGATTCGTCGTCTGCCACAAGATGAAACAAATGAGTAATAAACAAATGACCTAAGAGGAGCCGAGCAAGTACAACTTTCTCCTTGCGATTCCTGTGAAAACATGACTACCATGGTTTGATAATGGGCTTGATCTGGAAAACTTTGTTTGCAATCTGTTCTAACGAAGACACTGTGACCAGAGCTCAGTGGAAAACTACTGCTGTATATATATATGGAACCAGCAGTGGTGAGCAGGACAGGGTGTGGCCAACATGGCAGTTCTGGCAGCCAAGTCATTGTCCTTGATCCCAACCTGACCGGGTATCCAACAGAAGATAATGGTGGTTGTGGCTGCCAGATAATGGAGCTGCTCGAGGATCCTGGAAAGAACAGGATGAGACTAGTGCCTCACCAAGATCAAAGCCTGTAGTGAATATCAAATATCACCATGATCAAAGCCTGTAGTGTTCAGGTTATTCTCTTCTTCAGGGCCAGAAACTTAGGGGGGTATGAAGGGGAAGAGATGGAGGACTCTCCAAATTGCTTGGGGATCAGCAATTGGTGATCTATTGTGCTCCAGAAATAATGAGTTGGACATGTACTGGACTCAAAAATAAGTTGGATGTTGTCAAAAATAAGTTGGATGCTTTGGATCAAAGATTCCTTCTGGCTCTGGCACCAGACAAAACAAGCTTTTGCCCTGGCGTGCTTGAATGCTTCACAGTTGGGGGTCGTTGGATATCTTGGAAACACCTCCCAAGCCTTGTTCTGAGCCTTACGAACTGCAGCACAGTCAGGATTCCACCATAGTCTTGGAAAGCATGGAAACCGGGTTGTGGTCTGAAGAATAGTAGAGCAGCTGTGTGGACAATTCACTATGACCTAGAATGGAGTATGGTTGCTCACGAGGATGGCAACATCCCCACGAGCTGATCCATCTTTCTCCTGGTTAATGAGAGAAATCCAGGAAGTGGGATCATTAGCTGTCTGCAAGTATGTCTCTTGCAGGCACAGACGACCAGTGTGCCCACAGGAGGACCTTGATGTCGTCAATATTCCCCTTGAATCTGTTGTAAGATTGTGGCCATCTCAGGTCTTCATTGAATAGGTGGATGACTTTTGATTTATTTTAACAATTGCCAGTGACCGTTTGGGAAAATTAGGGTAGTCAGTGTTCACGTCCTTGGAGTCATCCAAAGAACAAGTCAGAAACAGCCGAAAATGTGGAGTTAAAACTTTCTTTTTAGGCCCTAGTGGGGGCCCCTTGGGTTTAGAAAGTCTTGCTGTCTGAGATCTGGAAGGAGGCCTCCCAGTGGTGGAAACAGGTCTAGAAGCAGGAATCAAAGCCAGAGTAGATGCAGAAATGGACACTGACTTTGGCATTACCTGTTGTAAGAGGTGTTTAGCAGCCGGTGAGAAAGACTCAAGTGGTGGAGCACTTATGTCTATGTTTGCACCACCACAGATGCTATGGGAATGATGGGCATCCCAGCAGCCACACTGACATAGGAGAGTTTGCCAGCTGGATGTGGTGGTGCAATAATCTTTCTTGCTTCAAGACATGAGATGTTCTATATCATTTTAATCTGCTGTACCTCTTTCCACTTTGGACAGTCATGGGAATATGAGGATGGGCACCGCTGCAATTTAGGCAGCTTGCCATCTCGGCTGTGAAGGCATGACTGTATCTCTGGCACTAGAAACAGCGCAGAAGGTTGGGAATATGTGGTAGTACCTCACAATGCAAACAACCTGTGCTGATGAAAGTAGGCAGGATTGGTGTACTGAATGTCAGAATTAGCCCTATTGTGGGTACTAATTTTCCATCTTGATGGACCAAAACCCGGTTGCTTGCAGTCACTCTTTGGGCAGATAACTCTGAGAGGATTTCCTCCTCAGATTTAGAGGAGGCTCCACTTGGAGATTACACCATTGAGAGGAATTCAGAGATTTGTGGGGTGTCACGGTGATGCCCACCCCACCAATCGCTGTTACCTTCAGGAGAAGCTCTGAATATTTAGAGCAGGCAGTCTCTCACCAGATCTTAGACACTTGAGTGATTTCAGCTGTCCCGCAAGATCTTCTAACCCTTATTGATAAAAAACGGGAACATGTTCCAAAGTACCTGATCATCTATGGAGTGGACGATTAAGAATTTCAAGGATGAAGAAACACACGAAGACTAGTGATGATGACAAAGAAATGGGGGCTCGTGTCAAGCTCTTTTTGTGGCATTGCCCAATGAATTTCCTTTAAGAGAACTCATGTTTGTTTTTTGGTAGTTCAGTGCCCTTTATCCCTATTTACCATGGAATAGGGATAAAGGGGCACCCAATCAGGCACCTGGGCTGCCTGAGCACCATACTCACATAGACAATGAGTCAGGCCCTCATAACTAAAACAGAATGAAAAAGAGAAATGTGAGAAACTTGCTCAAGTCCTCACAAAATAAAATAAGCGAAAAAAAAGAGGGTGAGAACTGAATTGGCCTCACAAAAGAAAACTATAAAATTAGTAAATGTGTGGGTAAACTCATAAGCCATTGCCCATAAGTAGGCAAGGCCCTCACCTAGTGCACAGTTGGCCCAGCAGGTCCAGACCTCCAGCAGATTCATCCTGGGGGGGGGGGGGCACCCCAGGACCTCCCAATTACCTGAAGCAGAGGCCAAAGCAATGTTTGGCAGTAACTCTGGAATACACTGCCCAGCCCCACAACAAACAGTCTCCCCAATGACAAGACAGGCCAAAGGGAATCCCCCTAGTCACCAGCTGAGGAGAGCAGATGGGGACCCCAAGCAACTACCAGGATCCTCCTTTCCAGGAAAAAGGGTATCCACAAATGGCAAACACATGAGCAAGCTTTTGGGACCCTATGAAAAGAACCTTCACAGAGTGGTTCCCTCACCATGGACATGAGTTCGTATCAAGAGAAGGTGTTGGAAAGAAGGCAGTTGTGTTTCAAATACCACCAGTCTGCTATTTACCATTCTTCCAAACACCTTGCATATGCAGCTCGTCAATGCAATCAGAAGTAATTTTGGGATCCTTGCCTGTCTTGGGGAAGACGAAAATGATAGTCTCTCGCCAGGAGTATGGAAAATGCTCCTGAAAAAAAAATTTGGCCGAAAAGTCAGAGCAGTCGATCCTTCCCATTGGTGAGAGATGTTGGAGCATGGCAATAATGGACATTGTCTGGCCCTACAGCAGATGCACAAGAGTGCAGAGTAAGGCAAAGTTCCTCTGCTGTGAATGGTCTGTCGTTTCTAGGTAGTGGTTTAAAGAAGTTGTTGCAGAGGTCCTAGTTACAAGGATGTTACAGCATCCAGCTGACTGTCTATTACTAAAACTGGTGAAGAGTTATTTCTTTGATTCATTGAGAAGTTTTGAGCTGAATCCAAACTTATGTGAAGTTGACACTTGCAAGATTTGGGCTGATAGAGCATGGAAACAGGATTCAGGGGCATCAGACTCAACCTCAGATGTCTGCTTCTGTAGATAACATGAAAACCTTAACCCTTCCAGAGCCCCCCTTAACCCTTCCAGAGTCCAGGCTGAAAAACAGGTTTCTATCCAGGGGCCAAGCTATTTTCTGCCTATGCTCAGCCAAAAAAAAACAACTTTAACTTTAGAACTTTTTTTGCCAAATAACTAATGAAAGAAATTATGGCATGATCAGCATTTAATTCTGGATTTTCTGAAAATCAAGTATTTAACAAAAAAGACTTATTTGAATAGAACTTTTTTAGAGTCATGTAGTAAAAAAAAATGCATCTGGCAATACAAATAAAAATTTATTTTTAAAAAACGAATAGACAAAAATGATTACAATGCACATGAATAGAATGACTATATATTTCTGAATAACAAAAAAAAATGTTTTTTGGTTTTAAGTAAATATTTTTCTCATTTTGTAATTTTTTTCTTGGTAACATACTTTGAGAAAATTCCAGGTTTTGAGCCAATTGTGCTGAGTCAAATAAACAAGTCAATTTTAGAATTTTTTTAAAAATAACCAATCAATGGAAATAGGTCATGTTATATACGAAATTAAACAGAATTTAATTACGAATTTTATTAAAATAAATAATATAAATAAATTTGCAAGCATATTGATTTTAATAAGCCTTTTTTAATGTGATATGGCAAAAAAAAAGATTGCACTATACAATTAAGGCTTTATTTTGGAAAAGCTGCTGAATAAAAATAGTTAAATTATATATTTATCAAAAGGAAATTTCCTCCCGAATAATATAATATTCACCTGAAATATGATTTTTGTTTCTTTTAATGATTCTTTTCAGTATTGTATATTTTAAACACAGCCAGTGTTATACAATGTGACTGGTCTTCTCATATTCATGGGATTTTCTGAACTGGTTATGAAATAGAAAAAAAATTTCCTTGGCTGCTTTTTTTTTTTATTAAACATTACGAAATTTTTTCTTTGAACGTTGAAGTTTGGCAATCTTGGCTAAGTGCAGAAAGGTTTGTGCACCAAGAACCATCCCTTCCCGAAATTGCCCACCCAAATGATGGCCAATTTCCGTAGCAAGGAAGTCTATTTGCTTCCGTATCCAAAGACATTCAATTTCAGAAAATGGTACAAGCTCAAAGTTTTTTTTATTAAAAACACAAGAAATAATAAAAGAAAAATCTCATATAACCTAAATGGGATTACTAAATAATACAAATAATTATTATTAAACTCAACTCATTAAGTATCCATTAATAATTTCCACTCTGTAAATTGATTCAAATATTTAGAGGAAAAATTGTTTTGAGCCGGGTGGGATACAAACCCATGACCTCCTGATAACATGTCAGGTGCTCTGGAACACTGAGCTACTGGCTGCCGATCAAGATCTCCTCTAACTGATGTTATGAACATTCTCAACCTACTTTCCTAATATGTAGGGAGTGTTCAGGCAATCCTGCCTCAAGCAGCTTTTTAATGCCTTTTCTTAGATGGAATGCATGTCTTATGAGTATGCAATCTACAAATAATTATTAATAAACTCATTAAGTATCCATCCAGCTCAGTGGTCCATAGCACCTGACATGTTATCAGGAGGTCGTGGGTTCGTATCCCACCCGGCTCAAGACAATTTTTCCTCTAAATATTTGAATCAATTTACAGAGTGGAAATTATTAATGGATACTTAATGAGTTGAGTTTAATAATTATTTGTAGATTGCATACTCGTAAGACATACATTCCATTTAAGAAAAGGCATTAAAAAGCCACTTGAGGCGGGATTGCCTGAACACTCCCTACATATTAGGAAAGTAGATTGAGAATGTTCATAACATCAGTTATAGGAGATCTTGATTGGCGGCCGGTAGCTCAGTAGTCCAGAGCACCTGACATGTTATCAGGACATCGTGGGTTCATATCCCATCCGGTTCAAGACAATTTTTCCTCTAAATATTTGAATCAATTTACAGAGTGGAAATTATTAGTGAATAAATAATATATCCACAACAACTTTTAAGCCGGCTTCCGATCTAGTCAGAAAATTACAGAAAGATATCAGTAATCGATAAATCAGCCAATCTAAAAATCGCTAACTAACGAGAAATAAATCTACAGAAATTAATTTGCTTCCACATCCAAGACTACATTTATTTTCAGAAAATTATACTAGATCAAAGTTTTAGTGGAAAAGTAATAAATAATAAAATAAAAATTAACATATAGCCTAATGCGATATTAATATCCACAGCCACAAGTTGTAGGCTGGCCATACGATATAACATAACTATGAAAAAATCAATACTTATCGATCAGCCAAAAGATCGCTAATTTCCAAAAATAAATCTACTGAAATGAAAACTAAGGTTTACATATAAAAAAAAATACTAACTTGACAAAGAATATCCAATATGCTGGACCAAAACTGAAAAAAAAACAGCACACGGGAACAATAGAGATATCTTGTGTCGGTCACCTGAGTCTTGACTCAATGAAGCGTAAGTAATTAAATGCAGCTGCAACCAGAATTTCTAGCAAGGATGTGTTTACTTCCAGTTTCGATTTGAAGGTGGGAAAGATGCATAGAATGCGGGGAAAAATTATAGAACTTGGGAATACTGAAATACATTTGTGACAGAAAAGAGTGCGAAACGGAAAAAAAAATTGCGGTACATATTTTGTAATTACTTCCATATTCTATGGTTTTTAAAAATAGCAGTTTTTTTTTTGCTAATTTTAAGGAGATTTTCGAAAATTTAAGGAAAAATTTGTTGATAATAGCTCAAACTTGTGAGCTTAATAAATCAGAAGGTTGCTTCAGCAAATAGGAACATTACCAAGCAAATCGACAATACCGTTTAGTGCTTCGAAAAAATGGCAATCAGATGGCTTTATAAAATTATTTATATTGTAATTTAGTAAAATATGCATTAAATAAAAAAACAAAATATTATTTTTGAAGCCTGAATTATATATTTTTATAAGATATATATATATAAAAAATTACAACGATAATTTTTATTTTTAAAAAAACGATAATTTTTGCTGTACTAAATACGTATACATACGTCATTGGCCCCTCAATTCAGATTCTCCATATGTATATATACGGGTTGGTCCATGGAAGGGTTAAGCCTGTTACGAAGCTATGATCACCCAGACATTGCAAGTAATTTGCTTGCCCCTATTAACTAGTCTTTCATCATCATCTTCAAGCAGCCATGAGATACGGAGGTCCAACCAGACCGTGCAATTTAGTTCTCCAAGCATATCTGTCCTGAGCTACATCTGCTGCATCTGGCTACTGCACACCAATTCTAACAAGGTCATGTTTGACACTGTCTGCCCACCGCATCCTAGGTCTCACCCTCTTTCTGCAGCCTTTAGGCACATTGTTCATAACCCTATTCACTAATGTAGAATTATCCATACCATGATGAAATCAACAGAGTATGGATCACATGGATAACGGTAACCATAGTTATTCATATGATTAGCAACATGACCAAATCAACGGAGTCTCTCTCAGCAATAGGTTGCTCAAAGGAGGTTAGACAAGTATAATCATTCTTAAAAGCAGTTCCATTACTTTATAATGAATTGCAGAAATTAAGTTCAATTGAACTGAAATTGTACTGTGTTTTAGATATCCTTATTAATGGTTTTGTTTTCACTCAAGTTTCATATTGAGTACAGTAGTAAATAATCACAGGATGTGTCCTGTAGACATGGAACTCATGAAATAATAAGCTGAAAAAAATTTGGTTTTGCCGTGAGTGAGATTCAAACCCACATCTCCTGGAAACAGCTTCAGTTGGTGTAACATAAACTTTCTTTTTGCTTCAGTTGGTGTAACATTAACTTTCCTACATTTTTATTTGTTTCACACATTCCATCTCTAGGTGAAAACACAATTGTCAGTTACCCGACATATGGTGCTACTGTGCATTTTTATTTGTTTCGTACATTCCATCTCTATGTGACAACATAGTTGTCAGTTACCCAACAGATGGAGCTACTGTGAAAAACAAATAAAAATGCAGGAAAGTTTATGTCACATTAGCTGAAGGAAACCCTTTAGCTGATGATGGTATAGTGGTTAGCATAACTGGCATGTTTCCAGTAGATGTGGATTTGAATCCAACTCACAGCAAAACCAAATTTTTTCAGCTTTTTATTTCATGAGTTGAAGTTGATTATTCTTTCTAATTGCAGTACATATTTGAGTAGAACTGAGTTATATCACTAATATTGTACTCTACTTAGAATCAATATCCCATTTAGGAATTGGGGATGCCTAAATTTGCATTTATCAAAAACAAAATATTTCTGAAGAAAAAAAAAGATTATATGCATCAACTTTATCCAAAATATCTGTTGAAAGATTTCGTGAAATTCAATACTTGCCCAACATTTGACAATGATATTTAATATCTGTAACACTGCACAGTCAAGAACATGATAAATTTCAAATCTAAACCAAACATTCCTTGATATTAGATGCTGATCATGTGTTCATAAAAAGCTATTGATTTTTTTCTCCTTTGTATTCCATTTGTAAAACATATCTGATAAATGATAAAGATAACTAATAAATAATATACTAAAATGAACAAAAGAATTATGGTTGCACTTTAATAAGTGATCCTGAACTTACAATAAATGTAACTTGGCAAACTTCTATGTACATAATTGAAAACATAAGCAGGTAAATCTAACATAAACAAGCCAATTAACTAGCTAGAGCTGACAGTTATTTAATGCACACTCTCTCACTAACTAGGACATAAACTGTGAGAATACCATCATTTGGGACTCTATTTATGGCAGTTTGAAGGATCACAAACATTTATTGATTTCCAATGCAAGTTGATGAATAAACTGAAAAGATTAGGATTATTTGGGAATCCTATTTTGAAATACCTTTTTTTAATATACATATAACTATGCAAATTATCTCAAACTCTCATATTTTTAAAAATAAAATTTCTTTTTTCATACTAATTGCCCCAAAACAAGTTCTCAGCCAATATGAAGGATTTGTGAACCTCATTTTTGTGGCTTTGGCAACATAAATTATCGATAAATAATATTTAAATATAATCACAAACCATATCACAACCATGTATAGTATCACTGCTCATATGGCATTCCTTTTTCATTGCCATTGAGTTTTCTCAAAAATTAATTTTCTTATCAATCCTTGTTAACAGGCACAGTCTGCTAAGGAACTAAAAGAAAAATGAAACATACACTGAAAACAAAGTTCAAAAAGTACTTATTTGGGTGTAACATCCTGGGCCATTATTTTTATCTTCCAGTCACTGTGTACTGTATGAATAGTGACAATGGTGCATTGCTTTTAGTAATGGTATGAACTTTTTAAACACGTCTTATTCAAGGGGTGACTGCATTGGTTCTGGTTATGTTGCTCAGATGCATAAATGAATAAAATGATGAACAGTATCCATATCAGAATTGGCCTGCAATGGTTATATACAATGACAGTTGCTTAGGTAAGATGAATTTTAATAATATATAACATCCAGTGGTGGCTCTGTAGCCAAAGTTATATGATATTGGAGCCTATCTGTCTGTAGCACATATCCACTCTAAGCACTGATTATGTGCTTATTGCTCTAACCTCTAAGATACCAAATACATTATTTTATCATACTTTAAAACTAGCATAACAAAATCCAATGAGAAATTTGTGTTACTATCAGTTAGAATAGGAGAATTCACAGAAAATCGGAAAAAATCAAGTAAACAATATTAATACATGGAAAATTAATGATATATTGCATTGTTTTAATCATGTCTTGACTTATGATAAACACACATTTTGTTACCATGTGTTAGCTGCACTCCTGACATAATCTGATCCAGAGTAGCAATTTTTTCTACTACTGTAAACTTTTTTTTTTAATTTTCAGACATTTTTATAAATTATAAACTTTGATGAATTAAACAAAATTTGACAAAAATTAATGAATAGCCAATTGTGTACAAGTGCCTTCAATAACAGCTTGTCAGTTTGTTCATTTGAAATACAAATCAAACGGATGTTGCCAACAAAAGGTTACAAGTAAATGAATCAACTGCTAGTATTCTTTTGGATGTCAAATGATAACAAGTATTCCGAATTTGCACTGGAGTGAAAATATCACCCCTGTACACAAAACTACACAAGGAATTCAATATGTAGTTCATGAATGAAAAATTACGTTTCATATGACAGAAAAAGGGGGCCATGCTTGCATCGCATTATAAGCAGAATCGTTTTCTATCAGATTGCATTTTAACAGGATTTACCTTATTATGGCATTCCTTGAAGTAAGCTTATTAAATAGATACTAATTAAAACCAATCACATTTTTACTTAATGATAATGGCAAAAGTAATCAACAGTACTAAGAATTGACTACCTTAACATTGTGTTTCTCCTTACTAACACAGTTCTGAAAAGTCAGTGGATTTTAAATGCTAATAAATCCAGTTTGTTTTCTATGAAGCTATTCTTTGGCACATTTTTCCAAAAAAAAAAGTAACTTAAAATAAACAAAAAGAATTAAACATTAGGGAGGAAAATAATTTCTGTTAGGTGCAGAGTCTGTCTACTATACAGTTAAGACACATGACAGACTTTAATAATGTATCCAAAATAAAGAAGCAAACTCTTCATACCCTATTTCCACCATTAATTTGGGAATTTCTCTGCATCATAAGCTCAAATTCCTCACTGATTTTTTGATATTTGGCATCAGATCTAGGAGCAAGGGAGTACTGGTCTAGTTCAGGTTCAGGACTATCACAACCATTGGATGAATTTTTATGTTCTTTCTTGTTTAGAACCTGTGTAAAAAATGTTAGTTCTTCAATATTAAGAAATATTCAATAATACATATTTAAACTAATTTTGATTGCTACATGGAAATTTAGGCAAAATACAAAAATGAAACAAAAATAAGGAAATTGTACCTTATTCCTCAAATACCTTAAACAATTAGCAGTTTATTTTTACTATGCTTATCTTTAAATATCAGTGTATAATAAAATCAATTATTAGCAGTATGTCAAAAAATTAATTATTACTGAAAAATATCATTTCCAGATATGACAAAAAAAAACAATAACTAATTTTTAGGAATTTACTGTAAAATAATTAACCTTTGAACAGTGGATGGGATAGCATATGTCCTACAACATTTAACTGTTTGTGGTTTTCTGGTGCATTAGCAGCTATAGCTATAATGTGCCAAACGAGATAAAAAAAAAGAGTAAAAGACACAGAACTCACAACCAGAGTTAAAATAACGCCTACAAGATGCAAAACAACATATCAAAATAAGACAAATAACAAGAAAGTGTAGAACAATATATATATATAAAGATAAAACCAAGCTAGGTGTAAAAGACCCCAGTAGCACAGAATATAAATAACAAAGCCCTAAAATTACAATCTGTTAAAATACCCAGTATGTATGAAAAAAGCAAAAATGGGTAAAAGCAAATGATCTGAAAATAGATGTCTGAGCAAGAGGCTTGGATATAAAATCATGAAATATAAAAATGGCATGAGGTTAAAAGCAATACAAATTGATTAAAATGCTTTACAGTTAAAATGGTGTCACAAAACTCACTCTCAGGTTCATTGTCTGCCCATAAAAGAAAAGAATGCGTAATAAAGGAATGACCTAAGAGGAGCTGAAACAAGTAAAACTTCCTCCTTGCAATTCCTGCAAAACCAGAACTACCATGGTTTGACAACAGGCTTGATCTCAAAGACCTTGTTTGCAATATATTCCAACCAAGATCTTTGTCACTGTGCCCAAAGCTCGATGGAGAAACACTGCAGGAACTCCTTGTATGAATCCAGCAGTGAAGAGCCAGGTAGGGCATGGCCAACTTGGTAACAGCATCTATCAAATCATTGCTCTGGATGCTGATATTACTGGGTACCAACAAGAGAAGAGAATGGTGGTTAGGCTGAGGCTGCCAGAAAATAGAGTTGCTGGCAGATATTGGAAAGAATAGAATGAGGCCAAGGCTTCACTGAGATCAAAGCCTGTGGCAAGCTATGCATGTTGGTATAAAGCATACACCAACAATGACAAAAACACACAAGACTGGAAGCTTGCAACTCTGTTTGGTTGGGGTTTTATGGTGCAACAACTACAGCACAATGTTGCACCAAACAAGATTACATAAAAAGATAAAAGACAGGACCCACAATCAAAGTTAAAAGTAACACACAAAGAAGAAAAGGAACAAAACTGGAAACACACCACAAAAAGAAAGTATAGAACTAAATACAATGGGTCGAAAATCAAGGTCAAAAGGAATCAACTTGACTAAAAGACAAAAATTAACAGGTATATAGGAATCATGTAAAAGCATAAACATATGCAAATTAAAAAAAATCGGTGTATAAATGTATAAAATACAAGTGAAATGTAAAAGTTCTAAAACAGGGGTTAAAAACAAATCATCAGATAAAATAAGTCCTAATGTAAGGTGTTTGGACATAAAATTGAAATAGCTAAATAAAAATGATACTCCAGATTTAAAGACTGTACACAATCAAATAAAATATGTTTATTGGTTAAAATGATGTCACAAAACTCGCACTTAGGTTCATTGTCTGCCCAAAGAAGAAATTGAGGATATTCAATACTTGTCTGCACTTGGAACTGATATATATGAGGTAAAAATTTCAATTTCCAGTTGTAATTGAGAAAGAGAAACTTTATCTCTGCCTCAACTCTAATGATGGAATCCCCAAACTTGCAACTCAGGATCCAGGTGAAGATTACACTTGTGGCAAGCTTGCACCCAAGCCACTATTCTGTGGCGAGAACTGAAACCCATTCATGGTTGCAAACACCAAGAGTGTTCAAGGCTATTTGAAGTTGCCATTCAATGACCCTCATGGCAGTAGAACAAAGAATACTAAAATCATACTAAAAACATAGAAGGCACTGCTTAAAGCTGGAGGAATATGTGTAGTGATAGATTGATCTTGACAGAAAAGGGATAAAACACTCAGGATAAGGATACAGCCTTGTAGTACCCACTGTCCTTGGGGAAGAGTTGTGAAACAGTGTTACCAAAATTGTTATGTTTTTTTCATGCCAAAACAAGCATGAAAGTTGGAGATGAAGATTGTCATGTGCTTTCTCAAGCCGAGACATGGAAGGTCACAGAGAATATGCAATCTCCACACTATGCTTTTTTGAGGTCAAAGTATATTAATACCAGGTAGTCTCTAAATAAAAATAATTCCAGATTGCAGATTTGAGGCAGATCAGATAGTCAAAGGCCTGTGAAAGCCAAACTTTATGTTGTAAAGAAGGCTGTGATGTTCTAAATACCAGATGAGGCTTGCATTTACCATTCTCTCCATCACTTTTTACATGCAGCTCATTCTAGTGCCAGGAGAAATAGATGTTAACCCTGGAACACTTGAATACTTTAGGTTAAAGGATGTTAGATAATCCTCCCCTCCTCCCTTGAAGCCCTCTTCTTAGCCTTAGGAGCTGCAATGAAGTGGTATTCCACCATGGTTTCAGAAATGTAGGGAATTGTGTTGAAGTTGAGGAATTGTACAAGCAGATGCTTGCATGATACAGTCTGCCATCTGTGCCACTGCAACATCAGTTGGATCCTGACAGACTGAGCATTAGTAGAACTCGCAGAGAAGTTCAAAACCACTCCAGTCAGCTTGATCAATCTGCTACTAAGTGTGAAGCATCACAAGGGACCCCCACAAGAGATAGTATATACCACAAGAAGTTGATCACTTCCAAAAGGGTTGTCCTTTATAAGAGGGGCTTTCACACAGTTCTTGGCATGCATAACAAAAACCACTGCACTTACCTCAACAAAACTTTTATTGTCCTTCAAAAGTACTCTCCTCCAGTATCTATGCAAAGTTGCAGTTGGTTGGTTATTTAGGGTTTTATGGTGCAATGGCAGCAAAGGCCATTATTACAACAAAAGAAAATAAGAATATAAAAGACACTGAACCCTCAACCAAATGTAAAAAAACAAATATGGCAAAAGTAACAACAATCAAAAATGCACAACAAGAATAAAAAGTGTAAAAGTAACAATGCATAAAGATCAGGGTAGAAAAAAAGTCAACAATGGGTGTATAGGACTCATAAAAGCAACAAGTCTAAAGATTAAAATGGTAAAACATTAAAGATGATATATCTGGTAAAATGTAAAAAAGTTGAACACAAGCATTAAAAGAGTCATCAGCTAAAAGGTGGCCAAGTGGAAGAGGCTCAGCTGCAAAATAACCTGTATAAAACATAAAAGTGGAGTAATGTATTAAAATGTGTTTTACAGATAAAAGGGTATCACAATACTCACACTTAGGTTCGTCGTCCACCTGAAGAAATGAATGAGTGATAAATGAATGACCTAAGCAGAGCTGAGCAGGTAAAACTTCCTCCTTGAAATTCCTGCAAAAACATGACTGCCATGGTTTGATAATAAGTCTTGATCTCGAAAAGTTTGTTTGCATTCTGTTCTGACCCAGATCACTGCCACTGTGCCCAGAGCTAAGTGGAAAAACATTGCTGGAAGTCCACTTATGGAACCAGCAGTGGAGAGTCAGATAGGGGGTTGCCAACTACGCAGCAGCACCTGCCATTGCCCTTGATCCTGACATGACTGGGCACCCAACAGAAGAAAATGGTGGTTGTGGCTGCCAACAACAGAGCTGCTGGCAGATCTTGGAAAGAAAAGGTTGAGGCTGATGCCTCACAGAGATCAAAGCCTGTAGCAAACTAAGCAAGTCTGTGTAGAGCACACACCTACGGTGATGCTCAGCAGCCATGTGGTCAAAGGCAACACTGATAGCGTGCAACTCTGCAGTAAAGATGGAACACTACTGGTTGATCTGGTCTTCAATGATTACATCATAGCAAACCATGGCTGCAAAGTTGCAAATGTCTAAACCAATTATGGACACTTGGTGGCATTCCTGTTGGGGAATACTCTGCAGCTCTTAATGAATGCATCCTGCAAGGTCTTGCACCCTTGATAAAGGCTTACCAGCAAGTTACTTTTAATTTTTGGAAACAACCAAAAATCGTATAGTGCAAGATTGGGTGAATGTGCAGGATGGAGTAGCTGTTTGATTTTTCCTGCTCCAGATAGGACATACCTTGTTGGGTTTTGTGATCACTGGCATTGTCATGAAGTGACATGCTTGTTGTTCAAAGCTGCTCCTTCATCTGCTTAACCATTTTGAGCAAAACAATGTTGGTATAATATTGGCCATGTAAAAAACATGATGTTCAATGTTAAAAGTGGGGCAATGTATTAAAATGTGTTTTACAGATAAAATGGCAATTTTTCAAGCAAGGTGTCCATGACTATCATTCCTGGGGAATTGAAAAAGATTGTGAACACCCTCTTCCTTGAGTGAAAGACTTATCAGAGGATTCGGGGGCACAGTTCATCTTCCACAACCCAAACATAGTCGTCAATCTTTCTGGGAATTGCATAATAGTGAAACCCCATCTCATCACCTGTGACAATGTTGTTAACTGTTTGGAGCCACTAAGTTCAAACATTGTCAGCTTATCTTTGCACAAGTCAACTCTAGCCCTTTTTCTCTGTTCTGCTAGTTTGTGGGGTACCCATTTGGCACAGATCTTTTGGAACTTTAAATGTTGATGAATAATTGTTTTCCCAGTGGAATTGATACACTGATAGCTAAACTTATTATCTGAATAGTGACCCTGAATAATACCCATTCTCCTCCTTCCACTTTGGACAGTCACAGGAATCAGCTGGATGAGCATCACTGCAGTTTATGTAGCTTGTTGTCTGAGCTGTGCAGTCCAGAGGAAAGTGATCCTGACTGCTGCAGCTGCAGTGAGCACAGGCAGGCTTACCCCAGAAAGCTGTGTGGGCACGACTGTACGTTTGATACTGTAAAGAGTGTAGAGGGTTGGGGATATCCATCATACATTGCCATGTAAATATCCTGCCTTGATGGACATAGGCATGCATGACAAGATGAAATCAAAATTAGTATCCTGGCAAGTACTAATTTCCCATCAAGGCGAACAGAAACCTCATCGACTGCAGTCACTCCTCAGTCAAATGACTCCGAGAGGATTTCTTCCTCAGAGACGTTGAGAAGATAACCATGTGACAAATTCAGCAATTTGTGGTGAGACATGGTGACTGCCACCCCGCCATATTTGCTGTTACCTTCAAAATGATCTTGGAGTTTAGAGCATGCAATTTCCACCAATCATAAGTCTTAGGCACTTGACTGATTTCAGTGTTCCTGCAAGACCTTCCAAACATTTAATAAAATAAATAAATACTCCCTCAAGCAGCTGCTTGCCACAGAGGTCTGACAGGAGTCTGTCAGTTTATATGCCATAGTATAAGGTCTGCGAGGATAGCAGGACATCAGCAGAAAAATAACACACACACACACATCCATGTCTTATCTGGGGCTCAAATCCAGGTTCCTTGATCAGTAGCCAAGTGTGCTAACCACTTGGCCATGGGACCAACATTTACTGGTAAAAAAAACATGACCCCAAGTACCTGTTCACCCATGGAATGGATGATCAGGAACTTGGGGGCAGAAGGAGGTGATGAAGTAAAGGAAGAGGAAGATGGGGGCTCATGTCAAGCCCTCTTTATGGCATAGTCTGAATCTTGTGAACTTTGGGACTTTGGAGTTTGTTATTAGTAGTTTAGTGCCCATAGTCTCCTCACTGAGCCCAACAAGGGGTATCCCAATTGGGTGCCAGGATTGTACAGGTACTATACCCACACAGCCAGTGAGCCAAGTGCCCACAAAGTAAAAAAAAAAAATGGGAAAAAGAAGAAAATAAGGAAGTGTGAGGAAACTTTCAAACATATAATCAGACATGGGCAAGGTACTCATTGCCAGGTATGGATTTCTCATTAGGCACTAGCCTACGGGCACCATCATTTAAATGCTACAATTTATTCGTTTAAGTATGACTTTTTAATTTCTTAGGTGTAAAAAACTTGGAAGTATCCATGAAGAGAAATTACTCTCTTTTCAAATCTCTCTCTCCTGAAAAATCTGTTGTTGTTTTACCTCTGAGAGGTACTTTTTTTGCATACAATGAGCTAAATGTCCAGGTCATAAGGACCCTGAAGGCTCTGAGAAGATTGGGGGAAGGGATCCATTGGAACAGCTGTTGGAAGACAGGTGATTTTTGAAGCCTGGCATGCTACCAACAAAGACACCCCCACCTCTCCTGAAAATCTACAAAGAAAATAAACTCTATTATTAACTATTGGGATACTTCCATGTTATGTAAAGGAAAAATCATATCCAAAGCTCCTTAACTTTCAAAAAAATTTTTGAAAGAAAAATGTTGCAAAAGGGAAATTGTAAATCTCAATCTAATTTATCCACATTTCGATTTTAGAAAATATTCATTTAACATTTAAAGATTCGTTGAAGATGAAATATTTAAAAGCAAATGTTGTCATTATGCTTGTCCTAACACCATTTTTAAATTGAAACTAGGTGAAAAATATTACCTAAACTTATATAAAATTGCATTTATTTTGGTAAACAATTTGTTTTAATTTTAAGATAAATTGCTATTAGTAACAAAATTGATGCTAAATGCTTGTTTCCAGAACTCTTTAAATAGTAAGCATATATTGCTCAATATCTAAATTTAAGGAATTTTTTTTATTTTCCTGAAACTGAATATGAGAGATGAAAACAATCTGTCTTCAAGAAGAAATTGCACACACACACACATATTAACTGTTATGAGTCCTACTTTAAGGTCAATTGTTTAAATCTTTTATTTATAATTAATGAATACTAATGTACCCCTTTTGTTATTGCTGTATCAAGTTACACTAAGAGTTGATTGTTATTCCCATTATTGGTTGCCTAAATATGATGTTGGTAATTAAAATGGAATCTGGACAGGCAGTTTAGCCCCTTGGTTCCAGCATGTAATAACTAAAATTATGTGTGTGGTTTTTTGTTTTTTGTTTTTCTTACTCTATTTTAATGGTTTTGTGTATTTGCACCATTTGTATTTTTACATTTATGAATTTTTGTGATATATATAAATAAGTATTGATTATGAGTGGAAATAAATGCTACTACTACTACTACTATTTACCATTTATTGTGACATTTTGCTACAAAATGTTAAATTCAAAGCTAGATTTTTGAATGCAGTTTTCCATCCACACAGCATGAAAATGTCCCAATATTTTTAATAATTTAGTATAATCTTTTCATTCTCAGAGCAAACAAAAGTGCTTAAATTTCAAATGAACAATTTGCTTTGTAAAAGTTACTGCACATTGATTATTACAAGTTATATGCAATATATAATATTGGTTTATAACATTAATTTTTGATGCAAAATAAAAAGAAAAACTATCAAACATAAAGCCATACTACCATTCTGTGTGCCTAGGAGCATAAAAATAAAAAAAATAAATACCCCTTCAAGCAGCTGCTTGCCACAGAGGTCTGACAGGAGCCTGTCAGTTTATATGCCAAAGTAGAAGATCTGTGAGGATGGCAAGACCTCAGCAGAAAAACGACACATACATCCATGCCTTATCCAGGGTTCGAACCCAGGTTCCTCAGATCAGTAGCCAACCACGCTAACCACTCGGCCACGGGACGGCTGGCAAGGTGTAAATCCAGCCCTGCTCACCACATTGCAGAGTTGGCTCAAGCAGGTCCAGCCCACCAGCAGATTGATTCTGGGATGTCACCCTAGGCCCTGACACTTACCTGAAGCAGAGGCAAAAGCAGTGCATAACAGCCCTCAACAGTACTGCACATTCCTTTGATGAATAGGTTCCCCAATGGTAAAATAGGCCAAAGGGAACCTCACTAGTCATGAGTTGAAGAGAGCAAAAGACCCCTGAACAACTACTAGAATGCTCTTTTCTGGGACATGGGTTGCAGTGCATGGCAAACATGCAGGTGTTCAGACCCTGTGAAGGTAGCTGAACCAGTGAAACTTTGTATGAAGACAGTGCATACTTCACAGAACCCTCTAGTTTGGTTCATTTTTAAATCCAATAAAAATGTGCAAATTAATGTACGCAATTGTTTACTTACCTCCACAATGTCACTGTTAGTTCTACTTTCATGTGGTTCATTGTATTCTGTGTATTTCAGCAGAACTTTGTCCATATCGGTACTGGCATACTGAAATAACTTGTTTGTACTGTTAAAGATTATAAGAGCTATTTCGCAGTCACATAGTACACTCAGTTCATATGCTTTTTTCATCAGCCCAAATTTACGTTTTGTGAATGTAACCTATAACAAAAAAAGTTCCATGAATGAAAAAAAGTTAGAAAAAATCACTTCTGTCAATAAGATAATCAATTAAATCTTTTTCCAGATCATAGCATGCCTACCATAAAGTAAATAACATTCATCATTAATGATAAAATTGCTATTTAACACAAGATATTCAACACTACAAACATAATCATTAGTGGCAAAGGAAAAAGAACATTATTACTGAACACTTCTTGCAGAAAGAACTACACACAATGCATAATGAGGGATTGGATCACTAGAAGGAGAGCTGTGTACCAATCCTCTATAGTGATGCACAGAACCAGACAGGCATAGCACCTAATGTCCAACACATCTTCTCATAATCCCAGCTGGGTCAGCATTGAGATTTATCTCTGCAAAATTCCCCACCCTGCCAAACGGTCAGTAGGGGATACCGATGGGCTTGGAAAGGCCACCGTCAATCGGATGGGACGTTAAGTCGTGGCCCTGTGTGCAGGAGAGCCATACCCTGTGCACATTAAAGAACACGCTGGATGGCTTTGACGGGAGGCTACCATCTGTCTCCCAGGAGCTGTTCCAGCGGTTCCCCTCCCCCAACCTTCTCTGAGCCTTCGGGGTCCATGTAACCTGGCCATTTAGCACATGGTGTGCAAAAAAGTGCCGCTCAGAGGTAAAACAACCCAACCCATCTTCTCATAATGCAGCAACTTAGTACTTTTCTAAAGAAATTCTCTTCTGAAAAATCAATAAAAGGGGAGAGTTGTGATCAGTGTGTGTTATTGATCTGATTTTCCATGGCCATATTTTCTTTTTCATCTTATGGGGAGTGATCAACTTCACAACATCTTGGTGCAGACCAATTAAAGCCACTGGGCAGGTTAATGGCTTTGAGTTTGATTATATATCCTGTTGCACTAATGAGCTTCTGCTGAGGAAAAATCTAAGACTGTTTTCCACTTGTTTCCAGTGAATAGATACATGGGATACCTTATATCCACTGATGGTTAATCTTGATCAAAAGCTATTGCAGATACCTGCAACCTTGCTTTTAGGAGCATCACCAAATATACATTTTTTTTTATCTCTCTAGCCTTTGGTTGCTTGAGGTTGGGTTGTTTCACCTCTGAGCGGCACTTTTTTTGCACACCATGGACTAAATGGCCAGGTCACATGGACTCCGAAGGCTCAGAGAAGGTTGGGGGAGGGGACCCACTGGAACAGCTGTTGGGAGACAGATGGTAGCCTCCCGTCAAGGCCATCCAGCGTGTTCTTTAACGTGCACAGGGTATGGCTCTCCCGCACACGGGGCCACGGCTTAACGTCCCATCCGACGGACGACGGCCTTTCCAAGCCCATTGGTGTCCCCTACTGACTGTGGGCAGGGCGGGGAATTTTGCGGAGATAAATCTCAACACTGACCCAGCTGGGACTCGAACCTGGGAACTACAGATTACGAGCCTGGCGCGCTACCGACTGAGCCACCCCCTGGTTGCTTGAGGATTAGGTAGGTATGTAAAGTCGGTTCAATGCTGAGCAGCACTTTTTGTACAATACACTAAATGGCCATTTCACAAGGACTCCACAGGGCTCAGAGAAAGTTGGGGAAGGAAATCCACCAGACAGCTGTTAGAAGACAGATGGAAGGCTCCCATCAAGGGAATCCACAAGGTTCTTAGAATGCACAGCATATGTATGTCTCTCCTGCACACAGGTCCATGACTTAACATTCCATTCGATGCATGGAGACGTTTCCAAGCATAATGTTGTCCCTTTTCTTAGTAAAGGATGAGTGGCAAGTAGTTAGGCAATCAATTAGCCCTGGAGATAAAAATTAGGAGCCTAGATATTTTTGCACTTGAAAGAGTGAAACATAGTTTACTTTTCTCCATAACAAATATAAGCAAACAAAATTTTCTAAGTTTATTTATGAAAGTTATTATAATATCTTCAGCTTTATTATCATGTTTCTAGCTTCAAAAATGCAAAACAGCATGCTTCAAAATTAACTTGTTAAATTCAAATACTGTTATTTTTAATTATTTTATGTGTACATATCTAAAGTTAGTTAAAAGGTCATGAAGCCACTCTTAATATGAATATCAAAGGTTGGTTGTTTTGGGTTTTATGGCGCAAGAGCAATAATATTGTACCAAACAAAGATAAATAAAGGGTTAAAAGATATTTAACCCACACCCAAAGTTAAAAGCAACACACAAGCTGTAATGGCGCTACAGAAACAAAAAGTGTATAACAAGAGTAAAAGTCAACAAAAAATGTGTAGGTTGGGTTATTTTACCTCTCAACAGTATGTTGACAGCATACTTTAAGTAATTTAGTAGTATACTAACTTAGCATGTTGACAGTGTGCTTTCAAATATGTCAGATCACATGATGAATGATGCATTAACGAGACAGGCATACAAGGGATGTATGACAGGAAATGTTCTTCAATACAGAACATTTAAAGCTAAGCTGACATTAACATCCAGCATAGTTCTGCTTCAAAAGGCCATTGCACCAGCCAAGAATGGATTCTGAAATTTAACCGCAGTGTCTACTTCTACAAATAAAAGGTTGACATCACCTTCCATACCGAGTGGTTCTTAACATTGATAGTGTAATTTCAACAAAGACTGGTAAACATGGATTAAAAGAAAAGGAACTATCCTTCATTTAACATCTTCAGGTTGAATGAACAACCAACTATGCTGACTACAATCTACAGCAACAAAACCATCCAGCATGTTGTACCAGCTAATATTGGACTTTCGTAAATTACATTTTGTCATTTCTCTATTCTTCTTTATATTGGTGTAAAGAGATATTAGAGCTAAGGATAAAATTAATACTGTATTTATAGCAAGTAATAGAAGGCATAAAGGCAATTAGGCATAATACTTAGGCTTAGTACCAAAACATGTTAAGAACACATCATTCTTGTGTAGTTTTTTTTAGAGCTTTGATGTTTTTACAGCTTTAATCGTGATTAAATTTAATTACTAGGTTTAATGTTAGCCCTATAATACAGTCTGAAGTTATTTCAGCCATTTCTAAACTTAAATTACATAAATCCTCAGCGGTAGATGAAATTACCATGGAAATTCTTAAGAGCTGGAAATGTGTCAATTACCACTTGGATAACTGAAATTTTCAATATATTTAATGATAAAGGCATGGTTGCTACGGATTTTAGCAGAGCTATTATTATCCCTATTTTCAAAAAAGGTGATTGCAGTTCTTGTGATAACTATAGGGGTATCAGCCTATTCTCTGTTCCAGGTAAAGTTCTTGGCATGATTGTGCTTAATAGAATTAAGAATCTGGTTAATAGGTAATTGCATGATGAGCAATGTGGATTAAGATGTGGTAGGGGATGTGTGGATCAGATATTTTCACTTAGGCAGATTCTTGAGAAAGGTTTAGAGTTTCAGAATCATTTGGTTGCTAGCTTTGTTGATTTCAAAAAAGCTTTAGACTCTTGCTGTCCCATGGCCGAGTGGTTAGTGCGCTTGGCTACTGATCCAAGGGACCTAGGTTCGAGCCCCGGGTAAGGCATGGACGTATATGTCGTTTTTCTGCTGAGGTCCTGCAATCCGCTCAGACTTCTACTATGGCATATAAACTGACAAGCTCCTGTCAGACCTCTGTGGCAAGCAGCTGCTTGAGGGGGTATTTATTATTTATTTATTTTTTTATTTCGCCTCTGCTGATCATCATAATTTGTGGTTGATTGTGAAATCATATGGTATACCAGACAAGTTAGTTAACCTAATGAAAGCTCTTTATAATAACACTGAGTCGTGTGTGAGAGTTGGTAAGGTTTGTAGCAATTGGTTTAGCATTACTTCTGGTGTTTGACAAAGGTGCATTTTGTCTCCTTTCCTCTTTAGTTTGGTTACTGATTACGTTATGCGAAATTTATTGCAAGGGAAAGATTTTGGCCTTAAATGGTCTGGAGATATTAAAATTTCTGATTTAGATTATGCTGATGATTTAGCCCTTTTGGCAAATGATGTTGATGAGATGAACTCTTTCATTCGAGCTGTTGATGAGACTGGTGGTAGTAGAGTAGGTTTGGTTATAAACAGAGAGAAAACTAAAGTGATGAAAATTGGTCAGGCAGGCTGTGATTCAGTTAATCTGAATGGTTGCAGTCTTGAGCAGGTGTCACAGTTTAATTATCTTGGGAGCTATGTAACTGATACTGGCGATGTGTGGCATGAGATTAATAGACGAATAGGTACTGCTGCAGGGACTTTTAAGAATCTATGGAGAGTGTGGAGAAATAGGTGTATACACCTAAAAACTAAAATTAAACTGTATAATAGTTTGGTTCTTTCTAGGGTTAGCTATGGTAGTGAAACTTGGATATTTTGTAAACAAGATAACAGGAAACTAGATGCTTTTGATTCCAGATGCTTACGCAGTATCTTTTGCATTAGGTGGTTCAACTTTGTAACTAATGATGAGGTTAGGAAAGGAGTCAGCAACCTCTTTTAAGCAGCATATTGTGCAGAGAGAGACTCCGTTGGTTTGGCCATGTTGCTCGTATGGATAATTATAGATTGGCGAATAGGGTTATGTACAGTGTGCCTAAAGGCCTCAGAAAGAGGGGGAGACCTAGGATGCAGTGAGCAGACAATGTCAAACAGGACCTTATTAGAATTGGTGTGCAGTGGCCAGATGCAGCAAATGTAGCTCAGGACAGATATGCTTGGAGAACTAAATTGCACGGTCTGGTTGGACCTCCATAGCCCGTGGCTGTTTGAGGATCATCATCCTCAAACAGCAATGGGCTATGGAGGTTGTTATCCTATTCACCAATCTACAATTATCCATATGAGTGTCTCTCAGCACAATATGCTGCTAAAAGGAGGTTGCTGACTCCTTTGCCTAACCTCATCATTATTTACAAAGTTGAACTACCTAATGCCGAAGATACTGCATAAGCATCTAGAATCAAAAGCATCAAGTTTTTTGTTATCTTGTTTACAAAGTATCCAAGTTCCACTACCATAACTAACCCTAGAAAGAACTAAACTACATAATACAGTCTAATTTTAGTCTTTTGATATATATGCCTATTTCTAGACACTCTCTCCACAGATTATATAAAAGCCATATGGCAAAAATAACTTCAGATAAAGGCATGGTTCCTAAGGATTTTACCAGAGCTATTATTATCCCTATATTCCGAGAAATATTTACCTGAAATAAGAAATTTTTTTTTAGTTATTCAGAAATAGCCTTTCTATTCATGTTCAATATAATCATTTCTGTCTATTAGTTTTATAAAATCAACTATTTCTGTTGGTTATTTTTTTAAAAATTCTAAAGTTGGCTTGTTTATCTGACTCAGTACAATTAGCTAAAATATTGGACTTTTCTGAAAGTACGGTACTAAGAAAAAAATTACAAAATGGAAGAAATATTTACACCTGAAATAAGAAATTTTTTTTTAGTTATTCAGAAATAGCCTTTCTATTCATGTGCAATATAATCATTTCTGTCTATTAGTTTTTCTTAAATAAAATTTTATTTGTGTTGCCAGATGCATTTTTTTACTACATGACTCTAAAAGTCCTATTGAAATAAAACTAGCCTTTTTTTGTTAAAATATTATATTTTCAGGAAATCCAGAATTAAATTCTGATTAATTTGGCATATAACATGCCAGAATTCCTTTCATTAGTTATTTGGCAAAAAAATTCTGAATCTATTTTTTTTGGTGATCATAGTGAAAAAATAAGCTGGACCTCTGGATGTAAATCAGCTTTTGAGGCTGGACCCTGAAAGGTAAAAATGCATAATAAAGAATGAAAGCATCATGAGAAAATGACTTACCTGTCTATTTCGTTCATCTGTAATGCGAGATATTTGAATCTTCTTGCGCCCCATGCCTGAGGGTCTTTTGGCTGGAGCTTTATGAAAGCCTTCCAGTTCAAATGTTGAAGAGAGGCCTGAAAGTGATCTGCCCTTCCGTAGAATGTAATTCTGCAGTAAGATCTAGATGCTTCACAGGATTTCTTTGGTAGTTATGACTAATCAAGAATATAAAAATTTGCTCGAGTTTTATAATGTTCATTGAACTATTCCCCAAGAACATTTATACTTTGAATTATGCTTTGAAGACCATGTAAAATACTTAATACTTAAAAAATGCTAATTGCAAAAAATAAAACAGGTAAAAAAATGTTAACTTCAATCATAATGAATTAAAAAGAATAAACAATACTTCTGAGATTGTATTTCAGCCTTCCTCACAAATCTTTCTGTGGCGTAATATAACTTATAGGCTTTGTCAGATAAGTGGATGCTTAAAGTTTTTATACAATGATACTGTTTTACCAAATATTTTAAATTACATAAAAATGATCTATGCAAATGAAAAATTATACTTTTTACGATAAGAATTCATACCAACAAAAATGTGGCTAAGCTTAAAAGTGTGCATACATACAGTAAAAGTTCATATATTCAATCTTGGATCTTCCCAAGTTTACAAGGTGTTATAATTAAGTTCCCATAAAAGTGTATTTAATTACTATACATTAACGGTATGTTGATGAGATGAATTGTTTCATTAGGGCTGTTAATGAGACTGGCAATAGAGTAGATTTCACTAAAGTGATGAAAATTGGTCACACAGATGGTGCTTCAGTTGCTTTAAATAGCTGCACTCTTGAGCAAGTGTCTCAGTTTAATTATCTTAGGAGTAATGTAATAGATATTGGTGATGTGCAGCATGAGATAAATAGAATAGAGATTGCTGCTGGGACTTTTAACAATCTATGGAGTGTGAAAAAATACATATACACCTAAAGACTACAATTAGGCTGTATAATAGTTTGGTTCTTTCTAAGGTTAGTTATGGTAGCAAAACATGGACCCTTTGTAAGCAGGATAACAAGAAACTTGATGCCTTTGATTCTAGATGCTTATGCAGTATCTTGGGCATTAGGTGGTTTGACTTTGTAAGTGATGAGGTGGAGTTGACAAACACCTTTGGGTGGGTTGTTTTACCTCTGAGCAGCACTTTTTTGCACACAATGGGCTAAATGGCCAGGTCACATGGACCCTAAAGGCTCAGAGAAAGTTGGGGGAGGAGACCCACTGGAACAGCTGTTGGGAGACAGATGGAAGCCTCCTGTCAAGGCCATCCAGCGTGTTCTTTAACGTGCACAGGGTATGGTTCTCCCGTGCACGGGGCCATGGCTTAACTTCCCATCCGACGGACAGCAGCCTTTCCAAGCCCATCGGTGTCCCCTACTGACTGTGGGCAGGCAAACACCTTTGAGTAGCATAATATGCAGAGAGAGACTTCATTGGTTTGGCCATGTTGCCCATATGCCTAACTATAGATTAGTCAATAGAGTTATGAATACTGTGCCTAAAGGCCTCAGAAAGAGGGAAAGACCTGATGTGGTGGGCAGACAATGTCAAATAGGACATTGTTAGAACTGGTTTATAGAGTTAAAAAGTTAAAAATATATTTAATCACCGCAATATTGAATAGATTTCATTTTCACGATTTTTGCTGTATTTAAAAACTAAGGCTAAACATGAGTGGGGCCTAACTTAGCATTATCGTTACAATCTTTCCATTGCTACAATGTTATATGCTAGGCATTTTTTAATTTACAATATTAAAAACTTAAAAGTGCCTTTTCTATATACAGAAAAGTACTAAAATCAGAAATCAATCCATAGTGAATGCACAGTATTCCCTGTTAAGAGATCTATTAATTAATGTTTAGTAACAAAAACCAAAATATGATTGATATTACTGTTCATTGTAATGATGACAACAGCTGTCTCTGACATTGCATTTAGACATTGCAATGCATATAGAAAGATAAGTTTTTTTGCGACATAGATTTCAATTCTTATGAAATTCACTTTTTGTTTCCTCTATAAAAAAATAACTCAATTTAGCAACTTTCTCTTGTATCTTAGAACCATTTTTTGAAAACACTGTTCATGAAAATTCCTTGTCGAAAGAAACAAATTTTTGAACATGAAAGAACCATTAGAAAGTATTTAGCTATGCTTATTATTTCTAAACTCGTCTAATGATTCATCATCCTCAAGCAGCCAAGGATTATGGAGCTCCAACTAAATTCTGCAACTTAGTTCTCCAAACATATCTATCCTGAGCTACAGACACACTGGCAACTGAATTAGAAACTTTTATGCAGATGTAAGTAAACATCATTTGTGCAGCATATATGCAAAATACATGGTCACGTGCATCACCATGTGATCTAGGCAACTATTTAAGACTGTTGTCAACTAATAATTTCCTCTCTGTAATACCCCCTCAAGCAGCTGCTTGCCATAGAGGTCTGACAAGAGCCTGTCAGTTTATATGCCATAGTAGAAGGTCTGAGAGGATGGCAGGCCCTCAGCAGAAAAACGACACATACATCCATGCCTTATCCGGGGCTCGACTGCTCATCAGTAATTCCTAGTAGTGTTGATCACAATGGTAAAAACAAAGGATCCTTCAAGGATTGATAAAGGGCTTATTGTGGATGCCCATCTGGCTGAAGTAACGATTTTAAAAACAGCAGAGCTGACTGGTTTCTCAAAAGGTGAGATATCTCAGGTTTTTAATCAGTGGAAAAATAACCCATATTCCTTGTCTAAGAGACGTAACTGTGCGTAATGACAATCTGTCAGGAACGAGATTGTCGTCGTCTGAGAAAGATTGTACAGAGAAATAGGACTTCCTGTGTGCAGCAACTGAATGAAGCATTCAATAAAGGCTGTTCCCTACCCATATCTCAGCGAACTATGTGCAAGGAATTGAAGAGAATCGGTATTAGCAGTCGCAAGCCTATACAGAAACCACTTATTTCTGCGAAGAACGGGAAAGTTCATCTACAGTAATGTCAGGAACAATGTGACCTGGACAAAAGTCGTGTGGTCCGATGAGTCATGGTACACCTTGTTCTGTACCAAAGGTAGACAGAGATTGGAGGGCACCCCATGAAGTAATGGACCCAGCTTGCCTTGTAAACACAACTCAAGGTTCTGGGGGCAGTGTCGTGTGGGGCACGTTCTGTTGGCATGGAACAGGTCCCATGATATTGCTTGAAGGTCGGTTGTCCCCCAAGGATTATCTGAACATTGTTCCTGATCAATACATCCTGCAATGTTGACTTTTTATCCAGTAGGTGATAGCTGTTTCATGGATCATAATGCTACTGTTCATCGCAGAAGATGTGTTCCGCAGGGGTTCAGCGAGCATGACAGCAACTTCCACCATCTTTCCTGGCCACCACAAAACCTGGATCTGAACCCCATTGAGAATGTATGGAACATGTTAGAAAAACAGATCCGGGAGCAAAGTTCTCTTCCATCAAATCTGAGCACGTTAAAGGATGTCTGGTGAATGCCTGGTATGCTGTAGAAGTAAAGGCACTTCAACACCTTGTGGTATCTATGCCAAACCACATACTTGCTGTAATTTGGGCTAAAGGAGGTGCAACTCAGCATTGAATAAAGGTTTCTAATTCAGTGGCCATAGTGTGTACATCTGCTGCATTTGTCCACTGCACTTGACATTGTCTGCCCACCATATCCTAGATCTCCCCCTCCTTCTGAAGCCTTTAGGCTAACTGTTCATAACACTGTTGGTTAATCTATAATTACTCATAATGACAACATGGCCAAACCAATGGAGTCTCTCTCTGCACAATATGCAGCTCAAAGGAGGTTGCAGACTCCTTTGACTAACCTCATCATACTTACAAAGTTGAACCACCTAATGTCCAAGATACTATGTAAGCATCTAGAATCAAAAGCATTAAATTTCCTGTTATCTTGTTTACAAAGGGTACAAGTTTCACAACCATAACTAACATTAAACATTCTTGCTACCCCTGTAGTTATCACAAGAACTGCGATCACCTTTTTAAAAAATAGGAATAATAATAGCTCTGGTAAAATCCTTAGGAACCATGCCTTTATCATAAAAAAAATTCAAAATTTCAGTCATCCAAGTGGTAAGAGAAACATTCCCAGTTCTAAGCATTTCTGTAGTAATTTCATCTACCCTTGGCGATTTATGAAGTTTAAGTTTAGAAATAGCCAAAATAACTTCCGATTGTGTTATAGGATCAACATTAAAGCCACCAATGCGTCTATCATCATTACAAAAAATGGGAGTAGAACTAACCACATTGTTTAGAACATTGCTGAAATTATCAGCCCACCTAGCCATGACAGAATCCTCACCTTCTATAACCTTACCTTGTTTATCCTTCAATCCCTGTACACCTGTTCGTTTTCCACCATACAAAACATTAACTATCTGGTACAGCTCTCTGCTGTTGTGCTGTCTAACTGCTTCCTCGGCTTTGTCAGCCAAGCCAAAGATTCTTATCAGCAGCTAACTGATCCTTTACATGTTTATTAAGTTCTCTGTAATGCTTTCTATTAGGACTAGTAGGGTATTGATTAAGGACATTCCTGCAGTTCTTTCTTTCCAAAATAAGCTCAGGTGCCTTATTACTCAGATAATTCTGCCTCTTCTGCTCCTTTTTTCCTAAAACAGTACTGTTAGTGTCCAAAAAAGCCTGTTTAAAATGATCCCATTCTTCCTCAACTTCAGTAGTATGCATACCATGACTGTCATAATGACTAAGTAACCTATCATGGTAAACTTTGGCTATAACTGGGTCTTTCAGAGCTTCAGCATTAAAAGCAAATTTTTTAACCCTAGCACAACATTTTTTAAGTTTAAGTTGCAAGACACTTTTAACAAGGTAATGGTCAGATCCAATTTCAGCTCCCCTATATGCCCTGGTATTCCTAACAGAACTAGCCCATTTGCTGTTAATTAATATATAATCAATCATATTCTTATGCAGCCCATCAAGTGAAACCCATGTGTACTTATGTATGTCGCAGTGTTTGTAATAAGTGTTAGTTATTCTGAATCCATTGAGTTTACTTACCTGTAGGAGACGTTGCCCATTGCCATTACAGCTACCAATACCAAAAGGGCCTATCACCCCTTCCCAAAGGTCAGAGTCAGTACCAACTTTTGCACTGAAGTCGCCTAGAACAAGGGTATATCTCCTTGACAGAATTCAAGATGTCCTGATGTCTGTAAAAGCTACCCTTCTCATCTTTATCGGCATCCAGAGTAGGAGAATAACAGCAGATAACATTCAAGTCTTTATGTCTCTGGAAGCGGAGGCAGGGGGGATTTGGAAACCAAAAAATGGCAGCTGAAAAGGATCATCGTGGTTCAGATCTTACTTTTTAAGTGTAAACCTTGCATAGCAAACCTTGTTTTTGAGTCAAACTTGCCGCCATTTATTTCTTTGCAGTTTTCACTATTACATTAAGCTACAGACAGCTTCTTATAGAAAAGGTTGTTAAAAATTTTAAACTGCAATATTTTTCAAACTCTGTAAGTTGTTTTTCTAATAACATTAATACCAGTATTTCAAATAAAAAAAATATAAATTTAAAAAGTACCCATCTTTCTATATATGCTTTAAAAAGTAGAAAATAAACCTAATATTGATGGTGCAGTCACCGAGTTTGTATTCATTTCAAAGGAAAATAGGTTGTTGGGTTGTTTTACCTCTGAGCGGCACTTTTTTGCACACCATGGGCTAAATGGCCAGGTCACATGGACACCAAAGGCTCAGAGAAGGTTGGGGAAGGGGACCCACTGGAACACCTGTTGGGAGACAGATGGTAGCCTCCCGTCAAGGCCATCCAGTACGTTCTTTAACGTGCACAGGGTATGACTCTCCTGCACATAGGACCACAGCTTAATGTTCCATCCGATGGACGCCATCCTTTCCAAGCCCATCGGTGTCCCCTACTGACCGTGGGCAGGGCAGGGAATTTTGCGGAGATAAATCTCAACGCTGACCCAGCTGGGACCTGAACCTGGGAACTACAGATTACGAGCCTGGCGTGCTACCGACTGAGCCACCCCCGCCCCAAAGGAAAATAGGATGATGCCAATCTTGCTCAGTAGGTAAATCGCCGCCCTAACTTCTTTTTAAGTGAATACGAATTCAGTGACTGATTGCACCATCAATTATTTTCTACTTTTTTGGTCACATGGGAAGATCAATTACATCAATGCTTTTCAAATATTTCGCAACAGAATGTGAAATAGAACCGACCACCATTTTGCTGAAAAACATACATTTCGAAATCTAGATACTATGTTTTTACCATCGATGAGTTTCTGCTATGTTTTATACAATTTCTTGTTATTTAATATTGCAGAAGATGTTGCAATGAAGTTATTCTCCATTGCTCCAGAATAATATAAAGTTCTTTCATTTAGAATTATCATACATTTCCTACTACTTGGACCTGTAAGTGTATCTACAACTATATTAAACTGAACTATGCAGAATTGTCTTTATCTTAGCTCTTCTCTATTGTACTTTTATTGACAAGAAATTTTTTCAGATTGTACATAAATAAAATTTATACCAGTGTTTAAAGGTGATTTAAATCTTGCATTCAGACTAAGGTTCAAATTCAATGAATTTTTTTTTACTATATTGTTTTAACCAAGCACTTTCAAAATTAAATGTTTGCTGTTCTTGTCAAATGTATCATTTTCTAGAAATTCACAATTAAATGCTCTTTATTTTTGTGTATCACATGACATTTTTATTTATTATTTCAGTTATAAGATTTCAAAGTTGTTCTTTCTTTCTGCTGGAAGCATTTCAAAATTAATCAGCTACCAAAGTGAATTCTACTCTATAAACGAAACATGTTAAGGATTAAAGATAAAGGTCACAAATAGGTTTCATATATGTGTATGAGATATGATCTCATATATAAAAAAAAAATGTAAAAGCTTGAATTAATAGTTTTTGAAATATTAGAATACAACACTTTTTGTTTTTGCCCCATTGTTTTTGAGTGTCTATTTTTAAATAACCATTAACTTTTGAAAATTTTTTTGATTAAAATCAGATGCCATCTGTTTTTATGAAGAATATGCTAAAACATTTTTTTAAAGAGAATCTGTGAGGGTTACCTTACGCTATCTGCCCGACATGAAATGGCTCGTAGAGAATTTTTCTGTTGCTCTTCACTAGGTTTGGGTTGGACACACCAGCTTTAATTTATTGAAAAAAAAAAGACAAGTCACACCCACTTACAAAATAAATTTTTTTTATCATAGTCTTTCTGAGTTCCCTTTTAGCTAATGGTGTTGAATTACAAAGAAATATTTAAGTCTACAGGACATTTTCCTGTATTTATTACTGAGGTACTTAACATTCTATTAACTAAATAAATAATGTTCTCACCAATTCTAAACAAAAATATAACTTCATTCTTGACACACAATATTTGTCCATAAAATATGTATTTATTATCTGAAAAAAAAAACGAAACATAATTAGACATTAAATTCATACAATAAGAAAACAATTTTTAAAACATGTTATTCTAAATCAATAAAAGCAGAACAAGGTTGTTGAAAATGTTGTTCAGTCAAAAAAATGTTGATCATGGAAGGGGAGTAGTTGAAACTTTTCTGGACATTATGGCAAATTTTTCTCAAGGAGATGTGGGGCTTAAATCCCTAATCCCCAGTCCCCCCATTGACTACACCACTGTTCTAAATAAAGTGTTCATTATAAAAATAAATCATATGTTAAAGTACTACATTTTATTAAATAATTAAGTAATAAACTAAATGGGTGTACGTTAGCATCACTTGTAATGTCTTAAAGACAAATTTCTAATTTGTTGAACTGGTAGAGTCGGGGGGGGGGGGGGGGGGGGGGGGGGGGGGGGGGGGGGGGGGGGGGGCACAACCATCTTCTTTGGTTCCAGATAAGAGATATTCGGTATTGATTTTACATGCTGGACCTCTTTCCTCTTCAGACAGTCAAGGGAATATGCTGTATGGGCACCACCGCAGTTTATATGCAGCTTGCCATCTCAGATGTGCAGTCCAGATCAAGGTGATCCTAACTGCCACAGTGAACACATTTAGGATTATCATGGAGAGGTGTATGGGTATGACTGTATCTCTGGAACTGAAAACAGAACAGAAGATAGAATTGGGAATATACAGTCATACCTCACAATGTAAATATCCTGTTCTGATGGTAGTAGGCAGGTGTAGTGAGTTGAAAGTCAGAATTAATACCCTAGTGTGCATCAATTTTCTATCCCAGCAAACCAATAACCGTTGGACAAGGGTCACTATTTGAATGGCTTAACATCCCAACTGATGGACAGCAGCCTGTTTGAACACATAGGTGCCCTCTACTGACAGAGGATAGGATGGGTGGGTTTGTGAAGATAAATCTTAACAGTGGTCCAGGTGGGACTTGAACCTGGGAATGCAGATTACAAGTCTGCCATGCTACAGAGTCATCCCCACTCCCTGGTTGGAGTTTTATAGCGCATTAACAACTGAGGCTATAATGCATCAAACAAAAGACAGAAGAAATGCTAAAAGAAGTGGAACCTTCAACCAAATTTAAACTACTAACACTTAAAATTAAGTATGAAACTCGCAAAGGTGTAGAGCAACAATCATAAAAGATAAAAACAACAAAGAACAAGTGAAGGAATGACATGATTAACAAATGGTTTTATATTATAGAAGTAAATAAAACCAGGTGTTGGATGGTTGTTTGTTTTGGGTTTAATGGTGCAAGAGCCACTACGGCTATATTGCGCCAAACAAAAGGATATAAACAGATAAGACTTTCAACTCACAACCAAAATTAAAAGAAACAAAAAGTGGAAAGAACGATATAGAAACAAAACAGTACTACCAACAAGTGTATAAATCAACAATAATGGGTGTATGGGACCCATGTAAAATCAGAAACAAGAATAAAATCTAGAATACAATGTAAAAACATAGACGAGTAAAATAACCAGAACAGCATAAAAAAGCAAAGACAGGAGTTAAAAGAGAGGCATCAGATAAAAGATGTCCGAGTGTAAGGGGCTTGGAAGCAAAATGGTGAATGTTAAGATAAAAGTGCCATTCAAAGTTAAAAACTGGACATGAGATTAAAATATGCTTAATGGTTAAAATGGTGTCACAAAACTCACACTTAGGTTTGTAGTCCACCTGAAGAAGAAAGGAATGTGTAACATACGAATGACTTAAGTGGAGCTGAGCAAGTACAACTTCCTCCTTGCAATTCTTGTGAAAACAAGACTGCCACAGTTTGACTATGGGCTTGATTTCAGAAAGCTTGTTACCAACCTGTTCACATCAAGATCTCTGCCACTATGCATGGAGCTTGATGGAAAAATGTTGCCGTAAGTCCAAGTATGGAACCGGCAGTGGAGAGTTGGATAGGGGAGTGGCAGATCTGCCAGCTCATTGCCCCTGATCCCGACATGACCGGGCACCCAACAGAGAACAGTGGTGGTGGCTGCCAGACAGATTCTGGTATAAGATTTCCCACCGGGAAGTGAAAATGCAGTCTCAAGTGGGATGGCCTGGCAGGGATCGCAATTTTACTGCATATTGTAGGGACAATTGCTGACGCCAAATAGATAAAGATGGTTCGTCGGTCTCAACACAGAGACTCTTGCCTGGTGAAGTGTGGAAGGCCCCCATGCAAACATGGAGGGGATCCAGCACCTTCACCACCGAATCCTGGGCGGAGTCATACACCTGGAATCCATAGTCCAGTTTCGACCGGACAAGTGCACAGTAGAGGCGGAGCAAAGAACATCGGTCACCACCCAAGAAAGGGAGGAGAGGATTTTGAGGATGTTCAATGTCTGTGTGCACTTGGACCTGAGATGTCAAATATGAAATAAAAAGGTAAATTTCCAGTCGAAGATGAGACCGAGAAACTTGGTCTCCGCCACAACTGGAATGACGTTACCTGCAAGCTGCAGCTCGGTGTCCACATGAAGATTGCACTTGAGGCAAAAGTGTACACAAGTGGTCTCCTGTAGGGGGAACCAAAACCCATTGGCCATCGCCCAAACCGAGAGATTGTTCAGGGCAGTTTGCAGTTGTTGTTCAATGACCCTCATGCTGCACGATGAGCAAAAGATGCTAAAGTTGTCAACATAGAGGGCATTGCCTACAGTCGGAGGAAGTTGCTATGTAAGAGAATTTATCTTCACAGCAAAAAATGTAACTCTGGATGCAGCCTTGTAGCATCCCCTGTTCTTGGGGGAAAAGCCACGACAGACTGTTGCCAACACGAACTCGAAAATCACGAGATAAAAAATTTGTGAAGAAGATTGGCATGTGACCTCACAAGCCGAAGCTATGGAGGTCATGAAGAATGCTGAATTTCCATGCCATGTCATATGCTTTTTCAATGTCGAAGAAAATGGACACTAGATGTTCTCGACATAAAAATGAATTTCTGATTATCGATTCAAGGCAGATTAGGTGGTCTAAAGTAGGCCTATGCCATGAAAGCCACACTGGGTACTGGAAAGAAGGCCGTGATGTTCTAAATACCAGGCCAGTCTGGTATTTACCATTCTTTCCAACACCTTGCAGACTCAGCTCGTCAATGCAATTTGACGATAATTTGAAGGAATCTTGGGATCTTTGCCTGGCTTAGGGAAGACAATGGCCTCCCACCAGGAGTCTGGAAACTGTTCCTCGATGAAACTGCAGTTGAAGAGCAGGAGCAGCCAATTCTTACTAGATGGTGAGAGATGTTGAAGCATTGCATAATGGACATTGTCTGGCCCGACAGCAGATGCATGAGAGGTGTGCAGAGCAAGGCGAAGCTCCTCCGCTGTGAATGGCCTGTTTTAAGACTCCAGGCCATTTGAATGGAAGGAAGGCAGAGTGTTTTCAGCCTTGCTCTTCTGGGCCAGAAACTCAGGGGAGTAGGAGGATAAAGAAGAGATGGAGGAGAATGACTCCCCCAAAGTGTTGTCAATTGCTCGAGTATCAGCAATTGCCTGTCCATTGTGCTCCAGGATCGATAATGAGTGGGATGTATACTTCTCATCCATCTCCCGGACTGTGATGCCCCCTCATTCACTTTTACTTTACCGTAACCAGTTTTGCTTAATTTACATTACATTTATCATTTTGGGAATTTTTTTATTTCATTTTTGGCATTACAGCGCTCGTTTCCAACAGTTAGGAGTTGTGCATGCACAACTCCGAACTTCCGATTGTCACCTGCTAAAGCACGTGTACAAGGGCATGCCCCCTCTTGCGTCATAGCTTGCGCCACTCGTCAATTTATGCAAATGTCTTTCCCGGCATGCAACATGATACATGCAGGTTTTGTACCTCTTGTTATAACCTGGTGACATGTTGTCACAGTAGCACAGAAGATGGTAGAGAGAGTAGTAGAGCACAGCACAGTTTAGAGATCAGTTGAAGATGTTTGTAGGAAGAAATGATGTAGTATCTTCTTTATTGAAGTTTTGGTGAGTGCTTTTTGGAAATAAATTGTTTGTTATTTAAACCTTTTGAATCTTTACTAATTTTTTTCTCTTGAGCAACGTTAGTTTGTTTTGATTAGCATAAACATAAAATTTTGACAATCATTTAATATTTTTGAATTTTTACTCATTAATGCTCGCTGGTATTTCAAACCCTAATTAAACTTTATTTTTGGCATTTTGTCAATTATTGCCTGGTGCCCGACTCAGTATCCGGAGCATAAAAATAATTGGATCAGACAAAGGGTCCAAACTTTAAAAGTATTTCATTTCTTTGAAGCGTTACAGGACCTTATCCCACAACCTTAGAACTGGTCATGCGGGTGATATATTATGTATATTTGATTCAAGATACCTTCTGGCGCTGGACGGAATGGGCTTTTGCCCTGGCGCATTTGAATGCTTCAAGGTTGGGGGATGTCGGATATCTCCGAAATACCTCACAAGCCTTGTTCTGAGCCTTACAAACTGTGGCGCAGTCGGGATTCCACCACAGTTTTGGGAACAGTGGAAACCGAGTCGAGGTCTGAGGAATAGTACAGGCAGCTGCATGGACGATGTAGTCTGTCATCTCTACCACTGCAACGCTGATTGGCTCCTAGTTGACAGAGTGCTCATCGAGCTCAGACAAGAGCCGCACATAAAATATATAATATAGTTAATGTATATGAATAATAAAACTTCATTTATTTTCTTATGTCTTTTATTATAAAATTAAAAAAAGGGCAGCATAAAACTAATGGGATATCAAAAACTTGCTGAAAATCACATAATCATGTTCAAAGTTTATGTCGTAAACACGTAAACTTTGCGATTTTGTGGGCCACATTACTAGCTGTCCAGGGCCGCAGGTTGGACACGCCTGATCTACAGCATATGTCTACTTCACATCTTTATACACTGGTTTCCATAAAGTAAGGAAAATCCCTATGCTAAGTCAATTGGAAGATAACATCAAAGCTCTATAACTTCAAAAATAAGTTTTTTTTCGTTTTGAAAAATGTGATTACAGATAAAGATCTCAATCAAATACATATCAATATATTTGATTTTTCAACAATATTCGTTCAGTATTTAACAAGTTATGGAAGTTTGAATATTTAACAACAGCAATGCTAGTCTTAGGAAACTTACACAAAACTGAAGAATAGTAAAAGAATTCTTTACACAAAGTTCTAAAATACAAACTTATTTTATTAAACACTTTGATACAATAATTACAAAGTTTTAATTAACTTCTAAAGTCAATTTTTGTGGCTGGCATTTTCTCTCTAAATATTCAGACTTCCATAACTCATTAAATACTGATAGAATATTATTGAAAATAGAGTTATTGATTTATTTGATTGAGATCTTTAACTACAATCACAGTTTCAAAACAAAAAAGTTATTTTAGAAGTTATAAAGCTTAGACATTAGCTTCCCATTGACTTAGCAGGGATTTTCCTTAATTTATGGAAACCAGTGTATTACATCAGTGACATCTTTAAACTTTGAGTATCTGCTGATGCTTTTTGTATCTGGAACTCCTTGAAACTACTGGTTTATGTACTTTTGCTTACTCTTTTAAATTCTTATGCCTCAGTGATCAATAAGTTTTATCTGCAAGGGCATTTCTGCAACAATAGATTTTAGCAGCATGGATAACTACAGAAATTTCATTATACCAGCAATTATCACTGTATCTGCATTTGTTTCCACCCACAAAAAACTTCAATAATTATTAAAAACTTCTGAAAAAAAATATTGCTGACATGGTTGGAATTGAACAATTCACAACTCTCCAGATATATGCCAGAGCGCTCTACCCTTAAACCACGCATCAGACGTTAAAATCTTTCACTGAGATGTGGCAGACCTTGCCCAATCTATACTAGAGGCAACTTTTCCAATTGTTGCTAATGATTTAGTTGTTAATGAGGAAGTCAATCGTGCTTAAACGTTTATTATTAAAAATCCATCCATAATAAATACAGATTACCTGTAGAAATAGACTTCAACAATTATTAAAAACTTCTGAAAAAAATTATCGCTGATGCAGCGGGAATCAAACCCGCAGCTCTCCAGATACATGCCAAGAGTGCTCTCAGTATACTGATTAACCCATTCAGTGTATGTTGATTACACATATTTACAGAATCCATAAAGAGAGGCAAAGGTCAGAAGGTTCTTGAACATGGCTGGCCATTTGCACATGCCTGGTATGGCTCTGAAAAATTGAATCCCCAAATGCACTCAAAAGACAACGAGTGGCCCAATGGTGCATAAAATAACATCAGCAGTAGAGAGATTAATCAGTGACTGGTAGTTCAGTGGTCAGAACACCCGGTATGTCATCAGAGGTCTAGGGTTCAGATCCCACCTGGTTCAAGATAATTTTCCTCTACACCCATCTTCATCTGTTACTTAAACAGCTTAACAGTGATTAAATATTAGTAAGGGCAAATTCTTTGTATATCCATACAGTGAGGACATTCAAGGCCAGCTAGATGAACAGGTACATGTTGGAGGCAAGTGATTTATTTCTGACATGCCCAGATCTAGAAAAAATAGGGGGGGGGGGGAGAGAAGAATTCCATTGCAGTGTAACACTTTCCCTTTAGTTTTGGAGGTTTTTTAAAAATTCTTAAAAGATGCTAATATATGAAAAGCTTAAAAATTTTGACACACTGGATGCCCAGTTAACACAATAAGGGAAATCTGTATATGTCTACAAAAAAACACTATAAAAATATATGAAGATAATAAAGATTGATGTGAAGATCCCAAGTGATGATGCACAGAATCGGCCACGTCTAGCACCGAATGTCCGACCCCACCTTCTCGTGGTGCAGGCCATTAGTACCTTTCAAAAGAGATATTTTGGAAGGGAACGGAAGGGGAGGGCTAACAGTTCAGTATGGCCTACTGATCTGGTCATCTATGGCCACTTTTTTCTTTTTTTTCAACCCTGCTGAGGAATGGTCAACTTCACAGGGTCCTGGTGCTGACCATTTATACCTACTAGACTGGACTTGTTTATGGATTTGAGCTTGATTATTGATCCTGGACTTGCTGCACTGGTGGGCCTCTGTTGAGGGAGAATCTATCGCCGTGTTTTCTGTTTCCTTCTGGGTTGCCAGCCCTAAGTGAACAGAGGCATGGGATACCTTATATCAGCTGGTGGATAATCCTAATAAGAGGCCATCGCAGGTACATGAACCTTACTTAGCTAGTTGGGCATCATCAAGCCTAAACTGGAGTAACGTGTCTCAGGCAGGCCATAAAAAAAAAACCCTCAAGCAGCTGCTTGCCACAGACGTCTGACAGTTTCTATGCCATAGTAGAAGGTCTGTGAGGATGGCAGGTCCTCAGCAGAAAAACAACACAAACAGCCATGCCTTATCCGGGGCTCAAACCCAGGTCCCTTAGATCAGTAGCCAAGCGCGCTAACCACTCAGTAATGGGACAGCCCAGGCAGGCCATATGGTTCTTGAAAAAGTCCACTTGAAAAGGTGGTGCCTGAAGTTCCTACCAGCATCAGTGACTTCAGTCTTCAGCGGAGGAGGAATAGGTCTTTGCCCCATGCCTGCGATCAGGGGGCTGTTTGATATTGTTGGCCCCACCAATCTCAATAAACCTAATTTCTTTAAAAATCCCACTAATCATTTCCTCTTTGCAGAAACATGGAACGTGAGGCCATTACATAGAGATTATTCTCTTGATGTCCTCACACAGGAATTCCAGTGCTATAACCTAGATATTCTAGGCTTGCAAGAGAGCAGATGGACAAGTAAAGGTGAGATACTTGAAAATAATGTTAAATTTCTCTTTACAGGGAGGGTGGATGGAAAGCATCACCAAGGCATGGGTCTGCTGCTCAGCAGACATGCTAGTGATGCTCTTCTAGGATATGAGTGCATTAATGTAAGGTTTCTTACAGCAAAATTTCAGACAAGCATTAAAGACGAATGTTATCTGCTGTTATGCCCCCACTGAGGATGCCGATGAGGATGAGAAGGATAAGTTTTATGGACAACTTAAGGATATTTTGAATTCTGTCAAGAAAGGAGATATTACCCTTGTTCTAGGTGACTTCAATGCCAATGTTGGTACTGACTCTGACCTTTGGGGAGGGGTGATAGGCCCTTTTGGTATTGGTAGCTGCAATGGCTATGGACGTCTCTTACAGGTAAGTAAACTCAATGGTTTAAGAATAACTAATATATTATAAACACCGCAACATACATAAATACACATGGGTTTCGCCTGATGGGCTGTATAGGAATATGATTGATTATATATTAATTAACAGCAAATGGGCTAGTTCTGTTAGAAATACCAGGGCATATAGGGGAGCTGAAATTGGACTGACCATTGCCTTGTTAAAAGTGCCTTGCAACTTAAACTTAAAAAGTGTTGTGCTAAATTTAAAAAATTTACCTTTATTACCGAAGCTCTGAAAGACCCAGTTATAGCTAAAGCTTACCATGATAGGTTACTTAGTCATTATGACAGTCATGGTTTGCTTAATACTGAAGTTGAGGAAGAACGGGGCCGTTTTAAACAGGCTTTTTTGGAAACTAACAGTACTCTTTTAGGAAAAATGGTGCAAAAGAGGCAGAATTATTTGAGTGATAAGGCACTTGAGCTTATTTCACAAAGAAGGAACTGCAAGAATGTCCTTAATCAGTACCCTCCTAGTCCTAATAGAAAGGAATACAGAAAGCTTAAGAGAAAGGATTACAGAAAGCTTAATAAATGTGTAAAGGATCAGTTAGCTACTGATAAGAATCTTTGGCTTGATGGCTTGGCTGACAAAGCTGAGGAAGCAGTTAGACAGCACAACAGCAGAGAGCTGTACCAGATACTTAAAGTTTTGTGTAGTAAAAAACAGACAGGTATACGAAGATTGAAGGATAAACAAGGTAAGGTTATAGAAGGGGAGGATTCTGTCATGGCAAGGTGGGCTGAGCATTTCAGAGATATTCTAAACAATGTGGTTAGTTCTACTCCCATTCTTTGTAATGATGATAGATGCATTACTGGCTTTAATGTTAGCCCTATATCACAGTCTGAAGTTACTTTGGCTATTTCTAAACTTAAACTACCTAAATCCACAGGAGTAGATGAAATTACTATTAAAATGCTTAGAGCTCGGAATGTTTTGGTTACCGCTTGGATGACTGAAATTTTGAATATCTTTTATGATAAAGGCATGGTTCCTAAGGATTTTACCAGAGCTATTATTATCCCTATTTTCAAAAAAGGTGATCACAGTTCTTGTGATAACTATAGAGGTATCAACCTACTCTCTGTTCCAGGTAAAGTTCTTTCCATGATTGTGCTTAATAGAATTAAGAATCTGGTTGACAGTCAATTGCACGATGAGCAATGTGGATTCAGAAGTGGTAGGGGATGTGTGGATCAGATATTTTCACTTACGCAGATTCTTGAGAAATGTTTAGAGTTTCAGAAACCTTTGGTTGCTGGTTTTGTTGATTTCAAAAAGGCTTTCGACTATGTTGATCGACATAATTTGTGGTTGATTGTGAAATCATATGGTATACCAGACAAGTTAGTTATCCTAATGAAAGCTCTTTATAATAAACACTGAGTCATGTGTGAGAGTTGGTAAGGTTTGTAGCAATTGGTTTAGTATTACTTCTGGTGTTTGACAAAGGTGCATTTTGTCTCCTTTCCTGTTTAGTTTGGTTGTTGATTACGTTATGCGAAATTTATTGCAAGGGAATGATTTTGGCCTTAAATGGTCTGGAGATATTAAAATTTCTGATTTAGATTATGCTGATGATTTAGCCCTTTTGGCAAATGATGTTGATAAGATGAACTCTTTCATTCGAGCTGTTGATGAGACTGGTAGTAGAGTAGGTTTGGTTATAAACAGAGAGAAAACTAAAGTAATGAAAATTGGTCAGGTAGGCTGTGATTCAGTTGATCTGAATGGTTGCAGTCTTGAGCAGGTGTCACAGTTTAATTATCTTGGGAGCTATGTAACAGATACTGGTGATGTGCATCATGAGATTAACAGACGAATAGGGATTGTTGCCGGGACTTTTAAGAATCTATGGAGAGTGTGGAGATATAGGCGTATACACTTAAAGACTAAAATTAGGCTGTATAATAGTTTGGTTCTTTCTAGGGTTAGTTATGGTAGTGAAACGTGGACACTTTTTAAACAAGATAACAGGAAACTAGATGCTTTTGATTCCAGATGCTTACGTAGTATCTTGTGTATTAGGTGGTTTAACTTGGTAACTAAAGATGAGGTAAGGCAAAGGAGTCTGCAACCTCCTTTAAGCAGCATATTGTGCAGAGAAAAACTCCGCTGGTTTGGCCATATTGCCTGTATGGATAACTATAGATTGGCGAATAAGGTTATGAACAGTGTACCTAAAGGCCTCAGAAAGAGGGGGAGACATAGGATGTGGTGGGCAGACAATGTCAAACAGGACCTTGTTAGAATTGGTGTGCAGTGGTCGGATGCAACAGATGTAGCTCAGGACAGATATGCTTGGCGAATTAAAGTGCACAGTCTGGTTGGACCTCCATAGCCCATGGTTGCTTGAGGATGATGATGATGTTCAAGTTGACTAGTTAGATAACCTTATATTTGGTAACACTTGACATTGTTTACAGTAAGTTGCTTTCATTAGAAATTTTTTTTTTTTCGAGGTTTTTATTTGAAAATTTTCAAAGTGGATTTTACTCAAATGAGAAGCATAGAATTTCATTTTAAATAAATTTTTTTTTTTGAAATAGCAAACTGTTAATATGTGGACATTTATAAAATACAAATACGTTTTAATACGTTATAAGGGAATATTTTCGGGTTTTTTTTCTTCTGGAAATCCTCAAATATATTTGGATATTCACTGCTATTTTTGGGGGAAATGGGGCATCCATCTCCAACCTGATTGGGTCTTCAAAGTCGTTATTGAATGTTATATAACTTTTCAAATATGACTCCTGTCTTTATCGTAAACATTTGAAAAGAAATAGCAATATTAGTATGCCAACAAAAGTCGCTGATAAATAGCCATTCGGAAACTTGTGATAGTTTCACACACCTGCAAAGTAAATCAATATGAGACATGTGGTTGTCAGTTTCTGTTCAGTAGATATTTTTGGTTGAGAATTAATCCAGGGTATAAATTATATTGAATATTTTAGAATGTCTTGCAAAATGTATCTCGTAACTGATTTTATTTTTCACACATTCTTTGAAACAATCACAAGAATCAAATTGCATAACTGGGCAAATCGAAAAACTCAATGCAGTTTGCGAAATTTAACGGTTTACATTTGTTTTGGCATAAAAAAAACTTCATTCAAAAATAACTCCCACTGATTTACGATGCAGAGCCGGAAGAAATATATGCTCGGCAGCTGAAGACTGAGGTACGTGTATCTGAGAAATACATCGACCGTCTGCACGAACCGATGACTCCAACCCCCATGATCGGCCAAATGCCAAAGTTTGCACAACGGAGAGTAGGAGAAATGCTTAATATATAGCAGTCAAAAAAGAAGAGAAGCACGAGACTTTGCACGTGTGGTAATATCAGCCACATACTACCAAAAATAGCAACTTACCTATCATCACCCTTGAGATTTGTGGTTTGCATTGGTACAATAGGCATGTGCTTGATGCAGACATGCGCCCTGCGGTGGATTCTCAAAGACCAATCAACGGCAACTATGCGACAGTGTACATGCAAACTCGAACATCAAGGCCGCTCCCAAAAAACATACTGAAAGCAGTCTTTATTATGATCGGAATATTACAGTTTACAAGTTGAAGTTAGTACTTTTTTTAACTTCAGCCTTTACATAAAGTGCTATTTACTGAAAAAATAATTTATTCAGAAAATTGAAACTGCCTAATTTAAATAAATCGTGCTTTACTTCAAAGTAACGATTACTTAAAATTGTATACCTGTGCGATTTCCTAAGGAGAGTTATCCAGCCACATCAGTTGTGGATCTATGGGGAGCGGCTACACCCATCAGACAATTTAGCACCACCAGCAAATTAGAAAAAAAATTACAATCTGCCTTGTGAAAATAACTCTTTATGAAAATGATATCCATCATATGCAATCTCAATGCTGGTATATTCCCTCCAACGAACTAGTTGATCCCTTAACTTTTGATATTTGACTCAGTGGCTTCTATCGATTAATCATGAAGTTACAATACAAAAGTCAACTCTTTCTTTAAACAAAAACGAATCTATTAATTTCACCAATGCCTAAACATATTTTTACTAGACGATTTACCTTGTGTTGCTTGGGTAATTAATTACTCTAAAACGGGGATTTTCAAACTAAAAAAAAATTCCCCGACAAGCAGCTCCTTGCCACATAGGCCTGACAGGAGTCTGTCAGTTTAATACGCCATAGAGAAGAATCTGTGAGGAAGAGACAACATAAACATCGATCCTTCAACGGACTCCAACCCAGGTCCTTTTGATCAGTAGACAAGCAATCTAACTACTCGGTTCAAGTTATCGATGGGGCAAAACTTTTGGAAAGGCCAAATCACATTAAATTTGAACTTTGAATTTTCGCAATGCAAGTGAAAGAATAAAAGTTTATGTTTTTAAGCACATCATATTATAAAAAAATTAAATGGATAACTCGATTTAACGAATGTTGAAGGCAACAAAAAATTATCTTTAGGAATGTTGAAAGCCATGTCATTTTTATTTCGTGGGTCTATTCACTAATTATTGTGAACAACTGAAATAATCTAATTATGTTAGGTAACAAATACAACAAGATGTATGAATACTAAAAAATTCACTGAAAGGAAAGATTTTGGACTTAAATGATCTGCAGATAAGAAAATTTCTGATTTAGATTATGCTGATGATTTAGCCCTTTTGGCAAATGATGTTGATGAGATGAACTCTTTCATTCGAGCTGTTGATGAGACTGGTAGTAGAGTAGGTTTGGTTATAAACAGAGAGAAAACTAAAATGATGAAAATTGGTCAGGCAGGCTGTGATTCAGTTAATCTGAATGGTTGTAGCTTTGAGCAGGTGTCACAGTTTAATTATCTTGGGAGCTATGTAACAGATACTGGTGATGTGCGGCATGAGATTAACAGACGAATAGGGATTGCTGCCGGGACTTTTAAGAATCTACGGAGATTGTGGAGAAATAAGCGTATACATCTAAAGACCAAAATTAAGACTGTATAATAGTTTGGTTCTTTCTAGGGTTAGTTATGGTAGTGAAACTTGGATACTTTGTAAACAAGATAACAGGAAACTAGATGCTTTTGATTCTAGAAGCTTACGCAGTATCTTGGGCATTAGGTGGTTCAACTTTGTAACTAATGATGAGGTTAGGCAAAGGAGTCGGCAACCTCCTTTGAGCAGCATATTGTGCAGAGAGAGAGAAAGACTCCTCTGGTTTGGCCATATTGCCCGTATGGATAATTATAGATTGGCGAATAAGGTTATTAACAGTGTGCCTAAAGGCCTCAGAAAGAGGGGGAGACCTATGATAAGGTGGGCAGACAATGTCAAACAGGATCTCGTTAAAATTGGTGTGCAGTGGCCGGGTGCAGCAGATGTAGCTCAGGACAGATATGCTTGGAGAATTAAACTGCACGGTCTGGTTGGACCTCCGTAACCCATGGCTACTTGAGAATGATGATGATGAAACTTTATTTCACATTTAGTATATATGCATTCCCATTCTGGATTTTTCAGGTCTAAGGGGCCTCGAAAATAGTTATTCTTTTCCTATGGGACCCCAATAAAAAAAATTTCCATCACCCCATTCTAAAATATATAGTAGATGACACTCCCCATGTTGCTAGTTTTCATTAGTCAATACAACTAGTTAGTATCGACCCCGTAAACTTTCCCTCAGCTTCTTTTTTTTTTTTTTTTTTTTTTTTGGGGGGGGGGGGAATTATGGAACATAATCTCTATTAGTCCCCATGACAAAACTTTCGATGGAGATATCTCAAGGTTCAAGGTGTTGTAAGTTTTGGTGAAATTAGCCTTCAATAAGGGGCTCCCTACACCAGTCACAAGAGAAGGGTGAGATAGCGGATGAAGAAACTGCCTCTCATCTATCTCTCGAAGCTAATAAGATGAAGTCGGAAGGGCGTTCGCTGCAGCTTTACATTGTGATTACCAAGAAGGGAGGTGATGGAGTAGTCGGTGGTTCCGATAGCATGAAGCTCCCGGAACAAAGCTTCTTTCGGCATTATAACGCGAGCAGTTGATCAGAACGTGGGATACAGTTGCGGGTGTGCTGCAAGTGGCACAGTTTAGACTGTTAGTTCTGTCGAGAGTATGAAGCGTAGAGTTGCTGTAGATGATACCAACTCGGAGACGATGAAAGAGGGTCTCCTCAGATCTGCGATTATCGAGGATAGGAGCAGTGAGAAAAAGATCAACCAGGTACCTGAATGAGGAACAGCTTCTGTCCTTCTACCACTGGGCAAGACGATACTGGCTCCTCAGTTGTGACAGAATTCTTGCAGTCGCTGAGAGAGGGATAATTAGTTACACACACCTGACTCTCCAGCGCCTCCTTCCCAGTGTGATCAGCGAACTCATTGCCAGGTATCCCTACATGGGAAGGGATTCACTGGAAATGAACCGTGATTCCAGCAGAAGTGACCTTGGAGCAAGTCTCCATGATCTTCTGGATGAGGAAGGGGTTGCAATTCTTGCTGTCTCGCTTCTGGAGAGCTTCCAAGGCTGACTTCGAGTCACAGAGGATGACAAAGTTGCCACTCTCGAGGCAGAGGATGAAGAGTGGGCAATGAATGCTTAGCAATAGTATATGCACTTGTGAATTATCATCGACTAGTTTTTATATTGGTCAATTTATACTATATATCTTCCCCACGTTGTCGTTCATGGCGCCATCTACGAGTAGGAATGGCAATGGAATCAGTCACGCTAAAGTGTTACTAAAGCAGGAATCAGTGAAGAGTATATACAGATACCTGTAGACAGAATTAGAGAAATAATCTGGCACGAAAAATTAGTTTCGCCGTGAGTGGGAATCGAATCAGGGTCTGAAAACCACATGTTTCGAACTATGATGTCATTCTTTGGGTGGAAATTTCAAACCAAGTCCTGTACCAAAGTTCGAAAGTCTTGCTTGCTGTCTTTGGCAATTAGTTTTAATTTTTCATATTCTGGATTTTTCCCTTTTAAAGTTCTTTATGCTTTCAGCATTCGTTTATTTTCAATTAAGATTTTTTTTTAAATAAACATTTTGATTTTGTAATTCATTAATACGGAGATTCATTAATTTAACACACACTGTTTACATCTAGTTGTAGGAAACCTCATAAAACAGCTAAATGCTTTCCTGTAATTTACTAAACTTGACATAAGTTGGTGCATTTATGCCTTATCTGTTATTTTTCTTCACTTCAACTGATTATGCAGAGAGTTGGGTGGGATGTTTATCCTCTGAGCGGCATATTTTTGCACACAATAGACCAGGGATGGCGAACCTTTTGGAGTTCTCGCGCCATAATTAAAATTAGAACATATTCTAGTTCGCATTACAAATTTTTAAAACACCATTTATTCGAAGTAAGATCAATATATTTATCAAATGACAAATAATGCTAAACTTAGATTCCGCTATTATACAATGGAACAAAATAGAAATTTATTACAACCAAAATCATTCAAACAAAAGTAAACTCACACTCAACTTTCCACTCATTATGTTCGGCGCATTACTGAGACCATACTACCGTGATCAGAATTAAGTGAGTTTTCATTGGTTGAGAGAATAGTTCAGTATATCAATTAACTGTTGATATATTTAGAGCGTATATTTTGCAATGTGTAATCAGTTATTTGAGATCTTTGCAAAGTATCGATAGCGTGATATCTTCCTTAACTGTAATATTATTAGAATTTACTATTGTTATTAATTCAAATTAAAATTTTCCCTTTGTTGTCTGTTTGTCCATCTGTATACATTCAGCAGTTTTGCTTTTAGAGATATATGTTAAAAATATTTTGGCTCAGATAGTCATCATTATCCTCAAGCAGCAATGGGCTACGGAGGTCCAACCAGACCGTGCAGTTTAATTTTCCAAGCATATCTGTCCTGAGCTACATCTTCTGCACCCGTCCACTGCACACCAATTTTAACAAGATCCTGTTTGACATTGTCTGCCCACCTTATCCTAGGTCTCCCCCTCCTTTTCAGACCTCTAGACACACTGTTCAGAACCCTATTCACCAATCTATAATTATCCATATGGGCAATATGGCCAAACCAGCGGAGTCTCTCTCTGCACAATATGCTGCTTAAAGGAGGTTGCTGACTCCTTTGCCTAACCTCATCATTAGTTACAAAGTTGAACCACCTAATGCCCAAGATACTGCGTAGCATCTAGAATCAAAAGCATCTAGTTTCCTGTTATCTTGTTTACAAAGCATCCAAGTTTCACTACCATCACTAACCCTAGAAAGAACCAAACTATTATACAGTCTTAATTCTGGTCTTTAGATGTATATGCCTATTTCTCCACACTCTCCATAGATTCTTAAAAGTCCAGGCAGCAATCACTATTCGTCTGTTAATCTCATGACGCACATCACCAGTATCTGTTACATAGCTCCCAAGATAATCAAACTGTGACACCTGCTCAAGATTGCAACCATTCAGATTAACTGAATCACAATCTGCCTGACAAATTTTCATCATTTTAGTTTTCTCTCTGTTTATAACCAAACCTACTCTACTACCAGTCTCATCAACAGCTCGAATGAAAGAGTTCATCTCATCAACATTTGCCAAAAGGGCTAAATCATCAGCATAATCTAAATTAGAAATTTTCGTATCTCCAGCCCATTGCAGGCCAAAATCTTTCCCTTGAAGTGAATTTCGCATTGCATAATCAATAACCAAACTAAAGAGAAAAGGAGACAAAATGCACCCTTGCCGAACACCAGAAGTAATGCTAAACCAATTGCTGCAAGACTTACCAACTCTCACACACGACTCAGTGTTATTATAGAGAGCTTTCATTATGTTAACTAACTTGTCTGGTATACCATATGATCTCACAATCAACCACAAATTATGACGATCAACAGAGTCGAAAGCCTTTTTGAAATCAACAAAGCTAGCAATCAAAGGTTTCTGAAACACTAAACATTTCTCAAGAATCTGCCTAAGTGAAAATATCTGATCCACACATCCCCTACCACTTCTGAATTCACATTGCTCATCACGCAATTGACTGTTCATCAGATTCTTAATTCTATTAAGCACAATCATAGAAAGAACTTTACCTGGAACAGAGAGTAGGCTGATACCCCTATAGTTATCACAAGAACTACGATCACCTTTTTTGAAAATAGGGATAATAGTAGCTCTGGTAAAATCTTTAGGAACCATGCCTTTATCATAAAAGATATTCAAAATTTCAGTCATCCAAGCGGTAATCAAAACATTCCGAGCTCTAAGCATTTCTGTAGTAATTTCATCTACCCCTGGGGATTTATGAAGTTTAAGTTTAGAAACAGCCAAAATAACTTCAGATTGTGTTATAGGGCCAACATTAAAGCTGCCAATGCATCTATCATCATTACAAACAATGGGAGTAGAACTAACCACATTGTTTAGAACATCACTGAAATGCTCAGCCCCCTAGCCATGACAGAATCCTCACCTTCTGTAACCTTACCTTGTTTATCCTGTAATCCTTGTATGCCTGTCCGTTTTCTACCACATAAAACATTAACTACCTGGTACAGCTCTCTGCTGTTGTGCTGCCTAACTGCTTTCTCAGCCAAGTCATCAAGCCAAAGATTCTTATGAGCAGCTAACTGATCCTTTACACATTTATTAAGCTCTTTGTAATGCTTTCCATTAGGACTAGTGGGGTATTGATTAACGGCATTCCTGCAGTTCTTTCTTTCTGAAATAAGCTCAAATTTCAAAATAAGCTCAATTTTCAAATAATAATTTTGACTTATCACTCAAATAATTCTGTCTCCTCTGCTCCTTTTTCCCTAAAAGAGTACTGTTAGTTTCCAAAAAAGCCTGTTTAAAATGATCCCATTCTTCCTCAACTTCAGTAGTAAGCAAACCATGACTGTCATAATGACTAAGTAACCTAACATGGTAAGCTTTAGCTATAACTGGGTCTTTCAGAGCTTCGGTATTAAAGGTAAATTTTTTAAATTTAGCACAACACTTTTTAAGTTTAAGTTGCAAAACACTTTTAACAAGGTAATGGTCAGTCCAATTTCAGCTCCCCTATATGCCCTGGTATTTCTAACAGAACTAGCCCATTTGCTGTTAATTAATATGTAATCAATCATATTCTTATGCAGCCCATCAGGTGAAACCCATGTGTACTTATGTATGTCGCGGTGTTTGTAATAAGTGTTAGTTATTCTGAATCCATTGAGTTTACTTACCTGTAGGAGACGTTGCCCATTGCAGCTACCAATACCGAAAGGGCCAAGCACCCCTCCCCAAAGGTCAGAGTCAGTACCAACTTTGGCATTGAAGTCACCAAGAACAAGGGTAATATCTCCTTTCTTGACAGAATTCAAAATATCCTGAAGTTGTCCGTAAAACCTATCCTTCTCATCCTCATCGGCATCCTCAGTGGGGGCATAACAGCAAATAACATTCGTCTTTAATGCTTGTCTGAAATTTTGCTGTAAGAAACCTTTCATTAATGCACTCATATCCAAGAAGAGCATCACTAGCATGTGTGCTGAGCAGCAAACCCACGCCTTGGTGATGCTTTCCATCCTCCCTCCCTGTAAAGAGAAATTTAAAGTTATTTTTAAGTATCTCACCTTTACCTGTCCATCTGGTCTCTTTAAAGCCTAGAATATCTAGGTTATAGCGCTGGAATTTCTGCATGAAGACATCAAGAGAATAATCTCTATGTAACGTCCTCACGTTCCACGTTCCTGCAGAAAGAAAATGATTAGTAGGATTTTTAAAGACATTAGGTTTATTGAGATTGGTAGGGCCAACAATATCAAACAGCCCCCTGATCGCAGGCATGGGGCACAGACCTGTTCCTCCTCTGCTAAAGGCTGAAGTCACCGATGCTGGTAGGAACTTCAGGCACCACCTTTTCAAGTGAACTTTTTCAAGAGCCATATGGCCTGCCTGAGACACATTACTCCAGTTTAGGCTTGACGATGCCCAACTAGCTAAGTAAGGTTCAGGTACCTGCGATGGCCTCTGATTAGGATTATCCACCAGCTGATATAAGGTATCCCATGCCTCTGTTCACTTAGGGCTTGCAACCCAGAAGGAAATAGAAAACACAGCGGCAGATTCTCCCTCAACAGAGGCCCAACCAGTGCAGCAAGTCCAGGATCCATAATCAAGCTCAAATCCATAAACAAGTCCAGTCTGCACTTGGTAGTAGAACTAACTACCAATTCACAGGGTTCTGGTGCTGACCAGAACCCTGTGAACTGTCCATTTCACAGGGTTCTGGTCAGCACCAGAACCCTGTGAAGTTGACCACTCCTCAGAAGGTTTGAAAAAGAAGAAAAAAGTGGCCATAGATGACCAGATCAGTAGGCCATACTGAACTGGTAGCCCTCACCTTCCGTTCCCTTCCAAAATAGAATATCTCTTTTGAAAGGTACTAACAACCTGCACCATGAGAAGGCGGGGTCGGACATTAGGTGCTAGACCTCGACGGTTCTGTGCATCATCACTAGGGATTGGTACACAGCTCTCTTTCCAGTTTACGCCTAGCTATCATTTACAGGCCTGTGTGTATTTAGTATTGGGAAAACCCTACTCAAGTCGTATTCTCAGAACACAACCTGCCTGACCAATTTTATTCACTTTAGTTTTTCTCTCTGTTTATAACTAAATCTACTCAACTACAAAGTGTCATCAACAGCTCGAATAAAAGAGTTTATCTCATCAACATCATTTGCTAAAAGGGCTAAATCATCAGTATAAACTAAATCAGACATTTTCGTATCTCTAAACCATTTAATGCCAAAATCTTTCCCTTGAAGTGATTTTCGCATAACATAAACAATAACCAAAGAGAAAAGGAGACAAAATGCACCCTTGTCGAATACCAGGAGCAATGCTAAACCAATTTCTACAAGCCTTACCAATTCTAACACACGACTCAGTGTTATTATAGAGTTTTCATTACATTAACTAACTTGTCTGCTATGCAATACGATCTCACAATCAACCACAAATTATCACGATCAACAGAGTCGAAAGCCATTTTGAAATCAACAAAAGTAGCAACCAAAAGTTTCTGAAACTCTAAACATTTCTCAAGAATCTGCCTAAATAAAAATATCTGATCCACATATCCCCTACCACTTCTGAATCCACATTGCTCATCATGCCTGTCAACCATCCTTAATTCTATTAAGCACAATCATGCAAAGAAATTTCCCTGGAGCAGAGAGTAGGCTGATACCCCTATAGTCATCACAAGAACTGCGATCACCGTTTTTAAAAATAGGGATAATAATAGCTCTGGTAAATTCCTTAGGAATCATACCTTTATCATAAAAGATATTCAAAATTTCAGTCATCCATGTGGTAACCGCAACATTCCCAGCTTTAAGCATTTCTGTAGTAATTTCACCTACCCCTGGGGATTTATGTAGTTTGTTTAGGAATAGTCAAAATAACTTCATATTGTGTTATAGGGCCAACACTAAATTCAGTAATGCATCTATCATCATTACAAATAATGGGAGTAAAACTAACCGCATTGTTTAGAACATCAGAGAAATGCTCAGCCCACTTAGCCATGGCAGAATCCTCACCTTCTATAACCTTACTTTGCTTATCCTTCAATCCCTGCATACTTCGTTTCTTCTAACGTAGAACATTGACTATCTGGTGAAGCTCTATGCTGTTACATTATCTAGCTGCTTCCTCAGCTTTGTCAGCCAAGTCATAAAGTCAAAGATTCCTATCAGGTGCTAAATGACCCTTTATATGTTTATTAAGCACTTTGTAACAGTATTAGGACTAATAAGGAATTAAGAACATTTCTTTCTTTCCAAAATAAGCTCCAGTTCCTTATCACTCAAATAATTTTGCCTCCTCTACCCTTTTTTACCGAAAAGAGAACTGTTAGTTTCAAGAAAAGCCTGTTTAAAATGGTCGCATTCCTTCTCAACTTTAGTAACTTAATGACTAGGTAAACTATCATGGTAAGTATTAAGCTATAACTGGGACTCTCAGAGCTTAAATGTTAAAGGTATTTTTTTTACCTTAACACTTTTTAAATTGCAAGACTCTTAACAAGATAATGGTCACATCGAATTTCAGCTCCCCTATATGACAGAACTAGCTCATTTGTTGTTAATTAATATATAATAAATCATATTCTTAGGCAGCCATCTGGTGAAACCCACGTGTCAGTGTATCGATTGGCGTGACTTTGATGTTGATGAATAATTGTTTCACAGTGTGAAAACAATTATTCATCAACATTTAAAGTTCTGAAAGATCTGTGCCAAATGGGTACCGCAGAAACTTAGAATAAGAAAAAAATAAGGCTAGAGTCGACTTGTGCAAGGTTATGATAAATGTTATGTATGGTCGCTATGTTTGTAATAAGTGTTATTCTCAAACCGTTGTTTACTTACCTGTAGGAGATGCTGCCATTGCAACTACCAATACCAAAAGGGCTTAATACTCTTTCCCAGGTCAGAGTCAGTACCAACTTTGGCATCGAAGTCACCAAAAGCAAGGGAAATATCTCCTTTCTTGACAGAATTCAAAATATCCTGATGTTGTCTGTATACCCTATCCTTCTCATCCTCATTCACAGTAGGAGAATAACAACAGATAATATTCAAGTCTGTAATGCTTGTCTGAAATTTAGGTGTGAGAAACCTTTCATGAATGCACTGATATCCTAGAAGAGCATCACTAACGTGTCTGTTGAGAAGCAAACCTACTCCTTGGAGATGCTTTTTCTCTTTACAGTGAGCGAAAATAAGATTATTTTTAAGAATCTGACCTTTATCTGTCACTCTTGCAAGCCAAGAATATCTAAGTTATAACGGTAATTCTACCGTCTTGTGTGACATCAGAAGAATAATATCTGTACAAAGTCCTCATATTCCACCTATCTGTGGAGAGAGAATGGTTAGCGGAATATTTAAAGAAACTAAGTTTATTGAGACAGGAAATGCTGACAATATCAAACAGCCCTCTAATCGCAGGCATAATGGAAAGACCTGTTCCCTCACTAATAAGGCTGAAGCAATCTACACTAGACTTCCTCCAATGCAGGTTTTATGATGCCCATAGAAGCGTTTAGGTACCTGCAATGGGCTGTCATCAGGATTATCCACCTGCTGATAAAATGTATCCTGTGAATCTATGCACTTGGGCTGCCAACCCATAAACAAACAGAAAACACATCAGAAGATATTTTCCTCCACAGAAGCCCACCAGTGAGAAAATTCAGGATCCATAATCGGACTCAGAGCCTTATTTCAATCTGGTAGGTTTATGTGGTCAGTGCCAGGACCCTGTGTGGTTGACCACTCCTCAGCAGGAAAGAAAAAAAAAGCTGCAATAGTCTAGATCAGTAGGCCACATTTATCTGGCAGTCCTCCACTTACATTCCCTTCCACAAGAGAATATATCTTTTGAAAGGTACTAACGGTCTGCACCACAAGAAAGTGGGGTCAGAATTTAGGCGCTAGGCCTGGCCGGTTCTGTACGTCATCACAGGGGATTGGTGCATAATTTTCCTTCCAGTGGCTACCTAGCTAGCATTTACAACCTTGACATTCTCGACATCACAAGCTCTCATTTGGTGCATAATATATTATTTTTCAGCCCTCGGGTTGCAAAGATATAGAGGAACAATTGTTTTCATAGTTCTCCTTTTTTAGAAGGAAAAAAGCATGGTTTTTTTTTTTATATCCTATGACACGCCTTCTCGTGGTGCAGACCGTTAGTAACTTTCAAAAGAGATATTCTCTTGTGGAAGTGGACGGAAGGGGAGGGCTGCCAGATTAGTGTGGCCTACTGATCTGGACAACTATGGCTACTTTTCTTTTTTTTCTACCCTGCTGAGGAGTGGTCAACCACACAGGGTTCTGGTGCTGACCATATAAACCCACTGGACTGGACAGATATATGGCTCTGAGCTTGATTATGGATCCTGATTTTGCTGCACTGGTGGGCTTATGTGGAGGGAAAATCTTCCGCTGTGTTTTCTGTTTGTTTGTGAGTTGACAGCCCCAAGTGAATAGATTCACAGGATATGTTTATCAGCTGGTGGATAATCCTGAGCAGAGGTCATCGCAGGCACCTGAACAGTTTGCTTCTATTGGCATCGTCAGATTCTACATTGGTTCTTCCAGTGTAGATGTCTTCAGCCTTTAGTGGTGGGGGAACGGGTCTTTGCCCCATGTCTGCGATTAGGGGGCTGTTTGATATTGTCGGCATTCCTTCTCTCAATAAACATAGTTTCTTTAAACATCCTACTAACCATTTTCTCTCCATAGGTAGTTGGAATGTGAGGACTCTGCACAGAGATTTTTCTCTCGATGTCCTCACACAAGAATTCCACTATTATAATTTAGATATTCTCGGCTTGCAAGAGACCAGATGGACAGATAAAGGTCAGATTCTTAAAAATAATCTTAAATTTCTCTTTTCAGGGACGGAAGACAATAAACATCACCAAGGTATGGATCTGCTTCTCAGCAGACACCCTAGTGATGCTCATCTGGGATAAGAGTGCATTAATGAAAGGTTTCTTACAGCAAAATTTCAGACTGGCATTAAAAAGACTTGAATGTTATCTGTTGTTATGCCCCCACTGAGGATGAGAAGGACAGGTTTTATGGACAACGTCAGGATATTTTGAATTCTGTCAAGAAAGGAGATATTACCCTTGTTCTTGGTGACTTCAATGCCAAAGTTGGTACTTACTCTGATCTTTGGGGAGGAGTAATAGGCCTTTTTGGTATTGGTGGCTGCAATGGCAATGGAACGTCTCCTACAGGTAAGTAAACTCAATGGTTTCAGAATAACTAACACTTATTACAAACACCGCGACATACATAGGTGCACATGGGTTTCACCTGATGGGCTGCATAGGAATATGATTGATTACATATAAATTAACAGCAAATGGGCTAGTTCTGTTAGGAATACCAGGTCATATAAGGGAGCTGAAATTGGATCTGACCATTACCCTGTTAAAAGTGTCTTGCAACTTTAACTTAAAAAGTGTTATGCTAAATTTAAAAAATTTACCTTTAATTCTGAAGCTCTGAAAGACCCAGTTATAGCTAAAGCTTACCATGATAGGTTACTTAGTCATTATGACAGTCATGGTATGCTTACTACTGAAGTTGAGGAAGAATGGGACCATTTTAAACAGGCTGTTTTGGAAAAAAACAGTACTCTTTTAGGAAAAAAGGAGCAGAGGAGGAAGAATTATTTGAGTGATAAGGCACTTGAGCTTATTTCAGAAAGAAAGAACTGCAGTAATATCCTTAACTACTAGTCCTAATAGAACTACTAGTCCTAATAGAACTACTAGTCCTAATAGAAAGCAATCAATACTCTACTAGTCCTTACAGAGAGCTTAATAAACGTGTAAAGGATCAATTAGCTGCTGATGAGAATCTTTGACTTGGCTGACAAAACTGAGGAAGCAGTTAGCATAACAGCAAAGAGCTGTACCAGATAGTTAATGTTTTGAGTGGTAGAAAACGGACAGATATATAGGGATTGAAGGATAAACAAGGTAAGGTTATAGAAGGTGAGGATTCTGTCATGGCTAGGTGGGCTGAGCATTTCAGTGATATTCTATACAATGCGGTTAGTTCTACTCCCATTGTTTGCAATGATGATAGATGCATTGGTGGCTTTAATGTTGGCCCTATAACACAATCTGAAGTTATTTTGGTGTTTCTAAACTTAAACTTCATAAATCCCCAGATGTAGATGAAATTACTATGGAAATGCTTAGAGTTGGGAATGTTTCGGTTACCACTTGGATGACTGAAAGTTTGAATATCTTTTATAATAAGGGCATGGTTCCTAAGGATTTTACCAGAGCTATTATTATCCGTTTCCCAAAAAGGTGATTCTTGCGATAACTACAGGGGTATCAGCCTACTCTCTGTTCCAGGGAAAGTTCTTTCCATGATTGTGCTTAATAGAATTAAGAATCTGGTTGACAGTCAATTGCGTGATGAGCAATGTGGATTCAGAAGTGGTAGGGGATGTGTGGATCAGATATTTTCACTTAGGCAGATTCTTGAGAAATGTTTAGAGTTTCAGAAACCTTTGGTTGCTAGCTTTGCTGATTTCAAAAAGGCTTTCGACTCTGTTGATCGTCATAATTTGTGGTTGATTGTGAGATCATATGGTATACCAGACAAGTTAGTTAACATTATGAAAGCTCTCTATAATAACACTGAGTCGTGTGTGAGAGTTGGTAAGGCTTGTAGCAATTGGTTTAGCATTACTTCTGGTGTTCGACAAGGGTGCATTTTGTCTCCTTTTCTCTTTAGCTTGGTTATTGATTATGTTATGCGAAATTCACTTCTAGGGAAAGATTTTGGCCTTCAATGGGCTGGAGATACGAAAATTTCTGATTTAGATTATGCTGATGATTTAGCCCTTTTGGCAAATGATGTTGATCAGATGAACTCTTTCATTCGAGCTGTTGATGAGACTGGTAGTAGAGTAGGTTTGGTTATAAACAGAGAGAAAACTAAAGTGATGAAAATTGGTCAGGCAGGCTGTGATTCAGTTAATCTGAATGGTTGCAGTCTTGAGCAGGTGTCACAGTTTAATTATCTTGGGAGCTATGTAACAGATGCTGGTGATGTGCGGCATGAGATTAACAGATGGATAGGGATTGCTGCCGGGACTTTTAAGAATCTATGGAGAGTGGAGAAATAGGTGTATACACCTAAAGACTAAAATTAGATTTTATAATAGTTTGGTTATTGCTAGGGTTAGTTATGGTAGTGAAACTTGGATACTTTGTAAACAAGATAACAGGAAACTAGATGCTTTTGATTCTAGATGCTTACGCAATATCTTGGGTATTAGGTGGTTTAACTTTGTAACTAATGATGAGGTTAGGCAAAGGAGTCTGCAACCTCCTTTAAGCAGCATATTGTGCAGAGAGAGACTCCGCTGGTTTGACCATGTTGCCCGTATGAATAATTATAGATTGGCGAATAGGGTTATGAACAGTGTGTCTAAAGGCCTCAGAAAGAAGGGGAGACCTAGGATGCGGTGGGCAGACAATGTCAAACAGGACCTTGTTAGAATTGGTGTGCAGTGGCCAGATGCAGTAGATGTAGCTCAGGATAGACTTGCTTGGAGAACTAAATTGCATGGTCTGGTTGGACCTCCGTAGCCCATGGCTGCTTGAGGATGATGATGATGATGATGACACTATCTGTGTCACAAGCTTTCATTTAACATATTGCTTGTTACTTTCACATTCACTTTCTGGAGATATAGCAAAACAATCCTTTTCATATTTCCCCTTTTTTATGGGGTGAAGAACAGGCATGTATCCAGGACTTAGTTTCAGGGGAAGGTAAATCTTAGAATGACACTCGAATAGAATTTCCCAAGTACTAAAAACATTCCACCAGATAGGAAAGGTTTAAATATTCTACACGAAATAAAATTTTACATGGAGGGTGTTCAAAACATTCTTAAGATGCGTCTGTAGATTTGCACTTGTTACTCCCAAGTTAATAAGCTACAATTTTTATGAAAATGCTGTTCAAGAACTTATTAAAGGGAAAACCCACACATCTTTGTTTGTTGGTTTGTTTTACCTCTGAGCGGCACTTTTTTGCACACCATGGGCTAAATGGCCAGGTCACATGGACCCCGAAGGCTCAGAGAAGGTTGGGGGAGGGGACCCACTGGAACAGCTGTTGGGAGACAGATGGTAGCCTCCCATCAAGGCCATCCAGCGTGTTCTTTAACGTGCACAGGGTATGGCTCTCCCACACATGGGGCCACGGCTTAAAGTCCCATCCGACGGACGGCGGCCTTTCCAAGCCCATCGTTGTCCCCTACTGACCGTGGGCAGGGCGGGGAATTTTGCGGAGATAACTCTCAACGCTGACCCAGCTGGGACTCGAACCTGGGAACTACAGATTACGAGTCTGGCGCGCTACCGATTGAGCCACCCCCGCCCCACCCACACATCACCATTGGGTAATAAGTTTAGATGTCAGTGTATTGATTGACAGTGTGGAAGCAATTATTCATCAACATTTAAAGTTCTGAAAGATTTGTGCGAAATGGGTACTGCACAAATTGACAGAGCAAAAAAGGGCTAGGGTTGACACGTGCAAGGAGATGCTGGCAATTTTTGAACCTAGTGGGCCCAAACGGTTAACAGACATTGTCACAGGCAATGAGATATGGATTTATTACAAATCCAAGAAAGATCAGCGTTTGGGTTGTGAAAGATGAACCATGTTCACATATCCTTCGATAAGACTTGCTCAAGGAAGAGGATGTTCCAAATTTTTTTCAATTCCCAAGGAGTGGTAGCCGTTGACACCTTACTGAAATAATGACTAAAAATGGCCAATACTACACCAACATTGTTGTGCCCAAAATGGTTAAGGAGATGAAGGAGCAGCATCCAATAACCAGTATGTCAAGGGTTCTCCTCCTTTATAACAAAAAAAATCAAATAGCTACCCCCATTCTGTATATTCACCTGATCTTGCACCAAGTGATTTTTGGTTGTTTCCAAAAATTAAAAAGGAACTTGCTGGAAAGCCTTTTTCTAGGATGCAAGACCTAGAAAAACTTGTAAAATGCATTCATTCAGAGTTGCAGAGTGTTCCACAACAGGAGTACTACCAATAGTTCCAGAATTGACATAGACACCTGCAACTTTGCATAGATCCTGAAGGGCAGTAAAAGTTATGTTGAGGTAAGTGCAATGGTTTTTGTTCTGCAGATGTATTTCAAGAACTTTTTGAACGCATCTTGTAGTTGTTTTTTAAATCTATTTTTAGTGCAGGACATATACTATGGAAGTAAAATAAAATTATCCAACGTTTTTAATTTCAAAGAAGGTAGGAGAGTTTGTTTTTCATATAAGACAACCTTTATTGTTTTTTGGTGAGGGAGAGAAAAGGTTGAACCCTTCGTGAAGCATGGGGGGGAGTTCAATTTTTTATAGATGGCACTCCATGAGTCACAAGCTTTCGTTTTACATATATATCATTAAGTTTGTCGGTCGCATTTGAAAGATATGGTAGAATATCTGTTTTGACAAATTAGCAAACTGACAAACCGATTGATGTTCGGTTTTGGCTTTTAGGAGGGACAGGTATTTCAACTCACTTAGGATAGCATAAACTTTTAATTAAACTTTAAGATAGCTTGAATCTAACTGTTTTTAGAACTTCTTCATCGCTTAGCTTTGGGAGAAAACAATGTCGGATGCAGAACTGCAAGGAAACTATAAAAAATTTTTGAAAAAAACTGAATTTATTGAAGTAATGAAATGCACTGTGCAACATGGAAAATGTCATACCATGAAGGAATGCATAAAATGAGACAAAACTTACCACACATGTAGAGAAATAGGTGGGAAGGGTTGCGTTGTTTTACCTCTGAGCAGCACTTTTTGCACACCATGGGCTAAATGGCCAGGTCACAAGAACCTCAAAGGCTCAGAGAAGGTTGGGGGAGGGGACCCACTGGAACAGCTGTTGGGAGACAGATGGTAGCCTCCCATCAAGGCCATCCAGCATGTTCTTTAACGTGCACAGGGTATGGCTCTCCCATACCCGGGGCTATGGCTTAACGTCCCATCCGGCGGACGGCGGCCTTTCCCAGCTCATCGGTGTCCCCTACTGACCATGGGCAGGGTGGGGAGTTTTGTGGAGATAAATCTCAATGCTGACCCATCTGGGACTCGAACCTGGGAACTACAGTGCCTAGCGTGCTACCGACTGAGCCACCCCTGCCCCAAATAGGTGGAAAAAAAGTGATTTAATTTCTGAGCGCGATTACATGAATGTGATGGGCGAGGACATAGTATAAATGTGGCCTAAAACAGTACGTTGTATGACTACCATGCTGGGCTTGTACATTTGTCAACACAGCAAACATCAAATGGAAAAATCCCCAGATAGTGTGCTGAGGTATCGCGGACCATGCATTGTTGACTGTGTCTATAATTCATTGATATTGCGAGGGGGTCATGCAGAAGTATGAAATCATCTGTTAATGGCATCCCACATGTTCTCTATTGGGGAGAAGTCTGGGGATCACACTGGCAAAAGGCTGTGCAGGCAGGTGCTATTGTGTTAAAACTGGGCATCAGGGATACCACAAAGATACGTCAACAAAATGGGCTGCAGCCCCTCATCGATGTATTATCATTGTACCCATTATGCACACAAGGGGTAAATGGCTGTTGAAATTGATAGTGCCCCAAACCATGACACCAGGCTGAGGAGCCATATGATGCTTATGGATGGCAGCAAGATCAGCCTGGTGACCACATCATCTCCAGACTCTCAGTCGGCAATCATCAGCGCTGAGACAGAAGCAAGACTCGTCGCTGAATACATGGTTCCATTTGTCTCACCACATGTCTGGTATGGCACCACTGTAACCTTTGCACGATGTGCTGCAGTGAATGGCAGTCATAGCAATGGTTGATGAGAGTGCAAACCTGCCACAGCCAATCTGCAATATGCAGATTGGTGTGTCGACATGAGGATGTTTGTAGGTGCCTGTACACTGCATCAAATGTCTGCTGTGGATTGTGGGGCTTCTACCGCTTGCCATCGAATGCAGCAATCGAGGTGTTTGGATGTCTGCCTATATGTGCCAGTCTCACTATGGTGGCATGTTATCTTCTCCAACTACTCTCACCAAATTTGGTCGACGAGTTCTACTGCAATGCGATGCAGGGACCAACAAGCCATATATAGCCATATGATGAAACCTCTGGTATAGGTGTCTATGATGGTAGAATTCCTGATGATGTCATCCAGGTGTTCTCACTCCTTACGTGCATTTTCACCACTGAGATTACTCCAATGCAGTGGTCACATGCCCAGGTGAGGACAACCACACTTAGCTACGCCAAGCCGTTTTGACCTGTTATCTCTCTCACATATCAGATGAGGAGAATAACATTAAGGAGAAATGGTTTGCAATTTCACTCATTTATACAATAATCTACAGACAAGTGCATGGCAAAGGTGGTGCAAACAGCAGTCCATTCCCCAAGTGCCCACATGCATTTTGACCTGAGATGACAGATATATGATAAAATGGTCAATTTAAGGTCAAAGATGAGACCAAGAAACTTCGTATCCACCACAACTAGAATGATGGCACCCTTGAACCACAGCTCAGGGCCCAGATGAATTTTACACTTGTGGCAAAAGTGTTGATAGTGGTTTTCTGTGGGGAGAATTGAAATCCATTGGCTGTCACCCACACAGATTGTTCAAGTGAATTTGCAGTTGTCATTCACTGACCCTCATGCTGGGCAATGAGCAAAAGATGCTAAAATCATTAATCTAGAGGCATTGCTTATAGTCAAAGGAAGTTATCGAGTTATAGAGTTTATCTGGAATTGAATAGCGTTAACACTCAAGACACAGCCCTTGTGATACCCTGGAGAAAAGGCCATGACAGGGTGTTTCCAACATGGACACTAAAAAGAATGAGAAGATTGAAAGTTGGAAATGAAGATCAGCACCCAACCTCTTAAGCCAAAAGCATTGAGGTCGAAGAACACCTAATCTCAAAGTAGTGTTGTACGCTTCATCAATGCCAAAGAATATTGACACCAGTTTCTCTCTGAGTAAAAAATAATTCCTAATCCCCATTTCAATGCAGATCAGGTGGCCTAGGATGGACTATTACCTGTGAAAGCCATACTGGGTGCTAGAAAGGAAGTTGTGGTGTTCGTAACACCAGATGAGTCTGATATTCAGAATTCTTTCCAACACTTGCACACACATCTTGTCAATGCAATGGGGCAATAATTTGAAGGAATTTTGGGATTCTTTCCTGCCTTGAGGAAGGCCAAGATGATAGCCTTCCAGTGTCCAGAAACTACTCCTAGAGAAAATCACAACTGCAAAGTTGGAGCAACAGATCCTTACTTGGCAGTGAGATGTTGGAGAATGGCATAATGGACATTATCTGGCCCAATGGCAGATGCATGAGAAGACTGCAGAGCAAGGTGCAATTCCTTTGCTGTGAATGGACTGTTGTAAGGCTCCAGGTCATTCCAGTGGAAAGACAGCAGGGAGCATTCAGCCTTGGGGGGGGGGGGATAGGAAGAATAAGAAATGAAGGAAAATGTTTCCCTGAGATCGTTGGCAGTTGTTTGAGGATCAGCAATTGCCAAGGTTTGTCAATGACCTATCCAGAAGATGTTGAAGTCCAGGCTTATGCAGATGATCTGCTAATCATCAAAGGTGGAAAAACAAGGCAGGAACTAGAAGAACTAGAGAAACTAACATTAGACAAATTAAGGACATGGAGTACATTGAAAAAGCTCAAATTTAGCTCAAATAAAAGTCAAGCCATGATTATAGCCCAGCAAAAGCAAATGATACGGTCACACCCACATTTAAATTGGAAGGATAATCAATAAAACACATAACAGAAGTCGGAATTCTTGGAGTAATCGTAAACAATCAATGAAATTTTTACTGACACTTTCAAACAAAAAGAGGTAAAATATCAGAAGTTATGTACAGCTTACTAAAAGTTGGAAAAGAATTATATGATAAAAGAAGAGATATATTAAAACAAATACACAAGAGAAGTCTAGAAAGAATAAGAGTATACAGCCATGGCATAGGGGGCAATGGAATACATTAATATAAAAAATTATGTAATTGCATTCTTACTGCACAGCGCCAACCAGCATCATACAAGACAGTATTGACGGAAGTGGCCCTAGTTCTAAGGGGATTAATTCCTGCATACCTTAAAACTTTAGAAGAATTCAGCATTTTCAAGATAAGATCGCTAAAAGAAAATACATTCCTTAATGAACAAGTCAATGACAACGAGGTAGCACAATCAGAAGATCAATGGGAAATTCACTCTGCATATAAAACTACAATCCCCTACGACTTGGAATTACCCACAGGTATAGGAACAGAAATATACACTGACAAATAAAAAAAACACCACAGAGCAGGATAGGAATTTGTAGTAATTTATTCCTCAAGATTCCTAAGTGAATTTAGAGGTGCACACTCTCTAAGCTAAAGTTCCAACAGGTGCACTTTCCTTCCTGTAGGATAGGAATTTGTAGTAATGTATTCCTCAAAATTCCTAAGTGAATTTAGAGATGCACACTCTCTAAGCTAAAGTTCCAACAGGTGCACTTTCCTTCCTAAAACCCACCTCCCTCCTACTCTGGCATGAAACTCTCACTGCAGTGTCCCTCTCGCCTCATCCAGCTATCTTAATCCCCACTTCCAGAAGCTATACATGAAGTGCCTTCAGTACAGATGCACTAAACTTCGATGCTTATCAGTGCAAGCTAAGATTCACCAGCCCTACTCCCTTAGCTTCTCTCACAAAAATAATACATTCCACAATAAAAATAAAAATTCCCAAATCAGACTCTAGCTCTTCTTATCAGAATGAAATAACCCTTTCCTCTCTCCCAGTCTCTGATGCCCCTTTTCTTTATTTTACATATTTTCTTCTTTTGGGTTCTATAGATATTTCATAGTGTTTAAATTCATGAATATTTATTTATTTTTGTATTTTCAACTGACCAGACTTGAATGTCTTGCACTTAGAGTAAGCATCTCTACCTGTCTATCTCACTCCATCTCCCTCGTCCATTCCCCCTCTTCTGTTTCTTTTACATTCTGATCTTTAGCTTACTCTAACCATGTGCTTTGGGGGGAGAGTGGGGGGTGTCTGGGAAGCAGTCCCAAGTGGGATGGCTTGGCAGGGATCACAATTTTGTTGTATACTGCAGGAACAACTGCTGATGGTGAATAGGTAATGATGATTCGTCAGTCTAAATGTAAAGACTCTGGTCTGGGAGGTGCAGAAGGTCCTGGTGCAAACACAGGGGGTCTGATGTTAGAGAGGGTCCAGCATTTTCACCACCGAATCCCAGGTGGAGTCATACACCTGGGATCCATAGTCCACTTTTGATTGGACAAGAGCAATGAATATCAGTCAACCCCCCAAGAGATTGAGGAGAGAACCTTGAGGATGTTCAATGCCCATGTGCATGGACCCAGGTGCAAGGACCTGAGATGTCATATATGGGGTAAAAAGGTCAATTTCTGGTCAAAGATGAGACTGAGAAACTTGGTCTCTCCCACAGTTGGAATGATGTTACCCCTGAGCCATAGTTTGGGATCCAGATGAAGGTTATGCTTGTGTCAAAAGTGCACATAAGTGGCTTCTGTGGGGAAAACTGAAACCCATTAGCTGTCGCACACACCAAAAGATTGTTTAGGGCAATTTGCAGTTGTCTTTCATTAACATTTATGCTGGACGAAGAGCAAAGGATGCTAACATTGTCAACGTAGAGGGTATTGCCTACAGTTGGAGGAAGTTGGCTTGTAATGGAATTTATCTTGAGAGCAAAAAAGCTCTTTGGGAAAAGGCCGCAATAGTGTTGCCGACATGAAATATTCAATAAGATAAAAAAATTTGCTATGAAGATCGGCATTTGATCTCTTAAAACAAAGCAATGGAGGTCACAAAGAATGGCAAATCTTCACCCTGTGTCATATGCTTTTCGATGTCAAAGAAAATTGACACCAGGTGCTCTCTGCATAAAAATGAATTCCTGATCACCGATTCAAGGCAGATCAGGTGGTTTAAGGTAGACTGCTGCCTGCAAAAGCTACAGTGGGTGTTGGAAAGGCCATTATGTACCAAATACCAGGTCAGACTAGTATTTACCATTCTTTCCAACACCTTGCATACACATCTCATCAAAGTACTGGGACAATAATATGAAGGAATCTTTGTCTGGCTTGGGAAGACCAAAACAATAGCCTCCCACCAGAAACTGCTCCTCAATGAATATACGGTTGAAGAGTTGGAGCATCCAATCCTTACTTGATGGTGAGAGATGGAGCGTGGAATAATGGACATTGTCTGGCCTGACTTTGAATGCACAAAAAGTGTGCAGAGCAAGGCCAATCTCTCCCACTGTGAATGGCCTGTTGTAACTCTGGGCCATTCAAATGGAAAGATATTGGAGAGCATTCTGCCTCTTCAGGACCAGAAACTCTGGGGAGTATAAAAAGGAAGGAGGAGTATGGCTCCCCCAGAGTGTCGGCAATTGCTTGGGGATCAGCAATTGCCTGCCCATTGTGCTCCAGTATTGATAATAAGTGGGATGTATATTTCATCCAAGATTCCTTCTGGTGCTGGACAAACAGGTTTACACCATGGCACGTTTGAATGCTTCAAGGTTGGGGGATTCGGTTATCTCCGAAACACCCCCAAGCCTTGTTCTAAGCCTTACAAGCTGGAGTGCAGTTGGGATTCTACCACGGTTTTAACCGAGTCAAGGTCTGAGGAATAGTCAAGGCAACTGTGTGGATGATACAGTCCATCATCTGCACCACTGCATCACTGATTAGCTCCTGGCTGACTGTGTTCATCAAACACACAAAATAGTTCAAAGCCACTCCAGTCAGCCCGATCAAGCCTCCACCATGATACACATGAAGGGATACAAGGCCCCCCATGGGAAATGGTACACACCACAGGGAGCTGATCGCTTCCATAAGGGTTGTCCGTGACCACCCATATAGAGTGAAAGGATCGAGGAGGAGCAGATGGTGGGATCAATGGCAGTGAATATATAGGTTGGGGAGTGGAAGTAGGTATTGACACCAGTGTTCAACAGCAAGTGCAACATGGATCCAGGAGCCATTGCTTGAGGACCCCATCCCTCCTATTGGCATCACCATTGAAGTCCTCATGATGAGGAAGGGGGACAGCAACTGTGAGACGAGGTCACCAAGGTCTTCCTAGAAGACGATACTTCCGGGAGATAGGTAGATGGAGCAGACAGTCAATGAAAATCTCACTAAGATGCAGATGGCAGTCACCTCTAAAGTGATGGTTAGGGGTACAACCTGGAACGGAGAATGGTGGATCACGAGGATGGTGACACCCCCACGAACTGGACTATTTCCATCCTGGTCCCAGCAGATGAACGAAAAGTGCTAGACAGTGGGATCATTGGCTGTCTACAAGTATGTCTCCTGCAGGAACATGCAAGGTGGACTCATTTACCCTCAGAAGGACCTTGACATCATCAATAATCCTCTGGAATCACTGACAATTCCATTGTAGGAATGCAGCCATCTCAGGTCTTAACAGATTGGGTGGACAACTTATTTTTCAGAAAAATAGGGTGGGCGGTATCTATGTCCTCAGAGTCATGTGTGAGGGGCATGGATCCAAAGCCACAAAACAAGGATGAGATAAAAGTTTCTTTTTGGGGCCTGGTAACAGCCTCTTTGGTTTGAAAGGGCTGGCTGTCTGTAGTTGGGAAAAAGAGGGCATTCCAATGGTGGAATGTGCCATAGCAGGAATGGAAACCAGAGTTGATGTTGGGATTGACATAGACTTCGATTTCACCTGTGTAAGGAGGCACTTCACAGCAGCTCCCAGTCGGATCAGCATTGAAATTTGGCCTGGCCATTTAGTTCATTGTGTGCCAAAAAGTGGCACTCAGAGCTAAAACAACCCAACCCAACTTTGCAGCAGGCGAGAAAGATTGAGATGGTGGTATGTTGATATCCATCTGTACTGCCACGGAAGCCATCGCAACGATGGGCTTTCCAATAACCACACCAGCATAGGAGACTTTGCGAGGTGGTGCAGCAAGCTTCCTTCCTCTGACAAAACCCAGTGGACTGCCATCACTCCCTGGGATGAGAGCTCTGAAGGAATTACTCCTCAGAAACCTTGAGGAGGCCCCACTCAGAGAACACACCCTGGGAGGAATTTAAGCATCTTGAGTGGAGCGACGGTCGCTGCCACTCCACCAATAGCTCACTTTCAGCAACAGCTCTGAAAGTTTAGAGCAAACAGCTTCCACCAGCAAATCGCTGAAACAAAGAGGATGAAGATGACAAAGTAGATTGGGGCTCTTCACAACTGATGCAAAATCAACAGAATTTTATAATACATTGGTTGGGTTTTGGTGACCAAGTGCCCAGGTCCCCACCCACCAAGTAACTCAACAAGGAGAACTCCAAATTGGGTTCCAGGGCTGCACGAGAATTATACCAACATAACCAGTGGGCCAACCACTCAAAAAACAAATAAGACAAAAAAATCAAAGTGTGAAGAAGACAAAAAAATTAAAGTGTGAAGAACTAAACTGCCTGTAATATCCAAATGTATGTTAACTACGTCACTTTGGATCTTGTAACTGAATCAAAAACTGCTAAATCACCAGATAGCTGCACCAGGCAATTAATCTTGCCAATTGCAGTTAAATAAGGGTTCACTAAGCATAACAGTCATTCTTAGTCAATAAGAAATCAATTTAAAAAGATTGTCAATTATTAAAGTTTAAATCTAATCAATATCAATCCTGCTCAAAGAGAAAATATCAGAAAAGTCAAACTATTTCATTAAACAAAGTTTATTTCCAAAAAAGACTCACCAAAGTGAAACTTCTTCTATACAAAATAATCTGAGCAACTAAAACCTCATTCCACCTACATTCTCAAATCACGACTCCAAACTAAACTTCTAAACTGACATCCTCTCTCTAGCTCACATTATCTACTAACTCAAAACCTACTAGCTTCCAAACTACTAACTTTATGACCTAACGTCACTTACTAAACATGTGGCATACAAGTGGGACGTGTGGCACTCTAGAAAAGAACATTTGCATAATCTTATGATTGCACACTCACACTAGTTATGATGCAAGAGAGGGCATGCCCTTCCACACATATTACCAGCTGTAAATCGAAAGTTGGAGTTGCATGTGTGCAACTCCTTTAGCGGACTTAGGTGAGGAAAAATTATGTCAACTGAAGATAATCCCCAAAATAACAAATATAATGTAAATAAAGTAAAACAGATTAAGGAAAAGCGAAAGTAAATGGGTGGACCATCGCATGCCCTCACAAAATAAAAATAACAGCAAAAGTAAAGAAAATGTTAAAAGAAACCCACAAACCTAAACCTGGAAGTTTGACAAGGCACTCACCCATGATACCTGATTGATCACCCATCACCTGATTAATCCTGGGGGGACCACTTCAGGACCTCTCACTTCCCTGAGGCATCAGTCAAAGCAGTGTGTAGCAGCAGCCCTCGAATCTGCTTCCCAGCCCTGCGACTAATGGCATGACAGGATAAAAGGGACCTCACTAGTCATGAGCTGAGAGCATATGAGAACCCCTGATTTCTTAAGTCAAAGTGACTTCAAAATGTGATATAGGGCCAACATTAAAATCAGTAATGCATTTATTCTCATCACAAACAATGAGAGTAGAAATAATCACATTATTTAGAACATGTCTGAAATGCTCAGCCAACCTAGCCATCACAGAATCCTCCCCTTCACCCACCTTACCATGTTTATCCCTCAATCCTTGTACTTGTGTGTTTCTTCCCACAAAAAACATTAATAATCTGATACAATCCCCTGCTGTTGTGCTGTCTAACTGCTTCCCCTGCTTTGTCAGCCAAGCTATCAAAAGCCCACGATTCTTATCAGCTGTCAATTGATTCTTTACAAGTTTATTAAGCTCGCTGTAATGCCTTCTCTTAGCACTAGTAGGGTGTTGATTCATACTAATTCTGCACTTCCTTCTTTCAAAATAAGTTCCATAGCCTTATCACTCAAATAATTTTTTCCTCTGTTCCCTTTTACCCAAAAGAGTACTGATAGTTTCAAGAAAAGCCTGTTTAAACTTATCCCATTCTTTCCCAACTTCAGCAGCAACCAAACCACAATTGTCATAATGGCTAAGTAGCCTATCATGGTATGCTTTGGCTATATCTGGATCTTTCAGACCTTTGGAATTAAAAGTAATTCTCCTAACTCTAGCAATACTTTAAGATTCAGTTGCAAGCTACTTTCAACCAGGTAATGATCAGACCCAATTTCATCACCTCTGTGTGATCTGGTATTCCTAACTGAACTAGCCCATTTGCTGTAAATTAAAATATAATCTATCATATTCCTATGCAACCCTTCATGTGAAACCCATATGTATTTATAAATGTCTCAGTGTTTTAAGTACATACATATATATATACATACAAACAAAATCCTCATGCAGACATGGGCTACAGAGGTCCCAACCAGACTGTGTAATTTTCCTCTCCAGATGTGTCTCTTCTGAGCTACAGCTGCTGCATTTGGCCACTCTAGGCCAATTCAAGCAAGGTCCTATTTGACATTGTCTGCCCATTGCATCCTAAGTGTCCCCCTTTCTCTAAAACCCTTAGGCACACTGTTCATAATCCTGTTTGCCAATCTGCAGCTATTCATATGAGCAACATGACCAAACCAACGCAGTTTCTATTTGCACAATATTCTGCTCAAAACAGGTTGATGACTCCTTAACCTCATCAATACTTACAAATTAAAACCACCTAATGCCCAAGATACTGCGTAAGCATCTACAATCAAAGGCATCAAGTTTCTTGTTATCCTACTTACAAAGGGTCCGTGTTCCGCTACCATAACTAACCTTAGAGAGAACCAAACTATTATACAGTCTAATTTTAGTCTTTAGGTGTATACACCTATTTTTCCACACTCTCCATAGATTCTTAAAAGTCCCAATGGCAATCTCATACCACACATCATGAGTACCTGTTACATAGCTCCCAAGACAATTAAACTAAGACACTTGCTCTACAGTACAGCCATTCAAAGCAACTGAAGCACCATCTGACTGACCAATTTTCATCACTTTAGTTTTTTTCTCCGTTTATCACCAAACCTACTCTATTACCAGTCTCATCAACAGCCCTAATGTACGAATTCATATCATCAACATCATTAGCCAACAGGGCAAAATCACCTCCATAATCTAAATCATAAATTTTGAAAACTCTACACCATTTATGGCCAAAATCTTTCCCTTCCAAAGAATTTTGTGTAATATAATCAATAACCAAACAAAAGAGAAAAGGAGACAAAATGCACCCTTGTCTAACTCCACTAACAATGCTAAACCAATAGCTGTAAAACGTACGAACTCTCACAGATGATTTAGTGTTATAATAGAGAGCTTTCATTACACTAACTAACTTATCAGGTATTCCATATGATCTAACAATCAACCACAGATTATGTTGATCAACAGTCAAAAGCCATTTTGAAATCTGTAATGCTAGTAACCACAGTTTCGGAAACTATAAACATTTCTCAAGAATCCATCCAATAGAAAATATTTAATCAACACATCTCCTACCACTCCTGAATCCACACTGTTCATCACAAAATTGTCCATCAACCAAATTCTAAATTCTATTAAATATAATCATGAAAAGAACTTTACCTAGAACAGAAAGTAAACTAATTCCCCTATAATTATCACAAGAATTGCAATTACCTTTTTTTAAAAATTGGGACAATGATAGCTCTAGTAAAATCCTTAGGAACACCACCTTTATCATAAAAAATATTCAAAATTTCAGTCAGCCATGTGACAACACAAATGTTCTACCAGCTCTAAGCATTTCAGCAGTGATTTCACCCACCTCTGGGGATTTATGCAGTTTTAATTTAGAGATAGCCAATGCGGCATCAGAATGTGATATAGAGTCATCATAAAAGCCAGTAATGCATCTATCCTCATTACAAACAATGGGAGAAGAAATAGTCACATTATTTAAAACATGTCTGAAATGCTCAGCCCACCTAGTCATCACAGAATCCTCACTTTTCAACCACTTTCCCATGCTTATCCTTCAATCCTGTGTTATCATCATCACCATCATCCTCAAGCAACCATGTGCTATATAGGTCCAACCAGAACGTGCAATTTAGTTCTCCAAGCATATCTGATCTGACCTACATCTGCTGCATCTGGCTACTGCACACAAATTCTAATAAGATCCTGTTTGACATTGTCTGCCCATGGCATCCTAGGTCTCCCCCTCCTTCTGAGGCTTCTAGGCACACTGTTCATAACCCTATTTGCCAATCTATAATTATCCATATGGGCAACATGGCCAAACCAGCAGAGTCTCTCTCTGCACAATATGTTGCTTAAAGGAGATTGCAGACTCTTTGCCTAACCTCATCATTAGTTACAAAGTTAAACCACGTAATACCCAAGACACTACATAAGCATCTAGAATCAAAAGCATCTAGTTTCCTGTTATCTTGTTTACACTGCATCCAAGTTTCACTACCATAACTAACACTACAAAGAACCAAACTATTATACAGTCTAATTTTAGTCTTTAGGTGTATACACCTATTTCTCCACAATCTAAATCACAATCTCCATAGATTCTTAAAAGTCCTGGCAGCAATCCCTATTTGGCTGTTAATCTCATGCTACACATCACCAGTATCTGTTACATAGCTCCCAAGATAATTAAACTGTGACACCTGCTCAATATTGCAACCATTCAGATTCTGAATCACAGCCTGCCTGACCAATTTTCATCACTTTAGTTTTCTCTCTGTTTATAACCAAACCTACTCTACTACCAGTTTCATCAAAAGCCCTAATGAAAGAGTTCATCTCATCAACATCATTTGCCAAAAGGGCTAAATTATCAGCATAATCTGTCAGAAATTTTCGAATCTCCAGCCCATTTAAGGCCAAAATCTCTCCCTTGAAGTAATTTTCTCATTACAAAATCAATAACCAAACTAAAGAGAAAAGGAGACAAAATGCACCCTTGTCAAACACCAGAAGTAATGCTAAACCAATTGCTACAAGCCTTACCAACACACACACACACAACTGTGTTATTATAGAGAGCTTTCATTAGGTTAACTAACTTGTCTGGTATACCATATGATCTCACAATCAACCACAAATTATGTCGATCAACAGAGTCAAAAGCCTTTTTGAAATCAACAAAGCTAGCAACCAAAGGTTTCTGAAAGATTAAACATTTCTCAAGAATCTGCCTAAGTGAAAATATCTGATCCACACATCCCCTTACCACTTCTGAATCCACATTGCTCAGTGCACAATTGACTGTCAACCAGATTCTTAATTCTATTAAGCACAATCATGTAAAGAACTTTACTTGGAACAGAGAGTAGGCTGATACCCCTATAGTTATCACACGAACTGCGATAACCTTTTTTGAAAATAGGGATAATAGTAGCTCTGGTAAAATCTTTAGGAACCATGCCTTTATCATAAAAGATATTCAAAATTTCAGTCATCCAAGCGGTAATCAAAACATTCCGAGCTCTAAGCATTTCTGTAGTAATTTCATCTACCCCTGGGGATTTATGAAGTTTAAGTTTAGAAACAGCCAAAATAACTTCAGATTGTGTTATAGGGCCAACATTAAAGCCACCAATGCATCTATCATCATTACAAACAATGGGAGTAGAACTAACCACATTATTTAGAACATCACTGAAATGCTCAGCCCACCTAGTCATGACAGAATACTCCTCTCCTATAACCTTACCTTGTTTAATACTTCAATCCCTGTATGCCTGTCTGTTTTCTACCACACAAAACATTAACTATCTGGTACAGCTCTCTGCTATTGTGCTGCCTAACTGATTCCTCAGCTTTGTCAGCCAAGCCATCAAGCCAAAGATTCTTATCAGTAGCTAACTGATCCTTTACACATTTATTAAGCTTTCTGTAATCCTTTCTATTAAGCTTTCTGTAATCCTTTCTATTAGGACTAGGAGGGTACTGATTAAGAACATTCTTGCAGTTCCTTCTTTGTGAAATAAGCTCAAGTGCCTTATCACTCAAATAATTCTGCCTCCTCTGCTCCTTTTTTCATAAAAGAGTACTGTTAGTTTCCAAAAAAGCCTGTTTAAAATGATCCAATTCTTCCTCAACTTCAGTATTAAGCAAACCATGACTGTCATAATGACTAAGTAACCTATCATGGTAAGCTTTAGCTATAACTGGGTCTTTCAGAGCTTCGGTAATAAAGGTGCTAAATTTAAAAAATTTACAACACTTTTTAAGTTTAAGTTGCAAGACACTTTTAACAAGGCAATGGTCAGATCCAATTTCAGCTCCCCTATATGCCCTGGTATTCCTAATAGAACTAGCCCATTTGCTGTTAATTAATATATAATCAATCATATTCTTATGCAGCCCATCAGGTGAAACCCATGTGTATTTATGTATGTCGCGGTGTTTGTAATATGTGTTAGTTATTCTGAAACCATTGAGTTTACTTACCTGTAGGAGACGTTGCCCATTGCCATTGCAGCTACCAATACCAAAAGGGCCTATCACCCCTCCCCAAAGATCAGAGTCAGTACCAACTTTGGTACTGAAGTCACCTAGAACAAGGGTAATATCTCCTTTCTTGACAGAATTCAAAATATCCTGAAGTTGTCCGTAAAACCTATCCTTCTCATCATCAGCAGCATCCTCAGTGGGGGCATAACAGCAGATAACATTCAAATCTTTAATGCTTGTCTGAAATTTTGCTGTAAGAAACCTTTCATTAATGCACTCATATCCTAGAAGAACATCACTAGCATGTCTGCTGAGAAGCAGACCCACGCTTTGATGATGCTTTCCATCCTCCCTCCCTGTAAAGAAAAATTTGAAGTTATTTTTAAGTATCTCACCTTTTCTTGTCCATCTGGTCTCTTGCAAGCCTAGAATATCTAAATTATAGCGCTGGAATTCCTGCGTGAGAACATCAAGAGAATAATCTCTAAGTAATGTCCTCACGTTCCACGTTCCTGCAGAGGGAAAATGATTAGTAGGATTTTTAAAGACATTAGGTTTATTGAGATTGGTAGGGCCAACAATATCAAACAGCCCCCTGATCGCAGGCATGGGGCAAAAACCTGTTCCTCCTCCGCTAAAGGCTGAAGTCACTGATGCTGGTAGGAACTTCAGGCACCACCTTTTCAAGTGGACCTTTTCAAGAGCCATATGGCCTGCCTGGGCTGTCCCATGACAGTGGATAGCGCGCTTGGCTACTGATCTAAGGGACCTGGGTTTGAGCCCCGGATAAGGCACGACTGTTTGTGTCGTTTTTCTGCTGAGGACCTGCCATCCTCACAGACCTTCTACTATGGCATAGAAACTGACAGACAGGCTCCTGTCAGACCTCTGTGGCAAGCAGCTGCTTGAGGGGGTATTTTTTTTTATGGCCTGCCTGAGACACGTTACTCCAGTTTAGGCTTGATGATGACCAACTAGCTAAGTAAGGTTCAGGTACCTGCGATGGCCTCTGATTAGGATTATCCACCAGCTGATATAAGGTATCCCATGCCTCTGTTCACTTAGGGCTGGCAACCTGGAAGCAAACAGAAAACACAGCGACAGATTTTCCCTCAGCAGAGGCCCACCAGTGCAGCAAGTCCAGGATCCATAATCAAGCTCAAATCCATAAACAAGTCCAGTCTAGTAGGTATAAATGGTCAGCACTAGAACCCTGTGAAGTTGACCACTCCTCAGCAGGGTTGAAAAAAAAGAAAAAAGTGGCCATAGATGACCAGATCAGTAGGCCATACTGAACTGGTAGCCCTCACCTTCCGTTCCCTTCCAAGAGAATCTCTCTTTTGAAAGGTACTAACGGCCTGCACCACGAGAAGGCGGGGTCAGACATTAGGTGCTAGACGTGGCCGATTCTGTGCATCATCACTAGGGATTGGTACACAGCTCTCCTTCCAGTTTATGCCTAGCTACCATTTAGAGACACAATTTCACATACCACTGGTGATTTATGTAATTTGTTTAGGAAATAACTTCAGACTGTGTAACTTCAGACTGTGTTAGAGGGCCAACAGTAAATCCAGTAATGCATCTATCATTATTACAAACAATGGGAGTAAAACTAACCACATTGTTTAGAACATCACTGAAATGCTCAGCCCACCTAACCACGACAGAATCCTCAGCTTCTTTAACATTACCTTGTTTATCCTTCAATCCCTGTATACCTGTCTGTTTTCTACCACACAAAACATTAACTATCTGGTACAGCTCTCTGCTGTTGTGTTGTCTAACTGCTTCCTCAGCTTCGTCAGCCAAGCCATCAAGTCAAAGATTCTTATCAGCAGCTAACTGATCCTTCACACGCTTATTAAGCTCTCAGTAATGCTTTCTATTAGGACTAATAGGGTACTGATTAAGGATATTCCTGCCATTCCTTCTTTCTGAAATAAGCTCAAGTGCCTTATCACTCAAATAATTCTGCCTCCTCTGCTGTTTTCCCTAAAAGAGTACTGTTAGTTTCCAAAAAAGCCTGTTTAAAACGGCCCCCATTCTTCCGCAACTTCAGTACTAAGCAAACCATGACTATAATAATGACTAATTAACCTATCATGGTAAGCTTTAGCTATAACTGGGTCTTTCAGAGCTTTGGTATTAAAGGTAAATTTTTTAAATTTAGCACAACACTTTTTAAGTTTAAGTTGCAAGACACTTTTAACAAGGTAATGGTGAGATCCAATTTCAGCTCCCCTATATGACCTGGTATTCCTAACAGAACTAGCACACCTGCTGTTGATTAACATACAGTCAATCATATTCTTATGTGGCCCATCAAGTGAAACCCATGCATACTTATGCATGTCGCAGTGTTTGTAATAATTATTAGTTATTCTGAAACCATTAAGTGTACTCACCTGTAGGAGACGTTACCCATTGCACAATCCTGTGTACCGCTCTGTTTCTTCCCACATAAAATATTAACCATCTGGTACAATCCCTGATGTACTATCTAACTGCTTCCTCTGCTTTGTCAGCCAAGCTATCAAGCCAAAGATTCTTATCAGCTGTTAACTGATCCTTTACTTGTTTATCAAGCTCATTGGAATGCCTTCTGTTAGGATTAGTAGGATGTTGATTCATATTAATTGTGCACTTCCTTCTTTCAGAAGTTAGCTCTATAGCCTTATCACAAAATAATCTTGTTTCCTCTGCTCCCTTTTTCTCAAAAGAGTACTATTGGTTTCAAGAAATGCTGTTTAAACTGATCCCATTCTCTCTCAACTTCAGCAGTAAGCAAACCACGATTGTCATAATGACTGAGTAGCCTATCATGGTATGCTTTGGCTATATCTGGATCTTTCAAACCTTCAGTGTTCAAGGCAATTTTCTTAACCTTAGCACATTTCTTAAGTTTCAGTTGCAAGACACTTTTAACCAGGTAATAGTCAGACCCATTTTCCCCTCTCCCCTATATGATTTAGTATTCCTAACAGTAGTCCATTTGCTGTTAATTAAAATATAATATCTCATATTCCTATGCAACCCATTAGATGTAACTCATGGGTTTATAAATATTCCAGTGTTTGTAATATGCATTCGTTATTTGCAAACTATTAAGTTTACTTACCTGCAGAAGACGTTCTTCATTCCCATTGGAACTAACAATGCCAAAGGGACCTAAAACTCCTGCCCCAAGGTCAAAGTCAGTACCAACTTTAGCAATGAAGTCACCTAGCACAAGAAAAATATCTACTTTCTTTACACAATTTAAAATATCCTGAAACTGTCTGTAAAATTTTTCCTTCTCTTTCTCATCAGATTCCTCTGTGAGGGCATAACAACAAATGACATTCATTTCTTTAATTCTTGTTTTAAATTTCTTGTAAGAAATCTTTCATTAATCCAGTCATATCCTAGAAGAGCATCACTGGCATGTCTGCTGAGAAGCAAACCTTCACTTTGGAGATGCTTTGTATCTTCCCTCCTTGAAAAGAGAAATTTAAAGTTATTTTTAAGTATCTCATCTTTACCTGTCCATCTGGTCTCTTGATAGCATAAAATATCTAGGTTATAACATTGGAATTCCTGCATGAGAACATCAAGAGAATAATATGTATGTAACATACTCATGTTCTACGTACCTGCAGAGAGAAAATGATTAGCAGGATTTTAAAAGAAACTAGGTTTATTGAGAGAGATATTGCCAACAATATCAGCCCCCTGATAGCAGGCATGGGGGCAAAGACCAGTTTCCCCACCACTAAAGGCTTAAGTCACCCATGCTGGTAGGAACTACAGGCACCACCTTTCCAAGAGCAATATGACTTGCCTGAGACATATTACTCTAGTTAAGGACTGGCATTGCCCAACTAGCTATGTGAGGGTTCAGGTACCTGCAATGGCAACTGATCAGGATTATTCACCAGCTGATATATGGTATCCCATGCCTCTGTTCACTTAAGTCTGGTAACCTACAAGCAAACAGAAAACAGAGTGGTAGCTTCTCCCTCAATAGAGGCCCACCAGTGCAGCAAATCCAGGATTCATAATGAAGCTCAAATCCATAAACCAGTTCAGTCTAGTGGGTATAAATGGTCAGCACCAGGACCTGTGAAATTGACCACTCCTTAGCAGAGCAAAGAAAAAAGTGGCCATAGGTGACCAGATCAGTAGGCCACACTGACCTGGCAACCCTCCTCTTCCATTCCCTTCCAAAAGAGAATATCTCTTTTGAAAGGTACTAATGGCTTGCACCATGAAAAGGCAGGATAAGACATTAGGTGCTAGACCTGGCCAGTTCTGTTCATCATCACTGGGGATGGGTACACAGCTCTCCTTCCAGTTTATGCCTATCTACAATTTACAAACCATAAAAAGTATACATTATAAATATCTTGTAACAAAAAGTATGCTGAAAAAAATTGGGCAATAGAGAGTTAGTAAATAAATCATTTTGCAAAAACCAGTATGGCTATGACAACGTAAGTTTGAAAATGTTCGGTGGGCAGTGCTGTCTACTGTCTACACATCTTCCTACAAATTGTGAGATGAATGCATGGCAACACTATGTAAGTAGCCTTCAGTCATTCAAGCATTTACATACAACATACAATAAATTGGATTGTAATGTACAACATACATTACATTCCAAGTAAATCTGCTTTGGCCTTATCGCGAACTTTGGCCTGTAAGCTCCAGATCGCGAACAAGATTGTTCATTTCTTATTCAATGAGAATGTGTGACGCAGATGATGCATCATGGAGATGTATGGATCATCATCAGACACTGAAGGCTGCAGAGAACCCGATGTCAGTTCACCTCACTCCTCATTGTCTGAATTGGCAAAAAATTCTTTTGTAGGTTCGAGAATGGGAAGGCCTTCGCCGTGTGGAACTGGTCAGAAGAGCAGATTGTATATTTGGGTATGCTATTGTCCACTTCTTTTTCCTTGTGATACCTCCAGAAACAGGTGGAACCATGCAGAAGTCACAGTCATTTGTGTGATTGCTTGGCTCTCTCCAAACCATAGGAACAGCAAACAGTATCCCCACTTTTTCGCCTTTCAGCCACTTAGGAAGATTTCTTGCACACGTATTGTGGTTATGTGTAGGGCTGGTCCCCGATCTTGCATCCAAACTAAAACTCACATGCTACTTTCACTACTGGAGTGATGGCCCTTTTCTGGTTTGCAAACATCACTTTTGTGCAAATGTAACAAAATATATCTGCACTATTAACCCAGTTACGAGGCATCACTGCTGCTGGATTAAAACTGCAAGGATCACTTGCTTTGTACTTATGACTCGCCTAAATGGGAGTCATTCAAAAGACTTGCTCACCCTACGAGATGTCACTTACAACTAACAATTTCATCATCTTTTGTCCGTGATCGTAAAGCCGCGATGTCATAACTCAACTACATTGCATCAGACAATGATGCGGGGTTGTGTGTATGGTGGGTTGATGCAATACAATGCAATATGTTGCAATCTGTAGTTTAAAATAGAGCATTACAAAATGGTTCCTATGTATTCAATGTGGACTGAGTCATTTATACATGACCATCTCTGTCTCTCCTAAACAAGAGCAATCGACAAATTTTATTGTCATTTTCGTGTTCAGCACCTCAAAATTAGTAAAGATTGGCTGTTTTCATTTCAAAGCCTTTTTGTGTGTTGCCCAGTGTAATTGCTGCACTAACATTTGGTGATGGATATTATAAAATTTACAGTAAATATATTAAACTAGTTAAACCCATACTAAAAGTTTGGCACGGAACATGTCCATTGATAACTCTTCTGACTGATATATTCATTCACTGTGTCCATTGTTAATGTACTACTCAAATCCCACCAAACCTATGTCCATTGATAACTTCCTTCACAGCTTTCTACACATACTACACATAATACTTCATAATACACAACATAATACTTCATTCACCAAGTAGGTGATGGCATTGCCTCCAGAAATTTTGGACACTTTTCAAGGGATCACTCCCAATTCACTGCAACTAGGACATATTCTGTTACTCCCAATGGAGTTAGAACTAAGTGGGACCACACCACCAAATTTGGGAATACTTGCTCAGGTAGCCACAGAACCAAGAGAAAACTGCTAATTTCTGCCACTGTTGCTGTGACACATGTTCACCCAACCATTCAGAATTATGGCTATTATGTATGATTCTCCTTCTCAGTTGCTTTTAAAAATGACTGAATCTATAGCAAAAGAAACCCCTCCAAAAAAAAGTAAAGAGAAATTTAGAATGGGAAACACAAGTTTCTTGGATTTTCAAGTGTATAAGTGAAAACAATCTTAGGTGCAAACCCTGCACCTAGGGCAAGGTGCAAATTGTGTAATACTAATTTTATTGTAAATTATGATAGCATAAAACCAGTCATTAAACATGAGAATGTGCTCAAACGGTTTCATCTTCCCAGAGTCCAGTTTTGTCTGTCAAACATGTTATTTTGTGGTTCACTTTAACTCTTTCGGGTTAATTTTTCAAGAGAAAAATCATGGTATTGTTTGCTGTCACATTCAATAACAGTCCATAGAAAAATACAACAGGCCAGCTTCTTGTTTGCTTCTGGCATGAATAGGTGGAATATAGCTTGTTTAGAAGTAACAGCTCTACCTAAAAGCTAAATTTAGGTTTTATTACAGATTTTATTAAATATTGAAAATATTTTTACAAAAAAAAACAGAAGGCATGAAGGGTTCATATTGACCTAGGGTTACCAGATGTCAGTATTATAAAAGGAGGACAATAAAGCTAGAAATGGAGAGCAAAGGACACGTTTAAATTTGTGAAACAAATTTTTTCTCACTAAGTTTTATTCCAAGTACTGACTAACGGTATGAATCAGAAAAAAAGACATAATACTTATTAAATATACTTTAAAATATATGATGTGCTGATTTTTATTCCTGCTTGATAAGCAATCAAGAGTATTTTGCCTTAAGTAGTATAATGGTTAGTAACTATCTACTGTTGCAGAAGGCAAAATTTGTGTTTCCATTAACTCTGACTAAGGTCTAGTGGGATCGTTCAGTTGATAGTGTTCCAGGCTCATAATCTACAGTTCTAGGGGTCAATATAGGGTTAGCTGGGCCACCATTGATATTTTTCTCCCCAAAACTCCCCACCCTGCCCACGGTCAGTAGGGGACACCAATGGGCTTGGAAATGCTGCTGTCCATCGGATGACATTAAGTCATTGCCCTGTGTGGGAGAGAGCCACATCCTGTGAACGTTAAAGAAGATGCTGGATGGCCTTGACAATAGTCTACCATCTGTCTCCCAACAGCTGCTCCAGCGGGTCTCCTCCCTTAACCTTTTCTGAGCCTCTTAGCGGCATTTAGCCACACAATGGGCTAAACGGCTAGGTCACAAGGACCCTGAAAGCTCAGATATGGTTGGGGGAGGGGCCCAGTGAACAGCTGTTGGGAGAAATGGTAGCCTCCCATCAAGGCCATACAGCATGTTCTTTAACATGCACAGAGTAAGGCTCTCTTGCACACAGGACCATGGTCCAATGAATGGCAGCCTTTCCAAGCCCATTGGTATCCCCTACTGACTATGAGTGAGGCAGGGAGTTTTGTGGAGAAAAATCTCAATGCTAGCCCAGCTAGGACTCAAACCAGGGAACTGCAGATAACGAGTCTGGCACGTTACCGACTAAGCACCCCCACCCTTTAGAATTCATGATTTGCAAATTATTTCATGGTTAACAGTTACAGCAAATTATTTGACGGTTAACAGTACATCATGGTTTACAGGACATATTATAGTCATGGGTTCAAGAAATTCAATAAAGTACAAAAAAGTGCTTTAATTTTAGTTTGAAACTGTTTGTGCAAGGAGGTCATTTCATGTTTTTTCAAAATTCTGGGGATATGAAGTGAAAAAGATGTCTTCCTTTTGGAGGACATATGGTAACCCTATATTGACCCCAAAACATAAAGTGTATTTTTTAATTCAAAAAATTATCTTTTTGCAAAACACAGGGTGATTCAAAAAGAATTGAACACTTTCAAAAATTTATTACTCAGTAACTAAGTTATATATGAAGATGTAAAAAAAAAAATACCCCCTCAAGCAGCTGCTTGCCACAGAGGTCTGACAGGAGCCTGTCAGTTTATATGACAAAGTAGGTCTGAGAGGATGGCAGGACCTCAGCAGAGAAACGACACATACATCCATGCCTTACCCGGGGTTCGACCCAGGTCCCTTAGGTCAGTAGCCAAGTGCACTAACCACTCGGCCATGGGACAGCTATGAAGATGTAGTATGCACCAAATTGTAGAGTTATCCTTACATTTCTCAACTTCCTTCCACATTTCAGCACTTGAAAATTTATTTGATTACATGTTCATATGCAACCATATCTGGAAAGTTCTGAGACTGAATTTATTGCACACAAACCAGGAATAACTGGGCAGCTCTGTTTCTGCGGCAATAAAATAGGATTATTCCCCTACTGCTGTGAAAGTTTCGACATGCTTAGACTTGCACCACTACTCACTACAATGGCTCTCAATTATACTATGTAAGACATTTCCAATGGCAGAGTCTGAGATCAATTTTTGAGTGAGTCTGAGATCTTTTGCAAAAAAATCGTCATATAACCGTTCGAATGTTGTCAGAGGAGCTGAACATCAGCAAGACAGCCTGCCATGAAATTTTGTGTAAGGATCTACACAAGAGAAAACTGAATGCCATTGCTATGCTGACATTCAGGCAGCCATGATAGAACATGTCCACAGCATTCCAGAAAGCGATTTACAGAACTACTTCAAAGACCTCCAGAACACTGGAATCGGTGTATTGAGCAGAAGGAAACTATTTAGGAGATCCTTAGCACCAGAGTGTAAGTACACCATACTCATATTTATACCATTAGTCTTGCAACTTTCCAGACATCGGTTATATAACCTAGTTACTGAGTAATAAATTTTTGAAAGTGTTCAATTCTTTTTGAATCACTCTGTATATCTTTTAGCACTGTTTAAAACCTTCCAAAACTAATATATTTAAAAATTAACAAAACCTAAATTTAATATATTTAAATATACAGGGTGTTTCAAAACTCTCTCTACAAATTTCAATGGGAGATAGGGAACACCAAGACAAACCTTTTTCGCCTATGAATGTATGTCCACTGACGTAACCCTTTGGTGCTAGAGGGTGCTGTTTGGAGGTGCTGCAACTAGCTAGAGGGGCAAAGTAGGAATGGAGAACAGACTTGTGTTTGCCGTCGGCATTCGTAAATCAGACAAGTTACGTGTAACATGGAATGTTTCACAACTGCTGAGATGGCTGACATGCACCTGGCACATGGGGCTGACAATGGAAACAGAAGAGCTGCTGTGAGGTTGTACCGATAACACTTCTTAAACAGATGTGTGCCAAACCACCAAACAATTGCATGTTTCCACCGGCAATTGCAAAAAACTGGAACATTCCATGCAAACATGCATGACACTGAAGGGAGAGAACCATGCGCACTCCTGACATGGAAAAAGAGATCCTATGGTGGTTTGAGGACAATCCAGGCACAAGCACGAGCTGTTGCACGTGTGAACTACACCCTCATGTGGAGAGTGTTGTGCGAGCAGCAGTTCCATCTGTTTCACTGTCAGAGAGTCCAGACATTGCAACCTTAGGATTACCCTCTTCATGTGGAATTCGTACGCTGGTTACTGCAGCAGCCTGCGGTGCAGCCTGGTTTTCCAGTTCATGTGCTCTTCTCAGATGAGGTCTCTTTCACATGGGTGTGTTTAATGTGCAAAATTCTCACATTTGGGCACACAAAAATCCACATGCTACAATGGCGAATGATCATCAACGGTTCGCCGTCAATGTTTGGGTGGGTATCGACCATGACATTTTGAGTGAGCCATACCTGCTGCCTCCCGACTCAACAGGCAGATTTATCATGTATTTCTTGACGAAACATTGCCAGGACTGCTGGAAGATGTTCCCATGGTTATTCGCAGATGAATGTGGTTTCAACACAATGGGGCACCAGCACACTTCAGCAATGATGTACAGGATTATCTGAATGCCACTTTTGGGGGCCAATGGACAGGCTGGGGAAGACATGTTGCCTGGCCACCAAGATCTCCTGATTTAACATGTATCGCTTTCTTCCTCTGGGGACACATGAAGAACCTCACGTACGAGACTCCCATTGACTCAGATGAAGACCTTGTCGCAGGAATCGCTGGTGCCGCTGCAACTGTTCAAGAAATTCCGGAAATCCTCCAACATATACAGTAATCAATGCTTCGATGCTGTCAGGCATGCAATGCTGTTGCCAGTCGCAATTTTGAGCACCTTCTTTAAATAAACATGTTCACACTTGTTTCCATATGTGCACCGATATTTCTGTCAGTGTCCTCTAGCACCGAAGGGTTACGTCAGCGGACATACATTCATAGACGAAAAAGGTTTGTCTTGGTGTTTCCTATTCCCCATTGAAATTTGTACAGAGTTTTGAAACACCCTGTATATTACACTTAAATATTATCATAATGACTCCCACCCAGCCTTTAAAATGTTAATATGTAATAAGCATTTATTTGAGCTACATTAATAAGATACCTAATGCTTATGCAGTTAGCCTGCAGTTTATGGTTTAACATGGCATTACATGAAGAAAAGTAACATAAATATAGGGAATGTGAATTTTGGGTTGTTTTACCTCTGAGCGGCACTTTTTTGCACACCATGGGCTAAATGGCCAGGTCACATGGACCCCGAAGGCTCAGAGAAGGTTGGGGGAGGGGACTCGCTGGAACAGCTGTTAGGAGACAGATGGTAGCCTCCCGTCAAGGCCATCCAGTGTATTCTTTAACATGCGCAGGGTATGGCTCTCCCACACACGAGGCTACGGCTTAACGTCCCATCCGACGGACGGCGGCCTTTCCAAGCCCATCAGTGTCCCCTACTGACAGTGGGCAAGGCAGGGAATTTTGCGGAGATAAATCTCAATGCTGACCCAGCTGGGACTCGAACCTGAGAACTACAGATTACGAGCCTGGCACGCTACCGACTGAGCCACCCCAGCCCCAGGGAATGTGAATAAACATAACATAATTAGAGGGTACATGAATAAAAGCAAACAAATTTTAGAAGAAAAATTGTCTTGAGCCGGGTAGGATACGAACCCGATTGCCTGAATAGTGCCTATATGAGACATAATAGAAATGTTCATAGCATCAATTAGAGGAGATCTTGATTGGCGGCCAGTAGCTCAGTGGTCCAGAGCTCCTGACATGTTGTCAGGAGGTTGTGGGTTCGTATCCCACCTGGCTCAAGACAATTTTTCCTCTAAAATTTGAATCGACTTCAAAGTGCTGATTTATTAATAGATAAAAGCAACATAAGTAGAGTGAGAATATAACACATGCTGAAGTGATTACTTGCGAGTTTCAAACTATTATGTGGGTAAAGTTTAATCCTGTAGATTTTAAGTATGAATGTTATGAATGCTGCATATTAAAGTTTTAAGTAATGCAGACTATCTGTATAGAACACCCCCTACGAACTAAAACTGGATTAATAGATTCTGAAAAAAATTCATCGCCGCCATGGCGGGAAACGAACCCGCATCTCTCCAGATTCATGCCAGAGCGCGCTACCATTGCACCACACGTCGGACAACAAATATTTTCAGAATATGACCTTTTAAGTTTTTCTTCTTGAGACGTGACTGAGACAGTGCCATCTATACTCAAGGAGATGCAACGTTTTACAGTCGTTGCATTTGATTATCAGATGTTAATGAGAAGGTCGCTAACGCTACCGCGTTAAATATATAATTGAAATCCAAAGTGAATGCACAGTATTCCCTGTTAAGAAACAATAATTAATAGATTCTGAAAAAAAAAATTCATCGCCGCTTATTGTTTCTTAACAGGGAATACTGTTCATTCACTTTGGATTTCAATTATATATTTAATGCGGTAGCATTAGCAATCTTCTCATTAACATCTGATAATCAAATGCAACGACTGTAAAACGTTGCATCTCCTTGAGTATAGATGGCGCTGTCTCAGTCACGTCTCAAGAAGAAAAACTTAAAAGGTCATATTCTGAAAATATTCGTTGTCCGACGCGTGGTGCAATGGTAGTGCTCTGGCATGAATCTGGAGAGATGCGGGTTCGTTTCCCGCCGTGGCAGCGATGAATTTTTTTCAGAATCTATTAATTATTGTTTCTTAACAGGGAATACTGTGCATTCACTTTGGATTTCAATTAAAACTGGATTCCTAGAAGTTTACAGGAAAGTGATTTTATGTCTTTTATCCCTTAAATTTATAGTTTTTAGGGAGTTTTAAAATACGAAATGAAAATTTGTTGTTTAGCAATGTGCTCTAATTAGAATTACTTTTGCCAATGACATATATATATTTTTGGGGCCTCCTTTTTTAAGCGAGGTGCAAAATTTTGCTGTTTAGCAATATACTCTAGTTAAATTTGTTGCCTCCAATGAAATCATATTTTTAGGGGATTTTTTTTTTTAGTACAAAATGAACATTTGTTGTTTAGGGTATAGGCAATAGTCTAAATAGTTGTGTCCAGTTGGATTATATATATTTTTTATATGTTTTTTTTTTTATTTTTCAAATGCTGAGGGGTTGGGTTGTTCTACCTCTGAGTGACACTTTTTTGCACACATCTTTTCATACTGGGTGTCTCATTTTATTTCATAGTACTTTAAGTTGTAGAGTTCTTAATCACCTGCTGCCTCATTCCCCATTGCTGTAGTGGTTAGTTGTCCGATGGATGCCAGTCATGGTTCAATGCACATAATGAACCGTTATTCCTTGGTTGCTATGCTGTTCTTTAATGGTAACTGTGCTGGCTGAAGGTTGTTTTTACATCATATGGACTCTTAACACTCGGATTCTAACTATACCAAGATATCACCTTCACCGAGTTGTATGGGCTCCCAACTGCTTTTTCCTTTGATGCATTCTGAGCATGTGCAGATTATTCTCATACTGGGACAACCAGGCTACATTTAACTTATAACTTGAAAAACGTTTTCACACCATATAAATTAAAAGTAACATGTTTCACCCCAATAATTGTGGGACTTCTATGGGAACTAGTAGAACCAAGACTGGCTGTAGCTGTTAGTTTTCCATTGGAAAACTAACAGCTACAGCAATGAGTGAGCCAGCAGGTGATTAACTCTACAACTTAAAGTACTGGATATAGATGTGTTCATCTTCGTGAATGTAAAAGATATAGAATTAAGCTGCCCAGTATGAAAAACAGGCATAGAACTTACATATCAGAGCCTACCACTCTAAAATTTTTGTAAGCAGATTTATGATGCCCAGTAAGGATAGGGGCATAGCAAAGGGATTATTGTTGGGAGGGGTGGGGAAGAGAATAATAATTTTCCAATTTGGAAATCAAATTTTGCTAATGGAGAAAATAAGTACTTCACATAAATTTGTCATCTGTCAGGGGCATACCCAGGATTTAGTTCCTGGTAGGCTTGTGTGTGAAGGGGGGAGCTACCCTAAATTTTGCCAACTCATCATAATTAAAAGAAACCCAATTTTCACGTCACCTGAATTTAACATGTCACTTCAAATTTTGCCAACACCCCAAGATTTGCCAATTCTCCTTAATTTTACAAAAACAATTGCAATTTTTAGCCTCACCTGTATTTTATCAAATTGCTTTGAATTTTTCCAACTCCCCTAAATTTTGGCAAGTTGCCTCCATATTGCCACTCTCCTTAATTTCACAAAAACAATTCCAATTTTCACGATGGCTTCAATTGGTGTATTTTACCAAACGGCTTCAAATTTTGCAAACTCCCTTAGATTTTGCCATATCACCATAATTTCACAAAAAAAAAATCTAAATTTTTATGTCACCTGAATTTAACAAGTCATTTCAAATTTTGCCTAGTCCCCAAGATTTTGTCAAGTTATCTTAATCTTGCCAACTCTCCTTAATTTCACAAAAATAATCTCAATTTTCACAACTCACCTGCATTTTACCAAATGGCTTCGAATTTTGCCAACTCATCATAAGTTTACAAAAAAAATGCTTTACATCTCACCTGTATATTACCAAGTGACTTTGAATTTTGCCAACTCTCCTAATTTACCAAGTTGCCTCAATTTTGCAAACTCCATTTAATTTTACAAAAAAAAATTTAATTTTCACACCTCACCTATATTTTCCCATGTCACCTCGAATTTTGCCAACTTTGATTTACTTTGGGGGGAAGCTTCTCCCCCAATAGCTACACCCTTGAGTAAGGACATAATGATACATTCAGGTACTGCAGTGCCATCTCTTGGCTGAGGAATGTGAGAAGCCCCCTGGCAATCACATTATAGTAAATTGCTGCAAACTTCCTGAATATTAAACAATGGGCTAAATGACCAGGTCACACACCCCAAGGGCTTAAAGAAAGTTGGGGGAAATGAACTAATGGACAGCTGTTGGGAGGCAGATGGTAGCCTCCAGTCAAGGCCATCCAGTGTGTTCTTTAACATGCACTTGGTCTCTCCCACACATGGGGTCATAACTTAATGTCACATCTGACAGACAGCAGCCTTTTCAAGCCCACTGGTGTCTCTACTGACTAATGGCAGGGTCAGTTTTGTGGAGATAAATCTCAATGCAGAGTAGGAACCTGCAGATTACAAGCCTGGCACTACTGACTGTGCCAATCCCACCACATTTTTCAAGTGTTTATGTGATGCTCGTTTTTTAGCAATACATCCAGCCCGATATATGCTCCAAGTTTACGTGGAAAGAATCAAGCCTGTAATCTAAGGGATTATTACATTTCAAAATGCATTACCTATTTTCTAATTTTTACATATTTCAAATTCCTGGAATTCTTTTTTGAATAAATGTTTATTGTATTAATTTTTAAAAGCATTTTGTATTTCACGAAAATATTTGTTAATTTACTCTATACTCCTAAAACATTTTGCGAGCCAGCCCCTCGTTAACAAATTGGCAGCACATCCCTGTTTTAAATACTCTCGGTACAACTGCAATTCGTACACAGTTGGGCAGCACATTATGATCGCTAAAACTATTCTGAAATATCATAACCTAATATGTATTTTACTTACAGAATTCATTGATAAATTCAACTTAAACGATACAAATCCTACGGCGTTTCTCCGCGGTTATATGAGTTTACATTCGCATTTTCCTTCATTTCAGAAGTTATATGTGTCACGGCTATGGATTTGCACTTCAAATTTTTCATGAGAGAACAATTCCGTTAATCTCTTCAAATTTTGCATCAATAAATTCTTCCATTAGGAAACGCGAAGCATTGAATTAAAATTTTACAGCTGTATCCTGTTTACTTACCCTGTAAACTATTAAGAGTCATATTTAATATACTCTAAGCAGGAATTCCTACTTTGGGAAGTTTAGGGAGCCGGGAAGGGTTTTGACAATTTAGTTTCAGTTTCAGGAAGGGCTGGTAAAATATAGTTTCGGAGGACGGGAGGAGGTCAGATAATAAACTTTGAGTAGGGTTTCCCAATTACTAAAGTATTCCACTTGACAGGAAATGTTAGAATGATATTCTATATGGAATAAAATTTTATAGTTGTTTTTGAATCTATTTTTTTAGCATTGGACATATACTATGTGGCTAAAATATATTATACAAAGACACATGTTTCAGATTTCAAAGCAGGTAAATACGTTTCAGATGTCGTATAAGGCGACCAGGTTTTTTGGGATCTCAGCAGAAATGCAACACACATCCATGACCCAGGTCCCTCTGAGCAGTAGCCAAGCATACTGTCTACTCGGTCATGGGATGGCTTGGTAAGGTATATAGTAGTAATTAGGCGTGTGAAAAAAATTGTCAGTATAAATAGCCCACAAGTGACCTGACACTTAATCACATAGTTAAGCGTCAGAGCACAACCTTTCTTAAGCTAGTTTCAATTGTTCCTGATCAAATACGTAGTAGAGCAACTGGGTGAACAGGATATTCCAAGTTCGAACGGGAAGCGGATGGGGGATTTTTTTAAATGCTTGCCTACTTTCCATAAATGAATAGCAGTGTAGTGAACTTCACTTCTTTCTATCAAATTGGTTGCCGGTTAACTAAGATGTTATTTTCATCAGAGCTTCGATACTGAACATCTAAATAACCGCAAGTATATTACTTACAATGTGGTTATAAAAAGGTTGATTCTCCCTCGGTTCAGATAGCGCACGAGGACCTCGACACTTAGAATAACATGGTAAAACTTCACAGCACAACCATAATAACCTTTCTTAAGCAAGTGTGAATAACCCTCACTGTTCTCAAATGATAGAGCAAATGGTGCGTAACCATGAGATCCCCAGTTCATGTCCAGGAGGTGGATGTGTGGTTTTTTTCACACTTGCCTAATTACTGCAAATGAATAGCACTTTAGTGAGCTTCACACTCTCCCATAGAGTTAGTATTTAAAAGGTAGGTTTTTCTACTAAATATTTTGAGATTTACCGCAAAAATAGAAATTTGTGTTTGACATGTTAAGTGCCAGTTAAATTATTTATTTTCAATTACCTACTTCTGACAGTACACCATTTATTACTTTATATTCAAACACAAATGAAAATTTAGCATCCCTCCAAAGAAATCCTAAACTAAAAGTAACCTGTAGTGTAAAAACCTTCAGCAACCCAGTTTTGTGTTTTATTTTATTCCTATTGTTATACTATAACTATACTTTTATCCATCTATACTAAGGGTACGCCAGTTACATACACATTTCCAGGGGGTACGTGAAGCATAAAAGGTTGAGAACCACCATTGAGGTAATATTACTGGCAACGGACGCCTGAACCCTACTCCTCAGTGAGGCAGAAGGAGAGACGTGTTTGATTAGCGTAAACAAACATTTCACCACGCTCTTAGATTTACATGAATTGTGTACTAACTACTGAAAAATACTATAAAAGCAGCAATTCGACATTTCATAGGTTAGTGATTTACGAATATTGTGAAATGCTTTTAAATTTAAACTGTTAAAGCAGAGAGGCCTAAAAATAAATAAAGCATTTTAAAATACCGTTCTGTCCCAGTATAATATCAAATGTAGTTCACGATTTTTTTCATAAATGAAACTAATAATATTTACATATGAAAAGAAAGTGATTTACAGATTGAAACAACATGGAATTTATAGAATATTTTCCTGAATTTTGTTTCTAAAAGAAATATTAAAATTGGATATTAATTTTATGAGACTTCTGCTTTGCATTTTTATTTTGCCAAAATAACAGAAATTGTTTTTTTTTCTCAAACGAAACACCTGAAATAGGGATTTTATAATTTTGCATGTGATAAATGAAGCCTAAATATTTGCTTTTCATATTTGATAATAAAATTTTATTAGTTGAAATGCTAAGGCTTGTTTATTGTGGTTGAAACTGTGTCTCTTTAAACAGTAACTAGTACTATCTGTTCCCAGCATTTTATTGTTTTAAAAATAAAACTTCAGAAAATGGCACAGTAGGATTTGATAATAAAATTTTATTAGTTGAAATGCTAAGGCTTGTTTATTGTGGTTGAAACTGTGTCTCTTTAAACAGTAACTAGTACTATCTGTTCCCAGCATTTTATTGTTTTAAAAATAAAACTTCAGAAAATGGCACAGTAGGATTAATTAATGATGCTGTACCAACTTTATTCACATTTGTAACAAATGCCAGTATTGAGAGACACTTGTAGAAGAAATTGCAATGAGAATAGATATTACCTATAAAAATGACCCCTCATGCTGTGTAAGAGGGAAGAGTCCTAGAAAATTTAAGAGAAAGTTTATGTTAATGCAAAATGAAATCCAAAGCTTAAAGGAAATGCTCTGCTAACCCTCTTTAACACTGAACGATAGTTTATGGGTATCAATATCCCAGCATGCATCTCATGTTTTGGCTTCACTCTGAGAGTGATATGCCCCCTATGTAATGCTTTGGTCAATGATCTGCTGGGAACACTGGCCAGTCATTCATGTGCAGGAAACTGTGATGTCTACCACTTACCTAAACATCATTGTAAACAAGGTATATCCTTCCATGGCAACGGTAGTTCCATCTAGTAGTGCCTTCTTTCAGCAAGATAATGCACCATGCCACACGCCCGGATTGTTCCACAATGGTTCGTGGAACATAAGGAAGACTTCCAGTATTGCCCTTGCCTCCAAATTCCCCAGAATCAATCCAATCAAGCATCAGTGGTTTGTGTTGAAACAGCATATCCGATCTGCAGCAGCTCAACCACATGATTTATTAGAGTTAAAGGATCTGCTGGTAATGTGTTGGTACGAGATACCACAAGACACCTTTAGAAATCTTTCATCCATGCCTCGCTGGGTAAGAGCTGTTTGGTGGCGGGGCATTTGGAGGACTAACATCATATTAGGCAGGTGGTCATAATGTTTTTGGCTCTTCAGTTATGTTTCTTCACTCATTCGCTATTAGCGATAATTGTGCAAATCATTAAAACGAAGTTCATTCAACAAATTCATACGTGAGTATAATTACTTCACTTGTGGCCATTTTCGACACCTAAAAGCGAGTTTTTCCCCTTTTTCGTACAATAGGTCAAAATTATTCCTAAACATGGAATTCTATTCCTATTAGAAAGAGGAACAATTTTCTATTTTTGTGCCCATCAGATGGCAGCAGTTTTTCTGTGCTAGTAGTGGTCTTATACATGGAGGTAGGAAAAACAGGAGGGAGCATATCACTCTCAGAGCGAAGCCAAAACACAAGATGCATGCTGGGATACTGATACCCAGCATGCATCTCGTTTTTGGGCTTCGCTCTGAGAGTGATATGCTCCCTCCTGTTTTTCCTACCTTCATGTATAAGACCACTACTACTAGCACGTACTTTCTCTACCAGCTTGATTTCATCCCAGGGTGCATCCTGGTGCCAACACTTTTCAGGTAAACGACGCGCACATATCCGGCCGTCCACATGGTGCAACAGGAAATGAGATTCATCGGACCAGACTACTTTCTTCCAATCAGCATTCAAATTATGGGAGAGTTGTGCCATAGTATCCCTTCCGTTAGCTCATACCATTCTATGAGCCGTGGTTGGCTCACACCTTGCCGGTTGTTCATGGTTTTTCCCTCCTCGGCCCACTTTTTGAAGTACTAACCTGGCTGATCATGAGTACCCCATAAACCTTGCTGTCTCAGAAATGCTCTGACCCAGTCGTCTGGCCATTACAATTTGGCGTTTGTCAAACTCACTTAGTCTACTGTCTTTCACATTTAAAGAACAAGAATAACACTGATTAACCTGGGGGTGGCTCAGTCGGCAGTGTGCCAGGCTCGTAATCTGCAGTTCCCAGGTTCGAGTCCCAGCTGGGTCAGCGTTGAGATATGTCTCCGCAAAACCCCCCGCCCTGCCCACTGTCGTGAGGGGACACCGATGGGGTTGAAAAGGCTGCCATGTGTGGGATGAGGACATTAAGCCGACCCCATGTGCAGGAGTCATACCCTGTGCACGTTAAAGAACATGCTGGATGGCCTTCACGGGAGGCTACCATCTGTTCCAGTGGGTCCCCTCTCCGAACCTTCGGGGTCCTTGTGACCTGGCAATTTAGCCCATGGTGTGCAAAAAAGTGCCGTTCAGAGGTGCAAAAAAGTGCCAACCCAACTGACATACGCACCATCGTTTACCTGCAGTTGCTTCAATTTGTATAAAGACGCCCTGGTCATAAAGTTTTGGTTCTTCGGTGTATTAAAAGGGCCACGGTACAACATGGTGCTACTGAATAAATGTAACATAAGAAGTGGTGGGTAATGTATGATACAACGGTTAGAGGTTTTTACAGAAATGAACGGAAAATATCGTCTGCTGCTGAGATTTGAGGTGGCATGAATATATATATATATTTTAACTATCGTATTGAGGGACTCTACCGCTATGGATTTTAAGCATGAATTTTACGAATTCTGGAAATTAAAAATGTTTTTAGTAATGCAAGGTATCTTACATAGAAGACCCCCTATGAACAGATATTTCTGGATATTTAGGCGTTTACAGGGAAGTGATTTTATTTGTATTTATCCTTCGATTCTTTTTTTGGGGGGATCTGTGTTAAGAAAAAAACGAGTCTGTTGTTTAGCTAAATGCTATAGTCTAAATAGTTGTCTTTGATAAGAACATTTACTGGGGGAGGGGGGGGGGCTTTTTAAATGTGGAACCTACTTTCAGGATGAGATCTGATTCAAATTGTTGCCTCCGAGATATTTTTTTTTTCGGGGGGGCGGGGTACTTTTTATATGTGCAGAGCGAAAATTCTTTGATAAGCGATATGTGCAGATTAAAATTTTTGTCTCCTACAAGATTATATATACACTGCTCACAAAAAAAATAGGGGATATTTCAAAATGAATATGAAGCGATAAAAAAAAGAAACATTTGAATTTTTTTTATTAAACAAGATCATCAGAAAAGCAAACGACAAGTCAAAGAAAGTTGTTCAATTATGCAAATTCAATTGTTGTGATTGAGTAGCAAGTGACATATTGGTGGGGGTGAACAGAAGCATGTCAAACTGGACGAGAGTGCCACACATTGACTGTTCAGTAGAGTGTATGGTCACCCAAGACTGCCAAAACACACTGACAGCGATGGGGCATGGACAGGATCAGAATGTCCAGCAGTTCTTGTGGGATCCTCTGCCATTCTTGTTCCAGGGCAACTTCCAGCTCAAGAAGTGTTGTGGGAGGAATTGGACGGTTTGCCAGACGTCTTCCCAGTGCATTCCAAGCATGTTCAATGGGATTCAGGTCTGGAGAACGTGAAGGCCAGTCCATGCGTTCGATTCCTGCCTCCAGAAGCATGTTGTTGACAGATGCGCAAGGTGGGGCCTTGCATTAAAGTCCATGAAAAGAAAATTGTTTCCAACTGCTCCAGCATAGGTAACCACTATAGGGTGCAGGACCTCATCTCGATATCTGACAGCAGTCAGCGATCCATTTCCAATGACGTGGAGGTCGGTACAACCACCAATGATGATGCCAGCCCACACCATGATTCCACCACCACCGAAGGAGTCCCTTTCTCGCATGAAACGTGGATTCTCCAGTGTTCCTCGTTCATGCCAGATCAGGACACGATGATTGTCAGGCTGCAGACTGAACCGTGACTCATCAGAGGACAGTTGACCACTCATCACTGGTCCAATGATCAGGGCCGTGCGGTAAATTTTCTCATTATGATGCAAGTCTTCGAAATGCAGCCCCTTAAATGTTTTTTCTTTAAAATAACCTTCGATTGTGATTTTAAAAAAAACTGCGCAAAATGTACGAATACTATTTTTAATTTGAAAATATAAACTACTTTAAATTAATGATATCAACTACAACAATCTACTACAGTTTTACCCTTCTAACTTTAACTTTAGCAAATTCGTTAATTAGGGATGTGTAGTCTAGAGTGGCAGCCAATGTAGATTCAATAGAAATTAATGACAGATTTCTAAGTTTTGTTTGGCTTATTGAACTTCTTAAGTAGTGTTTTATTAATTTTAATTCGGAAAAACTTCTTTCCCCACTAGCTACAGAGACAGTGAGTATTAATAAAATTCTCAGAGCTACAACAGTATTCGGATACAAAGTAATTAAGTTATTTTGGCACAAATAATTTAAAACATCCAAAGGTTTCATAGAATATGGTAGCATTCGGGATACATCACGTAATTCTTCTTGAAGATCATTTGCATTTATATCTGATTCATTTTCGACCGAAAGTATTGACTGGAGACTGGTACAATAATTTTCTAGGGTTTTGTCATCTATATCTATATAAAAACTGAAATTTTTTGCTATGGGTTTCCAGAAGCGTGAATCGTTCATTCAGAGAATTAAGGGTAATGTCCAGAATATAATTGAAAAAGTTTATTTTAAATTTATTCTCCTCTGTTAAGGGTTGATCGAGAGCTTCTTCATAGTCAAATTGACGCTTTTACCATCTGGCTCTAACTTCAGTTTCGGCAGGAAATTCTGCACTGCATTCAAGATTCTCTGCAATCTCATTAGCAGCAATTTTCATCTGATCATATTCAGATTGTCTATAACTTTTCACTTTTTGTATGGTTTCTGATAACATCCTTACACAATCTGACAAATTTTTAATTACAAATCGCAATAGCTTCGAGACTGAATTTATTTCAAATAAAATATCATACCAAAGAATTATACCGCATATAAACTTGTAATTTTTAATATTTTTTGCTAACCCTCTTGCCTTAACTTTAGTTTCTGCATCTCTGTTGATGTCTTCTATTATTTGGAATAATGCATCATAGATTTCGCAAAGTTTAAATCATAAAGGTTTTAACGCATCCACCTGTGCTTGACCACCTAGTAGCACTCAATGGTTTTAGAGTTAATTGTGAAACATATTTTTTTAACACTTCCCAACGCTTTGTAGAACCAGAAAAAAAAAAGTGTAAAGTTCTTGTACAATAGAAAAAAAAGTTGTTTCAGTAGAAGAAGACGCTGCATCATTCACAACTAGGTTTAAAGAATGACATGCGCAGGGCACATAAAACGCCCTTGGATATTTTTCAAGTATTCTATTTTGTACACCCTTTCTTACTCCTTTCATATTAGCTCCGTTGTCATAGCCTTGTCCTCTAAAACCACTTTAATAACTCAAAACCTAACTTTTCCAAATGTGTCAGAATAAATTCTGTCAAACCCTCTCCGGTTGAATCACTAGCTTAAAAAAAACAAAGAATTCTTCAATTTCATATTTATTTTGTATGGAGTTTAAAGCGACAACTCTTATTGTTAATGAGAGCTGTTCAATATGACTTACGTCTGGGGTACAATCGGCGATTATCGAAAAATGTTTAGCAATTTTTGTTATTTCGACAATTTTGCGTAAAATTACATTTCCCATCAAATTTATCAATTCATCTTGTATATTATTGCTTAGATAAGTCACAGACCATTTATCAGACTCGCATTGAACTCTCCTGATATGTTCTTCCATAACTGGATCAAACTCAGAAAGCAATTCTACCAACTTTAGGAAGTTTCTGTTAATAGGCTGGAACAAATGTTCAGTTGTTCCACGAAAAGCTAAGCATTGTGAGGCCAATAGTCTAATAATTATTTTTAGAACTCTCTCCAATGCTGAATTTCCATATCCATAATTCGTTGATATTCAGTGTCAATAATTTTTTTCTGCTTTAATCGAATGTCCAATTCTTTCCATGCTCTAAAAGCATTTCTGTGATTTACAGACTTTTCGTGCATTGTGAGGGCTCTTATAAGATTTCTCCAGTCAGAATAACCTTTTTTGGGCCAGTCATTAATAGCAGACGAATTATCAGATAATATACGACAAAAGCAAAAAACGGTATGATTTGTAACAGAGTAAATCAACCAACTTCTCTCAACGACTTCACTATTGCTCAACACTTTCAAATAATGCAAGGGTAAAAATCTACGCCTTCCTTTATTAATAGGAAACTCGAATTCTTTAATTTGATGACCCCTCTCAACCAGTATTTGACGAGTTTCAGATGACATGCAGAAAGCATTCCATAATGCAGGACCAGAAGGAATTTCGTTTAATATCTACTGGCTGCTACTGCTACCCGGCTCTTGATGAACTTCTGAGGGTATTTTTTTGCTCTCTTTAACAACTTCTTCTGGAAGTGATTGGGGCGGCACTGGGTTTTTATTTGCCAAATCCAAAGCATTCGCTGTGGATGTGGACGGCTCAATTAAACAGGACTTTTGTACTAAGAATTCCTTCATAACATAGCTTTCTTCCTTGTTCCTCTTTCTTTAAGCGTTTCTTTTTATATTGACTTCCACACAATTTTTTCTTTTCTGTTCCATACTGTAATAAAAATATTAAAAATTCACAGTCCTTCGAAAGATGCAACGGGAGGGGGGGGGTCACTGAAAATGATTAAATATAATGATGCTTATGCTATTAAAATAGGGTAGATAAAATAACGATAGAAATGAGTTGCAAAGCTAGTAAGATTTGTAGGTAACAGAACATAATAAATAGATAACGAATATCTGTCAAATTGACAGCTAGCAGCCGTTTTGACATATGCCTTTCTTTAACTTTTTCTTGTATTGTCTCCACTTCAACGCATATGAATATAATATATATAAGATATGTATATAAGTTCTCTTACCTGATCTACTTTTTAAACAAAAAAACTGAATTAGTATAAATGCACAAATATTATACTGATACAGATATATCATATATCTGATTTACTGATTTAAATACAGCACAGCCACTTGCGACTTCTCATGACAAACTAACATTAAAATCAAATATTGTCAATAATTGTAAGCTCAAAGCAGAACTATCAACACGTAACACGTGCAATTGTCTTTTGTGATTGCCGCCTCAACTTTTAGGAGCGGCGGCGCGGTATATTACAAAAAATAATAGCTTCGCGCTGTCAGATCAAAAGTCTTTCGGCGAGCGCTCGCCAACGATGCACCAGCACCAGAAACCGAGATCAAAGGGTACCGAAAGCGCTTAGGCAGAGGCATACGATAAACCATATACATTAATATCGGAATAACAGACCAATATAGAAAAGCGTTGTGTAAAGATTTTTTTTACTGAATGGTTCAAATTGGTATTTTGATTTCGCTGCTTATGCCGCCCCCTTACGGTGCCGCCTGATGCGGCCGCCTCTCTCAAACATAAATCTCTTCTTTCAAATCTGGACCACTTTGTACCATATTCCAGTGGAATCAGGATCATCTGGTCCATACGCAAGGGTCGTCAGAGGATGCTGGATGGGAATGCTAGACAGAAGCCAACATAGCGTAGCACAGTGTACTTACAATCTGGCGAAGGCGTGTGGCCGCAGGCCGCCTTAAGTTGAAGGAGAGATGGCATCAGAGGTGGAAAGATGACTCAGGGCCAATGTAAAAGGGAAATAGGAGAGAGTGACCAAAATCAAAGGAAAATTATCAATTGAGTGAGTGTCTGGTGTGGGCTCTCATGGAAGAGAGAATGAAAATTTATATAAAAAATTTGTCCTCTTTTAATTTGGTAATTTCAATTTTTTTTTTTCTTTGGTAAAAAAAAAATTAGCTCACAAGAGAGGAGTGGGAGGGGGTGTAAATGGGATAGGGGGAAGAGGGGCCGCCTCTCTGTATCATAGCACGGCACTGCCAATGACGATGCTCATCAGCCCACCTTCTACGGTGTTCAGCAGATAACGGAATGCATACCATTGGTCGCCGGGCATGCAGTCCAACACGATGGAGCCGATTTCGTATGGTCTGGGTGCATATCCGTCTAGTGGCAGCAAGAAACTGTCCCCACAGCTCTGTTGCATTGCTGCGCCTGTTCCTTCTTGCCAATAAGGTCAAGTAGCGGTCATCTCTTGCTGTTGTGGCAGATGGGCGACCCTGCCCTCGTCTTCTTCGTACTGTGCCAGTCTCTTGAAAGCGATTCCACAGTCTGCTAATCACGCTTTGGGATGTTCCAAGTGCTGTTGCCACTGTCGTCCGTGTTTGACCAGCTTCAAGACGTCCTATGGCTCTCCAGGCAAATCGTGTTGCAGGGGCATTGCAAGGGCTGGAAAATTGCAGGATGTGCACTTTCAAGATCAGGGAACGTGCAGATACGCCAGTACTTTCAACCCTTTGTATAGTGCATTTTCACCAATGAAATAAAAGTTGGTTTTGCATCTAATGAGATTATATATATTATTTATAAAGTTAATTTGCCTGATATTCTTTTATATGCGAAGCAAAATTTTATATTTGTAAGCTTTTATCATTAAATTCGTTTTGGTGTATACTCGTTATACTATGCCTTCTGTGGCTCGTGATGCAAGTTTTAAGCCATTATCTGCACAACTTAGAAACAGAACATTATCAAGAATATTCAACTGTGAGATTTATTTATTATGCTTTATATTTAGTAATAATTTTGTTTATAGAAGTAAATGGTAGCTACACATAAACTGGGAGGAGAGCTATGTACCAAACCCCAGTGATGATGCACAGAACTGGCCAGGTCTAGCTCCTGTCTTATCCCACCTTTTCATGGTGTGAAAGGGCCTTTTCAAGTCCCTTTCGAAAGAGATATTCACTTTTGGAAGGGAATGGAAGGGGAGGGTTGCCAGATCAGTGCAGCCTACTGATCTGGTCACCTATGGCCACTTTTTTTTTTCACTTCTGAGGAGTGATCAAGTTCACAGGGTCCTGCTGTTGTCCATTTATACTCACTAGACTGGACTGGTTTATGGATTTGAGCTTGATTATGGATCCTGGACTTGCTGCACTGGTGAGCCGCTGTTGAGGGAGAATCTGCCACTGTTTTCTGTTTGCTTCTGGGTTGCCAGCCCTAAGTGAACAGAGGCATGAGATACCTTGTATCAGCTAGTGGATAATCTTGATCAGAGGTCACCGCAGGTACCTGAACCTCACTTAGCTAGTTGGGTATGTCAATTCTAAACTGGAATAATGTATCTCAGGTAGATCATATGGCTCTTGAAAAAGTGGTGCCTGAAGTTCTTACCAGCATGGGCGACTTCAACCTGTAGCAGTGAGGGAACAGGTCTTTGCCCCATGTTTGGGATCAGCGGGTTGTTTGATATTGTTGGCCCTACCTCTGTCAATAAACTTAGTTTCTTTAAAAATTTAACTAATAATTTTCTCTCTGCAGGAATATAGAACATGTGGATGTTATATAGCGATTATTCTCTTGATGTCCTTGCAAGATACAAGATGGACAGATAAAGATGAGATACTTAAAAATAACTTTAAATTTCCCTTTTCAGGGAGGGATGATGGAAGCATTTCTAAGGTGCAGGTTTGCTTCTCAGCAGACACGCCAGTGATATCCTTCTAGGATATGACTGCATTAATGAAAGATTTCTTACAACAAAATTTAAAACAAAAATTAAAGACTTGATGAATGTCATCTGTTGTTACATCCCCACAGAGGACTCTGATGAGAAAGAGAAGGATAAATTTTGCAGAGTTTTGGGATATTTTAAATTCTGTGAAGAGATATTTCTCTTGTGCTAGGTGACTTCAACGCTAAAGTTGGTACTGACTCTAACCTTTGGGCAGTAGTTTTAGGCTTCTTTGACATTGGGAGTTCCAATGGCAATGGGGAACGTCTCCTACAGGTAAGTAAATTTAGTTTGTGAATAATGAACACATACTACAAACGCCGGGACATTTATAAACACCAATGAGTTTCACCTAATGGGTTGCACAGGAATATGAGAGATTATATTTTAATTAACAGCAAATGGACTACTTCAATTAGGAATACTAGATCATACATAGGGGAGGGGAAATTGGGTCTGACCATTACCTGGTCAAAAGTGTCTTGCAACTGAAGCTTAAGAAATGTTGTGCTAAGGTTAAGAAAATTGCCTTTAACACTGAAATATCCATATGTAGCCAAAGCATAGCAAAATCATTATAACAATCGTGGTTTGCTTACTGCTGAAGTTGAGAATGGGATCAGTTCATATAGGCTTTTCTTGAAACCAATTTTCTTTGGGTAAAAGGGGACAGAGGACACAAAATTATTTGAGTGATAAGGCTATGGAACTTATTTCTGAAAGATGAAGAATCAGCTGACAAAGCAGAGGAAGTAGTTAGACAGCAAAACAGTAGTGGGTTGTACCAGATTGTTAATGTTTTGTGTGGGATGAAACAGACAGGTACACAGGGATTGAGGTATAAACATGGCAAGGTGGTTGAAGGTGAGGATTCTGTGATGGATAGATGCATTACTAGCATTAATGATGGCCCTATATTGCATTGGTTATCTCTAAATTAAAACTACATAAATCCTCATGGGTGGATGAAATCACCACTGAAATGCTTACAGCTGGGAACATTTGGTGTTGTCACATGGCTGAATGAAATTTTGAATATTTTTTATGATAAAGGTGTTGTTCCTAAGGATTTTACTAGAGCTATCATTGTCCCAATTTTTAAAAAAGTTGATCGCATTTCTTGTGATAATTATAGGGAATTGTGGCCAGTGGAGTTCACTTTCTGTTCCAGGTAAATTCTTTGTATAGTTATAATTAAGAGAATTAAGAATATGGTTGATGGACATCTATGTGATGAACAGTGTGGATTCAGAAGTGGTAGGGGATGTACTGATCAAATATTTTCACTTAGACAGATTCTTGAGAAATGTTTAGAGCTTCATAAACCTGTGGTTACTACCTTTGTAGATTTGAAGAAGGCTTTTGATTCAGTTGATCGACATAATTTGTGGTTGATAGATCATATCGAATATTTGACAAGTTAGTATAATGAAAGCTCTGCATAATAACACTGAGTCATGTGTGAGTTTGTATGTCTTGCAGTGATTGGTTTAGCATTGCTAGTGGAGTTAGACAAGGGTGCATTTTGTTTCCTTTTCTCTTTTGTTTGGTTATTGATTATATTATACAAAATTCTTTGGAAGGGAAAGATTTAGGCCTTAAATCATCTAGAGATTCAAAATTTCTGATTTAGATTATGCAGATGATTTGGCCCTGTTGGCTAATGATGTTGATGAGATGAATTTGTTCACTAGGGCTGTTGATGAGACTGGTAAATAGGGTAGGTTTGGTGCTAAACAGAGAAAAAACTAAAGTGATGAAAACTGGACAGGCAAGTAGTGCTTCAGTTGTTTGGAATGTCTGCACTCTTGAGTAAGTGTATCAGTTTATCTTTGGAGCTATGTAAAAGATACTGGCGATGTGTGGTATGATATAAATAGAATAGGGATTGACTGCAGCACCAAAAGAATGCAGTTACACATGCTATGCTACAGGGAAACTGCTATTTGTGATCTCAAGCACTAAGGTACTTGCATATTTTTTTCTGTGAGAATTTTAGATTTGGTGGATGTTGTTGTTAATGCCGTAATGTTTACAAGTTTTTTTTTTATATGTATGATAAGCATTTGGGAATGTTTTCGCATCGCATGAAATATATTTTGTTTTTTCCTTTTGCTTTTTTGCTTCCTTTAGCACCTTTATGTATGGGTTGTTCATGAAAGGAAATATTAGTAAAATCTTGATTGATGCAATTTTTAATAATATATGTAGGTTTCAAATGCATTGAATTCCTTACTAACCCCTCGAGGTCCCTCACTCCACTATTTTTGCTGTGTTAACAAATTTATTTGAAAAACGTTTTTTGGCATTATAACTGTTTAAGTTTTTGCTGTCTCATACAATCCTTCCCGAATTTGCTTTATATTTAGTAAATCTTGATTGCATATAACAAGCTGAACACTCTAAAATGTATAAGTAAATCTTTCTCCTTTTTTGAATTTTAACAGAACAGAGTTTTCATAAATTATTTACATAGGCAATGAATGTAATTAAAATACAAAAAATCCCAGAAAATTTCATTTCAACTGAGGTCACAGCATGAGAACTTGGCTAAAACAGATTATGCCAATGGGTATAAATTTATTTGCAATTTTGCAAAATATCAAATCTCTCTTTCAAATTTTGCAGTTATAAGGAAATGATAAGATAGCAAAATCGTGCAATTTTCATGTGAATTGGAAATATGCAAAAAATATAATCCATATTACTTGCTGCTTTGCAAAAGGACAAACAGGAAGACTCCTTGGAATCACAGCATGCCAGCGCTTACTATGCTGCACGGCAAGCACTCTTCCATGGTAGGAGCAGGACTGGAGAACGTGGAATGACTTGCTCTGCCGTTTTTCACCACTCTCATTTTCGATATTTTTTGCTATATTATTTTCTTTGATTATGAGTCTTTTGTTTTAAAACATTTGCGAAGCAGTGTAAAATATTATTTCTCTGATCACAACTAATAATCTGGTAAATAAGAAATTGCAAAATCAATTCTAGCAATTTTTATCAAATTATATATAATAGTTCCCAGCAAATTTATTGCATGTTGAGATTTATTTGACATTATCAGAAGGAACAAGAGTATAATTTCCAGCCCATGCTCTCCAATTCAGAAGTTGTAACTGAGTTTAATTTAAATTAATGCACATCAAAGGAATATTCTTCTCACAAATGTGACTAAAGATCTTCTCAATTTCAAACAGTTGTATGCCGACGTAAGTAATTAATGTAAATATTATGCAATTCAGCAAGTTTCGAAAAAGAACATTCTTTAAAACATGAGGGGCAGGGATGCTCAGTCAGTAGTGCACCAGGATCATAATGTGCAGTTCCCAGGTTCGAGTCCCAGCTGGGTCAGCATTGAGATTTATCTCTGCAAAATAATCCATTTTGCCCACGGTCAGTAGGGGACACTGATGGGCTTGAAAAGACAGCCATACTTTGCATGGGACATTAAGCCATGGTTCTGTGTGGAGGAGAGCCATACCCTGTGCACTTTAAAGAACATGCTGGATGACCTTGACAGGAGGCTACCATCTCTCTTCCAACAGTTGTTTCAGTGGGTCCCTACCACAAACTTCTCTGAGCTTTCCGAGTCCTTGTGACCTGGCCATTTAGCCCAATATGTGCAATAAAAGTGCTCGATCAGAGGTAAAACAATCCAACCCTAAAACATAAAATGTCTTTTTAACAATAGTAAAAAAATGCAAACTATGAACAGAAATTTGTATCTTCCACCTCATAAGAGTAAAAATAAATTATTAAATTATATTTCGCTCCCTAGCAAGCTCTCCAGTTCAAAAAACTTATGTTGTTCCAGATTCTATTATTCTAGTCATAGATTTTTTAGGGAAAGACGAATTAGAAACCTTAAGTTACAAAGTAGTCTGATAAATATAAATAGTGAAAAATCTCTAAGTAAACAAATTTCTTCAAAAGGAATCTATTAATGTGATAGTTCACAATATTTGGAAAATTTTCTCAGGAAACTATAGAAATAATATTCTTTATACATACTCATTAAAAACACATTCATAACATAAACATTTGACATCAGATATAACATTTATATTTTAATTAGCTTTGTAGAAGAGAAATATATACTTTCTAGGTTCACTATTGCCTGCAGGAGACTAAACCTTGAATGCAAAGAAAAAAAAAAGATTTACAAAGCATGTGGGCCTTTGTAAATGCAAGGCTCAGTGCCCTGCATAAATGTGTTGAAGTGAGATGTGATTATAATGAAATACAGAGTTTAAAGTCATAAAACACCCAAATCTTTTTTTTAACAAAAGGTCCTAGAGGTGCAAATGTCAGGTCTACCTAAAGGAAAGTTACCATGCCAACTGAATGACAGCAACTTAGTATCTTTAGTAGGAAATTTAGGAAGTTAACCCCTTCTGCATTGAATTAGTATTAATCGGTATCATCTTTTGAATTCTAGTGACCTGAAAAGTGAACTTAAGTGTCACAATTATCCTCCTCCTCCTCAAGCAGCCATGGGCTAAGGAGGTCCAACCAGATTGTATAATTTCGTTCTCCAAACACATCTATCCTGAGCTATATCTGCTGCATCAGGCCACCATACACCAATTCTAACAAGATTTTATTTGACATTGTCTACCCACCACATTCTAGGTCTCTCCTCTAACTGAGGCCTTTAGGCACACTGTTCATAACACTATTCGCTAATCTATAATTACATATGTCCGTAAGCATATCTTTCATATATGCATATGGACAACATGACCAAACCAATGGAGTCTCTCTTTGCACAATATGCTGCTTAAAGGAGGTTGCAGACTCCTTTGCCTAACTCCATCATTACTTACAAAGTTGAAACACCTAATGCCCAAGATAATGCATAAGCACCTAAAATCAAAAGCATCAAGTTTTCTGTTATCTTGTTTACAAAGGGTCCATGTATCACTACCATAACTAACTCTAGAATATAACCAAACTATTATACAGTCTAAATTGAAGAGATATTCATAGCATCAATTAGAGGAGATCTTGATTGGTGGCTGGTAGCTCAGTCGTCCAGAGCACCTGACATGTTATCAGGAGGTCGTGGGTTCATATCCCATCCAGCTCAAGAGAATTTTTCCTCTAAAATTGATTGACGTTAACTTCAGAGTGATATCTTCCATATTATACAATCTAATTTTAGTCTTTAGGTGTATACACCTGTCCCAGCCTCAATCCCTATTTGTTTCTTAATCTCATGCTGCACATCACCAGTATCTGTCACATAGCTCCCAAGATAATTAAACTGTGACACCTCTTCAAGATTGCAACCATTCAGATTAACTGAATCACAGCTTACCTGATAAATTTTAATCACTTTAGTTTTCTCTCTGTTTATAACCAAACCTACTCTACTACCAATCTAATTAAGAGCTCGAATGAAAGAGTTCATCTCATCAACATCATCTGCCAAAAGAGCTAAATCATCAGCATATTCTAAATCAGAAATTTTCAGATCTCCTGATCATTTAAGGCCAACATCTTTCCATTGCAGTGCATTTAACATAACATAATCAATAATCAAACTACAGAGAAAAGGAGACAAAATGCACCCTTGTCAAACACCAGAAGCAATGCTAATATATGTCCGTAAGCATATCTTTCATATATGCATATGGACAACATGGCCAAACCAATGGAGTCTCTCTTAGCACAATATGCTGCTTAAAGGAGGTTGCTGACTCCTTTGCCTAACTCCATCATTACTTACAAAGTTGAAACACCTAATGCCCAAGATAATGCATAAGCACCTAAAATCAAAAGCATCAAGTTTTCTGTTATCTTGTTTACAAAGGGTCCATGTTTCACTACCATAACTAACTCTAGAATATAACCAAACTATTATACAGTCTAAATTGAAGAGATGTTCATAGCATCAATTAGAGGAGATCTTGATTGGTGGCTGATAGCTCAGTCGTCTACAAGCCTTACCAACTCTCACAGATGCCACAGTGTTATTATAGAGATATTTCATTATGTCAACTAACTTATCTGGTATGCCATAAGATCTCATGATCAACCACGAATTATGACAATCAAGAGTCAAAAGCACAGTATATGGTTGTAAAAAATATTTTTCCCCAAACAGAAATCAGCAGCTTTTTTAACTGTTTCTAATCAAATGTCGAAAACAAATTTAAATCTATGATATATATATTTATCTGCTTATTCTGCTTGAAAAAATTATGATAAAGTTTAAAAATAAATCTATTTGAGTCTGCAGTGGACATATGCATGTTTTCAGTCACCGTAAATAGCATCATGTAGCAATGATTTAGTTCGTGCTTTCATTCTAATGTCCCATATGCAGATTATCCATCAGTTGTACTTTAGGCTCTTCTATTTCCTACTGTAGAACAGTTGTAATGCTTTCTAAACTTTTAACAGAAAGATACTGATTTCATTACAACTGGAAAATGAGTCATCTGGGACCTTATGCACATCTGCTTTCAGCCAATATTTTAGGATACTTTCAATTTTAAAGACTTTTTTTTTATACTCTAATGCTTCTAAAATTATATTTTGTTTCTCAAATGATACTGTGATTATAAATAATAATTAATATGAAATGATCGTAAATGAAACCACTAGTGATCTCTAATGGCAGATATTGGGAGAACTGTAGGATTAAGCAATTAGCCTCAAAGAGCGATTTTTAAAGGAAATTTTCAACCAAATAAACTAAGGTTACGAAACTAATTTTAAAATTTCGGTAGAAATTTTGGTTAAAAATTGTAAACTTTTCCATAGCAGTTATGTAACTTCCTACTAAAACAATTCATTCTCACTTTGTACTTCAGTTAAACTTTAAATGGTTTGAAACATTTTTATTGATTTTTTTTCATAGTCATCACATTTCAGATATATATTTCAATTTTTATTACAATTATCTTGTTTTTAAAGCAAAATGATTTTTATGACACTGCTTTTCTTAGGCTTAGAGTTTGCCAATCGTCTAAGCATATGCATTATGAGTTATATGCATAAATGACTGAAAAATTTAGAAAAAAACTAAATAAATTATTTAAACATCAATAGAAATATTACAGACTGTTTATATTAAAATAATAAAATAATTTAGTAAAACCAAAAATTTTTCTTAATTTCACTAAAGTTAAAATGGAAAAAATACTGCAAAATTTTGCAATATTGAAAAAAAAAAAACCTTAAAAAATTAAACTTACCATTTTTTTTCAACCTTTGCCATTTTATTAATCACAATTAAATGCTCTTTCTTTTGGTATATAGCATATTTCTATCCATTAATTACTTCACGATGAGGTTCTAAAGCTAATTATTTTATTTTTGAAAAACACTTTAAAATAAATATCTGCCATCAGAGTGAGTTCAGTTTCAGAAACCTAAACAAACTTTTATTAAATTTATAATTTTATAAAATTTAGGGTTTACAAACCTAAATAGGAAACTATGAGAGAGAAAAATTGTAATTTACAGAGTTGCAGAGCATCTTCTAATTAGTAGGAAATTACATATGTTAAGCACCAAATGAGTGGATGGAAGGCTATAAATGACGATCATTTGAAAACGGACGCTTGATGCTTAGTCACTGCAAATGTCAAAATTCAAAGCATACAACAGTAAGAGAAAGAATAGTGGGGAAACAATTTATTACACAGATTAATGATTATAGGATGAATGCATTCCAATTCATGAATGATAAAAACAAAACTCACAAGCATGCAAATGTAATGTATGCGGCCATTATTATGCTCATTGAACAGGTAATGTAACACCTGTTCAAACCCCTCCCACCCCCCCACCACCACCACCATCGGCTACAATGCACGTGTAAATGTGAGAAAGAATAACTTGTTGTACAGCAACCAGAATTTAAGGTATCACTCCATAATAGGAATTGAAAATTCGATGTCACAGATTCTGTGGTATACACATGTTCTTACTGGTAACCCCAGATGAAGAAATTCATAGGAGTCAAGTCCAGAAACAGTGGAAGACATTCCACAGGATACCATACTTTATGATCTAGAGTCCAAACTTAAAAGACAAGAAAGAATGTATGTTTGCTGGCTAGTGCAGCAGTGTGCCATCATGTTGGTACCACATACATTGTACATCCCTGATAGGAAGGCCATCCAACCACTCAGGTATCGTGTTCTGTAACAGTAGGACATATCTCCGACTTGTTAATGTTCCCTCGTACAAATGTGTTGTTCCAAATATCGCACCAGATGTTAACTGACCAGCATACTTGATGCCTCACCATTCATCCAAAGATTGGCTTGCTAAGAGCCCAGTAATGGCCGTTTTTCCTGTTAATAATTCTGGCTTGTGCGAATTGTGCCTCATCTGTCCAGAGGAAATTAGACACAAAGGATGGTTTATCCTCTAAGGTATTTAAAGTACCATATTGCAGAAATCAAAATGTCTCTGGTCTCCTGGCATCAAATCGTGAAACAGTACAGATATTACAAGTGTGCACCATGCTCATGCATGATTTGCCACACACAAGCAGCTGTTAAGTCACAGGCCTCACCGACTGCTGTGGTCCGATGCATGGATAGTTGATGACATATCCCACGCTGTCTGTTGGATGCACTTGAATACCTGATCCTGTTGATCTGCCCAATGGTGGATGAGATGCTATGCTGCAGGTCTCTCTGAGCCATCGAATAACACAGCAAATGGTCACGAGTTGGATGATGACCACCAGAAAATGCACGCCACACTGCTGTACAGCTTCCCAGACATTTCGTTGACACTTGCCATAGAGCATCACCATTTCACAGTACTGATCATTGGAGTAGCCTGCCATCTGGATCTTCAACCTATACACCTACTCATAAGTAATATATCATGTACTGCCATGCAACATTTTTACCTTGCTTGGTGGGTATTATGCCACTCATCACGTACATACGTTTGCAAATCCTTCTGTGGCTAAGCATCAAGCATGATTTTGAATAATCAGCATTTACAGCCTTCCATCCCCTCATTTCATGTGTACCATATCATTTCTTACTAATTAAAATGTTCTTCAACTTTGCAATTAAATTTTTTCTTTGTTTCTGACATGGAGGTAAGAATAGGGGGAAGTGCTCTTACTATCAGTTAGTAGAGATGGCTAGTGTAGCTGAAACTGCTGTTACTCCTACCCTGAGAGTTGCATTGAGAGGTCAGTTGTCATCGTATGTGTGAATGTTTATATGAATAACTGGCACAATTAAATCGTAACATTTCCTAATAACAGTAGTATTATTATTAGGTACATGGGAATTTACTCTGTTTTAATTCCTTTTTGTGTTTGAATGTGTTTGCAAAAACTGTAGTTGAACACCATGATCAAATTTTTCTGTGGTTTTTAAAAATGGTTGTTGATGTCCATATTGGATGTCTATCGTAATAAATTACACATCAAATAAAAGCAATTCAACAATAATACCCTCCAGGCAAAAAAGGGGGATGGGGGGACATTTTAAAATAGTAATTTTAGCAATATATATATATAGCAGTAGTACCAATTGCTTACGCTACTTTCCAATATAATTAAAATAATGAAAAGTTTAAAAATTCTGGAAGAAAAAATTTATTTCAACTTCTTACCAATGAAATGCCATTCCTTTTATCTATTTTGCAGGTTAATTTCTGCAGGAATATGCTATATAGGAGCTAACATTTTTGCACAATCTCTTATTCATTAACATAGACAATGCACGCTTACGAGGAGAGCAATATGCTAACGCCAGTTACAGTTTTCAAGTGATAGGATATCTCCCTCTCTTCCCTTCCTATCTCCATGGTTGCTGAGCTAGGTGTGTTCACTTCCTAAATTTATCACTAGGGGTGTTACAGTCACTATCATTCGATCTGGCATAGTCATGTTCCTATAGATAGACCAAACATTTACACCTCTAGGACCTTTCATTAAAAAGTTATTTTGGTGTTTTAGGACTTTCCTTTAAACCCTGTATCTGTATGTTCATGTTTTTGGAATAAACTGTTTCGAAGCTATATTTAAAATCACCTTATTTACTGCATTCTATGCTTATTTATTCTTCTATTTAAATTTCCCCATCTTTGAATAACTGAGCATAAGTTCCTTTTTAGTGTAAAATACGAGAAAAAAGTTTTTATTTAGATAATGACATCACAACATCCTAGCATAAACATAATAGTCACCTTTTAGGAAACATTCTCATAAATACAATCATCCAGAGGAAAATAACACACACTAAACCAAGCATAAGAAAAACACACCAGTTGCAGGAACGTTTTGCATGCACTTCAAGACGATCACTTTCCACTTTCAGTTGGCTGTAGTTCTGGTCTGCTACAGTCGATGCTTGTTCAAGACTCTGCAACAATATACATAAATATTTACTAAATCTCATACAAGTTAAATTCACATTATATGTTGGCATACAAATAATGTGTTTTTTGTGCGCCTGATGTGTAATAATCTTTATTTGAACAATATGTCATGCTGACAACAACGATCTTGGCATTTCCATTAACAGGAATCTTTTAACTGTTTACACTTTAAGTGTCTAGAAATAGTAATACTGAGATTTTTATACCAATCATGTTTTTAAATAATAGCAGTATACAATGGCTAATGATATTAGCAAATCATGTTGCTCTTTTGACTAAAAGATGAAAATAATTTGAAAATGAAAGTTCACGCATAGAGGTAACATTCAATAAAGCTTAATTTTAACTAATAAGTGCTAGAAAAAACATTGTGCATTTAAAATATCAGCTGTATAGAAGATTTATGCATTTATATCATTCAAAACTGATATTAATTTCACTGACCTTTATCTATATTGCTATCTTTTTATGAAAGACTTTCAAAACTTACTTCATAAGCCATCATGAAGAAAAATCTTTGTCTCTTGTCTTCATGAAAAAATATCATAAACTATACTTTCTTTCTTACACGGATGATTGAGGTGAATTTTTTCCAAAGAAGTGTTTGTGGAAAAAGTAAAATGAAGCATAGTTCTTGTACCTTTGCTACAAACCCACTTTTCATAAAAATTACATCCCATTCATTTAAGATGAAAAAATAGGATTTTTTTTTTGTCATGGTTTCTGAGGAAGAGAGACAAAGATTTTGCCATGCTGATGACAGCCCATTTCAGTTTGTCATGATCCTTTTATTAACAGACCATTTTGGGCTGAAAAGCATTTAAGAAAAACTAACAAGGAGAAATATAAATTAGTGAAAGTAGCATCAACCATGTAATTACTTACTAACGGATACACACATATATATATACACAGTAAGTCTTCGTTGTTCATCATTTTGTTAATACATTGCCAAGACATACAATATATCCATATTATTCATCAGAAATTATTAATAAAAATGTGAAATTTTCAATCTATACTGATAATTTGCCCCTTTGAACTGAAACATTTCCAAAAGTTTAAAAGAACTTACAAGTTGCAATAAATGGCACTTAAAAACAAAAAAATTTTATTCATAAAAAAATTATGTAATATGAATGCATATACCTGTATGTATATATACAGGCCTATACTATGTAGTACATGTAAGGTAAATCAGTTTCATTGTTGGAGCAATGGTGGCTGTCAGTAGAGCACTAGGCTCATAATCTGCAGCTCCCAGGTTCAAGTCACACCCGGGACAATATTGAGATTTATCTCCGCAGAAACTCCAGCCTGCCCTCGGTAGGTAGGGGATACCAATATGATTGGAAATGTTACTGTCTGTCAGATGGGACGTAAAGCAGTGGCCCCATGTTCAGGAGAAATACACCCTGTCCATGTTAAAGAACATTCTGGGTGGTCTTGATGGGAGGTTTTCATCTGTCTCCTAACAGCTGCCCAATGGATTCCTTTCCCCAACCATTTGAGCTCTTGGGGTTACAGAAGAAGAGACTTTTTTTTAAAGAAGAAAAAGAGAAGACAATGGGATCTTCACAGAACAGGAGCTTACACTGGGGGGGGGGGGATGTTTTTAATGATCAGGTGTTCTAAAATTAAGCTTCAATTGCATAGTCAGATCTATTTTTTCACTATATCACTATAAAAAATTCTTATAAAATTATTATCTTTAAAAATCTGTTTAAATTTTTGATTTTCATAAAATTCAGAAATAATTCTGTTTAATTTGGTATAATAACACAGCCTATTTTTGTTGATTGGTATTTGTTAAAAATTTTTTGTTGACTTGTTTATTTGACTGAGCATGTAGTTGGCGAAAAACCTGGACTTTTCACAAAGTATATTACCGAAAAAAAATTGCGAAAAAAAAAAGTAATTTTCTTGTTTCAAACAAAAGATTTATTTTTCTGTTATTCAAAAACAGCTTTTTTATTAATATGCATTATAATTGTTTCTGTTAGTTATTTTTTACAATTTTATTTATATTGCCAGATGCCTTTTTTTGTTACTATATGACTAAAAAAGCTGTATTAAAAAAAATTTGCCATCTTTTAGTCAAATATTTCATTTTCAGAAAATCCAGAATGAAATGCTGATTAATTTAACATATAACATGCCACAATTCCTTTCATTAATTATTTAACAAAAACGTCTTAAAGTTACTTTTTTTGGCTGAGTGTGGTGAAAAAATACAGTGGGCTTCTAAAAAGTTCTTGATATATGTCTGTAGATTTGCTTGTGTTCCTCCGAAGTTAATGAGCTATGCCTTGTTTAAAAGCTTGTTGAAACTTGTCATTATATGTTAAAAACAAAAGCTGCATCATCATTTCTCTTTTTGCTGACAGAGCTTAAATTTTGTTCTGCGAAACCTATATGTTGTTGCTATGGAGCCTACTTAAGACAGTGAAAGATTTTACAATTTCACAAGGATGCAGCTTGGGGAAAAAGAATTTGTTCCAATTTATCACAACTATATGGGGATCATGCCTGCTCATATGGCACTGTTATGGTATGGATGGGAAAATTCAGAGAAGGATGGCAGAGCTTCAAAAACCTCCCTTGTGCAGGAAGACCGAAAGAGGCCATGAATGGGAGAATATTGCTGCTGTTCATGAGCTCATTTAAGAAAAACCCACATATCACTGTTCAGTTAATAAGTTTAGATATCAGTATATGATTGGCAGTGTGGAAACAATTATTCATCAACATTTATAGTTTTGAAAGATCTGTGCCAAATAGGTACTCCCACAGACTGACAGAACAGCTAAAAAAGGCTAGAGTCGACTAGTGCAAGGAGATGCTGACAATGTTTGAACCTAGTGGCACCAAATAGTTAACAGACATTGTCACAGGTGATGAGACGTGGTTTTATTATGACTCCCAGAAAGATCGACAACTATGTTTGGGTTGCAGAAAATGAACTGTGTCCCCAAATCTTCCAACAAGGAGACCAAATCCTCCAACAATCTCTTCCTCCTTAAGGAAGAGGATGTTCACAATTTTTTTCAATTACCAAGGAGTGGTAGTCATGGACACCTTACCTGAAATAATGACTAAAAATGGCCAACACTACACCAACATTGTTGTGTCCAAAATGGTTGTTCCAATGGGTCCCCTCCCCCAACCTTCTCTGAGCCTTCGGGGTCCATGTGACCTGGCCATTTAGCCCATGGTGTGCAAAACAGTGCCACTCAGAGGTAAAACAACCCAACCCAAAATGGTTAAGGAGATGAAGGAGCAGTGTCCAACAGGCATGTCAAGGATTCTCCTCCTTTATGAGAATGCCAATGCTCACAAAATTGGCAAGTTATGGTCTAAGCAGAGCAGGAAAAAATAAAACAGCTACCCCATCCTGATATTCACTTGATCTTACACCATGTGATTTTTGATTGTTTCCAAATATTAAAAAAGAACTTGCTGGAAAGCCTTTTTCAAGGGTGCAAGACCTTGCAAATTGCATTTATGCAGAGTTGCAGAGTATTCCCCAACAGGATAACCATCATGCATTCAAGAATGGGCAGATGTCTGCAACTTTGCATACTGGAAGGGAGTACTTTGAAGAACAGTAAAAGTTTTGTTGAGGTAAGTGCAATGGTTTTTGTTCTGAATATGCATATCAAGAACTTTTTGAAAGCTCTCATAGCAGGGCTTCTGGATATAAGATTAGTATACTTTCATGAGCTGAAGGAAACTGTTCATTCTATCATGACTTTCACTGGGTAAACAGCTAAATGTCGTAATATCCACCACCATTGTACATCATAATTTTTGATGAATGATTTTTTTTTTTGATTGATTGATTTTGCAACATTTAGGATAGAGAAGAATCCTAGAAGCTACTCCTAGCTTTCACAGGCCTTCTCATGCAAAGGCATGTCCTACTAAGACTGAAGTCACTGCTGACTACTGCCTCTGTTAGAGCTAACACAGCACACAAAGTTTGCCTTTCTGGAACAGTCACTAGCTCCCTAACCACTGTGCCAGTAAGGCTAATTTACATACATACAAAATTCTAATGCAGCCATGTCATACAAAGGTCCTACTAGACCGCGTAATTTTGTTCTCCAGACATGTTGTCCTAAGCCACAGCTGCTAGATTTGCCCACTGTACATAAATTCTAGCAAGGTCCTGTTTTGCATTGTCTGCACATCGGATACTAGGTCTCCTCTTTTCCTGAGGGTTTCAGGTACGCTGTTCATAATCCTAATCGTCAATCTGCATCTATGCATATGAGCAATATGGCCAAACCAATGTAGTTTCTCTTTGCACAATATTCTGCTCAAAGGAGTCTCTAGTTTCCTGTTATCTTGTTTACAAAGTGTCCAAGTTTCACTACCATAACTAACCCTAGAAAGAACCAAACTACTATACAGTCTAATTTTAATCTTTAGGTGTATACCCCTATTTCTCCACACTCTCCATAGATTCCTAAAGGTGCTAGCAGCAAGCCCTATTTTTCTATTTATCTTATGCCGCACAATTGTGACAGTATCTGTCACATAGTCCTGAGATAATTAAACTGGAGCACTTGCTCCAGAGTGCAGCGATTCAACACAACTGAAGCACCATCTGCTTGACCAATTTTCATCACTTTAGTTTTCTCTCTGTTTATCATCAAACCTACTCTATTACCAGTCTCATCAACAGCCCTAATGAAAGAATTCATCTCATCAATATCATTAACCAAAAGAGCCAAATCATTTACATAATCTGAAACAGAAATTTTGAAATCTCTAGGGAAATCTTGACCATTGAAGGCAAAAACCTTTCCCTTCAAAGAATTCTGCAGAACATAATCAATGTGTGCTGTTACTTCCCATGGTAAAATGTCCCTGCCCACGTAGGGAACACCCGATGGGTTTGGAAAGCCAGCCGTCCATTGGATGGGACATTAATCCATGGCCCTGTGTGCGGGAGAGCCATACCTTGTGCACGTTAAAGAACACGCTGGATTGCCTTGACAGAAGTTTCCCAACAGCTGTTCCAATAGATCCCTCCCCAAACCTTTTCTGAGCCTTCTGGGTCCTTGTAACCTGGCCATTTAGTCCATTGTGTGCAAAAAAGTGACACTCAGAGGTAAAACAACCCAATCTCTCCCTCTGGTAAAAATTTTTCCCTCTCATTTAGGGAAGAAAAGAAATGGACATAGTTCGAGGTACCCATTATCCTCCCCATGTCACAACTTTCTAAATCAAAAACTGGAATTTTCTCACTCAGATAATTGAACTTTTAAATACTTCATACTTACCAGAGTTCCTCAAATACAATTTACCGGGCATATGTAACTTTACAGCAAATGAAAATTAACTATTGTCTGAGATGCATAAAAAATGTAAAGGTCACTCAGATAATTGAACTTTTAAATCACTTCATATTTACCAGAGTTCCTCAAATACAATTTACCGGGCATATGTAACTTTACAGCGAATGAAAATTAACTATTGTCTGAGATGCATAAAAAATGTAAAGGTACAAACAAATTGTTATTATTAAACAAAATTATTTGTTACGTAACATAATATTTAAAAGATTTATCAATTACACTAGACAATAAATTGAAACTTTGTTTTATAACATTGGTCAAATAGGATGTTTTTAACTAATTTTGGGGTGCTGAATTCAAATACGGCTGTGAAAAATCTGCAGCACATACAGTTTTTTTTTTTACAGATTGATGTATTTCAAATTTCAATGAATATGCATATCTGGGAAATGAAAAAAATGTGACTACTTTATTAAATTGTAATTTAAAACTCATTAATTAATTACATGATTAGAGTGAAAAAAATAGAAACATCATAATTATAGACCATTGAATATAAAGTAACAAATGAAATAATATTGAAATGCAAAGTAATAAAATACGGGTAAGGATCTTTTATACTTACAAGAAGTTCATTTTGGTCTTTTATGTGCTGAAGTATCTTTCCTTCGCAAGAACCAGCAGTAATATAATTATAGACCACTGAATATAAAGTAACAAATGAAATAATATTGAAATGCAAAATAATAAAACACGGGTAAGGATCTTTTATACTTACAAGAAGTTCATTTTTGTCTTTTATGTGCTGAGGTATCTTTCCTTCGCAAGAACCAGCAAAGGATCTATGTTGTCACCCATCATTACTGGGTCCCATCTGCCTTGGTATCTCTCCTCCATGGTTCGGATATCCTGGTGAAATCTTTCCCCTTGCTCATCACTGACAGATCCCAAGTTCTTGAGAAAGAAGTCGAGATGCAAGAAATGGATCTTCAATGACATTCAGCAGCCAAGATTTTCATAGTTTTTGAGAAGATCTTGAATGAGATGATAGTAGTTTTCCTCTTCGTGATTCCCCAGAAAATCCTGGACCACAGATGTGAAGGATTTCCATGCAGCACGCTCCTTCAGATTCAGTTTTTCTTTGAAGACAGTATCATTCAATAGCTTCCTGATTTGAGGACCAACATAGATCCTTTCTTTGAGTTTGGCATCATTTAGTTTTGGAAAAATTTTCCTTCAAGTGCAAAAAACCTTTACCAGTATTGTCCACAGCCTTTACAAAGTTTTTCATAAGCCACAGTATTATGTATAGTGGTGGGAGCAGAACATCAGAGGGGTCAACTAGAGGCTTATACCTCACATTATTCTTTCCAGGAATAAAAACATCTCTTTTGGGCCAGCCTTTTGTTTTGTAATGTTTCCTTTCTGGTCCTACTGTTCCTCAAACACAGAAAACAGCAAAATTTTGCAAAGTCCGAGCAAGAGAGAGATATGGCTTTGAGGTCACCACATATTGTCCACTTAAACTGGTCATATTTTATAGCAGCGAGTATTTTTTCCATGCTTTCATAAGTTCCCTTCATTCCCACAGCGTATGTCACTGGAAGGTTTTTGGTTTATGCAAAAAGACAGCTTTTCAGCTGAATTTTGATGTATATAGAATGTTATTCCTTAGGGCCGTGAGTTGTTCGTATTTCTTCTATCAGCCCTGATATATCTGTGCAGAAACACAAACCATCTTGTTTGTGCAGAAACACAAACCATATTATGAGATACAATGATGCATCATTGAAGCATCTTGTATCTCATAATAAGCAGATAAAGCCAAATTTCTCTTTCTGAACAGAGAAACTCTGGTATCCTTGACCAGAAGATTCCAGTCTTGAACCTAAAACCTCAGCTTGTTTTTTTGGAAAGTCCTAAGATTTGAACAAGATTATTTAGTTCATTTTACTGAATCAGATGAGGCTCGTCTAACTTTTTAGAGGTGTATGTAGGATCAGGATCTGTATGTGCCTCAAAGTCTTCATCTGATGAATGTGAATCCATCTCCTCCCAGTTGGTTGGAGGTGTTGGTATAGGAAGATCTTCTCCATGAGAAACTTGCCTTATGGCTGAAGACACATTTGGATATTGTATTTTGCTTTTGCTCTTTTTTGAAAAGGTCGACACTTTATTTAAAAGAATAGCAATCATGCGACTAGTTGGCTCAGGTCAAACCATTGGAACTGCAAAGGGCATGGATTTTATCTTACCTTTAAACCATTCACTTAGGCCAACAAAGCACAAAATGCAGCATACATGTGGAGCCCATGTTTTGTCCTGATTTCCAACACGACATCCAAAATACAAGTTATAGACTTTCTTCACAATTTTTGTTAAAGAACGACCCTGGGATTTTAAAATATAATTTCCAGACACATAACAAAACTTATCTGGCACATTAACACATCAGCGATGCTGCATTTGTGCCATTTAACCCTTCCAGTGTCCACGTCATCTGTATACATTCGTAGAATCCGAAATGAGGGGTCAAGGATGTATACATCCATTTTCAATACAACAAAAAAAAAAATTACTTTTTAAAAATAAAAATTGTCATTTTAATATTTTTTTATACATATCTATAAAATATAAATTTCAGGCTTGAAAAATAATATTTTATTTTCTAATTTGATGCATATTTCATTAAATTACAATAAAAATAATTTTATAAAGACATCTGATGTCATTTCTTAGAAGCACTGAACTGTATTGCTGATTTGCTTGTTAACATTCCTATTTGCTGAAGCAATTGTCTGATTTAAGTTCACAAATTTGAACTATTATCAACAAATTTTTCCTTAAATTTTCGAAAATCTCCTAAAAATTAACAAAAAAACTGCAATTTTAAAAAATGGTAGATTTTGGAAGTAATTACAAAGTATGTACCACCATTTTTTCCCCCTGTTTCACACTCTTTTCATTCATAAACCTATTTCAGTATCCCCAAATTATTTTTACCATTTTCCCCCAGCATTCTATGCATCTTTCCTGCTCCTAAAATTGAAACTAAACACATCCTTTTTAGAAATTCTAGTTGCAGCTGCATTTAATTAGTTATGCTTCACTGAAGCAAACAAGAGGCAGATGGCTGAAACATGCTATCTCCATTCCGTGTGCTATATAGTGTTTTGGTCCATCATATTACATATCTCCTTGTAAAATTAGTATTTACTTTTTATATTTAAACTTAGTTTTCATTTCAGTCCAATGGATGATGATGATCCATTCATGGCAGCCATGGGCTACAGAGGTCCAACCAGACCATGCAGTTTAATTCTCCAAGCATATCTGTCCTGAGCTACATATGCTGCATTTGGCCACTGCACACCAATTCTAACTAGGTCCTGTTTGACGTTGTCTGCCCACCGCGTCTGCCCACCGCATCGTAGGTATCCCCTTCCTTCTGAGGCCTCTAGGCACACTGCTCATAACCCTATTTGCCAATCAATAATTACCATACAGGCAACATGGCCAAACCAGCGGAGTCTCTCTCTGCACAATATGCTGCATAAAGGAGGTTGCAGACACCTTTGCCTAACCTCATCATTAGTTACAAAGTTAAACCACCTAATACCCAAGATACTACATAAACATCTAGTTTTCTGTTATCTTGTTTACACAGCGTCCAAGTTTCACTACCATAACTAACCCTAGAAAGAACCAAACTATTATACAGTCTAATTTTAGTCTTTAGGTGTATATGCCTATTTCTCCACAATCTCCATAGATTCTTAAAAGTCCTGGCAGCAATCCCTATTCGTCTGTTAATCTCATGCCGCACATCACCATTATCTATTATATTGCTCCCAAGGTAATTTTGGGACTCGCTCAATAGAGACACTTGCTCAATAGTACAGCCATTCAAAGCAACTGAGGCACCATCTGCCTGATAAATTTTCATCACTTTAGTTTTCTCTCTGTTTATAACCAAACCTACTCTACTACTAGTTTCATCAACAGCTTGAATGAAAGAGATCAACATCATTTGCCAAAAGGGCTAAATCATCAGCATAATCTAAATCAGAAATTTTAATATCTCCAGCCCATTTAAGGCCAAAATCTTTCAATTGAAGTGAATTTCGCATAACATAATCAATAACCAAACTAAAGAGAAAAGGAGACAAAATGCACCTTTGTCAAACACCAGAAATAATGCTAAACCAATTGCTACAAACCTTACCAACTCTCACACACGACTCAGTGTTATTATAGAGAGCGTTCATTATGTTAACTAACTTGTCTGGTATACCATATGATTTCAAAATCAACCACAAATTATGACGATCAACAGAGTCGAAAGCCTTTTTGAAATCAACAAAGCTAGCAACCAAAGGTTTCTGAAACACTAAACATTTCTCAAGAATCTGCCTAAGTGAAAATATCTGATCCACACATCCCCTACCACTTCTGAATCCACATTGCTCATCACGCAATTGACTGTTGACCAGATTCTTAATTCTATTAAGCACAATCATAGAAAGAACTTTACTTGGAACAGAGAGTAGGCTGATACCCCTATAGTTATCACAAGAACTACGATCACCTTTTTTGAAAACAGGAATAATAATAGCTCTGGTAAATTTTTTAGGAACCATGCCTTTATCATAAAAGATATTCAAAATTTCAATCATCCAAGTGGTAACCGAAACATTCCCAGCTCTAAGCATTTCTGTAGTAATTTCATCTACCCCTGGGGATTTATGAAGTTTAAGTTTAGAAATAGCCAAAATAACTTCAGATTGTGTTATAGGGCCAACATTAAAGCCCCCAATACATTTATCATCATTACAAACAATGGGAGTAGAACTAACCGCATTGTTTAGAATATCACTGAAATGCTCAGCCCACCTAGCCATGACAGAATCCTCCCCTACTATAACCTTACCTTGTTTATCCTTCAATCCTTGTATGCCTGTCCGTTTTCTACCAAACAAAACATTAACTATCTGGTACAGCTTTGTGAAACTCTCTGATTTTCTGAAAACGAATTTCTTGGATACTGAAGCAAAATCGACTTCCTTGCTATGGAAATCAGACATCATGTAAGATGGCAATTTCAGGAAGGTATTCCTCCACTAAACTCACGGTAAAAGTTTCGCCTCCTCCATTGAAATATATAATTTTTTTTTTAAATTACGAGTTTTTATGTTTACATTGAATGATTTTAAAGACATCCCCCCCCCCACCAAGTACCTTGGTTGTGCTACATATACGATATAACGCAGTTTTTTTTTGCTTTCATGCACAAACCTTTCTGCACTTGACCAAGATCGCCAAACTTCAACACCTAAAGAAAAAATTCATAATGTTTAGCTAGGAGTTTTTTCAGCCAAGAAAGTCTTTTCTATTTCATAACCAGTTCAGAAAATCCAGAGAATGTGAGAAGTTCAAGTCACTTTGTATAACACTGTAAAAAAAAAAAAAATAAATACCTCCTCAAGCAGCTGCTTGCCACAGAGGTCTGACAGGAGCCTGTCAGTTTATATGCCATAGTAGAAGGTCTGAGAGGATGGCAGGCCCTCAGCAGAAAAACGACACAAACAGAAAAACGACACAAACAGCCATGCCTTACCCGGGGCTGGAACTCAGGTCCCTTAGATCAGTAGCCAAGTGCGCTAACCACTCAGCCATGGGACGGCGTATAACACTGGCTATGTTTAAAATATATGATACTAAAAAGAATCATTAAACAAAATAAAAATCGTATTTCAGGTTGAATATTATATTATTCGGGAGGAAATTTCCTTTCAATAAATATATAATTTAACTATTTTTATTCATTAGGCTTTCCAAAATGAAGCCTTAATTGTATAGTGCAATCTTTCTTTCCACCATATCACATTAAAAAAGACTTTGTAATTAAATTCTGTTTAATTTGGTATATAACATGACCAATTTCTGTTGATTGGTTATTTTTAAAAAAAATTCTAAAATTGACTTGTTTATTTGACTTGGCAGAATTGGCTAAAAGCCTGGAATTTTCTCAAGTATAGTATGAAGAAAAAATTACAAAATGAGAGAAATATTTACTTAAAACCAAAAAAATTTGTTTTTGTTATTCAGAAATAAATAGCCTTTCTATTCATATGCATTGTAATCATTTCTGTCAATAGTTTATTTTAAATAATTTTTATTTGTGTTGCCAGATGCATTTTTTACGACTCTAACTTGGCTACTGATCTAAGGGACCTGGGTTTGAGCTCCGGGTAAGGCATGGATGTATGTGTCGTTTTTCTGCTGAGGTCCTGCCATCCTCACAGACCTTCTACTATGGCATATAAACTGACAGGCTCCTGTCAGACCTCTGTGGCAAGCAGCTGCTTGAGGGGGTATTTATTATTTATAAAAAAAGTCCTATTAAAATAAAACTTATGGTCTTTTTTTTTTGTTAAATATTTGATTTTCAGAAAATCAAGAATTAAATGCTGATTAATTTGGCATATAATATGCCATAATTCCTTTCATTAGTTATTTGGCAAAAAGTTTTAAAGTTATTTTTTTTTGGTTGAGCATAGGGAGAAAATAGCTTGACCTTTGGATAGAAACCAGTTTTTCAGGTTGGACACTGGAAGGGTTAAACACCAAAATTCACTATTCAATATACAATACGTGTTCCTCCTACAATGAAAACAATAAGAGTGGTGGTCTGAGGTTAGGTTACAGTTACATGTTTTCTCCCACTTGGCAATCAGTGTTGCCAGCCTTAAAAAGTAAAATATCTAGTATCCTCCCAGTTGCCTAGAGGTGTTGGTATAGGAATATTTTAATAGGAGTCAAAATGACCAATAACATAAAAATGTGATGTGCTAGCAATTTTTTAAGGCCATATCTGAAATCATCACCAGAAAAATAGTTAAAGGTAGCTACAATTGTTCATGTTATAAAAACCTTGTAAACCAGTGTTATTTGTATATACTTTTATTAGCTTTTGCATATTTTTCAAATTAAGAATGATTTTAACTTCCGATACAAATTTAGTTTTTGAATCTTGTGTTCTGCTCGTGCTTAATTACAATGACGTCAATATTCATGGACACTCGCGCTCTTGGTCCAGAGTTGGGACTGAACAATGAGTTTATCACGCGAAATAGAGAGAAATTAGTTTGATGCATTCATTATTTCAAATTTAATAGTGGCAACAGTTATTTGATGAGCAAGCAACTGAACAATGAATTTATCATGCGAAATAGAAAGAAATTAGTGTGATGCATTCATTATTTCAAGTTTAATAATAGTGGCAACAGTTATTTTGAATAACTTTCAACTGCTAATGTTTAATCACACAAAATCAGATATTAGTTTAGTTTGATGTATTCCTTTTTTCAAATTTATTAGTGGCAACAGTTATTTTGAATAACTTTCTACCATTAATGTTAAGTCTATGGGGATTTTAAGAAATTCAAACCTACCCACCCTAATTTTGGTTGACCCCAGCAAGTTCGCACGTAGCCTATATTCTTCCTCTTGGTGAAGGGAATGTTCATGCAAAGTTTGGTGTCTCTAGCTCTTCTGGGGGCTTAGTGCATAAGCGAACAAACTTTCTTCTTTACATATTAGATTCAAAATATATAAATTGTCTATGGGGGATTATTACACCAATTTCTCACACCTGCATTAGTTGAATAATAGTATTAATTTCTGTAACTACTTTTTTTTTCTGAGAGGAAGATGGTAACTTTGACCAACAAATTCATTTAGATTTTGAAATTTTGTTTCAATCTTTGGGAAATAAAAAGTAGTTTTAGGTTACAAATAAAAAAAATTCTTTGTTTTCGAGCCTGAAGGAAATAAAAAATACCTCTGTATCTTTTCGTATTATATGACCAGCGAGAAGACTATTCTGCTTCATATTTTGCACAAGAGCCATCATCTCTTCAGCAACCTTTTCCTGCATGGAATGGTGATACCGTAGAACAACATCAAAGTCTTCAGTTGGGATTGCAGAACTATTTTGCCGTAGCCGCACTCCATTGCTACCTAGAAAATATTTCCAATTGCTATATTTTATGATATAAAACTAGTTTATTGCTAATATTAAAATAATTCTTTTAACAAATTAAACAATTAAAAAAACCTATCTTCCTCTATATGTCATAAAAACTAGAAAATAAACCTAAAGGATTGTTTCGGGTTGTTTCACCTCAGAGCGGCACTTTTTTGCACACCATGGGCTAAATGGCCAGGTTACATGGACCCTGAAGGCTCAGAGAAGGTTGGGGGAGGGGACCCACTGAAACAGCTGTTGGGAGACAGATGGTAGCCTCCCGTCAAGGCCATCCAGCGTGTTCTTTAACGTGCACAGGGTATGGCTCTCCCACACACGGGGCCACGGCTTAACGTCCCATCCGACGGACGGCGGCCTTTCCAAGCCCATCGGTGTCCCCTACTGACCGTGGGCAGGGCAAGGAATTTTGCAGAGATAAATCTCAACGCTGACCCAGCTGGGACTCGAACCTGGGAACTACAGATTACGAGCCTGGCGCGCTACCGACTGAGACACCCCCACCCCTAAACCTAAAGGATATCGATGATGCAATCAGTCACTGAGTTTGTATTCACTTCAAAGGAAGATAGAGTGTCATCAATCTTGTTGAGTAGGTAAATCAGCATGCTATTTTCCTTTGAAGTGAATACAAACTCAGTGACTGATTGCACTACTGATATGCTTTAGCTTTATTTTTCTGCTTTTTTAGGGTACATAGAAGAAGGTGGTTATTTAAAAAAAATTATTTATATTTTTTCTTTGTCACTAAAAATATCTAGCTTCAGAAATATTCATTTGATATATGGACAGATAAACATCAACTATATTTTTCCTCCCTTTTGGAATTGTGTTTGAGGTAGCCCTTGACATTGGAGACATCACAAGCTTTAATTTGATTGATATTATGTATCAATCAAATTAAAGCTTGTGATGTCTCCAATAACTCGTTAAGGTCAACCCCAGTGGAAATCCAACCCTCTTTATCAGGAGAGGTGAGAGAATGGTAGGGGGAAAATTCGAAATTATTTACAACAGCCATTATATGAGCTTTCATTTGGCACCTAACTCAAAACAGAAGACTGCCGTGTTCGGAAGATAGAGAACGACTTTCACATTTCCTGTTTTTAGGGGGAAAGGAACCAAGAGGGTAAATTTTTGTTATCCACAACACTTCCCATGTCACAAGCCTTTATTTGACATACAGCTTGTTATTTTCTGCACTTCCATTCAAGAAAGAATTCAAAGCATGGGGGATCAATTTTTATATCCTATGACATTCCCAGCTTCAGAAGCGTTCGTTTGAAGCATAACTTGTTACTTTCCTCACTAGCATTACAAAGATATAGCGGAAGAATTCTTTTCATATTTCCCAGTTTTAGGGGGGAAGAAATCATCGGGGATTCATTTTTTTTTTAGAGCTTATGATACTTCCTGCCTTAGAAGCTTTCATTTGATGCATAGCTTGTTACTTTCACCATTTGGATTCCAAAGATATAGTGGGAACAATCCTTTTTGTATTTCCCCTTTTTAAGAGGAAAAGAAATCCTAGGGTAATTTTTTCATAGCTTATTACACTCCCTGTGTCACAAGCTTTCATTTGATGCATAGCTTTTACTTTCTGCACTTGAATTCTGGAGATATAGCAGAACAATAGTTTTGATATTTCTCTTTTTAGAGGGGAAGAAAGCATGGGGGGTCAATTTTTTATATTCTAGGACACTCCCTGCATTACAAGCTTTCATTTGACACATAAACCATTAAGTTTCTCCATCGTATTCGAATGATATGGTGGAACAACTGTTTTGACAATCATCATCATCATCATCCACCACCACCACCACCACCACCATCATCATCATCAAACTCAAGCAGCCATGGGCTACAGAGGTCCAACCAGACCAGGCAATTTAGAGTGTTCATCAAACTCACAAAGGAGTTTGAAGCCACCTGTCAGCCTGATCATGCCTTCAATGTGAGATGCATGAAGAGTTGCAAGTCCCCCCACGGGAGATGTCACATACCATGGGGAGGTGATCACTTCCGTAAGGGTTGTCCTCGACCTCCCATGTAAAGAGTTGAAGGATTGAGGAGGAGCAGATGGTGAGATCAATGGCACTGAATGTGCAGGTCAGGGAGTGGAAGTATATACTGACACCAGTGTTCAACAAGGAGTGTGACCGATCCAGGAGTCATTGCTCGAGGACCCCACCCTTCACATTTGTGTCAGTACTGCCCCAAAGAGAATTGTGTCCGTTAAAGTCTCCCATGATGAAGAAGGGGGATGGCAGCCGCAAAACTAGGTCATCTAGGTCTTCCCACAAGATGATATTTCTGGGCAATAGGTAGGTGAAACAGACAGTCAATGAAAATTACACAAAGAAAGGGAAATACGACCTGGAATGGAGAATGGTTGCTCAAGAGGATGGCGACACCCCCACAAGCTGGTCCATCTCAACTGAGATCCTGGCAAATGAGGAAAAAATGCCAGATTGTGGGATTGTTGGCTATCTGTAAGTGTCCTGAAAGCACATACAGATGGGCTCAAGTGCCCTCATGAGGACAGTGATATCGTCAATATTCATCTGGAATCCACAATTCTATTGTAAAGTGTGGCCATCTCAGGTCTTAGGGGAATGGGTGGACGACGATTTCCTGCGTATTTCAACAGTTGCTAGTAGTTTTGGAAAAATGAAGCGGTCTGTATCCTTGTCCTCAGAATTGTCTGAAGGACATAGCTAGAAACTGCCATACAAGGTTGGGGTCACTGACATTTTCTTTGGCCCTAGTGCACTTGGTCCCTTCAGTTTGTAAGGTTTGGCTGTCTGAGGTCTGGAAGGAGGAGGCCTTCCAGTGATGGAAATGGAAAGTGTGGAAGCAGGAATCAAAACCAGAGTTAAAGTTAAATTGGGCATCAACTTCGGCTTCCACCTGCTGCAAGAGGTACTTAGTGGCAGGTGAGAAAGACTTAGATGGTCGAACACTAATGTCAGTTTGCAGTGCCACAGATGCTGTGGAACTATATAGCCTTCCCAGCAACCTCACTAGCATATGAGAGCTTGGAGGTGGAGGTGACAGCATCATGACCTTTCTTGCTTCTGGATATGTGATGTTCTGTATTGCTTTAAAACACTGCATCTCTTTTTACTCATTACACTTTGGATAGTCGGGGAATGCACAAGATGGGCAACACTGTAATCTATGCAGCTTGCCATCTTGGTCATGCAGTCCAGATCAAGACCCAAAAACAGGTAACCCTGGCAAGCTGTGTGGGCACGACTGTATCTCTGGCACTGGAAACAGACTAGATGGTTGGGAATATATGGTATTATCTGGATCAAGGTGATTCTGATTGCCATAGCCTCCCCACACTCCTTGGCTGACAGCTATGTGACTGGGTCGATGTCTGATTGGAGCGTTGCCCTGTTTTGGACCTATGCCAACAACCGTTTGTTCCTTCTTTTCTATATTCCTTTCCCTCTTTCCATTTCTTCCTTCAGTAAAATATTTCAGAGAAAGTATTTTTTTTTCAAGTTTGGCATTCAAAATTCAAAATTTACTGAAAAATAATAGTTCATTTTTTTAAATTTGGCAATTTTTATTAGACTGCAATTACTCTTATATGTTTGGCTATTATGCTTAAAACTGCATGATGAATTTTAGTGATTTCTAGGGTGACATGGTGATGCCCACCCCACCCCACCAATTGTTATCACTGTAAGGAGTAGTTTGGAATTTTTTAAGTACGCAGTCTGAACTAGCAAGTTACCATATTTTAGGGCTTGAAGGATTTCGAAGGTCCTGCAAGACCTATGAAACCTTTGTTGATGAAAAAAGGGAACATGTCATCATTACCAGATCACCCGTGAAATGGATGATCAGGAAATGTGGCATTGAAAAAGAAGACAAGAGGTGGAAGAAGTAGATGAAGAGGACAGATCTTCAAAATGAAACCTCTTTGCAGCACTGATGTATCTATAGTGGAGATAATTGTGATTTCATGTTTGTTTTGTGGTGGTCCCCACCCACCACAAAGCCCAACATGGGGACTCCTAATCAGGCACCAGGGCTTCACAGGCACTATACCCACACAACCAGTGAGCCAAGACCTCACAAATAAATAAAAAGTAAAAGAATGAAAAACTCATCCAAGTCCTCACTAAATAAGAGGTAAAATAAAAGTGTGAGGAACTAAACTGACCTCACATAATAGAGAAAAGAGCAAAAGTAGAGGAAATGTATGAGGAAACTTGCAAACCTATACCTGGACATAGGCAAGGCACTCACTGTACTGCACAGTTGGCCCAAGCAGTTCCAGCCCATCAACTTATTAATCCTCAGGGTGGGTAGTGGATGGGGGGGGGGGGGAAGCAAATCTAAGATTTCCCACTTACCTGAAGCAGAGGCCAAAGTAGGCAGCATAGGACCTTTAAAGCACTGCCCAGCCATGCAATGAACAGGCTTCCCAATGGCAAGACAGGTGTAAAGGGGCCCAACCAGTCATGAGCTGGGAAGAGCAGACAAGGACCTCCTGGGCAACTGCCAGGATTCTCCTTTCCAGGGGCATGGCAAACATGCAGGGGAGCATTCAGGACCTGAGCCAGCAGAACTATCTCAGCTTGATCCCCTGACCATGGACAAGAGCTCACACCAAGGAATTTGAAATGCTATACAGTGCCAATGACAGAAGTTTTAATGACTCTCAGCATTATGTACCTAGCTGGAAATTAAACTATTTTCAAATGAATGGATTTTACTGAAGGTGGATTGTCTGGCTTACTACTAAATTTTGCAGGTGCTAAAATAAATGCTAGATACTGAGTCTTGTAACAGTCTTGGCTGATCAACTCAACTGATTGAGTCTTGTAATAGATTTTAATTAAACTAGCAAACTGATTATTTAAATATAATCAGTTATAAGCCTCATAAAAAATGTTGAAAAAACAACTCAAACTATATCATTTCACAAGCAAAGGTATCTAGTCTCATGCTTAGTAGTCATCTGATCTTGGTAAACCTTAAAGAATTTCCTCTCCCCCTTGGTTATACTGTTAAAATACTTTACAACTGTATGTTATTCATTCTTAACTTTAAAAGCATATGCAGTTAAACAGCGAGTTTTTTCAACAATGCTTACATTGTCTGGAAAACAATAATCCATACCATGAAAAAGAATAGCGAAATATAAGTTTTGGCAGATAATAAGATATAAAACTAAGTAAAAACTCAATAACACTGTATATACACAGTGCTAGCAAGTTTTTAATTAAAGTTAAACTAACAAACTGATTATCTGAATATAGTGAGTTACAAGCATCATAAATGCAGAAAAGAGGCATTCTTTTCAGATTATCTATCAAGAACAAATATTCTTCTGATAACTTTTACTTATGTTTCTGTGCTAGAAACTACATTATCACTAATGGATTGCTCACATAAGAGAAAAAGAATTCAAATAATATTCTAAAAGGCAAACTTACTTTGAATTGGATCATCTTTACTACCCAACAGCTCATCTCTCATTTCTTGCACATATCGTGATTTTGTTTGCAAATGAATTTCCCTACTGCAAGTACTACTAGGTGATGCTGGTGATAACAACTGATTAGCCATAACCTTTTCTGATGCAGTGGGCTATGGAAAGAAATAAGACTGACATCATTGTTAATTTTTTGTCGTACTAAAAAATTGAATACATCCAAATGCATAGACATATTCAATACAGAAATCAAATACTGTGTTTGGATGTGGAGTAAGGAACATGAATGCAAATCCCAGATAAGGCATAGATTTTTTAGTTTGTGTTGTCTTTCTTATGAGCATTCGGCTCTCTAAAGATTTACTTCTGTGGTGCATAAGTTCAAAAATATTTATTTTCACACTGCTAAAGTGTGCAGAACAATAAAGCATTCTTTTATAATACTTCTTATGAGGAAAATGATAGTCTTCTACAATAAATCAACTTGTAAAATTAAGGATCTTGAAAAAAAAAAAAGTTTTTGCACAGAAATTCAATTTTTGGACCATTACTGGCAAATATTTTTGTACAAGATGGACATTAATATAAAAAATACTACTGCTGCTTGTACATAGGTGGATCATTTAATTCATGGACTGCTATCACTAATAATTAGCAGCTTTTCATAAGAGTTAATACATGATACGTGGCAACACAGCAACTCTTCAAGAGCACGGAGCAGCGTGTACAAGTTGAAACGTGATATGGTGGCAAGAGCAGAACAGTATGCTGTCAGTCTCTGTTGTTTTGTCCCTTTGGAAAAGTATTTTGTGTGTGTGTGTGTGTAAGTCTGATTTTTTGCAAGCTATAGCTAGTTTGAAAACAAAGTAGTAGTATATGATATGCTACTGTAATATAATTTAATATCATGATTATGCTGTAATTAAAAACACTATAGCATCTGAATGCATCATTATGTCCTTAATGGACATACAGAAAATCTGCAACATCAAATTTCAGAGCTAAGCTGTGATATCAGCTAAATAATATGCTCCTTTCTGTATTGGGAGACTTAATTCTATACCTTTCACACTCATAAAGATTAACAACTCTGTTAATTACCTGCTGGCACTCATCGTTGCTGTAGTTGTTAGTTTTCCAGCAGATGCCAGTCCTGGTTAGATGCACAGAAGGAAGTGGTGTTATTACTTGGGTGCAGGGATTTTCTGAAATCTCAACTCTGTGCTGGCTTAAGGTTGTTTTCGCTGTCCTGTGTGGTCTTAATACTCGGATTCCAACTATGCTGAGATGGTGTCACCTTCACTAAGTTAGTATGAGCATTTGATGCATTCTGAGCCTTACTGCAGATTATTTTGATACCTGGGCATTCAGGCCTACATTTAACTTATATCAAAATTTAAAAAAAGTTTTAACGCCACATAAACAAAAAGTTATAAGCATTCTATGATGTGCTTCATCCAAACACTTGTGGGGTTTCTACAGGCAAGGCTGAGGGGAATGACACAAGTTTCTGTACCTCGGACCCTCTAGCAGTGTTGTTACTCTGGCTCTTGAGTACATAACAGAAGGTTCCAAGCTGCTGGAAGAGTGGGGGGGGGGGGGGGGCAGTGGAGAGCTACTGCAGTGGAACTGCAGTAGAGAGCTATTGGCCAGCTAGAAGCAGGCCAAAGTCAGTCAGATGTGGCATGATGGCTGAATGTGAGTCCTTCTTTGGTCCATAGACTGTGGAATCAATTTCTTAACATGGATTCTGCATCTCAGAGGTTTAGCCGTGGAAAGGCAAGAGTTACAACCACTGTACAAGACCAATATATGCAATTAACAGTACAAAGGAGCAGGACATCTATTCCCTATCAGCTACAACCCTCTCTTGCAGCCACTGGGAGGGTTGTATCAACTTCTACTGTGTGTAGAAGGCTTCATGAGAAAGGTTTATACACTGGAAGGCGAGTAATTTGTATACCCCTCACATCACATCACAGAGAGTGGTTGAATTGGGCAAGCACGCTTGTTAATTGGACAGAAGAGCAATGGAGGTCCATGCTCTTCACAGATGAGTCCAGATATTGTTTGCAGTGATTCTGGACATTGTTTGATATGGAGAGAACGAGGTATCTGTTATCATTCTAGTAACATCTGTCAAAGAGACAGTTACGATGGAGGTAGTGTTGTGTGTTTGGGGTGGCATTTCCTTAGATGGATGCATAGACCTCTATGTGTTGATGAGTGAGAACCTCAATGCTCAAAGGTATAGAGATGACATCCTGGACCCTTACGTACATCTTTACACTGGTGCAATAGGTGAAACATTCATCTTACAAGACGACAACGCTCATCCACACAGAGTTCAACCAGTGGAACAATACCTTCAAGAGGAGACCATTATGCGCATGGAGTGGCCAGCTCGATCTCCCAACCTAAATCCGATTGAGCATGTATGGGATGTATGGGATGCTGTAGGCAGACATGTTGCTGCCCTCAACCTGTCACCTGAAACAAAGGGGGAGCTTATTACTGCTTTAAAGGAACAATGGTCTTAATACCTACTGAGCTGATTCACATCATAAACAGCATGGGACATCGTTGTTGTGCCTGCATTGCTGCAAGGGGTGACAACACTCCTTATTAAAGAACTTTGCCTATTCCATTCTGATACCTCATTTTTGGACAAGTTCATGTGTTATTTTTGGACAAAAATGTTTCTAGTGAAAATTATTTTATGCCATTCTTAAACTAGCATTATAATTCATGTTTTCATCAAATTTCATTAAAATCATTCATATAATTTTTTGTTTATCATAATTTTTCTGAGTTTTCCTTTATTTATGAAAACCAGTGTAGTTTTACTGTAGCTGTAATTGGAATACTATTATTAAGTCTTTCTGATGTTTTTGACATTTTTTCTTTTTGAACATTGCCTGTGAAAGCTACATGGATGGAGGAAAGTAGGTTGTTGTGTGAAAAGAATGGCATATAAATGCTTCTGGTAATTGCTTCCCTTACTCAAAAAGTCATGTTTTGCCACTGATAGAGGACTTTCATTATGTTAACTAACTTGTCTGGTATGCATTACGATCTCGCAATCAACCACAAATTATGACAATCAACAAAGTCAAATGCCTTTTTCAAATCAACAAAGCTAGTAACAAAGGTTTAAAAACCTAAACCCTAAACATTTCTCAAGAATCTGCCTAAGTGAAAATATCTGATCTACACATCCCCTACCAGTTCTGAATCCACATTGCTCATCACAAAATTGTCTGTCATTCAGATTCTTAATTCTATTAAGCACAATAATACAAAGAACTTTACCTGGAACAGAAAGTAGGCTGATACCCCTATAGTTATCACAAGAATTGTGATCACCTTTTTTTGAAAAATAGGAATTATATAGCTCTGGTAAAATCTTTAGGAACCATGCCTTTATAATAAAGGATATTCAAAATTTCAGTCATCCATGTGGCAACCGAAACATTCCCAGCTGTAAGCATTTCTGTAGTACTTTCACCTACCTCTGGAGATTTATGAGTTTAAGTTTAGAAATAGACAAAATAACTTCAGACTGTATTATACGGCCAACATTAAACCAGGAAATGTATCTATCATCATTACAAACAATGGGAGTAGAACTAACCACATTGTTTAGAACATCACTGAAATACTTAGCCCACCTAGCCATGACAGAATCCTCACCATCTATAACCTTACCTTGTTTATTCTTAAATCCCTGTATACCTGTCCATTTTCTACCACACCAAACATTAATTATCTGGTACAGCTCTTTACTTTTGTGCTGTCCAACTGCTTCCCTGGCTTTGGCAGCCAAGCCATCAAGCCAAATATTCTTAACAGCAGCTAACAGATTCTTTACAAGTTTATTAAAATCTCTGTAATGCTTTCTATTAGGACTTTCTTACGTAGACATGTAATATCAACTCCTGTGTTGATATTATCTAAGAATTCAGTTTTTTTATGATAAAGCTTCACAAAAGATAAATGTAGGACATTATGTGTACCTACAGTTATGTTACTTAACTCATGAGAGGGCTTTTTTTGAGGAACTTTGGCCTCTCACTTCAAAGATTCTAATTTAATTTTCTCGAATTACCGTTTTTTTCTATAGCAATAATGCTCTGTGCCTAGTCGGCAACAAAATTTACATCTGAAAGTCTTTCTATTATTCGTAGCAAAAGTTTTTTGGCTTAGTTTCATCATTCCGAGCTTGATGCGGAACATAATCTCTGCTTTGTTCATTCTTCATCGTTGTAGGCACTTTCGGCACAAATTGTTGGGACCCTGTAACTTCCAGTCAAGCAGGAGTCATTTTGCGAGACTCAACCCAATAGTTGCTTTGGTGAGGATTGCATCCATTGTTGATTCAATGCAGTTTTTGCAAATTCTCTTCTTACAGTGTTTTGCAAACCAATTTGACTAAAGTTGAAATTGAATTTACATTTCATACTTCTAAAAACTCTTGTATGTGCAAAATTGGGACATAATGCAGTTTACGATGTCAATTTCGGCGGCATCAGCATCGTACAGCTGGTATAACTCCACTGTACCCCAGATGAATTTTTCGATATCATCTTCTCTTTGTCTTTGTGAAAAAGTTCTGTAGCTAGATGTATCAAATCATCATAAGCTGGAGAGATTTCCAATAGTTCATTTTTAAATTCTTCCCAAAACTCTATGCCATTATGATATCCTGTTATTCCACCACTGCTTAGCACATCCAATTAAACAAGATACTGCTAAAACCACCTTTTTGTTGGGGGCACTTCATGTAAACAGAAATGCTCTTCCATGGACTTGACAAATGTCTACAATGACGGACGTTTTGAACCATCGAACCTTATCTCAGGTAAAAGTCAATTACAGTTAATAATTGGATTGGTAACTCATTTTTGAGGTGATTAATAATACTCTGTTCTATCATTTTTTTCCGACGGAACAAAAAAATTGAACCTTAGGTTCAAAGTTTATATGTTCGTGAGCTGACGTAGCTGCAAATTTAAGTGTTGTCGTTCGCCTTTTCTCTCAAGACTCTTTAAGCAGAATCATTAACACTTCTGCTTCTTTCATCACATCCTGCAACCTATCTTTTACTTTTTCTAAGTCAGGAGTCATTATGGCAGAATCAGCCATTTTACTAGCAGACATGTTTAGCGATCTGCCAAAATTTTCTTTATCTTGAGCAGCGTTCAAAGGTATTGCTATACAATAATACAATAGTAAAGCTATACTAAGCTTGCAAAAAATTTGCTTATCAAAAAGTTTATCTATCGTGTCCAAATGCACTCTAATCTTTACATACATACAATAAAGATCTTAATTATCAGCAATAACTGCACTGAAATTTCAGTACCTTTGACTAACACAAAAGTTAAGCTTCTTGCTCAACAAAAATTTTGGCTTCCAACAACAAATTAATAACTTCTTGCTCAACAAAAATTTAAGCTGCCATTAAATCTATGATAAGTACAAAGAACTAATGAGCTCAAAAATTTGTTAACTTTGACAATCAAGTTAAATAACATAAAATTTATACATATATGTATACAGTCCCTGTTTTTGGTGCGCCACTGTTCTGTAATGCTCCAAAGATTATTAACTTTCTCAAGTTGGATCTTTTGTCTGATCCAAATAGATTCAAATTCCGGATAGCTTATAGGGCGCCAGGCAATATTAACTTGCAAAATAAAGCTGAAAAGGGTTTGTTATGTATATAGCATTACTTATCAAGCAAGAATTCGGAAAAAAAAAAGACTGTCAAGTTTAATTAAAGCTATATCTAAATCCAAAATGATAAATATAATGTAAAACATCACAATGTCATATGGAATACCTGACAAGTTAGTTTGCATAATGAAAGTTCTCTATAATAACACTGAGTCGTGTGTGAGAGTTGGTAAGGTTTGTAGCGACTGGTTTAACATTGCTAGTGGAATTAGACAAGGGTGCATTTTGTCTCCTTTTCTCTTTAGGTTGGTTATTGATTATGTTATGCGAAATTCTTTGCAAGGGAAAGATTTTGGCCTTAGATGGGCTAAAGATGTCAAAATTTCTGATTTAGATTATGCAGATGATTTGGCTCTGTTGGCTAATGATGTCGATGAGATTAATTCTTTCATTAAGGCTGTTGATGAGACTTATGATCCCTATTCTATACACATATATTGGTATTATTGACTGGACTAGAAAGTAATGCAGATCCTGATTGCTCACAAAAAAAAGCATCAGACAGGAGGCTCTTGTCATCATGTGTCTGTTGCTAAGGAAGACTATGTGGAGATCGAGTCCCCAAATGCACTTAATGACAGGGATTGCTAGATGGAGTTGTAGCATAGTGTCGGCAGTAGAGGAAGGATTGATTGGCGGCCAGTAGCTCAGCGACCAGAGCACCTGACATGTCTTCAGGAGGACATAAGTTCAGATCCCACCCGGCGCAAGACAATTTTTCCTCTGCACCCATCTTTGACCTGTGGATTAAAGACAGCTTAATAGTGGTTAAAATACTTGATGAAATCAACCGAGGGCTGTGAATTTCCTTATTCTCTATAGATGAGACAAGTAATAGAGTAGGTTTGGTGATAAACAGAGTAAAATCTAAAGTGATGAAAATTGGTCAGGCTGATGATGCTTCAATTTAATTATCTTGGGAGCTATGTAACAGATACTGGTGATGTGTGGCATGAGATAAATAGAAGAAGGATTGCCACTGGGACTTTCTGCTATTGACACTTTGTTATTGTTGCTCTTGATTTACTTCCTTATCTGCTTCTTTCATTTTTTAATATCTCCAAAGCATTTAAATTGCATAAACTGTTCCAGTATTTTCTACTGTAATTGTAACAGGCAGACTTTTAATAACTACTAGTATCTTGGTCTTACTATAACTAAATCTTATTCAACACAAAAGCTGTTATCGTTCCATATGCAATCACGATATTACTCTGGTTATGGAGTTTCCTTCCACTTTGAATAATTTTGAACAATTGGCAAATTAATATGTGGAATAAAAAGATTTTATGTCTAGCAAATTAATCAATACAGGTTCTTTTCAGGAAATAAGTTCATTTCCATTTAAAGCATTATAAGGTTTTAAACAGCACTATAAAACAGAACTGTTGAAAAAATAACATAAAAGAAATATAAATATAGTAAGTTCTTACCAGTTTTTCAGCTTCAACAACACCTTTGAGGAATTCAACTTGTCTTGAGTAGTCTTTTAATGCATCTTTACTGGGCTGGCTGAAATAATACAAAAATAGAAATTTAAATCAAGTTATTCAGTAATAAAGTATCACAGGAAAACATCTTGTAGACAAGAAAGTGAGTGATAAATACTGCTATCATCATATGTGCCAGCTTGGCTACCTGATTTCTGATAATAGATGGCACCATTGGCAAATCAACAAAATTGCAGGAATGTTTACATGTCACCTAGTTGAAGATATTGTTAGTTTCTGGTGGTCTAGTGGTTATGATGCCCGGCATGCTTCTGGGAGATGTGGGTTCGAATCCCACTCAGGACAACTAATATTTTCAACTTATTATTTCAAGTGTTCAAATCAAGTAATTTCAGTAAATGATTTAACCCTTAAAGTACCAAAAGACACTGTTGTTCACAGAGCCAAATGCAGTCTCATATACATTGGGAACTATATTCCCAAGATAATATGCTCAAAGTGTCTATTTTTTTCTCCCCATGGAAATTGGTCATTTATAACGGGGTTTTTTAATCAAGCCTGCAAGTTTATAAATTAAATTTGATAATTAACATAAAATTAATGATTTATATATTCAATAAAATTACCAAAAATGACAAAAAAAAAACATTAGACTGTGCTGTGACAGCAACTTGTGACTTTTTTCATACTGAAAGGTTTAGGTTATTTTCTTTTTAATTTTAATGTCCCAAACTTCAACTTTCATGGAGATTTGTTCAGTGAACTCTTGACATTAAACTTTTTCATCATTTTAAATTCCCTCAAAAATAAGCTGTATAATGAGTTAGTAGTAAATGTTGATACCAACAGTGATACTATTGTAAGCATTTTAAAATTAATCCAACCATCAGTGAGTGCTCTATAAAGAAGTATGTTAAGGTTAAAAAACACAAATTCATTGGTAACTATGCATATAAAATAAAGTATGTCAGTAGTAGCCTGTAAAAAGGAAGGAATCATTAAGAGTTTAAGTAAAATATGTTGAAGATATACTGCCTATACAAATTATTATGAATACTGCATCATGCGCAAAGTACCACGAAACATGCCAATGTATGCAAAATTTCTTACTAATATTAGTATTCTACATTACTAAGAAGTTCTATGAAAGCTGTAAAGGCATGGTGGAAAGCAAAGTCAAGTGCAATATTGGTAAAAAGGGTGATCTAACTTCGAAAGGGAGCTCATCGTTGGGGCGCAATGGGCAGAAGCATCTGTAATGGAGAATTTATCCCTCATGGCCTTAGAACTGGTTGTGGGGGTGATAGAAGATGTATCTTTGATCCAAGGCACCCTATCTCTGATGCCGGATGAAACCGGCTTTCCCCCTGGCATGCTTGAGTGCTTCAAGGTTAGTGGATGTTAGTATCTCCATAAAATCCCCAAAGCCTTGTTCTAAGTCTTACAAACTGCAATGCAGTCAGGATTCTACCACAGTTTTGGAAATCAAGGACACCACATCAAAGAATGACTAATGGCCAAGGCAGCTACATGGACAATAAAGTTCATTATCTCCACCACTGTATCAGCAATTGACTTCTGGGTGATCAAGTGATGGTCAAACTCACAAAAGGAGTATGAAACCATTCCAGTAAGCCCGATTAATCCTCCACCATGATACACATGAAGGGTCACTAGGCCACACTCCACGGAAAGGTGATACAAGATGGTACATTCCACGGGAAGGTGATCACTTCTATAAGGGTTGTCCTTGACCTCCCAAGAGTGGATGGATCAAGGAGGAGCAGGTGAGGTCAGTGGAGTGAAAGTAATAATGACACCTGTTTTCGATAGGAAGAGTGAAGGATCCACAAGCTTCTGCTCAAGGACCACAACCCTCCCATTTGGGTCAGTATTGCCAGAAAAAAGACTATGTCCATTAAAGTACTCCATGAGAAGAAAAAAGGATGGTAGGTGCAATATGAGGTCATCAGGGTGTTCTCAGAAGACAATACTTCTAGGTTGAAGATAAACAGAGAGTCAAAGAAAATCCCATGAAGAGGCAGATGGCTACTGCCTTTAAAGTAGTGGTGAGGGGTATGGCATACAGTGGCAGTCATAAGGCATAAGTGGGGGGGGGCATGGCCCCCTCCAAGAAACTTGGGAGAGGTTTTTTTTAAACTTCTCTTTTTATATATATATTAATATCTATTTCCTTTTACATTTTCATCTTCATAAAACAGATGTTGTTTGTAAGATAAAACTGAGAACATCCTAAACCTTTTGGTATATTCCGCTTCAGTGCACATATTAAGTTTTCTTTCAACTACAAACAATGCAGCCCAAGAATTGTCTTGGAGTAGCATTCAGAAGTCACCCTCTTAGCAATTAAAGCTAGGGGATTTGGAGACATGATAGCTATATCTGCAAAAAAGCCATAAAAAATGCAAAGGAGAAAAACATTAATAATATGTGGGCAGCAATAAACACTGCAGAAGAACAAATAAGTCAGTGCCAGTAAGTTGGAAATGTGGGAACAGAGTGGTCAGCTTACACGGATATAAAATCCAGATGTGTTACTACTTTGGAATCGTTTAAACACACGAAGAAGTGTGAGGGAAGGGGGGGGGTGTATGGAGAAGAGACTTAGTAGATTGTTTTATGACAGGATGCCAATCAGGATGTTGTGTGATGGATATCGATCATTACCCGAAGGTGTTTACAGTAGACTCTCCCTTTTTCTTCTCAGTGACCCTCACTCACTACTGTACAATAGAAGTAGATCTCACCAAAACTGTTTAACATTACAGATCGTGCAAATCATGCAGTGAGACACTCCTTTGCTGTTCTGTGCAATATATTGCTCTGGTCTAATGAGCAGTTGTAAAAGAGATGGGCAAAGTGGAAATCAGGATGCGAAGTTCCTTCATATGGCACTTCCGATTTTGGAAAGTTAGAGCTACAGTATTAGTTTTCCAGTAGAAATATTCTATTTTGAAGAAATCTCTTCCAAATCGAAAGCAAAAAATTGACATTAGACTGGTTAAATTGACATTACACTGGCTTCATAGGGAATAATTCATATTTTGGATAATAATGAAGTAGCTAAGAAACTTATTTGTGCATTGATTCTAGAGTAGCAAATTTGAGAGGATTTGATTTGATTGCCAGTATAGCCTGCTTTTCTGGATCTGCAAAATTCAAGGATTGCAACTTGGGAACCTGATTATTTCTTCATCATATAATCACTGAACATTGACTACCAAGAATTCCAATCTGTGGCAGTATTTCAGACTGATCTGCAGACTCTGCCAGATTTTTTGCATGCTGTGGTCTTGGTGTGTGATTAGAATGAAGACTTTCCATTATTCATAGCTTAGAACTTTACAAAACTATACATCCAATACTTTAAAGGAACATTTGTGCTTATGTAAAATGTTTGAATGAATTTCCTGTCATGAGGTGCTAGAAGAAGCTGATCTGCAAATTTCGTTTTTAAGATAAGTGCTAAATTTTTGATTATTCTAATTAATTTATTTTTAGAATTAGTGAATAATTAATGTAATTGACAAATGGTCAAGGGATGAATAATTGTTTCTAGGTAGTCTGGATCTGCATAAGTTTTATTAGTTACTTACGACCGAAGAAAAAATATTAGTGTGACGTAATAACTGCAACAATATATACATCTTTCTGGGATATTTCTTTATGGGTATCATATTTTGTTCATTAATATGAATGTGATTCGTATTTGTCTGGAATCTGTTATTTAATTGCAAGTTTTAAAACTGTTATTTTCAAACAATGTGTTTTAATAGCAAGAACATTTAAGCTAACTAACGATTGGCTATTTCAGAATGTTGAAGCAGTATTTCTTTAAGCTGACTAAAGATTTGTTATTCATGTTGTGTTGTAAAAATAAAAAAAAATTTAATAAAAAATAATAAATAAATATTCCCTCAAGCAGTTGCTTGCCACAGAGGTCTGACAGGAGCCTGTCAGTTTATGTGCCATAGTAGAAGATCTGAGAGGATGGCATAACCTCAGCAGAAAAACAACACGAACATCCATGCTTTACCCGGGGCTCAAATCCAGGTCCCTAAGATCAATAGCCAAGCACACCAACCACTTTTGGTATTATTTTATCAAACCATGGACTGAGAACAAAATGCGCTCTACAGAGCTTGCATATATTTACTATTAACCTTTCATACTTTTTAGAAACATCGTCTAATATTTTTCCATTGAAATAAAATTTTGTTAGCTATTCATTCCTTTTTAAAGAGAAGCGGGTGCTCCCCTAAGCAAAGAACGGATTGGATTGGATTGTTTTACCTCTGAGCGGCACTTTTTTGCACACCATGGGCTAAATGGCCAGGCCACAAGGTCCCTGAAGGCTCAGAGAAGGTTGGGGGAGGGGACCCACTGGAACAGCTGTTGGGAGACAGATGGTAGCCTCCCGTCAAGGCCATCCAGCGTGTTCTTTAACGTGAACAGGGTATGGCTCTCCCCGCACACAGGGCCACGGCTTAACGCCCCATCTGACGGACGGCGGCCTTTTCAAGCCCATCGGTGTCCCCTATTGACCGTGGGCAGGGCGGGGAAATTTTGCGGAGATAAATCTCAACGCTGACCCAGCTGCGATTCGAACCTGGGAACTACAGATTACGAGCCTGGCGCGCTACTGACTGAAGGCAAAGAACGGAGATAACCTAAACACTTTATCGGGCTTGTCCTAGTCTCAGGGGCGGGGTGGCTCAGTTGGTAGCGCGCCAGACTCATAATCTGCAGTTCCCAGGTTCAAGTCCCAGCTGGGTCAGCATTGAGATTTATCTCCGCAAAATTCCCCACCCTGCCCACAGTCAGTAGGGGACACCGATGGGCTTGGAAAGTCATTGTCAGATGGGAAATTAAACTGTGGGCCCGTGTGAACCCTGTGCACATTAAAGAACACGCTGGATGGCCTTGATGGGAGGCTACCATCTGTCTCCCAACAGCTGTTCCAGTGGGTTTCCTCCCCCAACCTTCTCTGAGCCTTCGGGGTCCATGTGACCTGGCCATTTAGCCCATGGTGTGCAAAAAAGTGCTGCTCAGAGGTAAAACAACCCAACCCACCTAGTTTCTCATATAAACATTTACACAAGAACATTCCTGCTAGGCTAGTTTAGACCATGTAAGGATTATTTAGAAACGCAATAAAACCTCACTACTCTGGGTCCTTTAGAATTCGAATTACCAATACTATTTTCCGCAATCAAAGTTTTATCACTTTTTAAGTATATGACTAATTTCTCAGCTTCTACTTGATTCAATAACATTTTTTTTTCTGTGCTACATGACACCTAGTGAATTAAGATTATATCAATGATAAACATAAAAACATTAATGTAACACTTTTTTTAAAAACTTATTAGCTCTATCCTTTCCACCAATTTTTTTTTTCTGTTGAGACATGATTTTTTATAGGCGAGAAACTTTTTCCAAAAAAATTTAAAGGGATATATTAAACAAGAAGAATGCATGGAAATTATTAATTTTTTAAAAGATTCCACTCTAATGACATTTTTAGTTCTCATCATACGGAAACGAGAGTACTCTATGCGTTTGGTGAGAAACATTTGAGGATCGAGAAGATTTGGTGAAGTCAGGGTTACGCAACACCTCCTATAACAGAAGGCTAATGTACCAAATTTTTGACGTCATTTAAGTAGTCCTATTATAGAGACAATTCTTATAATTTTGGCTCTAATATTATTACTAGTGGACTCTTGTGCTAATCTTTATAATAATGTTTATCTATAAATATATTTTATTCAGAAAGAAAATTATTCATATTATCAAATATAATAATAATAATTAAAATAAATTTTCTCCTAAATAAAATATTTTTATAGACAAACTTTAGTATAATGATTAGCACAGACTCTACCAGTAATAATATTAGAATAAAAAATGTATGAAGTGTCTATATGGTAGGAATACTTAGGCTGACATCATAAATTTGTTATCCTCTGGCTTTGTTATAGGAGGTGTTGGGTTATGTCCCTCCCTGTTTTGCTTTTTCGTATTCAAGGTGTGATGAAAATGTGTATACATATACATTTTCATAAAATATTGGTTTTCCTATTGTTATATTTCTGTTCTAATACCATCAAGTTAACATTATTGCTGAATTATGAATAAATTTGCTTGTTTTTATAAACTACAGCTTGAAAATGCTTAACTATGTTCTACAATTAGGACTTTCATTAATTCAGACTACCCCTTCACCCTGTCAATTTGAATTGGTAAGGTTTTATTCTACATATTTTGCTAACATCTATATTATGAAGGCATTGAATCTGTCATATCTTTAATTAATGATAATAGAATAATTCAATGGAACAAAAGATAACAATTTACTCCATAGGGTGGGAAACATATTTCTTATTGTGATTGTTATTGTGAATACCATAATAAAGAACTCTACATTAAAAGAAGAAATTTTTAAGGAAATCGATAACTTATCAAAAATGAATTTTTTCCCCCAAAACGAATTAAAAAAGGAGTAAATATCATACTAAATAACCATTTTCAGTGTCTCTTGTAACCTAGATGGGTTTAATAACACCTTAGTATAAGGATCATAATTCGTTTTATGTTGTTTTCTATTATAACTTGTACTTTCACTTTATTCCAGTTAAATAATGAATTATTATTATTATAAATATTTTTAATTCAATATTGAAAAAGACATATTCCAAATTTTGTCACTGGCAAATCAGTGCGATCTATTAGTTAACTAGTTAGCATTAGTTATTTTTAGTAAGTTAGGTTGAATCAAAAATATACTTCTTTTGTATAGTTCACTGTTTGATGAAAATACTTCAAGCATAGCTCCCAGAATTAAGCTAACATTACCTCTAATAACATTAAAAGTAAAAAAAAATACCTCCTCAAGCAGCTGCATGCCACAAAAGTCTGATAGGAATGTGTCAGTTTACTAATGCCATAGTAGAAGATCTGTGAGGAAGGCCACAAACATCCATGACTTACTGGTGGCTCGAACCCAGATCCCTTTGATCAGTAGCCAAGCATGCTAATTTTCTTAATGGAGCAATGGTATGAATAGAAGGCATTCTGTATTGATGTCTTCAGGATTGTCTAATGGATACGGATCAGAGACCAACTTTTGAGGAAAGTGTAGTGACTTTTTCTTTGGTCCTGGTATGTACCCCTTTGGTTTGAAAGGTCTGGCTAAGGTTTAGAAGGAGGTGGCCTCCCAGAGGTAGAAGTGGAAAGCACCAAACAATGAATAGAAACTGATGTTGATGTCAAAGTCAACACCAACTTCGATTTTGCCTGCATAAGAATATACTTCACTGCAGGTGAAAAAGATTTAGTTGGTGGTAAACTGATATCAGTCTGCACCACCACTGAAGTCACTGGAATAATGGGCTTTCCAATGATGGTACTGGCATAGGAAACCTTGCCAGAGGCAGTACAGCAGTTTTCTTGCCTCACGATAAGAAATGTTGTTTATGGTTTTGTGGTATTATACCTCTATTTACTCCTGCCACTTTGGACAGCTGTGGGAGAATGCCGGATGAGTGCCACTAAAATTTTGTCTGCTGTGCAGTCAAAATCAAGGTAATTATGGCTACCACAAAGAACTCAGGTGAGTTTGCTCCAGCACATTGCACAGGTATGGCCATACCTATGGCATTGAAAATAACACAGAGGATTTGGAATAAATGGCTCTATCTCACAGTGAAGGTATCCTGTCTTGATGGCAGATGGTAGGTGTGTCACGTTGAAAGGAAGTAGTAGCATTAAAGAGGGTACCAACTTACCATCACAGTGCTGAAAAACCCCACAGAAGGTTGTCACTCCCTGAGTGGAGAGCTCCAAGAGGCCTTCCTCCTTAGAAACCTTGAGGAGGCCCCACTGGAAGATAACAACTTGAGAAGAATTCAGTGATTTGTAGGGCAACAGGAATACACAACCCACCAATCGCCGTCACCTTAAGGAGCATCTGGAAAGTTCTGAGCACAGTCTCAACAAACAAGTCACCAGATCTTAGATGTTTGATGAACTTCGGTGCACTCACGAGACCTTCCAAATCTTTGTTGATGAAAAAAAGAGGGCATGTTCCCAATTATCTGATCACCCATGGAATGGATGATCAGGAACCAGGCAACAGATGATGAAGATGAAGTTGATGACAAATAGGACTGATCATCAGATCAAAATCTCTTAGCAACACAAGTTGAATCTAATGAAATTTGTGATTTCCAGGTTGGTTTATTTGTGGATCAGTGCTCATATCCTCACCCACCACAGAACCCAACATAATGATGCTTACTTAATCAGGCATCAGGGCTGCTTGAGTAAAATAAGAGAAAAAATAAAAGAGTAAGGAAACTCACAAACCTGTACCCAGACTTGGGTAAGGCACTCACTGCACAGTTGGCCCTAGCAGGTCCAGCTGACCAGCCAATTGGACATGAGGGAGGGAATACCCCAGGAGCTCCCACTTACCTGAAGCATTGACCAAGGCAGTGTATAGTAGCAGCCCTCGAAAGTGCTGTCCAGCCCGGCGACAAACAGGTTCCTCAATAGCAAGACAGCCAAAGGGGACCCTGCCAGTGTGGAGGAGAACAGAAGAGGATCCCCATGCAACTACCAGTATCCTCCTTTCCAGTAGCATAATATACAGCATCACATTCAGGACTCTGTGAAGGACCCGAAACTACAGAACTTTCACAGGGTGGTCCCCCTCACCACAGACAGGAGCTCACACCAAAGCATCCTTTGAGCCAAGGAAATCCTCATTTGTTTACAAGACTGCATTCAATTTTAAGAAAGAATAAGAATAAAATTAATCAAAAATCTATAGCAAAAGTTTCTTTAAAATTTCTTTATAGGGAAGAAACAGGGAAAAGACATAGCTATGCTGTTACTCAAAATGATCTATAATGAAAAATGAATCTAAAGAAATAAAAATAAAAGCTATATTTTCATTCATATATATATATACACACACACTTTTCACTGATATTAGCACAGAAGTTGTTAAATGTTCATATGAAAATGATGTTATTAAGATAAGTAGAATACATCAGGAAAGTCAAAATATCCTTAGGAGCATAATAAGATTAATTTATTGCATGATGTTACAAAGATTAAAGAAAAAAACACCATTTCCTGAACATACAAAAGGATGGCACAAACTAATCAGAATGCAACTTACTGTAAATATTCATACTACACTGGTGCTCAAAATTAAAGGATAATTGACTAAAAATATATAGCTGCTGATATATGTAAAAGAATGTACTAAAAATGAGAGAACATGGAAAATACATTATGCAGAAAACTATCCCGAATTTTACAGTTGCCACACATAAGCTGTAATATGCAAATTAGGAATGAATTAAAAAGATGTGTGAGTCTACTTGCAGCTTGTAGCTGTCCTTGACAACTCTTGCTTTCACTTTAGTGGCATGTTGAGCTGATTATGTCCCGAAGACATCATATGAATCATTTTCAGCAGCGGAGAGCAATTAAAAGGATGGAAGCAGGTCAGTCCCAGACAGAAGTTTCCAGAGCATTGAATGTTCCACAAAATGTCCTGTCAAGACTCTGGAGAAACTTTCAACAGACTGATGTTCACCGTCGACCAGGATAAGGTCTTTCTAGAGCCACAACTACTGTAGACAATTGCTATATGAGTCTTACTGCCAGATGGATAACTGCTAGGCAACAGTCTTTGGAGCTTGCAGCAGCTACAGGAATGAGGGTTTCAAGGTATACTGTTTACAGGAGACTTCGTGAGCAATGCCTTTGTGCCAGACCTGTTATTTGTGTCCTTCTAACTCCTGCCACCTAGTGAGCTTGTTTAACATGAAGTCACCAACATCACACTTGGAGTCCAGACAAGTGAGCACGTTATGTTCACAGATGAATCACGATTCAGTTTAAGTACTGATTTGCAACATATTTGCATCTGGAGAAAACAGGACTTGCAACAGTCCCTTGAACATCAGAGAAAGAGACTACTCTAGTGGCTGTGGTGTGATGGTTGGGGCAGGAATCATGCCAAATGGGTGTACAGACCTGCACATCTTTCCAAGTAGCTCTGTTACTGCCCTGAAGTACAGAGATTAGTTGCTGAACCCATATATCAGGCAATTCCTGGTACCATTGGTCCAGATTTTATTCTTATGGACGATAATGCCCGCCTCATCGAGATCATGTGGTCAATGATTTTCTTGAAGAGGAAAGTATCTGCCAAATGAAGTGGCCACCCAGATCTCCTGACCTCAATCCCATTGAACATGTAGGGGATGCTCTAGGGAGATGCAATGGAGCTTGCCAACCCCTCCCAGAACACTCGATGAACTCAGAATAGTGCTTGTCAAGGAGTGGTCACTAATTCCTCAACACCTCATCAATACCCTCAAAACCAGTATGAGTCATACTCCATATTAATATACTACATGTCTTACATAACATATTTTAAGTATTGTTACATGGACTGCTCCTTCATGTCAATTGCACAATTATAATCTTAACCCTTTCAGGACCATAAGGTTTCTAAGAGTAAATATCAGTATGTAACTGTTTATTTTAGTTTGTTTAGACGTAAAATAAATAAAAATCATAAGAAAAATACATAACAATGTGTAGTTTTTTTTGGAATTTTATGGGAAATATTTTTCCCAATGGACTATAAAGGTAACACAAATTATAGTTAGGCTTATTATGCAATGTCTTTTATTTATTGGTTTATTAGAACAAAATGTTAACTAAAATAATACAAAATTATGAAATAAAATTACTATACAAAATGATGTGCTAATTATGATATTCTGCGAAGCAATTTCTTTCGGTAGTGAAGCAAAGATGGACATTGCACATAGTACATATATTATGCGTCCTGACAGTTCTGTTTTTGTTTTCTAAACGTTCCCGTTTACGTAATTGCGTTCGGCATACGTTCTATTTTGACATTCTGTATAAAAAATGCAGATAAGGTTATAATTAAATACGACAATCACCAATTTTAAAATGGGAAAAATGTTTCCCTTGATCGTGAAAGGGTTAATGCATGCAGATTATATGATTATGAATTTTTTTTTGCTTGATTTACATTTATAATGTAATAATAAACCTCTTTACCAAGTTTCATTGCATTCCTTTAAAAATACTTCAAGTTATGTATGAATTTATATATTATCCTTTAATTTGAGCACCATTGTAGTTAACAAATTATCACGATTTTGGATATATTTATATCCATCATCAGATTTAAGTAGATGTTTAGAAGGTTACACAAGAAATTATATTATTTAAATTGCATTATTCAAACATATTGGGGTCATTTTATTAACAACAATGACACAGCAACAATCAGCATTAAATACATGCATCTGCGAAATGTAGGCTTGCCATATGTCTGGGATTGGCCTAGACTGTCCTGGATTTTGTCCTGGGCTTTAGAATGTCCTGGGTTTCAATATTTTTTCACTCAAGTATCTACCAATGTTTTATTTGTTTAGGTCGACTGGCTCTTTGAACATATTATAGTTGAGGAGTAACACAATACTTGTGCAGTGCCACAGGGGGCAAGTGTTGCACATGTGCAATAAGCTTTGTTTTAGTCTGTTATTAAGCCGATCTGTAAATGTCTGTAAATGGTAGCTAGGTAGTCACTGGAAGGAGAGCTACGCACCAATCCCCTGTGATGATGCATAGAACCGGCCAGGTCTAGCACCTAATGTCCGACCCCGCATTCTCGTGGTGCAGACCGTTAGTACCTTTCAAAAGAGATACTCTCTTGTGCAAGTGAACGGAAGGGGAGGGCTGCCAGATTAGTGTGGCCTACTGATCTGGACAGCTATGGCTACTTTTCTTTTTTTTTCTACCCTGCTGAGGAGTGGTCAATCACACAAGGTCCTGGTGCTGACCATATAAACCCACTGGACTGGACAGATATATGGCTCTGAGCTTGATTATGGATCCTGATTTTGCTGCACTGGTGGGCTTCTGTGGAGGGAAAATCTTTCGCTGTGTTTTCTGTTTGTTTGTGGGTTGACAGCCCCAAGTGAATAGGTTCGCAGGATATGTTTATCAGCTGGTGGATAATCCTGAGCAGAGGTCATCGCTGGCACCTGAACTCTTTGCTTCTATTGGCATCGTCAAATTCTACATTGGAGGAAGTCTTCCAGTGTAGATGGCTTCAGCCTTTAGTGGTGGGGGAACGGGTCTTTGCCCCATGTCTGCGATTAGGGGGCTGTTTGATATTGTCAGCATTCCCTCTCTCAATAAACATAGTTTCTTTAAACATCCTACTGACCATTTTCTCTCCATAGGTAGTTGGAATGTGAGGACTCTGCACAGAGCTTTTTCTCTTGATGTCCTCACACAAGAATTCCACCATTATAATTTAGATATTCTCAGCTTGCCAGAGACCAGATGGACAGATAAAGGTCAGATTCTTAAAAATAATCTTAAATTTCTCTTCTCAGGGAGGGATGACAATTAGCATCAACAAGGCGTGGGTCTGCTTCTCAGCAGACACGCTAGTGATGCTCTTCTAGGATACGAGTGCATTAATGAAAGGTTTCTTACAGCAAAATTTCAGACAAGCGTTAAAGACCTGAATGTTATCTGCTGTTATGCCCCCACTGAGGATGCTGATGAGGATGAGAAGGATAGGTTTTATGAACAACTTCAGCATATTTTGAATTCTGTCAAGAAATAAGAAAGGAGATATTACCCTTGTTCTTGGTGACTTCAATGCCAAAGTTGGTACTCACTCTGACCTTTGGGGAGGGGTGCTTGGCCCTTTCGGTATTGGTAGCTGCAATGGGCAATGTCTCCTACAGGTAAGTAAACTCAATGGTTTCAGAATAACTAACACATATTACAAACACCGCGACATACATAAGTACACATGGGTTTCACCTGATGGGCTGCATAGGAATATGATTGATTATATATTAATTAACAGCAAATGGGCTAGTTCTGTTAGAAATACCAGGGCATATAGGGGAGCTGAAATTGGATCTGACCATTATCTTGTTAAAAGTGTCTTGCAACTTAAACTTAAAAAGTGTTGTGCTAGGGTTAAAAAATTTGTTTTAATTCTGAAGCTCTGACAGTTATAGCCAAAGCTTACCATGATAGGTTACTTAGTCATTATGACTGTCATGGCATGCTTACTACTGAAGCTGAGGAAGAATAGGATCATTTTAAACGGGCTTTTTTGGACACTAACAGTACTCTTTTAGGAAAAAAGGAGCAGAAGAGACAGAATTATCTGAGTGATAAGGCACTTGAGCTTATTTTGGAAAGAAAGAACTGCAGGAATGTCCTTAATCAATACCCTACTAGTACTAATAGAAAGCATTACAGAGAACTTAATAAACGTGTAAATGATCAGTTAGCTGCTGATAAGAATCTTTGGCTTGATGGTTTGGCTGACAAAGCCGAGGAAGCAGTTAGACAGCACAACAGCAGAGAGCAGTACCAGATAGTTAATGTTTTGTGTGGTAGAAAACGGACAGGTATACAGGGATTGAAGGATAAACAAGGTAAGGTTATAGAAGGTGAGGATTCTGTCATGGCTAGGGGGCTGAGCATTTCAGTGATATTCTAAACAATGTGGTTAGTTCTATTCCCATTGTTTGCAATGATGATAAATGCATTGGTGGCTTTAATGTTGGCCCTATAACACAATCTGAAGTTATTTTGGCTGTTTCTAAACTTAAACTACATAAATCCCCAGGGGTAGATGAAATTACTACAGAAATGCTTAGAGCTGGAAATGTTTCAGTTACCACTTGGATGACTGAAATTCTGAATATCTTTTATGATAAAGGCATGGTTCCTAAGGATTTTACCAGAGCTATTGTTATCCCTATTTTCAAAAAAGGTGATCGCAGTTCCTGTGATAACTATAGGGGTATTAGCCTACTCTCTGTTCCAGGTAAAGTTCTTTCCATGATTGTGCTTAATAGAATTAAGAATCTGGTTGACAGTCAATTGCGTGATGAGCAATGTGGATTCAGAAGTGGTAGGGGATGTGTGGATCAGATATTTTCACTTAGGCAGATTCTTGAGAAATGTTTAGAGTTTCAGAAACCTTTGGTTGCTAGCTTTGTTGATTTCAAAAAGGCTTTCGACTCTGTTGATCGTCATAATTTGTGGTTGATTGTGTGATCATATCGTATACCAGACAAGTTAGTTAACATAATCAAAGCTCTCTATATTAACACTGAGTCGTGTGTGAGAGTTGGTAAGGCTTGTAGCAATTGGTTTAGCATTACTTCTGGTGTTCAACAAGGGTGCATTTTGTCTCCTTTTCTCTTTAGTTTGGTTATTAATTATGTTATGCGAAATTCACTTCAAGGGAAAGATTTTGGCCTTAAATGGGCTGGAGATACGAAAATTTCTGATTTAGATTATGCTGATGATTTAGCCCTTTTGGCAAATGATGTTGATGAGATGAACTCTTTCATTCGAGCTGTTGATGAGACTGGTAGTAGGTAGGTTTGGTTATAAACAGAGAGAAAACTAAAGTGATGAAAATTGGTCAGGCAGGTTGTGATTCAGTTAATTTGAATGGTTGCAGTCTTGAGCAGGTGTCACAGTTTAATTACCTTGGGAGCTATGTAACTGATACTTGTGATGTGCGGCATGAGATTAACAGACGAATAGGTATTGCTGCCGGGACTTTTAAGAATCTATGGAGATTGTGGAGAAATAGGCGTATACACCTAAAGACTAAAATTAGACTGTATAATAGTTTGGTTCCTTCTAGGATTACTTATGGTAGTGAAACTTGGATGCTGTGTAAACAAGATAACAGGAAACTAGATGCTTTTGATTCCAGATGCTTACGCAATATCTTGGGCATTAGGTGGTTCAACTTTGTAACTAATGATGAGGTTAGGCAAGAGAATTTGTAACATACTTTAAGCAGCATATTGTGCATAGAGAGACTCCATTGGTTTGGCCATGTTGCCCGTATGAATAATTATAGATTGGCGAATAGGGTTATGAACAGTGTGCCTAAAGGCCTCAGAAAGAAGGGGAGACCTAGGATGAGGTGGGCAGACAATGTCAAACAGGACCTTGTTAGAATTGGTGTGCAGTGGCCAGATGCAGTAGATGTAGCTCAGGATAGACTTGCTTGGAGAACTAAATTGCACGGTCTGGTTGGACCTCCGTAGCCCATGGCTGCTTGATGATGATGATGATGATGATGATGATGATGATGATGATGATGATGATGATGATGATGATGATGATGATGATGATGATGATGATGATGATGATGATGATGATGATGATTAAGCCAATTGGCATTACCCAATGACCTGTAAAATTTACAACTAAGTTAAACCCTAAAATGAGTAGTAAAAGAAAGTGCAAGTTTACGAACAAATTTAGAGAAGAGTACAAATATTCAAAAAGGCAAAGTGACAACAAAAGTCATATGCAATGTACTATTTGTAATGGTGTTTTTACAGTGGAATATAAAGGACGAGGCAATATCGAAGATCATATTCGCAGTGACAAGTACAAATGGGTGGTAAATGGATCGCAATCTTCCAGTATTACTTCTTATTTTAAGTTTCATGATCTAAATCAACCTGATTTATTATGCACTGCTAAGGAAATAACTTTTGCCTATCATTCAGTGGTACATGAAATTAGCTTCAAGTCAGCGGATTGTACATCCAAGTTAATCAAGCATTTGTATGATTCGAAGTTTTCCTCGAAAGACAAGACCTAAACCATCTTGGCAAATATTATATAACCGGACATTTTTAATAAAGCTTTAACAAGCCTGCAAAAGTAAATTTTGTTGTGATCAATATCGACGCTTCAAATAGAAAAGAAGTAAAATTGGTCCCAATTATTGTCAAATATTTCTCGTTGGATTCTGGGATTCAGGTAAAGCTACTAAATTTTGAAGAAATACCTGGGGAGACTTCCGATATACTCATTAATTACATAATGGAAACTGTCAGAAAACATAACTTAGAGAAAAAAACTTATTTGCTTCTGTGCAGACAACACAAACGGTAATTTTGATGATGTGAAAAGGGAGAAAATAGTGTATACAGAAAATTAGAACACAAATTGGGACATCCTATTTTAGGATTTGGTTGTGCAGCTCACATTATTAATAACTCTGTACAAACAGTTGCAGATAAACTTCCTATTGATATTGAAGTGATAATTGTAAAAATGCATAAATATTTCTATACTTATACAGTAAGAAATACCAAATTAAAATCTTTTTGTAAAGAGCAGAAGTAGAATATAAAGACCAGAAGGTACTATTATCAGCACACTGAAAACTGATACCAGACAAGAAATATACATCAAAACTTGAAACATTTGAGAAATGTATGATGTCAAATCTCTAATCTCTTCAATCTAAAGGTAAAGACATCAATACTTATAGTAGTGACAATCCCACTGGGAAAGGAGTTCCATATTTTTGCAACACAACACACCAAGGAATGGTACTTAAGTTCTTTCAAGCAAAAAGGCACATCAATCATAAGAGGATGACCTCTTGTTCTTTTGTTGACAAGGCTGAATATGGAAGTACCTGTGTTAGAGTGAGTTATTCTATAAATAAGTTTATAACATGTTTTTAATTCAAACATTAGTCTTCTCCACTCCAAGGAATACAAGACGGCCCTTTCAACCATTCTTCATATGGCATATTGTAAAACCCAGGAAGTCTTTTTATAAACCATCTCTGGGTGTTAGGTTGTTTTACCTCTGAGCGGCACTTTTTTGCACACCATGGGCTAAATGGCCAGGTCACATGGACCCCGAAGGCTCAGAGAAGGTTGGGGGAGGGGACCCACTGGAACAGCTGTTGGGAGACAGATGGTAGCCCCCGTCAAGGCCATCCAGCGTGTTCTTTAACATGCACAGGGTATGTCTCTCCTGCACACGGGGCCACAGCTTAACGTCCCATCTGATGGATGGCGGCCTTTCCAAGCCCATCGGTGTCCCCTACTGACCGTGGGCAGGGCGGGGAATTTTGCGGAAATAAATCTCAATGATCACCCAGATGGGACTCAAACCTGGGAACTACAGATTACGAGCCTGGCGCGCTACGACTGAGCCACCCCCTCCCCATCTCTGGGTGTATTCAAGACTTTTGATGTCTGATATTAGATGAGGGTTCATACAGGTGAGGCATATTCTAGTAAAGGTCTGATGAAGGTCACAAATGCCCAAAATAGGGTATCAATCAATACCATATTTACATAACATTTCAGAATTAAGAAAATGGTGTGATTAGCCTTTCTAACAACATTATTATAGTGGTCACCAAAAGTTAACTGTGATGAGAATAATGTCCCTAAATTTTTCTGCATCTGTACATTTGTAATTGCATCATTTGTGAAGTTGTAATTATAATGAGGATTTTTGCTTCTAAGGTACAAAACACTTGATTTGTCTTTTGATATAGGGAGTTCATACTTTAAGCTCCATTGGTAAACCGTGTCACAAGTAGTTTGCAATGAATTACATTCTTCTTCATTGCTAGAGGTACAAAAGAAATTAATGCCATATGCTGTACATTGGATAGGATGAAGAATACTAGGAATTTCAGAGGTGAAGATTATGAAGAAAATGTGCCTAGAACAGACCCTGGCATGACTCCACTTTCAATGGTTCTGATGGAGGATAAACTGTTCCAACTTGAACTTGGTGTGTTTGATGAATAATCAGGTTGGAGAGAAGCCTCACAATCAGATTAGGTATAAAAGCTGAGAAATTTTTGAATCAAAAAGGATCATTTCAATTTATTGAAGGCCTTTTCAGAGGCCAGGAAAATAATGTCAATAGAGTTATTATTATCTAAAAGTGAGGTCCACAAATGGAAATTATGGAGTAGCCAAATCAATGTAGAATGGTTAGGCAAGAATTTGAACTGTTCATTAAGCATAACGTTTCGTGATTGTAAGCCGATTGGCATTACCCAATGACCTGTAAAATTTACAACTAAGTTAAACCCTAAAATGAGTAGTAAAAGAAAGTGCAAGTTTAACAAAGGTTAAGGGTAACAGCTTATATAATACACATTTTCCATAAGCTTAGGTATTATATTGGTGAGTGAAATGGGGCGATATTTGAGAGGATTTGATGTTTCACCATTTCATTTAAAAACAGGCACAACTATTGCAAGATGCCAATCAATCCTGTGGGATATTGCCATTATTTAAACAAATGTTAAAGAGGACTGATAATTTATCGCTGATGGAACTAACGAGGTTCTTAAAAAAGATTGGTGGCAACCTATCAGGTCTTGTGGCAGAAGTAGTATGAGTTTGATTAATGGCTTTTCAAATATTGTGCATATCAAATAGTCCATCAAAGTGTGTCAAGTGTAGATTCTTCAACAGATATATTGCTCACTGTGAAATCAGGGACATAAACTAATTAGTCAAAAGTTCAAAAATGTCAGCTAAAAGTGATATCTGCTGAATAGTATAGGCCATCCCTTTTACATTCAGGAAGTGATGTTTTCTTCTGTAAGCTTTGTCACATCATGCAATATATTAATCTTATTATGCTCCTAAGGAGATTCTGACTTTCCTGACATATTCTGTTTATCTTAAGGACATCATTTTCATATGAACATTTATCAACTTCCATGCTAATATCAGTGAAAAAAATGTATTTATCTATATATATATATTTTTTTTGAACATATATAAACATTTTTTTTAAATATCCATAGAGGTGTATCACAGGCAGGCCAGAGTTGTAATGATAGACATGTGCCTTCAATTAGAGTTGCTGGTGCAAGGTTTAGCTTTCTCTGCCTCTCTATTGAACACAATATGTTCCCAGACTCTAAGTCTCCTAGTAGTTCCTGTTCACTTTCAAGAAGTTACACAATAAATAACAAAAATAATTCTAAAAATAGCTTTAAATGAGAAAAGGCAATGCAAAAAAAAAATGCAATTACTTAATTGGTAATTGCTTCCAAAATCGTCAGAATTTATCCCATTTCAAGAGAAACATTTTTCAATGATTTCCTTTAATGGTATAGAAAAAATGTATTGGCAACATCCCATTTAAACAAACACTTTTCAATGATTTCCTTTAATGGTATAGAAAAAATGTATTGGCAACATTCAGATCAAACTCTGAGGTAAAAATCAGATATGTTACAATGTAAATAGATTTTATGGTGATGACGAAAATAGGTGTTTAGTAATGGTGATTACAATGGTAACAGAGTTTCCTTTTAAAGTGCATCAGACTTTGCACTCAACTGAAAAGATAAACAATACTTACTTAACTATACACAGGTATAGGACAAACTATGGAAAAATTCTCATCGTAGGTCAATGGAGAATCAGATTCCAGGCTCCGTAACTGGTTAAATTTTTATGGAAACATGACTGAAGAAAAATGTAAGATGTCAATAAAATTGTCTAAATTTCGATTTTGAACAGTATCTGTTCAGCACTTAAAGATTATAGAGGTTGAAATATTGAATAACAGAGCTGTCAATCATGAAAATTCAAATCAGAAGTTAAAGAAAAAATCATTTTGAACCATTTAATAAAATAAGTGTATGTTTTAGAATTTTGTGCAAATAGTTCTTTCATAATTGTCAGTTTTACACAAGTTTCTTAGACCTGACATTGCTGCTGTTAACCTTTCCCATGTCTAGGCCGTATGATACAACAGAATCTGAAATGAGAGGCCAAGGACATCTGCATCTGTTTTCAGTACAACAAAAATATTCGATTTTAAAAAATAAAAATTCATCATCATTATCATCCTCAAGCAGCCATGGGCTATGGAGGTCCAACTAGACAGTGCAATTTAGTTCTCCAAGCAAGTCTGTCCTGAGCCACATCTGCTGCATCTAGCCACTGCACACAATTCTAAAAAGGTCCTGCTTGACATTGTCTGCCCACCGCATCCTTGGTCTCCCCCTCTTTCTGAAGCCTTTAGCCACACTGTTCATAATACTATTTGCCAATCTATAATTATCCATACAGGCAACATGGCCAAACCAACAGATCTCTCTCTGCACAATATGCAGCTTAAAGGAGGTTGCCGATTCCTTTGCCTAACCTCATCATTAGTTACAAAGTTTAACCACCTAATGCCCAAGACACTGCCTAAGCATCTAGAATCAAAAGCATCTAGTTTCCTGTTATCTTGTTTACAAAGTATCCAAGTTTCGCTACCATAACTAACCCTAGAAAGAACCAAACTATTATACAGTCTTAATTTTGGTCTTTAGATGTATACGCCTATTTCTCCACACTCTCCATAGATTCTTAAAAGTCCCGGCAGCAATCCCTATTCGTCTGTTAATCTCATGACGCACATCACCAGTATCTGTTACATAGCTCCCAAGGTAATTAAACTGTGACACCTGTTCAAGATTGCAACCATTCAGATTAACTGAATCACAGCCTGCCTGACCAATTTTCATCACTTTAGTTTTCTCTCTGTTTATAACTAAACCTACTCTACTACCAGTCTAATCAACAGCTCGAATGAAAGAGTTCATCTCATCAACATCATGTGCCAAAAGAGCTAAATCATCAGCATAATCTAAATCCGAAATATTAGTATCTCCAGACCATTTAAGGCCAAAATCTTTCCTTGCAATGAATTTCGCATAACATAATAAATAATCAAAGACAAAAGGAGACAAAATGCAACCTTGTCGAACACCAGAAGTAATACTAAACCATTTGCTACAAGCCTTACCAACTCTCAAACACGACTCAGTGTTATTATAGAGAGTTTTCATTATGTTAACTTGTCTTGTATACCATATGATCTCACAATCAACCACAAATTATGTCGATCAACAGAATCGAAAGCCTTTTTGAAATCAATCAACAAAGCCATCCACCAAAGGTTTCTGAAACTCTAAACATTTCTCAAGAATCTGCCTAAGTGAAAATATCTGATCTACACATCCCCTACCACTTCTGAATCCACATTGCTCATCACACAATTGCCTGTCAACCAGATTTTTAATTCTATTAAGCACAATCATGAAATAAACTTTTCCTGGAACAGAGAGTAAGCTGATACCCCTATAGTTATCACAAGAACTGCAATCACCTTTTTTGAAAATAGGGATAACAATAGCTCTGGAAAACTCCTTAGGAATCATGCCTTTATCATAAAAGATATTCAAAATTTCAGTCATTCAAGTGGTAACAGAAACATTCCCAGCTCTAAGCATTTCCGTAGTAATTTCATCTACCCCTGGGGATTTATGTAGTTTAAGTTTAGAAACAGCCAAAATAACTTCAGATTGTGTTATAGGGCCAACATTAAAGCCACCAATGCATCTATCATCATTGCAAACAATGGGAGTAGAACTAACCACATTGTTTAGAACACCACTGAAATGCTCAGCTACCTAGCCATGACAGAATCCTCACCTTCTAAAACCTTACCTTGTTTATCCTTCAATCCCTGTATACCTGTCCGTTTTCTACCACATAAAACATTAACTATCTGATACAGCTCTGCTGTTGTGCTGTCTAACTGCTTCCTTGGCTTTTGCAGCCAAGCCATCAAGCCAAAGATTCTTACTAGCAGCTAACTGATCCTTTACACGTTTATTAAGCTCTCTGTAATGCTTTCTATTAGGACTAGTAGGGTATTGATTAAGGACATTCCTGCAGTTCTTTCTTTCCGAAATAAGCTCAAGTGCCTTATCTCTCAGATAATTCTGCCTCTTCTGCTCCTTTTTTCCTAAAAGAGTACTGTTAGTGTCCAAAAAAGCCTGTTTAAAATGATCCCATTCTTCCTCAACTTCAGTAGTAAGCATACCATGACTGTCATAATGACTAAGTAACCTATCATGGTAAGCTTTGGCTATAACTGGATCTTTCAGAGCTTCAGTATTAAAAGTAAATTTTTTAACCCTAGCACAACACTTTTTAAGTTTAAGTTGCAAGACACTTTTAACAAGGTAATGGTCCGATCCAATTTCAGTTCCCCTATATGCCCTGGTATTCCTAACAGAACTAGCCCATTTGCTGTTAATTAATATGTAATCAATCATATTCTTATGCAGCCCATCAGGTGAAACCCATGTGTACTTATGTATGTCGCGGTGTTTGTAATAAGTGTTGGTTATTCTGAATCTATTGAGTTTACTTACCTGTAGGAGACGTTGCCCATTGCTGTTGCAGCTACCAATACCAAAAGGGCCTATCACCCCTCCCCAAAGGTCAGAGTCAGTACCAACATTGGCATTGAAGTCGCCTAGAACAAGGGTAATATCTCCTTTCTTGACAGAATTCAAAATATCCTGAAGTTGTCCGTAAAACCTATACTTCTCATCTTCACTGGCATCCTCAGTGGGGGCATAACAGCAGATAACATTCAAGTCTTTAATGCTTGTCTGAAATTTTGCTGTAAGAAACCTTTCATTAATGCACTCATATCCTAGAAGAGCATCACTAGCATGTCTGCTGAGAAGCAGACCCATGCCTTGGTGATGTTTATTATTGTTTCTCCCTGAAAAAGAGAAATTTAAGATTATTTTTAAGAATCAGACCTTTATCTGTCCATCTGATCTCTTGCAAGCCGAGAATATCTAAATTATAACGGTGGAATTCTTGTGTGAGGGCACTGTTAAATGTGTTTAAGCACTGCAATACATGGACTACGACATCAAGTATCAACAGTTATTAAGAAGAGATTTTTGTACTGTAGAGGATGTGTAGTAACAGGAACTTACAGGATGCTTTCAGGGACAAATTTAATAATCGACGTTCTTGCCAGCAAGTGACATCTCAGTGGAGATTAAAAGAAAGTCTTCATAGCCAATCTTCTTCCAGGCTGGCTGCAGTGCACAGCATCACATCACGAGGAAGTTGCAGGTGTTCTAATTACTCACAAGTGCAAGGGTGGGGGAGCTGTCTGCTAAGTGGCTACAGGAAAATTGTTATTTGATTTAAGTCCAAACACTTCCTCCCAACATTTTGGATACAATCTTCCTTTATAATGTTAGTATTTTATTTCCTTTTTTACACTTAAAACTTGGTTTTACTTTCTGTAGTTTACTTTATTTCCATAAATTATTTACCTTTCCATCAATTGTTGTTTTTTTTAGATGTTTTTATTTATCACATATTCCAATATTCACCCTTAAAGCACCAGAAGACACTGTAGTTCCATGAACCAAATTTATTCTGGTATCTAGTGGGAATATAGTTCCCAAGAGAATGTGCTTCAAGTTCCTATTTATTCCCTCCACAGAAAGAGTCCATTTTTAAAAATTTTTAAAAATTAATCCTGAAAATTTACCAATTATCTTTGATAATAAAAAGATGCCCGGTTATATAAATATACTGTAAAGTTGAAAAAAAAATATTACACTTCTGTGGCAGCCATTTTTGTAACCTCATTTCGTATCAGAGAATTTTTAGTTGTTTTCTCTTTTCAGGTAATGTTTCCACACTAAGTTTCATGCAGGACATTATGTGAACTGTTGCCTTTGACTTCTCTAAAACTTTTGGAATTGCCTCAAAAGAAACTGGTAGGAAGGATGCTTTAAAATAAAACATTTTTGCATCATTTCATACGAATGCATTAATCCAAGCATTACAATTTTTACTATATTTCTGGTTTTTAATTGTTTTGATGTTTGTTAAAATGTTTCAGGAAAATCTATTTATATATTATTATGTAAAATAAAATGCTCCTTCTTTTAACATATTAATTGTCATATTCTGTTCATCAGTTAGTTCAGAATGATGTTGAAATCCAACAAAATTACTCCTTTTTTTAACCATATTGTTTTTAAAAAAGTGCTATTAAAATTAATATGTTTGCTGTTTTTCTCAAATATTTTATTTGCTAAAAATTTGCAATTAAAACTTTATTTTGGTATATGACATGACAAATTGTCTATTAGTTATTTCAAGATAGAGTTTCCTTTTTTTCTCCTGAAAACATCTCAAAATTAAACCCAGCCACCAGAGTGAATTCTGCTCTACACAACCAGCACATTAAGAATTAAGCCTTAATTGCAAAATTCAATCTATTTTTTCACTATATCACCGTGAAAACGTTTTATTAAAATTAATATGCTTGTAAACTTTTTATTTTCATAAAATTGGGGTTAAATTCTGTTTAATGTGGTAGATAAATGACCTATTTCTGTTGATTGACTATTTTTAAAATATATTCTAAATTAGTTGAAATTTTAGAATTAGTGCTGAGTCAAATAAACAGCCTAAAGATTGTTTATTTGACTCAGGCACAATTGGCAAAAAGCCTGGACTTTTCTCAAAAAGTGTAATTTTCTTGTTTGACATAAAAAATTTATTTAGTTATTCAGATATAAATAGCTAATATACAGAAAAAATTATAATGCATATGAATAACATGCATCCTAATTATTTTTGTATATTAGCTTTTTTTATATAAACTTTTATTTGCATTATCAGTTGCATTTTTTACTACATGACTCAGAAGTAGTCCTATTAAAATAAAACTAGTCATTGTTTTTGGTTAAATATTTTATTTTCAAAAAATCCAGAATTAAATGCTGATTAATTTAGCATGTAGAATGCCATAATTCCTTTCATTAGTTATTTGTCAAAAAAGTTGTAAAGTTAAATTTTTTTTGGCTGAGCATAGGGAGAAAATAGTTTTGCCTCTGGATGTAAACCAGTTTTTCAGGTATCACTATGAAATGCCGCTGGAAAATGTCCAACACAAAAATGCTGACTGTGCAATTCATCGACAGCAAAAACGGCAACTGTACAATTTGACACCAGCAAAAAAGATGATGGCAAAAATACCAAGTGCATTTTTGTTGTTAGCCTTTTCATTGGACAAAGCGTTTTCGTAGAAAAAAAATGCTGTTGTGACATAATACCGAAAACAAAAATGGCATCACAACAATAAACTGAGAATAAAAACGGTGTCACAATTTCACACCGAGGACAAAAATGACATCACAACATTATCCCAAAAATGCCAACACCACAAAATATGTCAATAATAATAAGTGTTGCAAGAAAAGCATCAACTGTAATATTTAAATTGAAGAGGTATTTTTTGATGAATGTTAAAGGAACTCTTAAGTTAACGTCGATCAGTTTTAGAGGAAAAATTGTCTTGAGCAGGGTGGGATATGAACCACAGCAATTTTTACTCTAAAATTGATCAACGTTAACTTCAGAGTGATATCTTCCTTAACATTAATTAAATATGGAAAAAAAATACCTCTTCAATTTAAACAATTGTACACCAAGAATGTACTTACCATCTTCATGACATGATTGTCATTGTTTCTTGAGGCTGAGAGCACCTGGACAAATAGTTGCGTGAGACTCAGAGAATTGTGTACTGCTGGTAGAAAGTTCATAGCATCAATTAGAGGAGATCTTGATCAGCGGCCAGTAGCTCAGTGGTCCAGAGCACCTGACATGTTAAAAATAGATCGTGGGTTCATATCCCACCTGGCTCAAGACAATTTTTCCTCTAAATTGATCGACGTTAACTTCAGAGTGATATCTTCCTCAACTGTAATATTATTAGAATTTACTATTGTTATTAATTCAAATTAAAATTTTCACTTTGTAGTCTATTTGTCCATCTGTATACATTCAGCAGTTTTGCTTTTAGAGATATATGTTAAAAATATTTTGGCTCAGATAGTCATCATCATCATCATCCTCAAGCAGCCATGGGCTACGGAGGTCCAACCAGACCGTGCAGTTTAATTCTCCAAGCATATCTGTCCTGAGCTACATCTGCTGCATCCGGCCACTGCACACCAATTCTAACAAGGTCCTGTTTGACATTGTCTGCCCACCGCATCCTAGGTCTCCCCCTCCTTCTGAGGCCTCTAGGCACACTGTTCATAACCCTATTCGCCAATCTATAATTATCCATATGGGCAACATGGTCAAACCAGCGGAGTCTCTCTCTGCACAATATGCTGCTTAAAGGAGGTTGCAAACTCCTTTGCCTAACCTCATCATTATTTACAAAGTTGAACCACTTAATGCCCAAGACACTGCGTAAGCATCTAGTTTCCTGTTATCTTGTTTACACAGCATCCAAGTTTAACTACCATAACTAACCCTGGAAAGAATCAAACTATTATACAGTCTAATTTTAGTCTTAGGGTGTATATGCCTATTTCTCTACAATCTCCATAGATTCTTAAAAGTCTCGGCAGCAATCCCTATTCGTCTGTTAACCTCATGCCACACATCACCAGTATCTGTTACATAGCTCCTAAGGTAATTAAACTGTGACACCTGCTCAAGACTGCAACCATTCAGATGAACTGAATCACAACCTGCCTAAACAATTTTAATCACTTTAGTTTTCTCTCTGTTTATAACCAAACCTACTGTACTACCAGTCTCATCAACAGCACGAATGAAAGAGTTCATCTCATCAACATCATTTGCCAAAAGGGCGGAATCATTAGCATAATCTAAATCAGACATTTCCGCATCTCCAGCCCATTTTAGGCCAAAATCTTTCCCTTGAAGTAAATTTCGCATAACATAAACCAAAGAGAAAAGGAGACAAAATGCACCCTTGTCGAACAAGAGAAGTAATGCTAAACCATTATTTCTCATTATATTAACTAACTTGTCTGGTATACCATGTGATTTCACAATCAACCACAAATTATGGCAATCAAGAGTCAAAAGCCTATTTGAAATCAACAAAGCTGGCAACCAAAGGTTTCTGAAACTCTAAACATTTCTCAAGAATCTGCCTAAGTGAAAATATCTGATCCACACATCCCCTTACCACTTCTGAATCCACATTGCTCAGTGCACAATTGACTGTCAACCAGATTCTTAATTCTATTAAGCACAATCATGGAAAGAACTTTACCTGGAACAGAGAGTAGGCTGATACCCCTATAGTTATCACAAGAACTACGATCACCTTTTTTGAAAATAGGAATAATAATAGCTCTGGTAAAATTTTTAGGAACCATGCCTTTATCATAAAAGATATTCAGAATTTCAGTCATCCAAGTGGTAACCGAAACATTCCCAGCTCTAAGCATTTCCATAGTAATTTCATCTACCCCTGGGGATTTATGAAGTTTAAGTTTAGAAACAGCCAAAATAACCAGATTGTGTTATAGGGCCAACATTAAAGCTACCAATGCATCTATCATCATTGCAAACAATGGGAATAAAACTAACCGCATTGTTTAGAATATCACTGAAATGCTCAGCCCACCTAGCCATGACAGAATCCTCACCTTCTATAACCTTACCTTGTTTATCCTTCAATCCCTGCATACCTGTCCGTTTCCTACCACACAAAACATTAACTATCTGGTACAGCTCTCTCCTGTTGTGCTGTCTAACTGCTTCCTCGGCTTTTGCAGCCAAGCCATCAAGCCAAAGATTCTTAACAGCAGCTAACTGATCTTTTACACATTTATTAAGTTCTCTGTAATGCTTCCTATTAGGACTAGTAGGGTATTGATTAAGGACATTCCTGCAGTTCTTTCTTTCCGAAATAAGCTGAAGTGCCTTATCACTCAGATAATTCTGTCTCTTCTGCTCCTTTTTTCCTAAAAGAGTACTGTTAGTGCCCAAAAAAGCCTGTTTAAAATGATCCAATTCTTCCTCAACTTCAGTAGTAAGCATACCACGACTGTCATAATGACTAAGCAACCTATCATGGAAAGCTTTAGCTATAACTAGATCTTTCAGAGCTAGAGTATTAAAAGTAAATTTTTTAACCATAGCACACCACTTTTTAAGTTTAAGTTGCAAGACACTTTTAACAAGGTAATGGTCAGATCCAATTTCAGCTCCCCTATATGACCTGGTATTTCTAACAGAACTAGCGCATTTGCTGTTAATTAATATATAATCAATCATATTCTTATGCAGCCCATCGGGTGAAACCCATGTGTACTTATGTACATTGCGGTGTTTGTAATAAGTGCTAGTTATTCTGAATCCATTGAGTTTACTTACCTATAGGAGACGTTGCCCATTGCCATTGCAGCTACCAATACCAAAAGGGCCTATTACTCCTCCCCAAAGGTCAGAGTCAGTACCAACGTTGGCATTGAAGTCACCAAGAACAAGGGTAATATCTCCTTTCTTGACAGAATTAAAAATATCCTGAAGTTGTCCATAAAACATATCCTTCTCATCCTCATCGGCATCCTCAGTGGGGGCCTAACAGCAGATTACATTCAAGTCTTTAACGCTTGTCTGAAATTTTGCTGTAAGAAACCTTTCATTAATGCACTCATATCCTAGAAGAGCATCACTAGCATGTCTGCTGAGAAGCAGACCCACGCCTTGGTGATGCTTATTGTCGTCCCTCCCTGAGAAGAGAAATTTATTATTTTTAAGAATCTGACCTTTATCTGTCCATCTGGTCTCTTGCAAGCCGAGAATATCTAAATTATAATGGTGGAATTCTTGTGTGAGGACATCAAGAGAAAAAGCTCTGTGCAGAATCCTCACATTCCAACTACCTATGGAGAGAAAATGGTTAGTGGGATGTTTAAAGAAACTATGTTTATTGAGAGAGGGAATGCCGACAATATCAAACAGCCCCCTAATCGCAGACATGGGGCAATGAACCATTCCCCCACCACTAAAGGCTGAAGCCATCTACACTGGAAGACTTCCTCCAATATAGAATTTGACGATGCCAATAGAAGCAAAGAGTTCAGGTGCTTGCGATGACCTCTGCTCAGGATTATCCACCAGCTGATAAACATATCCTGTGAATCTATTCACTTGGAAAACAAACAAACAGAAAACACAGCGGAAGATTTTCCCTCCACAGAAGCCCACCAGTGCAGCAAAATCAGGATCCATAATCAAGCTCAGAGCCATATATCTGTTCAGTCCAGTGGGTTTATATGGTCAGCACAAGGACCCTGTGTGGTTGACCACTCCTCAGCAAGGTTGGAAAAAAAAAGGTAGCCATAGTTGTCCAGATCAGTAGGCCACACTAATCTGGCAGCCCTCCCCTTCCGTTCACTTCCACAAGAGAGTATCTCTTTTGAAAGGTACTAACGGTCTGCACCACGAGAATGCAAGGTCGGACATTAGGTGCTAGGCCTGGCCGGTTCTATGCATCATCACAGGGGATTGGTGCATAGCTCTCCTTCCAGTGACTACCTAGCTACCATTTACAGACCAGGATTTATCATAAAAGATATTCAAAATTTCAGTCATCCAAGTGGTAACCGAAACATTCCCAGCTCTAAGCATTTCTGTAGTAATTTCATCTACCCCTGGGGATTTATGAAGTTTAAGTTTAGAAACAGCCAAAATAACTTCAGATTGTGTTATAGAGCCAACATTAAAGCCCCCAATACATTTATCATCATTACAAACAATGGGAGTAGAACTAACCACATTGTTTAGAACAGTGTCTCGCAAACTGTGTGCCGCAAGAGATTTTCAAATTGACACTAGATATTCCAAAGATTTCATTTTGACTTGACTTGTGTTATCGACGTGCTTTAATAAAAATCTTTCAAATTTTATCAACTGGGATCTTTAAGTATTTATCAAGCTTTTTCCGAATTTTGGTATTAATTTTTGATTATTTTAAGCCATAGAATGGACAAATATTTAAAACAAACACCGAGTTATGAATTAAAGAACGAGAGCAAATCTTCAAGTAAAACCAGGCTGATGACTTCAACAAAGCGCAAATATAATGACGATTATATAGAATTTACTTTTTTCTTTTTTAGGCGTTGCCCGGAAATAAAAACTAGATTCAGTGTGCCGCAGAGTAAAAACGTTTGCGAGACACTGGTTTAGAACATCACTGAAATGCTCAGCCCACCTAGCCATAACAGAATCCTCCCCTTCTATAACCTTATCTTGTTTATCCTTCAATCCTTGTATGCCTGTCCATTTTCTGCCACACAAAACATTAACTGTCTGGTACAGCTCTCTGCTGTTGTGCTGTCTAACTGCTTCCTCGGCTTTGTCAGCCAAACCATCAAGCCAAAGATTCTTATCAGTAGCTAACTGATCTTTTACACGTTTATTAAGTTCTCTGTAATGCTTTCTATTAGGACTAGTTGGGTATTGATTAAGGACATTCCTGCAGTTCTTCCTTTCTGAAATAAGCTCAATTGCCTTATCACTCAAATTATTCTGCCTCCTCTGCTCCTTTTTTCCTAAAAGAGTACTGTTAGTTTCCAAAAAAAAGCCTGTTTAAAATGGCCCCATTCTTCCTCAACTTCAGTAGTAAGCAAACCATGACTGTCATAATGACTAAGTAACCTATCATGGTAAGCTTTGGCTATAACTGGGTCTTTCAGAGCTTCAATATTAAAAGTAAATTTTTTAACCCTAGCACAACATTTTTAAGTTTAAGTTGCAAGACACTTTTAACAAGGTAATGGTCAGATCCAATTTCAGCTCCCCTATATGCCCTGGTATTCCTAACAGAACTAGCCCATTTGCTGCTAATTAATATATAATCAATCACATTCTTAAGCAGCCCATCAGGTGAAACCCATGTGTACTTACGTATGTTGCAGTGTTTGTAATATGTGTTAGTTATTCTGAAATCAATGAGTTTACTTACCTGAAGGAGACATTGCCCATTGCAGCCACCAATACCAAAAGGGCATATCACCCCTCCCCAAAGGTCAGAGTCAGTACCACGTTTGGCATTGAAGTAACCTAGAAAAAGGATAATATTTCCTTTCTTAACAGAATTCAAAATATCCTGAAGTTGTCCATAAAACCTATCCTTCTCATCCTCATCGGCATCCTCAGTGGGGGCATAACAGCAGGTAACATTTGTCTTTAATGCTTGTCTGAAATTTTTCTTTCATTAATGCACTCATATCCTAGAAGAGCATCACTAGCATGTCTGCTGAGAAGCAGACCCGCGCCTTGGTGATGCTTTCCATCCTCCCTCCCTGTAAAGAGAAATTTAAAGTTATTTTAAGTATCTCACCTTTACCTGTCCATCTGGTCTCTTGCAAGCCTAGAATATCTAGGTTATAGCGCTGGATTCCTGCATGAGGACATCAAGAGAATAATCTCTATGTAATGTCCTCACGTTGCTGCAGAGAGAAAATGATTAGTAGGCTTGTTAAAGAAATTAGGTTTATTGAGATTGGTAGGGCCAACAATATCAAACAGCCCCCTGATCGCAGGCATGGGGCAAAGACCTGTTCCTCCTCCACTAAAGGCGGAAGCGACCAATGCTGATAGGAACTTCAGGTACCATCTTTTCAAGTGGACTTTTTCAAGAGCCATATGGCCTGCCTGAGACACATTACTCCAGTTTAGGCTTGATGATGCCCAACTAGCTAAGTAAGGTTCAGGTACCTGTGATGGCCTCTGATTAGGATTATCCACCAGCTGATATAAGGTATCCCATGCCTCTGTTCACTTAGGGCTGGCAACCCAGAAGCAAACAGAAAACACAGCAGCCCAGCAGTGCAGCAAATCCAGGACCCATAATCAAGCTCAAATCCATAAACAAGTCCAGTCTTGTAGGTATAAATCGTCAGCACCAGGACCCTGTGAAGTTGACCACTCCTCAGCAGGGTTGAAAAAAAAAGAAAAAAAAGTGGCCATAGATGACCAGATCAGTAGGCCATACTGAACTGGCAGCCCTCCCTTTCCGTTCCCTTCCAAAAGAGAATATCTCTTTTGAAAGGTACTAACGGCCTGCACCTCAGATAGTATTGATAAAATATTATGATTTGCACTTTCAACTTTCCCCAAAAGTTTAATTAAATTGCACTTTCTAATGGTGGAAAAAAATAGAAAATTGCAAAATTTCAAACGAATATTACAAAATGATGCATTTATGCTAGAAATCTGAATTTTTGGATCTCGTTATGAACTTTTGGTATGCGAGGTGACTTTGGAAAACAGTTGATGCTGGGCAGGGTCAGATTTGGAGCACAAGAAGGCAGAGAGAACTATGGTTTAAAATGGCTTAGGGACCAGGTTTCCATCAGTAGACAAACCCATTTATGCCACCAGGAAGGTTAATCACCAGCAGCTACTATTGATCTTGAATAAATGAATACAATTCAGGTTTATGGAAAAGAATTCTCTGCAATTCAATGAGGAAAGAAAAGTACAAACGTTAAAATGAAATGACGTTAAATGAAACTAAAATTTGTAAAGACATGAAATAAGAAAAGATTTTTTGAAATTAATAGGACATAGTTGTACAGTTTTCTCTGATAAAAAATGATTCATAATGAAATATGAGATATATAGATTGGTTTCCATAAATTAAGAAAAATCCCTATGTTAAGTCAATGGGAAGCTAACATCAAAGCTCTGTTTTTGAAAAATGTGATTGCAGATAAAGATCTCAATCAAATAAATCAATATCTTGATTTTCAACAATATTTGTTCAGTATTTAAAGAGTTATGGAAGTTTGAATATTTAATGATAACAATGCTAGCCACAAAAATTGACTTCAGAAGTTAATTAAAACTTAGTAATAAGTATTGCATCAAAGTGTTTAATAAAAGAAGTTTGCATTTTAAAATTCTGTGTAAAGAATTCTTTTGCTATTCTTCAATTTTGTATAAATTTCTTAAGACTGGCATTGTTGTTGTGAAATATTCAAACTTCCATCTCATTAAATACTGAATGAATATTGTTGAAAATCAAGATATTGGTTTATTTGATTGAGATCTTTATCTGCAATCACATTTTTCAAAACAAAAAAACTTACTTTAGAAGTTATAGAGCTTTGACATTAGCTTCCCACTGACTTAACATAGGGATTTTCCTTAATTTATGGAAACAGTGTATATGAAATAGGACAAATATGGGAATCTCGTTTTCAAAAAAATGAAGTTTTTCATTTACCTACTTTTGCACTCCTTAAAAGTTTTAATTCAAATTAATGAATGAGAGGGAAAAGGAAAATGTTTCTATCCTATCAGTACTTATAAAACATAAAACGTATTATGTGGGGCAGATTGTGCAATCAATGTAATATCTTTTGATGCTGATATTTTAAATTTCTATCAAGAACAGATCACTTGCATTATTCATTAAAATCTTCCCTTTTTCCATATTTAATGGCCTCTAATAATGCAAATTCAAACTACCAAAGGAGTTGAAAAATCCGAATAATGTTTCATTAGTAACAATCCAACTAAAAAGAATTTTTGAATATCTCTTAAAACAAAAAAGTTGCATTTTCCCACCTTCCTTGGGATAACAGCCAAACTCACTGCTGCCAATGCAAACCTCGTGACCTTCACATTCCATCATCAAAACTTTAAATTTCTAGTAAATACATCGTTTACAATATCCTTTTAAAATTTTGCAATTTCCAAATTTTTACACCATTACAACATACAACAAAAAACCTCACACAGCCACAGGCTATGGAAGTTCTACCAGACTGTGTAATTTTCCTCTCCAGAAATGTCTGTTCTGAGCTACAGCTGCTGCATTTCTCTACTGCAGACCAATTGTAGCAAGGTTCTGTTTGACATTGTCTGCCCATCGCATCCTAGGTCTCCCACTTTTCCTGAAGCCTTTAAGCACACTGTTCATAATGCTATTTGCCAATCTGCATACAGGCAACATGGCCAAACCAATGCAGTCTCTCTCTGCACAAAATGTTGCTCAAAGGAGGTTGATGACTCTTCTAACCTCATCATTACTTAAAAATTCAAACCACCTAATGCACAAGATACTGTACAAGCATCTAGAATCAAAGGCATCAAAGTTTCTTGTTATTCTGCTTCTCTACCATAACTAACTTTAGAAAGAACCAAACTATTATACAGCCTAATTTTAGACTTTAGGTGTATGTACGCCTATTTTTCCACTCTCGATAGATTCTTAAAAGTCCCAGCAGCAATTCCTATTTTTCCATTTATCTCATGCCACTCATTAACAGTATCTGTCAAAGAGCTAATTAACTAAAATTAAGATACACAGTGATAAGTTATTAAAAATTGTTTAATCATAAACTACACTGTTAAAATGGCTTTTCAAATACCCTTTGTTGCTCTTTAGCATATTTCTTGCTTGTTGCTCTTTATCATATTCCAACATACATTGTTGCAATACACAACAGATAGCAATATTAGCTTACAATCCTAAGTGCTGGAATATTGGTACTAGTTTGAGTATTAATAGTTTTTATTCATACTCACATATATTCTAAAAGCATGCTAATGCTTGTTGAGCTGTATGTCCTTTAACCCTTTAATGCCCAAGAAATCTGAGAAAAAGGTAGAGGGTAGTAGAAACAAAGAAATAGCACTATTTGGACTAGTCCATTTAAAAATCTCGGCCGTTTTGGGCCGTTCTGGGCATTAAAGGATAAAGAGGATGTTTGTACTTCTGTAAACTTGGCTGGTACACTCAACAGAGCAGATATTATACTTCGGGGAGAAATACAGTCCTGGTTGTTCACAATATCCTTGGTACATGATGGCTTTCATATTGTAGGTAAGCATTATGCTCAGCACTCGATGTCACTAGATGTAAAAACATCAAAGGTAACGGCAAATTTAACACCTAGTGATGACCATACTGCTTACCTACAATATGAATGCTGTCATGTACCAAAAATATTGTGAACCAGGACTGTGTTTCTCCACAAAGCATAATATCAACTCTGTTGAGTGTACCAGCCAAGTTTACAGAAGTACAAACATCCTCTTCAAAGGATATATCACTAAATAAGAATAGCATGCTTTTAAAATATATGTGAGTATGAATAAGAACTTTTAATACTTGAACTAGTATCAATAGGCCAGCACTTAGCACTTCTCTTGTAGAAGTAATGTTGTACGTAGGAGAGTAAACTAATACTACTAGCTGTTGCACATTGCAACAATGTTATGTTAGAATACGCTAAGGAGCAAAAAGGGCATTTGAAAAGCCATTTAATAATGTAGTTTGTGATTAAATAATTTTTTTGTTAAACAGCTTGCAATAAATTGCTTGATAATTAAACTGAGACACTTGCTCAAGGGCACAACCATTCAAAGCAATTGAAGCACCATCTGCCTGACCAATTTTCATCACTTTAATTTTTTTCTGTTTATAACCAAACTTACTCTATTACTAGTCTCATCAACAGCCCTAATGAACAAATTCATCTCATCAACATCATTAGCCAACAGGACCAAATGATCTGCATAATCTAAATCAGAAATTTTGAAATCTCTAGATCATTTAAGCCCAAAATTTTACCCTTGAAAAGAATTTTGCACAACATAATCAACAACGAAACTAAAGAGAAAAGGGGACAAAATGCACCCTTGTCTAACTCCACTAGCAATGCTAAACCAATCACTAAAAGCTTTAACAACTCTCACACACGACTGTGTTATTATAGAGAGCTTTCATTATACTAACTTGTCAGGAATACCATATGATCTAACGATCAACCACAAATTATGAAGATCAATAGAGTTAAAAGCCTTTTTGAAATCTATAAAGCTTGCAACCACAGGTTTCTGAAACTCCAAATATTTCTTAAGAATCTGCCTAAGTGAAAATATTTGATCAATACATCCCCTAACACTTCTGAATCTGCACTGTTCATCACACAGTTGCCCATCAAACAAATTCTTAATTCTATTAAGTACAATCATGCAAAGAGCTTCATCTGGAACAGAGAGTAAACTAATTCCCCTATAATTATCACAAGAACTACAATCACCTTTTTTAAAAATAAGGATAATAATAGCTCTGGTAAAATCCTTAGGAACAACACCTTTATCATAAAAAATATTCAAAATTTCAGTCAGCCATGTGACAACACAAATGTTCCCAGCTCTAAGCATTTCAGTGGTGATTTCATAGTTTCCAGGGGATTTATGCAGTTTTGACAACTTCGGGATATTTTGAATTCTATCAAGAAAGGAGATATTACCCTTGTTCTTGGTGACTTCAATGCCAAAGTTGGTACTGACTCTGACCTTTGGGGAGGAGTAATAGGCTTTTTTGGTATTGGTAGCTGCAATGGGCAGCGTCTCCTACAGGTAAGTTAACTCAATGGATTCAGAATAACTAACACTTATTACAAACACCTTAACATACATAAGTACACATGGGTTTCACCCGATGGGCTGCATAAGAATATGATTGATTATATATTAATTAACAGCAAATGGGCTAGTTCTGTTAGAAATACCAGGTCATATAGGGGAGCTGAAATTGGATCTGACCATTACCTTGTTAAAAGTGTCTTGCAACTTAAACTTAAAAAGTGGTGTGCTATGGTTAAAAAATTTACTTTTAATACTCTAGCTCTGAAAGATCCAGTTATAGCTAAAGCTTACCATGATAGGTTACTTAGTCATTATGACAGTTGTGGTATGCTTACTACTGAAGTTGAGGAAGAATTGGATCATTTTAAACAGGCTTTTTTGGACACTAACAGTACTCTCTTAGGAAAAAAGGAGCAGAGGAGGCAGAATTATTTGAGTGATAAGGCATTTGAGCTTATTTCAGAAAGAAAGAACTGCAGTAATGTCCTTAATCAATACCCTACTAGTCCTAATAGAAAGCTTTACAGAGAAACATAGATGATAATCACAGCGTTACCTGCTGCTCTTTGGCATTGATAAATCAATAAATATTCTGCAAAAAAAAATTTTTGCCGACATACGGGATTTGAACCCCAATCTCTCCAGAAACATGCCAGAGTATTCTTCCAGTTGAACTAATGCCAGCTTTGTCTTTTTTCCGCTAATTTTAAGAGTAAACTCTATAGTTGCGGGTGCAACTATTACCTTCATCATAGATGATCCACCCGAGATCATAGATGGCGCCAACGGTTGGCCGAAATCTCGGTGATAGAGTTTAGTCTTAAAATTAGCAGAAAAAAAAAACAGAGCTGGCATTAGTTCAACTGGAAGAATACTTTGGCATGTTTCTGGAGAGATGCGGGTTCGAATCCTGTATGCTGGCGAAAATATTTTCCACAACATATTTATTGATTTATCAATGCCAAAAGAGTAGCAGGTAACGCTGTGATTATCATCTATGTTTAAATCATTAACAACGCTAAATATTGTGATGATACTAATATTTATTTTCCATCTTACTCTGTGCAATATAAAGGTAATAGTTGCCACCCGAGATCATAGATGGCACCAATGATTGGCCCAAAAAGCTCGATATAGAATTTAGTCTTAAAATTAGCGGAAAAAAGACAGAGCTGGGATTAGTTCAACTGGAAGAATACTCTGGCATGTTTCTGGAGAAATGCGGGTTCAAATCCCGTATGTCGGCGATAATTTTTCCCGCAAAATATTTATTGCATTACAAAGAGCTTAATAAATGTGTAAAGGATCAGTTAGCTGCTGCTAAGGATCTTTGGTTTGATGGGTTGGCTGACAAAGCATTTCAGTGCTATTCTAAACAACGTGGTTAGTGATAAATCAATAAATATTTAGCAGAAAAAATTTTCGCCGACATACGGGAATTGAACCTGCATCTCTCCAGAAACATGCCAGAGTGTTCTTTACCAGTTGAACAAATGCCAGCTCATCCTTTTTCCGTTTCTTTTAAGATTAAACTCATCCTCAAGATTTGTGGACCAACCGTTGGCGCCGTCTATGATCTTAGGTGGCAATCATCATAGATGGCGCCAACGGTTGGCCCACAAATCTTGAGGATGAGTTTAGTCTTAAAATAAGCAGTAAAAAGACGAGCTGGCATTAGTTCAAATGGTAAGAACACTCTGGCATGTTTCTGGAGAGATGCGAGTTCAATTCCCATATGTCGGCGAAAATTTTTTCCGCTAAATATTTATTGATTTATCAATGCCAAAAGAGCATCAGGTCATGCTGCGATTATCATCTATGTTTAAATGTGGTTAGTTCTACTCCCATTGTTTGTAATGATGATAGATGCATTGGTGGTTATAATGTTGGCCCTATAACACATTCTGAAGTTATTTTGGCTTCCGCAACAGCCTGCTTCTCGACTGCCTGGAGATCTACCGACCCTCCAGGGTCAAGGTCAGCTCTTGTGGCTCGACCATTTCTCCCCCATAGTGGGGAAGTACTAACTTGTTCTACTGAGTTACAGATATCCTGAGGCTTAGCATGCTGCTCTACCAAAGGAAGTTTACCCCTAAAATGTTCAATGAAGTGAAATAAATGAATAAATCCCCAGGGGTAGATGAAATTACTGTGGAAATGCTTAGAGCTGGGAATGTTTTGGTTACCACAAGGGTGACTGAAATTTTGAATATCCTTTATGATAAAGCCATGATTCCTAAGGACTTTACCAGAGCTATTGTTATCTCTATTTTTTTTAAAAAGGTGATCGTAGTTCTTTTAATAACTATAGGGGTATCAGCCTACTTTCTGTTCCAGGTAAAGTTCTTTGCATGATTGTGCGTAATAGAATTAAGAATCTGGTTGACAAGCAGTTGAGTGATGAGCAATATGGATTCAAAAGTGGTAGGGGATGTGTAGATAAGATATTTTCACTTAGGCAGATTCTTGAGAAATGTTTAGAGTTTCAGAAACCTTTGGTTGATAGCTTTGTTGATTTCAAAAAGCCTTTTGACTCGGTTGATCATCATAATTTGTGGTTGACTGTGAGATCGTATAATGAAAGCTCTCTATAATAACACTGAGTCATGTGAAAGTTCCTAAGGCTTGTAGCAATTGGTTTAGCATTGCTTCTGGTGTAAGATGCATTTTACCTCCTTTTCTCTTTAGTTTGGTTATTGATTATGTTATGTAAGGTTTAATGCAAGGGAAAGATTTTGGCCTTAATTGTCTGGAGATTTCAAAATTTCTGATTTAGATTATGCAGATGATTTGGCCTTGTTGGCTAATGATGTTGATGAGATGATAAACAGAAATAAAACTAAAGTGATGAAAATTGATCACGCAGTTGGTGCTTCAGTCGCTCTGAATGGTTGCACCCTTGAGCAAGTGTCTCAATTTATCTTGAGAGTTATGTAACAGATGCTGGTGATGTGCAGCATGAGATTAACAGACGAATAGGGATTGCTAACGGAACTTTTAAGAATCTATGGACTAAGCAGCATATTGTGCAAAGAGAGAGACTGTTGGTTTGGCCATGTTGCCCATATGGATAATTATAGATTAGCAAATAAGGTTATGAACAGTGTGTCTAAAGGTCTCAGAAAGAGAGGGAGACCTAGGATGTGGTGGGCAGACAATGTCAAACAGGACCTTCTTAGAATTGGTGTGCAGTAGTGGGAGTTGGGTTGTCTTACCTCTGAGCAGCATTTTTTTGTACACCATGGGCTAAATGGCCAGGTCACATGGACTCCCGCACACAGGGCCACAGCTTTACGTCCCATCCGATGGACGGCGGTCTTTCCAAGCCCATTGGTGTCCTCTACTGACCGTGAGCAAGCAAGGAATTTTGCAGAGATAAATCTCAATGCTGACCTAGCTAGGAGCAGAGAGATGCAGCAGATATAGCTCAGGATAGATATGCTTGGAGAACTAAATTGCGTAGTCTGGTTGTCTCTGTAGCCCATTGCTGCTTGAGGATGATGGTGAATTTAGAGATAGCCAAAGCAACTTCAGAATGTGATATACGGCCATCATTAAAGCCAGTAATGCATCTATCCTCATTACAATGGGAGTAGAAATAATCACATTGCTTAGAACATCTCTGAAATGCACAGCTCACCTAGCCATCACAGAATCCTTATCTTCAACCACTTTACCATGTTTATCCCTCAATCCCTGGGTACCTGTCCATTTCTTCCCACATAAAATATTAACTATCTGGTATAACCCCCTGATGTTATCTTGTCTAACTGCTCTGTCAGCGAAGCTATCAAACCTAAGATTCTTTCAGCTGTAACTAATCCTTTACACATTTATTAACCTTTCCAGTGTCCGCGTCATCTGTATATGTTCGGAGAATCTGAATCGAAAGGCCAAGGACATATGTATCCATTTTTAATACAACAAAAAAAAAATCGATTTTTAAAAAAATAAAAATTGTTGTTGTAATTTATATATATATATACAGGGTGATTCAGTTAAGCGTGTACAAACTTCTGGGAGGGGTAGGTTGCACAAAGACGAATCAGAATCATATAGCAATGCAGGGTCAGTAACGGCATCTTCACATGGTAGATGGTGTTGTTCGACGTGGTAGATGGCATTGTACGGCCACAGGACTGCACAACGTCCTTGCAGGTAACCGTTATTTGCGAACCGCCCGCAGAGGTAGTAGGATGGCCGATATGCATCTCGTATATGGGGCTGCGGACTGCAACAGGTGAGCCGCTGTGCACGTGTACCAGGAACGGTACCCGACAAGACGTACTCCCAACCACCAGATGTTTGCACGGCTGCATCAGAGGTTATGTGACACTGTTTCCTTCCAGAGACCTGCCAGGAGTTGGGAACAATGGCCACGGACCCCTGACATGGAGGAGAATGTGCTATGTCATACAGAAGACACTCCAAATGCCAGTACTCGAACAATCGCCCACCGGGTCGGTTTTTCCCAATCCACAGTATGGAGGATTATGCACGATAACCAATTGCATCCATATCATGTGCAGTGCATCCAGACACTGAAGCCTGAGGATTACCCACAGCGCATTGCATTTGCACAATGGTACCTGCAGAAGAGTGCGGCAGAATCCCAATTTCCTGCTTTTGTGCTGTTCACAGACAAGGCATGCTTTACACAGGAAGGTAGCTTCAATGCACATAATGCGCACGCATGGGTGGTGGAGAACCCCCATGCCTCATGAACACGTGCAGCACAAAACAGTTTTGCTGTAAATGTTTTGTCCAGCATTGTTGGGGACCACTTAATAGGCCCATACCTTATGCCTGTTCGTCTGGACGGAAGGAGTTACTGGATATTTCTGGAGGACATCTTGCCAGAACTTTTAGATGAACAGGTCCCTCATAAACCACAACGCACGTTAAGCCGTGCAATGTGGTTCCAGCACGATGGGGGCCCCTGCCCATTTCAGCCACGAAGTTCATCAACACTTAAACGTGACATTTGGACAACAGTGGATCGGGCTTGTTGGTCCCGGTCTTTGGCCTGCAAGATCGCTGGACCTATCCATGATTACTTCTTCTGGGGTTACATCAAAGAACTGGTGTTTGACACCCCCGTTGAAAGTGCTGAGGACTTTGTCGCATGCATCTCCGTAACTGCCTCGGATGTTCGAGACACGCCGGGAATCTTCCAGAATGTATGTGATTCCATGTGCTGATGATGTCAGGCCTGTGTTATAGCTCGTGGTTGCAATTTCGAACACCTTCTGTGACCTCTGTGCACTTCGCAAATGTACCTATTATAATTAATAAAGAGCATTTTGTTCACTTATGTGTTGCTCTTTCATTCATGTTCTCTCTGTACACTAGCACCTTGATGCTGTTACCGACCCTGCATTGCTATACGCTTTCAATTCGTCTTTGTGCGACCTACCCCTCCCAGAAGTTTGTACATGCTTAACCGAATCACCCTGTATATCTTATAAAAACATATAATTCAGGCTTCAAAAATAATATTTTGTTTTTTAATTTGATGCATATTTTATCAAACTACAATATAAATAATTTTATAATGACATCTGATTGCCATTTCTTAGCACTAAACAGTATTGCCGATTTGCTTGTTAACATTCCTATTTGCTGAAGCAACCTTTTGATTTAACCTCACAAGTTTGATTTGAGCTATTATCAAAAAAATTTTCCTTAAATTTTCGAAAATCTCTTAAAAATTAACCAAAAACAATAGATTTTGGAATTTCAAAATATGTACTCCCATTTTTTTTTTCGTTTCACACTCTTTTCTATCATAAATCTATTTCAGTATTCCCAAGTTATTTTTATCATTTTTCCCAGCATTCTATGCATCTTACCGGCCTTAAAATCGAAACTGGAAGTAAACACATCCTTCTTAGAAATTCTGCTTTTAATGTTATGCTTCACTGAGGCAAACAAGATGCAGATTGCTCACACATGCAATCTCCATTGCATGTGCTATAAGTGTTTTTTTTTACAGTTTTGGTCCCGCATATTAGATACCCTTTGCAAAGTTAGCATTTACTTTTTTTGTATTTAAACATTAGTTTTCATTTCAGTAGTTTATTTTCAGAAATTTGTGATCTTTTGGCCAATCGATAAGTATTGGTTTTTTCATAGTTATGCTACATCACGTGGCCGGCTTACAACTTGTTGTTGTAGATATTTTAACATCGCATTAGGCTATGTGTTAATTTTATTTTTTTTCATTTATTACTTTTCCAGTAAAACTTTAATCTTGTATCATTTTCTGAAAATAAATGAGGTGTTTAATAAGGAAGCAAATTCATTTCTGTATATGTATATTTACTTCCGTTAGTTAGCGATCTTCGATAGGCTGATTTATTGATCTTTCTGAGTTATGCTAGATCAGACGATGGCTTAAAAGTTGTTGTGGATATTTTATTTAACATCCCATTGGTTATATGTAATTTTTATATTATTTCTTGTTTTTTTTGGTAAATAAATCTTTGAGCTTGTACTTCCTTGCTATGGAAATCAGCCATCATGTGGGAGGGCAATTTCGTGAAGGCATTCCCTAAGCTAAACTCACATAGAAAGTATCACCCCCCACCCCCTGTAGTAAAACATATATTTTTTTTTAAATTAAGAGTTTTTTATATTTATATTGAATGATTTTAAAGCCCCCCCCCCCCCCCTCAGTACCTTGGCTGTGCCACACAGACCATGTTTTTTCGCTTTGGTGCACAAAACCTTTCTGCATTTAGCAAAAATCGCCAAACTTCCAAAACCCAAAGAAAAAAATTCATAATGTTTAGCAAAAAAAAAGCAGCCAAGATTTATTTTTTCAATTTCATAACCAGTTCAGAAAATCCTGTGAATGTGAGAAGTTCAAATCACTTTGTATAACACTGGCTGTGTTTAAAATATACGATACTGAAAAGAATCATCAAAAGAAATAAAAATCATATTTCAGTTTGATTATATTATTTGGGAGGAAATTTCCTTTCGATAAATATATAATTTAACTATTTTTATTCATCAGCTTTTCCAAAATGAAACTTTAATTGTATAGTGCGATTTTTTTTCACCATATCACACTGAAAAAGGCTTATTAAAATCAACATGGTTGCAAATTTGTTTATATTATTTATTTTCAAAAAATTCTTAATTAAATTCTTATTAATTTGTATATAACATGACGTATTTCCATTGATTGGTTATTTTTTTTTAAAAGTTCTAAAGTTGACTTGTTTATGTGACTCAGCACAATTGGCTGAAAACCTGGAATTTTCTCAAAGTATGGTACCAAGAAAAAAATTACAAAATAAGAAAAATATTTACTAAAAATTTTTTTTTGTTATTCAGAAATATATAGTCATTCTATTCATGTGCATTGTAATCATTTCTATTAGTTTTTTTTAAATAAATTTTTGTGTTGCCAGATGCATTTTTTTTACTACATGACTAAAAAAAGTCCTATTAAAATAAAACACATCTTTTTTCATAAATACTGTATTTTCAGAAAATCCAGAATTAAATGCTGATTAATTTGGCATACAACATGCCATAATTCCTTTCATTAATTATTTGGCAAAAAAATTGTTTTTTTCGGCTGAGCATAAGGAGAAAATAGCTTGGCCTCTGGATGGAAACCTGTTTTTCAGATTGGACAACTGGAAGGGTTAAAGCTCATTGCAATGCCATCTATTAGGACTAGTAGGGTCTTGATTCATATTCATAATCATGCACTTCCTTCTTACAAAAATAAGTTCCAAAGCCTTATCACTCAATAATCTTGTTTTCTTTGTTACCTTTTACCCAAAAGAGTATTGCTGGTTTCAAGAAAAGCTTGCTTAACCTTTCCAGGGTCCAGTGTGGAACACTGATTTACATCCAGGGGTTCAGCTACTTTTGAACACTGATCAGGCAAAAAAAATTAACTTTAGAACTTTTTTACCAAATAACTGTTGAAAGGAATTATGGCATGTTACTTGCCAAATTAATCAACAATTCTGGCTTTTCTGAAACTAAAATATTTAACACAAAAGACTATTAGCTTTATTTTAATTACTTTTTAAGAGTTCACACAGTAAAAAAATACATCTGGCAAACACAAATAAAAATTCATTAAAAAAACCTAATAGAAATTATTCAACACATGAATAAATGGCTATATATTTCTAAATAACAAAAAATTGATTCCTTTGTTTCAAGTAAATATTTTTCCCATTTTCTAATTCTAACAATTTCCACGAATTTTACGAAAATAAAAATATAAACAAATTTAAAAGCATATTGATTTTAATAAGCCTTTTGCAATATGGTGAAAAAACAGATCACTCAGTGCAATATGAAAAGGAATTGTTGCCACCCGTTGATCATAGATGGCGCCAAATTGTTGGCGTAAAAATCATCGGTAAAAGATTTAAGTCTTAAATTAGTGGAAAAAAGATGAGCCGGCATTAGTTCAATCGATAAGAATACTCTTGCACGTTTCTGAAGAGATGCGGGTTCGAGTCCCATATGTCAGCGAAATTTTTTCCACAAAATATTTATTGATATATTGACGTTAAAATGTCACCCAGGTAACGCTGTGATTATCATCTATGTTTAACAGACTGCACTATAAAATTAAGACTTAATATTGGAAAGCCTGATGAATAAAAATAGTTAAATTATACGTTAATCAAAAGGAAATTTCCTTCTGGATAATATTCAATCTGAAATATTTTTATCTCTTTTAATGATTCTTTTTGGTATCATATATTTTAAACACAGTCAGTGTTACACAACTTCTCACATTCACAGGATTTTTCTCAACTGGTTATGAAATAGAAAAAAACTTTCTTGGCTGCTTTTTTTTTACTAAACATTATGAATTTTTTTCTTTGGGTGCTGAAGTTCGGCGATCTTGGCTAAGTGCAGAAAGGCATTTTGTATAGGTGGCATTTTTGTTCATGATATTTTGTGTAGGCAGAATTTTGTTATACGCCGTTTTTACTAGCAGCATTTTTGTTTGGGCATTTTATAGGCACTATTATGTAGTCACCATTTTTGTTGACACCGTATTGCACAGGCATTTTTTCATTCACCTTTTTTTGGCAGTGTTCTGTCATGAAACTGTTTTTCAGGCTGGATACTGGAAGGGTAAAGTATATGAGCTTCTGTAGCTCTTTAAATATCCAACAAATATTGTTGAAAAATTGATATTTAGATAGATTTGAATGAGATTTAAATTTATCTTGTCTTGCTTTTCTATAAAGTACAGATTTTCAAATTTGACTCTCCAATGATTAACATAGGAATGTTCATATTCTCTGTTCAGTATCTGTAATTTTATTAGATACATATATATAAAAATTTCAAATGGAAATTTATATTTTTGAAAATTGAAATTCAAGGAAGGTCTGTGACCATGTCAACATCTGCAAACAATGGAGACCATGGAAAAGTTAAATGAATATAGTATTTCTGCACCCAAAATGAAATCATTTAAAATTACAAGTTTCATAGTATATCGATATCAATTATTTACATTTTAAACTAACTTACCAAGTATTAATCTTTTTTAATTCTGTCAATTTTTCTTCCAGAGCTTTCACATACTATAAAGAAAAATATTCCAGAAATTAATCCACAAGTGATATAAAAAACAAAATTGTGTTTATAATACATGCATACATCCTCAAGCAGCAAAGGGCTACAGAGATCCAACCACACTGTAATTTAGTTCTCCAAACACATCTGTTCTCAGCTACAGCATTAGGAAATTGTAGACCAATTTTAATAAGGTCTTGATTGACATTGTCTGCTCACTCTTTTCCTGAGGCCTTTAGCTAATCTGTTCATAATTCTTCTCCAATCTGCAAATATGCAACATGGCCATATTAATGCAGTCACTCTTTGCACAATATGCTGCTCAAAAGAGGTTGCTGACTCCTAATTCCATCACTCTTCCAAATCCTAATGCCAAGATACTGCATGCACATCTAGAATCAAAACTATCAAGTTTCCTGTTATCTTGCTTACAAATGTTCTAAATTTCACTACCATAACTAACCCTAGAAAGAACCAAACCATTATAGAGCCTAATTTTAGTCTTTACGTGTATAAGCCTATTATTCCACACTCCCCATATATTTTTATAACATTGTCCAGCAGTAAAATTTTTTGGGGTACACAGTGAGAGCTCAAAGCTCACTAGATCTAGTAACAAAATTGCTAAGTTGGCATTATTATACTATAATTATAGTTTGATCTATCTACATAAGGGGTATGCCAGTTACATAAATATTTCCAGGGGGTACGAGAAACATAAAAGTTTGAGAACCACTGCCATACACCATCAGTATCTGTTAAACCAGCATTTTTTTTAAACTGTGAGACACAACGCATTAGTGAGTCATGATCAGCATTTTTTTTTTAATGATATAGAATATAAAATATCAGAGCCTGGGTCACAATCTAAAATGTATTTCTTATTGTGGGTCACAGTCAAATAAATTTGAAAAACACTGTGTTAAACTATTGTGGGGGGGGGACTTAATCCCATGGATTTTAAGCATGAATTTTAGAAATGATGCAAATTAAAAATGTTTTTAGAATGCAGACTATGTAGATTTTTACCAATCGAAATTCTTAACTTTAGGCATTTTCAGGTGAGTGATTTTGTTAATTTTGCTGGTATTCTTTTATATGCTCAGCAAAAATTTACGCTTAAAAATAAGAATTTAACATTAAATTCTTTTGGGCATATTCTCATTGTACTATGCGTTCAGTGGCTTGTAATACAAGTTTTAAACCATTCTCTGTAGAACTTAGTTGAATATCCTAGATCTTCTTTCTTAAGAAATACAAATAAACTAGACTAAATACGAGAGTTAAAAATAAAAAATAATAAATACCCCCTCAAGCAGCTGCTTGCCACAGAGGTCTGACAGGAGCCTGTCAGTTTACATGCCATAGAAGAAAGTCTGAGAGGATGGCAGGCCCTCAGCAGAAAAACGACACAAACAGCCATGCCTTACCCGGGGCTCTAACCCAGGTCCCTTAGATCAGTAGCCAAGCGCGCTAACCACTCGGCCATGGGACGGCGCATAAATAAATACCTCCTCAAGCAGCTGCTTTCCACAGAGGTCTGACAGGAGCCTGTCAGCTTATATGCCAAAGTAGAAGGTCTGAGAGGATGGCAGGACCTCAGCAGAAATACGACACATACATCCACGCCTTACCCGGGGCTCGAACCCAGGTCCCTTATATCAGTATCCAAGCGCGCTAACCACTCAGCCAAGGGACGTCCACGACAGAGTTACGGTTATTTAAATAACCTGAATAACTATCTATAACCCTAGGTTGCATTTCCAAAATAATCTACGAGCAACTTACTTTTTCTAAACGCCAGTCTCCTGATTGTTTCTCAGATACCATTGATTCACACTTTGTTAAAAGCCTACAAAAGTTAATTTCCACTCTTGATTTAGCAGACGGCATCATTAGATAAATTTCTACTAATTAACGTTTCTTATTTTCAATTAGCAGTGCATTTCCTCCACTAATCTCAATATTTTCGTTGCTTCGGATACGGATTTAGTTCCTTTTCACTACTTGTGGAAGGTTCCATTCTACTGGTTCCTGCGAGTGATCACATACAAACCATGACCTATTAATACTTTACTCAACATTTCACAAAACTATTATCCCATTAACAAAACATTCCTAGATCCCCGTTTAAAGAATCTCTCTCAATCTCAATCTCATTGACTTTAAGAAATCAGTTTCAAATAGTCTCTTTCGTACATTCCATAATATATGGGTTTCCAGACTTGGCCGAAACATAAATTTCTCAAAAGCTGTGCTTGTTCCCCCTGGTTCTCTAAAAAAAACTGGGAAACAAAGCGACCCACAAGTGTTTCATTTTTTCATTTCAACAGTCATACAATTTCTTTTCCAAGAAGGAAACCCCTGACCCTTCAGTACCCCATATGAAGGCAAATACAGTATAAGAACATATATATATATACAGACACACACACAACCACAATCTCCACATAATCCATAAGATATCTAAGATGACTAGTAGATATCCATGGGTCATCTTAGATATCTTATGGATATTATGTGGAGATGTTGGTTGTGTGGGTAAAGGATTTTGTTTTGTACTCCAGAAATGACATCTTTAACTACAAAATCCTTCATATGTCCTAAATGGCGCTCTCCAGGATTAAGACATATGACCGCTCCTGAATCTAGTAAATCTAATAATAAGACATATGACCGCTCCTGAATCTAGTATGGAACATCGTTTCATTTGTAGAGGATAAAGAGGAGAAACTGTTATTCTTCATTTTTGCTTCACCTAAACCGTTATTTAATTTACGTGAAAATTATTTGGGGTACTTCCTTTTTTTTTAACCTATCGCCGTTCCCCCTGCAATCAGATCCGAGTTACAACAACTCAGTTCGATTTAGCATGAAGTAATTGACATTATGATGTCATTGGAGTGTATTAAAGAGCTTAGAGCAGCATCATTTTTTGTCATTATTGAGTTAGCTTTTACAAGGCTACCTTGACAATGAATGCCACGATAGCTCTTTTGATGACGTCACATACGGAGGGAAACCTTCGAGGTAGTCTTGGCTCTGACCACCGGTGCATTATAGCTCTCACAGCGGTGTGGTAGGGGAAGCAAAGGATGCAACGCACGCTGCGATGCATCATATTTTCTAAATTTAAGCCGCATTTTAATTAATGAACTTCATAAATTAATTATTAATAGAAATAGTATGATCATTAAATGTATTCAGGGCGAAATAAAGACAGAAAAGCAAACAATTTACCTAGTGCAAGCAGCTGTTTGAGGGATAATTTGTTTATTTGCATTTATTTTTTTCATACTAGAGAGATTTTTTTTAAATCTACTTTCATGACAAAGCAAAGTTAGTTAAAACGAGTACCCTGCAATAAATTCCTATCTATGCACCTCTTTGTTTTGATTCCACACAGCTGCTTCTAGCCTGCACCCTGAGGGTAAAATTAGTTCATTAGAACGATAAAGAGCGCTTTCTATCCTATGTGTGGTTCAAGGTGCCATTAACTGCAAAGTAATTACAACCGGCAGCAACCAAAGCAATAATTTTCAAATTCCAAAGGGTTCCGATCTTACTGGAATATTATGAAATGCTTCACCTCATTTAATGTATCACGAGTCTAATGATATTGCATGACGCCAAGGTGGCTTGCGAAATATTTTTAAAGCATGGCATTAGTATTTTGTTGTAAACCAAATGCTGAATACATTGTTTGGTTTTCATAACTCAGTTTGTTTTCTATTATAGTGAGACTGAGATATCAAGAGTGAATGTCATAAAATAGGCAAAGTGAATTTAATAAAACGTTTTTTAACATTTCAACATTTAATGGCAGTCAACAATGAGTACCTTTTACATCTTTTTTCCTAGTATATTAAGATTGTGATTCGTATATTCATTTGTACAGATTCGCCAAGTAACTAGATTAAAACTTTTTTTCTTCATATACTGATATTTTAGCCATATCAACACACCTTTACATCTTCTGTTGAAAGCTACGAAAGGTGACAGATTAATGGAGTTTTTAACAAGAAGAGAGCTGAATGAAAATGAGAAATTTGGGCCTTACATTAGTTGGCAGTGCAGTACAATTTTAATTAGTTACCCATTTGTCTTTTACGTTATCTATACATGGACCTATCTTTGACATTTAGTCGTCTCTTTTGTGTCCTGGAATGAAGTGTGGTCAATCAACCTTGGGTACCTTTCCGAGAAAAAGAAAGAAAAAACTGTAGATGATGTATTAGTCACAGAGGAACATCATAGTGAGTTAAAGTGTGAAGTACGTGAAGAATGTTCGACTTCAATTGAAAATGCATCGGTTGACGGCTATTTCTGGTTCTTGCACCTTTAATAATGTGTCTGACAGGAATGATACAGGTAAATATAATGACTCAATTTCTTCTATTGATGACAAAATCAGATGTACCTAAGAGAAAGTACGGACACCTTTACCTAGATCAAATTCTTGTAAAACCAACCCACACAACCACAATCTCCACATAATATCCATAAGATATCTAAGATGACCAGTAGATATGCATGGATCATCTTAGATATCTTTTAGATATTTTGTGGAGATTGTGGTTGTGTGGGAAGTCTATTACTGTAAAACGAAACCGGTTGTAAACACCTTACAATTCATCTTAATAAACGAAGAAAAATAAAGACATTTGAATCAATTAGTTTTCCATGGCTAGTATACTCCAGCATTAAGTGTATAAGTCATTGAGTATTAAGCCTCTTGGGTTACACGGTTTTGGTTTTACATGCCAAGAAATTACAACCGGTTTCGTTTTACGCAGTCAAGATATATAACTAGTTTCGATTATGGATTCGATTTACAGGATACAGATGAATTTTTTTAGTGTGTAGATATAATACATAAAAATAAAGTAGCAGTGGCATAGGTTCAAGGGAGCTTGTTAGAGTGTTATCCCAAAATTAAAATAAAATGAATGGTTTCAGTTGATATCATTTATTTCCAAGAATAAACAGATAATGGCAAATTCCTCTAATATATAATCTTCTTCAGTAAACAAGTTATAATCTTTCGCTAAAATTTTTATTCTTTCAATTTTAATGCATTCTGTCTTGGTACAGCTCAATGAAATAAAGCCCGTTTTGGATCAGCAGAGAGATCTGACTTTTCTACACTGAATTCTTTCAGGCTGGTAAAAGCTCTGTTTTATTTTTAGCAGGAAGTCTTTATATACCGTTATATATAGGGTGTTCCAAAAATAAATGAACGAGACGGTTTGGCCATTCATTTCAGCTAACATCGTTTCCAACTAACACGACACATCGCAACACGGGTAGCGAGTCATAGCTAGGTTTAGGCTGTGCTTTCTGGCAGGAAAGGTGAATCATTTGCGAGACACATTTTAGGGACTTCGATATTAAGAGTATCGATCTCTGAAAACATTTTTGAAAAGTTTAGAGCTCGTTATAAACTAAGGGAAAATTTTTATAGCTCGATGTAAATTAAGGGGAAATCCCTATAATAAAACACCATTTTTAGAGGAATTCTCTACTTTTTGAAGAGGTCGTTTGCCCACCAAAATTTCTCTCACAGGGTGTACCAAAAATAAATGAACGAGACGGTTTGGCCATTCATTTCAGCTAAAACTAATAGGACACACCGGAACACGGGTAACGAGTCAGGGACTAGGCTGTGCTTTGTGGCAGAAAAGGAGATTCATTTGCGAGACACATTTTAGGGACTTCGATATTAAGAGTATCGATCTCTGAAAACATTTTTGAAAAGTTTAGAGCTCGTTATAAACTAAGGGAAAATCCCTATAATTAAAACATCATTTTTAGAGGCATTCTTTACTTTTGAAGAGGTCGTTTGCTTTCCAAAATTTCTTTCACAGGGTGTACCAAAAATAAATGAACGAAACGGTTTGGCCATTCATTTCTGCTAACATCGTTTCCAACTAACACAACATATCGCAACACGGGTAGCGAGTCACAGACTAGGTTTAGGCGCTGTGCTTTGTGGCAGGAAAGGTGAATCATTTGCGAGACACATTTTAGGGACTTCGACTTTAAGAGTATCGATCTCTGAAAACATTTACAGCTCATTGTAAAGCAAGGGGAAATCCCTATAATAAAACACCATTTTTAGAGGAATTCTCTACTTTTTGAAGAGGTCGTTTGTCCCCCCCCCCCAAAAAAAAAATATCTCTCACAGGGTGTACCAAAAATAAATGAACGAGACGGTTTGATCATTCATTTCAGCTAACATTGTTCGACTAACCACGACACGTCACTAAACAGCTAGCCAGTCAGTTTCCTGGTAATAGGCTGTGCTTTAAGGCGTGAAAGGTGAATCATTTTGCGTGACACATTTTTAGTGACGTTGATATTAAGAGTATCCATCTCTGAAAATATTTTTGAAATTTTTAGAGCTCATTAAAAACGAAGAGGGAATCCGTAGAAAAAATAAGATTTTTAGAGGAATTCTCTACTTTTTCGATAGGTCAGTTGTCCTCCAGAATTTCTCTCACAGGGTGTACCAAAAATAAATGAATAGCGAGATCGTCTGGCCATTCCTTTCAGTTAATGTTCCGTTTCGGAAAAGAACACACCTCAGTGCTGAAGAGTAGCAGGTGAGAGGTTATTTTGAAGGGTGAAAAAAGGAAATGATGTGTTGATGGTACGCATTTATAACCCGTTCACTGATGCAAATGCCACCCTCCGTTACATGAGACGTTAAGCTGTGGACCCCCGTGTGTGTGGGAGCCCATGTTAGAGAACACACAGGATTTCCTGGAATCTGGCGAACAGCCTGTTTCAGTGGGTCCCCTCCACCTTCTCCGAGCCTTAGGAGGTCCAGGTGACCTGTCCATTTAGCCCATGATGTGCAAGGTGCCGCTCGGAGGTAACAAAAAATAACGTAGCCCAGTGCCCGGACCCTACCAACAGCTGTTCCGGTGGGTCCTTTTGACCTTCTCTGAACCTTTTGGGGTCCAGGTGACCTGACCATTTCGCCCATGGTGTGCAAAGTGTCGTTCAGAAGTAATGTATCCCTGTGCAGATGTCCTCGACGGTCAACTGTTTCAGTGGATTCCCTCAATCTTCTCCAAGTCTTCAGGGTCTGGGTGACCTGGCCATTTAGTCCATAGTGTGCAAAAAAAAATGTGTCACTCAGAGTTACAACAACCCCTTTTCTCTCTTCCAAGTCTTCAGGGTCTGGGTGACCTGGCCATTTAGCCCATAGTGTGCAAAAAAAAAGTGCCACTCGTGAAATCATTCCGTGACGAAAGTAACCGAGCACACTGGTTCTCTTCTCACCTTACTGCCCTTTCATAATGGAAAATAAAAACCAAAAATATTTTATTGAAATTGTGATTTTATAGATATAAGAACAATCATTACAAATCTACGTGTAACTTTTTTTTGTGTTGTATGCCATATCAAAACTTTTTTTCTTTCACAAGAAAATATACATTATCAATTTTAAACGTCAATATTTTAACTACAAAAAGGCGCATTTCGGCTTTTTGCCATATGTGACATGAACCCTAGATCAGTCACTGGATAAAATCTGATTATGAATAAGTCATGCAAAGCATAAATTCAGAAAGAAAATAATAAAAAAAAATGGGAAGTAACATGAAATTCAAGTGACAAAGGAAGATTACATATTTCTGAAAGAGGTAAAGGAAAAAAATAGTTATTGTAACCATTACGCTAATCAAATATTGATGGGACATGGAAAATTCCTTGAGTATTTTGTAAGAAATGGAAAATTAGAAAATTATGCAGATGCAGAAGACAACAGACATTACTTATTTGAATGTAATATTCTGGAACTAAAAAAATCAAATTAAGGATATTAAGCAGGCAAATCAAGAGCTCACCAACATAGCATCAAAAGAAAATCTACACATTATCTCTCAAGGTATGAAGACACTGACAAAGCAATTCGACAACTTCACTACAGTTCCATTAGAAGCTTAACCATCCCGCAGTACAAACAATGGGCAAAAAGCATAACATTCCTGAAGTGTCAGTTCAGACAGGCTCAAGGTCCAATATAACATCAAAGCACTACAGATCATCTATATTCCCTCTCTCACAGGCTTAACATGGGCATCGTCATGCCATCCTAAAAAAAAGTGTATGTTGTGTAGTTTTGTCTACTATGGCATAATCGTATTTGTTATTTCTATTTATTTATTTGTTTTCCCTTTGACTAACAGGTTAATTCTAGTGGCATCGTTTAGGTGTCTTTTGAAATTCATATTTTTTCTCTTTCATGAATATTTAACATTTTTATTTCACCCATGATCCCGCTTCCTTTCCACAATCTGATTCTGCAAGATAGAATTGAACTACGATACACTTCTAAGCAACAGCTTCTGCTTTCTCTCCTGGGCATACAGCCGAGAAATGCAAGGGGCCGGGACAGCTCTGAGAGAAGGAGGCGATGATTCATCCTTTCCATCCTATGCTACTCCAGTAAATTCAGTGTGAAGGCCAACTCCGCAGGGGTGACGGGCAATTGTCGTTGTGATCATTTAGGCATGAGGGTAAAAGTATCTTTTCTACCCCATGTCATTTTATATTTTTTTTTAAAAATACAGACATTATATTTTGCATCTTGCAAAATAATATCCAACGCTGAATAGAGGTAGAAGTTGTGGCTTGTGCTATTGTATCACTGCGATAGTGTTATAGATCTGTTTGACTGGTTCCCAGGTGTTCAGTTATAATGAAACAATTTCTGAAACAAATGGATAAAGTCGACATATTTTTTATGTTGAAAATTATAAGCAACATTTTAAAGCATTTAGAAGGAGCAAATACTGCCATGCAGAGGAAATGCTTATACTTGAAGATGCATATTAACATTATTAATAATTTGCGAGATACAGTTTTGAACACGAAAGAAAGTGTTGTCTGATTTTTCTCTCTTCACAGTGTTCATCAAAACAAAGTGTCAAATCTATTAATTTTCGTGAAAAGTCATATAAATATTCGGATACAACAAGCGAAGCAATCGAGCAGGAAAAAGATAAAATTAGTTGGTTGTTAGTTTGGGGTTCAAGGCGCATCGGCAACTAAGACCATATTGCGCCAAACTTACGATAAACAGTAAAAGATAAGAGTCATATAACTCGCAACCAAAAGTTAAAAACAATACACAGATGGAAAAAAGTAACGAAACTATAAAAAACGAAACAAGAATGAAATGTGAATAATCAAAAACGAAATGTATAAATACCAAGGGTGAAACAGAATAAACAACAATGGGTGTATAGGCTCCATAAAAAAAAAAACAAGTCAAAACGATAGAAGGGTAAAAGTATCAAAGACGAGTAACATAGTCAATAAATCGAAAATATCCGAAAACAGCTGTCAAAATTGATTCGTCAGATAAAACGTGGTCAAGTGTAAGAGGCTCTGCCATAAATTGAAAACAGTACAATCAGTTAAAATATGCTTGATCGTTAAAATGGTGTCACAAAACTCGCAAATAGGTTCATCGTCTGCCAGAAGAAGAAACGAATGAGTAATAAACGAGTGACCTAAGCGGAGCTGAACAAGTAGAACTTCCTGTGAAAACATGACTGCCATGGTTTGGCAATGGGCTTGATCTCAAATAGCTTGTTAACCAACCTGTTCAGACTAAGATCTCTGCCACTGTGCCTGGAGCTTGCTGGTCCAACACTGCTGGAAATCCAGGTATGGAACCGACAGTGGAGATTTGGACAGGGGTTTGGCCAACCAGGTAGAAGCATCTGCCAAGTTATTGCCCCTGATGCCGATGTGACTGGGCACCCAAAAGAGGATTACAGTGGTTGTGGCTGCCAGATTATGGAGCTGCTAGTGGATCTTGGAAAGAACAGGGCGAGATCGATATCTTACCGAGATCAAAGCCTGTAGTGAGCTAAGTGAGTCGGTGTAGAGGACACAATGATGATGATGCTTAGTCGCTACGTGGTCCAAGGCAAGGCTGATAGTGGGCAACTCTGCAGTGAAGATGGAACACTGCTGTGGGATTTGTCTTGCTGGGTGTGCAGCACAATGGCTGGCAAGTAGTTGCTGATACACAGCGGGTGTAAGGGTGTCCCTGTCCTGTAAAAAGTCACAGGAAGGGTAAACAGCAAGAACCAGAGTGGTAATGGGTCAGCTGTTGATTGTGAGACATTATCGGGGCTGGTATTAATGTCTCGCAGGTAATCTTGGACAAACAAACTGAAAGCACGAATGACAGTCGGCTGATTAATGTAAACTATTTCCCACTTCAGATGAAAAACGCAGTCCCAAGTGGGACGACCTGGCAGGGATCGCAATTTTGCTGCATACTGTAGGGAAAACTGCTGATGGCGAATTGCTAATGGTTTGACAGTGTCAACATAAAGACTCTGATCCGATGAAGTGTGGAAGGTCCCCATGCAAACATGGAGTGCCTGATGGTGTAGAGGGTCCAGCACCTACGCCACCAAATACTGGGCAGAGTCATACACCTGGGATCCATAGTCCAGTTTCGATCGGACAAGTTCACAGTACAGGTGGAGCAATGAACGTTAGTAAGTCCTGGATCACTGACACCTGGGATCTATAGTCAGTTTTGATTGGAGAAGTGCACAGTATCCACCACAACTGGAATCATGGTACCCCTGAACCGCAGCTCGGGGTCCATATGAAGATTATGCTTGCGGCAAAAGTGCACGCAAGTGGTCTGAGGGAGAATAGAAACCCATTGGCTGTCACCCAAACCAAAAGATTGTTCAGGCTGGTTTGCATTTATCGTTCAATGACCATCATGCTGGACGATGAGCAAAGATTCTAAAGTCGTCAACATAGAGGGCATTGCCTACAGTCAGAGGAAGTTGTGTAATGGAATTTATCTTGACAGCAAAAAGCATAGCACTCAAAACCCAGCCTTGTGGAACAGCCTGTTCTTGGGGGAAAGGCCACAACAGAGTGTTGCTGATACGAACTCGAAAAGTACGAGAAGATAAAAAATTTGCGATTAAGAGCAGCATGTGACCTCACGAGCCGAAGCTATGGAGGTCATGAAAAATGGCAAATATCCACGCCATGTCGTATGCTTTTCAATGTCAAAGAAAACTGACACCAGGTGCTCTCTGTGTAAAAATGAATTACTGATTGCGAATTCGTGGTGGATCAAGTTATCTATGGTAGAGCAGTGCCTGCAAAAGCCACACTGGGTGTTGGAAAGAAGGCTGCGATGATCCAAATAACAGGCCAGCATGTATTTACTATTCTTTCCACCTTGCAGACACAGCTCATCAATGCAATTGGACGATAATTTGAAGCAATCTTTGCCTGGCTTGTGGAAGGCCAAGACGATGACCTCCTGCCAGGAGTTCAGAAACAGCTCCTCGATGAAAATAACGTTGAAGAGTCAGAGCAGCCGATTCTACTCGATGATGAGAGATGTTGCAGTATCGCATAATGGGCATTGTCTGGCCTGACAGCAGATTCGCAAGAGTGCAGAGCAAGACGAAACTCCTCCACTATGAATCGCCTGTTGTAAGACTGCAGGCCATCAAGGTCTGAGGAATAGTCAAGATAGCTGCATGGATGATGCAATCCATGAACTCCGCCACTGCAACATTGATTGGTTCCTGGCTGACAGTGTTCATCGAGCTCAGAGAGGAGCTTGAAGCCACTTGTCAGCCAGATCAAGTCACCACCAGGATACATGTGAAGTACTGCAAGGCCCCCCATGGGGAGGTGATCACTTCTGTAAGGATTGTTCTCAACCTCCCTAAAAAGTGGAAGGATCGAGGAGCAGCAGATGGCGAGATCAATGGCAGTGAATGTGCAGGGTGGGGAGTGGAAGTAGGTGCTGAAACTGGTGTTCATCAGGGAGAGAGATCCAGGACTCCAACCCTTCCATTAATGCTAACACTGCCCTAAAGTGGACTGTGTCCTTTGAAGTCCCCCATGATTGTGAAGGGAGATGGCAGCTGCGAGACGGTCTTTCTGGAAGACGAGACTTCCAGGCAGTAGGTAGATGGAGCAGTCAAAGAAAATCCCACAAAAAGGCAGATGGCAACCGCCTTTAAGTTAGTGGTGAGGGAAACAACCTAGAATGGAGAATGGTTGCTCACAAGAATGGCTACACCCCCGTGAGCCGGACCATCTCCATCCCAGCGAATGAGAGAGGTTACAGATAGTGAGATAATTGGGTCTGCAGGCACAAGCAGATGGGCTCGTCTGCCTTCAGCAGGGCCTTGATATTGTCAATATTCTTCTGGAATCCATGAGAATTCCGTTGTAAAAGTGTGGCTATCCCAGGTCTTAAGGGTTTGGGCGAACGACTTACAATTTATTGCAATCATCACCAAAGTTTCGGGAATATAGGACAGTTGGTATCCATATCTTTAGAGTCGTCTGAAGGACACGGATCCTAAGCCACCAAAGATGGGGAAGATAAAATTTTCTTCTTAAGCCCCAATGGGTCCCCTTTGGGTTTGGAAGGTCTGGCAGTCCATTGTCAGGAAGCATGGGACCTTCCAGGGGTAAAAGTGGAAGGCGCCACGGCAAGAATGGAAATCAGATTTCATGTCGAGATTGACACCGACTTCGGTTTTGCCTGCGTATGGAGGTACTTTGCTGCAGACGAGGAAGATTCAGATGATGGTTTGCTAATATCTGTCTGCTCTGTCATGGAAGCAGAATGCGACGATCTTTCCGATCACACCAGCATAGGAGACCTTGCAAGGTGGTGCAGGGAGCTTTCTCGCCTCAGGCTGAGATATTATTCAGCATTTTATGGCGTTGTACCTCCTTCTCTTCCAGCCACTTAGGACAGTATGCCGGATGTTCACCACTAGTCAGGAAAGAGGTTATTTTTTGCACTTTTTTTCCTATTTGATAAACTTAAAAGGTTTAAGCTTTAACTGACCTAGTGGTTAAGGATATAGCCATTTCAGCAGGGCAAACTTTGTTAGCTCTAACTGAGGTAGTGGTCAACAGTGACTTGTCACAGCTGGGCATGTCCTTGCACCAGGTCTGTAAAAACCAGTAGCTTCTAAAATTCTTCTCTATCCTCTATCTCGAAACGGAAAAGGAGAACAGCAAAAACCACCTTTAGCAGCATATTGTGCAAAGAGATTGTGGTTTGGCCATGTTACCCATATGCATAACTATAGGTTGGGTTGTTTTAACTCTTAGCGGCACTTTTTTGCACACCATGGGCTAAATGGCCAGGTCACATGGACCCCAAAGGCTCAGAGAAGGTTGGGGGAAGGGGACCCACTGGAACGGTTGTTGGGAGACTGATGGTAGCCTCCTGTCAAGGCCATCCAGCGTGTTGTTTAACGTGCACAGGGTATGGCTCTCCCGCACACAGGGCCACGGCTTAACGTCCCATCCGACGGACGGCGGCCTTTCCAAGCCCATCGGTGTCCCCTACTGACCGTGGGCAGGGCGGGGAATTTTGCAGAGATAAATCTCAACGCTGACCCAACTGGGACTCGAACCTGAGAACTACAGATTACAAGCCTGGTGCGCTACCTACTGAGCCACCCCCGCCCCTATGTATAACTATAGATTAGGCAATATGGTTATGAAGCTTGCCTAAAGGCCTCAGAAAGAGGTGGAGACCTAGGATGCAGTGAGCAGACAATGTCAAACAGGACCTTGTTAGAATTGGTCTACACTGGCGAGATGCAAATGTTGTTGCGGTTGGGTTGTTTTACCTCTGAGCACTTTTTTGCACACCATGGGCAAAATGGTCAGGTCACATGGACCCCAAAGGCTCAGAGGTTGGGGGGAGGGGACCCACTGGGACAGCTGTTGGGAGAGATGGTAGCCTCCCATCAAGGCCATCCAGCATGCTTTTAATTTGCATAGGGTATGGCTCTCCCACACACGTGGCCACAGCTTAACGTCCCATCCGACGGACGGCGGCATTTCCAAGCCCATCGGTGTTGTTGTGGAGGATAGATGTATTTTGAGAAATAAGTAAATAATTTGGTTGGACCTCCGTAGCCCATGGCTGCTTGAGGGTAACACTAGGCAAGACAAAAAGGCTTTGAAATAGCCAATCTTTATTAATTTCGAGGTGCTGAAGAAGAAAATGACAATAAAATTTATTGATTGGCTCTTGTTTAGGAGAAACACAGATGGTAATATATAAATGACCCAGTCTGTATTGAGTCCATAGGTAACCATTTTGCAACGCTGTATTATAAACTACAGATTGCAACATATTGCATTGAATTGCATCAGTCCACCATATACACAACCCCCGAGGTATTGCATCATTGTCTGATGCAATGTAGTTGAGTCATGACATCGTGGCTTTACATCGCGGACAAAAGATGATGCAATCATTAGTTGTAAGCGACGTCTCGTTGGGTGAGCAAGTATTTGAGTGACTTCCATTTACCCGAGTCATAAGTACAAGTGATTCTTGCAGTTTTAATCCAGCAATAGTGATGCCTTGTAATTGTGTTAATAGTGCAGATACATTTTGTTACATTTGATGGGAAGTGACGTTTGCAAGTCAGAAAAGGGCCATCACTCCAATAGTGAAAGCGCATATGTGTTTTATTTTGGATGCAAGATCGGGGGGTCAGGAAACGGCCTGGGACCCACACATATGCTGCAGTATGTGTGCAAGAAATCTTCCAAATAGGCTGAAAGGCGAAAAAGTGGCGATACCATTTGCTGTTCCTATGGTTTGGAGAGAGCCAAGCAATCACACAAATGACTGCTACTTCTACATGATTCCATCTGTTTCTGGAGGCATCACAAGGAAAAAGAAGTGGACAATAGCACACCCGAATATGCAATCTGCTCTCTGACCAGTTCTGCATGGTGAAAGCCTTTCCATTCCTGAACCTCCAAAAGAATTTTCTATCGATTCAGATGATGAGGAGAGAGGTGAAACGACGTCGGGTTCTCAGCAGCCTTGTGACTAATGATGATCCATACTTCTGCCACGTTACATCGTTCGCGATCTGGAGCTTCCCAAGGCTAAAGCAGAGTTACTTGAATCAAGACCTAAACAATGGAATCGTCTCAAGGAAAATTTCCGAGTGACTTTGTTTTGAACTCGTCATGAGCAGTTTGCACATTACTTCAGAAAGGAAGATGACCTTGTGTTCTGCTTCGATGTAGATGGCCTGATGAATGCCCTAGGAATCAAACATGACCATCAAGAATGGGGACAATTCAGACTCCTCGAAATTGAGTATCAAGGCGGTGTTGCTGAATAATGGAAATCGACTACCATCCATTCTGCTTGGACACGCTGTCTACATGAAAGAAACCTAAGACAACCTAAAACAACTGTTGAACTGTCTTCAATACAGCAAGTATGGCTGGCATCTCTGTTGTGACTTGGAAAGTAGTGGCTCTGCAGATGGGATATTTGAAGTATTGCCGTTTCTTATGTGAATGAGACAGCTGAGCAAAGACTTTGCACTACGTGAGGAGAAACTGGCCTTAGAAGAAATCTCTGAAGGTGCAGAGAGAGGAATGTGGAATACTCAGCACTGGCAGAAACACACAAAATCCTACCATTCCTATACATCAAATTCTATGTTATGAAAGTCATGGACCGGACATTCAAGTATTTGGCTGACAAATTCCCTCGACACAGGGAAAATTAATGAGGGAATTTTTGTGGGTTATCAGATTCGCGAGTAGTTCTGAGACCAGATGTTCAACAACCCGCTTCAGGGTGACAAGAAAAAAGCTAGAGACGTATTTTGTCTGGTGTCAACTAATTGGGAATATCAGGGCAGACAACTACAAGAAACTGGTTAAGGACATGTTGTCTCTGTATCACAAACTTGGCTGCAATATGTCCTTAAAGGTTCACCTTCTCCATTCCCATTTAGATTTCTTCCCTGACAACTGTGGCATGGTTAGTGATGAGCATGGTGAACGTTTTCACCAGGACATTGCAACGATGGAGAAACGATACAGGAAAACTGTTCCACTTCAGTGTTGGCTGACTATTGTTGGACGCTCGCCAGAGATGATCCTGAGCAGCTGTACAAGTGACGGGAAAAGTGACGTCGGAAGTAGAAGCGGAGTTTTACCCATACATGTTATATGTACGTATTACTCTATAAGAAATTATTGTGGATTTCTCAGGAATTGTAGGCAATTTTGCATTTTTGTTGTCATATTTGTGTTCAGCACCTTGAAATCTTTAAGAAATGACTACTTTTATCTCAGAGCCACCACTTTTATGAAAATTTGTTGCCCAGTGTAATGAAAGGAATGTGACCTGTATAATGCAAATAAACAAATATCGCGTTTCTCCAAACTCAAAATGATTCTGCTATAACTAATCCAATATCTTCATTTATTATAAAGTTTAAATTATTTTTGATAAATATCATTATACCTCCTGATTATTATATACTCTACCTTTATGGAATTTATTAAAATAATAAATAAATAATAAATACCCCCTCAAGCAGCTGCTTGCCACAGAGGTCTGACAGGAGCCTGTCAGTTTATATGCCACAGTAGAAGGTCTGAGAGGATGGCAGGACCTCAGCAGAAAAACACCACGAACATCCATGCCTTACCCGGGGCTCGAACCCAGGTCCCGTAGATCAGTAGCCAAGCGCGCACAACCTTTAAAATTATATATGCAAATTTCATATTCTTTTACCCAGATCTCAGTTAATATTAATGAGATTGTTTCTTGCATTTACTTACTACAATTAGCATACTAATCAAATACTGCTATTTGCATTTTCCCAATCATCCATTGTTCGAATTAAAACTTTTAAAAGAGTGCAGAAAAATTGGGAAACAAAAAACTTCATTCTCTTTGAAAACGAGATTCCTACATTTGTTGGAGCAGAGATAGCTCAGGTGGTAGGGTGCCAGGCTCGAGTCTGAGCTGAGCCAGTGTCGAGATTTATCTCTACAAAACTCCCTGCCTTGCCCTCAATTAGCAGTGGACACTGATAGGCTGTCGTGCATGCTAAAGAACACACAGGATGGCCTTGATTGGAGGCTACTGTCTGTCTCCTAACAGTGTCCACTGGGTTCCCTTCCCCAAACCCTCTCTGAGCATTTTGGAGCCCTTGTGACCTGAGCATTTAGTCCATTGTGTGCAAAACACTGCTGTTCAGAGGTAAAACGACTCAACCATTTCCCAGAGGGGATATGTGTTCTAGCTTATGTTGATTTGACATGGACTCGCCTCGTGTGTTACATCAACATGGATTGCTGGAATCTGATCAGCAGGAAATATAATTCCATATCTTCAGAACAGTTGTAAGAAAAATATCATTTCCTCACCACCTAATCAATAGGGTTATGAACAGTGTGTCTAAAGACCTCAGAAAGAGGGGGAGACCTAGGATGCAGCAAGTAGACAATTCAAACAGGCTCTTGTTAGAATTGGTCTACAGTGGAGAGATGAAGATGTAGCTGATTTGTGTTTGGTACACTAAATTGTGTAATCTGGTTGGCCCATGGCAGCTTCAGGATAAGTTTAGGAATAAAACGAAAAAACTTGCATTATTTAGAAACACTGAAATGTCTAATTTATATGTATAAAGAAGTTAAAATTAAATTTTTTATGGTGTTAATGACGGAGTTTATCGTATGGCTGTACATGCAGGCTTCATGAACCGCATTTTCAACGTTGTAGCAGTGCGAGATTTAAAACCCCATTAACCGGTCCCTTGAAAATCAAAATGATGAAGTCTTAGTTCAAAAACCAATAGACATAGTAACCTGTAAAGATCATCTAAAGTCAACTGTACCCAAACATTAGCATAAGCAGTGTAGCCAGTTAAAAATGTGGTTAATATTTTTTATATATTTATAGCAAAAGGAGCCACCAGGTTCAAAATCTATTTCTATTAAAGAGCTTGATTTTTGTTTATGCAATATGATTGTTAAGGGGGAAACCTTTAAGTGAAATTTAGGATTCAAGCATTTAGGAATTACTACAAACCTGGTGAACTATCAACTGGCCCATGTTGGTAGTTCATCAGGTTCGATACTTGATGTATCAGAATAGTTCAAAAGTATCTAATTAATAGTTGAAACATGAACCATCCCAAAACAGTTAAAATGGTATCTTTTGCTATGTTGTACTCAGCGATTCTCATGTGAACATGACCCAATTGTTAGATCAACATACATTGTTGTATCCAGATGCACATAATTACATATTAATCCATATTTTTTGTAGGCTTAATTTTATCCTGTCCAACCCTTATGCTGCACAAGTTATGAGATGAAGCTGCATGTCAAATTTGGCGATTTATCATTACCTTGTTATGTTGGACAATGATTGACAACTGCATTGGAACTCACTAGTTGAGGACTACTAGTACTGGCTCTACAAAATAAGCCTAATTCAAGCAGTGTAGAATGAACTAAGGAAACTAGACAATTTGACCTTATCATTTATTTCTTTCATTGTTTTCAAAATCTAAATATTAAATTGCTCCTGCGAGTTTTTATTCACTGTCACCCAACTATTCTCTGCATTTCAAAATCTGACAGTGTTTGCAAAATATCTAGTTCTCTCAGAAACAAATTCTAAATATGAATCAAAACCAATCCTCAAAAGTATACATATGTCTCTGTGCTTCTCCAGAGTCATGAGCATAGTACTCATCAGGACAGGGATCCAGCAGCTTGTCCTTGTCGAGAGTTTTATACAAGGGTTCTCCATACAACGTACCAACTTTCCATCCAGGAACATTTTTCATCAATTTAGCCTCTTCTTCTCTGTTCTTTCTCAGTTGATTTAAAAACCTGAAAGAACATATCGCATTAAAAATGCTTTAATTCATAAAAATCTCACTAACTCTGTAACAATAAGAAAATTTGTTTTTTTAAGTATGTTGCATTTTAAGCTCTTTGCAAAAATTTGAAGAAATAAAAATATTCTGATCTCAGGGTTTACAACCTTTTTCAAGAGGAGCTTATCAAGGTTAAAAAAGAATAACTTTATGAACACAAGGTATTGGGCAGACTAGGCAAACACCAAATATTTTCAAAGACCTCTTCATCGAAACATAAGTGGTATAAAGGAAATTAAATTTTTGCAGTTTAATTGCTTATTCAAATGGTTATCAACAGGGAAAATGCAATATTTTAAGGTTTAATAACTTTTAAATATTATAGAAATGTGGTAAGGTAAACTATATTATAATAATAAAAAGTGGACAGCATATCTGTGGTCAGCATAACTCTTCAGAAAAAAAAGGCTAGCAACTTGAATTTTTGGCAGAGGCTACTGTGTTAGTCTGAGGATATGCAGTGAAACATATTACATTGATATATTGAATAGGTGGTGAGGAAATATTTTCTTGCAATTGCATACCTTTAGAATAGCAGTATTTCCTGCTGATCAGATTCCTTCCAACAATCCATGCTGAGGCAACACACGAGGGAGAGTCCATGTCAAATCAACATAAACTAGAAGAACACATATCACCCTCTGGGAAATATCGGTTGAGTTGTTTTACCTCTGAGCAGCAGTGTTTTTCACACAATGGACTAAATGCTCAGGTCACAAGGGCTCCAAAATGCTCAGAAAGGGTTTGGGGGAGGGAACCCACTGGACACTATTAGGAGACAGAGTAGCCTCCCACTAAGGCCATTCTGTGCATTTTTTAACATGCACAGGACATGGTTTCCCCGCATATGGGACCAAGGCTTAACATCCCATCCAATGGATGACAGCCTATCCAAGCCCATCAGTTTCAACTACTAATTGAAGGCAGGACATGGAGTTTTGCAGAGAAAAATCTCAACAATGCTGCAGCTCAGACTCGAATCTGGGTTGGGTTGTTTTACCTCTGAGCAGCACTTTTTTGCACACCATGGGCTAAATGGCCAGGTCACATGGACCCCGAAGGCTTAGAGAAGGTTGGGGGAGGGGACCCACTGGAACAGCTGTTGGGAGACAGATGGTAGCCTCCCGTCAAGGCCATCCAGTGTGTTCTTTAATATGCACAGGGCATGGTTCTCCCACACACAGGGCCATGGTTTAATGTCCCATCCGATGGACGGCGACCTTTCCAAGCCCATTGGTGTCACCTACTGACCGTGGGCAGGGCGGGAAGTTTTGTGGAGATAAATCTCAATGCTGACCCAGCTGGGACTCGAACCTGGGAACTACAGATTACGAGTCTGGCGCGCTACCGACTGAGCCACCCCTGCCCCCCTCGAATCTGGGAACTGCAGATTATGAGCCTGACACCCTACCACCTGAGCTATCTCTGCTCCAACAAATGTAGGAATCTCGTTTTCTAAGAGAATGCCGAAATTGGGAAACAAAAAACTTCACTCTTTTAAAAGTTTTAATTCGAACAATGGATGATTGGGAAAATGCAAATAACAGTATTTGATTAGTATGCTAATTGTAGTAAGTAAATGCAAGAAACAATCTCCTTAATATTAACTGAGATCTGGGTAAAAGAATATGAAATTTGCATATATAATTTTAAAGGTTGTAATAAATTCCATAAAGGTAGAGTATATAATAATCAGGAGGTATAATGATATTTATCAAAAATAATTTAAACTTTATAATAAATGAAGATATTGGATTAGTTATAGCAGAATCACTTTGAGTTTGGAGAAACGTGATATTTGTTTATTTGCATTATACAGGTCGCATTCCTTTCATTATCATCCTCAAGCAGCCATGAGCTAACAGAGGTTCAACCAAATTATTTAATTTAGTTCTCCAAATACATCTCTCCTCCGCTATATCTTCTGTATCTCACCAATGTAGACCAATTCTAACAAGGTCCTGTTTGACATTGTCTGCCCACTGCATACTAGGTCTCCCCATCTTTCTGAGGCCTTTAGGAAGACTGTTCATAACCCTATTAATCTATAGTTACACAACAGAATAATTCAAATATTAAAAAAAAATTGTAACTAGTAAAAGTTGAAATGCATTTCTTCAAGGCCCTAAGCTGTAGCTTAGTTAGCTTATGTATAAGCCTAGCACTGGCAATCACCTTTATTAAAAATAGGGATAATACCTACGGAAAATTCTTAGGAACATGCCTATATCATGAAAGATATCCAAAATTTCAGTCATCCATGTGGTAACCGAAACATTTCCAGCTCTAAGCATTTCCGTAGTAATTTCAGCTACCCCTGAGGATTTATGTAGTTTAAGTTTAGAAATAGCCAAAATAACTTCATATTGTGTTATAAGGTCAACATTAAAGCCACCAATGCATCTATCATCATTGCAAACAATGGGAATAGAACTAACCACATCGTTTAGAATATCACTGAAATGCTCAGCCCATCTAGCCATGACAGAATCCTCACCTTCTATAACCTTACCTTGTTTATCCTTCAATCCCTGTATACCTGTCCGTTTTCTACCACACAAAACATTAACTATCTGGTACAGCTCTCTGCTGTTGTGCTGTCTAACTGCTTCCTCGACTTTGTCAGCCAAGCCATCAAGCCAAAGATTCTTATCAGCTGCTAACTGATCCTTTACACGTTTATTAAACTCTTTGCAATGCTCTGTTAGGACAAGTAGGGTATTGATTAAGGACCCACCTGAAGTTTTTTCTTTCCAAAATAAGCTTCACACCTATCCTCTCACTCCCTCTGGGTGGGGCAATTTCAATGTTGTGCAGTGTATAATCAATCATATTCTTATGCAGCCCATCTGATGAAACCCATGTGTACTCATTTATATCACGGTGTTTGTAATAAGTGTTAGTTATTCTGAAACCATTAAGTTTACTTACCTATAGGAGATGTTGCCCATTGCAACTACTGATATTGAAAGGGCCTATCACTCCTTCCTAATGGGTCAGAGTCAGTACCACCTTTGGCATTGAAGTAACCTAGAACAAGGATAATATCTCCTTTCTTAACAGAATTCAAAATATCCTGAAGTCGTCTGTAAAACCTATCTTTCTCATCCTCATCGACATCCTCAGTGGGGGCATAACAGCAGATAACATTAAGTCTTTAATACTTGTCTGAAATTTTGCTGTAAGAAACCTTTCATTAATGCACTCACAGCCTGGAAGATCATCACTAGCGTGTCTGCTGAGAAGCAGACCAACGCCTTGGTGATGTTTATTATCTTCTCTCCCTGAAAAGAGAAATTTAAGATTATTTTTAAGAATCTGACCTTTATCTGTCCATCTGGTCTCTTGCAAGCCGAGAATATCTAAATTATAACGTTGGAATTTTTGTGTGAGGACTGGTTGGGTTGTTTTACCTCTGAGAGGCACTTTTTTGCACACCATGTGTGTGAGGACATCAAGAGAATAAGCTCTGTATAGAGTAGTCACATTCCAACTACCTATGGAGAGAAAATGATTAGTGGATGTTTAAAGAAACTAATGTTTATTGATAGAAGGACTGCTGACAATATCGAACAGTCCCATAATCGCAGGCATAAGGCAAAGATCTGTTCCCCCACTTTTAGTAGTGGGGGAACAGATCTTAGGCTGAAGCCATCTCCACTGGAAGACTTCCTCCAATGTAGAATTTGATTCTCAGTAGAAGCAAGAGTTCAGGTGCTTGCGATGACCTCTGCTCAGGATTATCCACCAGGTGATAAAATACATCCTGTGAATGCATTCACTTCGGGCTGCCAACCCACACACAAAAAAACACAGAAGATTTTCCTTCAACCAGTGGAGCAAATTCATGATCCATAATCAAGCCCAGAGCCATTATTCAATTTTGTTTGGTGTATTGTAACATTCCAAAGATTAATAACGTTTAAAGTTCTAGACCTTTTATCTGATCCAACTCCGGATAGCTCAGGTGCCAGGCAAATATAACTTGCCAATTAAAGTCGAAATTAGGGTTCTAATATTATACCAGCAGGGGTTACTTAGCGAGTAAGAATTAAAAAAATGACTGTCAAGCTAAATTTTAAATACAATCAAAAATTATCAACTAATGTTGCTCAAGAGAAAAAAATAGCAAAGATTCAAAAGTTTCTATAACAAAGTTTTATTTAGAAAAATTCAACTCACCAACATCAAATGAAAATGTCAACTACATCTCATCACTATCTCAGTACACCAACTCCAACTAACTTCTACTCACTACTAACAACTCTGGTCTCTATTCTCCATTCTACTTAACAATTTCTCTGACTACTAACTTCTTACTTTTTCTAACTTCCTTCCTTTACTCACAACTTCTCCTCTCTTAACTTCTACATCTCTCTAACTCTGTGACCTAATGTTACTGTTATATCATGCATTGTACAAAAGCCAGCACGTGTCATGTTGCACGCCGGGAAAAACATTTAACATAAACTGATGAGTGTGCAAGCTATGATGCAAGAGAGGGTGTGTCCTTGAACATGCGCACTTTAGTGGTTAACAGTCAAAAGGTTGGAGTTGCGCATGCGCAAATCCTGCAGCTCAGAACAGCCCATCAAAAATAAATTAAAATCCCCAATCTGATAAAAATAACGTAAATTAAGCAAAAGTGGTTAAAGTAAAGTAAAAGTGAATGGATGGACCATCACAGTATATGGTCAGCATCAAGAATGATTGTGGTTGACAACTCCTCAGCAGGGTAGAAAAAAGAAAAGTAGCCCTAGTAGACCAGATCAGCAGGCCATACTGATCTGGCAGCCTCCCCTTCCATTCCCTACCACAAGAGAGTGTCTCTTTTGGAAGGTTTTAACAGCCTGCACCACAAGAAGGTGGGTTGGACTTTAGGTGCTAGGGGCTTGGTCAGTTTTGTGCATCATCACAGAGGATTGGTGCATAGCTCTCCTTCCAGTACTACCTAGCTACCATTTACAGACATTCCTTTACTCCACAACAATTTACTACAGTACTAAACAATAACTTAACTTTAATAAAAAAAAAAATACTATCCTTACAGGAGATTTTAACATTGATCTTTTGAGTAATTATGAATATGTAGATTACTTAAACATGTTTTCATCACATGGCTTACAATCACATATAGAGATAGCAACTAGGGAAGCTAGAGACAGTGCATCATAACTTGATCATGTATTTATAAGGAAGGCTGCTACTGCTGGGGTGCAGGCAGCAGTAATTTACACCGAACTTTCAATCATTTTCCTATTAGTGTAAAATTTAGCATACCCACAAAAGAAACTATGGATATTGTTTACAGAATTAATTATAAACTACTGCATGATAATTTAAGAATTGCAGCTGGAAGGAACTTGAAGGTCATAACATTATGATCCTCAAGGAGAAAGACTCCAAGATGGCTGTGAAGGGTATGTTCTGGAATGAAGAATGGTGGCTAATGAAGATGGCAACACTGTGAATGCGCCAGACCATCTCCACCTGTCCTGGTGAATGAGAGAATAATGCCAGATCACAGGATTGTTGACTGCATTTAAGTATATCTGCTGCATCCACAAATTGACTCATGTGCCTGATATCATCCAGATTTCTGTAGAATTACGATAATTTCACTGTAGGTGTGGCTATGAGGTGTGGGGGATATGGTGAATGATTTATGGTTTAACTCTTCCAGTGTCCACGTCGTCTGTATACGTTTGGAGAATCTGAATTAAGAGGCCAAGGATATATGTATCCATTTTTAGTACAACAAAAAGAAAATATTCTTTTAAAAATAAAAATTGCTGCTGTAATTATATATATATATCTTATAAAAATATATAATTCAGGCTTCAAAAATAATATTGTTTTTTAATTTGATGCATATTTAATTAAACTAAAATATAAATAATTTTATAAAGCCATCTGATTGCCATTTCTTAGAAGCTCTAAACGGTATTGCCAATTTGCTTGTTAACATTCCTCAATTTGCTTGTTAACATTCCTATTTGCTGAAGCAACCTTCTGATTTAAGCTCACAAGTTTGATTTGAACTATTATAAACAAATTTTCGAAAATCTCCTAAAATTTAACAAAAAAAAAAAACTGCTATTTTTAAAAACAGTAGATTTTGGAAGTAATTACAAAGTATTGCTTCAGTATTCCCAAAATTATTTTTATTGTTTTCCTCAACATTCTATGCATCTTTCCCCTTTCTTAAAATCGAAACTGGAAGTAAACACATACATCTGAGAAATTCTGGTTTCAGTTGCATTTAATTCGTTATGCGTCACTGAGGCAAACAAGACACAGATGGCTGACACATGCTATCTCTGTTCAGTGTGCTATGTACAGTGGCGACTTGTAGATAAAATTAGTGGGGGTGCTGCTCCAGAAAATTTTTAGCCTTTGTTTTAAAATTGTGTAAAAGGAAACAAAAACATGTATAAAAAGAAAATTTATTCAGAAACTTGATAAAATCCCAAAAGAACAAAATCAAACATTTTTTACTTACTTTAACCTAAATTATTACAGTTCAAGCTTAATCTATTCATTAAAAAATGAAATCCATTCTTCTTGTTTTAATTTGCATGAAAAGATCAATAATTTTCTCCTTGATCTTTGGATGACAACTGAGGAAATTTTTCTCCATTGAAAGCACTGCAAGCGCATTTAGTCTTTCCGAATTCATAGTGCTTCTTACAAAAGTTTTTATTCTTTTCAATGTTGAAAAGCAGCGTTCTGCCTCTGATGTAGTCATGGGAACTGTCAATAGGATTTTTATCAGTTTTGTAATTTCACTAAAAACATCATCTAGATTATTTTCCAAAATAAATTTCAGCAGCTCAATTAATTTGCAATATTCATGAATATCAGACCTACAATAGAATACTTTTAGTTCAGTTTCAAGCTTTTCTTTGTCAATCATGGGATATGCTTCAGTGGTCAGTACTATCTCTTCTGTGGGATGTTCATTCTTAAAACTAGTGAAGCATTTCTTGTTTAACAATTTAGCAGCTACTAAGTGTTTAGTGGAAGAATATCTATCCATTATATCAACACATATACAGTCACACACTTCCTTAGCTTCTGCCATGAGTGTCTTTGAAAGATTCTCACAGTACTTTGAGTTTCTCAATTCTAAAATAGCAGTTTTGAAATTTGTTATATATTCATTAACTTTAAACACACTAATTTCTCGAGATTGCATTTGGTTGTAAATTATTTCAACATGAGGCATAATCTGATGAAAAAGCTCTAACCAAAACTTGAAATTATCATAATTCAGGTATTTTAAAATTCCTGTTGCTTCTGCAATGGTTTGATCTGCATTTGATGCTGACTGAATTTCATTAAGGCAGTTTTTTAAAGGTTGCAAATTTTCATGAACTCTGTTTATGGTCCATATGTTGAAGTTCCACCTTGTAGAAGATGGACGTGGAATGCTGACTTCCATATGCTTCTTGAGAATGGACACATGTTGCGGTGATCTTGAGAAGAATGTTGGAATAGCCAGAATGTTAGAGAAAAATATTCTTGCGTTTCGTGTAATACTTGCTGCATTTCTCATTATTAAATTAAGTTGATGTGCATAACAGTGAATGAAATGTGCATTACTATAAACTGCTTTTATTTTTGCTTGAACTCCTGCTTTTTTGCCTTTAATGACATTTGCACCATCAAATGTCTGAGCTATCAGTTTTTGTTCATTTCCTTGAAGGATTATGTCCAATTGTTCTAAAATACGTTTTGATATGCCATCTGCAGTTTGATTTTCTGGAATAAAGAATCCCCAAAAACGCTCAAATATTTCTCCATTCAATACGTACCGTAGAACAAGGACCATTTGAGTGTGTTCCGAAACATCTGTTGTGTCATCAGCCATGACAGCTACAAAGGAAGCTTTTCTAATTTCCGTCCTTATCTCCTCATGGTATATTTGTAGCAGGCAGTCAAGTATCTCATTCTGAATGGTCTTAGAAACACCTTTGAAGACTGCACTGGTTTCTAAGTGATTCTTTAAATCTGAATCTAATTTAGATGCAAAATTTACTAATCCTCTAAATACCCCTGGATTTATTGAATCGTCTTTTTCATCATGTCCACATAAGGGAGTTTCAAAGTTTCCACAAAAGAAAATGCATTCTATTATTTTGGACAAAATTTCATGGTTCTTTTTAACCTTTATATTATGCTCATTGATTGAAAAGTCTGTATGCCTCACTAAGTTTCTCCTTAATACTTACGGTTCCTAAAAGTGCCAGTGAAACTACATTATCAGTGTGCTTCTTTGACTTCTCATGCTTTTCAGTTTTTTCTTTCATTTTGTTTATATTTCTAAAACCATCTTTTGTCCATGTTACATCACCTCCAAACAGCAAACACAGGAAGCAAAACAGTGCATTTTTTACTTCACAGCCGCAAAGCCAACTTTTCCGTTGGTACCATTCAGAATTAAAGCTACGAATATATTTCTTGTTGTTGCTTATGCCTGGCTGAGATATTAGAATATCAGGTGTTGAACGACCTCTTTTCTTAACTGCAACTTTCTCATGGAGAGACAGCTGTGAAAACTTAAGCTGTTGAAGTTCACTTACAGTCACAGAACTTATTTCTTGGGGATGCAAGGCCATGGTTAAAGTTTTCTGTTAAATAAAAGAACCGAAAAAAATGAATCAAATAGAATAGCTGGAAGCAGGATAATAATCTAATTCTACATTTTATCACATTCAAGAATATGGTACACGGTTTTTAAGCACAACACACGCGGAGTAAAAAAAAACTACCTTCAACCAGCAAGCCAGGGTCGGCACTGCGGGAAAGACAGTGCTCTCTCTCCCTTGCAGCCTCGCGTGTAGCTTCCTATGTGCGCATGCACACAACAGTCAAACACCTTGCCGCTAGTACTGTGAAGCGCACAGTTCCATACAAGGATTTTTGTATCTTTTTCATAAACTGGGGGATGGCTACTGACATTAAGCTTAAGGATTATATATTGTACAAGTATAAAGAAAGAATTAAAGAAAAAAAAAGACTCATTATATTAAATGTTATCGATAATATCAAGTTGAAATTGGGGGTGCTGCAGTCCCACAGTGCCTATACGCGAGCCGCCACTGGCTATGTAGTGTTTTGGACCTGCATATTGGGTACCCTTTGTAAAGTTAGTATTTTCTTTTTATATTTAAACCTTAGTTTTCATTTCAGTAGATTCATTTTCGTAAATTTGTGATCTTTTGGCCAATCGATAAGTATTGATTTTCCATAGTTATGCTACATCATATGGCTGACCTACAACTTGTTGCTGTGGATATCTTAACATTGCATTAAGCTATATGTAAATTTTAATTTTATTATTTGTTATTTTTCCAGTAAAACTTTGATCTGGTATCATTTTCTGAAAATAAATGAGGTCTTGGATATGGAAACAAATTAATTTTTGTACATTTATTTTCGTTAGTTAGCGATCTTTCGGTTGGCTGATTCATCAATCATTCTGTGCTATGCTAGATTGGAGTCTGGCTAAAAGTCGTTGTGGATATTTTATTTAACATCCCATTAGGTTATATGTAACTTTTCTTTTATTATTTCTTTTTTTTAGTAAAAAAAACTTTGAGCTTGTACCATTTTCTGAAAACAAATGTCTTGGATATCGAAGCAAAATAGACTTCCTTGCTATGGAAATCAGCCGTCATGTGGAAGGGCAAGTTTGGGAAGGCGTCCCCTCTGCTAAACTCACGTAGAAAGTTTCACCCACCACAGAAAATTAAACTTTTTTTAAATTACAAGTTTTTATGTTTATATTGAATGATTTTAAATGCACTCCCCCCCCCCCCCCAGTACCTGGGCTTTGCCACACAGATGATACAACACTGTTTTTTTTTTTGCTTTGGTGCACAAACCTTTCTGCACTTAGCCAAGATCACCAAACTTTAACACCCAAAGAAAAAATTCATAATGTTTAGCAAAAAAAGCAGGCAAAGAAGTTTTTTTCTATTTCATAACCAGTTCAGAAAATTCCGTGAATGTGAGAAGTCCAAGTCACTTTGTATAACTGTGGCTGTGCTTAAAATATATGGTACTGAAAAGAATCATTAAAAGAAATAAAAATTACATTTCAGGTTGATTATTATATTATTTGGAGGAAATTTCCTTTCGATAAATATATAATTTAACTATTTTTATTCATCAGGTTTTCCAAAATGAAGCCTTAATTGTATAGTGAGATTTTTTTTTCACCCTATCATATTGAAAAAGGCTTATTAAAATAGTTTATATTATTTATTTTCACAAAATTCGTAATTAAATTCGTTTAATTTGGTATATAACATGACCTATTTCCAGTGATTGTTTTTTGTTTTTTAAATTCTAAAGTTGACTTATTTGACTCAGCACAATTGGCTAAAAGCCTGGAATTTTCTCAAAGTATAGAATTGAGAAAAAAATTACAAGAGAAATATTTACTTAAAAACCAAAAAATTTTTTTGTTATTCAGAAATATATAGCATTCTATTCATGTGCATTGTAATCATTTCTGTCTATTAGTTTTTTAAAAAAAATAAATTTTTGTGTTGACAAGATGCATTTTTTTATTGCATGACTCTAAAGTTCTATTAAAATAAAACATATCGTCTTTTTTTTAATTATTTTATTTTCAGAAAATCCAAAATTAAATGCTGATTAATTTGGCATAAACACATGCCATAATTCCTTTTATTTGTTATTTGGCAAAAAAGCTCTAAAGTTAAATTTTTTTGGGGGCTGAGCAAAGAGAGAAAATAGCTTGGCTTCTGGATGGAAACCTGTTTTTCAGGCTGAACACTGGAAGGGTTAAAATTACCTTTTCTGAGGAAGATTTTGGAAATTGGAGTAATCAGTATCCATGCCATCATGATCACCCAACAACCTAGGATCTCAAACTGCCTCATTACTAATGGCAGTCACTTTTTTGAGCCCCTTTGGCTTTCGGGTCTAATAATCTGAGGACTGGGAGATACAGCTATTCTGATGTGAAAGATAAAAGCAAAGCAGCAGGAACAGATACAGGTATCAATGTCAATTGTTATGTTGCCTCCTGCCAGAAGTACTTTACAGACTGAGAAACACTCAACAGGTGGTACACTGATAACAGTCTGTACTGCAACTGAGGATTTTTCAACCACCATATTGACATAAAAGACCTAGTCAGGGGTAATAGGCATTATTACATGTCTTAATGCATTGTACAGTGTATCATTTAAAATGCAACCCAAACAAAAAATTACTGGGAAAAAACCACTGACAGTTTACAATTACTGCACTGAAACTGATATACTTTAAAAAATTACTCCTTTCCGTAAATAAAAATACTTACATTCTGTCCCTTTCTGCTATCAGCAAAGGCTCTAAGGCTACGGTTGCATCATCATTCTCTCGATCTCTTATCCTATTCAAACATATACAAGAATAATTTTACATTAATCAAAAATTAAATAAATACAATCACAGCTCATAGGTTAATATAAAGTTTAAATATTTAAAATACTAAAAAACTGATTAAAAAATTCATAAATTTATGTAATTTTTACTGGATTTAAGCTCATTACTAATTGCCAAATAGCATGAAATTATTACATAACAGACATATCAATAGACATTTATTATCCTTCAGTTGTATAAAATGTCCAACATGGATATTATCACATTTGCCGTTTGTGGCCTGTGAATGTTAACTAGGTAATTCACTGGAAAGAGATCTGTGTACTAATAATTTCTCTGATGATACACAGAACCATCCAGACATAACACCTAAAGTCTGAGTCTGCCTTATTGTGGTGCAGGTCATTAGTACCCAATTATACAATTAAAAAGACCTTCTTGCTCAAAAATTTAAAATAATTTAAAATTCTCTGTCATTGAGCAATAAAATTTTAGAGTTTATCCTTCAAACTATTTGCATGTTGAAAGTTCTTAGGAGAAAACTCTCAGAAGCTTTTCGGAGCAAAGACAGCGCTCCGTCTTCAGTGAAGTGATGCTATGTACTGACGTTAGGTCTGTTTAGACAATAGCTCCTGAGTATTGCATTGCCTGAATGATGCAATAGTTCCCTGGTATTGTGTAGGCTTGGTGCTTCACAACAGTATTTGAAAGACTCAAATCAGTGTACTGTATATGGATGCAACCTCCCATGCTTTTAAAACAAGAGTCAATTACCAATTTTTAATGTCATAATCATGTTTAGTGCCACAAAATCAGTAAAAAACGGCTGTACAGTGTAATCAGTATTATGAATAATTCCCACCAACCATCGAGACTTTATCCCATCAGCCCATACAATTGATTGTGCAGGTGATGCAAGATGTCATTGATATATGACATATTAAATGATGGGTCTAGTTGTTTGGGATTTTATGGCACAAGGGCAACAGAGGCCATGCTGTGCCAAACACATGATAAACAGTAAAAGGTAAAAGATAAAAATCATGGATCCCCACAATCAAAAGTTAAGAACAGTGTATATGTAAAAAGGAGTAAAAATAGCAAAGAACAAATGTAGAAACAAATAAAACAACAAAAAAAAGAGAAAAAAAAAATTGGCCTAGTGTAAAAGATCCAGGTCAGATAAAGTAGAAAAAGCAGAGTGATAAAATTACAGCTTTAAATAAAATATGCAGTAAAATCTAAAAAGTCAAATACAGGAGCTAAAACAGAATCATCAGATAAAAGATTTCAGGCAAAAGTTAAAAAATATAATCAATGTTCAGAATGAAAAATGGGTATCCAATTAAAATGTATTTAAAAGTTAAAATGGTGTCACAAAACTAACACTTAGGTTTGTCATCTGCCTGTAAAAAAATGAATGTGTAATAAGTGAATGACCTAGGTGGAGCTGAGAAAGTACAACTTCCTCCTTGCAACTCCTGCAAAAACATGCCTGCCATAGTTTGATAAAATAGAGCATCTCAAAGAACTTGTTAGGGTGTTCTCAAACATGTTTGGACCATAATTTCTGCCATTAGGCACGTTGCTTGATGGCCAAACGCTGCCAGAAATCCAGATATGGACTGATAATGGAGAGCCGGGCAGGGTTTGGCGGACTTGGCAGTAGTGTCTGCAAAATCATTGCCCCCGATGATGATGTGACTGGACACCCAACAGAAGAGAATGGTGACTGTCAGATGATGTAGCTGTTGGCGGATCTTGGAAAGAACAGAGCGAGACCGATGCCTCACCGAGATCAAAACCTTTAGCGAGCTAAACGAGTTGGTGTAAAGCACACACTGATGATGATGCTCAGCCACCACATGGTCCAAGGTGAGGCTGATAGCATGCAACTCTGCAGTGATTACATCACAGCAGACACCATGGACAATCCCATTGACATACCAGATTTTGAGCCATTTGTGCAGACAGGCAAGAAGTTTGGGTACTCAGCACAATGGCTGGCAAAGAGTTGCAGCTACACACAGTCAGGTGTAATGCCTTTCCTGTCCTGCAAAGGCAAAAAACACAGGAAGGGGAAACAGCAAGCCACAGTGGGAGTGACTCAGCTGTCAACTGTGCGATACTATCAATACTGGTGTTGATGTCTCTGAGATAGCCTTAGACTTACAAACTGAAAAGACGAATGGCAGTTGGGCGATTAGTGTAAAGCATCTCCCACTGGGACTGAAAACACAAGTCCCAAGTGGGATGGGCCCAGCAGGGATTGCAATTTAGATGCATATTGTAGGGACAACTGCTGATGGTGAATAGATGGTTCGTTGGTCTCAACATAAAGACTCTGGACCGGTGAGGTGTGGAAGGCCTTTGTGCAGACACATAGGGTCTGATGGTGGAGTAGGTCAACACCTTCACCACCGAAACCCGAGTGGAATCGTACACCTGGGATGCATAGTCCAGTATCAACTGGATAAGTGCATGGTACAGGCAGAGCAAAGAACATTGGTGTGCTCCCCAAGAGAGAGAGGACCTTGATGACGTTCAATGCGCATGTGCCATTGGACCTGAAACGATGTATGTGTGGCAAAAAAGGACAATTTACAGTCGAAGATGAAATCAAGAAACTTGGTTAGAGGGTGAGAAAAAGATGCTAAAATATCAACATAGAGGGCATTGCCTACAGTTGGAGGAAGTTGTCTAGCAATAGAATTAATCTTGACATTGAAAAGTGTAACACTCAGGACGCAGCCTTGTGGTACTCCCTGTTCTTGGGGGTAAGGCCACGATCGAGTTTGCCAACACTGAGCAGTAGATAGATGGAGCAGATAGTTAACAAAAATTCCACAAAGAGGATGGTAACACCCCTGCAAGCTTGATTATCTCCGTCCTGGCCCCGGCAAATGAGAGAAAAGTGTCTGATAGTGATATCAGTGGCTGTTTGCAAGTATGTCTCCTGCATGCACTCACAGATGGGATTGTGTGCCCTTGATGTTGTCAAGATTCCTCTGGTATCCATGATAATTCCATTGTAGGAGTGTGGTCATCTCAGATCTTAGAAGAGTTGGTGGATGGTGATTTTAAATTTATTTTCACCATCACAGATGATGGTTTTAGAAAAATGGGGTGGTCCATATCCATGTCTTCAAAATTGTCTGAAGGACCTGGGTCAGAGACTGCCATATGCAGTTCTTTTTTTTTCATGGGCCCAGGAGGAGGCCCCTTGGGCTTGGAAGGTATAGCTGTATACAATTGGGTCGGAAGGGGGGCTTTTGGTGGTAGAAATAGAAGATGCCACAGCAGGAATGGAAACTAGAGTGGATGTCGAGATGGACACCAACTTCCGTTTTGCTTGTTTCAAGAAGTACTTTGTGGTGGGTGAGAAAGACCCAGAAGGTGGAACACTGATATCAGTCTACACTGTGATGGAAGCCATCACAATGATGGCTTCCGTGCACTGCCAGGTGGGGTGGGTGGTGCAGTGAGCTTTCTTGCCTCTGGGTAATTGATGTTATTTCCTATCTCTAGGCATTGCACCTCTTTCTTCTCCATCCATTTTGGACAGTCATGCAAGAAAGCTGGATAGTCACTGCTACAGTTGACACAGCTTGCCTGTGGAGTCCAGATCAGTATAATCCACACTGTCACAATGAGCACAAGTGGGTTTACCACAGCAAGCCAGGTTGAACCTCTGACATTGAAAACAACACGGAGGGTTGAGGATGTATGGCTGTACCTCACAATGCAGGTAGCTGCCTTCATGGCATTAGGCAAGCGAGGCATGATAAATGCGAGATTTAGTGTTTTGGTGGGGACAACTTCTCGTGACATACCAAAATCTGTCAGACTGCAATTACTACCTGTGGGGCTAACTCAGAGGTCTTCCTCAGAAACTTTGAGCAGATCCCACTCTGTGACCACCCCACAAGATGAATTCAGTGATTGATGAGGCAACACCAAAATGGGCAAGCAGTCTCAACAAGCTGTCTGATCTTAGGTGCCTAATGGATTTCAGAGAACTTACGAGATATTCCAAACCTTTCTGAATAAAGAATGGGGGCATATCCCCAAGAACTTGATCACCCATTGAATGGATGATGAAGAAATGTGAACATGGGATGAAGGACACATACAAGGACAAAGAATATAAAGATGGAGCCTCATGATAAGCACGTTTGTTGCTCAAGGCAGAAATGAATTCATAAATCAAATTTATGATTGTTTTAGATGTGGTTCAATGCCCATGGTCCCCACCCACCATGGAGCCCAATTGAGTGCCAGGCCCACACAACTGTTAGCCAAGCCCTCATAAATCAATAAAAAGAAAAAAGGAAATAGAAATGTGAGGACTTTGGTCTCACAAAATAAAATGAAAAAGAAGGGAAAAGTGTGGAAATGAACCATCTTCACAAAATAATGTGTGGGGAAACTTAAACCTGTACCCAGACATGGACAAGGCACTCTTTGTACTGCATAGTTGGTGCTAGCAACCTCTAGACCTCCAGTTTACCTGAAACAGAGGCCAAAGCAATATGCAACACAGGCTCTCCATTGGCAAGATGGGCCAAAAGGGACCCCATTAGTCGAGCTGAGGAATGCAGACAAGGACCCACAAGTAACTACCAGGATCCTCCTTTCCAAGGACATGGGTCATCATGCATGGCAAACCCACAAGTGAGAATTTAGGACCCTGTGAAGGTACCCGAACCATTGAAACCTTCATAGGATAGTCCCCTCACCACATACAGGAGCTCACACTGTGGAAAAATGCTGGGGACTAAATTATAGTCTGCACTTCAATTATGAGTGGTGTTCAAAAAGCTCTTGACATGCATCTGCAGAAAAAAACAATGCACTTACCTCTACAAAACTTACTCTACGAAACAAAGTACTCTCCTCTGACATCTATGCAAAATTGCAGAGTTCTACACCAAATCTGGAATGCTTGGTGGTACTCCTTTTGGGGAATACTCTGTAATTCTGAATAAATGCATTTTGCAAGGTCTAGCACCCTTATAAAAGGCTTCCCAGCAAGTTTCCTTTTAATTTTTGCAAACAACCAAAAATTGCATGGTGCAAGATCAGGTGAATATGCAGGATGGGGTAGCTGCTTGATCTTTTCCTGCTCTAGACAGGCTGTAACTTACCAGGTTTTGTGAGCACTGATATTGTTGTGAAAGAGGAAAACCCTTGACACGCCTGTTGTTGGACTCCTTCATCTCCTTAACCATTTTGGGCAAAACAGTGTTGGTGTAGTATTGGCCATTTATAGCAATTTTTTCAGGTAAGGGTTCAAATGAACCACTCCTTGGGAATTGAAAAAAGTTGTGTTGAGCAAAAGTCCTGTTGGATTATTGAGGACATGGTTCATCTTCTGCAACCCAAACATAGTTGTCAATCTTTCTGCGAGTTGTATAGTAATAAAATCATGCATCTTCATCACCTGTGACAATGTCTGTTAAAGTAGTTGGTTCAAACATTGCCAGCATCTTCTTGCATAAGTTGACTCTAGTCCTTTTTTGCTGTTCTGTCAGTTTATGGGGTACCCATTTGGCATAGATCTCTTGGAACTATAAATGTTGATGAATAATTGTTTCTATACTGCCAATTGATACACTGACTACTAAACTTATTACTTGAATAGTGATATGCGTGTTTTCCTTAACGAGTTCACGAACAATAGTAATGGTTCTTGCATTCAAGGCCTCCTTTGGTCTTCCTGCATGCGGGAGGTCTTTGAAGCTCTGCTGGCCTTCACTGAATTTGCACGTCCATCCCATAATAGTGCCATATAAACAGGCATGATCTCCTATACCCGAGATAAATTGGTATGAAATTTCTTCACATCATTCCAAAGCCTAAGTAGCACCCTTGTGCAAATGTAAAATCTTTCCCTATCTTTAGTAGGCTCCATAGCAACAACATTCGGATTTCCCAGACTAAACTTTACATGTCACCAGCAAAGAGAGAAATAATATGGCCTTTTGTTTTTAACATGTAAAGATAAGTTTAGACAAGCTTTCAAACAAGTCATTGCTAGTTAACTCTGGAGGAACAAGTGCAAATCTACAGATGTGTCAAGAACTTTTGAATGCCATCTATATAGCTAGGTAAATGCATAGTATTTGTAAATAGTGGCTGTGTTTCAAATAATAATGCTAAATGTCCTGAAATCTGTGGTATTGTCTTGCAGAGCAATTTGTCTCGCATTCCCCATCAATCTTCAAATGTCCAGTGAAATTCATTCCTATTGAGTTAGTATTCTCCCTTATATAATGAGCCAAAATATCTGTGCATCCTTGCTACAAAAATCTTCACTGTTCAATCTGAACCACTCAACTCTTTTACATTTGACTACAGTTAAAAATCAATGTAATTTTGTATTGATTTTTATATTATATATTTTATGCTTTATTTTAAAACTTATATGTTATGTCAGAATGAGGATTTGTGTGGATGTGCAGATTCCTTTTTCCTGATAATGGAATTGTACAGTTACTTCAGGAAAGTGGTTTGACAAGAAAGATTTCAAAACATTTTACATAACAAACTGGAGCAGTTTTTTGTACTTTATTTCAAATCACATGTTCAGAAATTAATTGGAAAACTGTGCAATAATTGTGCGTCTAAGCTAGTTTTAATTTAATTTGAAGCTTTGGCAAGCAAGAAATTGTAAATTATAGCCTGGGTCACTATTGGAACATTTATGGTATACTACATGAGAGATTTCTCCTACTCCTGGCATCATAAGAAATGAGATTCTGCCATGATACATTGAAAGTGTGAAGTTCAGATGTCATATATCTCAAAAACATCCACAAGCCTTGTTCTGAAACTTATATACTGCAGTGCAGTTGGGATTCCAACATGGTTTTAGAAAACTGTCCAAGTTCTGTGGGATGGATGGTAGAAGTAGCTGCACGGACAATACAGTTTGTGACCTCTGCAGCATTGATGGGATCCTGGCAAATTGAATGCGAGTCCAAGTGAAAAGAAGTTAAAAACAATGCGTCAGCCAGATCAATCCTTATACAAATGGGTCCATACAGATGGGATCAGCCCCCCCCCCCCCCCCCCACAACTTCTGGCCTTATAGCCAATGCTATTTTGCAACATGTGGAAACTAAAAGCTCTAGAAATGTCTAGGTATAAATCATCATTATACCTGTGGTATATTTGATGATGTGGCCATTTTTTTAAGATTATGGAGTAGGTAAGTTGAAAGAATTACTAGATATACTTAACAATATTTTACCAAATATGTTTTACACATGAATCTGAAGTAAATGGCAAACTTATCTATTTATATATTCTAATAACTCATGACAGAAATAAATGTTAAACAACAGTTTACTGTAAGCCTACTTTTGCACCAAGCTTAACACCTGTAGACCATCATCCTCATCCTCAAGCAGCCATGGGCTATGGAGGTCCAACCAGACCGTGCAATTTAGTTCTCCAAGCAAGTCTATCCTGAGCTACATCTACTGCATCCGGCCACTGCACACCAATTCTAACAAGGTCCTGTTTGACATTGTCTGCCCACTGCATCCTAGGTCTCCCCTTCTTTCTGAGGCCTTTAGGCACACTGTTCATAACCCTATTCGCCAATCTATAATTATTCATACAGGCAACATGGCCAAACCAACAGATCTCTCTCTGCACAATATGCAGCTTAAAGGAGGTTGCTGACTCCTTTGCCTAACCTCATCATTAGTTACAAAGTTGAACCACCTAATGCCCAAGATACTGCGTATACTGGAATCAAAAGCATCTAGTTTCCTGTTATCTTGTTTACAAAGTGTCCAAGTTTCACTACCATAACTAACCCTAGAAAGAACCAAACTATTATACAATATAATTTTAGTCTTTAGGTGTATACGCCTATTTCTCCACACTCTCCATAGATTCTTAAAAGTTCCGGCAGCAATCCCTATTTGTCTGTTAATCTCAAGCCGCACATCACCATTATCTGTTACATAGTTCTCTAGATAATTAAACTGTGACACCTGCTCAAGACTGCAACCATTCAGATGAACTGAATCACAACCTGCCTGAACAATTTTCATCACTTTAGTTTTTCTCTCTGTTTATAACCAAACCTACTCTACTACCAGTCTCATCAACAGCTCGAATGGAAGAGTTCATCTCATCAACATCATTTGCCAAATGGGCTTAAATCATCAGAATAATCTAAATCAGAAATTTTCATATCTCCAGTCCATTTAAGGCCAAAATCTTTCCCTTGAAGTGAATTTAGCATAACATAATTAATAACCAAGCTAAAGAGAAAAGGAGACAAAATGCACCCTTGTCGAACATCAGAAGTAATGCTAAACCAATTGCTACAAACCTTACCAACTCTCACACACGACTCAGTGTTATTATAGAGAGCTTTCATTATGTTAACTAACTTGTCTGGCATACCATATGACCTCACAATCAACTACAAATTATGACGATTAACAGAGTCGAAAGCCTTTTTGAAATCAACAAAGCTAGCAACCAAGGGTTTCTGAAACTAAACATTTCTCAAGAATCTGCCTAAGTGAAAATATCTGATCCACACATCCCCTACCACTTCTGAATCCACATTGCTTATCATGCAATTGACTGTCAACCAGATTCTTAATTCTATTAAGCACAATCATGAAAAGAACTTTACCTGGAACAGAGAGTAGGCTGATACCCCTATAGTTATCACATGAACTGTGATCACCTTGTTTGAAAATAGGGATAAAAATAGCTCTGGTAAAATCCTTAGAAACCATGCCTTTATCATAAAAGATATTCAGAATTTCAGTCATCCAAGTGGTAACAGAAACATTCCCAGCTCTAAGCATTTATGTAGTAATTTCATCTACCCCTGGGGATTTATGAAGTTTAAGTTTAGAAACAGCCAAAATAACTTCAGATTGTGTTATAGGGCCAACATTAAAGCCACCAATGCATCTGTCATCATTGCAAACAATGGGAATAGAACTAATCTCATTGTTTAGAACATATATTCCCAACGGGGCGATACCGCCCCCCAGTGGGCGCTGGAGCCTTCCATGGGGGCGGTAGCAGATCCAGAGGCAAATGGGGGGCATTGAGGCAGTCAAGAGGGGCGGTCAAATAAATAACTAACTTTAATGGAATTTTCTGTGACGACCTTTTTATCTCTTCTATTCTGTGGTGTCTTCCTGGTGATTCTGGTCATCCACTACCTCATCTGTCATGTACAGCTTTTCAACTGCAGCTTGGACAATAAGTTCCCTGCTACCACCTACTAGCGTACTAGTACGTCTGAAGTTGACTGAAATGCTCTCAAAAGTTCTCTTCAAGATCACAGATTGGATATAAGCTTCAATATGTTTTCCCACTCCAAGTCGCTTTGAGTATGCTTTATGGTACGTAGTTACAATACCATCCCACGTCAGAACATAAGGTATAATATTTACATTACACTTGTGAATTAGGCCCAACTCATTAGCCAGCAGATCATACTTCCTCTTCTTTTCAACCTCTACTGTCTGCAGGTTATCCTGAGATGTTATTCCTACTTCAATAATTGTAATCTCATTCAATACCTTAACATGCACTACTATATCAGGCTTATTATGTTGGACATGTGTGTCCGTCCTGATAGGCAAATCAACCTTGATGCAATAATAATATAATAATAATAATAAATTTATTATATTTAATATTTTTTTTTTAATTTTTTTAATATAATAAAATACTTTGAAAATACCTGTTTCCATGAATAAATATTTTATCTAGCTATGTAAATTATCTTATTGTTATCGCGTTAATAAGCATTTTTAAATTAGCATTAGGTATACCTATACCTAATTTGTTTTAGTTTAGAATAGATTGATGGTGACAAGTCCTTGCAAGTCAGTAGGAAAACACGCGGTTCATGCAATTTAACATGTTTCGACAAGAATATGGGAGCTTGAAATGACTTGTTTACGGAGCAAGTGAGCCGGCATCGCAAACATACAATTTAATGCGTGCACAAAATCAAATCTATAAAAGCGATAGCTCTAGGAATGTTTTATTATTTTTATGTGCTTCGCCGTGATAAATAGTCGTGAGTGATAAGTGTTAGAAGTCATTATAAACATTATTTTTATAACTATCTATAAATCTGTTGAGAAGTTAATTTGTATTTGAAAATGTCTGAATCTACATCTAAAAAGAAATGCCGGCAGTACAGTATTGAGTATTTGAAATATGGATTTACGTACTCTCCTACAAACCAATCATTACCTATGTGTTTAATTTGCCGAAAAGTTTTTTCATATGAAGCTATGAAACCTTCTAGGCTACAAGAGCATTTAAATAAAATGCATGCTGATAAGAAGAACAAAGATTTATCCTATTTTCAAGAACTGGAAAAGCAATATTTAAAACAGCCAACTATGTCAAACCTTTTTGCGTCGTCTTCTAAACAAGATGATGATGGACTACGAGACTCATAACGTTTCATTGTTAATCGCAAAAGCAGAAAAACCACACACAATTGGTGAGGAATTAATTTTACCGGCAGTCAAAGAGATATTTAAAACTGTTCTTCATCATAAGACACCGTCAGATATCATCAAAAAAATTCCTCTCAGTAAAATTCAGTGCAAAGAAGAATAGATGAAATGGCAAAAGACGATGAAATATCATTATGTGATTACTTAAAGACTTGCAAATTTTCCATTCAACTTGATGAATCAACTCTACCAAATAACGAAGCTCTACTCTTATCATACGTACGATTTATAAAAGAAGAAAAAATTCACGAAGAGTTATTATTTGCTAAAAATTTGGAATCTGATACAAAGGGAATATCTATATTTAATACCATGCAAAAGTTTTTACAAGAGAAAGAAATTCCTATTTGCAATATTTTGTCTGCTGCTACTGATGGTGCTCCAGCAATGACAGGGCGTCATAAGGGTTTCATAGCGCATTTGAAACAAGCAGTACCAAATGTACTCGCTGTACATTGTATTATTCATCGTCAGCATTTGGTTGCAAAAAATTTGAATGAACGTCTGCATATGTTGCTCCATTACGTTATTAAAGCAATCAATAAGATTAGAAGCAATTCATTGAATGACCGATTATTTGGTAAGCTTTGTAATGAAAATGATGAAGATTATAATCACTTGCTGCTGCACACAGAAGTATGTTGGCTCTCTAAAGGTGTTTGTCTGAATCGTTTTTTCAATCTATTTGACTCAGTACGGGACTTTCTTGAAGACAGAGACGAAAAATTGCGCGAAAACCTGATTATATCAAAAAAATGACATCGCTTATTTGACAGACCTGTTTAAAATATTTAATGAAGTTAATTTACAATTGCAAGGTGATGAGTTGAATTTAATTAAAACAAAAAACGTCATAGCTGCTTTTGCGAGAAAACTTCTTCTATTCAAACGAAATCTAGGTAGAGGTGAATACAACCACTTTCCCACATTATCAGCAGTCTCTGCAAAACCGGAAGATTTACTTACTTACTGCCAACACTTGGAAGTTCTTCATGTTGATTTTACGGAGCGTTTCCAAGATATTTTAAACATGAATATATCGAGTTGGGTTTTAGATCCTTTCGCAAACACAGATACTGAAGAATCATCAAATTGGGAAGATGAACTCTTAGAACTCACGACTAACGAAGTACTCAAAGTAAAATTCAAACATGGATACCAAGAGTTCTGGCTTCAAAAATCAATACCAGTTCTCTACCCTGGATTGTGGGCAATAGTACAGAAGTTTTTAATTGCATTTCCTTTGTCCTATATGGCTGAGCATGGATTCAGTGCAGTAGCTAATTTACTGTCAAAGAAGAGGAACAGACTACACATCAGTGAACGTGGCGATCTGCGATTGATGTTAACGAAATTGGAACACGACATTAACAAATTGTTAACACTCCACCAGTCTCAACCATCTCATTAATTTTTTTTATATATTATTAATTTTGTGTTTATCTCATTATTTTTTATTTCTTACTGATTCTGTGTTTATTTTTAAAATTTTAATAAACAATTTTATTGTACATTTGGTTGCCGTTTTATTAATTTCTGCTTTATGATTTTTAATAGATAAATAAACAGAAAAATTAGGTACAGATAATATGCAACAATATTTTAATATTTCATAAAATTAACTATTATGGACTAGGGGGGCGTTGAAATTTTTGTTCTCTTCTAAAGGGGGCAATGGTCCAGAAAAGGTTGGGAATCACTGGTTTAGAATATCACTGAAATGCTCAGCCCACCTAGCCATGACAGAATCCTCACCTTCTATAACCTTACCTTGTTTACCCTTCAATCCCTGTATACTTGTCCATTTTCTACCACACAAAACATTAACTATCTGGTACAGCTCTCTGCTGTTGTGCTGTCTAACTGCTTCCTCGGCTTTGTCAGCCAAACCATCAAGCCAAAGATTCTTATCAGCAGCTAACTGATCTTTTACATGTTTATTAAATTCTCTGTAATGCTTTCTATTAGGACTAGTAGGGTATTGATTAAGAACATTCCTGCAGTTCTTTCTTTCTAAAATAAGCTCAAGTGCCTTATCACTCAGATAATTCTGCCTCTTCTGCTCCTTTTTTCTTAAAAGAGTACTGTTAGTGTCCAAAAAAGCCTGTTTAAAATGATCCTATTCTTCCTCAACTTCAGTAGTAAGCAAACCACAACTGTCATAATGACTAAGTAACCTATCATGGTAAGCTTTGGCTATAACTGGATCTTTCAGAGCTTCAGTATTAAAAGTAAATTTTTTAACCCTATTACAACACTTTTTAAGTTTAAGTTGCAAGACACTTTTAACAAGATAATGGTCAGAACCAATTTCAGCTCCCCTATATGACCTGGTATTCCTAACAGAACTAGCCCATTTGCTGTTATTTAAAATGTAATCAATCATATTCTTATGCAGCCCATCAGGTGAAACCCATGTGTACTTATGTATGCCGTGGTGTTTGTAATATGTGTTAGTTATTCTGAATCCTTGAGTTTACTTACCTGTAGAAGACGTTGCCCATTGCCATTGCAGCTACCAATACCAAAAGGGCCCATTACTCCTGCCCAAAGGTCAGAGTCAGTACCAACTTTGGCATTGAAGTCAGCAAGAACAAGGGTAATATCTCCTTTCTTTACAGAATTCAAAATATCCTGAAGTTGTTCATAAAACCTATCCTTCTCATCCTCATCGGCATCCTCAGTGGGGGCATAACAGCAGATAACATTCAAGTCTTTAACGCTTGTCTGAAATTTTGCTGTAAGAAACCTTTCATTAATGCACTCATATCCTAGAAGAGCATCACTAGCATGTCTGCTGAGAAGCAGACCCATGCCTTGGTGATGCTTATTGTCGTCCCTCCCTGAAAAGAGAAATTTAAGATTATTTTTAAGAATCTGACCTTTATCTGTCCATCTGGTCTCTTGCAAGCCGAGAGTATCTAAATTATAATGGTGGAATTCTTGTGTGAGGACATCAAGAGAAAAAGCTCTATGCAGAGTCCTCACATTCAAACTACCTATGGAGAGAAAATGGTTAGTGGGATGTTTAAAGAAACTATGTTTATTGAGAGAGGGAATGCCGACAATATCAAACAGCTCCATAATCGCAGACATGGGGCAAAGACCCGTTCCCCCACTACTAAAGGCTGAAGCCATCTACACTGGAAGACTTCCTCCAATGTAGAATTTGACGATGCCAATAGAAGCAAAGAGTTCAGGTGCCTGCGATGACTCTGCTCAGGATTATCCACCAGCTGATAAACATATCCTGTGAATCTATTCACTTGAGGCTGTCAACCCACAAACAAACAGAAAACACAGTGGAAGATTTTCCCTCCACAGAAGCCCACCAGTGCAGCAAAATCAGGATCCATAATCAAGCTCAGAGCCATATATCTGTCCAGTCCAGTGGGTTTACATGGTCAACACCAGGACCCTGTGTGGTTGACCACTCCTCAACAGGGTAGAAAAAAAAAGAAAGGAAGGTAGCCATAGTTGTCCAGATCAGTAGGCCAGACTGATCTGGCAGCCCTCCCCTTCCGTTCACTTCCACAAGAGAGTATCTCTTTTGAAAGGTACTAACGGTCTGCACCACGAGAAGGCGGGGTCGGACATTAGGTGCTAGGCCTGGCCGGTTCTATGCATCATCACAGGGGATTGGTGCACAGCTTTCCTTCCAGTGACTACCTAGCTACCATTTACAGACATGGGATTACAGACCATCAGATAGTATATATCAAATGAAATTCCTGACCCTAATAATGTACTAAACACAGAATAATTACATACAAAAAACATATAGACAGATGGAAGACCAGCTAAAAAAATGTGAAATGTAAAATGTAAAGCAGAATAAACAGCTTTCACACATATTATAATTGAATATAATTTGCCCATTATAGAATTAAATTAGAAAATACTGGCTACTCCCTCCCCCCCTACTACCTACCAAGTATCAATTATCTAGAGAACATGCTAATAAATGTTCATCAGTGCACTTTATGCCACACTGACATCACTCCACTTCCAGCTATGTGGAATATCTTGCTAAGTCTTTTGGAAGATGATTTGGTGAAGCACCAATAGAAGGCCACCCTTTTTATTCCATTAATCATTTACCCAGTCTGAAACAGTTGGCAGCTGGTGATGAAACATTTCACAGTTTATCACAAAGTTCTCTCAACAGCTTTTAACTTTGTTAAAAAATTTTATGTTATTAAAATGCAAATTAAGTTGAATACTAATGTTATTGTTTGGCATCTGAATCATGGTTCTGAAGTTCACAAGGTACTTAGCCAAAAATGCTTTTGGCCATGATAGCACCCCAGTTACCTGTGTTTGCAAGATAAAATATCATGTGAATACAAAGATTAAGTAGTGAAAAAGCACTGGCTTACATGACACCTCTACTATCAATATCTGGCAGATAATGCAGTCTGTGGACTTGCAGCACTGCAAGGAAAATAATCTATGCTGTGGAATCTGCAACAACTTGTGATGCTGATATGTAGCACTGACTATTCACCAACGAACTTGGCAAATGAAATGTTTATTAACTTATTTTTTTTCACTCAAGCAGTTAACTTAAAGGCACATAGGCCTTGAATTTCAGGTAAGATACTATGTTGCCTTAGCTAAAAGCAAAGTCCTTGTCCACTGGACATTTTGTTAAAGCCAAAATAAATATCCTATAATTGCAAGGAAAGCAATTGATTCAATTGCCAAATCATGCCATTAGGACTGTACAATTTTATAAATTAACAATGAATTTTGTGCTTATTAAATTTTAAATCAGATCAATCCTCCACTGTGATAAATGTGAAGGGTAGCAAGGACCTGCTGAAAGAAGTTATATATCACTAGGAAGTGGTGGTTTCTGTATGGTTTGTCCTCAACCTGCCATCTAATGAGTAGAAAAATCAAAGAGAAGCATACAGAAAGATTAAAGATTCCATGAATTAAATAAAAGATCTATGGATGTACTGAGTGATTGGATGTGTGTTGTTAACGTAATTTTGCAATTATGACTGGATATTTTAATATTGATCTATTCATTACAAATGTAAAAATAAACAAAAACTTTTGCAAATAATTCTTTTAATGGTTTATTTTCTTTCTAAAAATGTTTTAAACAAGAAAGTTAAAACACTTAGCTTGATCACTTTTATTAATGAAATTTCAAGCAAAAAAATTTACTGCATATCATATAAACTTAGCTATTATATAGGTAGTAAGGTCCAAAAGTTTCTGGCCCAAGGGTATTAAAGAGGTGATAGAATCAAACAATAATTTTTATTTTTCAATATAATCACCTTTGATTAGCGTGCTTGGCTACTGATTTAAGGGACCTGGGTTTGAGTCCCGGGTAAGGCATGGACATACCTGTCGTTTTTCTGCTGAGGTCCTGCCATCCTCACAGACCTACTATGGCATATAAACTGACAGGCTCCTGTCAGACCTCTGTGGCAAGCAGCTGCTTGAGGGGGTATTTTTTTTTATTTCAACACATTTTTTAGAATGGCTAATTAACTTTTCCATACCACTGAAAAAATAATCTGAATTTTTGTCCTTAAAATGGTCTAAAATGCAGAAATGACTTCATCACTTGTAAATTTTTTCCCACACAGATTCAACTTCAATTTCAAAAACAAAAAATAGTTGCTAGGGGCTAGGTCAGGGCTGTATAGTGGGTGATTTAATTCCTGGAAACCACATCACTTCAGTTACTGCAACTTCAGTTACTGCTTCAGTTACACTTCAGTTACTGCAAAGACTGCTGAATAGCAGTCTTTGCAGTAACTGAAGTGTGCACTGGCGCATTGTCATGCAATAACCTCACTCCCTGGGACAGCTTTCCTCGGCATTTCTCTTTGATGGTATCCTTCAAATTGTACATTAATGATGCATAATATTCACCAGTAACTGTAGTATTTCGTTCCTTAAAGTCGATTAGCAGAATCTTTTGTCTTTTTTAAAAAAATTTTTAAATAATAAATATAAAAAAAATTTAAATTTTTTAATCTAAATGTCATTTAATTTCTGTCGGCCTTTCGTCATCTTTCATCAAAATTTAATGACCACGATACTCAATTTAAACATTTTAAAATATTGGACAACAGCACTTCTATCTGCAATGCTAGCTGGAGAGCTACTGATGCTAGAGCTGCAAAATTTTAACTGCAGTGCAACAAAACATAGGAAAACATAGGTTGATGGAGCTAGACCTGTCAATTCTTGTTCCAACATGTTTGCACCAGAAACTTTTGGACCTTACTACGTACATAAGACATACATTTAGTAATAAAGTATCACAGGAAAACAGTTTGTAAACAAGAAACACTTGAAATAATTAGTTGGAAAAATATTATTCTGAGTTGTCCATACATAACAAGAGTTACAGTAATTAAAATTAACTTAATATCTTTAATGGCATTGTTAAATATTTTAAAGCACTTCCACAAAACATCTATGCTACTTATCAAAAGTAATGAATGAATGAGATTTTACATACCATTGACAAGAAAGGAAAGATCTTGAGATGACAGTTGATAACGAGTGACAATTTCATATTATAAAGTTCTTTATGGCAAATAATGAGACAGAGTATGTTTGAAGTGAAGAAGGTGTGAGAGATACTGATTTGGAGCTTGTTGCCTAAAGCGATTTTTTTTCTTCTGCTGCTTTGATATTTTTTGACTTGCAGTGGTGGTCAGTGATGAAAGATGATACTTGTAGTAGCATAGAGTGCTTAATAAACTTTAAAAATGCATGACACACATTTCATGCTCCAACTGTGGGCACATCATCAGGTGGAGTGAGTAGCCTTAAGCAGTGCAATAGGAACAGTTGTTTGTTGAATGCAGGGGAGGTGCAATAAATTGCAAATTGGTTCAACTCTAAGGTTCAGAGTGGTTGGTAAATGTGTGGGAGTCCATACACTGATCTACATGTGAAGGAGGTGAATAAGAAAGCATAGAGTTCAAATTCTCAAAAGGTTGAGAATTTGGGGAAAAGCACCATTTTGTGAATAAATTAAAATTTGAAATATTATCTGTTGCATTGGGTTAATAAATGTGATAATTGTGTGACTGATTTAATATATATATTTTTTTTCGGTTGTGTGGGGTTTATACTAAATGTGTTTTAATGAGGGATTAATACTGGTTGTGTAATGCTCCAAAATGTTATTTTTAAATTGCCAGATAGCTTGCAATTCAGGTGCTAGGAAATCTAGTCAAAAAGGAAATAAGGATTCTTTATTGGAATGAGTGCAGATCAGAAAATAAAATGAATTGATTGTCCACAAATAATGTAAATCCAACATTATTAATATTCAAGAGAAAAAAATTAAGTTGAATACAATTTCATAAAAGTTTGAGTATAAATTCACAAATAATTCCTTCTGCAAACAATTCATATATGATTCCCACAACTAAACCATCAACACTCCTTCTCAGCTACACCTCTACTCTAAAACTCTCTCTTACTCCTTTCTCTACTCTCTGATTTAGCTCCACACCAGCTTAAGAGCAAATGTGGCATGTGTCTATCATGCCTGCAAATCACATTTCATATGAGATCATGCATCGATGATGATCCAAGTGGATGTAACCATGATGTCCACAATTAGGGTTTGTCTATCGAAAGGAGTTATGCAATCGGCAAATTTACTAACAGAGAGACAATAGTTCAAAGAAATTAAAAGTCCTCAAAATAGTAATTGTAACAAATAAATTACACTGGTTAGGGAATGTAAAAGAGAATGGTAAACCATCACAGTTGGATGAATGTATATAAGCGTGGGGGTTTATTATCATATCGTTAGGGCACGACAGTTGCATTAGGAAGTAGTGAGGTCAAAGCAAGGTTGGGGGGGGGGGGATTATTACCCTCTAATTGCAGTACCTAGTATGAATTTGTGATAGTAAAGTAGTTGAATGAGGCCTGAGGATATGTACGTAATAAGTGTTGTGTTATTAGGTAGAAACAATGGTCAGAGGTAAGGATGGACAGGTATTATCAGGGGATACCATATCTCCGAGTGGTAGCTGATATCCCCAAAGGATCAAATGTCAAGCTGGGGGAAGTGGGGTATTGTGTTGCAAAATTCAGTTAATTTTACATTTAATAAGGCTGTTTCTCTGTGTTGGTGAGTTGGAATTTCGTAGGTTGGGATATAACGATTTTTACTTAGTGAAAATTGGTGGGTAGGTTGTTTTAGATGATTACTTGAAATAATACAGTCATTTGTAGTCTATATAAAATATTGTATTTATGTTCTTTAAGTTGGGTGTTAAATAAGAGCTAGGTTTTCCCTATGTATTTGCTTTTAGAGAAGGTTTGGCCTGTGGGGTATTTGAGTTGGATATAGTATACTCCTCCAGAGCTGGATATAAGGTCACAATCGTTTCAAAGAAGTTGAGTTATTACACATTTTAATGGGTTGGTTGGTTATTTGGGGTTTTATGGTGAATTGGCAGCTAAGGCCATAATTCACCAAGTGAGACAAATAAAAGGGTAAAAGACACAGAAACCCACAACCAAAGATAAAAGTCAAGACCATAAAGAAACCAAAAGATATAAAAATCAATAAATATGTGTAAAGCAGTACATATTAAAATATAAAAGTAAAACCAACCGAGGTGTAAAAGACCTAGGTTGGACAGTATAGAAATGACAAAGCCATAAAATTACAATTGGTTAAAATAACCTGCATAACTTAAAAAACTGAGGATAAAAAAGAATCATTAGATAAAATAAACAAGGGGACGGGTATCAGACGTAAAATCATGAAAGGTTGGGTTGGGTTGTTTTACCTCTGAGCGGCACTTTTTTGCACACCATGGGCTAAATGGCCAGGTCACATGGACCCCGAAGGCTCAGAGAAGGTTGGGGGATGGGACCCACTGGAACAGCTGTTGGGAGACAGATGGTAGCCTCCCGTCAAGGCCATTCAGCGTGTTCTTTAATGTGCACAGGGTATGGCTCTCCCGCACACGGGGCCATGGCTTAATGTCCCATCCGACGGACGGCGGCCTTTCCAAGCCCATCGGTGATCATGAAAGGTAAAATACACTATGTTCAAAGTTAAAATCACATCATTTCAAGGGACATCAGATTAAAATATCAATAAATATTTAGCGGAAAAAATTTTCGCCGACATACGGGATTCGAAACCACATCTCTCCAGAAACATGCCAAAGTATTCTTCCAGTTGAACTAATGCCAGCTCATCTTTTTTCCGCTAATTTTAAGACTAAACTCTATCACGGAGATTTTCGGGCCAACCATTGGTGCCATCTATGATCTCCGGTGGCAATTATTACCTTAATATTGTACTTAATATTGCATTACCTTAATCCTGTATGTTGGCGAAAATTTTTTCGGCTAAATATTTATTGATTTATCAATGCCAAAAGAGCATCAGGTAATGCTGTGATTATCATCTATGTTTAGATTAAAATATGTTTGATTATTAAAATTGTGTCACAAAACTCGCACTTAGGTTCGTTGTCCGCCCGAAGAAGAAATGAACGAGTGATAAATCAATGACCTAAGCGGAGCCGAGCAAGTACAACTTCCTTCTTGCGATTCCTGTGAAAACATGACTGCCATGGTTTGACAATGGGCTTGATCTTGAAAAGCTTGTTATCAACCTGTTCAGATCAAGATTCTCTGCCACTGTGCCCAGAGCTCGATGGAAAAACGTTGCCGAAGTCCAAGTATGGAACTGGCAGTGGAGAGTTGGATAGGGGCGTGGCTGACTTGGCAGCAGCATCTGCCAAGTCATTGCCCCTGATCCCGATGTGACTGGGCACCCAACAGAAGAGAATGGTGGGGGTGGCTGCCAGATGGAGAATATTCTGTGAAAGAACAGAATCTGACACATTTTCCTTTTTTTAAACCTTTAATGACTATATATTATTGAATTAATCTTTATTCATGGAGTATATTCATATAGCACCTTTTTGAATCGTATCAGAATATGATACCAGGTAGACCAATTAAACTAGTATGTAGTTAATTGTCACAGCCATTGGTATGTATTTACAAAGGTAGCTGTACACATAGGGCCAGATTTATGCATAAGCTAACTAAGCTACAGCTTAGGGCCTCACGATATGAGAGGCCAGAAAAAAAATGCACTTCAGATTTTATTATATCACGCAAAAAATTGTTTTAAATTCATATATTATTCAAACACTGCTCATCTTAGCTTTACAGTGATCATCTATACCAATGTTAGTATAATATTTTCGTCAAATTAGTTTCATGCTTATTTTTTATTCCCTTCAATCTAATAAATATATACATTTCGGTTTCCAAATTTTTGGGGCTTCTTATGCATGCCATAGCTTAGAGCCTCAGAAGGTCAAAGTCCAGCCCTGTGTACACACATTGTTAGGGGAATGGGAGGAGGTACCTTTGGTTGTGATGGAAAATTGCATCAAAGTGAGAGATAGTTTCATTAGATGACTGGAGATGAGCATAGAGTTAGCTGTTGAGTGTAGGTGAGGAATCAGTTTGTTGAAGGTGTGGAGGAGAGTTCATTCATTCATTAAACGTTACGATGCAATGGGAGTTCCTTATTCAGACTTTCCCAAGTGGAGGAGAGTTACTTGTAGTCACAGTTTTGTACAAGCATTTATTGGCGAGTCTAGAATTCAATTAACTTCTTTGTTTCATGAAACTGATTTTTACCTTTGAGCAGAGTTTGTTTAAATATTTCATTAAACAAATTTAATTGGACAATCTCTAATATGAAGTTTTATTTTGTCTAATACTTGTTAAATAAAGAATCCTTGTTTAATTTCTTGGCAAGACTAATTGCCTAACACCCAACTTTTCAGATATCTGGCAAAGTAATTATTAACTTATTTTGGAGCATTACAGTATTACTTTTATATTATCTTTCTTCACATTTTGTAGAGTTTTGATTTATTATCTTTGTGTTAGGTCAATTATTTTTGTAATGCTTGATGCTGTGATAGAATTTAAATCTTAATTTATCTTTGTGTAGATTGGGCATAAGATTTAGTATTTGCTCTTAATTCCATTAGGATTTTGTGCAGGGTATGAAAATTTTGGTCCTTGTTGTAATAGCTTTTCCTGCTGTGGCATAAGTTGCTGGGACAAGAGGTTTAAGAATGAAACAGGTCTAGGTGTTGGGTTGTTTACTTGATATCTGTTATGTGTTATGGACCTTAGGTCTTTTTTTATTATTCTGTGCATGTTGGAGTTGATCTGTGAGATACCCGAGTCATGGATCAAATATATCTTAGTTATTTGTCAAAATTAAGTTACACAAAGCTTGCAACCCTTTAGCCCACAAGATGCCAAATGAAATTCTCTTACATAAACATATAACTTAGAGAAGTGGACCTAATTAATATACTAAAAACAATAACTTTACCCCCTCTTCACTCATTCGATGTTGTGGCACATTACCCCAACACACCTGTGCTTGATGCATGTGATTTAAAGCTAAATGGCTTGAAGTGGCCAAACCATAGCACAGGGTATTTTAGTACACTGAAGGCCCTCAGCTTCACCACTAAGAGCAACTCATTTCAAGCTGATGGCAGGAACTTTGTAAAAAACCAAGATGTCCCAATGGGCTCCCCCCTCTGGACTGATGATGGCATAAGTTGCTCTGTCATGTTAAATATACAGTTCTCCATGAGCATCCCATCCAACAACTGTTTTATGCACACTATATCAACACATATTAATTATCTGGCAACACTCTAAAGAAGAATTATGCAAATTACTATCCAAATTTTACAGTGCTCCCCATTATCAAAACTGCACAATGAAGAACAAAATAGACACCTACCATTTTTAGATATTAACTTGAACTGTACCTAAACTAAACTGCATACACTTACCATTTTTACTAGCTTAAAAACATTCCCAACAAAATATCTAGCATCTCTGGCCATCTAAACAACTACAAATTACCTTCTATCCACACTATATCAGAACTTATAAATACTGCAATACCAAATAAGCACTAAACAATGAAATAAAACGTATTTTTGAACTTTCTGAACAAGCCTGATACACATTACATGCCATCAACAAAGTTCATAAATGAATCACATGTAAATAGTCCTATAACCCCCCAGTACCAATAGATAAAGAAACAGAAAAATTCAAAACAGCCCTACCATACATCAAAAACAATTTCACATACTTTATTAAAAATATCCTGAAACCTTTTCATTTTAAAGCTCATTATATAAATCATCATATAAATTTTCATTTTGTAGCTGCAATGGCAGTGGGCAACATCTCCTACAGGTAAGTAAACTCAATGGTTTCAAAATAACTAACACTAATTACAAACTCCACAACATACATAGTACACATGACTTTCACCTGATGGACTGCATAAGAATATGATTGATTATATATTAATTAACAGCAAATGGGTTGGGTTGTTTTACCTCTGAGCAGCACTTTTTTGCACACCGTAGGCTAAATGGCCAGATCACATGGATCCCAAAGGGTCAGAGAAGGTTGGGGGAGAGGACCCAATGGAACAGCTGTTGGGAAACAGAAGGTAGCCTCCTGTCAAAGCCATCCAGTGTGTTCTTTAAGGTGCACAAGGTATGGCTCTCCCACACACGGGACCACGGCTTAATGTCCCATCCAACGGATTGCGGCCTTTCCAAGCCCATCGCTGTCCCCTACTAACCATGGGCAGGGCGGGGAATTTTGCAGAGATAAATCTCAACACTGACCCAGCTGGGACTCAAACCTGGGAACTGCAGATTAAGAGCCTGGCACGCTACCGACTGAGCCACCCCCATCCCTAACAGCAAATGGGTGTGATATCAGGGCATATATGAGAGCTGAAATTGGATCTGATCATTACCTTGTTAAAAGTGTCTTGCACTTAAACTTAAAAAGTGTTGTGCTAAGGTTAAAAAGTTTACCTTTAATACTGAAGCTCTGAAAGACTCAATTATAGATAGTTTATCATGATAAGTTATAGTCATTATGACAGTTATGGTTTACTTAATACTGAAGTTGAGGAAGAATGGGGCCATTTTAAACAGGCTTTTTTGGAAAACAGTACTCTTTTAGGAAAAAAGGAGCAGAGGAGGCAGAATTATTTGAGTGATAAGGCACTTGAGCTTATTTCAGAAAGAAAGAACTGCAGGAATGTCCTTAATCAATACCCTACTAGTCCTAATAGAAAGCATTACAGAGAGCTTAATAGTGTAAAGGATCAGTTAGCTGCTGTTAAGAATCTTTGGCTTGGATGCCAAAGCCGAGGAAGCAGTTAGTACAAGAGTAGAGAACTGTTCCAGATAGTTACTGTTTTGTGTGGTAGAAAACGGACAGGTATAGAGGGATTGAAGGATAAACAAGATAAGGTTACAATAGAAGGTGAGGATTCTGTCATGGCTAGATGGACTGAGCATTTCAGTGATGTTCTAAACAATGTGGTTAGTTCTACTCCCATTGTTTGCAATGATGATAGATGCGTTGGTGGCATTAATGTTGGCCCTATAACACAATTTGAAGTTAGTTTCACTATTTCTAAACTTAAACTTCATAAATTCCCAGGGGTAGATGAAATTACTACGGAAATGCTTAGAGCTGGGAATGTTTCGGTTACCACTTGGATAATTAAAATTTTGAATATCTTTTATGATAACGGCATGGTTCCTAAGAATTTTACAAAAGCTATTATTATCCCTATTTTGAAAAAAGGTAATCGCAGTTCTTGTGATAACTATAGGGGTATCAACCTACTAAGTTCCAGGGAAAGTTCTTTCTATGATTGTGCTTAATAGAATTAAGAATCTGGTTGACAGGCAATTGCATGATGAGCAATGTGGATTCAGAAGTGGTAGGGGATGTGTAGATCAGATATTTTCACTTAGGCAGATTCTTGAGAAATGCTTAGAGTTTCAGAGACCTTTGGTTGCTAGCTTTCGACTTTGTTGATCGTCATAATTTGTGGTTGATTGTGAGATCATATGGTATACCAGACAAGTTAGTTAACATAATGAAAGCTCTCTATAATAACACTGAGTTGTGTGTGAGAGTTGGTAAGGTTTGTAGCAATTGGTTTAGCATTACTTCTGGTGTGCGACAAGGGTGCATTTTGTCTCCTTTTCTCTTTAGCTTGGTTATTGATTATGTTATGCGAAATTCACTTCGAGGGAAAGATTTTGGCCTTAAATGGACTGGAGATACAAAAATTTCTGATTTAGATTATGCTGATGATTTAAGCCCATTTGGCAAATGATGTTGATGAGATGAACTCTCATTCGAGCTGTTGATGAGACTGGTAGTAGAGTAGGTTTGGTTATAAACAGAGAGAAAACTAAAGTGATGAAAATTGGTCAGGCAGGTTGCGTTCTGAGAATACAACTTGAGTAGGGTTTTCCCAATACTAAATGCACAGAGGCCTGTAAATGGTAGCTAGGCGTAAATTGGAAGGAGAGCTGTGTACCAATCCCTAGTGATGATGCACAGAACCGGCCATGTCTAGCACCTAATGTCCGACCCCACCTTCTCGTGGTGCAGGCCGTTAGTACTTTTCGAAAGAGATATTCTATTTTGGAAGGGAACTGAAAGTGAGGGCTACCAGTTCAGTATGGCCTACTGATCTGGTCATCTATGGCCACTTCTTTTTTTTCAAACCTGCTGAAGAGTGGTCAACTTCACAGGGTCCTGGTGCTGACCATTTATACCTACTAGACTGGACTTGTTTATGAATTTGAGCTTGATTATGGATCCTGGACTTGCTGCACTGGTGGGCCTCTGTTGAGGGAGAATCTGTTGCTGTGTTTTCTGTTTGCTTCTGGGTTCCAGCCCTAAGTGAACAGAGGCATGGGAAACCTTATATCAGCTTGTGGATAATCCTAATTAGAGGCCATTGCAGGTACCTGAACCATACTTAGCTAGTTGGGCATCGTCAAGCCTAAACTGGAGTAATGTGTCTCAGGCAGGCCAGGTGGCTCTTGAAAAAGTCCACTTGAAAAGGTGGTGCCTGAAGTTCCTATCAGCATTGGTGGCTTCCACCTTTAGCGGAGGAGGAACAGGTCTTTGCCCCATGCCTGCGATCAGGGGGCTGTTTGATATTGTTGGCCCTACCTATCTCAATAAACCTAATTTCTTTAAAAATCCTACTAATCATTTTCTCTCTGCAGGAACGTGGAACGTGAGGACATTACTTAGAGATTATTCTCTTGATGTTCTCACGCAGGAATTCCAATTTAGATATTCTAGGCTTGCAAGAGATCAGATGGACAGAAAAAGGTGAGATACTTAAAAATAACTTCAAATTTCTCTTTACAGGGAGGGAGGATGGAAAGCATCATCAAGGTGTCGGTCTGCTTCTCAGCAGACATGCTAGTGATGTTCTTCTAGGATATGAGTGCATTAATGAAAGGTTTCTTACAGCAAAATTTCAGACAAGCATTAAAGATTTGAATGTTATCTGCTGTTATGCCCCCACTGAGGATGCTGATGATGATGAGAAGGATAGGTTTTACAGACAACTTAAGGATATTTTGAATTCTGTCAAGAAAGGAGATATTACCCTTGTTCTAGGTGACTTCAATGCAAAGTTGGTACTGACTCTGATCTTTGGGGAGGGGTGATAGGCCCTTTTGGTATTGGTAGCTGCAATGGCAATGAGCAATGTCTCCTACAGGTAAGTAAACTCAATGGTTTCAGAATAACTAACACTTATTACAAACACCGCGACATACATAAATACACATGGGTTTCACCTGATGGGCTGCATAAGAATATGATTGATTATAAATTAATTAACAGCAAATGGGCTAGTTCTATTAGGAATACCAGGGCATATAGGGGAGCTGAAATTGGATCTGACCATTACCTTGTTAAAAGTGTTTTGCAACTTATACTTAAAACGTGTTGTACTAAGGTTAAAAAATTTACTTTTAATATTGAAGCTCTGAAAGACCAAGTTATAGCCAAAGCTTACCATGATAGGTTACTTAGTCATTATGACAGTCATGGTTTGCTTACCACTGAAGTTGAGTTGAGGATGAATGGGGACATTTTAAACAGTACCCTTTTAGGAAAAAAGGAGTAGAAGAGGCAAAATTATTTGAGTGATAAGGCACTTGAGCTTATTTCTGAAAGAAAGAACTGTAGGAATGTCCTTAATACCCTACTAGTCCTAATAGAAAGCATTACAGAGAGCTTAATAAACGTGTAAAGGATCAGTTAGCTGCTGATAAGAATCTTTGGCTTGATGGCTTGCCTGACAAAGCTGAGGAAGCAGTTAGACAGCAGAGAGCTGTACCAGATAGTTAATGTTTTGTGTGGTAGAAAATGGACAGGTATACAGGGAGTGAAGGATAAACAAGGTAAGGTTATAGAAGGTGAGGATTCTGTCATGGCTAGGTGGGCTGAACATTTCAGTGATGTTCTAAACAATGTGGTTAGTTCTACTCCCATTGTTTGCAATGATGATAGATGCATTGGTGGTTTTAATGTTGGCCCTATAACACAATCTGAAGTTATTTTGGCTATTTCTAAACTTAAACTTCATAAATCCCCAGGGGTAGATGAAATTACTACATAAATGCTTAGAGCTGGTAATGTTTTGGTCACCACTTGGATGACTGAAATTTGGAATATGTTTTATGATATAGGCATGTTTTTTAAGGATTTTACCAGAGCTATTATTATTCCTATTTTCAAAAAAGGTGATCACAGTTCTTGTGATAACTATAGGGGTATCAGCCTACTCTCTGTTCCAGGTAAAGTTCTTTCCATGATTGTGCTTAATAGAATTAAGAATCTGGTTGACAGTCTGTTGCGTGATGAGCAATGTGGATTCAGAAGTAGTAGGGGATGTGTGGATCAGATATTTTCACTTAGGCAGATTTTTGAGAGATGTTAGAGTTGCAGAAACCATTGGTTGCTAGCTTGGTTGATTTTGACAAGGGTGCATTTTGTCTCCCTTTCTCTTTAGTTCGGTTATTATGTTATGCGAAATTCATTGCAAGGGAAAGATTTTGGCCTTAAATGGTCGAGATAAGAAATTTTCTGATTTAGATTATGCTGATGATTTAGCCCTTTTGGCAAATGACATTGATGAGACTGGTAGTAGAGTAGGTTTGGTTATAAACATGCAGAAAATTAAAGTGATGAAAATTGGTCAGTCAAGCTGTGATTCAGTTAATCTGAATGGCTGCACTCTTGAGCAGGTGTCACAGTTTAATTATCTTGGGAGCCATATAATGGATACTGGTGATGTGCAGCATGAGATTAACAGATGAATAGGGATTGCTGCCAGGACATTTAAGATTCAATGGAGAGTGTGGAGAAATAGGTGTATACACCTAAAGGCTAATTAGACTATATAATAGTTTGGTTCTTTCTAGGGTTAGTTATGGCAGTGAAACTTGGACGCTGTGTAAACATGATAACAGGAAAATAGATGCTTTTGATTCTAGATGCTTATGCAGTATCTTGGGCATTAGGTGGTTCAACTTTGTAAATAATGATGAGGTTAGGCAAAGGAGTCTGCAACCTCCTTTAAGCAGCATATTGTGCAGAGAGAGTTTCCGTTGGTTTGGCCATGTTGCCCGTATGGATAATCATAGATTGGCGAATAGGGTTATGAACAGTGTACCTAACGGCCTGAGAAAGAGTGGGAGACTTAGGGTGCAGTGGGCAGACAATGTCAAACAGGACTTTGTTATAATTTGTATGCAGTGGCCAGATGCAGAAGATGTAGCTCAGGACAGATATGCTTGGAGAACTAAATTGCATGATCTGGTTGGACCTCTGCAGCCCATGGCTGCTTGAGGATGATGATGATATTTACTGTAAATGATTGTGGCTTTAATAATGAATATTTGAAAGTGAATATAATAGCATTTTGTTCTAATTGTGCTAATATAATGTTGGGAAGGATGTCTGGAGTAACTACTAAGTCGTTTGAAAATTTTTTCTAAAATCATCATTTGGTACAATCATCGATTGCAATTATCACTCAAGAATGTAATATCTGAAATAAAACAAGTTAATCATTTTAAAATATTTTTATATAAAATGTATTATATTATCATCAATCTAATAAAAATCAAACCAAGCTAGAAACTGTAGCAAAGAACTTGAAAATATTAAAATTGGGTGAGTATTGGGGCTGCGATGGGTGACATGTAGTTTACGAGTTGCTACTGCTGTATGGTACACATATGCTGCATTATATATGCATTTTTAAAGCTCTCCTTTTTATTCTAGTTTGGGAAAAAGATTAGCTAACATTAATTTTTTGCAAAACCTTGCTTTAATGACAGACATTCTTTAAGAATTTTCATCACTTTCAACTGCACTTCAGTCAAGATCAATAACATTCAGAAAGAGCAAAAAATTAATTACACTTACAATAAAAGCTTAAGGTTGGTCCCGGAAAACATGAATCTTAAACTGAATATTTGATTAAATCATATAAGTTTAAAAATATTCCAGTTAGTAAAAGTAATAAATTCAATGCTCTTCCTAGGAATATGTTAAATGAAAATAAAATTCAACACGACTTTATGTCTTTTATCAGACAGAAATGATGAACACATTTTGTACCATTTAAGTCAGATTTTAAAAATATGAAATTTATTTGAATGATTTTTTGGGATTCTGTATATTATAATGTAGGATCAAAAAATGTTTCAATCCATTCAAGTATTCAAAAAGCTAAAAAGATAGCATTATTGCAATCAGTAGGGCTGAAGCTGCAAGAGATTTCAGTTTAATGAACAAAATTTGTATGAGGTGAGCAATAGCTTAACAATAAATCACATATCGGATTTAATGAAGAAAAATTTATTGGGAAAAGCGTTAGCAGATTGGGATGCAACTCCATTTGTTAAATTATGGTTGAATCAAAACCATAGATTGACTACCAATACAAGAGCTCAGCAAAAGTCAATGAAACATTTTGTGAGAATCAATTGATTATATGGAAATTACAATAAAAAAATTAATATTTTATTATTGCTTGAAATTTTTGTATTCCAAATTGCTGAAAATCAGTAAAACTTACAATAAATATACACACATATTATTGATCTTGTTTTTTTTAGCAAGCCGGTTGTTAAACATTTACCAGCACACCACTGCCTATACGGCAATGCCTGGTCACCGACATCTCGTATTGGCAACCAGCTCAGCACACTAATGTGAGCGCAAAGTTCAGAATGACACCTAGTGACTCATACTACAGAGGCAGCCAAGTGCAACACTAAAGCACATAAGAACTCTATCACCAAGTGAGAGGCAACTATACCGGACCTATGAAAATGTTAGCTACCGAGAACAGCACACAACCTGGAATTGTCCTCCTTGAACTGACGAAGCTACCTCTAGAAGAATGAAAAAAATGCAGGTATGACTATTTAACCTAAACTTCACGCACCAATCTATGACCATCAATTACCCCATTAAGTCAATGAGCCAATTGTCGCGATAACACATGACTAGTTCAGCAACTACAGTGTTTATAGAATTAACTTCATGTACATTTATTATAAATCCCATGCAACTGAAAACAAATAATATATTAAATCAGCCACACAATTATTATAAACCCAATGCAATAGACAATATCTGAAATATTAACTTATTGATAAAATGGTGCTTTTGCCAAAATTCTAAACTCTCAGAGTTACAGGAACTTTATGCTTTCTTATTAATCTCCTTCACATGTAGATCACCTTACAGACCCCAACATGCATATCAACCACTATGAACCTCAGAACTGAGTCAATGACATTGCAATTTATTGCACCCCTCCCTCATATTCAACAAACTACTGCTCCCAGCACAATGCTTATGACATTGCCTACAGTCAGGGCGTGAAACACGAGCTGTAGATTTGTAACATTTTTAAGCACTCTGTGAGTACTCCCCACTTTATGTTTGGTATGAACCATTCCAATGCAAACCTCATGAACTGTTCCAATGAAATGTTCTTTGTCATGCCAATAACTTTGATGGACTTAACGCAGATGCAGTTTTATACAACAAACATAACTTTATTACTAATGAATATGTTACAACACTAAATATTCATATATATACACAATTCCACTCAATGCAAGAGGCAAATGCTTAACAGGAAGTCACAGAGCACAAACTAAGTGCTCACATTGCTAATTACTGAATAATGCTGCTGAATTCAGCATGTATCCTTATAACACTTTGTGTGTAGAGTGGTGCCATCTACAGGGAAAGCACCATTATAACTCTCTTACCACATATCTGTCTTGGGCTACAGTAGGTTCTTAATCTGTTCAAGTGTGCATTCAAGGCTTCTGGATTACAAGTATTTTGCAACATTTGTCTGCTACAGCCATGGACCCAATGCTGTTGTAATCTGTGTGATCCTGATGCACTCTATACTACCATAAGTATCACCAGTCATCACTGACCCTTCTCCAGTCATGAAATATTGACAGCAGCAGAAGAAAAATTCACTTTATGCAAAAAGCTCCAAATATGTATCTCTCACCTTTGAATATGTTCTATCTAATTACTTGCCATCAAGGACTTTATAATATGAACTTATCACTCAGTATCAACTGTCATCTTGAGATTTTCCACTTGTCATGTCAAAGGCATACAAAATCTGTCATTCATTACTTTTTGATACTAGTAGCATAGATATTTTATGAGAGTGCTTTAAAGTATTTAACAGTGTCATAGAGAATTAAAGATATTAAGTTAATAGACATACATACATAATCCTTATACAGCCATGAGCTATGGAGGTCCAACCACACAGTTCTAAAAAGATCTTATCCACCCACAGTATTCTAGGTTTATCAATTTTTCTCAGGCTTTTCAACACATTTCATTACTCTATTCACCAATATATGATTCTGCATACAATCAACATAGTCTTTCCCTATATAAGATGCTGCTTAAAAGTAGTTGATATGTCCTTTAAATAACATCATAACTTCCTACATAGCCAAATCATCTAATAACCAAAATATTACATAAAAGAATCATAAGCAATGAATTTCTTGTTATCTTGCTTACAAAGGGTCCAACTACCATAACAAACTTAGAAAAACTTAAACCAGGCCTGGGCAAACTACAGCCTCTGAACTACTGATGATAATTAAATCTGTAAAAGAGAAAAAGAATGTACAGAGGGCAAGAAGCTAACACCTGTGAAGTGAATTTTCATTAAAATAAAGTTTTAATAAATTACATTGCTTATGATTCACTTTAATTTTTTTTGATACATAAGCAATTGATAATATAAATGTTTGGTGGCCCAACATTCCATTTGTTTTCTGTGGCCCTTCAGCTAAAAAATTTGCCCAGGTCAGGACTAAACTATTATACGGCTGAATTTTAGTTTACACATATACAACAGCTATTTTTCCAGTCTATAGTTTTTACAAGTCCCAGCAGCAATGCCTATTCTGTTTATTTCATGTCACATATTACTAGTATATGACATGCAACTCCTTATATAATTGAACTGAGGCATTTGCTCATGAGTTCAATGATTGATAATGACTGACCAAACCTGCATATGAATTTTCATCACTTAGTTTTCTCTCTGTTTATCTCTAAATTCTATAATTACCAACACATAAATTGGCTTAACAATTCCAAAATTTTTTACTTTAACACATAAATGTTACAAGGTCTTCTAGCTGATTCAGTCAAAAAATATTGGGAGCAGAAACAAAAGCCTCTACATCTTTTACCTTTCTTCCACAGAAAATTTGTGATTGTCACTCTAATTCTCCTGAATATAATTGTTTGGATGATAAAATTCAATACACTGACAATGATTTAACAATGTAAAAATATCTTAGCTGCTGAATGTAAAACCAGTTTTTCAGAATGGCCTGAAAAACTGGTTTACATCCAGCAACCAAGCTATTTTTTCACTATACTCAGACAAAAAATAACTTTAGAACTTTTTTTGCCTAATAACTAATGAAATGAATTATGGCATACTACCAGATCTCCACGGCAAGCAGCTGCTTGAGGAGGGTATTAATTTATATGCCAAAATAATCAGCATTGAATTCTTTTCGCTATTTTTTTCTCGGTACTATACTTTGAGAAAAGTCAAGGTTTTTTGCCAACCATGCTGAGTCAAATAAACCAGTCAACTTTACGATTCTTTTTAAACAAATAACCAATCAACAGAAATAAGCCAAATTAAACAGATTTTAATTCCAAATTTTATGAAAATAAAAAATTTAAACATATTCAGAAAGATATTAATTTTAATAAGCTTTTTGACAGTGATATAGTAAAAAAACAGATCTGACTATACAATTCAGGCTAAAATTTTCTAATCAATAAATTCTTCCTCAAAAATATAATTATTTACATGAAACAGGGCTTATTCTTTTTTTATAATTCTTTTCAGTATGGCATATTTTAAAACAAGGCTCAGGGTTATACAAGAAGAATTCGACTGCTCACATTCATGGAGTTTTCTGTCCTGTTTATGAAATAGAAGAACTATTTCATGGCTTTATTTTTATCAAACATTATATCTATTTTTTTCTTTTGGTATTGCATTTTTAGGATCTTGGCAAAAGAACTGAACTCTGAAAGATTGATAATGACCTATAAATATATGGGATTAAAACAAATAAATTGATGGAAGTAAACTTTCTTGAGAAACTGCCTGAATATTTGGTGCACCAAAGAAAAAAAAGAGTCAATATCCTCAGAGTGACACAGCCAAGATTTTGAGGTGGAGGGGTAAACTATTTTAAAACTATTCAATAGGAAGTCAAAAACTAATATTTGTTTAAAAATTTTCCAGTGGAGGAGGTAAAACCCTATTAGCATAGATGTGGAGAATGGAATGGGGTTGAGTTATAACACTCTTGACAAAATTGCCCTTCCAATTGTAGGACAGATTTCTATGACAAGGTTTTTTGCTTCTATATTCAATACCTCATTTATTTTCAAGAAACCATAAAAGGTCACTTTTTTGGTTGGAAAATAAAGAATTAATAAAAAGATAAAAAAACATGTATCCTAATTCGATGTTCAAAAATTATCCACAGCAAAAAATTGTAAGCCTGTCATCATCATAATCAATGATGTATCATAACTTTGATTGATAATGACATATACACAGGAATAAAGTAAATCGATAGAATTAAATCAACCAAGTTGTAAGCCAGCCATTGTCACAACCAATGATATATCAGAACTCTGAAAGATTGATAATGACCTATAAATATATGGGATTAAAACAAATAAATTGATGGAAGTAAAAATGAAACAAGTTGTAAGCCGCCATCATTATAACTAGTGATGTAACATAACTCTGAAAGATTGAAACATGTAAATCTAAGAAAATAAAATCATATATATCATTAAAAATAAAAACGTAGGTTTAATTATAAAAGTACAAATAATATACTAACTGAAAAGTTATCCAATACTGATGACACTATACACAGACCATGCAAATGTAACAACACTTACTACTAATTACTGCCATCTGCATCTTGCTGGGCAGTGACCTAGTTTACCAGCAGTTTTGCACAAACAAGTTTAGTTAAGGCTTTAGTTTCAGTAGCAAGAGATCACTGTTGAATGCTGATTACAAAATCCTCCAATTTTAAAATAGCAGTTTTTGATTAATTTCTGGGAGAATTGCCAAAACTAAGAATAAATGAGTTTGCAATGATTCAGATCAACTTGTGGGCTTTTAGGAGGTTACTTCAATGTAGGAAAATGGACACAAGCAAACTGGCTTTCCCATATATCATAATCTAAAAAATGGGAATATGTCTTCTTAAAAAATGGTGATCAGATGGCTTTAACAACTTATTTATATTACAGCTTAATAAAATATATGTAAGAAAATATTCAAACGGCAATTTCTATTCTTTAAGTCGAAGTTTCATGCATTGTACTAAAAATGGATATAGTTGTCTTCAGCCTCACATTTCAGATTCTGTCACTGTCCATAAATGACATGGACCCTGGAAGGGTTAGCTACTGCATGGGGGGAAAAAGGCATAAGAAATGGACATTTTTCACTTGTGATTGAGCAGAATGCAAAAAAATAATTTTAATAGGCGAATGTTTGCAAATTGCAGTAAAATTAATGCAGGTATAAAATGAATTAAATTCCATTTAAATTTTTGCCACTTCATCTGCCAAGAGCCTTTTACAGATTTTTATTGAATGCTTTCACATGTAAATTCTAACCCATTTTTAATATCACCATATTTCCATATATTTAATATTTCTTACCTATCAATTCTCCTAAGAGTAATTTAATGGAGAACTAAATTTCACAGTTGGATTGGATTTTTGTAGCCTGTGGCTGCTTGAGGATTATGTATGGTTGTATAATTATTGCAATAAGTTTACAGAATCTTACTTGATCATTTGTTTGTTTAGATAATAGCAATAAAAGCCAAATGTTGTTGATGCAACCCATAAGGAAAACAGCTTAAAACCTGTAAACAGATATTGAGGGTCAGTAACAAAATTTGCAATATAAATATATATATATATTTCTTAGTAAAAATTGTACTTTTTACTTAGTAAAAGAAAAATAAATTCTTGTCATGAGCAAAATCACTAAGGTTTAGAGCAAAAGGTGACCAAAAGGGGGGAGGGAGCATTAATGGCCCATTAAACATATATATGTGGTCTTGAACTTAAAAGGCAATATTAATGTATACAGAGTAGGAGGAAAAACATTTATAAAAACATAACTTTTTAGAATATTCAAATTTTTATATTAGCTTTTAAAGCATTTTGAAATTATTGGTGGTTTTTTTTGCTTTTATGTTTTTTTAGAATAAGTAGATAAAAATTCATAAATTTTAAAATTGATTGGTCACTTTAGCCTTTAAAATAGATTGCCTTGTTAGTCATGTTACCAAGTTTTCAATTACATAAGGGCTATATAATTCCAAACTAATCTAAATGCCCATCACAGCGGAATAAAATTTTAACATATTGGAAGTTAAACTATAAAAAAAAGAGGCAGTTTTGAAAATCACAGTGGAAAGTGAAGCAAAATTATTCAACTGACCCTTAGATGGATAGTGGGGTGGGGGGGGGGGGAGGGTTGCCTGATGTCCGATTTTCTCCAGACATCCTATTTAAAGGGTGTCCAAGCAAGATTTGATTACCAAATTTCTTACAAAAATATAAATTTATCAAAATATTTCAGAAAACTATCATGATACTGTGGATGTTTTATTACGTTATTATGGTAAACTTAATTATAAAGTAAAATAATTGCAATAAAGCTTAATTATTTTTACAAAATCCTGTTTTTTAAATAATTAACTTTTACTGCTTTGCATTTTAAACTTAGAAGTTTCCTTTAACCTGATTAACTGGACGGCAAGCAATCACTACTTACAAAAAATGGAATGGTATTTCTAATTGTTTAAATGATCACAGATTTAATTTTAATGCTCATTTCATGTAAATAATTCTTGCTCATTTTGAAGTAATTATAGTTGAAAGTATTTATTCTTTTATCAAATGTTTTAAGTATTGGGTTGATTCAAAACTTTGTCCCATTTTCCACTTGTCAGCATCATGTGACAAAATTGACCTGTTACTAACTTCAAACATACGATATTTATACGCCACTTAAAAGGCGACATTTCACAGAGCACTAAAACAAAAACTTGTAGTGATTAGTTGTATGTTGTGCCTTTTATGAAGTTATGAAGATGGCAGAAAATAAGGAGCATTTTCGACATATCATGCTACAGGTAGGTAAACTTAATAATTTGTGAATAACTAACATACTACAAACACCAGGACATTTATAAATATACATGGATTTCACAGGAATATGATAGATTATATTTTAACTAACAGCAAATGGGCTAGTTAGGAATACCAGATCATACAGGGGAGCTGAAATTGGGTTTGACCATTACTGGTCAAAAGTGTCTTGCAGCTGAAACTTAAGAAATGTTCTGCTAAGGGTAAGAAAATTAGCTTTAACACTGAATGTCTGAAAGATCTAGATATAGCCAAAGCATACCATGATAGGTTATTTAGTCATTTTGACAATTGTGTTGAAGTTAAGAAAGAATGGGATCAGCTTAAACAGACTTTTCTAGAAAACCAATAGTACTCTTCTGGATAAAAGGGAACAGAGGAAACAAAATTATTTGAATGATAAGGCTATGGAACGTATTTCTGAAAGAAGGATGTGCAGGATTAATATGAATCAACACCCTACTAGTCCTAACAGAAGGTATTACAATGAGCTTAATATATGTGTAAAGGATCAGTTAACAGCTGATAAGAACCTTTGGCTTGATAGCTTGGCTGACAAAGAAGAGGAAGCAGTTAGACAGTTGTTAATATTTTATGTGGGAAGAAACAGGTACACAGGGATTGAGGGATAAACATGGCTAGGTGGTTGAAGATGAGGATTCTATGATAGCTAGATGGGCTGAGCATTTCAGAGATGTTCTAAATAATGTGATTATTTCTACTCCCATTGTTTGTATTTGTAATGAGGATAGATTCATTACTGGCTTAACCTATAGCTGGTAACCCTATAGCACATTCCAAAGTTGCTTTGCCTATCTCTAAATTAAAATTGCATAAATACCTAGGGGTGGATGAAATCACCCCTGGGTATTTATGCAATTTTTAAAAAAGGTGATCGCAGTTATTGTGATAATTATAGGGGAATTAGTTTACTTTCTACAAATAATTATTATTAAACTTAACTCATTCATCATCATCATCCTCAAGCAGCCATGGGCTACGGAGGTCCAACCAGACTGCGCAGTTTAATTCTCCAAGCATATCTGTCCTGAGCTACATCTGCTGCATCAGGCCACTGCACACCAATTCTAACAAGGTCCTGTTTGACATTGTCTGCCCACCGCATCCTAGGTCTCCCCCTCCTTCTGAGGCCTCTAGGCACACTGTTCATAACCCTATTCGCCAATCTATAATTATCCATACGGGCAACATGGCCAAACCAGCGGAGTCTCTCTCTGCACAATATGCTGCTTAAAGGAGGTTGCAAACTCCTTTGCCTAATCTCATCATTAGTTACAAAGTTAAACCACCTAATACCCAAGATACTGCGTAAGCATCTAGAATCAAAAGCATCTAGTTTCCTGTTATCTTGTTTACACAGTGTCCAAGTTTCACTACCATAACTAACCCTAGAAAGAACCAAACTATTATACAGTCTAATTTTAGTCTTTAGGTGTATACGCCTATTTCTCCACAATCTCCATAGATTCTTAAAAGTCCCGGCAGCAATCCCTATCCGTCTGTTAATCTCATGCCGCACATCACCAGCATCTGTTACATAGCTCCCAAGATAATGAAACTGTGACAACCTGCTCAAGACTGCAAACATTCAGATTAACTGAATCACAATCTGCCTGACCAATTTTCATCACTTTAGTTTTCTCTCTGTTTATAACCAAACCTACTCTACTACCAGTCTCATCAACAGCTCGAATGAAAGAGTTCATCTCATCAACATCATTTGCCAAAAGGGCTAAATCATCAGCATAATCTAAATCAGAAATTTTCGTATCTCCAGCCCATTTAAGGCCAAAATCTTTCCCTAGAAGTGAATTTCGCATAACATAATCAACAACCAAACTAAAGAGAAAAGGAGACAAAATGCACCCTTGTCGAACACCAGACGTAATGCTAAACCAATTGCTACAAGACTTACAAACTCTCACACATGACTCAGTGTTATTATAGAGAGCTTTCATTATGTTAACTAACTTGTCTGGTATACCATATGATCTCACAATCAACCACAAATTATGACGATCAACAGAGTCGAAAGCCTTTTTGAAATCAACAAAGCTAGCAACCAAAGGTTTCTGAAACTCTAAACATTTCTCAAGAATCTGCCTAAGTGAAAATATCTGATCAACACACATTCACTTCTGAATCCACATTGCTCATCACACAATTGCCTGTCAACCAGATTCTTAATTCTATTAAGCACAATCATGGAAAGAACTTTACCTGGAACAGAGAGTAGGCTGATACCCCTATAGTTATCACAAGAACTGCGATCACCTTTTTTGAAAATAGGGATAATAATAGCTCTGGTAAAATCTTTAGGAACCATGCCTTTATCATAAAAGTTATTCAAAATTTCAGTCATCCAAGTGGTAACCAAAACATTCCCAGCTCTGAGCATTTCTGTAGTAATTTCATCTACCCCTGGGGATTTATGAAGTTTAAGTTTAGAGATAGCCAAACTAACTTCAGATTGTGTTATAGGGCCAACATTAAAGCTGCCAATGCATCTATCATCATTACAAACAATGGGAGTAGAACTAACTACATTGTTTAGAACATCACTGAAATGCTCAGCCCACCTAGCCATGACAGAATCCTCACCTTCTATAACCTTACCTTGTTTATCCTTCAATCCCTGTATGCCTGTCCGTTTTCTACCACATAAAACATTAACTATCTGGTACAGCTCTCTGCTGTTGTGCTGCCAAACTGCTTCCTCAGCTTTGTCAGCCAAGCTATCAAGCCAAAGATTTTTATCAGTAGCTAACTGATCCTTTACACGTTTATTAAGCTCTCTGTAATCTTTTCTATTAGGACTAGTAGGGTACTGATTAAGGACATTCCTGCAGTTCCTTCTTTCAGAAATAAGCTCAATTGCCTTATCACTTAAATAATTCTGCCTCCTCTGCTCCTTTTTTCCTAAAAGAGTACTGTTAGTTTCCAAAAAAGCCTGTTTAAAATGGCCCCATTCTTCCTCAACTTCAGTATTAAGCAAACCATGACTGTCATAATGACTAAGTAACCTATCATGGTAAGCTTTAGCTATAACTGGGTCATTCAGAGCTTCAGTGTTAAAGGTAAATTTTTTAACCCTAGCACAACACTTTTTAAGTTTAAGTTGCAAGACACTTTTAACAAGGTAATGGTCAGATCCAATTTCAGCTCCCCTGTATGCCCTGGTATTTCTAACAGAACTAGCCCATTTGCTGTTAATTAATATATAATCAATCATATTCCTATGCAGCCCATCAGGTGAAACCCATGTGTATTTATGTATGTCGCGGTGTTTGTAATATGTGTTAGTTATTCTGAAACCATTGAGTTTAGTTACCTGTAGGAGACGTTGCCCATTGCCATTGCAGCTACCAATACCAAAAGGGCCTATTACTCCTGTCCAAAGGTCAGAGTCAGTACCAACTTTGGCATTGAAGTCACCAAGAACAAGGGTAATATCTCCTTTCTTGACAGAATTCTAAATATCCTGAAGTTGTTCATAAAACCTATCCTTCTCATCCTCATAGGCATCCTCAGTGGGGGCATAACAGCAGATAACATTCAGGTCTTTAACGATTGTCTGAAATTTTGCTGTAAGAAACCTTTCATTAATGCACTCATATCCTAGAAGAGCATCACTAGCATGTCTGCTGAGCAGCAGACCCACACCTTGGTGATGCTTTCCATCCTCCCTCCCTGTAAAGAGAAATTTAAAGTTATTTTTAAGTATCTCACCTTTACCTGTCCATCTGGTCTCTTGCAAGCCTAGAATATCTAGGTTATAGCGCTGGAATTCCTGCATAAGGACATCAAGAGAATAATCTCTATGTAATGTCCTCACGTTCCTGCAGAGAGAAAATGATTAGTAGGATTTTTAAAGAAATTAGGTTTATTGAGATTGGTAGGGCCAACAATATCAAACAGCCCCCTGATCGCAGGCATGGGGCAAAGACCCGTTCCTCCTCCGCTAAAGGCTGAAGTCACCGATGCTGGTAGGAACTTCAGGCACCACCTTTTCAAGTGGACTTTTTCAAGAGCCACATGGCCTGCCTGAGACGCATTACTCCAGTTTAGGCTTGATGATGCCCAACTAGCAAAGTAAGGTTCAGGTACCTGCGATGGCCTCTGATTAGGATTATCCAACAGCTGATATAAGGTATCCCATGCCTCTGTTCACTTAGAACTGGCAACCCAGAAGCAAACAGAAAACACAGCAGCAGACTCTCCCTCAACAGAGGCCCACCAGTGCAGGTATCCACTAATAATTTCCACTCTATAAATTGATTCATATATTTAGAGGAAAAATTGTCTTGAGCTGGGTGGGATACGAACCCACGACCTCCTGATAACATGTCAGGTGCTCTGGACCACTGAGCTACCGGCCTAGGATGTGATGGGCAGACAGTGTCAAACAGGGCATTGCTAGAATTGGCCTGTGGCCAAATGCAGCAGGTGTAGCTCAGAACAGACAAGTCTGGAGAGGAAAATTACACAGTCTTATTGGACCTCTGCAGTCCATGGCTGCATGAGGATTTTGTATGTATATATATATGTATTTATTTCCAGAAAGGCAAGAACACATCGCAGACTCAAAGACAGATATGTGCTGTGTATTGATAGGGTGCTGTTGATGATTTCATATGTTTTCGTAAAGAAAATTTTGACCTCGGCGATGTGCAACATTCTGTGTGCCTGACCAAAACTGACAGTGACGAAATCTCGGCTTTGAAAGCAACCAGCACCAAATGACTCAAGAGATCACAGATATACTTGGCATTAATCAATGAACCATTTTGAGGTGATTACAACAGCTTTGGATGGTTAGCAAAGCTGATGTATGGGTGCTGCATAACCTGTCAGAATGAAATTTTGGTAAAAAAAAAAATTGCACAAACTTTTGCATCATCATCATCCTCAAGCAGCCATGGGCTACGGAGGTCCAACCAGACTGTGCAATTAGAGTTCTCCAAGCAAGTCTATCCTGAGCTACATCTACTGCATCTGGCCACTGCACACCAATTCTAACAAGGTCCTGTTTGACATTGTCTGCCCACCGCATCCTAGGTCTCCCCTTCTTTCTGAGGCCTTTAGGCACATTGTTCATAACCCTATTCGCCAATCTATAATTATTCATACGGGCAACATGGCCAAACCAGCGGAGTCTCTCTCTGCACAATATGCTGCTTGAAGGAAGTTGCAAACTCCTTTGCCTAACCTCATCATTATTTACAAAGTTGAACCACCTAATGCACAAGATACTGCGTAAGCATCTGGAATCAAAAGCATCTAGTTTCCTGTTATCTTGTTTACAAAGTGTCCAAGTTTCACTACCATAACTAACCCTAGAAAGAACCAAACTATTATACAGCCTAATTTTAGTCTTTAAGTGTATACGCCTATTTCTCCACGCTCTCCATAGATTCTTAAAAGTCCAGGCAGCAATCCCTATTCGTCTGTTAATCTCATGCCGCACATCACCATTATCTGTTACATAGCTCCCAAGATAATTAAACTGTGACACCTGCTCAAGACTGCAACCATTCAGATTAACTGAATCACAGCCTGCCTGACCAATTTTCATCACTTTAGTTTTCTCTCTGTTTATAACCAAACCTACTCTACTACCAGTCTCATCAACAGCTCGAATGAAAGAGTTCATCTTATCAACATCATTTGCCAAAAGGGCTAAATCATCAGCATAATCTAAATCAGAAATTTTCGTATCTCCAGCCCATTTAAGGCCAAAATCTTTCCCCTGAAGTGAATTTTGCATAACATAATCAATAACCAAACTAAAGAGAAAAGGAGACAAAATGCACCGTTGTCGAACACCAGAAGTAATGCTAAACCAATTGCTACAAAACTTACCAACTCTCACACACGACTCAGTGTTATTATAGAGAGCTTTCATTATGTTAACTAACTTGTCTGGTATACCATATGATTTCACATCACAATCAACCACAAATTATGACGATCAACAGAGTCGAAAGCCTTTTTGAAATCAACAAAAATAGCAACCAAAGGTTTCTGAAACTCTAAACATTTCTCAAGAATCTGTCTAAGTGAAAATATCTGATCCACACATCCCCTACCACTTCTGAATCCACATTGCTTATCATGCAATTGACTGTCAACCAGATTCTTAATTGCGATTCTTAATTGCGATATTAAGCACAATCATGGAAAGAACTTTACCTGGAACAGAGAGTAGGCTGATACCCCTATAGTTATCACAAGAACTGCGATCACCTTTTTTGAAAATAGGGATAACAATAGCTCTGGTAAAATCCTTAGGAACCATGCCTTTATCATAAAAGATATTCAGAATTTCAGTCATCCAAGTGGTAACCGAAACATTTCCAGCTCTAAGCATTTCTGTAGCAATTTCATCTACCCCTGGGGATTTATGAAGTTTAAGTTTAGAAACAGCCAAAATAACTTCAGATTGTGTTATAGGGCCAACCTTAAAGCCACCAATGCATCTATCATCACTGCAAACAATGGGAATAGAACTAACCGCATTGTTTAGAATATCACTGAAATGCTCAGCCCACCTAGCCATGACAGAATCCTCCCCTACTATAACCTTACCTTGTTTATCCTTCAATCCCTGTATACCTGTCCGTTTCCTACCACACAAAACATTAACTATCTGGTACAGCTCTCTGCTGTTGTGCTGTCTAACTGCTTCCTCGGCTTTGTCAGCCAAACCATCAAGCCAAAGATTCTTATCAGCAGCTAACTGATCTTTTACACGTTTATTAAGTTCTCTGTAATGCTTTCTATTAGTACTAGTATGGTATTGATTAAGGATATTCCTGCAGTTCTTTCTTTCCAAAATAAGCTCAAGTGCCTTATCACTCAGATAATTCTGTCTCTTCTGCTCCTTTTTTCCTAAAAGAGTACTGTTAGTGTCCAAAAAAGCCCGTTTAAAATGATCCCATTCTTCCTCAGCTTCAGTAGTAAGCATGCCATGACAGTCATAATGACTAAGTAACCTATCATGGTAAGCTTTGGCTATAACTGTCAGAGCTTCAGAATTAAAAACAAATTTTTTAACCCTAGCACAACACTTTTTAAGTTTAAGTTGCAAGACACTTTTAACAAGATAATGGTCAGATCCAATTTCAGCTCCTCTATATGCCCTGGTATTTCTAACAGAACTAGCCCATTTGCTGTTAATTAATATATAATCAATCATATTCCTATGCAGCCCATCAGGTGAAACCCATGTGTACTTATGTATGTCGCGGTGTTTGTAATATGTGTTAGTTATTCTGAAACCATTGAGTTTACTTACCTGTAGGAGATGTTGCCCATTGCCATTGCAGCTACCAATACCAAAAGGGCCTATCACTCCTCCCCAAAGGTCAGAGTCAGTACCAACTTTGGCACTGAAGTCACCAAGAACAAGGGTAATATCTCCTTTTTTGACAGAATTCAAAATATCCTTAAGTTGTTCATAAAACCTATCCTTCTCATCCTCATCGGCATCCTCAGTGGGGGCTTAACAGCAGATAACATTCAGGTCTTTAACGCTTGTCTGAAATTTTGCTGTAAGAAACCTTTCATTAATGCACTCATATCCTAGAAGAGCATCACTAGCATTTCTGCTGAGAAGCAGACCCACACCTTGGTGATGCTTATTGTCGTCCCTCCCTGAAAAGAGAAATTTAGATTATTTTTAAGAACCTGACCTTTATCTGTCCATCTGGTCTCTTGCAAGCCGAGAATATCTAAATTATAATGGTGGAATTCTTGTGTGAGGACATCAAGAGAAAAAGCTCTGTGCAGAGTCCTCACATTCCAACTACCTATGGAGAGAAAATGATTAGTAGGATGTTTAAAGAAACTATGTTTATTGAGAGAGGGAATGCCCACAATATCAAACAGCCCCCTAATCACAGACATGGGGCAAAGACCCGTTCCCCCACCACTAAAGGCTGAAGCCATCTACACTGGAAGACTTCCTCCAATGTAGAATTTGACGATGCCAATAGAAGCAAAGAGTTCAGGTGCCTGCGATGACCTCTGCTCAGGATTATCCACCAGCTGATAAACATATCCTGCGAATCTATTCACTTGGGGCTGTCAACCCACAAACAAACAGAAAACAGCGGAAGATTTTCCCTCCACAGAAGCCCACCAGTGCAGCAAAATCAGGATCCATAATCAAGCTCAGAGCCATATATCTGTCCAGTCCAGTGGGTTTTTATGGTCAGCACCAGGACCCTGTGTGGTTGACCACTCCTCAGCAGGGTAGAAAAAAAAGAAAAGTAGCCATAGTTGTCCAGATCAGTAGGCCACACTAATCTGGCAGCCCTCCCCTTCCGTTCACTTCCACAAGAGAGTATCTCTTTTGAAAGGTACTAACGGTCTGCACCACGGGAAGGCGGGGTTGGACATTAGGTGCTAGGCCTGGCCGGTTCTATGCATATTCACAGGGGATTGGCGCATAGCTCTCCTTCCAGTGACTACCTAGCTACCATTTACAGACCATTATTACCAATTATTGGTTGACTTTTGCATCAACCAAAAATTTATTGTTGTATTCAATGTTTTGATATTCTATTTTTCATGAACAGTTTATGTAATTACGAAATGTATCCTATATATAGTACAGGAAATAAAAAATGCAACATTTGCAAGAAGTTATGCAAATGTGATGAAATTTAGGGAGGTGGTAGTATATGGAAATGCATGCAAATGACTAAGTTTGCAGGACGATCGAAATGATTGGACAGACACAAGCTGACATCACAGATGCGAACGGATGACAAAATGTTGTGGAAATTGTTCTAAACCGCTACAGATGCCCTTACACAGATGTCTACAGCTGTTCCAACAGTTAACAGACTTTGAGCATGGAAGAATCATCAGCCTTAGAGAAGCTGGTTTGTCGTACAGAGATGTGGCCAACCTTGTTGGCTGAAATCCCAGCACCATCACACACATATGACACCAGTGGGTTCAAGTAGGATCCAGCACATGCCATCCTGATTGACCACAGAGTGACAGGCCTGCCATTTGCAAGAATGCATTACATGACAGATTCACAACTACAACGCAACTGCAAAGGGACTGGCAACTGGTAACACATCGAATACCTAACAGGCAGACGGTAAACAACAGGCTTTTACAATTTTCACTGTAAGCCTATTGTCTGGCACTATGTTTGATCCTCATATCTGCTTACATGCAAGCACATCTTCAGTGGTGTTGCCTCAGACAGAACAGGAATGAACAAGAGGAGTACCATGGTGTTTAGAGATGAATCTCATTTTTGTCTTGGTCAGCATAATGGTAGACATGTGTATCATCATCAGGGGAAAGGAATGCCACCCAGTCCATGCAGCATCATCACACAGCTCCAGCACCTGGTGTGGTTGCCATTAATCGGACATCCCAGTCAGAACTGGTCATCATAAGGGGATTTGTTCAGTAACATGGAACCTTTTACCAGCAAGACAACGCCCATCCCCACACAGCCTGAATTAGTCTGCAGTATCCACATGAGCAAAACGATAATAGATAATAAAAATATCTTATCACTACAATTGGTTCTAGATTTATGTCAGGGTTGCATTCTTTAACCATTACCCACCAGGCTTTTTTCAAATGTTCAGTAAAAAAAAAGCCAACTTTAGAACTTTTCTACCTAATAACTACCGAAAGGAATTACAGTATGTTGTATGCCAAATTAATCAGCATTTATTTCTGGATTTCTTTTTAATATTTAACAAAAAAGATTATTAGTTTCATTTTAATAGAGCTTTTATAGAGGCATGTAGTAAAAAAAACAACAGACAAAAATAATAATACATATCAATAGAAAGGATATTTGTTTATGACTAAGAGGAAAATAAATTTTTTTTCTTAAATGACGATAATTACTCTCTTTTTTGAATTTCTTTTCACACTACTATACTTTGAGAAAAGTCTAGCTTTTTATCAGCTGTGACCAGTCAAACAAAAAAGTCAACTTAACAAAAAAACCCTCAAGCAGCTGCTTGACATATATATATGTCTGACAGGAGCCTGTCAGTTTAATATGACAGAGCAGGACTGTGAGGATGGTAGAACCTCAGCAGAAAGACAACCAAACATCCATGCCTTACCTTGGGCTCAAACCCAGACCTCTTTGATCAGCTGCCATGTGTACTAACCACTTAGTCACGAAGGCACTCTGACAGAAATTGTGTTTTGGTCTGTAAATGGAAGCTAGGTAGTCACTAGAAGGATAGCTATGCACCAATCCCCTGTGATGATGTATAGAACTGGCCAGACCTAGCACCTAATGTCCGACTCCGCCTTCTCGCGGTGCAGGCCGTTAATACCTTTCGAAAGAGATACTCTTGTGGAAGGAACGGAAGGGGAGGGCTGCCAGATTAGTGTGGCCTACTGATCTGGACAACTATGGCTACTTTTTATTTTCTTACCCTGCTGAGGAGTGGTCAACCACACAGGGTCCTGGTGTTGACCATATACATTTGCCTGAATGGAATTATGGCTCTGAACGTGATTATGGATCCTGATTTTGCTGTACTGGTGGGCTCTGTGGAGTGAAAATCTTCAGCTGTGTTTTCTGTTTGTTTGTGGGTTGACAGCCCCAAGTGAATAGATTCACAGGATATGTTTATCAGCTGGTGGATAATCCTGAGCAGAGGTCACTCCAGGCACCTGAACTCTTGCTTCTACAGGCATCATCAAATTCTACATTGGAGGAAGTCTTCCAGTGTAGATGGCTTCAGCCTTTAGTGGTGGGGGAACAGGTCTTTGCCCCATGTCTGCAATTAGGGGGTTGTTTGATATTGTCAGCATTCCCTCTCTCAATAAACATAGTTTCTTTAAACATCCCACTAACCATTTTCTCTTCGTAAGTAGTTGGAATGTGAGGACTCTGCACAGAGCTTTTTCTCTTGATGTCCTCGCACAAGAATTCCATCATTATAATTTAGATATTCTCGGTTTGCAAGAGACCAGATGGAAAGATAACGGTCAGTTTCTTAAAAATAATCTTAAATTACTCTTTTAAGGGAGGGACGATAATAGGCATCACCAAGGCGTTGGTCTGCTTCTCAGCAGACACACTAGTGATGCTTTCCTAGGATGTGAGTGCATTAATGAAAGGTTTCTTACAGCAAAATTTCAGACAAGCGTTGAAGACTTGAATGTTATCTGCTATTATGCCCCCATTGAGGATGAGGATGAGAAGGATAGGTTTTATGGACAACTTCAGGATATTTTGAATTGTGTCAAGAAAGGAGATATTACCCTTGTTCTAGATAACTTCAATGCCAAAGTTGGTACTGACTCTGACCTTCGGGGAGGGCTGATATGCCCTTTTGGTATTGGTAGTTGCAATAGCAATGGGAGTCTCCTACAGGTAAGTAAACCCAATGGTTTCAGAATAACTAACACATATTCCAAAACCGCGACATACATAAATACACATGGGTTTCACCTGATTGGCTGCATAGGAATATGATTGATTATATATTAATTAACAGCAAATGGGCTAGTTCTGTTAGGAATATCAGGTCATATAGGGGAGCTGAAATTGGATCTGACCATTATCTTGTTAAAAGTGTCTTGCAACTTAAACTTAAAAAGTGTTGTGCTAAAGTTAAAAAATTTACTTTTAATACTGAAGCTCTGAAAGACCCAGTTATAGCCAAAGCTTACCATGATAGGTTACTTAGTCATTATGACAGTCATGGTTTGCTTACTACTGAAGTTGAGGAAGAAGGGGACCATTTTAAAGGCTTTTTTGGAAACTAACAGTACTCTTTTAGGGAAAAAGGAGCAGAGGAGGCAGAATTATTTAAGTGATAAGGCACTTGAGCTTATTTCAGAAAGAAGGAACTGCAGGAATGTCCTTAATCAATACCCTACTAGTACTAATAGAAAGCATTACAGAGAACTTAATAAACGTGTAAAAGATCAGTTAGCTGCTGATAAGAATCTTTGGCTTGATGGTTTGGCTGACAAAGCCGAGGAAGCAGTTAGACAGCACAACAGCAGAGAGCTGTACCAGATAGTTAATGTTTTGTGTGGTAGAAAACGGACAGGTATACAGGGATTGAAGTATAAACAAGGTAATGTTATAATAGAAGGTGAGGATTCTGTCATGGCTAGGTGGGCTGAGCATTTCAGTGATATTCTAAACAATGCAGTTAGTTCTATTCCCATTGTTTGCAGTGATGATAGATGCATTGGTGGCTTTAAGGTTGGCCCTATAACACAATCTGAAGTTATTTTGGCTGTTTCTAAACTTAAACTTCATAAATCCCCAGGGGTAGATGAAATTACTACAGAAATGCTTAGAGCTGGGAATGTTTCAGTTACCACTTGGATGATTGAAATTTTGAATATCTATTATGATAAAGGCATTGTTCCTAAAAATTTTACCAGAGCTATTATTATTCCTATTTTCAAAAAAGGTGATCGTAGTTCTTGTGATAACTATAGGGGTATCAGCCTACTCTCTGTTCCAGGTAAAGTTCTTTCTATGATTGTGCTTAATAGAATTAAGAATCTGATGAACAGTCAATTGCGTGATGAGCAATGTGAATTCAGAAGTGGTAGGGGATGTGTGGATCAGATATATTCACTTAGGCAGATTCTTGAGAAATGTTTAGTGTTTCAGAAACCTTTGATTGCTAGCTTTGTTGATTTCAAAAAGGCTTTCGACTCTGTTGATCGTCATAATTTGTGGTTGATTGTGAAATCATATGGTATACCAGACAAGTTAGTTAACATAATGAAAGCTCTCTATAATAGCATTGAGTCGTGTGTGAGAGTTGGTAAGGCTTGTAGCAATATGTTTAGCATTACTTCTGGTGTTCGACAAGGGTGCATTTTGTCTCCTTTTCTCTTTAGTTTGGTTATTGATTATGTTATGCGAAATTCACTTCAAGGGAAAGATTTTGGCCTTAAATGGGCTGCAGATATTAAAATTTCTGATTTAGATCATGCTGATGATTTAGCCCTTTTGGGCAAATGATGTTGATGAGTGAACTCTTTCATTCGAGCTGTTGATGAGACTGGTAGTAGAGTAGGTTTGGTTATAAACAGAGAGAAAACTAAAGTGATGAAAATTGGTCAGGCAGGCTGTGATTCAGTTAATCTGAATGGTTGCAGTCTTGAGCAGGTGTCACAGTTTAATTATCTTGGGAGCTATGTAACAGATAATGGTGATGTGCGGCATGAGATTAACAGACGAATAGGGATTGCTGCCTGGACTTTTAAGAATCTATGGAGAGTGTGGAGAAATAGGCGTATACACTTAAAGACTAAAATTAGGCTGTATAATAGTTTGGTTCTTTCTAGGGTTAGTTATGGTAGTGAAACTTGGACACTTTGTAAACAAGATAACAGGAAACTAGATGCTTTTGATTCCAGATGCTTACGCAGTATCTTGTGCATTAGGTGGTTCAACTTTGTAAATAATGATGAGGTTAGGCAAAGGAGTTTGCAACTTCCTTCAAGCAGCATATTGTGCAGAGAGAGACTCCGCTGGTTTGGCCATGTTGCCCGTATGAATAATTATAGATTGGCGAATAGGGTTATGAACAATGTGCCTAAAGGCCTCAGAAAGAAGGGGAGACCTAGGATGCGGTGGGCAGACAATGTCAAACAGGACCTTGTTAGAATTGGTGTGCAGTGGCCAGATGCAGTAGATGTAGCTCAGGATAGACTTGCTTGGAGAACTGCTAAATTGCACTGTGTGGTTGGACCTCTGTAGCCCGTGACTGCTTGAGGATGATGATGAGATACCCAAAAAAAATTTTGGAATTAAGCATTTTTAAAGAAAATTGCAAGGTTTTACTGTTTAAAATAATTTAAAAATTCTCTGTCATTGAGCAATAAAATTTCAGAGTTTATCCTTCAAACTATTTGGATGTTGAAAGTTCTTAGGAGAAAACTCTCAGAAGCTTTTCGGAGCAAAGACAGCGCTCCGTCTTCAGTGAAGTGATGTTACGTACTGACGCTGGGTCCGTTTAGACAAAGAGCTTCTTTCCACATGTCGTGTAGGGTGATTCCAGTGTCTCGGTTGCAGGTGGGGACGGACGAGGTCATTATTTCAATAGCCTCGCGGACTATGGTTCCGTAGAAAGTGGATGCGCACGCAAGAAGTGTGGCGTGCTCCCAGTCTATTGTTGCCGTGTGTTGCACTGCTAGCTCAGAGGCGGCCGTCGTTAGCTTCTTTTGGCTGACATCAGCTTTGTGCTCCGCGAACCTTTCTTGCAAAGAGCGAATGGTTTTGCCGATGTAGTACACAACGGAATTATCCGTCAACTGTAGAGGAAATCGGTATACGCCCGATTTTTGAAGAAGGCTATATTTGTCCCTGTCCCTTTTGACTAATTTCTTCAAATTTGGAGCGGGGCTGAAAACAATTTTTATATTATGGGCTCTGAGTAATTTGTGGACCGATTCACATAGGACAGGGACGTAAGAAATGGGTCCGGCAAAAATAGTACGCTCGGGGTCGGTGATTGGTCTCGGAGCCGAATCTCTTCTGCTTTCGTTTCTATATTTGCTGATAATTTTGTCTATTGCTGTTGGGTTGTAGCCATGGGAAGCAGCGATGGAATGGATGTTTAAGATTTCTTTTTCAAGCAGTTGCTCATTTGAAGACACGGTGAATGCCCTATGTGTGAGGATGAGGAAAATAGAAATGCCGTCCCCTATTTAGATGTTTTCATCCAAAAAGATGACACAGGAGCCTTGACGACGTCGGTATACCGGAAGCCTACCTACGTCCCTTCTGTCATACGTGCAGACTCATGTGCCCCGTGGGCGTACAAAATTGCAGCCTTCCGTTCCCTCACACATAGGGCATTCACCGTGTCTTCAAATGAGCAACTGCTTGAAAAAGAAATCTTAAACATCCATTCCATCGCTGCTTCCCATGGCTACAACCCAACAGCAATAGACAAAATTATCAGCAAATATAGAAACGAAAGCAGAAGAGATTCGGCTCTCATCCCAATCACCGACCCCGAGCGTACTATTTTTGCCGGACCCATTTCTTACGTCCCTGTCCTATGTGAATCGGTCCACAAATTACTCAGAGCCCATAATATAAAAATTGTTTTCAGCCCCGCTCCAAATTTGAAGAAATTAGTCAAAAGGGACAGGGACAAATATAGCCTTCTTCAAAAATCGGGCGTATACCGATTTCCTCTACAGTTGACGGATAATTCCGTTGTGTACTACATCGGCAAAACCATTCGCTCTTTGCAAGAAAGGTTCGCGGAGCACAAAGCTGATGTCAGCCAAAAGAAGCTAACGACGGCCGCCTCTGAGCTAGCAGTGCAACACACGGCAACAATAGACTGGGAGCACGCCACACTTCTTGCGCGCGCATCCACTTTCTACGGAACCATAGTCCGCGAGGCTATTGAAATAATGACCTCGTCCGTCCCCACCTGCAACCGAGACACTGGAATCACCCTACACGACATGTGGAAAGAAGCTCTTTGTCTAAACGGACCCAGCGTCAGTACGTAACATCACTTCACTGAAGACGGAGCGCTGTCTTTGCTCCGAAAAGCTTCTGAGAGTTTTCTCCTAAGAACTTTCAACATCCAAATAGTTTGAAGGATAAACTCTGAAATTTTATTGCTCAATGACAGAGAATTTTTAAATTATTTTAAATTAATTTTTGAGCAAGAAGGTCTTTTAATTGTATAGGTTTTACTGCATTTTTTGCATTTAAAATTAAGTAATATTAAAAAAAAATAATATTTGCTAATGTTCTTAAGTATTTCATTAATATATATGATTCATAATATTTCTATTGTTACTTAAATCTTTCATTTATTTAACATTTTCAAAATCATTTGGTTATTAATGTAAACAACATATAATGGTGGTTTATTTTTTTTCAAATGGCACACTCTAAGGCTAAAATTGCAGTGTTACAAAAAATTTATTTTGCTTCAAAACAAGATAGTTTAAATAAAACAAAATATATATATATAATTAAAACTGGATAAAGTGCTGTGAAGAAATTTAAAATATTTCGAAGCACATAATTTATTTTAAACACCGAAATTGATATCGAATCTTCTAGATCAATTTGCATTACATATTGACTGCTACAAAAAAGTTGAAATTTACAACAGAAAAATCTTGACTTAAACATTACAATTTCTTAAGCTACTTAGTAAATTACTTCAATTTAGCTAAAAATATTATTAAGTCCTATCATTTAAAAATTAAATTTTTCATTTTCAGCATTATTAGAGAAGAAATATAAATAATTCTAATAGTAGGAAAATCAATCTGAATCACTCTCAGAGTAAATGAAACATTGTAGTTTAGAAAACCTCACAATATTCCGGTTCAACTTGATAATATTCATTATGATTTATATCCATATTTGAGAAAGTATTTGGCCATCACTTATTGTATACACTGTATGATCATTGTTGGAAGTTTTTGTTACATTGCATTTGTTTAAAACAAAAATTAAATATTTTCGTGGAAAAAATTTTCTAGACATACAAGACTCGAACCGGCTTCTCTCCAGAAACATGCCAGGTATTTTACCGTTGAACTAATGCCAGCTTTATCTTTTTTCCACTAAGACTTTAAACTCTCCCTAAATTTCGGCAACAACTGCAGACACCAAATCTCAGGAGAGTTTAGTCTTAAAATAGTGGAAAAAAGACAGAGCTGGCATTAGTTCAATGGTAGAATACTCTGGCATTTTCTGGAGATATGCGGATTTGAGTCCTGTATCTAGGCAAAATTTTCTCCACTAAAATATTTATCAATTTATAGATGCTGGAAAGGCAACAGGAACACTGATTGTCATTTATGCAGAAATTATTACTGTGGTAATGTTACGTTGCATTTGATGTAAACCTGAGTTTACATTACCATGGTAATGAAAAACAATCTTTTTTTTCTAGAAACTGCAGTTTGGGTTAGGGTCTGGGGGTTGTGGAAATCATTAAAAACGCCTGTTTTGTTGCATTGTGTTAAAAAACTGATGTCCAAGGGCTGCAAAGCACATTGCTGCCAAATGTTAGAAGCATTTGGTATACCACCTGATAAAATCAAGAAAGCTGAAAATCAATAATCATTAAAATGGAAAAAAAAAAACACTTCTGATAAAATTTATTTCTTGTGTGATGTATTTAGTTATAATGATGTGGCTCTCATAAATCCACGTCAGGAATTTTTATGGACATAAGTGTAAAAATGACACGCCAATCATGACAACATGAGTGCAAAAATACTTATGTCAACCATGGGATCAAAAACCATAGCCAAGAATAAAATCATCTTAAAAACACTAGTTTCTTGTTATTAGAAGTGCATAGATGAGACAAGATGAAAACAATTAAGCAAAGTTCGGTTTAATGAAGCAGTAGCTACACTTACAGTTCCAAATAGATGGAAATAGTGGCTTCTTTGATGAATGAACTTGGTGGTATTACTTCAGGAACATTGTATAATCACTCCATGGTAAAATCGTACACAATATTAACAAGAAATTGTTGAAGCACATTGTATAATGTAGTAAAAACTTTTTCATGGTAAAGGTCAGGCTCTAGATTTCGATACATACATTTTTCATCAGCAAAATGGTGGTAGCTTGTGTTAAATTACGTTGTGAGAAGTATATTTGAAAAAACATTGATGTAGTCATATTAATGAGATGCAAAATATCTCTTACATCGTTTTTCCTGATAGTAATAATATAGTGAACTTACATTTCTTTCTTTCATCTCTATTGGTATTACCACATTAAAATGTAGAGGAATAAGAACATTTACACAAACCTTGTGAAAAGTACATACATTGTTAACTGCATTACTGTGATTTTCTGTTATGATTTGAGGCTATAACAAATGTAATACTTTTCACTTGAAGAGTATTGCAGTTCTCAACATTAATGTTGCCTTTAGACAGTGGAAGAAACAACCTGATTTTGCTCAATAAATGCTTTGCTTAAATTAATAATAGTAAACGTATATGCATTATAAAATTTGAAGAATTTTCTGAAAAAAAAAAATAGTTTTGGCCAAGAGCAGTGATTGAATCTATGATTTGTACACACCTGATATGTACTCAACAGGTCATGAATTTGATTCCTACTCATGGCTCAAACTCAATTTTTCTTTAGCCAACTCTCCGATTGATTCTTAAATTATTATTACTGAAATGAAGCGACTTGTTATATACTTCTATTTTTTTCTGATATGCACAGCTTTAACTATGTTATCAATTAGGGGGATAGAAGGCAAAACGTTTGCATTATGTAAAATTCTTTTAATAAACCTTAGTTTTAGCAGTCAGCTTCCTGTTTATTTGATAAGGATTTTATTCGTGCAAAGTAATTAATTAGGTATAATTTCATTCTTTATATCAAATATTCTTCATAGCACATTTATCTAAATATCTTATTCATTCCTTAAAAAGTTAATTTTTTTGGAGATATTTTTTAAACCCTTGACGACTTCTGACCGGTAAAAGCATAAACATCACACTAACTGAAAAAATGATTTCATATTGACATGTACGAAAACATACCACTAAATGGTTTTTTCAGAGGAATTCGCTCATACGTAATTGGACCATATCCACCTGCTGGTGGCATATCCTGACGAAAGCCCGCATTAGTCATTGCTGAATCCGACTCAACCGAAGTCGTGAACTAAGCCAAATTAACGAAATCGATCCTTGACCGAACTACTCCATTAATATCACACTTATAGGAAGTTGTTGGCTTCCTTAAGTTCAGATGGGTTTTAAATTTAATATCTTTTAAACTTTCTCGTTAGTGTCTAATAAAGTTTTATTTTTCTTAAGTCTTCATCACAGAAAACAAAAAATGAAATTTTCTTAAACTCAAGCGCAGAAACCAATTTTTTAGCCATCACCAATTTGACATGTTTTCCAGTGCTATTGTTTTCGCCGAACGGAAACCATTTAGCCCATTGAGTGCAAAAAAAATACGTTAAGGGCGTGCAAAGAGGTAAAACAACCCAAACGGAAAATACTGGGTCTACGCTGTCGTCAAAACTTAAGAAAGGATCATTATAATGCGCATATCTCGAAATATACGTATATGGAAAAATTTAATCAAATTTGGCAGGAAGATATAAAGATATGTTGCAATAAATTAAAAAGGTTGACTTAAAATGATTTAGGTTTATCTTAAAAAAGTGTATAAAGATAAATATGTCGAAATGGAGGCTGTTTTTCAAAAAAAAGTGGTGTCATTAGGCAGTGGTCGATAGGAAATAAAAAAGAGATCAAGAAACATATTAGAAACTGATCCACAGGATAAGGCTGATTCTAGACACCAACCGTAGAAATATCATTGGGCACGCACAAGGAGTATAGAAGAACTGGAGGCGCCCTTTGAAAGATTTCGTGAAGCATTTGCACATGGTCGCCAGCCATTTGTTTGTGCCCGTCACCAGAACAATGGATATAGGATGGAGAACTTAATGGCGTACTAACAAGCAAAAACCCGATGGGGTATGAAGAAAGAAAAAGAAATAGGTTTCTTGTAAATATCAGCTAGTTTTAAATTAACTATCAAATTTAAATTCGCTTATATAAAAGGCTAAACAAAAAAGTGGAAAAAGAATACAGCCATTATTTATTCTACACAAAGAATTTTTCATGTGATTTAATGTCGATACGAAAAAAAAGCGAAATAAAATTGCAAAAACGAGATACAAGGTTCTGTGCGAACGAATCGAGTGGCGTTTGCAGCTACCGGACTGAGTTGATCACGTGACGGTTGAGGATCGCCTCAGTGTCATGGCCTGTCTTTCTCGTGGGCCTCCGCAAAAACCGTGCCAACGAACGCAGTCAGTTGTTGCCACGACAGGTATAACCATTGGCTTCTGCCGTAGTGAAACACGTTATAGAGACCTATTTTGCAGCCTCACCAATTATTTATTTCGTTCTCTGCAAACTTATTTTTTGTTTGAAACGATAACTGTTGATAACTGAAATGAACAAAGTAATATTTACATTTTGTGCTTTTTGTAACTTTCATCATCATCATCATCATCCTCAAGCAGCCATGGGCTACGGAGGTCCAACCAGACCGTGCAATTTAGTTCTCCAAGCAAGTCTATCCTGAGCTACATCTACTGCATCTGGCCACTGCACACCAATTTTAACAAGGTCCTGTTTGATATTGTCTGCCCACCGCATCCTAGGTCTCCCCTTCCTTCTGAGGCCTCTAGGCATACTGTTCATAACTCTACTCGCCAATTTATAATTATCCATACGGGCAACATGGCCACACCAACGGAGTCTCTCTCTGCACAATATGCTACTTAAAGGAGGTTGCAAACTCCTTTGCGTAACCTCATCATTAGTTACAAAGTTGAACCACCTAATGCCCAAGAGACCTGTAAATGTAGCTAGGCGTAAATTAGAAGGAGAGCTGTGTACCAATCCCTAGTGATGATGCACATAACCGGCCAGGTCTAGCACCTAATGTCCGACCCCGCCTTCTCGTGGTGCAAACGTTAGTACCTTTCAAAAGAGATATTCTATTTTGGAAGGGAACGGGAGGGCTGCCAGTTCAGTATGGCCTACTGATCTGGTCATCTATGGCCACTTTTTTCTTTTTTTTTCAACCCTGCTGAGGAGTGGTCAACTTCACAGGGTCCTGGTGCTGACCATTTATACCTACTAGACTGGACTTGTTTATGAATTTGAGCTTGATTATGGATCCTGGACTTGCTGCACTGGTGGGCCTCTGTTGAGGGAGAATCTGTTGCTGTGTTTTCTGTTTGCTTCTGGGTTCCAGCCCTAAGTGAACAGAGGCATGGGATACCTTACATCAGCTGGTGGATAATCGTAATCAGAGGCCGTTGCAGATACCTGAACCTTACTTAGCTAGTTGGGCATCGTCAAGCCTAAACTGGAGTAATGTGTCTCAGGCAGGCCAGGTGGCTCTTGAAAAAGTCCACTTGAAAAGGTGGTGCCTGAAGTTCCTATCAGCATTGGTGGCTTCGGCCTTTAGTGGAGGAGGAACAGGTCTTTGCCCCATGCCTGCGATCAGGGGGCTGTTTGATATTGTTGGCCCTACCTATCTCAATAAACCTAATTTCTTTAAAAATCCTACTAATCATTTTCTCTCTGCAGGAACGTGGAACGTGAGGACATTACTTAGAGATTATTCTCTTGATGTTCTCACGCAGGAATTCCAGCACTATAATTTAGATATTCTAGGCTTGCAAGAGACCAGATGGACTGGAAAAGGTGAGATACTTAAAAATAACTTCAAATTTCTCTTTACAGGGAGGGAGGATGGAAAGCATCACCAAGGCGTGGGTCTGCTGCTCAGCAGACATGCTAGTGATGCTCTTGTAGGATATGAGTGCATTAATGAAAGGTTTCTTACAACAAAATTTCAGACAAGCATTAAAGATTTGAATGTTATCTGCTGTTATGCCCCCACTGAGGATGCTGCTGATGATGAGAAGGATAGACAACTTCAGGATATTTTGAATTCTGTCAAGAAAGGAGATATTACCCTTGTTCTAGGTGACTTCAATGCCAAAGTTGGTACTGGCTCTGATCTTTGAGGAGGAGTGATAGGCCCTTTTGGTATTGGTAGCTGCAATGGCAATGGGCAACGTCTCCTACAGCTAAGTAAACTCAATGGTTTCAGAATAACTAACACTTATTACAAACACCGCGACATACATAAATACACATGGGTTTCACCTGATTGACTGCATAGGAATATGATTGATTATATATTAATTAACAGCAAATGGACTAGTTCTGTTAGAAATACCAGGGCATATACGGGAGCTGAAATTGGATCTGACCATTACCTTGTTAAAAGTGTCTTGCAACTTAAACTTAAAAAGTGTTGTGCTAGGGTTAAAAAATTTACCTTTAATACTGAAGCTCTGAAAGACCCAGTTATAGCTAAAGCTTACCATGATAGGTTACTTAGTCATTATGACAGTCATGGTTTGCTTAATACTGAAGTTGAGGAAGAATGGGGCCATTTTAAAGAGGCTTTTTTGGAAACTAACAGTACTCTTTTAGGAAAAAAGGAGCAGAGGAGACAGAATTATTTCAGTGATAAGGCACTTGAGCTTATTTCAGAAAGAAGGAACTGCAGGAATGTCCTTAATCAGTACCCTACTAGTCCAAATAGAAAGGATTACAGAGAGCTTAATAAACGTGTAAAGGATCAGTTAGCTACTGATAAGAATCTTTGGCTTGATGGTTTGGCTGACAAAGCTGAGGAAGCAGTTAGGCAGCACAACAGCAGAGAGCTGTGTGTAGGATAAACAAGGTAAGGTTATAGAAGGTCAGGATTCTGTCATGGCTAGGTGGGCTGAGCATTTCAGTGATGTTCTAAACAATGTGGTTAGTTCTACTCCCATTGTTTGCAATGATGATAGATGCATTGGTGGCTTTAATGTTAGCCCTATAACACAATCTGAAGTTAACTGTAACTAATCTGTAGAAACTTAAACTTCATAAATATCCAGGGGTAGATGAAATTACTACGAAAATGCTTAGAGATGGGAATGTTTTGGTTACCAGTTGGATGACTGAAATTTTGAATATCTTTTATGATAAAGGCTGGTTCTTAAGGATTTTACCAGAGCTATTATTACTCCTATTTTCAAAAAAGGTGATCGCAGTTCTTGTGATAACTATAGGGGTATCAGCCTACTCTCTGCTCCAGGTAAAGTTCTTTCCATGATTGTGCTTAATAGAATTAACAATCTGGTTGACAGTCAATTGCATGATGAGCAATGTGGATTTAGAAGTGGTAGGGGATGTGTGGATCAGATATTTTCACTTAGGCAGCGAATTCTTGAGAAATGTTTAGTGTTTCAGAACCCTTTGGTTGCTAGCTTTGTTGATTTCAAAAAGGCTTTCGACTCTGTTGATCGTTATAATTTGTGGTTGATTGTGAAATCATATGGTATACCAGATAAGTTAGTTAACATAATGAAAGCTCTCTATAATAACACTGAGTCGTGTGTGAGAGTTGGTAAGGCTTGTAGCAATTGGTTTAGCATTACTTCTGGTGTTCGACAAGGGTGCATTTTGTCTCCTTTTCTCTTTAGCTTTGTTATTGATTATGTTATGCGAAATTCACTCCAAGGGAAAGATTTTGGCCTTAAATGGGCTGGAGATACGAAAATTTCTGATTTAGATTATGCTGATGATTTAGCCCTTTTGGCAAATGATGTTGATGAGATGAACTCTTTCATTCGAGCTGTTGATGAGACTGGTAGTAGAGTAGGTTTGGTTATAAACAGAGAGAAAACTAAAGTGATGAAAATTGGTCAGGCAGGCTGTGATCAGTTACTCTGAATGGTTGCAGTCTTGAGCAGCTGTCACAGTTTAATTATATTGGGAGCTATGTAACAGATAATGGTGATGTGCGGCATGAGATTAACAGACGAATAGGGATTGCTGCCGGGACTTTTAAGAATCTATGGAGAGTGTGGAGAAATAGGCGTATACACCTAAAGACTAAAATTAGACTATAATAGTTTGGTTCTTTCTCGGGTTAATTATGGTAGTGAAACTTGGACACTTTGCAATCAAGATAACAGGAAACTAGATGCTTTTGATTCTCGATGCTACACATTATTTGGGACATTAGAAGGTTCAAATTTGCAAATAACGATGAGGTTAGGCAAAGGAATCTGCAACCTCCTTTAAGCAGCATATTGTGCAGAGAGAGACTCCGCTGGTTTGGCCATGTTGCCCGTATGGATAATTATAGATTGGCGAATAGGGTTATGAACAGTGTGCCTAGAGGCCTCAGAAGGAGGGGGAGACCTAGGTTGCAGTGGGCTGACAAGTCAAACAGGACCTTGTTAGAATTGATGTGCAGTGGCCGGATGCAGCAGACGTAGCTCAGGACAGATATGCTTGGAGAATTAAACTGCGTGGTCTTGTTGGACCTCCGTAGCCCATGGCTGCTTGAGGATGATGATGATGAATGCCCAAGATGCTGCGTAAGCATCTGGAATCAAAAGCATCTAGTTTGCTGTTATCTTGTTTACACAGCGTCCAAGTTTCACTACCATAACTAACCCTAGAAAGAACCAAACTATTATATAGTTTAATTTTAGTCTTTAGGTGTATACGCCCAGTTACGTTTCTGGCTGAAGAGGTACATTTTACAATTTTGTTTTCATTTTACTACATCTGTTGAAACTTTTCCTTTTATTAATAGTGCAAATTTTCAACCAAAATATGGGGGTTTCTGCACTGAATCATTCTGAAAACAAGATATATAATATATAAATATAATAATAATCATATAGCAATGCAGGAATAAGAATGCTAAGTTACACTCTTGGTGCCATCTACTGAGCAGCACATAAAACTTCTATTTGAGTGTTTCAGTTGGAAAAAAAATGGATTCAATCATTCATGTCTAGGAGAAGTAAAAATTAGACAAATACAATTTAGAGACAACAATGTAGAAATAGGATAAACCAAGAATTAGAGATTTACGAAATTATGAGCCTTCATGTATACTGAAAGTTAGTTGCAGATGCTACTGAAAACTGCATTCATAACGTAAATATCTTCAAAAAACTCTAGTTCTACAATTCTGAACTACAGTGTAATATCAAAATGACTCCCATGCAAAAGATAATTGGGTGCATACCCAAAATGAAATCAATAACCTAAGTATTACTCATTTAAATCACTTAGTGTGGGCATTCCATTTTTTTATTTTTTGCTTTAGAAAGAATAGTTGCTGGACATTCTCTTATATCAATGTTCAAGTTTACCACTCAGTTTGCACAAATTAATTTTTTCATATTACCACATGTCATATGCTTAAGTTTTGTTTTAGGTTAACTTATAGTTCCCTAAAACTTACTGATAGTAGTTTTCAGTAAAAGTTTACTCATTAGAATTTTGCATAAAAATATAACTGCAAAACTTTATTACTCAGCTAATGCTAACAAATGGTTGTTTGATGTTGCCATCGTGCAGATTGTGCATGAATGAACCATTTCCATATGTTAATTTGCTATCTCGTTAGGAGAAATGAATATCACAGATTAACCAGAATTGGTGACTTGCATTTTAAATTAGGGTAATTAAAAAAAAACTATTTTTGAGTCTTCTCTAATATGTATGTTAAGTCTAAATAATCACGGAACTCGTGAAGAACAAAACTACCCCTCAAACAGTTATTAACGACAGAGTTCACACAAAAGCATATCAATATAATACAGGAAAGACCATTGAAAAACTCAGCAGAAAGAAACAAAAGATCCTTATAGAAAACTCAAATCCCAAGTTTCTTTACTTCAGAGTCAAGCATGCATACCATTTGACCACTGGGGAAATATTAGTATAATACACAAGAATAAATCTTTATTTAAAAAAAAAGTATATATCCCCTCAAGCAACTGCTTGCCACAGAGATCTGACAGGAGCCCGTCAGTTTATATGCCATAGCAGAAGGTCTGTGAGGATGGCATGATCTCAGCAGAAAAACAACACATATCCATGCCTTACCTAGGGCTCGAACCCAGGTCCCTTAGATCAGTAGCCAAGAGTGCTAACCACTTGGCCATGGGATAATCATATAAATAAAATCTACATATCTCTACCAAATTCTTATGTTATAACAATAGAAAGCAAGGTTAGGAACTCGATATCTTTAATTGTTTTGCTGAAAGAATGGAATAAATTTGACGGTATATTGAGGTGTAAATCAAGACTAAATTTTTAATTTTAGCAGCATTAAGTATTTGAGTTATGAAAACTGGAATATTTTAAAGCATTCATTCCACCACAAAGCATTTTGTGCACATTCAGTACAATTGAATGATAGACTCCCTTAATACAGAAATTATTTAGTAAACAATTTGATAAATCAATTTCATTTGATTAACCTTTGAGTAAATAATTCTAATTAACAAATTTTACTATTAAACTATTTAAATATTGAACAAAATTGCAGAAGTTAAAGAATTCGGTAGCTTTAACACAGATTTTTATTAGCTTTAGTTACTTCCTACAGAAAGTTTATTCTTTGATACTTAATTTCTAATTTTGCTTTTCATTAACATCACATGGAGATCGTCTAATGACTGTGCACTATATATCTCTAAGTACTAAAAATGAAAAGAAAAACTATACAATTTATGAAAGTATCAGATTAACATTATGTAGAATGTACACTATTTGTTATTGCACTCTGTAGGTTCCCACCCTTAAGGCAAAAAAAATTTTGAAGATGTTCATTTTCAAACTAGTCTATGCTAATACATACCGCATTCATGTATGTATAGAGATATACACTTAGAAAGACATCCGTTGAATATGTATAATGCCATAACACCACAGATATAAACATGGATATACTTTGCATAAGACCAGAGAAACATTCTCGTACATACATAATCATTCATAGGTTTATGTAAAATTAAACAGGATTTTTATCCTGCTTGAAAACAGCTATTCAGATTGCGTTTACTCGAATCAGACTTAAAATGAATGCAGTCAACATACTATATTTCCCACTAGATGGCGCTGGTTAAATGCCAAATCGCAGAAAATCGCCTTTTTACCGTTTTTTAACTGTTGCATGTATCATCTTCCTTCGAAATCTTTTAACATTTGTGTTCGAAAGAATAGTATATACAGGGTGATTCAAAACTTATCGTTCAAATTTCGTGGGGAGGTAGGGAATACGTCAGGAAACCGATTTCACATAGGAAAGTATATCCGCAAACGTCATCTACATGAACAAAATGGACAAGTAAAGTGAACACAAGGAAACAGTACAGTTAAGTGGTAACGAATGTGACGTTTATTCAAACAAGGTAAATTACAGGTTCACAGTTGGAGCTCAAAATTGCGACCATTTACACGGACACAGAATTCACAGCGCCGTTGCATTGACCGCCGAACATTTTCAAAAACACCTGGCATATCACGGACAATGCCTGTGGCGGCCACTATTCGTGCAACAAGGTCCATTTCACTGTCGACAGGGGTCTCGTACACATGGTCTTTCCATGGTCCCCCCACAAAAAGAAATCCATGGGCGATAAATCAGGTGACCTGGGTGGCCAAGCGATCGGTCCACCTCTACCGATCCATCGAGCTCCGAATGTTCGGTTCAGGTAATCACGTGCAACAATTGTGCTATGGGCTGGAGTCCTGTCATGTTGATACCACATATCTCGGCGGATATGCGCAGGAACAGCGCCCAGAAAAGTCGGTAACACTGTCTCGAGAAATATTAGGTATTTCCGGCCGTCCAATCGGGGCGGTAGCAAGTAAGGTCCCAACAAACAGTCACCAATGATTCCAGCCCACACATTTACGCCAAAACGATGTTGCGCAGCGTGACTTCTCGTACCATGCAGGTTGTCGTAAGTCCACACATGTGAATTGTGTGTACTGAACACACCTTCACGCAGGGCCGTGCGGTAGATTTTCTCATTATGATGCAAGTCTTCGAAATGCCGCCCCTTAAATGTTTTTTCTTTAAAGTAACCTTCGATTTTGATTTAAAAAAAAAAAACTGCACAAAATGTACGAATACTATTTTTAATTTGAAAATATAAACTACTTTAAAATAATGATATCAACTACAACAATCTACTACAGTTTTACCCTTCTAACTTTAACTTTAGCAAATTCGTTAATTAGGGATGTGTAGTCTAGAGTGGCAGCCAATGTAGATTCCATAGAAATTAATGACGGATTTCTAAGTTTTGTTTGGCTTATTGAACTTCTTAAGTAGTGTTTTATTAATTTTAATTTGGAAAAACTTCTTTCCCCACTAGCTACAGAGACAGGGAGTGTTAATAAAATTCTCAGAGCTACAACAGTATTCGGATACAAAGTAATTAAGTTATTTTGGCACAAATAATTTAAAACATCCAAAGGTTTCATAGAATATGGTAGCATTCGGGATACATCACGTAATTCTTCTTGAAGATCATTTGCATTTATATCTGATTCATTCTCGACAGAAAGTATTGACTGGAGACTGGTACAAAAATTTTCTAGCGTTTTGTCATCTATATCCTTGAGATTTAAAATGTCATATAAAAACTGAAAATTTTTGCTATGGGTTTCCAGAAGCATGAATCGTTCATTCAGAGAATTAAGGTAATGTCCAAAATATAATTGAAAAAGTTTCTTTTAAATTTATTCTCCCCTGTTAAGGGTTGATCGACAGCTTCTTCATAGTCAAATTGACGCTTTTACTTCTGGCTCTAACTTCAGTTTCGGCAGGAAATTCTGCATTGCATTCAAGATTCTCTGCAATCTCATTAGCAGCAATTTTCATCTGATCATGTCCAGATTGTCCCTAACCTTTCACTTTTTGTATGGTTTCTGATAACATCCTTACACAATCTGACAAATTTATAGTTACAGATTGCAATAGCTTCGAGACTGAATTTATTTCAAATAAAATATCATACCAAAGAATTACACCGCATATAAACTTGTAATTTTAATATTTTTTCCTAACCCTCTTGCTTTAACTTTAGTTTCTGCATCTCTGTTGATGTCTTCTATTATTTGGAATAATGCATCATAGATTTCGCAAAGTTGAAATCGTAAAGGTTTTAACGCTACTGTGCTTGACCACCTAGTAGCACTCAATGGTTTTAGAGTTAATTGTGAAACATATTTTTTAGCACTTCCCAACGCTTTGTAGAACCAGAGAAAAAAAGTGTAAAGTTCTTGTACAATAGAAAAAAAAGTTGTTGTTTCTGTAGAAGAAGACGCTGCATCATTCACAACTAGGTTTAAAGAATGACATGCGCAGGGCACATAAAACGCCCTTGGATATTTTTCAAGTATTCTATTTTGTACACCCTTTCTTACTCCTTTCATATTAGCTCCGTTGTCATAGCCTCGTCCTCTAAGCCACTTTAACTCAAAACCTGACTTTTCCAAATGTGTCAGAATAAGTTCTGTCAAATCCTCTCCGGTTGAATCACTAGCTTAAAAAAAACCAATAAAGAATTCTTCAATTTCATATTTATTTTGAATGGAGTTTAAAGCGACAACTCTTATTGTTAATGAGAACTGTTCAATATGACTTACGTCTGGGGTACAATCGGCGATTATCGAAACATATTTAGCGATTTTTGTTATTTCGACAATTTTGCTTAAAATTACATTTCCCATCAAATTTATCAATTCATCTTGTATATTATTGCTTAGATAAGTCACAGACCATTTATCAGACTCGCGTTGAACTCTCCTGATATGTTCTTCCATAACTGGATCAAACTCAGAAAGCAATTCTACCAACTTTAGGAAGTTTCCGTTATTAGGCTGAAACAAATGTTCAGTTGTTCCACGAAAAGCTAAGCATTGTGAGGCCAATAGTCTAATTATTGACATAATTCTTTTTAGAACTCCTCTCCAATGCTGAATTTCCATATCCATAATTCGTTGATATTCAGCGTCAATAGTTTATTTCTGCTTTAATCGAATGTCCAATTCTTTTCATGCTCTAAAAGCATTTCTGTGATTTACAGACTTTTCGTGCATTGTGAGGGCTCTTATAAGATTTTCCCAGTCAGAATAACCTTTTTTGGGCCATTGATTAATAGCAGACGAATTATCAAATAATATACAACAAAAGCAAAAAACGGCGTCATTTGTAACAGAGTAAATCAACCAACTTCTCTCAACGACTTCACAATTATTCAACTCTTTCAAATAATGCGAGGCGAAAATCTACGCCTTCCTTTATTAATAGGAAACTCGAATTCTTAAATTTGATGTGGACCCCTCTCAACCAGTATTTGACGAATTTCAGATGACATGCAGAAAGCATTCCATAATGCAGGATCAAAAGGAATTTCGTTTAATATCTGCTGGCTGCCACTGCTACCCGGCTTTTGATGAACTTCTGATGGTGATATTTTTTGGCTCTCTTAAACAACTTCTTCTGGAAGCGATTGGGGCGGCACTGAGTTTTTATTTGTCAAATCCAAAGCAGTCGCTGTTGATGTGGATGTGGACGGCTCATCTAAACAGGACTTTTGTACTAAGAATTCCTTCATAACATAGCTTAGCTTTCTTCCTTGTTCCGCTTTCTTTAAGCGGAACAAGGAACTTAACCTTACTTCCAGACAATTTTTTCCTTTTCTGTTCCATACTGTAATAAAAATATTAAATAAAAATTCACAGTCCTTCGCAAAGATGCAACCGTGGGGGGAGGGGGGGGGTCATTGAAAATGATTAAATATGATGATGCTTATCATGCTATTAAAATAGGGTAGATAAAATAACGATAGAAATGAGTTGCAAAGCTAGTAAGATTTGTAGGCAACAGAACATAATAAATAGATAACGAATATTTGTCAAATTGACAGCTAGCAGCCGTTTTGACATATGCCTTTCTTTAACTTGTTATTGTATTGTCTCCGCTTCAACGTGTATGAATTTGGTAAAAATAGAGCAATAAATAACGAACGCAAAAGTAGGCAAATGCAAATATTTCCTAAGCAACTCTCTCTCACACACAGAACGCAAAAGTAGCCCAATATTACCTAAATAATTCTCTCTCTATCACACAGAGGCACACGTTCCGCACCTGAGATATACCCAGTCCATGCAAATGCTACTTTTTAATTCGAGTCCCTATTGTCATAACATAATCATTTTCAATGATAATAAGTAACTACAATTGCTGTAAAAAACAATAATTCTCTTGCCTGATCTACTTTTTAAACACAAAAACTGAATTAGTATAAATGCACAAAAATTATACTGATACAGATATACAGATATATTATGTATCTGATTTACTGATTTAAATACAGCACAGCCACTTGCCACTTCTCGTGACAAACTAACATTAAAATCAAATATTGTCAATAATTGTAAGCTCAAAGCAGAACTATCAACACGTAACGCGTGCAATTGTCTTTTGTGATAATTGCCGCCTCAGCTTTTAGGAGCGGCCGCGCGGTATATTACAAACAACAATAATAGCTTCGCGCTGTCAGATCAAAAGTCTTTTGGCGAGCGCTCGCCAACGATGCACCTGCACCAGAAACCGAGATCAAAGGGTACCGAAAGCGCTTAGACAGAGGCGTACGATAAATCATAAATCGTATACATCAATATCGGAATAACATAGACCAATATAGAAAAGCGTTGCCTAAAGATTTTTAATTATTGAATGGTTCAAATTGTATTTTGATTTCGCTGCTTATGCCGCCCCCTTACGGTGCCGCCTGATGCGACCGCCTCTCTGTATCATAGCACGGCACGGCCCTGCCTTCACGAGTGAATGAAGCTTCATCTGTAAAAAGGACAGAAGCTGGAAAACTGGGGTCCACGGCACCTTTCTGCATGAACCATTGTGCAAATTCCACACGCTTCGGATAATCGTCAGGTGCAGTAACTGCATCCTTTGCAGATGGTAAGGATGCACACGTTCCTTGTGCAGTATCCACCACACTGCTGACTGAGAGACCCCAAGCTGCTGAGCAATAGCTCGTGTGCTGGTATTCGGATTATCTTCGATGGACTGTAGGACTTGTTCTGCGATGTTGACAGTCCGCATCAGTCGTCTTCTCCCCGTATCCTGCATGTTGCTGCGCAGTGAACAACGTTCGCGCAGGTTGCGATGCACACGTGCAAACATCTGATGCTGCGGTATTCTTCTGTTGGGGTATCGGTCTTCGTAAACTTGCCTAGCTCGGCGGCCGCTTTCGCCAGCTGCCCCATATGCGAGATGCATATCCGCTAGCTCTTGATGCGTAAAACGATTCATCTTATCACTAGTAAGTCAGCTCGTACACTGATGACAGCGGGAGTGGTCGGGCAAGCTGTACACTGGTTGGGTACACACAGCGCCCTCTACATACGCATGCGTACATTTGCTGACATACTTTCCTATGTGAAATTGGTTTCCTGACGTATTACCTACCTCCTCCACGAAATTTGAACACATAAGTTTTGAATCACCCTGTAGATATTAAGAAGCAGACACGATATATGTTTGAAAGAATACCGGTTTGCCTTCACTTTGTACCAGCTCTTCCAACTCTGGTAGATACTGGTAATTCACCAATAAATAGCATCGTAGACCACTACCGGTCCAACTCTTCTACCTCGGTCTCCTCCCCCCAACCTTCTGATCCGGGCCAACCTTCAGCTATTGATCTCGAACTGGAGGATTTATCACCTATTTCCAACGTGAGGGCCTTGTCCTGTGTGAGTAATCGATTTCACTGTAGCTCACTCCATTGGAGTGATTTCACCCATGTTCAGAAAAGTGAATATTTGATTCACATACAACTGAAAAGTTACATGTAATATTCACATGCTTGCACAAAAAGTGAATGTTGCCGACTTGCATCTTCACTAGAAATGAACGTTGTTGTAAGAAATTAACACCCTAATACTTAAAAATGAATACTTGTGGTTAAACTATTGTTACTTGTATTCTCCTTGCTGGCCCTCTGTTGGGCTGTTTTGTATCTTAGCTGTTTCGAGGCGAACCGATGAATGCTTACGTTACGTTTTTGGTATTTTTTCTTTTAATGTGAGAATGCGGGTAGGGTGCTTTTCTTTCGCTTTCCTATCACTTTTCTTTTTCAATCCTACTTCTGTAATGTGTCGATTGATTCTCTTGATGAGTGTTTGAAGTGTGAAATAACCATTGAAAGACTTGGCTCCTTACGCATTAGGTCTGGAAAACGTTTAAAACGCAAAGTATTGTCTAACAGATCAATTCTGGGAACCCTCAGAATCGAGAAACACTTAGTACATACTAATGGAATTTACTGGAATAATGCTACTTTCTATAGGTAGTGTTATTTCAGATTTCCAAACAAGTGACATTATCAAAACACCTGTCCTTGCCGGAAAAACAACCACTTTCACACTTATAAAACATAGTACCACTTGTTCTGAGAATTCCACACTAGTATAGAAATATATATTCTCATGCAGGAAAAATAACTAATCCGATTCTTAGATATGAAAATGCATGTGTTAGATTTCTGCGTGTAGTGAAAAAACACGTATGTGAATACATATCATTGTCGAAAAAACGTGTGCTTGCAACTAAAAATAACCACCTTCGCCCTTATACACGCAGTTTACTTACGCGCTTATTGAAACGTAGTAGGGAACTGCAGAAATACACACAGAACCCTGAAAAGAGCATGAGAGCAGATCCTAAAATATAGACATCCTTAATGCAAATCTCTGTTGATTGCATATAAGAATCTTAGTGAGTTCGAAATCAGTGTATCTTTAGAAATAAATATGGCTTTATGCAACATTTGTCATAGCGGTTACAGAATCCTTTCATACGACAGAGGTGCTCAGTAGAAAAACAACACTCATGTCTTACCATGGATCTCTAGGTTTCTTAGATCAGAAGCTGAGCGTGCTAACCTACTGTCTATGAGATAAATCTTTTAATATGTTGGTTATCATAACTTATAGCAGTATCGGGGGTAAAGTACTGTCCATTTCAGGCTATTGTGAGATTTTCAACGTAAAGAATTAGCAGATATATGGAAAAAATAATAATCTGACTCAGATGATGCTTGCGATTTACCTACTTTGGTCGTTAAAGTATGGTTTATTAGAAAGTAAATATGCATATGTGGAAAATGAATCAGTGATTGTGTTCTTTCAAGCAAGTTACTTTAATTATCTTGTGAGATGTATGAGAAAATGCAAAGAATAGATATTGAGAGTTTACGATTCTATGGAGAAACATGCATCTGAAGATTAAACTATATAATGAGTTTATCTCTAAGATTGTATGGCGTGAAGTGAAGCAAACCAAAGTTTTCTGAAACACATCGGCTAAGAGGAGCACGTTTGTGTAAAAGTCGTGATATTGGCTTAGGTTTTTTTATGTCGAATGAGTTCCATACTATCATTGCATGGATATAGTCTTTTTCCCCTAGCGCTTCTCCGAGGAGCCGCTCATAATGCGTGTAATCTCAATTTTAAGCTCCCAAATAAGATTCCAGTTATATTTCATAACCTAAGGGACAACCATATTATTATGCAAGGAATCGGCATGATCAAAAATAAGAAGATTAATTGCATTCCCAATAGTAAGTAAAAATACACAGCATTCTCCCTTGGAACTTTGAATTTCATAGATTCTTATCAATTTTTAAGTGCATCTCTTGAGAAGCTAATCTATCGGCAACAGAATTCCTTATTTTGAAATGCTGCATTTCGTCAATTTCACTTTGTCAATTTACTTGAGGAAGATAAAGCACAGAGCGGGCAGTCTGCTCACAAGTAAAAGAATTAGATATGCTTCGGCTTATCTGTTTTCGCGTCCTTAGGTCAGGTCAGCACGTAAATGACACCGTGACCTTTACCAGCGGCTGCCTGTGTGCGCGCATATCATTTCTTCAGATAAGCGACAATAATAGCAGTTGGTACTTGTAATAGAGTCGATGTTAGAAGCAGTAGAGTGTATGGAATTTTCCTATTTTTAAGAAGGGTATTGCAGGGATGTTTCACGCTCTTAGTTTGTAAAGACATTTTTCTGCCACTTAGTATGCTCTACGTGAGAACATCGTTTTTCGTGACCAAAGTGCAGAATTCTTTTATTGATGTCTGATCACAACATATATGTCAGAGCATAGTTAGGCGGTGAGCAATGTGGATTCAGAAGTGGTAGGGGATGTGTGGATCAGATATTTTCACTTAGGCAGATTCTTGAGAAATGTTTAGAGTTTCAGAAACCTTCGGTTGCTAGCTTTGTTGATTTCAAAAAGGCTTTCGACTCTGTTGATCGTCATAATTTGTGGTTGATTGTGAAATTATTAAAACTACCTATTTTACGAAATTAGCAGATGTATATCTGAGAAATTTTATTATTTCAATATCACAGTATTTAATTTAGGCTTCCAGCATTCTGTGATATATACTGTACTTGTGGCTATTCCCTCTATAATTTTAATGTTAATTTATGAGATAAATCGATTAATAATTAATAAATGCTGACTACATGTAGATTATTAGTTATTCATCATTTACGATTAATGTTAATTTTGTTAATATCATAAAATACGCATGCGGCTAACTTCGATCATGACTACCGTAACCTAGCAATTCCCGTGCGGCATACCGAGATCGGCGGCTACCGGTAGTAGCTAAACTCCAATCGTTTGCTGGGGACGGGGAGGCCGGAATCGGATTCGTTTATGTACTTAGTTATACAGTTAAGTACATATCTAAGGGAATGTGACGATGTGAAAATCTTTTATATGAAAGGAAAGCATTTCACAAACAATATATGTGACTCCAGAAATTTAATTTTCTGACTATTAGAGACAACCGTTCACAAATTGAAGGTTTCGGGAGAGACAAAACAAGTTTCCCGTTTTTTTTCCCAAAACATATTCTCTTATAAAGTGTTTATTCCATCCCTTTATTGGCTTAAGGAATGCTGCAGTGAGTAGTTATAACTTATTAGTGATTATGTCAGATCTTGATGATATTTGAAGACACTCCGTGCCTTCAAATAGACCATAACTGCAACGGTCCTTTGCTCCGTTGCAGACCCATAACTGCAACCCATAACTGCAACGGTCCTTTGCTCCGTTGCAGGCACCGTCTGGGCCAACATTGCAAGTTATCTCAGCAAAACTCCCTGCCCTACCCTCTGTCATTAGGGGAACACCGATGGGCTTGCAAGGGTAGCCGTCCGTTGGATGGGAGGGCCATATCCTGTGCACATTAAAGAAGACACTGGATGGCCTTGATGGGAGGCTACCATCTGTCTCCCAACAGCTGTCCAGTGGGTCCCCTCCCCCCAACGCTCTCTGAGCCCTAGGGGTCCTTGTGATCTGGCCATTTAGCCCATTGTATGTAGAAAAGTGTCGCCTCAGAGATAAAACAACGGAACCTAAAGCTCCCTTTCAAGAGCATCCGAAATTTCCATCGCCAGCTCACGATCTGAATTTAAAGGCGCAGTTCTCAGTATGCCCGTAAGTGGAGCGATGAGGGACAGAAATCAATATCGAAGTTTGCCGTATCCGTATTTTACGAAATTAGCAAAAATAAACTTAATCGCAAACGGTAAATGACTAACAACCTACATGTGGCCATCATTCATCGATTACTAATCATTAGAGCACACAACTTAACTGCATAATACAGAGGGAATAGACCCAAGTATAATACAGTAAGTATATCATGGGACAGTTAAGCCTAATGCTCGTTTCCCCGTCAAGGTTTATCTTCTCATTTCGTCCTTAAAATGAAATCATCAAGAAATTTAAACATTCTGCAATTGTTCCTAGAGTGCTTAAGACAATTCACAGCTGAATATTATTCAATAATAATAGTTCTCCATTTAATAATGGTTGAAAAAACTTTGGCACATACGGTTAGTCAAACAATATTAAGTCAGGATAGGTCGATCTAGTATATCGGGATTCTATTGAGGGAGAGTAGAAAAGTGAAGAGACCAATGGATTCAGCGCGATGACTGAGAGAGAATTCTGGGTCTATTCCCAATGGACCCAGCGCGATGACTGAGAGAGAATTCTGGGTCTATTCCCAATGGACCCTTACCCATCTCTTGGAGCAGAACAGAAACACGGTAGTTTTGAACGAATTGAAACGAAACAGTAAAACGAGCAAAATACTTAAAACAACAACAACAAATATTTATGGAAATGATGATTTCCATTATTCATTTTAATTCAGGATTTAAATTAATATTTTAGTGTGTATTAGAGATACGTTGGTGGGACTGTTGCAGCCCATAATGATAGGTTGGGTTGTTTTACCTCTGAGCGGCACTTTTTTGCACACCATGGGCTAAATGGCCAGGTCACATGGACCCCGAAGGCTCAGAGAAGATTGGGGGAGGGGACCTACTGGAACAGCTGTTAGGAGACAGATGGTAGCCTCCCGTCAAGGCCATCCAGCATGTTCTTTAACGTGCACAGGGTATGGTTCTCCCGCACACGGGGCCACGGCTTAACGTCCCATCCAACAGACGGCGGCCTTTCCAAGCCCATCGGTGTCCCCTACTGACCGTGGGCAGGACAGGGAATTTTGCGGAGATAAATCTCAACGCTGACTCAGCTGGGACTCGAACCTGGGAACTACAGATTACGAGCCTGGCGCGCTACCGACTGAGCCCCCCCCCGCCCCCCCATAATGATGAATGAATCATTATGGGCTGCAGCAGTCCCACCAACGCTTAATGAGTGTAAGAGCATTTGCTGAGGAAGTCCGCATTTAAGCAAAGAAGAGAAAACGAGAAAAGTCTCTTCATTCGCAAATCACGAAAGTTTTCATTTCCTACATACATATTGTGCTAAGAAATCTTTTGGTAGAATGAAAAAGGGAACTGATCAGACGAAACCTCAGCGTGACATTTCAGACAACATTGCTTAAAAAAAAAGAACAATACTTACACGAAACGAAATTTTATTCTGCAAATTAAATTTTTTGCTCGCTTTCATCAATTAACCAAAATACCTTTAAAAATGACGCACGTCTGAAGTTTTATGCAAAGGAATGCTAGCAAAGAACACAAAACCGACAGTGAAATTCGTTTTCAGGAAATCGTGCCAAAATAATACAGACGGAAAATTTGCAGCAAGTAATAACCTTCATTTCTTATCCTCAAGCTCAGTTGTTTTTTTTTCATGTAGCGAGGATCTTCATCATGCAAACCATCATCTTGGCTCTTGCTCGTCGATTCACTTTCTATATGAAAACAAAAATGACAGGTAAGGCAGCGAATGATGTATTCGAAGCGCCTTTCATACAAATAAAACTGACACCGAAAGCTAAACATTCTACATTATGTTATGAAAAGCTAAGCATTTTACATTACGTTAGGAAAAGCTAAACATTATACATTATGTTAGGAAAAGCTAAACATTCTACATTATGTTGTGAAAAGCTAAACATTCTACATTACGTTATGAAAAGCTAAACATTCTAGATTATGTTACGAAGAGCTAAACATTCTAAATTATGTCACGAAGAGCTAAACATTCTACATTACGTTATGAAAAGCTAAACATTCTAGATTATGTTACGAAGAGCTAAACATTCTAAATTATGTTACGAAGAGCTAAACATTCTACATTATGTTGAGAAAAGCTAAACATCCTACATTAAGTTATGAAAAGCTAAACATTCTAGATTATGTTACGAAGAGCTAAACATTCTAAATTATGTTACGAAGAGCTAAACATTTTATATTATGTTGTGAAAAGCTAAACATTCTACATTACGTTATGAAAAGCTAAACATTCTAGATTATGTTACGAAGAGCTAAACATTCTAAATTATGTCACGAAGAGCTAAACATTCTACATTATGTTGTGAAAAGTTAAGCATTGTACATTACGTTATGAAAAGCTAAACATTCTAGATTATGTTACGAAGAGCTAAACATTCTAAATTATGTTACGAAGAGCTAAACATTCTACATTATGTTGTGAAAAGCTAAACATTCTACATTACGTTGTGAAAAGCTAAATATTCCAGATTATGTTACGAAGAGCTAAACATTCTAGATTATGTTACGAAGAGCGAAACACTCTACATTATGTTGTGAAAAGCTAAGCATTGTACATTATGTTATGAAAAGCTAAACATTGTAGATTATGTTACGAAGAGCTAAACATTCTAAATTATGTTACGAAGAGCTAAACATTCTACATTACGTTGTGAAAAGCTAAACATTCTACATTACGTTATGAAAAGCTAAACATTCTAGATTATGTTACGAAGAGCTAAACATTCTAAATTATGTTACGAAGAGCTAAACATTCTACATTATGTTGTGAAAAGCTAAGCATTGTACTTTATGTTGTGAAAAGCTAAACATTCTACATTTTGTTATGAAAAGCTAAACGTTCTACATTAAATTATGAAAAGCTAAACATTGTACTTTATGTTGTGAAAAGCTAAATATTCTACATTTTGTTATGAAAAGCTAAATATTGTACATTATGTTATGAAAAGCTAAACATTCTATATTATGTTATGAAAAGCTAAACGTTCTACATTAAGTTACGAAAAGCTAAAAATTCAACGTTGCATTATAAAAAGCTAAACATTCTACATTATGTTACAAAAAGCTAAACATTTTACATTATGTTATGAAAAGCTAAACATTCTACATTATGTTACAAAAAGCTAAACATTCTACATTATGCTACAAAAAGCTAAACATTCTACATTATGTTACAAAAAGCTAAACATTCTACATTATGTTATGAAAAGCTAAACATTCTACATTATGTTATGAAAAGCTAAACGTTCTATATTAAGTTATGAAAAGCTGAACATTCTACATTACGTTATGAAAAGCTAAACGTTCTATGTTATGTTACGAAAAACTAAACATTTTAGATTATGTTATGCAGAGCTAAACATTCTAAATTATGTTACGAAGAGCTAAACATTCCAAATTATGTTACAAAGAGCTAAACATTCTACATTATGTTGTGAAAAGCTAAACATTCTACATTATGTTATGAAAGGCTAAACATTTTAGATTATGTTACGAAGAGCTAAACATTCTAAATTAGGTTAGGAAAAGCTAAACATTCTACATTATGTTACGAAAAGATAAAGATTCTACATTATGTTACGAAAAGCTAAGCATTCTGCATTATGTTATGAAAAGCTAAACATTCTACATTTTGTTATGAAAAGCTAAAAATTCAACGTTACATTATAAAAAGCTAAACATTCTACATTATGTTACAAAAAGCTAAACATTCTACATTATGTTATGAAAAGCTAAACATTCTACATTATGTTATGAAAAGCTAAACATTCTACATTAAGTTTTGAAAAGCTAAACATTCTACATTAAGTTTTGAAAAGCTAAACATTCTACGTTTTGTTACGAAAAACTAAGCATTCTACATTATGTTAGGAAAAGCTAAACATTCTACATTTTGTTATGAATAGCTAAACATTCTACATTTTGTTATGAAAAGCTAAACATTCTACATTATGTTCGGAAAAGCTACACATTCTACATTATATTATGAAAAGCTAAACATTCTACATTATGTTATGAAAAGCTAAACGTTCTACATTAAATTATGAAAAGCTAAACGTTCTACATTAAGTTATGAAAAGCTAAACATTCTATGTTACTTTAGGAAAAGCTAAACATTCTACATTATGAAAAGCTAAATATTCTACATTATGTTAAGAAAAGCTAAACATTCTACATTATGATATGAAAAGCTAAACATTCTACATTATGTTATGAAAAGCTAAACGTTCTACATTAAGTTATGAAAAGCTAAACATTCTATGTCATGAAAACTAAACATTCTACATTTTGTTATGAAAAGCTAAACATTCTACATTATGTTAGGAAAAGCTAAATGTTCTACATTAAGTTATGAAAAGCTAAACATTCTACATTATGTTATGAAAAGCTAAACATTCTACATTATGTTATGAAAAGTAAACATTCTGTATTATGTTATGAAAACTAAACATTCTACATTATGTTAGGAAAAGCTAAACATTCTACATTATGTTAGGAAATGCTAAACATTCTTCATTAAGTTATGAAAAGCTAAACATTCTACGTTACGTTATGAAAAGCTAAACATTCTACATTATGTTATGAAAAGCTAAGCATTTTACATTACGTTAGGAAAAGCTAAACATTATACATTATGTTAGGAAAAGCTAAACATTCTACATTATGTTAGGAAAAGCTAAACATTCTACATTATGTTAGGAAAAGCTAAACATTCTACATTATGTTAGGAAAAGCTAAACATTCTACATTATGTTAGGAAAAGCTAAACATTCTACATTATGTTAGGAAAAGCTAAACATTCTACATTATGTTAGGAAAAGCTGAACATTCTACATTATGTTAGGAAAAGCTAAACATTCTACATTATGTTAGGAAAAGCTACTGCACATCTAGAAACGTATCGTTTATTGTTATTTTTCCTGGATTCTTGATCAGATTATAAATCTGTTAATTATCTTGAAGTTATGAGAGAATAAATGACCATGCCCTCATGTGACTCGAACCCAGAGCATAGAAGTTGCCCTGTCATCGTAAACCAATGGGATACTATTGCACCACTTAGGTGGAGCCAATGGGATTCCTCTCTCTAATATTGGAATCTGATTTATTTTCAATCTAATTCAGTTCAATTCAAAGCCAGTCATCTCCTAAAAATGTTTCCCTACATCCGAAATCTGCCTGTGGTTGTCAAAGTGCCCCCAAAAGTTTTAGTGATGGACCACCACTTATATACACTGCTGACAAAAATTAGGGGATATTTCAAAATGAATATGAAGCGATAATATATCCCTAATTTTTGTGAGCAGTATAGTAAAACTGAATATTTCATTTAAAAAAAATCATAAAATAAAAATATAAATAGCACTAAAGTATAAATAATTATTCAGTATTATTGTTTCCGGTAAATTTTCGCAACACACCTGAATATTAGCCACGACACGCTGGTTGCAAATCAGTGCTCTAAACCTTTCTCAAGAATCTGATTATGTGAAAATATCTGATCCACACATCCCCTACCACTTCCGAATCCACACTGCTCATCACGCAATTGACTGTCAACCAGATTCTTAATTCTATTAAGCACAATCATGGAAAGAACTTTACCTGGAACAGAGAGTAGGCTGATACCCCTATAGTTATCACGAGAACTGCGATCACCTTTTTTAAAAATAAGGATAATAATAGCTATGGCAAAATCCTTATAAACAGTGCCTTTATCATAAAAGATATTCAAAATTTCAGTCATCCAAGTGGTAACCGAAACATTCCCAGCTCTCAGCATTTCCGTAGTAATTTCACCTACCTCTGTGGATTTATGAAGTTTAAGTTTAGAAACAGCCAAAATAACTTCAGATTGTGTTATAGGGCCAACATTAAAGCCAGTAATGCATCTATCATCATTGCAAACAATGGGAATAGAAGTAACCACATTGTTTAGAATATCACTACCTTAATAACACAAGTGCCTTATACCACCTTCTATAACCTTACCTTGTTTATCCTTCAATCCCTGTATACCTGTCCGTTTTCTAACACACAAAACATTAACTATCTGGTACAGCTCTCTGCTGTTGTGCTGTCTAACTGCTTCCTCGGCTTTGTCAGCCAAGCCATCAAGCCAAAGATTCTTATCAGCAGCTAACTGATCTTTTACACGTTTATTAAGCTCTCTGTAATGCTTTCTATTAGTACTAGTAGGGTATTGATTAAGGACATTCCTGCAGTTCTTTCTTTCTGAAATAGGCTCAAGTGCCTTATCACTCAAATAATTCTGCCTCCTCTGCACCTTTTTTCCGAAAAGAGTACTATTAGTTTCCAAAAAAAATCTTGTTTAAAATGATCCCATTCTTCGTCGACTTCAGTAGTAAGCATACCATGACTGTCATAATGACTAAGTAACCTGTCATGGTAAGCTTTAGCTATAACTGGGTCTTTCATAGCTTCAGTTTTAAAAATAGTTTTTTTTACCTCAGCACACTTTTGGTTGGTCTTTTTTTTTGGGGGGGGGGATTTTATTGCGCAAGAGCAACTAAGGTCATATTGCGCCAAACAAGATTAGTGCCAAGAGTATGAACCAATAAAAATCGTGGAAACCCAAAAACCAAAGTTAATTAAAAGCAAGATCCAAAAGTGGTAAAAGATATCACAAAATGCAATAAAATGGCAATGTAAAAAACACGCAACAATTAGTAAAACATAGAAACCAACAATGGTGTAGAGGGCCAATATAAAAAAGAAACAAGTCTAAAAGTTTATAAAAGGGAGAAATTAATCACAGAAGTGTAAAAATTCAATAACTGGGAGTAGAACTGAATCATCAATTAATATTTCATTCCAATTGCATGAGAATTCCTGATGAGTGGAATACTGGATAACCGGGAGTCGTGTTTCCTGACAGAGACGCCACCTGTGGCTTAATTCGGAAATGCGTAGCTCGGTTTCAAAACAAGTTGTTTGCTGCATTCCTTTGCAAAGAGGCAGAAAGAAAGACTCGATTGAAAGTCATCAAATCTGAGGATTGGAAACATTTATAAAGATTTAGCCTCATTTTATACCATATTGTTAAAATGCTTTCTTATTTCTGAATGGCAACGTAAAGCAAGACAGGATTTCCGCTTTTCCTGAAATAAGATGCATTTAGTTCTTAATCTATAAATAAAATACCCCCTCAAGCAGCTGCTTGCCACTTAGTCTAGTACTAGGAAGTTAAGGCACAAATCTGACGACACTGCTACACACTGAAAAAATAATGCCCTGTTGGAAGGTTTTTTTAAAAATAACAATTAATATTTTTACACTCCTTCAAAATTCTCCCAGATATCTTAAATATCTAATCTGCATCATCGCTCCCTGAAACAAAATAACTGCTCTGGCTACGAAAATCTGAAGAATTTTTTTTTTACAGTTTTCTTTCTCTAATAGATTTAAATCACTCTCTGCTAAAAAATATCGTCAGCTAAAAAGTGTCCGACTTCGCGTGATTTCCCGAGGCATCCAAATGACTCGAACCATTGCTGATAATGTTTCTTACTCAGCATGATGAAAATGTGCATCCCTCCCGAAAATATTTTGGGGAAACCGATGTCACACAATATGCGAAAATCTTAAAAGAGCTTTTGAGACTTTCTTATACACAAAGGTTAAAAATGTTCACTAAACATTTTCTGAAGAAAAAAATTTGTTACTTGGCATCAATTGCTAGGACCACAATATCCTTCAAGTTGGTAGTTACTGATAATATGGATATCCGAGTAGAGTAGAACTTCGATTAATCTGCCTGGTATGAACAATTAAGTGAAGGGAAGCAAAAATCCATGTTAATAAGGCATAATCATCAATAAATATAAAGTGAGATATATATCGAGAGTATTACTCCACACAGTGAATAGCTGTCAGAGAGGGGCGGGGGTGGCTCAGTCGGTAGCGTGCCAGGCTCGTAATCTGTAGTTCCCAGGTTCGAGTCCCAGCTAGGTCAGCGTTGAGATTTATCTCCGCAAAATTTCCCAGCCCTGCCCACGGTCAGTAGGGGACACCGATGGGCTTGGAAAAGCCGCCGTCCGTCGGATGGGACGTTAAGCCGTGGCTCCGTGTGCGGGAGAGCCATACCCTGCGCACGTTAAAGAACACGCTGGATGGCCTTGACGGGAGGCTACCATCTGTCTCCCAACAGCTGTTCCAGTGGGTCCCCTCCCCCAACCTTCTCTGAGCCTTCGGGGTCCTTGTGGCCTGGCCATTTAGCCCATGGTGTGCAAAAAAGTGCCGCTCAGAGGTAAAACAATCCAATCCAATTTAGCTGTCAGAGAGAGATCAACATCATCTGAACACTGTAAAGAAGCGTAATATAATGCGACTTATTTTCGTCAAATGTTCTCCTTTTATAAATCCTTGATTTCTGCTATAAATATTCTGAACAACTTTTGTCTCCACGATGAAAACTTTTATAAAACATTTTAGGGTCGTTAATCAGGGAAAAAGGAGGGCATGCTGGTGGATCTTGTAAAGAAGAGGACGAGGCCAAGGCCTGAAAGAGATTGTAGCGAGCTAAGAGAGTCGGTGTAGAGGACACGCCAACGATAACACTCAGTCACTACGTGGTACAAGGCAAGAATGATAGTGTGCAACTGTGCAGTGAAGATGGTACATTGCTGTGGATGTAGTGTACAATGACGACAATTTCCCAGACTTCGAGCCAGCTGTGAAGAGAGGCAAGAAGTACGGGTTCTCAGCACGGTGGGTGGCAAGGTAGACACAGTCTGGTGTAAAGATCATCCAAGTCCTGCAAAGAGAAAAGTGCGGGAAGGGAAAACAGCGAGCTGTGGTGGAAGTGTCTCAGCTTTTGACTGGGCAACGCCATTGAAATGGATGTTGATGTTTCCCAGGTATCCTCGGACATGGAAACTGAAAGGATGAATGGCATTTGGATGATTACTGAAAGTCATTTCCACTGAGGAGTTACAATACAGGCCCAATTGGGATGGCCCAGCAGGGATCGCAACTTAGATGCATACTGTAAGGACAATTGCTGATGCGAATAGATAAAAGTGGTTCGTCAGTCTCAACGTAAAGGCTCTGTGAGATGTGGAAGGCCCTCATGCAAACATGGAGGGACTGCTGGTGAAAGGAGTCCAACATTTTCACCACTGAATCGCAGGCAGAATTGTACACCTGGGATCTGTAGTCCAGTTTCGACAGAGCAAAGAACACTGGTCCACTCCCCCATGACAAGGTGGAGAGGGCTTTGAGGATCGAGATGCTTGCATGCACTTGGACTTGAGATGACATACGTTTGGTGAAAAGGTCCATTTCCGGTCGAAGATGAGATCGAGAAATTTGGTCTTTGCCACAACTGGACTAACATAATTCCCAAGCTGCACCTGGTTGTCCAGATGAATATTACACTTGGGCAAAAGTCCACACGCATGGTCTTCTATTGGGAGAAGCGAAAATCATTGACTGTCGAGGAAACCAATAGATTGTTCAGGGCAGTTTGCAGTTGAACAATCTATTGGCATTGAATGATCCTCTTCCTGGACGAACAGGAAAACAGCAACCGAGGGACACCGATGGGCTTGGAAAGGCCACCGTCCGTCGGATGGGACGTTAAGCCGTGGCCCCGTGTGCGGGAGAGCCATACCCTGTGCACGTTAAATAACACGCTAGATGGCCTTGACGGGAGGCTACCATCTGTCTCCTAACAGCTGTTCCAGTGAGTCCCCTCCCCCAACCTTCTCTGACCTTCGGGGTCCATGTGACCTGGCCATTTATCCATGGTGTGCAAAAAAAGTGCCGTTCAGAGGAAAAACAACCCAGACAATCCAACCGAATCTCCAAGCCATATACGTTTTCGTTATCGAAGAATATAATCGTTATAATCTCGGTTATCGAAGGTAAACCCGTTGCCTGCAAAAGAAACACTCCATGTGATGGAATGAATGACTGGCAATACCAGACAAGTCTGTATTGATCTGTATTGTAACGATCAATACCAGACAAGTCTGGTATTGATCGTTTTTTCCAAAACCTTGCACAAGCAGCTCATCAATGCGATGGAACGGTAATTAAAAGGCATCTTGGGTTCGTTTCCTGGCCTTGTGAAAGCCAAGGCAATAGGCTTCGACCAGGAGACCGGAAACTGCTCCTAGAGCCAAACAGATCCTTACTTGATGGTGAGAGATGTTGTAACGTTACAGAATGGACATTGTCTGGCCCTACAGCAGAAGCAAGGAGCAGCTCCTCCGCTGTGAATTGCCCATTGTAAAGCTCCAGGAATTTCGAGTGGAAGTGCCATGGGGGAGGATTCAGCCTTGCTCTTCAAGGCCAAAAAAAAAACAAACTCAGAGGAGTACGAACAAGAAGATACGGAGAAAAATGTTTCCCCCAGAGTATTGGAAATTGCTAGGAGGTCAGCAATCGCCTGTCCCCGATTCCAGGATCTCCAGAATCCAGGATCGAAAATGAGTTGAAAGAATAGTGCCCACCCATCTTCCGGGTTTTATCCCACATGTCCTTAGAACTGGTGGTGCAGGCGATAGAAGTGTCCTTGATCCCAGAATCCCTCTGGCGATGGACGAAATGGGCTTTTGGGTTCCACCACCCTCACAACCACAATCTCCACAAAACATCCATAAGATATCTAAGATGACCCATGGATATCTACTGGTCATCTTAGATATCTTATGGATATTATGTGGAGATTGCGGTTGTGCGGACACGGTTTCGGAAATTTAGGAACCGTGTCAAAGTCTGAGGAATGGTTGAGGCAGCTGTGTAGACGATACCAGGCCCGGATCTAGAAAAAAAAATCGAAGGGGGGGGGGGGGACAAGAAACACAATCGAGCCGAAAAAATGTAAGTGGGGGGGCATTAGACTTGGATATCCAATGCACTAAAACATTTCCCTCCCTGTTTCATGGTTTTTTTTAATTTAAAAAATGCATAAAATATAAATAAGTTTAAAAAGTTTTTGCTTCTTTTACACTTACTCGCAGATCCGCCCTGGATGATACAATCCATCGTCTCTGCCACTGCAACATTGATTGGCTTGGATTGTTTTACCCCTGAGCAGTACTTTCTTGGACCTTCCTTCGATTTGTAAAGCATGGGCTAAATGGCCAGGTCACAAAGACCCCAAGGGCTCAGACAAGGTTGGGGGGATGGGTCGCCATCCCCTACTGACCGAGAGTAGGACAGGAAGTTTTTGTGGAGATAAATCTCAACGCTAGGCCAGCGGGACTCGAACCTTAGAGCTGCAGATTTTGAGCCTGGTGTGATACCTAGTGAGCCACCCCCACCTCGTTGATTGGCCCTGGATGACAGAGTGTTGGTGGAACTCACAGAGAAGTTTGAAATCATTTCAGTCAGCCTGATCAGTCCTCCATCATGATACGCATGAAGGGCTTACAAGGACCCCCCCCCCCATGGGAGACGGTACAGACCAGGGGCAGGTGTTCACTTCTAAATGGGTTGTCCTCGACCTCCCATGTAATGAGTGGAAGGATCAAGGGGGAGCAGATGGTGAGATCAATGGCAGTGAATGTGCAGGTCGGGGAATAAAAGTACATACTGAGACGGGTGTTGAACAGGGTAAGCAAAAGATCAATGACCACAGCTCTCCCGTTGGTGTCAGTACTGCCCCAAAGAGGACTGTGTCCATTGAAGTCCTGCATGATGAGAAAGGGGGACGGCAGGAGCGAGACGAAATCATCTAGGTCTTTCCACAAGTCAGTACTTCTAGTTGGAAAATAAAAAGAGCAAACATTCAAGGAAAATGCCACAAAGATGCAGATGGCAACCACCTGCAGAATGGTGGTGAGGGGTACGACCTGGAATGGAGAATGGTGTCTCAACTAGGTTTAGACGGTTATTGGGGGCCCCTTAGGTTTAGAAAGTCTGACTGTGTGTAGTTGTCATGGAGGTGGCCTTCCCGAGGTGGTAGCAGAAGGTTCTGACGCAGGAATAGAAACCAGCATTATTGTCGGAGTAGAATCAACTGCTGTTTCGTCTGTGTAAGGAAGTAGTTGGCAGCTGGTGAGAAGGATTCTGAGAGTGGCATACTGATATCGGTCTGCACCGACACGGAAGCTATCACAACGAAGGGTTTTCCGATCACATGGCATTGGAAACTTTGGAAGGTGGGGCAAGGCGGCTCAGCGAGCTTTCTCGCATCCGGAAGTGGGCAAGGCGGCTCAGGGAGCTTTCTCACATCCGGAAGTGGGCAAGGCAGTTCAGCGAGCTTTCTCACATCCGGAAGTGGGCAAGGCGGCTCAGCGAGCTTTCTCACATCCGGAAGTGGGCAAGGCGGCTCAGCGAGCTTTCTCACATCTGGAAGTGGGCAAAGGCGGCTCAGCGAGCTTTCTCACATCCGGAAGTGGGCAAGGCGGTTCAGCGAGCTTTCTCACATCCAGAAGTGGGCAAGGCGGCTCAGCAATCTTTCTCACATCCGGAAGTGGGCAAGGCAGCTCAGCGAGCTTTCTCACATCCGGAAGTGGGCAAGGTGGTTCAGCGAGCTTTCTCACATCCGGAAGTGGGCAAGGCGGCTCAGCGAGCTTTCTCACATCCGGAAGTGGGCAAGGCGGCTCAGCGAGCTTTCTCACATCCGGAAGTGGGCAAAGGCTGCTCAGCGAGCTTTCTCACATCCGGAAGTGGGCAAGGCGACTCAGCGACCTTTCTCACATCCGGAAGTGGGCAAGGCAGTTCAGCGAGCTTTCTCACATCTGAAAGTGGGCAAGGCAGCTCAGCGAGCTTTCTCACATCCGGAAGTGGGCAAGGCGGTTCAGCGAGCTTTCTCACATCCGGAAGTGGGCAAGGCACATAATGTACTGCACACTTGGCCCAAGCGGGTCCAGCCACCAGCTGGGGGACCGGGGAAATTCGCACCAATCGCACCAAGGGAAATTCTGTGCTTAAGTGTGAAAACATAAATTTCTAATCAGCGTGGCCGAGTGGTTAACGCACTTCGCTACTGAACTAAGGGACCTGGGTTCGAGCCCCGGGTAAGGCATGGACGTTCGTGATGTTTTTCTGCTGAGATCCTGCCATCCTCACAGACCTTTTACTATGGCATATAAATTGACAGGCTCCTGTCAGAACTCTGTGGCAAGCAGCTGCTTGAGGAGATATTTATTATTATTATTTTTAATGAATTGGGAAAAGAAAACTATATACTTTTTAGGAATCAAGAAACTATCTTAATTATAAAACAAAAAGATAAGTTCTTAATGAGTACTGCGAATTGTCAAAATCGTATAATTATTCACCTAAAAATGTTTGGTTTAAAAAATTAGAATGGGCCAGATTCAATGTACTGATTATTTGTTTAATGATCCGCGGTTTGAACCGGTTTCATTTGCATAAAGAAATCCTTTATAGCTTGTTACCGACTCGTCCACTTTTCGTTTCAACGACTCTTATATTTATGTGTAATGATATTTGAAATTTAGTTAACTTAAAATTAAAAGTCCAAGGGGGGGGGATGCAATGCAGTATAAACATTCCGCCTCCGTTTTACAGGTCTTTAAAAATTTCTTGATAAATGCATGAAATATAAATAAGTTGAATGTCGGTGCACTGAGGTCAAAAATTTCGGCTTTTGTTCGCATCGAGTCTTCGGCGCTAAGGAAATAAGTTTAACTGGCGCTGAGGAAATAAGTTAACCGGATAAATACCGGCCAAAGCAGTGCATCATGGGACCTCTAAAAGGTCCAATAAACAAAGGGATAGGAAAGGAAATAAATAATTTTCTAAATGGGCGGAGGGAGGAAAAAAACGTTATCGTCGAAAGGTCTCGTTTTCTTCTCTCGTTTGAAAAAGAAGCCCGAGAACAGTTTCGCTCTGTCGAATGTCGATCTGTGAACATCGAACCTTTCTGTTTCTACAAAACTCTCATGTAGCCATTTCAAACAAATATTGCAAACGAAGTATTTATGCCAGAAATTGGAAATTTTGGTGGTGGAATAGGAACAAGAATTTCCATTGGTAACAATGAAATGACCCCTTAGACCCAGGGCGGGTGGGAAAACGCGACTTTTCTGTTTCAAAAGATAATTGTTTGTTTATAGAGAGAAATTAAAAAGATTTTAATTTTGGATAGGTATTGATGCAATATTGCCATTTGAAATTAACGAATCTCCCAAAAGCTAAAATGTTCCCTCTAACGGTGGAAAAGTTAAATTCCAAACTTTTAACGAATTTGCAAACGATATATTTATGCTAGAACTTTTTAATTTTCGTGGTGGAACGTGAAAGTCATGAAGTTTTTTTTGTTTTAACAGATAATTGTTAAACAAACAATATCTTTAATTATCTTTATTTATCTTTAAAAACATTAAAGATAAATTAAAAATTTTTTTGGTTTCTATATGTCTTAATGAACTATTACGATTTACACTTTCCGAATATCCCAAAAGCTATAATTGCGCCCTCTAAAGGTGAAAAATTTTAAAAAAATTCCAAAATTTTAAACGAATATTGCGAACGACATATTTATGCTACAGATTCAAAATTTTGGGGTTCGGAATTTCAAGGTTACCAAGTTTCCATTGACAACAATGACTTGACCCCTTAACCCCAAGGGGGGGGGGTCGAAAAAGGATAAGGAGGAGGTTTCTTCAAAATGATTATTTGAAAACTCTGTTTCAGTCGGATTGGTACTAATAAAATATTATAATTCGCTTTTTTCAAACGTAATATTTTTCAAACTTATAATTCGTTTTAATTTATATCGTTCATCCTCCTCCTCAAGCAGCCATGGGCTACGGAGGTCCAACCAGACCGTGTAATTTAGTTCTCCAAGCATATCTGTCCTGAGCTACGTCTGCAGCATCTGGCCACTGCACATTTCTAAACAAGGTCCTGTTTGACATTGTCTGTCCACCGCATCCTAGGTCTCCACTTCTTTCTGATGCCTTCACGCACACTGTTCATAACCCTATTCGCCAATCTATAATCATCCACACGGGCAACATGGCCAAACCAACGGAGTCTCTCTCTGCACAATATGCTGCTTAAAGGAGGTTGCAGACTCCTTTGCCTAACCTCATCATTAGTTACAAAGTTGAACCACCTAATGCACAAGATACTACGTAAGCATCTGGAATCAAAAGCATCTAGTTTCCTGTTATCTTGTTTACAAAGTGTCCAAGTTTCACTACCATAACTAACCCTAGAAAGAACCAAACTATTATACAGTCTAATTTTAGTCTTTAGGTGTATACTCCTATTTCTCCACACTCTCCATAGATTCTTAAAAGTCACTATTCGTCTGTTAATCTCATGCCGTACATCACCAGTATCTGTTACATAGCTCCCAAGATAATTAAACTGTGACACTTGCTCAATAGTACAGCCATTCAAAGCAACTGAGGCACCATCTGCCTGACCAATTTTCATCACTGTAGTTTTCTCTCTTATTATAACGAAACCTACTCTAGTACCAGTTTCATCAACAGCTCGAATGAAAGAGTTCATCTCATCAACATCATTTGCCAAAAGGGCTAAATCATCAGCATAATCTAAATCAGAAATTTTCGAATCTCTTGATCATTTAAGGCCAAAATCTTTCCTATGAAGTGAATTCCACATAACTGAAGAGAAATGTACCTTTCTCAATTACCATAAGCAATGCAAACCAATTGTCGAACGGCAAAACTTGTCAACGAATTTTGCAAATGATCTGCGTATGGTAGAAATTTGAAATTTTAGTGATAGTTCTTTCAAGAGATATTCCTCAGAGGGGTATGGAAAGTAATATATTTCGTCAGAGGGAAGGGTGAAATGCAACTTTTTAAATTTAAGAAATAAAAAATACTTTTTATGTTGTATAACTACTAATAAAATACCATTTGCATATTCTCCCATCACGCATTAGCTCGAAGTGAATTTCACGGAGTGAGAAAGTAGTAAAAGAAACAGTTCATTGGCTTTGAAAACGAGATTCCTATGTGCGCCAGAAGTGATATGCGTTCTTCTAGTTATTTTCCAGTTATTCGAGAAGGTTCGAAGTCATGCTCAAAGAGTTTTGAGTTGGAGGGCGAAGGATAAGACTGCCAGAGGAAATTCATTATTTTTGGCGAAGAAAGATGTGTTATAGGAACAACTTACCTTTCCTGATTTCTTCATGCACTCCTCCATCTGTTAAAAAAAGAAACGTTTGCATCAGCTGAAGAATTGAACACTCCGTTGTACATCAGATACATTTGATATTCATTCAATCATTTATTTCGATCACTGCAACTAACGCCATGTTACAGAGTAAAAATTAAGAAGAAGAAAAAAACGAACAACTGAAATGTAGATCAGTTAAAATCAAAGGAGAAGGAATAACCGATTGTGGCAAATATCAACTAGATTTCAATATAAAGTTTAGCATCAGTTAAACTGATATCAGTCTTACTGATATAAAGTTTTACATCAGTAAGAGATGGAATTATTATAATAATTTAATTGATGACGATTGCCAGAATAATCGTTTGAAATGCATTAATAATTCAAAGAACCTAACAGGGATATGCATCTTGATTCATTAAGAGACATATAACCCCTTATAAGAGTCATTGCAACGCCCTCTATTTTAATTCAGAACTGAGAGGTAAGATCTTTAAAAGTGGAACGACTGGAACATGTCCAGATTTCGAACATCAGTCGGGACTAGCTAAAAATCTCGAAAGATCATGGAGCATCTTTTGGATGAGCCCTTCAGATGACATGGGAATCATCGTTTGAGTAAATGGTATCAGAGTTGTAATAAACACGGATCGATAATGTTCATATTTAGGAAATACGTCAAGTTCTTGATATACAGGGTGAACGATGAAGGAAGAGAGTGGTTTAGTTGCTATGGTTGCAATGATTCATCTGAACAGAGCCCAGTGCTCAACGTGTTTATTCGGGGCGGGGGTGGCTCAGACGGTAGCGCGCCAGGCTCGTAATCTGTAGTTCCCAGGTTCGAGTCCTAGTTCGGTCAGCGTTGAGATTTATCTCCGCAAAATTCCCCGCCCTGCCCACGGTCAGTAGGGGACACCGATGGGCTTGGAAAGGCCGCCGTCCGTCGGATGGGACGTTAAGCCGTGGCCCCGTGTGCGGGAGAACCATACCCTGTGCACGTTAAAGAACACGATGGATGGCCTTGACGGGAGGCTACCATCTGTCTCTCAACAGCTGTTCCAGTGGGTCCCCTCCCCCAACCTTCTCTGAGCCTTCGGGGTCTATGTGACCTGGCCATTTAGCCCATGGTGTGCAAAAAGTGCCGCTCAGAGGTAAAACAACCCAACCCAACGTGTTTATTCTATTAGAACAGTGCTGTCCAACTTCTCCAAGACCGCGGGCCATTTTTTCATTTGTCAATATTTTGCGAGCCAAAAACAAAGAAGAGGATAGGATAGGTAACTGAAAAAGTCAGTTCATATCACCTCAAAAAAAATATTTTATTTATACGAAAAATAATAAGTAATAATAAACCTCAAAAATTATTTTATTTATTCGAAACATAATAAGTAATAATAGACCTCAAAAATTATTTTATTTACACAAAAAAATAGGTAATAATAAATCTCAAAAATTATTTTATTTATACAAAAAATAATAAGCAATAATAAACCTCAAAAATTATTTTATTTATATGAAAAATAATAAGTAATAATAAACAACAAAAATTATTTTATTTACACGAAAAATAATAAGTAATAATAAACCACAAAAATTATTTTATTAATACGAAAAATAATAAATAATAATAAACCTCAAAAATAATTTTATTTACACAAAAAAAACAGGTAATAATAAATCTCAAAAATTATTTTATTTATACAAAAAATAATAGGCAATAATAAACCTCAAAAATTATTTTATTTATACAAAAGATAATAAGTAATAATAAGCCACAAAAATTATTTTATTTATACGAAAAATAATAAGTAATAATAAACCACAAAAAATTATTTATACGAAAAATAATAAGTAATAATAAACCTCAAAAATTATTTTTATACGAAAAATAATAAGTAATAATAAACCTCAAAAATTATTTTATTTATACGAAAAATAATAAGTAAAAATAAACCTCAAAAATTATTTTATTTATTCGAAAAATAATAAGTAATAATAAACTTCAAAAATTATTTTAATTACTCGAAAAATCATAAGCAATAATAAACCTCAAAAATTATTTTATTTATACGAAAAATAATAAGTAATAATAAACCTCAAAAATTATTTCATTTATACGAAATATAGTAAGTAATAATATAGCTCAAAAATTATTTTATTTACACGAAAAATAGTAAGTAATAATATACCTCAAAAATTATTTTATTTATACGAAAAATAATAAGCAATAATAAACCTAAAAAAATCTATTTTATTTATACGAAAAATAATAAGTAACAATAAACCAATGTATATTTTCCAAACCTTATCAAATATTTAATAAATTTAATGGGAGCACTGTGGCCGTAGTTGTTGGGCAATAATTTGTTTTACGTTCCATATCGATATTTGTTGTTGTGAGCGAAGTATATGTTCAAGTGTCGAGTCTTTCAAGCCGTTTCTGCACCTTGATTTTATGTATTTCATATCAGAAAATGCGCGCTCGCAGATATATGTACTTCCGAACATAGAAATTATTTGGAGTCCAAAATCTTTCATTTTTGGATATTTCTCTTTAGGCAAAAGTTTGAACAATTCTATTTCAGTTTCTCCATTAAATGCAACAATTGGTTCGTCCTGAAGGTCACATAATTCCATTTGATATTTAGGATCTACGGTGCTAATATCGATATTTAATGGATTACTGAATAAATTTAAACTTCGTTTTAATTTATTCAGAAAATCTTCTATTAAAATCTTCGTTTAAGATATCTAATTTAGGAACAAATTTTTCAAAATTAACTGTTTTACTAAGTTGCTTCATTTCTTTGTAGAACTCTTTATAAATTTCAAAATGAATTAAATTGTTTTCCTGCAAATTTGACTTCAACAATTGCAGTTTGTTTTTAAACCCAGTAACATGATTATAAAGACAGCACAGGTTTTGATCTTTTCCTTGTATGGATTTGTTACAGATTATTAAAATGTCTTGAATGTCTGTTAGGAAAGCAAGTGAACATAGAAAATTTTCATCAATAAAACCTACTATTAAATCTTCATCGGTGCCCACTTCTGTGAGAAAAAGATGAAATTCTTTTCGAAGTGTAAAAAATATCGTGAGGCATTTTCCGGCACTTAACCAGCGATTATCACTATGCAAAAGCAGATCGCCATACTCAGCATGCAGTTCGTCCAAAAAAGCGTTAAATTTCCTGTGTGTAAGAGAACGATTTCCGCCACGAATTAAATTGGCAATTTTGACGATATTTTCCATTACGTCGTTTAGTCTCAGCGAGATGCCACACAATGTCTCCTGGTGCACAATACAATGCAACATTCCACAATGCATGCCATGAGCATGCGCAGTGAGAGCGATTCGTTCTGTCGTCAGGTGCTTCTTATCACTGCAGCTTCATAAAACCATTTGTTTGATGACGCCGCACCGCTCTTAAAAGGTTTCAGAAGTCTGCCGATCGGCTTGAGAATGTTTTTGTAAACTTTATAGAATGAGTAAGTTGAAGATTGCATATCAAGTAAAGTAATTTAAGTTGACAAAAAAATTATAAGGTGGATTACAGATATTTGTTTACAATTTCAAGAAAAAAAAACTTGATTTTGTCTGCGGGCCAAAAAAAATCCTTGTGCAGGCCGTATGTGGCCCGTGGACCGCTAGTTGGACAGCTCTGTTTTAGAATATCACTGACTTCAGCGCCATCATACGTGACTTGGATAAACTCGGCAACCACGAGGCTTCAGATATCCTCGCACTTGAGCTGCATAGGACGACGACTTGAGCTTTTCCCGCTTCAGTTTCGCATCTGATTTGGGTTCAAAAAACGCCTTAAGCTGTAGCACAATACTTAACTGTGGATGTGAAATTGAATATCTTCGAATATTACGGAAGCATGAATATTCAACGACAGTAATGTCAAACGAGAATTTACGCCAGAAGTTTACTAAAGTTGTGTAATTAATTCTTTCAGTATTCCTCAATTTTTAATAAGTTTCTTAGAATGCATTTGCTGTTGTTAAACATTTAAAATATTATGACTACTTAACTATTGAATTAATAATGTTGTTGAAAACTGATCTTTACACAGATTTAAATAAGATATTGAATTTCTCTTCAGTGATGAATTATTTTTTTCGAAAAGATATTATTAAGTATCGGTAAAGAATTCGATGAGCAGCAGGGCCGACCTCGCCTGGAATGGGACATCTTCAGCAGCTTACGGCTGAGATGATTCCGAGTCAAAACCTCTATGAACTTAGATTCTTCTCAGTTACGGAGAGTGTTAGATAAGCATGGATCAGCAAACAAGTACCCGACAGAGTTTCGATGCATTAATTTAGCGTAATTGTTGAAAATGGTGATTCTCTCTCTAAATGCTCATCGCTGCTTGCCCGTGAGCCGTTCATTCAGCTCCCATTAGCTCATTAGGATTGCCCTTCATGGCTGGCTGCATCATCTGTTTCCACATCTGGAGGGTATTCAGCTCCTAAGATTTCAGAGAATGCCACACATTGGCACTGAACAACCGATGTCGAAAATTACTTTCCAGAGTGGCACTAAGACTCTTTTCGGAGTGGGCGCAGGATCTGCTAGGGCTTTTGTCGTAGTTAAATGAAAGCTCTTCACGGAAAGGGACTTTTCGTTGCAATCGGCTTTTGGGCAATTACGACTTCCATCCGTCGTATATGATCCCCAGGTACGAGTTGTGGAACGCGCTGTGCAGGGTACGGATGCACGAGGCATTCGCATAATGTTCAACATATCTTTCTCTGAGGAATACTAAAACCTACGTAAATCCTTCGCATACAGCATCCGCTGTATTCTTTGCATAATGGGTTCTTGATCAGTCAGACTTTATTGTATTAATGAATTAAAACCGTTCGGAAACGAACCGCTGGATAACGTTGCTAAATACTCGTTGACCTGGAATTCTTCGATTTGGAAAATGTCGTTGGTGGTCAACGACAGTGATATTTCAATCGGAAAATCCTTCAACATTCACCGCTCGGCATAAACGTCGAAGGCATATCGAATGCAGAAGACATCAGCAAAATGCTGCCAGAAAGAACGACCCACTCCGTAGTTAATGAGGTTCGGTTGGTAACTGTCAGTTTGGTTCAGGGTCACGTGGGCGCACTCTTTAATTTCCACCATCCAGAGTTCTATTACCGTTAAAAACGGGATCTATATTCAGATGAAGGTTTGGTCTGCGAATGAGCTCAGTTATAAGATCTTGAAGTTATAACATTTCGTTCTAACTTACGCTCTGTGTAAAAAGAAATCTTCAAAGTCAAGTTATTTGTTTTATTACGGTTAACCTGTTTGGCTAAAGGATCTAAAGGACTTCAGATGAGTCGCCGATGCTGATCACATTTTTGCGCAGAGGTTTTGCTTTTCTCACAGATCTTTGTCTGGCGTATTCTACTGACAGGCTCCTGTCTATCTCTCTGCCAAGTAGCGGATTGAGGGGGCGGTAGTTCAAAACGGAATGTTGATTGCGTTAATAAAAATAATTATGCACAGTTCTCTGAAAGATCGCATTTCGAACCTGCATTAATCTACAATTTTAAGTGAAACAAAGTGAGTAGGTGGGTGATCATCATGCTTAATGACTCTCTGATCATAAGAGATGGAAAACATAACTCCGCAGTCAGGTACTTCTGCTTCGAAGGAATCTCGTCGGCTATGATGGCGTCGCGAAAGAGCACAGCTGATCCCATCGAGTCTACAGACTTCGAGTCATCTGTGTACCTCAGTTGGATTGCGTCGTTTCCCTTCTGAGTGGCACTCTTTTGCACACAATGGGTTAAATGGTGAAATGGAGAAGGTTTCGGGGGAGGGGATCACTGAACTGTTAGGAGACAGATGGCAGCCTGTGACAAGGCCATCCAGGGTGTTCTTTAACGGGCACAGAGTATGGCCCACTTGGGTTAGTGGAAATCAGTCTCAGTCCTGGTACAATTGAGCTTCGAACCTAGGAAGTGAAGATGACGAGTCTAGTGCGCAACCTAGTGAACAATGGTGCGTAGATGGGCAAGAAGGGTGAAATGGCTGGCAAAGATTTTTTGACACACCAAGTTAGGAGCAGACATTCCCCGTTCTCCAAAAATATATAGAGTTAGGAGTAGACATTCCCCGTTCTCCAAAAAAAAATAGGAATAGTGTGCATGAGACATGGTGAGAGTGTACGGCAGGGGCGCGAGACAGAGGTTGATGTCTCGCAAGTAGTCCTGGATACACAGACGGAGAGAGGAGCGACGAGCATCGAGGGGCTCATATTTCGGAGGGAAATTACGCAATCCCTAGTCCGATGACTCCTCAGGGATGATCACAGAATGGATTCCTCTGCCTCACGGTAAATATCTGGACCAGCAAGGAGCAGAAGGTCCACGTGTATACCCCGAGGGACATGGTGTTTGTCAAATCCCAGACAGAAGAATGCACGACGGATCCGTAGTCTAGTTTCGGGATATGAGGTAGATGACATTGAGGATACATTTCATTTGTAGGATTCGCAGTTTCCGTCAAGTCTACTTAGTTTCAATAAGAGCCTTATCACTGTTCGTAAACTGAATTTTGGCTTTGCTGAGGCCATCTTGCCTTGAATGCCGATCCAGCATTTCTTCATTCCGAAGGTAAATATTGCTACAGTTTTGAAGTGCTGACAGAATGCCAGAACGAACTCTAAATGAAGTTTACTAAAAGCACACACTAAATTGTCGAATTTGGTACAACAAGAACATCAAAAACATTTAGAACAATAAAGCCATTAAGTTTGGTTTTGGGCCAGTTACCTTTTGGCCATTCGCAATTAAAAAATGGCAGAGAAGTTGGTAATCAGATTAGGTGCTGAGCAACAGGAATTTATTTATTTGCACCCTCACCATGGCGTGTGAGGTTGTAAATAAATAAATATAGAAATAACAGGAAGAGGATATGACGCACTGCAACACCCGAGACTTTGGGGAAAAAGGGAAGTGGAAGGAGGAGGGGATGAAGATGGGAAGTGGGAGGAGGGTATGAAGATGAAAAGTGGAAAACGGAAGGGATGAAAATGGGAGGAGGAGGAGGAGGAGGAGGAGGAGGAGGAGGAGGAGGAGGAGGAGGAGGAGGAGGGGAATATTTCAGAGAAGAAAATAAAAGAAGAATCAGAGAATATTTCAGAGAAGAAATAAATTACAATTTGAAAAAGGGAGTGAAGGGTTCAGAATTTTATACGTTAGGTTCCTCAATAAAAAGTCCCCAATGGCAACGAAATTTCAAGAACATCTGTGTTGCATCAATTTTTATAAAAGCGCATACATTGTCCATGCACCCCAATTGTTTAAATGTTGATAGAGGGACAATTTTAGCTCTACGAAAGTTTCTCATAAAGGCTCACTGATGACTTTCCCGCAACAGCTGAAACTTGCTTTCAATATTCTTTCGGCCACTCCCGTATAAAGTGCATTTCCTATACTGAGAATCGGCTTGGTTACGATCATCCCTTGTGGGTCGTAGGAACACAATGTCCATCCCTTCGCGAAGTATCCTGCCCATCCCTAGAGTTTCTAAGGTCACTACACAGCTATGAGGAGCTGCATATATACCAGCGCAGTGCTTACTTACAGATTTGGTTTTGTTGGTGTGACACATCGATGTGATCGCTTCCACGTCAGAAGGAATCTTGTCGGGGCTGCCGAGGAGCTCTCCTTTGCACGAATTCCATCCACTCGAAGCCTGAGAAAAAGAAAAAGGAATAGATCCAACTGACATCCATGCAACCCAAGAAACATTTGCTGTTATATTTCAATCTTAGGAAGGGTAAAACAAAATGCATAATAAAAAAATGAAAATTAGCAGCGATTAATTCGATATTGAAACATTACTGACGCTTCAAAAAAAAAAAAAAAAAAAAAAAATTCCCTGCCACGACTACAATCTCTTGATAGGTGTGAGATTGTCAGTTCCATTCTCTGCCTACAGGAGTCAGTGGTTTAAGGAAAAATGCGGAACTGAAAAGAGAACGATTTGTCAGAGAAACAAGACTTAAAAAAGGTTGAACACAGAAACAAATTCTTAATTCAACTCAGAACACTAAAGTAGACTAGATTCGGAAGACTAACCCAGACTCGACTAGGAAGATTAACATAGACTAACTTTGACTCGACTTGGAAGACTAAACTAGACTCGACTTGGAACATAACCTGGACTCGACCCGGAAGTTTCGATTCGGAAGAATAACTTGGACTTGACTCAGAAGACTAACCTAGACTAACTTTGACTCGACTTGGAATATTAACCTAGACTCGACTGGGAAGACTAACCCAGACTCGACTCAGAACACTAACCTAGACTTGACTAGGAAGACTAAATGATACTCGACTTGAAAGACAAGCCTAGTCTTGACTCGGACGACCAACCTGGACTTGACTCGGAACACTAACCTAGATTGGACTCGGAAGATTAATCTAGACTTGATTAGGATGACTAACCTGGACTTGACTAAGAAGACTAGCCAAAACTAGCCTAGACTCGACACGGAAGGCTAAGCTTAACTAAACTGGACTCAACTCAGAAGAGCAAGTGTCGAAATAATTATCACCTGAGAGGAAGTGATCAAATAATTGTAAACTGAGAGAAAGTGTCCAAATAATTCTCACGTGAGAGAAAGTTTAAAAAATTGCCAATTTAGAGGAGGTTTCGAAATAATTGTCACATTAGAGTAAGTTTTGAAATAATTCTCATATTTACGAAGTTTCTAAAAAATTGTTACCTGAAAAGAAGTTTCGAAATAATTTTAATCTGAGAAGCAGTTTCGAAATAATTGCCACATTAGAGGAATTTTCGAATATCGACTGAGAAGAAGTGTCAAAATAATTCTCATCTGAGAGGAAGTCTTTAAACAATTGTCATCGGAGAGGAAAGTGTGGAAATAATTTTAACCTGAGAGGAAGTGTCGAAATAATTGTCACCCGAGAAGAAAACAATAATTGTTTAAATAAATGTCACCTGAGAGAATTTTTTTAAATAATTGTCACCTAAGAGGAAGTTTGTAAACAATTGTAACCTGAGAGCCAGTTCTTAAATAATTGTCACCTGAAAGTTACTTTTCAAATAATTGTCACCAGAGAGGAAATTTTCAAATAATTGTCACATCAAAGGAAATTTTTAAATAATTGTCAACCAAGAGAAATTTTTTAAATAATTGTCACCTGTGAGGAACTTTCTAACCAATTGTAACCTGAAAGTATGTTTTGAATAATTGTCATTTGAGAGGAAGTTTTTTAAATAATTTTCACTTGAGAAGAAGTTTTTAAGTAATTCTGACCTGAGATGAGAATCCATCTTTTCCGCATTCCATGAATTGCTCTAATTGTTGCTGGCTGAGATCTGCAAAGAGAAAAGAAAAACAATCGGGATTTTCGTTTTATGAAAAAAAATCTTCGCAGTTGCAAAAGTCATGTGAAGTGGTTTATGATGAGGAAGATGAAGCGGCGACTTTTGATGACGCTTTAAGGGGAATCCAGTTTATCTGATTTGCTGATATTTCAGATTCAAATTTCTTAAGAAAAAATAAATGGAAAACTCCGATGCTTAAATAATAAATCTTCTACTCAACTGAAGCATATTACCTAAAACAAACATTACTTTTGGTCCTCAATGATTTCAAACCCAGAAGTAAAAGAAATCAAAGGAGAAGCAAAGAGAAGGTCACCCCCAAAGAAACATTTCTCTTGGTCCCCAATGACTCAATGGAGAAATCAAGGGGAAAGCGAAGAGGTCACTCTCAAGAAAGCATTTTTTTTCGTTCCCAACGACTCCAAACCTAGAGGTAGAAGAAATCAAGGGAGAAGAGAAGGTAACTGCTCAGAAAGAAAGATTCAAGGGAGAAGAAAAGGTCACTCTCCAAGAAAACATTTCTCTTGGTCCCCAATGACTCCAAACCTAGAGGTAGAAGAAATCAAGGGAGAAGAGAAGAGAAGGTCACTCCCAAGAATGCATTTTTTTTTTCTCCCAAATGACTCCAAACCTAGAGGTAGAAGAAAGAAGAAATCAAGGAAGAAGTGAAAAGGAGGTCACTGCTCAGAAAGAAAGATTCAAGGGAGAAGAGAAGGTAACTCCCAAGAAAGCATTTTTTTTTTGGTCCCCAATGACTCCAAACCTAGAGGTAGAAGAAATCAAGGGAGAACCGAAGAGAAGGTCACTCCCAAGAAAGAATTTTTCTTGGTCCCCAATGACTCCAAACCTAGAAGTAAAAGAAAGAACAAATCAAGGGAGAAGTGAAGAGAAGGTCACTGCTCAGAAAGAAAGATTCAAGGGAGAAGAGAAGGTCACACTCCCAAGAAAATATTTATCTTGGTCTCCAATGACTCCAAACCTAGAGGTAGAATAAATCAAGAAAGAAGCAAAGAGGTCACTCCCAAGAAAGCATTTTTTTTTATCCCCAATGACTCCAAACCTAGAGGTAGAAGAAATCAAGGAGAAGTGAAGAGAAGGTCACTCCTAAGAAAGAATTTTTCTTGGTCCCCAATGACTCCAAACCTAGAGGTAGAAGAAAGAAGAAATCAAGGGAGAAGCGAAAAGATGGTCACTGCTAAGAAAGATTCAAGGGAGAAGAGAAGGTCACTCCCAAGAAAACATTTCTCTTGGTCCCTAATGACTCCAAACCTAGAGGTAGAAGAAATCAAGGGAGAAGGGAAGAGGTCACTCCCAAGAATGCATTTTTTTGGTCTCCAATGACTCCAAACATTTAGGTAGAAGAAAGAAGAATTCAAGGGAGAAGTGAAAAGGTCACTGCTCAGAAAGAAAGATTCAAGGGAGAAGAGAAGGTCACTCCCAAGAAAGCATTTTTTTTTTGGTTCACAATGACTCCAAACCTAGAGGTAGAAGAAAGAAGAAATCTAGGGTGAAGCGAAGAGGTCATTGCTCAGAAAGAAATATTCAAGGGAGAGGAGAAGGTCACTCCCAAGAAAACATTTCTCTTGGTCCCCAATGACTCCAAACTTAGAGGTAGAAGAAATCAAGGGAGAAGCGAAGAGAAGGTCACTCCCAAGAAAGCATTTTTTTTGGTCCACAATAACTCCAAACGTAGAGGTAGAAGAAATCAAGGGAGAAGTGAAGAGAAGGTTAGTGCTCAGAAAGAAAGATTCAAGGGAGGTCACTCCCAGGAAAACATTTCTCTTGGTCCCCAACGACTCCAAACCTAGAGGTAGAAGAAATCAAGGGAGAAATGAAGAGAAGATCACTCCCAAGAACGCATTTTTTTGGCTCCCAATGACTCCAAACCTAGAGGTAGAATAAATTAAGGGAGAAGCGAAAAGAAGGTCACTGCTCAGAAAGAAAGATTCAAGGGAGAAGAGAAGGTCACTCCCAAGAAAACATTTCTCTTGGTTTCCAACGACTCCAAACCTAGAGGTAGACGAAATCAAGAGAGAAGAGAAGAGGTCACTCCCAAGAATGCATTTTTTTTGGTTCCCAATGACTCCAAACCTAGAGGTAGAAGAAAGAAGAAATCAAGCGAGAAGCGATGAGAAGGTCACTGCTCAGAAAGAAAGATTCAAAGGAGAAGAGGTCACTCCGAAGAAAATATATCTCTTGGTCCCCAACTACTCCAAACCTAGAGGTAGACGAAATCAAGAGAGAAGTGAAGAGGTCACTCCCAAGAATGCATTTTTTTTGGTTCCCAATGACTCCAAACCTAGAGGTAGAAGATAGAAATCAAGGGAGAAGCGAAGAGAAGGTCACTGCTCAGAAAGAAAGATTCAAGGGAGTAGAGAAAGCCACTCCCAAGAAAGCATTTCTCTTGGTCCCCAATGACTCCAAAGCTAGAGGTAGAAGAAATCAAGGGAGAAGGGAAGAGAAGGTCACTCCCAAGAAAACATTTTTCTTGGTCCACAATAACTCCAAACCTAGAGGTAGAAGAAAGAAGAAATCAAGGAAGAAGCGAAAAGAAGGTCACTGCTAAGAAAGATTCAAGGGAGAAGAAAAGGTCACTCCCAAGAAAACATTTCTCTTGGTCACCAACGACTTCAAACCTAGAGGTAGACGAAATCAAGGGAGAAGTGAAGAGAGGGTCACTCCCAAAAGATCATATTTTTGGTTCCCAATGACTCCAAAACTAGAGGTAGAAGATAGAAATCAAGGTAGAAGCGAAGAGAAGGTCACTGCTCAGAAAGAAAGATTCAAGGGAGTAGAGAAAGCCACTCCCAAGAAAGCATTTCTCTTGGTCCCCAATGACTCCAAAGCTAGAGGTAGAAGAAATCAAGGGAGAAGGGAAGAGAAGGTCACTCCCAAGAAAACATTTTTCTTGGTCCACAATAACTCCAAACCTAGAGGTAGAAGAAAGAATAAATGAAGGGAGAAGCGAAAAGAAGGTCACTGCTCAGAAAGAAAGATTCAAAGGAGTAGAGAAGGTCACTCCCAAGAAAACATTTCTCTTGGTCCCCAATGACTCCAAAGCTAGAGGTAGAAGAAATCAAGAGAGAAGAGAAGAGGTCACTCCCAAGAAAACATTTTTCTTGGTCCACAATAACTCCAAACCTAGAGGTAGAAGAAAGAAGAAATCAAGGGAGAAGCGAAAAGAAGGTCACTGCTCAGAAAGAAAGATTCAAGGGAGAAGAGAAGGTCACTCTCAGGAAAACATTTCTCTTGGTCCCTAATGACTCCAAACCCAGAGGTAAAAGAAATCAAGGGAAAAGCGAAGAGAAGGTCACTCCCAAGAAAGCATTTCTTTTGGTCCCCAATGACTCCAAACGCAGAGGTAGAAGAAATCAAGGGAGAAGGGAAGAGAAGGTCACTCCCAAGAAAACATTTATATTGGTCCCCAGTGACTCTAAACCCAGAGGTAGAGGAAATCAAGGAGAAGCTAAGAGAATGTCTCTCCCAAGGAAGCATTTCTCTTGGTCCCCAGTGACTCCAAACCCAGAGGTAGAAGAAAAAAGAAATCAAGGGAGTAGTGAAGAGGAGGTCACTCCCAAGAAAACATTTCTCTTCGTACGCAACGAGTCACCTAGCAAAAGAGAAATATCTCTTTTGTTCACTAAATTAAAAATATCCTGAAGTTATCTGTAAAACTTATCCTTCTCGTTCTCATCAGAGTTCTCTGTGAGGGCGTAACAATCGATAGCATTGAAATCTCTAATTTTTGTTTTAAAATTCTGTAAAAATCTTTCATAAATGAAATCATATCTTAGAAGAGCATCATTGTCTGTGTCGCTTAGAAGCAAACCTGCACCTTCGAAATGCTTTCCATCCTCCCTCCCTGAAAAGAGAAATTTAAAATTATTTTTAAATATCTCACCTTATCTGTCGATTTGGTCACTTGCAAGCCTAGAATATCAAGGTTAAAAATGAAAAATAAATAAATACCCTCTCAAGCAGTTGCTTGCCACAGAGTTCTGACAGGATTCTGTCAGTTATAACGCTGAAATTCCTGCTTGAGGACATCAAGAGAATAATTTCTATTCGACGTCCTCATGTCCCAGGTACCTGCAGACAGATTATGATTATTTCTTTAAAAATCCTACTACTGATAGAAGTAGGGTCAACGATATCAAGCAGCCCCCTAAATCTCAGGCATGGGGCAAAGACCTATTCTTCTGCTGTCAAAGACTGAAGCCACCCATGCTAATAGGAACAGCAAGCACCACCTTTTCAAGAGCCATAAGACCTGCCTGAGACACATCACTCCAGTTTAGGATAGGCGATGCTCAACTTGCTAAGTGAGGGTTCAAGTGCCTGCGATGGCAATTAATCAGGCTTATCCATCAGCTGATATAAGGTGTAGTAGTAGTCTTTATATGCATTCCCATTATTTATGATAAAATATAACTATTTACAAGATATTTTTGAAAATACACACCACCACAAGTGTTCAAAGACTCGCACGTGGGTTAGTAGGTTAAAAAACACATAAATGAACAACAAAAGCAACATTTTTAATATATTACAAAGTTAATACTTTCTATCATGATCACATCAATAGCGTAGAGAGCAACAGATTCAATTAAGAAATTGTAATTGGAACAATTATTTCATTCAAAAATTTAACATCTTAAAGAGAGATCAAAACAAAGAAGAAAAATATTAAATAATTAGAAATTAAATCAGTCACCCTACTTTTAAAGAAAATTTTCTATACCCTAGAAACCATAAATCCAATCCTTGGAAGTGTACAATAAAATTAATATGTGCACTTGTTCCAGTATTTTGCATTAGACTTTAATGCCACTTTCTCTGCAATGTTTTAACTTTTCCTTAATATGCATCTAATAATCTTTTTATAGTACCCAATGATTTAGTGTTACTGTAATACATTCGTCCCCAAGACATAATTCCATATTTTAAATATGGCTTATTCCAATAAGTCCTAATAAGCTTTAAGAATGTAATAGCCACAAAATTTCTAATGTAAAATAATTTTGGAATCATTGAATTCATTGTTTTTGCCAAATGTTTGATATGTTTTAACCGACTGTCTATATAAACTCCCAAATATTTATAATATTTCAAACTTTCCATTGCTTCACACGTACACTGATGTCCTATGCAGTTTACAGAGTGATAAAATAATTTATTTTTCAATTTATCCACTTTATTACGTTTTAAACTGAAATATAAATACATTGTTTCATCAATATTTAATAATATTTTAATTTTTAAAAACAAATTTCTAATACTCCCTATATTTATATAAGGTATCCCGTGCCTCTGTTCACTTAAGGGCTGGCCATCCATAGGCAAACAGAAAACACAGCGGAAGATTCTCTCTCAAAAGAGGCCCACCAGTGCAGCAAGTCCAGGATACATAATCAAGCTCAAAGACGTAAACCACTCCAGTCGACTGGGTATAAATGGTCAGCACTAAACCTTGTAAAGTCACAGTCATCATCACCATCCTCAAGCAGCCGTGGACTATAGGGGTCCAACCAGATCGTGCAATCAAGTTCTCCAAGCATATCTGTCCTGAGCTACATCTTATGCATCTAGCCACTGTACACCAATTCTAACAAGGTCCTGTTTGACGTTGCCCACCGCATCCTAGTCTCCCCCTCTTTCTGAGACCTTTAGGCACACTGTTCATAACCGTATTCGAAAATCTATAATTATCCATATAGGCAACATGGCCAAACCAACTGAGTCTCTCTCTGCACAATATGCTGCTTAAAGGAGGTTGCCGATTCCTTTGCCTAACCTCATCATTAGTTACAAAGTTTAACCACCTAATGCCCAAAATACTGCGTAAGCATCTAGAATCAAAAGCATCTAGTTTCCTGTTATCTTGTTTACAAAGCGTCTAAGTTTCACTACCATAACTAACCCTAGAAAGAACCAAACTATTATACGGTCTAATTTTAGTTACTAGGTGTATACGCCTATTTCTCCACACTCTTCATAGATTCTTAAAAGTCCCGTCAGCAACCTCTATTAGTCTGTTAATCTCATGCCGCACATCACCAGTATCTGTTACATAGTTCCCAAGATAATTAAACTGTGACACCTGCACAAGACTGCAACCATTCAGACTAACTGAATCACAACCTGCCTGACCAATTTTTATCACTTTAGTTTTCTCTCTGTTTATAACCAAACCTACTCTACTACCAGTCTCATCAACAGCTCGAATGAAAGAGTTCATCTCATCAACATCATCTGCCAAAAGGACTAAATCATCAGCATAATCTAAATCACAAATTTTTGTATCTCCAGACGATTTAAGGCCAAATCTTTCCCATGCATTGAATTTCGCATAACATAATCAATAACCAATATAAAGAGAAAAGGAGACAAAATGCACCCTTGTCGAAAACCAGAAGTAATGCTAAACTAATTGATACAAGCCTTACCAACTCTCACACACGACTCAGTGTTATTATAGAGACTTTCATTATGTTAACTAACTTGTCAGGTATACCATATGATCTCACAATCAACCACAAATTATGAGATCAACAGAGTGGAAAGCCTTTTTGAAATCAACAAAGCTAGCAACCAAAGGTTTCTGAGATTCTAAACATTTCTCAAGAATCTGCCTAAGTGAAAATATCTGATCCACACATCCCCTACCACTTCTGAATCCACATTGCTCATCACTCAATTGACTGTCAACCAGATTCTTAATTCTATTAAGAACAATCATGCAAAGAACTTTACGTAGAATAGAAAGTAGGCTGATACCCCTGTAGTTATCACAAGAACTGCGATCACCTTTTTTAAAAATAAGGATAATAATAGCTCTGGTAAAATCCTTAGGAACCATGCCTTTATCTTAAAAAAATATTCATAATTTCAGTCATCCAAGTGGTAACTGAAACATTCCCAGCTCTGTGCATTTCTGTAGTAATTTCATCTACCCCTGGAGATTTATGAATTTTAAGTTCAGAAATAGCCTAAATAACTTCAGATTGTGTTATAGCGCCAATATTAAAGCCACCAATGCATCTATCATCATTGCAAACAATGGGAGTAGAATTAACCACATTGTTTAGAACATCACTGAAATGCTCAGCCCACCTAGCCATGACAGAATCCTCCCCTTCTATAACCTTACCTTGTTTATCCTTCAATCCCTGTATACCTGTCCGTTTTCTACCACACAAAACATTAACTATCTGGTACAGCTCTGTGCTGTTGTGCTGTCTAACTACTTCCTCGGCTTTGTCAGCCAAGCCATCAAGCCAAAGATTCTTATCAGCAGCTAACTGATCCTTTACACGTTTATTAAGCTCTCTGTAATGCTTTCTATTAGGACTAGTAGGGTATTTGATTAAGGACATTCCTATAGTTGTTTCTTTCTGAAATAAGCTCAAGTGCCTTATCACTGAAATAATTCTGCCTCCGCTGCTCCTTTTTTCCTAAAAGAATACTGTTAGTTTCCAAAAAAGCCTGTTTAAAACGGTCCCATTCTTCCTCAACTTCAGTATTAAGCAAACCATGACTGTCACAATGACTAAGTAACTATCATGGTAAACTTTAATTTTAACTGGGTCTTTCAGAGCTTCAGAATTAAAGGTAAACTTTTTAACCTTAGTACAACACTTGTTACGTTAAAGTTGCAAGACACTTTTAAAAAGGTAATGGTCAGATCGGATTTCAGCTCCCCTGTGTGACCTGGTATTCCTAACAGAACTAGCCCATTTGCTGTTAATATTAACGCACCGGCCACTGAATTAGAAATCTTTATGCAGATGTACGTAAACATCACTTGTGCAGCGTATATGCAAAATACGTGGTCACGTGAACTAGGCAACTATTTAAGACTACTGTTCGTCAGTAGTGTTGATCACAATGGGAAAAACAAAGGATCTTTCGTGGTTCGATAAAGGGCTTATTGTGGGTCCCCGTCTGGCTGGAAGGACGTTCTTCTGCGAAGAACCGCTAAGTTCGTCTACAGTAGTGTCAGGAAATCGTGACTGGACACTGGAAGGCTGGGAAAAAGTCATGTGGTCCGACGAGTCGCTGTACACCTCGTTGTGTACCGGCGGTAGGCAGAGAGTTCGGCGGAAGCCCCATGAAGCAATGGACCTAGCTTGACTTGTAAACACAACTCAAGGTTCTGGAGGCGGTGTCATGATGTGGAGCATGTTCTGTTCGTACGGAACGTGTCCCCTAATATTGCTGAAAGGTCGGGTGTCCTCCAAGGATTATCTGAACATTGTTGCTGATCAAGTTCATCCTGCAATGTTGATCTTTTACCCAGCAAGTGACCGCTGTTTCATGGCGACAATGCTACTGTCCATCACGCAAGATGTGTTCAGCAGTGGTTCAGTGAGCATGACAGCGTTTCCCACATCTTCCCTGGCCACCACAAAGCCCGGTCCTGAACTTTCAAATTCAAATTCAAATTAATTTTCAATAAGTATTATCTATAATTATGTTACATAAAAAAATCCCACTAAGCCGAAGCTTATCAGCGGGAATGTACATATATGTTTTTACAGATATGAACTAGATTGCCTCAGTAGTACATAAAATGAAGGAGAGAAAAAAAAGGAATAAATGAGAAAGAAAACCGACAAAATGATGAAAGTTTCCAAATAAAAACATCACTTTTTCATCAACCACTGAAATAATTTATCTTTAACATCACAATTTTTTTAAGTTAACTATTTCTCTAGGAAGCAAGTTAAATAGGTAGGGAATTTGATATTCTTTGGAATTTCGTCCGTAATTATTATAAAATTTTGGTTGTTTCAAAAAACCCATAGCCTTTTTTCTAGTAAACTTATTGTGTGTAACTGTAGTATAGTTTTTTCTAGTAAACTTATTGTGTGTAATTGTAGTAAATATTTTGTTTATAGGTATCATCAAAGAAGTTATTGATAACAGAAACAAACACATATAAATTTTCAATAGGTAAAATTTTGAACAACCTGAATATATCATCTTTCGTTGTAAGGGAATATTTAACTTCTGTATTACACAATCCTTTTACCAGACTAAATTGTATTCTTTTAATTTTTTTTTAATTCTGTCTTATAGGCTGTCCCATAAACTGTTATCCCATACCTAATTATAGATTCAAAAAGTGTTTTATATACTAAAATAGTTATCTGTGTATCAACAAACATGTTAAGTTTCCTAATTTTAAATGCTACAAATCGTAGTCTTGAACACATCCAATCAATATGTTTATTCCATTTCATTTTCATTTTCAAGCCTAGGTAAATTATTTCATTTACTTCTTCTATTTTAGGACAAGCAGCTGCTTGCCACAGAGGTCTGACAGGAGCCTGTCAGTTTATATGCCATAGTAGAAGGTCTGAGAGGATGGCAGGACCTCAGCAGAAAAACGACACAAACAGCCATGCCTTACCCGGGGCTCGAACCCAGGTCCCGTAGATCAATAGCCAAGCGCGCTAACCACTCGGCCACGGGACGGCTCTGGAATAGCATAGAACCGAGAATAGATCCCTGTGGAACTCCAAAATTGATCTGATATTTATCGCTAAAATCATCATTTATTTTCATAACTATTTCTCTATGTAATAAGTAGCTTTTAAACCATTCAAAAATATTCCCTCTTATACTAAGTAAATATAATTTCTGTAGCAAGATATCAATGTCAACTGAATCAAATGCTTTATTTAAGTACATAAATACCGCAACGCATTTCTTTCCTATATTTAAATTAATATTTATATTATTAATAAGATCTTCCAAAAGACTTTGTATTCCCATACCTTTACGAAACCCAAATTGCTGACTTGACAGAAAATTAATTTTATTCAAAAAATTTTTCAAGCGATCTCCAACGTATTTTTCCATTATCTTATCAAAAATTGTTAATAGAATGATTGGTCTATAATTATTAAAATTCTTTTTTGATCCACTTTTATATACCGGACGAATAATTCCAATTTTCATAGCTATTGGGATTTACGAATTTTCAAAAATTTTATTTATAAGAATTGTTATTACATGAACAAAATTGCATTTACTTTCCTTTACGTATTTTGGTTTAATATTGTCAAATCCAGGAGATGTGTTATATTTTAAGTGATCTATAATATTGGTAACACCGAAGTTACTAGCTAGTGGAAAATGCATAGAATTCTTATTTATGTAACATAATTCGCAAACCTTATCTGACCTGGTATTCATCGTCGCATATTCTGTTTGCATCTCACTAATAATTGTTACTAAAAACTTGACAAAACTATTTAGAACTTCTTTTGGAGTGTTATCTCTAATCAAGTGTCTTTCAACATTTTCGTCGATTGACACCCTTTTTTATCATCAATAATATCATTAATTAATTCCCACATTCTAGTATTATTACCTTTATTAATTGCTAATTTATTTGAATAAAATATGCGTTTTTGATTCCTTATATTCCTATTTCTTTCCATTTTATATGTCATAATTTTGTTTATTATTAACATTATCTTTATATCTTTTCCATAATTTATCTCTATTTTTAATTGCTAAAATAATGTCATCTGTAATCCATTCTTTCCTTATACTCTTAGTTTTACAATTATTAATTTGTTTACTACAACAAGAATTTTCCCGAATTTCATCAATTTTACTTAATACCCCATTGAGAATGTATGGGACATGTTAGGAAAACAGATCCGGGAACACAAGTCCTGTCCCTCCAAATCTGAACCAGTTAAAGGAATGACTGGTGGACACCTGTTATGCTGGAGATGTAAAGGCATTCCAACACCTTTGGAATCTATGCCAACCGCCATTATCGTGCTGTAATTCGGGCTAAAAGAGGTCCAACTCGGTATTGAATAAAAGTTTCTATTCAGTGGCCAGTGTATGTATAATCAATCATATTCTTATGCAGCCCATCTGGTGAAACCCATGCGTATTTATGTATGTTGTGGTGTTTGTAATAAGTGTTAGTTATTCTGAATCCATTGAGTTTACTTACCCGTAGGAGACGTTGCCCATTGCCATTGCAGCTACCAATACCAAAAGGGCCTATCACCCCTCCCCAAAGGTCAGAGTCAGTACCAACTTTGGCATTGAAGTCACCAAGAACAAGGGTAATATCTCCTTTCTTGACAGAATTCAAAATATCCTGAAGTTGTCCGTAAAACCTATCCTTCTCATCCTCATCGGCATCCTCAGTGGGGGCATTAACAGCAGATAACATTCAAATCTTTAATGCTTGTCTGAAATTTTGCTGTAAGAAACCTTTCATTAATGCACTCATATCCTAGAAGAGCATCACTAGCGTGTCTGCTGAGAAGCAGACTCACGCCTTGGTGATGTTTATTATCGTCCCTCCCTGAAAAGAGAAATTTAAGATTATTTTTAAGAATCTGACCTTTATCTGTCCATCTGGTCTCTTGCAAGCCGAGAATATCTAAATTATAACGGTGGAATTCTTGTGTGAGGACATCAAGAGAAAAAGCTCTGTGCAGAGTCCTCACATTCCAACTACCTATGGAGAGAAAATGGTTAGTGGGATGTTTAAAGAAACTATGTTTATTGAGAGAGGGAATGCCGACAATATCAAACAGCCCCCTAATCGCAGACATGGGGCAAAGACCCGTTCCCCCACTACTAAAGGCTGAAGCCATCTACACTGGAAGACTTCCTCCAATGTAGAATCTGATAATGCCAATAGAAGCAAAGAGTTCAGGTGCCTGAGATGACCTCTGCTCAGGATTATTCTCAAGCTGATAAACATATCCTGTGAATCTATTCACTTGGGGCTGTCAATCCACAAACAGAAAACACAGCGGAAGATTTTCCCTCCACAGAAGCCCACCAGTGCAGCAAATTCAGGACCCATAATCAAGCTCAGAACCATAATTCAGTCCAGTGGGTTTATATGGTCAGCAACAGGACCCTGTGTGGTTGACTACTCCTCAGAAGGGTAGAAAAATAAAAACAAGAAAAGTAGCCATTGTTGTCCAGAATCTGGCAGCTCTCCGTTTCCATTCACTTCCACAAGAGAGTATCTCTTTTGAAAGGTACTGGCAAGCAGCTGCTTGAGGGTGTATTTATTTTTATTTTTTTAACGGTCTGCACCACGAGAAGTCGGGGTCGGACATTAGGTGCTATGCCTGGCCGCTTCTATGCATCATCACAGGGGATTGGTGCATAGCTCTCCTTCCAGTTTATGCCTTGCTGCCATTTACCTCGATGCAAAAAAGTCATCTCCGTTGGCTGGGCGAGGCCTCAAGGACTAACTCTATGAATGAGCCGAGGCCGATGAGGAGAAAAGCCGACATGCGGAACTGATCGATTAGCTTCCCTGATGAGCAGAAGCGACATGAGACGAAAGGGGACTTGACGCCCCCTTCTGGCAGAGGAAAGGGTCCCGACATTTTTCCTGCTTCGGTATCCTTTATTCCGTAGTGGCTTGAAAAGATATCGCCCAATTTGGCCCAAGTCACACTCTCATATACAACTCTTGTGGTGTATGGTCGCTGAGATCTCTATAAATGCTGATCTCGCAGAATTTGAAGTAAGGTATGGCAATAAACGTGTTTAACTGGAAAATTTAATCGTGTGATCTTTTCTGGGTGTATCTCCTCTTGGTGTAGCCCTGAGGAAGAGTGGGCGAGAGTCCGGGACGGATTGAAGATTTTGGCTAGCTGCCAAAAGTGAAGTTATGACAGCCACAGATCTACGTTCGGCGGAATGCTGAGCCTCGAGGTGAATAGAACGCCATTCTCCCCTTGCCTTCCTTTTCCATTATTTGAGCCTTTCTCCCCCCCCCCCCCTCGCTATTAAACTTACAGTTGAGTATTGAAAGGTATTAACGACCTTTCAAACCATGAGAAGGCGGAGTCGGACATTTGGTGCTAGGCCTGGCCGGCTTACCACCTAAATAGCATACAGTAGACGGCATAACAAAAGAAAAATTAAAACGGTTGGTACATTATTTTGTCGTTTACGCAAATCATATTGGACAAAATAATCAACAATTTTTTTTTAAATTATTAATATAGTTGCATTCTCCATGGATGCATTTTTTCCTTCCCCATTCTCTATAATGCATCTGTTTTCACCCTTTTCATGCTATCATTTTAGAAACCCAAGATTTCACACTCTAAAAATATCCGAAAAATATTTCCGTTCATGACGAAAGGTTTTGAAAAACCTTTTAGGGCACAATGACCGGGGGAAATTGCGCTGAGGAATAGAGGTAAATTTGTCTTTAGCCCAATGGGATTCGAACCCACGACTTGCTCATAACACGTCAGGTGACATGTTATCACGATTCTCAGTATCCGAATTGCCCAGTAAAAATAAATATGCTATTAAAAATTCAAGTGAAGAAAATTAATCTAAATTTGGGAAATTTAATGATAACTATTTAATAATTTCGCTATAAGAAATTTGTAACATTGTCTTTGGGGGGGGGGGAATTCTGGGTAATGTAGCTTTAGTTTTCAAGGTGAACAGATTTTTGCTTGGAAGGGGGCGTAGAGAGAAGTTCTCGTCGTGTAGATGCGCGAGAGAATGAGTTTGCAGAAATGAGATACGGGGGGCGGGGAGGTGGGAAGCAAGAGAGAAGAGGAAATCATCACTCACCGCAGAAGATCTCCATTTGGGCGAAAGCGACGGCGAAGGCGGCGAGGGCTAGCAGGAGCAGCGGGGCTTGGGCCATGGCGCGGACAAAGTGAGGCACCGAGGCGCCTGTCTCGCACTCCGAACAAGTAGGCTGCGGGAACGGGTCAGGCGTTGCGTGGCACGTGCGAATGCAACGCATTGGCTTACTTTCGATTCACCTGTCGGGCATCAAGGTGAGGCCAAGGTCGACACTCACGTGACAGCACAGCGCTTTCTTCCTGGCTCCGACGGTCAACGGAAGAGAAGAGCGGCCCCATTTGTGAAAAAAGACTCCTTTTCAAGGGAGGAGCGCGATCAGAAGCCGCCACGGAATGATTTAAAGCGAATCTCAGGTATTGAGTGACAGACCAACCTGGAAATCAGGAAAGGTCACCTTCACCTAAAAATAAAGTTGTCATTACTGATAATAATTCCTAAGACCAAAATTAAATTGTACACCCAATTCTGTTTTACACGGATTTTGTTTTACACGATTTTGATTTAACACGGCTTAGAAAACAATTCCAATTCTCTTTTTACACGATTTGTTTTGATCTAACACGGTTCAAACGGCGCCTTTTTAAAAATCTCCATTTGAATTTAATTCTGAAAAAAATATATCCTATTCAAGAAAAAATTCCTAGAATATACATTTATAACAAAGATGCCGCTTTTATGGTCACATTTTTCGAAGTAGTTTTAACTTTGAAAATGTACTATATATACACATTTTGTGCACTAAATCCCCCAAATTAAAAACTATAGTAACATAAGTACACAACAAGTTTTCTCTATTTTATGGAAAAAATTGTACAAACCCTACTTCATTCGGAATAAAGTGGCAACATTGAGTTACGGGAGTTCCCCTCAATTTTATCTTCAATACATACATTAGTCTTGGTCTCTCATTTCGTGTTTAAAATTACAAGTGTTTAGATGTTTAATAGAAGAAATCGAAAAAAACAATTGTTTTGTTTTTTGAAGTTTTGTGTGCGTAATATAAATTTATTAAATTTTGCTGATAGGTTATTTACAATTTTCCATTATCTGATTTATTAACTACAATTCAAATATTTTTCGTAAGCCTTGCCACGATGTCGGATGATTCAACTATACAAAAGCAGAAAAGGAAAGCAATCTCTTTGGATATGAAGATCCAAATTTTAGATTGTCTTGCAACTGGAGAAGGTTCAACATCCATAGGTAAATATTTTGGTCTGAACGATACCATAAGAACCATCAAGAAAAATGAAGATGCTATTAGAAAATCTGCGCTTTCTGGAACAAAATTGAGCGCTAAGTCATCAACGTACGCAAGATATATATCGAAAAGGCACTAGTAATGTGGATAGAAGATAACTCGCAAAAAGAATACCTCTAGACGGAAATACCATCAAACAGATGGCATTACGAATATATAAGCAGATACAGGAAATGGAACCAACACATCAGCTCAGAAAAAAAAATTATGAATTTTCTGCATGTACAGGTTGGCTTGCAGGATTTCTTCAAAGACACGGGTTTCATAATGTAAAGGTAAAAGGTGAAGTTGCATCTGCAGATGAGCAGGCTGCTAAAGAATTTTGTCCAAAATTGGCCCAAATCATTGAAGATGGTGGCTACACTCCTTATCTAGTTTGGAATGCAGATGAAACTGGTCTTTTTTGAAAAAAAAATGCCGAGTAGAACCTACGTAGCAAAATCACGAAAAACTGTTGGTGGCTTTAAAGCAGCTAAGGATCGTGTGACCTTTCCATTTTGTAGCAACGCTTCAGGAGATCGTATGTTAAAACCGCTGCTCATCAATCGATCCCTAATAAAGCCACGGTCAATGAAAGGTGTAGATTTGGATAAATTACCGGTGTATTGGATGGCAAACAAAAAAGCCTGGGCTACAAAACAAATTTTTAATGAATGATTCCATAAATGTTTTGTTCTAGAAGTTAAACGCTATTTGAAAGAAAAAAAATCTCGAATTTAAAGTTCTATTGATTATAGACAATGCGCCTGGCGATCCTGTTTTGGAACACCCAAATGTGCAATTTTGTTTTCTGCTGCCTAATACGACATCCATAATACAACCACTAAACCAGGGTATAATTGACACATTTAAAACATACTACGTAAGACGAACATTGCAATACATTTTGGATAAACTAGATAAGGATAAAACACTAATGGTTATTGATGTGTGGAAGATTTTTTTTTATTTTAGATTGTGTCTAAACTGGATTGACGTTATCAGAATTAAAACCATCAACTTTAAACCCATGTTGGAAAGTTATTTGGCCAGAATGTGTAAAAAGCAAAGATCCTGTACCCCAAATACGACTGAATATCCTAATATCATCACTTTAGCAGATGCAGTTGGTGGAGAAGGATTCGATGATTCATGGTTTGCAAATATTGATGAATTGCTGGTTGACAAAGTTTTTAGCGAAGATGAAATAATAGCTGTTGTCCTTGAGACTCCTGATGAAAAAGAAAAAAAGTGATGGTGATGAAGAGGTTCCACTCACTGCAGGTTTAATTAATGAAGGATTCAAATGGCTAGTAAATTGGAAAGTCATTTTCTTACACATGATCCCATTGTCGAACGAGCTGAACAGTTTAAACGTGAACTGAAGTCATGTATGGCGCGTTATCAAGAATTATACAAAGATCTAGTCAAAGCCGGATCTCAAAGACTGATTACAGAGTTCGTTGTGAAAACTAATCAAACTCCAGAATCACTGGGAACAAGTGATAATTTGGTTCCCCACGCCACAGAGAGCATTTCATCATTGGAGTATGAACACGACGGCCAAAATGTTCCAAGCGATGAAAGTGATTTAATTCCAGTCTTACGCAAACGAATGCGTCTATTGTCAGAAAGTGCCCACGAAAAAAATTTAGTTAATAAGTAGATTTTAGTTAATAGTTTTTTACACTTTTGTATTCTTGAATTAGTGACATATTATTTTCTTTATGAAGGATAATTTACTTTATATATAAATACACATAATTATCTTTATAAATTTATAAAACAAAAAATGTGTTTAAATGAATAAAATCACTGAGGAACACACAAAAAGGCTTTTAAATGAAAATAGTCAATCTTTGCTAATTTCGAGGTGCTGAACACGAAAATGACAATAAACTTTGTCGATTGGTTCTTGTTTAGGAGAGACAGAGATGGTCATGTATAAACGACTCAGTCCGCATTGAGTACATAGTCAACCATTTCGCAATACTGTATTTTAAACTCCAGATTGCAACATATTGCATTGTATTGCATCAACCCACCATACACACAACCCCCGGAGGTATTGCATCATTCTCTGATGCAATGTAGTTGAGTCATGACATCGCAGCTTTATGATCGCGGACAAAAAGGATTCAATCGTTAGTTGTAAGCGACATCTCACAGGGTGAGCAAGTCTTTTGAGAGACTCCCATTTACCCCTGAGTCATAAGCACAACACAAGTGATCCTTTTAGTTTTAATCCAGAAGTAGTGACCCCACGTAATTGCGTTAATAGTGCAGATACATTTTGTTACATTTGTGGGGAAGTGACGTTTGCCAACCAGAAAAGGGCCATCACTCCAATAGTGAAAGCGGCGTATCAGCTTAATTTTGGATGCAAGATCGGGAACCAGGACAAAGGTCTGGGCCCCACACATAGCTGCAGTACGTGTGTAAGAAATCTTCCGAATTGTTCCACCTGTTTCTGGAAGCACCACAAGGAAAAAGAAGTAGACAATAGCATACCTGAATGTACAATCTCTTTTCTGACCAGTTCCACATGGTGAAGGCCTTCCTGTTCCCGAACTTCCAAAAGAATTTTCCATCGATTCAGACGATGAGGAGGGAGGCGAAAAGACATCGGGTCTCTGGAGACTTCGGTGTCTAATGATGATCCATACGTCTGCCACAGTCTGTCATCTGCACCACACATTTTCACCGAAGAAGAAATGAACAATATTGTTCGCGATCTGAAGCTGCCCAAGGCCAAAGCAGAGTTATTTAGATCAAGACTTAAACAATGGAATCTTCTCAAGGAAAATGTCCGAGTGACTTCGTTTCGAACTCGTCATGAGCAGTTTGCGCATTACTTCAGAAAGGAAGATGACCTTGTTTTCTGCTCTGATGTACATGTCCTGATGAATGCCCTCGGAATCAAACATGACCCTCAAGAATGGCGACTATTCATAGACTTCTCGAAATTGAGACTAAAGGTGGTGTAGTTGCATGATGGAAATCGATTTCCATCCATTCTGGTCAGACATGCTGTCTACATGAGAGAACCCTACGACAGCCTAAAACAGCTGTTGAACTGTCTTCAATACAGCAAGTGTGGCTGGCATCTCTGTTGTGACTTGAAGGTAGTAGCTCTGTTGATGGGATGAAGTACTGCTGTTTCTTATGTGAATGGAACAGCCGAGCAAAGATTTTGCACTACGTGAAGAGAAATTGGTCTTAAAGAAAATCTCTGAAGGTCGGAGAGAAGAATGTGGAACATCCAGCACTGACAGAAATACACAAAATCCTGCTACCATCTCTACACATCAAACTCGGTGTGATGAAAAACTTCTTAAAAGCCATGGACCAGACTGCATCAACTTTCAAGTACTTGGCTGACAAATTCCCTCGACTCAGTGAAGTGAAAATTAAAGAGGGAATTCTTGTGGGTCCTCATTTCTGCAAGCTGTTCAGAGACCAGATGTTCGACAACCTGCTTCAGAGCGATGAGAAAAAGGCTTGGGGCACATTTCGTCTCGTGTCAACTAAATTCCTCGGGAATGTCAGGGCAGACAACTACAAGAAACTGGTTAAGGACATGTCTCTCTATCACAAACTTGGTTGCAACATACCCTTAAAGATCCACTTTCTCCATTTCCACTTAGATTTCTTCCCCGACAACTGCAGCATGGTTAGTGATGAGCAAGGTGAACGTTTCACCAGGACATTGCAACGATGGAGAAAATATAGCAGGAGAACTGATCCACTTCAATGTTGGTTGACTAGTGTTGGAAGCTTGCCAGAGATGATCTTGAGCAGCTGTACAAGCGAAGGGCAAAGCGACGTCGGAAGGAGAAGCGGAGTTTTATCGATGCATGTCATATGTATTACTTTATTATTAAGAAATTATTGTGGATTTCTCATAAATCGTAACCAATTTTGCATTTTCATTGTCATATTCGTGTTCAGCATCTTGAAATCTTTAAGAAATGGCTACTTTATCTCATAGGCATGACTTTTATGGAAATTTGTTGCCCAGCGAAATCAAATAAAGATTTAGTTAAAGATTTTGATATGATTTGTTGGAAAACAACTTATTATTTGTACTGGGTTTTCACGTCTGGAATCAATCGTCTATATTTTCATATGCACTGTATTTTTTTTTGCACGTTTTTTTCGGGAACCTATCTACCGTGTAAAAAGAGAATTGGGTGTATAGTCTACTTGGACCTCCGTATTGAATGACGCTTTGTTGCAAATTGATAGGTCGGACACCTTTTGCTATGTTTTTCCTTTTTGATACACTCTTCCAATGCAATCCCTTTCGTGTCAAACAGAGACGTAAATGATGTTAGCCAGATCCCGTTTCTATATATCATTCTGTGATACTCGGTTTCATCCGTTTCTGTTGATGCTCCGAGTGAAATCACGTCGCTGGGGCTTACGGCACAGCAGGCGACTTTCTTTCTGTTGTAGGACATCGTCTTTCGCAAGGCCGAGCATTCGGATGGACGGAAATTTTCCATGCATCAGGACTCAGTTCCTCTCACCAAATATGTCAGTGGACGATGTGTGCTTTTCCCGGGGATTGCATCTGATTGGTCCATTGGGTTGAATGATTCCCAGGGTTACAAAAATGATAAAGCCTTGTTTCGACCAGAGCGAATCGTCGCTGTGGGGGAATCGCCCTGACCGGGGTTTGGCCGTCTAATCTTTCTTTTACTTTCTTCGCTATTTTATTAGTAGGAGACCCACTGGACTCTTGTTCTTTATCACAAACAATTAAATGTAGTGGGAGACCCACTGAACTCTTGTTCTCTATCACAAACTATTAAATGTAGTGGGAGACCCACTGGACTCTTGTTCTCTATCACAAACTATTAAATGTAGTGGGAGACCCACTGGACTCTTGTTCTCTATCACAAACTATTAAATGTAGTGGGAGACCCACTGGACTATTGTTCTCTATCACAAACTATTAAATGTAGTGGGAGACCCACTGGACTCTTGTTCTCTATCACAGACTATTAAATGTAGTGGGAGACCCACTGGACTCTTGTTCTCTATCACAGACTATTAAATGTAGTGGGAGACCCACTGGACTCTTGTTCTCTATCACAGACTATTAAATGTAGTGGGAGACCCACTGGACGCTTGTTCTCTATCACAGACTATTAAATGTAGTGGGAGACCCACTGGACTCTTGTTCTCTATCACAGACTATTAAATGTAGTGGGAGACCCACTGGACTCTTGTTCTCTATCACAGACTATTAAATGCAGTGGGAGACCCACTGGACTCTTGTTCTCTATCACAGACTATTAAATGCAGTGGGAGACCCACTGGACTCTTGTTCTCTATCACAGACTATTAAATGCAGTGGGAGACCCACTGGACTCTTGTTCTCTATCACAGACTATTAAATGCAGTGGGAGACCCACTGGACTCTTGTTCTCTATCACAAACTATTAAATGCAGTGGGAGACCCACTGGACTCTTGTTCTCTATCACAAACTATTAAATGCAGTGGGAGACCCACTGGACTCTTGTTCTCTATCACAAACTATTAAATGCAGTGGGAGTCCCACTGGACTCTTGTTCTCTATCACAAACTATTAAATGCAGTGGGAGACCCACTGGACTCTTGTTCTCTATCACAAACTATTAAATGCAGTGGGAGACCCACTGGACTCTTGTTCTCTATCACAAACTATTAAATGCAGTGGGAGACCCACTGGACTCTTGTTCTCTATCACAAACTATTAAATGCAGTGGGAGACCCACTGGACTCTTGTTCTCTATCACAAACTATTAAATGCAGTGGGAGACCCACTGGACTCTTGTTCTCTATCACAAACTATTAAATGCAGTGGGAGACCCACTGGACTCTTGTTCTCTATCACAAACTATTAAATGCAGTGGGAGACCCACTGGACTCTTGTTCTCTATCACAAACTATTAAATGCAGTGGGAGACCCACTGGACTCTTGTTCTCTATCACAAACTATTAAATGCAGTGGGAGACCCACTGGACTCTTGTTCTCTATCACAAACTATTAAATGCAGTGGGAGACCCACTGGACTCTTGTTCTCTATCACAAACTATTAAATGCAGTGGGAGACCCACTGGACTCTTGTTCTCTATCACAAACTATTAAATGCAGTGGGAGACCCACTGGACTCTTGTTCTCTATCACAAACTATTAAATGCAGTGGGAGACCCACTGGACTCTTGTTCTCTATCACAAACTATTAAATGCAGTGGGAGACCCACTGGACTCTTGTTCTCTATCACAAACTATTAAATGCAGTGGGAGACCCACTGGACTCTTGTTCTCTATCACAAACTATTAAATGCAGTGGGAGACCCACTGGACTCTTGTTCTCTATCACAAACTATTAAATGCAGTGGGAGACCCACTGGACTCTTGTTCTCTATCACAAACTATTAAATGCAGTGGGAGACCCACTGGACTCTTGTTCTCTATCACAAACTATTAAATGCAGTGGGAGACCCACTGGACTCTTGTTCTCTATCACAAACTATTAAATGCAGTGGGAGACCCACTGGACTCTTGTTCTCTATCACAAACTATTAAATGCAGTGGGAGACCCACTGGACTCTTGTTCCTGGGAAGTCTTTACTTCCAGTTACTTTGATTGAATTTTAACTGATTGTTGTCACTTTAAGTTCAATTTTCTTTTTTTAAGAATATAATTTTTATTCATAAGAGTAAAGAATACAAATACATTTACCATTTGACCCGCAAAGCTAAATAGCTTATCTGCAGGAAAATGAATAAATTATATTAAACATAGGACATTCAGTCACAAATATGGTGTACATCAAATAAATCCACAAAACACAACACATAATAATCAGCTAAATAGAAAATACCAAATAATTTTTTAATTCCATTTTAAGTCTTCTAAAAGAATCTATATTTAGTAATTCTTTTGGAATAGCATTAAAATAAGTGGTACTTGATATTCGGAGGTATGTTTCCCGTAATTATTTCGAAAAATTGGCAATTTGAAATAACCTTGGTTTTGAAGTCTTTTATATTGTTGCGTTAAATTTTTAGTTTGTAAGTTTCGTCAAAATTTTTTTTAATTATTACATTATATTTATATATATATGGTCTGTAAATGGTAGCTAGGTAGTCACTGGAAGGAGAGCTATGCACCAATCCCCTGTGATGATGCACAGAACCGGCCAGGCCTAGCACCTAATGTCCGACCCCGCCTTCTCGTGGTGCGGACCGTTAGTAACTTTCAAAAGAGATACTCTCTTGTGGAAGTGAACGGAAGGGGAGGGCTGCCAGATTAGTGTGGCCTACTGATCTGGACAACTATGGCTACTTTTCTTTTTTTCTACCCTGCTGAGGAGTGGTCAACCACACAGGGTCCTGGTGCTGACCATATAAACCTACTGGACTGGACAGATATATGGCTCTGAGCTTGATTATGAATCCTGATTTTGCTGCACTGGTGGGCTTCTGTGGAGGGAAAATCTTCCGCTGTGTTTTCTGTTTGTTTGTGGGTTGACAGCCCCAAGTGAATAGATTCACAGGATATGTTTATCAGCTGGTGGATAATCCTGAGCAGAAGTCATCGCAGGCACCTGAACTCTTTGCTTCTATTGGCATCGTCAAATTCTACATTGGAGGAATTCTTCCAGTGTAGATGGCTTCAGCCTTTAGTAGTGGGGGAACGGGTCTTTGCCCCATGTCTGCGATTAGGGGGCTGTTTGATATTGTCGGCATTCCCTCTCTCAATAAACATAGTTTCTTTAAACATCCCACTAACCATTTTCTCTCCATAGGTAGTTGGAATGTGAGGACTCTGCACAGAGCTTTTTCTCTTGATGTCCTCACACAAGAATTCCACCGTTATAATTTAGATATTCTCGGCTTGCAAGAGACCAGATGGACAGATAAAGGTCAGATTCTTAAAAATAATCTTAAATTTCTCTTTTCAGGGAGGAACGACAATAAGCATCACCAAGGCGTGGGTCTGCTTCTCAGCAGACACGCTAGTGATGCTCTTCTAGGATATGAGTGCATTAATGAAAGGTTTCTTACAGCAAAATTTCAGACAAGCATTAAAGACTTGAATGTTATCTGCTGTTATGCCCCCACTGAGGATGCCGATGAGGATGAGAAGGATAGGTTTTATGAACAACTTCAGGATATTTTGAATTCTGTCAAGAAAGGAGATATTACCCTTGTTCTTGGTGACTTCAATGCCAAAGTTGGTACTGACTCTGACCTTTGGGGAGGAGTAATAGGCCCTTTTGGTATTGGTAGCTGCAATGGCAATGGGCAACGTCTCCTACAGGTAAGTAAACTCAATGGATTCAGCATAACTAACACTTATTACAAACACCGCGACATACATAAGTACACATGGGTTTCACCTGATGGGCTGCATAAGAATATGATTGATTACATATTAATTAACAGCAAATGGGCTAGTTCTGTTAGGAATACCAGGGCATATAGGGGAGCTGAAATTGGATCTGACCATTACCTTGTTAAAAGTGTGTTGCAACTTAAACTTAAAAAGTGTTGTGCTAGGGTTAAAAAATTTACTTTTAATACTGAAGCTCTGAAAGATTCAGTTATAGCCAAAGCTTACCATGATAGGTTACTTACTCATTATGACAGTCATGGTTTGCTTACTACTGAAGTTGAGGAAGAATGGGATCATTTTAAAAAGGCGTTTTTGGACACTAACAGTACTCTTTTAGGAAAAAAGGAGCAGAAGAGGCAAAATTATCTGAGTGATAAGGCACTTGAGCTTATTTCGGAAAGAAAGAACTGCAGGAATGCCCTTAATCAATACCCTACTAGTCCTAATAGAAAGCATTACAGAGACCTTAATAAACTTGTAAAGGATCAGTTAGCTGCTGATAAGAATATTTGGCTTGATGGTTTGGCTGACAAAGCCGAGGAAGCAGTTAGACAGCACAACAGCAGAGAACTGTACCAGATAGTTAATGTTTTGTGTGGTAGAAAACGGACAGGCATACAAGGATTGAAGGATAAACAAGGTAAGGTTATAGAAGGTGAGGATTCTGTCATGGCTAGGTGGGCTGAGCATTTCAGTGATGTTCTAAACAATGTAGTTAGTTCTACTCCCATTGTTTGCAATGATGATAGATGCATTGGTGGCTTTAATGTTGGCCCTATAACACAATCTGAAGTTCTTTTGGCTGTTTCTAAACTTAAACTTCATAAATCCCCAGGGGTAGATGAAATTAGTACGGAAATGCTTAGAGCTGGGAATGTTTCGGTTACCACTTGGATGACTGAAATTCTGAATATCTTTTATGATAAAGGCATGGTTCCTAAGGATTTTACCAGAGCTATTGTTATCCCTATTTTCAAAAAAGGTGATCGCAGTTCTTGTGATAACTATAGGGGTATCAGCCTACTCTCTGTTCCAGGTAAAGTTCTTTCCATGATTGTGCTTAATAGAATTAAGAATCTGGTTGACAGTCAATTGCGTGATGAGCAATGTGGATTCAGAAGTGGTAGGGGATGTGTGGATCAGATATTTTCACTTAGGCAGATTCTTGAGAAATGTTTAGAGTTTCAGAAACCTTTGGTTGCTAGCTTTGTTGATTTCAAAAAGGCTTTCGACTCTGTTGATCGTCATAATTTGTGGTTGATTGTGAGATCATATGGTATACCAGACAAGTTAGTTAACATTATGAAAGCTCTCTATAATAACACTGAGTCATGTGTGAGAGTTGGTAAGGCTTGTAGCAATTGGTTTAGCATTACTTCTGGTGTTCGACAAGGGTGCATTTTGTCTCCTTTTCTCTTTAGCTTGGTTATTGATTATGTTATGCAAAATTCACTTCAAGGGAAAGATTTTGGCCTTAAATGGGCTGGAGATACGAAAATTTCTGATTTAGATTATGCTGATGATTTAGCCCTTTTGGCAAATGATGTTGATGAGATGAACTCTTTCATTCGAGCTGTTGATGAGACTGGTAGTAGAGTAGGTTTGGTTATAAACAGAGAGAAAACTAAAGTGATGAAAATTGGTCAGGCAGGCTGTGATTCAGTTAATCTGAATGGTTGCAGTCTTGAGCAGGTGTCACAGTTTAATTATCTTGGGAGCTATGTAACAGATAATGGTGATGTGCGGCATGAGATTAACAGACGAATAGGGATTGCTGCCGGGACTTTTAAGAACCTATGGAGAGTGTGGAGAAATAGGCGTATACACCTAAAGACTAAAATTAGACTGTATAATAGTTTGGTTCTTTCTAGGGTTAGTTATGGTAGTGAAACTTGGACACTTTGTAAACAAGATAACAGGAAACTAGATGCTTTTGATTCCAGATGCTTACGCAGTATCTTGGGCATTAGGTGGTTCAACTTTGTAACTAATGATGAGATTAGGCAAAGGAGTTTGCAACCTCCTTTAAGCAGCATATTGTGCAGAGAGAGACTCCGCTGGTTTGGCCATGTTGCCCGTATGAATAATTATAGATTGGCGAATAGGGTTATGAACAGTGCGCCTAAAGGCCTCAGAAAGAAGGGGAGACCTAGGATGCGGTGGGCAGACAATGTCAAACAGGACCTTGTTAGAATTGGTGTGCAGTGGCCAGATGCAGTAGATGTAGCTCAGGATAGACTTGCTTGGAGAACTAAATTGCACGGTCTGGTTGGACCTCCGTAGCCCATGGCTGCTTGAGGATGATGATGATGATGATGATATTTATATAAATTGCTGCAGGTTAAAAGGTTTAAAAATTTTAATCTATCTGTGGAAGTTTTATAATTTTTTTTTAAAATGAAACGGAATAATATTTTTAGCTATTATAGACTGCATTTTTCTATTTTATTTATGTTAGTTAAGTTAGTTGTTCCATGCACAATTATTCCATATTTTGAAATAGATTCACATATTACTTTATAAAATAATACACAGGTGTCCATATTTATTACGTATTTCAATTTTTGAATTTTTATCGCTGATATTCTCAAGCTTTCACATATGTGGGACATATGGGCATTCCACCTAAAATATTCATCAAAAATGATTCCTAAGTAATTTATTTGATTTATTTGCTCAACAAGTGGGCAACTACATAATGATTCATAATTTGAAGCATCCTTTTTTCTGCAATTTGTTTTATGAGTTTTGTTAAAGAGGTTTTGATGAATATGAAATCCTGGTGAATGAATAATCATCAGTTTTGTTTTTTTCTAATTTAAATAGATTTTATTATGATTTAACCATCTAATAATATTATTGTAATCTGTTTGAACCTCTGAAATGCTATCATTTAAATATTTCTGACTGTTTATTAAAACAATGTCGTCAGCATATAGATAAATAGCACTATTTAATTTTATATTGAACAAATCATTTATGTATACTAAGAACAGTAAAGGACCTAAAATTGAGCCTTGTGGAATTCCATATCGTGTAATTACTTTTCTGCTGTAGCAGTTTTTTTATTTTAGTAATTGTGTATATGTCTGATAAATACCGTATTTGCCGGCGTATAGGACGCACCGACGTATAAGACGCACCCCCTTTTTTAGACACATTTTTAAGGAAAAAAGATTTTCCACATTTTTTCATGAGTTTCCATAAAGATTTACTGGTTGGATGGTGACGGCGTCCTAGACCTCAACCTCAGGAGCTCTGGGTGAGCTGTTCGAGGACTCTTCCGAAAAGATTTGTGCCCCAGTAGGTCGAGTCCTCTCCAAAGTCCGGGTCCTACTAAGAGTCTCCACCCCGGACGCCGAGCGAACTTGGATCTTTATATCCTTGTTCATGGCTAACTGGGGAATAGATTAAAGTTAGGTTTCTTCCGGTGGTTAGCTTTCCTTTTATAGGACTGCTGCCATGTGAGGCTGGAGTTGAGGTGCGCCTATAGGGCGTATTCCTTGCCCCCGGCTCTAGATAGCACGGCTTTTCGAAACTGGTAGTGCTGTACAAGCGGAATCAGGAATTGCCGTGGTTGCATAAGATCGCAACACAAGAGAGGTGTACTCATTTTATAGTCATTTATGTATACAAAAAATGTAACTAGGGAACATTGTAGTTTGGTACCTTTTAATGTTCATCCTCAAAACCTAGAAATTCATCTCCAGAGCTAAATGAAGAATCACTTGAAGCCTCTTTTTCAGAAACTGAGTCTTCGTATAACAAATCATCCTTTGTGCCATCAAGTGAGTTACTAATACCACATTTCTTAAATGACTTTACAACTGTCTCATGTTTCACAGCATTCTATGAAGTTTTGACCCATTTTCAAATCTGCAAAATGCTAGGCCTCTTCCTTCTTCCTGATGGTGTCACGTCAAAATCTGTAGATTGCATCCAACTGTTCCATTTCTCCTTCATGAATCCTTTAAATGGTTTATTAATGCAGACATCTAAAGGTTGAAGCTGGCTCGTTAGTCCACCTGGAATTACAGTTAACTGAGTTTTAAGTTGGTTGATTTTATTTTTTACAGCTTCTGTTCTATGACTCCGAAACTGATCCCATACTAGCAAGGCAGGTTTCTTTAGCAGTCCACCAGGACGCCTAGACCACACATTGTCTATCCACAACTTCATCCCCCCTTCATCCATCCAGCCCTTAGGATGAACGTGCACAAACACACCTTTAAGCAGTTTTTCCTTGGGCAAGGTTTTCCTTTTGAAAATCAAAAGAGGCGGCAATTTTGTTCCATTGGCACAACAAGACAACACGACTGTGTAGTGCGTTTTCTCATGTCCACAAGTTTTAACAATAACACTTCTTGCACCTTTGGAATCTACTGTTTTGTTTGAGGGTACATCGAACGTCAGTGGGACCTCATCCATGTTTCCTATTTGTGAAAGTTCAAAATTTCCACTTTTTCTTGCATTAATGACAAATTTATGAAACTCGATAATCTTGTCTTCATATTCTGTTGGCATCTTTTGTGCTATTTTTGTTTTAGTCTGCATACGTAAGTCATTTCTCTTCATGAATCTAGAACACCATGACGTTGATCCTGTAAAATCAGCGATGCCTCTGTTAGTAGCTATCACTCTTGCTTGTTGAATAGTCATTTTTGTGGAAACTGAAAATCCCGAGCTTCGGTGGTCTAATATCCAAGTTTTTAATTCTTCTTCTAGTTCCGGCCATTTTGCAATTCCATGTCGCAGATTATGTTTACTACGCATAGCTTTTTTTAGGTCTTCTTCCTGTCTTCTCCAAGTTATCATCATCTTTTCTGTTGGCGGTGATCCGAAATTCCTCTCTGCTGCCCTGTTTCCGTGTTCTTTGGCATACTCAATCACTCGTAGCTTGAATGCAATATCGTAGCAGAATATGCGTTGTTTTTGAGCCATGTTTCGCAGCAAAAACATGAGAAAGCTTCTTCGGTACTAAAAGTTTACGTTTTTGTTGCCTTGAGGCGCTGTAATTGGTAACGACGCGCCATGCTCGCGCTTTTCGGAAAAATATGCTGGTGAAATGTGATCACGCATGCGCACATTGGATGAATCGTAACCTTGAGATGTCAGTGGATCTGAACTCTATTTTACTGGAATGCTCCCTCTGTCAGTAGTAAAGCATAAAATATATCACGCAACTTATTATTTTTACAGAACAGAAAAAAATATGGAAACGATTTATTTGAAACCACTCTTTCACAAAAGGACAAAATGCAAAAGAATACTTATATGTATATGTATATTGATATAAACCAAAAGTTTTAGACTGAAATTTCAACTCATAATTTTGATTACCGGCGCATAAGACGTACCCCATATTTTAGGCGTATTTTGAGGGGGGAAAAATGCGTCCCTATATGCCGGCAAATACAGTAATTTCTAAACCAATCTAACAATATACCGCGAATACCGTAATTTTCCAATTTATTTAGTAAAATGCTATGATCTATTGTATCGAAGGCTTTCTTTAAATCTAAGAACATAGTTACAATTTTTTCCCTATTATTCAATGATTTATTAATATTATTTGCAATTTTGGAAATTAGTTGAATTGTGTTTTTTCCTTTTTGAAAGCCAAATTGATTTTCATTAATTATGTTGTGTTTAAGTAAAAAGTTAAAAACAGTATTATAAATATATTTTTCCATTATTTTCGAAAAAATAGGCAGAATTGTTATTGGTCAATAGTTAGAAAAATCCTCCTTAATACCACCTTTAAAAATAGATCTTAAAATACCTGTTTTGAGTTCAGTAGGTATGTTCCCAGTAAATATAATCTGATTTATAATTTTTGATATAATATTAAGTAGTGTCTCTTTATTAAATTTTATATGTTTAATGAAAACGTTATCGTAACCAGGTGATTTATTGGTGTCTAATGAAGTAATTATTTCATCAGTTTGTTTTTCAGTGATTTCGTGTATATAGATAGAGTTCAAAACTCTTTGCATCATGGTTGGAACTTAATTTATATCTTCTTGGTGATTTGTATTTCTTATCTGTAAAATTAGTGCATTATAAATGTCATTGTAATTATTTGCTATTTCTTCCACAGATAATTTCTTTTTGCTGATTTTTTCTGTTTTCCTTCTAATATTTCGTATATTAATTGCCAGGTAGCTTTCATATCATTTTTTTAATTTTAAGTTTATTTCTATAATAAAGTTGTTTCTGATTTCTAATCTGAATATTAACCATATTTCTTAATTTTTTATAGTTATTTTTAGAAGCATCACTTTTATCATCGTTTTTAAATTTAATCCAAGCTTTATCTCTTTCTTCAATTAATTCTATCAAGTTCTGTGTTATCCAGTTTTTGCTAATATTTCTTTTTACCTTTCCAACACTCCTCATATATATTCTATTTTTTCCTAAAATTCCATCATAAATGTCTTTGAATACTTTATATAGGTTTAATTCATCCATTGAGTTGTCTCCATAATTTTCTAAATTCCAATTCATTTCAGAAATAGCTTTGTTTATATTGTTATGGTCAAATGACCAATTCTTATTTTCCTGGTCTGTTTTAGTATAATTAGTATTATTCAAATTATTATTGGTGTTGCTAATCAATGTTACAATAATATAGTGATCTGCTATTTTTCTTGTTCGAATTATTGAATTTGCTGACATATTTTTAAAGAGTTTAATGTTAATAATGGTCTATTACAGGTTTTGGTAATTTTATTTTTTACTATTTCTTCTCTTGTAGCTTACCTTATTAATCTTTCAAAATTCATTTCAGCCAATAGTGTGATATATTTTTCTGTGCCATGTTTTTTAGTATTCATTGTATCGATATTAAAATCACCTATTAAAATCTGATTTTGATCTTTTTCTGTATTTTCCATCCAGTTTCGGAAATTCAACAGAAAAGAGTTCACATCTGTATTAGGTGATCTGTATAGTGCTAAAACATGATATATTATATTTTTTTTTACTTTTATATATATATAGTTTCCGCTGGAAGTGTTTGTTGTGAAATAATTTCAATATCTAGATTTTCTTCATAGTATACTGAAATCCCCCTAATATTTTTATTCATATTATCATTTGTAATTTTATTAAATTTATCAATATTATATAAATAATTTTCATATTTATTTACATTTGTTTCAGTTAAAACAAGCAAATCAATGTGTTTCATGTAATTGTTAATACTTAATTTTAATGAATCCCAATGTTTTCTTTGACTTCTTATATTAACATGAGCAATTTCTAATTTATTTTTGTGAATAAATTTACTATAATTATTTACGAACCAAGCCTCCACTTCTAAACCTGTAGTTACATAAGCAACATCATAGTTGCTATTAAGACCTTTAAAATTCAAATCAGACATAGCTAAGAAGAATATTCATCAAAAAAACAAATAGCAAAAGTAAAGAGCAAAAAAAAATAAAAGAAGCAAGGTTTATCGGATATATCTAAAAGTTCAAAAATCATCAAAGTTGAACATATCAACATTGATAATTCTTTCACCATTTGATAGATTCTTTAAGTGGAGTTGGGGTACTAATATAATTATGATTGTAATGTAAAATCATTCACCACACTAAGCCTACGGTGGAATTTTGTTAACTTTGAAATTTCAATAAATTAAAATTTTTTTGCTATTGTTTTTAAATTAAATCTGCATTTTGGTCAGTTATTTAAAACCTCTACTAGTCGCAACTACAGTTAGGAAATCCGGGACTTCGTATTACTGGCTTGTGGGTTGGTCCTGGTTCGAGTCTAAATCTTCTTTTGGCGACTCTTTCAAAATGCTTTGTTAGAAAGCAATTTCGAAGTCAGATCATCAATAAGACCTAATAAGTAGCACTGAGAGTTAGAAATTCTGAATGGCTTATTATTTTAGCTAAAGTGGATCATAATTCATTCCGCTTGTGTCTGAAAGAGAAAACGTTGCGGGGGTAACAAAATAATGAGCAGTGAAGTGGAGAATTAATTTAGAAATCTGCTTTATATTAAACGTTTCGTTACGAATAAAACTGAAAACTCTTACGAAATATGAAGCTGTATTAAAATTAAAAATGATTACAGAAATTTAATAATTTGGCTGGAGATGGAATCCGGAGGCTTAAGCTCTGCCTGATGATGTTAGAGACGGTCCAACCCCTTCACCAGTGAATCCAGGCGATTCTAACACTTGAGTAGGATCTCCCAATTAATAAAATATGTTACCGGAAGAGAAAGATACTCTCTCTATATGGAATAAAATTTTAGTTTAAAAAAAATATATATATTCTTAGTGTCGGACATCAGGGACGCATCCAGATGTGGGTCTAGACATCCCCCCCCCCCAGAAAAAAAAATCCTGTCGTCTTATGCTAAATCTTAAATTTGTGTCTTAATTTTGTTCGGTTGGAATATTCAAAAGAAATTGAACAAAAACTGTTGAAAATTTCGTATAATTTTATTTTAGCCCCATATTTTATGTTCCATACTAAAAATAGATTAAAAGAAAAACTATAAAATCTCATTCCATATAGAATATCATTTTAACCTTTCCTGTCCAGTGGAATATTTTAGTAATTTGGAAACTGTACTCAAGTCTTATTCTCAGAACATCCCCCCCCCCCCCCAACACGTGTCTGTCGGACATAATATAACAGGGGGGCGAAAATGAAACGTTTTGGATTTCAAAGCAGGCAGAGAAGTTGGAGATTTCGTACGAGACAACAGGATTTTCAGGGGGGAGGTATGCGTCCGGACGGAGCTCGGGTAGCTGGCCTCTGTGTACGTTTTATGAGAAATCAGGACAAGCCCAATGGAGCTTCTATATTATCTCAGTCCTTCGTTAAAAAATGAAAAAACTCTTCCCTTTTCATTTCTTCGGAGGAGTTATAAAGTAGTTGCAACACGAAGAAGAACTTCTCTTCGAAGAATTCTCTCTCATGATGTTGGAAAGTGAATTTATTGGAGGACCTAATTATTCATATTACGAAAGGTATTCAGATCCTTCCATGCCTTGAGAACAGAAATTCAAAATTATCTAGCTTTAAAAATAAACTTTCTTTTTACAGAAAAAATGTTTCAAGAATACAGCTTGCATATTATAGATCTCAATCAAAATCATCAAAATCTCTGTTTTTAAACAATATTTCTTTGAACATTTCAAAAGTTATGGACGCCGAAATATTTACGAGCAGATATTGCTGTTCGTTTGCCCTAAACACAGTTTCAAAATTAAAGGAACTTGAAAAATCATTTTATAAATTCTAAAAATCACAATTATTTGAGTGAATGATGTGTTATAAATTTGTAAGTAAATTCTTGCGAGTGGCAACAACTGCCCTAAAACGTTTGAAGTTTCCAAAAGTCTTTAAAAAGTAAACAAATATTGCTGAAACATCGAGATTTTCTTCTAAGAGTTTCAATTTCCTGTGATATTTTGATACATGAAATGGTCCAAATACTTTTCATAACTTAATGTGAAAATTAATAATTTGATTTTTAAGCGTTACTCCATGTTGAATGTTATAAATCATATGTTAAGTATAATATTAATTTATTATATTAACCTTTTGAGTATTTGGTAACAAAACTGAAATTGGCTATGATCATTTGGGATGATCGGAATGGTCCTTCTCTCTGTAGGCTTGGGTTGGACTGCTTTTCCTCTGAGCGGCACTTTTTTGCACACCATGGGCTAAATGGCCAGGTCACATGGACTCTGAAGACTCAGAGAAGGTTGGGGGAGGGGACCCACTGAAACAGCTGTTGAGAGACAGATGGTAGCCTACCGTCAAGACCATCCAGCGTGTTCTTTAACGTGCACAGGATGTGGCTCTCCCGCACACGGGGCCACGGCTAAACGTCCCATCCGATGGACGGTGGCCTTTCCAAGCTCATCGGTGTCCCTTACTGACCGTGGGCAGGGCGGGGAGTTTTGCGGAGACAAATCTCAACGCTGACCCAGCTGGGACTCTCTGTAGGCATTAAACGAATGTTAAATTTCCAGTTTCTTAAGGGTTGGGAGGTGAAGGTGGAATCTCTCGGTTGCCAGTGAAGAGACCATCTGGTGTTTCTGCAGAGAATTGCAAGCGAGATGTAAGGAAGACGTCCCTCCCCAGAAAATAAATTTCTGTGTTTATCAACCGATTAAAGAATTCAAACCTTTCTTTCTGAAATGAAGATGACTACGATCATTACAGCCACATTCCATTGCAAATGAAAAAGAATCCTCATTGCACGTGAGACGAAGTCGGTATCGTTTGTTCTCAGTGGAGGGGGGGGGGGAAGCTATCCGAAGTGAAAAATCCCTCATCCTAGATATCTTTAGGGTGCACGGGATCCGATTCAGAATCAGCGTTGCCACCTTCCTCTTCTCAGACGATTCCTGTAACGCCAGAGGCGGCGACGACAATCTGCTCGTTCGCGGCGCCTGCGCTCGAACCAACAAAGCAACCGATCACGTTCTGCGCTCTCAATGTTGAAACTCTTCTGCGAAGACGAAAAAAATCTCCGTCTATACAGTCGGATCTGTCACGACGTTTCTCGGCCAAAAAATCACTAGGCAGCCGATGCGGAGACAAAGTTTTCGATTTCGTCTAATACGGGACAAGTGGAAACCTTTGTCAGAACTTAAGGTGAAATTCGCTCTTGATGAATGGAGTGCGATCTTCAGATGGAGGGAATCACTGATGGAACTTCTTTCTCGATCTAGAAATCTTTACCTATTCATCATCATCCTCAAGCAGCCATGGGCAACGGAGGTCCAACCAGACCGTGCAGTTTAGTTCTCCAAGCATATCTGTCCTGAGCTACATCTCCTGCATCCGGCCACTGCACACCAATTCTAACAAGGTCCTATTTGACATTGTCTGCCCACTGCATCCTAGGTCTCCCCTTCTTTCTGAGGTCTTTAGACACACTGTTCATAACCCTATTCGCTAATCTATAATTATTCATACGGCTAACACGACCAAACCAACGGAGTCTCTCTCTGCACAATATGCTGCTTAAAGGAGGTTGCAAACTCCGTTGCCTAACCTCATCATTAGTTACAAAGTTGAACCACCTAATGCCCAAGATACTGCGTAAGCATCTGGAATCAAAAGCATCTAGTTTCCTGTTATCTTGTTTACAAAGTGTCCAAGTTTCACTATCATAACTAACCCTAGAAAGAACCATACTATTATACAGTCTAATTTTAGTCTTTAGGTGTATACTCCTATTTCTCCACACTCTCCATAGATTCTTAAAAGTCACTATTCGTCTGTTAATCTCATGCCACATATCACCAGTATCTGTTACATAGCTCCCAAGATAATTAAACTGTGACACCTGCTCAAGACTGCAACCATTCAGATTAACTGAATCACAGCCTGCCTGACCAATTTTCATCACTTTAGTTTTCTCTCTGTTTATAACCAAAATTACTCTACTACCAGTCTCATCAACAGCTCGAATGAAAGAGTTCATCTCATCAACATCATTTGCCAAAAGGGCTAAATCATCAGCATAATCTAAATCAGAAATTTTCGTATCTCCAGTCCATTTAAGGCCAAAATCTTTCCCTTGAAGTGAATTTCGCATAACATAATCAATAACCAAGCTAAAGAGAAAAGGAGACAAAATGCACCCTTGTCGAACATCAGAAGTAATGCTAAACCAATTGCTACAAACCTTACTCAAGTGTCATTATAGAGAGCTTTTGTTATGTTTACCAGAGGTGAAAGCAGATTTCACTTCTTTCCGGTACGGTTCAAAGTATAACTATGTGTGGAAAGTGACACGCAGGCGGACACTCCAGTGAAGTCATAGTACAGGGGGTAATAATGACTGTGTGGCGGCGAAAGTACGTACAGTGTCCCTGTATTTTGTCTTTCACTCTATCTTTTCTGCAAATAGCGAATGATTTATACAATTTTATTGTAAAAAAATATTAATGTACCTAAATGTTTTCTAATTGCGTTCTATTCTTGCATTTTAGCCTTATTCAAAAAATAAATATGTAGATGTTTATAAAATTATTTTAGAACTTAATGCAATTTTTTAGAAGGAAAAATAAACTTTTGACTGATATTGTAATTATGATCACTCAACTTGCATAATCTAAAACCAAATGCCAAATAAGCATTTTTTTAGAATAAAATTTATTAAAGATCAAGAGTAATCTTTAAAATTCATAAAGTTTAGTCAATGATTATAAGAAGTACGGAAATTTCGCTTCTGTGATATCCCGACATACTATATATGCAAAACTGCAGGGTTCGCGAATCAAAAATGCGGTAAGAAAAGCGCGACTTTTGCCAAAAAAAAGATGCCAGACGATTTTGCTAAGCACTCTTGAGCACCAAAACCATGCTTTAGCATTATTTTTAATACAAAATTATTGTTTGCTGCAAATAAAAAGTTGATAATAATCTTTATCAGAAGTTGACAATCAATTTTTTTTTGTTATTTGATTATTATGATTCCGACATTTCGGGATTCAAAACGGCTTGACGTATCTAGTATGTATCCCAATACCATAACTTGCGACACCGAAGGTTAAATTCCAAGGGATGTATAAAGTGAAAAAACACTAGAGAATAAAATTCTTAGTTGATTAATTTTTTTACACCCCTCAAATAGCTGTTTTCTCACAGGTCTCATACGAGCATGTCAATTTAAGATGTCAGAAGACCAGTTATGAAGACAAGATCTCAGCAGAAAGACAATGCGAGAAAGAAAATTCATAACTATAGGATCCTGAACCCAGGTCCCATATATGATGCTTGTATTGTTTCTCTACTGAGGTCCCCCCTCCCATGCTCACAAATATTCTCTATGGTGATCCAGGTTCGAATCCTGTACTGGCATGGTTGTTTGTTTTTGCTATTCTTGTACAAGGCCTGTATAATCTAGAAGTAGCTTCAAATGCCGCATAATTCAGTGCAAAAAAATTAGCACTTCCCTTAAAAACCAATGCTAAACACATTTTTTTAAAAATCTATTATGAAAGTCAAAACGAAAAAAGGCCCAATTCCTTTTTTTTTTCTTGTGAGTATGAGGGGAAACTTAATAGAAAAATACAAGCATCCACGCATTATCAGGGGCTCGAACCCAGGGATTGGGCCGAAACTGAAAAAGACCCTATATTTCAATTTAAAAAAAAAAACGAACAAGATTCGAGTGAAAGCAGAAATGGAACCTCAAGCGCCTGAATTATGCAGTTTTCAAGCACCAGGTATCTAAAGGGTTAAACTATAGTGGTATAATTAAAATTCGAGGCATTTTTCTTAAAAGGAACGATTCGTTCTTTAAAAAATTAATGCTCGGTTGAAACTGCATTAATTTGTAAAGAAAATCATTAACGGAGCCACTACTGAAAAATGTTTTACTGGTACGCCGTACCGGCATACTTTCACCACTGTGTATTACTGAATGGAAAATTATGCTCAGGACGAATCTGAATTAAAAGCCGAGCTCGGGATTATCTCTCTTAATCCCCCCCTCCTCCTCCTCCCCCCATCGCCACTTCTCTCTCTTCTCCAGCCTCTGGTCATCATAAGACAAGAAACGCTTTGAAAAATCCGAAACGCGTCGAATTTGCGAAATGCGCGTAACCGGAAACGAAAAAGTGCGTCATTGGTTTTTGCCTTCCTCGCCAAGTAGGTCGGGGTGGGGGGAGGAGGGGTGGCAGCCGAAGCCTCCTCTTGAGTCAGGAGGCGGATTGGCAACACGTCGTCATCTATTGCGACACAATGCGAGAAATCCTTTTCACCCAGATGACGATTTCGATAATAGAGTTCTACTTTCTTCTCGTTCCGTTGCCAACAATTCGAATGCTAGTAATTAACGAGAGGGAGTCGGCACGAGAAAGAGAGTCAGGAGCTCGGTCGTTCTCCGTCGCTGCTCTACTCTTCGAAAGAAAGGCAATAGGTCATCCCATCGCAAGTGAACTGACCCCATTGCGAGCGATGAAGGTGGATCCTGCTCTAGAGTGGATCTTTTACGACAGAAGCTGTCCTTCTACTTCTCTTATTTTTCGACCCTCATTGGAAGAGCGGAGGCGGGAGGCATTATTTTAGCATCTCATCTCTCTCCTTAACGATAGCAGGAGATTGACGTCATCATCTCTGTAAGTATGCCGAGAGGCATTTCTATTCCGATGACTTCTCCTTCTTAATTCCCTTTCAGAGCAGCATCAGGTATTGAGGAAAAATCTCAATTTCCTTTTTCTCCAGGTTTTCATGTTACTTTAAAAGCTACGTTTTTGCATCAGGTCATCAGGACTGATTTCCGCAATCGTATTTTAAGTTCAAACATTTGTATTTGTTTCTTTTCTCACAAGGCATTTCGTTTTATGCTAAATCCCTTTGTTTTGGCACATATTAAGTGGAAATCATTTTCACATGCATCATCACAATGAACAGAATTAGTTGCAGAAGATATCTGATTTCTAATTGGTTGAATACGGTAAATAAATTGAAATACAATAGCCTATCATCATCATCATCATCCTCAAGCAGCCATGGGCTACGGAAGTCCAACCAGATCGTGCAATTTAGTTTTCCAAGCATATATGTCCTGAGCTACATCTGCTGCATCAGGCCCTGCATCCCATTTATAACAAGGTCCTGTATGACGTTGTCTGTCCACCGCATCCTAGGTCTCTCCCCCTTTCTGAGGTCTTTAGACACACTGTTCATAACCCTATTCGCAAATACGGCCAACATGACCAAACCAGCGGAGTGTCTCTCTGCACAATATGCTCCTTAAAGGAGGTTGCAGACTCCTTTGCCTAACCTCATCATTAGTTACAAAGTTGAACCATCTAAAGCCCACGATACTGCGTAAGCATCTAGAATCAAAAGCATCTAGTTTCCTGTTATCTTGTTTACAAAGTGTCCAAGTTTCATTACCATAGCTAACCCTAGAAAGAACCAAACTATTATAAAATCTAATTTTAGTCTTTAGGTGTATACGCCTATTTCTCCACACTCTCCATAGATTCTTAAAAGTCCCTATTCGTCTGTTATCTCATGCCGCACATCACCATTATCTGTTACATAGCTCCCAAGATAATTAAACTGTGACACCAGCTCAAGACTGCAACCATTCAGATTAACTGAATCACAGCCTGACTGACCAATTTTCATCACTTTAGTTTTCTCTCCCTTTATAACCAAACCTACTCTACTACCAGTTTCATCAACAGTTCGAATGAAAGAGTTCATCTCATCAACATCATTGATGGGGAAAAATCATCAGCTAAATCATCAGCCTAATCTAAATCAGAAATTTTCATATCTCTAGCCCATTTAAGGCCAAAATCTTTCCCTTGAAATGAATTTCGCATAACATAATCAATAACCAATATAAAGAGAAAAGGAGACAAAATGCACTCTTGTCAAAAACCAGAAGTAATGCTAAACTAATTGATACAAGCCTTACCAACTCTCATACAATACTCAGTATTATTATAGAAAGCTTTCATTATGTTAACTAACTTGTCAAGTATAACATATGATCTCACAATCAACCACAAATTATGACGATGAACAGAATTGAAAGCCTTTTTGCACATCCCCTACTTCTCATCTTCATCTACACATCCCCTACCACTTCCGAATCCACATTGCTCATCACACAATTGCCTGTCAACCAGATTCTTAATTCTATTAAGCACAATCATGCAAAGAACTTTACGTAGAATAGAAAGTAGGCTGATCTTTAGTTATCACAAGAACTGCGATCACCTTTTTTAAGAATAAGGATAATAATAGCTCTGGTAAAATCCTTAGGAACCATGCCTTTATCATAAAAGATATTCAGAGTTTCAGTCATCCAAGTGGTAACTGAAACATTCCCAGCTCTAAGCATTTCCGCAGTAATTTCATCAACCCCAGGGGATTTATGAAGTTTAAGTTTAGAAATAGCCAAAATAATTTCAGATTGTGTTATAGGGCCAACATTAAAGCCACCAATGCATGTATCATCATTGCAAACAATGGGAGTAGAACTACCCATATTGTTTAGAACATCACTGAAATGCTCAGTCCACCTAGCCATGACAGAATCCTCATCTTCTATAACCTTACCTTGTTTATCCTTAATCCTTGTATACCTGTCAGTTTTCTACCACACAGAACATTAACTATCTGGTACAACTCTCTACTGTTGTGCTAACTGCTTCCTCTGCTTTGTCAGTCAAGCCATCAAGGCAAAGATTCTTATCAGCAGCTAACTGATCCCTTACACATATATTAAGCTCTCTGTAACGCTTTCTATTAGGACTAGTAGGGTATTGATTAAGGACATTCCTGCAGTTCCTTCTTTCTAAAATAAGCTCAAGTGCTTTATCACTCAAAAAATTCTGTCCTCTCTGATCCTTGTTTCCTAAATCAGTACTGTTTCCAAAAAATCCTATTTAAAATGGTCCCATTCTTCAACTTCAGTAGTAAGCAAACCATAAATAAATAAATACCCCCTCAAGCAGCTGCTTACCACAGAGGTCTGACAGGAGCCTGTCAGTTTATATGCCATAAGGTTTGAGAGGATAGCAGGTTGGTTGGTTGGTTGTTTGGGGTTTAATGGCGCATCGGCAGCAAGGCCATAATGCGCCAAACAAAAGACAATATAAAAGATAAAAGACATAGAACCCCGTAGCCAAAAGTTAAAATATATTTTCAACATTGTAAAGTGGTAAAATAACAAAAAACAAGTGTATATGAACAGAGTAAAACAACTGTAGAAATATGAAATAAAATAATCCCAGGTGTAAGAGACCTGGGGTAAATAATGCATAAAGTTAAGGTAAAATCAAATTCGGTTAAAATATCCACAATATTTCAAAAAGGTAAAAACTGAAGTTAAAATGCAATGATCAGATAAAAGATGTCCGAGTGTAAGAGGCTCGGACATAAAATTATGGAAATTAAAAATCAGACGTCGTTCAAAGTTAAAAGCGGAGCATGAGATTAAAATATGTTCGATTGTTAAAACGGTGTCACAAAACTCGCACTTAGGTACGTCGTCCGCCCGTAAAAGAAACGAATGAGTAATAAACGAGTGACCTAAGCGGAGCCGAGCAAGTACAACTTCCTCCTTGCGATTCCTGCGGTAACAAGACTGCCATGGTTTGATGATAGGTTTGATCTCAAAGAGCTTGTTCGTAAGCTGTTCTGACCAAGATCTCTGCCACCGTGCCCGGAGCTCGATGGTAAAACGCTGCCGGAAATTCAGATAGGGAACCGGCAACGGAGAGTCGGACAGGGGCATGGCTGACCTGGCAGCAGAATCTGCCAGATCATTTCCCCTGATTCCGACGTGACCGGGCACCCAACAGAAATGGATGGTGGTGGTGGCTGCCAGACGATGTAGCTGCTGGCGGATCTTAGTAAGAACAGGGTGAGGCCGATGCCTCACTGAGATCAAAGCCTGTAGTGAGCTAAGCGAGTCGGTGTAAAGCACACACCGACGATGATGCTTAGTCGCCACGTGGTCCAAGGTGAGGCTGATAGCGTGCAACTCTGCAGTGAAGATGGAACACTGCAGTGGGATCTGGTCTGCAATGATTACATCACAGCAGACCATGGCTGATCCCACTGAAGTGCCGGACTTCGAGCCATCTGTAAAGACAGGCAAGAAGTCCGGGTGCTCAGCACGATGGCTGGCAAAGAGTTGCCGGTACACACAGTCGAGTGTAAAGGCCTTCCCCGTCCTGCACAGGGAAAAATCGCAGGAAGGGGAAACAGCGAGCCATGGTGGAAGTGGCTCAGCTGTCGACTGTGGAACGCTATCGAGACTGGTGTTTATGTCTCTGAGGTAGCCTCGGACACGCAAACCAAAAGGACGAATGGCAGTCGGCCGATTTGTGTAAAGCATTTCCCACTTCGGACTGAAAACGCATAAAAAAAAAAGTGGGATGGCCAGGCTGGGATCGCAATTTAGAAGCATATTGTAGGGACAACTGCTGACGGCGAAGAGATAAAGATGGTTCGTCGGTCTCAACGTAAAGACTCTGGACCGGTGAAGTGCGGAAGGGTCCCGTGCAAACACGGAGAGCCTGGTGATGGATGGGGTCCAACACTTTCACCACCAAATCCCGTGCCGAGTCGTACACCTGGGATCCGTAGTCCAGTTTCGATTGGACAAGTGCACGGTACAGGCGGAGCAAAGAACATCGGTCCGCCCCCCAAGAAAGGGAGGAGAGGACCTTGATGACGTTCAATGCCCGCGTGCACTTGGACCTGAGATTACGTATGTGTGGTAAAAAGGACAATTTCCGATCGAATATGAGACCGAGAAACTTGGTCTCCGCCACAACTGGAATGATGTTACCCCCGAGCCGCAGCTCGGGATCCAGATGAAGATTACGCTTGTGGCAAAAGTGCACACAAGCGGTCTTCTGTGGGGAGAACCGAAACCCGTTTGCCGTCGCCCAAACCGAAAGATTGTTCAGGGCAATTTGCAGTTGTCTTTCAATGACCCTCATGCTGGACGATGAGAAAAAGATGCTAAAGTCATCAACATAGAGGGCATTGCCTACTGATGGAGGAAGTTGTCTAGTTATAGAATTAATCTTGACAGCGAAAAGCGTAACACTCAGAACGCAGCCTTGTGGCACCCCCTGTTCTTGGGGGTAGGCGCGACAGAGTGTTACCGACACGGACACGAAAAGAGCGTGTCGATAAGAAGTTGGAGATGAAGATCGGCATGTGACCTCTAAAGCCGAAGCTGTGGAGGTCACGAAGAATGCCGAATCTCCAAGCCGTGTCTTCAAGTACGCTTTTTTGATGTCGAAGAAAATTGACACCAGGTGCTCTCTACGTAAAAAAGAATTTCTGATAGCCGATTCGAGGCGTATCAGATGGTCAAGAGTTGACCGTTGCCTGCGAAAGCCACACTGGGTGTTGGAAAGAAGGTTGTGATGTTCTAAATACCAGATGAGTCTGGCATTTACCATTCTTTCCAACACCTTGCACACACAGCTCGTCAACGCGATGGGACGATAATTGGAAGGAATCTTGGGATCTTTGCCTGGCTTGGGGAAGGCCAAGACGATGGCCTCCCGCCAGGAGTCCGGAAACTGCTCCTAGAGAAAAATGCGATTGAAGAGATGGAGCAGCCGATCCTTATTCGATGGTGAAAGATGTTGGAGCATGGCATAATGGACATTGTCCGGCCCTACAGCAGAGGCACGAGAAGAGTGCAGAGCAAGGCGAAGCTCCTCTGCTGTGAATGGCCTGTTGTAAGGCTTCAGGCCATTCGAGTGGAAAGACAGCGGAGAGCGCTCCGCCCTGCCCTTCTGGACCAGAAACTCGGGGGAGTAAGAGGAAGATGAAGAGATGGAAGAGAAGGACTCCCCCAGAGTGTCGGCAATTGCTTTGGGATCAGCAATTGCCTGTCCATTGTGCTCCAGGATCGATAACGAGTGGGACGTGTAGTTCCCACTCATCTTCCGGACTTTATCCCACACGACCTTAGAACTAGTCGTGCGGGTGATGGAAGACGTATACTTGATCCAAGATTCCTTCTGGCTCTGGCGTCGGACGAAACGTGCTTTTGCCCTGGCGCATTTGAAATTTTCAAGGTTGGGGGACGTCGGATATCTCCGAAACACCCCCCAAGCCTTGTTCTGAGCCTTACGAGCTGCGGTGCATTCTGGATTCCACCACGGTTTCAGAAAGCGAGGAAACCGTGTAGAAGTTTGAGGAATCGTTGATGCAGCTACATCTACGATACAGTCCATTATCTCCGCTACTGCCACATTGATGGGCTTCTGGCTGACAGAGTGGTCGTCGAGCTCAGAGAGCAGCTGGAAACCACCCAAGTCAGCCCGATTGAGCCTCCACCGTGAGACACGTGAAGGGCTGCAAGGCCTCCCACAGGAGATGGTGCACACCATGGGGAGGTGATCGCTTCCATACGGGTTGTCCTCGACTTCCCATGTAAAGAGTGGAAGGATCGAGGAGGAGCAGATGGTGAGATCAATGGCAGTGAATGTGCGGGTTGGGGAGTGAAAGTAAGTACTGACACTGGTGTTCAACAGGGAGAGAGAAGGATCCAGGAGCCACTGCTCCAGGACCCCGCCCCTCCCGTTGGTGTCAGCACTGCCCCAAAGTGGACTGTGTCCGTTGAGGTCCCCCATAATGAGGAAGGGGGACGGCAGCTGCGAGACGAGATCATCAAGGTCTTCCTGGAAGACGATGCTCCCAGGTGGAAGATATACAGAGCAGACAGTCAGTGAGAACCCCACGAAGAGACGGATGGCTACCGCCTCTAAGTTAGTGGTGAGGGGTATGACCTGGAATGGAGAATGGTTGCTCATGAGGATGGCGACACCCCCGCGAGCTGGACCATCTCCATCCCGGCGAACTAGTGAAAAGCGCCGGATCGTGGGATCCGTGACTGGCTGCAAGTATGTCTCCTGCAGGCACACACAGATGGGCTGGTGTGCCTGAAGGAGGGCCTTGATGTCGTCAAGATTCCTCTGGAATCCACGACAATTCCATTGTAGGAGTGTGGCCATCTCAGGACTTAGAAGAGTGGGCAGACGACAAATACCTATTCAGCTTAACCGCCGCAGAGGATGGTTTAGTGAATAGGGGGCGGTCGGTATCCATGTCCTCGAAATCGTCCGAGGGACATGGATCGGTGACCGCCCTTTGAGGTGTGGTGATTTTCTTTTTAGGACCCGGCAGGGGCCCCTTAGGTTTGGAAGGTCTTGCTGTCTGAGGACGGCAAGGAGGAGGCCTTCCGGTGGAGTTGGAAGGCTGAACTGCAGGAATGGAAACCGGGGTTGATGTCGAAGTCGACACCACCCTCGGTCTCACCTGCGTGAGGAGGTACTTCGCAGCTGGCGAGAAAGACTCAGTTGTTGGGTTGGGTTGTTTTACCTCTGAGCGGCACTTTTTTGCACACCATGGGCTAAATGGCCAGGTCACAAGGACCCCGAAGGCTCAGAGACGGTTGGGGGAGGGGACCCACTGGAACAGCTGTTGGGAGACAGATGGTAGCCTCCCGTCAAGGCCATCCAGCGTGTTCTTTAACGTGCACAGGGTATGGCTCTCCCGCACACGGGGCCACGGCTTAACGTCCCATCCGACGGACGGCGGCCTTTCCAAGCCCATCGGTGTCCCCTACTGACCGTGGGCAGGGCGGGGAATTTGTAAAGACTCAGTAGGTGGTACACTGATGTCAGTCTGCACCGCAACCGAAGTCAGTGGAACGATGGGCTTTCCAATGACTGCACTGGCATAGGAAACCTTGCCAGGTGGGGCGGGCGGTGCAGCAAGCTTTCTCGCCTCAGCATAAGAGATGTTATTCACGACTTTGAGGCGTTGTACCTCCTTTTCCTCTTTCCACTTCGGACAGTCGCGGGAGTACGCCGGATGTTCGCCACTGCAGTTCACACAGCATGCCTTTTCTGCTGTGCAGTTGGGTTGGGTTGTTTTACCTCTGAGCGGCACTTTTTTGCACACCATGGGCTAAATGGCCAGGTCACACGGACCCCGAAGGCTCAGAAAATGTTGGGGGAGGGGACCCACTGGAACAGCTGTTGGGAGACAGATGGTAGCCTCCCGTCAAGGCCATCCAGCGTGTTCTTTAACGTGCACAGGGTATGGCTCTCCCGCACACGGGGCCACGGCTTAACGTCCCATCCGACGGACGGCGGCCTTTCCAAGCCCATCGGTGTCCCCTACTGACCGGGGGCAAGGCGGGGAATTTTGCGGAGATAAGTCTCAACGCTGACCCAGCTGGGACTCGAACCTGGGAACTACAGATTACGAGCCTGGCGCGCTACCGACTGAGCCACCCCCGCCCCCTGCTGTGCAGTCAGGATCGAGATGATCCTTACTGCCACAGCGAACACAGGTGGGCTTGCCCCTGCATGCTATGCGGACATGACCGTATATCTGACACTGAAAACAGTGCAGAGGGTTTGGGATATACGGCCGAACCTCACAATGTAAATAACCTGCCTTGATGGAAGAAGGCAGGCGTGGCGTGTTGAATGTAACAATTAACACCCGGGTGAGTGTTAATTTCCCCTCACGGCGTGTCGAAACCCGGTGGACCCTGTTACTCCTTGAGGTGTGAGCTCCGAGAGGATTTCCTCCTCAGTGACTTTGAGGAGCCCCACTCGGTGATCACACACCGACAGGAATTCAAAGTTTTATGGGGAGTGACTTCGACAGCCACCCCACCAATTGCTTTAACTTTCAGGAGCAGTTCCGAGTGTTTGGAACAAGTGGTCTCAACTTGTAAGTCACCAGATCGTAGGCGCTTAACGGATTTCGGTTCTCCCGCAAGACCTTTCAAACCTTTATTAACGAAAAAAGGGGACATGTCTCCAAGTACCTGATCACCCGTGGAGTGGATGATCAGGAACTTTGGGAACGAAGAAACAGACATAGAAGACGATGGCAGAGATAACTGAGACAACGAGGAAGATGGGGGCTCATGTCGAGCCCTCTTGTTGGCGGCGATTGCATTATTTTCATCACTCTCTCTCATGATTTTTTTGTGTGGTTCAGTGCCCGCTGTCCCCACCTTCCACGGAGCCCAACAAGGGGACGCCCAGTCGGGCGCCAGGGCTACGCAGGCACTATACCCACACAGATAGTGAGCCAAGCCCTCACAAATAAATATAAGGAAAATAAAAAGAGAAATGTGCAGAACAAAAACTTTCTACACAAATGAAACAAAGCTTAAAATAACAAAATTGTGAATGGCCAACCTGGCCTCACAAAGAAAAGATAACGACAAAAGGAAAATAAGTTGTGAGGAAACTTGTAAACCTGTACCCGGACCGTGGGCAAGGTTACTCACCGCTCTGCACGGTTGACCCTAGCAGGACCTGCCACCAGCCAATTGCTCCTGGGGGGGGCCACCCCAGGAGCTCCCGTTTACCGGAAGCAGAGGCCAAAGCAGTGTATAGCAGAGGCCCCGGAATCCGCTGCCCAGCCCCGTGACAGACAGGCTCCCCAATTGCAAGACGGCCAATGGGGACCCCGCCAGTCATGAGCTGAGGAGAGAAGACGGGGACCCCCGAGCAACTACCAGGATCCTCCTTTCCCGGGACACGGGTCTCCGCGCACGGCAAACATGCGGGCGAGCGTTTAGGACCCTGCGAAGGTAACCGAGCCAGCGGAACCTTCACAGGGTGGTCCCCCTTACTGCCAACAGGCGCTCACACCGAGGGGGAGAGGATGGCAGGACTTCAGCAGAAAAATGACACAAACAGCCATGCCTTACCCAGGGCTTGAACCCAGGTCGACTGTCATAATTACTAAGTAACCTATCATGGTAAGCTTTAGCTATAACTGGGTCTTTCTGAGCTTCAGTATTAAAGGTAAATTTTTTAACCCTAACACAACAGTTTTTATGTTTAAGTTGCAAGACACTTTTAACAAAGTAATGGTCAGATCCAATTTCAGCTCCCCTATATGCCCTGGTATTCCTAACAGAACTAGACCATTTGCTGTTAATTAATATGTAATCGGTCTGTAAATGGTAGCTAGGTAGTCAGTGGAAGGAGAGCTCTGCACCAATCCCCTGTGATGATGCATAGATTCGGCCAGGCGTAGCACCTTATGTCTGACCCCGCCTTCTCGTGGTGCAGACCATTAGTATCTTTCAAAAGAGATACTCTCTTGTGGAAGTGAACGGAAGGGGAGGGCTGCCAGATTAGTGTGGCCTACTGATCTGGGCAACTATGGCTACTTTTCTTTTCCTTTCTACCCTGCTAAGGAGTGGTCAACCACACAGGGTCCTGATGCTGACCATATATACCAACCTGAACGGAATTATGGTTCTGAGCTTGATTATGGATCCTGATTTTGCTGCACTGGTGGGCTTCTGTGGAGGGAAAATCTTCTGCTGCGTTTTCTGTTTGTTTGTGGGTTGACAGCCCCAAGTGAACAGATTCACAGGATATGTCTATCAGCTTGAGAATAATCCTGAGCAGAGGTCATCGCAGGCACCTGAACTCTTTGCTTCTACTGGCATTATCAAATTCTACATTGGGGGAAGTCTTCCATTGTAGATGGCTTCAGCCTTTAGTGGTGGGGGAACGGGTCTTTGCCCCATGTCTGCGATTAGGGGGCTGTTGATATTGTCAGCATTCCCTCTCTCAATAAACATAGTTTCTTTAAACATCCCACTAACCATTTTCTCTCCATAGGTAGTTGGAACGTGAGGACTCTGCACAGAGCTTTTTCTCTTGATCTCCTCACACAAGAATTCAACTATTATAATTTAGATATTTTCGGCTTGCAAGAGACCAGATGGACAGATAAAGGTCAGATTTTTAAAAACAATCTTATATTTCTCTTTTCAGGGAGGAATGATAATAAACATCACCAAGACGTGGGTCTACTTCTCAGCAGACACGCTAGTGATGATCTTCTAGGATATGAGTGCATTAATGAAAGGTTTCTTACAGCAAAATTTCAGACAAGTATTAAAGACTTCAACGTTATCTGCTGTTATGCCCCCACTGAAGATGCCGATGAGGATGAGAAGGATAGGTTTTACGGACAACTTCAGAATATTTTGAATTCTGTCAAGAAAGGAGATATTACCCTTGTTCTTTTTGACTTCAATGCGAAAGTTGGTACTGACTCTGACCTTTGGGGAGGAGTAATAGGCCCTTTCGGTATTGGTAGCTGCAATGGCAATTGGCAACGTCTCCTACAGGTAAGTAAACTCAATGGTTTCAGAATAACTAACACTTATTACAAACACCGCGACATACATAAGTACACATGGGTTTCACATGATGGGCTGCATAAGAATATGATTGATTATATATTCATCATCATCCTCATGCAGCCATGGGCTACGGAGGTCCAACCAGACCGTGCAATTTAGTTCTCCAAACAAGTCGTCCTTTTTGGAAACAGCCCTGATTTAGGAAACAAGGATCAGAGATGACAGAATTTTTTGAGTGATAAAGCACTTGAGCTTATTTCGGAAAGAAAGAACTGCAGGAATGTCCTTAATCCTACTAGTCCTAATAGAAAGCATTACAGAGAACTTAATAAACGTGTAAAAGATCAGTTAGCTGCTGATAAGACTCTTTGGCTTGATGGCTCGGATGACAAAGCCGAGGAAGCAGTTAGACAGCACAACAGCAGAGAGCTGTACCAGATAGTTAATGTTTTGTGTGGTAGAAAAAGGACAGGTATACAAGGATTGAAGGATAAATAAGGTAAGGTTATAGAAGGGGAGGATTCTGTCATGGCTAGGTGGGCTGAGCATTTCAGTGATGTTCTAAACAATGTGGTTAGTTCTACTCCCATTGTTTGCAATGATGATACATGCATTGGTGGCTTTAATGTTGGCCCTATAACACAATTTGAAGTTATTTTGGCTATTTCTAAACTTAAACTTCATAAATCCCCAGGGGTAGATGAAATTACTACGGAAATGCTTAGAGCTGGAAATGTTTCGGTTACCACTTGGATGACTGAAACTCTGAATATCTTTTATGATAAAGGCATGGTTCCTAAGGATTTTACCAGAGCTATTATTATCCTTATTTTTAAAAAAGGTGATCGCAGTTCTTGTGATAACTAAAGGGGTATCAGCCTACTTTCTATTCTATGTAAAGTTCTTTGCATGATTGTGCTTAATAGAATTAACAATCTGGTTGACAGACAATTGCGTGATGAGCAATGTGGATTCAGAAGTGGTAGGGGATGTGTGGATTAGATATTTTCACTTAGGCAGATTCTTGAGAAATGTTTAGAGTTTCAGAAACCTTTGGTTGCTAGCTTCGTTGATTTCAAAAAGGCTTTCCACTCTGTTCATCGTCATAATTTGTGGTTGATTGTGAGATCATATGGTATACCTGACAAGTTAGTTAACATAATGAAAGCTTTCTATAATAATACTGAGACGTGTGTGAGAGTTGGTAAAGCTTGTAGCAATTAGTTTAGTATTACTTCTTAGAGTTCGACAAGGGTGCATTTTGTCCCCTTTTCTCTTTGTATTGGTTATTGATTATGTTATGCGAAATTCATTTCAAGGGAAAGATTTTGGCCTTAAATGGGCAGGAGATGCGAAAATTCCTGATTTAGATCAGGCTGATGATTTAGCCCTTTTGGCAAATGATGTTGATGAGATGAACTCTTTCATTCGAGCTGTTGATGAAACTGGTAGTAGAGTAGGTTTGGTTATAAACTGGAGAAAACTAAAGTGATGAAAATTGGTCAGTCAGGCTGTGATTCAGTTAATCTGAAGGGTTGCAATTTTGAACAGGAGTCACAGTTTAATTATCTTGGGAGCTATGTAACAGATACTGGTGATGTGCGGCATGAGATTAGCAGATGGATAGGGATTGTTGCCGGGACTTTTGTGAATCTATCCAGAGTGTGGAGAAATTGGCGTATACACCTAAAGACTAAAATTATATTGTATAATAGTTTGGTTCTTTCTAGGGTTAGTTATGGCAGTGAAACTTGGACACTTTGTAAACATAACAGAAAATTAGATGCTTACGCAGTACCTTGGGCATTAGGTGGTTCAACTTTGTAACTAATGATGAGGTTAGGCAAAGGAGTCTGCAACCTCCTTTAAGTAGCATATTGTGTAGAGAGAGACTTTGGTGGTTTGGCCATGTTGCCCGTATCGAGAATTATAGATTGGCGAAAATAGGGTTATGAACAGTGTGCCTAAAGGCTTCAGAAAGAGGGGGAGACCAAGGATGTGGTGGGCAGACAATGTTAAACAGGACCTTATTAGAATTGGTGTGCAGTGGCCAGATGCAGCAGATGTAGCTCAGTACAGACTTGCTTGGAGAACTAAATTCCACGGTCTGGTTGGACCTCCGTAGCCCATGGCTGCTTGAGGATGATGGTGAGGAGGAATATATAATCAATCATATTTTTATGCAGCCCATCAGGTGAAACCCATGTGTACTTATGTATGTCGCGGTGTTTGTAATAAGTGTTAGTTATTCTGAAACCATCGAGTTTACTTACCTGTAGGAGACGTTGGCCATTGCCATTGTAGCTACCAATACCAAAAGGGCCTATTACTCCTCCCCAAAGGCCAGAGTCAGTACCAACTTTGGCATTGAAGTCACCTAGAACAAGGGTAATATCTCCTTGACAGAATTCAAAATATCTTGAAGTTGCCCATAAAACCTATCCTTCTCATCCTCAGTGGGAGCATAACATAAATAACATTGAAGTCTTTATGCTTGTTTGAAATTTTGGTGTAAGAATTCTTTCATTAATGTACTCATATCCTAGAAGAGCATCACTAGCATCACCACCTTTCCAAGTATGCTGGAGCCTCAATGGGTTTTTGAAACATTTCTGGAAACAACAGAGCAGATCTAACTGAAATTATTCTCAACCAACATTAGAAGTATGGACTTCAAATAAATAACGTTAGAGAACTGGGATACGATAATTGTGTCAACATGAAAGGTATCCAGAGAATTTTAGAGCAAAACTATAAGGCAGGGGTTCTCAACGTGGGGTACGTGGTAAAATTTTTTGGGCTACGCCGTGAGAGCTCAAAAGTCGCTAGATCTAGTAACAAAGTCGCTAAGTTGGCAACACTGCTGTGCAAAAATGTAATTTTTTGTGTTTATCGATATATGTAATTTATGAATACAAAAGTTAATGTGTATTTATATATATATTTTTTATTTTATTCTCATTGTTGTACTATAACTATAGTTTTGTCTATCTATACAAGAGGTACGCCATACCAGGGGTATAAAAAGGGGTATATATACCAGGGGTACGCCAGGGGGTACGTGAAGTTCCAGGGGGTATGTGAAGTATAAAAGGTTGAGAACAATTGGAATAATGCATTTTTAAAAGTTTTTGCCAAAAGCGAGTATATGATATTTTGATTAAAATTGCAAAAGATTATACTAGAGATGCATATCATCATCATCCTCAAGCAGCCATGGGCTACGGAGGTCCAACCAGACCGTGCAATTTAGTTCTCGAAGAAAGTCTGTCCTGAGCTACATCAACTGCATCAGGCCACTGCACACCAATTCTAAGGTCCTGTTTGACATTGTCTGTCCACTGCATCCTAGGTCTCTCCCTCTTTCTGAGTCCTTTAGGCACACTGTTCATAACCTTATTCATTAATCTATAATTATCCATACGGGCAACATGGCCAAACCAACGGAGTCTCTCTCTGCACAATATGCTGCTTAAAGGAGGTTGCAGACTCCTTTGCCTAACCTCATCATTAGTTACAAAGTTGAACCACCTAATGCCCAAGATACTGCGTAAGCATCTAGTTTCCTGTTATCTTGTTTACAAAGTGTCCAAGTTTCACTACCATAGCTAACACTAGAAAGAACCAAATTATGATAGTCTAATTTTAGTCTTTAGGTGTATATATTTGTAATTCTGCTAAAGAAAATATCAGAATTTATTTATATTATAGTGTTGTGACATAATATAAAATCTGGTAGCAGCACTCTTTGGGAACATTTTATAGTGTTTTGACATGGTATCACATACTGCATCAAATTAACAGTGTCTTACCTAATGAGAGGTAGAAGAATGATCTATCCAGGTTTTTGAAAATTAAAAACAAAATTAGAATACTTAACTAATAATGACAGTGAATTTGATCACATTCTGGTCCTCTTGTAATTGTTAGTTGGGTTGTTTTCCCTCTGAGTGCCACTATTTTTGCATTGAATGGGCTAAATGGCCCAAGGGATCAGAGATTAGGGGGTGGATCTCTCTGGGTAGCTATTAGGAGATAATAGCCTCCTATCAAGTGTGTTCTTTAAAGTGCACAGGGTATTGCTCTCATGCACACGTGGCCACTGCTTTAATTCCCATCCAATGGACAGCAGCCTTTCCAAGCCCACTGGTGCCCCCTATTGGCCGATGGCAGGGCGGGGAGTTTTGCAGGGATAAATCTCAGCACTGACCCTGGTGGGAACTGCAGATTACAAGCCAAGTGCACTACCTATTGAGCCAGATTGGATGGGTTGTTTTATCTCTGAGCAGCACTTCTTTGTACACAATAAGCTAAATGGCCAGGTCACAAGGACCCCAAAGGCTCAGAGAAGATTGAGAGAGGGGACCCACTGGACAGATTTTGGGAGATAGATGGTAGCTTCCTGCCAAGGCCATCTCGAGTGTTCTTTAATGTGCACAGGGTACGGCTCTCCCACACACGGGGCCATGGCTTAACATCCCATCTGACACCCTTTTCAAGCCTATCGGTGTCTCCCTACTGATATGGCGAATTTTACGGAGATAAATCTCAACGCTGCACAAGAAGGAAATTTAACCTGGAACTGCAGATTACAAGCCTGGTGCGCTACTGACTGCCTCCTTCTACCCCGAATCAGGTTTTTATATATTTTAATAATTTAGTTTCGATAGAGGGGAGAGATCTGAGAACAAGACTTGAGTAGGGTTTCTCAATTACTGAAATATTCCACGGGAGAGAAAATGTTAAAATAATATTCTACATGAAAGAAAAAAAAAACTATAGTTTATTTGTGCATGTTACATAGAAAGGCATAAAGTGTTAAAAATACAGAAACCAGCGGTCAAAACCAAAAATATTAGTAATTGTTAAATATATTGTGACTCAGTATATAGCAAGTGACATGTTAATATATTTTTTATCAAAAGAATGGACATGAATCGCGTGTAAAGACCTACACTGCTCATCATTGAAATTGTCCTGCCTTGCAAAATGGATTAACCTGACATTCTGCATGTAGAGTTGCGACATATATAGACATCAACAATTAAAATGTCAAGCCCATTGGTACAATAAAATGTCCAATAATATATGGTACCATACTAATGTAGGAATCTGAAGGGACTATAACAATCAGAGTAAACATCAGCAGGCATCAAAGCGGTGGGTTGGATTGTTTTACCTCTGAGCGGCACTGTTTTGCACACAATGGGCTAAATGGCCAGGTCACAAGGAGCCCAAAGGCTCAGAGAAGGTTAGGGGAGGAGACCCACTGAAACAGCTGTTGGGATGCAGATGGTATCCTCCCATCAAGGCCATCCAACATGTTCTTTAACATGCAGTGTATGGCTCTCCTGCACACGAGGCCATAGCTTAACATCCCATCCAACAAATGGTGGCCTTTCCAAGCCAATTGGTGTCCCTTACTGACCGTGCACAAGGCACGGAGACCCCAGCAGATGCTGATCCAGCTGGGACATGAACCTGGGAACTATGGATTACTTGTCTGGTGTGCTAACCAACTGAACCACTCCTGCCTCTCATGAAAGCAGTGAGTAAATAACATGCGAAGTGCATGCTATACCTTCAAAGACGTGTAAGGTGATATTATGTACAGCTGAGGGAATATGAAAAGGTCAGATACTGGATGGTCCACACGCCAAATCACCCTCTGTGTGGGTTGTAATGCCAGAATAATTGGTTGGGTTATTTTACCTCAGAGTAGCCCTATTTTTCCACACAATGGGTTAAATGGCAATAGCTCATAGAAGTATGGGGGGAAGGGGACCCACTGTCACTGAACACTGTTGTTGGCAAAATTGGATACAGATGGTACCTGAACACATTGCCATAGAAACCCAATTATGATAAATTTTGCAAATGTTGGTCTGTTATTCTCGTTCAAAGTTGTTCTTTTTATGTGAAAATGTTAACACAAGTGCTGTCAAACATGAGATTATTTTCTGAATAAAAAAAAAATCTGTATTATCAGACAAAAAAAAACTAAAAAATTATGTTAGGCTTAATAAAAAATATAGTAAAAAAATGTATATTTGTAATTTTACTGCTCACTAATTTATAATAGCACCATGGGGAAGATAGCTATCCTTATGTGTAGAATGTGGTCCACAGGCCAAACTATAGACCCTTGTCCTAAATGATTGGTTCTCAAAACAGTCATTATACGCAATGAAATACTATTGCTGAAGGGTAAAAAAAAATATTTTTTAAGTTACTTCAAATTAAAAATTTTTTATCCCTTATTTTAATATTTTGTTTTTACTTTCAAATGCTTTTGATTTCTCCTCAATTTTTGTTAATAAAGTAGAAGAACGAATATCGCTTCTGGAGAATATGGGAATCTCATTTTTAAAGAGAATTAAGTTTTTCATTTAGATAGTTTTACTCTAAAATTTTAATTTGAAAACTAATGGATAATTGGGAAAGTGCAAATAGTAGTATTTTATTAGTATTTATACAACATAAAAAGTATGCTTTTATTTCTCGAATTTTAAAAGGAGTTTTTCTCACACCACTATGAAAAAATGGGGCAGATTATTGCTCAGTGGGATATCCCTTGACATTCTACCACCGAAATTAAAAATTTATGCCACAAACAGATAACTTGCAACATTCATTAAAAGTTTTGCAGTTTCCATATTTAGTGATCTTTAATTGACATAGGTAATTTTAATTTAAGTATTTGAAAAATGCAAATTATAATATTTTGCATTTTTCAAATACTTAAAGATTGAATGATTAACTCTTTTATTGAGAGATGAGATTAACTCTTATTACGAGTTGTTGATGAGACTGGTAGTAGAGTAGGTTTGGTTATAAACGGAGAGAAAACTAAAGTGATGAAAATTGTTCAGGCAAGCTGTGATTCAGTTAATCTGAATGGTTGCAGTCTTGAGCAGGTGTCAGTTTAATTACCTTTGGAGCTATGTAACAGATAATGGTGATGTGCGGCATGAGATTAACAGACGAATAGGGATTGCTGCCGGGACTTTTAAGAATCTATGGAGAGTGGAGAAATAGGCGTATACACCCAAAGACTAAAATTAGACTGTATAATAGTTTGGTTCTTTCTAGGGTTAGTTATGGTAGTGAAACTTGGACACTTTGTAAACAACATAACAGGAAACTAGATGCTTTTGATTCCAGATGCTTACGCAGTAACTTGGGCATTAGGTGGTTCAACTTTGTAACTAATGATGAGGTTAGGCAAAGGAGTTTGCAACTTGCTTTAAGCAGCATATTGTGCAGAGAGAGACTCCGTTGGTTTGGCCATATTGCCCGTATGGATAATTATAGATTGGCGAATAAGGTTATTAACAGTGTGCCTAAAGGCCTCAGAAAGAGGGGGAGACCTAGGATGCAGTGGGCAGACAATGTCAAACAGAATCTTGTTAGAATTGGTGTGCAGTGGTCAAATGCAGCATATGTAGCTCAGGATAAATACATATGCTTGGAGAACTAAATTGCACGGTCTAGTTGGAACTCAGCAGTCCATGGCTGCTTGAGGATGGTGATAACACCAATCCAATTAAAAAAACAGTTTTCAATTACCTCTTAAAACATTCGTGTTTCCCACCCATCCTAGACATAAGTAGTTAACTCATTGATGTCAATAGGAACTTCATGACCATATTCCACCATCAAAATTTCAAATTTCTAGGTTATATACATTGTTTGCAATTATTGGTTCAATTGTAGCTTTTGGGAAATTTGGAAAGTTCAAATCGTAATACTTCAACACCTATTCAACCTAAAAAGAATTTTTAATTTATATCTAAAAACATACAATTATCTCTTAAAAAAAAATCGCATTATCCCATTTCCCCTGGGTTTAAGAGGCCAATCATTATTGATTGCCCTCTTAAATGATGTGCTCATTATTGCCAATGGAACCTTCAAGACATCCACATCCCACCACCAAAATTTCAGATTTCTAGCATTACATCGTTTGCAATATTCGCTTGAAACTTTCCACCATTAAAGGGCACATTTATAGCTTTTGTGGGAGATTCAAAAAGTTCAAATCGTAATATTTCATCAATACCTATCCAACCTAGAGAAAAATTTTAATATACCTCTACAACAAACAATTCTCTTAAAGCAAAAAAAAAAGTTCCATCCCCCCCTCGATTTAAGGGATCATCTCATTGTTGCAACAGAAACCACCACCAATTTTTTAGCATAAAATACATCGATAAATAGCAAATCCTGAGAGTTAGCTGTTAACCCTGAAGTCAAGAAATCAATAGTTTTGTGAAAAAACAGGTTTGTCAATGTGTTGGATTCGAACCCACGTCCCTGCAGATTCATGCCAGAGTGTTCTAAGACCATTAAACTAACACAGGCTATAATAATGGAAATAAAAGACATCCTATCAATCTCCCATCATTGTTGCTGCTGGCCTATTTGACTTCAGGGTCAACACATAATTCTGTGGATTTATTATTTTCTGATTAATTCATTAATAATGCTTTATTTTAGCAACTTATTTACTTCTTACAAAGTGCAAAAACGCAAAGTTGCCTTCCCTGATCATAGATAGCTCCAGCAGCAACTATTATGATTGATAGATAACGCAGTTTCCCACACTTAACAGAAATTGTTTTTATGCTTATTTGTAATCTCAATAGCAGGTCATGTATTTATTTGGATATGGAATTTAATGGGCAAAGATTGTCATTCGTTTCCGAGATCGACATTCAAGGTGAAAGGCTAGAGGAGTAGAGTCTGCCCTCAGGCACCTGTTTCTGGATAGAATATCGGGAGGGCGAGGAAGCCAAAAATCATTAAAGGGGAAAGTCGCCCATTGGAAAGCGATTTAACAAAGTAAGAGCAGGTGAGAAGGGATCTCGAGGCAAAGGAGTTCAAGTAGAGAATGTGAGTTGAAAAGATTGAGCTGTGCGAGAGCATGAGCGGGTGAAGCCCCCAGCTATATACCCTTTTGGTGGACGTGTTGCTAGGAAGAAAATGAAATAACTGAGTGATAAAGAAAATCACGTGAAATAGATATTGTTGCTCTCTACAAAGTGGAAGTAGAGTGTTGTCCCAGGACCAAGAAACAACTAGCAGCAAGGGTCTCAGGCTGCAAAACATATTTTACCTCCTGACAAATTCGATATCCCTGAAGAAGCTGAAGATTTTTACTAGATTTAAAAGAATTAGTTTGGTGCTTCTTTGTAACATCTGCTGAAATTTGAATTCTGTAAAAAAAAAAAGTGCGGAGAAATAAGAAAAGCTAAATGCAGAAATTGGTGCAGTCACAAAGAATTATCCGCTAGATATTGGCGCAGTAAAATCAGGATAACCCTTACATATTGGCCCAGAGGTGTTAGGATCCGCTACAGACATTAGTGGAAAAAAAAAAATGGGAGCTGGCGTTAGTTTAGAGGTCTTGGAACACTGGCATGAATCTGGAGAGAGACGGGTTCGAATCCCAGCATGTTAACAAAACTATAAATATCATTTGTAACATGCATATTATATTTTGCAAATTTTTTACTTTTCCACTATTAGAGGGCGTAATTATTAGGTTTTAGGAGATTCGGAAATTTCATATCTTAATATTTACTAATACCTATCCAACCCGAAGAAAATTTTTAATCAAAAAAATTAGTTCGATGTATACAGAAAGACGAAGTGTAACTATTATCTCGTGTTTGAAAACAACTTTTTATATTTATTGTCAATAATTAATTTTGGGATTGTTTTTAAAGTTCATTTTTGAAAACGTTTTATAGTGTGAACACATCTCTAAAGTGAATAATTCAATGTAATGAGAGTAAGATGTGTTACTAATTTTCCTGTTCAGACATCTAATCAATGATATAATGCAGTTATATTTTATCAATCTCTTTAATTACTCATGGGAAAATACGCACTACATTTTCCGCAATTTTGAATCCTACAATACTATATACAGAAAGTGACATATTCGAGATTAAAGCAAGATGCAATTTATTTGCGATACCACATTTGTGCATATGACATCCTTTTTATCTTTTTTTGTAACTGGAGAACACCATAAAGAAGAGCTTCAGCTGTAGGTGGACACCCTGAAAAAACATTTGGTCAAATAGTATAGTAATTCTCATTCAAATTAAAAAAAAAATCCAAAAGTGTAAATCAAGAAATAAAAGCCTGCAAGTTTTATTATATTCACAGATAATTTTTTAAACATAAGGTTGTTATAAGCACACAATGGATCACGAATTGATAATAAAAAATTTAAACAAATTTACAAATGCATTATTTTAATAAGACTTTCACAAAGATATGGTGAAAAAAATAGATCGGACCATCCAATTGAGGCTTAAGTTTGAAAAATATCAATCGAAAAGCAATTTCTTCCTGAATAATATATGTGAAACATGATTTTTATTTCTTGTTAAATTCTTTTCAGTATGGTAAATTTTAAAACTCAGTCCAGTGTTATACAAGGTTACTTGGATGGATTACATTAAAGTCGCAGGGCACACCCTCAAACCCCTTTCATTTTCTGTGATCACGAAATCAAGATGATCCAAAACACGTCTGCAAAATTTCTTAATATGAAGTAAAAATTTGTCTACTTTCTTGTGTCTGTGTTGTATGACTGTTGTTAATTGATCATAACACCAAACTGCAGTACAGCTGTGCCAGGAACCATCAAGAACAACTAGATTAGGAGAGCCCAACAACAGAAAGTCATTTGTGCCAGCGACCAGGAAGAAGACATCTAACTGTGGTGACAACAACTTAAGTACCAGTGTCCCACAGCAGGTTTTTAACACAACGGGAGGATAGTGAACCTTACATTAATACCATATAACATAATTTTATGTTAAAAAAAATATCTCAAGCAAATAGTTGTAAGCTGCCATTGTCATAAGCAGTGATGTATCATAACTCAAAAACACTGATAATGATATATAAATATACAAGAATAAAATTAATGAAGTGATAAAAGTAAAAACAAAACAAGATGTAAGCCCTCCATTGTCACAATCAGCAATGATGAAGCATAACTCTGAAAAATGGGAATAAAATTAATAAATCGATAGAAGTAAAAATGAAGAACAAGTTGTAATGCGATCATTGTCAATGTTTTGAATGAAAACCCAAAGTTTGATACATAAAAATCTATGGAACTCTAAGCAAATAAAATTATAACAGATCTATGGAAATAAAAGAGAATTTTTAATTATAAAAGTACAAACAAAATACTAACTGAATTAATTTGGTTGTTTGGGGTTTTATGGTGCAAAGACAACAAAGGGCTATGTTGCAACAGACAAGTAAAAAAGATAAAAGACTTGGAACTCACAACCAAAGTGAAAATCAGTAGACAAAGGAATAAAATTGCAAAGGACACTACTACAAGAAAAAAAAAGTGTATAACATAATATAATGGGTATAAACCGAGGTAAAAAAACAACTACTACATTAAATGATAAAAATTAACAATGGGTGTATAGGGCTCATCATCAGGCCATCCATGCAAATATGGAGGGTCTGATGATGGAGAGGGTCCAGCACACTCATCACCAAATACTTGGCAGAATAAAATATGGGATCTGTAATCCATTTTCAACCGGACAAGTTCATGATAGAAACGAAGAACATTGGCCCACTCCCAGGAAAGAGAGTTCAAGAGAGATGTTCAATGCCTGTACACACTTGGACCTGTTATAACCTATGAATGGTAAAAAGGTCAATATCCAGTTAGAGATGAGACAGTGAAACTTGGTCTCTGTCACAACAGGAATGATTGAATTCCCAAGCTAATGTGTGGTCCACGCAAAGATTACACTTGTGGCAAAAATCCACAGAAATAGTCTTCTGCGGTAAGAACCAAGAGATTGCTCAGGGCGATTTACAGTTATTGTTCAACAACCCTCATGCTGGAAGAAGATGCTAAAATTGACAATATTGAGAGCATTGCGAACAGTTGGAGTAATGGAAAAATCAATGGAACTTAATGCAGGTTGAAGAGTGAAAATATGAACTGATGCCAGTGTTCAACAAGGAGAGCATGGGATGTGCAAGCCATTGCTTGAGGACCTGACCCATCTCATTAGTGCCAGCATTACTCCAAAGAGCACTTATTGTGTTCAGCAAAGTCCCCATGAGAAGGGGATGGCAGTTACACAACGAGATCATCCTGTAAGATGACAGTACTAGGTAGAATAGTCAGTTAAGAAAAATCCTACAAAGAGGAAGATGGCTAAGTTGGTGGTAAGGGTATGACATGGAATGGAGAATGGTGGCTCATGAGGAATGCAACATTCCTGCTAGCAGAACTATCCCCATACAGTCCCTGCAAATCAAGGAAAAGTAATGGGTCATAGGATTGTCTGCTCTCCACAAATGTGTGTTCTGTAGGCACACTCAGATAGGTTTTTGGATGCAGAAGGACCATGATGTCATCAAGATTTTTGTGAAATCCAAAACAGTTCGACTGTAGAAATGTGAAAATATAGTATCTTAGATTATCTGGTTGCTAGGGGTCTTAGGTCTCAGAAGGGATGGACAACAATTTTCTGCTCAAAATCACCTTCACAAAGGATGATTTAGGTGAATTGGTTTCCATGCCTTTGGAGTTATCTGAAGGACATGGATCCAAGACCACCAGATGAGTAGGTGTGATTATCCATTTCTTTGGACCCAATGAGGGCCACTTTAGGCTTGGAAGATCTACCTGTCTGAGGACAGGAAGCATGCATTCCAGTGGCGGTAGTGGAAGGCACAGAAAATGAAACTAGCGTTGATGTCAATGTAGACAAATTGGGTTTCACCTGCTCCAAAGTACTTCACAGCAGACAAGAATGACTCAGAAGGTGATACATGACTGTCTGCACCCAATGAAGTTTTTGGAACAGTGCCCATTCCAATGACTGCACCAAACATAGGAAAGTTTGCCTAGAGGTGTGGGTAGTGTAGTGAACTTTCTCGCTTCAACAGATATTTGTTTACGCCTTCAAGACATTGTACCTCTTTCGAAACCTGAATCACTTGAAAGTTAGAATAAGAAGCAACTGAGCAAGTAACAATAGATATGCCACAGCATGTATGTCACAAAGTTGAATACTGGATGGTCATGCAACCCACTTGACTAATTTTAATTACTAGTTTTTACACTGTCATCATCATCATCCTCAAGCAGCCATGGGTTACAGAGGTTCAATCAGACCGTGCAATTTAGTTCTCCAAGCAAGTCTGTCCTGAGCTACATCTGCTGCATCTGGCCACTGCACACCAATTCTAATAAGGTCTTGTTTGACATTGTCTGCCCACCACATCCTAGGTCTCCCCCTCTTTCTGAAGCCTTCAGGCACACTGTTCATAACCCTATTCGCCAATCTCTAATTATCCATACAGGCAACATGTCCAAACCAGCGAAGTCTCTCTCTGCACAATATGCTGCTTAAAGGAGGTTGCAGACTCCTTTGCCTAACCTCATCATTAATTACAAAGTTGAACCATGTAATGCCCAAGATAATGCATAAGCATCTAGAATCAAAAGCATCTAGTTTCCTGTTATCTTGTTTACAAAGTATCCAAGTTTCACTACCATAACTAACCCTAGCAATAACCAAACTATTATAAAATCTAATTTTAGTCTTTAGGTGTATACACCTATTTCTCCACTCTCCATAGATTCTTAAAAGTCCCGGCAGCAATCCCTATCCATCTGTTAATCTCATGCCGCACATCACCAGCATCTGTTACATAGCTCCCAAGATAATTAAACTGTGACACCTGCTCAAGACTGCAACCATTCAGATGAACTGAATCACAGCCTGCCTGACCAATTTTCATCACTTTAGTTTTCTCTCTATTTATAACCAAACCTACTCTACTACAAGTCTCATCAACAACTCGAATGAAAGAGTTCATCTCATCAACATCATCTGCCAAAAGGGCTAAATCATCAGCATAATCTAAATCAGAAATTTTCATATCTCCAGCCCACTTAAGGCTAAAATCTTTCCCTTGAAGTGAACTCTTGTCGAACACAATGCACTCTTGTCGAACATCAGAAGTAATGCTAACCAAATCACTACAAGCCTTACTAACTCTCACACACGACTCAGTGTTATTATAGAGAGCTTTCATTATGTTAACTAACTTGTCTGGTATACCATATGATCTCACAATCAACCACAAATTATGACGATCAACAGAGTCGAAAGCCTTTTTGAAATCAACAAAGCTAGTAACCAAAGGTGTCTGAAACTCTAATCATTTCTCAAGAATCTGCCTAAGTGAAAATATCTGATCTACACATCCCCTACCACTTCTGAATCCACATTGCTCATCACTCAATTGACTGTCAACCAGATTATTAATTCTATTAAGCACATTCATGAAAAGAACTTTCCCTGGAACAGAGTAGGCTGATACCCCTATAGTTATCACAAGAACTGGGATCACCTTTTTTGAAAATAGGGATAATAATAGCTCTGGCAAAATCCTTAGGAACCATGCCTTTATCATAAAAGATATTGAAAATTTCAGTCATCGAAGTGGCAACAGAAACATTCACAGCTCTAAGCATTTCCCTAGTAATTTCATCTACCCTTGGGGATTTATGAAGTTTAAGTTTAGAATAGCCAAAATAATTTCCGATTGTGTTATAGGGCAAATGTTAAAGCCAGTAATGCATCTATCATTATTACAAGCAATGGGAGTAGAACCAACCGCATTGTTTAGAACATCACTGAAATGCTCAGCCCACCTAGCTATGACAGAATCCTCACCTTCTATAACCTTACCTTGTTTATCCTGCAATCCTTGTATACCTGTCCGTTTTCTACCACACAAAACATTAACTATCTGGTACTTATTACTTATTACAGCTCTCTGCTGTTGTGCTGTCTAACTGCTTCCTCGGCTTTGTCAGCTAAGCCATCAAGCCAAAGATTCTTATCAGCAGCTAACTGATCCTTTACACGTTTATTAAGCTCTCTGTAATGCTTTCCATTAGGACTAGTAGGGTATTGATTAATGGGATTCCTGCAGTTCTTTCTTTCTGAAATAAGCTCAAGTGACTTATCACTCAAATAATTCTGTCTCCTCTGCTCCTTTTTCCCTAAAAGAGTACTGTTAGTTTCCAAAAAAGCCTGTTTGAAATGGTCCCATTCTTCCTCAACTTCAGTAGTAAGCAAACCATGACTGTCATAATGACTAAGTAACCTATCATGGTAAGTTTTAGCTTATAACTGGGTCTTTCAGAGCTTCAGTATTAAAGGTAAAAATTTTAACCCTAGCACAATACTTTTTAAGACCCATGCCTTGGTGATGCTTATTGTCGTCCCTCCCTGAAAAGAGAAATTTAAGATTATTTTTAAGAATCTGACCTTTATCTGTCCATCTGGTCTCTTGCAAGCCGAGAGTATCTAAATTATAATGGTGGAATTCTTGTGTGAGGACATCAAGAGAAAAAGCTCTATGCAGAGTCCTCACATTCCAACTACCTATGGAGAGAAAATGGTTAGTGGGATGTTTAAAGAAACTATGTTTATTGAGAGAGGGAATGCCGACAATATCAAACAGCCCCCTAATCGCAGACATGGGGCAAAGACCCGTTCCCCCACCACTAAAGGCTGAAGCCATCTACACTGGAAGACTTCCTCCAATGTAGAATTTGATGATGCCAATAGAAGCAAAGAGTTCAGGTGCCTGAGATGACCTCTGCTCAGGATTATTCTCAAGCTGATAAACATATCCTGTGAATCTATTCACTTGGGGCTGTAAACCCACAAACAAACAGAAAACACAGCGGAAGATTTTCCCTCCACAGAAGCCCACCAGTGCAAATTCAGGATCCATAATCAAGCTCAGAACCATAATTCAGTCCAGTGGGTTTATATGGTCAGCAACAGGACTCTGTGTGGTTGACCACTCCTCAGCAGGGTTAAAAAAAAGTAGCCAGAGTTGTCCAGATCAGTAGGCCAAACTAATCTGGCAGTCCTCCCCTTCCATTCCTTTCCAAAAGAGAGTATCTCTTTTGAAAGGTACTAATGGTCTGCAACACGAGAAGGCGGGGTCGGACATTAGGTGTGAGGCCTGGCCAGTTCTATGTATCATCACAGGGGATTGGTGCATAAGCTCTCCTTCCAGTGACTACCTATCTACCATTTACAGACAAACACATAAAATTATCCTTCGTTATTTTAATTTTCTGTGTGTAATGCGAATGTTACTATGGTTGATTTTAATAAATAATTTTATAATTTCAAGCTTCAAGGTGTCTTTATTTACAACATATTTCTTTACTATGTTGTAGGATGTAGGTAGAAATATAGATGCATAAAAGAATGCAAATTTGTCACTGTATCTTTCTGTTTGTTCACTTAAAGTAGATTTCCAGGGGGGCACTGAGTAATTTTTTTTCTGAAAAGGGGGCAGTAGGACAAATAAGTTTGGGAACCTCTACACTAAATCAAAAAGTATCTGTATAGTACAACTTTGTCTTCCTTGACCACATTGCTGCACAAGCAGCAATAAACAAAATAATCTTTTTTTACATCTCATCTATACATGTATACAAAGGATAATTGAATTTGCAGAATGGCAGCATCACCATGGAACAGTTTTGCAAATTTCCAGTAAATGGTATAGATTTTATTATTTGATGAGACTGTATATCCAAGAATATACCATTCTCACAAGTATAAGTGTATTGTATAATATTTTTATTTCTTTGCAAGACATCAAAGCATTTTTGACTTCAATATTCACACTTCTAATAAATTATAATAGTTTACACATATAAATTCATATTATTAATCCTTCAGGATAATAATGTGAAGGAACAAAAAACACTTACTGATTTGGTCAATAAAAAGTGCAAATTGACCAATTACGATAAAAAGGCAATATGAGAATGCATCGTAGATGTCAGAATTAGCATCATCAGTAGCAAAAGCCCTTTCTCCAACTTAATCTTCCAAGTTAACTAATTTCTTATTTGAAAACCCAAAATCAATAGATAATCTTGAAACTTAATTGTAAATTAATAATATTGTTCATGGTGCATCATCGATCAAATTTAGAATCAGATTTATCGTAAGTATCATCACTAATAGAATCAGTTGCAACAACAGCAACACAAGCTTCTGATTTAAGTCAAAATTTACCAGATTTCTGGAATTCAAATCAGTACAAAATGTTTTAAAAAAAGTATGATGGACTTATTGTCAAAAATAAAAAATAGGCTGCAGAGTTTGTGGAAAATAAGTTACATCAAATGTTCTTAAGAGAGATCATGATTTACATATTTTGAAAGAATAGAAAGATTGCTGTGTAGAGTAATGAGGAATAAATGAAACAGTTAAACAAGCATCATTAAAAAAAATGTCTATACATTTTAATTCCAGAACACACCAAAAATTATAAAATTAAATCAAAGGTTCTTCCAAATCATATTGATAAATGAAAAAACTTTGTCTAGTACCCGCAAAGTGTTCATAGAGTTTACAATTCGGGAAAAAGAAACAATGCTATTTGAAACAGGTGACAAAAATGAATTACAAATATTCCTGATTTTTGGCAATTGGAATTGTAGAACATATTTTCAAATGGGGAAAAACAATATGAGCAAAAAAATTAACAATGACCCAAATATTTGTATTACAATTGATGAGGCATCAACTATTTCAGAATCAATTCAATCTCTGTGTTTTCGTTTTTTGAAGTTTTAAATTTGGAAGTGAATGATGATGAATGAATTGAGCTGGAAAATGCAAAGGCGGGGGGGGGGGGGGGGGGGGGAGAGGAGAGACTGGATATCCAATGCAGTATAACATTTCCCCCTACTATTTTACAGATGTTAAAAATATTTCTTGAAAAATGCATGGAATATAAATAAGTAATAAATTTTTTTGACTCTAACTGCACCTTTAATTAGCATTCTGAAATGGGGGTCACAAGGGGGTACACAAGTAGCTGAAAATATTTACCATGCATTATTGTCCACCTTGAAAAAATGGGGTTTGACAAGAATCATTTAAATTAAAACCTAATCGGATTTTGCTCTGATGGAGCAGATTCAATGTTAGTATTGTTTAAGTGAAGGTTTTCCAGAAATTATTATATGGCACTGCTTGAACCATCGCATGCAACTGCTACTGAATGATTCGATTAATGATATAAGTCCAATTAATCATTTAAATATTCATAGAGAAAATATGTTATTTTTATGAGGGGCATTTAAGATGTTCTTGACATGCATCTGCAAAACAAGAACCATTGTACTTACCTCAACAAAACTTTTACTGCCCTTCAGTACTCTTCTCCAGTATCTATGCAAAGTTGCAAACGTTTACGCCAATTCTGGAACACTTGGCGATACTCCTGTTGGGAATACTCCACAACTTTGAACAAATGCATTTTGAAGGTCTTGGGCTCTTGAAAAAGGCTTCCCATCAAATTCCTTTTCAACTTTTGTAAATAGCCAAAAATTGCATGGTGCATGATTGGATGAATATGCAGAATGGGCTAGCTGTTCAATTTTTTTTCCTGCTCCAGAAGAGCCTTAACTTGCTAGGTTTTGTGAGTACTGACATTGTCATGAAGAAGGAAAACCCTTGACATTCCTGTTGTTGGATGCTGTTCTTTTATTTCCTTAACCATTTTGGGCAAAACAATGTTGGTATTGGCCATTTATAGTTATTTTTTCAGATAAGGTGACCATGGCTACCACTACTTGGGAATTGGAAAAAATCGCAAGCATACTCTTCCTTCAGCGAAAATCTTGGAGAATTTGGGGATGTGGTTCATCTTCTGCAACCCAAACATAGTTGTCGATCTTTCTGGGAATTGTACAGTAATAAACATCTCATCACCTGTGACAATATCAGTTAACCATTTGGAAGTACTGATTTCAAACAATGCCAGCATCTCTTTGCACAAGCCAACTATAGCCATTTTTTGCTGTTCTCTCGGTTTGTGGGTACCCACTTGGCACACATCAGGAACTTTAAATGTTGATGAATAATTATTTCCACACTGCCATTCGATACACTGACATCTAAACTTATTTCCTCAATGGAGGTATGTGGGTTTTCCTTAAGTTCACGAACAGCAGTGATGATTCTCTTGTTCACATCCTCCTTCAGTCTTTCTGCATGAGGGAGATCTTCGAAGTTATGCCTCCTTCCCCGAATTTGTGCATCCATTCCATAACAGTGCCATATGAACAGGTATTACCCCCATATACTTCTGATGAATCGGAGGAATTTTCTCCACAGTTTCCAAGCTGCATCCTTGCAAAAATATAAAATTTTTACCATCTTTAGCACCGATTTTGCAGACCAAACTCTATGCACCACCAGTGAAAAAATTTTTAGTCTTTGTTTTTAACATGTAATGGCAAGTTTAGACAAGTTTTCAAACAAGTCATAGATTGTTAACTTCAGAACTTTTTGAACACCCTCCATATCTCAACTCAAACAAGAATCTATATGAATTAGACCCAATTTGAAGACAATTAAAATAAAAGTAATTAAAATTGGTAGAGTTCTTGGATGTAGATGGGCAGTGTTCAGATTAAGATTGGCAAAAGCTGCCTGGAGTCTAGCACTTCATATATTTTAAGAAAAGTAAACATTTTAGAATGGCAAACAGATTGAAAAACAAGAATTTTCTAAAGGACATGGGTTTAATGATAGATATATCACATGAAATGTCTATTTTGTAAGATGCTTCACAATCAGGATCATAAAATATTTTAACAGCTGACAAACTAATTAAAAGAACTACAATATAAAACATACCAGCCCTTCAACAATTAAAAAAGTCTATATGTTATAATGAAAATCAAGTTAAATGATACAAATCAAAGCCTTTGCAAAAATTTGTTTTGAAGTTGGTTGGTTGTTTGGAGTTTTATGGCACATGGGCAATGAAGGCCATGCTGCACCAAACGAGGTTAAATAAAATGATAGCAGTCACAGAACCTACAACCAAATTTTAAAAAACAACACATAAAAGAGAAAAGGTATGAACACTAGGAGGACAAAAATGAAAAGGAAAAACCAAAACTAATGTGTATAATGAACAACTGTCAAAAATAAACAAGTGTAAAACAGATTAATCAATAATGGGTGTGTAAGATCCATAAAAGAAACAAAACTAAAGATTAAAAAAAGGGTACAAATATAAAAGCGGAGTAAAATAGCCAGTAAAATGCAAAAATTGGAAAATAGGTGTTAAAAAAGAGTTGTCAGATAAAAGATGGCCATATGTAAGGGACTCGACCATAAAATTGTGAAAGTTAAAATATAAATGACATTAAAGAGCAAAAGCTGGACATTCAATTAAAATATGTTTTATGGTTAAAATGGTGTCACAAAACTCGCACTTACACTGGTGTTCAAAATTAAAGGATAATCGACAAAAATGTATATAGTTGTTAATATATGTAAAAGAATGCACTTGAAAATGGGCAAACATGGAAAATACGTTATATGGAAAACTATCCTGCATTTACACTTGCTGCACATAAGCCAGAATATGCAAATTAGGAATGCGTTAAAAAGATAGTGAGTTTACTCGCAGCTTGTAGCTGTTCTAGGCAACTCTTGCTTTCACTTCAGTGGCACATTGAGCCGATTATATCTTGAAGACATCATATGGATGATTTTCAGCAGTGGAGAACTATTGGAAGGATAGAAGCAGGTTAATACCAGGCGGAAGTTTCCAGAGCATTGAATGTTCCACAAAATGCCATGTCAAGACTCTGGAGACAGTTTCAACAGACAGGAGATATTCATTGTCGACCAGGACAAGGCCATCCCAGAGTCATAACTGCTACAGACGATTGCTATATGTGTCTTACTGCCAGACGGAAAAGAATAATGACTGCTAGGCAACTGTCCTTGGAGCTTGCAGCAGCTACAAGAATGAGTTTTTCAAGGCATGCTGTTTACAGTAGACTTCATGAGCAATGCCTTTATGCCAGGAGATCTGTTTTTGTCTCCCTTTAACTCCCACCACCCCATGAGCTCATTTAACACGGAGTCACCATCACACTTGGAGTCTAGACCAGTGGGTGCATGTTATGTTCAAAGATGAATCGCAATTTGACTTAAGACTGTTTCACGACGCTTTCGCATCTGCAGATAAACAGGGACTTGCAAGAGTTCCTCGAACATCAGAGAAAGGGACTACTCTGGTGGCCATAGCATAATGGTTGGGATAGGAAATATGATGAACAGGCATACAGACCTGCACATCTTTAATCTGCTCTGTGGTACAGATATGAGTTCCTGAACCCATATGTCAGGCCATTGCAGGAAGCAGTTGGTTCAGATTTTATTCTTATGGATGATAATGCCCACACTCATCGAGCTCATGTGGTCAAATATTTTCTCGAAGTGGAAGATATTTGCTGAATGGAGTGGCCGGCCAGATCTCCTGACCTCAATCCCATTGAGGATGTATGGGATACTCTAGGGAGATGCATTAAAGCTTGCCAGCCCCCTCCCAGAACACTCCATGAACTCAGAACAGTACATGTCGAGGAGTGGACATTAATCCCCCCTAATGTTCTTCTGGGCCAGGAACTCAGGGGAATAAGACGATGATGAAGAGAAGGGGGAGGACTCCCCCAGAGTGTCAGCAACTGCTTGGGGACCAGCAATTGCCTGTCCATTTTGCTCCCAACGTTGATAATGATCTGATAATGAGTGGGACATGAATGTCCCACTCATTATTTCATTGGATTCATTCATCATTATTTCATTGGATTTTATCATTGGATGTCTGCAATTATGTCTCTTGCAGGCACATGCACAGATCGGCTCATTAACCTTCAGGAGGACCTTGATGTCGTCACTATTCCTCTGGAATTCATGACAATTCCATTGAAGGAGTGTGACCATCTCGGGCTTAAGGTGATTGGGCAGATGATTTTCAGGAAAATGAAGTGGTCCATGTCCTTGGAGTCAGCCAAGAGACACGGATCCGAGACTGCCGCTTGAGGAGAGGCAGTAATTTTTTCCTTTGGCCCTGGTGGGGGCCCCTTCTGTTTGGAAGGTCTGTCAGTAAAGTCACTTAGTAAAATACTGGTGAGTTGGCAAAATTCGGAGTGACTCTGTAAAAAATTGGTATCTTTTTCGGTAAAATTATGGTGAGTTGGCAAAATCGAGGAAACTTGGAAAAATCTAGGACAGTTGGCATAATTTGAATCCACTTGGTAAAATAGAGGCAAGTTGTGAAAATTTGGCTTTTTTTGTGCAATTAAGGAGAGTTGATAAAATTCGAAGTGACTTGGCAAATTCAAATCCACTTGGTAAAATACAAGTGAATTGTGAAAATTGGAATTAGTTTTGTGAAATTAAGACGAGTTGGCAAAGTCGAGACAACTTGGCAAAATCTTGGGGAATTTGAAAATTTTGAAGTGACTTGGCAAATTTGGGAGAGAAGCAAAAATTGGGATTATTTTTGTGAAATTAAGGAGTTGGGTTGTTTTACCTCTGAGTGGTACTTTTTTGCACACCATGGGCTAAATTAAATGGCCAGGTCATAAGGACCCCAAAGACAGAGAAGGTTGGGGTAGGGGACCCACTGGAACAGCTGTTGGGAGACAGATGGTAGCCTCCCGTCAAGGCTATCCAGTGTGTTATTTAATGTGCACAGGGTGTGGCTCTCCCGCACACGAGGCCACAGCTTAATTTCCCATTCGACGGACGGCGACCTTTTCAAGCCCATCGGTGTCCCCTACTGACCGTGAGCAGGGCAAGATATTTTGCGGAGATAAATCTCAACGCTGACTCAGCTGGGACTCGAACCTGGGAACTGCAGATTACGAGCCTGGCACGCTACCAACTGAGTCACCCTCGCCCCATGAAATTAAAGAGAGGTGGCAAAATCTAGGGGAGTTGGGAAAATTCAAAGTGACTTGGTCAAAATCAGGTGAGATGTAAAAATTTGGATTTTTTTCTGTGAAATTATAAATAGTTAGCAAAATTCGAATCCACTTCGAAAAATACAGGTGAGTTGTGAACCACCCCCAAGGAGTGAAAAAATCAAATCTTCCCACATCCCTGACAGACATAATTTATGTAGAAGTGTTTTCTTAGTTCGAAAATCCCCCCCCCCCCAATCCTAGTCTTTCACTTCGCCCCTGGCTCCAAGATGATTTCCTCCTCAGAAACCTTGAGGACCTCTAGGAGATTACACTCCAGGAGGAATTAAGAGACTTGTGAGGCATGACAGTGACTGCCACCCCACCAATCACTGTCACATTCAACAGTAGCTCAGAATGTTTTGAGCAAGCAGTCTCCACCAGCAAGTTACCGGATCATAGGCACTTGACTGGTTCAGAACTCCTGCTAGACCTTCCAGACCTTTGCTGATACACTGTATGCACAGTTAGCCCCAACAGGTCCAGTGCACTGCCACCCCAGGACTTCTAAATCACCTGAAGCAGAGGCTAAAGCAATGTGTAGCAGTGGCCCTCGAAATTGCTGCTCAGCCCTGCGACGAACAGGTTCTCCAATGGCAAGAAGGGCTCAAAAGGGACCCAGCTAGTCATGAGCGGAGGAGACCAGAAGAGGACCCCCCGAGCAACTACCAGGATCTTCTTTTCCAAGGACATGGGTCTGTGCATGGCAAACATGCAGGTGAGTGTTTAGAACCCTGTGAAGGTACCTGAACCAGCAGAGCTTTCACAGGGTGGTCCCCTCACCTTATACAGGAGCTCATACCAAGGAATATGTTTTTGAAGAAAACACCTCTATGGAGATTTAATATCACAAAATTGTATAAGGAGCATCATAATAAACATGTGAGCAAGATTGCTGAACTCTGTGCATTGCTAAGAATAAAGATAATATCTTCAATTTGTTAGAATCAAAAGTCTGGAACATTGAAGGAATATTCCACCATGGAAAAAAGGTGAAAAGAAATTGCAGATTTATGTAAAATTACAAAATTTGAAGTTGATATCAATGACTTCCTTGAATATATTGAAAATGCAATTTGTTGTAATAGAAAAATTCCCCAAATCATGATAACAATAACCATCAGATCAGCTAAAGTCGAAAGGGTATTTCCTCTAATGAGCAATATAAGACCAAAAATAAGAGTGTAGCTCTGTCTGTTAAACATATTAGTAATCTAATGACAGAAAATTTAATTGGCCAGCCAAATGACTCCTGGGATCCATAACACATATGTAAAAACATGGTTAAGGAAAAGACAGTATGCAGAGGATCTGAGAGTTCAGCAGCAAAGTGAAAAGTTAAAATGAAAATCAGGAATTTACATGAAAGTTGTTGCCTAAAAAAAAATAAATTAATATATGAATACACTGAATGGACAAATTATTATATACACTCTGACAAACAATATGCAAAGCAGAAGTATCGCATCCAGTGGGACACTGAAACTGGCAATGCCTATAAATAGAGAGTCTCTATGCACTGGAAACCAGTAATGGAAAAGTAATAATGGGTAAAGGCAGCGACATAAGTGAGTTTGACTGTGTTCCACATGAGACCGTTGCATGTGTATACCAAGACTACGTGAAATACGACAAAATTTCCAACCAGCAGGAAAAATGTGAATGTAAACATGCAATTCTCTCGAGGTGAGAGTAGACTTTCTCACATCATTAAGAGGAATTGCATGGCTACTGTGTAGCAGATAACGTCAGAATTGAACGAGGGTGCATCCACAAGCTTATGCACAAAGACTATACATCGTACCATGGAAAAAATAGGCAATGGCAGTCCAGTAGCTCAATGATCAGAAAATGTGGCATGTAATTAGGAGGCCATGGGTTCAGATCCCCTCTGGCTCAAAAGAATTTTTCCTCTACACCCATCTTCTCTTGTTACTTAAAAAACAGCTTGAGAGTGGATAAATATTCATTGAATCTATTTGTCTTAAGTTCCAATGGATATTAATCTACCTATTCTAAGACAGCCATGAATACAATTATAAAAGAATATGGGCAGAAGAAAAAGGTAGAATATAGGGAATAGTGGTGATGACTCTAGAAATCATAACAAAAGAGCCCAGAGAGCAAGTATAAAACAACTTTCTTGTCTTTAAGAATTTTCAGTCCAGTTTAACTTATACTCACCTAAAAATTTCTGTTAAGAAAACTGTTTCTCAAAAACCAATCATGTCTTACCTGGCATAGTGCTTAGGGAGCTAGCGACCTCTTATGTCACTGCACGATATGAGAGGTGTACAGAGACTACACTGATGGATCTGCTGCATGCTGCCTCTGCCATCCCTGATACTGGCATCAGCAGAGGTTTCTGTCTTCCACATCTCCCCTCCTCCACCTCTGCTGATCTCCATGCTATCCTTGAAGCTGTGCTTTTCATCCACAATCTCGGGAGTGGCAACTTTGTCATTCTTTGCAACTCCAAGTCAGCCTTTCAAGCTCTCCAAGACTGAGACAACAAAAACTGCAACCCCTTTCTTACTCAGATCATAGAGACATGCTCCAAGCTCACTTCTGCTGGTATCATGATCCACTTCCAGTGAATCCCCTTCCATGTAGGGATACCTGGCAATAAGCTTGATGATCGAACTGCGAAAGAGACCCTTGAGAGTCGGATGTATGTATCTACCCTCTCTCTCTCAGCGACTGCAAGAGTTTTGTCTCACAACTGATGAGCCAGTATCATCTTTCCCAGTGGCAGAGAGACTCCAGTTGTTTTTCTTTCAGGTACCTGGAAGACCCTTCCCTCACTGCTCCTAACCTCAGAGACCTTCACAGATCTGAGGAGACCCTCCTGCATCGAAAGACATTCTTGGTAGAGCGTAAAGTCCTAACTGTACCACACGCAGCACACTTGAGACTGTATCTCATGTACTGCTCCTGCTACAATGCTGAAGGAGAAGCTTTGCTCTGAGAGCTTCATGCTATCAGAATTATCGACTATTCTGTCACCTCCCTTCTTGGTAACCACCAGAATATGAAGCTGCAGCAAACTTGCATGTGACTGGTCACTGATTTCTTTCAGAGTATTGGCCTCTTCTGCAAGGTCTAATGCCTTTTATTACTTTTACGAGATTGGTATAGTTAATAGTTTCGAGAGATAGCTGAGAGGTAGTTTCTTTTGCCTCTCCTATCTCGACCTCCTGCTGTGACTGGTATAGGGAGCCCCTCATTGGAGCTAATTCCACCATGTTCTTACAACTCCTTGAACTTGTGACTGCAGTCTAATAGGGCAAGTCTGATATCGTCCTTCAAGATTGTCAGGTTTCAATGTGATACTTGATATTATTTTGTCATTTCATGTACATAATTTGTAAGGGACCTTGCATTGTAATTCTTTGGGTGAAACTTTCCTTTCTCCCATCACTGACTAAAAGGCTATTTATGGCTAATGAATCAGCAAGACAGGTTTATGGTACCTGATCGCCTGTGATCGGCCCCCTTTCCAGCTCAGCTCGATTGATCAAGGAATGCGATGCCAAATGACCGTCCCATGGGACCAGGAGGTCAGCACCAAATGGCGCAGGGCCCGTAGAAGGTCAAGACAGTTCTGAACAAGACGCTGGCTGGAGCTGACGTGTAGAGGTGCACGGTGAATATATATTTACGAGAGGAGAGGTTTTCCTCTGTAGGTGCGTAGAATCGCAGCCTGTTAAGCAATCGGAATATGATTATTTGTAGCCAACTGAGCTTAGTAGTAGTTAGCTCGGGGAGATTCTGTATATATTTTCCATAATAAACCATTTGTTATTGTTTTAAACTTGGAGTTAGTTATCTTGTTGCAATTCTCCAACGTCGAAAGCCCAATACAGAACGAACCAAAATCAAAGTCTTTACCTGTGGGTGCTGAGAATCAGTTATATTCTACCAAACCCAGGAACCGACAGGATTGGTGCTATTTCAACGTGGGAAGCCTGAAGAGAAAACTTTGTGATCGATGCATGAACAAGATTCCCAATAATTGTGAAATTATCCTTCAGATTACAGAACTGTGAAATTATTCTTCAGATTATTGAACTGTGAAATTATTCTTCAAGTTACAGAACTGAAATTATTCTTCAGATTACAGAACTGTGAAATCTTCAAACTACAGAACTGTGCAGTTCTTTGGTTGCAGAACTGTGTTCGAGTGAACTTGGTGCTCATAGATTTTGCACTGTTTGGAACAATCCGTAGAGACTCAAGCAACAAAATTTTCGTTACTAATCCAGCAGTTGTGAGCAGTAGAGGTATAAAAGGAGATTCTCAACAAGAGAAACACACACCGGTATCAGTAAATATATTTATAGTATCTGATTTCTGTTTGCCGATTGTATCTTTTCAAAATTTATTTAATTTTAGGTTAAAAATTTTGAGTAATTGTACATTTCACTTTAATTTTAGGTGTGTTAGTATTATTAAGTAAGGGATGGAGTCAAATGGAAATATTATTCAGATGTAGAATCAGGGTCTAGTGATAGGACCGAAATTTACTATTGCGATAATATGGATGCTGTAAATTTAGACGGGGCTACATCAGCAGATTCTGCTAGCCCTAACAGAAAATTTGACCAGAGCATCGAAATGCAAATTAAATTGGAGGAAATGCGAAACAAACAAGAGATAAGGTTGCAGAGAGAATTAAGAGAATTGGAGATTAAAAGGGATATAGAACTGGCCAAGATTAGTACAGGAAATAGAGCGTATCCTAGCGAAGATAGCTCAAATTCCCTTAGTAGCCAGACAAGCATTATGAAAAATGCATTACCAAATCCACCGAAATGTTAGGAGGAACTCCCTCAATTCTTCGAAAGGGCTGAAAAAATGTTTGCTTTAAATAAGATAGCAATGATAATCCCATGATAGCCCAGATAATCTTGACACTAGTGGGAAGGTTTGCGGAAAACACAATAGCTTCTCTGAGCATTGATGAGTTAAAATCATACGAACTGATCAAAGATAAGATTTTATCCGAATGCCGTTTAACTCCCATTGCATATAGGAAAAGATTTGATGATGCTAAAAAGAGAGATAACGAGAGTTGGTATAGTTTCGCCAATAGATTGGAGAATTCTCTAAATTATTACATTGAGTAGAAATATATATAATCAGTCATGTCTTGCCAAATTAATAGTCGTGGACAAAATTAAAACCCTGTTACCTGCAGAAACACTGAGCTATGTGATCTGCCAGGAGGGAGATTCGTGGTTTGAACCACAGAAGCTGGCTGAAACCACTGAATTACAGTCGTACAGCATATCAGTACCTAGAAAACCTAAGTTTGCGGAAAAAAACAAAGTACAAGATCCCTCAAATCCATAGGAATTTTCATTCCCAGGAAGTAATACCACAAAGCACATATGAAGCAAGAACTTTACCTGCACACTCAGACACAAAATGCTATGTTTGCTGAGCTGCAGTACATTTTAGGAAGGATTGCCCTAGAAGGCGGCAGATTGAGCAAACACTCACTCAGCATGTTCGAGTGACTGCTATTATTGCCAGAGTTTCAAAATTGCCTAATAATAATATCCAGGTGGAAAGTAATAACAGATCAAAGAATAAGTTTGTGCAAGAGCTTGGCGAGGTAGTTATTAAAGTTGGAAATATTAAAATTAATAGCATTCTGGATACGGGAACTCAGATCTGTGTAGTCAGATCCGACTTGATCCCAGCACGTTTCCTCACACCTTGTGGAAAAATAGATCTAGTTAGCACGTTTGGTGATGTGATCATCGCTGACTTCAATAGAGTTGCAACTTGCTGAAGTTAACGGAAAGAAAACTGTTGATTTTTAACTTTCCAGTGGAGGTATTTTGCGCTACTACTCCTAAGCTATGCAGCCCGATGCTCCTGAGTAAAGATGTGTATGACCTGTTACATAAACATGTTAATTATACAGCTGTAGATAATGAAGCAACTAAAAGTATGGAGCATTGATTAGTGACGATTTTGTGTCTACAAAATGTACAACTGATAAATAATAAGGTACAACAATGTAATAATGTTATGAGTGTAGACAATAATGCTAAAAAAATGTATGGAGAAAATAAGTACACAAAGAAATAACAATATTGTAAATTTAAAGAAAGCCAAGAATACGTTATCTGATTGCACCAAAGTGAATGTGGAAATTAGCAATATAGTAATTCCAATTGTGTACAAATTAATTCTAAAGTTTCTGAACCCTTGGTGCAGGATATGACATTGTGTACAGAGTCACTGGTTAAAAACCATTGTTCAGAGACTGATCTTACAGATCGAGGTTATTTTGGCGATAAGGTGCCTAAAAAGAGCAAAAGAAACAAATTAAAAGAAGCTAAAAAGAGAAATAAGAATATACTAAATTGCAAAGAAACGAAAAACTGTCGTGTCAATGAGATGTCTACAGAAAAAAGAATATCTAACGCTCGCATCTCAGTAGGATGCTGGTCAGGAGAGCTGATTGGTGAAGCAATACTTGTTAGTTCCCTGTCTAGGTTAAAGCATCCAGGGGAGGGAAGATAGAGAACAACGTGTAGAATTATTTGTAAATAGGGAATGGCAAACACTAATTTATTACTTTAAAATATTTATCAGTGATACAGTGTGTATATTTAAATATTTTAATGTTTTTCTTGTTATTGATTTACTAACTATGCTCATGTTGTTTATGAAGAGTTGTTTTAGTTACAAAAAAAAATCGAAATTTTTAGGAAACACCCTCTGGCTATAGCTATGTTATTACTGCAGTCGAGTTATCAGGCTAAGTTCAGCCTGGATAACTCTTGATGAAGGAGGGGCTTGTCAGGTTTCGATACAATACTGGATATTATTTTGTCATTTCATGTATATATTTGTATGTGACCTTGCATTGTAATCCTTTGAGTGAAACTTTCCTTTCTCCCATCACTGACTGAAAGGCTATTTATGGCTAATGAATCAGCAAGACAGGTTTATGGTACCTGATCGCCTGTGATTGGCCCCCTTTCCTGCTCAGCTTGATTGATCAAGGAGAGTGACGCCAAATGACCGTCCCGTGGGACCAGAGGGTCAGCGCCGGATGGCGCAGGGTCCGGGTCCGTAGAAGGTCGACAGTTCTGAACAAGACGCTGACTGGAGCTGACGTGTAGAGGTGCATGGTGAATAGATATTTACGAGAGGAGAGGTTTTCCTCTGTAGGTGCGTAGAATCACAGCCTGTTAAGCAATCGGAATATGATTGTTTGTAGCCAACTTAGCTTAGTAGTAGTTAGCTCGGGAAGATTCTGTATATATTTTTCATAATAAACCTTTTGTTATTGTTTTAAACTTGGAGTTAGTTATCTTGTTGCAATTCTCCAAAGTCGAAAGCCCAATACAGAACGAACCAAAATCTACGTCTTTACCTGTGGGCGCCGAGAATCAGTTATATTCTACCAACCCCAGGAACCAACAAAGATCTCAAAACAAAATTATTCAGCTCTGCAGAAATTTTACCAGTCTTCTGGTGTTGCTGGGTTCACGATATATTTTTAATTTGGGTTGGGTTGTTTTACCTTTGAGCGGCACTTTTTTTGCACACCATGGGCTAAATGGCCAAGTCACATGGACCCAGAAGGCTCAGAGAAAGTGGGGGAAGGGAACCCATTGGAACAGCTATTGGGAGACAGATGGTAGCCTCCTGTCAAGGCCATCCAGTGTGTTCTTTAACGAGCACATGGTATGGCTTTCCCATACACGGGACCACAGCTTAATGTCCCATCCGATGGACAGCAGCCTTTCCAAGTCCATCGGCGTCCCCTACTGACTGTGGACAGGGCAGGGAATTTTGCAGAGATAAATCTCAATGCTGACCCAGCTGGGACTCGAACCTGGGAACTACAGATTACGAGCCTGGCGCGCTACTAACTGAGCCCCCCCCCCCTGCCCCCCATTTTTAATTTGGAATGGCAGCAATCTTTAATGAAGCAATTAAACTGCCTCAATAATAGAGACAACAGTATCCATCCTACAATACGTTTCATGAAGGAGGAAAACAGCAATCAATGCCATCCCCTATATAGCTGTTTTTACTGTTGCTGTATACTGTTACTGTACACTGTTAGTTTTTACTGTTTACTGTTACTATATAGCTGTTTTTACGGTTTTGCTGTTGTGCAAGAGCCCTGGTGACATCAATAACTGAAAGCCTACCTATATACCTTACATCATACATGTGAGCTCATGCAACCCATAGGCATACAAAATTTCAGCCTTCCATTCTCTCATCCATAGAATCTTCAGCATATCACCAAACAATCATTTACTTAAAAAGGAAATTCAAAACATTCAATCTGTTGCTGCATTCCATGGCTTGCACCCAAAAACAATAGAAAAGCTAATCAATAAGTACAGAAATGACAACAGAAGAGATTCAACTCTCCTCCCAACCCAACTCCAAGCGGGCAGCCTTTGCTGGATCTATATCTTAAGTTCCTGTCCTGTGCAAATGTCAGAAAATTACTCAGAGCTAAAGAAATCAGTATTGTTTTCAGCCCAACTCCAAATCTGAAGAAAATTATAAAAAAAAGGGACAGAGACAAATTTAGCCTCCTTTAAAAGTCTAACATATACAGATTCCCCCTATTTGTTGGATAATTCCATCTTCTACTACATCAGAAAAGTCACAATCTCTTTAGGAGAGGTTCACAAAGTATCAGACAGATGTCAGCCAAAATAAGCTAACTACTGCTGCTGCCAAGCTGACAATATAGCATGTGTTTCCTCTTACTATGGAACTATTGTCCACAAGGCTATTAAAATAATGACCTCGCCTGTCCTCACCTGAACCAAGACACTGGAATCACCCTTCAGAACATGTGGAAAGAAGTTCTTAACAGCCCTAATGTCACCACATAGTGCCACTTCACTGAAAATGGAGCACTGTCCTTGCTCCGAAAAGCCTCCTAGTATAAGCTTAAAAATTTTATTGCTCAATAACAGAAAACTTTGTTAATTATTTTCTGAGTAAGGTCTTTTCAATTGTATGAAAAAGCAGCTTGCTCTGTTGCATATAACCCATTTTTCAAGCTAGGCACTGGAAGGATTAATTGGTGTCAACAACACTATTCCTCTCTCGATGCGACTTCCTCTGTCATGCAGAACAAATATTGGTTGTATGGTGGTGTATTAGTAACACTACCAGACCAGATAGATGCAGCACACAGAATGTTTCAGTTACTTAGAGAATTAATGCTACAAAAACTGAAGATTATAAAAAGGAACTAGAATTTCTTTTTAAAGTACAGTTGGGTCTCAAAGTATAGGAATTCAGATTACACGACTCCACTAGTACACGACTGATCTTCATGAAGATTGTTGACACTCCACATCAGGTAGGTGGTGATGGATTCAACGATATGGCAAAGGAAAATACAGAAGATATGGCAAAGGAAAATACAGAAGAATTACTGAAGGATTATGGGGACAAGGTAATAGAAGAAGACCCATAAGTACTTGTTGAGAGTGCAGAGGAGGATGAATTAGAAGAAGAGATTGAGAAACATCGTGAAACCTTTTAAGTTCAATGATGTCTTTCATCTCTTAAACAGCTAACTGGCAAAGTTCAGGAGTAAAATTCTTTGATTGAAAGGAGTTTACGGATCACTCAGGAAGTGAACAGATGTTTCTCCCAATTAAGATTGATGTTCAAGTAACTCCAATGCAAGAAATAGGCAATGTTCTTAAAGAAAGCACTGCACAAAATGCTATCTCCATCCTCTGCCATCATGCAGTCTCCCACCACATTGGTGCAAAGAACCTCCTGTTCCATCACTTGCATGAAAAAGTCATGAAATCACTGACCAAAATACCTGTCAAAACTCAAGCTAAAGTCAATCTCAATGATCCTCTAGCTCTTGAATGGTCAGAGGAAGAAGTTCCAGAATAAAAAATTATAATGTTCAGATATTTTATAAAATTTACACTTTAAGATTTATGCACATTTAATTTACAAGCATAATGATTATATACATGAGTACATGGTTTAGAGGAGTTTGCATAGTTTTACCTTAGTATATAACAAGATTTCTGTAGGGAACACCAACCTAACTCTTGCATACTTTGAGACACTATTGTATTTCATTAGTAACTATTTAAGAAAATTTACCTGGAACATATATATCTACTGGTATAATGCGATCACACCCTCTTACTACTGAATAGGAATAATGATAGTAGCCTCCACCATTGGCACAACTTCCCATGGAGATTACCCATCTTGGTTCAGCCATCTGATCGTAAATCTGTTACAAAAAACAATAAAATAAAAAGACAGCTGAATTCGATATTAATCATCAGTAATATAATTTGTATACATACCATACAACATGCCAAAACCTCAAGCAGCCAAAGAATAATAAGGTCCAATTTAAACTGCAATTTATTCTTCAAAGATGTTTTTGGTAAATCCTATTTATATTTTTTCATCAGAATGATTTTATTTTTTTTTAATTGGAAATATGCGATTTTTTTCAAAAATCAAATTGTGCAACATGGGTAATGAATTTCAATAGCAGCTGCCAAATATTGGTAGTATGCTCTCATGAATTTTATGGGATTACGTTACTCAGACAACTCTTGCCCAAAAATCTACAACGTTTATACTTAACACAAGAGGCACAGAAGCCAAAATTCCATGAAAATAAAAAAAAAAGTCCATCAGAAATAATTTACAAGCTTCATTTAAAATGAATGGATCTATTCAGATTAAAGTGATCTGAGTAAATTGGATTCTACTGTACTTTCTACATTCTTTCACTTTCCAATAAGTACACATTCATGTATTGTGATGAGAATCATCGTTGTAGTCTGTTAAATTAGCTTGGTTCCACAAGAACTATGGATATTTGAAATTTCATTTGGAGAGAACTTACTGTATAGGGAAATGAGTGTAGATAATTTAAGTGTAGGTGATTGGTTTGGTGCGTGTGTGCATGTGGGGGATTATGTGCTAGGATTTAAATTCTTATTTCGTCCTAAATTTTATATATCCATCCTATAGATTATACTGTATAATAGTTTAGTTCTTTCTACGGTTAGTTATGGTAATGAAACTTGGACACTTTGTAAACAAGATAACAGGAAACTTGATGCTTTTGATTCTAGATGCTTACACAATATCTTGGGTGGTTCAACTTAGTTTTTTAATGGTTCAACTTTGTAAGTAATGATGAGGTAGGCAAAGGAGTCAGTAACCTCCTTTAAGCAGCACATTGTGCAGAGAGAGACTCCATTGGTTTGGCCATGTTGCCTGTATGGATAATTATAAATTATTGAATAGGGTTATGAACAATGTTCTTAAAGGCCCCAGAAAGAGGGGGAGACCTAGGATGTGGTGGGTAGACAATGTCAAACAGAACCTAGTTAGAATTGGTGTACAGTGACCAGATGTAGCTAAGGATAGATATGCTTGGAGAACTAAATTCCATGGTCTGGTTGGACCTCTGTAGCCCATGGTTGCTTGAGGATGATGATAGAAATACCATGTGTTTGGGGCCATCTCAAACATATACTGACTTTCTTGTTATAAAATGTATCTTGTAGAGGAATAGCAATAAGCTCCGATAGGAGTTTGTGTTAAATGCTGCTTCCCTGACTGTCACTAGGTAATTCAGTTTCTCATAGCACAGTATTTTTCAACCCACAATCCACTGATCATGGATAATATTCATTAGCTTCTATGCAGAATTTACAGAAAGTAATCCATGGCTTATATAAGATTAAGAACCACTATCATAGTAGATTGGCCAGGATCATAATCTGCAGTTCCATTCCCAGTCCCAACTATGCCATCGTTGAGAATTTTCCCAGTTAATGCCTGTTCACCCCTCAATGAAAAAGGGGACACCATTAAGCTTCTGCCTGTTGTAAGATGCATGGGGCCACATAGAAATGTTGTGGCCCTATGCATGCTAAACAACCTACTGGATGGCCTTGACAGCAAGTTACCACTGTCTTCAACAGGTGTTTAGTCAATTCCCCTCCCCCAACTTTTTCTGAGACTGTGGAGTCATTGTGACCTGGCTATTTAGCCAATTGTAGGCAAATCAGTGCTACTTACGGGTAAAACAACCTAGCCCATAGCAGACTGAAGATGAATTTTTGATATGCATTTGTCTTTAAGTGTGCTGAGTATTTGAGAATCATTATGTCCAAAAATGATAATTGTTCTGCTAGTTTGGGGCATAGAGTTCATAGCAGGTAACACATTGAGTTCTTCAATGAACAGTTGTAGCTGTTAGGTAGCAGTGATCAGAAAAAGAACATTGTCTTCATAATGCTCCCAAAAGATGGAAACCATTGAGGAATGGCTGATGATAGTTATTTTGACAAGTCTTAGACCAGTGAAATGTCTTATGGATCATATCTACAAGAAGTTTAGAAAGTCAACTACCCATAGCTCCTTAATTTTGTTTATACAGTGTTATTAACAGTGATAGGAAATTTCAAAAAATCTTATCACCCAGCAGTTTTTAGAAGACAAAACAGAGGCAAACATGGTGAGGAGAGAGAAATTTTTATCCCTGCTTTCATGTTTATTAAATAAGCATTAGATTACTGATTTCAATGATGGGTGCATTAGTATAATATTAATTAATTAAAATGTATATCTTCATCTGCAAAGTAACCCAAAGTACTTTGAAAATAAGGATTTTTCAGACAATTCATTCACCATTGGCAACTGGATTTATCCAGCCTTGGTTATTAACATGGAAAGAGTTGTTGGCTCTGTTTACAATTAAAAATTAGTCTTGAGATTGGCTAGCATTGCTTATTAATGTATACAGTTAAATTGCCTTACAGTGCAATTTTCTTATGATAGATAATTTTTTCTTGGAGAGTATATGCAAAAAAAAACTTTTTCTTATCAAAAGGTCTTTTTTTGAATATACTACCTGCATACAAACATCTTCTTGACCTGGCTGGGCTGTTTTTCGACTGACCATGTGAAGCATTGCAGAAGTAATACCATTGCAGCAATCCTATCATCCTTCGGGACCACATATCGATGAAAAACCTTATCTCCTACTCAACCCACTTGTTGCATGGTTCTGTCCAACATATTTCTGCCAATTTAATTTAGAGTAGCTCCATGACTTGATTAAACTGGGTTTGGTTCTCTGTTGCTTCTTAGAATTATCCCAGAAGACCCTGTCCTCAAATTCTGATGAATTATTTTGCCTAAGCTGTTAGCTCTCATATTCATTCAGTTAGCTCACTTCGCGCTAATTCACCAACACTGCCAATCTTTACCTCCTCTTCGCCCTGTGATGCAAGAGTTCTCTTCTGTTGCAGACCTAAGACTTCTGGTAGTTGGCTGACACTCGCAAGCAATAAATCATCATCTCTAGCTGCAGTAGCAACAGGTTCTTCATGTGCATGGTTTGGGCTGGCCATAACAACCTCCACAGCAGAAGCAGGCAGCCTCTGTCATGTCTCGGAAGGTGACGTCACGAAGGGCATGCTGCTACCAAGACCCTTCTGACAAATCGCTCGCTATATTCAAAACTGGAGCATGATCTTCACTTAAATTAATGGCAGAAAGTGCTTTAAATCGTCAGAAGTGCAGGAAGTGCCAGGAGTGATGAAACAGCAATCACTAAATTAATTTCTAGACGGATCAAGGAGTCATGGGGAAATTGCATCCCCCCCCCCCATTAAACACACAGGAATGTGTATCATTTCAGCTATCTCCAAATCCTGACCTCAGCTTGATAATCCCCTTTAGTGAGAAAAACCTATCTGCGACAACATCTCTCCTGAACACGGAGATCTCAGCACCAGAATCAATCAAAGCTGTGAAAGTATTCTGGCCACATTGCACATCTACAGTCTGAAGCTGGGCAAGACTAACTGTTGCCAATTACCCTTTGTTCTGAGCTTCAAACACAAGCATTGAAACACATGCACATAACACCTCTCCTGGCTCGTCTCGTACAGTCTGCATGAATTAATCCCAGAACTGGAAGATTTCCTCTTTGCCTGCCATTGAGGGCAATCTCTGTGAAGATGCTAGTTCGAGCTGCACACAAAACAGCAATGCACACTGCTAGTGCTAGCAGCTGATCGCTTCACAAATTGCATGGATACTTTTTGCTCTACTTGCGCTTGGAAGGAGGAATGTATCTGGTCACCTGTCAATCAGAGTCCTGTGGGAGTGCATTAATTCGACTGCTTGCTAAGTGATGTAATAATATAATAAAGTCTATGAGGTCTCTTGGATACAACTAGTTGGTGCGCTCCTGCAATGCAACATATTCACCAGTGGTACTAGGTATCTCTGATTTAATTCAGTTTGCCACCAGCAGGTCGACCAATTCCTCAAATGTGGACACTTTTCTGCTCTCAATGCACCTTCTCCACATTTCCCTAATTTTTCCTGAAAATGTGTTCCACGTTTTGTGCACAAGTTTCTTTGCCCCATCCAATTGCCTCTCGTATTCAACTGCTAAGACCTTACACCTCACTAAAATGTATGCTTTGAGCTGAGCATAATCGCTAGCATCCTAGTCAGGCAATGAAGTCAAAAGATCATTCAGCTTCCTGCAAAAAATTGGGACTATGTGGCCCCTAGCCAGTTCAGGCACACCCTGATTAGCGAGTTTCGAGTTTCCTCAATTCCAATTCATGCTTTCTGGCATCACCGGACTGCTCTGCTATTTCCTGAGTTGAAGAATAACCACTGACAGCATCTCCTGACAAATCAGACCCAATAGCCTCCATATTTTGCATTAATCTGTCTGGAGTAGTGGTGCAATTTAGAACGGTTTTTCACATTCCCTCGCACACTGTATGACATAGCACAGAATAACAGGACAAAAACTGGCCCTACAGACAAGATATTACAGTACCCGATGTGAAGTTCTCGCAGAGATGATTTGCTCTCCTCCCAGCACTCAGCATTTGCTAAAAAGTCCCTTAATGGGATGCCACCTCATACCCAACTCTCACAACATAGGTCCTGCTGTAGACAGAAGTCTTCTTGACCTGTCTGGGCTGGGTTGCTTTTCAACTGACTGTGTGTGATAGTGTGTGCAGAAAGGTAATTATATATGTCAGGATGTTGATATTATCTAGGTGGCCGACGAACACAAAACTCAGGTGTACTATGGATATGTACACTTTATTTACACAATATTACATTTATATTATATATACAAATGAGTGACTGCCAATCCAGTACAGTCACTTGCTAAGCATAGGCTACAAGGAGCCTCAGCAGTCCCATCACTAGATGAAAGAACAAAAGGCTTAATCAAGCCACAGACAATTCGTCTGACATATGAAATGTTTTGTTGTCCACCCACAAGTCCTAGTTCTCCCAACCATCCTCCCGTTTGAACAAACCACCAGAACTGGCCATGTGATGTTTCTTGGGGATGTTAGGGTCTCCCGGCCAATGGCACATGGACATTATCCCCCATGCCATTGTCTACTCTCATTCCCATGTAAGGAGGTGCTGGGGCTCTAACATGCATATGTGACATTTCTTCACCTAGCCCCCCAAACTGGATCCACTTCTGGTGTTATGTTGCTAGGCAGAAATGGCTTTGCCACCAAATTCTGGCTCTCACTCTTTCCACCCTAGCTGACAGGTCCCTATATTATCTGAGCAAAAATTATGATATAAGAACATTGTACTGTAAGGCAATTTACTATATACATTAATGAGCGATACTAGCTGATATCAAGACTAATATTTTTTAGTTGTAAACACAGCCAACAATCAGATATTATTAAATTTTGCAAGTACTAGAACTGAGATTATAATTACTTTTACATGGCAAATTTACTTTCAGAATATTTTTTTTATTTTCCTAAATCAAATCTGAATATCTATGTTTAAATAAAATATTTCTTCCAAATTTATTAAATATAAACTTATAAGAAATAATGCTAAATTTAAAAATATATCCATCAGTGCTTTGATTAATTGCACTTGATCAAACAACTGTTTGATAAATACAGTAGCAATTGGTTTACAACTGCTGCTAGGCTCTTTTGTCAAACAAACTTAATATGCTTTCAAAGCTTTTGACAGATGAAATCAATTTTTATCAGCAAATGTTGCAACATCCAGCAAATTTATTTATTACTTTTGCTCGAAAGTTTAATAGATTTTTAAACTTTATATATATTTTTTCATTATTCCGCAGATATATACTGTGATTAAAAAGGGCGGTAATTAAAAACATTAACTATATCTGAAAATCTATCAATCATCCAATATGATAAGGAAAATTTGGGCCTATGAAGCCCACTATTTCCATACAAAAATAGTGGGGGGGGGGAGATATTATGGAAAGAGAAAATTTAGAGAAAGGGGGGAAAAGATCTTCATATCTTATGAAAATAATTTTTCTGGAAAATTGTTCAAGGTGGGGGTGAAGTGTTGTCTGAAAACAATTTCCTTTTTGGAGGCCTTTTTTTTTGTTACTGCATGATTTTCAAGTACTTACAATTTCTTCTTTTTCTTTCTTGGGAGAACTATGCATTCTTGTTGCTGGGAGCACTTTTCTTGCCACAATGATTTGATTTACTGGGGTTTTCTAATTATTAATTTAGCTTGAGACTACTTTGTTTCTATGTTTCTGTCTCAAAGACATATTGTGGGGCTTCTATTTTTTATTGCCATTTGGGTGTATTTTTGTCACTCTTAATTTTTGTACTACTCTTTCTTAAATTGGATCTGTTGTGTTTATTTTTCTATATTTTCTTTTATAATTTTTTTCTTTTTTTGGGAGATTATTGAGTAAAAGGTGCAATAAGTCTTTTTCCAGTTTCTGATAGAAATATGTCAGGATTTATAGGTCATAAAAGAAGTTTCTAACACAGAAGAAAATGAGATTTGTATTTACATGGAATTAGGTCATAAAAATTTAGTGCAGATCTGAAATATTAAACCTTATAGTGCCTTGAATGTGAAAATGTGGTACAAAAAGCTTGCAAATGTGGCCATGAATGCTAAACTGTCATTAGTGCAACAAAAGAAATCAAATTTTTTTAAAAATATAAAATTTTAGCTAAATTTCATATTTATATATATTAAAAATATACATTTCAGAGCTCCTAAATAAGAGTAATTTTTTTCATTTATTCCTTAACTTGATGCTTTAGAAATTAAAAAACCCTTGCACTTCTTGAAACTACCATTAACATATCAAGACTATGCAATCTTTCTAGCTGCTGTCCTATATCTACAACAGTTCCCTACTAGCTAGCTGATACCTCTGGTTGTTTGTTTACTTCAAGTTTGATCACCTGTATTTCAATCAATGAAGTCAGATGCTAAGGAACTTTTTTTTTATTACAGGATTTCAGTATATCATATCAGATACGTGTTTTCATTTCAATTTGGTATAATTATGATTTAAAACTGAATTATTTAATTATAAAACTAACTGAACTGTTTAATGTTTCTAAATTATTTTTATCTATTATTGGATATATATTTTTCACAACAAATACAAAGGGGAAAAATTTTTATCATGTGATCAGAACAGCACATAAGGAAGTAACAATATCTGGTTTTATTTTGAAACTTTTAGTCCAATGTCAGCCCATATGGATACGCATTTAAATTGCATCGGTAAATACTCTAGCTTTTTTTGGATTTTTCTTTTACTGATTTCTTGTTAAACTATAACTTTTGAAAGATTTTTTGGATCTACTCCATTCAAACTAACATTTTTTCTGGAAAATTTTGTTGATTTTACTATATGAAGTTTTACACTTTCCTGATTCAGAAGCAGAATATCGATTCCAAGTGAATATAACACCAGTGGTGTAAATATTTTTTACTCTTCTAGTTCTAGGATGATTTACATTTCTCCTCAAATATATACTGCAATTAGAAAGAATAATTATTTGAAACTTCACAAAAAATGAAATCATTAAGTATATATGACCTCAAATGGTAACTACTTTAGGAGACATCCGATTTGGTCATTATAATGAAAAATTCGATTTTAATTACAAGTTTACTTCATTTCACACTTTCACTGTATAAAAGTTTAAAATCAAAACATTTGCTATCAATGAGTGGATGCTTGCAAAGATTGCTACTAAATAATAATCTTGCCATCTGGCAAAAGTTCCGAGCATTCCCTTGCAGTGTCCGAGTTTTAACTGCACACTTATTAGTTAAAAGCAAGTAAGATCTCACTGTAACTGCTGTCTTGTTTGTTGTGAGAAGCTGGTGCACTCTGTCTTTGCTCTGTCATCTTGGTTTCCAGTTGCTTGCTGCTGTCAGATATTGTTTCATCACTGCTATCTGCTAGGACTTTTTTTTTATACTGGAGATACCAGCCCTTTTATATGTTACTGATGGCCAGATTGGTGGATTTTCACTGCTTTCACTATATCACTGTTATTTACACTGCACTTATATGATATTATCACATTCTTTGACAGCTTCTGGTTCATAAAAACTTTTTCTCCAGCTTAAGCTGACATGCATGGAGGAAAAAAAGTTAAAAGTTAACCAGACGTGTTTCGTCCGTCTGACCGATAGCTTCCCCAGCGATGATTGTTGTTAATGCTTTGGCTGTAGTTATAGTACTTGCCCTCTGGCGGTGTTGCTACAGTTCTGCATCTTTTTGACTAGTAGGAGGTTCCATGCCGATGGAAGGGGGGGGGGGGGGGTAGTATTGTCAATGTCAGTATTGCATACATTGTTACTTTGAATATTAATAAGCAAGTTTTCCATGTAATTAAATTGAAACTTAGTGGGTAGGGCTGCTATAATCTGAGGTTGTATGTGGGTTATTGGAAATTTATTTTCCATTATACTATGAGTTAGGGTTATATTTCCTTGCTGTTTCATAAAATCGGTTTCCTGTTCCTTTTGTCTTTCTTCTATTTGTCTACATGTTTTTCCGTACCTATTTTTATTTTCTAATACGTTATTAGGGTCATCTATTTTAACTTGGTATACTCCTCCCATAGGGGGTTTCTATCTCTATCATTGATGGTTAATGCTTTCACATTGATTTCAATTATTGTAGGTATATTTATATTTTTTCATAATAGTGCTAAGAGTATTAGTTAGTGCACCAATATAAGGGAATGATGTAGAATATTTAGTTTGCTCTTTATTATTTTGTACAGATTTTATTTGTGTTCCTAATTCTTATTTATATTTGATTTATAGATTCTTTCCATATATTTCCTGCTATATCCTGCCTGTTGTCTTCTTTGGTACATATACTGTAATTCTTTTTCCAGAGTTGAATTGGTATTGAAATACCTTAATGCTCTGGTAAAATAAATGTTAAAGGCAGCTTTTTTATATCTAGCTGGATGTGTTGAATTTTGTGCTATTAAGTTTGGGGTATAGGGTTTACAATATACTATAGTTTTACATTTATTTAGTTTTCTCTCTATTAAAATGTCGAGATAGGGTAATTTTCCTTCTCTTTCAATTTCATGTGTGAATTGGATTTGTGGTATTACATTATTAAAGTTATTTAATAATTCATGCAATTTATTAAGTCTGTGTCCCAGAAAATTAATATATCATCGATGTACCACAGATACAATGTTGGTTTCAAGTTTGTTCGGCTTAAAGCAGTATTCTCAATATGGCAAATAACATAGGCCATGAGTCCTGACAGTGGGGGATCCCATTGAGGTGCCCTCAGTCTGTTCCCAGGTCTTATCATCAACTACAAACCAATTGAATGAGGTGGCCAGGACCTCGTGTACACTCAAGTACTCTTGGGCCGTGGGCCTGGCCTCCTCCAACCATTTTGCTTTTAGCCTCATTGCTGCATCCAGCACTAGGGTGTTTGGATACAAGGACACAACATGAAAAGAGTGGATTATTTCAACAGCTTCATGGCAGGATTTTAGAATATAATTATTATTTTGAAAATAGGGAGTGAAAAAGTCATGCAAAGCTCTCTTCAGTCTATAGGTTAGAGCTTTTCTCTTTGAAACCAGGGGTCTGAGAGAATGGGTTTTCTTTATGAATTTAACTTTAATAAATAAAGGTAATATAGTTGGATACATGGGTGGTATACATGCAGTAGCTATAGTTAGTGGTAAGAATGGATCATTCTTTAAACTACTTAATCTTCTTAAGGTACTAGGAATTGGGTTATTAGCTAAGGTTTACATTTTAATTTCTGTAATGTATCTTTAATTTTATTTTCATATTCAGCCTTATCCATAATAACTAATTGTTCAGTTTTATCAGCTGTGACAATTTTTGGTTTCAGGGTTTTTTTTTTTTGTCTCAATGCCTATACCTCATTTTGCCATTGTCTTAAACTCTGTAGTTCATTATTTTTAATAGTTCTATATATTTTAAATCTAATAGCATCTTTTTCTATTTTTGGTACCTTTTGAATTACAAGTTTTTCAAGAGGTGGCAGTGGTGCTCCTCTTCTGAGTGCAGTCTCTTGTTCTAAAGTAAGTTGTACCTCAGATAAAATTATATATTTTGGTTTGCTTTCATAATACTTACTTTTATCTTTATCGTATTTATTGTATTCTACTTTATTTTCTCTTTGTGTTTTATATAATTCAATTAATCTTTTAATTTTACTTTGATGTATTTTGTTTACTTTATTTAGACCTATTTCCATTAAAATATCTAATGTAGTTAATACTACCCTGGAAAAAAGAATCGGTACATATATATCAAATAGGACAACAGGCAGAATATAGAAGGAAATATATGGAAAGAATCTATAAATCAAAGATGTACGTAAATATAAATACGAAATAGGAACACAAATAAACCAGCACAAAATAATAAAGAGCAAACTAAATATTCTACACCATTCCCATATCTTGGTGCACTAACTAATAATTCTAAATAATGAAATAAACTTGACATATTCAATATCTACTAATAAATCAGCACATTGAAGTCGATTCAAATTTTAGAGGAAAAATTGTCTTGAACTGGGTGGGATACGAACCCATGACCTCCTGATAACACGTCAGGTGCTTTGGACCACTGAGCTACCATCATCTTGATCGGCGGCCGGTAGCTCAGTGGTCCAGAGCACCTGGCATGTTATCAGGAGATTGTGGGTTTGTATCCCACCCGGCTCAAGACAATTCTTTCTCTAAAATTTGAATCAACTTCAAAATGCTGATTTATTAGTAGATAACTAATATTCTTACCACTATTATGCAAAAATATAACATAAATATACCTACAATAATTCAAACCAATGTGAAAGAATTAACCATCAATGATAGGGATAGAACACCCCCTACGGGAGGAGTATACCAAGTTAAAATAGATGACCCTAATAATGTATTAGAAAATAAAAATAAGTATATCGGAAAAACATATAAAGAAATAGAAGACAAAAGGAACAGGAAAGTGACCTTAAGAAACAGCAAGAAAATACAGCCCTAACTCATAGTATAATTGAAAAAAAATTACCAATAACCCACATACAACCTCAGATTATAGCAGCACCACCCACTAAGTTTCAACTTAATTTCATGGAAAACTTACTTATTAAAATTCAAAGTAACATATGCAATACTGACATAGCCCCCCTTCCATCAGTATGGATACAGAACTGCAGCAAAACCACAGAGGGCGAGTACTATAACTACAGCCAAAGCATCAACAACAGTCATCGTTGAGGAAGCTGTTGTCAGACGGACAAAACACATCTGGTTAACTTTTAACTTTTTTCCTCCATGCTTGTCAGCTTAATCTAGAGGAAAAGTTTTTAAGAACTAGTGTGATGGTCCACCCATTCACTTTTACTTTATTTACGTTATATTTATCATTTTGGGGATTATTATTTCGTTTTGGACTGATCACAATTCTTCTGAGCCAAAGGAGTTGCTCATGCGCAACTGACTTTTGATTGTAAGCCACTAATGCGTGTGTAGGACACAACCACTCTTGCATCATAGTTAATGCGATCATCAGATTATGCAAATGTTTCTCCCAGCGTGCTACAGACACACCAGATTGTACACTGCATGTTATACTAAGTGATGTTAGATCACAGAGTCAGTATGTTGAGAAGTGGAGTAGGAGTCAGTAAGAATGTGTTGTGTATATAGAAGGATTTGTTAGTAGAGATTTACGTAGATGTGAGTTGTTAGTTACTCTAACTTTTGTATTCATCAACTGAATTGGCAAGTTTCTGATTTTTTTGGAAATAAACTTTGTTATAGAAATTTTTTGATTTTTGCTATTTTTCTCTTGAGCAACATTAATTGATTTTTATTTAGATTTAAACTTTAATTAAACTTGACAATCCTTTTTGAATTCTTACTCAATAAGTAATACTATATATATATAAAACGAACCCTATTTCAACTTTATTTGGCAAGTTAATATATTCTGGATAGCCTGACAAGCTATCCAGAATTTTGAATAAATTTGGATCATACAAAAGGTCCAACTTGAAATGTTAATAATCTTTGGAGCATTACAAGAAGCTCTCAAAGAATGAGATAATATCATATAAGTGTTGTGTAAAGAACAGTGATATAGTGAAATCAGTGAAAATCCACTAAGTTGGCCATCAATGACATCATATATAAAAAGACTGGTATCTCCGATGTAAAAAAAAAAGTCTTGATGGATAGCAGTGATGAAACAATAGCTGACAGTGGCAAGCAACTGGAAGCCAAGATGACAGAGCAAAGGCGGAGTGCACCAGCCTCTCACAACAAACAAGACAGCAGTTACGGTGAGATCTTACTTGCTTTCAACTAATAAGTGCACACTTAAAACTCAGACACTGAAGGGAAAGCTCGGAACTTTTGTCGGATGGCAAGATCATTATCTAGTAGCCACCTCTGCAAGCATCCACTCATTGAGAGAAAATATTTTAAACTTTTATACAGTGAAATTGTGAAGTGAGGTAAACTTTTAATTAAATCTCGCACTTGTCCTTGAAATTTTATGAAATTAAAGTTATAAATGATAAACTTATTTTTGTACTATTTCCAATTAATGTCATAACTAGCATTTAGAATTTGTAATTGTTAAGTGGAATTTTTTTACCATTATTGTGAAGCTCAACTTTTCCATAACATCAACTAATTCAAATTGACTACTTGGAATGGTTTGATTTCAATTTCAGTGATTAAAAAAACTATTTGTTTTGAAATATTTTCATTAAAATTTTTTCCACAGCTCTTTATTTCTTTTTAATTATATATTTCTACCACTTTTTTTTCTTTTCTTTCAACCCTGCTGAGGAGTGGTCAAACTTCACAGGTCCTGGTGCTGACCATTTATACCTACTTGATTGGACTTTTATATGGATCCTGGAATTGCTGCACTGATGGGCCTCTGTTGAGGGAGAATCCCATTTTCTGTTTGCTTCTGGTTTGCCAGCCCTAAGTGAACAGAGGCATGGAATACCTTATATCATAAATTAAAAAAATTAAATACCCTCTCAAGCAGCTGTTGCCAGAGTTCTGACAGGAGCCTGTCAGTTTATATGCCAGCTGGTGGATAATCCTGTTCAGGGGCCATCGCAGGTACCTGAACCTCGCTAGTTGGGCATCGTCAAGCCTAAATTGGAGTAATGTGTCTCATGCAGGCCATATGGCTCTTGAAAAAGTCCACTTGAAAAGGTGGTACCTGAAGTTCCTACCAGCATCGGTGACTTCAGCCTTTCGTGGAGGAGCAACAGGTCTTTGCCAAATGCCTGCGATTAGGGGGCTGTTTGATATTGTTGGTCCTATCTCAATAAACCTAGTTTCTTTAAAAATCCTACTAATCATTTTCTCTCTGCAGGAATATGGAACGTGAAGACATTACATAAAGATTATTCTCTTGATGTCCTCACACAATAATTCCAGCATTCTATCCTAGATATCCTAGGCTTGCAAGAGACCAGATGAACAGGTAAAGATGCGATACTTAAAAATAACTTTAAATTTTTCTTTTCAGGGAGGGAGGATGGAAAGCATCTCCAAGGTGTGTTTGCTTCTCAGCAGACATGCCAGTGATGCTCTTCTAGGATATGACTGCATTAATGAAAGATTTCTTACAGCAAAATTTAAAACAAAAATTAAAGACTTGAATGTCATCTGTTGTTATGCACCCACAAAGGACTCTGACGAGAATGAGAAGGATACGTTTTACAGCCAGCTTCAGGATATTTTCAATTCTGTGAAGAAAGGAGATATTTCTCTTGTGCTAGGTGATTTCATTGCTAAAGTTGGTACTGACTCTGGCCATTGGGCAGGAGTTTTAGGTCCCTTTGACATTGGTAGTTCCAATGGCAATGGGGAACATCTCCTACAGGTAAGTAAACTTAATGGTTTATGAATAACTAACACGTACTACAAACATCGGGACATTTACAAATATACATGAGTTTCACCTGATGGGTTGCACAGGAATATGATAGATTATATTTTAATTAACAGCAAATGGGCCAGTTCAGTTAGGAATAATAGATCGTACGGGGGAGCCGAAATTGGGTCTGACCATTATCTTGTCAAGAGTGTCTTGCAGCTGAAGCTCAAGAAATGTGCTAAAGTTAAGAAAATTACCTTCAACACTGAAGGTCTGAAAGATCCAGATATAGCCAAAGCATATCATGATAGGCTACTTAGTCATTATGACAATCGTGGTTTGCTTCTGCTGAAGTTGAAAAAGAATGGGAACAGTTTAAATAGGCTTTCCTTGAAACCAATAGTCCTCTTTTGGGAAAAAGAGAACAAAGGAAGCAAAATTACTTGACTGATAAGGCTATGGAACTTATTTCTGAAAGAAGGAAGTGCAGGATTAATATGAATCAAGACCTTACTAGTCCTAACAGAAGGTATTACAAAGAGCTTAATAAATGTGTAAAGGATAAATTAACAGCTGATAACAATTTTTGGCCTGATAGCTTGGCTGACAAAGTAGAGGAATCAGTTCGACAGTACAACAGCAGGGGGTTGTACCAGATTGTTAATGTTTTATGTGGGAAGATTGGATTGTTTTACCTCTGAGCGGAACTTTTTTGCACACCATGGGCTAAATGGCCAGGTCGCATGGACCCCGAAGGCTCAGAGAAGGTTGGGGGAGGGGACCCACTGGAACAGCTGTTGGGAGACAGATGGTAGCCTCCCGTCAAGGCCATCCAGCGTGTTCTTTAACGTGCACAGGGTATGGCTCTCCCGCACACGGGGCCACGGTTTAATGTCCCATCCAACGGACGGCGGCCTTTCCAAGCCCATCAGTGTCCCCTACTGACCGTGGGCAGGGCGGGGAATTTTTGCGGAGATAAATCTCAACGCTGACCCAGCTGGGACTCGAACCTGGGAACTACAGATCTAACCTGGGAGCTACCGACTGAGCCACCCCCGCCCCGTTTTATGTGGGAAGAAACAGACAGGTACAGGGATTGAAGGATAAACATGGCAAGGTGGTTGAAGGTGAGAATTCTGATGGCTAGTTGGGTTGAGCATTTTAGAGATGTTCTAAATAATGTGATTATTTCTACTCCCATTGCATGTAATGAGGATAGATGCATTACTGGCTTTAATGATGGCCCTATATCACATTCCGAAGTCACACTGGCTATCTCTAAATTAAAACTACATAAATCCCCAGGGGTGGACGAAATCACCAATGAAATGCTTAGAGCTGGGAACATTTGTGTTGTCACATGTCTGACTGAAATTTTGAATTTTTTTTTATGATAAAGGTGTTTTTCCTAAGGATTTTACTAGAGATATCATTGTCCCAATTTTTAAAAAAGGTGATTGCAGTTCTTGTGATAATTATAGGGGAATTAGTTTATTTTCTGTTCCAAGTTCTTTGCATGATTATAACTGAATAGAATTAAGAATTTGGTTAATGGACAACTGCATAATGAACAGTGTGGATTCAGAAATGGTAGGGGATGTATTAATCAAATATTGTCACTTAGGCAGATCCTTGAGAAATGTTTAGAGCTTCAGAAACCTGTGGTTGCAAGCTTTATAGATTTCAAAAAGGCTTTCGACACTGTTGTTTGACATAATTTGTGGTTGATTGTTAGATCATATGCAACACCTGATAAGTTAGTTAGTGTAATGAGAGCTCTCTATAATAACACTTAGTCATGTGTGAGAGTTGGTACGTCTTGCAGCGATTGGTTTAGCATTGCTAGTGGAGTTAGACAAGAGTGCATTTTGTCTCCTTTTCTCTTTAGTTTGGTTATTAATTATGTTATGCAAAATTCTTTGCAAGATTTTGGCCTTAAATGGTCTAAAGATTTCAAAATTTCTGATTTAGATTATGCATTATGAAGATGATTTGGCATTGTTGGCTAATGATGTTGATGAGACGAATTCTTTCATTAGGGCTGTTGATGAGACTGGTAATAGCGTTGGTTTGGGTGATAAACAGAGAAAAAACTAAAGTGATGAAAATTGGTCAGGCAGATAGTGCTTCAGTTGCTTTGAATGGCTGTACTATTGAGCATGTGTCTCAGTTTAATTATCTTGGGAGCTACGTAACACATACTGGTGATGTGCGGCACGAGATAAATAGAAGAATAGGGATTGCCGCTGTGACTTTTAATAATCTTTGGAGAGTATGGAAAAATAAGTGTATACACCTAAAGTCTAAAATTAGGCTGTATAATAGTTTGGTTCTTTCTAAGGTAAGTTATGGTAGTGAAACATGGACCCTTTGTAAGCAGGATAACAAGAAACTTGATGCCTTTGATTCTAGATGTTTATGCAATATCTTGGGCATTAGGTGGTTTGACTTTGTAAGTAATGATGAGGTTAGGAGTCATCAACCTCCTTTGAGCAGCATATTGTGCAGAGAGAGACTGCGTTGGTTTGGCCATGTTGCTTGTATGCATAGCTGCATGATTGGCAAAGAGGATTATGAACAGTGTACCTAAGGGTATCAGAAAAAGGGGGAGACCTAGGATGCAATGGCAGACAATGTCAAACAGGACCTTGCTGGAATTGGCCTAGAGTGGCCAAATGCAGCAGCTGTAGCTCAAAAGAGACTCATCTGGTGAGGAAAATTACACAGTCTGGTTGGACCTCCATAGCCCCTGGCTGCATGAGGATTTTGTATGTATATATGTAGTTTTTATTTAAATCATCTTATTTTATAGCAAAATAAATTTTTGCAACACTACTTTAATCTTACAGTTTGCCAACTGCCAAAAACCAAGTGTATGCATTATGCTTTTTTGCATATATGATAAAATTTAGAAAACATTTAATAAATGAATGATTTAAACAATCACAGAAATATTGTAAAAAAAAAAAATTAAAATATTTACTGAAGTTAAAACAGAAAAAACATTAATTTGAAATTCTTTAAAAAAACATGAAATTTTACTTTTTTGAATTCTTTCTTAACCACAATTAAATATTCTTTGGCTTGAATGACTAATTCTATGGTATAATGCTTAATTTTTCCACTGTCCACATCATCTGTATATGTTTGCAGAATCCAACACCCAAGGAATAAATTCATAATGCTTAGTAGAAAAAGCAGCCAAAAAAGTTTTTTTTCCTATTTCATAACCACTTCAGAAAACCCCGTGAATGTGAGAAGTAACTTAGTATAACACTGGCCATGCTTAAAATATATGATACCGAAAAGAATCATTAAAAGAAATAAAAATCATATTTCAGGTTTAATATTATATTATTCAGAAGGAAATTTCCTTTCAATTAATATATAATTTAACTATTTTTATTCATCAGGTTTACCAAAATGAAGTTTTAATTGTATAGTGTTTTTTTTCACCTATCACATTGAAAAAGGCTTATTAAAATCAATATGCTTGTAAACTTGTTTATATTATTTATTTTCATAAAATTAGTAATAAATTCTGTTTAATTTGGTATATAAAATGACCTATTTCCATTGATTGGTTATTTTTAAAAAAATATTCTAAAATTGACTTGTTTAACTATGCACAATTGGCTAAAAAACCTGGAATTTTCTCAAAGTATGGTACTGAGAAAAAAATTACAAAATGCAACAAATATTTACTTAAAACCAAAAAAAAAATTTTTTTTTTCATTATTCAGAAATAAATAGCCTTTCTATTCATGCGCAATATACTCATTTCTGTCTATTGGTTTCTTTTAAATAGTGTTGTCAGATGCAATTTTTTTACTATGTGACTTTAAAAAAAAAAGTCATATTAAAGTAAAACTTGTCTTTTTTGTTAAATATTTTATTTTCCTAAAATCCAGAATTAAATGCTGATTAATTTGGCATATAACATGCCGTAATTCCTTTCATTAGTTATTTGGCAAAAAAAGTTCTGAAGTTAATTTTTGTTTTGGCTGAGCATAGAGAGAGAATAATTTGGCTTCTGGATGGAAACCAATTTTTCAGGCTGGACACTGGAAGGGTTAAAGCCACTAATAGAGGATGATTGTCGGTGGCCAGCAGCTCAGCAGCCAGAGCACTTGACATGTTATCAGGAGGTCATGGGTTCAGATCCCACCTGGCTAATGAGAATTTTTCCTCTATATTTATCTAATGATCTATTTCTATTGATTGGAATTTTTTTTGCCAAATAACCAAACTTCACTTTTTTAGTTGGCTGAGCCGAGTTGGCAAAAGTGTTGACATTTCTCAAAGTATATCACTGAGAATAAAATTACAGAACAAATTTCTTGCTTGAAGTTAAAATATTTTTGCTATTCAGAAATAAGTAGCCTTTCTATTTATATGCATTATAATCATTTTTGTTCTTTAGTTTTTTAAATAAATCTCTATTTGCATTGCCTGATGCTTGTTTTTACCAGATGACTAAAAAAAAGCCGTATTAAAAATTACATGTCATTTTTTGTCAAATATTTTATTTCCATTAAAATTCAGAATAAAATGCTGATTTTTGGCATACAACATGCAATAATTCCTTTCATTAGTTATTTGACAGAAGTTCTAAATTTAACTTTTTTTTTGTTGTTGGAAAAAATCCTGGCCACCTGGTACAATTCAGTTTTTCAGGTCTTAAAGGTTAATGTGAACATTTGATTTGAGATGAAATGACCCAAAGTGTACAGCCCCTTAAAATTCCACAGTCAAACAATGAGAATTCAAAATGTGGAACTGAAAAAAACTGATTCTATGTTTTTAAATTGGATTCTAATAGACTTGAATTTTTAATGCAGTATAGGATTAACAAGAGGCAACCATATGAGAAATTTGGTAAAGAGGTGGAGGGTATAATGATTTGAGACCTAAACTGGGTGCTATTATAGGGACGGACTTAATTTTTAATGCAACACAATGTAGCACACAGAGGAAATCTACATATGAAATTGAGAACTGGCTAATCTCGAAGTTGGTAAATTATTTGGGATCTAAATCTGTTAAAAATGACAGCAACTCTTCAACAATCAGTGAAATGGTGCAGGCCTCGTTGGAACTTTGCCAAGTTATATTGAACTGTTTTGAGCTTTTCCCGGAAGAAACACTATCGCAGGTGCAATATTCTGGAATAAAAAAAAATATTCTAGGCTAATGTTTTTTTTGAAAATTAAAATCAATGGTCAACAAGACAAGATTATGAAATGAGTGATCCAAGAATCATCTTCCTATATCCAAGATATTACACTACAAAGGATCAGTCAACATACTTACATATATAACAATACATATAAAGCCAAGAATTTTTTAAATGTAAATGACATAGTATTTAATAACCTACCTTTCGTAGAGCAGGTGCCATTTTATTAGTTAAAGTGCCAGCCACTATGATGACATCTGACTGCCGTGGACTTGCTCTGAATACTACTCCAAATCTGTCCATGTCATATCTAGGTGCTGCCATATGCATCATTTCTACAGCACAGCAAGCAAGACCAAATGTCATTGGCCATAAAGAACTCTGAAAAAAAAAGATATGAAAATAAAAAGCTTATTAACAGAAAAACTTATAAAAAATAAATACCTCCTCAAGCAGCTGCTTGCCACAGAGGTCTGACAGGAGCCTGCCAGTTTAATATGCCAGAGTAGAAGGGATCTGTGAGGATGGCGGGTCCTCAGCAGATTTTTTGCCAACTGCACGTGGTGTCCCAGGTGGTCACCTCCCAGGTACTGACCGTGCCCAAAGCTGCTTAACTTTGGTAATCGGACGAGAACCAGTGTTTTCAGCTTGGTACTGTCATTGGTTAAAGCTTATTAATGAATTTAATACAGTCAAGGGCAAAACAATACTTTAGCCTTTTCATCTAGATCAGTGGTTCCCAACAGGGGCATTTTAAAAATCATGAAAGGAGGGTTCTTCAGTTTTTCTGTGATATTCTGTTTAATCTATTTCCAAACTCAATTAGATTGTTTGAAACAGAATTTTTTTGCAAAACGGAAACGGTTCGACAGAATTTTGTTCAACAGAAATTTGTTCGACCAGCATTTCATTGAAAGTATGAGAATTGAGAAATATTGAGAGGCAGCTAGAGGACGTACTCCTCCATAATGTCTTCTGGTTCTGTGCTTCTTGTCTGTCACAGGGGAATCATTGGAAGGGGGGGGGGGGATCTGGGAAGAGAGGAAACAGAAGGCTCAGTTTTAGACTTGGCAGAAGAAATCATTACTTGTTTTACAGACAATCTAGAAACCTTTTACTTCCTCTTTGTTTTCACTATTATTATAAGCTGTATTCAGAGCTTTGTAGAAGAGGAATAATGTTTGAAATTTAAAACTGGAGTATTTATCACAATTATACATCTTTTTTGTAAACATATTCCAGGCCAATTTTAGGTTAATATGACCTATCTTGGAGAGAATTAAAAGCATTTAAAAGTTTAGAGATTGATAATTTGTTTAGTAATAGAAAATAGCAAGGTTTAAATTAGGGGAGGGGGAAGGGCTCATTTGTTCAGAGTTTTTCACGTTTCTTCATGTTTTGTTTTCATGTTAGGTTTCTTCGTGTTGCTTTAGGTTTTATTTCATGCATATTACTTTCCTTCATTTGGCTTTACGTTTCATATTTTGTGATTGGACTTTGTGCTATTTTCTGTGTGTCGTAAATTTTTGTTTCTTTTTTGTCTTTGCTTTTGTAGCCCGATTTCCTATTTTTGTTAATATAATTTACTTTTGTTCTTTTCCTTTTGATTTCTTATTTTCTAGGGCTTTATCATTATATATATTTCCAGAGTTTATTTTTATTTGATTTTAACTTGAAGTTTTTTTTTGTGCTAGTTTTATTTCTCTTTTGGGTAAGTTCTCTCTGCTGATTGATTGTTTTGTCTCAGATGACTTGGGCAGCTATCCATGTCTTTGGGGGGGGGGGGGGGGGTTCAGCTGCAGAGTCTAATGTTCCTTATATCTTGCGGATAATATATTAGTCCATAGTGGATAGCTACTATCTTTGGAATGTTGGAGTGGTGTTGGTGAGTTTTGTTTTTTGGGATGGTGCATCCGCTATCTTCTGGGGGCTTAGGTTGAATCAAGTAAAGAGTGCTTGTCTTTTCAACCTTCTTTAAACCAACTCTGGCAGTTGAGAAGTAAACAACATGTCTTTTTTTCTTCTATTTTTAATTTTTGACTGTTTTCATTTGATATTTTTTTTTTACCACAACTATATGCTGAGTGATCATTGAAATATGACTAGAATCCCATTGACTAAACATGGGGTAATTTCGAAGCACTATAATTTTAAAATACATGTTTTATGGGAAAATGTGATAACGGTAAATTAAAGTTTTAAATAATTTCTATCTAAATACCCATTTTCACAATTTAAAGAATTATGGAAGTTTGAACATATAATAATAACAGTGCTAGACATTGGAAGTTAATTGAAACTGAAATTGGAAATATTATTTCAAATCAGTTCATATGAAATTGCATATTTTAAAAATGTATGCAAATAATTTCTTAAATATTTTTTTTTGACAAATTTCTTAACAGATTGTTGCTCTGAAAGGTTTTAACTTCAATATCTGCTTAAATACTGTGAGAATATTATTAAAAATAGAGATTTATATAGATTTGATTCATATCTTTCAATTATCCTCCACCACATTTTCTCAAAATAAATGAATAAATAAATGCTGATTTTAGAAATCATAGAGCTTCGATGTTAGTGTCCCATTGGCATGGGATGGTCGTGTTATGTCAATGTGACACTAATTTTGAACAATTACACTGACTTCAATGATTACTCAGAGTGTATCTTTTTCAATGGCCTAGTTCTAGTGAATACATGAATAAATATTTTGGGTCTTGGGAGAGTGACAAATGGTCAGATCGAAGCAAAAAGAACTTAAATGCAGTTCCAATGTATAATCTTTTTCTTCTATTTTAGTGCTCTTTCAAAAATTTTTATACAAAATACATAATATATATATCATTAACACTTTTGACTAGATTTCTAGTTATTAATATGACCATGGTCCCCTAAAGTTAAAAAGAAAACTACAACAGGAGAGAGTGCTTTATCACCATGGTTATCCACATTTTCATATGAAATCCAACACACACCATTTAACAGAAAAAAAAAAAAAACTGACAGAATTAAAGGAAAGTAAAAACTACCCACCCATTAAAAACCATACTAAAATCTTTTGCACTGGAGAGATACAATCATCCAGACACTTTTCTTAAAACAACTTTGATTCCAGTTTGAATAAATTTCTGTTTCGAACAAATTTCCATTTCCAACAAAATTCTGTTTCGAAAAAATTTACATTTCAAACACACTTCCATCGAACAAATTTTCGGTACTGGGTGAGGCTGAGGGCACACCAATATCAGAGCCTGCAGAGTTGGGTTAGGTTGGGTTGTTTTGCCTCTGATCGGCACTTTTTTGCACACCATGGGCTAAATGGCCAGGTCACATGGACCCCGAAGGCTCAGAGAAGGTTGGTGGAGGGGACCCACTGGAACAGCTGTTGGAAGTCAGATGGTAGCCTCCCATCAAGGCCATCCAGTGTGTTCTTTAATGTGCACAGGGTATGGCTCTCCCGCACACGGGTCCACAGCTTAACGTCCCATCCGACAGACGGCGGCCTTTCCAAGCCCATCGGTGTCCCCTACTGACCGTGGGCAGGGCGGAGAATTTTGCGGAGATAAATCTCAACGCTGACCCAGCTGGGACTCGAACCTGGGAACTACAGATTACGAGCCTGGCGCACTACCGACTGAGCCACCCCCGCCCCAGAGCCTGTAGAGAGCTAAGGAAGTTGGTGTAAAGTATACATTGATGATGCTGCGTCACTATGTAGTCCAAGGCAAGACTGATAGCATGCAACACTGCAGTGAAAATGGCACAGTGTGGTGAGATACTAGTCTGCAACGATGGTATCACAGCAGACCATGGTGACTGACCTGCTGAACTTCGAGCCATCTGTGAAGACTATTTGAACTGGTGATCTAAGAGTTGACAAATGATAAATAAAAAGATCAACTACTATTAAAGCTGACATGCCTCCCTGGGTGTCAGTGTTCAGTGGGGAATACATATCTTTTTTCTCTGACATACTGATATTAGCTCTTCTGCAGCATATGCACTCATTGTTGGCAATAGCTTATTATTTCAAATTTTTGAAAGTTTTATCTCTGTTTTAACAGATTTTAGCACCCTTCTGTAGTTCCCAAGTTTGTGTCACATTGGGGTCAGTGTTGAGATTTATCTCCACAAAACTCCCTGCCCTCTGTGAGTAGAGGACACTAGTGGGCTTGGAAAGGCTGCTTTCCATTGGATGGAACATAATGATGTGCCCCGTGTGTGGAAGAGCCATACCATGTGCATGTTAAAGAACATGCTGGATGGCCTTGATGGGAGGCTACGATTTGTCTCCTAATAACTGTTCAGTGGGTCCCCTTTCCCCAAGGGATTCTTGTGACTTGGACATTTAGCACATTGAGTGCATAAAAGTGCTGCTCAGAGGTAAAACAACACAGCCCCCATCTATAATAGAATGCAGTTTAAAACCTCAAATCACTTTGTGGGAATTTGTAAAAAGTTTCCCATGGTGTTTCTGATCTTTTCTTTGTACTATACACAGAAACAATGGAGAGTTGGGTTGTTTTACCTCTGAGCAGCACTTTTTTGCACACCATGGGCTAAATGGCCAGGCCACAACGACCCGAAGGCTCAGAGAAGGTTGGTGGAGGGGACCCACTGGAATAGCTGTTGGGAGACAGATGGTAGTCTCCCGTCAAGGCCATCCAGCGTGTTCTTTAACATGCACAGGGTATGGCTCTCCCGCACACGGGGCCACAGCTTAAAATCCCATCCGACGGATGGCAGCCTTTCCAAGCCCATCGGTGTCCCCTACTGACCATGGGCAGGGCGGGGAATTTTGCGGAGATAAATCTCAACGCTGACCCAGCTGGGACTCGAACCTAGGAACTACAGATTACGAGCCTGGCGCGCTACCGACTGAGCCACCCCCGCCCCCAAAACAATGGAGAAAATTTTAACTGTTGTTTTAGGGCCATGAACTCTTTTGCAGGCTGCAACTAGTACAAAATAAATGCATTTGAAACTGTATTATTTTTGCAAGTTTCCACTTTGCTGTTTTTGACTGTGTTGACCATAGATTGCAAAATGTGTCAATAATTCATGCACTGAGTTGGAAAAGGTAAATTCTCACCAAAGAAACAGTTCACTAAGATGACATCATAAATTTACAGTTGTTCATGTCTGCCACCGTGGAAAGTTTCATTTCAAACCTTGTTATTTTTATATCCATAGCAAAATGATTTCATCATTAAGTTCCTGTATGCGTTTGCTTTTACATATGCAAGTTCTGAAAAACGGTAATGAAGAAAGTGTGCAAAAGTGGGAAAGTTTAGAACTCCAAATGTATATTGTAAGCTTTTTAGAATACATGTGAAGTAACTGCTCCAATTAAAATAACTGATGCATATTTGAAAAAATTCATGTAAGATGAAAGCATGTTAGTTGGATAAAAAAATTCTCATAAGAAATAATGCAAATATGATGAGTTGTGTTCTAAAATCCTAACCTGACTGATATATTTTTAATATTATCCCTTAAATGCCTATACTTTGGTTAATGCTTTGTGTTTTCTACTTACTCATGGATATTTCATAAATTTAACTTTTTAGAGAAAAGAATCAATAATAAAAGTAATAGAAACAAACAACATCCCCCCCCCCCCCCACACACACACACCTAAAGAGTTTTAATTACTCATACATTTAGATCAGGGGTGGGCAAATAGCGGCCCACGGGCCACATTCGGCCTGCTAAGAGTTTTTTGTGGCCCGCCAAGCCAGTCAGAAAAATCCGCCTTGAACCGAGATTTCCTTCCCATGCGCGACCGAAGATTCGTCTCATATTTTCCACTATGACGGGCACGTCAATACGCATGTGCAGTGTAGATACGAAAACAATTGCCCACCCCTGATTTAGATGATTGTCAAGTAATAAATATTGAAAAATGAGAAATCAATTGTTGTAAAAATTGTTTTTGAGTAATGAAGATGACAAACTTTATAATAAGCATTTCTATTCCACAGATGACAAATAATAATTCTTTAAACATGGAGAATTTGTATATGCATACACTGTCATTGGTCAGCAACAATTAAAATGTTATTTGCTTACCAATATATTAGTGTCATAGCTGTTTAAACATCTTACTTTAAATAGGTAAATGTTATACATCTTTTTGGATGTGAAGCAATTATGAGCAAGTATGGATCAGATAGGTGAGACATGATAAGCATCCAAGGCATCTTTCTATATGATAAATACAATAGTATAAATTAATTTATTCGTTTATATATAATTTATATAGGTAGTAAATTAAATATGATAAATACATTAGTATAAATGATCATAAAGAATAATAAAATTGATTTATTTGAACAACATCACTGTTAAGAAAATAATGTCTGTAGTGTAGAAACTGTTAAATCAAATGGCCAATGGTTAATTGAAAACAGCCCTACTTTAAACATAGCATTAAACTGAAATCGTGCTATTCAAATTTGTGATAGTCAGGGACCAGTTATATTCTGTAGTGTAGAACAATTACAGATGCTGCAATTTAGGGAACACACAAAAGGTTTCAAAAGTAAAATTTTATGATATTTACATTTTATAAAAAAAAAATGGCAAAGCACCATGAAACATACAACTGTATGCAAAATTTCTTACTGACACAATTATGGAAATGTTGGGTTGTTTTACCTCTGACAGGTGTTTGTTGGCACAAACTGTACAGCAAAACAGAGCCTACTGCAGTTCATCACCTGAGAGAGAAGACCTTTAGCAGTACTTCAATACCCATTTAAGTGAGAACTACGTGCAGAAAATTGAAAACCTTGAAATTTGGGAACTGTATGGAGGACATTCAAAAAGTTCTTGACAAGTGCCTGCAGATTTGCACTCATTCTTCTAGTTAATGAGTTTGTTTGAAAGCTTGTCTAAACTGGTCATTACATGTTAAAAACAAAGGATATATCATTTCTCTCTTTGCTGGTGGTGGGTAAAGTTCAATTTGCAAAATCTGAGTGTTGTTACTATGGAACCTACTAAAGACAGGGAAAAATTTTATATTTTCACAGGGATGCAACTTGGGGACAATGTGAAAAAAATTCATGCTGATTTATCATAAGTTTATGGGGATCATGCCTGTTCATATGGCACTGTTACAAGATGAATGCGCAAATTCAGAAAAGGACAGCAGAGCTTCAGAGACCTCCTTCATGCAGGAAGACCAAAGGAGGCTGTGAGCGACAGAACCATTGCTGCTGTTCGTAAACTCGTTAAGAAAAACCCACACATCACCGTTCAGGTAAAATATTAGCTATCAGTGTATCCATTGGCATGTCAAGGGTTCTCTTTCTTCATGGACAATGCCAGTGCACACAAAAACTGGTAAGTTACAGCCTATCTGGAATGGGAAACTACTCCATCCTGTATATTCACCTGCTCTTGTAATGCAATTTTTAGTTGTTTCCAAAAATTACAGAGAAACTTACTGGGAAGCCTTTTTCAAAGACCTTGCAAAATGCATTCATTTAAAGTTGGGGAGTATTCCCTAACAGGTGTAACACCAAGTGTTCCAGAATTGGCATAGATGTCTGCAACTTTGTATAGATGTTGGAGGGAAGTATTTTGAAGGACAGTAAAAGTTTTGTTGAAGTAAGTGCAATGTTTTTTTTCTGCAGATGCATGTCATGAACTTTTTGAATGCTCCTGGTACTATGATGCATATGACAAAGTATTATGATAGGTGTTCATATATATTGTTGCGAATTACAAAATGGATTGGCACTGGGCGTGAGTATTAATAACTATATTTTAAAACCAAATTCAATACAAGGCAAATTGTTACAAAGAAAATATGGATGAAGTACCTTATAAACAAATTAACTACTATCATGCATAAGTCATCAACCTTCCTACACAGAGTACACAACATCAGTTCTATTCTACTAAATAACCTCTTCACTTGATTTACCATGTCACTTGAACATCTTCAGACGTAAACAAATTCTTTATATTATATAGATAGTATATCCTGTGCTAGTTCATTAACTTATCACACTAGCAGAACAACACGACTGCCCGTGCACACATCACATAAAAGATACTTATTTTATACTTAAAGCGCACTGTCTCAAACCATCTAACCATCCTTTTTTCGAACTCACGACCGTTACACACTCCACTGTTCTTCAAATTCTTCCAAAGTTCTAATTCGTTGGCCGATTCTTTTTGCTTTCGGATGCCAGATTCCTTCTGTCATAACAATATATATTATTCTAATTTGGCCAGCAAAAATTCTTTATGTGAAACAAATGGTAAAAATAGAAAACGTTTGGCTTATTCGTTATTACGTGTTTCTCATTACAAATACCATTCAAAGTGCTTGACATTTTTTTGTTTAAACACTTTTGCTAGTTACATTTGTGCTTCAATTTTCCCATCGTTTGTCTGCCTGTGCATTTTGGAACTTGAACTTTCAAATAAATATGGTGAACTCCCCACGTTCTTCAATTTCCTTAATCCTCTTGTAATTAGATGGTATCAGACCTCTGTCTTATGTTTTCTTTCATGTCGAGCCATTTCATAGTACATAGTACTACTTCTGCTTTTATTGAGACCACTGTCAATTAAAAGTCTCATCAATTTACACCACAATTACAAGTACCCTCTCTCCTAATCATCAAGATAGGTGTTGCCATCTAGGGCAAAGGATTTCTGCAATTGCTCTGATGAAGAAACATCCATTTTTTTTTTAAAGTTCTTTAACTTTTTTTTATGAGTTATGATCTACCTTTCATTCTTGATATATATATATAAAGAAATTATTTTTGACCATTTGAAGCTTGTATTTTCTTTCTTGTGATTCCATACATGTTAATCCATTTGATCTCCTGTGTGCTTTTCTAAATTACTGTCTGTGCTTGCATAATCTGTATATATTTTATTACAAGAAATAAGTATATTGTTTTTACATGTTCACCACTGATTATTGAAATTCTACAGCATTACTCTCAACATGATTACATCATTTAAACTATAAAGTTTTAAGCATATTAACTGTGAGTGACCTAACAATTACAATGAATTAAATTTAACTTAGAATCCAGAAATATAATACCTTATTTTCATTTAACCCTTCCAGTGTCCTCGTTGTCTGTTTATGTTCGGAGAACCAGAATTGAGAGGTCAAGGACATATGTATCCGTTTTCAGTACAACAAAAATTTTTTTATTTTTTTTTTAAATTGCCAGTAAAATTTTATATATATATATCTTATAAAAATATATAATATAGGCTTCAAAAATAATATTGTTTTTTAATTTGATGCACATTTTATTAAACTGCAATATAAATAATTTTATAAAATCATCCGATTGCCATTTCTTAGAAGCAGAAAACGGTATTGTCGATTTGCTTGTTAATGTTCCTATTTGCTGAAGCAACTTTCTGATTTAAACTCACAAGTTTGATTTGAACTATTATCAACAAATTTTTCCTTAAATTTTCTAAAATCTAAAAATTAGCAAAAAAAAAATGCTATTTTTACAAACGATAGATTTTGGAAGTAATTACAAAATATGTACCACCATTATTTTCCCGCAATTCACACTCTTTTCTGTTATAAATCTATTTCAGTATTCTCAAGTTATTTTTATCATTAAACATTTTGTGGACTCTGGCATGTTTCTGGAGAGATGCGGGTTCAAGTCCTGTATGTTGACGAAATTTTTTTCATAAAATATTTATTGATATATTGATGTTAAAATGTCAACCAGATAATGCTGTGATTGTCACCTATATTTTTATCATTTTTCCCAACATTCTATGCATCTTTCCCACTCTTAAAATCGAAACTGGAAGTAAACACATTTTCTTAGAAATTCTGGTTACAGCTGCATTTAATTAGTTATGCAAACAAGAGGCAGATGGCTGACATATGTTATCTTTGTTCCATGTGCTATAAGTGGCACCCATATGTTTTGGTCCAGCATATTGGATACCCTTTGTCAAGTTAGTATTTACTTTTTTTATATTTAAACCTTAATTTTCATTTCAGTAGATTTATTTTCATAAGTTTGTGATCTTTTGGCTGATCGATAAGCATTGACTTTTCATAATTATTCTACATTGGATGGATGGCCTACAACTTGTTGCTGTGGATTTTAACATTGCATTAGGCTATATGTTAATTTTTATTTTATTATTTATTACTTTTCCAGTAAAATTTTGATCTGGTATCATTTTCTAAAAATAAATGAGTCTTAGATATGGAAGCAAATTCATTTCTGTAGATTTTTTCCTTTAGTTAGCGATCTTTCGATTTACTGATTTATTAATCTTGCTGAATTATGCTAGATTGGAGGTCGTTTTAAGCTGTTGTTGCGGATATTTTATTTAACATCCCATTAGGTTATTTGTAATTTTTCTTTTATTATTTCTTGTTTATTTTTTTTAGAAAAGAAACTTTGAGCTTGTACTGTTTTCTGAAATGAATGTCTTGGATACGGAAACAAAATAGACTTCCTTGCTATGGAAATAAGCCATCGTGGGAGGGCAATTTCAGGAAGGCATCCCCTCCACTAAACTCACGGTGCAAATGTCACCCCCCCCCTTAAAAAATACACTTTTTTTTTAAATTACAAGTTTTTATGTTTATACTGAATGATTTTAAAGGCAAACCCCCTCCCATCAGTACTTGGTTGTGCCATACAGACAATAAAATGCAGGTTTTTTTTTTTTGCTTTGGTGTAGAAACCTTTCTGCACTTAGCCAAGATCGCCAAACTTCAACACCAAAGGAATAAATTCATAATGCTTAGTAGTAAAAGCAGCCAAGGAAGTTTTTTTCCCATTTCATAACCAGTTAAGAAAATCTCGTGAATGTGAGAAGTCCCCTAGTATAACACTGGCCGTGTTTAAAATATACAATATTGAAAAGAATCATTAAAAGAAATAAAAATCATTTCAGGTTGATTATTCGGGAGGAAATTTCCTTTCAATAAATATATAATTTAACTTTATTCATCAGGTTTTCCAAAATGAAGCCTTAATTGTATAGTGTGATTTTTTTCACCAATATCACATTCAAAAAGACTTATTAAAATCAATATGCTTGCAAATTTGTTTACATTATATATTTTCATAAAATTTATATTAAATTCTGTTTAATTTGGTATATAACATGACCTATTTCCACTGATTGGTTATTTTTTTTTTAATTCTAAAGTTGACTTGTTTAGGTGACTCAGCACAATTTGGCTAAAAGCCTGGAATTTTCTCAAAGTATGGTACCAAGAAAAAAAATTACAAAATGAGAAAAATATTTACTTAAAACCAAAAAAGTAATTTTTTTTTTGTTATTCAGAAATATATAGTCACTCTATTCATGTGCATTGTAATCATTTCTGTCTATTAGTTTTTTTTAAATAAATTTTTATTTGTGTTGCCAGATGCATTTTTTATGACATGACTCTAAAAAAGTCATTAAAATAAAACATACCTTTTTTGTTAAATACTTTATTTTCAGAAAATCCAGAATTAAATGCTGATTAATTTGGCATACAACATTACGTAATTCCTTTCATTAGTTATTTGGAAAAAAAAGTTCTAAAGTTAATTTTTTTGGCTGAGCATAGGAAGAAAATAGCTTGGCTTCTGGAATGAAACTTGTTTTTCAGGCTGGACACCGGAAGGGTTAATGGTATTTTAGGATTTAAATCTGCACAATTATCTTGAAAATAAATTTTAAAAGGAGAAAAAAAACATTAAAAATTAAATAAAAACCAGAATCGGATCATTGTTAAAATGAACATGAAAAATATATATCGATATATGAATACAAAAACTGTGTGTCTCAATAGCTGCTTTATGTGCAGTTTTGTTAGTTAGATGGGCCACCTATTTATTATATAATCAACACTTGTACATTTATTTATATGATTTAATCTTGAAATAAAATCTCTGAAGAACAAGCTTCATAGGTGGTTGCACATTCATTCACTGCTACAATCAGTTTGTGCATTAGAAATGAAACTTACACTACTAAATAGCAAAGACCTCATAAATTTATTAAAAAAATTTAAAACATCATAGTCTAACCTTTCTGGCCCAATTGAGCAGATCATCAATTCGAGCCAATGCATAATCTGCTTTAGTAGTGGTGTTTTGAAAAGGGGAATATGGTTTCTTCTTCACTGGTACACCACCAACCTCTGCAGGCTGAGTAGATGTAGAACTTTGTAGTTTTAGAGATGATGAAAACAGTGCTTTTTGAATAAAAACAGATGGTCCAAAATGACCTTTTAGCAATACAGCTGGAAAATAGGATACAAAGTAAGAATTGATATATGATTTCACATTTATATTAGAATTATTACTAACTTTACAGGAACTACTTTTGGTAAAATCTTGAAGTAAACACTTTTATAGACTTGAAATTTGGTAGTATTTTTATAGGCATGAAAATTGGTAAACATTAAAAACAGAGATTTACAATGAAAATAACAGAATATATTTTTAGTTTTTTTAGCAATAAAAAGTTAAAGTAGATAACACAATTATAATAAAGGAGAAAGCCTACAGGTAATCAGCAAACCATCTTTTTTCCACTTATTACTAGTACTGAGTATTTGAAATTTTTAAGTCTTCTTGAAATAATTTGCTTAAAAAGTTTTTTTCCCCCAGCTAATTATTTCATGTGTTTCTTGTCTACCAGACATTTTCCTGTGATACTTTATTGCTGAATTCAGTCTTTTAAAGTTACGAAATCACTAGTAATTAATAATGTGCTATATTCAGATATACAAAACTAACTCTACACTATCAGAAGAATTTGAAAGGCAGTTTAATTTATACCTCATATAAAATTCCTACTACTCCCAAAACCTCTATAATGCAACCTATCTACAAAAAATGGCAAGAAGGCCAAATGGCATAACTACAGACCCATTGCTATCGTGCCTGCATTTGATAAAATTATGGAAAGGCATGTTGCGAATATTTTAGTGAGCTACCATTATAAATATGATATTATTTCAGGTAAACAATATGGTTTTCAGAAGAGTGAAAGTACCTCTATCCTCCTGGAAGACTTTGATGATGAAATTAATTACAATCTGAATAAAGGTAAAACAGTAGGTGCTTTATTTCTGGATTTCCAAACAGCTCTTGACACTTTAGACCAGTCATGGGCAACCTTGGCCTGTGGACTGTTTTCAAGTTCACGCAAATTATTAAATTTTTTATCTCTTATTCTTGAAGTACTTTATAGAATACCAATATTTCTTTCTTTCCCATTTTACTCTTACACTGTTTTTGAAACTATTCTTTAGTAGCCTAAATTGAATTTACAACATCAACCCACATGACAGACTTTGCGCATAGGGGTAGATTGGGTTTTCTGAATGTGCAGTTCTCGATTAAAGAGCTCAGCTCTCACTCGAATACACACTACATCAGTAAACATTCTAATTATGAAAGCAATGAAGGCCAGCATAGAAAGGAAACATTTGAGAAACTTATGGCTGCATTAAACACACAAAATATTTATTTACCCAAAAGCCATCCTGTGGCTGAGTGGTTAGTGTGCTTGGCTATGATTAAAGGGGCCTGGTTTGAGCCCCAGGTAAGGTTGTGTTGTCTTTTCTATTGGAGTCTCACCTTCCTTACAGAAGTTCTACTATGGCTTATAAGCTGAAAGGCATCGGTTAGACCTCTGTGGCAAGCAGCTGCTTGAGAGAATATATTTTTAAGATCTCAAAACACCAATGATATTGTGCTTCAAGTTTTGCTGCTCATGAAAAAACTGCAAAATATTACCAAAATTATTCTGATGGCAAATTTGTAAAGGAGTACAAAAAAACATTTTTTGGTATGTTTTGCCTAAAGATAAAAAATGATAACATGAGTTTATCACACAGAATCATAATCAGGTGTTAATAGATTCTGAAAAAAATTAATCGCCGCCACGGCGGGAATCGAACCTGCATCTCTCCAGATTCATGCCAGAGCGCGCTACCATTGCACCACGCGTCGGACAACGAATATTTTCAGAATATGACCTTTTAAGTTTTTCTTGAGACGTGACTGAGACAGCACCATCTATACTCAAGGAGATGCAACGTTTTACAGTCGCTGCATTTGATTATCAGATGTTGATGAGAAGGTCGCTAACGCTACCGCGTTAAATATATAATTGAAATCCAAAGTGAATGCACAGTATTCCCTGTTAAGAAACAATAATTAATAGATTCTGAAAAAAATTCATTGCCGCCACGGCGGGAATCGAACCCGCATCTCTCCAGATTCATGCCAGAGCGCGCTACCATTGCACCACACGTCGGACAACGAATATTTTCAGAATATGACCTTTTAAGTTTTTCATCTTGAGACGTGACTGAGACAGCGCCATCAAAACTTAAAAGGTCATATTCTGAAAATATTCGTTGTCCGACGCGTGGTGCAATGGTAGCGCGCTCTGGCATGAATCTGGAGAGATGCGGGTTCGATTCCCGCCGTGGCGGCGATGAATTTTTTTCAGAATCTATTAATTATTGTTTCTTAACAGGGAATACTGTGCATTCACTTTGGATTTCAATAATCAGGTGTATCAATGAAATTGCTACCAACATAGAAAATACCTTTGCACAGCTTGCATCGGAATTTGAATTTTTTTCTTTGTCTCTTGATGAAAGTCCCAATGTCTTTAAACTTAATTAGTGGTATTTGCATGTGAAGTCAACATTAATTTCCATTAAAATGATTTTTTATCTAATTATGCTGTTTACTTTCAATGTCTTGTATATTTAAATTAAAATTTTAATTAAAAATAAGAGTTTTGCCATTAAAATTATAAAAAGTACATGTTCATCTTTGAAATAAATAGGTGTATGTGAAAATTTAATTGTTTAGTCACACTGTGTACTCAAGGCATTGGACTTCAGGGGGGGGGGGATGTATTAAGTTCTGGCCAGTGGCACTCTGAAAAATCTTTATCTGGCCCACCAATGAGAAAAGATTGCTCATATCAGTTTTAGACAATAACATTTTACTAAAAGAATTGCAGAATAAGAGGATATTTTTCACTGGATTAAGAATTATTTATATGAAAGATGTAAACAAAATTGAAAATGACTCATCATATCACGTCTCCTTTCAGTGTGCCCCCAAGCCAATATTAGAGCCTATTCTTTTCCCAGTTTATATAAATGATATAACAAACTTAAGAATTAAAGCATTTAATATCTTTATGCTAATGATACCATTATTCTTTTCGGTAATTTTGATATTGCCAAAATCAATCGATCTCCAATTGGACATTAACAAAATCTCATGGCTTCAAAACAACAAAATATATTTAAATTCAAAGAATTCTAAAGTTGTGTACTTCTGCATACCATCAAATCCACAAGACTTTTCCCATTTACTATATTTACCATCACTCTCCACTGTGCCCATGCTTTGAAAAACACAAGTTTAATATTAGCCTAAGAAATTGTGGTACTTTTGAGTTTCTAATTTTAATTAACTGGATTATCCTCCTAAATGAATTGTTTAGATAGAAAAAAACATCAGCTTTATCTGCAGAAACTGCAATATTGTTCATCAGTTCTATATAAGATTAGTTACTAACTTCCACTGAATATCTGTAGACTTGTTTATATGCCACTAGATGAATCTATAATTAACTATGGGATCTTAATTTATAGTAATATATATTGCTCTTCTGTGATAAAAATTTTCAAAACTGAATCATCAAAAACTATCTCTAATGCTGGAAATCAAACAAACATCTTATTCAAATTAAGGAAAGTTTTGCCCATTCAATATCTCTACAAGTATGATTATCAAATATCATTTTGATAATGCTCATTAAGTTTCCTATTGGCCATGAAGTTGATACAAGACATCTGGTAAATTCAAAGTACCAACAGTCAGATATAACTATGGTAGAAAATGTAAAAAATTCACTATCCTAACTTTACTAACTCCATACCCACAGAGTGTAATGTAATGATTGTGGTTTCTTGATGATAATACAATGCTGATTTAATCTGATTGATAACACCGATTTCTTTTATTGCTGTTAATATAATTTATCAGGTTTTAATTAGTTTCACTGTGTTTTTTTTTTATCTTCTATGGGTTATTGTTTTGTGATGCAGAGAAAGGCAATCCTAAAACTTCCCATTTACATGGCCATTGCCACCAATTGCTTAGTCACTGCTTCCTTCTGCTTAGATGCCCTTAAACACTGCATGTAAGCCACCTTAAACAAAACAGAAGACTGACTGACTGATCCCTGTTATCTCTTCCTCTATCATAAACCTTCAAGTTATGACTACCTCACTCCCAATCCTCCTCTTACCAACCTCTCCTATCATTAAATTGCATATTATACCATGTTGTTCTTGATATTTTTCTACTCTTCATTTAAAGTCTCTTTCAAACCCAAAGAAGATTTTGGGATGATAAAGATTTTAAACATTAGACTGAAAATTAGGTTATGTTCTAATATTTAACTGTGACATTCTGCCACATTTTATTTTAAAATATATGTTGTAATATCTGCTATACATGTCTAAGTTCAATAAGTTACTTATTATCTTTATTACTTACAATCTACCACACTTTTTATCTATTTGGATGTTCTGCAGATATGAGACTGTTAGCTTCACAGATTTACCATTTCCTACAAAATTGCAATTTTTAATTGGTTTGTGACAGTATTAGTAAAGATTATTGTAATCAATCATATTCTTATGCAATCCATCTGGTGAAATCCGTGTATATATAAGTATATATATGTCGTGGTGTTTGCAGTAATATCAGTTATTCTCAAACCATTGTTTACTTACTTGTAGGAGACATTCCCCACTGCAACTACCAATACCAAAAGAATCTATCCCCTTGCCCAAAAGTCAGAGATAGTACCATTTTAGAATTGAATGTAATATCACCTTTTTTGACAGAATTCAAAATATTCTCAAGTTGGCCATAAAACCTGTCTTTCTCATTCTTGTCAGGGTCTTCAGTGGGGGGCATAACTACAACTAACATTCAACTCTTTAATCCTAGTTGTAAGATACCCTCTGTTACAGTCAGTTATATTCTATAAGAGCATCACTGGTGTGTCTGCTGAGAAACAAACTGATGTCATCTTCCTACCTTGAAAAGAGAATTTTAAGATTATTTTTAAGTATCTGACCTTTACCTCTCCATCTCATCTCTTGCAAGCCCATAATATCTAGGCAATAATGTTAGAATTCCTGTGTTAGGACATCATGAAAATAATTTATATGAAGTGTTCTCACATTCCACGTGCTTGCGGAAAGAAAATGGTTAGTGAGATTTTTAAAGAAACTTTTATTGAGAGATCAAACAATATCAAACAGCCCCCTAATCACAGGCATGGGGGAGAGACATGTTCTATCAATGCTAAAGGATGAAACTAGACATGCTGGTGAAAATTTCCACCACTATATGTTTGGCAATGCCAGTAGAAGCAAGGATTAAGGTATCTGCAATGGCCTCTAATCAGGATTAGCCAATAGCTGATATAAGGTATCCTATGCAGCTGTTCACCTGGGGCTGTCAACCCATAAACAAACAGAAAACACAGAAATGTAGAAGGGTGGTAGATTTTTCCCTCAACAGAACCCCTCACTGCAGCAAGTTCTGGATCTGTAATCATACTCAAGTCATATGCAAATGCATATACATCCAACCAATATAAATAATGATCAATAATTGAGACTAATCTAAACAAGTTAATTATAAATCCCATGCAACAGAAAATAAAATTAATTTATTCACATAATGTTTCCTCAGAATTCTCATATTTAAGGAAGTTACAAGAATGCTACACATACCTAATCATCGCAAACAAACTGCGATTGACTTATGATCACCCACTTCTAAACTGGTGGGAATTTAATTTATTGCACCTTGCCCATTCTCTGTACTTGTCAAACATGTAACACCTGCCTCTCATGCAATGCCAAAGGATGCTCACTCTTACCTAAAAAAGCATGAAATGAATATTGTGAAATTTTAATGCATATAAGCACCCAATGTGCCATGGGACTATAAGCATCATCACCCATTGGTATACTAGCAGCTGCAGAAAAACTCATACTAATGATACATATAAATAGTATGATCATTTGTAACAATGTGATTGAGAAAAACTTATATTAATGATGCATATAAATAATATAACTTTTCTGTATCTGAACTCTGTACATACTATAATGGACCATTTCTACAATGTAAACTTATGACTATCAACTATTACAGTGGTCCCCAATGGGAGAACTATCGAGTGATTGAGTTTTTCAGTAGAAACAGATCAAAATATCAAATAATTCTTAGATTAACAAAGTTATGCATGTTTCATTTCAACCAAAAAAAAACTTAGAAATTCATAGATACAGTAACAAAATGGTCATAAATTTGTATACACAGTAAATATTATTTCAACTAGTTTATATAGGAAAAAAATATTTTGAATTCGATGAAGGGGGTGTTAGAAAGTGTACTGAGGGTGATAGGCCCAAAAAGAGTTACTATCTTCAGAAGTGAAGAAAACTATCACTTTTCAAGATCTCCCTGCCATTCATACCATGAGATGTAAAACCTCAGTCATTTATAACTACTGATATTTTAGTGGATGTTTTTGAAGTAAAAAATAGGGTGACCCCCCATTTAAAGAAAAAGATCCAGGGGCATCTGAAAATTGAGTCTGAAAGATTGACTTTTCATGAAATTATATTTTGCATTTAGAACATAGTATACTTGAAAAACAGAGGTAAATTAACAAAAATCATTGTTATTGTGTGCATTTTTCATACAAATGGATTTTCTGTAAAATATTTTCATTTTCAGCAAGTTTTGCATTAAAGATTTCACAGGAGACATGAAAATTTGTTTTTACTTGTAACAAAGTCTTCATAGTGTCTACTTCTATACATAATTTATCATCCGTCCATACTAAATTCATATCTGAAAAAAATTCTTCAGCAGTTTTCTTCACTCACAAGCTGAGATATTCGCAGCAGAGCAATACTAGATGCTGCGCCATTGTCAGATCTTCCACATTCGCAAAGTCATTTAAACTCCATCCCATCCTGTTACAGGTTGAGACTCAATTTTTTAACCCAACAAAGGAGGAACACGTTTGGGATATGCCAGTCAAATACCTGGGGAAACTACAGGATACTGAAATCTGTTAAAACAGATATAAAACTTAACAACATTCATAGTAAGCCATTGGCAATTATAAGGCATGTGATGGTGTCAGCAAGTAGAAGAAAGACATGCATTTCCTACTGGTGTCACACAGATACCACTATATGATGATTCTAATCTTAATATTTCAGTCACCTGTACTGCGACCAAAATTTTTTATACCAGTATTCCCACTATTCTATTAGTAAAGATATGATCAAGCTGTACAGTCAATTTAATATTTAAAAAGTGCCTAAAACAGAATTTCGAGGACACTTCTGGGGACATTTATTCATTGGGACAGAACCTTTAATCCAGGAAATGTCCCTGGAAAATAGGGACATAAGGTCACCCTGGTAAAAAGTGACTTAGAGAATTAAATATTTTATTAATATGAAACTTTTATTAAGGAAAAAATTCCAAATTGAAGTATTTTTACACATAACTCAAAATATATATATAATTCTAGCTTAAAAATAATTAACTTTTTCATTTGGTGCATATTTTATCAAGTGATATAATATAAATGTTATAAAATATTAATATAAATGTCTGTTAAAGCAATCTAATAGCTATTTCTTAGATGTGGTATACAGAATTTCTTGGCTGTTTTTTTTACTAAAACATTATGATTTTTTTGGGAGGTGGGAATGGTAGCTAGGCAGTCCTGGAGAACTATGTACAAATTGCATGATGATGCAAAGAACTAGCCTGGCCTAGCCCCTATGTTCGACCTCACATTCTCATGGTGAAAATTGTTAGTATCTTCCAAAAGAGATATGCTTTTGTGGAAGGGAATGGAAGGGGAAGGCTGCCAAGATCAATGTGGCCTACTGATCTGGACTAATATGGCTACTTTTTTTTTCCTACCTGCTAAAGACCACATATACAACCTGAATAAAATAATGGCTCTGAGCTTGATTATGGATTCTGAATTTGCTTCACTGGTGGGTTTCTGTTGAGGGAAAATCTTCCACTGTTTTTGGATTGTGGGTTGACAGTTCCAAGTGACTAGAATCACATGATATGTTTTATCAGCTGGTGGATAATCCTGATCACAGGCTATAGCAGGTACCTGAACTCTTGCTTCTATGAGTATCATCAAACCTACATTGGAGGAAGTCTTCGAGTACAGATGGCTTCAGCTTTTAGTAGTGGGGAACAGGTCTTTGCCCCATGCCTGCGATTAGAAGGCTGTTTGATATTGCCTGCACCTCCTCTCTTAATAAACAGTTTCTTCAAACATTCCACTAACCATTTCCCCCCCCCCCCCCCCCATCAGGTACTTGGAATATGAGGACTTTGCACAGAGGTTATTCTCTTGATGTCCTCACAAAAATTCAAGCATTATAACCTAGATATTTTGGGCTTGCAAGAGGACAGGTGAAAGTCAAATATTTAAAAATAATCTTAAATTTCTCTTCTCAGGAAGGGAAGATGAAAAGCATCTCCAAGGCATAGTTTGCTTCTCTGCTCCTTTGCGTTATGACTGCATTAATTAAATGTTTTCTTACTGTTAAATTTAAAACAAACATTGAATGTTATTTATTGTTATCCTCCCACTAACAACTCTGATGAGGATGACAAAGATAAGTTTTATGGACAACTTCAGATTATTTTGAATTCTGTCAAGAGATATTACCCTTGTTCTAGGCAATTTCAATGCTAAAGCTGGTACTAACTGATCTTTCGGGAAGGAGTAATAGGTCCTTTTGATATAGGTAGCTGCAATGTCTCCTACAGGCAAGAAAACTTAATGGTTTGAGCTAACTAACACTTATTGCAAACAGCATCACATAGGATATCATCACATAGATAATGCAGCATCACATAGATAATGATATAATCTATCATTCCTATGCAGCCCATATGGTGAAACCATATGGGCTGCATAGGAATGATAGTTTATATATATTAACATGAAATGGGCTAGCTCTGTTAGGATACCAGGTCATATTGGGAATTGCCTTGTTAAAAGTGTCTTACAACTTAAACTTAAGAAATGCGCTTAGATTTAAAAAGTTATCTTAACACTGAAGGTCTTAAAGATCCAGTTATTGATAAAGCTTACCATGATAAGTTGCTTAGTCATTATGACAGCCATGGTTTGCTTACTACTAAAGTTGAGGAAGTATGAGACCATTTTAAACAGGCTTTTCTTGAAACAAAGAGTAATCTTTTTGGGTAAAAAGGTGCAGAGGAGATAGAATTATTTGAGTGATAAGGTACAGGAGCTTATTTTTGAAAGAAAGAACTGTAGGAATGTCCTTAATCAATACTCTCCTAGTCCTAACAGAAAGCATTACAAATAGTTTAATAAACATGTAAAGGATCAGTCAGCAGCTGATAAGAATTTTTTGTTTGATGGCTTTGCTGATAGAGCTGAGGAAGCAGTTAGACAGCACAACAGCAGATAGTTAATGTTTTGTGTGGGAAGAAATGGATAGGATACAGGGATTGAAGCACATACAGATAAGGTTATAGAAAGTAAGGCTTCTGTCACAGTTAGATGGGCTGAGCATTTCAATGATGTTCTAAATGTGATTATTTCTACTCCTATTGTTTGTAATGATGATAGATGCATGATGGGCTTTAATGTTGAACCTATATCACAGTCTCAAGTTACTTTGGCAATCTAAATTAAAACTGCATAAATCCCCAGGGATAGATGAAATTACTACTGAAATGTTTAGAGCTGGGAATATTTCTGTAATCAGATGGCTGACTGAAATTTTGAATAACTTTTATGATAAAGGCATTGTTCCTAAGGGTTTCACCAGAGCTATTATTATCCCTATTTTTAAAAAAAGTTGATTGCTATTCTTCTGATAACTATAGAAGTATCAGCTTACTTTCTGTTCCAGGTAAAGTTCTTTGTATGATTGTGCTTAATAGAATTGAGAATCTGGTTGACAGGCAATTCCTTGATGAGCAATGTGAATTCTGAAGTGGTAGAGGATGTAGAAATCAGATATTTTCCATCAGGCAGATTCTTGAGAAACGTTTAGAATTTCAGAAACCTTTGGTTACTAGCTTTGTTGATTTCAAGAAGGCTTTTGACTATGTTGATCGTCATAATTTGTGGTTGATTGTGAGGCATACCATCATATCGATGAGATTGTAAGGCATACCAGACAAGTTAGTTAACATAATGGGTTGAGTTGTTTTACCTCTGAGCAGCACTTTTCTGCACACCATGGGCTAAATGGCCAGGTCACAGAAAATGGCCCCGAAGACAGAGGGGGAGGGAACACACTGGAACAGCTGTTGGGAGACAGATGGTAGCCTTCAGTCAAGGCCATTTACAGTGTTCTTTAATGTGCACAGGGTATGGCTCTCCTGTGCACGGACCACAGCTTAACGTCCCATCTGATGGACGGCAGAGTTTCCAAGCCCATCGGTGTCCCCTACTGACTGTGGGCAGGGTGAGGAATTTTGTGGAGATAAATCTCAACGCTGATCCAGCTGGGACTCAAACCTGGGAACTACAGATTACGAGCCTGGCACGCTACCGACTGAGCCACCTCCGCCCCTAGTTAACATAATGAAAGCTCTCTATAATAACACTGAGTCGTGTGTGAGAGTTAGTAAGGCTTGTAGCAATTGGTTTAGCATTGCTTCTGGTGTTCAACAAGGGTGCATTTTGTGTCCTTTCCTCTTTAGTTTGATTATGTTATGTAAAATTCTCTGCAAGGGAAAGATTTAAGACAAATGGTCTAGAGATCTGAAAATTTGTGATAAAGAGAGAGAAAACTGAAGTGATGAAAATTGGTCAGGCAGGCTGTGGTTCATTTAATCTGAATGGTTGTACTCTTGATCAAGTATCTCAGTTTATTATCTTGGGAGCTATGTATCAGATACTGGTGATGTGCAGAATGAGATAAAAGAACAGGGATTACTGCTTGGAATTTTAAAAATCTATGGAGAATGTGGAGAAATAAGAAAAGAATTAGACTGTGTAATAGTTTGTTTTTTTCTAAAGTTAGTTATGGTAGTGAAACTTGGACCCTTTATAAACAAGAGAGCAGGAAATTTGATGGTTTTGATTCTATATGCTTATGTGGTTTAATTTTTTATGTAATGATGAGGTTAGACCAGTGGTGAAAGTAGGCTGGTACACCATACCAGGAATAAATTATTTTCAGGTAGGGCATACCAGTAAGACATTTTTCAATAGTGGCACAGTTAATTTCTTTTATTCTTTAACCCTTCCAGTGTCCACATCGTCTGTATACTTTCGAAAGAATCTGAATTGAGAGGCCAAGGACAGATGTATCCATTTTTAGTACACCAAAAAAATTTTTTTTAAATAAAAATTTATTTTATATATATATATTTTGTCGTCCCGTGGCCGAGTGGTTAGCACGCTTGGCTACTGATCTAAGGGACCTGGGTTCGAGCCCCGGATTAGGCATGGATGTGTGTGACGTTTTTCTGCTGAGGTCCTGCCATCCTCTCAGATCTCCTACTGTGGCATATAAACTGACAGGCTCCTGTCAGACCTCTGTGGCAAGCAGCTGCTTGAGGGGGTATTTATTTATTTATTTTTATTTATTTATATATATATATATTTTATAAAAATATATAATTCAGGCTTCAAAAATAATATTTTCTTTTTTAAAATTTGATGCATATTTTATAAACTATAATATAAACAATTTTATAAAGCCATCTGATTGCTATTTCTTAGAAGCACTACACAGTATTGCCGATTTGCTTGTTAACGCTCCTACTTGCTGAAGCAACTTTCTGATTTAGGCTCACAAGTTTGATTTGAACTATTATCAACAAATTTTTCCTTAAATTTTTGAAAATCTTCTAAAAATAACTGCTATTTTTAAAAATGATAGATTTTGGAAGTAACTGCAAAGTACGTACTGCCATTTTTTCCCATAAACCTATTTCAGTATTCCCAAATTATTTTTATCATTTTTCCCAACATTATATGCATCTTTCCCACTCTTAAAATCGAAACTGGAAGCAAACACATCCTTCTTAGAAATTCTAATTGCAGCTGCACTTAATTAGTTATACTTCACTGAGGCAAACAAGACGCAGATGGCTGACACATGATATCTCCATTCGGTGTGCCATAAGTGGCTCCCATATTGTTTTGGTCCAGCATATTGAATACCCATTTTAAAGTTAGTATTTGCTTTAAATTTAAACCTTAATTTTCATTTCAGATTTATTTTCATAAATTTGTGATCTTTTGGCCAATCGATAAGTATTGATTTTTCATAGTTATTCTACATTGGATGACTGACCTACAACTTGTTGCTGTGGATATTTTAACAATGGATCAGGCCATATGTTAATTTTTATTTTATTATTTATTACTTTCCCAGTAAAACTTTAATCTGGTATCATTTTCTGAAAATAAATGAGATCTTGGATATGGAAGAAAATTCATTTCTGTAGATTTATTTCTGTTAGTTAGCGATCTTTCGATCAGCTGATTTATCGATCTTTCCGAGTTATGCTAGATCGGAGGTTGGTTAAAAGTTGTTGCAGATATTTTATTCAACATCATATTAGGTAATTTTTCTTTTCATTATTTCTTGTTTTTTGCAAAAAACTGAGCTTGTACAGTTTTCTGAAAATGAAGGTCTTGGATACGGAAACGAAATAGACTTCTTGCTACGGAAATCAGCTGTCATGTGGGAGGGCAATTTCGGGAAGGTGTCCCATCTGCTAAGCTAGGTTTCACATGTTAAAAAAAAACCTGAATTAAACCCATTAATTGAAAGGAAAACCTGGAAACACAGATGTCATAAACCACTTTACAGGGGCACATAAAACCTACCCTGAATGCAACCGAGTAACAATGTAAAAAACAGACAAATAGCAATGTATGGAAAGCTGGCAAATAACAGTCTAATAACCACAAAACATTTAATAAGAATCGATAAATTACAGCAAATAAAGTCATCAAAACTATGTAAATATCATCATCATCATCATCCTCAAGCAGCAATGGGCTACGGAGGTCCAACCAAACCGTGCAATTTAGTTCTCCAAGCAAGTCTATCCTGAGCTACATCTACTGCATCTGGCCACTGCACACCAATTCTAACAAGGTCTTGTTTGACATTGTCAGCCCACCGCATCCTAGGTCTCCCTTTCTTTCTGAGGCCTTTAGGCACACTGTTCATAACCCTATTCGCCAATCTATAATTATTCATACGGGCAACATGGCCAAACCAACGGAGTCTCTCTCTACACAATATGCTGCTTAAAGGAGGTTGCAAACTCCTTTGCCTAATCTCATCATTAGTTACAAAGTTGAACCACCTAATGCCCAAGATACTACGTAAGCATCTGGAATCAAAAGCATCTAGTTTCCTGTTATCTTGTTTACAAAGTGTCCAAGTTTCACTACCATAACTAACCCTAGAAAGAACCAAACTATTATACAGTCTAATTTTAGTCTTTAGGTGTATACGCCTATTTCTCCACACTCTCCATAGGTTCTTAAAAGTCCCAGCAGCAATCCCTATTCGTCTGTTAATCTCATGCCGCACATCACCATTATCTGTTACATAGCTCCCAAGATAATTAAACTGTGACACCTGCTCAAGACTGCAACCCTTCAGATTAACTGAATCACAGCCTGCCTGACCAATTTTCATCACTTTAGTTTTCTCTCTGTTTATAACCAAACCTACTCTACTACCAGTCTCATCAACAGCTCGAATGAAAGAGTTCATCTCATCAACATCATTTGCCAAAAGGGCTAAATCATCAGCATAATCTAAATCAGAAATTTTCGTATCTCCAGCCCATTTAAGGCCAAAATCTTTCCCTTGAAGTGAATTTCGCATAACATAATCAATAACCAAGCTAAAAAGAAAAGGAGACAAAATGCACCCTTGTCGAACACCAGAAGTAATGCTAAACCAATTGCTACAAGCCTTACCAACTCTCACACACGACTCAGTGTTATTATAGAGAGCTTTCATAATGTTAACTAACTTGTCTGGTATACCATATGATCTCACAATCAACCACAAATTATGACGATCAACAGAGTCAAAAGCCTTTTTGAAATCAACAAAGCTACCAACCAAAGGTTTCTGAAATTCTAAACATTTCTCAAGAATCTGCCTAAGTGAAAATATCTGATCCACACATCCCCTACCACTTCTGAATCCACATTGCTCATCACGCAATTGACTGTCAACCAGATTCTTAATTCTATTAAGCACAATCATGGAAAGAACTTTACCTGGAACAGAGAGTAGGCTGATACCCCTATAGTTATCACAATAACTGCGATCACCTTTTTTGAAAATAGGGATAACAATAGCTCTGGTAAAATCCTTAGGAACCACGCCTTTATCATAAAAGATATTCAGAATTTCAGTCATCCAAGTGGTAACCGAAACATTCCCAGCTCTAAGCATTTCCGTAGTAATTTCATCTACCCCTGGGGATTTATGAAGTTTAAGTTTAGAAACAGCCAAAATAACTTCAGATTGTGTTATAGGACCAACATTAAAGCCACCAATGCATCTATCATCATTGCAAACAATGGGAGTAGAACTAACTACATTGTTTAGAACATCACTGAAATGCTCAGCCCACCTAGCCATGACAGAATCCTCCCCTTCTATAACCTTACCTTGTTTATCCTTCAATCCTTGTATGCCTGTCCGTTTTCTACCACACAAAACATTAACTATCTGGTACAGCTCTGTTGTTGTGCTGTCTAACTGCTTCCTCGGCTTTGTCAGCCAAACCATCAAGCCAAAGATTCTTATCAGCAGCTAACTGATCCTTTACAAGTTTATTAAGGTCTCTGTAATGCTTTCTATTAGGACTAGTAGGGTATTGATTAAGGGCATTCCTGCAGTTCTTTCTTTCCGAAATAAGCTCAAGTGCCTTATCACTCAGATAATTTTGACTCTTCTGCTCCTTTTTTCCTAAAAGAGTACTGTTAGTGTCCAAAAAAGCCTGTTTAAAATGATCCCATTCTTCCTCAACTTCAGTAGTAAGCAAACCATGACTGTCATAATGACTAAGTAACCTATCATGGTAAGCTTTGGCTATAACTGGATCTTTCAGAGCTTCAGTATTAAAAGTAAATTTTTTAACCCTAGCACAACACTTTTTAAGTTTAAGTTGCAACACACTTTTAACAAGGTAATGGTCAGATCCAATTTCAGCTCCCCTATATGCAAATGTAAGTACAATTATCTCAAAAAGGAGAAGAAAGCACTTGTATCTTAATGCATATCATAAAAAGGCTATTACCATACCCCAAGATGGCCTTTCCACCTCTATGTTCTCCCACCCCCAAAAAAACATAACAAATTGAGTATGCTTATTTCTGTCAACTATTAATTTATATATGAAATAACCAACTTACTCACAAAGGTGTTGTGAGCCTTGCTCTATCACACATCTATGCCTATGATGTAGGCAGGCAATTTCTTGAAAATAAGCCCAGATGATAAATATATTTTCCCTTTCATTTCACAAATGTTAGACTCAAATCCCATTACATGCAACTAAAAGCCTTGTCTGCTACTACAACAGAAACATTCCAACTATCACATTTATCACACAGTAGAAACATTTTGCTACCATACATTCAAAAATCTGCAATAATTCAAAACACTGACATGTTCCTTGGGTTGTTTTACATCTGAGTGGTTCTTTTTTGCACAAATGGCCAGGTGACAAAGACTTTGAGAAGATTCCAGAAGAGGACACAGTGGGCAGCTGTTAGGATACATATGGGAGCATCCAAGTGATCATTGTGTTCTTTAACATCACAGGGTATAGCTCTCCTGCACATGGGGGTCACAGCTTTACATATCATCTGACAGACAGCAGCCTTTCCAACTGATACATCATCCAATTTATTATAGCATAATATTCTAAGGGCAAAGTGGGAGTTTAGTGGTGATAAATCTCAATGCTGGCCCAGGTCAGACTGATACATGGGGTATAGGGGTTGGTCAGGGTTTGAACACATGAATTTCTACCACAGGAGAGTCTGATGTGCAAATTAAAATGAGGGTGGTCATGAACTACACAATGCTATTTCCATGACCTTAAAGTAAGAGTCCTCAAACCACTTTGTGAGCCAAATCAGTTACTCTCAGTATAATAGTAGGCCTCATTTTAAGCAAAGCTTAATTACTTATATTGCTTTATTGTTATTTTATTATGAACATACAAAACTAAATTTAATTTGCCTTGGCTTCATTTTCGGCTGAAGGCAATTATATTCATTCTTCACACTTGAGATCACTGTAGTTGAACTAAGCTAATAAGCTACAGTTCACTACTATTGCAGAACTTTCTTACAGCCTGTGGGTTTCAGATATACGACTTAAAGCTACACCATTAAACACATAAAACTTCCCACTTATTTTGGTAATTTTAAACAGAGTGAAAGAAAATCCTAGGCCATGCCAACTCCTAATTACATAATCTATTAATCTTCTGGTATTACTAATCAAAAGCAAACTGATGAGCCCTGCAACCCCTGTGATGTGGGCAAAAAAATTTATGGGAAAACTTGATATACAGCTATTTAAAAAACCTGGATTTTTTTCCCTACAGCTTTGAATGAATAACAATGAACATGAACAATCAGCTTCATTTCCCCCACTAGACATTCCTCTGTGGGTAGGTCATTCTCAAAGCCTGAACTTGGTCATAAACCTCATTGACATAAGGCTACCACAGCTAATGAGAAATGCCATTTTTTGTATCTCACTAGCAATTTCTCTCATTAAGTTCAACCTGCTTAACTATTAACCTTTTCACAATGATGGGACAGCACCTATCCTGGCACTGTACCTGCTGAGTGGCTGGGATCAAATATCCAGAAGCAACGAAGGGGAGAACATTTAAGATGATTAACTAATGGATGGAGTCGTTGGAAACTGGAAGTGGTGGCACTCCTTGGTGGTGGCTTGCCTCTTCATACCCCTCTGCAAGAATTTGGCAGGAAATGCGCCACAACTTGAGATATCTCTGAGAAACCAAGCCACCGTCAAAAGGTTAAGGCTAGAAATATTTCCAATATTATTACTTTTTTTTTTAATTTCACATTCCTTTGCCACTTTAATATTATTTTCTGCAGTAGCGAGGAAAATGAATCGTATCCAAATAATTTAGTTGAAACTATGTAAGCTTTTTAATGCAAATTTTGTTTATGCCCATCTGAAAACAACCAATACTTTACGATGAATGTTGTAAAAATAATTCATACTAAAAATGTCGAAATATATACCACAAAAAACGAAATATGTCAATTTTTTTTTTATTACGTATATTTTCAAAAAGTTAGAATTCAATATGATGGTACACATTAAAGAAACAAATGGCCCTCGAGTTCTTAAGGATGTTTCGGTATACATGTACCCCTCCGCTAATTCCGTCTCCCTTTGTGGTGCCATCTAGTGGTTAAGTCCTATAAACCACAGTTTACCCTTTATTATTGCGACTCAACATTATTTGAAGGCCAGAAAAATGCTTCATAAGTCACAGGTAGCTCAATTCCTCATTTAGAACATTAACAATTGTAATATTCGCAAAATATGTCAACGAACATAAGAGTGAAAAAAATTGGGCGATAGAGAGAATTATACTGCCAAAAGAAGCTTCCTTCCTCGTCCAGAATCCTTGCTACACTACTGCTAGAGAATATATATTCTAAATTAAGTTTTTTCAAATAAGTTATCATCAGAATCCTAGTCAAATATCAACACTTACCAATATTCGCCATATTTCGCCCAAATGAGAATACACAGACTTCTTATATCATACTTTCAGCGCCACCAATTTGTGGTTTCGGGTCGGGTACCACTACAAACGGAGATTACTCAAAGGTTTGCTGACAAGCCCCAGAAAGTGAGTATTCAATTTTCGAAGTCTAGATTATAGGTGGCGCTACCATGTAGGTAGGAATAGAGGGCCTGTATAGTTACAGTCTAACATCCTTCTTTAAAAACTGCACCATTTTGTAAAAGGGACCATCTTAGTGATTGATTGTCATTGGTTGATTGAATCACATGGTTTATGGGCGCCATGTTTTGTCGTACCGTTATGCGAAAGTCTATGAGTTAGTGTGTGTACCTAGTTAAAACTTCTCAGTTGTTACAATTTTATACATATTTCCGCTTTTTTTGGAGATAAAAGCTTCCATGCTTTATCAATGCCTTACTGAGATGCAGTTGGGTATAAAAATTCCACTCGTAGAAATAAATTAATGAACATTTTTTCCAAGAAACTCCGCCAGAAGACGGCAATTGGCTGCAAAAGTGAAAGGAGCTAACTGAAAATCAACACATAATTTCTTGTAAGGTTCATTTGAAAAACGAGCTAATGTTTTAACTTTATTGCCTGCTTATGCCAATATTTGTTCGTCTGTCTGTCCGTCTCTCTGCTAACTGTTGTCTGTCAGTCTGTCTTTCCACCTGTCTGTCCGTCTATAGACAATCAACTTTTTTTACTTTTAGAGATAAAAGAAAAATTATTTTTGGGTTGGATAGATTTCGAAGAAATATTGCGATTTGCAATTTTGAAATTTTTCCATAGCCATAATAGCGCTCTCTAGCGATGCAAAATGATGGAAAATACTAAAATTTCAAAAGAATATTGCAAACAAACTACTCTAGAAATCCGAAATATTGGTAGTACAGTGCTATGGTCAGAAGGTTTACAACGGCAACAAGGCTTTACCGTCATCGAAGTGCGAAAATGAAACTTTTTTTATTTTAAGAGATAAACGAAACAATCTTTTTTTGGGGTGGAGGGGGATTTAGAGGTACTAACAAAATATTAATATTTAGACTTTTCGAATCCCCATTTGTTTGAATTTCTACTGTTAGAAAATACTAAAGGTGGTAAATAAAAACTCGAATAAAACTTCTTAGCGGTTGAAAAAAGCTGGAAATACCAGATCTTTAAATGAATATTGCAAACGATCTATTAATGATATAAATTTAAATTTTTGGTCATAGAATGTAATGGTCAAGTGGTTTACACTAACAGTAATAATTTGTTCGGTTATATTAGAGGCCATATATAGGTAGAGGTTGGCCATCTCAAAATTGGACGCCATGTTTTGTCGTCGCTCCGATTGTTAGGCCTCCGAACTGAATGGTAGGTATTCAACTGCTTATGGATTCGGGAAGCACACATTAATATTTGATTATGATTTCAGTGCTCATGACTAGAAACACTTTAGAAGAGAGAGAAGAATTAAGAGCAAATTTCATGGCATATTTTTTAATATAATTTTGAACAAAATATTATTGCTTTCATCATCATCATCCTCAAGCAGCCATGGGCTACGGAGGTCCAACCAGACCGTACAATTTAGTTCTCCAAGCAAATCCATCCTGAGCTACATCTACTGCATCTGGCCACTGCACACCAATTCTAACAAGGTCCTGTTTGACATTGTCTGCCCACCGCATCCTAGGTCTCCCCTTCCTTCTGAGGCCTTTAGGCACACTGTTCATAACCCTATTCGCCAATCTATAGTTATTCATACGGGCAACATGGCCAAACCAACGGAGTCTCTCTCTGCACAATATGCTGCTTAAAGGAGGTTGCAAACTCCTTTGCCTAATCTCATCATTAGTTACAAAGTTGAACCACCTAATGCCCAAGATACTGCGTAAGCATCTGGAATCAAAAGCATCTAGTTTCCTGTTATCTTGTTTACAAAGTGTCCAAGTTTCACTACCATAACTAACCCTAGAAAGAACCAAACTATTATACAGTCTGATTTTAGTCTTTAGGTGTACACGCCTATTTCTCCACACTCTCCATAGGTTCTTAAAATTCCCGGCAGCAATCCCTATTCGTCTGTTAATCTCATGCTGCACATCACCATTATCTGTTACATAGCTCCCAAGATAATTAAACTGTGACACCTGCTCAAGACTGCAACCATTCAGATTAACTGAATCACAGCCTGCCTGACCAATTTTCATCACTTTAGTTTTCTCTCTGTTTATAACCAAACCTACTCTACTACCAGTCTCATCAACGGCTCGAACGAAAGAGTTCATCTCATCAACATCATTTGCCAAAAGGGCTAAATCATCAGCATAATCTAAATCAGAAATTTTCGTATCTCCAAGCCATTTAAGGCCAAAATCTTTCCCTTGAAGTGAATTTCGCATAATATAATCAATAACCAAGCTAAAGAGAAAAGGAGACAAAATGCACCCTTGTCGGACACCAGAAGTAATGCTAAACCAATTGCTACAAGCCTTACCAACTCTCACACACGACTCAGTGTTATTATAGAGAGCTTTCATAATGTTAACTAACTTGTCTGGTATACCATATGATCTCACAATCAACCACAAATTATGACGATCAACAGAGTCGAAAGCCTTTTTGAAATCAACAAAGCTAGCAACCAAAGGTTTCTGAAACTCTAAACATTTCTCAAGAATCTGCCTAAGTGAAAATATCTGATCCACACATCCCCTACCACTTCTGAATCCACATTGCTCATCACGCAATTGACTGTCAACCAGATTCTTAATTCTATTAAGCACAATCATGGAAAGAACTTTACCTGGAACAGAGAGTAGGCTGATACCCCTATAGTTATCACAAGAACTGCGATCACCTTTTTTGAAAATAGGGATAACAATAGCTCTGGTAAAATCCTTAGGAACCATGCCTTTATCATAAAAGATATTCAGAATTTCAGTCATCCAAGTGGTAACCGAAACATTCCCAGCTCTAAGCATTTCCGTAGTAATTTCATCTACCCCTGGGGATTTATGAAGTTTAAGTTTAGAAATAGCCAAAATATCTTCAGATTGTGTTATAGGGCCAACATTAAAGCCACCAATGCATCTATCATCATTGCAAACAATGGAAGTAGAACTAACTACATTGTTTAGAACATCACTGAAATGCTCAGCCCACCTAGCCATGACAGAATCCTCCCCTTCTATAACCTTACCTTGTTTATCCTTCAATCCTTGTATGCCTGTCCGTTTTCTACCACACAAAACATTAACTATCTGGTACAGCTCTCTGCTGTTGTGCTGTCTAACTGCTTCCTCGGCTTTGTCAGCCAAACCATCAAGCCAAAGATTCTTATCAGCAGCTAACTAATCCTTTACAAGTTTATTAAGGTCTCTGTAATGCTTTCTATTAGGACTAGTAGGGTATTGATTAAGGGCATTCCTGCAGTTCTTTCTTTCCGAAATAAGCTCAAGTGCCTTATCACTCAGATAATTTTGACTCTTCTGCTCCTTTTTTCCTAAAAGAGTACTGTTAGTGTCCAAAAAAGCCTGTTTAAAATGATCCCATTCTTCCTCAACTTCAGTAGTAAGCAAACCATGACTGTCATAATGACTAAGTAACCTATCATGGTAAGCTTTGGCTATAACTGGATATTTCAGAGCTTCAGTATTAAAAGTAAATTTTTTAACCCTAGCACAACACTTTTTAAGTTTAAGTTGCAACACACTTTTAGCAAGGTAATGGTCAGATCCAATTTCAGCTCCCCTATATGCCCTGGTATTTCTAACAGAACTAGCCCATTTGCTGTTAATTAAAATATAATCAATCATATTCCTGTGCAGCCCATCAGGTGAAACCCATGTGTATTTATGTATGTCGCGGTGTTTGTAATATGTGTTAGTTATTCTGAAACCATTGAGTTTACTTACCTGTAGGAGACGTTGCCCATTGCCATTGCAGCTACCAATACCAAAAGGGCTAATCACCCCTCCCCAAAGGTCAGAGTCAGTACCAACTTTGGCATTGAAGTCACCAACAACAAGGGTAATATCTCCTTTCTTGACAGAATTCAAAATATCCTGAAGTTGTTCATAAAACCTATCCTTCTCATCCTCATCGGCATCCTCAGTGGGGGCATAACAGCAGATAACATTCAGGTCTTTAACACTTGTCTGAAATTTTGCTGTAAGAAACCTTTCATTAATGCGCTCATATCCTAGAAGAGCATCACTAGCGTGTCTGCTGAGAAGCAGACCCACGCCTTGGTGATGCTTGTCGTCACTCCCTGAAAAGAGAAATTTAAGATTATTTTTAAGAATCTGACCTTTATCTGTCCATCTGGTCTCTTGCAAGCCGAGAATATCTAAATTATAATGGTGGAATTCTTGTGTGAGGACATCAAGAGAAAAAGCTCTGTGCAGAGTCCTCACATTCCAACTACCTATGGAGAGAAAATGGTTAGTAGGATGTTTAAAGAAACTATGTTTATTGAGAGAGGGAATGCTGACAATATCAAACAGCCCCCTAATCACAGACATGGGGGAAAGACCCATTCCCCCACCACTAAAGGCTGAAGCCATCTACACTGGAAGACTTCCTCCAATGTAGAATTTGACGATGCCAATAGAAGCAAAGAGTTCAGGTGCCTGCGATGATTTCTGCTCAGGATTATCCACCAGCTGATAAACATATCCTGTGAATCTATTCACTTGGGGCTGTCAACCCACAAACAAACAGAAAACACAGCGTAAGATTTTCCCTCCACAGAAGCCCACCAGTGCAGCAAAATCAGGATCCATAATCAAGCTCAGAGTCATATATCTGTCCAGTCCAGTAGGTTTATATGGTCAGCACCAGGACCCTGTGTGGTTGACCACTCCTCAGCAGGGTAGAAAAAAAGAAAAGTAGCCACAGTTGTCCAGATCAGTAGGCCACACTAATCTGGCAGCCCTCCCCTTCCGTTCACTTCCACAAGAGAGTATCTCTTTTGAAAGTTACTAACGGTCCGCACCACGAGAAGGCGGGGTCCGACATTAGGTGCTAGGCCTGGTTCACATTGTTTCAACTACAAAACAAATTGAAAGCTCCGGAGCTCCTAACTTTTATCAGAAAATATTGTTACGGATGAAGTAAATATTTAACGAAAATCTTTTTCGATATTTACTTGATTTCACTAGGTTTTTCCTTTTGCCATTTGTGGATTTCAGATTTTTTTTCAGTGGATTGATCAAAACAGTTCTTCAAGTGTACCTCCAAAACAGTGGTCGATCGTAACAAGCGATATATGAAATATATATTCGAAAGGCTGGATACATAAAAAAAAAGGATGTGAGTTCAATCGACGTAATCGAGCTGGAAAAAAGTAAATGGGGGAGGGGGTTATAGACTGGAATTCTATTGCAGTATAACATTTCTCTCCTTACGTTTTAGAAATGTTTAAAAACCATTACTTGAAAAACGCATCAAATATACAAAAGTTTAATCATCTTTTAAATAGATCTAGATTTTAGATCTAGGGGAAAGTACTGCCAAGATTCGGCCCTATATATAGTATACAGATGATTGTGTATGTGTGGGGGTGGGGGAGAGGCAGTGTCCAGGTATTACGGTAATTCCACTTATGATGAAGTTCTAGAAACCTGAACATATGAATCGAGGCGTAATGCATTTCGTAGATCCCATAAAAAAAAAACCAGAAATTTGACCTCCGATATGTCCATTCAGGTCAAATACAGTTCACATAGAGATCAAATCTTGAACAACAGGCTCTGGAAACGTAAGAAATTCTTTGTAGGGATGTTTTGGATTGCAAATATCAAAAAAGATGTGAAATTTTGAATCCGGCAGTCCTTCAAAGTTAAAGGTAATTTTTCAATCTATCCAGGCTGTACAAATTGGCGCTTAGTTATATTTTTTTATGTGAAAGCAAGCACATTAAATCATTTTTTTATACTTGAATCCTCATTACAATGCTTTTACTGCCTTTTTCACTTCTTTTTTCTCTGCACTCCAAATCCGTAGTCTAAAATTAACGAAACGTTTTAACATCTTCAGAGTAATATCGGCGCTTTTTAACTGTAGGTCAAATATCGCTGCTTTTTAACTGGTGGAATATGAGAAAAGATGATGGGCACAGCTGTATATTTAAGTTTCTTCTTATCATCCACACGGGGTTTTTCCTATTGTGATTCATGAAAATGGTCCTAAAAATAGACTAAAATTTTACAATCGATGTAAAGTTGTGCAACATATGAGCATAATTTCTACTGTTTTCTGCATAATCAAAAGGAGTAAGCCCCTGTTAGAAAACACAATTACCCATACTTTGAACCAAACCCTTTTTATATTGCAAACACATACAGATATTATTAAGCCAGCCATACATGATATACACTAGAGCAGAAAATTTCTGTTATAGGAAAAGTAAGTAAAATATAGCATACAAGAATTTTCTGTTCTGGAAAACAGTAATCTTTAAAACTATGATATATAACGATTTGTTATATTTTACTGTTTACACAAATTCCTTCTTTTTCCCAAACTGAAAGAAAAACCTATCTACACCCTTGTATCCAACTTTTTCTCTAAATCGTTTAAATTTTGCACCATTGTAAAAAATACTCCCCAGCTCCCCAACTGGTGTAGTGGAAAAAAATTTGAAGATATCCATGTTGAACCATAGTCATTCAGTAAAGTGAATTTGGATTGGGTTGTTTTACCTCTGAGCATCACCTTTTTGCACACCATGGGCTAAATGGCCAGGTCACAAGGATCCCAAACGCTCAGAGAAGGTTGGGGGAGGGGACCCACTGGAACAGCTGTTGAGAGACAGATGGTAGCCTCCCGTCAAGGCCATCCAGCGTGTTATTTAACGTGCACAGGGTATGGCTCTCCCACATGCAGGGCCATGACTTAACGTCCCATCCGACGGACGGCGACCTTTCCAAGCTCATCGGTGTCCCCTACTGACCGTGGACAGGGCGGGGAATTTTGCGGAGATATATCTCAATGCTCACCCAGCTGGGACTCGAACCTGGGAACTACAGATCATGAGCCTGGCGCGCTACTGACTGAGCCACCCCCGCCCCTAGTAAAGTGAACCATACTTGTGCAATACTAAGGTGAAATGCTGTAAATCTTGCATTTAAATGTTTTCATAATATTTCAGTTTCATTAATAAGTTTTCAGCAGAGGTATTGTAATAATTAGCTGGTTGACAATTATTCATCATTTAGTGAATAGAAGTCATATATTTAAATATTTAAGGGAATATATGTAACATTATGTTACATTAAGCCGTCCCGTGGTCGAGTGGTTAGCACGCTTGGCTACTGATCTACGGGACCTGGGTTCGAGCCCCGGGTAAGGCATGGATGGATGTATGTGTCGTTTTTCTGCTGAGGTCTTGCCATCCTCTCAGACCTTCTACTATGGCATATAAACTGGCAGGCTCTCTGTCAGACCTCTGTGGCAAGCAGCTGCTTGAGGGGGTATTTTTTTATTTTTTTTTATGTTACATTATGAACTTAATATTACACATATAAGTTAATATTACTTTTACTTTATCAACGTTTGAGCACAGAGTTTTGATAACATTAGGGTTGATAACAATTGCTCCTCATTAAATAGTGATTAGAGTAGATAAAAGAAATAGCAAATTAAAATTATGAATTTCAACTAATTTTTGATTAAGTGTATGTCACAATTTTAATGTTTTCCCTTAATATTTAATAATGTACTCCTCTCTCCACTAAATGATGAACAGTTGTTTTTAACTAAGACTAATCATTACATCAGCATGAAAACATTTAAATCCGTATATGCAAAGGCAATATTAAAAATATCATGGAGTGGAATTTGGTCCATTTATATCAACATTTAATATCTGTTGATGTTACATTTGATTTTCCTTTGAATTTTGTATTTTTACCGACACGCATGGTAATTGCTGTCTTCTTGACTCAGTATGACCAAACGATACGGCAGTTACCTTTGTGAAATTGTTGTTTGAAAAGTCAGGTTTGATTTTTTAAAAATTTCCTTCAGTGATACAGAATGAGAGATCTAAAGCAAACTCAGATATTATGAGAGCAAAAGTATAAAATTTTGTTCAAAAGTAGATTAAATCTTAAAATATTTTGGAAAGTTTTCTGTTACACAAGTTAGATATTTAAAACACTTATTTGCATTTCATTCTAATTCGTAATTTAAAAATATTCAATATTATTCATACATTTAAACATATATAAGCTATTAAAGTGTCTGTTTCATGTAGCACAGACATAATTAATGTTAGCAATTTTGCAACCGTCATCTTCAATTTAAAACATTAATTTCTATAAAATAATTTTCCCTGGGAACAAAATAAGTTTTAAAACCATTGTGTAATTTCTATTTATGATCAAATTTACTTTGCATATCATATTAAATATCTTGAAAAATCTTGCATATTCTCTGACTGTGCATTTAGTTAAAATGTTAGGTTCTAGCGCAAATATAACTTCACACTGTAAATAAAATCACTATAATAAAATAAATGACATACATTTTAATACAAACTAAAACTTACTTCATATAAAAAGGAATTATTTGTTGGTTTCCAGTTGTATCTTTTCACTTTTGCCGCCCATAACTTTCTTGTAATAACCTCTCTAGGAAAAATCTTCATTAATTTTCCTTTCTCAGTGAGTGCCATCTCGGTGATTCACTCCCATTGGTTGATTGAGTCACGTGGTTTATAGACGCCATGTTTTGTCGTACTGTGAGACGAAAGCCTATAAGTTAGTGTATCTAAGGGACCTGGGTTCGAGCCCCGGAATTAGGCATGGATGTGTGTGTCGTTTTTCTGCTGAGGTCCTGCCATCCTCTCAGATCTCCTACTGTGGCATATAAACTGACAGGCTCCTGTCAGACCTCTGTGGCAAGCAGCTGCTTGAGGGGGTATTTATTTTTTATTATTTATATGTACCAAGTTAAAATTTCTCAGTTGTTATAGTTTTATATATCTCTACCACTTTTTTGTCTATGACAGCTGTCATATTTTATGAATGCCTCACTGCGCTGCAATTGGGTGTAAAAATTTAACTCAAAGAAATAAATCAATGAATATTTTTTTTCGAGAAATTCCATCAAAAGACGGCAATTGGCTTCAAAAGGGAAATGAGCTAACTGAAAGCCAACAAATAATTTCTTTTAAGGTTCGTTTGGAAAATGAGCTAATAATTTCACTTTGTCGTCTGTCTATGCCAGTATTTGTTTATCTGTATGTCCGTCTATAGACAAAGTTCATTTTTTTGCGTTTCGCAATTTTGAAAAAATTCAATAATTTTAATAGCGCCCTCTAGCGGTGCGAAAAGACGGAAAATGCTAAAATTCTAAACGAATATTGAAAGCAAACTATTTACACTGGAAATCTGAAATTTTTGGTAGTAGAGTGTTATGGTCAGAAGGTTTACAATGGCAACAAGGCTTTGAAGTCTTAACCAAATGGGGGTGCGAAAATGAAACTTTTTCTTAAAGAAATAAACAAAACTATGTATTTATTTTTGTTTTACAGGCACTGACAAAATATTAATAATTTAACCAATATTTGACAATCTCAGTGTTACCTGAAGACGTTTAAACGTCTATAAATCAATAAACGTTTTTGTGGAAAAAATTTAGCCGACATACGGGATTCGAACCCGCGTCTCTCCACAAATATGCCATAGTATTCTAACCTGTTGAACTAATGCCTTCTGTCCTTTTTCCACTAATAATGACTATCACTCTTCCCGTGAATTTTGGGCGCCTCCATATGACATCTGTGATCTCGAGTGGCAACTATTTCTTTTTTAGTGCTCTGAGTAAGATGGAAATAAATAATGAAGTCACATCATGCTATTTAGTGTTATTAATGATTTAAACAATATAAATTGACAGTCTCCTGTCAGACCTTTGTACAAGCAGCTGCTTGAGGGGTTATTTATTTATTTTCAATGTATGATGGGGGAAATGCACATAGTATTTTATTAGTAATTATAAAACGTAAAAAGTATTTGTCTTTTAGCTGTTAACTTAGAAAGTTGCTTTTCTCTCGCTCCTCTGAAAATAGTGGGCAGATAATTGATGTCAATGGAATTTCTACCATAACAGAACTCTACACGCCGAAATTTCTACCATAAACATGATCTCTGACGATATAAATTAAAACTACTTTTGAAAATGCGAATTACATTTCATTATTAAACAATTAAAAAAGAGGTTTCCAATTATCTCTCAAAATAAAACCATTCCTTTTCTTACCTACCTTGGGCTTAGGGTCAACTCATTTTTGTCAATAGAATTTTCAAAACTGCCACACTCCAAAACCAAAATTTCAAATTTTTAGCATAACTACATCGCTTGCAATATTCATTTCAAATTTTGGGGATTTTTTTTATTTTTACCACCGTTAGAGAGCGCAATTATAGCTTTTGAGAAATTCGCAAAATACAAATTGTAATATTTCATCAATACCTCTCCAACCCAGAAAGAATTTTCAATTTATCTCTAAAAACATACACTTTTCTGTTAAAACAAAAAAAAAGTTGCATTCACCTTCCCCCCTGGGTCTAAAGTGTCAAGTGATGGTTGCCAATGGTAACTTCGTAACCTTCACATTTCAACACCAAAATTTTGAACTTCTAACGTAACTACAGCCTGTGAAATATTCATTTGATACTTTGTAATTTTCAACTTTTTCCACCGTTAGAGAGCGCAGTTATAACTTTTGGGTGATTCGAAAAATGTAAATCGTAATATATATTTAATTCCTATCTAACAGAAAAAGAATTTTTTATTTATGTGTATAAACAAAAAAGTTCGATGTCTACAGACGGGCAGACAACAAAGTGAAATTATATCTTTTTTTTTAAGGAAAAAAAGCCCTAAAACTTACTTTTCCTTTTTTAACTGTTTTCTAAAGTGCTTCCAATCATGAAAACTGAAATCTGTATCAAATATTACCCTACCCTTTTCCGGAATCCTAAGTACGGTGCAATATCATTTAGCTATTGCACGCTAAACAATCCAAACAATCCGAACGGCGACAAAACATGGCGTCCAGTTTTGAGATGGCCAACCTCTACCTATACAAGGCTTCTAGGTAGGAATAGAGGTCCTGTATAGTTACAGAGACAAACTAGAAGCCCTGTATAGGTAGAGATTGGCCATCTCAAAATTGGACGCCATGTTTTGTCGTCGCTCGGATTGTTTAACGTGTATAGCTGAATGGAATTGCACGGTACTTACGGATTCCGGAAAAGGGTAGGGTAACATTTGATACGTATTTCAGTGTTCATGACTGGAAGCACTTTAGAAGACGGCTAAAAAAAAAAAGTAAATTTTAGACCTTTTTTTTTTTAAAAAAAGATATAATTTCGCTATGTTGTCTGTCCGTCTGTAGATATCGAACTCTTTGTTTGCACAGATAAATAAACAAATCTTTTTGTGTTAGATAGGAATTAATGATATATTGCGATTTGCATTTTTCGAATCTCCCAAAAGTTATAACTGCGCCCTCTAACGGTGGAAATTTTTGAAAATTCCACAATATCAAACGAATATTCCAACCGATGTAGTTATGTTAGAAGTTAAAATTTTAGTGTTGAAATGTGAAAGTTACGAAGTTACCATTGGCAACAATCACTTGACCCTTTAGTCCAAGGGGGAGGTGAATGCAACTTTTTTTATGTTTTAACACAAAAGTTATGTTTTTAAAGATAAATTAAAAATTCTTTTTGAGTTGGACAGGTGTTGATGACGGCGGAAAAAAATTGAAATATCCGAAAAAATAAAACGAATATTGCAAACGATGTAGTTATGCTAAAAATTTGAAATTTTGGTGGTGGATTGTGACAGTCTTGAAAATTCCGTTGACAACAATGAATTGACCCTAAGCCCAAGGTAAGAAACGGAAAGGTTTGTTTCAAGAGATAATTGAAAATCTCTTTTTTAGTTGGTACTAATGAAATATTATTCGCATTTTCAAAGGGTGTTTTAATTTATATCATTAGAGATCCCTAAATATCGAAACTACAAAACTTTAACGAATGTTTCACGTGATCTGTTTATGTTAGAAATTCTACTGACAGCAATGATCTGCCCATTATTTTCAGAGGAGCGAGAGAAAAGCAACTTTTTAAATTTAAGAACTAAAAGACAAATACTTTTTTATGTTTTATAATTACTAACAAAATACTATGTGCATTTCCCCCATCATACATTAAAAAATAATTAATACTTCCTCAAGCAGCTGCTTGCACAGAGGTCTGACAGGAGCCTGTCAGTTTATACGACATAGTAGAAGGTCCATGAGGATGACAGGACCTCAGCAGAAAAACAACACAAACATCCATAATTAAAACTTTTAAGGAGTGAAAAAGTAGGCAAAAGAACTTCATTCTCTATGAAAATGAGATTCCCACATGCTCCAGAGGCGATATGCGTTCTCCTAGTTATTTTACACTTTCAGTACCCTCTGACAGTAGAAATTTGAATTACTGTATAATTGAGAAAATAAACTATTAATTTTTTATTAGTACCTATAATGTGCATAAAAAGTTTTTCATTTCTCTTAAAGCAGAAAAGTTGCATTTTATCAACAGGGCAAATCACTACTATTAGAGTAAACCACTCAACCGTTACACTCTATGACCAAAAATTTAAGCTTCTAGCAAAAATAAATCGTTTGCAATATTTATTTAAAGATTTGGTATTTTCTAGCTTTTTTCCGCCGCTAGAGGTCGTCTTTCGAGTTTTGGTTTACCCTCTTTAGCATTCTCTAACACTGGAAATTCCAACTAATGGGTAATGGGGATTCGAAAAATGTAAATATTAATATTTTTGTGAAAAACGTTTTGCCTACATACGGGATTCGAACCCGCATGTCTCCAGAAACATGCCAGAGTATTCTAACTTGTTGACTAACGCCGGCTGTTTTCACAAAAATCATTTATTGATTTATAGACGTTTAAATGTCTACAGGTAACGCTGAGATTATCAAATATTGTTTAAATCATTAATAACGCTAAATAACGTAATATGACTTCATTATTTATTTCAATCTTACTTAGAACACTAAAAAAGAAATTGTTGCCACCCAAGATCAAAGATGGCGCCATATGAAGGCGCCCAAAATTCACGGGAAGAGTGATAGTCATTATTAGTGGAAAAAAGACAGACGACATTAGTTCAACTGGTTAGAATGCTCTGGCAGGTTTCTGGAGAAATGCGGGTGATTATCAAATATTGTTTAATCATTAATATTTTGGTAGTGCCTGTAAAACAAATATATATATTATTTCGTTTATCTCTTAAAATAAAAATGTTTTATTTTCGCACCCCCTTTTGGCTAAGAAGGCAAAACCTTGTTGCCATTGTAAACCTTTTGAAATTTCAGATTTCCATTGTAAATAGTTTGTAACATTCCTTTGAAATTTTATCATTTTCCATCTTTTTCCATCACTAGAGGGCGCTATTAAAGCTATTGAAAATTTTCAAAACTGCGAATCGCAATATTTGTTTGACCCTTATCCAATCCAAAACGAAATTTTCATTTAGCTCTAAAAGTAAAAAAAGTTGATTGTCTATAGATCGACAGACAGGTGGAAAGACAGATAGACAGACATCAGCAACAGAGGGACATGCAGAAGAAATATTGGAATAGGCAGATGACAAAATGAAAACATTAGCTCGTTTTTCAAATGAAACTTAAAAGAAATTATTTGTTGGTTTTCAGTTAGCTCATTTCAGTTTTGTAGCCGATTGCCATCTTCTGATGGAGTTTCTCGGAAAAAAATATTCATTAATTTATTTCTTTGATTGAAATTTTTACACCCAAATGCAGCGCAGTGAGGCCATTCATAAAATATGACAGCTGTTATAGACAAAATAAAAGTGGTAAAAATATAAAAAACTATAACAACTGAGAAGTTTTAACTTGATACATACACTAACTCATAGGCTTTCGTCTCACGATACGACAAAACATGGCGTCCATAAACCACGTGACTCAATCAACGAATGGTAGGAATCACCGAGATGGCCAGCCTCTCAGCGCACATGCTCTCAGATTGTAGCTCCCGATTTTATGTTTACTTTCAATTACTTAAGACATAATTTAGTGATTGTTATATCTTTCCGTGAACTTCTTATTGAAAGCCATCTATTTCAGCAGAGAACTTCTTCTTTCGTATGTGATTGATCAGTTTATTCAAGATTTTAAATCGCAGGCTTTGTTTTCTGTTCTTAACGTCCAGTTGTGTCTTCGATCACCCTGCTTCTGGGAAGTCTATTTTTAGAAACTAAGTGACCTTGACCTACGGAGTCGCCGCCACTGCTTGTTCCAGACCTTCCGACTTGTGTGACCACTAAATCGCGCGCTCACGGACTTTGAAGTTTTTGAAGACTGCTTCCGGAAGTGCCTTTTTATCCAATTTATGTAGTCCTTTTTAAGACTTTGGATCCTGATAAACCCTCAACATCAAACAGCAATCTACTGGGGACCCTAGACCGGCTTCCAGAGGACCTTCAAGCATTATTCCCTCTTCTACTGCTACTGACAAGACGAGCTGTCAACTGTCATCTCATCAGCTCATGCAGGTCTGTGTGCCGTCTGTGAGTGGGGACAGTACTAGTGCTAGTACTGATGGCCAGGCGAATATATCATCTCACAAACTTACTCTTCTGATAGAAGTATTTCGGTGCCTAATTTAATAAATCAACCCACACCACCCATCAGCATATTTCCGCTAGTCACGCCCAATTAACCCACACCCAAAATAACCCAAAAAATTTAACACAAGAAACTACACAGGAAAACATGCAAACCCATGATAGCGAGAACAATTGGACTGTTATCAAAAACAGAAAACGTTGCAGACGTCCCTCAAATTCTTCTGATAATGATACTGTCTGTGACTGCACTCCAGACCATGATTATGTACCAGTGCTCCTCTTTTCCAACCCCACCTCGTCCCTAAAAAAGCTCAACATAAATGCGTTAACCAAACAAATAAATTCTCACATCGAAAAACCCCTGGATGCGATTCACCCACAGGGGGGAGTATCTGGTACATGTCAGAAACCTTGCCCAAACTAAAACTCTCATGGCTGTCAAATACATAAACAACATCCCCATTAGCACAAAATTCCTGGAGTCATACAATAAACCCTATGGCTCCATAGAAGGAGTAGATAAATATCTTGATGATGAAAGCATCCTAGATGCCTTACAAGAGTATGATGTTCATAAAATCAAAAGGATTACATATGCTCATCACACAATGGAAGGAAACGTTATCTGGAGAAATACTGATAAAGTTATACTCTATTTTAATTCCCTACCACTCCCAAATTCTGTAGAACTTGGAATTCATACCTTCCAGGTCACACCCTACACCAACCCTCCCCCACAGTGTTTCAAATGCCAACTTCATGGGCACATAATCAATATTTGTCGAAGTGCAGCACGTTGTAAATACTGTGCCCAATCACATCTCTCACATCTCACAAGAATGCAAAAGAGATCAACCCCTGCTTTGCTGTAACTGTGGAGGGGTACTTGTTGCATCTTATGGAAAGTGCCCAGCTAGACTTAGAGCCATCCAAGTCAAAACAGCTGCCACTACCACCACACCCACCCTAACACAAAAAATCACACCACACCCCAACATAACTCCAACAGTGGCAGCCACCTACACAACACCAAAGACTCTCCTCCCAACGCCAGTCAACAAACCAAACACAGCTGAGAAAAAAAATTCTGCTCCATCCAGACCCACCACTACACCTACTGTGGCCCTCCCCCACCCACTGTTTCAACTTCAAACTTCCCACCACTTCCCACCAACAAAACGCACAATACCAGCTCATCTGATGAGAACATCCATAAGCAACCCTTGGCACAGCAATCTCCCCCCCTTCACCCAAATTCTCTACCAGAAGGGCCAAGTCAAACTACTTGAGAAGAACCAGAGCAAAAAAGAATACCTCACCCAAATCGAAACCCACCTACACCCCACAAAACACCCTGGTCTCGCATCTCATTCAATTACTTGTTCCCCTTATTGATGCCCTTCTGCCTCCTAAAACCAGGTCCCCACAATTAAACATTGCCCTGCAAGCCATCTTGGCCTTGCTCCACCAACTTAATTAATATCCCCTCTCTCACACACTTGCTACAGTTCCTTTCCCCCTGACACTACACCTAATTACACATGCATCCAATGGAACTGTAGATCCCTCACAAACAAAATCCCTGACATTAAATCAATTACTGACCAACACATTGTTCCCATTCTGGCAATTAATGAGGCCAAATTGCCAGATAACTTTCAATTTAGACCCTACATAATACACAAAGCAATTACAGACAAAACCTATTCCAACTCCACCACACAAAAACTCCACCACCCACTCCAGTACGCAAAAAAATTCCCACACTGCATCATACCAATCACCACTAAATACACTTACATGGACATAGTTGGAGTTAATATTAAAATCCAAAACACTATCTTTAACATATACAATACATACTTTTACCCTCATGAACTCCTAAACTCCAACACACTAATTGATGACTTCACACATATTTTTTCCCTCTCTCCAAGACCCAATATTGTTCTGGGAGACTTTAATGCCCACAACATCCTCTGGGGTAGCAAACATACAAACCTCAGGGGCACAATCATTGAAACTTTCACACAACATTTCAACTTGGCTATACATAATGATGGTTCACCCCCTTTACCAGAATCCCCTATGAGTCTGTTCTTGACCTCACACTCTTCACTCCTGACATATCCTCCATCATCACATGGCAGGTACATCACTCATCATGGAATAGTGACCATTACCCCATATTCATCACACTACAAGGAATCAAACCCTCAGCATATAAAACACATACACACATAAACTGGCACAAATTCTCCACCACTTGTGAAACCTCCATTAATACTCAAACACCACACAATACCACCTCCCTTTATAAATGTATTAAACAAAGCTTACAAGCAAACACATGACTGGATACACCAAACATCACCCCGAAATCATCACCCAACTGCAAATAAGGAGAAAAACAGAGGACACAGCCAGGAGACACCCCACTGTACCTGCCATCAACACATTCAACAAAGCCAATGCTAAGCTAAGAAGATTGGGTTGGGTTGTTTTACCTCTGAGCGGCACTTTTTTGCACACCATAGGCTAAATGGCCAGGTCACATGGACCCCGAAGGCTCAGAGAAGGTTGGGGGAGGGGACCCACTGGAACAGCTGTTGGGAGACAGATGGTAGCCTCCTGTCAAGGCCATCCAGCGTGTTCTTTAGCGTGCACAGGGTATGGCTCTCCCGCACACGGGGCCACGGCTTAACGTCCCATCCGACAGACGGCGGTCTTTCCAAGTCCATCGGTGTCCCCTACTGACCGTGGACAGGGTGGGGAATTTTGCAGAGATAAATCTCAACGCTGACCCAGCTGGGACTCGAACCCGGGAACTACAGATTACGAGCCTGGCACGCTACTGACTGAGCCACCCCCGCCCCACTAAGCTAAGAAGAACAAGATTAAACGTCAAAAGAAAGGAGTGGAGAAACTTCTGTAACATCAGCCCCAGAACAGACTCTCCCCTAATTTGGTCAACAATAAGAACACTCAGGACCCAGGCTCAACCTTAAGCCCCTTGGCACTCATATTTATGGAAATATTCACTTTCCGCTAAACAAGGGGCTAACAACATTGCAATTCAGCTAACCACCACCCCCGCCCATGCCAACACACCTACCTACCAGCTGCATTGCACCCACATGAATGACACAATTAAACAAACGATACCATGCAAACTACCTGCACTCAACACACCCTTCACACCCAACGAACTTATCACAGCCATACACCAGGCCAATAAAAAACCACACCTGGTCCTGACATCACCACCTATAACACTATAAAAACTTTGCCACAAAAACACTAAACACATTGCTTAACATATACAATGAATGCTGGAACTCTCACACCTTCCCCACTGAATGGGAAGATATACACATTATCCCAATTTTGAAACCACATAAACCAGCATCAGAAATTTCTTCTTATCGACCAATTGCATTAACATCATGTATACTCAAAGTTCTAGAAAGAATGGTGCTCTCCAGACTAAAATTTTTCATCCAACAAACGAATACACTCCCCACTTGCCAAACTGGCTTTAGAGAGCTCAGGTCAACCACAGATAATTTCTTTGACATTATCAAATCTGCTGAACTAGCCTTAAATAAAAAAGGAATTCTTTGTTGTGTCTTTCTAGACCTCACCTCTGCTTTTGATACTGCCTCACACACTAGCATACTCTACAAATTACATCAACTAGGCATCACAGGAAACATTTTTGAATTTTTTAAAAATTTCCTCATACACAGAAAAATTAAAGTCAAGCTGGGGACTACCCTATCTGACCCACATAAACTCAACAGAGGATTACCACAGGGAGTGTGGTTTCCCCCCATTATTTAACATCTTACTACATGACCTCCCAACTATTTTCAACAATAAAATCACATGCTCCATCTTTGCAGATGATATAGTGATCTGGACCTTTGGAACTAACATCAACAGCATACAAACCACATTACAAAATGCAGTCAACCAGGTTCTTGACTTTACTACAAAATGGGGACTTGCCATCTCAGCACCTAAATCTGCGGTCTTACCCATTACACGTAAACACTTAAGTACCAATTACCAAATATTACAATTGACAATTGCACCATTCCCACTGTCACCCATTACAAATATTTAGGGCTAACAATAGACCATAAGCATACCTGGAAACAACACATTGATAACATAAAATCCACATGCATTGGAGCATACAACATATTAAATTCCATCACAAGAGTGTCATGGGGGGCCAGCGATAAAGTAATGCTTACTTTCATCAAAGCATTTATCTACTCTAAACTAGAGTATGGCCTCCCAGCACTCAACACTGCTTCAAACACACAAATCAATAAAATTGAAACTATGTAAACACGCGCCATCAGACTTGCCCTGGGTCTTAAAGCTGGCTGCCCAAACCTCGCCACTTGGGCAGAAGCTAACATGCCACCTCTAACAATCAAAAGACACCTCCTCACATGAAAACACTATATCAAACTTAAACACTAAAATCCCACTCACCCAGCCATACTTAGAATTGAATCCACCACTAACTCTACTACCACAGCACAAATAATAATAAAAAAAAAAACACTTTACCCCACTTGGTAACAAATTAAACCCTAAAAACCCACACAAACACTTCCCTATTGGTTACTTAAAAAACCAAACATTCACCTCACTCTACCACACATCACCAAAAAAAAAGCTCACCTCCCCATTGAACTAAAAATTGCTGCAGACAACTTAATCACACAACTATCAGACACTGACCATACAATTTACACTGATGGATCTCATATTCCACACACCACCTCTGGCTCTGCTGCTTTTTACACCCCTTCCACCAAATTCTCTTATGTTATAAAATTAAATCATGCTGAAAATAGCACCTCTTCAGAGCTAGCAGCAATACGTATGGCATTAGGCTGGGCCACCCACCTCAACAAACAACACATTAACATAATCACAGACTCAAGGCCTGCATTACAACTCATTAATACACTAACAGAAGATCCATCACAGAACCATTCCCTTTTCCACATACGAAACATAGCACACAACATTATAGACAAGGGAAACACCTTAACATTTTACTGGATTCCCTCCCATTGCAACACCACCCATAATGAGACTGTTGACTCACTTGCTAAACAAGGCCTCACAATCACAGCCCCAAATTACCACACTGTCACTACATGCAAACATCACATAAGAGAATACACAAATTTTTTTATCACACATGGACCCAGAATTGGGTACAACACACTACAGATAAAAACACATTCAGAGCCACAATAGCACCCTCTCCAAACACACTAAATCTTAACTACCTATCCAGAAAGGCCCAAACAGCAATACATAGACTCCGAACTGGCAGAGCGAACATCAACAAAGACTTATTTATGATTAGAAAAATACATTCTGCACTCTTCCCAAACTGCCAAGTGATAGAGGATATCCCCCACTACCTACTACATTGTCAAATATACAACACACAAAGACACACCCTCTATCACAAACTTGCTACACTTGGAGTCACCACATTCACCTTACAGACCATCCTAAACCACACCCATACAAAGGCAAAATCACATTCCAGGGCCCTGGCCCATTTCATACAAAGTACTGGCAAAATCCTTTAACCTTCCAACTTCCTGCAGACTCTCCATCTCAATATGTGAAATATGACTCTCCTCCCTGCAGACACCTCCTACTCAAAAGATCCATTGGACACCAAAAGATCCAGATGTCAAAAAGATCCAGTACAGGGACAAAAAAGAAGCATTTTGGACACATTACTGCACCACCTTATTTCCCTAGTGCAATTGTATTGATGTTTTAAAAAAAAATACAAATAAATAAATAAATACCCTCTCAAGCAGCTGCTTGACACAGAGGTCTGACAGGAGCCTGTCAGTTTATATGCCATAGTAGGAGATCTGAGAGGATGGCAGGACCTCAGCAGAAAAACAACACACACATCCATGCCTTACCCGGGGCTCGAACCCAGGTCCCTTAGATTTGCAGCCAAGCGCGCTAACCACTCGGCCATGGGACGGCTTCAAAAAAAAAAAATATATATATATATACATAATTATACTCTGTAACAATAAACTACAACTCCCAAAGTACCCTTTTTCAAAAATGATTACTAGTAGTGGCAAACCATCTGCCTGACCAATTTTCATCACTTTAGTTTTCTCTCTGTTTATAACCAAACCTACTATACTACCAGTCTCATCAACAGCTCGAATGAAAGAGTTCATCTCATGAACATCATTTGCCAAAAGAGCTAAATCATCAGCATATTCTAAATCAGAAATTTCAAGATCTGCCGACCACTTTAGGCCATCCTTAATTGTAAGAGATTAGAGGCGATTTTGAATATTTACCTTGCACCCTTCTTACCAACTTCCGGCCAACAATGGCCACACAGTGATCACACACGCTACAATTTTCACTCCCAGAAGAATTTCACTCCAAATCTCTCCCCTCCCCACCCCTTTGCCACAAAACTACGACGCGGCACTTCCTAGGCACGAAACTTCAACCACCTCCTTCATTTTTAGGCGGCCTGCGGCCAAAAGCCTATCACCAACATGTAGGGTCGCTAGCACTTCACTGTACTGGTCTCTACTTTTGACGCACACAAAAAAACTTTTTCTCGTGGACCAGATGATAAAGGGGCCAAGGTCCCTTTTACAAAATGGTCCAGTTTTTAAAGAAGGATGTTAGACTCTAACTATACAGGACCTCTAAGACAAACATCCTTCATCAATATCTGGACCACTTTGTAAAAGGGGCCTTGGCCCGTTTAGCATCTGGACCATAAGAAAAATTTGCTGTGGGAGCTGTAAGCGTAAGTAAGAGGGTACCAGCACCGTGAAGTACCAGCGACCCTACTTATTTTCGATAGGCAAAAGGCCGCAGGCCACCTAAAAGTGAATGGAGTGACAGAAATATGGTGCCGAAAAACTGCCCCGTCGAATTGATGGGTGGCAGGGGGGTGTAGGGGATAGAGTTTGATTATTAAAGTTCTTCTGGGTGAGAAATTGTAAATTGTGTGGTCACTGCGTGGCCAATGTTGGCTGGAGGTATGCAAGGTCAAATTCAAAAATTGGAAATCGCCCCATTTCAAGTGGGGGGGGGGATGGAGAGTTGGAATAGGCTAATAGGTAGGGTGGTAGAGTATAGTTAGAGGCTGGCCATCTCGGTGATTGACTTATATTGAGTTATTAGTTATATTGAGTCATATGGTTTATGGGCGCCATGTTTTGTCGTACCATGAGACGAAAGTCCATAATTTAGTGTGTGTACACCTAGTTAAATCTTCTCAGTTGTTATAATTTTTATACATTTGCACCGCTTTTTTTGCATACAAAATTTCAATATTTTATCAATGCCTCACTTCGCTGCATTTGGATATAAAAATTCCACTCAGAAATAAATGAATTAATATTTTTTCCAAGAAACTCGGTCAGAAGACGGCAATCGGCTAATAAAAGCGAAATGATTTAACTGAAAACCAACAAATAATTTCTTTTAAAGTTCGTTTGAAAAAACGAGCTAATATTACCATTTTGTCATCTGCTTAGGCCAATATTTGTCCGTCTGTATATCCGTTTTTCTGTTAACTGTTGTCTGTCTTTCCACCTGTCTGTCCGTCTATAGACAATCAACTTTTTTCTTTTAGAGATAAATGAAAAATTTTTTGGAGGGTTAGATAGGTATCGAAAAAATATTGAGATTCGCAATTTTGAAATCTTCCAGTTGCTTTAATAGCGCCCTCTAGTCTGGAAAATGATGGAAAGCGCTAATATTTGAAACGAGCATTGCAAACAAACTATTTACACTGGAAATTTGAAATTTTGGTAGTAGAGTGTTATGGTCAGAAGGTTTACAATGGCAATAAAGCTTTACACCTCTTATCCAAAAGTGGGTGCGAAAATGAAACTTTTTTATTTTAAGAGATAAACGAAATAATCTCTCTTTTTTAGTTTTACAGGTACGAGCCGTCACGTGGCCGAATGGTTAGCACACTTAGCTACTGATCTAAGGGACCTGGGTTCGAGCCCCGGATAAGGCATGGATGTATGTGTCGTTTTTCTGCTCAGGTCGTGCCATCCTCACCGACCTTCTACTGTGGCATATAAACTGACAGTCTCCTGTCAGACCTCTGTGGCAAGCAGCTGCTTGAGGGGGTATTTATTTTATTAATATTTACATTTTTCGAATCCTCATCAGTTGGAATTTCCACTGTTAGAAAATGCTAAAGGCAGTAAATAAAAACGGGAAAAGCGGCCTGTAGCGGAAAAAAAAAACTGGAAGTACAAAATCTTTAAACAAATATTGCAAACGATCTATTTACGATAGAAGCTTAAATTTTTTGGTAATAGATTGTAATTGTCAAGTGGTGTACACTAAATAGTAGTACCACTTGACCATTATATTTTGAAACGTTAATAGTAACGATTTGTCCCGTTATAGTTGGTAAAATACATCTTTTGTGCTTTAAGAGATAAAAACGTTTTTTGTGTTTACAGGTAATAATAAAATAATAATAGTTTATTTTCCCAATTTTGCAGTAGTTCGAATTTCGACTATCAGAGGCTACTGAATGTGTAAAATAACTAGAAGAGCGCATATCGCCTCTGGAGCACGTGGGAACCTTCGCTTCTAAATTTGTTATGGTAAATAATTTTATATTCTGCTGAATTGAAAATTCTAATACTTCTGAGAATTATGGGGGCGATTGGGCACAGGACTCCACAAATTTAACTAACGAATTCAAAAGTGGAGGGGGGGAGGGGAAATTTTTTGGAATATAAATTCCTGAAAATTATTTTAAGAAAGGCAATTTTTACCAATTAATCGTCTTACATTACGCTACTGGAGTAGTATACTACAGATTCTAATAATGCTCCTTTTACACACACGTACTCAAGATTTAGTTTCGGAGTGGGAGCAAAAGAAACATTTTCCAATTGTTAAAACATTTCACAGATAGAAAAGTTTTAAATGATATTATACATGGAATAAAATTTCTGAGTTGTTTAGTTTTTTAAATCCATTTTTAGTGTTGGGCATATAACAACACGGGGCTAAAATAAAATTCTATAAAGACATTTGTTTTGGATTTCAAGCAGGTAGAGTACATTGATATTATCTATCCCCCCCCCAGTGTATCCTTGAGTCCTAAAAGCTACTTCTAGCTTGTACAGGCCTTCTCATTCAAGGAGAGCACAGTATAAACAGCCATGCCACAATCCGGACTCCAGCTGCTGCAGTTTCACCACTAGGAAATGTGATACCACTGAGGCGGCAAGTCAATTGTTATAAAAAAAATACCCTCTCAAGCAGCTGCTTGCCACAGAGGTCTGACAGGAGCCTGTCAGTTTATATGCCATAGTAGAAGGTCTGAGAGGATGACAGGACCTCAGCAGAAAAACGACACATATATCCATGCCTTATCCGGGGCTCGAATCCAGGTCCCTTTGATCAGTAGCCAAGCGCGTTAACCACTCGGCCATGGGACGGCTAACAATTAAAAAAAATTATACTATTGAATAAATCACATGGTGATATGTGGGCAGTAGAAAAACAAGTAGCGATATCTTCATACTAAATTAGTAGGCATCAATCACTCGAAAAAAAAAATGTCTAAATGGGATAACCGAAAAAAGTTGAAAAAAATATCCCCTTACATTTAAGGGAAGCATTTTACAACTTGATCGGTAGCTACACGATAAGGTCAACTTTTGACAAAAGCTGAGAGTACGCTGCTCCTCTGACTCTACAATAACTTTAACGATTGTCACCTGTGCTCTGGTTGGTTGGGGTTTTATGCCGCATTAACAACTATGGCTATAATGCGCCAAACAAGGTAAATAAAAGAGTAAAAGACAATCGCAACCATATTTAAGATCCAATAGAATAAAAGATAAAACAGAAGACAAATACATTGAAACAATAAATAGGTGTAAAACAATAAATTAATAGGTACAAAATATAAAACCAACCAAGCTGTAAAAGACCCAGGTTGAAAAGAATATAAATAACAAATCAGTTAAATTACAATTTCGTAAAATACCAGTATATTTTAAAAAAAAGGAGGTAAAAATGAAATATCCGATAAAAGGTGTCCGAGTGTAAGAGGCTCAGATGTAAAATTGTAAAAGTTAAAATAAAGGCATCGTTCAGTTAAAAGAGATACAGTCAATTAAAATGTTAGATAATTGAAACGATGTCACAAAACTCGCACTCAGGTTCGTCGTCTGCTCTTAGAAGAAAAGAATGTGTGATGTAAGTGGAGCTGAGCAAGTTCAACTTCCTCGTTGCGATTTCTGCGGAAACCAACTGCCATGGTTTGATAATAAATAGGTGTGATCTCCAAGAGCTTGTTCATAAACTGTTCCAACCAAGATCGCTGCCAGAAATCCAGATATGGAATGAAATGGAGAGCCAGAAAGAGGTGTAGCCGATTTGTCAACAGCGTCTGGCAAGTCATTGCCCCTGACAACAACATGGCCGGGCATCCAACAGAATAGAATAGTGGTGTTGGTTGCCAGGCAATGGAGCTGCTGACGGATCTTGGAAAGAACAGGGTGAGGCTGATGCCTCACTAAGATCAAAGCCTCTATCGAGCTAAGTGAGTTGCTCTAAAGCACAACTGAAGATGATGCTTATCCATCAGCCACATGGTCTAAAGCGAGGCTGGTAGCGTGCAACTCTGCAGTGAAGATAGAATGCTGCTGTGCGATCTGGTCTGCAATGATTACATCACACCAGACCACAGTGGATCTCCCTGATGTGCTGGACTTCAAGCCATCTGTGACGACAGGCAAGAAGTCCAGGTACACAGCACAATGGCTGGCTAAGAGTTACCAGTACACACTTGGGTGTAAAGCCCTCCCGTCTTGGTCCTACTTGGGACTAAAGATAGTCCCAAGTGGGATGGTTTGTTTTACCTATGAGCGGCGCTTTTTTGCACATAATGGGGTAAATGGCCAGGTCACAAGGACCCTGAAGGCTCAAAGAAGGTTGGGGGAGGGGACCCACTGGAACAACTGTTGGGAGAGAGATGGTAGCCTCCCGTCAAGGCCATCCAGCGTGTTCTTTAAGGTGCACAGGGTATGGCTCTCCCGCACACGGGACCACGGCTTAACGTCCCATCCGACGGATGGCAGCATTTCCAAGCCCATCGGTGTCACCTATTAACTGTGGGCAGGGTGGGGATTTTGCACAGATAAATCTCAATGCTGACCCAGCTGGGATTCGAACCTGAGAACTGCAGATTACGAGACTGGCACACTACAGACTGAGCCCCCCCCCCCCACCCCGCCCAAGTGGGATGGCCTGGCAGGGATCGCAATAAAGATGTATATTGTAAGGACAACTGCTAATGGTGAAGAGATATAGTTCGTAAGTCTCAATGTAAAGACTCTGGATAGGTGAGGATGTATGGCCCCCATGCAGGCATTTAGGGCCTGATGGTGGAGAAAGTCCAAAACCTTCACTACCGAATCCTGGGTGGAATCATGCACCTGGGACCCATAGTCCACTTTCAAACGGACAAGTACACGGTACAGGTAAAACGAAGAACATTGTCCTGCTCCCCAGGAGAGAACCTTGACGATGTTGAATGCCCACATTCACTTGGACCCAAGATGAAGTATGTGTGGTAAAAAGGTCAATTTCTGGTCGAAGAAGAGACTGAGAAACTTGGTCTCCATCACAACTGGAATGATCTTACCCCCAAGCCATAGCTCAGGGTCCAGATGAAGATCACGCTTATGGAAAAAGTGCACACAAGAGATCTTTTGTGGGGTGAACCTAAACCCATTGGCAATCACCCAAACCGAAAGATTGTTCAGGGCAATTTGCAGTTGCCTTTCAATATGACCCTCATGCTGAACGATGAGCAAAAGATGCTAAAATCGTCAACATAGAGGACATTGTCTACAGCCAGAGGAAGTTTCTAGCAATAAAATTAATCTTGATAGTGAAAAACATAACATTCAGGATGCAGCCTTGTGGTTGCATCCTGAGTTGATGGTCAGGACAGAGTGTTGCCAACACAGATATGAAAAGAATGTGATGATAAGAAGTTGGAGATGAAGATCGGCATGTGACCTATTAAGCCGAATCTCTAAGCCGTGTTGTATGCTTTTTTGATATGGCAGAAAATTGACACCAAGTGCTCTAGTTTTAAAAATGAATGTCTGATAGTGAATTCGAGGCTTATCAGATAGTCAAGAGTTGACCGTTGCCTATGAAAGCCACACTGGGTGTTGGAAAGAAGGTTGTGGTGTTCTAAATAATAGATGTGTCTAGCATTTACCATTCTTTCCAACAACTTGCATACAGGTCGTTAATATTTTTGGACGATAATTGGAAGGAATCTTTGGATCCTTTTCTGGCTCGGGGAAGGCCAAAATGATAGCCACCAGTCAGGCATCTGGAAACTGCTCCTCGACAAAAATATGGTTGAAAACACAGGGAATCTGATCCTTACTCGATGTTGAGAGATATTAGAGCATGGCATAATGGACATTACTTGGCTCGACAGCAGATGCATGAGAGGAGTGCAGAGCAAGACGAAGCTCCTCTGCTGTGATGGGCCTGTTATAAGGCCAGGGCATTCGAGAGGAAGGACGATAGGGAGAATTTGGCCTTGCTCTTCTGGGCCAGAAACTCGGGGGAATAAGATGATGAAGAGAAGGAAAACGATTCCCCAAGAGTGTGGGCAATTGCCTGTCCATTGTGCTCCAGGATCTATGAATGGGACGTGCAGTTCCCACCCATCTTCCACACTTTATCTCACATGACCTTCGAACTAGTCATGCAGGTAATAGATGATGTATATTTGATCGAAGATTCCTTTTGGCTCTGTTATCATATGAAATGGGCTTTCACCCTGTTGCATTTGAATGTTTCAAGGTTGGAGGACCTTCAATATCTTTGAAACTCCCTTCAAGCCTTGTTCTCAGCCTTATGAGCTACGGTGTAACTTGGATTCCACCATGGTTTTGGAAAATGAGGATGGTACAAACCAAGGGAAGGTGATTGCTTCCATAAGGGTTGTCCTCGATCTCCCATGTAAAGGGTGAAAGGATCGAGGAGTAGTAGATGGTTAGGTCAATGGCAGGAAACGTGTTGATTGGGAGTGAAAGTACATACTGACACCAATGTTAAACAGGGAGAGTGAAGGATCCACGAGTCACTGCTGAAGGACCCCAGCCCTCCCTGGAGGTCATATGCCGATCTATGATAATATCTCTCAACATCGAGTAAGGATCAGCTGCCCTGTGCTATCAACCACATTTTTCTCGAGGAGCAGTTTCCAGATGCCTGAATGGTGGCTATCATCTTGGCCTTCCCCGAGCCAGGAATGGATCCCAAGATTCCTTCCAATTATCGTCCAATAACATTAACGACCTGTATGCAAGTTGTTGGAAAGAACGATAAATGCTAGACACATCTATTATTTAGAACACCACAACCTTCTTTCCAACACCCAGTGTGGCTTTCATAGGCAACGGTCAACTCTTGACTATCTGATAAGCCTCGAATTCACTATCAGACATTCATTTTTAAAACTAGAGCACCTGGTGTCAATTTTCTGCAATATCAAAAACGCATACAACATGGCTTAGAGATTCGGCTTAAGAGATCACATGCTGATCTTCAGGCTGCCCCAAAGTGGAATGTGTCCATTGAAGTTCCCCATGATGAGGAAGGGGGAACGGCAGCTGTGAGATGAGATCAGTTTTCCTGGAAGATGATGCTTCAGGATGGAAGATATAGAGAGCTGACAGTCAGTGAGAACCCCCACGAAGAAATGGATGGCTAGCACCACTAAGTTGGTAGTCAGGGATGCGACCTGGAATGGAGAATTGTTGCTCATGAGGATGGCAACACTCACATGAGCTGAACCATCTCCATTTTGGCGAAGTAGCGAAAAATACCATATCATGGGATCTATGACTGGCTGCAAGAATGTCTCCTGTAGGCATACACAGATGGGCTAGTGTGGCTGAAGGAGGACCTAGATGTCGTGTAGATTCCTCTGGAATCCACAAGAATTCCATTGTAGGAGTGTGGCCATCTCAGAACTTAGAAGAATGGGTGGACGACGAATTCCTGTTCAATTTAACCATCACTGTGGACGGTTTTATGAATAGAGTCTGTATCCATGTCCTTGCAATCAGCTGAGGGACATGGATCAGTGACTGCCTTTCGTTATTTTCTTCTTCTTAGGTTCCGGTAGGATCACTTGGTTTGAAAGATCTAGCTGTCTGAGGACAGGAATGAGGCCTTCCGGAGGTGGAAGTGGAAGGCTGAGTAGCATGAAAAGATGCCAGATCTCAGGCACTTGACGGATTTTGCGGACCTGCAAGACCTTCCAAACCTTTATGTACAAAAAAATGGGGAGATATCTCCCATTTTTGGTACTTGGTAATGGGGAGATATTCCCAATTATCCCATTTTGGTATCCCCAATTATCCCCCTTTGGTACCACATTTTTGGCCTTGATAATGGGGAAATATTCCCAATTATCCCAAGGATCAGATAACTGGGGAGATATCTCCAATTATCTGATCACCCGTGGAGTGGATGATCAGGAACCTTGGAGATGAAGACACAAAGACAGTAAAGGCGAAGGAAACGGGAGTTCATGCCGAGCCCTCTTGTTGGAATTTATCAAATCAATTGCATTAGATGATCTCATGATTATTTCTGTGTAGTTCAGTGACCGTTGTCCCCATTCTCCATGGAGCTGAACAAGGGGACTAGTTGGGTGCCAGGGCTGCACGTGCACTATGCAGACAGTGAGCCAAGCCCTCACAAATAAATAAAAGGAAAATGAAAAGAGAAGTGTGAGGAAATAAACTATCCTTACTAAAAGAACTAAGTGAAAAATTAACAAAAATTGTGAAGAACCTAACTAGCTTCACAAAATAAGAATAATTACAAAAGGAAACTAAGGTGTAGGGAAACTCGCAAACCTGTAGATGGGCAAGGTACTCCCTATTGTGAATAGTTGGCCCTAGCAGGTCCAGCCCACCAGCAGATTGGTTCTGGGGATGTTACCCCAGGAGCCCATTAGAAGAAACAGAGCATAGCAGCAGCCCTGGAATTCACTGTCCAGCCCTGTGACCAACAGGTTTCCCAATGACAAGACAGCCAAAGGTGACCCCACTGGTCATGAGGTGAGGATAGAAGACAAGAACACCTGAGCAACAACCATGATCCTCCTTTCCCGGGACATGGGTCTCTGTGCATGGCAAACATGCAGGCGAACGTTCAGGACCATGTGAAGGTAACCGAACTAGCAAAACCATCAGAGGGTAATACTCTCACCATGGACAGGAGCTCGCACCGAGGGGGCCACATGCTCTACAGTGGTAAGAGTAGAGGATATTTAACAGTTATTTATTTCAAGATTCACAGATTATTCAATTTGCTGCCAGGGCCAACCCAATCAATAATTCTGCCCAGTGTGACGCAGCCTTCAGGAGAGATATATGTTCCGAAACTATAGTCTCTTTTGATTGTTGAATAAATCAGCAGACAATTATGAAAAACAGAATAAAGAAATTTATTTCCTTATCATCAGTGCTATCGTTCTTTTTATAATTTCTTAGTGTTAGCTTTGGAGCTCTGCAGTCATAGGGACTAAATAACTTTTAGTCACATAGTCTAATGAATGTGATTGGCCACATAGACCTCTGGTGCATATGGTGACAGTGATCTCTGGTACATATGGTCACACAGCCTCCGGTACACAGACTATCTCAGGTTGAAATCCATTAAACCCACACTGAGATACCTCTGATCTCACTCCTCAAGAAATGCATGACTCAACACTTTGACATCTGATATGAGAATGTCCCATCACTGAACCCTTTTCTCTCACAAAGCCCTGGAGATATCCGTTGGCAAAAGCAATTGCACCCACATTACTGGAATCGAACTTCAGCGAACAAGAGGAGGTGGGAACTTCCTAATCACAGCTGCCTGCAAGGACTGTGATTTCCTTTCCTATCGTCACTGGAAGTGGATCGAAGTTTTCACACATTTCTAATACACATTCTGCACCAGGTGCTGTGCCATAAACTCAAAATTCCAGTCAACAGAAATAACTTCCTGCAATGACCTTATGAAAACAAGAACAAAGTAGCGCAGATATCTTTATGGAGGGCATTCTAAAAGTCCTTGACATCTGTAGATTTGCACTCGAACCTCCAAAGTTAACGAGCTATGCCTTATTTGAAAGCTTGTTTAAACTTGTCATTACTTGTTAAAAACAAAAGCCGTATCATCATTTCACTCTTCCTGTTCATATGTACAATCACAGGATGGATGCACAAATTCAGAGGACAGAAGAGCTTCGAAGACCCCTTTGTGCAGGAAGACCAAAGGAGTCCGTAAAGGAGAGACAATTACAGCTCTTAGTTAACTCATTAAGGAAAACTCACACATCACCGTTTAGGTGTCAGTGTACTGAGTGGCAGTGAACAATTATTCATCAACAATTTTAAAGTTAGGGAAGATCTGTACCAAATGGGTACCCTACAAACTGACAGAACAGCAAAAAAGGACTAGTCAACCCCAAGGGGATGCTGGCAATGTTAACCAATGGCACCAAATAATTTATAGAGATGTCACAGATGATGAGATGTGGTTTTATTACAACTCCCAGAGAGATCAACAAATATGCCTGGGTTGTGGAAGATGAACCACGTGCCCAAATCCTGTGACAAGACTTTTGCTCAAGGAGAGGATGTTCCACAATCTTTTTTCAATTTCCAAGGAATAGTAGCCATGGACATCTTACATGAAAATATGACTATAATTGGTCAATACTACACCAACATTGTTTTCCCAAAATGGTTAAGGAGATAAAAGAGCAGCTTTCAACAACAGGTGTGTCGAAGTTTTTTTTTCTTCATGCTTTGCAGCAACCTTATATTTCACATCCTTCTTAGTAACCACTAGAGACAGAATGTCCTCTCTGTGATTTGGTTGCCACTATCATCAACAATGGCAGTGATGACTCAGCGATCAGTAGTTCGTCAAAGGTTAGTGGAATTATTGAAATTATTTTTTTGCAAATCGAGGTGAAATACTTATTTCTCTTTTATTGTCCTACGTCTGGCTTTCACATTTCAAATTATATATGAATTTCTTATGTACTATTGCTCTACCAGCGAACGTACATAAACACATAGTCTTTTGCATTCCGATACCTGTCAGCCTCCAATGTACATTTGCTGAAGTGGTTTATAACTTCTTGACGAGATTTTATTGTTCTCATTACCATAATAACTTCAGATAACTTTATTAGTACTATAGGTATAATAGAAAAAAAAAAACCCTAAAAATAAATATCTCCTCAAGCAGCTGCTTGTCACAGAGGTCAGACAGGAGCCTGTCAGTTTAATATGCCATAGTAGATTTGTGAGGATGATGGGACCTCTGCAGAAAAACAACATCCATACCTTACCTGGGGCTCGAACCCAGGTCTCTTAGATCAGTAGCCTATCATGCTAACCACTTGACTATGGGACAGCACTTCTTTTCTACAGCTGCATGAGGCGATTCCATCAGAACCACACACCAACCGAGAGCGGCTGGGTGCATAGCGACTATTCAGAACACTAAGAAATAGTTGTCACCCGAGATCACTGATGGCGCCAAAAGGAGGTGCCCAAAATTCAGGGCGTGATAATCATTTAGTAGAAAAAAGACTGAGCCAGCATTAGTTCAACAGGTTAGAATACTCTGGTATGTTTTTGGAGAGATGTGGGTTCGAATCCCATATATCAGCGAAATTTTTTCGACAAAAACATTTAACGCAACAAACAAAATAATTAAAATATTTTGTGGACAAAGAAATCTATGAATACTAATATTCAATTCATCGAGGCTACATTCATTCAGTACAGTGTGAAAAATATATCTTGTGATACATTTCATTCACATCGAGATTATATCTTTTGAGAAATTCAACATTTTTTCACTTTTCTTGTTTTAAAGAACAAATGAATAACCTTTAGTGGGTACCTATTGCATTGCTATACATTCAAATACATGTAATTAGATGCACTGAAAATTTTTAAAGTGTAAACATACGAAACTTTGAAATTGGAAAGTTAGGTAAATACATATTAAAATATTTGAAAACGAATTATAGGCAGTGATCTGGTTCAATTTTATTAACCAGGTCTCTAAATCTCTTTCATCACTATTATTTTTAACATACGTAGATACGAAACACGTCTGGTGGAATCACTCTTTTCATTTGTATTAATCAGCTTTCAAATGATGGAATACATAGAGTGAGCAACCGTTGTATTACAGTGCCCCGTCTGAAGCTAAATTCATTAATGCCCACCCTTTATATGGCCACCAGCATGTAAAATATAAGCAATCATGAAACAAGCGCGTTTTCTTAATATTGTGTTTACATGCCTTAATAAACAAAGGAATTCCTATTTTCATTAAATTGTAGTATGAAACAAAACGTTTACTTTAAAAAAAGTCTGGAAATAATGCAATCTTTTAACTGATATGTTTCCTTTTTTTTTTATTAAATGCAATATTTTTATAGGCTTCAAAGGTTCAACTAACGTGACTGATTGGATTTTATCCTAAGAGTGAAAACTTAACGAAATTTTCAAAAAAACAACAACAAAACGTTTAACTACTTAGTGCGTTAATACCCATACTTTACGGCGGCCATGTAAAGGGTGGGCAAAACGTTAAAAAAATTTAAAATTGCTTCAACTTTTGGAACCGGTTGCGTACTCTATCTACTTTACCTCGTTGTTGGCCTTCAACTATGTTGGCTTAGTTTTCGTGAATGAAATATGTCATGCATGAGCGTTGGGTCGGGTTGTTTTACCTCTGAGCGGCACTCTTTTGCACACCATGGGCTAAATGGCCAGGTCACATGGACCCCGAAGGCTCAGAGAAGGTTGGGGGAGGGGACCCACTGGAACAGCTGTTGGGAGACAGATGGTAGCCTCCCGTCAAGGCCATCCAGCGTGTTCTTTAACGTGCACAGAGTATGGCTCTCCCACACGGAGCCACGGCTTAACTCCCATCCGACGGACGGCGGCCTTTCCAAGCCCATCGGTGTCCCCTACTGACCGTGGGCAGGGCGGGGAATTTTGCGGAGATAAATCTCAACGCTGACCCAGCTGGGACTCGAACCTGGGAACTACAGATTACGAGCCTGGCGCGCTACCGACTGAGCCACCCCCGCCCCTCATGAGCGTTAGAACAGTTTACACAGAAGAGGAATGCCAGATATTAAGTTTATATGAAACCTTTTTCTTTTAGTGTAACAAATCGATAAAGCAGAATTGTTAATCTTTTCGCTTTCTTCAGTATTCACGAATTTATATATTGAGTGAACATATTGCAAGTCCCAATAGGGATTTAATTAGCATTTTTTAAAACACATATATGAAAGGGGGTCAGAGTATCCCACATTTCCTATTCAAACAAGGTTTGCTTATACCGAAATATTTCAAGAGCGCATCTCTCAACAGAAGCTATATCCTATTGTCTTTAAAATGCCACTCTTTACGTATAATAGAATATACGTTTGCACTCGAAATTAAACTATGATGCAAATTCTAAATACAAACTGAGAAATAAAGAACGGAAATATTGAAATGGAGGAAAGTTTATAAAAGTTCGTATGAAAACTTCTGCCATGTTTCAAAAATGACTGTTTAGAGTAAAATTATAATTTCATTCATGTTTGTCAGAATTTTCAACAGGAATTCAATATGATTCAAATTAAAAAATATATTAATGAACGAAAAAGTTTAGTTCGGGATAGGGGCCCTCGTTGGCCGTTGCAATGGCCAACCATTGTGCACTCTCATCTTGTGAACATAGCGAACAAACTTGTATGTACAAAGCTCCCTAACTTTGAAAATAAGCTTTTTTACAGAAAAATGCTGCAGAAAATAAATTGTAAATCTCAAATTTATCAAAATTTCGATTTTAGAAAATATTAATTTATTAAAGAGTTGTTGAAGCTGAAATATTTGACTGCAGATGCTGCTGTTATATTTGTCCTAAACACTATTTCAAAACTGATGCAAAATGAAAAACTTTACACAAACTTTTAAAATTACATTTATTTTAGTAAACGATTTGTTATAATTTTAAGGTAAATTCTTATGAGTAGATAATTTAGTCTACTTTGTTCATTCTCAGAGCAATAAAATTTCTTTTTTGAAACTAAAATTGATAATTTGATTTTTAAATATTACTTGATATTGAATACAAGTTATACGTTATCATAATATTAATTTATTACATTAATTTCACTATTTATCAACAAAACTCTATTAACATTACAATTTCTACATAAGATAAATATAGAGGAAAAATTGTCATTAGCCATGTGGGATCTGAACCCATGACCTCCTGATAACATGTCAGGTGCTCTGACCGATGAGCTACCACCGCCGAACAATCATCCTCTATTAGTGTCTAGAATACCTAGAATAGTCATACCATAGAATTAGTCAATAGAAATGTAGTTGACTGTAATTGAAGACTCTGGTCCACGGCCAACCAACATCAAGCGCCAAACGGCATGGTATGTTTATTTTTTAACCCAACACGCAGAGAATCGTGCATAAGCATTGTTGTTGAAATAATAGGATATCTCAGTACACCTGGTAGTAATTTGTTAGATACAAATTTCTACATAAGATAAATACAGAGGAAAAATTGTCATTAGCTGGGTAGGATCTGAACCCACAACCTCCTGATAACATGTCAGGTGCTCTGACCGCTGAACTACATTTCTACAATTATTTTGATTCATTCCATTCTTCGTGGTTGTGAAAGAATGAAAATATTTTTTAAACAAAATTGAGATTATTGTTGATAAGGACGTACTACCACTTCATGTCCCTAGAGGTGTGTGAGATGTAAGTCTGGCCCTGTCTACTGTGTAAGAAATATATTCTGCAACCCTTGAAAAGTTCTGAAATTTACGAAAACTGTTTTCAAAAACGAACTATGAAAAGCAAATCGGCGAAAACTGTAAAACATTAAATACATATAAAAATAAATAAATACTTCCTCAAGCAGTTGCTTGCCACAGAGGTCTGACAGGAGCCTGTCAGGTATGGTAGGTTATGAATAATGCTGGGTTTTTCCTTCAGCCAAAAATTCGTTTGTTTTTACTGATAATACAAGTTTATTCAACATTAACGACATAATGGTGCTTTTGCACAGTGATTCGGTGCATTAAATTTACGAGATTTAATTTAGGCTAAATTAAATGAGAATCAAATTAATTCTCTGTCAGTTCTAGTTAGTTTTCGAATGGTCACACTTGAAGCTATACAATACAAACATCTGTAAGTTTCTCATTAGACAGTTTCTTTTCATTACTTTTTTGCGACTTGTCTGTCAAAAACAAACAAAATAGCCATTGTGTTTCAACATATGGGGGGGGGGGGGATCTCCGTTTGTAGCGTGCCAGACTAGTATTCTGATGTTCCCAGACTTAAGTCCTAACTGTGCCAGCAATGAGATATATTTCTGTTAACTGCTCTCAATGACAAAGAGGACACCATTGGGCTTGGAAATACCGCCTTCTGCTGGATGAGGTGTTAAGTCGTGACCCTTGCTTAGGAAAATCCTAACCCTGTGTACGTTGATAGACACACTGGATGACTATGACAGATTTCTGTCTGTCTCAGAATGGTTATCCAGTGGATTCCTTTCCCCTATTCAACTCTAAGCCCTTTGAGGCCCTTGTATGCACAAAAATTCTGCTCAGAGGTAAAGCGATCTAAATCTGACATAGCAATGATGGCAAAAAAATTTGAAACATCCATACACGAGTTAAAGAATTCACCATTGGAAGAAATTGTATTGTATTTGCAATAATAATATCTATATTTAGTAAAAACACACAATGAGAATTAGATAGAAAACAACAAAATTAAAATTTAGAAATTATTCATGTACAATCAGTGGCATAGCGAAGATTGGCCAAAATATTTGGAAGTATGGGGTTCTTCAAATTTTTTGTTAACATTTCTATTAATATCAATTAATGAACAAACAAATTTCCCCTCAACAGATGTTTGCCCACAGAAATCCGACAGAAGCCTGTCAATAAAATACGCCACAGAGAAGGTTTGTGAGAAAGGTGAGACACCAGCAGAAAGAGAAAATTCATACCTTTTATCTAGGGCTTGAACCCGGGTTCCTATGATTAGTAGCCCAGCATGTTAACAACTCAGCCACAACGCTGATGAACAGTTTGTTAAAAATAACTTTCTTCAATGATGGGGGAGATTGCACTCTCAACTCTCCACCCATACTAGACTATATGTATAACCTATGTCCAGATTCCAAGACTGACAGTATAGACATGACTACGGTCTACTTTCACTCTGGTGTTAAGGATCTCCTTCGAAATAATTTCCTCCTGCATCAATACACTGATTCCAGTGTTTCTGGAAGTCTTTGAATCAGTCCTGGAAAGCACTTTCTGGAATGCTGTGGAGCTGTTCTGTCATGGCTGTATGAATGGCTTGAATGCTCGTTTCAGTCATGAGAATAAGAAAAAAATCACAAGGTGGCAAATCTGGAGAATATGGAGCATGCGACAATACAGTGATTTGATGTTTTGACAAAAAATCTCTGACGGATAATGCTGTATGCTGTCGAGTATTGTCATGTAGGAGGAACATTTCCCTGTTGCCCACAACTCAGGGTGACTGCATAGCATAATTGAGAGCTGTTGCAGTGAGTACATTCCACAAGGCATTACAGCTGGCTATGCAAATGCTACACGTGTACTTGATCCAAGGTTCCCTCTGGCTCTCACCCCAGCGCACTTTATGCATCAAGGTTGCAGATAACAGATATTTCTGATTCAGCCCCTAAACCTTGTTCTGAGCCTTAAAACTGAAGTACAACTATATAATACCCTTTGTACTTCAGGGTATGGCAGTGGCAGAGTGTTGTTGAAAAAGAAAAGGAGAAAGTTGGCAATGAGAAATGTCACATGACTGCAAGGCAAAGAGGTCACAAAGAATGCCAAATCACCCCATGTTGTATGCTTTTGGATGCCAAAGAAAGTGGACACCAGGTGCTTTCATTTTAAAAAGGAATTTCTCAGAGCTGATTCGAGGCATATCAGATGGTCAAGAGTGAACAGTGTGTTGCCTGCGAACGCCACACCTGGTTAGTTGTTTGGGTTTTTATGGAACAAGGGTCACACTAGGTATTGGAAAAAAAGGTTGTTGGTCTCTAAATACCAGATGTCTGGCATTTACCATTCTTTCCAACATTTTGTACATGCAACTCATCAATACAATGTAATTATAATTGGAAGGTATCTTGGGATCTTTTCCTGGGCTGGGAAAGGCCAAGACGATAGCCTCCTGCAGAGTCCAGAAATTGCACCAAGAGGAAAATTTGGAGAATGACATATATATGCATCTACCACAACAGCAGAAACGTACAATATGTTACATTGTATTGATGAGCTAACAGAAGTCCAGATTGCCAGGAGTCCAAAAATTGCACCAAAAGGAAAATTTGGAGAATGACTTATAGATGCTATCTGTCTGAACAGCAGAAACTGACAGTATGCTACATTGTATTGATGAGCTGCATGTGCAAAGTGTTGCAACTTGCAGCAGATGCAAGAGAAGCAGATGCAAGAGCAGAGTGCACAGCAGTTGCAGCTCCTCTGCTGTCGTCTGTTTTAAGCTTCAGGCCATTTGAATGAAAGGACAGCAGTGTGTGCTCAGCCTTGCTCTTCAGGGCCTGAAACTCAGGGGAATAGGAACACAACTAAGAGACGGAGCAAAATGATTCCCCCCAAGAGAATTTACAATTGCACATCCATTGTGCTCCTAGATCGATGAGTGGAATGAGTAGTTCCCACCTATCTTCCAACCTTTATACACATAACCTCAGAAGAGTGCAGGTGATGAAAGATCATACTTGCAGAAGTGTATTTAATCCAGATTCCTTCCAGTTCTGGCATTGGATAAAAAATGGCTTTCAAACATACACACTTGAAAGCTTTGAGGTTGAAGGATGTCAAACAATCTCCCAACTCCCTCCCCCAGGCCTTATGGTTCTAAGCCTTATGACCTGTGGTGGAAATGGGATTCCACCACTGTTTCTGAAAGAGAGGAAACAGTGTCAAAGTTTGAGGAATGGTTGATGCAACTGCTTTGATGATACAGTCTGTCATGTCTGCTAGTGTGACATTGACTCCTGTCCAAGTGCTGATTGAGTTCACACAGGAGTTCGAAACTACTCCAGTCAGTGCAATCAATCCTCCACTGTGATATGTGTGAAGGCTCACAATCCCAACAGGAGAGGGACGGGGGTGGTTCAGTCAGTAGCGCGCCAGGCTCGTAATCTGTAGTTCCCAGGTTCGAGTCCCAGCTGGGTCAGCGTTGAGATTTATCTCCGCAAAAATTCCCTGCCCTGCCCACGGTCAGTAGGGGACACCGATGGGCTTGGAAAGGCCGCCGTCCGTCGGATGGGACGTTAAGCCGTGGCCCCGTGTGCGGGAGAGCCATACTCTGTGCACGTTAAAGAACACGCTGGATGGCCTTGACGGGAGGCTACCATCTGTCTCCCAACAGCTGTTCCAGTGGGTCCCCTCCCCCAACCTTCTCTGAGCCTTCGGGGTCCATGTGACCTGGCCATTTAGCCCATGGTGTGCAAAAAAGTGCCGCTCAGAGGTAAAACAACCCAACCCAACAGGAGATGGGGAGATGGTATGTACCATGGAGAGGTGATCTCTTCCATAAGGGTTGGCCTTGACTTCCCATGCAAAGAATGGAAGGATGAGAAGGAACATATGGTAAGGACAGTGGTAGTGAAAGTTAAGGTCGAAGTCCCCATGAGAAGGGGTATGGCAGCTGAAAGATGAGGTCATCAAGGTCATTCTGGAAGATACACAGTGAAGATCGTCAAAGAAAATCCCACGAAGATGGCAATCCCCTTTAAGCTGGTGTTGAGGGAAACCAGGAATGGTGGCTCATGAGCAGAACACCCCCTTAAATTGGACTATATCTGGGTCCCAGAAGACATTGGAAAAACGCTGGGATTGTGGCATCAGAGATTATCTGCAAGTATGTCTCCTGCAAGCACACACAGATGGATTCATGTGCCTGAAGGTATGCCTTGATGTCAGCATTCCTCTGGAATCATGACAATTCCATTGCAGGAGTGTGGCCATTTCAGGTCTTAACATAATGGTTGGAGAATGTTTTTCTGTTTAAAATAATCTTCACAGAGTTGTTAAAAATTAATACAGCTGATTGAATGATACAGTCCATCACATCTGCCACTGCAACATTGATTGGCTGAGGTGTTTAAAACCACTTGTCAGAACAATCAATCCTCCACTGTGATATGTGTGAAGGGTCACATGACCCCCCCCCCCCACAGGATGTGTGTGTGTGTGTGTGTGCGCGCGCGCGCGCGCGCGGAGGTCATGTGACCTTATCACATGATGAGAAAATCGTTCTTTTCTTGAACCATGGTAGAGAGCTCTATTGGTTTGGAAGGCCTCGCTGCCTGAGGTCAAGGGTGATGGGATCTTCCTGCAATAAACACTGTAGCAGGAATGGAAACCAGAGTTGATGTCGAGGTGGACACTGTGGTTTCACCTGCTATAAGAGGTATTGAGCAGCTGGTGAGAAAGATTAGGTGGGTGGAACAATGTTGGTTTATACCACCAGACATGCTTTGGGAATGATAGGTTCTGTAGCAGCCACATTGGCAGAGGAGACTTTGTCAAGTGGAGAGCAACAATCTTGCTTCTGTAAACATATTCTGCGTCATTTTGACATGCTGGGCCCCTTTTTCCTCCTTCCACTTTGGACAGTCACAAGGGCACACAGTATGGGTAACACTGCAGTTTTTGAGGCTGGCAGTTTCAGCTGCAAAGTATACATCAAGGAGTTTGGATTGCATGACTATCTCTGGTATTGGAAACAGCACAGAGGGTTGAGTACATACAATCGCACCTCGCAATGTAAGTACCATGCCTTGATGGCAATAGGCAGGTGTGGTGTGTTGAAAGTTAAAATTAGTGCACCAGTGGGTACCAATTTTCCATCTCAATGAAGGGAAACCTGGTGAACTGCAGTCCTTACTGGTGGAAAGCCCTGAGGGGATATCCTCAGATTCCTTGAGGGGGTCTCACAGGAGGAATTCAGTAATTTGTGGGGAGACATAGTGATGGCCACCCCATCAATCACTATTACCCTCAGGAGAAGCTCAGTGTTTAAAGCACCATTTCCACTAAGTCACCATATCTTAGCCACTTGATTGATTTAGGTGTTCCTTGTTACTGATAAAATAGGAAACTTGTTCCAAGAACTTGCTCACCCATGGAATGGATATCAAGAATCACGGAGAAAAAATAGAAAACCATGATAAAGGAAGAGGATGGCTCCTTATGTTGAAACTATTTAGCAGATGAGGCTGAAGAATTTTTCAACTGCATGTTTGTTGGTTTGTGGTTCAGTACCCGTTGTCCCACCCACCAAAGAGTCAAATAAGGGGATGCCCAATTGGGCACCAGGGCTGTATGGGCATCATACTCACACAGCTAGTGAGCAGAATTGTCACAAAATAAAAAGTGGAAAAAAGTGTGAGGAAATTTCTAAAGCTCTGCACCCTGGCATGGACAAAGTACTCCTGCATGGTTGGCCCAAGCAAGTCCAGCTGCCAGCAAATATACCCTGGTTAGCCATCTCAGTACCTCCTGTTTACCTGAAGCTCTGGCCAAAGCAGCGTGTAGCAGTGGCCCTCAAAAACAATGCCCAGCCTCTTGAAAAACAGGCTAAAAGAGATCTTACTAGTAATGAGCTGAGGAGAGCAGAAGATCCCCTCCCCCTATCATCTACCAGAATTCTCCTTTTTCAGAGACATGGATTGCAGTGCATGGCAAACACACAGGTATGTTCAGGACCTTGCAAAGGTACCTGAACCAGCAAAACCTTCACATTTTGGTCCTTTTGCCATATGCAGGAGCATGCACTAAGGGGTACAGTGATAAAAATGTATAACAAAAACAATGGACATAAAAAGCATATGTATAAACAGAACCAAATATTGCAAAGTACAGAAATCAAAATTGGGTATATATAGGATCCGGACAAAAAGTAAAAGGCAACAAGCGGGAAAAGACAAAAGGCATGGTAAATAAATAGGTCTAAAATGGCCAACAAAATATCAAAGTTCAATGATTGGTGATAGAAAAGTAACTTGATAAGAGGCGTCCAAGTGTAAGGGGCTTGGATGACAAATGATGAGAGCTATAATACAGATGTTCAGAGTTTAAAAGTGATGCAGCCAATTAAAATCAACATTCACTGAATTGAAAGATGCCAATTCAATTAACCCTTTGAGCCTAGAAGTGGTATGACTACCATCCATTTGGGAGGGGGTGGCTCAGTCAATAGTGCACCAAGCTCATAATGTGCAGTTCCCAGGTTCGAGTCTCACTTGGACCAAAGTTTGCATTTAACTTTGGCACTAATACAATTTTCAGTGTCTTGGTTAAAGAGAATTGATGGTAGGGTTGATGGTAGGGGTACAACTTCACTCAAAGTTTTAAGGCAATTTTTAAAGTTTAGATTGTATTCATATATACTTTCTTTGTACTTTATTATATTTATATATACATTATGTTCATTATAATTATTATATTGTACTTTCTTCTGGTATAGCATGTTTAATAGTTAAAATAGTGCCACAAAACTTGCACATAGGTTCTTTCTTTGCTTGTAGAAGAATGACCTATGCAGAGCTGAGCAAGTACAATTTCCTCCTTGCAAGTACTGTGAAAAGATGGCTGTCATGTTTTGACAATAGGCTTTATCTCAAAGAGTTTGTTAAGAAGCTGTTCTGACCAACATCTCCACCACTTTGCTTGGAACTAGATGGAAAAAAACTGCCAGAAGTCCAAGTTTGGAACCAGCAATGGAGAGCTAGATAGGGGCACTGGTTGATTGTTTAGGGTTTTATGGTGCATCAAGACAGGATGCGGGCAACTTGGCAGCAGTACTGAAGCAAGGCATGGGGTTCTAAGTAGTCTAATTATCAATTAATTGTCCAGAATGGTGGATAGGTTCTGTGCACTTTAAGTTGTATACATTCATTTAGAACAATAAATCCTTGGTTTGCTCCTGCAAAGCAGTTTAAGATTAAAAGACATTTTACTCGAATGTAGACGAGTTTCAAATCTAGTCTCCAACTTTGTAAAAGAATTTTTGTGAGATTATTGGTGTTCGTCTGACCTGCATGGCATTAGTTTAGCTCAGCCCACCGTAAAGCACCGATTAGGGAGCAGGAACAGTCACATCTTTATTGCAGTAAGAGATAAAATGGAAACAATTCTTTATTTTTATTAACAATTAAAGAGGAAAATAAGATAAAATGAGAGATATTTTAGAGGGGATAAAGCAAAATTCGAATAAACCCAAAATAAATGGAACAAATTATAGCTCTGGATATGCTGTGAAATGGGGAATGGTGGCTCACAAGGATGTCATCTTTGTTCCAATGAAGAAAAATGCTAAACTGTGGGAATGGGAAGAAAAGGGTAGAAGAAAATAGAACATGGTAAAATTAATGTAACCTTCACTGTACAAGGGAGCAGAAAACAGAGAAAATCTGATGATAGAACTCATCCAAAATAAATAAACATAAAATATTTTTTGATGCTGCTTTAATAAAAAAATCATTACAAATAATAAAAACTGTATGGATTACACTTTGAATAAGACATTATACAAGATTTTCGCACGGATTTAACTTGAGTTAAATCGAAATATTTGGATACTGAAAGTTGTTTATGCTACTTCAAAATTATTGGCAACATTGGGAAAAAGGAGTGGACTTTGTGGACATTTCTCCAGGTCAGTACCTCAAGATAGCTGACCTTAATTGTGGGTGGAAGATATGAAATATGATCTAGCAAGCTGAAGAACACCAGGGCACTTTTCATGGATGAAAAGTACACATTATGTTTGAGAGAAACACTAGTCTCCAACATTCATTAGAACTATCGTTAGAACACAAAAGAAAGTAAAATACACAATTTTATTGGATAAAAATATATGACCAGTTAACCATCTACAGTTGGTTTTATACTGCGGTGAAAGGCACATAGTTGCAGGGACCCAGAGCTTGAATGTAATACTTATGATGGCAAAGGTGTCTCAAAAGTTCTGATTCAAAAGGCACAGGGAATAAATTAGTGCTGGAGAGGCAGAAGTGGATTATACACCGAAGAGCCAAAACATTATGACCAGTGCATCTTTATGCAAATCGAAGCAACTGCAGATAGATGACGGTGTGTGTAGTCATGAAACGGTATAAATAACACTTGATACTGAGCTCTGTTAATCAGTGCTACTTTTGTGCTTCAGATGAGAAAGGTAGTGAACTTTGTGAGTTTGACAAAGGCCAAATTGTAATGGCCAGATGACTGGGTCAGAGCATTTTCTAGATGGCAAGGGTTGTGGGGTGCTCACGGTTTTAGTACCTACAGAAAGTGGCCAGAGGAGGCAAAATAAATTAACCACAGGTAAGGTGTGGGCCGACCCCAACTCATCGTTGCTAGAGGTGAGCGAAGGCTATCCCTATGGTACGAGCCAACGAAAGGGATACTGTGGCAAAACTCACCCATAATTTGAATGCTGGTGATGGGAGTAATGTGTCACAATACATTGAACCCTGCTGAAAATGGGGCTGCATAGCTGCAGGCTGCTCCGAGTGCCCATGCTAACCTTAGTTCACTGTTGAAAGCACCTACAATGGGCACGGAGCATCAAAACCAGAGCTTGAATGATTGGAAGAAAGTTGTCTGGTCCGCTGAATCTCAAAAAAGTAAAAGGCAACAAATGGTGTCATTTACCTGGGGAAGTGTTGGTACCAGGATGCACTGTGGGACGAAAACAAGCCGGCGGAGGAAGTGAAATGCTTTGGGCAATGTTTTGCTGAGAAATCCTGGGTCCCAGTCATTCATGTTCAGGAAACTATGACGTCTACCACCTAACTAAACATCATTGAAGACCAGGTACATCCTTTCATGACAATGGTATTCCCCCCCTAGTAGTGCCTTCTTTCAGCAGGGTAATGTGCCATGCCACACTGCCCGGATTGTTCAAGAATGGTTCGCAGAACATGAGGAAGACTTCCAGGTATTGCCTTGGCCTCCAAATTCCCCAGACATCAATCCAATCGAGTATCTGTGGTTTATGTTGGAACATATATCCAATCTGTGGCAGCTCAACCATGTAACTTACAAGGGTTAAAGGATTTGCATGTGTGCTGTGTTGGAGATTGCTGTGTTGGCACCAGATACCTCAAGATACCTTAGAAATCTTGTAGCATCCATGCCTCGCCAGGTAAGAGCTGTTTTGGCAGCACGTGGAGGACCAACAACATATTAGGTAGATGGTAATTATGTTTTGGTTCTTCAGTGTATTATTATTCAGCAATGACTGGAATATAAGAATTAATGTAAACAAATACTGCAACCTACATTAAAAGTATCTTTATTTCCTGTTAAATGAAAATACTTCTAGAACTTGCTGTACAAAGTAAATTTGGGGAATAAGATAGCTGGAAACTTCTAACATCAGTACCAATAAGTTGGATAAGCCACTCTATTATCTTGCATATCTATGTTTTCCATAATTTCTTGTTCAAATGTAGACAGTTTTGGGGCAAACGTTATTTTTTCAATTTCGCTAGCCTTAGTATCTTTTGCTTGTTCTAAATATAACAAAAATATACACCATAAAGCAAGTATTACAAAATAAATATTAATTTATAACACAAAACCTTATAAATAACATATAGCTGAAACTATAGCAGTAAATATAAAGCTTAGACTTAATAATCCATGACACATTCAACTAATACTTTGAGCCTTATAGTGGTATTACTACTATCCATCAGTTTTTACCAAGATGCTGAAGACCTTAGAAATGTAAATTAACACAATTTCCAGTGTCTTGGTTAGAGAGGATTCATGACAGGGATATAATTCCAAACTTAAAAGTTTTAAGGAAATTTTTAAAGTTGAGATCATATTCACACATTCTCAACTTTATAGTTCTGATATAGGCCAGGAAAAATAATAACTGCAGGAAATGGCCAAATTTCTGCAGAAAATAATCAAATCCATTTTAATGAAGTTAACAGTAATCAGAGCATAGCTTTTGAGTAATAATCTAGAAAAAGGCAAATTCTTTGTGTATTTTGGTTTAAAAAACATATGAAAAGATTATGCAATTGATTTTCACATTAATACATAAGTGAGTCAACAAGTCACTAACAAAAGCAGCTCCATAAATACTGAATGATTGCATTAGCAGGAGGTTGTAGCAAATTCCAGTGGTATAAATCTCTATGTCTTTTGTATGTGCAAATTAATGGTAAGTTTCTCAAGATAAAAAATGGTTATTGTACTGCTGGAGTGAAAAACTGAAGAACAGCATGCTATTGTGTTATTTTTGTAGGCCAAAGGATGTTCAACCAAGGATTTACAAAGAAATGCCTCCGATGTATGATGATAACTATTTTTCATATAAAACTGTTTATCACTAGCATGAAGAATGACATGATTATTACTGATGAAGAAACATTAATACACCAAATTGAATTTGAATCGAAACATGAATCAGTGAAATAGAAACATTTTTAGTCATCACAACAAAGTAGTTGAAGGCTGTGCAGTCAGCAGGGAAGGAAATTGTGATTGTATTCTGGGATTGCCATGGCATTCTTCTTGTGCATTTTCAAAAAGCTAAAAAGAGACCATGACAGCTGCTGCATTTTACTATACATTTCTGAAAGAACTTAGTGACTTAATTTGCAGAAAAAAGATTTGTAAAGACTACTCCACTTGAGATGTGGAGTAGTGAAGTTGGATGAGAACAGATGACTGCATACAGCACACTCAATCTAAGAAACCATTAATGATTTTGGGTGGTAAATTCTTGAACATCCACCCTATAGCCCTGAGTTCACTCCTAGTAATTTTCATTTATTTGGTCCACTTAAATATCACCATGATGGCAAGCATTTTTTCTGACAACATGGAGTTTGAAAATGATACACATTATGTAATAGTTCACCCATTTACTTTTCCTTAACTTTTCCCTATTTTCAAAAAAGGTGATCACAGTTCTTGTGATAACTTTAGGGGTATCGGCCTACTCTCTGTTCCAGGGAAAGTTTTTTGCATGATTGTGATTAATAGAATTAAGAATCTGGTTGACAGGCAATTGCATGATGAGCAATGTGGATTCAGAAGTGGTAGGGGATGTGTAGATCAGATATTTTCACTTAGGCAGATTCTTGAGAAATGTTTAGAGTTTCAGAAACCTTTGGTTGCTAGCTTTGTTGATTTCAAAAAGGCTTTTGATTCTGTTGATAGAATTCTGAAGATAGGCACTCACTGGAGACAATGTGCATGAAAGTGTGGCTGTGCGAAATTGAGGGGGAGGAAAAAACATTTGCGCGAATTTGAAGCTGATGAACAGCATGCAATTCATGATGCTGATGAACGTGAGATTTGGAAAGCTAATGAGAGGCATGAAATTCAAACTTCAAAAAATGCAGATGCAGGCAGATCACATGGTTAGCTATGCGATAGAACAGGCTCATCCAGGTCTCCTCCTAATGGACCTGATACCATTTGCAAGTGTGGAGCAGAGTTGTCTACTAGGTGGGCGTACCTCCTGTAGCTAGTTATAGGCAATCCACTTAAGAGGAACTACAGATTACGAGCCTGGCACACTACTCACTGAGCCACCCCTGCCCCAGGTGGCAAAAGGCCTGAATCGGATAAGAAGGCAATGCGATATGTTCCACCCCCAAACATAATTTCAGACAAGAACCCAGAGATGCCAAAAGGAGGAAAAGCTAGGGAACATGAGGCAGAAAGGTTGTTTTGAGTGTGGGTCCATGTACCACTTAAGAAAGGACTGCACACGGCTTCATAAAAAGCCATGAGTAAGAGGAGCCAATAGATGAAGCTCGTTGCGGAATAGTGCACATCATCCAATAAGCACCCTTTGGGACTGTGCAGGACTCGTGATTAACTACCTTACAAAAGATTGCAGTTCCTTTGGTGGAAAATGGATTATGGCTATTCATGATTCAGGATCACAGATAAACATTTCCAGAAAGGAAAATATTTTGAGGCAATTCTCGAAGCCAGTTGGCCAGATTGAGCAAGAGATAAATGCTGAGCTAATGAATGTCCTTCTGAAACATGTGGAAGAAGCTCTATTGAGAATGTATTATCCTGAGTTGGAATCCCAAATTGACGTTACAGATGTGCTGGATATTCCTGCCCCTTTAATGGAGAAAATGTGGAAAGCTTTGGCAGCCTGAGAATCAGAAAGGCAGCAATTTGTCCGTAATCTCAGACCCAGGTCATGCAGACGGTGAGTAAAGTCAAGGTCAGCTTTGTTCGAAGACGATAAAGTGATGTCATCTTCGGGAAGCTTGGCAGCCCTCAGTGCATTAGTTGGATGACAATGAGGATGATGCCAAGGGGCAGTACTTTGGGAAGATTGAAAACTTGCAATCAGCAAAGAGTGATGGAAATAGTCCCGATCCAGAGGTATTTCAAGGCATGCATCAAGCACAGGCAATTCACAGCGCTTCTTGCAGTAGTTCACACTCAGAACAAATTAGTGATTTGTCACTGTCGAAGAGAGATGTAGATGGATTACTGGTGAAGGTTGGATTAATTTATTCCAGCAGCCATGGTAGAGGTAGCAATTATTTCCATTTAGCATCAGCTGTTGAGGAGAGTAGAGACGAAGTTAGAGGTAAGCTGTGTGTCAAAAGTTGACTCTGTGGATAGTAGCATGTTTGGCTTTACAGCCCCTATGATGGGCACTGAGGGAAAGGAGGGATTTTGTCAATATGGCAGGTTGGGTTGTTTAATCTCTGACCGGCACTTTTTTTTTCACACAATGGGCTAAATGGCTAGATCACAAGGACCCCGAAGACTCAAGAGAAGGTTGGGGGAGGGTGTCCACTGAAACAGCTGTTGACAGACAGAGAGTAGCCTCCTGTCAATCAATGAGTGTACTACTGAGTTAAAAAGAAAATGTAAACTCTTGCATGTGATTAAGAAGCTGCAAGACACAACTGTGATATGTGTTGTGATGAAATAAAATAAAGAGCATGGTCATCTCGGTAGAAGTATCATGCACAGAATTTGGAGTAGGTGATGTCTGCCCTAATTTCTGGTCTTGGGTAGGGCATGTAACAGGCAGATAACAGTTAGCCCCTCCAGCAACAAGAAAACCAGTGTCTTGTTCCTGGATGTGGGAGAGTCCACAGGGGTCATCAATCTGCTCCTTTGGCAGGCAGTGAGGACACAGTGACCAGCACTTTTGGCCCCTGTATGAACAAAGTTTCATTCAAGTTTAATGAAAATAATCAGTGTTTTTCCATCCAGCTCCAGAGGCAATGGCAGTGATCTTGGTTGGAACAGTTGAGACTTGGTTGGACACTTGAGGAAGATAGGACTCAATGTGATCAATGACTCAATGTCACATGGAGACCACAAAGGACTCCATGTGATTGAGTGCTAGAGAGAAGGAGAAAGACTTTGTCTTGGGTCTTCATCGATGAGTTCGAGTAGTGAGAGGACAGAAAATCAGGCTGTGTCACGTGTTCAGCCGGGGCCATTGTTCACCCACATTTGCAGTAAAGTGTGGGACCCTAGTGGAAGGTTGATCTAAATTTTTTTTGTAAAATTGTTCTATAATTGTCAATAATAAATGTGATGTACATATCTGTAGTCTTTTGGTAATCCGTGCAACCACCCAGCTTGCCATTTTCTTGATCTGTAATTCATTAGGTACCTTTTAAATAAAATGCTCAGGACCAAATCAAAGAATTTGTGATCCCACAAAAACACTTTTTTTTTACAGATGTATTTAAAATAACCAGTAAAATGTAAAAATTGAAATACAGGTGTTAAAAAGAATTGTCATCTAAAAGATGTCCAAGTGTAAGGGGCTTGGATGGCAAATGATTAGAACTAAAATACAGAAAACTTTCACAGATAAAAGTTGAGAACTCAGCTTACATTTTATAGTTAAAATGGTGTCACAAAACTTGCGCATTTGTCTTTGTCTGTAAAAGAATGTGTAATAAATGAATGACCTAATAGGAGCTGAGTAAGTACAACTTCCTCCTTGCAATTCCTGTAAAAACATGATTATGATGGTTTGATAATAAGCTTGATCTCAGACTTTGTTACCAATCTGTTCCAACCAAGATCACTGCAAATGTGCCTAGAACTTGATGGAAAAACACTGATTATTGAAAGGGATGCCACACTGAAATTAAAAGGGGCGGGGGTGGCTCAGTCAGTAGCGCGCCAGGCTCGTAATCTGTAGTTCCCAGGTTCGAGTCCCAGCTGGGTCAGCATTGAGATTTATCTCCGCAAAATTCCCCGCCCTGCCCACGGTCAGTAGGGGACACCGATGGTCCTGGAAAGGCCGCCGTCTGTTGAATGGGACATTAAGCCGTGGCCCCGTGTGCGGGAGAGACATACCCTGTGCACGTTAAAGAACACGCTGGATGGCCTTGACGGGGGGCTACCATCTATCTCCCAACAGCTGTTCCAGTGGGTCCCCTCCCCCAACCTTCTCTGAGCCTTCGGGGTCCATGTGACCTGGCCATTTAGCCCATGGTGTGCAAAAAAGTGCCGCTCAGAGGTAAAACAACAACCCAACACTGAAATTAAAGCCTTTAGTGAGCTAAACGAGTCAGTATAAAGTACACAATGATGCTAACTACTATATGGTTCAAGGCAAGACTGATAAAGTGTAACTCTGCAGCAAAGATGGAATACTGTGGTGGGATCTGGTTTGTAACAATAGCATTACAGCGGACCATGGCCAATTCCACTGATTTTGAGCCATCTATGAAGATAGGCAAGAAGTCAAGGTGCTCAACAGTGTCTGGACAAAAGTTGTCTGGCAACTTTTTGTAAATACTTGACTTCTTGCCTGTCTTCATCCCATAAATGGAAATATTGCAGGAAAGGGAAACAATGAGCTATGGTGGAAGTTGCTCAGCTGTCGAATGGGCAGTGCTATCAAGACTGATGTGATGTCTTACTGGTAGTCTTGGAGACACAAACCAAAAGGACGAATGGCAGGCAGGCCATTAGTGTAAAGCATTTACTACTGATCCAAAAACGGCAAATGGAGTAAATCCAGTACATCAGTGGGATTGGCCATGGTCTGCTGTAATGCTGTGAAATGTAAATATCTACTAGGTGTCGAAGATTTACTGGGGACAATTGATGCCAAACCAATTTTCCAAGTTTGGTCACTTCTCCAGTCATTTTAGGTGGCAATCAATAGTGGAATAGGTCAAATTGAGTTGATGAGTAAATCTGTAGCTTTATAGTTGAATTAGTTTCAACTGTAGGTTCCAGCATCATTATAGAATTCAACAGGTAAGCCAGACCATGCATCATTGACTATGCTGTAGTACCAGACCTGAACTTTATGGATCACCAGCAACACTTCATGTTTAAAGCATCTTCTCCATAAATACCTTGAATATTTTTTGTCATACATTTGCAATATTACCTTTATGAAATTTATACAGCATAATATATCTACTATGCCCATGTCAGGCCTTCATATTGTTTTGAGAATTAAACAAAAATGTAACACTCTGCACTAACTAAAAATTGTACATAGACTTACAATTTATTACTATGCAACCTACAATGCTCATCTTCCAATACAAGTGCAAGGAAAAGCATACATGTAAAATAGATAATAATAAGGTTAAACACAGCTAAAATTCTATAATAATTTAATAACACAATAATGCTGTGGTACAAAAGTTAAAAACATTCTTCCAGGGGAGTAGTTTTCAATCTCAGGGAAGTGCTGTACATTACCATTAATTATTATGGAATATACTTAAACAACACCTTAAAATTACCCCAATTTTACATTCATACTCAAAGTTAACTCTTCAAATCAGAGACCAACTAGAGTTACGTATAAAATGAACATATTTAGCAATTTTTGCTGGTACAATTGCATTATCAGCGATGATGTCATGCTGCAGTTGGTGAATATAAATGCTACCAGTCCTAAGATGGTCTTCCTGTAGTTTTACAATATGTGCATATGTGTTATGAACTGAAGAATTTCTTTACATTCCACATTCAGGTCAGAAACTTCTTTTAACATTGATGCTTGAAATACAATTATGATGCCAGTTGTTTGTGGTTTTATCAGTTCGATCTTTTGTGCTAGATGTTATTTACTGCGATGCATTTTGCCACGTAATTGCATGAATTTTTACACATTGAAAACATCAAGGAGATGGTATTTTCCGTTTTATATCCATAAGGTAATAATCAAAAGTTGACACACGGTGATGAGCACTTTTTCCCCTGCTTGAAAATGGTCTTTAGTAACTCAACTACTGGAAGTCAGCTAATGTCATAATGACCCATTGTTTAACGTAGGTCAAATGCCATTGCTTTCAAAACGTTAAGAACTTAGTTAGTTCTACTCCCATTGTTTGCAATGATGATAGATGCATTGGTGGCTTTAATGTTGGCCCTATAACACAATTTGAAGTTATTTTGGCCGTTTCTAAACTTAAACTACATAAATCCCCAGGGGTACATGAAATTACTACCGAAATACTTAGAGCTGGGAATGTTTCGGTTACCACTTGGATGACTGAAATTCTGAATATCTTTTATGATAAAGGCATGGTTCCTAAGGATTTTACCAGAGCTATTGTTATCCCTATTTTCAAAAAAGGTGATCGCAGTTCTTGTGATTACTAAAGGGGTATCAGCCTATTAAAACATCTAAAAACAAGAACCTCACAGGTTCATACACTACATTTTTCACCATGAACTCATAACATGTGGCATCCTCAGGCAAGAGAGATGGTAACAAGTTGGTGTTTAAAGTAACCGCCGTCGGTCTGGCCCAGCCCAATGCGTGCTCAGTGTTGCACACGCAGTTCATGACGAAGGGTGGAGCAGGAGACGCCACGCCAAAGGGAGGGGTGGAATCTCGGTATTGCAGGCCTCGTCACGATGCTTGTGAATAAGTAAAGTCTCGGCATATTGCAATTAAAATTTTGTTTTTGGGACTATACCGGGTTTAAAATTAATTTTGTTAATTTTAATACTGTTTTCTATTATTATTTTTGATAATGCTGTTGTAAGGTTCTTTTTGCTTATATCTGTAAAATGTTCATGTATCTGTGTCTTATATTGTCTATATGTTTTTCCTATGTATTTATTTTTAGCTCCCAATAAGTTATCAGGATCAGGGATTTCAACTTCATATACTCCCCCTGTGGGGGATTTTAGATCTCTATCACTTAGACTAAATTTTTAATAGAGTGGGTAATGGTACTGGGTAATATAATATTATGTTCACTTAAAGAGTTTTCAAGTGATTTAGTTATAGTTTTCATATAAGGAAAACTGATAGCATATTGATTTTTATTTTGTATTTGCTGTGGATTTGGTTGCAAAAATGGGAAAAAGCTGTAAAATATACAGTAAATAGGGATACCCAACCAAATTCGCAGCAAATACAAAATAAAAAACAATATGCTATCAGTTTTCCTTATATGAAAACTATAACTAAATCACTTGAACACTCTTTAAGTAAACATAATACTATATTACCCAGTACCATTACCCACTCTATTAAAAATTTAGTCCTAAATGATAGAGATCTGAAACCCCCCACAGGGGGAGTATATGAAGTTGAAATCCCTGATCCTGATAACTTACTGGGAGGTAAAAATAAATACATAGGAAAAACATATAGACAATATGAGACACAGATACATGAACATTTTACAGATATAAGCAAAAAGAACCTTACAACAGCGTTATCAAAAATAACAATAGAAAACAGTATTAAAATTAACAAAATTAATTTTAAACCCGGTATAGCCCCAAAAACAAAATTTTAATTGCAATATGCCGAGACTTTACTTATTCACAAGCATCGTGACGAGGCCTGCAATACCGAGATTCCACCCCTCCCGTTGGCGTGGCGTCTCCTGCTCCACCCTTCGTCATGAACTGCGCGTGCAACACTGAGCACCCATTGGGCTGGGCCAGATCGACGGCGGTTACTTTAAACACCAACTTGTTACCATCTCTCTTGCCTGATGATGCCACATGTTATGAGTTCGTGGTGAAACATGTAGCGTATGAACCTGTGAGGTTCTTGTTTTTAGATGTTTTAAAGTTCTTAACGTTTTGAAAGCAATGGCATTTGACCTACGTTAAGCAATGGGTCATTATGACATTAGCTGACTTCCAGTAGTTGAGTTACTAAAGACCATTTTCAAGCAGGGGAAAAAGTGCTCATCACCGTGTGTCAACTGTTCGATTATTACCTTACGGATATAAAACGGAAAATACCATCTCCTTGACGTTTTCAATGTGTAAAAATTCATGCAATTACGTGGCAAAATGCATCGCAGTAAATAACATCTAGCACAAAAGATCGATCTGATAAAACCACAAACAACTGGCATCATAATTGTATTCAAGCATCAGTGTTGAAAGAAGTTTCTGACCTGAATGTGGGATGTAAAGAAATTCTTCAGTTCATAACACATATGCACATATTGTAAAACTACAGGAAGACCATCTTAGGACTGGTAGCACTTATATTCACCAACTGCAGCATGACATCATCGCTGATAATGCAATTGTACCAGCAAAAATTGCTAAATATGTTCATTTTATACGTAACTCTAGTTGGTCTCTGATTTGAAGAGTTAACTTTGAGTATGAATGTAAAATTGGGGTAATTTTAAGGTGTTGTTTAAGTATATTCCATAATAATTAATGGCAATGTACAGCACTTCCCTGAGCTTGCGTAATCTGTAGTTCCCAGGTTCGAGTCCCAGCTGGGTCAGCATTGAGATTTATCTCCGCAAAATTCCCCGCCCTGCCCACGGTCAGTAGGGGACACCGATGGGCTTGGAAAGGCCACCGTCCGTCGGATGGGACGTTAAGCTGTGGCCCCGTGTGCGGGAGAGCCATACCCTGTGCACGTTAAAGAACACGCTGGATGGCCTTGACGGGAGGCTACCATCTGTCTCCCAACAGCTGTTCCAGTGGGTCCCCTCCCCCAACCTTCTCTGAGCCTTCGGGGTCCATGTGACCTGGCATTTAGCCCATGGTGTGCAAAAAAGTGCCGCTCAGAGGTAAAACAACCCAACCCAACCTGAGCTTGAAAACTACTCCCCTGGAAGAATGCTTATAACTTTTGTACCACAGCATTATCATGTTATTAAATTATTATATGTAAAATAGATGTTACTTTGGATCACTTAATTTTTTTGAACGACTCACCATTATACAAACGTTTTTCCTTGTAATCATATGTTTCTTCAGCCATTTTTGGTATCGGAATGATGCGTCCAGTTCTTAATGATACTCTTACTTCTTCTCCATCTTCTGTATACCTCCACTCAATTTTTGTAGATTTGCTGTAACAATGTTTCCCAATTATATTTGGTTTATGATTTTTTCAAGTAACAATTTAAATAAATATTGAAAACAGAATACAAGTTAAAACATTATTTGAATTTCTTAAAGTTTATTTACTGAAATAAAATTAATGAAAAAAATGAGAAGCAAAAAATACTCAGAAATGGAGTATATCACCAAATGAGAGTGCAAAAAACTATTTTAAAACTTTTATTTAAGAGCATTAAAATAAATAAATTTTAAAATTACATATCTTCCTATATGTGCCCTAAATAGTATAAAATAAACCTAAACTACATCAATGATGCAATCATTCACTGAATTTGTATTCAATTCAAAGGAAGATTGTTGAGTAGGTAAACTGGTGTCCGATATTCCTTTGAAATGAATATGAATTCAGTGACTGATTGCACCATCGATATGTTTTAGGTTAATTTTCTACTTTTTAGGCCAACCTACCATTTAAGGAAAAAAAACAAAAACAAAAAAAATCACATAACATAATTAATAAACAATTCCCTACCACTTCTGAATCCACACTGCTCATCATGTAGTTGTCCATCAACCAGATTCTTAATTCTACTAAGCACAATCATGCAAAGAACTTTATCTGGTACACAAAGTAGACTGATTCTCTTATAATTATCACAAGAACTTCAATCACCTTTTCTAAAAATAGGAATAATAAATAATAGCTCTAGTAAAATACTTAGGAACAACACCTTTATTATAAAAATAATCAAAATTTCAGTCAGCCATCTGATTACAGAAACATTCTCAGCTCTAAGCATTTCAGTAGTAATTTCATCTATCTCTGGGATTTATGCAGTTTTAATTTAGAGATAGCCAAAGGGCCAACATTAAAACCAGTAATGCATCTATCCACATTATCAACAATGGGAGTAGAACTAATTACATTATTTAGAGCATCTCTGAAATGGTCAGCCCACTTAACCATGACAGAATCCTCACCTTCAATAACCTTGTCTATCCTTCAATCCCTGTATACCTGTTAATTTCTTCGCACACAAAACATTGACTATCTGATTCAACTGCCTGCTATTGTGCTGTTTAGCTGCTTCCTCTCGTTCATCAACCAAGTCAAAGATTCTTCTCCACTGTTATTTGATTCTTTATATGCATTAGCTCTTTGTAATGCTGTCTGTTAGGACTAGAATGGTGTTGATTCAGATTATCCTTGAAACTCTATCTTTCAGAAATAAGCCCCATAGACTTATCACTCAAATGGCTTTGTCTCCTCTGTTTTTTTACTCAAAAGAGTAATACTACCTTCAAGAGAAGCCTGTTTAACCTAATCCTATTCTTTCCCAACTTCAGTAGTAATGAAACCATGATTGTTAAATGGTTAAAATGGCTTAGGGGCCTTATCATGGTATGTTTTGACTTTATCTGGATCTTTCTCGGAGCTTCAGGGTTAAAATAATTCTCTTAGCCTTAGCACAACATTTCTTAAGCTTCAGTTGTAAGGCACTGAAGAGACACTTTCAAGCATTTAATGGTCAGACCGAATTTTGGTCCCTATATGGTCAGGTATTTCTAACATAACTAGCTCATTTGCTGTTAATATATAATTGATCATATTCCTTACATTTAGTTCTTACACATAATCATTGTAGTTGTACCTAAGTCTAAGGCTATGAACCCTTCAAATTACTCTCAACCTGAAATCTCATGATTGTGAGATAGGAGACAGTTAATTATATCATGGTTGAATAAACTTTACAGTTATTATTAAGTGGTAAGAGAGGAAGACATTTTACCACTTTATCCAGGTTGTTGACAAAAGTCCTTGGAGAGATGGTTTATACTGCGTTATCCAAGTTGATGTTGAAAAGCTTGGAAATCACAGGCTGATGCACTCATTTTTGGACACACTATTGATGGTTCTTGTGGTCTACCTTCTTTTTGAGATGCCAGTCCTAGTTACACACTCTTTTTTTACAATGACTCGGCACTGTTATATATGCAGTCACTTCTTCTGTGGTGTTTTATCGCCTCTCTTCTCCTTCAACCTGGGGTTGCCTTTTATGATTTTTTGACACACCCAAATTCAACACTAGAAAAAACTTCTCCCCTTGCTAAAAACACTACATTTCAATATTCAACATAAAAACAGAGAACCACTGCTATGCCCATTTCACATGGAGCTTCATCAGGCAGTGTGCCTTGAAGGATTTATAGCCTTAGGTACGACTACAATGATTATGTGTAAGAACTAAATGTAATAACTTGTCATTGTGTTTTTAATATGAATTCTACAATCATATTCCTATGCAACTCCTTCTGGTGAAACCCATGTGTATTTACAAACATCCCAGTTTTGTGGCAACTGATAGTTATTCCCAAACCATTAAGTTTACTTACTTGTAGGAGATGTTTCCCATTGCAAATACCAATGCCAAAGGGACATATCACCCCTGTTCAAAGGTCAGAATCAGTACCAACTTTAGTATTGAAATCCCTTAGCACAAGAGTAATATCTCCTTTCTTTATAGAATTCAAAATATCCTGAAGTTGTCCGTAAAACCTATCTTACTCATCCTCATCGCCATCATCAGTTGGGGTGTATGAACAGATAACATTCAAGTCTTTAATACTTGCTTTCAATTTAACTGTATGAAACCTGTAATTAATGCATTCCTATTCTAGAAGAGCATCAAGTGTGTCTGCTGAGAAGCAAACCTATGCTTTTAAGATGCTTCTGATCTTTTCTCCTTTAAAAGAGAAATTTAAGATTATTTTTAAGTATTTGACTTTTGCTTGTCTAATTGGTCTCTTGGTTTCTTGTGAACAAAGAATATCTAAGGTTATAATGCTGAAATTGTTGTTTGAGGAACATCAAGAGAATAATCACTATGCAGAGTCCTTACATTCCAAGTAAACTGTTCAGAGAAAATGGTTAATGTGACCTTCAATGAAGCTATGTTTATATCAGTTCCCCCACCATTAAAGGCTTAAGCCACCAATACTGAGAGGACCTTTAGATGCTAACTTTTCAAGGACCTTTTTAAGAATCAGAATCAAAACACAAACTGACCTGTCTGAGACACAATATTCCAGGGTAGATTGGAAATACCCAACAAGGGAATGAATGCTAATGTGTCAGGTATCCCCTGCAATCTCATGATCAACCATAGATTATGATAATCAACAGAGTCAAATGTCTTTTTAAAATCTACGAAGCTAGTAACCACAGATTTCTGAAACTTTCAACATTCCTCATAAAGCTACCTTAAGTGAAAAAAAAAAATTCAGTCTACCATAGAGCAGACAAAATTTTGCTATGATTGTGTTTGTGACAGCACTTTTAAGATGGAGTATGGTGATGTAACAGATATTGGTGATGTGCGGTATGAGATTAACAGACAAATAGGGATTGCTGCCAGGACTTTTAAGAATCTATGGGAGTGTGGAGAAATAGGCGTATACACCTAAAGACTAATTAGACTGTATAATAGTTTGGCTCTTTGTAGGGTTAGTTATGGTAGTGAAACTTGGACACTTTGTAAACAAGATAACAGGAAACTAGATGCTTATGCAGTATCTTGGGTATTAGGTGGTTCAACATTGTAAATAATGATGAGGTTAGGTAAAGGAATTGGCAACCTCCTCTGAGCAGCATATTGTGCAGAGAGAGACTCCGTTGGTTTGGCCATGTTTCCCATATGGATAATTATAGATTAGCGATAGGGTTATGAATAATGTGCCTAAAGGCCCCAGTAAGAGCACACCTAAGATGCGGTGGGCAGACAATGTCAAACAGGACCTTGTTAGAATTGGTGTGCAGTGGCCAGATGCAACAGATGTAGTTCAGGACAGATATGCTTGGAGAACTAAATTGCACGGTCTGGTTGGACCTCCCTAGCCCATGGCTGCTTGAAGATGATGATGATGGCAATGTTTATGCAAATTAGTAAAGAACTGCTGGACAGTGATACAGCAAATGAAGGGAAAATCGTGGGTATGTCTACATTTAAAATGTAGTGAATGATATAAAAAAAAAAATACCCCCTCAAGCAGCTGCTTGCCACAGAGGTCTGACAGGAGCCTGTCAGTTTATATGCCAAAGTAGAAGGCCTGAGAGGATGGCAGGACCTCAGCAGAAAAACGACACAAACAGCCATGCCTTACCCGGGACTCGAACCCCGGTCCCTTAGATCAGCAGTCAAGCATGCTAACCACTCGGCCATGGGACGGCTGACTGAATAGAACCCACTATTTTTAGTGAAGGTTACCATTGGGGAAAAGTATCAGTGTAGATTAAAGAAACTGAACCTGACCTGTAAATATGGTTATCATTGAGTTATTTTACATCTGAGTGGCACCCTGGTAAGGGTAATACCGTTTCTATGTTGTAAACAGATGTTAAATCAATTCAGCGAGTTTGAGCAAGGTGGAATCATAGGTCTATGTGATGAACGGCAGAATATTTAGGACATGATGTGCAAACAGTTAGCAGCTGCTGACAGCAGTGGAAATGGGAAGGTGATTCATGGCATCATTCATGCTCAGGTTGTCCTTGAGTGACTATGGATAGGGATCATCAGCATATTCGCTGGATGGTTGCCAGTACCAGAGATGCGATTGTCCAACAGATATCCAGTAACAGAATGACTGATATGGCCCTGTCAGTTCTGACAGTATCATTCATTGACACCTGCACGAAGCTGGTGTGCAAGGCAGGCACCCTCTCCATACCACTCTCTAGAAGCCACAGGCTTGCCAGATTACATTGGTACAATGAACAAGTGGTATGACAAATGATGCTTGTCTTCAGCAATGAGGCCCATAATTGTCTAGGACAGAGTGATGGCAGCATTCGCATGTGACAACATATCAGTGAAAAAGCTTTCATATGCATAGTTGAGTGCTATACAGTGCCCACTGTGGGATCGTGGTGTGGGGTACCATCTCTTGCGACAGTGGGTTATCTCTCATAGCCATTAGGGATAATTTAACTGCCCAGTGGTATGTTGATACCATTCATAGCCTTGTGATCTTACTACTCCTATAGAGAATATCAAACATTACATTCCAGCACAATAATGCTAGACCACCTATCACACGAGTTGTTCGAGAGTTTGCATGCCAGATTGGCACAATTGGGACACCATGAAATGACATTTGAGAACAAAACTAACTCCAGTGCATAACAGATCTTCAGGTGACTGCAGTAGATATAGAGAACCATAGACCAGGAAATCATTAGGAACCTTTTTGACTCACTTCCTAACCAAATAATGATTGTAATGCTGCAAAAGGAGGCCATACCTCATACTAATGTTACCACAATAATAATGTATCTGCCCCACTAAACAGGCCAAAAATGTGATCATTTATTACTTACACTACTACCTTTTAACACATCACTTTTTATTGTACATGATATTCCTTCAGAGTGGGGTGGGTATGACTCAGTCAGTAGCATGGTAGACTTGTGATCTGCAGTCCTAGGTTTGAGTTCCACCTGGGCAACATTGAGATTTATCTCTGCAAAATTTCCCTGCCCTGTCCTAGGTCAGTAGGGGACCACTAATGGGGTAGGAAATGCCACTGTCTGTTGGATGGAACATTAAGTCATGGCTCCATGTGTGGGAGAGCCATACCCAGTGCACATTAAAGTTGTGTTGTTTTACCTCTGAGCAGCACTTTTTTGCATACCATGGGCTAAATGGCCAGGTCACAAGGACCCAGAAGGCTCAGAGAAAGTTGTGGGAGAGGACCCACTGGAACAGCTGTTGAAAGACAGATGGTAGCCTCCCATCAAGGCCATCTAGTGTGTTCTTTAACATGAAGAGGGTATGGCTGTCCTACACATGGGGCCACAGCTTAACATCCCATCCAACAGACTCCAAGGCGTAGGCAGCCTTTCCAAGCCCTTCAGTGTCCCCTACTGACCGTGGGCAGAGTGGAGAGATTTGCAGAGATAAATCTCAATGCTGACCCAGCTGGGACTCGAACCTGGGAACTACAGATTACAAGCCTGGTGCACTACCGACTGAGACACTCCTGCCCTGCACATTAAAGAAAACACTGGATGGTCTTGACACAAGACTACCATCTGTCATCTGACAGCTATTTAGTGGGTTCCTTCCTTAATCTACTCCGAGCCCCTGGAGGGTCCTTGTGGCATGGCAATTTAGCCCATTGTGTGCAAAAAAGTGCTGCTCAGAGGTAAAACAACCCAACCCTGAATGGGGAAATGTTTCTTATGAGGACATCCCACTAACCATTTTATCACCATAGGTAGTTGGAATGTGGGGATATTAACATAAATAAAAACACTGGATGGCCTTGATACTAGGCTACCATCTGTCTCCTAACAGCTGTTTAGTGGATCCCTTCCTCAACCTATTCTGAGCACCCTGTGACATGGCGATTTAGCCCAACGTGTGCAAAAATGTGCTGCTTAGAGGTAAAACAACCAAACCCTGAATGGGGCAATTTTTCATATGAGGACATCCCACTAACCATTTTCTCTCCATAGGTAGTTCAAATGTCAGGACTATGCACAGAGCTTTTTCTCTTCAAGTCCACACACAAGTATTCCACCATTTGTGGTCGAGTGGTTAGCGCACTTGGCTACTGATCTAAGGGACCTGGGTTTGAGCCCGGGTAAGGCATGGATGTATATATCGTTTCTCTGCTGAGGTCCTGCCATCCTCTCAGACCTTCTACTATGGCATATAAACTGGCAGGCTCCTGTCAGACCTCTGTGGCAAGCAGCTGCTTGAGGAGGTATTTATTAATTTTTTTTATTTTATAATTTAGATATTCTCAGCTTGCAAGGGACCAGATGGACAGATAAAGGTCAGATTCTTAAAAATAATCTTAAATTTCTCTTTTCAGGGAAGGAAGGTAATAAGCATCTCCAAGGTGTAGGTCTGCTTCTCAGCAGACATGCTAGTGTTCTTCTAGGATATGAGTGTATTAATGGAAGGTTTCTTAGAGCTGATTGGTTGTTTTGAGTTTTATGGCGCATGGGTGACTAGGCTAAAATGCGTTGATAAAAGACAATATAAAAGATAAAAGATGCATATACCCCCAACCAAAATTTAAAATAAAAGTGAAACATTGTAAAATGGTAAAACAATAAATAACAAGTGTATAAGTGCAAAGTAAAACAACTTGAGAAATACAAAATAAAATAATCCCAGGTGTAAGCGACCTTGGATATATATACAACATATAAGGTGACTATATGGCAAATCAAAGTGAAGTAAAATAGCCACAATATTTTAAAAAGGAAGAAATCAGTGGTTAAAAGCAATAATAACATAAAAGGTGTCCAAGTGTAAGAGGCTCAGATGTAAAATCACGAAAGTTAAAATACATTCTATGTTCAAAGTTAAAAGCAGAACATGAGACTAAAATATGTTTAATAATTAAAACAGTGTCACAAAACTCACACTTAGGTTCGGTGTCTGCCCACAGAAGAAACAAATCAGTAATAAGTTCCTTAGAGCAAAATTTCAGTCAAGCATTAAAGACCTGAATGTTATCTGCTGTTATGCCCCAACTGAGGATGCCGATGAGGATGAGAAGGATAGGTTTTATGGACAACTGCAGAATATTTTGAATTCTGTCAAGAAAGGAGATATTACCCTTGTTGTAGGTGACTTCAATGCAAAAGTTGGTACTGACTCTGACTTTTGGGGAGGGGTGATAGGCCGTCTTGGTATTGGTAGCTGCAATGGCTCCTACAGGTAAGTAAACTCAATGGTTTGAGAATAACAAACCCTTATTACAAATACTGCGACGTACATAAGTACACATGGGTTTCACCTGATGGGCTGCATAAGAATATGATTGATTATATATTAATTAACAGCAAATGGGCTAGTTCTGTTAGGAATACCAGGTCAAAATAAGGGAGCTGAAATTGGATCTGACCATTACCTTGTTAAAAGTGTCTTGCAACTTAAAAAGTGTTCCACTAAGATTAAAAAAATTACCTTTAATTCTGAAGCTCTGAAAGACCCAGTAATAGCTAATGCTTACCATGATAGGTTACTTAGTCATTATAACAGTCATGGTTTCCTTACGACTCAAGTTGAGGGAGAATGGGACCATTTTAAATAGGCTTTTCCAGAAACTAACAGTACTCTTTTAGGAAAAAAGATGCAGAGGAGGCTTGGGTTGGGTTGTTTTACCTCTGAGCAGCACTTTTTTGCACACCATGAGCTAAATGGCCAAGTCACAAGGACCCTGCAGGCTCAGAGAAGGTTGGGGGAGGGGACCCACTGTAACAGCTATTAGGAGAAAGATGGTAGCCTACCGTCAAGGCCATCCAGTGTGTTCTTTAATGTGAACAGGGTATGGCACTCCTGCACATAGGGCCAGGGCTTAAAGTCCCAACCGACAGAAGGCGGCCTTTCCAAGCCCATTGGTGTCCTCTACTGACTGTGGACAGGGAGGGAATTTTGCGGAGATGAATCTCAACGCTGACCCAGCTGGCATTTGAACATGGGAACTACAGATTACAAGCCTGGCATGCTACCGACTGAGCCACCCCTGTTCCCAGCAGAGGAGGAAGAATTATTTGAGTGATAAGGCACTTGAGCTCCTTTCTGATATTATTCAATACCCTACTAATCTTAATAGAAAGCATTACAGAGAGCTTAATAAATGCGTAAAGGATCAGTTAGCTGCTTGATAAGAATCTTTGGCTTGATGGCTTGGCTGACAAAGCCAAGGAAGCAGACAGCACAACAGCAGAGGGCTGTACCAGATAGTTAATGTTCTGTGTGGTAGAAAACGGACAGGTATAGCGGCAATTTTCTTCACCGTTTGCCTGGATAACAAAGAGAATAAATGAGATGATTCAGTTTCAAAATCATCTGGATTGGCTAAATATCTCAAAAATGAAATGACTTTCTTTTGTCGTCTTGATGAATAGCATTTGATAAGGCATTCTTTGAGAGTGGCAGCAATAGGATTTTCCTTATTGTTTAGTTTCTTAAGGCAAATTTTCATAAGCATTTCAGCTTTAAGTAAGTTTCAGCTTTAAGTTGCTTCTTCAGTGAATAGAACCTTCAAAACAAATTCAAGTGGATGAAGAGTTTCAGCGAGGTTATCTAACAAATTCCATTCCTCCTCAAAGACATTTTCTGCTGAAGCTATTACTCGAGAGCCTTAGGAATACAGTTCCTTAGCTTTAGGAAATGTTCAGTCATAGAAAGGAAGGTATTCTGCCGTGTCTTGCAGTGTAAGATTTATTTCTTCCCCATTCAACTCCTCCTTTACGAAAACTTGAAGCCTGTCATTATTCAAAGGAGATTTGCGAAACATTCGGCAGATTTTTCTGATTTTCTTAATTACTCTCAAATAATCTGCTGTAAGTCGCAGTGCATCATTTGGCCAATATTTATCTCAAACATGGGATCCAAATATAGGCCTTGATTCACATCATACTCATCTTCATTTAAGTTTTCATCATGATCTTCAATGTCAACATCCGTTACTTCTTCATTGACACTCTCTGTAGCTTTGGAATACAAAATATCTGAAACAGCTAAATGATTGCAATGCGCAATACACTGTTGGTGAACTGGTTATTTCCTTACCAAATTTAACCATTACATCTGCTCCATCAGTCATACATCCGACAACATGGGTATTAAAATCTTTTTCAAACTCTTCTAATCTGTTGCTATTTCTACAACTCTGGTGTAGTTTAGAGAGTTAGATATTTTAATCATGCCAAGAGAAAAATGCTGATTCTCTCTTATGAACATTTATATTCATATATTGTACATTTTGTGAAGAGGTGTACTCATCTAAAATCAATGAGAAACGGATACCTTTACTCACTTGTTCCTTGAAAAAGCCAAGAAGTTCCTGTTTCTTTTTCTCATAAAAATCAAGCAGCAACTTTCTTACACCAGTATGGGATTGTGATGTCCCACCGTTCACTTTTGCTTTACCTTAACCAGTTTTGTTTAATTTACGTTATATTTATCATTTTGGGGATTTTTTATTTCCTTTTTGGCATCACAGCGCTCACATCCAAGAGATTCTAGGAGTTGCGCATTGCGCCGCAACTCCGATCTTCCGACTGTACCGTTAAAGTGCGTGTCAAGGACACGCCCCCTCTTGCGTCATAGCTTGCGTCGTTCGTCATAGTATGCAAATGTCTTTCCCGGCATGCGCCGGCTCATTGTCAAAAAAATCGGTGACCTACGAGTCACTTAAGCAGTAGAGTAAGCAGTAGAGTAGTAGAAGGAGTAGCACAAGTTGTAGCACAAGTGAGTGCATGAGCACAAGGTGTGTAGCACCAAGCACAGTGCGTGTAGCACAGGAGTAGGAGTTATGTGTTCTTCATTGATGTCTTGGTGAGTTGAATTATTTTGGAAATAAATCTGTTTTGTTATAAACCTTTTGAGTCTGTACAGTTTTTTTCTCTTGAGCAACGCGAATTAAGGATTTTTGAATTATAAAGTTTACTTGACAATCATTTTGATTCTTACTCATTAACGCTCGCTGGTATTTGAACCCTAAATCAACTTATTATCAACTTATTCTACTTTTGGCAATTTGTTAATCATTGCCTGGCGCCCGTCTAAGCTATCCGGAGCATAAAAACTTCAAGTATTTTGCATTTGTTTGGAGCGTTACAGAGTAAAATAAAAGAAGTGGCGCAGCGAACAGGGACTCGCCAGTATTTAAAGATAGTATATATATTTGTGGATAAATTTTGTATGATTGTCAAAGATAGTAATTTTTTGAGCTCAGTAGTTGTATGTACTAGTTGTAGATTTAACGGCAGCTTAAGCCGAGAATTTTTGTTGAGCAAGTAGCTTAACATTTTTTTTTCTGTATTATTCAACGGTACTGAAGTTTCAGCGTAGATATTGCTGAATATTTAAGATATTTGTTGTATGTAATGATTAGAAGTGTCCGGGCACACACGTACGTAGGCACGATAAGAAAAATCTTTTTTTTGATAAGCAAATTTATATTTTTGTAAGCTTCGTTATAGCTTTAGTATTGTTGTATAGCAGTACCTTTGAGCGCTGCTCAAGATTAAAAAAGGCTTTCAAAATTTCCAAAATTCAAAATTTCGGCAGACCGCTAAACATGTCTGCTAACAATATGGCCGATTCTGCCATAATGACTCCCGACATAGAAAGAGTAAAGGGTAGATTGCAAGATGTAATGATGGAAGCAGAAGTGCTAATGAATCTGCTTGATGATAATCGGGAGAAAAAGGGAACGACAACAACCCCTAAATTTGCTGACAATGCTACGTCAGTTCACCAACGAAGAAACTTTGAACGTAAGGTTCCATTTTCTGTTCCGTCAGAAGCAAGCGATAGAACAGAGTATTTTCAACCGCCACAACGACGATTTGCCAACCCATCCATTAACTATAGTCTTTATGTTAATTGGCCTTTACCCGAGATAAGGTTCGACGGTTCGAAACGTCCGTCATCGTGGACATTTGTCAAGTCCATGGAGGAGCACTTCTGTTTACATGAAGTGCCAAGCAACAAAAAAGTTGTTTTAGCAGTATCTTGCCTAATTGGATGTGCTAAGCAATGGTGGAATAACGTAGGATGTCGTCATGGCATAGAACTTTGGGAAGAATTTAAAAACGAAATCATGGACATATATCCGGCTTATAATGATTTTACAGAACTAGCTACAGAGTGGTTTTCACGAAGACAAAGGGAAAGAGATGACATAGAAAAATTTATATGGGGTACAGTAGAGTTATACCAGCTGTACGATGCTGATGCCGCTGAAAATGATATTGTAAATTGCATTTTGTCTCAATTGCATTTGCCCATTAGAGAATTCCTAGAAGTACGAAACATAAATTCAGTTGCAGAGTTAGTCAAATTGGCTCGGCAATACACTGCAAGAAGAGAATCTGCAGCAAATACACATAACCAACAATGGATGCCATTCCCGCCAAAGCAGTGATATCAGGTTGAGTCGCATAGAATGATTCCCGCACGACCGGAAGTTACACGGTCCCGACAATTTGCGCCGAACGCGCCTAGAACTATAGAATATGAACGTAGTAGAGACTTTGTGTCACGTCAAGCTTCGAACCATAACACTACACCTAAAACTTTGTTTAAACACATTAGAGAAACCCCCAACTGTAATTTTTGTGGCCGACTAGGACACAGTGAGAAATACTGCCATCAAAGGAATGAAAATTCGGGTAACTTTCATCGGGATCTTTGAAGCGAGAGGCCAAAGTTCCTCAAGAAAAGCCCTCTCAGGAGTTATGCCTTGCCACTATGGCTTTACCTTTTGTTACTGATTGCCACAAAGTAACTAAAGTAACAGATCAAAACGATACAGAAGACGATCTTCAGTTTGCTAAGGAACAAGTTTGCGATGATAATAATGACGAATGTCAATTGACAGTGCAGCCGCGGTCCCGTGGACTTTTTGACTTACCTTGCGGTCCAGAACAGATTATTTCAGAAGCACCTATAAAATGTCCCGATAGTGCAAATAATGAAAGTTTAAATAACGAAGTTTGTGAAGTAGAACAATCATATGAGAAAGCCGTTTTTGAAAAGGTTTTTAAAGTAGAAGTTTTAAAAGAAAGTAATAACAATGCAAATAATTTTGAGTCTGATTTAAGTGAAGAAAAAACCAACCAAGAAGTTGTGCCGACCGCAAGTATTCCTGACAAGTCTGGAGGTCCTCAACTATTAAAGCGTAATTTGGAGGCGGACACCAATAGGCCTAGAAAGCACGAGAAAAGGTTCTTCAAAAATCCGCACAGAGCAACGAAAAGCCGACGAAATGACCAGAGCCTGCAGAGCGACAACCGGCAGCGAACATCGGGAAGATGACGTCACGAGAGAGATCTACAGCGACGACTTGACTTGAACGAGATCTTCAGTAACAACTTTACGTGAAGCCACCCAACGACGACGGAAGGATGTACTAGATTATTTATCGCCACGGAGTGCCAACAATGAAATTTAAGTATATTTTTCTTTCACTTGGCACTTGATTGAGTTATAAAATGTTCTCTTTTTTTTCTGGAATAGATGAAGACGAAGAAGAAGCCTTATTGTGAATTATATAGTTAGCGATGTTTGAATTCTTGTTGAAACTTTGGAGTTCGATATTTATTTTTGGAAAGTGAAATTATTGTAGTTCGAGTTTATACTGTGTGAATAGAATTTTTTTGCATTCTTGTTCATCGAAGTTCTAGTTATTGTATTTACGCGAGTTAAAATGTATTTTTGTAGATTTTTTCGTTTCAGCTGACTGATAGCTGAAAATTTTGTAAGTCGATATTGGAAAGTTTAGAAATTGTAAAATGTTTATGAATGAGAAGAGTGAAAGAGAATTAGTGATTTAATATTTTTTATGTTTAAGAATTTGTATTGTAAAATAACGTGCATTCCAAAGTGAATTTATGTAAAAAAAAAAAGGAGATTCACGTAAAAGTTATTCGATGAAATGTTATCATCGTATATTATAAATTATTCACACTCTTTTTTCTTTATTCTTAGATACGATTTATGTATATGTGTTTAAATCTGTTCAGTGTCATCAGTGATATTTATGTGTCAATGATACGTAATTTTTGGATGACATTGGCAGTATTTATTGGTATATATAGATGATGACCATGATGATGACTACAGAATTTTGTTTTTCTTGTGTACCTTTTTGGAGCTGTCCCCAAATGGCCTAGTCTGATAACCGAGTTGTTACCAGCATAACTCCTTTGGGAGGGGGACGTTGGCTCTGAAGGGGGAGGTAATTAATGATTTTTTATTTCCGCTAGATCGCGATTTCTGTGAATAGAAGAATTAGCGGATGATTACAATCCCGCTTGTTTGTAAATTTTGAATTTTCTTAGCTTTGCGTATTTGAATGTAATTAGGAGGAGATAATGGTGTTCGAATACACGTTTTTTTATGTGATTTAGGAGAAGAATTAGCTTTCACGAATTTTTTATTGTGGTTAGGGGAAAAGCGGAAGTTATCACCCCGCTAGCAACAATGTAATTTTTTTTTCTTTTCATCTTTTTAACATTTATTAGAATCTAAGGAAGATTAGGAGTTCATTAACCTCTTATTTTCTGTACAGTTCAAGATATGCCAATTTCGAGTTTGTATCAGAATGTGATACTAGTTAGACCGATGATGCTAGTATACAGTTAACTGTCACAGCCACTGGTACGTAAGTACACTAGGTTAACAGTTAATTACATATTTTTGTCAGGAGGAAAAGGGAGGACGTACCTTTGGTTGTGCTGGAAAATTGTGTCAAAGTGAGAATAGTTCGTCATATCAAAATTTGCGCTAGCATACTTTTACTTATTTATGTTCAGCCATGTGTAAATGACGTCAAGATGTGTCCTTTATTCAAAATTGCTCAACAAAATTTGTTAGGTCAAATCTTTTGACTCCCTTTGGAAGGGGGGAGTTGTGATGCCCCACCGTTCACTTTTGCTTTACCTTAACCAGTTTTGCTTAATTTACGTTATATTTATCATTTTGGGGATTTTTTATTTCCTTTTTGGCATCACAGCGCTCACATCCAAGAGATTCAAGGAGTTGCGCATTGTGCCGCAACTCCGATCTTCCGACTGTACCGTTAAAGCGCGTGCCAAGGACACCACCCCTCTTGCGTCATTCGTCATAGTATGCAAATGTCTTTCCCGGCATGCGCCAGCTCATTGTCAAAAAAACCGGTGACCTACGAGTCACTTAAGCAGTAGAGTAAGCAGTAGAGTAGTAGGAGTAGCACAAGTTGTAGCACAAGTGAGTGCATGAGCACAAGGTGCGTAGCACCAAGCACAGTGCATGTAGCACAGGAGTAGGAGTTATGTGTTCTTCATTGATGTCTTGGTGAGTTGAATTATTTTGGAAATAAATCTGTTTTGTTATAAACCTTTTGAGTCTGTACAGTTTTTTTCTCTTGAGCAACGCAAATTAAGGATTTTTGAATTATAAAGTTTACTTGACAATCATTTTGATTCTTACTCATTAACGCTCGCTGGTATTTGAACCCTAAATCAACTTATTATCAACTTATTCTACTTTTGGCAATTTGTTAATTATTGCCTGGCGCCCGTCTAAGCTATCCGGAGCATAAAAACTTCAAGTATTTTGCATTTGTTTGGAGCGTTACAGGATGTTGGATGGGGTTTGTCATATTTAGTTTTCTGTAAACTCTCCTGAATAAATTTACTATTAGCAACACAATAATCCATCAGCACTAACAAGTCTCTAAATTTCTTCTCCAACAGATTTTCTTTGCATTTATTCCCCCAAAGTCTTTTGCTTCTTTAATGAAGAAGAATCACTTTCATTGATGCTAATACCACAAACATTTTTAACATGCGAATTCAAAGCTGACGTTGACCCTCCACAACACTTTAAAGTCTTGTTGCATTTCTTGCATTCAGCAGTTTCTTTTGTCTTATGCACAAAATAATCCCATATTTCAGAACTATTCGATATATTCCACAAGTTTATAAGGGGTTTTGATTATTAAATTAATAAAATCCAACACTTAAAATTTGTAATAGACACTGAACATTCCAAAATATGTTTCATTAGTCGACTGACTCTACACGATAGTCTACATGATGAAACAAACTACAGACTGAGTTGCCAGATAAGCAAAAATTATACTGAAGAGCAGTTGCCAGTTTGTCCCAAATCAACTAGTAAGTAGGTAATGTAGTCAGAGTTGCAATTTCTTTATTAATTACTGCATTGTAATTTTCAAAGCACCACAGTTATTTTTAATTAATATTATCTATTAAAATTATTGTATCCTAATTATTTAATGTTAATTTTTATATTTTATAAAACCAATACCATTGCAATCCATTTCATAAAATGATGACTTGCTCACATAGGCATTCATTCTCTCTCTTTTTCTATAACAATATTTATAAAAAATTCAATATTACTGTAGCCAAATAAAAAATCAACCTAAAAACCGATTTTTTGTTTTTGATTTTTGGGAAAATTTTAAAAACCGGGTTTCAACACTAATAGATATGCTTGGAGGACTAAATTGCACGGTCTGGTTGGGTGTCCGTAGCCATGGCTACTTGAGGAGGAGGAGGAGGAGGAGGAGGATGGAGTGTGTAAGATACACACACACATATACAGATGTACTACATATATATTATATACATATAATTTTATCCTTTCAAAGGGATCTGCATTAAAATAGCAACAAATAATAAAATTCTGGAAAGTTAATTAACCGTGAAAACTTACTTATCAGAAGGATCTATAAGAGCAACTTGATCCGTTATTCGTAAGGGCAATTCATTTTTTATCATTACTTTTGACATTCCCCTTCCACCAATGTACTTGAAATCCTACAGATGATAAACAAAAAATTACTTATCACATTAACATACATAACAAAATGCACCTCTACAATAATGGGTCATAAAGTGATACACTTTATAATATGCTGAAATTTTAGATTTAAACCCAATATGTTAGAGTGAAGTTTTCTGTACACTATGAAAATGAAGTCATACCCTACCCTCCATGAAAATGGAAATTCCTATCTGATGAACGAGTCATTTTAAACCTGTATGCAGAAGTCATGCACTGCATGTTAAAAACATAAGCAGACATATTGAGGTCATTTTCCCTAACTCCACCAGTCTTGAGGCATTGTAATTTGGCCATTTAACCCATTGTGCAGCAAAAAGTGCAATTCAGGGATAACTTAATTGTACATTATGAGTAAACTTGTACCCTGAAATTTTGCTAAGCTCTACGAAACATAAGTGATAAATGTAATAAATAAAAAGTAACAATTGTTATGAAATATTTAAAATAGAAACCATCACCAGAGAGCTTTCACTGATTATTTCTGACAAATTTCTATTATTAATTACCAATATATATGAGTTGCAAGCCTTCTAGTCAAAGCTTAATAGGTGTGAACAACATTTTTTATCACAGTGCTCTGTGTTATTTGTAATGTGTATGTTAAAAATATTTGTCATACCTTATTTTCTGCCTATAACTTGATAATTGTCATAAGTTGACCAGGCCCAGGACTAGAAAAAATTTGGAGGAGCAACTGACTAGATTGTGGCAAAATGATATTTTGGCATGTTTATTTACAGATGGGTCTCTAAATGGTAGCTAGTATTCACTGGAAGGAGTGCTATGCACCAATACCCTGTGATGATATACAGAACTGGCTAGGCCAGCACCTAGAGTTCAACCCTGACTTCTTGTGGTGCAGATTATATCTTTTAAAACAGATACACTGTTTGTGAAAGACAATGGAAGGGGAGGACTGGGTTTTGGTGTTACCTCTGAGCGGCACTTTTTTGCACACCATGGGCTAAATGGCCAGGTCACAGGGACCCCGAAGGCTCAGAGAAGGTTGGGGGAGGGGACCCACTGGAACAGCTGTTGGGAGACAGATGGTAGCCTCCCGTCAAGGCCATCCAGCGTGTTCTTTAACGTTGGGTTGTTTTACCTCTGAGCGGCACGTTTTTGCACACCATGAGCTAAATGGCCAAGTCACATGGACCCCGAAGGCTCAGAGAAGGTTGAGGGAGAGGACCCACTGGAACAGGTGTTGGGAGACAGATGGTAGCTTCCCGTCAAGGCCATCCAGTGTGTTCTTTAACGTGCACAGGGTATGACTCTCCCGCACATAGGGCCACAGCTTAACATCCCATCCGACGGACGACAGCCTTTCCATGCCCATCGGTGTCCCCTACTGACTGGAGGAATGAGGGAATATGAAGAGATAAATCTCAATGCTGACCCAGCTGGGACTCGAACCTGGAAACTGCAGATTACCAGCCTGGCATGATACCAACTGAGTCATCCCTGTCCCTGGGAGGACTGCCAGATCAGTGTGGTCTGACTGGACTACTGTGGCTACTTCTTTTTTTCTACCCTGCTGAGAAGTGGTCAACCACACAGGGTCCTGATACTGATCAAATATACTAACCTGAATGGATTAGTTGCTCTGAGCTTGACTATAGATCCTGAATTTGCTGCACTGATGGGCTTCTGTTGAGGGAAAATGTTCTGCTGTGTTTTCTGTTTGTGGGTTGACAGCACCAAGTGAATAGAATTTTTAGTATAACAAAAAAAAATCGATTTTTTAAAAATAAAAATTGCCATTTTAAATTTTTTACACACATTTTATAAAAATATATAATCCAGACATGATAAATAATATTTTCTTTTTTCATTTTATGCATATTTTATTAAACTATGGCATAAATAATTTGTTAAAGCCATTTGATTGCCGTTTCTTAGAAGTGATATAAGGTAGTGCCAATTTGTTTGTTAATCTTACTCTATGCTGAAGCAATGACCTAATTTAAGCTTAGAAGTTTGAACTATTATCAACAAATTTTTCCATAAAGTTTCTAAAATCTCTTGATGATTAACAAAAAAAATGCTATTTTTAAAAATGGAAGATTTTGGAAGTAATTATGTAATATGTACCTATTTTTTCAGTACACAAGTATAAAACGTCTTATTAGAATTAATGTTTCTACAATGTTCAAATTTTTTACTTCAATAAAATTTAGAATTAAATTATCTTTAATTTGGTATAACATGCCTATTTCTGTTCATTAGTTATTTATTAAAAACATTCTAAAATTCTTCTCTATTGGACTCTGCAACAAGGCTGGAAATTTTTCAAAGTTTGGTACAGAGAAAAAAATTACAAAACAGGAGAAAAGTTTACTTTAAATTAGAATTTTTTTTTTGTTATTCAGAAATAAATGGCCTTTCTATTCATGTGCATTATAATCATTTCTGCCTATTAGCATTTTTAAATAAATTTTTATTTGCATTGTCAGATGCATTTCTTACTACATGACTTTAAAAAAGAAGTCCTATTAAAAAAAAAAGTCCTCTTTTTTGTCAAATGGTTTGTTTTTAGAAAATAAAGAATTGAATGCTAATTAATTGGCATATAATGCCATAATTCCTTTTGATTTGTTATTTGACAAAAAAGTTCTAAATTGAATTTATGTTTTGGCTGAGCATAGGGAGAAAATAGCTTGGCCTCTGAATGGAAATCAGATTTTCAGGCTGGACAGTGGAATGGTTAAAAGACGAATGCTATCGGTTATTGTGCCCCCACTGAAGACTTAAATGAATTTTGGGTTGTTTTACCTCTGAGCGGCACTTTTTTGCACACCATGGGCTAAATGGCCAGGTCACAAGGATCCCGAAGGCTCAGAGAAGGTTGGGGGAGGGGACCCACTGGAACAGCTGTTGGGAGACAGATAGTAGCCTCCTGTCAAGGCCATCCAGCGTGTTCTTTAACGTGCACAGGGTATGGCTCTCCCGCACACGGGGCCACGGCTTAACGTCCCATCCGACGGACGGCGCCCTTTCCAAGCCCATTGGTGTCCCCTACTGACCGTGGGCAGGGCGGGGAATTTTGCGGAGATAAATCTCAACGCTGACCCAGATGGGACTCAAACCTGGGAACTACAGATTACGAGCCTGGCGCGCTACCGACTGAGCCACCCCCACTCCTACTTAAATGAAGATGAGAAAATTAGGTTTACAGACAACTTCAATATATTTTTAATTCTGTCAAGAGAAACTACCTTTGTTATAAGCTTCTTCAATGGTACAGTTGATACTGATTCTGACCTTTGGATGGGAGCAATAGGTCCCTTTGGCATTGGTAGCTGCAATGGGCAAAGTTCCATACAGGGAAGTAAACTTAATGGATTGAGAATAAAACTTATTACAAACACTGCGACATATAAAAGTATATATGGGTTAAACGTTTATATAGGATTAAACGTGGTAAGGCTATTGATGATTGGTGGTAAGGCTATTGATGATTCTGTTGTGGCTTAATGGGCTGAGCATTTCAGTAATGTTCTAAACAATGTTGTTGGTTCTACTCCCATTGTTTCAAACAATGATAGATGAATCACAGGCTAATTTAATGTTGGCCCTAAATCAATCTCAAATTACTTTGGCTATCTCCAGTGGTGAAAGTAGGGCGGTATGTGCCAGTACGCCGTACCGGCAAGAAATTATTTGCCGGTACGATGTACTGGTAAGACATTTTTCAGTACTGGCTCAGTTAACGATTTCCTTTTCACTTTAACATTCCTTTTAAGAAAAACTAGTTGGTTTTTAATTACATTACTACAATTTAACCCTTTAGATACCGAGATATTTAGAAACCAGATACTTGAGATTCCATTTAATCCGATAGGAAGTGCTAGAAATTAGAAGTAGTGCTTTCTCTCTTTGAATGATTAGCAAGGATAGTGGGTATAGAAAGCAGAACTAGACAGACAAAGGTGACTCCAACCAAAGCCGTCTTTTGGGGAGTCATATAAGAGTTCACAGACAATGCACGTTCCCATCCACCGTAGCTGTCTGGGTTTGATCTTAATCACTACCGGAGGCAGAACTGGGAAAATGGGGTGGTAAATCAAAGAAAAGATATGAACTCATTTAAGACGTTGAAATCCATTGCAAAGCAGCGTGTACTTGTGTTTTAAAATTTTTGTTTTCAAAAAATATATTTTTTTATATTCTGCTGAATTGAAAATTCTAAACATTTCTGGGAATAACGGAAGGCATTTTAATGAGGGTGATGGGCACATGCTTCCCAAAATTTAAGTAATGAGTTTGAAGGAGGGGGGGGGGGGTTAATGCAAAATCATGGAAAAACAGATTTTTAAAAATTAGTTTTATCAATTAATCACCTTACATTACGCTACTGGAGTAACCATAATAGAAAAACTAATACATGTTCTTTTAATTTTATTGTTCCACAAAAGTTGACACATCATCTGTTTTAATACATAATTTTCACTTAGCACACCTCCCTTAATTTTAAGGTAGGAAATATTTGCTATGAATTTTAAATATTAAGTTGTCCTTCCTAGCCATTTCAAAAACTGGTGGTTTGTTTCATCATCTCTCTAAACATCTGCAAGTTCTAAACAGACATGTATTCAGAGTATACACACACACAATAAGAGTATACGCACACTCCTAAACTCTACGACTGACATTATTTGGAAGATTTAAAAAAAGAATTTTGGCATACATTAATTTAATATTTTTTTATTTCTATCTAATTATATATAAACTTTAAGGAAAGAAAGTAAATATATTAATTTACTCTAGATAACTTTATTTGAATATTAAATAAAAGGTATTATACTTCTATCGAATTTTTACTTTCTCCCTCATCGCTCCTCATAAGGTTAGTTTCAGGCCCTTTAAAAAATATTTTTCACCTGAGTCTTGTCGCCAATATACTACTGGGAAAAACAATTCTTATTTCAGTGCAGTTAATTTGTTTATAGTTTGAAGAGAAAACTTCCGATTGCTGTAAATTCTCTTTTTGTAAGTAACAATAATCCAACTTTTTTTGTTTGTTTGATGTTAAATATTAATAATGAATGCTTTTGAAAAATCTCTGACTCTTAATATGTACCTGTAGTCTGAGATTTTTGACATCCAAAAAAGACCCATACTCAAGGCAATTGCAATGATGAATCCTCCTCATATTTCATCAGTGGTTTATACTGAACTACCAGTTTCGAATTTTATAGCCACTGTCATTTTCTGAATTCAGCTTTATTTGCTACTATTGACCTGCAGCAAGTCAACATTGTCGTCTGTAAAAAAGAAGTTTAAAATAATGGATAGCTAATGATAAAGAAGATAGTTCAAGAATAAGGCCCACAGAAGATTCAAAATGATTAACAAAAACTGTGTCGTTGATAATTGGCATTTGTCAAATTTATTGAGTTTGACATCGTCCTTGTGATCAAGTGGTTTACACGCTTCACTTCAAGTTTATGGGACCTGGATTTGAGACCCTATAGGTATGGTTATTTTCTTTCTGTTGAGATCTTGCCATCATAATAGGTCATCTGATATCTTAAATCGACAGGTGTTTATCAGACCAGTGATAAACAGCTGTTTGAGAGGTGTAAAAAAATTATCAACTAAGAATTTAATTCTCTAATGATCTTTCATCATTTGCATCCCTTGGAATTTGACTTACAGTATCAGAATTTATAGTATTTGTATACATACTAGATATGTTGTGCCATTTCAGATCCCCAAATATCAGAATCATTATAATAAAAAGAAATTATGATTATTAACTTATGATAAAGATGTTTTTCCTTAGAAACATTAATAAAATTATCAACTTTTTAATTACATTAAACAATAAATTTGATATAAAAATAATGCTATAACATGATTTGGGTTCTGTTTTAACGAACAATGCTGTGGAACTGAAAGAAAAAGCCCAGCAGTTCTGCATTATACAAAAGTGACGCTACTTTTCTTGGAACCTTTTATCAGAGTGGATTAAGGTTAGGAGAGAACAGAAAGAATTCTGCCAGGTTCACTAGAAGAGTGGCGTTGCAGTTGATCATTTAGCGGCTACCTGTTAAGGGGGAAAGGAAGCAAGCATAAGTGAGAGAGGAGGAGAGTTTTGGATGCAATAGTCTTCTGCATATTGGGCTGTGATGGTATCCAAACGGTAAAAGAATACACTTATGGCCAACCTAATAGTTGCCATTTTCACTCTGTGGTATTAGTGTTGCTGAATCAGTGAACATTTCTCATTAAGGTGAAGACAAGGTTTACATTGAGGTCAAATCATATGTAGAGTTAAGTGTGCCAACAAATACGTATATCACATGTAAAAGTGAAATGATTAATTTTTCTACTGCAGGAATGGCCAACCTATAGTACTGTGACAAGAGTGGAAAGCTAGATGGTTTTGCTTGGCATACAAAAGCACTCAACAAAATCATCTCACAACTTTTTTTTGGGATAAAATCACTATTTTTCTACCTCATTTTGAATGCGGAAACTCTGCAATTTTGCATCTATTATTGGGGATAAGTCAGAGGTGAAATTTCGGTATGTCATGTAATCATTGATTAAGCTTTATAAATTTTAAAGGCTATTCCAAATCTCCGATAAATGTTATTCTAAAAAATGCTATATTTGGCTTCTGAGTTTAAAATATGTAAGTTGAATATTCAAAATTGCAATACAAGTGAAATGTTAATTTTTCTTTCTAAAAAAATTTAAGTAGGAAAATGTTTTTTAAAAACATCTAAATCATATTACCTTTTTCAATAAAATTGAAATCCAAGAATACAATGGAATCAGCAAGAATATTTAATTAATATTTATACAATTTTTACAATATTTATTTCACAGTAAAAATCCCTAAATCATTCACTATTTGCGGAAAACATGGAAAATGAAAAAAATCTAACAGCATTGTACTTTTGTCGCCACACACTTCAAATTATTAACCCCCTGTAAGAAGACTTCACTGGAGTGATCGTCTTTGTGTTATTTTCCACATATAACTATGCTTTGAAGTGTACCATTAAGAAATAAAATCTACTTTCACCACTGGCTATCTCTAAATTAAAACTGCATAAATCCCCATGAGTACATGAAATTACTACTGAAATGCTTAGAGCTGGGAATATTTCTGTTATCAGATGACTGACTGAAATTTTGATAAAAGATAAAATTTATTTCATTCATTACACTGGGCAACAGTTTTTCATAAAAGTCATACCTCTGAGATAAAAGTAGCCATTTCTTAAGATTTCAAGGTGCTGAACACAAATACAAATGAAAATGTAAAATTGGTTACATTTGCTGAGAAATTCGCAATAGTTTCGTATATAATAGAGTAATATGTACATATGATGTATCGGTAAAACTCTGCTTCTACTTCTGACATCGCATTGCTCATTGCTTGTACAGCTGCTCAGGATAAGCTCTGGATGGTGTACAACAGTAGTCAGCCAACATTGAAGTGGACCAGTTTCCCTGGTATCATTTTCCATCATTGCAATGTCCTGGTGAAAACGTTCACCATGTTCATCACTAACCATGCTGCAGTTGTTGGGGAAGAAATCTAAGTGGGAAAGGAGAAAGTGGATCTTTAAGGACATGTTGCAGCCAAGTTTGTGATACAGAGAAAACATGTCTTTAACCAGTTTCTTGTAGTTGTCTCCCCTGACATTCCCAAGGAATTTAGTTGACACCAGACAAAATGTGTTCCAAGCCATTTTCTCATCACCCTGAAGCAGGTTGTCGAACATCTGGTCTCTGAACAGCTCGCGGACATGAGGATCCACAAAAATTCCCTCTTTAATTTTCACTTCGCTGAGTCAAGGGAATTTGTCAGCCAAGTACTTGAAAGCTGATGCAGCTGGTCCATGGCTTTTATGAAGTTTTTCATCACACTGAGTTTGATGTGTAGGGATGGTAGCAGGATTTTGTGTTCTGCCAGTGCTGGGTGTTCCATATTCTTCTCACCGACCTTCAGAGATTCCTCTGAGGCCAGTTTCTCTTCACGTGGTGCAAGGTCTTTGCTTGGCTCTCCCATTCACATAAGAAACAGCAGTACTTCATATAACCCAGATGCAGACCCTTAGCTGCTTCTTTTACTAAATATTATGAATTTTTTCTTTGGGTGTTGAATTTTGGCGATCTTGGCTAAGTGCAGAAAGGTCTGTGCACCAAAGCAGCAGCCCTTCCTGAAATTGCCCTCCCACATGACTGCCGATTTCCATAGCAAGGAAACCTATTTTGCTTCTGTATCCAAGACATTCATTTTCAGAAAACAGTACAAACTCAAAGCTTTTTTACTAAAAAAAAAGAAATAATAAAAAAAAAAAATTACATATAATCTAATGAAATGTTAAATAAAATATCTGCAACAACTTCTACCCGGCCTCCGATCTAGCACAACTCAGAAAGGTCAATAAATCAGCTGATTGAAAGATCGCTAACTAATGGAAGTAAATTACAGAAATAAATTTGCTTTTGTATCCAAAAACTCATTTATTTTCAGAAAATGATACTAGATCAAAGCTTTACTGGAAAAGTAATAAATAATAAAATAAAAATTAACATATAGCCTAACGCGATATTAAAATATCCACAGCAACAAGTTGTAGGCCGGCCATATGATATAACATAACTATGAAAAAAAATCAATACTTATCGATCGGTCAAAAGATCGCTAATTTCCGAAAATAAATCTACTGAAATGAAAACTAAGGTTTAAATATTAAAAAAAATACTAACTTGACTGTAAACAACACTTATAATGGCACATGCAACAGAAATTGCATCAGCCATCTGCATCTTGTTTGCCTCAGTGAAGCATAACTAATTAAATGCAGGTGCAACCAGAATTTCTAAGAAGGATGTGTTTACTTTCAGTTTCGATTTGAAGGTGGAAAAAGATGCATAGAATGCTGGGAAAAATGATAAAAATAACTTGGGAATAATGGAATAGGTTTATGACAGAAAAGAGTGTGAAACGGGACAAAAAAAAATGGCGGTATGTATTTTGCAATTACTTCCAAAATCTATGGTTTTTAAAAACAGTAGTTTTTTGTTAATTTTTAGGAGATTTTCGAAAATTTAAGGAAAAATTTGTTGATAATAGCTAAAATCAAAGTTGTGAGCTTAAATCACAAGGTTGCTTCAGCAAATAGGAATGTTAATGGCTCTGAATGGAAACCAGTTTTTTTAGGCTGGACACTGGAAGTGTTAATGATAAAAAATGATATCATAAAACTCACACATATCAGTTGGTTGTCTGCCTTCAACAACTGTTAAAACCATCTGAAAAAAATTTATTGCTGACGCAGCGGAAATCAAACCTGCAACTCTCTAGATACATGTCTCTGTCATACAGAGCACTCTTGGCATGTACCTAGAGAGTTGCGGGTTTGATTTCTGCCACGTCAGTAATAAATTTTTTTCAGATGATTTTAACAATTGTGTAAGAAATCCATTACCTATGCAGAGCCAACCAAGTACAACTTCCTCCTTACAATTCCTGTGAAAATATGACTGCCATGATTTGACAACAGGCAACAGGAATATGTTTATTTATCTGTTTGGACCATGATTTTTGCTACTATGATCAGAGTTTGATGAAAAACTGCTGCTTGAAACCTAAGTCTGGAACCATGAGAAGAAAGCAGGATAGGTGCACAGCTGACTTGGTAGCAGAATTTGCCAAGTCATTGCCCTTTATGCTGACATATCTGGGCATCCAACAGAGAAGAGTATTGTTAACAAAATGGCAGGAGAATTTGCCAAGTCATTGTCCTTTACACTGACATATCTGGGCACCCAACAGAGAAGAGTATTGCTAATAAAATGGCTGCCAGATGATGGAGCAGCTAGCAAATCTTGATGAGAACAGGATGAAGAGAAGTCCCACTGAGCTCAAACCCTGTAGTGAACTAAATGAATCATTGTAAAGTGCATGCTGATACTTTGATAATACAAGGCTCAAGGTAAGATTGATAAAATACAGTTCTGCTATGAAGATGGTATGTTGCACTGGGATCTAGTCTGTTGTGATGACTTCACAGCAGGCCATGGCAATCTTACTGAGTCCCCCAGACTCTGAGCTATCTATGAAGACAGTCATTGACACAAAACATGCACAGCTTCATGGCTGGGGAAGAATTGCCAGTACATGTAGTAGAGTGTGAAAGCCTTCACTATCCTGCAAAAAGAAAATAACAGGAAGAGGAAACAGCAATACCTGATGACAGTGATTTAGCTGATAACTGGTGGATATTATGAAGACTGAGGTAACAATGGACACACAAATGAAAGGATGAATGACAGTCAGGTGATTGGTGTAAAGAATTGCCCACTTGGAATGAAAAATGCAGTCCCAAGGAGGATGGCAGGGATCAAATTTACAAGCATACTGTAGGGAAAACTGCTGATGGCTAAGAGATAAAGATTTGTCAGCCTCAACATAGACTCTGGACTGATGAGGTGGCCACAGTTTCGAATGGATGAGTGCACAGTACAAACAGAGCAAAGAATGTCGGTCCATTCCTATGAGAGATAGAAAACATTGATGCCATTCAACGCATGAATGCACTTGTACACGATTATGAATGTGCAATAAAAAAAGTCAACTTCCAGTTGAAGATCAGACCATGAAACTAGGTCTCCATCACTACAGGAAGTATGGGACACCTGAGCTGCAGCTTGGAGTCCAGATGAAGATTAGGCATGTAGCCCAACTACTCCATCAGTCACTTTTTGCAAAAAAAAACATATCTTCCTATATGTGCCCTTAAAACTACAAACCTAAAGCATATTGATGGTGTAATCAGTCACTGAGTTCATACTCACTTCAAAAAAAAAAAGGGAGGGGGGGGGGTCAATCAGTAGCATGCAAGGCTGATAATCTGCAGTTCCCAGGTTTGAGTCCCAGTTGGGACAGCATTCAGATTTATCTAAGCAAAATGACCACGCTGTCCACGGTCAGTAGGGGACACCGATGGTCTTGGAAAGGCCACCATTCACGGGATGGGACATTAAGCCATGGCCCAGTGTGCAGGAGAGCCATACCCTGTGCAAGTTAAAGAACACACTGGATGGCCTTGACAGGCTACCATCTGTCTCCCAACAGCCATTCCAGTGGGTTCCCTCCCCCAACCTTCTCCAAGCCTTTGGGGTCCTTGTGACCTGGCTATATAGCCCATTATGTGCAAAAAAGTGCAACTCAGAGGTAAAACAACCCAACAACTCACCTCAAAGGATGATAGGGCAATGGCAATCTTTTTGAGTAGGTAAATTGGCACCCTATCTTCCTTTGAAGTGAATATGAACTCAGTGACTGATTGCACCATCAATATGCTTTAGGTTTATTTTCTACTTTTAGGGTGTATATAGGAAGATAGGCAATTTTTAAATATTTTAATTGATTTATATTTTTCTCTTTGTCACTAAAAATATCTATTTTCAAAAACTTTCATTTGATATATGACTCAGAAACATCAACCACATTTTCCCTCTCTTTTCGAGTTGTGATGAAGTAGCCCATGAGTTTGGAAATGTTACAAGCTTTGTAACATTTCCAAACAAATGAACTGAATGAGTTACATTACAAAGTTATATGAAATATAACTCATTCAGGTTGATCCCTATAAAAATCTGCCCTCCCCCCTTTTATCAGGGGAAGAATGGTGTATGTGTGTGTGTGTGTGGGGGGGGGAATTAAATACTTTATGATGGTCATTATACGAACTTTCATTTGACACCTAACTTGTCCTGGCCTACCTTGTGTTTAGTTGGGCACTTGACACTGACATTATCCCATTTCCTGTAATTTGTAACTCCTGCCATGTCAGACTAACCTTGATTCTTCAGAGTGCCACTAGAGGACCCCATTTTTGAAACCACCTGTTATCACTCAACCTTTCTGCCTGAAGTACTCATTAGCTGAAGATGAACATGCATTGCAGTCAGTATATTGCTTAAAAGCTATCATTTAACTTATTGTTTGAGTTTAGGTATTCCATGCATTCTTATCTGGTTTAACTGTTTTATATTATGAACATTACATTTCAAGATAATTTTTTGCTTACACAGTTTAAACCTTCTACTGTCACCCAATTTCTTTCTTTAACAATATAATTCACAATTCCATGTTTTCCTTTGTCCTTTCCACAAAGAATTTCAACCTGAAAGAAAATGTTGATTAATCTTTTTTTTAACATAAAACTATATTTTATTTAAAGTAATATCATATACACTTGTATGACATCCAATAGTTCTTTCAATTCAACTAATGAGGAGACCAAGGATGCAGTGGGCAGATAATATTGAACAGGACCTCATTAGAATTGGTCTACAGTGGCAAGATGTAGCTCAAAATAGATGAATCAATAAATATTTAGCGGAAAAAAATTTTGCCGACATACAGGATATGAACCCACATCTCTCCAGAAACATGTCAGAGTATTCTTTCAGTTGAACTAATGCCAGATCGTCTTTTTTCCACTAATTTTAAGACCAAACTTTATCACGGAGATTTTCAGGCCAACCATTGGCACCATCTATGATCTCCGGTGGCAATTATTACCTTAATATTGCACAGAGTGAGATGGAAATAAATAAGTCTCATTACGCTATTTAGCATTATTAATGATTTAAACATAGATGATAATCACAGCATTACCTGATGCTCTTTTGGCATTGATAAATCAATAAATATTTAGTGGAAAAAAAATTTTTTTTGCCAACACATCCCGTATGTCAGTGAAAATTTTTCCCACTAAATATTTATTGATTTATCAATGCCAAAAGAGCACCAGGTAATGCTGTGATTATCATCTATGTTTAAATCATTAATAACGCTAAATAGCGTGATGAGACTTATTTATTTCCATCTCACTCTGTGCAATATTAAGGTAATAATTGAAACCGGAGATCATAGATGGCGCTAATGGTTGGCCCAAAAATCTCCGTGATAGAGTTTAGTCTTAAAATTAGCGGAAAAAAGATGAGCTGGCATTAGTTCAACTGGAAGAATACTCTGGCATGTTTCTGGAGAGATGAGGGTTCGTATCCTGTATGTCGGCGAAAATTTTTTCTACTAAATATTTATTGATTTATCAACCCAAAAGAGCATCAGGTAATGCTGTGATTATCATCTATGTTCAAGACAGATGTATTTGGAGAACTAAATTGCACCATTTGGTTGGACCTCCATAGCCCATGGCTGCTTGATGGTGAAATAATTTAATTCAAAAGAATTTAAATTAGTGTAAAATTTAGCTTAATAAAACTCTATATTATGGTACAGTGCTCAGGTACACTATTGGTGTTCAATCCTAAAACTCATATACCATCAGGTATGGTTTTAGTAGTATTCCACTGCACTCAGGCAGAAGCTGCATTAAGTACTATTCAATACAGCAAACTAATAAGATCATGGAAAAAAATTCAAAATATTAATGAATCCTCAAGTTATTATAGTATTATTATTGACTAGAGAATGATGCAGTAATTATGATTAACTGTACATGCATACATGTATAGTGCTTTTTTTGTAAAAAAATAACATTGGTAGTACTCATAACTTGATAATAAAAATGCCTCTCCCACTCATCTTTTCTCTGTGCCCCCTTGACCCTTCTCTACCAAATTTGAAAAAAAACTTTTAAAAGTTTGAAAGTCTGTTATTGTTCATATTAAAAATCAAATTGTTATTAAACATTTATATATACACTGTTAATTCCTTGCTTTAGAGAATTAATACAAGAAAAAAACTTGAGTAGATATGTGTCATTGCTGAAGTTGCTGGTATGCAGTACTGATGTATATCATCACACAAAAAAAAGCACTATATATATTTATACAAAACCCTCAAGCAGTTGTGAGCTATGGAGGTCCAACCAGACAGCATAATTCAGTTCTCCAAATACCTCTATCCTCAGCTACAGCCTTTTCTAATAAGAACCTGTTTGACATTATCTACTGCATACTAGTTTTCCACCTATTTCTGAGGCCTTAGGTACACTGTTCATAACCATATTTGTTAATCTACAGTTATGCATATAGACAATATAGTCAAGCTGACAGTCTTTCTCTACACAATATTCTTTCAAAGAAGGTTGCAGTCTCTTTTGCATAACCTCATTATTACTTACAAAGTCAAATCACCCGATAGAGTCCAAGATACTGTGTAAACATCTAGAAACAAAGGCATCAAGTGTTATGTTATCTTGCTTACAAAGTCTATTGCCATAACTAACTTTAGAGAGGAACAAATGATTATATAGCCTAATTTTAGTCTTTAGGGGTATAAAAACCAATTTCTCCACCTCACCATAGATTCTTAACCCTTTCAGGGTTCCCCAACAAACATAAACATTGACCAAATCTGAAATGAGAGGCCCAAGATATCTATTTTTTCACATACACCATTTAAAAATAGGTAATTCAAGTTTGTAAAAAAAAACTTCCTTTTTCATTTGATGCATATTTATTAAACTACAATATAAATAAATTGTTAAAGCCATCTGATTGCCATTTTTAGCAGCACTATATAGTATTACCAATTTGTTTGTTAACATTACTCTTTGCTGAACCAACCTGCTGATTTAAGCTCACAAGTTTGATTAGAACTATTATCAACAAAATTTTCCTTTAAGTTTCCAAAATATATAAATAATTTAGACCATTAATAAACAAATGTAAATTCCCTACCTATAATATGGAAAGAGCATTGTTCACCCTTTTTAGTCTGTACTTCCAACCAACACAACATACTTTAACATCATGTCATGATGCAATTGAAATTATACAAAAAAGTTTAAGAGCACAACAACCATTCACTCTCTGGACATCATATCGCTGTATCTAAATACACTGATTTTGGATGCAGTAATGCAGCTAAAGCGGAGTGGCTGAAGGTCACCAGGCCCATGGCTCAACAGTACTTTAGTGTGAATGAGGCCTTGGACTAGGCTACTAATTCTAATTGGTTTGTTGTTGGCAGCCAGCCGTGGATACAGACTGAGGGGGTCCCAATGGGATCACTACTCTATGGGCTGCCGATGTTGTCATGAGACATGAAGAAACAGCAGTAAAAAGAGTAAAATACAAACCATTATCATATCTGCATTAGATAGATGATACTTTAATTTTTTTGCGACCACCCTATACAAGAATTAGATAAATTAATAGATACATTTAATAGTATTATGCCTATAAATAATGAAATAAGCTCGACATATTCCATATCCACTAATAATTCAGCACTTTAGCGTCAATTTAAATTTTAGAGGAAAAAATGTCTTGAGCCAGGGGGATACGAACCCACGACCTCCTGATAACATGCAGGTGCTCTGGACCACTGAGATACCGGCCGCCGATCAAGATCTCCTCTAATTAGCGCTATGAACATTTCTTTTATGTTTCATATAGGCACTATTCAGGCAACTTTGGACACAAGCGGCTTTGTATTTGCCAATAGATGAAAGCATATGATTACAAGTATGCAGATAATAAATAATGAAATAAGCTCGACGCATTCCACATCCACTAATAATTCAGCACCTTAGCATCGTTTTAAATTTTAGGGGAAAAATTGTCTTGAGCTGGGTGGGATACGAACCCACGACCTCGTGATAACATGTCAGGTGTTCCGGACCAGTGAGCTAAGGGCCACCGATCAAGATCTCCTCCAATTAGTGCTATGAACATTCCTTTTATGTTTCACATAGGCGCTATTCAGGCAATTTTGGCCACAAGTGGCTTTCTATTTGCCAATAGATGGAAGCATGTGATTACAAGTATGCAGATAATAATTAATGAAATAAGCTCGACGTATTCCATATCCACTAATAATTCAGCATTTTAGCGTAATTTAAATTTTAGAGGAAAAATTGTTTTGAGCCGGATGGGATATGAATCCGCAACCTCATGATAGCATGTCGGTGCTCTGGACCACTGAGCTACCGCCTGACGATCAAGATCTCCTCTAATTAGCGCTATGAACATTCCTTTTATGTTTCATATAGGCACTATTCAGGCAATTTTGGCCACAAGTGGCTTTCTATTTTCCAATAGATGGAAGCATGTGATTACAAGTATGCAGATAATAATTAATGAAATAAGCTCGACGTATTCCATATCCACTAATAATTCAGCACTTTAGCGTCGATTTAAATTTTAGAGGAAAAATTGTCTTGAGCCGGGGGGGATACTTACCCACGACCTCCTGATAACATGTAAGCTGCTCTGGACCACTGAGCTATACCGGCTACCGATCAAGATCTCTAATTAGCGCTATGAATATTCCTTTTATGTTTCATATAGGCGCTATTCAGGCAATTTTGGCCACAAGCGGCTTTCTATTTGTCAATAGATGGAAGCATGTGATTACAGGGTATGCAGATAATAAACAATGAAATAAGCTCGACGTATTCCATATCCACTAATAATTCAGCACTTTAGCGTTGATTTAAATTTTAGAGGAAAAATTGTCTTGAGCCAGGGGGATACGAACCCACGACCTCCTGATAACATGTCAGCTGCTCTGGACCACTGAGTTACCGGCCACCGATCAAGATCTCTAATCAGTGCTATGAACATTCCTTTTATGTTTCATATAGGAGCTATTCAGGCAATTTTGGCCACAAGCGGCTTTCTATTTGTCAATAGATGGAAGCATGTGATTACAGGGTATGCAGATAATAAACAATGATATAAGTTCCATGTATTCCATATCCACTAATAATTCAGCACTTTAGTGTCGATTTAAATTTCCAAAAATCCAGATCACCTGACAGGTTATCAGGAGGCCTTTGGTTCGTATCCCACCCGGCTGAAGACAATTTTTCCTCTAAAATTTAAATCGATGCTAAAGTGGTGAATTATTTAGTGATATGGAATACGTTGAGCTTATTTCATTATTTATTATCTGCATACTTGTAATCACATGCTTCCATCTATTGGCAAATAGAAAGCCACTTGTGGCCAAAATCGCCCGAATAGCACCTACATGAAACATAAAAGGAATGTTCATAGCGCTAATTAGATCTTGATCAGTGGCCGGTAGCTCAGTGGTCTAGAGCAGCTGACATGTTATCAGGAGATCTTTGGTTCGTATCCCACCTGGCTCAAGACAATTTTTCCTCTAAAATTTAAATCGATGCTAAAGTGCTGAATTATTTAGTGATATGGAATACGTCAAGCTTATTTCATTATTTATTATCTGCATACTTGTAATCACATGCTTCCATCTATTGGAAAATATAAAGCTGCTTGTGGCCAAAATTGCCTGAATAGCACCTATATGAAACATAAAAGGAATGTTCATAGTGCTAATTAGAGGAGATCTGGATCAGCGGCCGGTAACTCAGTGGTCCAGAGCACCTGACATTTTATCAGGAGGTTGTGGGTTCGTATCCCACCCAGCTCAAGACAATTTTTCCTCTAAAATTTAAATTGACGCTAAAGTGCTGAATTATTAGCGAGTTTTATGCCTACCATTAAATTTACACACGAATCAGAAATAAACATAGAATTACCATATTTAAATATATCAATTAATCATAAGCAATCAAACCATCTCCATGGTTTAACTGCTCAACTGAATCATCTATCATTCACTTAAAGGATGCAGTGATCGGAAACCTACATTTAGTCCTAATTTAATATCTTATGATTCAACATACCCTATTAATTACAAAAAAATTCAGCAATAAATACATATTTTATATGTGCAGATAGATATTCATCTAATAATGAAATATTAAAAAAAGAATTAAGATTAATATATGACATAACAAGGTCAGCAGGATACCCTGCAAATTGTGTTAATAAGATTCAGAAAATGGCTAAATATAAATTTCAGCAAGCATCATAACCATCACATAGCATCCAGAACAACCACTAGGTAAAATGCAATATATGCATTGCTTCCCTTATATCCCAAGAATATTTAAAAACCATAAAAAATACAGTAAGCAAATATGAATAAAAAATGCCACATACAGTAACTAATGCAATTAAAAATTTAATTGTTAATGACAGAGATAAATGCATCCTGACAGGAGGAGTTTATAATGTTGAATACCTGACTGTGAAAATAAATTAGGGGGAAAAAATCATTATATAGGAAAAACATATAGAACATATAAATAACGTTTATTGGAATATCAACAGGACATAAAAAATCTAATACAGCTTTATCACAAACAATTCTGGAAAATCAATTGCAAAAAGAAAATTTAACATGCAAAGTCATAGCCACACTTCCAAACAAATACTAATTGCAGTATATAGAAAAAATCATGATTAATTTTCATAGAGATTATCTGTGCAACAACAAAATCCTGCCCCTTCTGGAAGTTAGCAACGTAGAACCTTCTGCTGCACGAACAGCATAGTGAAAAACAAAACCACTGATAGAGGGAGATTCTTATTTAAAGATGCAACATTGCGACATATAATGCCAGATGAAGCACTGCTGGTGCTTGGGGAGAAACATGTTGCTGCGCAGAAATGTTAGCCTGCTCCTTAAGTTGCAATGTTGACCTGTTTCGATTTTAATGTTTTCAAGTTGAAATATAATTGGTTAAATGTTTTTTAAGATACTTAATTTTAAGTTAAAGCTGCTTGAGCAACCACTTTCTGCAATATGAGTCATAAGGAATGCAATCAATGTGACCAACATTGGTCAGTGAAAGTAACCTTGTGGAAAATGTCTACTTATTAAAAAGGACTGGTATTCGGTGTTAAAGCAACAAGTGATAATGATAACACTTCATATCAGTATCGGCAGCCAATAAGTGAAAATCATTGGCAGCCAACTTAAGATCTTCAATGGAGAGCCCTTCCAAGTACAATGTAAGGAAGATAGCAAGACTGGTGGAGTCAGTATAAGAAGTTAAAGGAGACACTAGCTATGGTAATATTTTCCATCTATTTACTTGGAAACTTTTGAAAGAATTAAGTGTTCTTAAGTAAAAATTACACCATGGTGGAAAAAAAAACCATGGCTTATCTATGAAAATAGATGTAAGCTAGATGTAGAATAGTATTGCTCAAGAGCATTTAACATTATTACAGCATAATTGTGTATATTAAATATTTTTAAACATTTTGCTGTATATCTGAAGTTAATAAAATATACCTATCCCATCTACTCTGCAAATGATGCCATACAACTATCAGAATCATTTCCAGGTGCATGGGTTGTAGCTCATGATACACATGCAGACATTTAGAGCCTCTGAAGGCAACTGCACAAGTGAAACTTTCATAAGGTGATTCCCTCACTATTTCTAGATTCTGCTTCAATGGGAATGATAAAGGTAGGGAAAAGTGATCATTTCAGCTCAAAACTTATTTTTACAAGATAGCAGTTTAATATGTACAGTCCCAGGCTTTTCCTCTCTAAAAATGCAACTCAAATTCTGAACCTCACTATGAAACAGCTAATGAATGAAATAGTTTAAATTACCTACTAAAAAAATATTTAATTCTGAACAAAAAAAAAAAAATTAAACGGGAAAAAAAGTGGTAGGTAAGCATAAAAAACATCCGTAGTAATTTTTGGAAACTGATTAATCAGCTTCCAATACTTAATGGATTAAGAATTCCCAGGAATTGAGATAACTAATATATCTAGGAATTACGTGGTCAAGTTATGATGGGACAGGGCTGAAAACCCTTGGACTGCATGACACAGTATGTAGCCAAACAGAAAACTCTGTAATTTTGACAAGAGTACTGTTGTGTAAGATACATTCTACTTTTAGGTAGTAATTTTGATGGTAAAAGTGCCTTATCCACTGAGAAATCAGCAAAAAAACTTTAAACTATGAAAAATATTGTTCTTGAAGTTTTCTGAAATCTTTGACCTATCTGCCTGCTACAACAGTCAACAATATAAAACAACAATATAACCAACCCTATCTCCCCTGAAGAAGCTCCACCTCCTAATAGGCTCAACAAATACTTCCTTTACTTTTTTATTTGGCTTATTTTCTTCATAAAATTCTTGGGTCCATGGTCTATGCATGCCATAGTAAAATTTTTCTCTTTTGATTACTTTATCTTGATATTGAGGGCCTTTGGGTGTTTTCCATTCAATCTGCTCCATAGCTCTTTCAATATAGCTTTGGGGAAAGTTGGAGTAATCTTTAGGAAATTTGGATGAACAACGAAGAATCTGAAATAGCCTCATGATTTAGCTGCAAAATAAATACATGTAGTGTTAATCAATGGGAAATACACAGATTACATACTGATCTGCAGTCAAGAAATACTTTCATGAAAAAAGTGAATTTGCCAATGGGTGGGACTTAAACCCATGTCTCTCAGCTACATGCCAAGTATTCTAATCACTAAATTAGCCAGCACTCTCTGTCATTTATCCACTAATGTGATTTACGAGGTCAGGAAGATTTACAACTCACATTAGAAGAAAAATGACAGAGCTGGTGCTAGTTTGTTTGTTAGAATACCTGGGATGTAACTGAGATACGTGGTTCGAGTCCTATGCATTAGGAAAACCCATTTTTTTCAAAAAATATTTCTTGAACACATAGTATTAATTACAAAATCAATCTATTTCAAATTCATAAACAACACACTTAACCCCTTCATTCCCTGTGTACATTACAATGTACATTACATTTTAGAGTATTAAACACAGAAGGTGTTTGTGGGCTAGAAATATTTGCAAAGTGTAGACCAGTGTTTAACCTATAGGAATGGACTATAATTTAGTATCATCTATGGATAGAATAGAAATTATATACAATAAATTGAAAATAACTCTGCCTGACATGCAAAAAACTGTTTCGTTACATTTTGCAGAAAATCACAAAAATTATTTTGCTTAAATTTAAATTTTTTTGAAGTGTTTATCAAGTGCATATAAATAAAATTCTTTTATGTTCCTCATTATTGCTGAGATTTCAGACTTTTGCAACTTTTGGATGGTTTCTACATTTTAATGTACATACTAAATTTCAGTGAAACAGCATTATTAGAAGATGAGATCGAAAGTTTTAAAAATAATGAGACAAAGATAGAAGTATTTCTGATGATCTGATTAACAGATGGAGGGAGGTTTGTAGTTTTTTGATAGTTTGATTCTGCTTATGCGTGTTTTATTAATATTTGTAGTTATATCAGTTGAATCATGATTATAGCTGTATTTACACAATAAGGTCTTTGCAAATTATTTGTTAATTTATTTAATTATTTGCATTTATTTATATTAAAGTGATTATTAATATATTTAATTATGAAATTGAATATCTGTTTTGATATATGGCGCTGAGCTTGATTATGGATCCTGATTTTGCTGCACTGGTGGGCTTCTGTGGAGGGAAAATCTTCCGCTGTGTTTTCTGTTTGTTTGTGGGTTGACAGCCCCAAGTGAATAGATTCACAGGATATGTTTATCAGCTGGTGGTTAATCCTGAGCAGAAGTCATCGCAGGCACCTGAACTCTTTGCTTCTATTGGCATCGTCAAATTCTACATTGGAGGAAGTCTTCCAGTGTAGATGGCTTCAGCCTTTAGTAGTGGGGGAACGGGTCTTTGCCCCATGTCTGCGATTAGGGGGCTGTTTGATATTGTCGGCATTCCCTCTCTCAATAAACATAGTTTCTTTAAACATCCCACTAACCATTTTCTCTCCATAGGTAGTTGGAATGTGAGGACTCTGCACAGAGCTTTTTCTCTTGATGTCCTCACACAAGAATTCCACCGTTATAATTTAGATATTCTCGGCTTGCAAGAGACTAGATGGACAGATAAAGGTCAGATTCTTAAAAATAATCTTAAATTTCTCTTTTCAGGGAGGGACGACAACAAGCATCACCAAGGCGTGGGTCTGCTTCTCAGCAGACACGCTAGCGATGCTCTTCTAGGATATGAGTGCATTAATGAAAGGTTTCTTACAGCAAAATTTCAGACAAGCATTAAAGACTTGAATGTTATCTGCTGTTATGCCCCCACTGAGGATGCCGATGAGGATGAGAAGGATAGGTTTTATGAACAACTTCAAGATATTTCGAATTCTGTCAAGAAAGGAGATATTACCCTTGTTCTTGGTGACTTCAATGCCAAAGTTGGTACTGACTCTGACCTTTGGGGAGGAGTAATAGGCCCTTTTGGTATTGGTAGCTGCAATGGCAATGGGCAACGTCTCCTACAGGTAAGTAAACTCAATGGATTCAGAATAACTAACACTTATTACAAACACCGCGACATACATAAGTACACATGGGTTTCACCTGATGGGCTGCATAAGAATATGATTGATTACATATTAATTAACAGCAAATGGACTAGTTCTGTTAGGAATACCAGGGCATATAGGGGAGCTGAAATTGGATCTGACCATTACCTTGTTAAAAGTGTGTTGCAACTTAAACTTAAAAAGTGTTGTGCTAGGGTTAAAAAATTTACTTTTAATATTGAAGCTCTGAAAGACCCAGTTATAGCCAAAGCTTACCATGATAGGTTACTTAGTCATTATGACAGTCATGGTTTGCTTACTACTGAAGTTGAGGAAGAATGGGATCATTTTAAACAGGCTTTTTTGGACACTAACAGTACTCTTTTAGGAAAAAAGGAGCAGAAGAGGCAAAATTATCTGAGTGATAAGGCACTTGAGCTTATTTCGGAAAGAAAGAACTGCAGGAATGCCCTTAATCAATACCCTATTAGTCCTAATAGAAAGCATTACAGACCTTAATAAACTTGTAAAGGATCAGTTAGCTGCTGATAAGAATCTTTGGCTTGATGGTTTGGCTGACAAAGCCGAGGAAGCAGTTAGACAGCACAACAGCAGAGAGCTGTACCAGACAGTTAATGTTTTGTGTGGTAGAAAATGGAGAAGCATACAAGGATTGAAGGATAAACAAGGTAAGGTTATAGAAGGGGAGGATTCTGTCATGGCTAGGTGGGCTGAGCATTTCAGTGATGTTCTAAACAATGTAGTTAATTCTACTCCCATTGTCTGCAATGATGATAGATGCATTGGTGGCTTTAATGTTGGCCCTATAACACAATCTGAAGTTATTTTTGCTGTTTCTAAACTTAAACTTCATAAATCCAAAGGGGTAGATGAAATTACTACGGAAATGTTTAGAGCTGGAAATGTTTCGGTTACCACATGGATGACTGAAATTCTGAATATCTTTTATGATAAAGGCATGGTTCCTAAGGATTTTACCAGAGCTATTGTTATCCCTATTTTCAAAAAAGGTGATCGCAGTTCTTGTGATAACTATAGGGGTATCAGCCTACTCTCTGTTCCAGGTAAAGTTCTTTCCATGATTGTGCTTAATAGAATTAAGAATCTGGTTGACAGTCAATTGCGTGATGAGCAATGTGGATTCAGAAGTGGTAGGGGATGTGTGGATCAGATATTTTCACTTAGGCAGATTCTTGAGAAATGTTTAGAGTTTCAGAAACCTTTGGTTGCTAGCTTTGTTGATTTCAAAAAGGCTTTCGACTCTGTTGATCGTCATAATTTGTGGTTGATTGTGAGATCATATGGTATACCAGACAAGTTAGTTAACATTATGAAAGCTCTCTATAATAACACTGAGTCGTGTGTGAGAGTTGGTAAGGCTTGTAGCAATTGGTATAGCATTACGTCTGGTGTTCGACAAGGGTGCATTTTGTCTCCTTTTCTCTTTAGCTTGGTTATTGATTATGTTATGCGAAATTCACTTCAAGGGAAAGATTTTGGCCTTAAATGGGCTGGAGTACGAGAATTTCTGATTTAGATTATGCTGATGATTTAGCCCTTTTGGCAAATGATGTTGATGAGATGAACTCTTTCATTCGAGCTGTTGATGAGACTGGTAGTAGAGTAGGTTTGGTTATAAACAGAGAGAAAACTAAAGTGATGAAAATTGGTCAGGCAGGCTGTGATTCAGTTAATCTGAATGGTTGCAGTCTTGAGCAGGTGTCACAGTTTAATTATCTTGGGAGCTATGTAACAGATAATGGTGATGTGCGGCATGAAATTAACAGACGAATAGGGATTGCTGCCGGGACTTTTAAGAACCTATGGAGAGTGTGGAGAAATAGGCGTATACACCTAAAGACTAAAATTAGGCTGTATAATAGTTTGGTTCTTTCTAGGGTTAGTTATGGTAGTGAAACTTGGACACTTTGTAAACAAGATAACAGGAAACTAGATGCTTTTGATTCCAGATGCTTACTCAGTATCTTGGGCATTAGATGGTTCAACTTTGTAACTAATGATGAGGTTAGGCAAAGTAGTTTGCAACCTCCTTTAAGTAGCATATTGTGCAGAGAGAGACAGTTGGTTTGGCCATGTTGCCCGTATGAATGATTATAGATTGGTGAATAGGGTTATGAACAGTGTGCCTAAAGGCCTCAGAAAGAAGGGGAGACCTAGGATGTGGTGGGCAGACAATGTCAAACAGGACCTTGTTAGAATTGGTGTGCAGTGGCCAGATGCAGTAGATGTAGCTCAGGATAGACTTGCTTGGAGAACTAAATTGCATGGTCTGGTTGGACCTCCATAGCCCATGGCTGCTTGAGGATGATGATGATGATGATGATACAGTGTTTTGTTTTCTTTGATGGTATTATTTAGTTTTGGGGGCTTTTTATAATTCGTATCAGTGGTGACTTGTTCCTTATTTTCTTGTTTTTTGATGTGTTGTCTCTGATGAGATTATTTAGTTTTGGGGGCTTTTTTTTTTTTACAATTCACCTTGGCAGTGCATTACACCCGATTTATTTTTTGTTTTTAAGATATTTTCTTGATTAGATTAATTCTGGTGATTTATTTAGATTAAATTTTGTATGTATGATTTGTTTAAGGAATTTAGTTTTCGGAAATGTATTTATGGAGTGTTTTAAATATTGGTAGAAGTGTGGGGGGGGGGGGGGGGAGTGTGTGGATTGTAGCAATTTTAGTATGTGGGAAGGTAATTGTTGTGTTGTCTTAACTTGGGTTGCCCTTTTATGATTGTTTTTTTTTTTGATAATTTTACTTTTTTAGTAATTTACAGTTTTAAGGGATGTCTTTTTTGGAATGTGGGGGATTTTCAATTTATTTGTTACGTTGCATTTGTTTAGAGAGCATATTACTTTTGATGCAAACTCAAGTTATCATTACCATGGTAATGAAAAAAAATTGAGTTGCAGTCTGAGTTGTGTGAATCATCAAAAAGGACCATTTTGTTCCATTGTGTAAAAAAAAAATGGTGCCTGAGGACTGTAAAGTGCATTGCTACTCTAATTTGATTTTTAAATGCCAACCATCTTTTCTCACAAATAAAATCTGGTTAGCCTGCAGTTCACAGTTGCAACATGGCACCACGTGCAGAAATGTAAGTAGTGCATATTTTGAAACGTGGAACCGAAGTTGAGAATAAATGCAATGTATAATACAATGGTTGGAAGTTTTTGCAGAATTGAATGGCAAATATGCCATATGCTACTGATTTGCTGTGGTTTCTGAATCCTGCATTTTGATAATTTTTCGGTATACAAAAAGTTGGATATGAAATGAATATTGTGGGTTTCTTTAAACTATCATGTGGGGGGAACTTTAATCAAACAAACTTTATGCATACTGTGAATTAAAAATGTTTTAGTAATGTTGAATATGCACCCAAAACCCCTACCAACCAAAATTCTTGGATTTTTTTTTAGGCATTTACAGGTAAGAGTTTTTTGTGTGTTTATCATTTGATATTATGGTTTATTTTTCAACCTTCAATTTTTTGCGAGCAATTTTTGGGTTTTCAAGTGCAAAACCAAATTTGCTCTTTAGCGATAAGCTCTGGTTAAAATTGTTGTTTCTGTTGAGATTACTTATTTTTGGAAGCTTTTTTTTGAAGTGTGGAATGAAAATTTTGTTTAGCAATATGCTGTGGTTAAAACAGTTGTCTTTGATGAGATTATTTTGCAGTTTTTATGTGCAGAATGAGAATTTCTTTAGTGATAGGCTCAAGTCAAAATGGTATGTTCAATGAAATCAATATATCTTTTAAAGATTTTTCTTAAGCACAGAAAGGGCATTCATTGGTTAATGCAATACACTACTGAAAGCAGTGGCTTCATTTGGCATTGTTAAAGTGTTTAAGTGGCAATCGTTATTTAGCAATATACTCAGAGAAAAATGCATTAGATGCAGTTATTTTTGCCAGTAATTTATAAGCTAAAAAAGAAATTTTATTTAAAAATAAGTGTTTATCATTTTATTCCTTTTGGCTTATTCTCACTTTATGGTGCCTTCACTAGCTCATAATGAGAGTTTAGGCCATTATATGTAGTTTAGTTAACTATTCTTTGTAATGCACAATTGCTACGCTTTGTATCATTCCATTGTGTATTTGGTATTTTCTTTACAGCAGTAATTTAGAGAAGATATTTTTATGATTATTGAAGAAAAAGGTTTTTTCATTTCTACCAGGGGCTGTTACAGGGCAAGAAATTGGTCATTTAGTCTGAATGCAATGTATCATTACGTGTAAAAAACAAGATGGCAGCATTGTAACTGTAAACAGTACTGTCTGAACTCCTATTAGAAAGTTATTACCTCTGGTGCATTTTTGCTCATAATGGACTAAATGGCCAGGTCACAAGGAGTCCAAGAGCTCAGAGAAAGTTGGGGGATGTCGACCCACTGGGCAGTTGTTCAAAGCCAGACCTCCAGTCAAGGATATCCAGTTTTTCTTTAATGTGCACAGGGCCACAGATTTATATCCCATCTGACAAACAGCTGACTTTCCAAGATCCCTTTCTCATTGAGGGCAAGGTAGGAATTAGAAGAGATAAATGTTAATTATTTACAAAGCAATACTGATGCCACCATTTTTTTTCTCCAAAGGCCTGTCAGTTTATATGCCATAGTAGAAGGTCTGAGAGAATGGCAGGCCCTCAGCAGAAAAATGATACAAACAGCCATGCCTTACCTGGGGCTCGAAACCAGGTCCCTCAGATCAGTAGCCCTGGGGCTCGACACTCAGGTCCCTTAGATCAGTAGCCAAGTGCGCTAACCACTCGGCCATGGGACGGCTATTCAAGGTACCAGTTAAATATTAAAGTTAGCACAGTGGGATCCGAAACAAGGAACTGCACATTAAGAGCCACGTGCTACCAACTAGACCATCCGATTGGGTTTACCTCTTAGCAGAACTTTTTGCACACAATGGGATAAATGGACATGTCCCAATGATCCCGAGGGTTCAGAGAAAGTTGGAGGAAGAGGACCCACTGGACAACTGTTACGAAACAGATGGCAGCCACTCATCAAGGCCATCCAGCATGTTCTTTAACATGCATAGGGTATGGCTCTCCCATACAAGGGACCCAGCTTTATGTCCCATCCGATGGACAGCAGTATTTCCAAGCCCATCAGTGTCTCCTACTGATCGAGAGCAGGGTGGGAGTTTTGAAGGCTAAACCTCAATGCTGTCCCAGGTGCCACCCCCTTAGAAAGATACAAAGAATACCATTATTTCCAGTTAAGTGGATGGTTAAATCACCTTGGCATTAAATTTCCAATCTCAGTTGCAAGTGGTTCCAAGAAATGTTGCATTTCAAATAACAGACAGGAAAAAACAATTTGTTACATACTGAAACGGCACGCCGGTTGAATTCCCAACACACTATTGTTTCTTTTTTCACTATAGATATTAAAATGCTGCACTTACTTGCTACCAGAAAAACACAAAAGGTAGTACTTTATAAACGAAATGTTATTTCAGAATTAATAAGGGGCTCGAAATATCGCAATAATTTAATATCACAAACAATAATAATACGGCTACGGTTTTTCCCTTATTGCGAAATTTTATATTGAAAAATTGGACGCCATGTTTTGCCGTCGCTCGGATTGTTTGGTGTTGATACAGAGATCAGTGCTTACGATCGGAAGCACTTTAGAAAATGGCTAAAAAAGAAAAGAAATTTTAGAGCTTTTTTTTTCAAAAAAGAGATATAATTTCGCTTTGTTGTCTGTCCGTATGTAGACATCGAACTTTTTTATTTATACACGTAAATAAAAAAATATTTTGTGTCGGTTAGGTATTAATGAATTATTGTAATTTGCATTTTTCAAATCACCCAAAAGTTATAACTACGCCCTCTAACGGTTGAAAACGTTAAAAATTCCAAAATATCAAACAAATATTCCAAACGATGTAGTTATGTTAAAAGTTTGAAATTTTGGTGTTGAAATGCCAAGGTTAGAATCACTTGATCCTTTAGACCCAGGTGGAAGGGGGGGGGGGATGCAACTTTATTTAACAGAAAATTTTATGTTTTTAGAGATAAATAAAAAATTTATTTTAGGTTGCACAGGCATTGATGAAATATTACAATTTGCATTTCCCGCTCCTCCCAAAAGTTACAACTGCGCCCTCTAACGGTGGAAAAAATCAAGAAATCCCAAAATTTAAAACGAATATTCCAAACAATGTAGTTATGCTAGAAATTTGAAATTTTGGTCATGAATTGTGACAATCTTGAGGATTTCATTGACAACAATGAGTTGACCCCTACACGCAAGGTAGGTAAGAAACAGAATGGTTTTATTTTAAGAGACAATTGGAAATCTCTTTTTTAGTTTGTACAAATGAAATATAATTCGTATTTTCAAAGAGAGTTTTAATTTATATTATTAGGTATTAATAAATATACAAATGGCAAAACTTTTAACAAATGTTCGAAGTGATCTCTTTATGGTAGAAATTTCGGCGGCAGAGTTCTGTTATGGCAGAAATTCCACTGAGAGCAATGATCTGCCCACTATTTTCAGATTAGTGGGAGAAAAGCAACTTTTCTAATTAGAGAACTAAAAGACAAATGCTTTTTATGTTCTATAATTTCTAATAAAATACTGCTATGTGCATTTTTTCTCATCATACATTAAAAAAATAAAAATAAAAACCCCTCAAGCAGCTGCTTGCCACAGAGGTCATGAGCCATTCAGTTTATATGCCATAGTAGAAGGTTAATGAGGATGGCGGGACCTCAGCAGAAAAACAACATGAATATCCATAATTGAAACTTTTAAGGAATGAAAAATAGCAAAGGAAGAACTTCATTCTCTTTGAAAACAAGATTCCAATATGCTCAGTGGCGATATGCATTCTTCTATTTATTATACAAATTCAGCATCCTCTGACCGTGGAAATTCGAAATGTAACGTAATTGGTAAAATACACTTTTAATATTTTATTAGTACCTGTACAACACAAAAAAGTTTTTCATTTCTCTCTTAAAGCAGAAAAGTGGCATTTTACCTTCATCCCCTTGCTATAACGGGACAGATTATTACTATTAGTGCAAACCACTTGACCATTACACTCCACGACCAAAAATTTAAGTTTCTATCATAAATATATCGTTTGCAATATTCGTTTAAAAATTTGGTATTTCCAGGATTTTTCAGCCGCTAGAGGCCACCTTTCGAGTTTTTATTTACCACCTTTAACACTTTCTAACAGTGGAAATTCCAAATAATGGGGATTGAAAAAATATAAATATTAATATTTTGTTAGAAGCTATAATTATGTTATGTGTGTGTGACTTGGATTTCCTTCTGCCTCAGATGAAATTAAGAGTTTTCAAATTTGTTGTTGTTTCTCATTGTATGAAATTTCAATTATATCATATGTGTTTGTGGAGTATGGGTGGAGTATGGGTGGAGGACTTGTGTTGTAAATTGTCAATTAATTGCTAAAGCAGTTTATTTTTAATCCAGTTTTAAATTTATTGCAACTTTTGCTTCAGGTAAGACATAGTAATAATACTATAAATAGCATATAAATATATTATCATAATATTAATAAACATTAATGGTTTTTAATGAAAGTAGAAAATAAATTTGACTTTTCATGTTTTTTTTAAATGAGTCTCGGATTTTCACAATTTAGATCTAAAAATTTTGCGGACTTTTGCTTAAGTTAAAAGATTTGATCATCTATTAGATTTTAAAATATGTTTACCATTGTCTCTGTTTTAAACGGGTTCAAAATAAAGTCTGATAAGTTTGCACTCAATTTAATTTACCTTTAACCACATATTAAGAGCATATCGAATTTTTTCTAAATTTTTCGTACAAAACTCAATTCGAAAGAGAAGCAGTTTCCAGCATCTTCGCTTTTCATTTGATATAAATCGATAAGTGTGCATTAATTATTTCCATTTTGTTGTTTTAATTACTACATTGGAATAAAAATAATAAATACCCCCTCAAGCAGCTGCTTGCCACAGAGGTTTTACAGGAGCCTGTCAGTTTATATGCCATAGTAGAAGGTCTGAGAGGATGGCAGGACCTCAGCAGAAAAACGACACATACATCCATGCCTTACCCGGGGCTCGAACCCAGGTCCCTTAGTTCAGTAGCCAAGCACGCTAACCACTCGGCCACGGGACGGCACATTGGTTGGTACGCATTATTTAATAGTATTCATCATCATTTACCAGTTATTCGCAAGACATCATGGGTATTCTTGCCTTTTTAGAAGTCTGCAGGCACATCTGCCTGTGATCATGGCTGCCAATGGTACGGGAATCAGAGTCCGGTCTCTAGTATTACTATCTCAATGGTATGAAGAACTCGCATTAAATTTATAAGATCATCATCCTCAAGCAGCCATGGGCTACGGAGGTCAAATCATACTATGCAGTTTAGTCTCCAAGCATATCTATTCTGAAATGAACTACATCTGCTGCATCTCGCCACACCAATTCTAACAAAGGTCCCGTTTAACATTGTCTGCTCACTGCAGCTAAGGTATCCTGCTCTTTCTGAGGCCTTTAGGCACATATTGTTCATAATTCTATTCGCTGTTCTAAAATTATCCGTACTCGCAACATGACCAAACCAATGGACTCTCTCTCTGCAAGTTTCACTACCATAACTAACTCTAGAAAGAACCAAACTGTTATACAATATTAATTTTAGTCATTCGATGCAAACGCCTATTTCTCCACACTTCCCATAGATTCTTAAAAATCCTGGCAGCAATCCCTATTCATTTGTTAATCTCATGCCACACATCACCAGCATCTGTTTCATAGCTCCCGAGATAATTAAACTGAAACAAGACACCTGAGCAAGACTGTAACCATTCAGATTAACTGAATCACAGCCTGCCTGACCAATTTTCATCATTTTTATTTTTTCTCTGTTTATAACCAAACCTACTCTACTACCAGTCTCATTGACAGCTCGAATGAAAGAGTTCATCTCATGAACATCATTTACAACAAAGCTAAATCATCATTTTCGTATCTCCAGACCATTTAAGGCGAAATCTTTCCCTTACACTGAATTTCGCATAACATATATTATGTTTTAGCACTATACAGATCACCTAGTACAGAAGTGAACTCTTTTCTGTTGAATTTCCGAAACTGGATGGAAAATACAGAAAAAGATCAAAATCAGATTTTAATAGGTGATTTTAATATCGATACAATGAATACTAAAAAACATGGCACAGAAAAATATATCACACTATTGACTGAAATGAATTTTGTAAATTAATAAGGGAAGCTACAAGAGAAGAAATAGTAAAAAATAAAATTACCAATACCTCTATAGACCATTATTAATATTAAACTGATTAAAAATATGTCAGCAAATTCAATAATTCGAACAAGAAAAATAGCCGTTCACTATATTATTTTAACATTGATTAGCAACACCAATAATAATTTGAATAATACTAATTATACTAAAACAGACCAGGAAAATAAGAATTGGTCATTTGACCATAACAATATAAACAAAGCTATTTCTGAAATGAATTGGAATTTACAAAATTATGGAGACAACTCAATGGATGAATTAAACCTATATAAAGTATTCAAAGACATTTATGATGGAATTTTAGGAAAAAATAGAATATATATGAGGAGTGTTGGAAAGGTAAAAAGAAATATTAGCAAAAACTGGATAACACCGAACTTGATAGAATTAATTGAAGAAAGAGATAAAGCTTGGATTAAATTTAAAAACGATGATAAAAGTGATGCTTCTAAAAATAACTATAAAAAATTAAGAAATATGGTTAATATTCAGATTAGAAATCAGAAACAACTTTATTATAGAAATAAATTTAAAATTAAAAAAATGATATGAAGGCTACCTGGCAATTAATATACGAAATATTAGAAGGAAAACAGAAAAAATCAGCGGACGATGTAATAATTGACAATACGTGCAAAAAGAAATTATCTGTGGAAGAAATAGCAAATAATTACAATGACATTTATAATGCACTAATTTTACAGATAAGAAATACAAATCACCAAGAAGATATAAATTAAGTTCCAACCATGATGCAAAGAGTTTTGTCTATAGAGTTCTATCTATATACACGAAATCACTGAAAAACAAACTGATGAAATAATTACTTCATTAGACACCAATAAATCACCTGGTTACGATAATGTTTGCATCAAACATGTAAAATTTAATAAAGAGACACTACTTAATGTTATATCAAAAATTATAAATCAGATTATATTTACTGGGAACATACCTACTGAACTCAAAACAGGTGTTTTAAGACCTATTTTTAAAGGTGGTATTAAGGAGGATTTTTGTAACTATCGACCAATAACAATTCTGCCTATTTTTTCCGAAAATAATGGAAAAATATATTTATAATACTGTTTTTAACTTTTTACTTAAACACAACATAATTAATGAAAATCAATTTGGCTTTCAAAAAGAAATAAAACACAATTCAACTAATTTCCAAAATTGCAAATAATATTAATAAATCATTGAATAATAGAGAAAAAATTGTAACTATGTTCTTAGATTTAAAGAAAGCCTTCGATACAATAGATCATAGCATTTTACTAAAAAAAATTGTAAAATTACGGCATTCGTGGTATATTGTTAGATTGGTTTGGAAATTATTTATCAGACAGATACACAATTACTAAAATAAAAAAACTACTACAGCAGAAAAGTAATTACATGATATGGAATTCCCCAAGGCTCAATTTTAGGTCCTTTACTGTTATTAGTATACATAAATGATTTGTTCAATATAAAATTAAATAGTGCTATTTATCTATATGCTGACGACATTGTTTTAATAAACAGTCAGAAATATTTAAATGATAGCATTTCAGAGGTTCAAACAGATTACAATAATATTATTAGATGGTTAAATCATAATAAAATCTATTTAAATTAGAAAAAAACAAAACTGATGATTATTCATTCACCAGGATTTCATATTCATCAAAACCTCTTTAACAAAACTCATAAAACAAATTGCAGAAAAAAGGATGCTTCAAATTATGAATCATTATGTAGTTGCCTACTTGTTGAGCAAGTAAATCAAATAAATTACTTAGGAATCATTTTTGATGAATATTTTAGGTGGAATGCCCATATGTCACACATATGTGAAAACTTGAGAATATCAGCGATAAAAATTCAAAAATTGAAATACGTATTAAATATGGAAACCTGTGTATTATTTTATAAAGTAATATGCGAATATATTTCAAATTATGGAATAATTGTGCATGGAACAACTAACTTAACTAACATAAATAAAATAGAAAAACTGCAGTCTATAATAGCTAAAAATATTTTTCCATTTCATTTGCAAAAAAAATTATAAAACTTCCACAGATAGATTAAAATTTTTAAACCTTTTAACCTACAGCAATTTATATAAATATAATGTAATAATTAAAACATTTTTTGACGAAACTTACAAACTAAAAATTTAACGTAACAATATACAAGACTTCAAAACCAAGATTATTACAAATTGCCAAATTTTCGAAATAATTACGGGAAACATACCTCCGAATATCAAGTACCACTTATATTTAATGCTATTCCAAAAGAATTACTAAATATAGATTCTTTTAGAAGACTTAAAATGGAATTAAAAAATTATTTGGTATTTTCTAGTTAGCTGATTATTATGTGTTGTGTTTTGTGGATTTATTTGATGTATACCATTTTTGTGGCTGAATGACCTACGTTTAATATAATTTATTCATTTTCCTGCAGATAAGCTATTTAGCTTTGCGGGTCAAATTGTAAATGTATTTGTATTCTTTACTCTTATGAATAAAAATTATATTCTTTAAAAAAAATAACCAAACTAAAGAGAAAAGGAGACAAAATGCACCCATGTGGAACACTAGAAGCAATGCTAAACGAATTGTAACAAGCTTTATGAACTCTCAAACATGACTCAGTCTTATTATAGAGAGTTTTTATTCTGTTAACTAATTTGTGTGATACGCCATCTGTCATCATCGCTACCCGGAACAGAGAGTAGGCTGATACCCCTATAGTTATCACAAGAACTACGATCATCTTTTTTAAAAATAGGGATAATAATAGCTCTGATAAAATCCTTAGGAACCATGCCTTTATCATAAAAGAAATTCAAAACTTCAATGATCCAAGTGGTAACCGAAACATTTCCAGCTCTAAGCATTTCCGTAGTAATTTCATTTACCCCTGGGGGTTTATTGGGTATAAGTTTAGAAATAGCCAATATAACTTTAGACTATGTTATAGGGCCAACGTTAAAGCCAGTAATGCATCTATCATCATTACAAGCAATAAGAGTAGAACAATCCACATTGTTTAGAACATCACTGAAATGCTCAGTCCACCTAGCCATGACAGAATCCTCGCCTTCTATAACCTTACCTTGTTTATCCTTCAATCCCTGTATACCTGTCCGTTTTCTACCACAGAAAACATTAACTATCTGATACAGCTCTGCTGTGTGCTGTCTAACTGCTTCCTCGGCTTTTTCAGCCAAGCCATCAAGCCAAAGATTCTTATCAGCAGCTAACTGATCCTTTACACGTTTATTAAGCTCTCTGTAATGCTTTCTATTAGGACTAGTAGGTATTGATTAAGGATATTCCTGCAGTTCTTTCTTTCCGAAATAAGCTCAAGTGCCTTATCACTCAAATAATTCAGTCTCCTCTGCTTCTTCCTTCCTAAAAAAGTATTGTTAGTTCCTCCCCCCCCCCCAAAGAAAAAAGCCTGTTTAAAATGGTCCTATTCTTCTTCAACTTCTGTAGTAAGCAAACCATGACTATCATAATGACTAAGTAACTTGGCTAGATTTATTTTCAGCCCCACTTTTTTGATGAAATATTTAATTTCTGATACTGTTTTTGATATCATCATCATTCAGTCCCAAAATCACCAGATCATTCACTAACAAAGAATTTTAATCCTGTCTCTGAATTCTCATTCCATTGTAACTCTCAAAAGTTTCTCGAAACTCAAATTAAAATGAATAGGTGATAAAGCATATCCCGGTTTTAGTCCCGTAGTGAATTTAAAGGGTTGCGATTTTAATCCATTGGTCAGCACACTAATTCTACTTTCATTAATGCACGTATTAATCATATTTATTAACTTTTGTGATTTAAAAATTATTTTGCGGTTTAAAAATTATTAAATTTGTGGTATGCCAAAGTCCGTCAATCCATTAAGAAAACTTGTTCTGTCATTCAACTGTCATTGACGCATTTATAAGATCATCGTTCTCAAGCAGCCATGGGCTATCGAAGCCCAACCACACCATGCAATTTAGTTCTCCAAGCACATCTGTCCTGAGCTACATGTGCTGCATCTGGCCACTGGACACCAATTCTAACAAAGGCCCTGTTTGACATTGTCAATCTGCACCACAAGAATTCAGGGTTGGACTCTAGGTGCTGGCCTAGCTAGTTCTGTACATCATCACAAGGTATTGGTGCATAGCACTCCTTCCAGTGAATACTAGCTACCATTTAGAGACCCATCTGAAAAAAAACATGCCAAAATAACATTTTGCCACAATCTAGTCAGTTGCTCCTCCAAATTTTTTCTAGTCCTGGGCCTGGTCAACTTATGACAATTATCAAGTTATAGGCAGAAAATAAGGTATGACAAATATTTTTAGCATTACACATTACAAATAACACAGAGCACTGTGATAAAAAATGTTGTCACACCTATTAAGCTTTGACTAGAAGGCTTGCAACTCATATATATTGGTAATTAATAATAGAAATTTGTCAGAAATAATCAGTGAAAGCTCTCTGGTGATGGTTTCTATTTTAAATATTTCATAACAATTGTTACTTTTTATTTATTACATTTATCACTTATGTTTCGTAGAGCTTAGCAAAATTTCAGGGTACAAGTTTACTCATAATGTACAATTAAGTTATCCCTGAATTGAACTTTTTGCTGCACAATGGGTTAAATGGCCAAATTACAATGCTTCAAGACTGGTGGAGTTAGGGAAAATGACCTCAATATGTCTGCTTATGTTTTTAACATGCAGTGCATGACTTCTGCATACAGGTTTAAAATGACTCGTTCATCAGATAGGAATTTCCATTTTCATGGAGGGTAGGGTATGACTTCATTTTCATAGTGTACAGAAAACTTCACTCTAACATATTGGGTTTAAATCTAAAATCTCAGCATATTATAAAGTGTATCACTTTATGACCCATTATTGTAGAGGTGCATTTTGTTATGTATGTTAATGTGATAAGTAATTTTTTGTTTATCATCTGTAGGATTTCAAGTACATTGGTGGAAGGGGAATGTCAAAAGTAATGATAAAAAATGAATTGCCCTTACGAATAACGGATCAAGTTGCTCTTATAGATCCTTCTGATAAGTAAGTTTTCACGGTTAATTAACTTTCCAGAATTTTATTATTTGTTGCTATTTTAATGCAGATCCCTTTGAAAGGATAAAATTATATGTATATAATATATATGTAGTACATCTGTATATGTGTGTGTGTATCTTACACACTCCATCCTCCTCCTCCTCCTCCTCCTCCTCCTCCTCCTCCTCCTCCTCCTCCTCCTCCTCCTCCTCCTCCTCCTCCTCCTCCTCCTCCTCCTCCTCCTCCTCCTCCTCCTCCTCCTCCTCCTCCTCCTCCTCCTCCTCCTCCTCCTCCTCCTCCTCCTCCTCCTCAAGTAGCCATGGCTACGGACGCCCAACCAGACCGTGCAATTTAGTCCTCCAAGCATATCCATTAGTGTTGAAACCCGGTTTTTAAAATTTTCCCAAAAATCAAAAACAAAAAATCGTTTTTTAGGTTGATTTTTTATTTGGCTACAGTAATATTGAATTTTTTATAAATATTGTTATAGAAAAAGAGTGAGAGAATGAATGCCTACGTGAGCAAGTCATCATTTTATGAAATGGATTGCAATGGTATTGGTTTTATAAAATATAAAAATTAATATTAAATAATTAGGATACAATAATTTTAATAGATAATGTTAATTAAAAATAACGGTGGTGCTTTGAAAATTACAATGCAGTAATTAATAAAGAAATTGCAACTCTGACTACATTACCTACTAGTTGATTTGGGACAAACTGGCAACTGCTCTTCAGCCTACTTGTCACGTGCTATACACAGTTTTACTCTGCGTTATATACGGGAAGATTATTTTTTTACGACTAAGAGAAAGCCCATTTAAGCTATTTGGAATTTATATTGCTTTTTTTAATGCAATGAATATTTCGATACAGAATTACTGTATAGCAGAACTATTTATGTATTTCGTTGAATACGACAATAACAAACAACTACCAGATTTTGAAAGTTTATTTATACTGCACTGATAATAGCAGAAAACATTTTATGGATAAAACACTAAACATTATATGCAATAGTAGCATTTAAACTGCAAAAAACTCAAATTTGTAAGATTCAGACAATAGCTGTTTTACGTTAAAAAAAAAATTCTCATTCCACAAAAATAAAAAAAATTGCTTAACAAAACTAAATAAAGCCAATAGTATAAGAAGTAAAAAAAAAAGAACTAAAAAAAAATATATATTTATACAAAAAAAACGTCCCAGATGGTGGCTTGAACCCACCAGCTCTATGTTTGTACCCTCAGCTTCACATCTCTTCCCAATCTCATGCTCATTCTGTTACCTCAGCCAGAGTTAACAATCAATACAAAATACACAATTATTACAATCTCTCAAAAAAAATCTCATAAGGATTGAAATACATCCTTTCTCAGCCACAAAGGAAATTTTCAAAATAATATCTGAAAAAACTATATGAAAAAAAAAAGCAACTAAATATTATCTTAAGCAAAAATAATAAAAAATTTAAAAAATATAAAAAAAAAGAAAAAAAATATATCCACAGGGTGAAAGGAATATAATATCCATTTAAAAAAAAAAGGCAACGTTCCAGAGAGTGGCTTGAACCTGACATCTCAGTGCCTGACTCCTCAGTCTCTCATACCTACCCTCAACCAAAGTAAAAATAAAATAACTACAAGCAATAAACTCGCTGTATTTGAAACCCATACAGAATTAAATAAATTCAGTATTCACCTTAAAAGGGACAATTAGAACCCTATCAGAAGAATTAACGAAAAGGAGAAGAGCATTACACTCTCCTCTCCTTTTTTAACTAAAATTATTTAAACAATTTGAAAAATTTTCACCCTAACTAATGATTGCTGTCACTCACATATGACAATTTACACCAGATACATTAAATTAATCTAAAAAGAAATTCAAAAATATAAGACTCCAATCCAAGGAAAAAAGGGGACATTTAAACAAAACCCTTCAATGCTATCCAAATTAAAAAAAGAAAGATTATATTTCTCACCTTATGAAAATACTTTATTGTAATTTACTTTTCCCTTCTTACACTGAACTTATTAAATCATGAAGAGAGAGGAATTTAAACACTGAAACATTTAAGCAAAATAATATCTAATACTTCCACCTAAAATAAAATAAGAAACAAAAAAGATACTCCTTGATATTTTAATCACTTCTATTTAAAAGTATGTAAATTCATCATCCATTAAATAGAATACACGCTAATATTCAATTACAGCCAACAAAATTTTTTAACTGAGAAAGCCAAACTGACAAACTTACCGATGAAAGGTAATTCCTGGTATCTTTTTTGAAAGGCGATTCGTGCAGCCGTAAGCTTAACAGGCTGCCATAATACAAATGTCGAAAAACATAAAATTTTTTTAGCGCAACACTTCGTTACTCACCTATACTACTGATCAATGTTTTGAATAGAACAACATGGCTGCCGCGCAGTCGCCGAAGCATCATTTTCAAGTGCTTAGGGCTCCTCCTGTTATCTTCCTACCTCCATGATGTAGACTATCGTGTAGAGTCAGTCGACTAATGAAACATATTTTGGAATGTTCAGTGTCTATTACAAATTTTAAGTCTTGGATTTTATTAATTTAATAATCAAAACCCCTTATAAACTTGTGGAATATATCGAATAGTTCTGAAATATGGGATTATTTTGTGCATAAGACAAAAGAAACTGCTGAATGCAAGAAATGCAACAAGACTTTAATGTGTTGTGGAGGGTCAACGTCAGCTTTGAATTCGCATGTTAAAAATGTTTGTGGTATTAGCATCAATGAAAGTGATTCTTCTGCAAGAAGCAAAAGACTTTGGGGGAATAAATGCAAAGAAAATCTGTTGGAGAAGAAATTTAGAGACTTGCTAGTGCTGATGGATTATTGCATTGTTATAGTAAATTTATTCAAGAGAGTTTACAGAAAACTAAATATGACAAACCCCATCCAACATCCCATACTGGTGTAAGAAAGTTGCTGCTTGATTTTTATGAGAAAAAGAAACAGGAACTTCTTGGCTTTTTCAAGGAACAAGTGAGTAAAGGTATCCGTTTCTCATTGATTTTAGATGAGTACACCTCTTCACAAAATGTACAATATATGAATATAAATGTTCATAAGAGAGAATCAGCATTTTTCTCTTGGCATGATTAAAATATCTAACTCTCTAAACTACACCAGAGTTGTAGAAATAGCAACAGATTAGAAGAGTTTGAAAAAGATTTTAATACCCATGTTGTCGGATGTATGACTGATGGAGCAGATGTAATGGTTAAATTTGGTAAGGAAATAACCAGTTCACCAACAGTGTATTGCGCATTGCAATCATTTAGCTGTTTCAGATATTTTGTATTCCAAAGCTACAGAGAGTGTCAATGAAGAAGTAACGGATGTTGACATTGAAGATCATGATGAAAACTTAAATGAAGATGAGTATGATGTGAATCAAGGCCTATATTTGGATCCCATGTTTGAGATAAATATTGGCCAAATGATGCACTGCGACTTACAGCAGATTATTTGAGAGTAATTAAGAAAATCAGAAAAATCTGCCGAATGTTTCGGAAATCTCCTTTGAATAATGACAGGCTTCAAGATTTCGTAAAGGAGGAGTTGAATGGGGAAGAAATAAATCTTAGACTGCAAGACACGGCAGAATACATTCCTTTCTATGACTGAACATTTCATAAAGCTAAGGAACTGCATTCCTAAGACTCTACGAGTAATAGCTTCAAAAGAAAACGTCTTTGAGGAGGAATGTAATTTGTTAGATAACCTCGCTGAAACTCTTCGTCCACTTGAATTTGTTTTGAAGGTTCTATTCACTGAAGAAGCAACTTTACTTAAAGCTGAAATGCTTATGAAAATTTGCTTTAAGAAACTAGACAATAAGGAAAATCCCATTGCTGCCACTCTCAAAGAATGCCTTATCAAACGCTATTCATCAAGACGACAAGAGGAAGTCATTTCACTTTTGAGATAATTTAACCAATCCAGAGGATTTTAAAACTGAAACGTCTGATTTATTCCCTCTGTTTTCCAGGCAAACAGTGAAGAAAATCGCAGAAGACACATTTCTTAGGGCTTTTCCTGATGAATGTGAAACCATCGAGGTAGATGATAACGCAGAGTCAGAAGTGCAAGGCTAAAACTGACGAAGATTTTGACTTAACGCACGAGTATTTGAGCGAAATGAATAAATTAGAAATGCTGCCTGTGAAAGATTCCAGAGATTTTAATGTCAACGATGAATTCAAATGCTTTGAAGCCACATTAAAAAAAGAGTACAATTTAAGAGCTTTTACATAATTCGTTACCGTTAAAACCAACGAGTGTTGAATCAGAAAGAGGCTTTTCATCTGCGGGCCTTTTTTTTTTATCTAAGCTTCATTCAGGAATGACAGATAATATCCTTAATGCCCTTTACTTCTTCAGATGTCATTTTCAGCATAGCGATAAAATCTAAATTTAATTTGTATCTTTTCTTACAAGAAGATTCTATTTTTTGTATTTTAGGTAAATGTTTTTTTTTATTAGAAAATTTTATTTCAACGTTTTTTTCCATAATAGAGGTAAATTTTAATTTTATTCTTTAATTTTTTTGCAGAAAGTTTAATTTTTGTTTTCTAAGTATAGATTTTTGTTAATTTTTTTTCAATTCTACTGTTTGAATGATGTATTATTTTTTCTAAAATAAAATGTATCATTTGTCAAATTTATCATTTTCTTTTTCATATGCATGCGTATAATGCTGCATTTTTGCATTTTTTAATAAAAGAAATAGTTCATAAGCAATGCTTGTTAAGTGTTAAAGTCAGTACCTTTCATTTCGGCTTATAAAAATTACTATACTTTTTGGTAAAAACCACTTAAAACCGATTTTTAAAAAGCAGATCCATTAAAATCCGGCTTTTAAATTTTCGATTATTCTCCAACCCAAAATCTATCCTTAGTTACATCTCCGCATCTGGCCACTGCACACCAATTCTAACAAGGTCCTGTTTGACATTAGAATTGGTGTGCAGTGGCCAGATGTCGCATTCTAGGTTTCCCCCTCTTTCTGAGGCCTGCAGGCACACTATTCATAACCCTATTCGCTAATCTATAGTTTTACATACAAGCAACATGGCCAAACCAACGGAATATCTCTCTGCAGAATATGCTGCTAAAAGGAGGTTACCAACTCCTTTGCCTAACCTCATCGTTATTTGCAAATTTGAACCACCTAATGTCCCAAATAATGTGTAGCATCGAGAATCAAAAGCATCTAGTTTCCTGTTATCTTGATTGCAAAGTGTCCAAGTTTCACTACCATAATTAACAACAGAAAGAACCAAACTATTATAGTCTAATTTTAGTCTTTTTGTGCATACGCCAGTTTCTCCACACTCTCCATAGATTCTTAAAAGTCCCTATTCGTCTGTTAATCTCATGCGGCACATCACCATTATCTGTTACATAGTTCCCAAGATAATTAAACTGTGACACCTGCTCAAGACTTCAACCATTCAGATTAACTGAATCACAACCTGCCTGACCAATTTTCATCACTTTAGTTTTCTCTCTGTTTATAACCAAACCTACTCTACTACCAGTTTCATCAACAGCTCGAATGAAAGAGTTCATCTCATCAACATCATTTGCCAAAAGGGCTAAATCATCAGCATAATCTAAATCAGAAATTTTCGTATCTCCGGTCCATTTAAGACCAAAATCTTTCCCATGAAGTGAATTTCGCATAACATAATCAATAACCAAACTAAAGAGAAAAGGAGACAAAATGCACCCTTGTCGAATATCAGAAGTAATGCTAAACCAATTGCTACAAGCCTTACCAACTCTCACACACGACTCAGTGTTATTATAGAGAGCTTTCATTATGTTAACTAACTTGTCTGGTATACCATATGATCTCACAGTCAACCACAAATTATGACGATCAACAGAGTCGAAAGTCTTTTTGAAATCAACAAAGCTAGCAACCAAAGGTTTCTGAAACTCTAAACATTTCTCAAGAATCTGCCTAAGTGAAATATCTGATCTACACATCCCCTGGTCTGTAAATGGTAGCTAGTCATAAACTGGAAGGAGAGTTGTGTAACAGTCCCCAGTGATGATGCACAAAACCGCCAGGTCTAGCGCTTAATGTCCGACCCCGCCTTCTCGTAGTTACAAGCCGTTAGTACCTTTTAAAAGAGATATTCTCTTTTGGAAGGGAAGGGAAGAGGAGGGCTGCCATTTCAGTATATCCTACTGATCTGGTCACATAGGGCCACTTTTTCCCCACCCTGCTGAGGAGTGGTCAACTTCACAGGGTCCTGGTGCTGACCATTTATACCTACTAGACTGGACTTGTTTATGGATTTGAGTTTGATTATGGATCCTGGACTTTCTGAACTGGTGGGCATATGTTGAGGGAGAATCTGCCGCTGTTTTCTGTTTGCTTTCTGGGTTCCAGCCCTAAGTGAACAGAGGCATGGAATACCTTATATCAGCTGGTGGATAATCCTAATCAGAGGCCATCGCAGGTGCCTGAACCTCACTTAGCTAGTTGGGCAACATCAACCCTAAACTGGAGTAATGTGTCTCAGGCAGGCCACATGGCTCTTGAAAAAGTCCACTTGAAAAGGTGGTGACTGAAGTTCCTATCAGCATTGGTGGCTTCCGCCTTTAGCGGAGGAGGAACAGGTCTTTGCCCTATGCCTGCGATTAGGGGGCTGTTTCATATTGTTGGTCCTACCAATCTCAATAAACCTAATTTCTTTAAAAATCCTACTAATCATTTTCTCTCTGCAGGAACGTGGAACATGAGGACATTACTTAGAGATTATTCTCTTGATGTCCTCACGCAGGAATTCCAGCGCCATAACCTAGATATTCTAAGCTTGCAAGAGACCAGATGGGCAGATAAAGGTCAGATTCCAAAAAATAACTTTAAATTTCTCTTTTCAGGGAGGGAGGATGGAAAATATCTCTAAGGTGTAGGTTTGCTTCTTAGGAGACACGTCAGTGATGCTCTTCTAGGATATGACTGCATTAATGAAAGATTTCTTAGAGCAAAATTTAAAACAAAAATTAAAGACTTGAATGTCATCTGTTGTTATGCCCCCGCAGAGGACTCTAATGAGAACGAGAAGGGTACGTTTTACAGGCAGCTTAGGATATTTTGAATTCTGTGAAGAAAGGAGATATTTCTCTTGTGCTAGGTGATTTCAATGCTAAAGTTGGCACTGACTCTGACCTTTGGGCAGAAGTTTCAGGTCCCTTTGGCATTGGCTGTTCCAATGACAATGGGAAACGTCTCCTACAGGTAAGTAAACTTAATGGTTTACGAATAATTAACACGTACTACAAACATCGGGACATTTTTAAATATACATGGGTTTCACCTGATGGGTTGCACAGGAATATGATAGATTATATTTTAATTAACAGCAAATTCCAGTTAGTTTAATTAACAGCCAGTTCAGTTAGGAATATCAGATCGTACAGGGGAGCCGAAATTGGGTCTGACCATTACCTTGTCAAGAGTGTCTTGCAGCTGAAGCTCAAGAAATGTGCTAAGGTTAAGAAAAGTACAGATATAGCCAAAGCATACCATGACAGGCTACTTAGTCATTATGACAATCGTGGTTTACTTAGTGCTGAAGTTGGGAGAGAATGGGACCAGTTTAAACAGGGTTTTTTTTGAAACCAACAGTACTCTTCTGGGAAAAAGGGAACAGAGGAAACAAAATTGTTTGAGTGATAAGATTATGGAACTTATTTCTGAAAGAAGGAAGTTCAGGATTAATATGAATCAACATCCTACTAGTCCTAATAGAATGAGCTTAATAAACGTGTAAAGGATCAGTTAACAGCTGATAAGAATCTTTTGCTTGATAGCTTGGCTGACAAAGCAGAGGAAGCAGTTAGACAGCACAACAGCAGGGTGTTGTACCAGATTGTTAATGTTTTATGTGGGAAGAAACGCACAGGTACACAGGGATTGAAGGATAAACATGGCAAGGTGGTTGAAGGTGAGGATTCTGTGATGGCTAGGTGGGCTGAGCATTTCAGAGACGTTCTAAATAATGTGATTATTTCTACTCCCATTGTTTGTAATGAGGATAGATGCATTACTGGCTTTAATGATGGCCCTATATCACATTCCTAAGTCACATTGGCTATCTCTCATTTAAAACTTCATAAATCCCCAGGGGTGGACGAAATCATCAATGAAATGCTTAGAGCTGGGAACATTTGTGTTGTCACATGGCTGACGGAAATTTTGATTTTTTTTTTAATGATAAAGGTGTTGTTCCTAAGTATTTTACTAGAGCTATCATTGTCCCGATTTTTAAAAACAGGTGGTCGCAGTTCTTGCGATAATTGTAGGGGAATTAGTTTACTTTCTGTTCCAGGTAAAGTTCTTTCATGATTATTCTTATAATTAAGAATCTGGTTGACAGTCAATTGCGTGATGAACAATGTGGATTCAGAAGTGGTAGGGGATGTGTAGATCAGATATTTTCACTTAGGCAGATTCTTGAGAAATGTTTAGAGTTTCAGAAACCTTTGGTTGCTAGCTTTGTTGATTTCAAAAAGGCTTTCGACTCTGTTGATCGTCATAATTTGTGGTTGATTGTGAGATCATATGGTATGCCAGACAAGTTAGTTAACATAATGAAAGCTCTCTATAATAACACTGAATCGTGTGTGAGAGTTGGTAAGGCTTGTAGCAATTGAGTTAGCATTGCTAGTGGAGTTAGACAAGGGTGCATTTTGTCTCCTTTTCTCTTTAGTTTGGTTATTAATTATGTTATGCGAAATTCATTGCAAGATTTGGCCTTAAATGGTCTAAAGATTTCAAAATTTCTGATTTGGATTATGCAGATGATTTGGCATTGTTGGCTAATGATGTTGATGAGATGAATTCTTTCATTAGGGCTGTTGATGAGACTGGTAATAGCGTTGGTTTGGTGATAAACAGAGAAAAAACTAAAGTGATGAAAATTGGTCAGGCAAATGGTGCTTCAGTTGCTTTGAATGGCTGTACTGTTGAGCAAGTGTCTCAGTTTAATTATCTTGGGAGCTGTGTAACAGATACTGGTGATGTGCGGCATGAGATAAGTAGAAGAACAGGGATTCCCGCTGGGACTTTTAGAATCTATGGAGAGTATGGAAAAATTGGCTGTACACCTAAAGACTAAAATTAGGCTGTATAATAGTTTGGTCCTTTCTAAGGTTAGTTATGGTAGCGAGACATGGACCCTTTGTAAGCTGGATAACAAGAAACTTGCTGCCTTTGATTCCAGATGCTTACGCAGCATCTTGGGCATTAGGTGGTGTGACTTTGTAAGTGACGATGAGATTAGAAGAAGAAGTCATCAACCTCATTTTTGCATAGCTGCAGATTGGCAAAGAAGATTATGAACAGTGTACCTAAGGGTATTAGTAAAAGGAGAAGACCTAGGATGCGATGGGCAGGCAATGTCAAACAGGACCTTGCTAGAATTGGCCTAGAGTGGTGAAATGCAGCAGCTGTAGCTCAGAAGAGATAAGTTTGGAGAGGAAAATTACACAGTCTGGTTGGACCTCCGTAGCCCATGGCTGCATGAGGATTTTGTTTGTATGTATGCATGTATGTACGTACGTACGTATGTATGTATATATGTATGTGTATATGTATGTACACATCCCCTCCCACTCTGGATCCACAGAACCTTGACAGAATTCAAAATCTCCTGAAGTTGTACATAAAACTTATCCTTCTCATCCTCATCGGCATCCTCAGTGGGGGCATAACAGCAGATAACATTCAAGTCTTTAACGGTTGTCTGAAATTTTGCTGTAAGAAACCTTTCATTAATGCACTCGTATCCTAGAAGTGCATCACTTGCGTGTCTGCTGAGAAGCAGACCTATGCCTTGGTGATGCTTATTATTTTCCCTCCCTGAAAAGAGAAATTTAAGGTTATTTTTAAGAATCTGGCCTTTATCTGTCCATCTGGTCTCTTGCAAGCCGAGAATATCTAAATTATAATGGTGGAATTCTTGTGTGAGGACATCAAGAGAAAAAGCTCTATGCAGAGTCCTCACATTCCAACTACCTATGGAGAGAAAATGGTTAGTAGGATGTTTAAAGAAACTATGTTTATTGAGAGAGGAAATGCCGCCAATATCAAACAGCCCCCTAATCGCAGACATGGGGCAAAGACCCGTTCTCCCACCACTAAAGGCTGAAGCCATCTACACTAGAAGACTTCCTCCAATGTAGAATTTGACGATACCAATAGAAGCAAAGAGTTCAGGTGCCTGCAATGACCTCTGCTCAGGATTATCCACCAGCTGATAAACATATCCTGCGAATCTATTCACTTGGGGCTGTCAACCCACAAACAAACAGAAAACACAGCGGAAGATTTTCCCTCCACAGAAGCCCACCAGTGCAGCAAAATCAGGATCCATAATCAAGCTCAGAGCCATATATCTATCCAGTCCAGTGGGTTTATATGGTCAGCACCAGGACTCTGTGTGGTTGACCACTCCTCAGCAGAGTAGAAAAAAAAAAGTAGCCGTAGTTGTCCAGATCAGTAGGCCACACTAATCTGGCAGCCCTCCCCTTCCGTTCACTTCCACAAGAGAGTATCTCTTTTGAAAGGTACTAATGGTCTGCACCACGAGAAGGCGGGGTCGGACATTAGGTGCTAGGCCTGCCCGGTTCTATGCATCATCACAGGGGATTGGTGCATAGCTCTCCTTCCAGTGACTACCTAGCTACCATTTACAGACCCTTGAACTGTGTTATAAGTACAGCTGTAATGTGAACAAAATAAATCCTTAAAAATTTAATTTTTTTTATAAATTTTGCATTAACAATAAAAGAACCAAATAGGTTTGAGGATCGCTTAAATAAAAAATAAATAGAAAAGTTAAAGAAATAGTTTTTTCTCCATTATGTTCGAGTAGCGATTGTTAAGTGCTGTAACTTTTGGAAAAACAACAACAACAACAGTGTGATCTGAAGCAGATGCCATTTCGAAGTTTTCGTGAGGCAGACGCTCACATATTTTTTTCAATCGAATCCTCGAGAGTGATCAGCTGACGGCCTCTGTCGGATTCGAAATGGAGGGGCTTAACTATTAATATTGCAAAATCTGGATAAGCGAACGTGCAACTGAAACTGTTTAATGCGAGATCATGCCCTCTAAGTTAACTGCACTTCCGAAATCCCTCCTCAAGGAGAGACTGAGAGAATGAATGACAAGATCTCATTTCATTGATGTTAACAAGCGCTAAATGATGGCTCATCCAGAAACCTCCGCTGAGTGTAGTGGATGTGGGGGGGGGGGGGAGCATTGCAGTCTTTTCTCGTACAATCCCAATATTCACAGCTCACCTGGATCATGCCCAAGTTGCCTTGATTTTGCCAACTCGCCAAAAGTTTAGAAAATAAAAAATTCCAATTTCTACATCTCACCTGAATTTTACCAATTCATTTCGAATTTTGCTAACTCTCCAAGATTTTGCCAACTTTCCTTAATTTCACAAAAACAATCCAAATTTTCAGAACTCATCTGTATTTTATCAAGTCGCTTCGAATTTTGCATTTTATCAAGTCGCTTTGAATTTTGCCAACTCCGATTTACTTCCCCTCCCCCAAAAAAAGTTACGCCCCTGGGTGTAAATCCGTCCTTGGCTGCAGGAATTTCTCTTCCTTCGTTTGCAAGGTGGCCGTCGATTGGAGTGCGCACGCATCGAGCGCGATCGATGGCGACAGCAACGCTCTCGAGCGGCGGCGTGAGGCAGTGCGAAGGACAAGATGGAGGATCGAGGCAGAGGATCGCCGGACAGACGCTCGAAGAGATCGTCGGTGACGTCTAGCAGAGCCCCGGATGCGGATTCGCTCTCTCTTCGAATGAACCAGAGTCCCAAAGGTGAGAGGGGGACGGGAGGGGAGGGAAGTCGGGGTGCGGTTTGGGGGGGGGAGGGGCTCTTCTCCTCCACTGATGATGCAACGGAAGTCGTTCGTGCTCTGCAATGGAGTCACGCAACGTGCAGGACAGCAACGGACGTCTGCACGTTGCTTTCGGCGTAAGGAGTGGGGGATGACGGTGAATATGCAAATGAAGGAAATCTATTCATCTTCTGACAGCACACAGAATAGCCGACGGAATGTTCTAGAAATGACGTTTTGCAGCGAATCTTTTCAATGTTTGATTCTATTGCTGTTTGAAACGTCTGCTCAGTGATTTAACATTGTCCACCAGATCTGCTGCACAAATATTCTTTAAGTATTACAAAGGAAGTTTTTTAGTTTAATTGGAAGTTTTCTGAACCACGGAAAAAAACTTCGAACCAGAAGGATCAAATGTCAAAGAGGCAAGGCGATGGCCTCGACCTTCCTCGGCGACTCCCTCAAGAGGTGGCATACGAATCAAAGGGATCAAAGGTCATAGCTGCGAATAATAAGGCCTTATCTGCACCCTCGTTAGTCTCTTCTATCAATTCGCCCCTTTTTTTCAAAGATCAACTGCAATAAGTAGTTCCTCCGTTGAAATCGCCATATCTACCACATCACAAATAACTCGACCCTACTAATCCTATTCCTTCCTTTCCAACGGCTTTTCCCGCTCTGTTATTTATGGCTTCCCCCCCCCCCCGCTAATCCATTTTTTGCTGCTTCTCCTTCATTCTAGAAATGAAAGCACAAAAGCGTAATTTCCAAATCACAACCATTTCCTTCCCCTTTCACTTTCCACCCATCAACCTTGACCACTCATGACCTATATTTAATATAATTTATTCATTTTCCTGCAAATAAGCTATTTAGCTTTGCGGGTCAAAGTGTAAATGTATTTGTATTCTTTACTCTTATGAATAAAAATTATATTCTAAAAAAAAAAAATCCTCCTCCTCCCTTTCGAATGGCTCTGACCGTTACATGGGACGGGGGGGTGGTTCAGTCGGTAGCGCGCCAGGCTCATAATCTGTAGTTCCCAGGGTCGAGTCTCAGCTGGGTCAGCGTTGAGATTCTTCTCCGCAAAACTCCCCGCCCTGCCCACGGTCAGTAGGGGACACCGACGAGCTTGGAAAGACCGCCGTCCGTCGGATGGGACGCTAAGCCGTGGCTCCGTATGCGGGAGAGCCATACCCTGTGCACGTTAAAGAACACGCTGGATGGCCTTGACGGGAGGCCACCAACCGTCTCCCAACAGCTGTTCCAGTGGGTCCCCTCCCACAGCTTTCTCTGAGCCTTTGGGGTGCCTGAGACCTGGCACCTTATTTCCACATACTCCTCCTTTCAATGGCGCTTTAAACCTCATCGCTACCTCCTCTTTCCAATGGCACTTTCCATCTCATTTCCACATACCCCTCCTTTCAATGGCGCTTTAAACTTCATCGCTACCTCCTCTTTCCAATGGCACTTTCCACCTCATTTCCACATACTCCTCCTTTCAATGGCGCTTTAAACCTCATCGCTACCTCCTCTTTCCGATGGCACTTTCCACCTCATTTCCACATACTCCTCCTTTCAATGGCGCTTTAAACCTCATCGCTACCTCCTCTTTCCAATGGCACTTTCCATCTCATTTCCACATACTCCTCCTTTCAATGGCGCTTTAAACCTCATCGCTACCTCCTCTTTCCAATGGCACTTTCCACCTCATTTCCACATACTCCTCCTTTCAATGGCGCTTTAAACCTCATCGCTACCTCCTCTTTCCAATGGCACTTTCCATCTCATTTCCACATACTCCTCCTTTCAATGGCGCTTTAAACCTCATCGCTACCTCCTCTTTCCAATGGCACTTTCCACCTCATTTCCACATACTCCTCCTTTCAATGGCGCTTTAAACCTCATCGCTACCTCCTCTTTCCAATGGCACTTTCCATCTCATTTCCACATACTCCTCCTTTCAATGGCGCTTTAAACCTCATCGCTACCTCCTCTTTCCAATGGCACTTTCCACCTCATTTCCACATACTCCTCCTTTCAATGGCGCTTTAAACCTCATCGCTACCTCCTCTTTCCAATGGCACTTTCCACCTCATTTCCACATACTCCTCCTTTCAATGGCGCTTTAAACCTCATCGCTACCTCCTCTTTCCGATGGCACTTTCCATCTCATTTCCACATACTCCTCCTTTCAATGGCGCTTTAAACTTCATCGCTACCTCCTCTTTCCAATGGCACTTTCCACCTCATTTCCACATACTCCTCCTTTCAATGGCGCTTTAAACCTCATCGCTACCTCCTCTTTCCGATGGCACTTTCCACCTCATTTCCACATACTCCTCCTTTCAATGGCGCTTTAAACCTCATCGCTACCTCCTCTTTCCAATGGCACTTTCCACCTCATTTCCACATACTCCTCCTTTCAATGGCGCTTTAAACCTCATCGCTACCTCCTCTTTCCGATGGCACTTTCCACCTCATTTCCACATACTCCTCCTTTCAATGGCGCTTTAAACCTCATCGCTACCTCCTCTTTCCAATGGCACTTTCCACCTCATTTCCACATACTCCTCCTTTCAATGGCGCTTTAAACCTCATCGCTACCTCCTCTTTCCAATGGCACTTTCCACCTCATTTCCACATACTCCTCCTTTCAATGGCGCTTTAAACCTCATCGCTACCTCCTCTTTCCGATGGCACTTTCCATCTCATTTCCACATACTCCTCCTTTCAATGGCGCTTTAAACCTCATCGCTACCTCCTCTTTCCGATGGCACTTTCCACCTCATTTCCACATACTCCTCCTTTCAATGGCGCTTTAAACCTCATCTCTACCTCCTCTTTCCGATGGCACTTTCCACCTCATTTCCACATACTCCTCCTTTCAATGGCGCTTTAAACCTCATCGCTACCTCCTCTTTCCGATGGCACTTTCCACCTCATTTCCACATACTCCTCCTTTCAATGGCGCTTTAAACTTCATCGCTACCTCCTCTTTCCGATGGCACTTTCCACCTCATTTCCACATACTCCTCCTTTCAATGACGCTTTAAACCTCATCGCTACCTTCTCTTTTCGATGGCAACCTCATTTCCACATACTCCTCCTTTCAATGGCGCTTTAAACCTCATCGCTACCTCCTCTTTCCTATGGCACTTTCCACCTCATTTCCACATACTCCTCCTTTCAATGGCGCTTTAAACCTCATCGCTACCTCCTCTTTCCAATGGCACTTTCCACCTCATTTCCACATACTCCTCCTTTCAATGGCGCTTTAAACCTCATCGCTACCTCCTCTTTCCGATGGCACTTTCCACCTCATTTCCACATACTCCTCCTTTCAATGGCGCTTTAAACCTCATCGCTACCTCCTCTTTCCGATGGCACTTTCCACCTCATTTCCACATACTCCTCCTTTCAATGGCGCTTTAAACCTCATCGCTACCTCCTCTTTCCGATGGCACTTTCCACCTCATTTCCACATACTCCTCCTTTCAATGGCGCTTTAAACCTCATCGCTACCTCCTCTTTCCAATGGCACTTTCCACCTCATTTCCACATACTCCTCCTTTCAATGGCGCTTTAAACCTCATCGCTACCTCCTCTTTCCAATGGCACTTTCCACCTCATTTCCACATACTCCTCCTTTCAATGGCGCTTTAAACCTCATCGCTACCTCCTCTTTCCAATGGCACTTTCCACCTCATTTCCACATACTCCTCCTTTCAATGGCGCTTTAAACCTCATCGCTACCTCCTCTTTCCGATGGCACTTTCCATCTCATTTCCACATACTCCTCCTTTCAATGGCGCTTTAAACCTCATCGCTACCTCCTCTTTCCGATGGCACTTTCCACCTCATTTCCACATACTCCTCCTTTCAATGGCGCTTTAAACCTCATCTCTACCTCCTCTTTCCGATGGCACTTTCCACCTCATTTCCACATACTCCTCCTTTCAATGGCGCTTTAAACCTCATCGCTACCTCCTCTTTCCGATGGCACTTTCCACCTCATTTCCACATACTCCTCCTTTCAATGGCGCTTTAAACCTCATCGCTACCTCCTCTTTCCGATGGCACTTTCCACCTCATTTCCACATACTCCTCCTTTCAATGGCGCTTTAAACCTCATCGCTACCTCCTCTTTCCGATGGCACTTTCCACCTCATTTCCACATACTCCTCCTTTCAATGGCGCTTTAAACTTCATCGCTACCTCCTCTTTCCGATGGCACTTTCCACCTCATTTCCACATACTCCTCCTTTCAATGGCGCTTTAAACCTCATCGCTACCTCCTCTTTCCAATGGCACTTTCCACCTCATTTCCACATAGTCCTCCTTTCAATGGCGCTTTAAACTTCATCGCTACCTCCTCTTTCCGATGGCACTTTCCATCTCATTTCCACATACTCCTCCTTTCAATGGCGCTTTAAACCTCATCGCTACCTCCTCTTTCCAATGGCACTTTCCACCTCATTTCCACATACTCCTCCTTTCAATGGCGCTTTAAACTTCATCGCTACCTCCTCTTTCCAATGGCACTTTCCACCTCATTTCCACATACTCCTCCTTTCAATGGCGCTTTAAACCTCATCGCTACCTCCTCTTTCCGATGGCACTTTCCACCTCATTTCCACATACTCCTCCTTTCAATGGCGCTTTAAACCTCATCGCTACCTCCTCTTTCCAATGGGGCGGGGGTGGCTCAGTCGGTAGCGCGCCAGGCTCGTAATCTGTAGTTCCCAGGTTCGAGTCCCAGCTGGGTCAGCGTTGAGATTTATCTCCGCAAAATTCCCCGCCCTGCCCACGGTCAGTAGGGGACACCGATGGGCTTGGACAGGCCGCCGTCCGTCGGATGGGACGTTAAGCCGTGGCCCCGTGTGCGGGAGAGCCATACCCTGTGCACGTTAAAGAACACGCTGGATGGCCTTGACGGGAGGCTACCATCTGTCTCCCAACAGCTGTTCCAGTGGGTCCCCTCCCCCAACCTTCTCTGAGCCTTCGGGGTCCATGTGACCTGGCCATTTAGCCCATGGTGTGCAAAAAAGTGCCGCTCAGAGGTAAAACAACCCAACCCAACCCTCTTTCCAATGGCACTTTCCACCTCATTTCCACATACTCCTCCTTTCAATGGCGCTTTAAACCTCATCGCTACCTCCTCTTTCCGATGGCACTTTCCACCTCATTTCCACATAGTCCTCCTTTCAATGGCGCTTTAAACCTCATCGCTACCTCCTCTTTCCAATGGCACTTTCCACCTCATTTCCACATACTCCTCCTTTCAATGGCGCTTTAAACCTCATCGCTACCTCCTCTTTCCGATGGCACTTTCCACCTCATTTCCACATACTCCTCCTTTCAATGGCGCTTTAAACCTCATCGCTACCTCCTCTTTCCGATGGCACTTTCCACCTCATTTCCACATACTCCTCCTTTCAATGGCGCTTTAAACCTCATCGCTACCTCCTCTTTCCGATGGCACTTTCCACCTCATTTCCACATACTCCTCCTTTCAATGGCGCTTTAAACTTCATCGCTACCTCCTCTTTCCGATGGCACTTTCCACCTCATTTCCACATACTCCTCCTTTCAATGGCGCTTTAAACCTCATCGCTACCTCCTCTTTCCGATGGCACTTTCCACCTCATTTCCACATACTCCTCCTTTCAATGGCGCTTTAAACCTCATCGCTACCTCCTCTTTCCAATGGCACTTTCCACCTCATTTCCACATAGTCCTCCTTTCAATGGCGCTTTAAACTTCATCGCTACCTCCTCTTTCCGATGGCACTTTCCATCTCATTTCCACATACTCCTCCTTTCAATGGCGCTTTAAACCTCACCGCTACCTCCTCTTTCCAATGGCACTTTCCACCTCATTTCCACATACTCCTCCTTTCAATGGCGCTTTAAACTTCATCGCTACCTCCTCTTTCCCATGGCACTTTCCACCTCATTTCCACATACTCCTTCTTTCAATGGCGCTTTAAACCTCATCGCTACCTCCTCTTTCCGATGGCACTTTCCACCTCATTTCCACATACTCCTCCTTTCAATGGCGCTTTAAACCTCATCGCTACCTCCTCTTTCCGATGGCACTTTCCACCTCATTTCCACATACTCCTCCTTTCAATGGCGCTTTAAACCTCATCGCTACCTCCTCTTTCCAATGGCACTTTCCACCTCATTTCCACATACTCCTTCTTTCAATGGCGCTTTAAACTTCATCGCTACCTCCTCTTTCCAATGGCACTTTCCACCTCATTTCCACATACTCCTCCTTTCAATGGCGCTTTAAACCTCATCGCTACCTCCTCTTTCCGATGGCACTTTCCACCTCATTTCCACATACTCCTCCTTTCAATGGCGCTTTAAACCTCATCGCTACCTCCTCTTTCCGATGGCACTTTCCACCTCATTTCCACATACTCCTCCTTTCAATGGCGCTTTAAACCTCATCGCTACCTCCTCTTTCCAATGGCACTTTCCACCTCATTTCCACATACTCCTCCTTTCAATGGCGCTTTAAACTTCATCGCTACCTCCTCTTTCCAATGGCACTTTCCACCTCATTTCCACATACTCCTCCTTTCAATGGCGCTTTAAACCTCATCGCTACCTCCTCTTTCCGATGGCACTTTCCACCTCATTTCCACATACTCCTCCTTTCAATGGCGCTTTAAACCTCATCGCTACCTCCTCTTTCCGATGGCACTTTCCACCTCATTTCCACATACTCCTCCTTTCAATGGCGCTTTAAACCTCATCGCTACCTCCTCTTTCCAATGGCACTTTCCACCTCATTTCCACATACTCCTCATTTCAATGGCGCTTCAAACCTCATATCCTCGTTCTCCTCCCAGCAAACGTCATCTCCATTTTCTCCTTTCAATGACCCCTTACACCTAATTCACCCATATTCCTCCTTTTAATGCCACTTTCCACCTCATATCCTCATCTTCCTCTCAGTAATGCCTCATTGCCACTTCCTCCTTTCAACGAATTGAGCCTCATCATCACTTCCTCCTTGTAATGAATTGAACCTCATCATCACTTCCTCCTTTCAATGAATTGAACCTCATCATCACTTCCTCCTTTCAATGAATTGAACCTCATCATCACTTCCTCCTTTCAATGAATTGAACCTCATCGTCACTTGCTCCTTTCATTGACCACTTGACCATAATTTCCTCTTATCCCTCCTATCAATGGCAGTTTCTTTTACCCAAAATTGTTGCTCTCCGTCAGTTCCAACTGAAACCAATCCGCCTGTGGGTCTAACGATGGTGGGGATTAAAGATTGCCCAAACTCGGCTTCTGAATCAGGACAAAATATCGCAAGAAAGAAAGGTGGCTGACAGAGATTATGCCATGAAGGGAGGAAGGAAAATTCTTCGATTTCAGTTATTTTTTTGATTCAGTTTCACAAAATTTGCTTCCACAAGTATATAGATATGCTAAAAATTAAAAAATAGAACTCTACGTTGCTTGTTCCCCAGTGATGATGCACAGAACGGGCCAGCTCTAACACCTAATGTCCGACCCCGCCTTTTCGTGGTGCAGGCGGTTAGTACCTTTCAAAAGAGATATTCTCTTCCGGAAGGGAACAGATGGGGAGGGCTGCCAGATCAGTGTGGCCTACTGCTCTGATCATCTATGGCCACTTTTTCTTTTTTTCAACCCTGCTGAGGAGTGGTCAACTTCACAGGGTTCTGGTGCTGACCATTTATAATATATATGTATAATATTTTAATTAAAATTGCACATTTCAATAGACAGGGGGAAAAGTGCTTTCAGCTGTGAAGAAGCACTTTTCGATAGACAGGGGAAGGAGGTTCTTTCACTTTTGAAGAAGTACTTTTCGATAGATAGGGGAAGGAGGTTCTTTCACTCTTGAAGAAGCACTTTTCGATAGATAGGGGAATGAGGTTCTTTCACTCTTGAAGAAGCACTTTTCGATAGATAGGGGAAGGAGGTTCTTTCACTTTTGAAGAAGCACTTTTCGATAGATAGGGGAAGGCGGTTCTTTCACTCTTGAAGAAGCACTTTCGATAGATAGGGGAAGGAGGTTCTTTCACTCTTGAAGAAGCACTTTTCGATAGATAGGGGAAGGCGGTTCTTTCACTCTTGAAGAAGCACTTTTCGATAGATAGGGGAAGGAGATTCTTTCACTTTTGAAGAAGCACTTTTCGATAGATAGGGGAAGGCGGTTCTTTCACTCTTGAAGAAGCACTTTTCGATAGATAGGGGAAGGAGGTTCTTTCACTCTTGAAGAAGCACTTTTCGATAGATAGGGGAAGGAGGTTCTTTCACTCTTGAAGAAGCACTTTTCGATATATAGGGGAAGGAGGTTCTTTCACTCTTGAAGAAGCACTTTTCGATAGATAGGGGAAGGAGGTTCTTTCAGTTTTGAAGAAGCACTTTTCGATAGATAGGGGAAGGCGGTTCTTTCACTCTTGAAGAAGCACTTTCGATAGATAGGGGAAGGAGGTTCTTTCACTTTTGAAGAAGCACTTTCGATAGATAGGGGAAGGAGGTTCTTTCACTTTTGAAGAAGCACTTTTCGATAGATAGGGGAAGGCGGTTCTTTCACTCTTGAAGAAGCACTTTCGATAGATAGGGGAAGGAGGTTCTTTCACTTTTGAAGAAGCACTTTCGATAGATAGGGGAAGGAGGTTCTTTCACTCTTGAAGAAGCACTTTTCGATAGATAGGGGAAGGAGGTTCTTTCACTCTTGAAGAAGCACTTTTCGAAAGATAGGGGAAGGAGGTTCTTTCACTTTTGAAGAAGCACTTTTCGATAGATAGTGGAAGGAGGTTCTTTCACTTTTGAAGAAGCACTTTTAGATAGACAAGGGAAGGAGGTTCTTTCACTTTTGAAGAAACACTTTTCGATAGATAGAGGAAGGAGGTTCTTTCCCTTTTGAAGAAGCATTTTTCGATAGATAGGGGAAGGAGGTTCTTTCACTTTTGAAGAAGCACTTTTCGATAGATAGGGGAATGAGGTTCTTTCACTCTTGAAGAAGCACTTTTCGATAGATAGGGGAAGGAGGTTCTTTCACTTTTGAAGAAGCACTTTTCGATAGATAGGGGAAGGCGGTTCTTTCACTCTTGAAGAAGCACTTTCGATAGATAGGGGAAGGAGGTTCTTTCACTTTTGAAGAAGCACTTTCGATAGATAGGGGAAGGAGGTTCTTTCACTTTTGAAGAAGCACTTTTCGATAGATAGGGGAAGGAGGTTCTTTCACTCTTGAAGAAGCACTTTTCGATAGATAGGGGAAGGAGGTTCTTTCACTTTTGAAGAAGCACTTTTCGATAGATAGGGGAAGGCGGTTCTTTCACTCTTGAAGAAGCACTTTCGATAGATAGGGGAAGGAGGTTCTTTCACTTTTGAAGAAGCACTTTCGATAGATAGGGGAAGGAGGTTCTTTCACTTTTGAAGAAGCACTTTTCGATAGATAGGGGAAGGAGGTTCTTTCACTCTTGAAGAAGCACTTTTCGATAGATAGGGGAAGGAGGTTCTTTCACTCTTGAAGAAGCACTTTTCGAAAGATAGGGGAAGGAGGTTCTTTCACTTTTGAAGAAGCACTTTTCGATAGACAAGGGAAGGAGGTTCTTTCACTTTTGAAGAAACACTTTTCGATAGATAGAGGAAGGAGGTTCTTTCACTTTTGAAGAAGCACTTTCGATAGATAGGGGAAGGAGGTTCTTTCACTTTTGAAGAAGCACTTTTCGATAGATAGGGGAAGGAGGTTCTTTCACTCTTGAAGAAGCACTTTTCGATAGATAGGGGAAGGAGGTTCTTTCACTTTTGAAGAAGCACTTTTCGATAGATAGGGGAAGGCGGTTCTTTCACTCTTGAAGAAGCACTTTCGATAGATAGGGGAAGGAGGTTCTTTCACTCTTGAAGAAGCACTTTTCGATAGATAGGGGAAGGCGGTTCTTTCACTCTTGAAGAAGCACTTTTCGATAGATAGGGGAAGGAGGTTCTTTCACTTTTGAAGAAGCACTTTTCGATAGATAGGGGAAGGCGGTTCTTTCACTCTTGAAGAAGCACTTTTCGATAGATAGGGGAAGGAGGTTCTTTCACTCTTGAAGAAGCACTTTTCGATAGATAGGGGAAGGAGGTTCTTTCACTCTTGAAGAAGCACTTTTCGATAGATAGGGGAAGAGGTTCTTTCACTTTTGAAGAAGCACTTTTCGATAGATAGGGGAAGGCGGTTCTTTCACTCTTGAAGAAGCACTTTCGATAGATAGGGGAAGGAGGTTCTTTCACTTTTGAAGAAGCACTTTCGATAGATAGGGGAAGGAGGTTCTTTCACTTTTGAAGAAGCACTTTTCGATAGATAGGGGAAGGCGGTTCTTTCACTCTTGAAGAAGCACTTTCGATAGATAGGGGAAGGAGGTTCTTTCACTCTTGAAGAAGCACTTTCGATAGATAGGGGAAGGAGGTTCTTTCACTTTTGAAGAAGCACTTTCGATAGATAGGGGAAGGAGGTTCTTTCACTCTTGAAGAAGCACTTTTCGATAGATAGGGGAAGGAGGTTCTTTCACTCTTGAAGAAGCACTTTTCGAAAGATAGGGGAAGGAGGTTCTTTCACTTTTGAAGAAGCACTTTTCGATAGATAGTGGAAGGAGGTTCTTTCACTTTTGAAGAAGGACTTTTAGATAGACAAGGGAAGGAGGTTCTTTCACTTTTGAAGAAACACTTTTCGATAGATAGAGGAAGGAGGTTCTTTCCCTTTTGAAGAAGCATTTTTCGATAGATAGGGGAAGGAGGTTCTTTCACTTTTGAAGAAGCACTTTTCGATAGATAGGGGAATGAGGTTCTTTCACTCTTGAAGAAGCACTTTTCGATAGATAGGGGAAGGAGGTTCTTTCACTTTTGAAGAAGCACTTTTCGATAGATAGGGGAAGGCGGTTCTTTCACTCTTGAAGAAGCACTTTCGATAGATAGGGGAAGGAGGTTCTTTCACTTTTGAAGAAGCACTTTCGATAGATAGGGGAAGGAGGTTCTTTCACTTTTGAAGAAGCACTTTTCGATAGATAGGGGAAGGCGGTTCTTTCACTCTTGAAGAAGCACTTTCGATAGATAGGGGAAGGAGGTTCTTTCACTCTTGAAGAAGCACTTTCGATAGATAGGGGAAGGAGGTTCTTTCACTTTTGAAGAAGCACTTTCGATAGATAGGGGAAGGAGGTTCTTTCACTCTTGAAGAAGCACTTTTCGATAGATAGGGGAAGGAGGTTCTTTCACTCTTGAAGAAGCACTTTTCGAAAGATAGGGGAAGGAGGTTCTTTCACTTTTGAAGAAGCACTTTTCGATAGATAGTGGAAGGAGGTTCTTTCACTTTTGAAGAAGCACTTTTAGATAGACAAGGGTTCTTCACTTTTGATTTTTACTTTTTAGATAGACAAGGTTCTTTCACTTTTGAAGAAACACTTTTCGATAGATAGAGGAAGGAGGTTCTTTCCCTTTTGAAGAAGCATTTTTCGATAGATAGGGGAAGGAGGTTCTTTCACTTTTGAAGAAGCACTTTTCGATAGATAGGGGAATGAGGTTCTTTCACTCTTGAAGAAGCACTTTTCGATAGATAGGGGAAGGAGGTTCTTTCACTTTTGAAGAAGCACTTTTCGATAGATAGGGGAAGGCGGTTCTTTCACTCTTGAAGAAGCACTTTCGATAGATAGGGGAAGGAGGTTCTTTCACTTTTGAAGAAGCACTTTCGATAGATAGGGGAAGGAGGTTCTTTCACTTTTGAAGAAGCACTTTTCGATAGATAGGGGAAGGAGGTTCTTTCACTCTTGAAGAAGCACTTTTCGATAGATAGGGGAAGGAGGTTCTTTCACTTTTGAAGAAGCACTTTTCGATAGATAGGGGAAGGCGGTTCTTTCACTCTTGAAGAAGCACTTTCGATAGATAGGGGAAGGAGGTTCTTTCACTTTTGAAGAAGCACTTTCGATAGATAGGGGAAGGAGGTTCTTTCACTTTTGAAGAAGCACTTTTCGATAGATAGGGGAAGGAGGTTCTTTCACTCTTGAAGAAGCACTTTTCGATAGATAGGGGAAGGAGGTTCTTTCACTCTTGAAGAAGCACTTTTCGAAAGATAGGGGAAGGAGGTTCTTTCACTTTTGAAGAAGCACTTTTCGATAGATAGGGGTAGGAGGTTCTTTCACTTTTGAAGAAGCACTTTTCGATAGACAAGGGAAGGAGGTTCTTTCACTTTTGAAGAAACACTTTTCGATAGATAGAGGAAGGAGGTTCTTTCACTTTTGAAGAAGCACTTTCGATAGATAGGGGAAGGAGGTTCTTTCACTTTTGAAGAAGCACTTTTCGATAGATAGGGGAAGGAGGTTCTTTCACTCTTGAAGAAGCACTTTTCGATAGATAGGGGAAGGAGGTTCTTTCACTTTTGAAGAAGCACTTTTCGATAGATAGGGGAAGGCGGTTCTTTCACTCTTGAAGAAGCACTTTCGATAGATAGGGGAAGGAGGTTCTTTCACTTTTGAAGAAGCACTTTCGATAGATAGGGGAAGGAGGTTCTTTCACTTTTGAAGAAGCACTTTTCGATAGATAGGGGAAGGAGGTTCTTTCACTCTTGAAGAAGCACTTTTCGAAAGATAGGGGAAGGAGGTTCTTTCACTTTTGAAGAAGCACTTTTCGATAGATAGGGGAAGGAGGTTCACTTTTGAAGAAGCACTTTTCGATAGACAAGGGAAGGAGGTTCTTTCACTTTTGAAGAAACACTTTTCGATAGATAGAGGAAGGAGGTTTTTTCACTTTTGAAGAAGCACTTTTCGATAGATAGGGGAAGGAGGTTCTTTCACTTTTGAAGAAGCACTTTTCGATAGACAGGGGAAGGAGGTTCTTTCACTTTTGTAGAAGCACTTTTCGATAGACTGTGGAAGGAGGTGTTTTCAATTTTGAAGAAATACGTTTCGATAGACAGGGGGAGTAGGTGATTTCAGTTTTCAAGAAGCACTTTTCGATAGACAGTGGAAGGAGTTGCTTTTAATTTTGAAGAAGCACTTTTCGATAGACACGGAGAGTAGGTGATTTCAGTGTTGAAGAAACACTTTTCTATAGACAGGTGGAGGAGGTGCTCTCAGTTTTGAAGAAGCACTTTTCAATTAGTAATTTTTTTGGTAAAGGAAGATAGACTGCTGTAAAACCTCTGTGACAAGCAATTGCTTGAGGAATATTTTATTTTTGTTTTTAATACTTCAACGTTTTTTAGTAGAAAAGTTACTTTTTGATTTGTATTAGGAATATTAAGTAGATCATGATGATTTCTTTGTTGGAAATTAAAAATTGCTTGTAGATGAAGTGCGTCCATCTTTTGGTATCGTCAAAATTTTTCATTTTGCCCCTTGGGAAGCAGAAATCTTAACTTCGGTGTCCACATGTTCTTCCGAGTGGCGTGATCGCTTTGAGAAAAAGAGCAGACGGTTTAAGGACCTCAGTTCGGAAATGACGACTGCGGACGTAAAGCGTAGAACCGGAAGCTTTGTTTGGCGAGATTGAAATATTGCTTCGCTGGCAGATGCAAAGGATCTGGCGAGAATCCGACCTCGAATGGAGGAAATGACGCACGCGATGCAGTGCACGCGTTTCGTGCCAAACGATCGAGAATTGGCTCGAGCCGAGCTCGCCCTAACAGGCCACGCGGCACGTACAGAGAAACGCCTTCTCGCACGTGCAGCTGGGTCAGCTCCGCCCAGTGGTGAGCGAGAGAGAAGTGATGATGACCTGACCGGCGATGGACGAAGAGGACCCCTCCGTGCTCTGTCCCGAGAGATACGCGCTTCGCCTCAAAGGTAAGGTGGAGAAAGGAAATGTCCTCTAAGGGTAAGAGGGGGACTACCTCCCCGTCCCCGGCTCATGCCATAGAAATGTTCCTCAAGGAAAAATGCTATTTTACTGAAATGGATATTTTTATGACGTAAAGAATTTTGCATTTCAGTAATAACTTTGCGCAAATTCTTATCGAAAGCGGCAGAACGACAATCAGTAGTGATCGAAATTCTCGATTGTCCCGTGATCTCCTCCCCCTCGGATTGCATCACTCGACCCCTCGTGACTTGAATATTTGCGATGCTGTCAGATGACGTCACGAGAATCACGTTCGCAAGTGTTGGAACTTGCAACAGATAATTCTTTTCGTTTCGTATTCAACAATCAAGATTTGGCCTCAGTTCAGAAAACGATTCGTCTGCTGATGTCTTCTCCTCCCCCCACTTCCCCTCTCAGCTTCGAAACGAATCCTTCTTTCTTTATCGGGGGGGGGGAATATCTGGCAACAACATCAGCCATCCCCACTTTCGTCTGCATCTGTCCTGGAGGGAAGAAGAAACTTAAACCTTCGATCAGACTCTAGCAGATCTCGTGCACCTGACCTTCGAGTGGAACGCCTAGAAACTCGAAATCTTGCAAAAATCACGGAATCCGATAAAACATGCTGAGGACAAGTGGCGAAACCAAGACAAGAATTAGGGGGGGGGGTATGCTTCAGTTATTCCCCCTCCATCCCTTTCAGGGTTTTAATGGCATATATTTTTGAAAGACATCCCCCAACTGAGACTAAAGACCAGTCCCTACCTCTCCATTGATCTGAAACGCGTGAACACTCCTCCCACTAAAAGTTTCCGGGTGCACCGCTGGTGGAGTCACCAGTTAAAGGAGTGAAAGGTCAGCCAGTGGCGACGCAAAGTTTCTTGTCAGATTAAGCGCATTATTTAGAACATCTCTGAAATGCTCAGCCCACCTAGCCATGATAGAATCTTCACTAAACGCCTCATCTCTATCAGAAGAACACTTTTCGATAGACACGGGGAGGAGGTGATTTCATTTTTTTTTTCAGTTCAGTTCAATTTTATTATAATAATAAGGTTACAAACAACATATATTTGTAATACTGTTATTAACCCAAGAGCATCTAAGCTCATGTAGGTTAATTTACAAATTATTTAAATACATAATTTTGGCAACACTGACACTCAACTTTACATAAAGAAAAAAAATATATATATACAAAAACTACACAGAATTTATAAAAACGAATTAATTTTTTTACTTTAACACTGAAAACAGGCTGTCAGCATTTGTAATGGTCATTAGATAATTAGCAGTGAGAGATCTGAAATGCATAAAATTAGTTTCATTTCGAATTATAATCGGTAAAGAATTAAAAATTTTAGGGGCCAAATAATCAAAGTGTTTGTCATAATTTCTTTATTTGCAAGTGGTAATAGAAACCTTTTCCCATTATCTCGCATAGAATAATTTGTATAATGCAGCACTGCATTATTGTTTTTAAAGAAGTAATTTAATGTTCTATAAACAAATAAATGTCTCAGTGGAAATACACCTGAAATGGTATACTTACAAAAGATGGTAACAGTTTTATATTTATTTGGTAAAATTTGAAATATAAATTTATTTTGCATTGAGATTAGACTCCTTAATGATGAAATGTATGTTCCTCCCCAACTTGTAATACCATACTGTATAGCAGACTGGACAGAAGATTTGCATAGCATTATTAACATTTTATTACTGAGGATTTTTTTTAAACAATAAAATTTATATACATCTGTCTAAGTATGTTTGTTAGTTTTCCAATATGCATTTTCCAACTTAGGGAGCTATCAATATAAACGCCTAGGTAGAGTAGATTTTGAACCTGCTCAATTTCTTCACAGCAACAAGCTGAGTAATTATTGCATGAAAATGTGTGCAATTTTAATTTAATCAAATTTGGATTGTATGATTTCTTTTTTAGGTTAAATAGAATATACTTAGTCTTTTTCGTATTTAAATATAATCCATTTAAATCCAACCATTTCATCACGCATTTTAGATCAGTGTTCATGTTATAAAGAGATTTTCCAGAGAATCAGCACATAAAGTTAATGATGTATCATATGCAAAAGTGTTAATATAGCTATTTATTTTTAATTTACGTAGATCATTTATGAATATCAGAAACAAGGTTGGTCCCAGGACTGAACCTTGTGGTACGCCACATGAAATATGTTTTGGTTTACTAAGTGTATTAAAAAGACTAACACATTGCGTTCTGTGCTATAAGTAGTCTTTAAACCATTTTAATACAACACCACGAATGCCAATATTTTCTAGTTTGCTAATTAAAATTTCGTGATCAACGGTGTCAAAAGCTTTCTCCAAGTCCATAAATACGGATAGAGTAAATTGATTATTGTCTATGGAATGAAACACCTTTGATGTATAATTCAACAATGTAGTTTCTGTACCTCTACCCTACCTAAACCCAAATTGGTTTTCAGAGAGAAAATTAAAACTATCTAAAAAATTTACCAGCCTATTATTAACTAGTTTTTCTAATATTTTTGAAAATATTGGGAGAAGAGATATCGGTCGATAATTCTTAAAATCATTTTTATTTCCCGTTTTGTAAACTGGAATTACAATAGCTTTCTTCATTAAATTTGGAAAAGTGCCAGTTTCGAAGAAACACTTTTCGATAGACAGGGGGTGGAGGTGTTTTCAGTTTTGAAGAAGGAATTTTCGATAGACAAGGAGAGTAGGAGGTTTCAGTTGTGAAGAAGCACTTGTCGACTGACAGGGGAAGGATATATATAACCTTACCTTGTTTATCCTTCAATCCCTGTATACATGTCCGTCTTCTACCACACAAAACATTAACTATATGGTACAGCTCTCTGCTGTTGTGCTGTGTAACTGCTTCTTTGGCTTTGTCAGCCAAACCATCAAGCCAAAGATTCTTATCAGCAGATAACTGATCTTTTACACGTTTATTATGCTCTCTGTAATGCTTTCTATTAGGACTAGTAGGGTATTGATTAAGGACAATCCTGCAGTTCTTTCTTTCTGAAATGAGCTTAAATGTATTATCACTTAAATAATTCTGTCTCCTCTGCTCCTTGTTCCCTAAATCAGTACTGTTAGTTTCCAAAAAAGCCTGTTTAAAACGGTCCAATTCTTTCTCAACTTCAGTAGTAAGCAAACCATGACTGTCAAAATGACTAAGTAACCTATTATGGTAAGCTTTAGCTATAACTGGATCTTTCAGAGCTTCGGTATTAAAAGTAATTCTCTTAACTGTAGCATATTTCTTAAGCTTCAATTGGAGACACTTTTAACAAGGTAATGGTCAGATCCACTTTCAGCTCCCCTATATGACCTGGTATTCCAAACAGAACTAGCCCATTTGTTGTTAATTAATATATAATCAATCATATTCTTATGCAGCCCATCAGGTGAAACCCATGTGTACTTATGTATGTCATGGTGTTTGTAATAAGTGTTAGTTATTCTGAAAACATTGAGTTTACTTACCTGTAGGAGACGTTGCCCATAGCCATTGCAGCTACCAATACCAAAAGGGCCTATTACTCCTCCCCAAAGATCAGAGTCAGTACCATCTTTGGCATTGAAGTCAACAAGAACAAGGGTAATATCTCCTTCCTTGACAGAATTCCTTATTTGTCGTTCTCATTAAGTCGTCGGTCAGGCCATAACAACAAATAACATTCAACGGTTGTTTTGAATTTAAGAGTAAGAAATATTGAATTAATGCAGTCATATCCTAGAAGAGCATCACTGGCGTTTCTCTTGAGAAGCAGACCCACGCCGTGTGATGCTTATTGTCTTCTCTCCCTTAAAAAAGAAATTTAAGGTAAAAAAAGAAAAGTAGCCAGAGTTGTCCAGATCAGTAGGTTACTCTGATCTGGCAGCCCTTCTCTTCCGTTCACCTCCACAAGAGAATATCTCTTTTAAGAGGTACTATGATCTGCACCACTAGAAGGAGGAGGTTGGACTTTAGGTGCTGGGTCCGGCCGGTTCTGTGGATCATCACTGGGGATTGGTGCATAACTCTGCTTCCATTGAGTACGTAGCAAACATTTACATATGATGATGATATAATCTCTCTCTTAGAAAATAATGAGTTAGTGATGAAATTACCATAAATCGATCAGTGCAAAGGCAGAGTTATGAAAATAAATGGAAAAGAAATGAAGACCGCGAATATTCCGAAAATGACGTTCTCCCTCAGTCTCTTAGCTTTAAGTGAAATAAAGATCTATTTCCGTCTCTTTGCTTCAGGTGAAATGAAGATCACCCTCCGTCTCTTTGCTTCAGGTGAAATGTAGATTTCTGTCTTTTCCTTTAACTGAAATAAGATCTTCCTCTTCGTCTTTCTCTTTGCTCTAGGTGAAATGAAGATCTCGCTCCGTCTCTTTGCTTTTAATGAAATGAATATCTCCCCGCATCTCTGCTTTAAATGAAACGAATATCTAACTCCATCTCTTTGCTTTAAATGAAATAAATTTCTAATTCCGTCTCTTTGCTTCAGGTGAAATGAAGATCTCCCTCCGTCTCTTTGCTTCAGGTGAAATGAAGATTTCTGCCTTTTCCTTTAACTGAAATAAGATCTTCCTCTTCGTCTTTCTCTTTGCTCTAAGTGAAATGAAGATCTCGCTCAGTCTCTTTGCATTTAATGAAATGAATATCTCCCTGCATCTCTGCTTTAATGGAAACGAATATCTAACTCCATTCTCTGCTTTAAATGAAACGAATATCTAACTCCATCTCTTTGCTTTAAATGAAATTAATTTCTAATTCCGTCTCTTTGCTTCAGGTGAAATTACGATCTCTCTTTCCTGTAAGTCAGAAGAAGAATTCCCTCCGTCTCTTTTCTCTAAACGAAATGAAGATCTGTCTCCTTGTCTTTGCTCTAAGGGAAAGAAAGATCGCCTTCCGTCACTTTGCTTTAAGTGAAATGAGAATCTGTCTACGTCTCTTTCATTTAAACGAAATCAAGATCTGCCTATGCATCTTTGCTTTGAATCACACGAGGATCTTCCTCCGTCTTTTTGTTTAGATGAAAGGAAGAGATCCCATCTTATCTTTGTTTAACTGAAATGATCTCCCTATGTCTCTCTGCTCTAAGTGAAATGGCGATCTGTGTACGTCTCTTTCATTTAAACGAAATCAAGATCTGCCTATGCATCTTTGCTTTGAATCAAATGAGGATCTCCCTCTGTCTCTCTGATTTGGGTGAAAGGAAGAGATCCCATCTTATCTTTGCTTAACTGAAATGATCTCCCTATGTCTCTCTGCTCTAAGTGAAATGACGATCTGTGTACGTCTCTTTCATTTAAACGAAATCAAGATCTGCCTATGCATCTTTGCTTTGAATCAAATGAGGATCTCCCTCTGTCTCTCTGATTTGGGTGAAAGGAAGAGATCCCATCTTATCTTTGCTTAACTGAAATGATCTCCCTATGTCTCTCTGCTCTAAGTGAAATGACGATCTGTGTACGTCTCTTTCATTTAAACGAAATCAAGATCTGTCTATGCATCTTTGCTTTGAATCAAATGAGGATCTTCCTCCGTCTCTTTGATTTGGGTGAAAGGAAGAGATCCCATCTTATCTTTGCTTAACTGAAATGATCTCCCTATGTCTCTCTGCTCTAACTGAAATGACGATCTGTGTACGTCTCTTTCATTTAAACGAAATCAAGATCTGTCTATGCATCTTTGCTTTGAATCAAATGAGGATCTCCCTCTGTCTCTTTGATTTTGGTGAAAGGAAGAGATCCCATCTTATCTTTGCTTAACTGAAATGATCTCCCTATGTCTCTCTGCTCTAAGTGAAATGACGATCTGTGTACGTCTCTTTCATTTAAACGAAATCAAGATCTGTCTATGCATCTTTGCTTTGAATCAATGAGGATCTCCCTCTGTCTCTTTGATTTGGGTGAAAGGAAGAGATCCCATCTTATCTTTGCTTAACTGAAATGATCTCCCTATGTCTCTCTGCTCTAAGTGAAATGACGATCTGTGTACGTCTCTTTCATTTAAACGAAATCAAGATCTGCCTATGCATCTTTGCTTTGAATCAAATGAGGATCTCCCCTGTCTCTTTGATTTTGGTGAAAGGAAGAGATCCCATCTTATCTTTGCTTAACTGAAATGATCTCCCTATGTCTCTCTGCTCTAAGTGAAATGACGATCTGTGTACGTCTCTTTCATTTAAACGAAATCAAGATCTGTCTATGCATCTTTGCTTTGAATCAAATGAGGATCTCCCTCTTGTCTGTTTGATTTGGGTGAAAGGAAGAGATCCCATCTTATCTTTGCTTAACTGAAATGATCTCCCTATGTCTCTCTGCTCTAAGTGAAATGACGATCTGTGTACGTCTCTTTCATTTAAACGAAATCAAGATCTGTCTATGCATCTTTGCTTTGAATCAAATGAGGATCTCCCTCTGTCTCTTTGATTTGGGTGAAAGGAAGAGATCCCATCTTATCTTTGCTTAACTGAAATGATCTCCCTATGTCTCTCTGCTCTAAGTGAAATGACGATCTGTGTACGTCTCTTTCATTTAAACGAAATCAAGATCTGTCTATGCATCTTTGCTTTGAATCAAATGAGGATCTCCCTCTGTCTCTTTGCTTTGGGTGAAAGAAAGAGATCTAATCTTCTCTTTGCCTAACTGAAATGATCACCCTATGTCTCTCTGCTCTAAGTGAAATGACGATCTGTGTACGTCTCTTTCATTTAAACGAAATCAAGATCTGCCTATGCATCTTTGCTTTGAATCAAATGAGGATCTCCCTCTGTCTCTTTGATTTTGGTGAAAGGAAGAGATCCCATCTTATCTTTGCTTAACTGAAATGATCTCCCTATGTCTCTCTGCTCTAAGTGAAATGACGATCTGTGTACGTCTCTTTCATTTAAACGAAATCAAGATCTGTCTATGCATCTTTGCTTTGAATCAAATGAGGATCTCCCTCTTGTCTCTTTGATTTGGGTGAAAGGAAGAGATCCCATCTTATCTTTGCTTAACTGAAATGATCTCCCTATGTCTCTCTGCTCTAAGTGAAATGACGATCTGTGTACGTCTCTTTCATTTAAACGAAATCAAGATCTGTCCATGCATCTTTGCTTTGAATCAAATGAGGATCTCCCTCTGTCTCTTTGATTTGGGTGAAAGGAAGAGATCCCATCTTATCTTTGCTTAACTGAAATGATCTCCCTATGTCTCTCTGCTCTAAGTGAAATGACGATCTCTGTACGTCTCTTTCATTTAAACGAAATCAAGATCTGTCTATGCATCTTTGCTTTGAATCAAATGAGGATCTCCCTCTGTCTCTTTGATTTTGGTGAAAGGAAGAGATCCCATCTTATCTTTGCTTAACTGAAATGATCTCCCTATGTCTCTCTGCTCTAAGTGAAATGACGATCTGTGTACGTCTCTTTCATTTAAACGAAATCAAGATCTGTCTATGCATCTTTGCTTTGAATCAAATGAGGATCTTCCTCCGTCTCTTTGATTTGGGTGAAAGGAAGAGATCCCATCTTATCTTTGCTTAACTGAAATGATCTCCCTATGTCTCTCTGCTCTAAGTGAAAAGACGATTTGTGCACGTCTCTTTGTTCTAAGCGAAATGAATATCAAACTCCATCTCTTTGCTTTAAGTCAAATGCATATCTCCCTCCGTCTCTTTCCTTTAAGTGAAAAGCGGATTTCCTCCTGTCTCTTTGGTTTAAGTGAAATGAAGATCTTCCTACATCTCTTTGCTCTAAAGGGAATGAAGATCTCTCTACGTCTCTTTCCTCTAAGTGAAATGAAGATATCTCTCCATCAATTTGCTCTAAATGAAATGAAGATCTCTCTCATTCTCTTTGTTCTAAGTGAAATGAAGATCTCTCTCTTTCTCTTTGCTAAAAGTGAAATGAAGATCTCTCTCCATCATTTTGCTCTAAAGGAAATGAAGATCTCTCTCCTTCTCTTTGTTCTAAGTGAAATGAAGATCTCTCTCAATCTCTTTGTTCTAAGTGAAATGAAATGAAGATCTTCCTCTATCTCTTGTTTTTCAGTAAATGAAAACAAGAAAACGTTTCTCTTTTTGATGATGTGGCAGTGATTATTATCCAGGATCGCTGTTGGATCGTTGATGAGATTGTTTCGTTGCTTTGACAACGACGAATATCAGAACTGCTGTATTCATTCGCTGCGATGATTTCACAAGAATGCTTCGCTTCATTTTTTTATTCCTTGGTGTGATCGTTGTTCTTTAGACAAATCACTCTGAAGCGTTGGCTTCCATTGTAGTTGATTTTTTTTAGCAGAGTGGGGGGGGGGGGTAGGCAAACAGCGCAATTGCCATTGTTTCGGTGTTCAAAGAAATAACCGATCTCTTTGGAAGGCAGCGAGGAGAGGGAGGGCTATCCAAAAGATTCTTCCCTTTCGTAACCTCATGTGTGAGTTTCGATTTTTTTTGTGCTGCGTCGAAGTAAACGTAAAAAGCGGCATTGCGAAGCGATAGCAGCTCCCCCACCCCTCCCCCTTCAGTTTCGAATGGCAAATGAAAGCTTTCATTGGCTTATCACAAAGATGTTTGCAACGGATATGTTTCCGTTTCCGAAAGATATTTCTCGAGTTTCGCTTCCGGCAAAAACAGATTTCCTCAAATGAGAAGAGGAAGAGAGAGAAAGTCACTGGGTGGAGAGTGTTTCGCTCTTGTCCACCAAGTTTCCTTTGCTCAGCGTTCTCCTCTATATTCTCGTCTCTTAATTATCCAGAGAGAGAGTCACGGGTGGAGATTATTACGCTCTTGTCCACCAATTCTCCTTAGCTCAGCGTTCTCCTCTCTACCCTCGTCTCTTAATTATCCAGAGAGAGAGTCACTGGGTGGAGTTTGTTTCGCTCTTGTTCACGAAGTCTCCTTAGCTCAGCGTTCTCCTCTATACCCTCGTCTCTTAATTATCCAGAGAGATAGTAACTGGGTGGTGATTGTTTCGCTCTTGTCCACCAAGTCTCCTTAGCTCAGCGTTCTTCTCTATACCATCGTCTCTTAATTATCCAGAGAGAGAGAGTCACTGGGTGGAGATTGTTTCGCTCTTCTCCAACAAGTATACTTAGCTCAGCGTTCTCCTCTATACTCTCGTCTCTTAATTATACAGAGAGATAGTCACTGGGTGGAGTTTGTTTCGCTCTTCTCCACCAAGTCTCCTTAACTCAGCATTCTCCTCTATATTCTCGTCTCTTAATTATCCAGAGAGAGAGAGAGAGTCACTGGGTGGAGTTCCTTTCGCTGTTCTCCACCAAGTCTCCTTAGCTCAGCATTATCCTCTATATTCTCGTCTCTTAATTATCCAGAGAGAGAGAGAGTCACTGGGTGGAGTTTGTTTCGCTCTTCTCCACCAAGTCTCCTTAGCACAGCATTCTCCTCTATATTTTCGTCTCTTAATTATCCAGAGAGAGAGTCACTGGGTGGAGTTTGTTTCGCTCTTCTCCACCAAGTCTCCTTATCTCAGCGTTCTCCTCTATACCCTCGTCTCTTAATTATCCAGAGAGAGAGAGAGCCACTGGATGGAGATTGTTTCGCTCTTGTCCACCAAGTCTCCTTATCTCAGCGTTCTCCTCTATACCTTCGTCTCTTAATTATCCAGAGAGAGAGAGAGAGTCACTGGGCGGAGATATTTTCGCTTTTGTCCACCAAGTCTCCTTAGCTCAGCGTTCTCCTCTATACCCTCGTCTCTTAATTATCCAGAGTGAGAGAGTCACTGGGTGGAGATTGTTACGCTCTTGTCCACCAAGTCCCTTTAGCTCAGCGTTCTCCTCTATACTCTCGTCTCTTAATTATCGAGAGAGAGAGTCACTGGGTGGAGATTGTTACGCTTTTCTCCGCCAAGTCTACTTAGCTCAGCGTTCTCCTCTATACTCTCGTCTCTTAATTATCCAGAGAGATAGTCACTGGGTGGAGTTTGTTTCGCTCTTGTCGAACAAGTCTTCTTATCTCAGCGTTCTCCTCTGTACACTCGTCTCTTAATTATCCAGAGAGAGAGTCACTGGGTGGAGATTGTATCGCTCTTGTTCACCAAGTCTCTTTAGCTCAGCGTGAGAACGCTGACCCCCTATACCCTAGTCTCTTAATTATCCAGAGAGAGAGAGTTACTGGGTGGAGATTGTTACGCTCTTGTCCACCAAGTCTCCTTAGTTCAGCGTTCTCCTCTATACTCTCGACTCTTAATTATCCAGAGAGATAGTCACTGGGTGGAGATTGTTACGCTCTTGTCCACCAAGTCTCCTTAGCTCAGCGTTCTCCTCTGTACACTCGTCTCTTAATTATCCAGAGAGAGAGTCAGTGGGTGGAGATTGTTTCGCTCATGTTCACCAAGTCTCTTTAGCTCAGCGTTCTCCTCTATACTCTCGTCTCTTAATTATCCAGAGAGAGAGAGTCACTGGGTGGAGGTTGTTTCGCTCTTCTCCACCAAGTCTCTTTAGCTCAGCGTTATCCTCTATACTCTCGTCTCTTAATTATCCAGAGAGAGAGAGTCACGGGGTGGAGATTGTTACGTTCTTGTCCACCAAGTCTCCTTAGCTCAGCATTCTCCTCTATACACTCGTCTCTTAATAATCCAGAGAGAGAGAGAGAGTCACTGGGTGGAGATTGTTACGTTCTTGTCCACCAAGTCTCCTAAGCTCAGTGTTCTCCTCTATACTCTCGTCTCTTAATTATCAAGAGAAAGATTCACTGGGTGGAGTTTGTTTCGCTCTTGTCCACCAAGTTTCCTTAGCTCAGCATTATCCTCTATCTTTTCGTCTCTTAATTATATAAAGAGAGAGTCAGTGGGTGGAGATTGTTTCGCTCTTGTCCAACAAGTCTCCTGAGCTCAGCGTTCTCCTCTATACACTCGTCTCTTAATTATACAGAGAGAGAGTCACTGGGTGGAGATTGTTTCGCTCTTCTCCACCAAGTCTCCTTAGCTGAGCATTCTCCTCTATACACTCGTCTCTTAATTATACAAAGAGAGAGAGAGTCACTGGGTGGAGATTGATTCGCTCTTGTCCACCAAGTCTCTTTAGCTCAGCGTCCTCCTCTATACTCTCGTCTCTTAATAATCCAGAGAGAGAGTCACTGGGTGAAGATTGTTTCGCTCTTGTCCACCAAGTCCCTTTAGCTCAGCGATTTCCTCTATACTCTCGTCTCTTAATTATCCAAAGAGAGAGTCACTGGGTGGAGATTGTTTCGCTCTTCTCCACCAAGTCACCTTATCTCAGCATTCTCCTCTATACTCTCGTCTCTTAATTATCGAGAGAGAGATTCACCGGGTGGAGATTGTTTCGCTCTTGTCCACCAAGTCTCTTTAGCTCAGCGTTTTACTCTCTACTCTCGTCTGTTAATTATCCAAAGAGAGAGAGAGTCACTGGGAAGAGATTTTTTCGCTCTTGTCCAATAAGTCTCCTGAGCTCAGCGTTCTTCTCTATACACTCGTCTCTTAATTATACAGAGAGAGAGTCACTGGGTGGAGATTGTTTCGCTCTTCTCCACCAAGTCTCCTAAGCTGAGCATTCTCCTCTCTACTCTCGTCTCTTAATTATCCAGAGAGAAAGTCACTGGGTGGAGATTGTTACGCTCTTGTCCACCAAGTCTCCTTAGCTCAGCGTTCTCTTCTATACCCTCGTCTCTTAATTATATAGAGAGATAGTCACTGGGTGGAGTTTGTTTCGCTCTTCTCCACCAAGTCTCCTTAGCTCAGCATTCTCCTCTATATTCTTGTCTCTTAATTATCCAGAGAGAGAGTCACTGGGTGGAGATTGTGACGCTCTTGTCCACCAAGTCTCCTTAGCTCAGTGTTCTCCTCTATACCCTCGTCTCTTAATTATACAAAGAGAGAGTCACTGGGTGGAGTTTGTTTCGCTGTTCTCCACCAAGTCTCCTTAGTTCAGCATTCTCCTCTGTACACTCGTCTCTTAATTTTCCAGAGAGAGAGAGTCACTGGGTGGAGATTGTTTCGCTCTTGTTCACCAAGTCTCTTTACCTCAGCGTTCTCCTATATACTCTCGTCTCTTAATTATCCAGAAAGAGAGAGTCACTGGGTGGAGGTTGTTTCGCTCTTCTCCACCAAGTCTCTTTAGCTCAGCGTTCTCCTCTGTACTCTCGTCTCTTAATTATCCAGAGAGAGAGAGAATCACTGGGTGGAGATTGTTACGCTCTTGTCCACCAAGTCTCCTAAGCTCAGCGTTCTCCTCTATACTCTCGTCTCTTAATTATCAAGAGAAAGATTCACTGGGTGGAGTTTGTTTCGCTCTTGTCCACCAAGTTTCCTTACCTCAGCATTATCCTCTATCTTTTCGTCTCTTAATTATACAAAGAGAGAGAGTCACTGGGTGGAGATTGTTTCGCTCTTGTCCAACAAGTCTCCTGAGCTCAGCGTTCTCCTCTATACACTCGTCTCTTAATTATACAGAGAGAGAGTCACTGGGTGGAGATTGTTTCGCTCTTCTCCACCAAGTCTCCTTAGCTGAGCATTCTCCTCTCTACTCTCGTCTCTTAATTATCCAGAGAGAGAATCACTGGGTGGAGATTGTTACGCTCTTGTCCACCAAGTCTCCTTAGCACAGCGTTCTCCTCTATACCCTCGTCTCTCAATTATACAGAGAGATAGTCACTGGGTGGAGTTTGTTTCGTTCTTCTCCACCAAGTCTCCTTGGCTCAGCATTCTGCTCTATATTCTTGTCTCTTAATTATCCAGAAAGAGAGTCACTGGGTGGAGATTGTTACGCTCTTGTCCACCAAGTCTCCTTAGCTCAGCGTTCTCCTCTATACCATCGTCTCTTAATTATACAGAGAGATAGTCACTGGGTGAAGTTTGTTTCGCTGTTCTCCATCAAGGCTCCTTAGCTCAGCATTCTCCTCAATATATTCTTGTCTCTTAATTATCCAGAGAGAGAGTCACTGGGTGGAGATTGTTACGCTCTTGTCCACCAAGTCTCCTTAGCTCAGCGTTCTCCTCTGTACAGTCGTCTCTTAACTATCCAGAGAGAGAGAGTCACTGGGTGGAGATTGTTTCGCTCTTGTTCACCAAGTCGCTTTAGCTCAGCGTTCTCCTCTATACTCTCCTCCCTTAATTATCCAGAGAGAGAGAATCACTGGGTGGAGATTGTTACGCTCTTGTCCACCAAGTCTCCTAAGCTCAGCGTTCTCCTCTATAATCTCGTCTCTTAATTATCCAGAGAGAGTCACTTTTTGGAGATTGTTACGGTCTTGTCCACCAAGTCTCCTTTCCTCAGCGTTCTCCTCTATACCCTCGTCTCTTAATTATACAGAGAGATAGTCACTGGGTGGAGTTTGTTTCGCTCTTTTCCACCAAGTCTCCTTAACTCAGCAATCTCCTCTATATTCTTGTCTCTTAATTATCAAGAGAGAGAGTCACTGGGTGGAGATTGTTACGCTCTTGTCCAACAAGTCTCCTTAGCTGAGAATTCTCCTCTATACTCTCGTCTCTTAATTATCCAGAGAGAGAGAGTCACTGGGTGGAAATTGTTTCGCTCTTGTCCACCAAGTCTCTTTAGCTCAGCGTTCTCCTCTATACTTTCGTCTCTTAATTATCCAAAGAGAGAGTCACTGGGTGGACTTGGTTTCGCTCCTCTCCACCAAGACACATTAGCACAGAATTATCCTCTATACTCTCGTCTCTTAATTATCCAAAGAGAGAGAGAGAGTCGCTGGGTGGAGATTGTTTCGCTTTTGTCCAACAAGTCTCCTGAGCTCGGCGTTCTCCTCTATACCTTCCTCTCTTAATTATCCAGAGAGAGAGAGAGTCACTGAGTGGAGATTGTTTCGCTCTTCTCCACCAAGTCTCCTTGGCTGAACATTCTCTTCTATACTCTCGTCTCTTAATTATCCAGACAGAGAGAGAGTGACTGGGCGGAATTTGTTTCGCTCTTCTCCACCAAGTCACCTTAGCTCAGCGTTCTGCTCTATACTCTCGTCACTTAATTATCCACAGAGAGAGAGTCAGTGGGTGGAGATTGTTTCGCTCTTCTCCACCAAGTCTCCTTAGCTGAACATTCTCCACCCACTATAATCTCGTCTCTTAATTATCCAGAGAGAGAGTCACTGGGTGGAGATTGTTTCGCTCTTGTCCAACAAGTCTCCTTAGCTCAGCGTTCTCCTCTATACTCTCGTCTCTTAATTATCCAGAGAGAGAGAGAGTCACTGGGTAGAGTTTGTTTCGCACTTCTCCACCAAGTCACGTTATCTCAGCATTCTTCTCTATACTCTCGTCTCTTAATTATCAAGAGAGAGATTCACTGGGTGGAGATTGTTTCGCTCTTGTCCACCAAGTCTCTTTAGCTCAGCGTTCTCCTCTCTGTTCTCGTCTCTTAATTATCCAAAGAGAGAGAGAGTCCCTGGGTGGAGATTGTTTCGCTCTTCTCCACCAAGTCTCCTTAGCTGAGCATTCTACTCTCTACTCTCGTCTCTTAATTATCGAGAGAGAGAGTCAGTGGGTGGATTTTGTTTCGCTCTTCTCCAACAAGTCACATTAGCTCAGCATTCTCCTCTATACTCTCGTCTCTTAATTATCCAGAGAGAGAGTCACTTTTTGGAGATTGTTACGGTCTTGTCCACCAAGTCTCCTTAGCTCAGCGTTCTCCTCTATACCCTCGTCTCTTAATTATACAGAGAGATAGTCACTGGATGAAGTTTGATTCGCTCTTCTCCACCAAGTCTCCTTAGCTCAGCATTCTCCTCTATATTCTTGTCTCTTAATTATCCAGAGAGAGAGAGTCACTGGGTGGAGATTGTTACGCTCCTGTCCACCAAGTCTCCTCAGCTCAGCGGTCTGCTCTATACCCTCTTCTCTTAATTATCCAGAGAGAGATAGTCACTGGATGGAGTTAGTTTCGCTGTTCTCCACAAAGTCTCGTTAGCTCAGCATTCTCCTCTATATTCTTGTCTCTCAATTATCCAGAGAGAGATTTACTGGGTGGAGATTTTTCGCTCTTGTCCACCAAGTGTCCTTATACTGAGCATTCTACTCTCTACACTCGTCTCTTAATTATCGAGAGAGAGATTCAGTGGGTGGAGTTTGTTTCGCTCTTCTCCAACAAGTCACATTACCTCAGCATTCTCCTCTATACTCTCGTCTCTTAATTATCCGGAGAGAGAGTCACTTTTTGGAGATTGTTACGGTCTTGTCCACCAAGTCTCCTTAGCTCAGCGTTCTCCTCTATACCCTCGTCTCTTAATTATACAGAGAGATAGTCACTGGGTGGAGTTTAATTCGCTCTTCTCCACCAAGTCTCCTTAGCTCAGCATTCTCCTCTATATTCTTGTCTCTTAATTATCCAGAGAGAGAGAGTCACTGGGTGGAGATTGTTACGCTCCTGTCCACCAAGTCTCCTCAGCTCAGCGGTCTCCTCTATACCCTCGTCTCTTAATTATCCAGAGAGAGATAGTCACTGGATGGAGTTAGTTTCGCTGTTCTCCACAAAGTCTCGTTAGCTCAGCATTCTCCTCTATATTCTTGTATCTCAATTATCCAGAGAGAGATTTACTGGGTGGAGATTGTTTCGCTCTTGTCCACCAAGTGTCCTTATACTGAGCATTCTACTCTCTACACTCGTCTCTTAATTATCGAGAGAGAGATTCAGTGGGTGGAGTTTGTTTCGCTCTTCTCCAACAAGTCGCATTAGCTCAGCATTCTCCTCTATACTCTCGTCTCTTAATTATCCAGAGAGAGAGTCACTTTTTGGAGATTGTTACGGTCTTGTCCACCAAGTCTCCTTAGCTCAGCGTTCTCCTCTATACCCTCGTCTCTTAATTATACAGAGAGATAGTCACTGGGTGGAGTTTGATTCCCTCTTCTCCACCAAGTCTCCTTAGCTCAGCATTCTCCTCTATATTCTTGTCTCTTAATTATCCAGAGAGAGAGAGTCACTGGGTGGAGATTGTTACGCTCCTGTCCACCAAGTCTCCTTAGCTCAGCATTCTCCTCTATATTCTTGTCTCTTAATTATCCAGAGAGAGAGAGTCACTGGGTGGAGATTGTTACGCTCCTGTCCACCAAGTCTCCTCAGCTCAGCGGTCTCCTCTATACCCTCGTCTCTTAATTATCCAGAGAGAGATAGTCACTGGATGGAGTTAGTTTCGCTGTTCTCCACAAAGTCTCGTTAGCTCAGCATTCTCCTCTATATTCTTGTATCTCAATTATCCAGAGAGAGATTTACTGGGTGGAGATTGTTTCGCTCTTGTCCACCAAGTGTCCTTATACTGAGCATTCTACTCTCTACACTCGTCTCTTAATTATCGAGAGAGAGATTCAGTGGGTGGAGTTTGTTTCGCTCTTCTCCAACAAGTCGCATTAGCTCAGCATTCTCCTCTATACTCTCGTCTCTTAATTATCCAGAGAGAGAGTCACTTTTTGGAGATTGTTACGGTCTTGTCCACCAAGTCTCCTTAGCTCAGCGTTCTCCTCTATACCCTCGTCTCTTAATTATACAGAGAGATAGTCACTGGGTGGAGTTTGATTCCCTCTTCTCCACCAAGTCTCCTTAGCTCAGCATTCTCCTCTATATTCTTGTCTCTTAATTATCCAGAGAGAGAGAGTCACTGGGTGGAGATTGTTACGCTCCTGTCCACCAAGTCTCCTTAGCTCAGCGGTCTCCTCTATACCCTCGTCTCTTAATTATCCAGAGAGAGATAGTCACTGGATGGAGTTAGTTTCGCTGTTCTCCACAAAGTCTCGTTAGCTCAGCATTCTCCTCTATATTCTTGTCACTCAATTATCCAGAGAGAGATTTACTGGGTGGAGATTGTTTCGCTCTTGTCCAACAAGTCTCATTAGCTCAGCGTTCTGCTCTATATCCTCGTTTCTTAATTATCCAGAGAGAGAGTCACTGGGTTGAGATTGTTACGCTCTTGCCCACCAAGTCCCCTTAGCACAGCGTTCTCCTCTATACCCTCGTCTCTTAATTATCCAGAGAGAGAGTCACTGGGTGGAGATTGTTACACTCTTGTCCACCAAGTTGCTTAGCTCAGGGTTCTCCTCTATACCCTCGTCTCTTAATTATACAGAGAGATAGTCACTGGGTGGAGTTTGTTTCGCTCTTCTCCACCAAGTCTCCTTAGCTCAGCATTCTCCTCTATACTCTCGTCTCTTAATTATCGAGAGAGAGAGAGAGTCGCTGGGTGGAGATTGTTTCGCTCTTGTCCAACAAGTCTCCTGAGCTCGGCGTTCTCCTCTATACCCTCCTCTCTTAATTATCCAGAGAGAGAGAGTCACTGGGTGGAGATTGTTTCGCTCTTATACACCAAGTCTCCTTAGCTCAGCGTTCTCCTCTATACTCTCGTCACTTAGTTATCCAGAGAGAGAGTCACTGGGTGGAGATTGTTACGCTCTTGTCTACCAAGTCTCCTTAGCTCAGCGTTCTCCTCTATACCCTTGTCTCTTAATTATCCAGAGAGTGATATACTGGGTGGAGATTGTTTCGTTCTTGTCCACCAAGTCTCATTAGCTCAGCGTTCTGCTCTATATCCTCGTCTCTTAATTATCCAGAGAGAGAGTCACTGGGTGGAGATTGTTTCGCTCTTCTCCACCAAGTCGCCTTAGCTCAGCATTCTCCTTTATAATCTCGTCTCTTAATTATCGGGAGAGAGAGAGAGTGACTGGGAGGAGATTGTTTCGCTCTTGTCCAACAAGTCTCCTGAGCTCAGCGTTCTCCTCTATACACTCGTCTCTTAATTATACAGAGAGAGAGAGAGTCACTGGGTGGAGATTGTTTCGCTCTTCTCCACCAAGTCTCCTTAGCTGAGCATTCTCCTCTCTACTCTCGTCTCTTAATTATCGAGAGAGAGAGTCACTGGGTGGAGATTGTTAGGCTCTTGTCCACCAAGTCTCCTTTGCTCAGCGTTCTCCTGTATACCCTCGTCTCTTAACTATACAGAGATATAGTCATTGGGTGGAGTTTGTTTCGCTCTTCTCCACCAAGTCTCCTTCGCTCAGCATTCTCCTCTATATTCTTGTCTCTTAATTATCCAGAGAGAGAGTTACTGGGTTGAGGTTGTTTCGCTCTTCTCCACCAAGTCTCTTTAGCTAAGCGTTCTCCTCAATACTCTCGTTGAGGGGCGGGGGTGGCTCAGTCGGTAGCGCGCCAGGCTCGTAATCTGTAGTTCCCAGGTTCGAGTCCCAGCTGGGTCAGCGTTGATATTTATCTCCGCAAAATTCCCCGCCCTGCCCACGGTCAGTAGGGGACACCGATGGGCTTGGAAAGGCCGCCGTCCGTCGGATGGGACGTTAAGCCGTGGCCCCGTGTGTGGGAGAGCCATACCCTGTGCACGTTAAAGAACACGCTGGATGGCCTTGACGGGAGGCTACCATCTGTCTCCCAACAGCTGTTCCAGTGGGTCCCCTCCCCCAACCTTCTCTGAACCTTCGGGGTCCATGTGACCTGGCCATTTAGCCCATGGTGTGCAAAAAAGTGCCGCTCAGAGGTAAAACAATCCAACAACTATACTCTCGTCTCTTAATTATCCAGAGAGAGAGAGTCACTGGGTGGAGTTTGTTTCGCTCTTGTCCACCAAGTTTCCTTAGCTCAGCATTCTCCTCTATACACTCGTCGCTTAATTATCCAAAGAGAGAGAGAGAGTGACTGGGTGGAGTTTGTTTCGCTCTTCTCCATCAAGTCACCTTAGCACAGCATTCTCCTCTATACTCTGGTCTCTTAATTATCCAGAGAGAGAGTCACTGGGTGGAGATTGTTTCGCTCTTCTCCACAAGTCACCTGAGCTCAGCATTCTCCTCTATACTCTCGTCTCTTAATTATCCAGAGAGAGAGAGTATCACTGAGTGGAGATTGTTTCGCTCTTCTCCACCAAGTCTCCTTAGCTGAGCATTCTCTTCTATACTCTCGTCTCTTAATTATGCACAGAGAGAGTCACTGGGTGGAGATTATTTCCCTCTTGTTCACCAAGTCTCTTTAGCTCAGCGTTCTCCTCTATACTCTCGTCTCTTAATAATCCAGAGAGAGAGAGAGAGTCACTGGGTGGAGATTGTTTCGCTCTTCTCCACCAAGTCTCCTTAGCTGAGCATTCTCCTCTATACTCTCGTCTCTTAATTATCGAGAGAGAGATTAACTGGGTAGAGATTCTTTCGCTCTTGTCCACCAAGTCTCTCTAGCTCATCGTTCTCATCTCTATTCTCGTCTCTTAATTATCCAAAGAGAGAGAGAGAGTCACTGAGTGGAGATTGTTTCGCTCTTGTCCAACAAGTCTCCAGAGCTCAGCGTTCTCCTCTATACACTCGTCTCTTAATTATCCAGAGAGAGAGTCACTGGGTGGAGATTGTTACGCTCTTGAGCACCAATTCTCCTTAGCTCAGCGTTCTCCTCTATACTCTCGTCTCTTAATTATCCAGAGAGATAGTCACTGGGTGGTGATTGTTTCGCTCTTGTCTACCAAGCCTCCTTAGCTCAGCGTTCTCCTCTGTACACTCGTCTCTCAATTATCCAGAGAGAGAGTCACTGGATGGAGATTGTTACGCTCTTCTCCACCAAGTCTCCTTAGCTCAGCGTTCTCCTCTGTAGACTCGTCTCTTAATTATCTAAAGAGAGAGTCACTTTGTGGAGATTGTTACGCTCTTGAGCACCAATTCTCCTTAGCTCAGCGTTCTCTTCTATACCCTCGTATCTTAATTATACAGAGAGAGAGTCATTGGATGGAGACTGTTACGCTCTTGTCCACCAAGTCTCCTTATCTCAGCGTTCTCCTCTATACTCTCGTCTCTTAATTATCCAGAGAGAGAGTCACTGGATGGAGATTGTTACTCTCTTGTCCACCAAGTCTCCTTAGCTCAGCGTTCTCCTCTATACCCTCGTATCATAATTATACAGAGAGATAACCACTGGATGGAGTTTATTTCGCTCTTCTCCACCAAGTCTCTTTAGGACAGCGTTCTCCTCTATACTCTTGTCACTTAATTATCCAGAGAGAGGGAGAGTCACTGGGTGGAGTTTGTTTCGCTCTTCTCCACCAAGTCACCTTAGCTCAGCATTCTCCTCTATACTCTCGTCTCTTAATTATCCAGAGAGAGAGAGTCACTGGGTGGGGATTGTTTCGCTCTTCTCCACCAAGTCTTTTTAGTTGAGCATTCTCCTCTATACCCTCGTCTCGTAATTATCCAGAGAGGGAGAGTCACTGGGTGGAGTTTGTTTCTCTCTTCTCCACCAAGTCACCTTATCTCAGCGTTCTCCTCTATACCATCATCCCTTAATTATCCAGTGAGAGAGAGTCACTGGGTGGAGATTGTTACGCTCTTGTCCACCAAGTCTCCTTTGCTCAGCGTTCTCCTCTGTACTCTCGTCTCTTAATTATCCAGAGAGAGAGAGTCACTCGGTGGAGATTGTTTCGCTCTTGTCCACCAAGTCTCCTTAGCTCAGCGTTCTCCTATATACCCTCGTCTCTTAATTATCCAGAGAGAGAGTCACTTGGTGGAGATTGCTTCGCTCTTGTCCAAAAAGTCTCCTTAGCTCAGCGTTCTCCTCTATACCCTCGTCTCTTAATTATCCAGAGAGAGAGTCACTCGGTGGAGATTGTTACGCTCTTGTCCACCAAGTCTCCTTAGCTCAGCGGTCTCTTCTATATCATCGTCTCTTAATTATCCAGAGAGATAGTCACTGGGTGGAGTTTGTTACGCTCTTGTCCTCCAAGTCTCCTTAGCTCAGCGGTCTCCTCTATACCCTCGTCTCTTAATCATCCAGAGAGATAGTCACTGGGTGGTGATTGTTTCTATCTTGTCTAACTAGTCTCCTTAGCTCAGTGTTCTCCTATATACCTTCGTCTCTTAATTATCGAGAGAGGGAGTCACTGGGTGGAGAGTGTTACGCTCTTCTCCACCAAGTCTCCTTAGCTCAGCATTCTCCTCTATATTCTCGTCTCTTAATTATCCAAAGAGAGAGAGAGAGAGTCACTGGGTGGAGATTGTTTCGCTCTTGTCCAAAAAGTCTCCTTAGCTCAGCGTTCTCCTCTATACTCTCGTCTCTTAATTATCCAGAGAGAGAGTCACTGGGTGGAGATTGTTACGCTCTTGCCCAACAAGTATCCTTAGCTCAGAGTACTCCTCTATACCATCGTCTCTTAATTATCCAGAGACAGAGTCACTGGGGGGAAATTGTTACGCTCTTGTCCACCAAGTCTCCTTAGATGAGCATTCTCCTCTATAATCTCGTCTCTTAATTATCCAGAGAGAGAGTCACTGGGTGGAGATTATTACGCTCTTGTCAGCACTTCGCACTCTGTACACTCGTCTCTTAATTATCCAGAGAGAGAGTCACTGGGTGGAGATTGTTTCGCTCTTTTCTACCAAGTCTCCTTCGCTCAGCGTTCTCTTATATACCTTCGTCTCTTAATTATCGAGAGAGGGAGTCACTGGGTGGAGAGTGTTACGATCTTCTCCACCAAGTCTCCTTAGCTCAGCATTCTCTTCTATATTCTCGTCTCTTAATTATCCAAATAGAGAGAGAGAGAGAGTCACTGGGTGGAGATTATTTCGCTCTTTTTCACCAAGTCTCTTTAGGTTAGCGTTGTCCTCTATACTCTCGTCACTTAATTATCCAGAGAGAGAGAGTCAGAGGGTGGAGTTTGTTTCGCTCTTCTTCACCAAGTCACCTTAGCTCAGCATTCTACTCTATACTCTCGTCTCTTAATTATCCAGAGAGAGAGTCACTGGGTGGGGATTGTTTCGCTCTTCTCCACCAAGTCACCTTAGCTCAGCATTCTACTCTATACTCTCGTCTCTTAATTATCCAGAGAGAGAGTCACTGGGTGGGGATTGTTTCGCTCTTCTCCACCAAGTCTCCTTAGCTCAGCGGTCTCCTCTGTACTCTCGTCTCTTAATTATCCAGAGAGGGAGAGTCACTCGGTGGAGATTGTTTCGCTCTTGTCCACCAAGTCTCCTTAGCTCAGCGTTCTACTCTGTACTCTCGTCTCTTAATTATCCACAGAGAGAGAGTCACTCGGTGGAGATTGTTTCGCTCTTGTGCACCAAGTCTCCTTAGCTCAGCGTTCTCCTCTATACCCTCGTCTCTTAATTATCCAGAGAGAAAGTCACTGGGTGGAGATTATTTCGCTCTTCTCCAAAAAGTCTCCTTAGCTCAGCGTTCTCCTCTATACCCTCGTCTCTGATTTTATCCAGAGAGATAGTCACTGGGTGGTGATTGTTTCGCTCTTGTCTACCAAGTCTCCTTAGCTCAGCGTTCTCCTCTGTACACTCGTCTCTTAATTATCCAGAGAGATAGTCACTGGATGGTGATTTTTTCGCTCTTGTCCACCAAGTCTTCTTAGCTCAGCGTTTTCCTCTATACCCTCGTTTCTTAATTATCCAGAGAGATAGTCACTGGGTGGTGATTGTTTCGCTCTTGTCTACCAAGTATCCTTAGCTCAGAGTACTCCTCTATACCATCGTCTCTTAGTTATTCAGAGAGAGAGTCACTGGGTGGAGATTGTTACGCTCTTGTCCACCAAGTGTCCTTAGCTCAACGGTCTCCTCTATACTCTTGTCTCTTAATTATCCAGAGAGATATTCACTGGGTGGTGATTGTTTCGCTCTTTTCTCCCAATTCCCCTTTGCTCAGCGTTCTCCTATATACCTTCGTCTATTAATTATCGGGAGAGGGAGTCACTGGGTGGAGAGTGTTACGCTCTTCTCCACCAAGTCTCCTTAGCTCAGCATTCTCCTCTATATTCTCGTCTCTTAATTTTCCAAAGAGAGAGAGAGAGAGTCAGTAGGTGGAGATTGTTTCGCTCTTGTCCACCAAGTCTCCTTGGCTCAGCCTTCTCCTGTGTACCCTCGTCTCTTAATTATCCAGAGAGAGAGTCACTGGGTGGAGTTTGTTAAGCTCTTGTCCACCAAGTCTCCTTAGCTCAGCGTCCTCCTCTGTACTCTCGTCTCTTAATTATCCAGAGAGAGAGTCACTCGGTGGAGATTGTTTCGCTCTTGTCCACCAAGTCTCCTTAACTCAACGTTCTCCTCTATACCCTCGTCTCTTAATTATCCAGAGAGAGAGTCACTGGGTGGAGATTGTTTCGCTCTTGTCCAAAAGGTCTCCTTAGCTCAGCGTTCTCCTCTATACCCTCGTCTCTTAATTATCCAGAGAGATAGTCACTGGGTGGTGATTGTTTCGCTCTTGTCCACCAAGTCTTCTTAGCTCAGCGTTCTCCTCTATACCCTCGCCTCTTAATTATCCATCGAGAGATTAACTGGGTGGAGATTGTTACGGTCTTGTCCACGAAGTCTCCTTAGCTCAGCGGTCTCCTCTATACCCTCGTCACTTCATTATCCAGAGAGATAGTCACTGGGTGGTGATTATTTCGCTCTTGTCTACCAAGTATCCTTAGCTCAGAGAACTCCTCTATACCATCGTCTCTTAATTATCCAGAGAGAGAGTCACTGGGTGGAGATTGTTACGCTCTTGTCCACCAAGTCTCCTTAGCTCAACGGTCTTCTCTATACTCTTGTCTGTTAATTATCCAGAGAGATAGTCACTGGGTGGTGATTGTTTCGCTCTTTTCTACCAAGTCTCCTTTGCTCAGCGTTCTCCTATATACCTTCGTCTCTTAATTATCGAGAGAGGGAGTCACTGGGTGGAGAGTGTTACGCTCTTCTCCACCAAGTCTCCTTAGCTCAGCATTCTCCTCTATATTCTCGTCTCTTAATTATCCAAAGAGAGACAGAGTCACTGGGTGGAAATTGTTACGCTCTTCTCCACCAAGTCTCCTTTGCTCAGCGGTCTCCTCTATACTCTCGTCTCTTAATTATCCAGAGAGATAGTCACTGGTTGGTGATTGTTTCGCTCTTGTCCACCAAGTCTCCTTAGCTCAGCGGTCTCCTCTATACTCTCGTCTCTTAATTATCCAGAGAGATAGTCACTGGGTGGAGATTGTTACGCTCTTGTCCACCAAGTCTCCTTAGCTCAGCGTTCTCCTCTGTACACTCGTCTCTTAATTATGCAGAGAGAGAGTCACTGGTTGAGGTTTGTTTCGCTCTTCTCCACCAAGTGTCCTTAGCTCAGCATTCTCCTCTATATTCTCGTCTCTTAATTATCGAAAGAGAGATAGAATCACTCGGTGGAAATTGTTACGCTCTTGTCCACCAAGTCTCTTTAGATGAGCATTCTCCTCTATAATCTCGTCTCTTAATTATCCAGAGATAGAGTCACTGAGTGTAGATTGTTACGCTCTTGTCCACCAAGTCTCCTTAGCTCAGCGGTCTCCTCTATACTCTCGTCTCTTTATTATCCAGAGAGATAGTCATTGGGTGGTGATTGTTTCGCTATTTTCCACCAAGTCTCCTTAGCTCAACGTTCACCTCTATACCCTCGTCTCTTAATTATCCAGAGAGAGAGTCACTGGGTGGAGTTTGTTACGCTCTTGTCCTTCAAGTCTCCTCAGCTCAGCGGTCTCCTCTATACCCTCTTATCTTAATTATACAGAGAGATAATCACTGGGTGGAATTTATTTCGCTCTTCTCCACCAAGTCTCCTTAGCTCAGCGTTCTCCGGTATACTCTCGTCTCTTCATTTTCCAGAAAGAGAGAGTCACTGGGTGGAGCATGTTTCGCTCTTTTCCACCAAGTCACCTTAGCTCAGCATTCTCCTCTATACTCTTGTCTCTTAATTATCCAGAGAGAGAGTCACTGGGGGAGTTTGTTTCGCTCGTCTCCACCAAGTCTCTTTAGTTCAGCATTCTCCTCTATATTCTCGTCGCTTAATTATCCAAAGAGAGAAAGAGAGTCACAGGGTGGAGATTATTTCGCTCTTGTCCACCAAGTCTCCTTAGCTCAGCATTCTCCTCTATACTCTCGTCTCTTAATTATCCAAAGAGAGAGATAGTCACTGGGTGGAGTTTGTTTCGCTCTTCTCCACCAAGACTCCTTAGCTCAGCATTCTCCTCTGTACACTCGTCTCTTAATTATCCAGAGAGTCACTGGGTGGAGATTCTTACGCTCTTGTCCAGAAAGTCTCCTTAGCTGAGCATTCTCCTCTATACTCTCGTCTCTTAATTTTATAAAGGGAGAGAGAGTCATTGGGTGGAGATTGTTACGCTCTTGTCCACCAAGTCTCCTTCGTTCAGCGTTCTCCTTAATACTCTCGTCTCTTAATTATCCAGAGAGATAGTCACTGGGTGGTGATTGTTTCGCTCTTGTCCATCAAATCTTCTTAGCTCAGCGTTCCCCTCTATACCCTCGTCTCTTAATTATCCAAAGAGAGAGAGAGCCACTGGATGGAAATTGGTTCGCTCTTGTCCACCAAGTCTCCTTATCTCAGCGTTCTTCTCTATACCCTCGTCTCTTAATTATCCAGAGAGAGAGAGTCACTGGGTGGAGATTGTTATGCTCTTGTCCACCAAGTCTCCTTAGCTCAGCGTTCTCCTCTATACCCTCGCCTCTTAATTATACAGAGAGATAGTCACTGGGTGGAGTTTGTTTCGCTCTTATCCACCAAGACTCCTTAGCTCAGCATTCTCCTCTGTATTCTCGTCTCTTAATTATCCAAAGAGAGAGATAACCATGGTTGGAAATTGTTTCGCTCTTGTCAACCAAGTCCCCTTAACTGAGCATTCTCCTCTATACTCTCGTCTCTTAATTATCCAAAGAGAGAAAGAGAGTCACAGGGTGGAGATTATTTCGTTCTTGTCCACAAAGTCTCCTTAGCTCAGCGTTCTCCTCTATACCATCGTCTCTTAATTATCCAGAGAGAGAGAGTCACTGGGTGGAGATTGTTACGCTCTTGTCCATCAAGTCTCCTTAGCTCATCATTCTCCTCTATACCCTCGTCTCTTTATTATACAGAGAGATAGTCACTGGGTGGAGTTTGTTTCGCTCTTCTCCACCAAATCTTCTTCGCTCAGCATTGTCCTCTATATTCTCGTCGCTTAATTATCCAAAGAGAGAAAGAGAGTCACAGGGTGGAGATTATTTCGCTCTTGTCCACCAAGTCTCCTTAGCTCAGCGTTCTCCTCTATACCAACGTCTCTTAATTATCCAGAGAGAGAGTCACTGGGTGGAGATTGTTACGCTCTTGTCCATCAAGTCTCTTTGGCTCAGCATTCTCCTCTATACCCTCGTCTCTTAATTATACAGAGAGATAGTCACTGGGTGGAGTTTGTTTCGCTCTTCTCCACCAAATCTCCTTCGCTCAGCATTCTGCTCTATATTCTCGTCTCTTAATTATCCAAAGAGAGAGAGAGTCACTGGGGGGAAATTGTTTCGCTGTTGTCCACCAAGTCTCCTTAGCTCAGCATTCTCCTCTATACCCTCGTCTCATAATTATCCAGAGAGAGAGTCACTGGGTGGTGATAGATACGGTCTTGCCCACCAAGTCACCTTAGCTCAGCGTTCTCCTCTATACCCTCGTCTCTTAATTATCCAGAGAGAGAGTCACTGGGTGGAGATTGTTACGCTCTTGTCCACAAAGTCTCCTTAGCTCAGCGTTCTCCTCTATACCCTCGCCTCTTAATTATACAGAGAGATAGTCACTGGGTGGAGTTTGTTTCGCTCTTATCCACCAAGACTCCTTAGCTCAGCATTCTCCTCTATATTCTCGTCTCTTAATTATCCAAAGAGAGAGATAACCATGGTTGGAAATTGTTTCGCTCTTGTCCACCAAGTCCCCTTAACTGAGCATTCTCCTCTATACTCTCGTCTCTTAATTATCCAAAGAGAGAGAGAGAGTCACTGGGTGGAGATTGTTACGCTCTTGTCCACGAAGTCTCCTTAGCTCAGCGTTGTCCTCTATACCCTCGTCTCTTAATTATCCAGAGAGAGAGATTCACTGGGTGGAGATTGTTACGCTCTTGTCCACCAAGTCTTCTTAGCTCAGCGTTCTCCTCTATACCCTCGTCTCTTAATTATTCAGAGAGATAGTCACTGGGTGGAGATTCTTACGCTCTTGTCAACCGAGTCTCCTTAGATCAGCTTTCTCCTCTATTCCCTCATCTCTTAATTATCCAGAGAGAGAGAGAGTCACTGGGTGGAGATTGTTACGCTCTTGTCCACCAAGTCTCCTTAGTTCAGCGTTCTCTTTAATACTCTCGTCTCTTAATTATCGAGAGAGGGAGTCACTGGGTGCTGATTGTTTCGCTCTTGTCTGCAAAGTCTCCTTAGCTCAGCGTTCTCCTCTATACCCTCGTCGCTTAGTTATCGAGAGAGATAGTCACTGGGTGATGATTATTTCGCTCTTGTCTACCAACTGTCCTTAGCTCAGCGTTCTCCTCTATACCCTCGTCTTTTAATTATCCAGAGAGAGAGTCACTGGGTGGAGATTGTTACGCTCTTGTCCGCCAAGTCTCCTTAGCTGAGCATTCTCCTCTATACTCTCGTCTCTTAATTATCCAAAGAGAGAGAGAGTCACTGGGTGGAGATTGTTACGCTCTTGTCCACCAAGTCTCCTTAGCTCAGCTTTCTCCTCTATACCCTCGTCTCTTAATTATACAGAGAGATAGTCACTGGCAGGAGATTGTTACGCTCTTGTCCACCAAGCCTCCTTAGCTGAGCATTCTCGTCTATACTCTCGTCTCTTAATTATCCAAAGAGGGAGAGAGTCACTGGGTGGAGATTGTTACGCCCTTGTCCACCAAGTCTCCTTAGTTCAGCGTTCTCCTTAATACTCTCGTCTCTTAATTATCCAGAGAGAAAGTCACTGGGTGGTGATTGTTTCGCTCTTGTCTACCAAGCCTCCTTAGCTCAGCGTTCTCCTCTGTACCCTCGTCTCTTAGTTATCCAGAGAGAGAGTCACTGGGTGGAGATTGTTACGCCCTTGTCCACCAAGTCTCCTTAGTTCAGCGTTCTCCTTAATACTCTCGTCTCTTAATTATCCAGAGAGAAAGTCACTGGGTGGAGATTGTTTTGCTCTTGTCCACCAAGTCTCCTTAGCTCAGCGGTCTCCTCTATACCCTCGTCTCTTAATTATCCAGAGAGAGAGTCACTGGGTGGAGATTGTTACGCCCTTGTCCACCAAGTCTCCTTAGCTCAGCGTTCTCCTCTATACCCTCGTCTCTTAAATATACAAAGAGATAGTCACTGGGTGGAGTTTGTTTCGCTCTTCTCCACCAAGACTCCTTAGCTCAGCATTCTCCTCTGTACACTCGTCTCTTAATTATCCAGAGAGTCACTGGGTGGAGATTCTTACGCTCTTGTCCAGAAAGTCTCCTTAGCTGAGCATTCTCCTCTATACTCTCGTCTCTTAATTATCCAAAGAGAGAGAGAGAGCCACTGGGTGGAAATTGTTTCGCTCTTGTCCACCAAGTCTGCTTATCTCAGCGTTCTTCTCTATACCCTCGTCTTTTAATTATCCAGAGAGAGAGAATCACTGGGTGGAGATTGTTATACTCTTGTCCACCAAGTCTCCTTAGCTCAGCGTTCTCCTCTATACCCTCGTCTCTTAATTATACAGAGAGAGAGTCACTGGGTGGAGATTGTTACGCTCTTGTCCACCAAGTCTCCTTAGCTCAGCGTTCTCCTCTATACCCTCGTCTCTTAATTATCCAGAGAGAGAGTCACTGGGGGAGTTTGTTTCGCTCGTCTCCACCAAGTCTCTTTAGTTCAGCATTCTCCTCTATATTCTCGTCGCTTAATTATCCAAAGAGAGAAAGAGAGTCACAGGGTGGAGATTATTTCGCTCTTGTCCACCAAGTCTCCTTAGCTCAGCATTCTCCTCTATACTCTCGTCTCTTAATTATCCAAAGAGAGAGATAGTCACTGGGTGGAGTTTGTTTCGCTCTTCTCCACCAAGACTCCTTAGCTCAGCATTCTCCTCTGTACACTCGTCTCTTAATTATCTAGAGAGTCACTGGGTGGAGATTCTTACGCTCTTGTCCAGAAAGTCTCCTTAGCTGAGCATTCTCCTCTATACTCTCGTCTCTTAATTTTCCAAAGGGAGAGAGAGTCATTGGGTGGAGATTGTTACGCTCTTGTCCACCAAGTCTCCTTCGTTCAGCGTTCTCCTTAATACTCTCGTCTCTTAATTATCCAGAGAGATAGTCACTGGGTGGTGATTGTTTCGCTCTTGTCCATCAAGTCTTCTTAGCTCAGCGTTCCCCTCTATACCCTCGTCTCTTAATTATCCAAAGAGAGAGAGAGCCACTGGGTGGAAATTGGTTCGCTCTTGTCCACCAAGTCTCCTTATCTCAGCGTTCTTCTCTATACCCTCGTCTTTTAATTATCCAGAGAGAGAGAATCACTGGGTGGAGATTGTTATGCTCTTGTCCACCAAGTCTCCTTAGCTCAGCGTTCTCCTCTATACCCTCGCCTCTTAATTATACAGAGAGATAGTCACTGGGTGGAGTTTGTTTCGCTCTTATCCACCAAGACTCCTTAGCTCAGCATTCTCCTCTGTATTCTCGTCTCTTAATTATCCAAAGAGAGAGATAACCATGGTTGGAAATTGTTTCGCTCTTGTCCACCAAGTCCCCTTAACTGAGCATTCTCCTCTATACTCTCGTCTCTTAATTATCCAAAGAGAGAGAGAGAGTCACTGGGTGGAGATTGTTACGTTCTTGTCCACGAAGTCTCCTTAGCTCAGCGTTGTCCTCTATACCCTCGTCTCTTAATTATCCAGAGAGACAGATTCACTGGGTGGAGATTGTTACGCTCTTGTCCATCAAGTCTCCTTAGCTCAGCATTGTCCTCTATACCCTCGTCTCTTATTTATACAGAGAGATAGTCACTGGGTGGAGTTTGTTTCGCTCGTCTCCACCAAGTCTCTTTAGTTCAGCATTCTCCTCTATATTCTCGTCGCTTAATTATCCAAAGAGAGAAAGAGAGTCACAGGGTGGAGATTATTTCGTTCTTGTCCACAAAGTCTCCTTAGCTCAGCGTTCTCCTCTATACCATCGTCTCTTAATTATCCAGAGAGAGAGTCACTGGGTGGAGATTGTTACGCTCTTGTCCATCAAGTCTCCTTAGCTCAGCATTCTCCTCTATACCCTCGTCTCTTTATTATACAGAGAGATAGTCACTGGGTGGAGTTTGTTTCGCTCTTCTCCACCAAATCTCCTTCGCTCAGCATTGTCCTCTATATTCTCGTCGCTTAATTATCCAAAGAGAGAAAGAGAGTCACAGGGTGGAGATTATTTCGCTCTTGTCCACCAAGTCTCCTTAGCTCAGCGTTCTCCTCTATACCAACGTCTCTTAATTATCCAGAGAGAGAGTCACTGGGTGGAGATTGTTACGCTCTTGTCCATCAAGTCTCTTTGGCTCAGCATTCTCCTCCATACCCTCGTCTCTTAATTATACAGAGAGATAGTCACTGGGTGGAGTTTGTTTCGCTCTTCTCCACCAAATCTCCTTCGCTCAGCATTCTCCTCTATATTCTCGTCTCTTAATTATCCAAAGAGTGAGAGAGTCACTGGGTGGAAATTGTTTCGCTGTTGTCCACCAAGTCTCCTTAGCTCAGCATTCTCCTCTATACCCTCGTCTCATAATTATCCAGAGAGAGAGTCACTGGGTGGTGATAGATACGGTCTTGCCCACCAAGTCACCTTAGCTCAGCGTTCTCCTCTATACCCTCGCCTCTTAATTATACAGAGAGATAGTCACTGGGTGGAGTTTGTTTCGCTCTTATCCACCAAGACTCCTTAGCTCAGCATTCTCCTCTATATTCTCGTCTTTTAATTATCGAAAGAGAGAGATAACCATGGTTGGAAATTGTTTCGCTCTTGTCCACCAAGTCCCCTTAACTGAGCATTCTCCTCTATACTCTCGTCTCTTAATTATCCAAAGAGAGAGAGAGAGAGTCACTGGGTGGAGATTGTTACGCTCTTGTCCACGAAGTCTCCTTAGCTCAGCGTTGTCCTCTATACCCTCGTTTCTTAATTATCCAGAGAGAGAGATTCACTGGGTGGAGATTGTTACGCTCTTGTCCACCAAGTCTTCTTAGCTCAGCGTTCTCCTCTATACCCTCGTCTCTTAATTATTCAGAGAGATAGTCACTGGGTGGAGTTTGTTTCGCTCTTATCCACCAAGACTCCTTAGCTCAGCATTCTCCTCTGTACACTCGTCTCTTAATTATCCAGAGAGTCACTGGGTGGAGATTCTTACGCTCTTGTCAACCGAGTCTCCTTAGATCAGCTTTCTCCTCTATTCCCTCGTCTCTTAATTATCCAGAGAGAGAGAGAGTCACTGGGTGGAGATTGTTACGCTCTTGTCCACCAAGTCTCCTTAGTTCAGCGTTCTCTTTAATATTCTCGTCTCTTAATTATCGAGAGAGGGAGTCACTGGGTGCTGATTGTTTCGCTCTTGTCTGCAAAGTCTCCTTAGCTCAGCGTTCTCCTCTATACCCTCGTCGCTTAGTTATCGAGAGAGATAGTCACTGGGTGATGATTATTTCGCTCTTGTCTACCAACTCTCCTTAGCTCAGGGTTCTCCTCTATACCCTCGTCTCTTAATTATCCAGAGAGAGAGTTACTGGGCGGAGATTGTTACGCTCTTGTCCGCCAAGTCTCCTTCCTGAGCATTCTCCTCTATACTCTCGTCTCTTAATTATCCAAAGAGAGAGAGAGTCACTGGGTGGAGATTGTTACGCTCTTGTCCACCAAGTCTCCTTAGCTCAGCTTTCTCCTCTATACCCTCGTCTCTTAATTATACCGAGAGATAGTCACTGGGTCGAGATTGTTACGCTCTTGTCCACCAAGCCTCCTTAGCTGAGCATTCTCGTCTATACTCTCGTCTCTTAATTATCCAAAGAGGGAGAGAGTCACTGGGTGGAGATTGTTACGCCCTTGTCCACCAAGTCTCCTTAGTTCAGCGTTCTCCTTAATACTCTCGTCTCTTAATTATCCAGAGAGAAAGTCACTGGGTGGTGATTGTTTCGCTCTTGTCTACCAAGCCTCCTTAGCTCAGCGTTCTCCTCTGTACCCTCGTCTCTTAGTTATCCAGAGAGAGAGTCACTGGATGGAGATTGTTACGCTCTTCTCCATCAAGTCTCCTTAGCTCAGCATTCTCCTCTATATTCTCGTCTCTTAATTATCCAAAGGGAGAGAGTCACTAGGTGGAGATTGTTTCGCTCTTGTCCACCAAATCTCCTTAGCTCAGCGTTCTCCTCTATACCCTCGTCTCTTAATTATCCAAAGAGAGAGTCACTGGGTGGAGATTGTTTCGCTCTTCTAAACCAAGTCTCCTTAGCTGAGCATTCTCCTCTATACTCTCGTCTCTTAATTATCCAAAGAGAGAGAGAGTCACTGGGTGGAGATTGTTTTGCTCTTGTCCACCAAGTCTCCTTAGCTCAGCGTTCTCCTCTATACCCTCGTCTCTTAATTATCCAGAGAGAGAGAGTCACTGGATGGAGATTGTTACGCTCTTGTCTACCAAGTCTCCTTAGCTCAGCGTTCTCCTCTATACCCTTGTCTCTTAATTGTCCAGAGAGAGAGTCTCTGGGTGGAGATTGTTACGCTCTTGTCCAGCAAGCCTCCTTAGCTGAGTATTCTGCTCTATACTCTCGTCTGTTAATTATCCAAAGAGAGAGAGAGAGAGTCACTGGGTGGAGATTGTTACGCTGTTGTCAACCAAGTCTCCTTAGCTCAGCGTTCTCCTCTATACCCTCGTCTCTTAATTATCCAGAGAGAGAGTCACTGGGTGGAGATTGTTACGGTTTGTCCACTAAGTCTCCTAAACTCAGCGTTCTCCTGTATACCCTCGTCTCTTAATTATACAAGAGATAGTCACTGTGTGGAGATTCTTACGCTCTTGTCAACCAAGTCTCCTTAGCTCAGCGTTCTCCTCTATACCCTCGTCTCTTAATTATCCAGAGTGTCACTGAGTGGAGATTGTTACGCTCTTGTCCACCATGTCTCTTTAGTTCAGCGTTCTCCTTAATACTCTCGTCTCTTAATTATCCAGAGAGAGAGTCACTGGGTGGTGATTGTTTCGCTCTTATCTACCAAGTCTCCTTAGCTCAGCATTCTCCTCTATACCCTCGTCTCTTAATTATCCAGAGAGATAGTCAGTGAGTGGTGATTATTCCGCTCTTGTCTACCAAGTGTCCTTAGCTCAGCGTTCTCCTCTATACCCTCGTCTCTTAATTATCCAGAGAGAGAGTCACTGGGTGGAGATTGTTACGCTCTTGTCCACCAAGTCTTCTTAGCTGAGCATTCTCCTCTATACTCTCGTCTCTTAATATCCAAAGAGTGAGAGAGAGTCACTGGGTGGAGATTGTTACGCTCTTGTCCACCAAGTCTCCTTAGTTCAGCGTTCTCCTTAATACTCTCGTCTCTTAATTATCCAGAGAGGTAGTCACTGGGTGGTGATTGTTTCGCTCTTGTCTACCAAGTCTCCTTAACTCGGCGTTCTCCTCTGTACACTCGTCTCTTAATTATCCAGAGAGTCACTGGGTGGAGATTCTTACGCTCTTGTCCAGAAAGTCTCCTTAGCTGAGTATTCTCCTCTATACTCTCGTCTCTTAATTATCCAAAGAGAGAGAGAGTCATTGGGTGGAGATTGTTACGCTCTTGTCCACCAAGTCTCCTTTGTTCGACGTTCTCCTTAATACTCTCGTCTCTTAATTATCCAGAGAGAGAGAGTCACTGGGTGGTGATTGTTTCGCTCTTATCTACCAAGTCTCTTTAGCTCAGCGTTCTCCTCTATACCCTCGTCTCTTAATTATCCAGAGAGAGAGTCACAGGGTGGAGATTGTTACGCTCTTGTCCACCAAGTCTCCTTAGTTCAGCGTTCTCCTTAATACTCTCGTCTCTTAATTTTCCAGAGAGGTAGTCACTGGGTGGTGACTGTTTCGCTGTTGTCTACCAAGTCTCCTTAGCTGAGCATTCTCCTCTATACCCTCGTCTCTTAATTATCCAGAGAGAGAGTCATTGGGTAGAGATTGTTACGCTCTTGTCCACCAAGTCTCCTTAGTTCAGCGTTCTCCTTAATACTCTCGTCTCTTAATTTTCCAGAGAGGTAGTCACTGGGTGGTGATTGTTTCGCTCTTGTCTACCAAGTCTCCTTAGCTGAGCATTCTCCTGTATACTCTCGTCTCTTAATTATCCAAAGAGAGAGAGAGAGAGAGAGAGTCACTGGGTGGTGATTATTTCGCTCTTGTCTACCAATTCTCCTTAGCTCAGCGTTCTCCTCTATACCCTCGTCTCTTAATTATCCAGAGAGAGAGTCACTGGGAGGAGATTCTTACGCTCTTGTCAACCAAGTCTCCTTAGCTCAGCGTTCTCCTCTATACCCGCGTCTCTTAATTATCCAGAGAGAGAGAGAGAGTCACTGGGTGGAGATTATTACGCTCTTGTCTACCAAGTCTCTTTAGCTCAGCGTTCTCCTCTATACCCTTGTCTCTTTATTGTCCAGAGAGAGAGTCTCTGGGTGGAGATTGTTACGCTCTTGTCCAGCAAGCCTCCTTAGCTGAGTATTCTGCTCTATACTCTCGTCTGTTAATTATCCAAAGAGAGAGAGAGAGAGCCACTGGGTGGAAATTGTTACGCTGTTGTCTACCAAGTCTCCTTAGCTCAGCGTTCTCCTCTATACCCTCGTCTCTTAATTATCCAGAGAGAGAGTCACTGGGTGGAGATTGTTACGGTTTGTCCACTAAGTCTCCTAAACTCAGCGTTCTCCTGTATACCCTCGTCTCTTAATTATACAAGAGATAGTCACTGGGTGGAGATTCTTACGCTCTTGTCAACCAAGTCTCCTTAGCTCAGCGTTCTCCTCTATACCCTCGTCTCTTAATTATCCAGAGTATCACTGGGTGGTGATACCCTTGTCTCTTTATTGTCCAGAGAGAGAGTCTCTGGGTGGAGATTGTTACGCTCTTGTCCAGCAAGCCTCCTTAGCTGAGTATTCTGCTCTATACTCTCGTCTGTTAATTATCCAAAGAGAGAGAGAGAGAGTCACTGGGTGGAGATTGTTACGCTGTTGTCAACCAAGTCTCCTTAGCTCAGCGTTCTCCTCTATACCCTCGTCTCTTAATTATCCAGAGAGAGAGTCACTGGGTGGAGATTGTTACGGTTTGTCCACTAAGTCTCCTAAACTCAGCGTTCTCCTGTATACCCTCGTCTCTTAATTATACAAGAGATAGTCACTGTGTGGAGATTCTTACGCTCTTGTCAACCAAGTCTCCTTAGCTCAGCGTTTTCCTCTATACCCTCGTCTCTTAATTATCCAGAGTGTCACTGAGTGGAGATTGTTACGCTCTTGTCCACCATGTCTCTTTAGTTCAGCGTTCTCCTTAATACTCTCGTCTCTTAATTATCCAGAGAGAGAGTCACTGGGTGGTGATTGTTTCGCTCTTATCTACCAAGTCTCCTTAGCTCAGCATTCTCCTCTATACCCTCGTCTCTTAATTATCCAGAGAGATAGTCAGTGAGTGGTGATTATTTCGCTCTTGTCTACCAAGTGTCCTTAGCTCAGCGTTCTCCTCTATACCCTCGTCTCTTAATTATCCAGAGAGAGAGTCACTGGGTGGAGATTGTTACGCTCTTGTCCACCAAGTCTTCTTAGCTGAGCATTCTCCTCTATACTCTCGTCTCTTAATTATCCAAAGAGTGAGAGAGAGTCACTGGGTGGAGATTGTTACGCTCTTGTCCACCAAGTCTCCTTAGTTCAGCGTTCTCCTTAATACTCTCGTCTCTTAATTATCCAGAGAGGTAGTCACTGGGTGGTGATTGTTTCGCTCTTGTCTACCAAGTCTCCTTAGCTCGGCGTTCTCCTCTGTACACTCGTCTCTTAATTATCCAGAGAGTCACTGGGTGGAGATTCTTACGCTCTTGTCCAGAAAGTCTCCTTAGCTGAGTATTCTCCTCTATACTCTCGTCTCTTAATTATCCAAAGAGAGAGAGAGTCATTGGGTGGAGATTGTTACGCTCTTGTCCACCAAGTCTCCTTAGTTCGACGTTCTCCTTAATACTCTCGTCTCTTAATTATCCAGAGAGAGAGAGTCACTGGGTGGTGATTGTTTCGCTCTTATCTACCAAGTCTCTTTAGCTCAGCGTTCTCCTCTATACCCTCGTCTCTTAATTATCCAGAGAGAGAGTCACAGGGTGGAGATTGTTACGCTCTTGTCCACCAAGTCTCCTTAGTTCAGCGTTCTCCTTAATACTCTCGTCTCTTAATTTTCCAGAGAGGTAGTCACTGGGTGGTGACTGTTTCGCTCTTGTCTACCAAGTCTCCTTAGCTGAGCATTCTCCTCTATACCCTCGTCTCTTAATTATCCAGAGAGAGAGTCATTGGGTGGAGATTGTTACGCTCTTGTCTACCAATTCTCCTTAGCTCAGCGTTCTCCTCTATACCCTCGTCTCTTAATTATCCAGAGAGAGAGTCACTGGGAGGAGATTCTTACGCTCTTGTCAACCAAGTCTCCTTAGCTCAGCGTTCTCCTCTATACCCGCGTCTCTTAATTATCCAGAGAGAGAGAGAGAGTCACTGGGTGGAGATTATTACGCTCTTGTCTACCAAGTCTCCTTAGCTCAGCGTTCTCCTCTATACCCTTGTCTCTTTATTGTCCAGAGAGAGAGTCTCTGGGTGGAGATTGTTACGCTCTTGTCCAGCAAGCCTCCTTAGCTGAGTATTCTGCTCTATACTCTCGTCTGTTAATTATCCAAAGAGAGAGAGAGAGAGCCACTGGGTGGAAATTGTTACGCTGTTGTCTACCAAGTCTCCTTAGCTCAGCGTTCTCCTCTATACCCTCGTCTCTTAATTATCCAGAGAGAGAGTCACTGGGTGGAGATTGTTACGGTTTGTCCACTAAGTCTCCTAAACTCAGCGTTCTCCTGTATACCCTCGTCTCTTAATTATACAAGAGATAGTCACTGGGTGGAGATTCTTACGCTCTTGTCAACCAAGTCTCCTTAGCTCAGCGTTCTCCTCTATACCCTCGTCTCTTAATTATCCAGAATATCACTGGGTGGTGATACCCTTGTCTCTTTATTGTCCAGAGAGAGAGTCTCTGGGTGGAGATTGTTACGCTCTTGTCCAGCAAGCCTCCTTAGCTGAGTATTCTGCTCTATACTCTCGTCTGTTAATTATCCAAAGAGAGAGAGAGAGAGCCACTGGGTGGAAATTGTTACGCTCTTGTCCACCATGTCTCCTTAGTTCAGCGTTCTCCTTAATACTCTCGTCTCTTAATTATCCAGAGAGAGAATCACTGGGTGGTGATTGTTTCGCTCTTATATACCAAGTCTCCTTAGCTCAGCGTTCTCCTCTATACCCTCGTCTCTTAATTATCCAGAGAGATAGTCACTGAGTGGTGATTATTTCGCTCTTGTCTACCAAGTGTCCTTAGCTCAGCGTTCTCCTCTATACCCTCGTCTCTTAGTTATCCAGAGAGAGAGTCACTGGGTGGAGATTGTTACGCTCTTGTCCGCCAAGTCTCCTTAGCTGAGCATTCTCATCTATACTCTCGTCTCTTAATTATCCAAAGAGAGAGAGAGAGTCACTGGGTGGAGATTGTTACACTCTTGTCCACCAAGTCTCTTTAGCTCAGCTTTCTCCTCTATACCCTCGTCTCTTAATTATACAGAGAGATAGTCACTGGGTCGAGATTGTTACGCTCTTGTCCACCAAGCCTCCTTAGCTGAGCATTCTCGTCTATACTCTCGTCTCTTAATTATCCAAAGAGGGAGAGAGTCACTGGGTGGAGATTGTTACGCCCTTGTCCACCAAGTCTCCTTAGTTCAGCGTTCTCCTTAATACTCTCGTCTCTTAATTATCCAGAGAGAAAGTCACTGGGTGGTGATTGTTTCGCTCTTGTCTACCAAGCCTCCTTAGCTCAGCGTTCTCCTCTGTACCCTCGTCTCTTAGTTATCCAGAGAGAGAGTCACTGGGTGGAGATTGTTACGCTCTTCTCCATCAAGTCTCCTTAGCTCAGCAATCTCCTCTATATTCTCGTCTCTTAATTATCCAAAGAGAGAGAGTCACTAGGTGGAGATTGTTTCGCTCTTGTCCACCAAATCTCCTTAGCTCAACGTTCTCCTCTATACCCTCGTCTCTTAATTATCTAAAGAGAGAGTCACTGGGTGGAGATTGTTTCGCTCTTCTAAACCAAGTCTCCTTAGCTGAGCATTCTCCTCTATACTCTCGTCTCTTAATTATCCAAAGAGAGAGAGAGAGTCACTGGGTGGAGATTGTTTTGCTCTTGTCCACCACGTCTCCTTAGCTCAGCGTTCTCCTCTATACCCTCGTCTCTTAATTATCCAGAGAGAGAGTCACTTGGTGGAGATTCTTACGCTCTTGTCAACCAAGTCTCCTTAGCTCAGCGTTCTCCTCTATACCCTCGTCTCTTAATTATCCAGAAAGAGAGTCACTGGGTGGAGATTGTTACGGTTTGTCCACTAAGTCTCCTAAACTCAGCGTTCTCCTGTATACCCTCGTCTCTTAATTATACAAGAGATAGTCACTGGGTGGAGATTCTTACGCTCTTGTCAACCAAGTCTCCTTAGCTCAGCGTTCTCCTCTATACCCTCGTCTCTTAATTATCCAGAGTGTCACTGGGTGGAGATTGTTACGCTCTTGTCCACCATGTCTCCTTAGTTCAGCGTTCTCCTTAATACTCTCGTCTCTTAATTACCCAGAGAGAGAGTCACTGGGTGGTGATTGTTTCGCTCTTATCTACCAAGTCTCCTTAGCTCAGCATTCTCCTCTATACCCTCGTCTCTTAATTATCCAGAGAGATAGTCACTGAGTGGTGATTATTTCGCTCTTGTCTACCAAGTGTCCTTAGCTCAGCGTTATCCTCTATACCCTCGTCTCTTAATTATCCAGAGAGAGAGTCACTGGGTGGAGATTCTTACGCTCTTGTCAACCAAGTCTCCTTAGCTCAGCGTTCTCCTCTATACCCGCGTCTCTTAATTATCCAGAGAGAGAGAGAGAGTCACTGGGTGGAGATTGTTACGCTCTTGTCTACCAAGTCTCCTTAGCTCAGCGTTCTCCTCTATACCCTTGTCTCTTAATTGTCCAGAGAGAGAGTCTCTGGGTGGAGATTGTTACGCTCTTGTCCAGCAAGCCTCCTTAGCTGAGTATTCTGCTCTATACTCTCGTCTGTTAATTATCCAAAGAGAGAGAGAGAGAGAGCCACTGGGTGGAGATTGTTACGCTGTTGTCTACCAAGTCTCCTTAGCTCAGCGTTCTCCTCTATACCCTCGTCTCTTAATTATCCAGAGAGAGAGTCACTGGGTGGAGATTGTTACGGTTTGTCCACTAAGTCTCCTAAACTCAGCGTTCTCCTGTATACCCTCGTCTCTTAATTATACAAGAGATAGTCACTGGGTGGAGATTCTTACGCTCTTGTCAACCAAGTCTCCTTAGCTCAGCGTTCTCCTCTATACCCTCGTCTCTTAATTATCCAGAGTATCACTGGGTGGAAATTGGTTCGCTCTTGTCCACCAAATCTCCTTATCTCAGCGTTCTTCTCTATACCCTCGTCTCTTAATTATCCAGAGAGAGAGAGTCACTGGGTGGAGATTGTTATGCTCTTGTCCACCAAGTCTCCTTAGCTCAGCGTTCTCCTCTATACCCTCGTCTCTTAATTATCCAGAGTATCACTGGGTGGAGATTGTTACGCTCTTGTCCACCATGTCTCTTTAGTTCAGCGTTCTCCTTAATACTCTCGTCTCTTAATTATCCAGAGAGAGAGTCACTGGGTGGTGATTGTTTCGCTCTTATCTACCAAGTCTCCTTAGCTCAGCGTTCTCCTCTATACCCTCGTCTCTTAATTATCCAGAGATATAGTCACTGTGTGGTGATTGTTTCGCTCTTGTCTACCAAGTGTCCTTAGCTCAGCGTTCTCCTCTATACCCTCGTCTCTTAATTATCCAGAGAGAGAGTCACTGGGTGGAATTGTTACGCTCTCGTCCACCAAGTCTCCTTAGCTGAGCATTCTCCTCTATACTCTCGTCTCTTAATTATCCAAAGAGTGAGAGAGAGTCACTGGGTGGAGATTGTTACGCTCTTGTCCACCAAGTCTCCTTAGTTCAGCGTTCTCCTTAATACTCTCGTCTCTTAATTATCCAGAGAGGTAGTCACTGGGTGGTGATTGTTTCGCTCTTGTCTACCAAGTCTCCTTAGCTCGGCGTTCTCCTCTGTACACTCGTCTCTTAATTATCCAGAGAGTCACTGGGTGGAGATTCTTACGCTCTTGTCCAGAAAGTCTCCTTAGCTGAGTATTCTCCTCTATACTCTCGTCTCTTAATTATCCAAAGAGAGAGAGAGTCATTGGGTGGAGATTGTTACGCTCTTGTCCACCAAGTCTCCTTAGTTCAGCGTTCTCCTTAATACTCTCGTCTCTTAATTATCCAGAGAGAGAGAGTCACTGGGTGGTGATTGTTTCGCTCTTATCTACCAAGTCTCTTTAGCTCAGCGTTCTCCTCTATACCCTCGTCTCTTAATTATCCAGAGAGATAGTCAGTGGGTGGTGATTGTTTCGCTCTTGTCTACCAAGTCTCCTTAGCTCAGCGTTCTCCTCTATACCCTCGTCTCTTAATTATCCAGAGAGAGAGTCACTGGGTGGAGATTGTTACGCTCTTGTCCACCAAGTCTCCTTAGTTCAGCGTTCTCCTTAATACTCTCGTCTCTTAATTTTCCAGAGAGGTAGTCACTGGGTGGTGATTGTTTCGCTCTTGTCTACCAAGTCTCCTTAGCTGAGCATTCTCCTCTATACTCTCGTCTCTTAATTATCCAAAGAGAGAGAGAGAGTCACTGGGAGGTGATTGTTTCGCTCTTGTCTACCAAGTCTCCTGAGCTCAGCGTTCTCCTCTGTACACTCGTCTCTTAATTATCCAGAGAGTTACTGGGTGGTGATTGTTTCGCTCTTGTCTACCAAGTCTCCTTAGCTGAGCATTCTCCTCTATACTCTCGTGTCTTAATTATCCAAAGAGAGAGAGAGAGTCATTGGTTGCAGATTGTTACGCTCTTGTCCACCAAGTGTCCTTAGTTCAGCGTTCTCCTTAATACTCTCGTCTCTTAATTATCCAGAGAGAGAGTCACTGGGTGGTGATTATTTCGCTCTTGTCCACCAAGTCTCCTTAGTTCAGCGTTCTCCTTAATACTCTCGTCTCTTAATTATCCAGAGAGGTAGTCACTGGGTGGTGATTGTTTCGCTCTTGTCTACCAAGTCTCCTTAGCTCGGCGTTCTCCTCTGTACACTCGTCTCTTAATTATCCAGAGAGTCACTGGGTGGAGATTCTTACGCTCTTGTCCAGAAAGTCTCCTTAGCTGAGTATTCTCCTCTATACTCTCGTCTCTTAATTATCCAAAGAGAGAGAGAGTCATTGGGTGGAGATTGTTACGCTCTTGTCCACCAAGTCTCCTTAGTTCAGCGTTCTCCTTAATACTCTCGTCTCTTAATTATCCAGAGAGAGAGAGTCACTGGGTGGTGATTGTTTCGCTCTTATCTACCAAGTCTCTTTAGCTCAGCGTTCTCCTCTATACCCTCGTCTCTTAATTATCCAGAGAGATAGTCAGTGGGTGGTGATTGTTTCGCTCTTGTCTACCAAGTCTCCTTAGCTCAGCGTTCTCCTCTATACCCTCGTCTCTTAATTATCCAGAGAGAGAGTCACTGGGTGGAGATTGTTACGCTCTTGTCCACCAAGTCTCCTTAGTTCAGCGTTCTCCTTAATACTCTCGTCTCTTAATTTTCCAGAGAGGTAGTCACTGGGTGGTGATTGTTTCGCTCTTGTCTACCAAGTCTCCTTAGCTGAGCATTCTCCTCTATACTCTCGTCTCTTAATTATCCAAAGAGAGAGAGAGAGTCACTGGGTGGTGATTGTTTCGCTCTTGTCTACCAAGTCTCCTTAGCTCAGCGTTCTCCTCTGTACACTCGTCTCTTAATTATCCAGAGAGTTACTGGGTGGTGATTGTTTCGCTCTTGTCTACCAAGTCTCCTTAGCTGAGCATTCTCCTCTATACTCTCGTGTCTTAATTATCCAAAGAGAGAGAGAGTCATTGGTTGCAGATTGTTACGCTCTTGTCCACCCAGTCTCCTTAGTTCAGCGTTCTCCTTAATACTCTCGTCTCTTAATTATCCAGAGAGAGAGTCACTGGGTGGTGATTATTTCGCTCTTGTCTACTAAGTCTCCTTAGCTCAGCGTTCTCCTCGATACCCTCGACTCTTAATTATCCAGAGATATAGTCACTGTGTGGTGATTGTTTCGCTCTTGTCTACCAAGTCTCCTTAGCTCAGCGTTCTCCTCTATACCCTCGTCTCTTAATTTTCCAGAGAGAGAGTCACTGGGTGGAGATTGTTACGCTCTTGTCCATCAAGTCTCCTTAGCTGAGTATTCTCCTCTATACTCTCGTCTCTTAATTATCCAAAGAGAGAGAGAGTCATTGGGTGGAGATTGTTACGCTCTTGTCCACCAAGTCTCCTTAGTTCAGCGTTCTCCTTAATACTCTCGTCTCTTAATTATCCAGAGAGAGAGAGTCACTGGGTGGTGATTGTTTCGCTCTTATCTACCAAGTCTCTTTAGCTCAGCGTTCTCCTCTATACCCTCGTCTCTTAATTATCCAGAGTATCACTGGGTGGAAATTGGTTCGCTCTTGTCCACCAAATCTCCTTATCTCAGCGTTCTTCTCTATACCCTCGTCTCTTAATTATCCAGAGAGAGAGAGTCACTGGGTGGAGATTGTTATGCTCTTGTCCACCAAGTCTCCTTAGCTCAGCGTTCTCCTCTATACCCTCGTCTCTTAATTATCCAGAGTATCACTGGGTGGAGATTGTTACGCTCTTGTCCACCATGTCTCTTTAGTTCAGCGTTCTCCTTAATACTCTCGTCTCTTAATTATCCAGAGAGAGAGTCACTGGGTGGTGATTGTTTCGCTCTTATCTACCAAGTCTCCTGAGCTCAGCGTTCTCCTCTGTACACTCGTCTCTTAATTATCCAGAGAGTTACTGGGTGGTGATTGTTTCGCTCTTGTCTACCAAGTCTCCTTAGCTGAGCATTCTCCTCTATACTCTCGTGTCTTAATTATCCAAAGAGAGAGAGAGAGTCATTGGTTGCAGATTGTTACGCTCTTGTCCACCATGTGTCCTTAGTTCAGCGTTCTCCTTAATACTCTCGTCTCTTAATTATCCAGAGAGAGAGTCACTGGGTGGTGATTATTTCGCTCTTGTCCACCAAGTCTCCTTAGTTCAGCGTTCTCCTTAATACTCTCGTCTCTTAATTATCCAGAGAGGTAGTCACTGGGTGGTGATTGTTTCGCTCTTGTCTACCAAGTCTCCTTAGCTCGGCGTTCTCCTCTGTACACTCGTCTCTTAATTATCCAGAGAGTCACTGGGTGGAGATTCTTACGCTCTTGTCCAGAAAGTCTCCTTAGCTGAGTATTCTCCTCTATACTCTCGTCTCTTAATTATCCAAAGAGAGAGAGAGTCATTGGGTGGAGATTGTTACGCTCTTGTCCACCAAGTCTCCTTAGTTCAGCGTTCTCCTTAATACTCTCGTCTCTTAATTATCCAGAGAGAGAGAGTCACTGGGTGGTGATTGTTTCGCTCTTATCTACCAAGTCTCTTTAGCTCAGCGTTCTCCTCTATACCCTCGTCTCTTAATTATCCAGAGAGATAGTCAGTGGGTGGTGATTGTTTCGCTCTTGTCTACCAAGTCTCCTTAGCTCAGCGTTCTCCTCTATACCCTCGTCTCTTAATTATCCAGAGAGAGAGTCACTGGGTGGAGATTGTTACGCTCTTGTCCACCAAGTCTCCTTAGTTCAGCGTTCTCCTTAATACTCTCGTCTCTTAATTTTCCAGAGAGGTAGTCACTGGGTGGTGATTGTTTCGCTCTTGTCTACCAAGTCTCCTTAGCTGAGCATTCTCCTCTATACTCTCGTCTCTTAATTATCCAAAGAGAGAGAGAGAGTCACTGGGTGGTGATTGTTTCGCTCTTGTCTACCAAGTCTCCTTAGCTCAGCGTTCTCCTCTGTACACTCGTCTCTTAATTATCCAGAGAGTTACTGGGTGGTGATTGTTTCGCTCTTGTCTACCAAGTCTCCTTAGCTGAGCATTCTCCTCTATACTCTCGTGTCTTAATTATCCAAAGAGAGAGAGAGTCATTGGTTGCAGATTGTTACGCTCTTGTCCACCCAGTCTCCTTAGTTCAGCGTTCTCCTTAATACTCTCGTCTCTTAATTATCCAGAGAGAGAGTCACTGGGTGGTGATTATTTCGCTCTTGTCTACTAAGTCTCCTTAGCTCAGCGTTCTCCTCGATACCCTCGACTCTTAATTATCCAGAGATATAGTCACTGTGTGGTGATTGTTTCGCTCTTGTCTACCAAGTCTCCTTAGCTCAGCGTTCTCCTCTATACCCTCGTCTCTTAATTTTCCAGAGAGAGAGTCACTGGGTGGAGATTGTTACGCTCTTGTCCATCAAGTCTCCTTAGCTGAGCATTCTCCTCTATACTCTCGTCTCTTAATTATCCAAAGAGAGAGAGAGTCATTGGTTGCAGATTGTTACGCTCTTGTCCACCAAGTCTCCTTAGTTCAGCGTTCTCCTTAATACTCTCGTCTCTTAATTATCCAGAGAGAGAGTCACTGGGTGGTGATTGTTTCGCTCTTGTCTACCAAGTCTCCTTAGCTCAGCGTTCTCCTCGATACCCTCGTCTCTTAATTGTCCAGAGATATAGTCACTGTGTGGTGATTGTTTCGCTCTTGTCTACGAAGTCTCCTTAGCTTAGCGTTCTGCTCTATACCCTCGTCTCTTAATTTTCCAGAGAGAGAGTCACTGGGTGGAGATCGTTACGCTCTTGTCCATCAAGTCTCCTTAGCTGAGCATTCTCCTCTATACTCTCGTCTCTTAATTATCCAAAGAGAGAGAGAGAGAGTCACTGGGTGGAGATTGTTACGCTCTTGTCCACCAAGTCTCCTTAGTTCAGCGTTCTCCTTAATACTCTCGTCTCTTAATTATCCAGAGAGGTAGTCAGTGGGTGGTGATTGTTTCGCTCTTGTCAACCAAGTCTCCTTAGCTCAGCGTTCTCCTCTATACCCTCGTCTCTTAATTATCCAGAGTGTCACTGGGTGGAGATTGTTACGCTCTTGTCCACCAAGTCTCCTTAGTTCAGCGTTCTCCTTAATACTCTCGTCTCTTAATTATCCAGAGAGAGAGTCACTGGGTGGCGATTGTTTCGCTCTTATCTACCAAGTCTTTTTCGCTCAGCGTTCTCCTCTATACCCTCGTCTCTTAATTATCCAGAGAGATAGTCACTGAGTGTTGATTATTTCGCTCTTGTCTACCAAGTGTCCTTAGCTCAGCGTTCTCCTCTGTACACTCGTCTCTTAATTATCCAGAGAGTCACTGGGTGGAGATTCTTACGCTCTTGTCGACAAAGTCTCCTTAGCTCAGCGTTCTCCTTTATACCCTCGACTCTTAATTATCCAGAGAGAGAGTCACTGGGTGGGGATTGTTACGCTCTTGTCCACCAAGTCTCCTTAGCTCAGCGGTCTCCTCTATACCCTCGTGTCTTAATTATCCAGAGATATATTCACTGGGTGGTGATTGTTTCGCTCTTGTCTACGAAGTCTCCTTAGCTCAGCGTTCTCCTCTATACCCTCGTCTCTTAATTATCCCGAGAGGTAGTCACTGTGTGGTGATTGTTTCGCTCTTGTCTAGCAAGTCTCCTTAGCTCAGCGCTCTCCTCTATACCATCGTCTCTTAATTATCCAGAGAGAGAGTCACTGGGTGGAGATTGTTACGCTCTTGTCCACCAAGTCTCCTTAGCTCAGCGGTCTCCTCTATACCCTCGTCTCTTAATTATCCAGAGAGGTAGTCACTGGGTGGTGATTGTTTCGCTCTCGGCTACCAAGTCTCCTTAGCTCAGCGTTCTCCTCTGTTCACTTCTCTCTTAATTATCCAGAGAGAGAGTCACTGGGTGGAGATTCTTACGCTCTTGTCCTCCAAGTCTCCTTAGCTCAGCGTTCTCCTCAATACTCTCGTCTCTTAATTATCCAATCGCAAATTCTTTCTTCTACTCTCTGGAACTCGCTATTCACGTGAAACGGTATTTCAATCGTTAGCTGAACGACACCTAGGTTATTGGTATCTCGGCATTAATGAGCTCGGCAAGGTCACCTTCGCTCGCTTTTCACGTGAAACGGTATTTGGATCGTTAGCTGCAACGACACATTGGTTATTGTTATCTCGGCATTAATGAGCTCGGCAAGGTCACCTTCGCTCGATTCTCTTTTGCCAGAATGTATTTTGTTCATTCATAACTTTAACTCTACATTTAGAATGATCAACCTCTATTAGTCTTTTGGGTAGGGTTAACAGGAACTGAAATATGAATGCATATAAAGGGGACAACCTTTTCAATTGTTAACGTCTTCTGGGTTAACATGAACCCGAATTTGGATGGTTCTCTTCAACAATAATTTTATCTTCTCTTAGTTGAGGAGCGTTTTCGGCATTGTGAGCTTGAACTGTGCGCTTCTCCGACTGTTTGCTTCTGCTATTCTCTCTGCTCATTGGTCACAGTCACTTCAATTGGGATGATTAAAATCGGAGACAATATCGGATTCGCAGGGATTACCGAGCATTTTCTAGCGAATATGGAGACATGCATTCTTGTAATCGAAGGAGGGCGATTGAAGTGGGATGTTGCTGACAGAATCGGCGGATATGAGGCGAAAGGAAACTCTCTGAAGGGGATTTCTTGTCTTGCATACTTCATTTTAAGTTGCAATGTAGGGGCGTGATTCACCTTCAGAATATAAGACTCCTCACCAGCAGAAGATCGCAATTCCCCACTTTTTCCCTTGAAACTCTGGCTACGGTCGTTTTATTTGAATGGAAACTTTCAGGTTGAGAGTAGCCATTGCATCACCTCCTCATTAATGAGCTCGACAAGGTCACCTTCGCTCAATTCTCTCGATCTTGTCTGCATTGAACGTCACGGCTCATTGATCGTACTTTTATATTTAAAACTAATTCCATTCTATTCAAACAATGTATTTCACAGATGACTTACAATTAGTTAAATAGCACTTAAACTGTCTTAACAAAAATAAAAAAAAAATGCGAATATTTGAATTTGAAAAATCGTTTAAATAAATCGTGAATGTGGAGAGATTGCCGTATTTTTATTATTATTATTATTATTATTATTATAGTCATTGTCGGCTTCTATTATACTACTCTTAATTTCATTCTAGTCTCTTTCGGCTCAATTAATATCTCCATAGTTGGTTTCCATTTATTGCTGACCCGAACTGCATTTTGGTCTTCTTTAATTTAATGCGCACCTTTCGAATTAAACGGATTCTATGGTCAGTGTTGCCGTAACAGTATTAGGAGACGTAACAATACCTTCTGGCTATCCAGGAAATCAAGAGAATTACGATTTGCAAGTGAGGATCGGCAGGGGTCGCTAAGAGACGAAAGGAAGAGGTGGAAAAACAATAGCTTCTGAATGGATTGGAAAATTCTCGATACGAGACTTAAACGATCCCTATGTGACGGAAAGACAAGGAGGATGGCTCTTCGGACTGGCATCAGTAAAGCGCGGGAGAGATTCTTTCACGGAGGAAACGTCTGCAGATGAGGATCAAAGAGCATTTTTCTCATTGGCCAAGAAATGCATTCATTAGAGGAAATTTCTTCCTAATAAGAATAACAAAAGCGTCATTCAGAGACCAAAAATAAACCTCAGTTGTCTTGAGACGAGAAAAAATGTCGCCTTTGGGTATCGGGAAGACGATCGAGTGTTGTCTACAAAGAAACGACAACAGGATCGTTTGTTCAAAGGAGGAAAACGTCTGCATGTGATGTAGAGGAAATGAATCGTTAAGACTGTGGAAAGGAAGAAGATGATTGTGATGGGAATTTCTAAAAGGACATTTAAGGGTGAAATGAACGACACGGTTTGAATTCTCCTTCGTTGGGAATGGAGAGAGCGTCTGCCCATCGCAAAGTAGAATCCCGTCTGCTCTTTGAAACAGGGTGAGAAACGCGTTCTCACGAAGGCGACAAAATCGTTGCTTCGTGAGTAAGAATCCTCTGGGCTCTTGAAATGTTCCACTGATGTCTCGATTTCTGTTTCCTCTGAGAGGTAGGTCTGTTGCAAACAATTGGCCAAATGATTAGGTGGCAAGCAGTATTCAAGGGTTGGAGGAAGAGGACCCACTGGACAGCTGTTAGGAGAGAGATCGAAGTCTCCTCTCAAAGCCATCCAGCGTATTCTTTATCATGCACAGCAAGAATCTCTCCTGCACATACACTTACACTAGGAATACAAACATGAACACTTACACGAGGAATGCATCACGCAAACACTTACACAAGGAATGCATCACGCGATCACTTACACAAGGAATGTATCACACAACCACTTATGCAAGGAATGTATCACCGCGAGCACTTACACAAGGAATGCATCACCGCGAGCACTTACACAAGGAATGCATCACGCAAGCACTTACACAAGGAATGCATCACGCGAGCGCTTACACAAGGAATGCACCACGCGAAGCACTTACACAAGGAATGCATCATGCGAGCACTTAGACAAGGAATGCATCACGCGAGCACTTACACAAGGAATGCATCATACGAACACTCAACGAATACAACATGAAAACATTTACAAGGAATACAACATGAAAACACTTACACAACGAATACAACATGAAAACACTTACACAAGGAATATAACACGAAAACACCTACACAAGGAATACAACATTGAACATTTACACAAAGAATATAACATGAAAACACTTAACAAGGAATATAACATGAAAACATTTACACAAGGAATATAACACGAAAACACTTACACAAAGAATACAATATACGAACACTTGTACAAGGAATACAACAGGGAAACACTTACACAAGAAATGCGACATGAAAACACTTACACAACGAATACAATATGAAAAAACTTACATAATGAATACAACATGAAAACACTTACATAACGAATACAGCATGAACACACTTACACAAGTAATACAACATACGAACACTTATATAAGGAATACAACACATGAACACTTATATAAGGAATACAACACGAAAACACTCGCATAAAAAATAAAACATGAAAACACTTACACAAAGAATACAACATGAAAACATTTACAGAAGGAATACAACATACGAACACTTACAAAACAAATGCTACATGAAAACACTTACATAACAAATACAACATGAAAACACTTACACAAAGAATACAACATAAAAACACTTGCAGAAGGAATACAACATACGAACACTTACACAACGAATACAGCATGAAACACTTATACAAAGAATATAACATGAAAACACTAACAAAAAGCATAAAACATGAAAACACAAAAAGCATAAAACATGAAAACATTTACAGAAAGAATACCATATACGAATACTTATACAAGGAATACAACATGAAAACACTTACACACGGGAATACAACGTGAAAACACTTACACAATGGAACCATGAGGCCAGGTAGTTCATTTGTGCAAAAAAGAAGCATAAGATGCAAAGCATGCTTAGAAAGTCGGAGAGTTTCTCAAGGGGATAGTGAAGCTGTTACAGATTCGGTTTCCTCTATTCATCATCACCATTTTCAGATTTTTTTCGAGGTGAGGAGAACAATCGAAAGAATCTTCTGCAGACGAGTGGCGGGAGATTCGAACCTTACAGATGATTGCCCTCCTCCCCCCCCTCACTTTTGCCGACAGAGTTTCTCCTTCATCGGCATCGAAGTTGCCGTGGCCACAGAGTGACATCGCCGTTCCGCTATCTCATACCAATCAGATGGTGCAAATAGTTCACCAGAAACGGAAGTTTCATGAGTCGGCTGCAGAATTGCGTCATTTCCTGTTGAAGAAGACGTTGGAACCAGAAAGTGAGGCCTGTTGGCTAAATCGGACCGATATCGGTGAGAGAGATTTCTGGATTCTTTTCTCCAGGAAAGAACCTGACAGCTGCGCCTCACCACTCGATCCAAAACTGACGATTCGTTGGGCGATTCTTCCGGAAAGAGGAAATTTCAGGGAGGGAATCCAAATTGAGACTCGCCACAGACGATCATTCTCCACTTAGTGAAAGGTGAAGCGACGCAGTCACAAGGTGGTGAAAGTCACGTGACGGTAACAGCGTTTCTTGTTCCTCCATCGGAGATTGTAACCCACTGGGCCGCTTCTTCATCGATCGACCTTGTTTGGAGCTGGCGATTCACAGGGAAGAGGAAGTGACGTCCGCCAAGAGGAAGTAAGAGATTTCATTTCGTATGGAATAAAAATGCACAAAAGCTCCCTCTGGAGGAAAGAAAGGTAGCAGCCGGTTCCATGTCACTTAGTTTCGAGAATTGTTCATCAGAAAAGAGATTTAATTTAATAGCGAAAAGATTCCGAATGGCGCTGCACCCCTCTTGAGCACTTCGAATGAATCCACCCACCGACGCGCACTTCCGGAATCCCCTTTATTTCCAATTTTATTTTTGTAAGGAAAATAATCAACTACAAGGCGACAATCAGCATTGTTAGTTGACCTGATCTTCATAGAAAAAAAGGGGGCGGGGGTGGCTCAGTCGGTAGCGCGCCAGGCTCGTAATCTGTAGTTCCCAGGTTCGAGTCCCAGCTGGGTCAGCGTTGAGATTTATCTCCGCAAAATTCCCCTCCCTGCCCACGGTCAGTAGGGGACACCGATGGGCTTGGAAAGGCCGCCGACAGTCGGATGGGACGTTAAGCCGTGGTCCCGTGTGCGGGATAGCCATACCCTGTGGACGTTAAAGAACACGCTGGATGGCCTTGACGGGAGGCTACCATCTGTCTCCCAACAGCTGTTCCAGTGGGTCCCCTCCCCCAACCTTCTCTGAGCCTTCGGGGTCCATGTGACCTGGCCATTTAGCCCATGGTGTGCAAAAAAGTGCCGCTCAGAGGTAAAACAACCAACAACCAACATAGAAAAATAAACACTTGTAAGAATTATTTTCGAAATTTTATTGAAAAAAATAATAAACTCTGCGATCATCACCCCAGCATCTCCAACAAGATAACGATTTTCGAATGCAAACTTCACAAAACGAATTACCTAACAGCAAACTTCTAACACCGACTGCAATCTTAAATTTCCAGTTCACAAGAGAATTTTCTCATTTAGAAGAGATTTAAAATACCAGCAAATAGAAATACACAACGATCCCAACATTCGCCACTTAAAACCAACAGTCAAGCACGACATTTATTTTTCAACTGATCCCCACACTAAAGAGTTATTTTTCAACCGTTTCCCACACTTTCCAGTTATCTTTCAACTTATCTCCATACTTTCCAGTTATCTTTCAACTTATCTCCATACTTTCCAGTTATCTTTCAACTTATCTCCATACTTTCCAGTTATCTTTCAACCGACTCAAACACTTTCCAGTTATCTTTCAACCGATTTCCACATTTTTCATTTATCTCTCAACTGACATGGATACTTTCCAGTTATCTTTCTACCGAATGAAACACTTTCCAATTATCTGCCAACTAATATCCACACTTTCCAGTTATCTTTCAACTTATCTCCATACTTTCCAGTTATCTTTCAACTTATTTCCATACTTTCCAGTTATCTTTCAACTTATTTCCATACTTTCCAGTTATCTTTCAACTTATCTCCATACTTTCCAGCTATCTTTCTACCGACTCAAACACTTTCCAGTTATCTTTCAACCGACCTCCACACTTTCCAGTTATCTTTCAAACGACTACGCGACATTTAGCACAGCAAGGCTGAAGATGCTGACGATACCGTTCTGCTGAACGCAGGTATGCAGGTAGAAGAAATAGTTAGATGTGCACAGAACGACTATAATGTAGCAAATTCTTGGTTTCAGAAAAAAACTCTTCTTAAATGAAGGAAAAACCAAATATATGATCATTCAGAGTAGGCACAAGTTAAATAACTTATGCATTAAAACACATAATTATAACTGTCAATATAAATTAATAATTAACTAAAACGTATGTTCCTGCCCAATTGTGGAAGAGGTTAATAAAATTCAATATTTGGGGATTTATATTGACCAAGATTTTAAATGGAAATCGCACATATAATATACTTGTGATAAAGTAAGGTATGCATCTTACAAAGTGTTGAAGTTGAATACACTTATTCCACTGGATGTCATAACAATGATATATAAAGCTCTCTGTGAATCAATAATTAGGTATGGTATCAGTGTATATGGATGCATATATAAATCTGTTTTAAATAAAATTAAACGAATACAAAAAAAGTGCTCTAAATAATATTGTTAAATTCAATAAACATGTAATTAATGAAGATCACATTGGCAATATTTTTCATTATCTGAACATTTTACCAGTTGACCTGTTATATATTTATGTAACTATCTTTAGAAATTACTTTAAAGATGAACACAAGGAGAAAATTTTGCATGTGATCAATACAAGACGAAAGTGTGAAAATTATTTTGTTCAACCAATTTTTCACAATAATTATGGAAAAGCGCGGATATCTTGTCAAATACCCAAAATTTTTAATTCTCTACCGAGAGATCTGTTATGCCTGAGCACTTATTCAGAAATTAAAACTAAAGTTTCGAAATGGCTATTAGATGTAAGTAATTGAAAAGTAATGTTTAAAAAGTCATAACCTGTATCTGGTATCCTTTAAGCAAGTGCAATTTTAATGCGAAATGATGACCTGTACCATAGGTGATAGTTTTGTGCAATATGTGCTGCAATCCGAAATTTTATAGGTTTATTTTACAAATGTGTTTAATTTCTCATGTCTGTGTTTTAATACGTGTTATAACGTTGTTATTGTTTATGTTATACATTGTTATTGTTTTAGTTTCTTTTTTAATTAAGTGTTTATTTTCCATTGTAGATGTCATATTCTTTAATAAACCTGTCGTGTGATTGAAAGGAATCCTGCTGACAAGCCATAACGCTTAGCGGGGTAATCTATGTGTATAACCATACTAAGGCTTAATTTAAGATATTATTATTATTACCACGGGTGTCAAATCCTGCGAACCCGTGGATTCACCAAAGTAATAGTGAACGTTAATTAAGTGCGTCAATTGATCACGAACATCGGAAGAATAATCCCCACAGCGGCGCACGTGGCACCCACAGTCCATTCAGAGGAGCGTGTGTTGTTCGTCACGAGGTTTGCAAGGGAGGAAAGTAACGCGCTCCGATCGGTGGCCTTTTGGGAAAAAATTCAATCGATTGGTTGATGTAATTTCAATATTTTTATCACAGTTTTGTTAGAATCTTATACATAGGCACATTACTGTACTTTTCCATGAACTGGCGATAATTTTTTTCTTGTTATCCACTGGAAGTGGGGCGTGTGGCTCAGTCGGTAGCGCGCCAGGCTCGTAATCTGTAGTTCCCAGGTTCGAGTCCCAGCTGGGTCAGCGTTGAGATTTATCTCCGCAAAATTCCCCGTCCTGCCTACGGTCAGTAGGGGACACCGATGAGCTTGGAAAGGCCGCCGTCCGTCGGGTGGAACGTTAAGCCGTGGCGCCGTGTGCAGGAGAGCCATACCCTGTGCACATTAAAGAACACGCTGGATGGCCCTGACGGGAGGCCACCATCCCAACAGCCGTTCCAGTGGGTACCCTCCCACAACCTTTTCTGAGCCTTAGAGGTCCATGTGACTAGGCCATCTAGCCCATGGTGTGCAAAAAAGTGCCGTACAGAGGTAAAACAACTCAACCCAACTGAAAATTTATCTCTTATATAATTATGCACCTGATTTCCATTGTTAAAAGTTGATAGTCGAGCATCGTGAAATGAAAACTCTCTGGATTATGAGCGTCGAGTTTCCGATTTCCGATTCCCCTATCTCTTGAAGAGCCGATTACTGTTGCGTGATAACACCAGTGTATCGTGTAATGTGGGTGATTCCCTAAATTGCGCAAAATGAAGGATCGATCTCAGAATAACCGAGTTTCTTTCTTTTCCCAGGAATTCGCAAAGAGCTTCTTCTGCAAGAGGCTGCCATAAAAAATGACGTCGATCTCACCAAGAAGTTGCTTGATTCAAAAGTGGATGTTAATGCCAAAGGACAGGTGAGTATGGCTCATTGGCGCTCTAGGCAGTCTCTATTGCATGAAATAGGATAGAGCTCAATTGCAGGAGAGATATCACACATTTCAGGTTAAAATTCTGATGTTAAAAGACGGTGGTTTAAAATGGAAATAAACAAAATAAAAGAAAGATGGAGAAAGGTCGGTTGATTGCTTGGCGTTTTATGACGCAAGGATAACGAAGACTGTTTTGCGTCAAACAACACAGAAAGTCAGCATGTGACAGAAATCATCGTTTTTTTTGTTTCTTATTTTGAGAATGATATCCTCAACCCATTACGGCTTTCCTCCAGCGGTAGCAGTCGGACGCAAAACATCGGCTCCGGCGACGGAAATCTGATTTTTGTGTCGCGGTAGGCCTCGCTTCCCGCGACGACATCGTTACAGGGAGGTTCACGGTAAAGAGCGGTCGCCTTTGTGTGTTCCACGTTTTGCCGATCTTCGTATAGCAGATGTCTCATTGAGGGAGTGAAGGAGTGAATGGTGATCGCCTGTGCCAATGATTGGTAGGGCCAACAATATCAAACAGCCCCCTGATCGCAGGCATGGGGCAAAGACTCGTTCCTCCTCCGCTAAAGGCTGAAGTCACCGATGCTGGTAGGAACTTCAGGCACCACCTTTTCAAGTGGACTTTTTCAAGAGCCATATGGCCTGCCTGAGACGCATTACTCCAGTTTAGGCTTGACGATGCCCAACTAGCTAAGTAAGGTTCACGTACCTGCGATGGCCTCTGATTAGGATTATCCACAAGCAGTGTGCCTAGAGGCCTCAGAAGGAGGGGAGACCTAGGATGCGGTGGGCAGACAATGTGAAACAGGACCTTGTTAGAATTGGTGTGCAGTGGCCGGATGCAGCAGATGTAGCTCAGGACAGATATGCTTGGAGAATTAAACTGCGTGGTCTGGTTGGACTTCCGTAGCCCATGGCTGCTTGAGGATGATGATGATGTGCCAATGCTGGCTCTTGTTCGAAATTAGATTTTTTCCTTCTTCTGTGCTGTGTACTTCGAGAATTCGACTTGATATCACCTAGTATCGCCCACTATATGCTTTCAAGCTGATTTTCTGCAGATCTCCAGTATCGTAAGATGGGCCAAAAAAAAAAGACCGGCCAAACACAAAAGAACTTCTGGAATACCAATTAAGTCTTCGGAAAAGGCCCAGCTCAAAAAACTGGATCGTCATGTTCAGAAGATAATATCAAGATCTCTATCGGTCAACGACCTCACCTCATGTGACCCCCCCCAAAAAAAATATCTTTTGGAGAAACTGAAATGGAAAACGACGCTACTTGCAACCTAACTCTGAGACAAGGCCTCAATGAGTCGACTCTATCGATCGCAGAATCCACTGACTCTACTTCATTATCTCAAACTGAGGAAGAAAATCTATCTCCACAATGCAAGAAAACGACAATGACCTACAATATTTGGGAAAATATATGAAAAATTCATCCAATACTCAACAAAACAGAAATGAGGACTTATCGCTAATTTTCTTCAATTCGGAAACCAAACTTTCGGACTTAGACGATGGTGAGGTCATTGACTTTTTCTTTCGATACCTAAATAGAGATATTAAAGGAAGATATACCAGAAAAGGGGACATCATTGTTTTCCCCACGAATATTGAAGAATTCAACAAACTCCAAAAATTGACCTCCATTCTGGGAATTACTGTTGAGACCAGGATCCCGTCCAAGGAATTTTCCATGGGCATGCTGGTCAATGTACATCCGAAATATGAAGACGAATACCTTCTCAAGTGCCTTTCCAGTTATGGAATCTACAAAGTTAGACGAATGTACCGATTCACCCCAAATTCTACAAATCATGGAGTTACCAAAACTGCCACCACAAATGTGATAATCTATGCCGAGACCCTCAAACTACCTACCAGGGTCGAAATCGGCTTCTCTCACTTTAAGGTGAGAGAATACTTCGGCTCACCCTCACTATGCAGCAAATGCATCGCCACTTACTCTCGTGGCAAACTCAGGTGCAAAAGGTGCGGAGGTGAACACTCGCACAAGGACTGTCACAGTCAAAATCTAAAATGCCCCAACTGCAGAGGAGAACATCCAGCTACATACCATGGATGTCCTGTTAAACGCATAGCTTGTTGTGCCATGAGGATACAAGCCCAACTTCAGTGCAGCTGGTCAGCAGCCTTTGCGCAGGCAAAAATGAATCCCACATGGATCCTCCGGCCACTCACCAACAGAGGACCACCAATGAACATCAACATCATAGTGCCATATCTACTAACTTTTCTTCATCTAACATAAAAAAAAAGTGACTGTGCCACCATAGATACTGAAGCAGTTCCAAAACTTTCAATCGAACATGCTTCCAGACCTTCCACCTCAGGCTACAAACAGGTAAATCCATCTACAAATTCTGTTAATCTCGCCAGTTCCTATGCAAATAAGGCAAAAGGCAAAACCATTCGCAAACAAAATAGTATAGATATGCCAATACTAACTCCAATAGAAATTAGAAAAAATAATAATAATGATATAACCAATAATCTAATTATAGACCTAATACTAAATCTCCTTAAGTACATCAGTTTCCAGGATGATGACCTCAAACTTTTGCAGCATGTTCTCCGTAAATTCAAAACTTAAGAATTTTTCCATTCTACAATGGAATTTCAGGAGTTTCCAATCCAAAAAACAGGATGTTCTGCTTCTTAGCAAATATAAGGGCATTGATATTTTTGCTCTACAGGAGATACGCTCTAAGAAACATTTCAACCTCCCTAATTATCTTTCCTATATTTATTTCTCCCCCCATAGTACCAATGGGGTTGGCTTCTTAATTAAAAAATCTATCAACCATAAAATCCAAAAAATTAATTTAAGTTTCATAATCTGGAAATTATTGCAGTGCAGATAATTATTAATAATACTTCCTTTACTGTTTTTAATTTATATAACCCTGGTCTTGCTGTTAATAGTATCACATTTCAAAATATTTTTAAACAGATCCCTGAACCTCATATTATTTTAGGAGATTTCAATGGCCACCACACTTCATGGCACTCATACAAAATAAATCATGCAGGCAGGCTTCTTTCCCAATACGTTACAAATTCCAACCTAGTAATTCTTAACTCAAAAGCCACCACACATGAAAACCCTAATAATAACCGATCAATCATTGACCTTACCTTCATATCTCCCCAACTCACGGAACTATTTAAATGGTCCATCTTACCTGACACCAGAGGGAGTGACCATCATCCTATCCTTTTGCAGGCCAATCTCCAATATAAATACAGGAAACTGATACATCTCAATAATTGGCCACTATTTAACAAAATTCTCACTCAATCATCCCCACCACATAACACAATTGATTATGACCATTTCATTCATCATATCATAGACATTAGTCGTCCCATGGCCGAGTGGTTAGCACGTTTGGCTACTGATCTAAGGGACCTGGGTTCGAGCTCTGGGTAAGGCATGGTTGTCTGTGTGTTGTTTTTCTGCTGAGGTCCTGCCATCCTCTCAGACCTTCTACTATGGCATATAAACTGACAGGCTCCTGTCAGACCTCTGTGGCAAGCAGCTGCTTGCAGGGGTATTTATTTATTTTTATTTATCATAGACATTACATATTCTGCCTTCACAACCATTCTCAACAAAATTCCAAAACTGACAAAAAATTTCTGGTATATGAACAAACTATCTGCAATCAGAAAAAAAGCTGAAAATAAAGCCAAACAAACACGACATTTTGATGACATCAATAGATACAAAAAATAAATGCACAGGTCAGAAAAAAATTAAAAGAACTTTATAAGGACAATTGGCAAACTTTTACCAATCAACTCAGCACAATTGCTACAGCTAAAAGTATCTGGAAAACATACAAACACATTAATAATCCAAAATCACAAACAACCCCTGCCTCAGAAATTGCGATTCATAATAATATTAGGGGCGGGGGTGGCTCAGTCGGTAGCGCGCCAGGCTCGTAATCTGTAGTTCCCAGGTTCGAGTCCCAGCTGGGTCAGCGTTGAGATTTATCTCCGCAAAAATTCCCCGCCCTGCCCACGGTCAGTAGGGGACACCGATGGGCTTGGAAAGGCCGCCGTCCGTCGTATGGGACGTTAAGCCGTGGCCCCGTGTGCGGGAGAGCCATACCCTGTGCACGTTAAAGAACACGCTGGATGGCCTTGACGGGAGGCTACCATCTGTCTCCCAACAGCTGTCCCAGTGGGTCCCCTCCCCCAACCTACTCTGAGCCTTCGGGGTCCATGTGACCTGGCCATTTAGTCCATGGTGTGCAAAAAAGTGCCGCTCAGAGGTAAAACAACACAACACAACACATAATAATATTACCCTCCTTGACACTGCCAATAAATTTTTAAACAATCCTAAAAATACACAAACAACAACCCACACCAATTCTGAACTTAAATTCATAGATAATATAAACAAAAAATTACAAAATATACCACCTGCTTCCTTTATTATGGACCAACCTTTCTCTATGAAAGAATTAAACAATGCAATCAATAAGTTGAATATAAAATCATCCCCTGGACATGATCAGATATCAAATAAATTCTTCAAATATCTCCCCTATCAATGGAAAGATAGACTTTTATAAATATTTAATTCAATCTGGGTCTCACACAAACTTCCTGACAGCTGGCTACACATAATAATAATATTCTTGTTAAAATATGGCAAACCACCTTTTGAATTAAACTCATACAGACCCATATCACTCTTACCTAATCCACTCAAACTATTTGAAAGACTCCTCCACAAAAGATTGAACTGGTTTCTTGAATCTGGGAAAATTCTCCCCAATAATTTCTATGGTTTCAGAAAATTCAGATCCTCAAAGGACTGCATTTCACATCTTCTCACTGATATACACAAAGCCAATAAATAAAAAAAAATACACTATTGCCATTTCTGTGGAACTGTCCCAGGCATTTGACTCAGTCTGGATACACGGCCTTCTACACAAACTTTTATCCATAAATATACAGGGAAACCTCCTACATTTTCTACATTCCTTCCTCCTACACAGAACCTGCCAAGTCAGGATTAACGATACATCTTCTAACCAACTTCCTTTCATACGAGGCCTATCACAAGGCTCTATTCTATCTCCCACCCTATTTAATATTTACATTCATGACATCCCCAAAATCTTCTATAGGAGGGTTACTTACACATGTTATGCAGATGATATAACTTTCTGGGCCACTGACAACTCTATACCCAATCTCCATATTTTATTGCAAAAACAGCTAAATAAATTATACACCTACTGTCAAAAATGGCACTTACAAATTAATCCTCAGAAGACATTTTGCATTCCTTTCCACCATAACAGAAACCCTAAACCCACACTGCATTTCACTATTAATAATGAGACTATACCACAACATAATACATGCAAAATATTAGGCATAAACTTGGACTCAACATTCACCTGGACCCCCCATCTGGATTATTTACACACTCAGGGACTTAAACTCACAAACACACTTAAATACTTCACATTTATTAATAATGGCACACCACAATATCATATGATCAAACTATATACAAATCTCATTAGAGCAAAACTAGAATATGGTATGAAATTTTTATGTGGCATATCAGATACCAAAATACAAAACTTAATATAATCCAAAACATATGCATCAAAATTGCAATTGGCCTCCCCTCCTTCACACCCACTCTCTCTATGATTGCAGACTCCCCCCCCCCTCCAAATTAGACAAAAAAATCCTTCTAATTAAATATTATATTAGACTACACTACAAACTTCCAAATTACCCTTTCCACACCCATTTTATAAGAAGCCCCTACTACAAGCACATTAAATCCACTCCTGACCTCCACACCTTAATGAAGAAACACCTACAGATCAAAAACTTTGGGGATATTACCCCACTTATAGGAGACTAGAGCTTTATTAGTCCTACATTCTCCACCCATATACCCACTCTCACACATAAACATAAGTAGTTTATTGCCACCGTACGGTTCCCCCTTTACACAGTGCTTTCCCCCCCTATGTCGCAATCGTCCACGTTGCCTTCTTGATTTGGACCCCCTATGTCGCAATCGACCGGAAATTGACCTGTGCGGGGCCACGTTGCCTTCTGAACTTTGACCCCTATGTTGCAATCAACAGGAAATTGACTCTGGCGTAGCAACTGTCGTGGTATTAATAATTCATAATTAATAATTCATAATTAAAAATTCCTCCCCCTCTTAACCCCTTGTGCTATCTAGTTTTTAACTCTAATTTTAAGTCCTCCTTCTCGAATAGTCTCGATTTTTCTTTATTTCAGACTCACCTTTTATTTTAAAACCTCGATTTTGCAAACCCCCTGGTTGACCTATATTTTAAGCCCTACCTATATTTTAAGTCATGGATTTTGCAAACCACATGGTTGACCTATATTTCAGACTCACCTTATATTTTAAAACCTCGATTTTGCAAACCCCCTGGTTGACACACCTATATTTTAAGCTCCCCTTCTCGAATAGCCTCGATTTTTCTTTATTTCAGACTCGCCTTTTATTTTAAAACCTCGATTTTGCAAACCCCCTGGTTGAGCTATATTTTAAGCTCCCCTTCTCGAATAGTCTCGATTTTGCTTTATTTCAGACTCACCTTTCATTTTAAGCCCTCTTCATAGACCCCACCCCCCTGGTTGACCTATATTTTAAGCTCCCCTTCTCGAATAGTCTCGATTTTTCTTTATTTCAGACCCCCCAATGGTTGACTTATATTTTAAACCCTCGACTTGCAAACCCCCTGGTTGACCTATATTTTAAGCCCTACCTATATTTTAAGCTCCCCTTCTCGAATAGTGTCGATTTTTCTTATTTCAGACTCGCCTTGTATTTTAAAACCTCGATTTTGCAAACCCTCTGGTTGACCTATATTTTAAGCTCCCCTTCTCGAATAGTCTCGATTTTTCTTTATTTCAGACTTACCTTTTATTTTAAAACCTCGATTTTGCAAACCCCCCTGGTTGACCAATATTTTAAGCCCTACCTATACTTTAAGCTCCCCTTCTCGAATAGTGTCGATTTTTCTTTATTTCAGACTCGCCTTTTATTTTAAAACCTCGATTTTGCAAACCCCCTGGTTGACCTATATTTTAAGCTCCCCTTCTCGAATAGTCTCGATTTTTCTTTATTTCAGACTCACCTTTCATTTTAAGCCCTCTTCATAGACCCCACCCCCCTGGTTGACCTATATTTTAAGCTCCCCTTCTCGAATAGTCTCGATTTTCCTTTATTTCAGACTAACCTTTTATTTTAAAACCTCGATTTTGCAAACCCCCTGGTTGACCCACCTATATTTTAAGCTCCCCTTCTCAAATAGTCTCGATTTTTCTTTATTTCAGACTCACTTTTTATTTTAAAACCTCGATTTTGCCAAACCCCTGGTCGACACACCTATATTTTAAGCTCCCCTTCTCAAATAGTCTCGATTTTTCTTTATTTCAGACTAACCTTTTATTTCAAAACCTCGATTTTGCAAACCCCCTGGTTGACCTATATTTTAAGCCCTACCTATATTTTAAGCCCTGGATTTTGCCTACCTCCTGGTTGACATATATTTTAAACCCTGGATTTTGTAGTCCCTCTGGTTGACCTATATTTTAAGCCACTTCCTTCCCACGGATTTCAAGTCTCAGAATAATTCCACAGAAAAGGATGACACAAGTCTCAATTGTAAAAATCAACTCTCAAAGTTGTATTCTTATTAATTAAAACCCTTTCTATTAAAAGATACCTCTATTAAAAATCTTTTGGTGTTCATTTTGCAAGGACTGCTAAACGATTCCCTTTTATTAAAATTTCAATTCTTTGGGATTCATTTTTTCCAACCCCGTTAATCGATCCCCTAGTAAATAAGAACCCTCACTCACCTTTATTAAAATCATCCAGCGCTCGTAATAAATCAGTTTAATCGGGAAAAAAAAAAATCATTCCATCGCTAGCGTACCTCCACGTTAATTTCGGGAAAAAGCCTCATCGGATCCAAAGTCCACGTATTTTACTAGAAGAATGACACAGTAACTGTTCCACAGAAAAATTAATAAAATTTGGTTTAAATTATTCGTAGGACTTGTATATAAGATCTAGCTTTAAACGTTCACCAGCCTAAAGTTTACAAAGACCGTTATCAGTGTATCGAAAATCGTACCTTTCCTGTTGACATCCTTCAGATCGTTTATCCGTGGGTAGCAACAGCACTTTCGCCACATCACACGATACGGTGCAATCCTTTATCAGCTGGAAAGTCAAATGTCCAGCGCTTCACTGTGTCTGCATTTGACACTGATAAGGTTTAAAAATAGATGTTTCCTAGAATCCACATTGCCTTCTCAGATTGGACTTTGAACCCTATGTCGCAACCGACCATATTTTAAGTCCTCTTTATAGAACCCCTGGTTGACTTATATTTTAAGTCCCCTTCTCGAATTTTCTTGTTTTTCCCCTGTTTAACCCATATTTTAAGCCCTCCCCTCTTCATAGATCCACCTATATTTTAAGCCCTCCCCTCTTTAAACCAAATCAGTTTTTGCGCATTTAATCGGTGTCATCCAACGTCCATACTATTTTTAGTACGTCTCCTGTATTAAAAAAAAAAAATATTGGCTTTCGTCGCCGTATTTGAACGCGCTACCTCAGTACCGATAGCTGAAGCGTCATCGCCAGGGCGCGGATTTTTGCGGAGATAAATCTCAACTCTGGCCCTGCTATCAGCTCGGCAATATTTGCTACTGATAAAACGATTTCCTTCATTAAAAATAAAAACTAATTAAATAATGGGGTATCACTGAGAAAATACTGGGAAGAACACAAACTGATTTCGTGCTAAAACATCTCCAGATTTCAGCTTACTTGAAAAACTATTGTTAGAAATGAACCAGTGACTTGAATCACTCAACTTCCATAAGAATACACAATTATGGTACAGTGTCGGGAAGAAATATGTTTCAACGAAATTCAATTGCATGTATTACGATCTGAAAAATAATTTAGTGGACAAAGTTTAAAATAGTTATTAAATGGTACCTTACAGTGCAAGTGCGCTTCAGGCGAAAGCCTCCCCTTCGAACACTGCACCCCGTTTTTCCGAAGTAACTGTGTCACAAGTCTTCCTACATCATCCCTAAACAGAGAATCGAATTCAATGTGCAAGAAGATCAAGACCTCATTTGAAGGAGCACATAGTGGATACTGTACTCCATAGTGAAATGAACATTGGCCTCTTTCGGGACCTAGTTATATCCCTACTCCAAGAGAATTACTAATGAAAACGTGCTATTGTTAATGTATGTAATTCCGACAAAAAATGTTTTGTCTGTTTTAGCCACTTTGTATCCTGCAATAGGAAACACTGAACACCTTAACAACTACATACATTTAGAAGAAAACACATCAGGTCTAATTTTCCCTTTAACAATAAATCAAATATCTAAATTCGAAAAAATTAACATTTCTGTCTGGATACGAGAAAGAGATGTTCCCACTCTACATCACACCATTCAGATTTAAAGCGCACTCAAATCTCCTACTGTTATCAGACGATGAAAAGTAGCATTATTGTTCCATTAAGAATTTGTTTCTATGAAATTCAAAGGGAGAATGCTGTTTTCTATATCATAGGGAATGCAATTAATACATTCCTTGCAGATGGCTGTCCTTTAGGTTATGAAATAATCTTATTAGAACGCTTAAAATTGAGATGACACACATTAGCTCCTCGGAGAAGCGCTAGCGGGTAGAAGACTATACCCGTGTAATGAAAATATTCATTCGACATAAAAAAAAAACCTACGCCAATATCGCGTACACTGACGTGCTCCTCTTAGCTGATGTGTTTGGTGGCAGATACTGACCCCTGCTATGTTTACACAGCTCCTGCCTTCATACCTGAAGATGACAAATACTAGAGTTGATAACCTACAATGTATCTTTTTGGAAGGCATACGAGGAGGAATTTCGGTGATATGCAGACAACAAGCATTTAGAATGAAAAACTGATTGCAAGTTTGCTTTACTGTCATACAAACCTGAAAAGATATGAAATGGGTAGTACTTTACCCATGATACACCATGTGACTAGGTCGTTAAATCAAATTACATGCATAAACGAAAATTAGAAAAACGACGAAATGCTTGGTAAATTCAATGAGAATCACTAAAATGTAAAGAGTGTTGGAATATCTGTAAATGCACACACATTTCAGTGGATAGGTGAATATTTTCACAATTCTTTGGAAGTGGAAGGCACAATAACTGTAAAACATACTGTGACGAGAGAGAAAGTATAAAAATGTAGTGGGATGGTTGTAAAAAATCGCTTCAAAACAGAAAATTACAACGCAAATACTGAAAGATAGAAAAAAACGACTATTCGACGGTTATTCCAAACTGCTATCTCACGCTCTTTTCAGATTTCCTGGTTCTATAGTTCCCTGGTACGTAGCGCATAAGTGTGGGTGTAGTTGGCTATTTTTCGTTGCAAACACAAGTTGTTTTCACTATTAGTTATTTTTCCTGCATGAGAATACACATTTCTATACTACATTGCGTACACACGGATGGACGAATATCACAAAATACTTTGCATATAGAAAACATCAGCAAAGAACCACAGAAGTTTGGAAATTTAAAATCTGAAAACTCAGTGTTTATAAGAAAACAACAATATTTTCAGTACTTCCATGAAAAGTTGAGTCCCAGAATCGATCCGCTAGACCTGACTTTGCATTCTCTGACTTCAACCACCAATAAAACGTAATGTAAGCTCTCTCGTCGGTTATCCCAACCCGCTATCTCTTTTCAGAGTTTCTGGCCCCCTCGGTACGTTTGAATAAGCGCATAAGTGTGGGTGAAAATGGCTATTTTTCGCTGCAAACACAAGTTTTTCGACAAAGATAGTGTGTTTCACTACAATCTAACATGGGATTTCATGTGTGTTTAGTTATTTTTCCTGCATGAGAATATTTCTAATCCTTCTCATAGACAGCAGGTTAGTTACTTCGGATCTAACAAAGCCAAGGTTTGAGATCCATAGTAAGACATGAACGTTTGTGTTGTTTTCCTACCAAGATCCCGACATCCTCTCACCCCCTTCTACTGGGTCGTATGAAAAAATCCTGTAACTGTTACGACAATTAGCTGCGTGAAGGCGTATTTATTTTTAAAGCAAAGACACACTAATTTCGGACTCGCTAGCTAGAGAATGATATATTAACTTGCTAAAGTTTGATTTTAATGATCAGGTAGTGTATACATCACCACTTTTTTAGTTCATACTAATATCTTCTAACTTTCAAAGGAAATATTGTCTCATTATAAGCGATTTCATACAAAGAGATGCGCACTCTATGCGTCACATTTAAATCTATAGAGATAACGATCACTGCCCATGGAACACATCTGTGAAAAACACGCTATGATAGGGTTTGAGGAAGATTTTTAGTCCATGGGAGTGCTCTTTTCAGAGTTTCTGGCCCCCTCGGTACGTTTGAATAAGCGCATAAGTGTGGGTGAAAATGGCTATTTTTCGCTGCAAACACAAGTTTTTCGACAAAGATAGTGTGTTTCACTACAATCTAACATGGGATTTCATGTGTGTTTAGTTATTTTTCCTGCATGAGAATATTTCTAATCCTTCTCATAGACAGCAGGTTAGTTACTTCGGATCTAACAAAGCCAAGGTTTGAGATCCATAGTAAGACATGAACGTTTGTGTTGTTTTCCTACCAAGATCCCGACATCCTCTCACCCCCTTCTACTGGGTCGTATGAAAAAATCCTGTAACTGTTACGACAATTAGCTGCGTGAAGGCGTATTTATTTTTAAAGCAAAGACACACTAATTTCGGACTCGCTAGCTAGAGAATGATATATTAACTTGCTAAAGTTTGATTTTAATGATCAGGTAGTGTATACATCACCACTTTTTTAGTTCATACTAATATCTTCTAACTTTCAAAGGAAATATTGTCTCATTATAAGCGATTTCATACAAAGAGATGCGCACTCTATGCGTCACATTTAAATCTATAGAGATAACGATCACTGCCCATGGAACACATCTGTGAAAAACACGCTATGATAGGGTTTGAGGAAGATTTTTAGTCCATGGGAGTGCTGCACTGCAGGAAAGCACATTATCTTTGAGATCAGAACCTACATGAAAGTTATAGTGTTTGGGTTTGAGAAAGATTCTTTAGTTCACGGGACACCGCATGAATAAGTGCATAAGTGTGGGTGAAGACGGCTATTTTTCGCTGCAAACACAAGTTTTTCGACAAAGATAGGGTGTTTCACTACAATCTAACACGGGATTTCATGTGTGTTTAGTTATTTTTCCTGCATGAGACTATTTCTAATCTATCTCATAGACAGCAGGTTAGTTACCTCTGATCTAACAAAGCCAAGGTCTGAGATCCATAGCAAGACATGAACGTTTGTGTTGTTTTCCTACCAAGGTCCCGACATCCTCTCACATGAAATATTACTGTACTAGGATCTAGAAAAATCACTATTCATTACATTAAGTTTTTTATTACATTCATGTATTTCAACCCATTTTCTTGTCAAGAGTTAAAATTATTTGATGAATGAACGACAAAATATCTTCAAATGCAGTGGACGCATGACAGAATAACTTCAAAATATGTTCCAATAGCTGAAAAAACAACTGTAAAAAATTAGATAAATGCACACCGGGAAAGACAGAATTGCTTTCAAAACATTAAAATACCTTAAATGTGTGGCTGAATCACCACCAAATATCTCCAGCACACTTTTAAAAGAAATATTGTCTCATTATAAGCGATTTCATACAAAGAGATACGCACTCTATGCTTCACATTTAAATCTATAGAGATAACGATCACTGCCCATGGAACACATCTGTGAAAAAACACGCTACGATTGGGTTTCAGAAAGATTTTTAGCCCATGGGGGTGCTGCACTGCAAGAAGGCACATTATCTTTGATATCAGAACGTACGTGAAAGTTATACTGTTTGGGTTTGAGAAAGATTCTTTAGTTCACAGGGCACAGCATTACACTAAAACACACTGTCTTGTACGTATGTCTGTTTGTATGTTTGTTTCTCTCTCTCTGTGTGTGTGTGTTTGTGTCTATGTGTAAATATGTATGTTACTACGAAATGTGTGTACGTGTAGATGTGTGCATATATGTCAAGATGTAACTGTGTCTGCATGTTTGTTTCTCTCTAGGTGTGTGTGTGTGTTTCAGTGAATCGTGTATGTGTGCGTATGTGAGTGTGTGTATGTTCATGTATGTTAATATGTTTCTTTATATGTATATGTTTTCGTGCGTATGTGTTAAGATGTCTGTGTGCACATAGTCGTTTCTCTGTATGTGTATACGTCTTCATGTTTGTCTCTCTGTGTGTGTGTGTGTGTTAAAGTGTCTGTATGTGTTTCATCTTTATGTGCATATGTTATCGTATGTGTGTGTGTTTGTTCACATGCAAGAATAAACGTATTGTCTTACGGACACTTGCTTGTTACAGAAGAAGCTAACAATTTAAAACGAGAGTTGTGGCTATGCAAAATATTTCATCACAGATCTTAACTTGAATACTCATATTTCAGGAGATGTAAGGCTTTTTCTTCAGCACGTTCGAATATTTTTTGAACACGACTGTCTTACGTTACGTCTTACGTTACGTTTCCTGTCAGATGTCTCGTAACGAACAAATCGTGTGTGTGTGTTCTGCTAATACAGAAGAGGACATTCAACCGAGAATATTTCAAACTTAGAATAATACGACATCCTGATGCGTTAAGAACGAAGTGGAGGGATACTAACAGCTGAAACACGACCTGAAGCGATCGAAATCCTGTTGTTTCGCGCAAGAGGACGAAGGGTGATAAAACGTAAAAAATCCTTGTTTCAAAAAAGAGGCCTCTTTTTTGAAACTACTGGATTTTTTCAGTAGTAGTCCCCTTGCGCGAAACAACAGGATTTCGATCGCTTCAGGTCGTGTTTCAGCTGTTAGTATCCCTCCACTTCGTTCTTAACGCATCAGGATGTCGTATTATTCTAAGTTTGAAATATTCTCGGTTGAATGTCCTCTTCTGTATTAGCAGAACACACACACACACACGATTTGTTCGTTACGAGACATCTGACAGGAAACGTAACGTAAGACGTAACGTAAGACAGTCGTGTTCAAAAAATATTCGAACGTGCTGAAGAAAAAGCCTTACATCTCCTGAAATATGAGTATTCAAGTTAAGATCTGTGATGAAATATTTTGCATAGCCACAACTCTCGTTTTAAATTGTTAGCTTCTTCTGTAGCAAGCAAGTGTCCGTAAGACAATACGTTTATTCTTGCATGTGAACAAACACACACACACATACGATAACATATGCACATAAAGATGAAACACATACAGACACTTTAACACACACACACACGCACAGAGAGAGAGAGAAACAAACATGAAGACGTATAGACATACAAAGAAACGAATATATGCACACAGACATCTTAACACATACGCTCGAAAACATATACATATAAAGAAACATATTAACATGCATCAACATACACACACTCACATACGCACACACGAAATATTTTGCATAACCACTAGTCTCGTTTTAAATTGTTAGCTTCTTCTGTAGCAAGCAAGTGTCCGTAAGACAATATGTTTATTCTTGCGTGTGAACAAACACACACACACACATACGATAACATATACACATAAAGATGAAACACATACAGACACTTTAACAAACACACACACACACACACAGAGACAAACATGAAGACGTATACACATACAGAGAAACGACTATGTGCACACAGACATCTTAACACATACGCACGAAAACATATACATATAAAGAAACATATTAACATACATGAACATACACACACTCACATACGCACACATACACGATTCACTGAAACACACACACACACACCTAGAGAGAAACAAACATGCAGACACAGTTACATCTTGACATATATGCACACATCTACACGTACACACATTTCGTAGTAACATACATATTTACACATAGACACAAACACACACACACAGAGAGAGAGAAACAAACATACAGACAGACATACGTACAAGACAGTGTGTTTTAGTGTAATGCTGTGCCCTGTGAACTAAAGAATCTTTCTCAAACCCAAACAGTATAACTTTCACGTACGTTCTGATATCAAAGATAATGTGCCTTCTTGCAGTGCAGCACCCCCATGGGCTAAAAATCTTTCTGAAACCCAATCGTAGCGTGTTTTTTCACAGATGTGTTCCATGGGCAGTGATCGTTATCTCTATAGATTTAAATGTGAAGCATAGAGTGCGTATCTCTTTGTATGAAATCGCTTATAATGAGACAATATTTCTTTTAAAAGTGTGCTGGAGATATTTGGTGGTGATTCAGCCACACATTTAAGGTATTTTAATGTTTTGAAAGCAATTCTGTCTTTCCCGGTGTGTATTTATCTAATTTTTTACAGTTGTTTTTTCAGCTATTGGAACTTATTTTGAAGTTATTCTGTCATGCGTCCACTGCATTTGAAGATATTTTGTCGTTCATTCATCAAATAATTTTAACTCTTGACAAGAAAATGGGTTGAAATACATGAATGTAATAAAAAAATTAATGTAATGAATAGTGATTTTTCTAGATCCTAGTACAGTAATATTTCATGTGAGAGGATGTCGGGACCTTGGTAGGAAAACAACACAAACGTTCATGTCTTACTATGGATCTCAGACCTTGGCTTTATTAGATCAGAAGTAACTAACCTGCTGTCTATGAGATAGATTAGAAATAGTCTCATGCAGGAAAAATAACTAAACACACATGAAATCCCGTGTTAGATTGTAGTGAAACACCCTATCTTTGTCGAAAAACTTGTGTTTGCAGCGAAAAATAGCCGTCTTCACCCACACTTATGCACTTATTCATGCGGTGTCCCGTGAACTAAAGAATCTTTCTCAAACCCAAACAGTATAACTTTCATGTAGGTTCTGATCTCAAAGATAATGTGCTTTCCTGCAGTGCAGCACCCCCATGGACTAAAAATCTTCCTCAAACCCTATCATAGCGTGTTTTTCACAGATGTGTTCCATGGGCAGTGATCGTTATCTCTGTAGATTTAAATGTGAAGCATAGAGTGCGCATCTCTTTGTATGAAATCGCTTATAATGAGACAATATTTCCTTTGAAAGTTAGAAGATATTAGTATGAACTAAAAAAGTGGTGATGTATACACTACCTGATCATTAAAATCAAACTTTAGCAAGTTAATATATCATTCTCTAGCTAGCGAGTCCGAAATTAGTGTGTCTTTGCTTTAAAAATAAATACGCCTTCACGCAGCTAATTGTCGTAACAGTTACAGGATTTTTTCATACGACCCAGTAGAAGGGGGTGAGAGGATGTCGGGATCTTGGTAGGAAAACAACACAAACGTTCATGTCTTACTATGGATCTCAAACCTTGGCTTTGTTAGATCCGAAGTAACTAACCTGCTGTCTATGAGAAGGATTAGAAATATTCTCATGCAGGAAAAATAACTAAACACACATGAAATCCCATGTTAAGATTGTAGTGAAACACCCTATCTTTGTCGAAAAACTTGTGTTTGCAGCGACAAATAGCCATTTTCACCCACACTTATGCGCTTATTCAAACGTACCGAGGGGGCCAGAAACTCTGAAAAGAGATAGCGGGTTGGGATAACCGACGAGAGAGCTTACATTACGTTTTATTGGTGGTTGAAGTCAGAGAATGCAAAGTCAGGTCTAGCGGATCGATTCTGGGACTCAACTTTTCATGGAAGTACTGAAAATATTGTTGTTTTCTTATAAACACTGAGTTTTCAGATTTTAAATTTCCAAACTTCTGTGGTTCTTTGCTGATGTTTTCTATATGCAAGGTATTTTGTGATATTCGTCCATCCGTGTGTACGCAATGTAGTATAGAAATGTGTATTCTCATGCAGGAAAAATAACTAATAGTGAAAACAACTTGTGTTTGCAACGAAAAATAGCCAACTACACCCACACTTATGCGCTACGTACCAGGGAACTATAGAACCAGGAAATCTGAAAAGAGCGTGAGATAGCAGTTTGGAATAACCGTCGAATAGTCGTTTTTTTCTATCTTTCAGTATTTGCGTTGTAATTTTCTGTTTTGAAGCGATTTTTTACAACCATCCCACTACATTTTTATACTTTCTCTCTCGTCACAGTATGTTTTACAGTTATTGTGCCTTCCACTTCCAAAGAATTGTGAAAATATTCACCTATCCACTGAAATGTGTGTGCATTTACAGATATTCCAACACTCTTTACATTTTAGTGATTCTCATTGAATTTACCAAGCATTTCGTCGTTTTTCTAATTTTCGTTTATGCATGTAATTTGATTTAACGACCTAGTCACATGGTGTATCATGGGTAAAGTACTACCCATTTCATATCTTTTCAGGTTTGTATGACAGTAAAGCAAACTTGCAATCAGTTTTTCATTCTAAATGCTTGTTGTCTGCATATCACCGAAATTCCTCCTCGTATGCCTTCCAAAAAGATACATTGTAGGTTATCAACTCTAGTATTTGTCATCTTCAGGTATGAAGGCAGGAGCTGTGTAAACATAGCAGGGGTCAGTATCTGCCACCAAACACATCAGCTAAGAGGAGCACGTCAGTGTACGCGATATTGGCGTAGGTTTTTTTTTTATGTCGAATGAATATTTTCATTACACGGGTATAGTCTTCTACCCGCTAGCGCTTCTCCGAGGAGCTAATGTGTGTCATCTCAATTTTAAGCGTTCTAATAAGATTATTTCATAACCTAAAGGACAGCCATCTGCAAGGAATGTATTAATTGCATTCCCTATAATATAGAAAACAGCATTCTCCCTTTGAATTTCATAGAAACAAATTCTTAATGGAACAATAATGCTACTTTTCATCGTCTGATAACAGTAGGAGATTTGAGTGCGCTTTAAATCTGAATGGTGTGATGTAGAGTGGGAACATCTCTTTCTCGTATCAAGACAGAAATGTTAATTTTTTCGAATTTAGATATTTGATTTATTGTTAAAGGGAAAATTAGACCTGATGTGTTTTCTTCTAAATGTATGTAGTTGTTAAGGTGTTCAGTGTTTCCTATTGCAGGATACAAAGTGGCTAAAACAGACAAAACATTTTTTGTCGGAATTACATACATTAACAATAGCACATTTTCATTAGTAATTCTCTTGGAGTAGGGATATAACTAGGTCCCGCAAGAGGCCAATGTTCATTTCACTATGGAGTACAGTATCCACTATGTGCTCCTTCAAATGAGGTCTTGATCTTCTTGCACATTGAATTCGATTCTCTGTTTAGGGATGATGTAGGAAGACTTGTGACACAGTTACTTCGGAAAAACGGGGTGCAGTGTTCGAAGGGGAGGCTTTCGCCTGAAGCGCACTTGCACTGTAAGGTACCATTTAATAACTATTTTAAACTTTGTCCACTAAATTATTTTTCAGATCGTAATACATGCAATTGAATTTCGTTGAAACATATTTCTTCCCGACACTGTACCATAATTGTGTATTCTTATGGAAGTTGAGTGATTCAAGTCACTGGTTCATTTCTAACAATAGTTTTTCAAGTAAGCTGAAATCTGGAGATGTTTTAGCACGAAATCAGTTTGTGTTCTTCCCAGTATTTTCTCAGTGATACCCCATTATTTAATTAGTTTTTATTTTTAATGAAGGAAATCGTTTTATCAGTAGCAAATATTGCCGAGCGGATAGCAGGGCCAGAGTTGAGATTTATCTCCGCAAAAATCCGCGCCCTGGCGATGACGCTTCAGCTATCGGTACTGAGGTAGCGCGTTCAAATACGGCGACGAAAGCCAATATATATTTTTTTTAAATACAGGAGACGTACTAAAAATAGTATGGACGTTGGATGACACCGATTAAATGCGCAAAAACTGATTTGGTTTAAAGAGGGGAGGGCTTAAAATATAGGTGGATCTATGAAGAGGGGAGGGCTTAAAATATGGGTTAAACAGGGGAAAAACAAGAAAATTCGAGAAGGGGACTTAAAATATAAGTCAACCAGGGGTTCTATGAAGAGGACTTAAAATATGGTCGGTTGCGACATAGGGTTCAAAGTCCAATCTGAGAAGGCAATGTGGATTCTAGGAAACATCTATTTTTAAACCTTATCAGTGTCAAATGCAGACACAGTGAAGCGCTGGACATTTGACTTTCCAGCTGATAAAGGATTGCACCGTATCGTGTGATGTGGCGAAAGTGCTGTTGCTACCCACGGATAAACGATCTGAAGGATGTCAACAGGAAAGGTACGATTTTCGATACACTGATAACGGTCTTTGTAAACTTTAGGCTGGTGAACGTTTAAAGCTAGATCTTATATACAAGTCCTACGAATAATTTAAACCAAATTTTATTAATTTTTCTGTGGAACAGTTACTGTGTCATTCTTCTAGTAAAATACGTGGACTTTGGATCCGATGAGGCTTTTTCCCGAAATTAACGTGGAGGTACGCTAGCGATGGAATGATTTTTTTTTCCCCCGATTAAACTGATTTATTACGAGCGCTGGATGATTTTAATAAAGGTGAGTGAGGGTTCTTATTTACTAGGGGATCGATTAACGGGGTTGGAAAAAATGAATCCCAAAGAATTGAAATTTTAATAAAAGGGAATCGTTTAGCAGTCCTTGCAAAATGAACACCAAAAGATTTTTAATAGAGGTATCTTTTAATAGAAAGGGTTTTAATTAATAAGAATACAACTTTGAGAGTTGATTTTTACAATTGAGACTTGTGTCATCCTTTTCTGTGGAATTATTCTGAGACTTGAAATCCGTGGGAAGGAAGTGGCTTAAAATATAGGTCAACCAGAGGGACTACAAAATCCAGGGTTTAAAATATATGTCAACCAGGAGGTAGGCAAAATCCAGGGCTTAAAATATAGGTCAACCAGGGGGTTTGCAAAATCGAGGTTTTGAAATAAAAGGTTAGTCTGAAATAAAGAAAAATCGAGACTATTTGAGAAGGGGAGCTTAAAATATAGGTGTGTCGACCAGGGGTTTGGCAAAATCGAGGTTTTAAAATAAAAAGTGAGTCTGAAATAAAGAAAAATCGAGACTATTTGAGAAGGGGAGCTTAAAATATAGGTGGGTCAACCAGGGGGTTTGCAAAATCGAGGTTTTAAAATAAAAGGTTAGTCTGAAATAAAGGAAAATCGAGACTATTCGAGAAGGGGAGCTTAAAATATAGGTCAACCAGGGGGGTGGGGTCTATGAAGAGGGCTTAAAATGAAAGGTGAGTCTGAAATAAAGAAAAATCGAGACTATTCGAGAAGGGGAGCTTAAAATATAGGTCAACCAGGGGGTTTGCAAAATCGAGGTTTTAAAATAAAAGGCGAGTCTGAAATAAAGAAAAATCGAGACTATTCGAGAAGGGAAGCTTAAAATATAGGTAGGGCTTAAAATATTGATCAACCAGGGGGGTTTGCAAAATCGAGGTTTTAAAATAAAAGGTAAGTCTGAAATAAAGAAAAATCGAGACTATTCGAGAAGGGGAGTTTAAAATATAGGTCAACCAGGGGGTTTGCAAAATCGAGGTTTTAAAATAAAAGGCGAGTCTGAAATAAAGAAAAATCGACACTATTCGAGAAGGGGAGCTTAAAATATAGGTAGGGCTTAAAATATAGGTCAACCAGGGGGTTTGCAAGTCGAGGGTTTAAAATATAAATCAACCATTGGAGGGTCTGAAATAAAGAAAAATCGAGACTATTCGAGAAGGAGAGCTTAAAATATAGGTAGGGCTTAAAATATAGGTCAACCAGGGGGTTTGCAAGTCGAGGGTTTAAAATATAAGTCAACCATTGGGGGGTCTGAAATAAAGAAAAATCGAGACTATTCGAGAAGGGGAGCTTAAAATATAGGTCAACCAGGGGGGTGGGGTCTATGAAGAGGGCTTAAAATGAAAGGTGAGTCTGAAATAAAGCAAAATCGAGACTATTCGAGAAGAGGAGCTTAAAATATAGCTCAACCAGGGGGTTTGCAAAATCGAGGTTTTAAAATAAAAGGCGAGTCTGAAATAAAGAAAAATCGACACTATTCGAGAAGGGGAGCTTAAAATATAGGTAGGGCTTAAAATATAGGTCAACCAGGGGGTTTGCAAGTCGAGGGTTTAAAATATAAGTCAACCATTGGGGGGTCTGAAATAAAGAAAAATCGAGACTATTCGAGAAGGGGAGCTTAAAATATAGGTCAACCAGGGGGGTGGGGTCTATGAAGAGGGCTTAAAATGAAAGGTGAGTCTGAAATAAAGCAAAATCGAGACTATTCGAGAAGAGGAGCTTAAAATATAGCTCAACCAGGGGGTTTGCAAAATCGAGGTTTTAAAATAAAAGGCGAGTCTGAAATAAAGAAAAATCGAGGCTATTCGAGAAGGGGAGCTTAAAATATAGGTGTGTCAACCAGGGGGTTTGCAAAATCGAAGTTTTAAAATATAAGGTGAGTCTGAAATATAGGTCAACCATGTGGTTTGCAAAATCCATGACTTAAAATATAGGTAGGGCTTAAAATATAGGTCAACCAGGGGGTTTGCAAAATCGAGGTTTTAAAATAAAAGGTGAGTCTGAAATAAAGAAAAATCGAGACTATTCGAGAAGGAGGACTTAAAATTAGAGTTAAAAACTAGATAGCACAAGGGGTTAAAAGGGGGAGGAATTTTTAATTATGAATTATTAATTATGAATTATTAATACCACGACAGTTGCTACGCCAGGATCAATTTCCTGTTGATTGCAACATAGGGGTCAAAGTTCAGAAGGCCAAAAATTGACCTCCATTCTGGGAATTACTGTTGAGACCAGGATCCCGTCCAAGGAATTTTCCATGGGCATGCTGGTCAATGTACATCCGAAATATGAAGACGAATACCTTCTCAAGTGCCTTTCCAGTTATGGAATCTACAAAGTTAGACGAATGTACCGATTCACCCCAAATTCTACAAATCATGGAGTTACCAAAACTGCCACCACAAATGTGATAATCTATGCCGAGACCCTCAAACTACCTACCAGGGTCGAAATCGGCTTCTCTCACTTTAAGGTGAGAGAATACTTCATCTCACCCTCACTATGCAGCAAATGCATCGCCACTTACTCTCGTGGCAAACTCAGGTGCAAAAGGTGCGGAGGTGAACACTCGCACAAGGACTGTCACAGTCAAAATCTAAAATGCCCCAACTGCAGAGGAGAACATCCAGCTACATACCATGGATGTCCTGTTAAACGCATAGCTTGTTGTGCCATGAGGATACAAGCCCAACTTCAGTGCAGCTGGTCAGCAGCCTTTGCGCAGGCAAAAATGAATCCCACATGGATCCTCCGGCCACTCACCAACAGAGGACCACCAATGAACATCAACATCATAGTGCCATATCTACTAACTTTTCTTCATCTAACATAAAAAAAAAGTGACTGTGCCACCATAGATACTGAAGCAGTTCCAAAACTTTCAATCGAACATGCTTCCAGACCTTCCACCTCAGGCTACAAACAGGTAAATCCATCTACAAATTCTGTTAATCTCGCCAGTTCCTATGCAAATAAGGCAAAAGGCAAAACCATTCGCAAACAAAATAGTATAGATATGCCAATACTAACTCCAATAGAAATTAGAAAAAATAATAATAATGATATAACCAATAATCTAATTATAGACCTAATACTAAATCTCCTTAAGTACATCAGTTTCCAGGATGATGACCTCAAACTTTTGCAGCATGTTCTCCGTAAATTCAAAACTTAAGAATTTTTCCATTCTACAATGGAATTTCAGGAGTTTCCAATCCAAAAAACAGGATGTTCTGCTTCTTAGCAAATATAAGGGCATTGATATTTTTGCTCTACAGGAGATACGCTCTAAGAAACATTTCAACCTCCCTAATTATCTTTCCTATATTTATTTCTCCCCCCATAGTACCAATGGGGTTGGCTTCTTAATTAAAAAATCTATCAACCATAAAATCCAAAAAATTAATTTAAGTTTCATAATCTGGAAATTATTGCAGTGCAGATAATTATTAATAATACTTCCTTTACTGTTTTTAATTTATATAACCCTGGTCTTGCTGTTAATAGTATCACATTTCAAAATATTTTTAAACAGATCCCTGAACCTCATATTATTTTAGGAGATTTCAATGGCCACCACACTTCATGGCACTCATACAAAATAAATCATGCAGGCAGGCTTCTTTCCCAATACGTTACAAATTCCAACCTAGTAATTCTTAACTCAAAAGCCACCACACATGAAAACCCTAATAATAACCGATCAATCATTGACCTTACCTTCATATCTCCCCAACTCACGGAACTATTTAAATGGTCCATCTTACCTGACACCAGAGGGAGTGACCATCATCCTATCCTTTTGCAGGCCAATCTCCAATATAAATACAGGAAACTGATACATCTCAATAATTGGCCACTATTTAACAAAATTCTCACTCAATCATCCCCACCACATAACACAATTGATTATGACCATTTCATTCATCATATCATAGACATTAGTCGTCCCATGGCCGAGTGGTTAGCACGTTTGGCTACTGATCTAAGGGACCTGGGTTCGAGCTCTGGGTAAGGCATGGTTGTCTGTGTGTTGTTTTTCTGCTGAGGTCCTGCCATCCTCTCAGACCTTCTACTATGGCATATAAACTGACAGGCTCCTGTCAGACCTCTGTGGCAAGCAGCTGCTTGCAGGGGTATTTATTTATTTTTATTTATCATAGACATTACATATTCTGCCTTCACAACCATTCTCAACAAAATTCCAAAACTGACAAAAAATTTCTGGTATATGAACAAACTATCTGCAATCAGAAAAAAAGCTGAAAATAAAGCCAAACAAACACGACATTTTGATGACATCAATAGATACAAAAAATAAATGCACAGGTCAGAAAAAAATTAAAAGAACTTTATAAGGACAATTGGCAAACTTTTACCAATCAACTCAGCACAATTGCTACAGCTAAAAGTATCTGGAAAACATACAAACACATTAATAATCCAAAATCACAAACAACCCCTGCCTCAGAAATTGCGATTCATAATAATATTAGGGGCGGGGGTGGCTCAGTCGGTAGCGCGCCAGGCTCGTAATCTGTAGTTCCCAGGTTCGAGTCCCAGCTGGGTCAGCGTTGAGATTTATCTCCGCAAAAATTCCCCGCCCTGCCCACGGTCAGTAGGGGACACCGATGGGCTTGGAAAGGCCGCCGTCCGTCGTATGGGACGTTAAGCCGTGGCCCCGTGTGCGGGAGAGCCATACCCTGTGCACGTTAAAGAACACGCTGGATGGCCTTGACGGGAGGCTACCATCTGTCTCCCAACAGCTGTCCCAGTGGGTCCCCTCCCCCAACCTACTCTGAGCCTTCGGGGTCCATGTGACCTGGCCATTTAGTCCATGGTGTGCAAAAAAGTGCCGCTCAGAGGTAAAACAACACAACACAACACATAATAATATTACCCTCCTTGACACTGCCAATAAATTTTTAAACAATCCTAAAAATACACAAACAACAACCCACACCAATTCTGAACTTAAATTCATAGATAATATAAACAAAAAATTACAAAATATACCACCTGCTTCCTTTATTATGGACCAACCTTTCTCTATGAAAGAATTAAACAATGCAATCAATAAGTTGAATATAAAATCATCCCCTGGACATGATCAGATATCAAATAAATTCTTCAAATATCTCCCCTATCAATGGAAAGATAGACTTTTATAAATATTTAATTCAATCTGGGTCTCACACAAACTTCCTGACAGCTGGCTACACATAATAATAATATTCTTGTTAAAATATGGCAAACCACCTTTTGAATTAAACTCATACAGACCCATATCACTCTTACCTAATCCACTCAAACTATTTGAAAGACTCCTCCACAAAAGATTGAACTGGTTTCTTGAATCTGGGAAAATTCTCCCCAATAATTTCTATGGTTTCAGAAAATTCAGATCCTCAAAGGACTGCATTTCACATCTTCTCACTGATATACACAAAGCCAATAAATAAAAAAAAATACACTATTGCCATTTCTGTGGAACTGTCCCAGGCATTTGACTCAGTCTGGATACACGGCCTTCTACACAAACTTTTATCCATAAATATACAGGGAAACCTCCTACATTTTCTACATTCCTTCCTCCTACACAGAACCTGCCAAGTCAGGATTAACGATACATCTTCTAACCAACTTCCTTTCATACGAGGCCTATCACAAGGCTCTATTCTATCTCCCACCCTATTTAATATTTACATTCATGACATCCCCAAAATCTTCTATAGGAGGGTTACTTACACATGTTATGCAGATGATATAACTTTCTGGGCCACTGACAACTCTATACCCAATCTCCATATTTTATTGCAAAAACAGCTAAATAAATTATACACCTACTGTCAAAAATGGCACTTACAAATTAATCCTCAGAAGACATTTTGCATTCCTTTCCACCATAACAGAAACCCTAAACCCACACTGCATTTCACTATTAATAATGAGACTATACCACAACATAATACATGCAAAATATTAGGCATAAACTTGGACTCAACATTCACCTGGACCCCCCATCTGGATTATTTACACACTCAGGGACTTAAACTCACAAACACACTTAAATACTTCACATTTATTAATAATGGCACACCACAATATCATATGATCAAACTATATACAAATCTCATTAGAGCAAAACTAGAATATGGTATGAAATTTTTATGTGGCATATCAGATACCAAAATACAAAACTTAATATAATCCAAAACATATGCATCAAAATTGCAATTGGCCTCCCCTCCTTCACACCCACTCTCTCTATGATTGCAGACTCCCCCCCCCCCTCCAAATTAGACAAAAAAATCCTTCTAATTAAATATTATATTAGACTACACTACAAACTTCCAAATTACCCTTTCCACACCCATTTTATAAGAAGCCCCTACTACAAGCACATTAAATCCACTCCTGACCTCCACACCTTAATGAAGAAACACCTACAGATCAAAAACTTTGGGGATATTACCCCACTTATAGGAGACTAGAGCTTTATTAGTCCTACATTCTCCACCCATATACCCACTCTCACACATAAACATAAGTAGTTTATTGCCACCGTACGGTTCCCCCTTTACACAGTGCTTTCCCCCCCTATGTCGCAATCGTCCACGTTGCCTTCTTGATTTGGACCCCCTATGTCGCAATCGACCGGAAATTGACCTGTGCGGGGCCACGTTGCCTTCTGAACTTTGACCCCTATGTTGCAATCAACAGGAAATTGACTCTGGCGTAGCAACTGTCGTGGTATTAATAATTCATAATTAATAATTCATAATTAAAAATTCCTCCCCCTCTTAACCCCTTGTGCTATCTAGTTTTTAACTCTAATTTTAAGTCCTCCTTCTCGAATAGTCTCGATTTTTCTTTATTTCAGACTCACCTTTTATTTTAAAACCTCGATTTTGCAAACCCCCTGGTTGACCTATATTTTAAGCCCTACCTATATTTTAAGTCATGGATTTTGCAAACCACATGGTTGACCTATATTTCAGACTCACCTTATATTTTAAAACCTCGATTTTGCAAACCCCCTGGTTGACACACCTATATTTTAAGCTCCCCTTCTCGAATAGCCTCGATTTTTCTTTATTTCAGACTCGCCTTTTATTTTAAAACCTCGATTTTGCAAACCCCCTGGTTGAGCTATATTTTAAGCTCCCCTTCTCGAATAGTCTCGATTTTGCTTTATTTCAGACTCACCTTTCATTTTAAGCCCTCTTCATAGACCCCACCCCCCTGGTTGACCTATATTTTAAGCTCCCCTTCTCGAATAGTCTCGATTTTTCTTTATTTCAGACCCCCCAATGGTTGACTTATATTTTAAACCCTCGACTTGCAAACCCCCTGGTTGACCTATATTTTAAGCCCTACCTATATTTTAAGCTCCCCTTCTCGAATAGTGTCGATTTTTCTTATTTCAGACTCGCCTTGTATTTTAAAACCTCGATTTTGCAAACCCTCTGGTTGACCTATATTTTAAGCTCCCCTTCTCGAATAGTCTCGATTTTTCTTTATTTCAGACTTACCTTTTATTTTAAAACCTCGATTTTGCAAACCCCCCTGGTTGACCAATATTTTAAGCCCTACCTATACTTTAAGCTCCCCTTCTCGAATAGTGTCGATTTTTCTTTATTTCAGACTCGCCTTTTATTTTAAAACCTCGATTTTGCAAACCCCCTGGTTGACCTATATTTTAAGCTCCCCTTCTCGAATAGTCTCGATTTTTCTTTATTTCAGACTCACCTTTCATTTTAAGCCCTCTTCATAGACCCCACCCCCCTGGTTGACCTATATTTTAAGCTCCCCTTCTCGAATAGTCTCGATTTTCCTTTATTTCAGACTAACCTTTTATTTTAAAACCTCGATTTTGCAAACCCCCTGGTTGACCCACCTATATTTTAAGCTCCCCTTCTCAAATAGTCTCGATTTTTCTTTATTTCAGACTCACTTTTTATTTTAAAACCTCGATTTTGCCAAACCCCTGGTCGACACACCTATATTTTAAGCTCCCCTTCTCAAATAGTCTCGATTTTTCTTTATTTCAGACTAACCTTTTATTTCAAAACCTCGATTTTGCAAACCCCCTGGTTGACCTATATTTTAAGCCCTACCTATATTTTAAGCCCTGGATTTTGCCTACCTCCTGGTTGACATATATTTTAAACCCTGGATTTTGTAGTCCCTCTGGTTGACCTATATTTTAAGCCACTTCCTTCCCACGGATTTCAAGTCTCAGAATAATTCCACAGAAAAGGATGACACAAGTCTCAATTGTAAAAATCAACTCTCAAAGTTGTATTCTTATTAATTAAAACCCTTTCTATTAAAAGATACCTCTATTAAAAATCTTTTGGTGTTCATTTTGCAAGGACTGCTAAACGATTCCCTTTTATTAAAATTTCAATTCTTTGGGATTCATTTTTTCCAACCCCGTTAATCGATCCCCTAGTAAATAAGAACCCTCACTCACCTTTATTAAAATCATCCAGCGCTCGTAATAAATCAGTTTAATCGGGAAAAAAAAAATCATTCCATCGCTAGCGTACCTCCACGTTAATTTCGGGAAAAAGCCTCATCGGATCCAAAGTCCACGTATTTTACTAGAAGAATGACACAGTAACTGTTCCACAGAAAAATTAATAAAATTTGGTTTAAATTATTCGTAGGACTTGTATATAAGATCTAGCTTTAAACGTTCACCAGCCTAAAGTTTACAAAGACCGTTATCAGTGTATCGAAAATCGTACCTTTCCTGTTGACATCCTTCAGATCGTTTATCCGTGGGTAGCAACAGCACTTTCGCCACATCACACGATACGGTGCAATCCTTTATCAGCTGGAAAGTCAAATGTCCAGCGCTTCACTGTGTCTGCATTTGACACTGATAAGGTTTAAAAATAGATGTTTCCTAGAATCCACATTGCCTTCTCAGATTGGACTTTGAACCCTATGTCGCAACCGACCATATTTTAAGTCCTCTTTATAGAACCCCTGGTTGACTTATATTTTAAGTCCCCTTCTCGAATTTTCTTGTTTTTCCCCTGTTTAACCCATATTTTAAGCCCTCCCCTCTTCATAGATCCACCTATATTTTAAGCCCTCCCCTCTTTAAACCAAATCAGTTTTTGCGCATTTAATCGGTGTCATCCAACGTCCATACTATTTTTAGTACGTCTCCTGTATTTAAAAAAAAAAATATTGGCTTTCGTCGCCGTATTTGAACGCGCTACCTCAGTACCGATAGCTGAAGCGTCATCGCCAGGGCGCGGATTTTTGCGGAGATAAATCTCAACTCTGGCCCTGCTATCAGCTCGGCAATATTTGCTACTGATAAAACGATTTCCTTCATTAAAAATAAAAACTAATTAAATAATGGGGTATCACTGAGAAAATACTGGGAAGAACACAAACTGATTTCGTGCTAAAACATCTCCAGATTTCAGCTTACTTGAAAAACTATTGTTAGAAATGAACCAGTGACTTGAATCACTCAACTTCCATAAGAATACACAATTATGGTACAGTGTCGGGAAGAAATATGTTTCAACGAAATTCAATTGCATGTATTACGATCTGAAAAATAATTTAGTGGACAAAGTTTAAAATAGTTATTAAATGGTACCTTACAGTGCAAGTGCGCTTCAGGCGAAAGCCTCCCCTTCGAACACTGCACCCCGTTTTTCCGAAGTAACTGTGTCACAAGTCTTCCTACATCATCCCTAAACAGAGAATCGAATTCAATGTGCAAGAAGATCAAGACCTCATTTGAAGGAGCACATAGTGGATACTGTACTCCATAGTGAAATGAACATTGGCCTCTTTCGGGACCTAGTTATATCCCTACTCCAAGAGAATTACTAATGAAAACGTGCTATTGTTAATGTATGTAATTCCGACAAAAAATGTTTTGTCTGTTTTAGCCACTTTGTATCCTGCAATAGGAAACACTGAACACCTTAACAACTACATACATTTAGAAGAAAACACATCAGGTCTAATTTTCCCTTTAACAATAAATCAAATATCTAAATTCGAAAAAATTAACATTTCTGTCTGGATACGAGAAAGAGATGTTCCCACTCTACATCACACCATTCAGATTTAAAGCGCACTCAAATCTCCTACTGTTATCAGACGATGAAAAGTAGCATTATTGTTCCATTAAGAATTTGTTTCTATGAAATTCAAAGGGAGAATGCTGTTTTCTATATCATAGGGAATGCAATTAATACATTCCTTGCAGATGGCTGTCCTTTAGGTTATGAAATAATCTTATTAGAACGCTTAAAATTGAGATGACACACATTAGCTCCTCGGAGAAGCGCTAGCGGGTAGAAGACTATACCCGTGTAATGAAAATATTCATTCGACATAAAAAAAAAACCTACGCCAATATCGCGTACACTGACGTGCTCCTCTTAGCTGATGTGTTTGGTGGCAGATACTGACCCCTGCTATGTTTACACAGCTCCTGCCTTCATACCTGAAGATGACAAATACTAGAGTTGATAACCTACAATGTATCTTTTTGGAAGGCATACGAGGAGGAATTTCGGTGATATGCAGACAACAAGCATTTAGAATGAAAAACTGATTGCAAGTTTGCTTTACTGTCATACAAACCTGAAAAGATATGAAATGGGTAGTACTTTACCCATGATACACCATGTGACTAGGTCGTTAAATCAAATTACATGCATAAACGAAAATTAGAAAAACGACGAAATGCTTGGTAAATTCAATGAGAATCACTAAAATGTAAAGAGTGTTGGAATATCTGTAAATGCACACACATTTCAGTGGATAGGTGAATATTTTCACAATTCTTTGGAAGTGGAAGGCACAATAACTGTAAAACATACTGTGACGAGAGAGAAAGTATAAAAATGTAGTGGGATGGTTGTAAAAAATCGCTTCAAAACAGAAAATTACAACGCAAATACTGAAAGATAGAAAAAAACGACTATTCGACGGTTATTCCAAACTGCTATCTCACGCTCTTTTCAGATTTCCTGGTTCTATAGTTCCCTGGTACGTAGCGCATAAGTGTGGGTGTAGTTGGCTATTTTTCGTTGCAAACACAAGTTGTTTTCACTATTAGTTATTTTTCCTGCATGAGAATACACATTTCTATACTACATTGCGTACACACGGATGGACGAATATCACAAAATACTTTGCATATAGAAAACATCAGCAAAGAACCACAGAAGTTTGGAAATTTAAAATCTGAAAACTCAGTGTTTATAAGAAAACAACAATATTTTCAGTACTTCCATGAAAAGTTGAGTCCCAGAATCGATCCGCTAGACCTGACTTTGCATTCTCTGACTTCAACCACCAATAAAACGTAATGTAAGCTCTCTCGTCGGTTATCCCAACCCGCTATCTCTTTTCAGAGTTTCTGGCCCCCTCGGTACGTTTGAATAAGCGCATAAGTGTGGGTGAAAATGGCTATTTTTCGCTGCAAACACAAGTTTTTCGACAAAGATAGTGTGTTTCACTACAATCTAACATGGGATTTCATGTGTGTTTAGTTATTTTTCCTGCATGAGAATATTTCTAATCCTTCTCATAGACAGCAGGTTAGTTACTTCGGATCTAACAAAGCCAAGGTTTGAGATCCATAGTAAGACATGAACGTTTGTGTTGTTTTCCTACCAAGATCCCGACATCCTCTCACCCCCTTCTACTGGGTCGTATGAAAAAATCCTGTAACTGTTACGACAATTAGCTGCGTGAAGGCGTATTTATTTTTAAAGCAAAGACACACTAATTTCGGACTCGCTAGCTAGAGAATGATATATTAACTTGCTAAAGTTTGATTTTAATGATCAGGTAGTGTATACATCACCACTTTTTTAGTTCATACTAATATCTTCTAACTTTCAAAGGAAATATTGTCTCATTATAAGCGATTTCATACAAAGAGATGCGCACTCTATGCGTCACATTTAAATCTATAGAGATAACGATCACTGCCCATGGAACACATCTGTGAAAAACACGCTATGATAGGGTTTGAGGAAGATTTTTAGTCCATGGGAGTGCTCTTTTCAGAGTTTCTGGCCCCCTCGGTACGTTTGAATAAGCGCATAAGTGTGGGTGAAAATGGCTATTTTTCGCTGCAAACACAAGTTTTTCGACAAAGATAGTGTGTTTCACTACAATCTAACATGGGATTTCATGTGTGTTTAGTTATTTTTCCTGCATGAGAATATTTCTAATCCTTCTCATAGACAGCAGGTTAGTTACTTCGGATCTAACAAAGCCAAGGTTTGAGATCCATAGTAAGACATGAACGTTTGTGTTGTTTTCCTACCAAGATCCCGACATCCTCTCACCCCCTTCTACTGGGTCGTATGAAAAAATCCTGTAACTGTTACGACAATTAGCTGCGTGAAGGCGTATTTATTTTTAAAGCAAAGACACACTAATTTCGGACTCGCTAGCTAGAGAATGATATATTAACTTGCTAAAGTTTGATTTTAATGATCAGGTAGTGTATACATCACCACTTTTTTAGTTCATACTAATATCTTCTAACTTTCAAAGGAAATATTGTCTCATTATAAGCGATTTCATACAAAGAGATGCGCACTCTATGCGTCACATTTAAATCTATAGAGATAACGATCACTGCCCATGGAACACATCTGTGAAAAACACGCTATGATAGGGTTTGAGGAAGATTTTTAGTCCATGGGAGTGCTGCACTGCAGGAAAGCACATTATCTTTGAGATCAGAACCTACATGAAAGTTATACTGTTTGGGTTTGAGAAAGATTCTTTAGTTCACGGGACACCGCATGAATAAGTGCATAAGTGTGGGTGAAGACGGCTATTTTTCGCTGCAAACACAAGTTTTTCGACAAAGATAGGGTGTTTCACTACAATCTAACACGGGATTTCATGTGTGTTTAGTTATTTTTCCTGCATGAGACTATTTCTAATCTATCTCATAGACAGCAGGTTAGTTACCTCTGATCTAACAAAGCCAAGGTCTGAGATCCATAGCAAGACATGAACGTTTGTGTTGTTTTCCTACCAAGGTCCCGACATCCTCTCACATGAAATATTACTGTACTAGGATCTAGAAAAATCACTATTCATTACATTAAGTTTTTTATTACATTCATGTATTTCAACCCATTTTCTTGTCAAGAGTTAAAATTATTTGATGAATGAACGACAAAATATCTTCAAATGCAGTGGACGCATGACAGAATAACTTCAAAATATGTTCCAATAGCTGAAAAAACAACTGTAAAAAATTAGATAAATGCACACCGGGAAAGACAGAATTGCTTTCAAAACATTAAAATACCTTAAATGTGTGGCTGAATCACCACCAAATATCTCCAGCACACTTTTAAAAGAAATATTGTCTCATTATAAGCGATTTCATACAAAGAGATACGCACTCTATGCTTCACATTTAAATCTATAGAGATAACGATCACTGCCCATGGAACACATCTGTGAAAAAACACGCTACGATTGGGTTTCAGAAAGATTTTTAGCCCATGGGGGTGCTGCACTGCAAGAAGGCACATTATCTTTGATATCAGAACGTACGTGAAAGTTATACTGTTTGGGTTTGAGAAAGATTCTTTAGTTCACAGGGCACAGCATTACACTAAAACACACTGTCTTGTACGTATGTCTGTCTGTATGTTTGTTTCTCTCTCTCTGTGTGTGTGTGTTTGTGTCTATGTGTAAATATGTATGTTACTACGAAATGTGTGTACGTGTAGATGTGTGCATATATGTCAAGATGTAACTGTGTCTGCATGTTTGTTTCTCTCTAGGTGTGTGTGTGTGTTTCAGTGAATCGTGTATGTGTGCGTATGTGAGTGTGTGTATGTTCATGTATGTTAATATGTTTCTTTATATGTATATGTTTTCGTGCGTATGTGTTAAGATGTCTGTGTGCACATAGTCGTTTCTCTGTATGTGTATACGTCTTCATGTTTGTCTCTCTGTGTGTGTGTGTGTGTTAAAGTGTCTGTATGTGTTTCATCTTTATGTGCATATGTTATCGTATGTGTGTGTGTTTGTTCACATGCAAGAATAAACGTATTGTCTTACGGACACTTGCTTGTTACAGAAGAAGCTAACAATTTAAAACGAGAGTTGTGGCTATGCAAAATATTTCATCACAGATCTTAACTTGAATACTCATATTTCAGGAGATGTAAGGCTTTTTCTTCAGCACGTTCGAATAATTTTTGAACACGACTGTCTTACGTTACGTCTTACGTTACGTTTCCTGTCAGATGTCTCGTAACGAACAAATCGTGTGTGTGTGTTCTGCTAATACAGAAGAGGACATTCAACCGAGAATATTTCAAACTTAGAATAATACGACATCCTGATGCGTTAAGAACGAAGTGGAGGGATACTAACAGCTGAAACACGACCTGAAGCGATCGAAATCCTGTTGTTTCGCGCAAGAGGACGAAGGGTGATAAAACGTAAAAAATCCTTGTTTCAAAAAAGAGGCCTCTTTTTTGAAACTACTGGATTTTTTCAGTAGTAGTCCCCTTGCGCGAAACAACAGGATTTCGATCGCTTCAGGTCGTGTTTCAGCTGTTAGTATCCCTCCACTTCGTTCTTAACGCATCAGGATGTCGTATTATTCTAAGTTTGAAATATTCTCGGTTGAATGTCCTCTTCTGTATTAGCAGAACACACACACACACACGATTTGTTCGTTACGAGACATCTGACAGGAAACGTAACGTAAGACGTAACGTAAGACAGTCGTGTTCAAAAAATATTCGAACGTGCTGAAGAAAAAGCCTTACATCTCCTGAAATATGAGTATTCAAGTTAAGATCTGTGATGAAATATTTTGCATAGCCACAACTCTCGTTTTAAATTGTTAGCTTCTTCTGTAGCAAGCAAGTGTCCGTAAGACAATACGTTTATTCTTGCATGTGAACAAACACACACACACATACGATAACATATGCACATAAAGATGAAACACATACAGACACTTTAACACACACACACACGCACAGAGAGAGAGAGAAACAAACATGAAGACGTATAGACATACAAAGAAACGAATATATGCACACAGACATCTTAACACATACGCTCGAAAACATATACATATAAAGAAACATATTAACATGCATCAACATACACACACTCACATACGCACACATGAAATATTTTGCATAACCACTAGTCTCGTTTTAAATTGTTAGCTTCTTCTGTAGCAAGCAAGTGTCCGTAAGACAATATGTTTATTCTTGCGTGTGAACAAACACACACACACACATACGATAACATATACACATAAAGATGAAACACATACAGACACTTTAACAAACACACACACACACAGAGAGACAAACATGAAGACGTATACACATACAGAGAAACGACTATGTGCACACAGACATCTTAACACATACGCACGAAAACATATACATATAAAGAAACATATTAACATACATGAACATACACACACTCACATACGCACACATACACGATTCACTGAAACACACACACACACACCTAGAGAGAAACAAACATGCAGACACAGTTACATCTTGACATATATGCACACATCTACACGTACACACATTTCGTAGTAACATACATATTTACACATAGACACAAACACACACACACAGAGAGAGAGAAACAAACATACAGACAGACATACGTACAAGACAGTGTGTTTTAGTGTAATGCTGTGCCCTGTGAACTAAAGAATCTTTCTCAAACCCAAACAGTATAACTTTCACGTACGTTCTGATATCAAAGATAATGTGCCTTCTTGCAGTGCAGCACCCCCATGGGCTAAAAATCTTTCTGAAACCCAATCGTAGCGTGTTTTTTCACAGATGTGTTCCATGGGCAGTGATCGTTATCTCTATAGATTTAAATGTGAAGCATAGAGTGCGTATCTCTTTGTATGAAATCGCTTATAATGAGACAATATTTCTTTTAAAAGTGTGCTGGAGATATTTGGTGGTGATTCAGCCACACATTTAAGGTATTTTAATGTTTTGAAAGCAATTCTGTCTTTCCCGGTGTGTATTTATCTAATTTTTTACAGTTGTTTTTTCAGCTATTGGAACTTATTTTGAAGTTATTCTGTCATGCGTCCACTGCATTTGAAGATATTTTGTCGTTCATTCATCAAATAATTTTAACTCTTGACAAGAAAATGGGTTGAAATACATGAATGTAATAAAAAAATTAATGTAATGAATAGTGATTTTTCTAGATCCTAGTACAGTAATATTTCATGTGAGAGGATGTCGGGACCTTGGTAGGAAAACAACACAAACGTTCATGTCTTACTATGGATCTCAGACCTTGGCTTTATTAGATCAGAAGTAACTAACCTGCTGTCTATGAGATAGATTAGAAATAGTCTCATGCAGGAAAAATAACTAAACACACATGAAATCCCGTGTTAGATTGTAGTGAAACACCCTATCTTTGTCGAAAAACTTGTGTTTGCAGCGAAAAATAGCCGTCTTCACCCACACTTATGCACTTATTCATGCGGTGTCCCGTGAACTAAAGAATCTTTCTCAAACCCAAACAGTATAACTTTCATGTAGGTTCTGATCTCAAAGATAATGTGCTTTCCTGCAGTGCAGCACCCCCATGGACTAAAAATCTTCCTCAAACCCTATCATAGCGTGTTTTTCACAGATGTGTTCCATGGGCAGTGATCGTTATCTCTGTAGATTTAAATGTGAAGCATAGAGTGCGCATCTCTTTGTATGAAATCGCTTATAATGAGACAATATTTCCTTTGAAAGTTAGAAGATATTAGTATGAACTAAAAAAGTGGTGATGTATACACTACCTGATCATTAAAATCAAACTTTAGCAAGTTAATATATCATTCTCTAGCTAGCGAGTCCGAAATTAGTGTGTCTTTGCTTTAAAAATAAATACGCCTTCACGCAGCTAATTGTCGTAACAGTTACAGGATTTTTTCATACGACCCAGTAGAAGGGGGTGAGAGGATGTCGGGATCTTGGTAGGAAAACAACACAAACGTTCATGTCTTACTATGGATCTCAAACCTTGGCTTTGTTAGATCCGAAGTAACTAACCTGCTGTCTATGAGAAGGATTAGAAATATTCTCATGCAGGAAAAATAACTAAACACACATGAAATCCCATGTTAAGATTGTAGTGAAACACCCTATCTTTGTCGAAAAACTTGTGTTTGCAGCGACAAATAGCCATTTTCACCCACACTTATGCGCTTATTCAAACGTACCGAGGGGGCCAGAAACTCTGAAAAGAGATAGCGGGTTGGGATAACCGACGAGAGAGCTTACATTACGTTTTATTGGTGGTTGAAGTCAGAGAATGCAAAGTCAGGTCTAGCGGATCGATTCTGGGACTCAACTTTTCATGGAAGTACTGAAAATATTGTTGTTTTCTTATAAACACTGAGTTTTCAGATTTTAAATTTCCAAACTTCTGTGGTTCTTTGCTGATGTTTTCTATATGCAAGGTATTTTGTGATATTCGTCCATCCGTGTGTACGCAATGTAGTATAGAAATGTGTATTCTCATGCAGGAAAAATAACTAATAGTGAAAACAACTTGTGTTTGGAACGAAAAATAGCCAACTACACCCACACTTATGCGCTACGTACCAGGGAACTATAGAACCAGGAAATCTGAAAAGAGCGTGAGATAGCAGTTTGGAATAACCGTCGAATAGTCGTTTTTTTCTATCTTTCAGTATTTGCGTTGTAATTTTCTGTTTTGAAGCGATTTTTTACAACCATCCCACTACATTTTTATACTTTCTCTCTCGTCACAGTATGTTTTACAGTTATTGTGCCTTCCACTTCCAAAGAATTGTGAAAATATTCACCTATCCACTGAAATGTGTGTGCATTTACAGATATTCCAACACTCTTTACATTTTAGTGATTCTCATTGAATTTACCAAGCATTTCGTCGTTTTTCTAATTTTCGTTTATGCATGTAATTTGATTTAACGACCTAGTCACATGGTGTATCATGGGTAAAGTACTACCCATTTCATATCTTTTCAGGTTTGTATGACAGTAAAGCAAACTTGCAATCAGTTTTTCATTCTAAATGCTTGTTGTCTGCATATCACCGAAATTCCTCCTCGTATGCCTTCCAAAAAGATACATTGTAGGTTATCAACTCTAGTATTTGTCATCTTCAGGTATGAAGGCAGGAGCTGTGTAAACATAGCAGGGGTCAGTATCTGCCACCAAACACATCAGCTAAGAGGAGCACGTCAGTGTACGCGATATTGGCGTAGGTTTTTTTTTTATGTCGAATGAATATTTTCATTACACGGGTATAGTCTTCTACCCGCTAGCGCTTCTCCGAGGAGCTAATGTGTGTCATCTCAATTTTAAGCGTTCTAATAAGATTATTTCATAACCTAAAGGACAGCCATCTGCAAGGAATGTATTAATTGCATTCCCTATAATATAGAAAACAGCATTCTCCCTTTGAATTTCATAGAAACAAATTCTTAATGGAACAATAATGCTACTTTTCATCGTCTGATAACAGTAGGAGATTTGAGTGCGCTTTAAATCTGAATGGTGTGATGTAGAGTGGGAACATCTCTTTCTCGTATCCAGACAGAAATGTTAATTTTTTCGAATTTAGATATTTGATTTATTGTTAAAGGGAAAATTAGACCTGATGTGTTTTCTTCTAAATGTATGTAGTTGTTAAGGTGTTCAGTGTTTCCTATTGCAGGATACAAAGTGGCTAAAACAGACAAAACATTTTTTGTCGGAATTACATACATTAACAATAGCACATTTTCATTAGTAATTCTCTTGGAGTAGGGATATAACTAGGTCCCGCAAGAGGCCAATGTTCATTTCACTATGGAGTACAGTATCCACTATGTGCTCCTTCAAATGAGGTCTTGATCTTCTTGCACATTGAATTCGATTCTCTGTTTAGGGATGATGTAGGAAGACTTGTGACACAGTTACTTCGGAAAAACGGGGTGCAGTGTTCGAAGGGGAGGCTTTCGCCTGAAGCGCACTTGCACTGTAAGGTACCATTTAATAACTATTTTAAACTTTGTCCACTAAATTATTTTTCAGATCGTAATACATGCAATTGAATTTCGTTGAAACATATTTCTTCCCGACACTGTACCATAATTGTGTATTCTTATGGAAGTTGAGTGATTCAAGTCACTGGTTCATTTCTAACAATAGTTTTTCAAGTAAGCTGAAATCTGGAGATGTTTTAACACGAAATCAGTTTGTGTTCTTCCCAGTATTTTCTCAGTGATACCCCATTATTTAATTAGTTTTTATTTTTAATGAAGGAAATCGTTTTATCAGTAGCAAATATTGCCGAGCGGATAGCAGGGCCAGAGTTGAGATTTATCTCCGCAAAAATCCGCGCCCTGGCGATGACGCTTCAGCTATCGGTACTGAGGTAGCGCGTTCAAATACGGCGACGAAAGCCAATATATATTTTTTTTAAATACAGGAGACGTACTAAAAATAGTATGGACGTTGGATGACACCGATTAAATGCGCAAAAACTGATTTGGTTTAAAGAGGGGAGGGCTTAAAATATAGGTGGATCTATGAAGAGGGGAGGGCTTAAAATATGGGTTAAACAGGGGAAAAACAAGAAAATTCGAGAAGGGGACTTAAAATATAAGTCAACCAGGGGTTCTATGAAGAGGACTTAAAATATGGTCGGTTGCGACATAGGGTTCAAAGTCCAATCTGAGAAGGCAATGTGGATTCTAGGAAACATCTATTTTTAAACCTTATCAGTGTCAAATGCAGACACAGTGAAGCGCTGGACATTTGACTTTCCAGCTGATAAAGGATTGCACCGTATCGTGTGATGTGGCGAAAGTGCTGTTGCTACCCACGGATAAACGATCTGAAGGATGTCAACAGGAAAGGTACGATTTTCGATACACTGATAACGGTCTTTGTAAACTTTAGGCTGGTGAACGTTTAAAGCTAGATCTTATATACAAGTCCTACGAATAATTTAAACCAAATTTTATTAATTTTTCTGTGGAACAGTTACTGTGTCATTCTTCTAGTAAAATACGTGGACTTTGGATCCGATGAGGCTTTTTCCCGAAATTAACGTGGAGGTACGCTAGCGATGGAATGATTTTTTTTTCCCCCGATTAAACTGATTTATTACGAGCGCTGGATGATTTTAATAAAGGTGAGTCAGGGTTCTTATTTACTAGGGGATCGATTAACGGGGTTGGAAAAAATGAATCCCAAAGAATTGAAATTTTAATAAAAGGGAATCGTTTAGCAGTCCTTGCAAAATGAACACCAAAAGATTTTTAATAGAGGTATCTTTTAATAGAAAGGGTTTTAATTAATAAGAATACAACTTTGAGAGTTGATTTTTACAATTGAGACTTGTGTCATCCTTTTCTGTGGAATTATTCTGAGACTTGAAATCCGTGGGAAGGAAGTGGCTTAAAATATAGGTCAACCAGAGGGACTACAAAATCCAGGGTTTAAAATATATGTCAACCAGGAGGTAGGCAAAATCCAGGGCTTAAAATATAGGTCAACCAGGGGGTTTGCAAAATCGAGGTTTTGAAATAAAAGGTTAGTCTGAAATAAAGAAAAATCGAGACTATTTGAGAAGGGGAGCTTAAAATATAGGTGTGTCGACCAGGGGTTTGGCAAAATCGAGGTTTTAAAATAAAAAGTGAGTCTGAAATAAAGAAAAATCGAGACTATTTGAGAAGGGGAGCTTAAAATATAGGTGGGTCAACCAGGGGGTTTGCAAAATCGAGGTTTTAAAATAAAAGGTTAGTCTGAAATAAAGGAAAATCGAGACTATTCGAGAAGGGGAGCTTAAAATATAGGTCAACCAGGGGGGTGGGGTCTATGAAGAGGGCTTAAAATGAAAGGTGAGTCTGAAATAAAGAAAAATCGAGACTATTCGAGAAGGGGAGCTTAAAATATAGGTCAACCAGGGGGTTTGCAAAATCGAGGTTTTAAAATAAAAGGCGAGTCTGAAATAAAGAAAAATCGAGACTATTCGAGAAGGGAAGCTTAAAATATAGGTAGGGCTTAAAATATTGATCAACCAGGGGGGTTTGCAAAATCGAGGTTTTAAAATAAAAGGTAAGTCTGAAATAAAGAAAAATCGAGACTATTCGAGAAGGGGAGTTTAAAATATAGGTCAACCAGGGGGTTTGCAAAATCGAGGTTTTAAAATAAAAGGCGAGTCTGAAATAAAGAAAAATCGACACTATTCGAGAAGGGGAGCTTAAAATATAGGTAGGGCTTAAAATATAGGTCAACCAGGGGGTTTGCAAGTCGAGGGTTTAAAATATAAATCAACCATTGGAGGGTCTGAAATAAAGAAAAATCGAGACTATTCGAGAAGGAGAGCTTAAAATATAGGTAGGGCTTAAAATATAGGTCAACCAGGGGGTTTGCAAGTCGAGGGTTTAAAATATAAGTCAACCATTGGGGGGTCTGAAATAAAGAAAAATCGAGACTATTCGAGAAGGGGAGCTTAAAATATAGGTCAACCAGGGGGGTGGGGTCTATGAAGAGGGCTTAAAATGAAAGGTGAGTCTGAAATAAAGCAAAATCGAGACTATTCGAGAAGAGGAGCTTAAAATATAGCTCAACCAGGGGGTTTGCAAAATCGAGGTTTTAAAATAAAAGGCGAGTCTGAAATAAAGAAAAATCGACACTATTCGAGAAGGGGAGCTTAAAATATAGGTAGGGCTTAAAATATAGGTCAACCAGGGGGTTTGCAAGTCGAGGGTTTAAAATATAAGTCAACCATTGGGGGGTCTGAAATAAAGAAAAATCGAGACTATTCGAGAAGGGGAGCTTAAAATATAGGTCAACCAGGGGGGTGGGGTCTATGAAGAGGGCTTAAAATGAAAGGTGAGTCTGAAATAAAGCAAAATCGAGACTATTCGAGAAGAGGAGCTTAAAATATAGCTCAACCAGGGGGTTTGCAAAATCGAGGTTTTAAAATAAAAGGCGAGTCTGAAATAAAGAAAAATCGAGGCTATTCGAGAAGGGGAGCTTAAAATATAGGTGTGTCAACCAGGGGGTTTGCAAAATCGAAGTTTTAAAATATAAGGTGAGTCTGAAATATAGGTCAACCATGTGGTTTGCAAAATCCATGACTTAAAATATAGGTAGGGCTTAAAATATAGGTCAACCAGGGGGTTTGCAAAATCGAGGTTTTAAAATAAAAGGTGAGTCTGAAATAAAGAAAAATCGAGACTATTCGAGAAGGAGGACTTAAAATTAGAGTTAAAAACTAGATAGCACAAGGGGTTAAAAGGGGGAGGAATTTTTAATTATGAATTATTAATTATGAATTATTAATACCACGACAGTTGCTACGCCAGGATCAATTTCCTGTTGATTGCAACATAGGGGTCAAAGTTCAGAAGGCAACGTGGCCCCGCACAGGTCAATTTCCGGTCGATTGCGACGTAGGGGGTCCAAGTCAAGAAGGCAACGTGGACGATTGCGACATAGGGGGGGAAAGCACTGTGCAAAGGGGGAACCGTACGGTGGCAATAAACTACTAACATAACTTACCACATGATGCAGTAAAAACTCTCGCTGAAACATACTTTGACACACAATACAATGAAAATATTAAAATTTACACTGATGGCTCTGTCATTCAAAACCCACCGTCAGCCAGTGCTGCTATCCATATCCCACAATACAATACTTTATTATCTTTCAAATTATCCCCAATCTGCACCATACTACATACTGAAATTTTTCCCATTATTGAGGCCTTGGAATGGACCCTTAAATATGCACACAACAAAAACATTACCATTTTTATAGATTCCAAAGGAGCCATACAAACCCTCTCACAGGAATTTCTATACACCTCATGTAACTACTACATACATAAAATCCTCACTCTTACAACACATAACCTCCATACCAAAAAATAATACAATTATTTTACAATGGATTCCCAGCCACGTTGGAATTCAACAAAATGAAACTGTTGATAATCTCGCTAAACTGGCACACAACCTCCACATAGTATCACCTACCTACCACTTTCATATCAATACTTCTCAGGAGATAAAACAACTTGAAGCACATCTCACCAATATATACTTTCAGATCCAGGCCTCTGTCCAAAACAACTTTCGATATAATCTTAACCATAATATATCAACAATTGATAACCTCCCCTTCCATAGAAAACACATCAAATTACTACACAGATTAAGAACCAACTCCACAATTCTTAACCCTACTCTACATAAATTCAAACCCACACATTCTCCTAACTGTAGACATTGTAAAGTTCCGGAGACGGTTCATCACATCCTACTTAACTGTGATAATACTGCCTCACAGAGACAAACTTTCTTCAAATCACTCATTGACCTAAACATTTTGGATATTCAAACGAATGTAATTCTGGACCCCTCCCCCCCTCTAAACAAAACCAAAATTTATGAATCTCTCTTTTCTTTCCTTCTTTCCACCTCACTTTGGAACAGAATTTAGTCTACCTTTCCTTTACCCTCTACTATCGTCTCTTCACGTCCTTCATAAAGACTTTTCTTCAATTCTCAACTTACCTCTCGCATACATGTTCCCGAAGGGACCCTCATTCTGTTCTCTATCCAGACTCACACCAAAAATTCCATAAAATATAAATTGAAAAAAAAGAAAAATAATGGAGGGACTATAGAAATAAGGGAACAAATATATATATATATCTAAAGTGGCTCGAATCTTAACTCGGGTCTTACTGGCCCAAATAACCACAAAGCAGTCTGGATTAATCGTCTTCAACCTAACTATCTCCATAACCCAAGAATAAATTAAAACCATTCAGGGAAAAATAAAGAAAAATTATTAAATTGTAAATATAAGAATAATAATTAAAAAAATGCACAATAATAATAATTAAAAAAAATAAAATAAAAGTAAATTAAAAAAAAATGAAATAATGAAATAAAAAAAATAAAAATAAATAATAATATATATATATAAAATAATACATAATTAACAAAAAAATAAAAAGAAAAATTATATAAAAAATATTTTAAAAATGATAAAAAAATAAATATATTATATAAAAAAGTATAAAAAATAAAAAAATAAATAAAACAAAAAACTAAAAGAATAATAACTAAAAAAAAGCATTAAAAAAATTAAAAAAAAAATTAATTCTCCAAACAAACTCTGAATGCTTCCCTGAAAGCATACACAGACAAACACTCATAAAATCCTAAAATATCAATTTTCACTGGTCGACTATCTCTTACTTCTTTGCATGATATCAAATATAATTTTGATAACCAAAATATTAATATATACGCGAACCCTAAATTTAAAATAAAAAACATAATACCCACATACATCCAAAATTATCATTCTGAGAAAGCCTGTAGAAGGACCTCTCAATACCACGTAACGTTAAACAACAACAACAATCAACCCATTGCTTCTGCTCTCTTTCCATGTAATGATGTCTCCAGTCATTGGGTGGCTCAGTCGGCAGCACGCCAGGCCCATAATCTGCAGTTCCCAGATTCCAGTCCCATCTGGAGCAGCGTCGAGACTTATCTCCGCAAAACTCCCCGATCCGTGTTCGGTGAGCAGGGGGACACAGATGGGCCTTAAGGGACGCCGTCCTCAGGATGAGACGTTGGCTGCTACCACTTATGCAGGAGAGCCATTCCTCGTGGATGTTATAGGGCACACTGGATGATCTAGATGACAGCTACCATCTACATCCTAACAGCTGTTTTGTTGAACCCCCTCCCCCACTTTCTCTGAGTCTTCGTGGCCCTGACCATTTAGCCCATTGTGTGCAAAAAAGTGGCGCCCAGATGTAAAACAGCCAAAGGATTCTCTGCTTCACTCCAAAGGCCGACCTCCTCTGCCACGACATTTTCACTTTCTCTTTATCTTTTCGAGGAAAATATCCTCTAGGAAACTATTTTCTTGTTTTCTGTCTAATAGCAATATCCTGAAGCAACATATTCTCTCTTTTTGTCCATCGGAACGCGATCATTTGAAGTGACATATTTTCATTTTGCGACAATTTCGTCAACAGGTGGATTATTCTTTTGCACTCTGCGATCGACGAATTCCCTTCACAGACCAGGGATCCTGATGCAGAGCAAAGCATTCGGAGTTCTCTTTCCTAAAGCCTTCGCTTCACTCTCGGGATTTCCGAAATGAAATGAGCCTTTTCAACTCTGGTGACCGTAAGGGTTATTTCACGTGAATTTTAAAATGTTGTCCATTGCGATGCGAAAGAGATTCTTTTAAATTGAGGTACATTTTTCAGTTTGCAGAGATTAATAACTGACATCCAAGTAACGACGATATTTTCTCTCCCCCTCCCCCCCCCCCCGCATAGCTGGATCGCTCTCCTATCCACTGGGCTGCTTCGAAGGGTCATCTCGAGGTCATGATTCTTCTCATGCAAGCCAAGTGCGACATCGAAGTTTCCGACAAGGTAAGTGTTGCCACTCAAATTCTTTGAAAACGAATTTCAACAAAAAGTGAAAAAAATAAATCAAGTCTCCAGCCTTTACACGCCGAATTTTAACATATTGTTGCAGATTTTTGAGTTGTATTTTTATATTTGACAACCATTATTCAGTTCGTGATAAATGAATGGACACTGAACAAGCTCATTTATTAACTGAGACATTTAAACCAAAAATGTGCAAATTTAAGTATCAGCCATTTGAAACACTAATCAGTAATCAACTAAACTAAATGATCCCGACATTTATTAAAAACTAACTGATAATATAACATTCGAAAACCGAATCACAGATCGAAGGTACAACTTTTGCCCATCGCCTTGCCACTGGTTTATACATCAGAAATCGCGCTCCCCACACTAAATAAATGACCCATTTCCAAACTGCTTTTACGACCACGTGTAGACAATTTTCGATCCTCTCCGCACCCCCCCCCCTGAAGGAAAGCCGTCTTTTTACATGTTGCCACAACTCTCTGTTCTCATCATTCGAAATCCATCTCGATCCACTCCATTCACGACTGCATTGCACTGATTGTGTGCTGCATTTCACGTGTCTCGTAGTAGGTGCTCACGCTTTCATAGTTGTACGTTCATAGTCTGCTTCAATGTTTTGTCACATTTTAAGACCAAATTTCGTGTTAATTCGGTTGAGTTCATTTTAGCGCAGAGCGGGAGACTTTTTTGCGCACCGTGGGCTAAACGGCCAGGTCACGAGGATCACGGGTGTTCGGAGAAGGTAATGTGTTCGGGGAAGGGGACCCACTGGACAGCTGTTGGGGGGGGGACAGATGGTAGCCCCTGATCAAGGCCATCCAGAGTATTCTTTAACGTTCTCCCGCACACGAGGCCACAGGTCAACGTTGCCTCTGATGCGCAAACCGAAAGGACGAGCGGTGCTCAAGCAATGAGTGTAAAGCACCTCCCACTTCAGGCTGAAATCGCAGTCCCCAGTGGGATGGCCAGTCAGCGATTGCAATTTAGATGCGTTTTGTAGACACAACTGCTGACGGCAAATTGAATAAAGGCGGTTTATCGGTGTCAATGTATTGTGGTGAAACCCGTGATTGTAGCTGAAATCCCAGATTCGAGGGCTTTTGCAGCCGTGTTCAGGTATGCCTCAGAGGTGCTCTGCTTTGGATGGAATAAATAAATCTCGAATTCACTAAATAGAGGACGATACACTGTTCGTTGGCATTCACACCTTTGCTGCGTACGCATGGGAATGGGCTCGATTCTGTGGGCTTTGGTGGCGCTCAAAATTTCGCAGAATCTCTCTCCAGCCAGGCTCAATTTAACCTGAATGCTGCTTTACTATTGCAGGCATTCATTTTATGAGGTGGGGATCAGAAATGACAGGAATCGCTTTTCCAACCTCAAAACTTGGCGAGAGGATATCTCAATCCCTGCCTACACCACCTGGTTGACGCAGAACCGAACCCTGCTCCTTCAGGGTTCCCAAGAAAGAGCTCAATCACTTGGAAAACAAAACGAGCTGCTCTTTTGTCAGTCTGATGCTGATTGTTTACTTCGTGCATTTGCACTCTTGTCCTCTGGCTGCAAGTGACGGAGACGCCGTAAAGCCACTTCATGCTCTCGCTTCCGCAGCACGTGGAGAAGAGCCCAGCTTGGCCCCGAATGGCAACTGAGGAATCTATCTAAGAGCCTTCTGAAAATACACTTAAAACTTAGATATAAGCAATAGCATTAGATACCAATAATAAAAATGAATTGAAGGGATTGGACAGGAATTCATTCTTCTGTTTCTTTTCAAGCAGAAATCCTCTGCAATAAAGAAGGCTGTTCAAATTCGATGGCAAGGCGAGAGCTGATATTTGGCAGCTGAATTAACCCTCTCGTCACTAGGGATATCGGAATAGCTGGGCACCCAATGGAGACGGACTCTATGAGAGTTGGCAACAGAAAGCATGTCACGTATCCAAAGGATGTTAGAGATGATGGAAGTGATGATGAAGAGAACTCCTTTTATTGATACCACGTGCTATTAACTAAGCACAACTCATTTAATGGAGAGCTTATGGCTAAAATGGCTTTTTGATTTCCTTTTTAAAGGAGAACATTTTTTGAAGAATTGATTATGCGAATCAAACAATAAATCAAAGGCTAAGAAATCCTACGGTGGAAAAGTTTTATTCGCATTTTTACGAAGTAAATGGTTAATGTATACAACAGAGATTTTCACGCTCCGATATGGCAACTGAAAAAAAATTTTTTGATCACCAGTATCTTGTATTCAAGGATGACAAGGAATTCATTCAGATCAGCATTGGCACTTGGGAGGTTAGACAACTGTCCACGTGATATACATGTCTGCTGATTTCGACCGAACTCTATGTAACGGACTGCAGCATTCAGAATATTTCCTATTTGTTCCGCCAGGGATATTTTCTCTATATTTTAGCGCTAGTTTATGGTTTTCCTTCATTTTTCTAACACAGGTGTGCTAGAAAAAACATATACTAGCGCAAAAATATGGGTGAAATTGCCCCTGGTGGAATAAATAGAAAATAGTCCGTTGCACTTTTCCAAAAAAAAAAGGTAACAGTCTGAGATGGCAGCTGGTTGAGATTTTATGGTACAAGGACAACCAAGGTCATAGTGTGGAAAACGAGATCACGGTAAAAGAACAAATGAATATAATTAAACCGACAACCAAAGATAAAACCAAGTAAGGTGGCAGCACTCGAGGAAGTTCTCTTCCGAGCTTCTCTGGGTAGCATTAGTAATCGAAGGTGGCCATTAGACAGCAGAGACCGCAGATTTAGTATCGACGGTGGCCATTAGACAGCAGAGACCGCAGATTTAGTAATCGACGGTGGCCATTAGACAGCAGAGACCGCAGATTTAGTAATCGACGGTGGCCATTAGACAGCAGAGACCGCAGATTTAGTAATCGACGGTGGCCATTAAACAGCAGAGACCGCAGATTTAGTAATCGACGGTGGCCATTAGACAGCAGAGACCGCAGATTTAGTATCGACGGTGGCCATTAGACAGCAGAGACCGCAGATTTAGTAATTGATGGTGGCCATTAGACAGCAGAGACCGCAGATTTAGTAATCGACGGTGGCCATTAGACAGCAGAGACCGCAGATTTAGTATCGACGGTGGCCATTAGACAGCAGAGACCGCAGATTTAGTAATTGATGGTGGCCATTAGACAGCAGAGACCGCAGATTTAGTAATCGCTAGGGCACTTCGTTTATCGCCTAACACCTGATCGAGCAGCTAAAATACATTTCACCTTTTTAGTTCTCATTCTGTTTCTGGTCTTCCTTTATCTGATGAAGTTCATTTGGCAGAAGATCTATTCCACTTCATCATTATTCGATCGAGAAAAACAGAATCAGAGCAAAGACAGCAAATTCTTGAAATGGATTTAGATCTCAGTTATCAGCTGACTTCATTCCGCAGCTATTGCGAAACAGGAACCGAAATAAACAATACAGTTGACATTCAATTTATGAAAAAATTTCTGACGTGCGATCGTGAACTGAAATGAAAACAAGATACGGACAAAATCTTTCGAAATCTCTCGCTACCTCTAAATTTCTTCTCTCCCTCCTCCGATCGCCTTCATCTCCTTGCCCTTTTAGACGTCCTTAAATCTTATGGAATAGGAGAATCACATAAGGTGGAACACTGCCTCTAATCCTATACCTATGAATAAAATAAGGTGAAACACTGTGCCTTCGATCCTATACCTATCAATCCCATAGTGGGGAACACTGCCTCCAATCATATACCTATGAATCTCATAAGGTGAAATACTGTGCCTTCGATCCTATACCTGTCAATCCTATAACGTGGAACACTGCCTCCAATCCTATATCTACGAATCCCATAACATGAAACACTGTGCCTTTGATCCAATACCTATTAATCCCATAAGTGTCAAATACTGCCTCCAATCCTATACCTATGAATACCATAAGGTGAAACACTGTGCCTTCGAACCTACACCTATCAATCCCATAACGTGGAACACTGCCCCAATCCTAAACCAATGAATCCCATAAGGTGAAACACTGTGCCTTCGATCCTATACCTATCAGTCACATAACGAGGAACACTGCCTCCGATCCTATACCTATGAATCCCACAAGGTAAAACCTGTCTCCAATTTTATACCTATCATTCCCATAATGTGTGAAACGCTGCCTCTAATCCTATACTTATCATTCCCATAATGTGAACAACTCTGCTTCTGCCTATGAATCCCATAAGGTGGAACATTGCTTCCAATGCTATACATATGAATCCCATAAGGTGGAACATTGCTTCCAATGCTATACATATGAATCCCACAAGGTGAAACACTCTCCAAATCTATACCTATCATTCCCATAATGTGAAAAAAACTGTACCTCCGATCCTATACCTATGAACGCCATAAGCTGGAACACTGCCTCCAATCCTATACCTATCATTCCCATAATGTGAAAAAAACTGTACCTCCGATCCTATACCTATGAATGCCATAAGCTGGAACACTGCCTCCAATCCTATACCTATCATTCCCATAATGTGAAAAAAACTGTACCTCCGATCCTATACCTATGAATGCCATAAGCTGGAACACTGCCTCCAATCCTATACCTATCATTCCCATAATGTGAAAAAAACTGTACCTCCGATCCTATACCTATGAACGCCATAAGCTGGAACACTGCCTCCAATCCTATACCTATGAACGCCATAAGCTGGAACACTGCCTCCAATCCTATACCTATCATTCCCATAATGTGAAAAAAACTGTACCTCCGATCCTATACCTATGAATGCCATAAGCTGGAACACTGCCTCCAATCCTATACCGATCATTCCCATAATGTGAAAAAAACTGTACCTCCGATCCTATACCTATGAATGCCATAAGCTGGAACACTGCCTCCAATCCTATACCTATCATTCCCATAATGTGAAAAAAACTGTACCTCCGATCCTATACCTATGAATGCCATAAGCTGGAACACTGCCTCCAATCCTATACCTATCATTCCCATGATGTGAAAAAAACTGTACCTCTGATCCTATACCTATGAATGCCATAAGCTGGAACACTGCCTCCAATCCTATACCTATCATTCCCATAATGTGAAAAAAACTGTACCTCCGATCCTATACCTATGAATGCCATAACCTGGAACACTGCCTCCAATCCCATACCGATCATTCCCATAATGTGAAAAAAACTGTACCTCCGATCCTATACCTATGAATGCCATAAGCTGGAACACTGCCTCCAATCCTATACCTATCATTCCCATAATGTGAAAAAAACTGTACCTCCGATCCTATACCTATGAATGCCATAAGCTGGAACACTGCCTCCAATCCTATACCGATCATTCCCATAATGTGAAAAAAACTGTACCTCCGATCCTATACCTATGAATGCCATAAGCTGGAACACTGCCTCCAATCCTATACCTATCATTCCCACAATGTGAAAAACTCTGTGTCTGATCATTTACCTATGAATCCCATAAACTGGAATACTGCCTTCAATACGCTGGAACACTGCCTTCAATCCTGTAACTATCATTTCATAATGTGAAAAACTCTACCTCTGATCCTATACCTATGAATCCCATAAGGTGGAACACTGCCTCCGATCCTATACCTATCAGTCTCATAATGTGAAAAACTCTACATCTGCTCCTATACCTATGAATCCCATAATGTGGAACACTGTCTCCAATCCTACAGCTATCATTCCCATAATGTGAAAAACTCTACTTCTGATCCTATACCTATGAAACCTATAAAGTGGAACACTGCCTCCAATCCTATACCTATGAATCCCCTAAGGTGGAACACTGTCTCCGATCCTACACCTATGAATCCCATAAGATGGAACATTGTGACTCCGATCATATGCCCATCATCATCATCATCATCAAGCCCCATGAGCTATGGAGGTCCAACGAGTCCATGCAGCATAATTCTCCAATCATTTCTGTCCTGAGCTAAATCTGCATCCGGCTAATGTACACCGATTCAAACAAGGTCCTGTTTGACATCATGTGCCCACCGCATCCTAGGTGTCCTCTTCTTTCTGAGGTCTCTAGGCACATTGTTCATAATCCTATTCGCTAATCTATAATTATCCATACGGGCAACATGATGAAACCAATTGACCCTCCTTTAAGCAGCGCAATATGCTGCTTAAAGGAGGTTGCCGACTCCTTTGCCTAACCTCATCATTAGTTACAAATTAAACCACCTAATGCCCAAGATACTGTGTAAGCATCTAAATTCAGAAGCATCTAGTTTCCTGTTATCTTGTTTACAAAGTGTCCAAGTTTCACTACCATAACTAACCCTAGAAAGAACCAAACTATTATACAATCTAATTTTAGTCGTTAGGGGTATACGCCTATTTCTCCACAATCTCCATAGATTCTTAAAAGTCCTGGCAGCAATCCCTATTCGTCTGTTAATCTCATGTCACACGTCACCAGTATCTGTTACATAGTTCCCAAGATAATTAAACTGTGACACCTGCTCAAGATTGCAACCATTCAGATTAACTGAATCACAGCCCTCCTGACCAATTTTCATCACTATAGTTTTCTCTCCGTTTATAACCAAACCTACTCTAATACCAGTCTCATCAACAGCTCAAATGAAAGAGTTCATCTCATCAACATCATTTGCCAAAAGGACTAAATCATCAGCATAATCTAAATCAGAAATTTTCGTATCTCCAGCCCATTTAAGGCCAAAATCTTTCCTTTGAAGTGAATTTCGCATAACATAATCAATAACCAAGCTAAAGAGAAACGGAGACAAAATTCACCCTTGTCAAACATCAGAAGTAATGCTAAACTAATCGATACAAGCCTTACCAACACACGACTCAGTGTTATTATAGAGAGCTTTCATTATGTTAACTAACTGGTATACCATATAATCTCACAATCAACCACAAATTATGACGATCAACAGAGTCAAAAGCCTTTTCAAAATCAACAAAGCAAGCAACCAATGGTTTCTGAAACTCTAAACATTTCTCAAGAATCTGCCTAAGTGAAAATATCTTATCCACACATCCCCTACCACTTCTGAATCCACATTGCTCATCACGCAATTGACTGTCAACCAGATTCTTAAATCTATGAAGCACAATCACGGAAAGAACTTTACCTGGAACAGAAAGTAGGCTGATACCCCTATAGTTATCACAAGAACTGCGATCACCTTTTTTAAAAATAAGGATAATAATAGCTGGTAAAATCCTTAGGAACCATGCCTTTATCATAAAAGATATTCAGAATTTCAGTCATCCAAGTGGTAACTGAAACATTCCCAGCTCTAAGCATTTCCATAGTAATTTCATCTATCCCTGGGGATTTATGAAGTTTAAGTTTAGAAATAGCCAAACTAACTTCAGATTGTGTTATAGGGCCAAAATTAAAGCCACCAAGTTATCTATCATCATTGCAAACAATGGGAGTAGAACTAACCACATTGTTTAGAACATCACTGAAATGCTCAGCCTACCTAGCCATGATAGAATCCTTACCTTCTGTAACCTTTCCTGTATTTATCCTTCAATCCCGGTATACCTGTTCGTTTTCTACAACACAAAACGTTAGCTATCTGGTACTGCTCTCTGCTGTTGCGCTGTCTAACTGCTTCGGCTTTATCGGCCAAGCTATCAAGCCAAAGACTCTTATCAGGAGCTAACACTGCCTCTGGTCCTATACCCATTCACCCCACAAGGTGAAACAGTGCCTTCAATTCTATTCCTATGAATCCCACAGGGTTAAATAGTGTCCCTCAAATCCTATACATCTCAATCCCAAAAAGTGGACTCTGCCTCCGATCCTATATCTATGAATCCCATAAGATTGAACACTACGTCTCTGATCCTATGTCTATGAATCCCATAAGGTGGAACACTGCCTCCGGGGCGGGGGCGGCTCAGTCGGTAGCGCGCCAGGCTCGTAATCTGTAGTTCCCAGGTTCGAGTCCCAGCTGGGTCAGCGTTGAGATTTATCTCCGCAAAATTCCCCCGCCCTGCCCACGGTCAGTAGGGGACACCGATGGGCTTGGAAAGGCCGCCGTCCGTCGGATGGGACGTTAAGCCGTGGCCCCGTGTGAGGGAGAGCCATACCCTGTGCACGTTAAAGAACACGCTGGATGGCCTTGACGGGAGGCTACCATCTGTTTCCCAACAGCTGTTCCAGTGGGTCCCCTCCCCCAACCTTCTCTGAGCCTTCGGGGTCCATGTGACCTGGCCATTTAGCCCATGGTGTGCAAAAAAAGTGCCGCTCAGAGGTAAAACAATCCAATCCAATCCACTGCCTCCGATCGTATACATATCAATCCCATAAGTTGGAACGCTGCTTCCTGTTCTATACCTATCAATCCCATGAGGTGAAACACTGTACCTCAGATCCTATACCTATCAATCCCATGAGGTGAAACACTGTACCTCAGATCCTATAGTTCTCAATCCCATAAGGCGAAACACTTCTTCCGATCTTATTCCTATTAATCCCATAAGGTGGAAAACTGCCTCTGATCCTGTACACATCAATCTCATAAAGTGAAATATTTTGCCTCCGATCCTATACCCATCAATCCCATAAGGTGAAACACTGCTTCCGATCCTGTACCCATATATCATATGAGTTAGAATACTGACTCCGATCATATACCAATCAATCTCATAAGGTGAAACACTGTTCCCCTGATAATATACCTATCAATCCCATAAAGTGAAACACTGTGCTCTCCTTTCCTATGCCTATCAATCCCATAAGGTAAAAACATTGTGCCTCCGATCCTATACCTGTCAATCCCATAAGGTGGAACACTGCCTCTGACCCTATAATTTCAATCTCATCAGGTGTCACACTGCCTCCTATCCTATATCTATCAATGCCATAAGGTAAACACTGTGCCGCCGATCCTATCCTTATCAATCCCATAAGGTTAAACACAGTGCCTCTGATCCTACAGTTATATATCCCATAAGGTTAAACGCTGTGCCTCTGATCCTAAAGCTCTACATCCCATAAGACAGAACACAGCTTTCAATCCTATTCCTATCAATCCCATAAGGTTAAACTCTGTGCTTCCGATCCTAAACTTATCAATCCCATAAAGTTAACACTGTGCCTCCGATTATATATTTATCAATCCTATGAGATTAAACACTGTGCCTCTGATTCTATAACTCTATATCCCATAAGACGGAACACAGCTTCCGATCCTATTCCTATGGATCCCATAAGATTAAACACTGTGCCTCTGATCCTAAACTTATCAATCCCATAAAGTTAAACACTGTGCCTCCGATTCTATACTTACTAAATCCCATAAGGTTAAACATTGTGCCTCTGACCCTATAGTTATATATCCCATAAGGCGGATCAGAGCTTCCGATCCTATTCCTATCAATCCCATAAAATGAAACTCTGTGCCTCCGATCCTGTACTTATCAATCCCATAAAGTTAAATACCATGCCTCAGATTCTATACTTATCAATCCCATAAGGTTAAACATTGTGCCTTTGATCCTATAGCTTTATATCCCATAAGATGGAACACAGCTTCCGATCCTATTCCTATCCATCCCATAAGGTTAAACTCTGTGCCTCCAATCCTATACTTATCAATCGCATAAAGTTAAACACTGTGCCTCCGATTTTATATTTATCAATCCCATGATGTTAAATGCTATGCCTCTGATCTTATAGCTCTATATCCCATAAGACGGAACACAGCTTCCAATCCTATTCCTATCAATCCCATAAGGTTAAACTCTGTGCCTCCAATCCTATACTTATCAATCCCATAAAGTTAAACACTGTGTCTCCGATTCTATATTTATCAATCCCATGATGTTAAATGCTGTGCCTCTGATCTTATAGCTCTATATCCCATAAGACGGAACACAGCTTCCAATCCTATTCCTATCAATCCCATAAGGTTAAACTCTGTGCCTCCAATCCTATACTTATCAATCCCATAAAGTTAAACACTGTGCCTCCGATTCTATATTTATCAATCCCATGATGTTAAACACTGTGCCTCTGATCCTATAGCTCTGCATCCCATAAGACAAAATACAGCTTCCGATCCTATTCCTATCCATCCCATAAGGTAAACTCTGTGCCTCCAATCCTATACTTATCAATCCCATAAATTTAAACACTGTGCCTCCGATTCTATATTTATCAATCCCATGATGTTAAATGCTGTGCCTCTGATCTTATAGCTCTATATACCATAAGATGGAACACAGCTTACAATCCTATTCCTATCAATCTAAAAGGTTAAACTCTGTACCTCCGATCCTATACTTATCAATCCCATAAGGTTTAACATTGTGCCTCCGATTCCATACTTATCAATCCCATAAGGTTAAACATTGTGCCTCTGATCCTATAGTTATATATCCCATAATGTTAAACATTGTGCCTCTGATCCTATAGTTATATATCCCATAAGGTTAAATGCTGTTCCTCTGATCCTAAAGCTCTATATCCCATAAGATGGAACACAACATCCGATTATATTATTATCAATCCCATAAGGTTAAACTCTGTGCCTCCAATCCTATACTTATCAATCCCATAAAGTTAAACACTGTGTCTCCGATTCTATATTTATCAATCCCATGATGTTAAATGCTGTGCCTCTGATCTTTAGCTCTATATACCATAAGATGGAACACAGCTTACAATCCTATTCCTATCAATCCCATAAGGTTAAACTCTGTGCCTCCAATCCTATACTTATCAATCCCATAAAGTTAAACACTGTGCCTCCGATTCTATATTTATCAATCCCATGATGTTAAACACTGTGCCTCTGATCCTATAGCTCTGCATCCCATAAGACAAAATGCAGCTTCCGATCCTATTCCTATCCATCCCATAAGGTTAAACTCTGTGCCTCCAATCCTATACTTATCAATCCCATAAATTTAAACACTGTGCCTCCGATTCTATATTTATCAATCCCATGATGTTAAATGCTGTGTCTCTGATCTTATAGCTCTATATACCATAAGATGGAACACAGCTTACAATCCTATTCCTATGGATCCCATAAGATTAAACACTGTGCCTCTGATCCTAAACTTATCAATCCCATAAAGTTAAACACTGTGCCTCCGATTCTATACTTACTAAATCCCATAAGGTTAAACATTGTGCCTCTGACCCTATAGTTATATATCCCATAAGGCGGATCAGAGCTTCCGATCCTATTCCTATCAATCCCATAAAATGAAACTCTGTGCCTCCGATCCTGTACTTATCAATCCCATAAAGTTAAATACCATGCCTCAGATTCTATACTTATCAATCCCATAAGGTTAAACATTGTGCCTTTGATCCTATAGCTTTATATCCCATAAGATGGAACACAGCTTCCGATCCTATTCCTATCCATCCCATAAGGTTAAACTCTGTGCCTCCAATCCTATACTTATCAATCCCATAAAGTTAACACTGTGCCTCCGATTATATATTTATCAATCCTATGAGATTAAACACTGTGCCTCTGATTCTATAACTCTATATCCCATAAGACGGAACACAGCTTCCGATCCTATTCCTATGGATCCCATAAGATTAAACACTGTGCCTCCGATCCTAAACTTATCAATCCCATAAAGTTAAACACTGTGCCTCCGATTCTATACTTACTAAATCCCATAAGGTTAAACATTGTGCCTCTGACCCTATAGTTATATATCCCATAAGGCGGATCAGAGCTTCCGATCCTATTCCTATCAATCCCATAAAATGAAACTCTGTGCCTCCGATCCTGTACTTATCAATCCCATAAAGTTAAATACCATGCCTCAGATTCTATACTTATCAATCCCATAAGGTTAAACATTGTGCCTTTGATCCTATAGCTTTATATCCCATAAGATGGAACACAGCCTCCAATCCTATACTTATCAATCCCATAAAGTTAAACACTGTGTCTCCGATTCTATATTTATCAATCCCATGATGTTAAATGCTGTGCCTCTGATCTTATAGCTCTATATCCCATAAGACGGAACACAGCTTCCAATCCTATTCCTATCAATCCCATAAGGTTAAACTCTGTGCCTCCAATCCTATACTTATCAATCCCATAAAGTTAAACACTGTGCCTCCGATTCTATATTTATCAATCCCATGATGTTAAACACTGTGCCTCTGATCCTATAGCTCTGCATCCCATAAGACAAAATACAGCTTCCGATCCTATTCCTATCCATCCCATAAGGTTAAACTCTGTGCCTCCAATCCTATACTTATCAATCCCATAAATTTAAACACTGTGCCTCCGATTCTATATTTATCAATCCCATTATTGTTAAATGCTGTGCCTCTGATCTTATAGCTCTATATACCATAAGATGGAACACAGCTTACAATCCTATTCCTATCAATCTAAAAGGTTAAACTCTGTACCTCCGATCCTATACTTATCAATCCCATAAGGTTTAACACTGTGCCTCCGATTCCATACTTATCAATCCCATAAGGTTAAACATTGTGCCTCTGATCCTATAGTTATATATCCCATAAGGTTAAATGCTGTGCCTCTGATCCTAAAGCTCTATATCCCATAAGATGGAACACAACATCCGATCCTATTACTATCAATCCCATAAGGTTAAATTCTGTGCCTCCGATTCTATATTTATCAATCCCATGATGTTAAATGCTGTGCCTCTGATCTTATAGCTCTATATCCCATAAGATGGAACACAGCTTACAATCCTATTCCTATCAATCTAAAAGGTTAAACTCTGTACCTCCGATCCTATACTTATCAATCCCATAAGGTTTAACACTGTGCCTCCGATTCCATACTTATCAATCCCATAAAGTTAAACACTGTGCCTCCGATTCTATGTTTATCAATCCCATGATGTTAAATGCTGTGCCTCTGATCTTATAGCTCTATATCCCATAAGACGGAACACAGCTTCCAATCCTATTCCTATCAATCCCATAAAGTTAAACTCTGTGCCTCCAATCCTATACTTATCAATCCCATAAAGTTAAACACTGTACCACCAATTCTATATTTATCAATCCCATAAGGTTAAATACTGTGCCTCAGATCCTATAGCTCTATATTCTATAAGACGGAACACAGCTTCCGATGCTATTCCTATCAATCCCTTACGGTTAAACACTGTGCCTCTGATTCTATACTTATCAATCCCATAAAGTTAAACACTGTGCCTCCGATTCTATATTTATCAATCCCATAAAGTTAAACACTGTGCCTCCGATTCTATATTTATCAATCCCATAGGTTAAACACTGTGCCTCGGACCCTATAACTCTATATCCCATAAGATGGAACACAGCTTCCGATCCTATTCCTACCAATCTCATAAGGTTAAACACCGTGCCTCCGATCCTATACTTATCAATCCCATAAGGTTTAACACTGTGTCTCCGATTCCATACTTATCAATCCCATAAGGTTAAACTCTGTGCCTACAATCCTATACTTATCAATCCCATAAAGTTAAACGCTGTGCCTCCGATTCTATATTTATCAATCCCATAATGTTAAACACTGTGCCTCGGATCCTATAGCTTTATATTCCATAAGTTGGAACACAGCTTCCGATCCTATTCCTATCAATCCCATAAGGTTAAACACTGTGCCTCCGATCCTATACTTATCAATCCCATAAGGTTTAACACTGTTCCTCCGATTCTATTCTTATCAACCCCTTAAGGTTAAACACTGTGCCTCTGATCCTATAGTTACATATTCCATAAGGCGAATCAGAGCTTCCGATCCTATTCTTATCAATCCCATAAGATGAAACTCTCTGCCTTCGATCCCATACTTATCAATCTAATAAGGTTATAGACTGTGCCTCTGATCCTATACTTATCAATCCCTTGAGATTAAAGACTGTTCCTCTGATTCTATAGCTCTATATCCCATAAGACGGAACGCAGCTTCCGATCCTATTCCTATGAATCCCATAAGGTTAAACACTGTGCCTCCGTTCCTATACTTATCAATCCCATAAGGTTGAACACTGTGTCTCCGAATCTATATTTATCAATCCCATAATGTTAAACGTTGTGCCTCTGATCCTATAGCTCTATATCCCATTAGATGGAACACAGCCTCCGATACAATTCCTATCAATCCCATAAGGTTAAACACTGTGCCTCCGTTCCTATACTTATCAATCCCATAAGGTTGAACACTGTGTCTCCGAATCTATATTTATCAATCCCATAATGTTAAACGTTGTGCCTCTGATCCTATAGCTCTATATCCCATTAGATGGAACACAGCCTCCGATACAATTCCTATCAATCCCATAAGGTTAAACACTGTGCCTCCGATCTGACTGGAAAATTTACCAGATGTTACTGGAAAAATTACACCGATTTACCAGCATTTTACTGAGTAATCAGTGAAACAACTCTCACGGTGTATCCCAAAAAATTTTACCACGTACCCACATTGAGAACCCCCCTAATCTACTATATTCCTATGCATTCCTCCCACTTCTTCCATCAATTCTTCGTACTGATTCCTTCATCTATCCATACGAATTCCGTAAACTTCTTTCTTCATCCATTCCAATGAATTACTTTTTCACGTTCCGTTAATTTTCAGCCATTCCTTTTAATACTTCCTTCATTTTTTCCTATGCATTCGCCCTACTACTTTCTTCATCTACTCTTAGGAATCCCTCATTCTACTTCATCAATTCCTATGCATTGATCTTTTTACTTCCATTTATTTCTAGGCATTCCTCATATTACTTCATTCGTCTATTCCTACGCTTTTCACATACTACTTCCTTCATTTATTCCTATGCATTCTTCATACTTCTTCCTTCATCTATTCCTATGCATTCTTCATACTTCTTCCTTCATCTATTCCTATGCATTCTTCATACTTCTTCCTTCATCTATTCCTATGCATTCTTCATACTTCTTCCTTCATCTATTCCTATGCATTCTTCATACTTCTTCCTTCATCTATTCCTATGCATTCTTCATACTTCTTCCTTCATCTATTCCTATGCATTCTTCATACTTCTTCTTTTATGGATTCCAATGAATTCCTCTTTTTCGTTCAATTTATTTCTAAGCATTCCTCCGACTAAAAAATAATAATAAAGAAATAAATTTCCCCTCAAGCAGCTTCTTGCCAAAGAGTTCGCACAGGAGCCTGTCAGTTTATGTAGTTGAATGTCTGTGAAGATGGCAGGACCTTAGCAGAAAGAGAACAAAAACATCCATGCCTTACCCGGGGCACGAACCCAGGTCCCTTAGATCAGTAGCCAAGAGCTTTAAACCACTCGGACACGGGACGCCCACTCCACGGACTACTTCCATCGATTTCTACTACGTCCTTCATTTGTTCCTAAGAATCCCTCATACTATTACCTTCATCAATCCTTATGCATTGTTCTTTCTGCTTTGATTTATAGCTAAGCATTCTTCCTATTACTTCATTTTTTCCTATGCTTTTCTTCTGCTCTTTCCATCTATTCCTGCACTTTCATCCTACATTTTCCTTCATCTATCCGTACGAATCCCACGTATTTTTTCCTTCATCCATAAGCACGAATTCCACGTACTTCTTCCTTCATCCACACGTAGGAATTGCATGTGCTTCTTCCTTCATCCATCCGTACGAATTCACATGCTTCTTCCTTCAAACATACATACATACGATCCCACACACTTCTTCCTTCATCCATACTTACGATTTCCACACAATTCTTCCTTCATCTATTCGTACGAATTCCATATACTTCTTCATCTATTCGTACGAATTCCATATACTTCTTCATCTATTCGTACGAATTCCACATACTTCGTCTTTCATCTACCCGTACGATTTCCACATACTTCTTCCTTCATCTACACTCTGACTGCCACATACTTTTTCCTTCATCAATTGCAATGAATTCCTCTTTCTCGTCGCATTTTCTTTTATTTGTGACATACAGGATAAAGAAGAATCCTAGAAGCTACTCCTAGCTTTTACAGGCGTTCTCATACAAGGACAACACCGAAGTCACTGCTGACCACTGCCTCAGATAGAGCTAACACAACACACAAATTTCGCCCTATTGAAACAGTCACTAGCTGCCTAACCACTATGCCAGTTAAAGCAAATTTTTGTGCATTCGTCCTAATATTTATATACATTTCCTAACATTCTATAAATTTAACCATGGTGAAGAAATTGGTAGAATTACCTCCAATAAATTTAACCAAGATGAGGAAGTTGGAAGAATTACCTTGAATACATTTAACCAAGGTGAAAAGTTTGAAGAATACCTGCAACCTTTTTAACCAAGGTGTTATTGATTATGTTATGCGCAATACACTGCAAAGGAAAGATTTTGGCCTTAAATGATCTGGAGATTTGAAAATTTTTTATTTAGATTATGCTGATGATTTAGCTCTTTTGGCAAATGATGTTGATGAGATGAACACTTTCATTCGAGCTGTTGATGAGACTGGTAGTAGAGTAGGTTTGGTTATAAACAGAGAGAAAACTAAAGTGATGAAAATTGGTCAGGCAGGCTGTGATTCAGTTAATCTGAATGGTTGCAATCTTGAACAGGTGTCACAGTTTAATTATCTTGGGAACTATGTAACAGATACTGGTGATGTGCGGCTTGAGATAAATAGAAGAATAGGGATTGCTGCTGGGACTTTTAAGAATCTATGGAGAGTGTGGAGAAATAGGCGTATGCACCTGAAGACTAAAATTAGACTGTATAATAGTTTGGTTCTTTCTAGGGTTAGTTATGGTAATGAAACTTGGACGCTGTGTAAACAAGATAGCAGGAAACTAGATGCTTTTGATTCTAGATGCTTACACAGTATCTTGGGCATTAGGTGGTTTAACTTTGTAACTAATGATGAGGTTAGGCAAAGGAGTCGGCAACCTCCTTTGAGGGGCGGGGTGGCTCAGTCGGTAGTACACCAGGCTCCTAATCTGCAGTTCCTAGGTTCGAATCTCCCTGGGTAAGCGTTGAGATTGAGGAGATAAATCTCTGAGCGGTTGGTATGTGTGTACTTTTTTTGCACACAATCGACTAAATGGACAGATCACAAGGACCCCGAAGGCTCAGAGAAGGTTGGGGGAAAGGACCCCCTGGAAAAAAGGCGGGAATGAGGCAGATCATGGTGAAAATGCTGTTGAACCTCATCCCCGCCATGCCCATGGTCAGTAGGGGACATCGATGGGCTTGGAAAGGCTGCCGTCCGTCGGATCGGGAGTTAAGCCGTGACTCCATGTATTGGAGAGCCATACCCTGTGCACGTTAAAGAACACGCTAGGTGGCCTTTAAGGGAGGCAACCATCTGTCTCCCAACAGCTGTTCCAGGGGGTCCCCTCCCCCAACCTTCTCTGAGCCTTCGGGGTCCTTGTGATCTGTCCATTTAGTCCATTGTGTGCAAAAAAAGTGCCGCTTGGAGATAAAACAGCCCAACCAATCCAACCTCTTTTGAGCAACATTTTGTGCAGAAACTGCGTTGGTTTGGCCATTTTGCCCTCATATACAACTGCAGATTGGCAAAGAGGATTATGAAAAGTGTGCCTAAAAGTTTCAGGATAATGGGGAGACCTAGATGCGATGGGAAGACAATGTCAAACAGGACCTTGCTAGAATTGGCCTAGAGTGGCCAAATGCATCTGCTATAGCTCAGAACAGACGCGTATGAAAAGGAAAATGACTGTCTGATAGGACCTCCATAGCCGATGGCTGTATGAGGATTTTGTATGTGTGTATGCATGAAGAGGTTGGAAGACTTACCTTTAATAAGTTGAAAAAGGTGAAAAGTTGGTAAGGATTACTTTTTAAGAGTTCAACAAAGGTGATGAAGAGGGTGTAAGAATTACCTTTAATAAATTCAACAAAGGTGAAGAGGTGGATGAATAACCTTTAAATAACCTTTAAAAGTGAGATTCTGAAAATCTCAGAAGTAATCGAAGGTATTGTGATCGATTTGTTAGAAGTGACGATTTTTCCGTGATTGCAAAACTCTCAGGGCATGTTTTATTTGATGTATTAAATACAATTTCTATTTGCGAAAAATTAAAGTAAACCATTTATTCAAAATTAATAAATATCATTTCCATTAAACATTTAGTAATTTAGAATAACAAAAGTTTTCTAGTGTGAAAATTAAGTTTTAAATTACGTCGTACCTTCGTTCCGTTCAATGAATCCGAATTCCTTATTAGTTCACTGAATCTCTTGTTGAGGGGCAAACTGACTCTTAAAAGTATTTTAATGGCACAAGAAAATAATCAGGACTCTAGAGGATCTCCTTTTCGCTCTCTGAAAAGAAAGAAATATTCCGTGAACCATTCCTCGCTTCAATGAGATACAAGGGATCAAATCCCTCGATGATCGAAACATTCCTGACTAAAACAAATTTGAAATCGAAAAGCAATTCGGATTTCCAGTTTTTGAAATTTCAGAATGGCAAAACCATTCACTGATCATGAGGATCAAACTGTTTTGTTTTTCATTCATTCCAGATGAGGTTCGATCCGATCTTCATTCACTCGTGCTGAGGTTCGAGCCATTCATCATTCACTCGCAATGAGGTTCGAGCCGTTTCTTCTTCATTCATTCGCAATGAGGTTCGAGCCGTTTCTTCTTCATTCATTCGCAATGAGGTTCGAATCGTTTCTTCTGCCTTCACTGATGATGTGGATCTAGCAGTTTTTAATTCATTCCTAATTACCTTAAAAAGTTTTTAAACGAAACTATTTTCACTTTACTCTTAGTCCTAAATGATTCTCTGATCCCATCTCCTTTTCTCTTTCTAGTATGGAATGCGACCTGTGTTGATGGCAGCCTGGTTTGGTTTCAAAGAAGCCGTCCAAGTGCTGGTCGAAAACGGAGCCAACTGCAGGGCAGTGAACAGGGTAAGTGAAGACTTTCCCACCTAATGGGTTTCATGGCACATTAGCAAATAAGATTGTAATGCGCCCAAAAGAAATAAAATTCTGAGAACACAAAATTAAAGTTAAAAGCAACAGACTGAATAATAAAAGCGAAAAGAAGGAAACAAAAAACTGAAAGACGAAAAAAGAAAAAGGTGTAAACACATTGTGAAAGACAAAAACATCAGTGAGTATAAAGGACGCTTGTAAGCACTAACAAATATGAAACATAAAATACAAATGAAAAATATTAAATGTAATTAAAATAACCAAATGTCTTAAATAAGTAAACACTTATACTAAGAAACATCAGATAAGAGACGTTTGGTGGTAAGGAGCTCGGACGGTAAATGAAGAGAGCTAATGCGATTAAAATATGTGTTTGATGGGTAAAATCGTGTCACAAAATTCACCCGTAGAAGAATAGAATGTGTTATGAAAGAATCATCGTCATCGTCAAGCAGCCATAGGCTACGGAGATCCAACCAGATTATGCAATTTAATTTTCCAAACGTCTCTCTCCTGAGCTACACCTACTGCATTTCGCTCCTGGACAACAATTCTAACAAGTTCCTGTTTGACATTGTCTCTGCATCCTAGGTCTCCCCCTCTTTATGAGGCCTTTAGTCACACTGTTCATAATCCTATTCTCTAATCTATAATTATCCATATGGGCAACATGATCAAACCAATTGACCCTCTCTCTGCACAATATGCTGCTTAAAGGAGGTTGTCGACGCCTTTGCCTAACCTCAAAATTTGTTACAAAGTTGAACCACCTAATGCCCAAGATACTGCGTAAGCATCTAGAATCAAAAGCATCTAGTTTCCCTGTTATCTTGTTTACAAAGCGTCTACAAGCAAGTACAACTTCCTCCTTACGATTCCTGAAAAATCAGTACTGATCCGGTTTGCTAACAGATTTAATCTGAAAGAGTTTGTTAATAATCTCTTGTAATCAAGATCTTTCTGATTGTGCCCAGAGCTTCCTGGTAAAACACTGCTGAAGTCAGAGTATGGAACCATCAGTGGAGCGCTGGTCAGGGGTATGGCTGACATGGCAGCAGCATCTGCCAAGTCCCCTCCCACACAACCGTAATCTCCAGAATATATCCATAAGATATCTCAGATGATTAGTGGATATCCATTGATCATCTTAGATATATTATGGATATTATATGGAGGTTGTGGTTGTATGAGCTGTTGCCTACGTGACCAGGCGCTCAATAGGAAAGAATGGAACATGTGGTAGCAATGTTCAATGCTGCAGAACAATGGAATGGGGTTGCAAACGGATCTCAGAAAGAAGACGCTGAAGCCTCACCGAGACCAAAGCCTGTGCCAAGCTAAGAGAGTCGGTGAAGAGGATACACTGACAACGACACTTAGCTGCTATGTGGTCCAAGTCAGGATGATAGCTTGCAACTCTGCAGTGAAGATGGAACACTGCTGTGGACTGCTCTGCAATCATTACATCACAGCAGGCCATACCTGATCCCACTGATGTGCCGGATGTGTCGATCCATCTGTGACGATGGCTAAGTGGTCTGGGTGCACGGCAGTGCAATGGCTGGCAAAGAGTGGCCGGCCAATGCAGTTGGGTGTGAGACTTTTTCTCTCCTACAAAGTGAGAAATCACAGGAAGGGTGGGAGTGGCTCTGAAGCTGAGCAGCCGACACTATCGAGACTGATGTTGATGTCTGCCAGGTAGCCTCGGACATCCATATCAGGAGAAAGTGATGGCTTCCAAAATAAGGATTCACTACGTAAACAGTGGAAGGATGGAGGGGGAGATGATGGTGAAATCAATGGCAGGGAACGTGCGGGGCGGCGAGTGAAAGTATCTAGTGGCACTGACGTGCAATAGGGAGAGTGAAGAATTCAGGAGCCATTGATTGAGGACTCCTTCTGGTGTCAGTATTGCCACAAAGAAAAGATTGTTTCTCTGATACTCAGAAGGGGGAGGGTAATGCTTACGTTGCAGTGAGATTCTACTCCATTAGACATCCCCAAAGGAAAAAGAGAGTAAGATGTTCCACTGAAATCAGTGGAGAGTTTAGCAAAAGATTTAGTGTTGTTGTGTACATATAAAAGAAATTGTTATTTTGAATGTTTGAATGCAGTTTCGCTGATTTACAAATAATGCTGTTTTGCATGCAGCAAGGCCAGACCGTCCTGCATTGTGCCGCCCACAACAACCAAGAAGAGATCGTGACCTTCTTGTTGGAAAATGCAGAAAACTTGAAAATCAACGCTATTGACAAGGTAAGAGCATTCTCTCTGCCACGGATAACCTTCCAACAGTCGGGGGTTGGGGAGCTTCTCTTGCGGATGACAGTGGGAAAAGTTGAATCAGAACCGTCTTCTAGGTTATCCTTATGAAGACGTGACCGTGCAGGAATAAACTTAGCTAACCTACTTTGCAACAAGGTGAGTGTAAAAATTCTGTAGCGATGATCTTGTAACAATATGAATGAGAATATTTTCATGCGGATGGCTTTGTAATAAGGAGAATATAAAGCCTTTACTATGGATGACTTTCTCACGAGGTGAGTACAAAGTTTCCGATCTGAATCATCACTTTTATGGTGAGAGGGAATTCTCTTCTAAGGATAATTAGGTGATGAGCTGAGAGCGAAGCTTCTCCTAAGGATGACTACTGAAAAGATGAGAAAGTATTCTGTGCTAAGGATGAATTTTCCAATTACCTGTTGAGTGTGTTCTCTTATATCTGGAGATGACGAATCTATCTTCACTCTAATCCGTGTTGGCAGGATTCGCTCTCGTCTGCGGATGATGGATCTGATTCTCTGCTCCGAGTCTGTTGGGAGTGTAAGATCTCATCTGTGAATTGCCGATTTGATTCTACCAGCATTAGATAGTTGGCTCTCATTAGTTGATGGTTGATCCGATTCCCCTCATCCAAACCTCTATTCGGTGTGTTCGCTTTCCGTTGGACATGATGGATCTGATTCTCTGCTCCGAGTCTATGTTGGGAGTGTTCGATCTCATCTGTGAATTGCCGATTTGATTCTACTAGCATTAGTTAATTGGCTCTCATTAGTTGATGGTTGACCCGATTCCCCTCATCCAAATCTCTATTGGGTGTGTTCGCTTTCCATTGAACATGATGGATCTATTTATCTGCTCCGAGTCTATGTTGGGAGTGTTAGATTTCATCTGTGAATTGCCAATTTGATTCTACTAGCATTAGTTAGTTGGCTCTCATTAGTTGATGGTTGATCCGATTCCCCTCATCGTAAACTCTATTGGGTGTGTTCGCTTTCCGTTGGACATGATGGATCTGATTCTTTCCTCCGAGTCTATGTTGGGAGTGTTCGATCTCATCTGTGAATTGCCGATTTGTTTCTACTAGCTTTAGTTAGTTGGCTCTCATTAGTTGATGGTTGATCCGATTCCCCTCATCCAAATCTCTATTGGGTGTGTTCGCTTTGCATTGGACATGATGGATCTGATTCTCTGCTCCGAATCTATGTTGTGAGTGTTCGATCTCATCTGTGAATTGCCGATTTGATTCTACTAGCATTAGTTAGTTGGCTCTCATTAGTTGATGGTTGATCCGATTCCCCTCATCGTAATCTCTATTAGATGTGTTCGGTTTCCGTTGGACACGATGGATCTGATTCTCTGCTCCGAGTCTCTGTTGGGAGTGTTCGATCTCATCTGTGAATTGCCGATTAGATTCTACTAGCATTAGTCAGTTGGCTCTCATTAGTTGATGGTTGATCCGATTCCCCTCATCCAAATCTCTATTTGGTGTGTTCGCTTTCTGTTCGACAGGATGGAACTGATTCTCTGTTCCGAGTCTATGTTGGGAGTGTTAGAGCTCATCTGTGAATTGCCGATTTGATTCTACTAGCATTAGTTAGTTGGCTCTCATTAGTTGATGATTGATCCGATTCCCCTCATCCAAATCTCTATTGGGTGTGTTCGATTTCCGTTGGACATGATGGATCTGATTCTCTGCTCCGAGTCTATGTTGGGAGTGTTCGATCTCAACTGTGAATTGCCGATTTGATTCTACTAGCATTAGTTAGTTGGCTCTCATTAGTTGATGGTTGATCCGATTCCCCTCATCGTAATCTCTATTGGGTGTGTTCGCTTTCCGTTAGACATGATGGATCTGATTCTCTGCTCCGAGTCTATGTTGGGAGAGTTAGATCTCATCTGTGAATTGCCGATTTGATTCTACTAGCATTAGTTAGTTGGCTCTCATTAGTTGATGGTTGACCCGATTCCTCTCATCCAAATCTCTATTGGGTGTGTTCGCTTTCCATTGGACAAGATGGATCTGATTCTCTGCTCCGAATCTTTGTTGGGAGTGTTCGATCTCATCTGTGAATTGCCGATTTGATTCTACTAGCATTAGTTAGTTGGCTCTCATTTCTTGATGGTTGATCCGATTCCCCTCATCGTAATCTCTATTGGGTGTGTTCGCTTTCCGTTTGACAGGATGGATCTGATTCTTTGCTCCGAGTCTCTGATGGGAGTGTTCCATCTCATCTGTGAATTGCGGATTAGATTCTACTAGCATTAGTTAGTTGGCTCTCATTAGTTGATGGTGGACCCGATTCCCCTCATCCAAACCTCTATTGGGTGTGTTCGCTTTCCGTTGGACAGGATGGATCTGATTTTCTGTTCGGAGTCTATGTTGGGATTGTTCGATCTCATCTGTGAATTGCCGATCTGATTCAACTAGCATTAGTTAGTTGGCTGTCATTAGTTGATGGTTGATCCGATTCCCCTCATTCAAATCTCTATTGGGTGTGTTCGCTTTCCGTTGGACACGATGGATATGATTCTCTGCTTCGAGTCTATGTTGGGAGTGTTCGATCTCATCTGTGAATTGCCGATTTGATTCTACTAGCATTAGTTACTTGGCTCTCATTAGTGGATGGTTCATCCGATTCCCCTCATCCCAATCTCTATTGGGTGTGTTCGCTTTCCGTTGGACATGATGGATGTGATTCTCTGCTCCGAGTCTATGTTGGGAGTGTTCGATCTCATCTGTGAATTGCCGATTTGATTCTTCTAGCATTAGTTAGTTGGCTCTCATTAGTTGATGGTTGATCCAATTCCCCTCATCCAAATCTCTTCTGGGTGTGTTCGCTTTCCATTGGACATGATGGATCTGATTCTCTGCTCCGAATCTTTGTTGGGAGTGTTCGATCTCATCTATTAATTGCCGATTTGATTTTACTAGCATTAGTTAGTTGGCTCTCATTAGTTGTTGGTTGATCCGATTCGTCTCATCCAAATCTTTATTCGGTGTGCTCTCTTTCCGTTGGACATGATGGATCTGATTCTCTGCTCCGTGTCTATGTTGGGAGTGTTCGATCTCATCTGTGAATTGCCGATTTGATCCTACTAACATTAATTAGTTGGCTCTCATTAGTTGATGGTTGATCCGATTCCCCTCATCGTAATCTCTATTGGGTGTGTTCGCTTTCCGTTGGGCATGATGGATCTCATTCTCAGCTCCGAGTCTATTTTGGGAGTGTTCGATCTCATCTGTGAATTGCCGATTTGATTCTACTAGCATTAGTTAGTTGGCTCTCATTAGTGGATGGTTGATCCGATTTCCCTAATCCAAATCTCTATTGGGTGTGTTCGCTTTCCGTTGGACAAAATGGATCTGATTCTCAGCTCAGAGTCTATGTTGGGAGCGTTCGATCTCATCTGTGAATTGCCGATTTGATTCTACTAGCATTAGTTAGTTGACTCTCATTAGTTGATGGTTTATCCGATTCCCCTCATCGTAATCTCTATGGGTGTGTTCGCTTTCCGTTGGACATGATGGATCTGATTCTCAGCTCCGAGTCTATGTTGGGAGTGTTCGATCTCATCTGTGAATTGCCGATTTGATTCTACTAGCATTAGTTAGTTGGCTCTCACTAGTTGATGGTTGATCCGATTCCCCTCATCGTAAACTCTATTGGGTGTGTTCGCTTTCCGTTGGACAGGATGGATCTGATTCTCTGTTCCGAGTCTATGTTGGGAGTGTTCGATCTCATCTGTGAATTGCCGATTTAATTCTACTAGCATTAGTTAGTTGGCTGTCATTAGTTGCTGGTTGATCAGATTCCCCTCATAAAAACCTCTATTGGGTGTGTTCGCTTTCCATTGGACACGATGGATCTGATTCTTTGCTCCGAGTCTCTGTTGGGAGTGTTCCATCTCATCTGTGAATTGCAGATTAGATTCTACTAGCATTAGTTAGTTGGCTCCCATTAGTTGATGGTTGATCCGATTCCCCTCATCCAAATCTCTATTGGGTGTGTTCGCCTTCCGTTGGACAGGATGGATCCGATTCTCTGTTCCGAGTCTATGTTGGGAGTGTTCGATTACATCTGTGAATTGCCGATTTGATTCTACTAGCATTAGTTAGTTGGCTCTCATTAGTTGATGGTTTATCCGATTCCCCTCATCGTAATCTCTATTGGGTGTGTTCGCTTTCCGTTGGACATGATGGATCTGATTCTCAGCTCCGAGTCTATGTTGGGAGTGTTCGATCTCATCTGTGAATTGCCGATTTGATTCTACTAGCATTAGTTAGTTGGCTCTCATTAGTTAATGGTTGATCCGATTCCCCTCATCCAAATCTCTATTGGGTGTGTTCGCTTTCCGTTGAACATGATGGATGTGATTCTCTGCTCCGAGTCTATGTTGGGAGTGTTCGATCTCATCTGTGAATTGCCAATTTGATTCTACTAGCATTAGTTAGTTGGCTCTCATTAGTTGATGGTTGATCCGATTCCCCCCATCCAAATCTCTATTGGGTGTGTTCGCTTTTCGTTGGACATGATGGATCTGATTCTCTGCTCCGAATCTACTTTGGGAGTGTTCCATCTCATCTGGGAATTGCCGATTTGATTCTACTAGCATTAGTTAGTCGGCTCTCATTAGTTGATGGTTGATCCGATTCCCCTCACCGTAATCTCTATTGGGTGTGTTCGCTTTCCGTTGGACACGGTGGATCTGATTCTCTGCTCCGAGTCTCTGTTGGGAGTGTTCGATCTCCTCTGTGAATTGCCGATTAGATTCTACTAGCATTAGTTAGTTGGCTCTCATTAGTTGATGGTTGATCCGATTCCCCTCCTCGTAATCTCTATTTTGGGTGTGTTCGCTTTCCGTTGGACATGATCGATCTGATTCTCTGCTCCGAGTCTCTGTTGGGAGTGTTCGATCTCATCTGTGAATTGCCGATTTGATTTTACTAGCATTAGTTAGTTGGCTCTCATTAGTTGATGGTTGACCCGATTCCCCTGATCCAAATCTCTATTGGTTGTGTTCGCTTTCCATTGAACATGATGGATCTGATTCTCTGCTCCGAGTCTATGTTGGGAGTGGTAGATCTCATCTGTGAATTGCCGATTTGATTCTACTAGCATTAGTTAGTTGGCTCTCATTAGTTGATGGTTGATCCGATTCCACTCATCGTAATCTCTATTGTGTGTGTTCGCTTTCCATTGAACATGATGGATCTGATTCTCTGCTCCGAGTCTATGCTGGGAGTGGTAGATCTCATCTGTGAATTGCCGATTTGATTCTACTAGCATTAGTTAGTTGGCTCTCATTAGTTGATGGTTGATCCGATTCCACTCATCGTAATCTCTATTGTGTGTGTTCGCTTTCCTTTGGACATGATGGATCTGATTCTCAGCTCCGAGTCTATGTTGGGAGTGTTCGATCTCATCTGTGAATTGCCGATTTGATTCTACTAGCATTAGTTAGTTGGCTCTCATTAGTTGATGGTTGATCCGATTCCCCCCATCCAAATCTCTATTGGGTGTGTTCGCTTTTCGTTGGACATGATGGATCTGATTCTCTGCTCCGAGTCTACTTTGGGAGTGTTCCATCTCATCTGGGAATTGCCGATTTGATTCTACTAGCATTAGTTAGTCGGCTATCATTAGTTGATGGTTGATACGATTCCCCTCACCGTAATCTCTATTGGGTGTGTCCGCTTTCCGTTGGACACGGTGGATCTGATTCTCTGCTCCGAGTCTCTGTTGGGAGTGTTCGATCTCCTCTGTGAATTGCCGATTAGATTCTACTAGCATTAGTTAGTTGGCTCTCATTAGTTGATGGGTGATCCGATTCCCCTCCTCGTAATCTCTATTTTGGGTGTGTTCGCTTTCCGTTGGACATGATAGATCTGATTCTCTGCTCCGAGTCTACGTTGGGAGTGTTCGATCTCATCTGTGAATTGCCGATTTGATTTTACTAGCATTAGTTAGTTGGCTCTCATTAGTTGATGGTTGACCGGATTCCCCTGATCCAAATCTCTATTGGGTGTGTTCGCTTTCCATTGAACATGATGGATCTGATTCTCTGCTCCGAGTCTATGTTGGGAGTGGTAGATCTCATCTGTGAATTGCCGATTTGATTCTACTAGCATTAGTTAGTTGGTTCTCATTAGTTGATGGTTGATCCGATTCCACTCATCGTAATCTCTATTGTGTGTGTTCGCTTTCCTTTGGACATGATGGATCTGATTCTCAGCTCCGATTCTATGTTGGGAGTGTTCGATCTCATCTGTGAATTGCCGATTTGATTCTATTTGCATTAGTTAGTTGGCTCTCATTAGTTGATGGTTGATCCGATTCGCCTCATCCAAATCTCTATTGGGTGTGTTCGCTTTCCTTTGGACATGATGGATGTGATTCTCTGCTCCGAGTCTATGTTGGGAGCGTTCGATCTCACCTATGATTTGCCGATTTGATTCTACTAGCATTAGTTAGTTGGCTCTCATTAGTTGATGGTTCATCCGATTCCCCTCATCGTAAACTCTATTGGGTGTGTTCGCTTTCCGTTGGACATGATGGATCTGATTCTTTCCTCCGAGTCTATGTAGGGAGTGTTCGATCTCATCTGTGAATTGCCGATTTGTTTCTACTAGCTTTAGTTAGTTGGCTCTCATTAGTTGATGGTTGATCCGATTCGCCTCATCCAAATCTCTATTGGGTGTGTTCGCTTTCCATTGGACATGATGGATCTGATTCTCTGCTCCGAGTCTCTGTTGGGAGTGTTCGATCTCATCTGTGAATTGCCGATTAGATTCTACTAGCATTAGTCAGTTGGCTCTCATTAGTTGATGGTTGATCCGATTCCCCTCATCGTAATCTCTATTGGGTGTGTTCGCTTTCCGTTGGATACGATGGATCTGATTCTCTGCTCCTAGTCTGTATTGGGAGTGTTCGATCTCATCTGTGAATTGCCGATTTGATTCTAATATCATTAGTTAGTTGGCTCTCATTAGTTGATGGTTGATCCGATTCCCCTCATCCAAATCTCTATTGGGTGTGTTCGCTTTCCGTTAGACATGATGGATCTGATTCTCTGCTCCGAGTCTCTGTTGGGAGTGTTAGATCTCTTCTGTGAATTACCGATTTGATTCTACTAGAATTAGTTAGTTGGCTCTCATCAGTTGATGGTTCATCCGATTCCCCTCATCGTAATCTCTATTGGGTGTGTTCGCTTTCCGTTGGACATGATGGATGTGAGTCTCTGCTCCGAGTCTATGTTGGGAGTGTTCGATCTCATCTGTGAATTGCCGATTTGATTCCACTAGCATTAGTTAGTTTGCTCTCATTAGTTGATAGTTGATCCGATTCCCCTCATCCAAATCTCTATTGGGTGTGTTCGCTTTCCGTTGGACATGATGGATCTGATTCTCTGCTCCGAATCTATGACGGGAGTGTTCGATCTCCTCTGTGAATTGCCGATTTGATTCTACTAGCATTAATTAGTTGGATCTCATTAGTTGATGGTTGATCCGATTCCTTTCATCCAAATCTCTATTTGGTGTGTTCGCTTTCCATTGGACACGATGGACCTGATTCTCTGCTCCGAGTCTATGTTGGGAGTGTTAGATCTCCTCTGTGAATTGCCGATTTGATTCTAGTACCATTAAGTAGTTGGCTCTCATTAGTTGATGGTTGATCCGATTCCCCTCATCCAAATCTCTATTGCGTGTGTTCGCTTTCCATTGAACATGATGAATCTGATTCTCTGCTCCTGAGTCTATTTTGCGAGTGTTAGATCTGATCTGTGAATTGCCGATTAGATTCTACTAGCATTAGTTAGTTCGCTCCCATTCGTTGATGGTTGATCCGATTCCCCTCATCGTAATCTCCATTGGGTGTGTTCACTTTCCCTTGGGCATGATGGATCTGATTCTCTGCTCCGAGTCTATGTTGGGAGAGTTCGACCTCACCTGTGAATTGCCGATTTGATTTTACAAGCATTACTTAGTTGGCTCTCATTAGTTGATGGTTGACCCGATTCCCCTGATCGAAATCTCTATTGGGTGTGTTCGCTTTCCATTGAACATGATGGATCTGATTCTCTGCTCCGAGTCTATGCTGGGAGTGGTAGATATCATCTGTGAATTGCCGATTTGTTTCTACTAGCATTAGTTAGTTGGCACTCATTATTTGATGGTTGATACGATTCCCCTCATCGAAATCTCTATTGGGTGTGTTCGCTTTCCGTTGCACATGATGGATCTGATTCTCAGCTCCGAGTCGATGTTGGGAGTGTTCGATCTCCTCTGTGAATTGCCGATTTGATTCTATTTCCATTAGTTAGTTGGCTCTCATTAGTTGATGGTTGATCCGATTCGCCTCATCCAAATCTCTATTGGGTGTGTTCGCTTTCCATTGAACATGATGGATCTGATTCTCTGCTCCGAGTCGATGTTGGGAGTGTTCGATCTCATCTGTGAATTGCCGATTTATTTCTACTAGCTTTAGTTAGTTGGCTCTCATTAGTTGATGGTTGATCCGATTCCCCTCATCGCAATCTCCATTGGGTGTGTTCGCTTTCCGTTGGACATGATGGATCTGATTCTCTGCTCCGAGTCTATGTTGGGAGTGTTCGACCTCATCTGTGAATTGCCGATTAGATTCTACTAGCATTAGTTAGTTCGCTCCCATTCGTTGATGATTGATCCGATTCCCCTCATCGTAATCTCCATTGGGTGTGTTCACTTTCTGTTGGGCATGATGGATCTGATTCTCTGCCCCGAGTCTATGTTGGGAGTGTTCGACCTCATCTGTGAATTGCCGATTTGATTTTACAAGCATTACTTAGTTGGCTCTCATTAGTTGAATGTTGACCCGATTCCCCTGATCCAAATCTCTATTGGGTGTGTTCGCTTTCCATTGAACATGATGGATCTGATTCTCTGCTCCGAGTCTATGTTGGGAGTGGTAGATCTCATCTGTGAATTGCCGATTTGATTCCACTAGCATTAGTTAGTTGGCTCTCATTAGTTGATGGTTGATCCGATTCCACTCATCGTAATCTCTATTGTGTGTGTTCGCTTTCCTTTGGACATGATGGATCTGATTCTCAGCTCCGAATCTATGTTGGGAGTGTTCGATCTCATCTGTGAATTGCCGATTTGATTCTACTAGCTTTAGTTAGTTGGCACTCGTTATTTGATGGTTGATCCGATTCCCCTCATCCAAATCTCTATTGGGTGTGTTCGCTTTCCATTGAACATGATGAATCTGATTCTCTTCTCCTGAGTCTATGTTGGGAGTGTTAGATCTGATCTGTGAATTACCGATTAGATTCTACTAGCATTAGTTAGTTCGCTCTCATTCGTTGATGGTTGATCCGATTCCCTTCATCGTAATCTCTATTGGGTGTGTTCGCTTTCCGTTGGACATGATGGATCTGATTCTCTGCTCCGAGTCTCTGTTGGGCGTGTTCGATGTCATCTGTGAATTGCCAATTTGATTCTACTAGCATTAGTTAGTTGGCTCTCATTAGTTAATGGTTGATCCTATTCCCCTCATCGTAATCTCTATTTGGTGTGTTCGATTTCCGTTGGACATGATGGATCTGATTCTCTGCTCCGAGTCTATGTTGGGAGTGTTCGATCTCATCTGTGAATTGCCGATTTGATTCTACTAGCATTAGTTAGTCGGCTCTCATTAGTTGATGGTTGATCCGATTCCCCTCATCGTAATCTCTATTGGTTGTGTTCGCTTTCCGTTGGACACGATGGATCTGATTCTCTCCTCCGAGTCTCTGTTGGGAGTGTTCGATCACATCTGTGAATTGCCGATTACATTCTACTACCATTAGTTAGTTGGCTCTCATTTGTTGATGGTTGATCCGATTCCCCTCATCGTAATCTCTATTGGGTGTGTTCGCTTTCCTTTGGACATGATGGATCTCATTGCCTGCTCCTAGTCTGTGTTGGGAGAGTTCGATCTCATCTGTGAATTGCCGATTTCATTCTACTATAAGTAGTTAGTTGGCTCCCAGTAGTTGATGGTTGATCCGATTCCCCTCATCCAAATCTATATTGGGTGTGTTCGCTTTCCATTGAACATGATGGATCTGATTCTCTGCTCCGAGTCTATGTTGGGAGTGTTCGAGCTCATCTGTGAATTGACGATTTGTTTCTACTAGCTTTAGTTAGTTGGCTCTCATTAGTTGATGGTTGATCCGATTCCCCTCATCCAAATCTCTATTGGGTGTGTTCGCTTTCCATTGAACATGATGGATCTGATTCTCTGCTCCGAGTCTATGTTGGGAGTGTTCGATCTCATCTGTGAATTGCCGATTTGATTCTACTAGCATTAGTTAGTTGGCTCTCATTAGTTGATGGTTGATCCGATTCCCCTCATCCAAATCTCTATTGGGTGTGTTCGGTTTCCGTTGGACACGATGGATCTGATTCTCTGCTCCGAGTCTCTGTTGGGAGTGTTCGATCTCATCTGTGAATTGCCGATTAGATTCTACTAGCATTAGTCAGTTGGCTCTCATTAGTTGATGGTTGATCCGATTCCCCTCATCCAAATCTCTATTTGGTGTGTTCGCTTTCTGTTCGACAGGATGGAACTGATTCTCTGTTCCGAGTCTATGTTGGGAGTGTTAGAGCTCATCTGTGAATTGCCGATTTGATTCTACTAGCATTAGTTAGTTGGCTCTCATTAGTTGATGATTGATCCGATTCCCCTCATCCAAATCTCTATTGGGTGTGTTCGCTTTCCGTTGGACATGATGGATCTGATTCTCTGCTCCGAGTCTATGTTGGGAGTGTTCGATCTCAACTGTGAATTGCCGATTTGATTCTACTAGCATTAGTTAGTTGGCTCTCATTAGTTGATGGTTGATCCGATTCCTCTCATCCAAATCTCTATTGGGTGTGTTCGCTTTCCATTGGACAAGATGGATCTGATTCTCTGCTCCGAATCTTTGTTGGGAGTGTTCGATCTCATCTGTGAATTGCCGATTTGATTCTACTAGCATTAGTTAGTTGGCTCTCATTTCTTGATGGTTGATCCGATTCCCCTCATCGTAATCTCTATTGGGTGTGTTCGCTTTCCGTTTGACAGGATGGATCTGATTCTTTGCTCCGAGTCTCTGATGGGAGTGTTCCATCTCATCTGTGAATTGCGGATTAGATTCTACTAGCATTAGTTAGTTGGCTCTCATTAGTTGATGGTGGACCCGATTCCCCTCATCCAAACCTCTATTGGGTGTGTTCGCTTTCCGTTGGACAGGATGGATCTGATTTTCTGTTCGGAGTCTATGTTGGGATTGTTCGATCTCATCTGTGAATTGCCGATCTGATTCAAATAGCATTAGTTAGTTGGCTGTCATTAGTTGATGGTTGATCCTATTCCCCTCATTCAAATCTCTATTGGGTGTGTTCGCTTTCCGTTGGACACGATGGATATGATTCTCTGCTTCGAGTCTATGTTGGGAGTGTTCGATCTCATCTGTGAATTGCCGATTTGATTCTACTAGCATTAGTTACTTGGCTCTCATTAGTGGATGGTTCATCCGATTCCCCTCATCGCAATCTCTATTGGGTGTGTTCGCTTTCCGTTGGACATGATGGATGTGATTCTCTGCTCCGAGTCTATGTTGGGAGTGTTCGATCTCATCTGTGAATTGCCGATTTGATTCTACTAGCATTAATTAGTTGGCTCTCATTAGTTGATGGTTGATCCGATTCCCCTCATCCAAATCTCTATTGGGTGTGTTCGCTTTCCATTGAACATGATGAATCTGATTCTCTTCTCCTGAGTCTATGTTGGGATTGTTAGATCTGCTCTGTGAATTGCCGATTAGATTCTACTAGCATTAGTTAGTTCGCTCTGATTAGTTGATGGTTGATCCGATTCCCCTCATCGTAATCTCTATTGGGTGTGTTCGCTTTCCGTTGGACACGATGGATCTGATTCTCTGCTCCGAGTCTCTGTTGGGAGTGTTCGATCTCATCTGTGAATTGCTATTTAGATTCTACTAGCATTAGTTAGTTGGCTCTCATTAGTTGATGGTTGATCCGATTCCCCTCATCGTAATCTCTATTGGGTGTGTTCGCTTTCCATTGGACATGATGGATCTGATTCTCTGCTCCTAGTTTGTTTTTGGAGTGTTCGATCTCATCTGTGAATTGCCGATTTGATTCTACTAGCATTAATTAGTTGGCTCTCATTAGTTGATGGTTGATCCGATTCCCTTCATGCAAATCTCTATTGGGTGTGTTCGCTTTCCGTTAGACATGGTGGATCTGATTCTCTGCTCCGAGTCTATGTTGGGAGTGTTAGATCTCATCTGTGAATTGCCGATTTGATTCTACTAGCATTAGTTAGTTGGCTCTCATTAGTTGATGGTTGATCCGATTCCGATCATTGTAATCTCTATTGGGTGTGTTCGCTTTCCGTTGGACATGATGGATGTGATTCTCTGCTCCGAGTCTATGTTGGGAGTGTTCGATCTCATCTGTGAATTGCCGATTTGATTCTACTAGCATTAGTTAGTTGGCTCTCATTAGTTGATGGTTGATCCGATTCCCCTCATCGTAATCTCTATTGGGTGTGTTCGCTTTCCTTTGGACATGATGGATCTCATTGCCTGCTCCTAGTCTGTGTTGGGAGTGTTCGATCTCATCTTTGAATTGCCGATTTGATTCTACTATAAGTAGTTAGTTGGCTCCCATTAGTTGATGGTTGATCCGATTCCCCTCATCCAAATCTCTATTGGGTGTGTTCGCTTTCCATTGAACATGATGGATCTGATTCTCTGCTCCGAGTCTATGTTGGGAGTGTTCGATCTCATCTGTGAATTGACGATTTGTTTCTACTAGCTTTAGTTAGTTGGCTCTCATTAGTTGATGATTGATCCGATTCCCCTCATCCAAATCTCTATTGGGTGTGTTCGCTTTCCATTGGACATGATGGATCTGATTCTCTGCTCCGAATCTATGCTGTGAGTGTTCGATCTCGTCTGTGAATTGCCGATTTGATTCTAGTAGCATTAGTTAGTTGGCTCTCATTAGTTGATGGTTGATCCGATTCCCCTCATCCAAATCTCAATTGGGTGTGTTCGCTTTCCGTTGGACATGATGGATGTGATTCTCTGCTCCGAGTATATGTTGGGAGCGTTCGATCTGATCTGTGAATTGCCGATTTGATTCTACTAGCATTAGTTAGTTGGCTCTCATTAGTTGATGGTTGATCCGATTCCCCTCATCGTAATCTCTATTGGGTGTGTTCGCTTTCCTTTGGACACGATGGATCTGATTCTCTGCTCCGAGTCTCTGTTGGGAGTGTTCGATCTCATCTGTGAATTCCCATTTAGATTCTACTAGCATTAGTTAGTTGGCTCTCATTAGTTAATGGTTGATCCGATTCCCCTCATCGTAATCTGTATTGGGTGTGTTCGCTTTCCATTGGACATGATGGATCTGATTCTCTGCTCCTAGTCTGTTTTTGGAGTGTTCGATCTCATCTGTGAATTGCCGATTTGATTCTACTAGCATTAGTTAGTTTGCTCTCATCAGTTGATGGTTGATCCGATTCCCCTCATCGTAATCTCTATTGGGTGTGTTCGCTTTCCGTTGGACACGATGGATATGATTCTCTGCTCCGAGTCTCTGTTGGGAGTGTTCGATCTCATCTGTGAATTGCCGATTAGATTCTACTAGCATTAGTTAGTTGGCTCTCATTAGTTGATTGTTGATCCGATTCCCCTCATCGTAATCTCTATTGGGTGAGTTCGCTTTCCATTGGACATGATGGATCTGATTCTCTGCTCCTAGTCTGTTTTTGGAGTGTTCGAACTCATCTGTGAATTGCCGATTTGATTCTACTAGCATTAATTAGTTGGCTCTCATTAGTTGATGGTTGATCCGATTCCCTTCATCCAAATCTCTGTTGGGTGTGTTCGCTTTCCGTTAGACATGGTGGATCTGATTCTCTGCTCTGAGTCTATGTTGGGAGTGTTAGATCTCATCTGTGAATTGCCGATTTGATTCTACTAGCATTAGTAAGTTGGCTCTCATTAGTTGATGGTTGATCCGATTCCGATCATTGTAATCTCTATTGGGTGTGTTCGCTTTCCGTTGGACATGATGGATGTGATTCTCTGCTCCGAGTCTATGTTGGGAGTGTTCGATCTCATCTGTGAATTGCTGATTTGATTCCACTAGCATTAGTTAGTTGGCTCTCATTAGTTGATGGTTGATCCCATTCTCCTGATCCAAATCTCTATTGGGTGTGTTCGCTTTCCGTTGGACATGATGGATCTAATTCTCAGCTCCGAGTCTATATTGGGAGTGTTCGATCTCATTTTTGTATTGCCGATTTGATTCTACTAGCATTAGTTAGTCGGCTCTCATTAGTTTATGGTTGATCCGATTCCCCTCATCCAAATCTCTATTGGGTGTGTTCGCTTTCCGTTGGACAGGATGGATCTGATTCTCTGCTCCTAGTCTGTTTTTGGAGTGTTCGATCTCATCTGTGAATTGCCGATTTGATTCCACTAGCATTAGTTAGTTGGGTCTTATTAGTGGATGGTTTATCCGATTCGCCTGATCGTAATCTCTATTTGGTGTGTTCGATTTCCGTTGGACATGATGGATCTGATTCTCTGCTCCGAGTCTATGTTGGGAGTATTCGATCTCATCTGTGAATTGCCGATTTGATTCTACTCTAAGTAGTTAGTTGGCTCCCATTAGTTGATGGTTGATCCGATTCCCCTCATCCAAATCTCTATTGGCTGTGTTCGTTTTCCGTTGGACATGATGAATCTGATTCTCTGCTCCGAGTCTATGTTGGGAGTGTTCGATCTCATCTGTGAATTGCCGATTTGATTCTTCTAGCATTAGTTAGTTGGCTCTCATTAGTTGATGGTTGATCCCATTCCCCTCATCCAAATCTCTATTGGGTGTGTTCGCTTTCCGTTGGACATGATGGATCTGATTCTCTGCTCCGAGTCTATGTTGGGAGTGTTCGATCTCATCTGGGTATTGCCGATTTGATTCTACTAGCATTAGTTAGTCGGCTCTCATTAGTTTATGGTTGATCCGATTCCCCTCATCGAAATCTCTATTGGGTGTGTTCGCTTTCCGTTGGACAGGATGGATCTGGTTCTCTGCTCCGAGTCTATATTGGGAGTGTTCGATCTCATCTGTGAATTGCCGATATGATTCTACTAGCATTAGTTAGTTGGCTCTCATTAGTTGATGGTTGATCCGCTTCCCCTGATCCAAATCTCTATTGGGTGTGTTCGCTTTCCGTTGGACATGATGGATGTCATTCTCTGCTCCGAGTCTATGTTGGAAGTGTTCGATCTCATCTGTGAATTGCCGATTTGATTCTACTAGCATTAGTTAGTTGGCTCTCATTAGTTGCTGGTTGATCCGATTCCCCTCATCCAAATCTCTATTGCGTGTGTTCGCTTTCCATTGAACATGATGAATCTGATTCTCTGCTCCTGAGTCTATGTTGGGAGTATTAAATCTGATCTGTGAATTGCCGATTAGATTCTACTAGCATTAGTTAGATCGCTCTCATTCGTTGATGGTTGATCCGATTCCCCTCATCGTAAACTCTATTGGGTGTGTTCGCTTTCCGTTGGACATGATGGATCTGATTTTCTGCTCCGAGTCTATGTTGGGCGTGTTCGATCTCATCTGTGAATTGCCAATTTGATTCTACTAGCATTAGTTAGTTGGCTCTCATTAGTTAATGGTTGATCATATTCCCCTCATCGTAATCTCTATTTGGTGTGTTCGATTTCCGTTGGACATGATGGATCTGATTCTCTGCTCCGAGTGTATGTTGGGAGTGTTCGATCTCATCTGTGAATTGCCGATTTGATTCTACTATAAATAGTTAGTTGGCTCCCATTAGTTGATGGTTGATCCGATTCCCCTCATCCAAATCTCTATTGGTTGTGTTCGTTTTCCTTTGGACATGATGAATCTGATTCTCTGCTCCGAGTCTATGTTGGGAGTGTTCGATCTCATCTGTGAAATGCCGATTTGATTCTACTAGCATTAGTTAGTCGGCTCTCATTAGTTGATGGTTGATCCGATTCCCTTCATCCAAATATCTATTGGGTGTGTTCGCTTTCCGTTGGACATGATGGATCTGATTCTTTGCTCCGAGTCTATGTTGGGAGTATTCAATCTCATCTGTGAATTGCCGATTTGATATTTACTAGCATTAGTTAGTTGGCTCTCATTAGTTGATTTTTTAACCGATTCCCCTTATCGTAATCTCTATTGGGTGTGTTCGCTTTCCGTTGGTTATGATGGATCTGATTCTCTGCTCCGAGTCTATGTCGGTAGTGTTCGATCTCATCTGTGAATTGCCGATTTGATTCTACTAGCATTAGTTAGTTGGCTCTCATTAGTTGATGGTTGATCCGATTCCGATGATTGTAATCTCTATTGGGTGTGTTCGCTTTCCGTTGCACATGATGGATGTGATTCTCTGCTCCGAGTCTATGTTGGGAGTGTTCGATCTCATCTGTGAATTGCCGATTTGATTCTACTAGCATTAATTAGTTGGCTCTCATTAGTTGATGGTTGATCCGATTCCCCTCATCCAAATCTCTATTGCGTGTGTTCTCTTTCCATTGAACATGGTGAATCTGATTCTCTGCTCCTGAGTCTATGTTGGGAGTGTTAGATCTGATCTGTGAATTGCCGATTAGATTCTACTAGCATTAGTTAGTTGGCTCTCATTCGTTGATGGTTGATCCGATTCCCCTCATCGTAATCTCTATTGGGTGTGTTCGCTTTCCGTTGGATATGATGGATGTGATTCTCTGCTCCGAGTATATGTTGGGAGCGTTCGATCTGATCTGTGAATTGCCGATTTGATTCTACTAGCATTAGTTAGTTGGCTCTCATTAGTTGATGGTTGATCCGATTCCCCTCATCGTAATCTCTATTGGGTGTGTTCGCTTTCCTTTGGACACGATGGATCTGATTCTCTGCTCCGAGTCTCTGTTGGGAGTGTTCGATCTCATCTGTGAATTCCCATTTAGATTCTACTAGCATTAGTTAGTTGGCTCTCATTAGTTGATGGTTGATCCGATTCCCCTCATCGTAATCTGTATTGGGTGTGTTCGCTTTCCATTGGACATGATGGATGTGATTCTCTGCTCCTAGTCTGTTTTTGGAGTGTTCGATCTCATCTGTGAATTGCCGATTTGATTCTACTAGCATTAGTTAGTTGGCTCTCATCAGTTGATGGTTGATCCGATTCCCCTCATCGTAATCTCTATTGGGTGTGTTCGCTTTCCGTTGGACACGATGGATCTGATTCTCTGCTCCGAGTCTCTGTTGGGAGTGTTCGATCTCATCTGTGAATTGCCGATTAGATTCTACTAGCATTAGTTAGTTGGCTCTCATTAGTTGATGGTTGATCCGATTCCCCTCATCGTAATCTCTATTGGGTGAGTTCGCTTTCCATTGGACATGATGGATCTGATTCTCTGCTCCTAGTCTGTTTTTGGAGTGTTCGAACTCATCTGTGAATTGCCGATTTGTTTCTACTAGCATTAATTAGTTGGCTCTCATTAGTTGATGGTTGATCCGATTCCCTTCATCCAAATCTCTATTGGGTGTGTTCGCTTTCCGTTAGACATGGTGGATCTGATTCTCTGCTCTGAGTCTATGTTGGGAGTGTTAGATCTCATCTGTGAATTGCCGGTTTGATTCTACTAGCATTAGTAAGTTGGCTCTCATTAGTTGATGGTTGATCCGATTCCGGTCATTGTAATCTCTATTGGGTGTGTTCGCTTTCCGTTGGACATGATGGATGTGATTCTCTGCTCCGAGTCTATGTTGGGAGTGTTCGATCTCATCTGTGAATTGCTGATTTGATTCCACTAGCATTAGTTAGTTGGCTCTCATTAGTTGATGGTTGATCCCATTCTCCTCATCCAAATCTCTATTGGGTGTGTTCGCTTTCCGTTGGACATGATGGATCTAATTCTCAGCTCCGAGTCTATATTGGGAGTGTTCGATCTCATCTGGGTATTGCCGATTTGATTCTACTAGCATTAGTTAGTCGGCTCTCATTAGTTTATGGTTGATCCGATTCCCCTCATCCAAATCTCTATTGGGTGTGTTCGCTTTCCGTTGGACAGGATGGATCTGATTCTCTGCTCCTAGTCTGTTTTTGGAGTGTTCGATCTCATCTGTGAATTGCCGATTTGATTCCACTAGCATTAGTTAGTTGGGTCTTATTAGTGGATGGTTTATCCGATTCGCCTGATCGTAATCTCTATTTGGTGTGTTCGATTTCCGTTGGACATGATGGATCTGATTCTCTGCTCCGAGTCTATGTTGGGAGTGTTCGATCTCATCTGTGAATTGCCGATTTGATTCTACTCTAAGTAGTTAGTTGGCTCCCATTAGTTGATGGTTGATCCGATTCCCCTCATCCAAATCTCTATTGGCTGTGTTCGTTTTCCGTTGGACATGATGAATCTGATTCTCTGCTCCGAGTCTATGTTGGGAGTGTTCGATCTCATCTGTGAATTGCCGATTTGATTCTTCTAGCATTAGTTAGTTGGCTCTCATTAGTTGATGGTTGATCCCATTCCCCTCATCCAAATCTCTATTGGGTGTGTTCGCTTTCCGTTGGACATGATGGATCTGATTCTCTGCTCCGAGTCTATGTTGGGAGTATTAGATCTGATCTGTGAATTGCCGATTTGATTCTACTAGCATTAGTTAGTTGGCTCTCATTAGTTGATGGTTGATCCGATTCCCCTCATCGTAATCTCTATTGGGTGTGTTCGCTTTCCGTTAGACATGATGGATCTGATTCTCTGCTCCGAGTCTATGTTGGGAGAGTTAGATCTCATCTGTGAATTGCCGATTTGATTCTACTAGCATTAGTTAGTTGGCTCTCATTAGTTGATGGTTGACCCGATTCCTCTCATCCAAATCTCTATTGGGTGTGTTCGCTTTCCATTGGACAAGATGGATCTGATTCTCTGCTCCGAATCTTTGTTGGGAGTGTTCGATCTCATCTGTGAATTGCCGATTTGATTCTACTAGCATTAGTTAGTTGGCTCTCATTTCTTGATGGTTGATCCGATTCCCCTCATCGTAATCTCTATTGGGTGTGTTCGCTTTCCGTTTGACAGGATGGATCTGATTCTTTGCTCCGAGTCTCTGATGGGAGTGTTCCATCTCATCTGTGAATTGCGGATTAGATTCTACTAGCATTAGTTAGTTGGCTCTCATTAGTTGATGGTGGACCCGATTCCCCTCATCCAAACCTCTATTGGGTGTGTTCGCTTTCCGTTGGACAGGATGGATCTGATTTTCTGTTCGGAGTCTATGTTGGGATTGTTCGATCTCATCTGTGAATTGCCGATCTGATTCAACTAGCATTAGTTAGTTGGCTGTCATTAGTTGATGGTTGATCCGATTCCCCTCATTCAAATCTCTATTGGGTGTGTTCGCTTTCCGTTGGACACGATGGATATGATTCTCTGCTTCGAGTCTATGTTGGGAGTGTTCGATCTCATCTGTGAATTGCCGATTTGATTCTACTAGCATTAGTTACTTGGCTCTCATTAGTGGATGGTTCATCCGATTCCCCTCATCCCAATCTCTATTGGGTGTGTTCGCTTTCCGTTGGACATGATGGATGTGATTCTCTGCTCCGAGTCTATGTTGGGAGTGTTCGATCTCATCTGTGAATTGCCGATTTGATTCTTCTAGCATTAGTTAGTTGGCTCTCATTAGTTGATGGTTGATCCAATTCCCCTCATCCAAATCTCTTCTGGGTGTGTTCGCTTTCCATTGGACATGATGGATCTGATTCTCTGCTCCGAATCTTTGTTGGGAGTGTTCGATCTCATCTATTAATTGCCGATTTGATTTTACTAGCATTAGTTAGTTGGCTCTCATTAGTTGTTGGTTGATCCGATTCGTCTCATCCAAATCTTTATTCGGTGTGCTCTCTTTCCGTTGGACATGATGGATCTGATTCTCTGCTCCGTGTCTATGTTGGGAGTGTTCGATCTCATCTGTGAATTGCCGATTTGATCCTACTAACATTAATTAGTTGGCTCTCATTAGTTGATGGTTGATCCGATTCCCCTCATCGTAATCTCTATTGGGTGTGTTCGCTTTCCGTTGGGCATGATGGATCTCATTCTCAGCTCCGAGTCTATTTTGGGAGTGTTCGATCTCATCTGTGAATTGCCGATTTGATTCTACTAGCATTAGTTAGTTGGCTCTCATTAGTGGATGGTTGATCCGATTTCCCTAATCCAAATCTCTATTGGGTGTGTTCGCTTTCCGTTGGACAAAATGGATCTGATTCTCAGCTCAGAGTCTATGTTGGGAGCGTTCGATCTCATCTGTGAATTGCCGATTTGATTCTACTAGCATTAGTTAGTTGACTCTCATTAGTTGATGGTTTATCCGATTCCCCTCATCGTAATCTCTATGGGTGTGTTCGCTTTCCGTTGGACATGATGGATCTGATTCTCAGCTCCGAGTCTATGTTGGGAGTGTTCGATCTCATCTGTGAATTGCCGATTTGATTCTACTAGCATTAGTTAGTTGGCTCTCACTAGTTGATGGTTGATCCGATTCCCCTCATCGTAAACTCTATTGGGTGTGTTCGCTTTCCGTTGGACAGGATGGATCTGATTCTCTGTTCCGAGTCTATGTTGGGAGTGTTCGATCTCATCTGTGAATTGCCGATTTAATTCTACTAGCATTAGTTAGTTGGCTGTCATTAGTTGCTGGTTGATCAGATTCCCCTCATAAAAACCTCTATTGGGTGTGTTCGCTTTCCATTGGACACGATGGATCTGATTCTTTGCTCCGAGTCTCTGTTGGGAGTGTTCCATCTCATCTGTGAATTGCAGATTAGATTCTACTAGCATTAGTTAGTTGGCTCCCATTAGTTGATGGTTGATCCGATTCCCCTCATCCAAATCTCTATTGGGTGTGTTCGCCTTCCGTTGGACAGGATGGATCCGATTCTCTGTTCCGAGTCTATGTTGGGAGTGTTCGATTACATCTGTGAATTGCCGATTTGATTCTACTAGCATTAGTTAGTTGGCTCTCATTAGTTGATGGTTTATCCGATTCCCCTCATCGTAATCTCTATTGGGTGTGTTCGCTTTCCGTTGGACATGATGGATCTGATTCTCAGCTCCGAGTCTATGTTGGGAGTGTTCGATCTCATCTGTGAATTGCCGATTTGATTCTACTAGCATTAGTTAGTTGGCTCTCATTAGTTAATGGTTGATCCGATTCCCCTCATCCAAATCTCTATTGGGTGTGTTCGCTTTCCGTTGAACATGATGGATGTGATTCTCTGCTCCGAGTCTATGTTGGGAGTGTTCGATCTCATCTGTGAATTGCCAATTTGATTCTACTAGCATTAGTTAGTTGGCTCTCATTAGTTGATGGTTGATCCGATTCCCCCCATCCAAATCTCTATTGGGTGTGTTCGCTTTTCGTTGGACATGATGGATCTGATTCTCTGCTCCGAATCTACTTTGGGAGTGTTCCATCTCATCTGGGAATTGCCGATTTGATTCTACTAGCATTAGTTAGTCGGCTCTCATTAGTTGATGGTTGATCCGATTCCCCTCACCGTAATCTCTATTGGGTGTGTTCGCTTTCCGTTGGACACGGTGGATCTGATTCTCTGCTCCGAGTCTCTGTTGGGAGTGTTCGATCTCCTCTGTGAATTGCCGATTAGATTCTACTAGCATTAGTTAGTTGGCTCTCATTAGTTGATGGTTGATCCGATTCCCCTCCTCGTAATCTCTATTTTGGGTGTGTTCGCTTTCCGTTGGACATGATCGATCTGATTCTCTGCTCCGAGTCTCTGTTGGGAGTGTTCGATCTCATCTGTGAATTGCCGATTTGATTTTACTAGCATTAGTTAGTTGGCTCTCATTAGTTGATGGTTGACCCGATTCCCCTGATCCAAATCTCTATTGGTTGTGTTCGCTTTCCATTGAACATGATGGATCTGATTCTCTGCTCCGAGTCTATGTTGGGAGTGGTAGATCTCATCTGTGAATTGCCGATTTGATTCTACTAGCATTAGTTAGTTGGCTCTCATTAGTTGATGGTTGATCCGATTCCACTCATCGTAATCTCTATTGTGTGTGTTCGCTTTCCATTGAACATGATGGATCTGATTCTCTGCTCCGAGTCTATGTTGGGAGTGGTAGATCTCATCTGTGAATTGCCGATTTGATTCTACTAGCATTAGTTAGTTGGCTCTCATTAGTTGATGGTTGATCCGATTCCACTCATCGTAATCTCTATTGTGTGTGTTCGCTTTCCTTTGGACATGATGGATCTGATTCTCAGCTCCGAGTCTATGTTGGGAGTGTTCGATCTCATCTGTGAATTGCCGATTTGATTCTACTAGCATTAGTTAGTTGGCTCTCATTAGTTGATGGTTGATCCGATTCCCCCCATCCAAATCTCTATTGGGTGTGTTCGCTTTTCGTTGGACATGATGGATCTGATTCTCTGCTCCGAGTCTACTTTGGGAGTGTTCCATCTCATCTGGGAATTGCCGATTTGATTCTACTAGCATTAGTTAGTCGGCTATCATTAGTTGATGGTTGATCCGATTCCCCTCACCGTAATCTCTATTGGGTGTGTCCGCTTTCCGTTGGACACGGTGGATCTGATTCTCTGCTCCGAGTCTCTGTTGGGAGTGTTCGATCTCCTCTGTGAATTGCCGATTAGATTCTACTAGCATTAGTTAGTTGGCTCTCATTAGTTGATGGGTGATCCGATTCCCCTCCTCGTAATCTCTATTTTGGGTGTGTTCGCTTTCCGTTGGACATGATAGATCTGATTCTCTGCTCCGAGTCTACGTTGGGAGTGTTCGATCTCATCTGTGAATTGCCGATTTGATTTTACTAGCATTAGTTAGTTGGCTCTCATTAGTTGATGGTTGACCGGATTCCCCTGATCCAAATCTCTATTGGGTGTGTTCGCTTTCCATTGAACATGATGGATCTGATTCTCTGCTCCGAGTCTATGTTGGGAGTGGTAGATCTCATCTGTGAATTGCCGATTTGATTCTACTAGCATTAGTTAGTTGGTTCTCATTAGTTGATGGTTGATCCGATTCCACTCATCGTAATCTCTATTGTGTGTGTTCGCTTTCCTTTGGACATGATGGATCTGATTCTCAGCTCCGATTCTATGTTGGGAGTGTTCGATCTCATCTGTGAATTGCCGATTTGATTCTATTTGCATTAGTTAGTTGGCTCTCATTAGTTGATGGTTGATCCGATTCGCCTCATCCAAATCTCTATTGGGTGTGTTCGCTTTCCTTTGGACATGATGGATGTGATTCTCTGCTCCGAGTCTATGTTGGGAGCGTTCGATCTCACCTATGATTTGCCGATTTGATTCTACTAGCATTAGTTAGTTGGCTCTCATTAGTTGATGGTTCATCCGATTCCCCTCATCGTAAACTCTATTGGGTGTGTTCGCTTTCCGTTGGACATGATGGATCTGATTCTTTCCTCCGAGTCTATGTAGGGAGTGTTCGATCTCATCTGTGAATTGCCGATTTGTTTCTACTAGCTTTAGTTAGTTGGCTCTCATTAGTTGATGGTTGATCCGATTCGCCTCATCCAAATCTCTATTGGGTGTGTTCGCTTTCCATTGGACATGATGGATCTGATTCTCTGCTCCGAGTCTCTGTTGGGAGTGTTCGATCTCATCTGTGAATTGCCGATTAGATTCTACTAGCATTAGTCAGTTGGCTCTCATTAGTTGATGGTTGATCCGATTCCCCTCATCGTAATCTCTATTGGGTGTGTTCGCTTTCCGTTGGATACGATGGATCTGATTCTCTGCTCCTAGTCTGTATTGGGAGTGTTCGATCTCATCTGTGAATTGCCGATTTGATTCTAATATCATTAGTTAGTTGGCTCTCATTAGTTGATGGTTGATCCGATTCCCCTCATCCAAATCTCTATTGGGTGTGTTCGCTTTCCGTTAGACATGATGGATCTGATTCTCTGCTCCGAGTCTCTGTTGGGAGTGTTAGATCTCTTCTGTGAATTACCGATTTGATTCTACTAGAATTAGTTAGTTGGCTCTCATCAGTTGATGGTTCATCCGATTCCCCTCATCGTAATCTCTATTGGGTGTGTTCGCTTTCCGTTGGACATGATGGATGTGAGTCTCTGCTCCGAGTCTATGTTGGGAGTGTTCGATCTCATCTGTGAATTGCCGATTTGATTCCACTAGCATTAGTTAGTTTGCTCTCATTAGTTGATAGTTGATCCGATTCCCCTCATCCAAATCTCTATTGGGTGTGTTCGCTTTCCGTTGGACATGATGGATCTGATTCTCTGCTCCGAATCTATGACGGGAGTGTTCGATCTCCTCTGTGAATTGCCGATTTGATTCTACTAGCATTAATTAGTTGGATCTCATTAGTTGATGGTTGATCCGATTCCTTTCATCCAAATCTCTATTTGGTGTGTTCGCTTTCCGTTGGACACGATGGACCTGATTCTCTGCTCCGAGTCTATGTTGGGAGTGTTAGATCTCCTCTGTGAATTGCCGATTTGATTCTAGTACCATTAAGTAGTTGGCTCTCATTAGTTGATGGTTGATCCGATTCCCCTCATCCAAATCTCTATTGCGTGTGTTCGCTTTCCATTGAACATGATGAATCTGATTCTCTGCTCCTGAGTCTATTTTGCGAGTGTTAGATCTGATCTGTGAATTGCCGATTAGATTCTACTAGCATTAGTTAGTTCGCTCCCATTCGTTGATGGTTGATCCGATTCCCCTCATCGTAATCTCCATTGGGTGTGTTCACTTTCCCTTGGGCATGATGGATCTGATTCTCTGCTCCGAGTCTATGTTGGGAGAGTTCGACCTCACCTGTGAATTGCCGATTTGATTTTACAAGCATTACTTAGTTGGCTCTCATTAGTTGATGGTTGACCCGATTCCCCTGATCGAAATCTCTATTGGGTGTGTTCGCTTTCCATTGAACATGATGGATCTGATTCTCTGCTCCGAGTCTATGCTGGGAGTGGTAGATATCATCTGTGAATTGCCGATTTGTTTCTACTAGCATTAGTTAGTTGGCACTCATTATTTGATGGTTGATACGATTCCCCTCATCGAAATCTCTATTGGGTGTGTTCGCTTTCCGTTGCACATGATGGATCTGATTCTCAGCTCCGAGTCGATGTTGGGAGTGTTCGATCTCCTCTGTGAATTGCCGATTTGATTCTATTTCCATTAGTTAGTTGGCTCTCATTAGTTGATGGTTGATCCGATTCGCCTCATCCAAATCTCTATTGGGTGTGTTCGCTTTCCATTGAACATGATGGATCTGATTCTCTGCTCCGAGTCGATGTTGGGAGTGTTCGATCTCATCTGTGAATTGCCGATTTATTTCTACTAGCTTTAGTTAGTTGGCTCTCATTAGTTGATGGTTGATCCGATTCCCCTCATCGCAATCTCCATTGGGTGTGTTCGCTTTCCGTTGGACATGATGGATCTGATTCTCTGCTCCGAGTCTATGTTGGGAGTGTTCGACCTCATCTGTGAATTGCCGATTAGATTCTACTAGCATTAGTTAGTTCGCTCCCATTCGTTGATGATTGATCCGATTCCCCTCATCGTAATCTCCATTGGGTGTGTTCACTTTCTGTTGGGCATGATGGATCTGATTCTCTGCCCCGAGTCTATGTTGGGAGTGTTCGACCTCATCTGTGAATTGCCGATTTGATTTTACAAGCATTACTTAGTTGGCTCTCATTAGTTGAATGTTGACCCGATTCCCCTGATCCAAATCTCTATTGGGTGTGTTCGCTTTCCATTGAACATGATGGATCTGATTCTCTGCTCCGAGTCTATGTTGGGAGTGGTAGATCTCATCTGTGAATTGCCGATTTGATTCCACTAGCATTAGTTAGTTGGCTCTCATTAGTTGATGGTTGATCCGATTCCACTCATCGTAATCTCTATTGTGTGTGTTCGCTTTCCTTTGGACATGATGGATCTGATTCTCAGCTCCGAATCTATGTTGGGAGTGTTCGATCTCATCTGTGAATTGCCGATTTGATTCTACTAGCTTTAGTTAGTTGGCACTCGTTATTTGATGGTTGATCCGATTCCCCTCATCCAAATCTCTATTGGGTGTGTTCGCTTTCCATTGAACATGATGAATCTGATTCTCTTCTCCTGAGTCTATGTTGGGAGTGTTAGATCTGATCTGTGAATTGCCGATTAGATTCTACTAGCATTAGTTAGTTCGCTCTCATTCGTTGATGGTTGATCCGATTCCCTTCATCGTAATCTCTATTGGGTGTGTTCGCTTTCCGTTGGACATGATGGATCTGATTCTCTGCTCCGAGTCTCTGTTGGGCGTGTTCGATGTCATCTGTGAATTGCCAATTTGATTCTACTAGCATTAGTTAGTTGGCTCTCATTAGTTAATGGTTGATCCTATTCCCCTCATCGTAATCTCTATTTGGTGTGTTCGATTTCCGTTGGACATGATGGATCTGATTCTCTGCTCCGAGTCTATGTTGGGAGTGTTCGATCTCATCTGTGAATTGCCGATTTGATTCTACTAGCATTAGTTAGTCGGCTCTCATTAGTTGATGGTTGATCCGATTCCCCTCATCGTAATCTCTATTGGTTGTGTTCGCTTTCCGTTGGACACGATGGATCTGATTCTCTCCTCCGAGTCTCTGTTGGGAGTGTTCGATCACATCTGTGAATTGCCGATTACATTCTACTACCATTAGTTAGTTGGCTCTCATTTGTTGATGGTTGATCCGATTCCCCTCATCGTAATCTCTATTGGGTGTGTTCGCTTTCCTTTGGACATGATGGATCTCATTGCCTGCTCCTAGTCTGTGTTGGGAGAGTTCGATCTCATCTGTGAATTGCCGATTTCATTCTACTATAAGTAGTTAGTTGGCTCCCAGTAGTTGATGGTTGATCCGATTCCCCTCATCCAAATCTATATTGGGTGTGTTCGCTTTCCATTGAACATGATGGATCTGATTCTCTGCTCCGAGTCTATGTTGGGAGTGTTCGAGCTCATCTGTGAATTGACGATTTGTTTCTACTAGCTTTAGTTAGTTGGCTCTCATTAGTTGATGGTTGATCCGATTCCCCTCATCCAAATCTCTATTGGGTGTGTTCGCTTTCCATTGAACATGATGGATCTGATTCTCTGCTCCGAGTCTATGTTGGGAGTGTTCGATCTCATCTGTGAATTGCCGATTTGATTCTACTAGCATTAGTTAGTTGGCTCTCATTAGTTGATGGTTGATCCGATTCCCCTCATCCAAATCTCTATTGGGTGTGTTCGGTTTCCGTTGGACACGATGGATCTGATTCTCTGCTCCGAGTCTCTGTTGGGAGTGTTCGATCTCATCTGTGAATTGCCGATTAGATTCTACTAGCATTAGTCAGTTGGCTCTCATTAGTTGATGGTTGATCCGATTCCCCTCATCCAAATCTCTATTTGGTGTGTTCGATTTCTGTTCGACAGGATGGAACTGATTCTCTGTTCCGAGTCTATGTTGGGAGTGTTAGAGCTCATCTGTGAATTGCCGATTTGATTCTACTAGCATTAGTTAGTTGGCTCTCATTAGTTGATGATTGATCCGATTCCCCTCATCCAAATCTCTATTGGGTGTGTTCGCTTTCCGTTGGACATGATGGATCTGATTCTCTGCTCCGAGTCTATGTTGGGAGTGTTCGATCTCAACTGTGAATTGCCGATTTGATTCTACTAGCATTAGTTAGTTGGCTCTCATTAGTTGATGGTTGATCCGATTCCCCTCATCGTAATCTCTATTGGGTGTGTTCGCTTTCCGTTAGACATGATGGATCTGATTCTCTGCTCCGAGTCTATGTTGGGAGAGTTAGATCTCATCTGTGAATTGCCGATTTGATTCTACTAGCATTAGTTAGTTGGCTCTCATTAGTTGATGGTTGACCCGATTCCTCTCATCCAAATCTCTATTGGGTGTGTTCGCTTTCCATTGGACAAGATGGATCTGATTCTCTGCTCCGAATCTTTGTTGGGAGTGTTCGATCTCATCTGTGAATTGCCGATTTGATTCTACTAGCATTAGTTAGTTGGCTCTCATTTCTTGATGGTTGATCCGATTCCCCTCATCGTAATCTCTATTGGGTGTGTTCGCTTTCCGTTTGACAGGATGGATCTGATTCTTTGCTCCGAGTCTCTGATGGGAGTGTTCCATCTCATCTGTGAATTGCGGATTAGATTCTACTAGCATTAGTTAGTTGGCTCTCATTAGTTGATGGTGGACCCGATTCCCCTCATCCAAACCTCTATTGGGTGTGTTCGCTTTCCGTTGGACAGGATGGATCTGATTTTCTGTTCGGAGTCTATGTTGGGATTGTTCGATCTCATCTGTGAATTGCCGATCTGATTCAACTAGCATTAGTTAGTTGGCTGTCATTAGTTGATGGTTGATCCGATTCCCCTCATTCAAATCTCTATTGGGTGTGTTCGCTTTCCGTTGGACACGATGGATATGATTCTCTGCTTCGAGTCTATGTTGGGAGTGTTCGATCTCATCTGTGAATTGCCGATTTGATTCTACTAGCATTAGTTACTTGGCTCTCATTAGTGGATGGTTCATCCGATTCCCCTCATCGCAATCTCTATTGGGTGTGTTCGCTTTCCGTTGGACATGATGGATGTGATTCTCTGCTCCGAGTCTATGTTGGGAGTGTTCGATCTCATCTGTGAATTGCCGATTTGATTCTACTAGCATTAATTAGTTGGCTCTCATTAGTTGATGGTTGATCCGATTCCCCTCATCCAAATCTCTATTGGGTGTGTTCGCTTTCCATTGAACATGATGAATCTGATTCTCTTCTCCTGAGTCTATGTTGGGATTGTTAGATCTGCTCTGTGAATTGCCGATTAGATTCTACTAGCATTAGTTAGTTCGCTCTGATTAGTTGATGGTTGATCCGATTCCCCTCATCGTAATCTCTATTGGGTGTGTTCGCTTTCCGTTGGACACGATGGATCTGATTCTCTGCTCCGAGTCTCTGTTGGGAGTGTTCGATCTCATCTGTGAATTGCTATTTAGATTCTACTAGCATTAGTTAGTTGGCTCTCATTAGTTGATGGTTGATCCGATTCCCCTCATCGTAATCTCTATTGGGTGTGTTCGCTTTCCATTGGACATGATGGATCTGATTCTCTGCTCCTAGTTTGTTTTTGGAGTGTTCGATCTCATCTGTGAATTGCCGATTTGATTCTACTAGCATTAATTAGTTGGCTCTCATTAGTTGATGGTTGATCCGATTCCCTTCATGCAAATCTCTATTGGGTGTGTTCGCTTTCCGTTAGACATGGTGGATCTGATTCTCTGCTCCGAGTCTATGTTGGGAGTGTTAGATCTCATCTGTGAATTGCCGATTTGATTCTACTAGCATTAGTTAGTTGGCTCTCATTAGTTGATGGTTGATCCGATTCCGATCATTGTAATCTCTATTGGGTGTGTTCGCTTTCCGTTGGACATGATGGATGTGATTCTCTGCTCCGAGTCTATGTTGGGAGTGTTCGATCTCATCTGTGAATTGCCGATTTGATTCTACTAGCATTAGTTAGTTGGCTCTCATTAGTTGATGGTTGATCCGATTCCCCTCATCGTAATCTCTATTGGGTGTGTTCGCTTTCCTTTGGACATGATGGATCTCATTGCCTGCTCCTAGTCTGTGTTGGGAGTGTTCGATCTCATCTTTGAATTGCCGATTTGATTCTACTATAAGTAGTTAGTTGGCTCCCATTAGTTGATGGTTGATCCGATTCCCCTCATCCAAATCTCTATTGGGTGTGTTCGCTTTCCATTGAACATGATGGATCTGATTCTCTGCTCCGAGTCTATGTTGGGAGTGTTCGATCTCATCTGTGAATTGACGATTTGTTTCTACTAGCTTTAGTTAGTTGGCTCTCATTAGTTGATGGTTGATCCGATTCCCCTCATCCAAATCTCTATTGGGTGTGTTCGCTTTCCATTGGACATGATGGATCTGATTCTCTGCTCCGAATCTATGCTGTGAGTGTTCGATCTCGTCTGTGAATTGCCGATTTGATTCTAGTAGCATTAGTTAGTTGGCTCTCATTAGTTGATGGTTGATCCGATTCCCCTCATCCAAATCTCAATTGGGTGTGTTCGCTTTCCGTTGGACATGATGGATGTGATTCTCTGCTCCGAGTATATGTTGGGAGCGTTCGATCTGATCTGTGAATTGCCGATTTGATTCTACTAGCATTAGTTAGTTGGCTCTCATTAGTTGATGGTTGATCCGATTCCCCTCATCGTAATCTCTATTGGGTGTGTTCGCTTTCCTTTGGACACGATGGATCTGATTCTCTGCTCCGAGTCTCTGTTGGGAGTGTTCGATCTCATCTGTGAATTCCCATTTAGATTCTACTAGCATTAGTTAGTTGGCTCTCATTAGTTAATGGTTGATCCGATTCCCCTCATCGTAATCTGTATTGGGTGTGTTCGCTTTCCATTGGACATGATGGATCTGATTCTCTGCTCCTAGTCTGTTTTTGGAGTGTTCGATCTCATCTGTGAATTGCCGATTTGATTCTACTAGCATTAGTTAGTTTGCTCTCATCAGTTGATGGTTGATCCGATTCCCCTCATCGTAATCTCTATTGGGTGTGTTCGCTTTCCGTTGGACACGATGGATATGATTCTCTGCTCCGAGTCTCTGTTGGGAGTGTTCGATCTCATCTGTGAATTGCCGATTAGATTCTACTAGCATTAGTTAGTTGGCTCTCATTAGTTGATTGTTGATCCGATTCCCCTCATCGTAATCTCTATTGGGTGAGTTCGCTTTCCATTGGACATGATGGATCTGATTCTCTGCTCCTAGTCTGTTTTTGGAGTGTTCGAACTCATCTGTGAATTGCCGATTTGATTCTACTAGCATTAATTAGTTGGCTCTCATTAGTTGATGGTTGATCCGATTCCCTTCATCCAAATCTCTGTTGGGTGTGTTCGCTTTCCGTTAGACATGGTGGATCTGATTCTCTGCTCTGAGTCTATGTTGGGAGTGTTAGATCTCATCTGTGAATTGCCGATTTGATTCTACTAGCATTAGCAAGTTGGCTCTCATTAGTTGATGGTTGATCCGATTCCGATCATTGTAATCTCTATTGGGTGTGTTCGCTTTCCGTTGGACATGATGGATGTGATTCTCTGCTCCGAGTCTATGTTGGGAGTGTTCGATCTCATCTGTGAATTGCTGATTTGATTCCACTAGCATTAGTTAGTTGGCTCTCATTAGTTGATGGTTGATCCCATTCTCCTGATCCAAATCTCTATTGGGTGTGTTCGCTTTCCGTTGGACATGATGGATCTAATTCTCAGCTCCGAGTCTATATTGGGAGTGTTCGATCTCATTTTTGTATTGCCGATTTGATTCTACTAGCATTAGTTAGTCGGCTCTCATTAGTTTATGGTTGATCCGATTCCCCTCATCCAAATCTCTATTGGGTGTGTTCGCTTTCCGTTGGACAGGATGGATCTGATTCTCTGCTCCTAGTCTGTTTTTGGAGTGTTCGATCTCATCTGTGAATTGCCGATTTGATTCCACTAGCATTAGTTAGTTGGGTCTTATTAGTGGATGGTTTATCCGATTCGCCTGATCGTAATCTCTATTTGGTGTGTTCGATTTCCGTTGGACATGATGGATCTGATTCTCTGCTCCGAGTCTATGTTGGGAGTGTTCGATCTCATCTGTGAATTGCCGATTTGATTCTACTCTAAGTAGTTAGTTGGCTCCCATTAGTTGATGGTTGATCCGATTCCCCTCATCCAAATCTCTATTGGCTGTGTTCGTTTTCCGTTGGACATGATGAATCTGATTCTCTGCTCCGAGTCTATGTTGGGAGTGTTCGATCTCATCTGTGAATTGCCGATTTGATTCTTCTAGCATTAGTTAGTTGGCTCTCATTAGTTGATGGTTGATCCCATTCCCCTCATCCAAATCTCTATTGGGTGTGTTCGCTTTCCGTTGGACATGATGGATCTGATTCTCTGCTCCGAGTCTATGTTGGGAGTGTTCGATCTCATCTGGGTATTGCCGATTTGATTCTACTAGCATTAGTTAGTCGGCTCTCATTAGTTTATGGTTGATCCGATTCCCCTCATCGAAATCTCTATTGGGTGTGTTCGCTTTCCGTTGGACAGGATGGATCTGGTTCTCTGCTCCGAGTCTATATTGGGAGTGTTCGATCTCATCTGTGAATTGCCGATATGATTCTACTAGCATTAGTTAGTTGGCTCTCATTAGTTGATGGTTGATCCGCTTCCCCTGATCCAAATCTCTATTGGGTGTGTTTGCTTTCCGTTGGACATGATGGATGTCATTCTCTGCTCCGAGTCTATGTTGGAAGTGTTCGATCTCATCTGTGAATTGCCGATTTGATTCTACTAGCATTAGTTAGTTGGCTCTCATTAGTTGCTGGTTGATCCGATTCCCCTCATCCAAATCTCTATTGCGTGTGTTCGCTTTCCATTGAACATGATGAATCTGATTCTCTGCTCCTGAGTCTATGTTGGGAGTATTAAATCTGATCTGTGAATTGCCGATTTGATTCTACTAGCATTAGTTAGATCGCTCTCATTCGTTGATGGTTGATCCGATTCCCCTCATCGTAAACTCTATTGGGTGTGTTCGCTTTCCGTTGGACATGATGGATCTGATTTTCTGCTCCGAGTCTATGTTGGGCGTGTTCGATCTCATCTGTGAATTGCCAATTTGATTCTACTAGCATTAGTTAGTTGGCTCTCATTAGTTAATGGTTGATCATATTCCCCTCATCGTAATCTCTATTTGGTGTGTTCGATTTCCGTTGGACATGATGGATCTGATTCTCTGCTCCGAGTGTATGTTGGGAGTGTTCGATCTCATCTGTGAATTGCCGATTTGATTCTACTATAAATAGTTAGTTGGCTCCCATTAGTTGATGGTTGATCCGATTCCCCTCATCCAAATCTCTATTGGTTGTGTTCGTTTTCCTTTGGACATGATGAATCTGATTCTCTGCTCCGAGTCTATGTTGGGAGTGTTCGATCTCATCTGTGAATTGCCGATTTGATTCTACTAGCATTAGTTAGTCGGCTCTCATTAGTTGATGGTTGATCCGATTCCCTTCATCCAAATATCTATTGGGTGTGTTCGCTTTCCGTTGGACATGATGGATCTGATTCTTTGCTCCGAGTCTATGTTGGGAGTATTCAATCTCATCTGTGAATTGCCGATTTGATATTTACTAGCATTAGTTAGTTGGCTCTCATTAGTTGATTTTTTAACCGATTCCCCTTATCGTAATCTCTATTGGGTGTGTTCGCTTTCCGTTGGTTATGATGGATCTGATTCTCTGCTCCGAGTCTATGTCGGTAGTGTTCGATCTCATCTGTGAATTGCCGATTTGATTCTACTAGCATTAGTTAGTTGGCTCTCATTAGTTGATGGTTGATCCGAATCCGATGATTGTAATCTCTATTGGGTGTGTTCGCTTTCCGTTGCACATGATGGATGTGATTCTCTGCTCCGAGTCTATGTTGGGAGTGTTCGATCTCATCTGTGAATTGCCGATTTGATTCTACTAGCATTAATTAGTTGGCTCTCATTAGTTGATGGTTGATCCGATTCCCCTCATCCAAATCTCTATTGCGTGTGTTCTCTTTCCATTGAACATGGTGAATCTGATTCTCTGCTCCTGAGTCTATGTTGGGAGTGTTAGATCTGATCTGTGAATTGCCGATTAGATTCTACTAGCATTAGTTAGTTGGCTCTCATTCGTTGATGGTTGATCCGATTCCCCTCATCGTAATCTCTATTGGGTGTGTTCGCTTTCCGTTGGATATGATGGATGTGATTCTCTGCTCCGAGTATATGTTGGGAGCGTTCGATCTGATCTGTGAATTGCCGATTTGATTCTACTAGCATTAGTTAGTTGGCTCTCATTAGTTGATGGTTGATCCGATTCCCCTCATCGTAATCTCTATTGGGTGTGTTCGCTTTCCTTTGGACACGATGGATCTGATTCTCTGCTCCGAGTCTCTGTTGGGAGTGTTCGATCTCATCTGTGAATTCCCATTTAGATTCTACTAGCATTAGTTAGTTGGCTCTCATTAGTTGATGGTTGATCCGATTCCCCTCATCGTAATCTGTATTGGGTGTGTTCGCTTTCCATTGGACATGATGGATGTGATTCTCTGCTCCTAGTCTGTTTTTGGAGTGTTCGATCTCATCTGTGAATTGCCGATTTGATTCTACTAGCATTAGTTAGTTGGCTCTCATCAGTTGATGGTTGATCCGATTCCCCTCATCGTAATCTCTATTGGGTGTGTTCGCTTTCCGTTGGACACGATGGATCTGATTCTCTGCTCCGAGTCTCTGTTGGGAGTGTTCGATCTCATCTGTGAATTGCCGATTAGATTCTACTAGCATTAGTTAGTTGGCTCTCATTAGTTGATGGTTGATCCGATTCCCCTCATCGTAATCTCTATTGGGTGAGTTCGCTTTCCATTGGACATGATGGATCTGATTCTCTGCTCCTAGTCTGTTTTTGGAGTGTTCGAACTCATCTGTGAATTGCCGATTTGATTCTACTAGCATTAATTAGTTGGCTCTCATTAGTTGATGGTTGATCCGATTCCCTTCATCCAAATCTCTATTGGGTGTGTTCGCTTTCCGTTAGACATGGTGGATCTGATTCTCTGCTCTGAGTCTATGTTGGGAGTGTTAGATCTCATCTGTGAATTGCCGGTTTGATTCTACTAGCATTAGTAAGTTGGCTCTCATTAGTTGATGGTTGATCCGATTCCGATCATTGTAATCTCTATTGGGTGTGTTCGCTTTCCGTTGGACATGATGGATGTGATTCTCTGCTCCGAGTCTATGTTGGGAGTGTTCGATCTCATCTGTGAATTGCTGATTTGATTCCACTAGCATTAGTTAGTTGGCTCTCATTAGTTGATGGTTGATCCCATTCTCCTCATCCAAATCTCTATTGGGTGTGTTCGCTTTCCGTTGGACATGATGGATCTAATTCTCAGCTCCGAGTCTATATTGGGAGTGTTCGATCTCATCTGGGTATTGCCGATTTGATTCTACTAGCATTAGTTAGTCGGCTCTCATTAGTTTATGGTTGATCCGATTCCCCTCATCCAAATCTCTATTGGGTGTGTTCGCTTTCCGTTGGACAGGATGGATCTGATTCTCTGCTCCTAGTCTGTTTTTGGAGTGTTCGATCTCATCTGTGAATTGCCGATTTGATTCCACTAGCATTAGTTAGTTGGGTCTTATTAGTGGATGGTTTATCCGATTCGCCTGATCGTAATCTCTATTTGGTGTGTTCGATTTCCGTTGGACATGATGGATCTGATTCTCTGCTCCGAGTCTATGTTGGGAGTGTTCGATCTCATCTGTGAATTGCCGATTTGATTCTACTCTAAGTAGTTAGTTGGCTCCCATTAGTTGATGGTTGATCCGATTCCCCTCATCCAAATCTCTATTGGCTGTGTTCGTTTTCCGTTGGACATGATGAATCTGATTCTCTGCTCCGAGTCTATGTTGGGAGTGTTCGATCTCATCTGTGAATTGCCGATTTGATTCTTCTAGCATTAGTTAGATCTCTCTCATTCGTTGATGGTTGATCCGATTCCCCTCATCGTAAACTCTATTGGGTGTGTTCGCTTTCCGTTGGACATGGTGGATATGATTCTCTGCTCCCAGTTATGTTGGGAGTGTTCGATCTCATCTGTGAATTGCCGATTTGATTCTACTAGCATTAGTTAGTCGGCTCTCATTAGTTGATGGTTGATTCGATTGCCCTCATCGTAATCTCTATTTGGTGTGTTCGCTTTCCGTTGGACATGATGGATCTGATTCTTTGCTCCCAGTCTATGTTGGAAGTATTCAATCTCATCTGGGAATTGCCGATTTGATTCTACTAGCATTAGTTAGTTGGCTCTCATTAGTTGATGGTTGACCCGATTCCCCTCACCGTAATCTTTATTGGGTGTGTTCGATTTCCGTTGGACACGATGGATCTGATTCTCTGCTCCGAGTCTCTGTCGGGAGTGTTCGGTCTCATCTGTGAATTGCCGATTAGATTCTACTAGCATTAGTTAGTTGGCTCTCATTAGTTGATGGTTGATCCCATTCCCCTCATCCAAATCTCTATTGGGTGTGTTCGCTTTCCGTTGGACATGATGGATCTGATTCTCTGCTCCGAATCTATGATGGGAGTGTTCGATCTCAGCTGTGAATTGCCGATTTGATTCTACTAACATTAATTAGTTGGCTCTCATTAGTTGATGGTTGATCCGATTCCCTTCATCCAAATCTCTATTGGGTGTGTTCGCTTTCCGTTGGACACGATGGATCTGATTCTCTGCTCCGAGTCTATGTTGGGAGTGTTAGATCTCCTCTGTGAATTGCCGATTTGATTCTAGTACCATTAGGTAGTTGGCTCTCATTAGTTGCTGGTTGATCCGATTCCCCTCATCCAAATCTCTATTGCGTGTGTTCTCTTTCCATTGAACATGATGAATCTGATTCTCTGCTCCTGAGTCTATGTTGGGAGTGTTAGATCTGATCTGTGAATTGCCGATTAGATTCTACTAGCATTAGTTAGTTCGCTCTCATTCGTTGATGGTTGTTCCGATTCCCCTCATCGTAAACTCTGTTGGGTGTGTTCGCTTTCCGTTGGCCATGATGGATCTGATTTTCTGCTCCGAGTCTATTTTGGGCGTGTTCGATCTCATCTGTGAATTGCCAATTTGATTCTACTAGCATTAGTTAGTTGGCTCTCATTAGTTAATAGTTGATTCCATTCCCCTCATCGTAATCTCTATTTGGTGTGTTCGATTTCCGTTGGACATGATGGATCTGATTCTCTGCTCCGAGTCTATGTTGGGAGTGTTCGATCTCACCTGTGAATTGCCGATTTGATTCTACTATAAATTAGTTAGTTGGCTCCCATTAGTTGATGGTTGATCCGATTCCCCTCATCCAAATCTCTATTGGCTGTGTTCGTTTTCCGTTGGACATGATGAATCTGATTCTCTGCTCCGAGTCTATGTTGGGATTGTTCGATCTCATCTGTGAATTGCCGATTTGATTCCACTAGCATTAGTTAGTCGGCTCTCATTAGTTGATGGTTGATCCGATTCCCTTCATCCAAATATCTATTGGGTGTGTTCGCTTTCCGTTGGACATGATGGATCTGATTCTTTGCTCCGAGTCTATGTTGGGAGTATTCAATCTCATCTGTGAATTGCCGATTTGATATTTACTAGCATTAGTTAGTTGGCTCTCATTAGTTGATGGTTGACCCGATTCCCCTTATCGTAGTCTCTATTGGGTGTGTTCGCTTTCCGTTGGTTATGATGGATCTGATTCTCTGCTCCGAGTCTATGTTGGTAGTGTTCGATCTCATCTGTGAATTGCCGATTTGATTCTACTAGCATTAGTTAGTTGGCTCTCATTAGTTGATGGTTGATCCGATTCCGATGATTGGAATCTCTATTGGGTGTGTTCGCTTTCTGTTGCACATGATGGATGTGATTCTCTGCTCCTAGTCTATGTTGGGAGTGTTCGATCTCATCTGTGAATTGCCGATTTGATTCTACTAGCATTAATTAGTTGGCTCTCATTAGTTGATGGTTGATCCGATTCCCCTCATCCAAATCTCTATTGCGTGTGTTCTCTTTCCATTGAACATGATGAACCTGATTCTCTGCTCCTGAGTCTATGTTGGGAGTGTTAGATCTGATCTTTGAATTGCCGATTAGATTCTACTAGCATTAGTTAGTTGGCTCTCATTCGTTGATGGTTGATCCGATTCCCCTCATCGTAATCTCTATTGGGTGTGTTCGCTTTCCGTTGGATATGATGGATCTGAGTCTCTGCTCCGAATCTTTGTTGGGAGTGTTCGATCTCATCTATGAATTGCCGATTTGATCTACTAGCATTAGTTAGTTGGCTCTCATTAGTGGATGGTTGATCCGATTCCCCTCATCGTAATCTCTCTTGGGTGTGTTCGCTTTCCGTTGGATATGATGGATCTGAGTCTCTGCTCCGAATCTTTGTTGGGAGTGTTCGATCTCATCTATGAATTGCCGATTTGATCTACTAGCATTAGTTAGTTGGCTCTCATTAGTTGATGGTTGATCCGATTCCCCTCATCGTAATCTCTATTGGGTGTGTTCGCTTTCCGTTGGACATAATGGATCTGATTCTCGGCTCCGAGTCTATGATGGGAGTGTTCGATCTCATATGTGAATTGCCGATTTGATTCTACTAGCATTAGTTAGTTGGTTCTCATTAGTTGATTGTTGCTCCGATTCCCCTCATCCAAATCTCTATTGGGTGTGTTCGCTTTCCATTGGACATGATGGATCTGATTCTCTGCTCCGAATCTTTGTTGGGAGTGTTCGATCTCATCTATGAATTGCCGATTTGATCTACTAGCATTAGTTAGTTGGCTCTCATTAGTTGATGGTTGATCCGTTTCCCCTCATCGTAATCTCTCTTGGGTGTGTTCGCTTTCCGTTGGACATGATGAATCTGATTCTCTGCTCCGGGACTGTGTTCGGTGTATTCGATCTCATCTGTGAATTGGCGATTTGATTCTACTAGCATTAGTTAGTTGACTCTCATTAGTTGATGGTTGATCCGATTCCCCTCATCCAAATCTCTATTGGGTGTGTTCGCTTTCCGTTGGACATAATGGATCTGATTCTCGGCTCCGAGTCTATGTTGGGAGTGTTTGATCTCATCTGTGAATTGCCGATTTGATTCTACTAGCATTAGTTAGTTGGCTCTCATTAGTTGATGTGGTATCCGATTCCCCTCATCGTAATCTCTATTGGTTGTGTTCGCTTTCCGTTGCACATGATGGATGTGATTCTCTGCTCCGAGTCTATGTTGGGAGTGTTCGATCTCATCTGTGAATTGCCGATTTGATTCTACTAGCATTAGTTAGTTGGCTCTCATTAGTTGATGGTTGATCCGATTCCCCTCATTGTAATCTCTATTGGGTGTGTTCGCTTTTCGTTGGACATGATGGATCTGATTCTCTGCTCCGAGTCTATGTTGGGAGTGTTCGATCTCATCTGTGAATTGCCGATTTGATTCTACTAGCATTAGTTAGTTGGCTCTCATTAGTTGATGGTTGATCCAATTCCCCTCATCGTAATCTCTATTGGGTGTGTTCGCTTTCCGTTGGACATGATGGATCTGATTCTCTGCTCGGAGTCTATGCTGGGAGTGTTCGATCTCATCTGTGAATTGCCGATTTGATTCTACTAGCATTAGTTAGTTGGCTCTCATTAATTGATGCGTGATCCGATTCCCCTCATTCAAATCTCTATTGGGTGTGTTCGCTTTCCGTTGGACACAATGGATCTGATTCTCTGCTCCGAATGTATGTTAGGAGTGTTCGATCTCATCTGTGAATTGTCGATTTGATTCTACTAGCATTAGTTAGTTGGCTCTCATTAGTTGATGGTTGATCCGATTCCCCTCATTGTAATCTCTATTGGGTGTGTTCGCTTTTCGTTGGACATGATGGATCTGATTCTCTGCTCCGAGTCTATGTTGGGAGTGTTCGATCTCATCTGTGAATTGCCGATTTGATTCTACTAACATTAGTTAGTTGGCTCTCATTAGTTGATGGTTGATCCAATTCCCCTCATCGTAATCTCTATTGGGTGTGTTCGCTTTCCGTTGGACATGATGGATCTGATTCTCTGCTCGGAGTCTATGCTGGGAGTGTTCGATCTCATCTGTGAATTGCCGATTTGATTGTACTAGCATTAGTTAGTTGGCTCTCATTAATTGATGCGTGATCCGATTCCCCTCATTCAAATCTCTATTGGGTGTGTTAGCTTTCCGTTGGACACAATGGATCTGATTCTCTGCTCCGAATGTATGTTAGGAGTGTTCGATCTCATCTGTGAATTGTCGATTTGATTCTACTAGCATTAGTTAGTTGGCTCTCATTAGTTGATGGTTGATCCGATTCCCCTCATTGTAATCTCTATTGGGTGTGTTCGCTTTCCGTTGGACATGATGGATCTGATTCTCTGCTCCGAGTCTATGTTGGGAGTGTTCGATCTCATCTGTGAATTGCCGATTTGATTCTACTAGCATTAGTTAGTTGGCTCTCATTAGTTGATGGTTGATCCAATTCCCCTCATCGTAATCTCTATTGGGTGTGTTCGCTTTCCGTTGGACATGATGGATCTGATTCTCTGCTCCGAGTCTATGCTGGGAGTGTTCGATCTCATCTGTGAATTGCCGATTTGATTCTACTAGCATTAGTTAGTTGGCTCTCATTAATTGATGCGTGATCCGATTCCCCTCATTGAAATCTCTATTGGGTGTGTTCGCTTTCCGTTGGACACAATGGATCTGATTCTCTGCTCCGAATGTATGTTAGGAGTGTTCGATCTCATCTGTGAATTGTCGATTTGATTCTACTAGCATTAGTTAGTTGGCTCTCATTAGTTGATGGTTGATCCGATTCCCTTCATTGTAATCTCTATTGGGTGTGTTCGCTTTCCGTTGCACATGATGGATCTGATTCTCTGCTAAGAGTCTATGTTGGGAGTGTTCGATCTCATCTGTGAATTGCCGATTTGATTCTACTAGCATTAGTTAGTTGGCTCTCATTAGTTGATGGTTGATCCGATTCCCCTCATTGTAATCTCTATTGGGAGTGTTCGCTTTCCGTTGGACATGATGGATCTGATTCTCTGCTCCGAGTCTATGTTGGGAGTGTTCGATCTCATCTGTGAATTGCCGATTTGATTCTACTAGCATTAGTTAGTTGGCTCTCATTAGTTGATGGTTGATGCGATACCCCTCATCCAAATCTCTATTGGGTGTGTTCGCTTTCCATTGAACATGATGAATCTGATTCTCTGCTCCGAGTCTATGTTGGGAGTGTTAGAGCTCATCAGTGAATTGCCGATTTGATTCTACTAGCATTAGTTAGTTGGCTCTCATTAGTTGATGGTTGATCCGATTCCCCTCATTGTAATCTCTATTGGGTGTGTTCGCTTTCCGTTGGACATGATGGATCTGATTCTCTGCTTCTAGTCTATGTTGGGAGTGTTCGATCTCATCTGTGAATTGCCGATTTGATTCTACTAGCATTAGTTAGTTGGCTCTCATTAGTTGATGGTTGATCCGATTCCCCTCATCCAAATCTCTATTGGGTGTGTTCGCTTTCCATTGAACATGATGAATCTGATTCTCTGCTCCGAGTCTATGTTGGGAGTGTTAGAGCTCATCTGTGAATTGCCGATTTGATTCTACTAGCATTAGTTAGTTGGCTCTCATTAGTTGATGATTGATCCGATTCCCCTCATCCAAATCTCTATTGGGTGTGTTCGCTTTCCGTTGGACATGATGGATCTGATTCTCTGCTCCGAGTCTATGTTGGGAGTTTTCGATCTCATCTGTGAATTACCGATTTGATTCTACTAGCATTAGTTAGTTGGCTCTCATTAGTTGATGGTTGATCCGATTCCGATCATTGTAATCTCTATTGGGTGTGTTCGCTTTCCGTTGGACATGATGGATGTGATTCTCTGCTCCGAGTCTATGTTGGGAGTGTTCGATCTCATCTGTGAACTGCCGATTTGATTCTACTAGCATTAGTTAGTTGGCTCTCAATTAGTTGATGGTTGATCCGATTCCCCTCATCGTAATCTCTATTGGGTGTGTTCGCTTTCCGTTGTACAGGATGGATCTGATTCTCTGCTCCGAGTGTATGTTGGGAGTGTTCGATCTCATCTGTGAATTGCCGATTTGATTCTACTAGCATTAGATAGTTGGCTCTCATTAGTTGATGGTTGATCCGATTCTTCTCATCCAAATCTCTGTTGGGTATGTTTGCTTTCTGTTGGACATGATGGATGTGATTGTCCTCATCCGAATTCTAGTTGGTGGTGTTACCTCTCATCTCGTGATGATCAATCAGATGCTCTTTTGCTAGGTCTTACATACTTCTTAGTAATATTAAGAAGAGGTCTCACAGCTTCATCTGAAAACCGGCGCAAATATCTCTCGCCGTTCTTGTTGTTGCTAGGGTTGGTGGTCGCAGTGGTCTCAGCATCATCGATTGACTGCCCTCAAATTCCGATCCTTGGCCAAAGCTATCTCATGATTTGTTTAATCAGATGACAAGAATCGAAGTCGTCGTCCCAAAAGTGGACCCATTCAGCCATTCAGTTGTGTGAACTGTGTTCGATGATTTTTCCACATGGTCATCCCTCCTTTTGCCTCACCTGTTTCGAATCTCCCTTTGACTCTCCTCTCCACTGAAACACGACTTTCGAATCTCCCTTCGACTCTCGTCCCCACTGAAACACGCCTTTCGAATCTCCCTTCGACTCTCCACCCCACTAAAACACGCCTTTCGAATTTCCCTTCGACTCTCCTCCCCACTGAAACACGCCTTTTGAATCTCCCTTCGGTTCTCCTCACCACTGAAACATGCCTTTCGAATCTCCCTTCGAATCTCCTCCCCACTGAAACACGACTTTCGAATCTCCCTTTGACTCTCCTCCCCACTGAAACACGACTTTCGAATCTTCCTTCGACTCTCCTCCCCACTGAAACACGACTTTCGAATCTTCCTTCGACTCTCCTCCCCACTGAAACACGCCTTTGGAATCTCCCTTCGACTCTCCTCCCCACCGAAACACGCCTTTCGAATTTCCCTTCGACTTTCCTCCCCACCGAAACACGCCTTTCGAATCTCCCTTCGACTCTCGTCCCCACTGAAACACAAGTTTCGAATCTCCCTTCGACTCTGCTCCCCACTGAAACACGCCTTTCGAATCTCCCTTCGACTCCTCCCCACTGAAACACGCCTTTCAAATCTCCCTTCGACTCTCCTCCCCACTGAAACACGCCTTTCGAATCTCCCTTCGAATCTCCTCCACACTGAAACACGCCTTTCGAATCTCCTTTCGACTCTCCTCCCCACTGAAACACGCCTTTCGAATTTCCCTTCCATTCTCCTCCCCACCGAAACACGCCTTTCGAATCTCCCTTCGACTCTCCTCCCCACCGAAACACGCCTTTTGAATCTCCCTTTGACTCTCCTCCCCACTGAAACATGCCTTTCGAATCTCCCTTCGACTCTCCTCCCCACCGAAACACGCCTTTCGAATCTCCCTTCGACTCTCCTCCCCACCGAAACACGCCTTTCGAATCTCCCTTCGACTCCCCTCCCCACTGAAACACGCCTTTCGAATCTCCCTTCGAGTCTCCTCCCCACCGAAACGCCTTTCGAATCTCCCTTCGACTCTCCACCCCACTGAAACACGCCTTTCGACTCTCCCTTCGACTCTCCTCCCCACCGAAACACGCCTTTCAAAATCCCCTTTGACTCTCCTCCCCACCGAAACACGCCTTTCGAATTTCCCTTCGACTCTCCTCCCCACCGAAACACGCCTTTCGAATTTCCCTTCGACTCTCCTCCCCACCGAAACACGCCTTTTGAATCTCCCTTTGACTCTCCTCCCCACTGAAACATGCCTTTCGAATCTCCCTTCGACTGTCCTCCCCACCGAAACACGCCTTTCGAATCTCCCTTCGACTCTGCTCCCCACTGAAACATGCCTTTCGAATCTCCCTTCGACTCTCCTCCCCACCGAAACACGCCTTTCGAATCTCCCTTCGACTCTCCTCCCCACCGAAACACGCCTTTCGAATCTCCCTTCGACTCTCCTCCCCACTGCTCCCCACTGAAACACGCCTTTCGAATCTCCCTTCGATTCTCGTCCCCACTGAAACACGCCTTTCGAATTTCCCTTCGACTCTCCTCCCCACCGAAACACGCCTTTCGAATCTCCCTTCGATTCTCGTTCCCCCTGAAACACGCCTTTCGAATTTCCCTTCGACTCTTCTCCCCACCGAAACACTCCTTTCGAATCTCCCTTCGACTCTCCTCTCCACCGAAACACGCCTTTCGAATCTCCCTTCGACTCTCCTCTCCACCGAAACACGCCTTTCGAATCTCCCTTCGACTCTCCTCCCCACCGAAACACACCTGTTTCGAATCGTCAGGATGAAAGCGATTATCGGGCGGGTGGTCGGGGACAGGGTGATTCAACATTTCGCAATAAAATGGAACGAAAAAAAAGAAGGTTAGATAAGATGTTATGCTACATTTTCTGAATGGGATGAAAAGGTAATGATCGTATTACGATTCTTGAAAGGAAATTTAGCGAAATCACGATTTGCGAAATATAATTCGGCAGCTGCAAATTCACGAGCGATATTGCTATGCGGGTGCTGCGAACGGAAACGTCTGTTTCGCCTCCGTGTTTCCAAAGAATTCTATTTTCTGAACCTCATTTGCACGTGACTTCCTCCAACTAAATTTTTCTTTTCTCTGATTTTGCAGAACGGGATGACGGCAGTGCACGTGGCTGCTGCAAACAATAACATGAACATCGTGGAGAGGCTCGTGCAGGAAGGAGCAGACGTCTCAATGAAGGATAAGGTGAGAAAGGAGATTATCCCTAGAAACCAAATCACGATAATACATGTCCTTAGAGGATAACTTGAGGGTGAAAAATGCTTATCTGAATACACTTCATCCTATAGAGACAAAATGTTACAAATGTCTCTATAGGATAAGGGGGGAATAACAAGAGCTTTCGATAAAATCAAAGTCCCGCGATAAAGAGGCTATCCCATCGAAGACAAAGCAAAGGGGACAACACTAGAAAAGAGCTGAGGAGAAGACACAAACATCTGAGCAACTACCAGGATCTTCCTTTCCAGGGGCACTGGTCACCATGCACGGTAGTACGTTAACAAGAGATCACTCCCTCAGAAGGCTTCGGAAACAATAGAAAGTTCACAGGGTGGTCCCTTCACTGAGAAGGCTTTGGAAACAATAGAAAGTTCACAGGGTGGTCCCCTCACTGAGAAGGCTTCGGAAACAATAGAAAGTTCACAGGGTGGTCCCCTCACTGAGAAGGCTTCGGAAACAATAGAAAGTTCACAGGGTGGTCCCCTCACTGAGAAGGATTCGGAAACAATAGAAAGTTCACAGGGTGGTCCCCTCACTGAGAAGGCTTCGGAAACAATAGAAAGTTCACAGGATGGTCCCCTCACTGAGAATGGGGCGAGGGTGGCTCAGTCGGTAGCGTGCCAGGCTCGTAATCTGTAGTTCCCAGGTTCGAGTCCCAGCTGGGACAGCGTTGAGATTTATCTCCGCAAAATTCCTCGCCCTGCCTACGGTCAGTAGGGGACACCGACGGGCTTGGAAAGGCCGCCGTCCATCGGATGGGACGTTAAGCCGTGGCCCCGTGTGCAGGAGAGCCATACCCTGTGTACGTTAAAGAACACGCTGGATGGCCTTGACGGGAGGCTACCATCTGTTTCCCAACAGCTGTTCCAGTGGGTCCCCTCCCCCAACCTTCTCTGAGCCTTCAGGGTCCATGTGACCTGGCCATTTAGCCCATGGCGTGCAAAAAAGTGCCGCTCAGAGGTAAAACAACCCAACCCCTCACTGAGAAGGCTTCGGAAACAATAGAAAGTTCACAGGGTGCCCCCTCACTGAGAAGGCTTCGGAAACAATAGAAAGTTCACAGGGTGCCCCCTCACTGAGAAGGCTTCGGAAACAATAGAAAGTTCACAGGGTGGCCCCCTCACTGAGAACGCTTCGGAAACAATAGAAAGTTCACAGGGTGGTCCCCTCACTGCAGAGAGGAACTTGGACAGAGCGAAACATGCACTCTTGCAACTCATCTACATTCCCTTGGTCTGCATTTTAGACTCTTGAAATAATCCCCTCTTGAAATCTCAAATCTCTAGATGTGAAGATCAGGAACATACTCCTAGGCATCCCTTCTTGCAACCCATTTATATTCAATTGAACTGCATGTCGGACTTATCACCTGAAACAGCAACCTCTGGAAATTTTGAAATCTCCTTATGTGAGATTTAGGAACATACTCCTAAAGTTACACACATGCAACCCATATAGACTCGACTGGATTCGCCTGAACCAATCCCCCTCTTGCACGTCATCTAGAATCTGTTCATGTGATGTTTACGAACATCATTCAAAGCATCGTATCATGGAACCCAGAAACTGAAACCTCAGATACGGAACCTCATCTTAAGCAACAAACGGAAGGGTTTATTTAAAGGTCAGAATTTTAATACTTATCAAAGAATTCATTGTCTTAAGAAACCTTCTCCGCAATAGCCACTATTCCAACAAATTTATATTGCCAATTCTAGAGATAAGAACCTCATCCGTAATAAACAATGCATGTCTTTATTTGAAGGTGAGAACCTTCATATGTATCAACGAATTCATTGTCTTATCTGGTGGTCAGAAACACGATCTGTAAAAAACACTCTTCCAACCCATTCACACTGCCTTATCTAGAGATAAGAACCTGATTCAAAACAAATAACAGATAACTGTATTTGTAGGTCACAACCTTCATATGTAACAGCGAATTTATTACCTTATCTGGTGGTCAGAATCTTTTTCCGTAACAACCACTCTTCCAGTTACACTGCCAAATCTACAGATGAGGAACCCGATTCGAAACAAATAATAGATCTGTATTTGAAGGTCAGAACTTTCATATGTAATACCGAACTGTTTACCTTATCTGGCGATCATAAATTTCTTCCGCAAGAACCATTCTTCCAGTTACATTGCCCTATCTAGAGATAAGACATAATTTGAAACAAATAATAGATATCTGTATTTGAAGGTCAGAACTTTTATAGATAACAACGAAGCGACTACTTTTTGTGGTGATCAGAAACTTCTTCGGTAACAACCACTCCTAAGGGGCGGGGGTGGCTCAGTCGGTAGCGCACCAGGCTCGTAATCTGTAGTTCCCAGGTTTGAGTCCCAGCTGGGTCAGTGTTGAGATTTATCTCCGCAAAATTCCCAGCCCTGCCCGCAGTCAGTAGGGGACACCGATGGGCTTGGAAATGCTGCCGGCCGTCAGATGGGACGTTAAACCCTGGTCCCGTGTATGGGATAGCCATACCCTGTGCACGTTAAAGAACACATTGGATGGCCTTGACGGGAGGCTACCATCTGTCTCCCAACAGCTGTTCCAGTGGGTCCCCTCCCCCAACATTTTCTGAGCCTTCGGGGTCCGTGTGACCTGGCCATTTAGCCCATGGTGTGCAAAAAAGTGCCGCTCAGAGGTAAAACAACCCAACCCAACCACTCCTCGAAACCATTCACACTGCCTTATCTAGAGATAAGAACCTGATTCCAAACAAATAATAGATATCAGTGTTTGATGGTCAGAACCTTTATAGGTAACAACGAAGCGATTAGGTTATGTGGTGATCAGAAACTTCTTCCTTAAGAACCACTCCTCGAAACCATTCACACTGCCTTATCTAGAGATAAGAACCTGATTCCAAACAAATAATAGATATCTGTATTTCATGATCAGAACCTTTATAGTTAACAACGAAGCGATTAGGTTATGTGGTGATCAGAAACTTCTTCTGTAACAACCACTCCTCGAAACCATTCACACTGCCTTATCCAGAGATAAGAACTTAATTCAAAACAAATAATAGATATCTGTATTTCATGATCAGAACCTTTATAGTTAACAACGAAGCGATTACATTATGGGGTGATCAGAAACTTCTTTCATAACAACCACTCCTCGAAACCATTCACACTGCCTTATCTAGAGATAACGCAGTGTGATATCAACCACGATATGTGGTGATCAGAAACTTCTTCCTTAAGAACCACTCCTCGAAACCATTCACACTGCCTTATCTAGAGATAAGAACCTGATTCCAAACAAATAATAGATATCAGTATTTAATGATCAGAACCTTTATAGTTAACAACGAAGCGATTACATTATGTGGTGATCAGAAACTTCTTTCATAACAACCACTCCTCGAAACCATTCACACTGCCTTATCTAGAAATAACGCAGTGTGATATCAACCACGATATGTGGTGATCAGAAACTTCTTCCTTAAGAACCACTCCTCGAAACCATTCACACTGCCTTATCTAGAGATAAGAACCTGATTCCAAACAAATAATAGATATCAGTATTTAATGATCAGAACCTTTATAGTTAACAACGAAGCGATTACATTATGTGGTGATCAGAAACTTCTTTCATAACAACCACTCCTCGAAACCATTCATACTGCCTTATCTAAAGATAACGTGTGATATCAACCACGATATGTGGTGATCAGAAACTTCTTCCTTAAGAACCACTCCTCGAAACCATTCACACTGCCTTATCTAGAGATAAGAACCTGATTCCAAACAAATAATAGATATCAGTATTTAATGATCAGAACCTTTATAGGTAACAACGAAGCGATTAGGTTATGTGGTGATCAGAAACTTCTTCCGCAACAACCACTCCTCGAAACCATTCACACTGCCTTATCTAGAGATAAGAACCTGATTCCAAACAAATAATAGATCTGTATTTGATGGTCAGATTCTTCATATGGCGATTTTGACCACAAGATAACGCAATCCATTCGATGATTATCGAATGGATTGCGTTATCTGTGGTCAAAATCGCCATCCGTAGAAACCGATAAATTGTCTTCAGGGACGTAGCCATGGGGGTGGGAGGGTGGGGGGTGGTAGGCTCCCCCCCAAAGTAAATCGGATTTGGCAAGATTCGACGCGAGTTCGTAAAAACTAGGTGAGTTGTGAAAATTTGTAATTTTTTTTTGTAAAATTAAGGGGAATTGTCAAAATCGAGGCAACTTGAAAAATCTAGGGCAGTTGGAGAATGGAGAGACGGCAAAATTCAGAGCAGTTGGCAAAATTCGAAGCCACTTAGTAAAATACAGGTGAGTTGGCAAAATCGGGACAACTCGGCAAAATTCGGAGTGACTTGGCAAAATTAAGGTGAGATGTAAAAATTAGGATTTTTTTCTATAAAATTATGGCGAGTTGATAAATCTTTGGGGAGTTGGCAAAATCTAGGGACAGTTGTCAAAATTTGGAGTGACTTGGCAAAATTCAGGTGAGATGTAAAAAATGGGATTTTTTTCTGTCAAATTATGGCGAGTTGGCAAAATCTAGGGTCAGTTGGCAAAATTCGAATCCACTTGGTAAAATACAGGTGAGTTGTGAAAATTGAGATTTGTTTTGCGAAATTAAGGAGTGTTGGACAAATTGAGGAAACTTAACAAAATGAAAGGCAGTTGGCAAAATTCGAATTCACTTGGAAAATACAGGCGAGTTGTAATAAATTGGGATTGGGTTTGTAAAATTCAGGATAGTTGACTAAAATCGAGTAAACTTGGCAAAATCTTGGGGAGTTTGAAAAGTTTGGAGTGATTTGGCAAATTTAGGAGAGATATAAAGATTGGGATTAGTTCGTGAAATTAAAGATAGTTCGCCAAATAAAGGGAAAATTCACACTGATATGCTACAATTCAGACGAGATGTAAATATTGGAATTATGTCTGTGAAATAATAATGGCTAGGTGGCAAAATTGGAAGTCAAATGGCAAAATGCCAAAATGCAGGATAGTTGTGAAAATTGCCTCCTCTTCCCCAAGGAGCGGAAATATAAGTAGGTTTGCTCAGTTGGCAAAATTTGAATTCCAAGTTGGAAAATATTTGATTTCTGCCCCCCCCCTCTCCCCTAATCATTGTCCTTCGCTACGCCCCTGATTGCCTTACGTGGAGATCAGAGTTTATGTGGAGATCAGAGTCCATGTCTGAATCTCGCTGGAATCCCTGATATTACGACAGATTTAATGATAAACAAATTGGTAACTACAGTTAAGAAATATAATAAACAATAGCTAAATTTTATATAATAAGTATAGTAAATTTAGGTAAATAATTAATTAGTCAATAATAAATTTTAATAAATAAAAATAATAAAACTAGAGAATTGAATTTGGTAATGGACTTATTTAGACGCTTATTAACATGTGACAGAAATTGGGGATAATGAAGTCTTGTCATACATCCTGCAACAAGGAAATGAAATAATATTTCCTTTGGAAAAAAGTATTTAATGTGTTTGCGATACACACAAATGTGTGAGTATTTTGATCCATGAATTTCAGAGGTTTTTCTTTCGATATTAAACATGCCCATTTATGCTAATTTAAGAATTCAATACAGTAGACTCCCTGTTATCCGGCCGTTACGGGACCGGACCCCTTGCCGGTTAATCCGAAAATTGTGTCAGAAAATAAATAAAAACGGCATATGACAAATTTTAATTAATAATTTGTTGTACAATATTAACAATTTACTCACACTCACTTGAAAAAGTCCGTGATTTTCTTTGAACTTAATCCTTTTTTACCTGCAAATTCTTGACATTTTTTTAATAAACGTCACATCAATCGCAGATGAGGCCTGTTTTTGTTCAATGTATCTTACTGCAACATCAAAAGCTTCTCTTCCTTCAATATGGCTAACTTTCTCTTCTTCCTCTTCTTCATTCTCCGATTCACCTCCGTTCCCTTCTTGGCAGAGTGCATTGACAATTTCGTCATCATTCATTGTTTTATTTTCCAACTGTTCATCACCTTTTGCCATTTTTCAATGTCATCTTCTTCAAGTGGGTCACATTCAGGCAGCAGATTAAACTCATTAAGCAGCGAAATGTTGTCACATCTTCGGCAGGCGCAGGCTCATTCGATATTTACGTGTTGTCGTCTTTGGTACTTCTGCACAGGTTTCAACTTCGGGCCAAAGTTTTCTGCATGACTTCACAAACGTTGTACGAGGCATTTCTTCAAAAACTCTTGTCAACACAACATGTAGATCACATCCTTGATATTTATTGTTTTCAAAGCATTTAAAAGTTATATTCCGTCATTTTCGGTTCGCTGTACAATTTTTGAAAGACGCTTTCTCCTCTATCGCTTTTTTAAACTTACAAGCACGCCTTGATCCATTGGTTTCATTAAAGATGTTCCGTTGGGTGCCAAAAACATGGCTTTCATGTTGTCAGAAGTGAGTTCGCTTGGATGTGTTGGGGCATTGTCGAGAATGAGTAGGGCTTTTACAGGCATTTTAAGACTCTTGTCAAGTGGTTTTTTACTTTTGGAACGAGTTCTGTAAAGAACCACTCTTTAAACAAATATGAGTCTGTCCAAGCAGACTTTTCATCTTTGTAGTAAACTGGCACAGCAGCTAAATTGAAATGCTTTAATGCTCGGGGTTTTGCTGATTTCCCAATTACAAAAAGAGGAAGTTTGTGCGCACTTGCAACATTTGTACACACCACCAGAGTGATTCATCCTTTCTTTGTTTTAAATCCTGACGGTGAGGTTTCTTGCGCTGTCACAAATGGTTCCGTTGGAAGAAGTCTAACCAGTCTCATCTACATCGTAGATTTGTTCTGCAGAGAGGCCTTCTTCTTCAATAAGCAGTAAAAGTTTTTCTGAAAATTCCTTTGCTGCTAAAGGATCAGCTGACAATTTCTCACCAAACAGCAAGGTAATGAACAGAATGCCGTTTTTCCCAGCGAGAAAGCCATCCCTAGCTTGCTGAAAAATCTACCCCATTATCGATTTAGAATGAGGGATGAATGCATTTTCTTTAGAGATTGGCGTTCCTTTCCAACGCTCCTGCATGAACCATAACAAAGTGCATCATCGACAATTTCATTTTTGGGTTTTTTAAGAGTGCACCGAGAAGAAAACGTTCTTTCAGACTCGACTTGAGTGCAAAAATTTTTTAAAGATTTTCTATTCCTTCTCCAGTCATTTACCGTGCCTTCACTAACACCTAGTTCATCACAAATATGCTTTCCTGGAAAAACTTTGTCAATACGTTCTGATGCTTTTAATTTCATCTCCATAGTAACGGCAGTACGCTTACATTTGCATCCACTCATTTTGTACAACACAATAATTAATAGATCACAACACAAACTCCTTTATACGCACAGTACAGTGTAATATTCACAAGGAGGAACTGCAGCAAATATGTACTGTACTATAAACAAAACACGCGACGACTTGCTTCTGCTTCTTCGAACTGAAGCAGATAAACGGAGCACGCGGCGACTTGCTTCCGCTTCTCTGAACTGAGCATTTTCGTTACCAGCAGTCGTTGCGATCGGACGTTCTTCGCAGAGCTCCTGCCGGCAGGGTGTGTCCGCTGCCCTCCCGTGACCGCGACCAGCGTCGGTTGACCTTCTGGGCCGTCACCGGACTAGTAAGTGCCATAAACTTTATTGCTCCTACGCGTCCTCTCCCCCTTGCATCAGTCCGTCGTGCTTTACACAGTGTCTTGTGTAGAGTGAGCTGGCTAAAATCAATTAAGCTCCTGGACTTTAGGGCCCAATTTGTGCATCTCCCATTAGTGGTTCCCGCCGTTGAACTTGTGAGCCAAAACTCTCTACACAATGAATTCATTGTGTTACAGTTGTGGAGAAACAATTGCTCCTAATGCCGACCATATCCTATGCAGTGGATGCAAAGGGAAACTGCATTTTGGGTGCTCTGGCACAACGGAGAGAAACTATAAAAAGATGACTCAAGAGAAGAAAAAAACGTGGCTCTGTACTGACTGCAAATTAAGCAGGACAAACAACAGGCCCGTTTCAGATAAAGAAAACAGAGATAATACGCCTCTAAAGAATAACACACGTGTATCACCCTCACCGACATCGAACAACAATAGTGACTATAGCCAGGAGACATCCTTGGCTCACCGCTCCTCTACGACACCTGGAGAAGGCTGTAACTCTTAATAGTATACGGCCCCCGTCTTCGGCGCAACAAGAAGTTAGAAACTTTCAAACATTACTAAATGAAATAACGCACTTAAGAAACGAAATCAAAGACTTAAGGCATTCAGTAGAATTTTTCTCATCTCAATATGATACACTATTGAATAAATTTCACGAATATGAAGCGACGCAACTAGACACTATGAGTAAACTAGCTACCATTGAAACTACATGTGCAGATCTCACTCAAGAGAATACGGCTCTAAAGTCGCAAATTAATGATCTTGAACAATACGGCAGAAACCGAAATATCGAGATACATGGCAAAGCAATGGACGACCAGGATGAGGAAGAAAATCTAAATCAGATAATGATCAACGTCGCAAAAGCGCTAGATATAAATAATTTTAACATTGATCAACTTGAAGCCTTACATAGACTGCCAACAAGGAACAAGAAAAAAACACCTGCGATTATTGCCCAATTTAAATCTAGAAACGAACGTGAACAATGGATGTCAAAAAAGAAATCGAAAATCTTTGCCAGTAACGTTATTGATGACGCTAAAAAAACGCCAGTGTATATAAATGAAAATTTAACTCCAATAAACAGAGAACTTTTCTGGAAAGCGAGGTGCCTGGCCAAATCAAAAAATTTTAAATACGTCTGGTTTCGGAACGGGAAAATCATGATGAGAAAAACTGATGGTGACAGCGTAATTCGAATTGATATGCAGACGAATTTCGACGAATTTTAAACATGAAATATATTGCTTATTTGCTCCACCTTATTTGTTCTGCCATGGCGACTTTTCATTTTGATGACTTACCAACATTTGATCACAACGAAAATGTTCTGTGCGACTATGAAGAAGTTAAGAAATGGTTCTTGACTAGTAAATTATTTATGAATCTGATGAACATTTAAGCTTTCTGCATGTGAACATTCGAAGTCTGAAAAAAAACTGGGATACTCTCTGTGTTTATCTTAAAGATATCTTGAATTTCTTAGATATTATTATATTAACAGAAACTAACATCCTCAGCACGGATGCTCCATTGTTCAATCTAGAAAATTTTAATCAACTTTTTACGAGAACTCCTGGTGCGTTTGAACATGGGATTCTACTTTTCTTCTGCGACACATTATTAGTCAAAACGATACCTTCACTTGTAATTCCTGCTGAAACATTGGATATAAATATCTTCAAGTGTACTTTAACTTTCAATTTACTTTGTTTACAGATCACCAAGCTCGAACATAAACACTTTTCTTTCTAATCTCAAAAATTGGTTCGAAACAACTGATAAACATCACAATCAAATACTAGTTGGAGACTTTAATTTAGATATCAAAAATATCAAAAAACACGGAGTTGCCAAATACGTAGAATTGTTAACCGAGTTTGGTTTCTCACCTATCATTACTGGTATCACCAGGGAAGACATCATTGGTGACTCACTTTCTCAGACATGCATTGATCACATTAACGTCCGACTTGACATTAAACTCGACACAAATTCAATGATTTTTGGCAGTAGGATCGCAGACCACTACTTAATCGCGGCAATTTGCGGAGGAAAAAAACTTGGGAATTCGTCCAATCACACTAAAAAGCTAGACAGCAATTTTAACACGAAAACTATCTTAGATCATAAAAACATATGCAAAGAAATAAGTCTGGCTGGACAGAGGCACTGGAAACGAAACCCCAAATTCAGAACCAATAGACGTACTTTATGAAACATTCATAAAAAAATATACGGCGATTGTTAACAATAACAAAATTAATAAACTATGGGATGGCTCAAAAATGAAACAACGCAATTGTAGCAAAGACTGGATAAATCAGGAAATAATAAACTTAATACGTAAAAGAGACTCGGCTTGGATTGATTACAAAAATAACAAGAGAATCAGAAATTTTAAATTACTATACACAAACTTAAGAAACACAGTCACGTCCGTTATTAGGCAGGAAAAGAAAAAATATTACTTCAAACAATTTGAGTCATGTAAAAATAAACCAAAACAAAATTGGGAACTCATCAACCAAATTATCAACAATAAACCTAAAAATGCCATTGACGATTTTATCATGAAGAATATGCCACAAGGTAGGTCTGAAACTCAAGCAGCAGAGAAATTTAACAACACCTTTGCAGACATTATTGTCAATCTCAGAGACGATAACCGTATACAGAATCTCTCTACAGTTCCTAAACATATCCAACCTTCTGTCCAATCAATTTTTATTCCTCCCATCTCAAAACAAGAAACTTTCAAAATTCTAAGTGACTTAAATGAAAGAAAATCATGTGGATACGATCAGGTACACATAAAGCACATTAAAGCATGCAAAACCTCCTTAGCTGATCTCGTGACAAACTTTATCAATGAAAGCATATCTACAGGAAACATCCCTAATAAACTCAAAATTGCTATTCTAAGACCAATTTACAAAAGTGGAACTAAATCCGATTGCACTAACTATAGGCCCATTGCCATCTTACCCGTCCTTCACAAAATACTTGAAAGATATGTAGCTAACGTTCTAGCCAATTTCTTGAAAAAACATAACATTATTAGTGAAAAGCAATATGGTTTCCAAAAAGGTAAAAATACAATTACACTTTTAACGGCGTTTTCTGACGTCATTAACGGAACTTTAAACAAAGGAAAAAAAGCATCAGCTATCTTTCTGGACTTTCGTAAGGCATTTGATACGTTGGATCACGATATTTTGCTTCAAAAATTGTATATTTATGGTGTCCGAGGTATTACCCTTAAATGGTTTGAAAATTATTTAAAAAATAGAGTGCATGTTACCAAAATTAATGGCGTTTTTAGTGAGAAGAGAACAGTGTACACTGGTGTTCCACAAGGATCAATTTTAGGTCCGCTTTTATTCATTATTTATATTAATGATCTAGCTAACCTTAAACTGAAGGGCTCTCTTTATATATATGCTGATGACACCGCCTTGGTTAACGTGAATCACAATATAGAGACGCAGTCCGAGATACACAGGATGATTTTAACAAAATTATTTACTGGTCTAACATTAATCGTATTTACATAAATTCAGAAAAAACCAAATGGATGAGCTTTCATTCACCAGGATACTATGATCTCTCATCTTACGCAATTAAAAACCACGAACCCTTGTGTCCCCACAACATGATAACTCCATGACCCTGACTGCTGCGACTGCGATGTTATTGAGCGTGTTGAGAGCCATAAATATCTTGGACTCTACATGGACACAACCTTCTGATGGAATACACATATTCAAAAGTTAGCAGGGAAATTGCGTCTATGTGCATCTAAACTTTATAAACTACAATTTGTTGCAAGCACACATACATGTATTTTGGTTTACAAAGCTATCTGTGAATCTATATTGACCTATGGTTTGACAATATACGGCTCAACTAACCTCACAAACATAAAGAAAATAGAAACTATTCAATCATCCATTGCTAAAAATATAATCCCATACAACTTAAGAAATTCATTTTATCATAGCGAAGAAAGACTAAATTATCTAGGCATACTCTCTTTTCACAACCTTTACAAATACAGCATCACTTTAAAATATTTTTTTGATAATCAATTTAAATCTAAAATCTCTCATGGGAAAAACACAAGGTTACAATCCAAAAATTATTTCCAACTTCCAAAAATATTAAACAATTACGGGAAATGTACAAGGGCATATACAATACCTTACGTGTTCAATCAACTGCCAAGGGAAATTATTTTTTTAAACAATTTTAAAGAAATCAAAAATAAGACAAAAATTTTCTTCTAGGCACTAAATTTTAAATAAAAATTTCAACCACCACAATGGAGCTTCCACTGGAATTCATATAATTTGATGACATTGTTTTAAACTATATCTTATGTATTTTCATGTAACGTTATTATTCTTCTCTCCTGCAGATAAGCAGATGCTTTGCGGGTCATTTGTTTACACTTTTGTATAACTAACATGAATATGAAGAAAGATTATTATTATTATAAAAAAAAAGCAGATAAACGGAGCACGCGGCGACTTCCTTCCGCTTCTTCGAACTGAAGCAGATAAACGGAACAAGCGGCGACTTGCTTCCGCTTGTTGGAACGACCGGTTAGAGCGTAGGTCGGTTGAGCCAAGACCGGATAAGAGAGAGTCTACAGTATTTTGTTTAATTGTTACGCTTTGGGAGTCACTGGTTTACAAATCTGGGGATTGAGGCTATTGGAGATAATGTGCAGGGGGAGGGGGGAGTAAGAGGATGAACGTGTTCCGATTCCCAAGGTGACTTTTTTTTTTTAAAGAATATAATTTTTATTCATAAGAGTAAAGAATACAAATACATTTACCATTTGACCCGCAAAGCTAAATAGCTTATCTGCAGGAAAATGAATAAATTATATTAAACATAGGTCATTCAGTCACAAAAATGGTGTACAGCAAATAAATCCACATAAATGGTGTACATCAAATAAATCCACAAAAATGGTGTACATCAGATAAATCCACAAAACACAACACATAATAATCAGCTAAATAAAAAATGCCAAATATTTTTTTAATTTTTATTATGATTTAATTTTATTTATTAATTAATTTTATTTATTAATATTATGATTTAAGATTTTATTATGATTTAACCATCTAATAATATTATTGTAATCTGTTTGAATCTCTGAAATGCTACCATTTAAATATTTCTGACTGTTTATTAAAACAATGTCATCAGCATATAGATAAATAGCACTTTTTACTTTTGTACTGAACAAATAATTTATGTGTACTAAGAACAGTAAAAAATATAATAAATATAAATAACCCCCTCAAGCAGCTGCTTGCCACAGAGGTCTGACAGGAGCCTGTCAGTTTATATGCCACAGTAGAAGATCTGAGAGGATGGCAGGACCTCAGCAGAAAAACGACACATACATCCATGCCTTACCCGGGGCTCGAACCCAGGTCCCTTAAGTCAGTAGCCAAGCGCGCTAACCACTCGGCCATGAGGACCTAAAATTGAGCCTTGGGGAATTCCATATCGTGTAATTACTTTTCTGCTGTAGCAGTTTTTTATTTTAGTAATTGTGTGTCTGTCTGATAAATAATTTCTAAACCAATCTAACAATATCCCGCGAATACCGTAATTTTCCAATTTATTTGGTAAAATGCTATGATCTATTGTATCGAAGGCTTTCTTTAAATCTAAGAACATAGTTACAATTTTTTCCCTATTATTCAATGATTTATTAATATTATTTGCAATTTTGGAAATTAGTTGAATTGTGTTTTTTCCTTTTTGAGAGCCAAATTGATTTTCATTAATTATGTTGTGTTTAAGTAAAAAGTTAAAAACAGTATTATAAATATATTTTTCCATTATTTTCGGAAAAAATAGGCAGAATTGTTATTGGTCAATAGTTAGAAAAATCCTCCTTAATACCACCTTTAAAAATAGATCTTAAAATACCTGTTTTGAGTTCAGTAGGTATGTTCCCAGTAAATATAATCTGATTTATAATTTTTGATATAATATTAAGCAGTGTCTCTTTATTAAATTTTATATGTTTAATGAAAACGTTATCGTAACCAGGTGATTTATTGGTGTCTAATGAAGTAATTATTTCATCAGTTTGTTTTTCAGTGATTTCGTGTATATAGATAGAGTTCAAAACTCTTTGCATCATGGTTGGAATATAATTTATATCGTCTTGGTGATGACGATCTGAATTTTGAGGAGATCATTGCCAGTTGATTCCATTCGTTGTGTGGAGGAAGGAGAATTTCTTCTGGAAATGCCCGATCATTTACTTTCGTGTTTTTCTTTCTGATGCAGAGCGGAAGAAGCGCCGTCCATTCAGCTGCTCTCAGGGGTCATCACCTCGTCTTAGTTCGTCTCCTTCGGGTCGGAGTGGAAGTCGACGAAGTCGATGAGGTGAGTCCATTTTCTTCGAATCGGATTTCTTCCTTTCGAAGATCCCAAAGGAAAAAATGATCAGACAACTGGTTTCTCCCCGACAGACGGGAGCCAAACGAAAGTTTTGAAACTTTTTAATGGGATTTCAATACTCCTTTAAAACGTTGGTACTTTTGAAGTACTCTGCTGCATTCCAACAATTAGGGTGACGATGATGAAGTACACTCTAGCTGAAATAATTCAAATCAAGAGGAAAGCAAAGGACGAAGTCCTTTCAATAACACGGGTGAAGGAGAAAGGAAATGAATACGAAAATAACGCAAAATAGAAATAATGGCCACCATGCATATAAAATACTGTACAATGAAATTAACGATAAAGAATTGCGCACATTGAAACAAAATGAGAATAAAGACAAGGAATTCGTCATCATCCTCAAGCAGCCATGGGCTACGGAGGCCCAGAATGTGCAGTTCTCCAAGTATATCTGCTGCATCTGACTACTGCGCACCAATTATAACGAGGTCCTGTTTGACATTGTCTGCCCACCGCATCTTAGGTCTCCCCTTCTTTCTGAGGGCTCTAGGCACACTGTTCATAACTGTATTCGCCAATCTATAATTATTCATACGGGCAACATGGCCAAACCACTGGAGTCTCTCTCTGCACAATATGCTGCTTAAAGGATGTTGCAGACTCCTTTGTCTAACCTCATCGTTAGTTACAAAGTTGAACCACCCAAGATACTACGTAAGCACCTAGAATTAAAAACATCAAGTTTCGTATTTTCTTGCTTACAAAGGGTCCAAGTTTCGCTACCACAATTAACTCTAGAAAAAACCAAACTGTCATATAGTGTAATTTTAAGAAATAATAAACATAAAACTGATATAATTATAGGTGATATAAATATAGATATCCTACAGGATAATGAAAGTACCAACATATATTTAAATACGCTACATGAATTTGGATTTTTTCCTTCAATTTCAGAGTGCACGAGATATTATAATGGTACTAAATGGTAAGGCTTGTAGCAATTGGTTTAGCATTACTTCTGGTGTTTGACAAGGGTGCATTTTGTCTCCTTTTCTCTTTAGCTTGGTTATTGATTATGTTATGCGAAATTCACTTCAAGGGAAAGATTTTGGCCTTAAATGGGCTGGAGATACGAAAATTTCTGATTTAGATTATGCTGATGATTTAGTCCTTTTGGCAAATGATGTTGATGAGATGAACTCTTTCATTCGAGCTGTTGATGAGACTGGTAGTAGAGTAGGTTTGGTTATAAACAGAGAGAAAACTAAAGTGATGAAAATTGGTCAGGCAGGCTGTGATTCAGTTAATCTGAATGGTTGCAGTCTTGAGCAGGTGTCACAGTTTAATTATATTGGGAGCTATGTAACAGATACTGGTGATGTGTGGCATGAGATTAACAGCCAAATAGGGATTGCTGCCAGGACTTTTAAGAATTTATGGAGATTGTTATTTAGATTGTGGAGAAATAGGTGTATACACCTAAAGACTAAAATTAGACTGTATAATAGTTTGGTTCTTTGTAGTGTTAGTTATGGTAGTGAAACTTGGATGCAGAGTAAACAAGATAACAGGAAACTAGATGCTTTTGATTCTAGATGCTTACACAGTATCTTGGGCATTAGGTGATTCAATTTTGCAACTAATGATGAGGTTAGGCAAAGGAGTTTGCAACCTCCTTTAAGCAGCATATTGTGCAGAGACTCCGTTGGTTTGGCCATGTTGCCCGTATGAATAATTATAGATTAGCGAATAGGGTTATGAACAGTGTGCCTAAAGGCCTCAGAAAGAAGGGGAGACCTAGGATGCGGTGGGCAGACAATGTCAAACAGGACCTGGTTAGAATTGGGGTGCAGTAGCCAGATGCAGTAGATGTAGCTAAGGATAGACTTGCTTGGAGAACTAAATTGCACGGTCTGGTTGGACCTCCGTAGCCCATGGCTGCTTGAGGATGATGATGATGATGATGATGAAAACTTGAATTGATCACACTTTAATTTGTACAGTTCATGATTTCAACATGTTTAAAATTGTCACTTTTGTTCATGATATTACTTGTCATTTCCGGATTGTTTTAAAAATACGTAATTTGAAAATGGAACTTCAACCAGACTAATGTATGTAAGGAATATTTTTCCTGTACGGAATTAGAAAAAAGAATAAAAATCTTGGATAAAATGAGATCTTTATAGACAATGATGATTTAAATGCAATTTTTGATCAGTTTTATAGGAAGATTAGTTTTGAAATAAATAACAGTGTAGTGCTATGCAAATCAGTAGATATTAAGAAGAAAAACAAAAGAAGCGTTCTTTGGATTACTCCAGAATTAATTAAATTATAATTAATAAGATAAGGTTTACAAGAAACGTAAAAAGTACCCTTACATACAAGCACATAAAGATCAGTATATTGATTTAAAAAGATTAATAGTTAGAAAGATTAAAGAAATAGGATCGGAATATTATGAAAATGAATTCTCTGAATTCTAGGAAAAAATGGGAATGTGTAAATCGCATTATAGGCAAAAATAAAAAGGTCAAATATCTGCCCACGTGTAGAGACATGTCAGGTTTGGCTTCTGAGTTCAACAAGCTTTTTATTAAGAATAATGATAGTTCTTTTTCACAGAATTTGAATAACACAGATTATCCGACAAGTTTAAGATATTATAAAAATTAGATATATTTGGAATTAACAAATCCTAATGAAGTCTTTAACACCATTCGCCGTCTTAATGACAGAAAATCAGTGGGCTCTGATAATATTAGTTCTAAAACTTTAAAGTTAGTGATGAAATACTATCTTGATATTTTAGTTAAATAAATAAATGCCTCTTTTACAGAGGGAATCTTCTTTGATAGCTTAAAAATAGCTAGAGTTTCTCCAGTTTTCAAAAAGGATGATTTAAATAATTTATCCAATTACAGAACGATTTCTATACTTGCCCATTTTGTCAAAGGTAATAGAACAAATTATGAAGAAGAGACTGATGAGTTTTTTAAGTAGCTACTCCTTCTTCGGTGAATCTTTGAGTACAGAGGATGCAATTTTAAAATTAACGTCTTTCATTGTGAACGGAATTGATCCATCACAGAAAGGCAGTGCAATTTTCTGCGATATATTTCTAAAGCATTTGATACAGTTGATCACAGTATTCTTTTCAGTAAATTACAGCATGCGGGGATCAGAGAACAAGTGTTGAAATGGTTTAAATCATATTTATGCAATAGAAAACAATTTATCAAAATTAAAACCTTTGATAGTAAACTTTAAATGTTACAAAAGGTGTCCCGCAGGCTTCAGTACTTGGCCCACTTTTATTTTAAATTTATATTAATGATTTTTTTTCAAAATCTTTGGGGAAAGGTATTATCATATGCAGATCATACTACTATTTTATATCAAAATTCGGATACAAAACCTATGCATAGTGACATGTGTTCTGAATTGACTAAAGTTAAAAAAGGGTTTGATGCTAATTTGCTAAAATTAAATGTGGATAAAATTGATTTCATCACTTTTCCTTGAATAATTTGGACAAATATATATATAAATTAAAATTTCATTCTAATTTTTGCGATAGACCTAATGATTGCTGCTGTAATGAGATTTCTCAAGTTAATTGTGTTAAGTATCTTGGAGTATATCTTGATTCCAATTTAAAATGGAATACTCACATAACTATGATTACAAAAAAATTAAGGTTTTATTTATATAGATTATATTATTTAAGAAAAATAATATCAAGCAAATTTTCAATTCAACTCTATTTTTTATGCTTTCAGGTTACTGTTAGCTACGGGCTTGTCAGCTGCTGATGTTCTTTAAATAATATTATAAACATATAAAATAAATATTTAGGAGCTATAACTTTTCATAACCAAAATTGGTACAATAAACTTATTAAGGATAACATTATTCTTGTTTTCAGAAATAAAGTTTGTTATATATATATAGGAACCTTACAATTTCGCCGATGAAGATTTCAAAAGGAGGTTTCAGCGATTCAGAATATAAATTTATTGTTCCATTAACTAGAAAAGAAATTTCACACCGGCATTTCATATTTTATGGACCAAATTTTTTTAACTTGTTGCCTTATAATATTAGGAATGAACTGTACCAAAGACAATTTGAAGAAAAAGATAAAATCTTTTTTTAATGCAGATAAGCGACATTGAACAATTATGTTGGGTTGTTGTCTAATTGTGTATGAGGTGTGACTATTTAAAGGCGAGTTGCCACCTTTTCAACCTTTTCCTTCCTTCATTTCATTTTCATTTTCATTTTGTTTCATTCTTAAATAAATATGTGACTAGTTATTGTACAGGAGAGTAAGAGAAAAACTGATCTTTATGCCTGCCCATATGCAAAATATTCTCGTCTTAATTCTTTTTATCATTTTGTTTTATTTTTATTTAAGTTTTTATTTTTTCTTTATATATTGATATCTCTGATATCATCATAATATGCATCTATTGTGTATGGACTTGGGAAAAGTAGTTTATGGATGTGTATCATGAAAATGCACTGTGATTGAGTAAAATGTATTATTATTATATATGCTCAGAGTTTGGAATGGTTCTGTAATCAGATGGCTGACTGAAATTTGAATATCTTTTACGATAAAGACATTATTCCTAAGGATTTTATCAAAGCTATTATTATCATCCCTATTTTCAAAAAAGGTGATCGCAATTCTTGTGATAACTATAGAGGTATCAACCTACTCTCTGTTCCAGGTAAAGTTCTTTCCATGATTGTGCTTAATAGAATTAAGAATCTGGTTGACAGGCAATTGCGTGATGAGCAATGTGGATTCAGAAGTGGTAGGGGATGTGCAGATCAAATATTTTCACTTAGGCAGATTCTTGAGAAATGTTTAGAGTTTCAGAAACCTTTGGTTGCTAGCTTTGTTGATTTCAAAAAGGCTTTCGACTCTGTTGATCGTCATAATTTGTGGTTGATTGTGAGATCATATGGTATACCAGACAAGTTAGTTAACATAATGAAAGCTCTCTATAATAACACTGAGTCGTGTGTGAGAGTTGGTAAGGCTTGTAGCAATTGGTTTAGCATTACTTCTGGTGTTCGACAAGGGTGCATTTTGTCTCCTTTTCTCTTTAGTTTGGTTATTGATTATGTTATGCGAAATTCACTTCGAGGGAAAGATTTTGGCCTTAAATGGGCTGGAGATACGAAAATTTCTGATTTAGATTATGCTGATGATTTAGCCCTTTTGGCAAATGATGTTGATGAGATGAACTCTTCCATTCGAGCTGTTGATGAGACTGGTAGTAGAGTAGGTTTGGTTATAAACAGAGAGAAAACTAAAGTGATGAAAATTGGTCAGGCAGGCTGTGATTCAGTTAATTTGAATGGTTGCAGTCTTGAGCAGGTGTCACAGTTTAATAATCTAAGATTTCTGTGCTCTTTTTTCCTCCTACCAATCACTAAGGCCTCAGCGCTCTTTTTTCCTCCTACTCATCAATAAGGCATCTGTGCTTCAATTCTCCTACTCATCACCAACATCTCTGTGCTCGTTTTGTTCATCCTACTCATCACTAAGGCCTCCGTGCTCTTTTTTCCTCCTACTCATCACTAAGGCCTCCATGCTCTTTTTTCCTCCTACTCATCACTAAGATCTCTGTTCTTGTTTTGTTCCTCCTACTCATCACTAAGGCCTCCATGCTCTTTTTTCCTCCAACTCATCACTAAGACCTCCATGCTTTTTTTCTCCTACCCATCACTAAGATCTCTGTGCTCGTTTTGTTCCTCCTACTCATCACTAAGGCCTCCATGCTCTGTTTACCTCCTACTCATCACTAAGATCTCTGTGCTCACTTCGTTCCTCCTCCTCATCAGTAAGGCCTCCGCATTCTTTTTTCTCTCCTACTAATCACTGATATCTCTGTGCTTGTTTTGTTCCTCCTCCTCATCACTAAGGCCTCCGTGCTCTTTTTTTCCTCCTACTCATTACTAAGGCCTCCATGATTTTTTCCCTCCTACTCATCACTAAGATCTCTGTGCTCGTTTTGTTCCTCCTACTCATCCTTAAGGCCCCCATGCTCTTTTTTCCTCCTACTCATCACTAAGATCTCTGTGCTCACTTCGTTCCTCCTTCTCATAACTAAGGCCTCCATGATCTTTTTTCCTCGTACTCATCACTAAGATCTCTGTACTCGTTTTGTTCCTCCTACTCATCAATAAGGCCTTTGTGCTCTTTTTTCCTCCTACTCATCAATAAGCCCTCTGTGCTCGCTTTGTTCCTCCTCATCACTAAGGCCTCTGTGCTCTTTTTCCCCCTGTGCTCTTTTTCCCCTGTGCACGTTTCGTTCCTCCTTCTCATCACTAAGGCCTCCTTTCTCATTTTTTCCCTTCCTAGTTATCACTAAGGCCTCCATGCTCTTTTTTCCCTTCTCATCACTAAGGCCTCTGTGCTCTTTCTTCCCTCCTACTCATCACTAAGGCCTCCATGCCCTTTCCCCCCTTTTACTCATCAATAAGGCCTCCATGCTCTTTTTTCCTTTTTTCCTCCTACTCATCAATAAGGCCTCTGTGCTCATTTCGTTCCTCCTTCTCATCACTAAGGCCTCTTTGCTCTTTTTTTCCTCCTAGTCATCACTAAGGCCTCCGCGCTCTTTTTTCCCTCCTACTCATCAATAAGGTCTCTGTGCTCGCTTCGTTCCTCCTACTCGTCAATATGGCCTCTGTGCTCGCTTCGTTCCTCCTACTCATCAATAAGGCCTCTGTGCTCGCTTCGTTCCTCCTACTCATCAATAAGGCCTCTGTGCTCGCTTCGTTCCTCCTACTCATCAATAAGGCCTCCGTGCTCGTTTCGATTCTCTTGCTGATTTCGTCATTCACCTGATTTCCGTCTTTCTCTCGAAGTCTCATTTTACCTGATCATGCTGCTGTGCGAATTCTTCCACCAATAAAACAGTTCAACAACAATTCTTGTGCAGTCAGATTATTTTCTGAGAAGAGTCCTTAAACTTGAATCGCGTGAAGAGAGCCTTCAGATTACCGAACACAATCGAATTTTGTCTCATATGCTACTACGTCGCAAAGTTTTTATCTTACTAGTTAATAAATAAAATTAATAATAATTTAAATATTCATCTCTGCGTAAGTTAATTTTTTTCTTTCTTGTTGTTGCAGGAAGGTCAAACTGCACTCCACCTGTCATCCACCAACGGCCACCAGAGGGCAGCGGAGATTCTCCTGGAGCACAACTGCGACCCTGGGGCAGAGGATACAGTGGGTATTGTGGGATTGATTTGGCGCTTCTTTTAAAATAGATGTGAATCAGATTAAGAAGAGAAAGTCGCTTCCAAGCAAATGGAATGTTTCAGTTTTGTTTGGCTCTTAATTGTATCTTCTTTTCCCAAAGCTACGTATCTGTCTTTGCCAAGTGTAACGAAGAGAAGTTATCCCTGAAGGGGATCCTGAGCACACCCTCTCTGCGCTATTTTTTTTTAACTCCTTCAGGGAATTCAAAATAGTTTTTTCTGTTTCAAACAAGTTAAAATATTGTTTACCGTGAATAAAAATCTACGAGCATTTTGATATTGTATCGAAGCAGCGATTAAGCAATTGGGGAAACTGCAATTAACTGCTGGAGAGTTATCGAGGCAATAAAAAAAAATAGCAGGAAAAAAAAAAAGAGAGAAAAATACCTTGTACAAGAAGCAAAAAAAAATATATTCCTCCTTTGATCTGGTCATATTGTATTCAGGAATTTCGAAATTTTTTCTGTCGAAAGGAAACGTGAAATTCTGTTAATCGAAGAAATATTCGCCTAATCCCTTTCAACAGTGAAAGTGAAGAACCCCATTGGGAATCGAAGCTTTAGATCAATGGTGGCCAAAACTCCTTTTGAAATGGAGTGATTCCCTTTCTCTTTTGCTATTGATTGTGGAAACACAAAGGAACATTCAACAGTTGGATATTTCTGACAAAAATCTTTCCTTTGAACCGGAAGACACTCGTACCTTTTCAAATGCACGTGCTCATCATTAACTGCTCCACGCGGTGAGAGATATCTGTGAAAGCAGGAAAAAAATAAAGGAATCGATTTTCCTTTCAAACTCTAGCCTACTTTGGGATAGATCATTTAGAACAATCATTATCTGTATTCTGTTCATAAACCGTATCAGTTTGTTTTTAGTATTTGTATTACAGCAAATGGCTGCTAATAATCTTCATCCTAAACTGTAAGAACAAAATTTACGTTCCAATTTCTCGAAGCATTCGTTGAGACCTCACTTTAAAATTTCTTCCGCAGAGGGAGGAGGGAAATACAAGGAACATTTATTTGTATACTTCATTTTGTTTTTTATTCAATGCATTTTATGAGGTAAAGTCGCGTCTGCCATGATCATCAAATAATGAAATTATACAATTCTTTTTCCTGAAATCTTCGACTCATATTAACTCTATTTCTGCATCATCGCTAGAACTACGGTAATTAGATTTTAATGTGAAAGAAAACTTTATATATAGGTAAGTGACATTACGATCATAATTTTGCATGAGAATGGAGTTTGTAAGAAGAACAGTTCTGTGGTTTTCATGTTCATACGAAGACAAGTCCAAAAAACAAAAGGTGAATGAAATTCATATTAATAAGGTGTGCGATTCGCCACGTGATCAATGCAGAATTTGCCAACTGAGAACATATTAATCATTTCAATTAAAATTTATCTAAATATCGATTTTCGATAATTGTTTTCATCATTTAAAGCGTTTTGACAATTCGAATACATAAAATCGTAATCGCCACTCCTACCAATTTGCATCAGCATTTAATTAAAAGTTAATATGCATTCAAACCATTTCAAAAAACAGTTAAATTTTAGAATGTTGAGTAAAGGTGTACTTCGTGCAATGTTCGTCAGTTGTTTTCTCTCTTACACTCGTAACGAAGTTCAATTCTAAAATAATCGAGATACAGATAGCCTTGTTTGAGTGGCCTAACCAGGAGTGGAAGAGCAAGTGGCGAAACTTATTGGCACTTACCTTCACTATTTCTCTTATTGGCACTTACCTTCACTATTTCTCTTATTGGCACTTACCTTCACTATTTCTCTTATTGGCACTTACCTTCACTATTTCTCTTATTGGCACTTACCTTCACTATTTCTCTTATTGGCACTTACCTTCACTATTTCTCTTATTGGCATTTACCTTCACTATTTCTCTTATTGGCATTTACCTTCACTATTTCTCTTATTGGCATTTACCTTCACTATTTCTCTTATTGGCATTTACCTTCACTATTTCTCTTATTGGCATTTACCTTCACTATTTCTCTTATTGGCACTTACCTTCACTATTTCTCTTATTGGCACTTACCTTCACTATTTCTCTTATTGGCACTTACCTTCACTATTTCTCTTATTGGCATTTACCTTCACTATTTCTCTTATTGGCACTTACCTTCACTATTTCTCTTATTGGCATTTACCTTCACTATTTCTTTTATTGGCACTTACCTTCACTATTTCTCTTATTGGCATTTACCTTCACTATTTCTCTTATTGGCATTTACCTTCACTATTTCTCTTATTGGCACTTACCTTCACTATTTCTCTTATTGGCATTTACCTTCACTATTTCTCTTATTGGCACTTACCTTCACTATTTCTCTTATTGGCACTTACCTTCACTATTTCTCTTATTGGCACTTACCTTCACTATTTCTCTTATTGGCACTTACCTTCACTATTTCTCTTATTGGCACTTACCTTCACTATTTCTCTTATTGGCATTTACCTTCACTATTTCTCTTATTGGCACTTACCTTCACTATTTCTCTTATTGGCACTTACCTTCACTATTTCTCTTATTGGCACTTACCTTCACTATTTCTCTTATTGGCACTTACCTTCACTATTTCTCTTATTGGCACTTACCTTCACTATTTCTCTTATTGGCATTTACCTTCACTATTTCTCTTATTGGCACTTACCTTCACTATTTCTCTTATTGGCATTTACCTTCACTATTTCTCTTATTGGCACTTACCTTCACTATTTCTCTTATTGGCATTTACCTTCACTATTTTGCTCATTGGCACTTACCTTCACTATTTCTCTTATTGGCACTTACCTTCACTATTTCTCTTATTGGCATTTACCTTCACTATTTCTCTTATTGGCACTTACCTTCACTATTTCTCTTATTGGCACTTACCTTCACTATTTCTCTTATTGGCACTTACCTTCACTATTTCTCTTATTGGCATTTACCTTCACTATTTTGCTTATTGGCACTTACCTTCACTATTTCTCTTATTGGCACTTACCTTCACTATTTCTCTTATTGGCATTTACCTTCACTATTTCTCTTATTGGCACTTACCTTCACTATTTCTCTTATTGGCATTTACCTTCACTATTTTGCTTATTGGCACTTACCTTCACTATTTCTCTTATTGGCACTTACCTTCACTATTTCTCTTATTGGCATTTACCTTCACTATTTCTCTTATTGGCACTTACCTTCACTATTTCTCTTATTGGCACTTACCTTCACTATTTCTCTTATTGGCATTTACCTTCACTATTTCTCTTATTGGCATTTACCTTCACTATTTCTCTTATTGGCACTTACCTTCACTATTTCTCTTATTGGCACTTACCTTCACTATTTCTCTTATTGGCACTTACCTTCACTATTTCTCTTATTGGCATTTACCTTCACTATTTCTCTTATTGGCACTTACCTTCACTATTTCTCTTATTGGCATTTACCTGCACTATTTCTCTTATTGGCACTTACCTTCACTATTTCTCTTATTGGCATTTACCTTCACTCTTTCTCTTATTGGCATTTACCTTCACTATTTCTCTTATTGGCACTTACCTTCACTATTTCTCTTATTGGCACTTACCTTCACTCTTTCTCTTATTGGCACTTACCTTCACTATTTCTCTTATTGGCAATTACCTTCACTATTTCTCTTATTGGCACTTACCTTCACTATTTCTCTTATTGGCACTTACCTTCACTATTTCTCTTATTGGCACTTACCTTCACTATTTCTCTTATTGGCACTTACCTTCACTATTTTGCTTATTGGCACTTACCTTCACTATTTCTCTTATTGGCACTTACCTTCACTATTTCTCTTATTGGCATTTACCTTCACTATTTTGCTTATTGGCACTTACCTTCACTATTTCTCTTATTGGCACTTACCTTCACTATTTCTCTTATTGGCATTTACCTTCACTATTTCTCTTATTGGCACTTACCTTCACTATTTCTCTTATTGGCACTTACCTTCACTATTTCTCTTATTGGCATTTACCTTCACTATTTCTCTTATTGGCATTTACCTTCACTATTTCTCTTATTGGCACTTACCTTCACTATTTCTCTTATTGGCACTTACCTTCACTATTTCTCTTATTGGCACTTACCTTCACTATTTCTCTTACTGGCATTTACCTTCACTATTTCTCTTATTGGCACTTACCTTCACTATTTCTCTTATTGGCATTTACCTTCACTATTTCTCTTATTGGCACTTACCTTCACTATTTCTCTTATTGGCATTTACCTTCACTATTTCTCTTATTGGCACTTACCTTCACTATTTCTCTTATTGGCACTTACCTTCACTATTTCTCTTATTGGCATTTACCTTCACTATTTTGCTTATTGGCACTTACCTTCACTATTTCTCTTATTGGCACTTACCTTCACTATTTCTCTTATTGGCATTTACCTTCACTATTTTGCTTATTGGCACTTACCTTCACTATTTCTCTTATTGGCACTTACCTTCACTATTTCTCTTATTGGCATTTACCTTCACTATTTCTCTTATTGGCACTTACCTTCACTATTTCTCTTATTGGCACTTACCTTCACTATTTCTCTTATTGGCACTTACCTTCACTATTTCTCTTATTGGCATTTACCTTCACTATTTCTCTTAATGGCACTTACCTTCACTATTTCTCTTATTGGCACTTACCTTCACTATTTCTCTTATTGGCATTTACCTTCACTATTTCTCTTATTGGCATTTACCTTCACTATTTCTCTTATTGGCACTTACCTTCACTATTTCTCTTATTGGCACTTACCTTCACTATTTCTCTTACTGGCACTTACCTTCACTATTTCTCTTATTGGCACTTACCTTCACTATTTCTCTTATTGGCATTTACCTTCACTATTTCTCTTATTGGCACTTACCTTCACTATTTCTCTTATTGGCATTTACCTTCACTATTTCTCTTATTGGCACTTACCTTCACTATTTCTCTTATTGGCACTTACCTTCACTATTTCTCTTATTGGCATTTACCTTCACTATTTCTGTTATTGGCACTTACCTTCACTATTTCTCTTATTGGCATTTACCTTCACTATTTCTCTTATTGGCATTTACCTTCACTATTTCTCTTATTGGCACTTACCTTCACTATTTCTCTTATTGGCACTTACCTTCACTATTTCTCTTATTGACACTTACCTTCACTATTTCTCTTATTGACACTTACCTTCACTATTTCTCTTATTGGCACTTACCTTCACTATTTCTCTTATTGGCACTTACCTTCACTATTTCTCTTATTGGCACTTACCTTCACTATTTCTCTTATTGGCATTTACCTTCACTATTTCTCTTATTGGCATTTACCTTCACTATTTCTCTTATTGGCACTTACCTTCACTATTTCTCTTATTGGCATTTACCTTCACTATTTCTCTTATTGGCACTTACCTTCACTATTTCTCTTATTGGCATTTACCTTCACTATTTCTCTTATTGGCACTTACCTTCACTATTTCTCTTATTGGCACTTACCTTCACTATTTCTCTTATTGGCACTTACCTTCACTATTTCTCTTATTGGCACTTACCTTCACTATTTCTCTTATTGGCACTTACCTTCACTATTTCTCTTATTGGTACTTACCTTCACTATTTCTCTTATTGGCATTTACCTTCACTATTTCTCTTATTGGCACTTACCTTCACTATTTCTCTTATTGGCACTTACCTTCACTATTTCTCTTATTGGCATTTACCTTCACCATTTCTCTTATTGGCATTTACCTTCACTATTTCTCTTATTGGCACTTACCTTCACCATTTCTCTTATTGGCACTTACCTTCACTATTTCTCTTATTGGCATTTACCTTCACTATTTCTCTTATTGGCATTTACCTTCACTATTTCTCTTATTGGCATTTACCTTCACTATTTCTCTTATTGGCATTTACCTTCACTATTTCTCTTATTGGCATTTACCTTCACTATTTCTCTTATTGGCACTTACCTTCACTATTTCTCTTATTGGCATTTACCTTCACTATTTTGCTTATTGGCACTTACCTTCACTATTTCTCTTATTGGCACTTACCTTCATTATTTCTCTTATTGGCATTTACCTTCACTATTTCTCTTATTGGCACTTACCTTCACTATTTCTCTTATTGGCATTTACCTTCACTATTTCTCGTATTGGCACTTACCTTCACTATTTCTCTTATTGGCATTTACCTTCACTATTTCTCTTATTGGCACTTACCTTCACTATTTCTCTTATTGGCACTTACCTTCACTATTTCTCTTATTGGCATTTACCTTCACTATTTCTCTTATTGGCACTTACCTTCACTATTTCTCTTATTGGCACTTACCTTCACTATTTCTCTTATTGGCACTTACCTTCACTATTTCTCTTATTGGCACTTACCTTCACTATTTCTCTTATTGGCAGTTACCTTCACTATTTCTCTTATTGGCACTTACCTTCACTATTTCTCTTATTGGCACTTACCTTCACTATTTCTCTTATTGGCACTTACCTTCACTATTTCTCTTATTGGCATTTACCTTCACTATTTTGCTTATTGGCACTTACCTTCACTATTTCTCTTATTGGCACTTACCTTCACTATTTCTCTTATTGGCATTTACCTTCACTATTTCTTTTATTGGCACTTACCTTCACTATTTCTCTTATTGGCATTTACCTTCACTATTTCTCTTATTGGCATTTACCTTCACTATTTTGCTTATTGGCACTTACCTTCACTATTTCTCTTATTGGCATTTACCTTCACTATTTCTCTTATTGGCATTTACCTTCACTATTTCTCTTATTGGCATTTACCTTCTCTATTTCTCTTATTGGCATTTACCTTCACTATTTCTCTTATTGGCATTTACCTTCACTATTTTTCTTATTGGCATTTACCTTCACTATTTCTCTTATTGGCATTTACCTTCACTATTTCTCTTATTGGCACTTACCTTCACTATTTCTCTTATTGGCACTTACCTTCACTATTTCTCTTATTGGCACTTACCTTCACTATTTCTCTTATTGGCATTTACCTTCACTATTTCTCTTATTGGCATTTACCTTCACTATTTCTCTTATTGGCACTTACATTCACTATTTCTCTTATTGGCACTTACCTTCACTATTTCTCTTATTGGCACTTACCTTCACTATTTCTCTTATTGGCACTTACCTTCACTATTTCTCTTATTGGCATTTACCTTCACTATTTCTCTTATTGACACTTACCTTCACTATTTCTCTTATTGGCACTTACCTTCACTATTTCTCTTATTGGCATTTACCTTCACTATTTCTCTTATTGGCACTTACCTTCACTATTTCTCTTATTGGCATTTACCTTCACTATTTCTCTTATTGGCACTCACCTTCACTATTTCTCTTATTGGCACTTACCTTCACTATTTCTCTTATTGGCACTTACCTTCACTATTTTTCTTATTGCCACTTACCTTCACTATTTCTCTTATTGGCACTCACCTTCACTATTTCTCTTATTGGCATTTACCTTCACTATTTCTCTTATTGGCACTTACCTTCACTATTTCTCTTATTGGCATTTACCTTCACTATTTCTCTTATTGGCACTTACCTTCACTATTTCTCTTATTGGCACTTACCTTCACTATTTCTCTTATTGGCACTTACCTTCACTATTTCTCTTATTGGCACTTACCTTCACTATTTTTCTTATTGGCACTTACCTTCACTATTTCTCTTATTGGCATTTACCTTCACTATTTTGCTTATTGGCACTTACCTTCACTATTTCTCTTATTGGCACTTACCTTCACTATTTCTCTTATTGACACTTACCTTCACTATTTCTCTTATTGACACTTACCTTCACTATTTCTCTTATTGGCACTTACCTTCACTATTTCTCTTATTGGCACTTACCTTCACTATTTCTCTTATTGGCATTTACCTTCACTATTTCTCTTATTGGCACTTACCTTCACTATTTCTCTTATTGGCACTTACCTTCACTATTTCTCCTATTGGCACTTACCTTCACTATTTCTCTTATTGGCATTTACCTTCACTATTTTGCTTATTGGCACTTACCTTCACTATTTCTCTTATTGGCACTTACCTTCACTATTTCTCTTATTGGCATTTACCTTCACTATTTCTCTTATTGGCACTTACCTTCACTATTTCTCTTATTGGCATTTACCTTCACTATTTTGCTTATTGGCACTTACCTTCACTATTTCTCTTATTGGCACTTACCTTCACTATTTCTCTTATTGGCATTTACCTTCACTATTTCTCTTATTGGCACTTACCTTCACTATTTCTCTTATTGGCACTTACCTTCACTATTTCTCTTATTGCCACTTACCTTCACTATTTCTCTTATTGGCACTTACTTTCACTATTTCTCTTATTGGCACTTACCTTCACTATTTCTCTTATTGGCACTTACCTTCACTATTTCTCTTATTGACACTTACCTTCACTATTTCTCTTATTGGCACTTACCTTCACTATTCCTCTTATTGGCACTTACCTTCACTATTTCTCTTATTGGCATTTACCTTCACTATTTTGCTTATTGGCACTTACCTTCACTATTTCTCTTATTGGCACTTACCTTCACTATTTCTCTTATTGGCATTTACCTTCACTATTTCTCTTATTGGCACTTACCTTCACTATTTCTCTTATTGGCACTTACCTTCACTATTTCTCTTATTGGCATTTACCTTCACTATTTCTCTTATTGGCATTTACCTTCACTATTTCTCTTATTGGCACTTACCTTCACTATTTCTCTTATTGGCACTTACCTTCACTATTTCTCTTATTGGCACTTACCTTCACTATTTCTCTTATTGGCACTTACCTTCACTATTTCTCTTATTGGCACTTACCTTCACTATTTCTCTTATTGGCACTTACCTTCACTATTTCTCTTATTGGCACTTACCTTCACTATTTCTCTTATTGGCATTTACCTTCACTATTTCTCTTATTGGCACTTACCTTCACTATTTCTCTTATTGGCACTTACCTTCACTATTTCTTTTATTGGCACTTACCTTCACTATTTCTCTTATTGGCATTTACCTTCACTATTTTTCTTATTGGCACTTACCTTCACTATTTCTCTTATTGGCACTTACCTTCACTATTTCTCTTATTGACACTTACCTTCACTATTTCTCTTATTGACACTTACCTTCACTATTTCTCTTATTGGCACTTACCTTCACTATTTCTCTTATTGGCACTTACCTTCACTATTTCTCTTATTGGCATTTACCTTCACTATTTCTCTTATTGGCACTTACCTTCACTATTTCTCTTATTGGCACTTACCTTCACTATTTCTCTTATTGGCACTTACCTTCACTATTTCTCTTATTGGCATTTACCTTCACTATTTTGCTTATTGGCACTTACCTTCACTATTTCTCTTATTGGCATTTATCTTCACTATTTCTCTTATTGGCATTTACCTTCACTATTTCTCTTATTGGCACTTACCTTCACTATTTCTCTTATTGGCATTTACCTTCACTATTTTGCTTATTGGCACTTACCTTCACTATTTCTCTTATTGGCACTTACCTTCACTATTTCTCTTATTGGCACTTACCTTCACTATTTCTCTTATTGGCATTTACCTTCACTATTTCTCTTATTGGCATTTACCTTCACTATTTCTCTTATTGGCACTTACCTTCACTATTTCTCTTATTGGCATTTACCTTCACTATTTCTCTTATTGACACTTACCTTCACTATTTCTCTTATTGGCACTTACCTTCACTATTTCTCTTATTGGCACTTACCTTCACTATCTCTCTTATTGGCATTTACCTTCACTATTTCTCTTATTGGCACTTACCTTCACTATTTCTCTTATTGGCATTTACCTTCACTATTTTGCTTATTGGCACTTACCTTCACTATTTCTCTTATTGGCACTTACCTTCACTATTTCTCTTATTGGCATTTACCTTCACTATTTCTCTTATTGGCACTTACCTTCACTATTTCTCTTATTGGCACTTACCTTCACTATTTCTCTTATTGGCACTTACCTTCACTATTTCTCTTATTGGCATTTACCTTCACTATTTCTCTTATTGGCATTTACCTTCACTATTTCTCTTATTGGCACTTACCTTCACTATTTCTCTTATTGGCACATACCTTCACTATTTCTCTTACTGGCACTTACCTTCACTATTTCTCTTATTGGCACTTACCTTCACTATTTCTCTTATTGGCATTTACCTTCACTATTTCTCTTATTGGCACTTACCTTCACTATTTCTCTTATTGGCATTTACCTTCACTATTTCTCTTATTGGCACTTACCTTCACTATTTCTCTTATTGGCACTTACCTTCACTATTTCTCTTATTGGCATTTACCTTCACTATTTCTCTTATTGGCACTTACCTTCACTATTTCTCTTATTGGCATTTACCTTCACTATTTCTCTTATTGGCATTTACCTTCACTATTTCTCTTATTGGCACTCACCTTCACTATTTCTCTTATTGGCACTTACCTTCACTATTTCTCTTATTGGCACTTACCTTCACTATTTTTCTTATTGCCACTTACCTTCACTATTTCTCTTATTGGCACTCACCTTCACTATTTCTCTTATTGGCATTTACCTTCACTATTTCTCTTATTGGCATTTACCTTCACTATTTCTCTTATTGGCATTTACCTTCACTCTTTCTCTTATTGGCACTTACCTTCACTATTTCTCTTATTGGCACTTACCTTCACTATTTCTCTTATTGGCACTTACCTTCACTATTTCTCTTATTGGCACTTACCTTCACTATTTTTCTTATTGGCACTTACCTTCACTATTTCTCTTATTGGCATTTACCTTCACTATTTTGCTTATTGGCACTTACCTTCACTATTTCTCTTATTGGCACTTACCTTCACTATTTCTCTTATTGACACTTACCTTCACTATTTCTCTTATTGACACTTACCTTCACTATTTCTCTTATTGGCACTTACCTTCACTATTTCTCTTATTGGCACTTACCTTCACTATTTCTCTTATTGGCATTTACCTTCACTATTTCTCTTATTGGCACTTACCTTCACTATTTCTCTTATTGGCACTTACCTTCACTATTTCTCCTATTGGCACTTACCTTCACTATTTCTCTTATTGGCATTTACCTTCACTATTTCTCTTATTGGCATTTACCTTCACTCTTTCTCTTATTGGCATTTACCTTCACTATTTCTCTTATTGGCACTTACCTTCACTATTTCTCTTATTGGCACTTACCTTCACTATTTCTCTTATTGGCACTTACCTTCACTATTTCTCTTATTGGCATTTACCTTCACTATTTCTCTTATTGGCACTTACCTTCACTATTTCTCTTATTGGCACTTACCTTCACTATTTCTCTTATTGGCACTTACCTTCACTATTTCTCTTATTGGCATTTACCTTCACTATTTTGCTTATTGGCACTTACCTTCACTATTTTGCTTATTGGCACTTACCTTCACTATTTCTCTTATTGGCACTTACCTTCACTATTTCTCTTATTGGCACTTACCTTCACTATTTCTCTTATTGGCACTTACCTTCACTATTTCTGTTATTGGCACTTACCTTCACTATTTCTCTTATTGGCACTTACCTTCACTATTTTGCTTATTGGCACTTACCTTCACTATTTCTCTTATTGGCACTTACCTTCACTATTTCTCTTATTGGCACTTACCTTCACTATTTCTCTTATTGGCACTTACCTTCACTATTTCTCTTATTGGCACTTACCTTCACTATTTCTCTTATTGGCATTTACCTTCAGTATTTCTCTTATTGGCACTTACCTTCACTATTTCTCTTATTGGCACATACCTTCACTATTTCTCTTATTGGCACTTACCTTCACTATTTCTCTTATTGGCATTTACCTTCACTATTTTGCTTATTGGCACTTACCTTCACTATTTCTCTTATTGGCACTTACCTTCACTATTTCTCTTATTGGCACTTACCTTCACTATTTCTCTTATTGGCACTTACCTTCACTATTTCTCTTATTGGCATTTACCTTCACTATTTCTCTTATTGGCATTTACCTTCACTATTTCTCTTATTGGCATTTACCTTCACTATTTCTCTTATTGGCATTTACCTTCAGTATTTCTCTTATTGGCACTTACCTTCACTATTTCTCTTATTGGCACTTACCTTCACTATTTCTCTTATTGGCACTTACCTTCACTATTTCTCTTATTGGCACTTACCTTCACTATTTCTCTTATTGGCATTTACCTTCACTATTTCTCTTATTGGCACTTACCTTCACTATTTCTCTTATTGGCACTTACCTTCACTATTTCTCTTATTGGCACTTACCTTCACTATTTCTCTTATTGGCACTTACCTTCACTATTTCTCTTATTGGCATTTACCTTCACTATTTCTCTTATTGGCACTTACCTTCACTATTTCTCTTATTGGCATTTACCTTCACTATTTCTCTTATTGGCACTTACCTTCACTATTTCTCTTATTGGCATTTACCTTCACTATTTTGCTCATTGGCACTTACCTTCACTATTTCTCTTATTGGCACTTACCTTCACTATTTCTCTTATTGGCATTTACCTTCACTATTTCTCTTATTGGCACTTACCTTCACTATTTCTCTTATTGGCACTTACCTTCACTATTTCTCTTATTGGCATTTACCTTCACTATTTCTCTTATTGGCATTTACCTTCACTATTTCTCTTATTGGCACTTACCTTCACTATTTTGCTTATTGGCACTTACCTTCACTATTTCTCTTATTGGCACTTACCTTCACTATTTCTCTTATTGGCAGTTACCTTCACTATTTCTATTATTGGCACTTACCTTCACTATTTCTCTTATTGGCACTTACCTTCACTATTTCTCTTATTGGCATTTACCTTCACTATTTCTCTTATTGGCATTTACCTTCACTATTTCTCTTATTGGCACTTACCTTCACTATTTCTCTTATTGGCACTTACCTTCACTATTTCTCTTATTGGCATTTACCTTCACTATTTCTCTTATTGGCACTTACCTTCACTATTTCTCTTATTGGCATTTACCTTCACTATTTTGCTTATTGGCACTTACCTTCACTATTTCTCTTATTGGCACTTACCTTCACTATTTCTCTTATTGGCATTTACCTTCACTATTTCTCTTATTGGCACTTACCTTCACTATTTCTCTTATTGGCACTTACCTTCACTATTTCTCTTATTGGCATTTACCTTCACTATTTCTCTTATTGGCACTTACCTTCACTATTTCTCTTATTGGCACTTACCTTCACTATTTCTCTTATTGGCACTTACCTTCACTATTTCTCTTATTGGCATTTACCTTCACTATTTCTCTTATTGGCACTTACCTTCACTATTTCTCTTATTGGCATTTACCTGCACTATTTCTCTTATTGGCACTTACCTTCACTATTTCTCTTATTGGCATTTACCTTCACTCTTTCTCTTATTGGCATTTACCTTCACTATTTCTCTTATTGGCACTTACCTTCACTATTTCTCTTATTGGCACTTACCTTCACTATTTCTCTTATTGGCACTTACCTTCACTATTTCTCTTATTGGCATTTACCTTCACTATTTCTCTTATTGGCACTTACCTTCACTATTTCTCTTATTGGCACTTACCTTCACTATTTCTCTTATTGGCACTTACCTTCACTATTTCTCTTATTGGCATTTACCTTCACTATTTTGCTTATTGGCACTTACCTTCACTATTTCTCTTATTGGCACTTACCTTCACTATTTCTCTTATTGGCATTTACCTTCACTATTTTGCTTATTGGCACTTACCTTCACTATTTCTCTTATTGGCACTTACCTTCACTATTTCTCTTATTGGCATTTACCTTCACTATTTCTCTTTTTGGCACTTACCTTCACTATTTCTCTTATTGGCACTTACCTTCACTATTTCTCTTATTGGCATTTACCTTCACTATTTCTCTTATTGGCATTTACCTTCACTATTTCTCTTATTGGCACTTACCTTCACTATTTCTCTTATTGGCACTTACCTTCACTATTTCTCTTATTGGCACTTACCTTCACTATTTCTCTTACTGGCATTTACCTTCACTATTTCTCTTATTGGCACTTACCTTCACTATTTCTCTTATTGGCATTTACCTTCACTATTTCTCTTATTGGCACTTACCTTCACTATTTCTCTTATTGGCATTTACCTTCACTATTTCTCTTATTGGCACTTACCTTCACTATTTCTCTTATTGGCACTTACCTTCACTATTTCTCTTATTGGCATTTACCTTCACTATTTTGCTTATTGGCACTTACCTTCACTATTTCTCTTATTGGCACTTACCTTCACTATTTCTCTTATTGGCATTTACCTTCACTATTTCTCTTATTGGCACTTACCTTCACTATTTCTCTTATTGGCACTTACCTTCACTATTTCTCTTATTGGCACTTACCTTCAGTATTTCTCTTATTGGCATTTACCTTCACTATTTCTCTTATTGGCACTTACCTTCACTATTTCTCTTATTGGCACTTACCTTCACTATTTCTCTTATTGGCATTTACCTTCACTATTTCTCTTATTGGCATTTACCTTCACTATTTCTCTTATTGGCACTTACCTTCACTATTTCTCTTATTGGCACTTACCTTCACTATTTCTCTTACTGGCACTTACCTTCACTATTTCTCTTATTGGCACTTACCTTCACTATTTCTCTTATTGGCATTTACCTTCACTATTTCTCTTATTGGCACTTACCTTCACTATTTCTCTTATTGGCATTTACCTTCACTATTTCTCTTATTGGCACTTACCTTCACTATTTCTCTTATTGGCATTTACCTTCACTATTTCTCTTATTGGCATTTACCTTCACTATTTCTCTTATTGGCACTTACCTTCACTATTTCTCTTATTGGCACTTACCTTCACTATTTCTCTTATTGACACTTACCTTCACTATTTCTCTTATTGACACTTACCTTCACTATATCTCTTATTGGCACTTACCTTCACTATTTCTCTTATTGGCACTTACCTTCACTATTTCTCTTATTGGCACTTACCTTCACTATTTCTCTTATTGGCATTTACCTTCACTATTTCTCTTATTGGCATTTACCTTCACTATTTCTCTTATTGGCACTTACCTTCACTATTTCTCTTATTGGCATTTACCTTCACTATTTTGCTTATTGGCACTTACCTTCACTATTTCTCTTATTGGCACTTACCTTCACTATTTCTCTTATTGGCATTTACCTTCACTATTTCTCTTATTGGCACTTACCTTCACTATTTCTCTTATTGGCACTTACCTTCACTATTTCTCTTATTGGCACTTACCTTCACTATTTCTCTTATTGGCACTTACCTTCACTATTTCTCTTATTGGTACTTACCTTCACTATTTCTCTTATTGGCATTTACCTTCACTATTTCTCTTATTGGCACTTACCTTCACTATTTCTCTTATTGGCACTTACCTTCACTATTTCTCTTATTGGCATTTACCTTCACCATTTCTCTTATTGGCATTTACCTTCACTATTTCTCTTATTGGCACTTACCTTCACCATTTCTCTTATTGGCACTTACCTTCACTATTTCTCTTATTGGCATTTACCTTCACTATTTCTCTTATTGGCATTTACCTTCACTATTTCTCTTATTGGCATTTACCTTCACTATTTCTCTTATTGGCATTTACCTTCACTATTTCTCTTATTGGCATTTACCTTCACTATTTCTCTTATTGGCACTTACCTTCACTATTTCTCTTATTGGCATTTACCTTCACTATTTTGCTTATTGGCACTTACCTTCACTATTTCTCTTATTGGCACTTACCTTCACTATTTCTCTTATTGGCATTTACCTTCACTATTTCTCTTATTGGCACTTACCTTCACTATTTCTCTTATTGGCATTTACCTTCACTATTTCTCGTATTGGCACTTACCTTCACTATTTCTCTTATTGGCATTTACCTTCACTATTTCTCTTATTGGCACTTACCTTCACTATTTCTCTTATTGGCACTTACCTTCACTATTTCTCTTATTGGCATTTACCTTCACTATTTCTCTTATTGGCACTTACCTTCACTATTTCTCTTATTGGCACTTACCTTCACTATTTCTCTTATTGGCACTTACCTTCACTATTTCTCTTATTGGCATTTACCTTCACTATTTCTCTTATTGGCAGTTACCTTCACTATTTCTCTTATTGGCACTTACCTTCACTATTTCTCTTATTGGCACTTACCTTCACTATTTCTCTTATTGGCACTTACCTTCACTATTTCTCTTATTGGCATTTACCTTCACTATTTTGCTTATTGGCACTTACCTTCACTATTTCTCTTATTGGCACTTACCTTCACTATTTCTCTTATTGGCATTTACCTTCACTATTTCTTTTATTGGCACTTACCTTCACTATTTCTCTTATTGGCATTTACCTTCACTATTTCTCTTATTGGCATTTACCTTCACTATTTTGCTTATTGGCACTTACCTTCACTATTTCTCTTATTGGCATTTACCTTCACTATTTCTCTTATTGGCATTTACCTTCACTATTTCTCTTATTGGCATTTACCTTCTCTATTTCTCTTATTGGCATTTACCTTCACTATTTCTCTTATTGGCATTTACCTTCACTATTTTTCTTATTGGCATTTACCTTCACTATTTCTCTTATTGGCATTTACCTTCACTATGTCTCTTATTGGCACTTACCTTCACTATTTCTCTTATTGGCACTTACCTTCACTATTTCTCTTATTGGCATTTACCTTCACTATTTCTCTTATTGGCATTTACCTTCACTATTTCTCTTATTGGCACTTACATTCACTATTTCTCTTATTGGCACTTACCTTCACTATTTCTCTTATTGGCACTTACCTTCACTATTTCTCTTATTGGCACTTACCTTCACTATTTCTCTTATTGGCATTTACCTTCACTATTTCTCTTATTGACACTTACCTTCACTATTTCTCTTATTGGCACTTACCTTCACTATTTCTCTTATTGGCATTTACCTTCACTATTTCTCTTATTGGCACTTACCTTCACTATTTCTCTTATTGGCATTTACCTTCACTATTTCTCTTATTGGCACTCACCTTCACTATTTCTCTTATTGGCACTTACCTTCACTATTTCTCTTATTGGCACTTACCTTCACTATTTCTCTTATTGGCACTCACCTTCACTATTTCTCTTATTGGCATTTACCTTCACTATTTCTCTTATTGGCACTTACCTTCACTATTTCTCTTATTGGCATTTACCTTCACTATTTCTCTTATTGGCACTTACCTTCACTATTTCTCTTATTGGCACTTACCTTCACTATTTCTCTTATTGGCAGTTACCTTCACTATTTCTCTTATTGGCACTTACCTTCACTATTTTTCTTATTGGCACTTACCTTCACTATTTCTCTTATTGGCATTTACCTTCACTATTTTGCTTATTGGCACTTACCTTCACTATTTCTCTTATTGGCACTTACCTTCACTATTTCTCTTATTGACACTTACCTTCACTATTTCTCTTATTGACACTTACCTTCACTATTTCTCTTATTGGCACTTACCTTCACTATTTCTCTTATTGGCACTTACCTTCACTATTTCTCTTATTGGCATTTACCTTCACTATTTCTCTTATTGGCACTTACCTTCACTATTTCTCTTATTGGCACTTACCTTCACTATTTCTCCTATTGGCACTTACCTTCACTATTTCTCTTATTGGCATTTACCTTCACTATTTTGCTTATTGGCACTTACCTTCACTATTTCTCTTATTGGCACTTACCTTCACTATTTCTCTTATTGGCATTTACCTTCACTATTTCTCTTATTGGCACTTACCTTCACTATTTCTCTTATTGGCATTTACCTTCACTATTTTGCTTATTGGCACTTACCTTCACTATTTCTCTTATTGGCACTTACCTTCACTATTTCTCTTATTGGCATTTACCTTCACTATTTCTCTTATTGGCACTTACCTTCACTATTTCTCTTATTGGCACTTACCTTCACTATTTCTCTTATTGCCACTTACCTTCACTATTTCTCTTATTGGCACTTACCTTCACTATTTCTCTTATTGGCACTTACCTTCACTATTTCTCTTATTGGCACTTACCTTCACTATTTCTCTTATTGACACTTACCTTCACTATTTCTCTTATTGGCACTTACCTTCACTATTCCTCTTATTGGCACTTACCTTCACTATTTCTCTTATTGGCATTTACCTTCACTATTTTGCTTATTGGCACTTACCTTCACTATTTCTCTTATTGGCACTTACCTTCACTATTTCTCTTATTGGCATTTACCTTCACTATTTCTCTTATTGGCACTTACCTTCACTATTTCTCTTATTGGCACTTACCTTCACTATTTCTCTTATTGGCATTTACCTTCACTATTTCTCTTATTGGCATTTACCTTCACTATTTCTCTTATTGGCACTTACCTTCACTATTTCTCTTATTGGCACTTACCTTCACTATTTCTCTTATTGGCACTTACCTTCACTATTTCTCTTATTGGCACTTACCTTCACTATTTCTCTTATTGGCACTTACCTTCACTATTTCTCTTATTGGCACTTACCTTCACTATTTCTCTTATTGGCACTTACCTTCACTATTTCTCTTATTGGCATTTACCTTCACTATTTCTCTTATTGGCACTTACCTTCACTATTTCTCTTATTGGCACTTACCTTCACTATTTCTTTTATTGGCACTTACCTTCACTATTTCTCTTATTGGCATTTACCTTCACTATTTTTCTTATTGGCACTTACCTTCACTATTTCTCTTATTGGCACTTACCTTCACTATTTCTCTTATTGACACTTACCTTCACTATTTCTCTTATTGACACTTACCTTCACTATTTCTCTTATTGGCACTTACCTTCACTATTTCTCTTATTGGCACTTACCTTCACTATTTCTCTTATTGGCATTTACCTTCACTATTTCTCTTATTGGCACTTACCTTCACTATTTCTCTTATTGGCACTTACCTTCACTATTTCTCTTATTGGCACTTACCTTCACTATTTCTCTTATTGGCATTTACCTTCACTATTTTGCTTATTGGCACTTACCTTCACTATTTCTCTTATTGGCATTTATCTTCACTATTTCTCTTATTGGCATTTACCTTCACTATTTCTCTTATTGGCACTTACCTTCACTATTTCTCTTATTGGCATTTACCTTCACTATTTTGCTTATTGGCACTTACCTTCACTATTTCTCTTATTGGCACTTACCTTCACTATTTCTCTTATTGGCATTTACCTTCTCTATTTCTCTTATTGGCATTTACCTTCACTATTTCTCTTATTGGCACTTACCTTCACTATTTCTCTTATTGGCATTTACCTTCACTATTTCTCTTATTGACACTTACCTTCACTATTTCTCTTATTGGCACTTACCTTCACTATTTCTCTTATTGGCACTTACCTTCACTATCTCTCTTATTGGCATTTACCTTCACTATTTCTCTTATTGGCACTTACCTTCACTATTTCTCTTATTGGCATTTACCTTCACTATTTTGCTTATTGGCACTTACCTTCACTATTTCTCTTATTGGCACTTACCTTCACTATTTCTCTTATTGGCATTTACCTTCACTATTTCTCTTATTGGCACTTACCTTCACTATTTCTCTTATTGGCACTTACCTTCACTATTTCTCTTATTGGCACTTACCTTCACTATTTCTCTTATTGGCATTTACCTTCACTATTTCTCTTATTGGCATTTACCTTCACTATTTCTCTTATTGGCACTTACCTTCACTATTTCTCTTATTGGCACATACCTTCACTATTTCTCTTACTGGCACTTACCTTCACTATTTCTCTTATTGGCACTTACCTTCACTATTTCTCTTATTGGCATTTACCTTCACTATTTCTCTTATTGGCACTTACCTTCACTATTTCTCTTATTGGCATTTACCTTCACTATTTCTCTTATTGGCACTTACCTTTACTATTTCTCTTATTGGCACTTACCTTCACTATTTCTCTTATTGGCATTTACCTTCACTATTTCTCTTATTGGCACTTACCTTCACTATTTCTCTTATTGGCATTTACCTTCACTATTTCTCTTATTGGCATTTACCTTCACTATTTCTCTTATTGGCACTCACCTTCACTATTTCTCTTATTGGCACTTACCTTCACTATTTCTCTTATTGGCACTTACCTTCACTATTTTTCTTATTGCCACTTACCTTCACTATTTCTCTTATTGGCACTCACCTTCACTATTTCTCTTATTGGCATTTACCTTCACTATTTCTCTTATTGGCACTTACCTTCACTATTTCTCTTATTGGCATTTACCTTCACTATTTCTCTTATTGGCACTTACCTTCACTATTTCTCTTATTGGCACTTACCTTCACTATTTCTCTTATTGGCACTTACCTTCACTATTTCTCTTATTGGCACTTACCTTCACTATTTTTCTTATTGGCACTTACCTTCACTATTTCTCTTATTGGCATTTACCTTCACTATTTTGCTTATTGGCACTTACCTTCACTATTTCTCTTATTGGCACTTACCTTCACTATTTCTCTTATTGACACTTACCTTCACTATTTCTGTTATTGACACTTACCTTCACTATTTCTCTTATTGGCACTTACCTTCACTATTTCTCTTATTGGCACTTACCTTCACTATTTCTCTTATTGGCATTTACCTTCACTATTTCTCTTATTGGCACTTACCTTCACTATTTCTCTTATTGGCACTTACCTTCACTATTTCTCCTATTGGCACTTACCTTCACTATTTCTCTTATTGGCATTTACCTTCACTATTTCTCTTATTGGCATTTACCTTCACTCTTTCTCTTATTGGCATTTACCTTCACTATTTCTCTTATTGGCACTTACCTTCACTATTTCTCTTATTGGCACTTACCTTCACTATTTCTCTTATTGGCACTTACCTTCACTATTTCTCTTATTGGCATTTACCTTCACTATTTCTCTTATTGGCACTTACCTTCACTATTTCTCTTATTGGCACTTACCTTCACTATTTCTCTTATTGGCACTTACCTTCACTATTTCTCTTATTGGCACTTACCTTCACTATTTCTCTTATTGGCATTTACCTTCACTATTTTGCTTATTGGCACTTACCTTCACTATTTTGCTTATTGGCACTTACCTTCACTATTTCTCTTATTGGCACTTACCTTCACTATTTCTCTTATTGGCACTTACCTTCACTATTTCTCTTATTGGCACTTACCTTCACTATTTCTGTTATTGGCACTTACCTTCACTATTTCTCTTATTGGCACTTACCTTCACTATTTTGCTTATTGGCACTTACCTTCACTATTTCTCTTATTGGCACTTACCTTCACTATTTCTCTTATTGGCACTTACCTTCACTATTTCTCTTATTGGCACTTACCTTCACTATTTCTCTTATTGGCACTTACCTTCACTATTTCTCTTATTGGCATTTACCTTCAGTATTTCTCTTATTGGCACTTACCTTCAGTATTTCTCTTATTGGCACTTACCTTCACTATTTCTCTTATTGGCACTTACCTTCACTATTTCTCTTATTGGCATTTACCTTCACTATTTCTCTTATTGGCATTTACCTTCACTATTTCTCTTATTGGCATTTACCTTCACTATTTCTCTTATTGGCATTTACCTTCAGTATTTCTCTTATTGGCACTTACCTTCACTATTTCTCTTATTGGCACTTACCTTCACTATTTCTCTTATTGGCACTTACCTTCACTATTTCTCTTATTGGCACTTACCTTCACTATTTCTCTTATTGGCATTTACCTTCACTATTTCTCTTATTGGCACTTACCTTCACTATTTCTCTTATTGGCACTTACCTTCACTATTTCTCTTATTGGCACTTACCTTCACTATTTCTCTTATTGGCACTTACCTTCACTATTTCTCTTATTGGCATTTACCTTCACTATTTCTCTTATTGGCACTTACCTTCACTATTTCTCTTATTGGCATTTACCTTCACTATTTCTCTTATTGGCACTTACCTTCACTATTTCTCTTATTGGCATTTACCTTCACTATTTTGCTCATTGGCACTTACCTTCACTATTTCTCTTATTGGCACTTACCTTCACTATTTCTCTTATTGGCATTTACCTTCACTATTTCTCTTATTGGCACTTACCTTCACTATTTCTCTTATTGGCACTTACCTTCACTATTTCTCTTATTGGCATTTACCTTCACTATTTCTCTTATTGGCATTTACCTTCACTATTTCTCTTATTGGCACTTACCTTCACTATTTTGCTTATTGGCACTTACCTTCACTATTTCTCTTATTGGCACTTACCTTCACTATTTCTCTTATTGGCATTTACCTTCACTATTTCTCTTATTGGCACTTACCTTCACTATTTCTCTTATTGGCACTTACCTTCACTATTTCTCTTATTGGCATTTACCTTCACTATTTCTCTTATTGGCATTTACCTTCACTATTTCTCTTATTGGCACTTACCTTCACTATTTCTCTTATTGGCACTTACCTTCACTATTTCTCTTATTGGCACTTACCTTCACTATTTCTCTTATTGGCATTTACCTTCACTATTTCTCTTATTGGCACTTACCTTCACTATTTCTCTTATTGGCATTTACCTTCACTATTTCTCTTATTGGCACTTACCTTCACTATTTCTCTTATTGGCATTTACCTTCACTCTTTCTCTTATTGGCATTTACCTTCACTATTTCTCTTATTGGCACTTACCTTCACTATTTCTCTTATTGGCACTTACCTTCACTATTTCTCTTATTGGCACTTACCTTCACTATTTCTCTTATTGGCATTTACCTTCACTATTTCTCTTATTGGCACTTACCTTCACTATTTCTCTTATTGCACTTACCTTCACTATTTCTCTTATTGGCACTTACCTTCACTATTTCTCTTATTGGCATTTACCTTCACTATTTTGCTTATTGGCACTTACCTTCACTATTTCTCTTATTGGCACTTACCTTCACTATTTCTCTTATTGGCATTTACCTTCACTATTTCTCTTATTGGCACTTACCTTCACCATTTCTCTTATTGGCATTTACCTTCATTATTTTGCTTATTGGCACTTACCTTCACTATTTCTCTTATTGGCACTTACCTTCACTATTTCTCTTATTGGCATTTACCTTCACTATTTCTCTTATTGGCATTTACCTTCACTATTTCTCTTATTGGCACTTACCTTCACTATTTCTCTTATTGGCATTTACCTTCACTATTTTGCTTATTGGCACTTACCTTCACTATTTCTCTTATTGGCACTTACCTTCACTATTTCTCTTATTGGCACTTACCTTCACTATTTCTCTTATTGGCACTTACCTTCACTATTTCTCTTATTGGCATTTACCTTCACTATTTTGCTTATTGGCACTTACCTTCACTATTTTGCTTATTGGCACTTACCTTCACTATTTCTCTTATTGGCACTTACCTTCACTATTTCTCTTATTGGCACTTACCTTCACTATTTCTCTTATTGGCATTTACCTTCACTATTTTGCTTATTGGCACTTACCTTCACTATTTCTCTTATTGGCACTTACCTTCACTATTTCTCTTATTGGCATTTACCTTCACTATTTCTCTTATTGGCACTTACCTTCACTATTTCTCTTATTGGCACTTACCTTCACTATTTCTCTTATTGGCACTTACCTTCACTATTTCTCTTATTGGCATTTACCTTCACTATTTCTCTTATTGGCACTTACCTTCACTATTTCTCTTATTGGCACTTACCTTCACTATTTCTCTTATTGGCATTTACCTTCACTATTTCTCTTATTGGCATTTACCTTCACTATTTCTCTTATTGGCATTTACCTTCACTATTTCTCTTATTGGCATTTACCTTCACTATTTCTCTTATTGGCATTTACCTTCACTATTTCTCTTATTGGCAATTACCTTCACTATTTCTCTTATTGGCACTTACCTTCACTATTTCTCTTATTGGCACTTACCTTCACTATTTCTCTTATTGGCACTTACCTTCACTATTTCTCTTATTGGCACTTACCTTCACTATTTCTCTTATTGGCATTTACCTTCACTATTTCTCTTATTGGCACTTACCTTCACTATTTCTCTTATTGGCACTTTACCTTCACTATTTCTCTTATTGGCACTTACCTTCACTATTTCTCTTATTGGCATTTACCTTCACTATTTCTCTTATTGGCATTTACCTTCAGTATTTCTCTTATTGGCACTTACCTTCACTATTTCTCTTATTGGCACTTACCTTCACTATTTCTCTTATTGGCACTTACCTTCACTATTTCTCTTATTGGCACTTACCTTCACTATTTTTCTTATTGGCACTTACCTTCACTATTTCTCTTATTGGCACTTACCTTCACTATTTCTCTTATTGGCATTTACCTTCACTATTTCTCTTATTGGCACTTACCTTCACTATTTCTCTTATTGGCACTTACCTTCACTATTTCTCTTATTGGCATTTACCTTCACTATTTCTCTTATTGACACTTACCTTCACTATTTCTGTTATTGGCACTTACCTTCACTATTTCTCTTATTGGCATTACCTTCACTATTTCTCTTATTGGCACTTGCCTTCACTATTTCTCTGGCTCATATCTAGAGACGAAATTTTTTTTTTAATCTGCAACAAGTCTTTCGTTGAAAGCGATTGGCTGTAAGCGAAATAAATTAGGATTTATTAAAATGCAAAATCAGTATTAGTAAACAATCCTGACAATTCCTGTTTTTGATTTTGTGATGGTATGAGTTTGTTTGTGAGTGGTACTCCAGAAGTTCTAGGTCCGTGACTTTTTGACTCCACTGTAAATGGTAGCTAGGCATAAATTGGAAGGAGAGCTATGCACCAATCTGATGATGCATAGAACCGGCCAGGCCTAGCACCTAATGTCCGACCCCGCCTTCTCGTGGTGCAGACCGTTAGTAAATTTCAAAAGAGATACTCTCTTGTGGATGTGAACGGAAGGGGAGGGCTGCCAGATTAGTGTGGCCCACTGATCTGGACATCTATGGCTACTTTTTTTTTCTACCCTGCTGAGGACGGGTCAACCACACAGGGTCCTGGTGCTGACCATATAAACCACTAGACTGGACAGATATATGGCTCTGAGCTTGATTATGGATCCTGATTTTGCAGCCCTGGTGGGCTTCTGTGGAGGGAAAATTTTCCCCTGTGTTTTCTGTTTGTTTGTGGGTTGACAGCCCCAAGTGAATAGATTCACGGGATATGTTTATCAGCTGGTGGATAATCCTGAGCAGAGGTCATCGCAGGCACCTGAACTTTTTGCTTCTATTGGCATCATCAGATTCTACATTGGAGGAAGTCTTCCAGTGTAGATGGCTACAGCCTTTAGTGGTGGGGGAACGGGTCTTTGCCCCACGTCTGCGATTAGGGGGCTGTTTGATATTGTCGGCATACCCTCTCTCAATACACATAGTTTCTTAAACATCCCACTAACCATTTCCTCTCCATAGGTAGTTGGAATGTGAGGATTCTGCACAGAGCTTTTTCTCTTGATGTCCTCACACAAGAATTCCACCATTATAATTTAGATATTCTCGGCTTGCAAGAGACCAGATGGGCAGATAAAGGTCAGATTCTTAAAAATCTTAAATTTCTCTTTTCAGGGAGGGACGACAATAAGCATCACCAAGGCGTGGGTCTGCTTCTCAGCAGACATGCTAGTGATGCTCTTCTAGGATATGAGTGCATTAATGAAAGGTTTCTTTCAGAAAAATTTCTGACAAGCGTTAAAGACTTGAATGTTATCTGCTGTTATGCCCCCAATGAGGACGCTGATGAGGATGAGAAGGATAGGTTTTATGGACAACTTCAGGATATTTTGAATTCTGTCAAGAAAGGAGATATTACCCTTGTTCTAGGTGACTTCATTGCCAAAGTTGGTACTGACTCTGACCTTTGGGGAGGAGTAATAGGCCATTTTGGTATTGGTAACTGCAATGGCAATGGACAACGTCTCCTACAGGTAAGTAAACTCAATGGTTTCAGAATAACTAACACTTATTACAAACACCGCGACATACATAAGTACACATGGGTTTCACCTGATGGGCTACATAAGAATATGATTGATTATATATTAATTAACAGCAAATGGGCTAGTTCTGTTAGGAATACCAGGTCATATAGGGGAGCTGAAATTGGATCTGGCCATTATCTTCCTAAAAGTTTCTTGCAACTTATACTTACAAAGTATTGTGCTGGGGTTAAAAATTTTACCCTTAATGCTGAAGCTCTGAAAGACCCAGTTATAGCTAAAGCTTACCATGATAGGTTACTTAGTCATTATGACAGTCATGGTTTGCTTAATACTAAAGTTGAGGAAGAATGGGATCATTTTAAACAGACTTTTTTGGACATTAACAGTACTCTTTTAGGAAAAAAGGAGCAGAGGAGACAGAATTATCTGAGTAATAAGGCACTTGAGCTTATTTCAGAAAGAAAGAACTGCAGGAATGTCCTTAATCAATACTCTACTAGTCCTAATAGAAAGCATTACAGAGAACGTAATAAACGTGTAAAAGATCAGTTAGCTGCTGATAAGAATCTGCGGCTTGATGGCTTGGCTGACAAAGCCGAGGAAGCAGTTAGACAGCACAACAGCAGAGAGCTGTACCAGATAGTTAATGTTTTGTATGGTAGAAAACGGACAGGTATAAAGGGATTGAAGGATAAACAAGGTAAGGTTATAGAAGGTGAGGATTCTGTCATGGCTAGGTGGGCTGAGCATTTCAGTGATGTTCTAAACAATGTGGTTAGTTCTACTCCCATTGTTTGCAATGATGATAGATGCATTGGTGGCTTTAATGTTGGCCCTATAACACAATCTGAAGTTATTTTGGCTATTTCTAAACTTAAACTTCATAAATCCCCAGGGATAGATGAAATTACTACGGAAATGCTTAGAGCTGGGAATGTTTCGGTTACCACTTGCATGACTGAAATTTTGAATATCTTTTATGATAAAGGCATGGTTCCTAAAGATTTTACCAGAACTATCATTATCCCTATTTTCAAAAAAGGTGATCGCAGTTCTTGTGATAACTATAGGGGTATCAGCCTACTCTCTGTTCCAGCTAAAGTTCTTTCCATGATTGTGCTTAATAGAATTAAGAATCTGGTTGACAGTCAATTGCGTGATGAGCAATGTGGATTCAGAAGTGGTAGAGGCTGTATGGATCAGATATTTTCACTTAGGCAGATTCTTGAGAAATGTTTAGAGTTTCAGAAACCTTTGGTTGCTTGCTTTGTTGATTTCAAAAAGGCCTTCGACTCTGTTGATCATCATAATTTGTGGTTGATTGTGTGATCATATCGTATACCTGGCAAGTTAGTTAACATAATGAAAGCTCTCTAAAATAACACTGAGTCGTGTGTTGGTAAGGCTTGTATCAATTAGTTTAGCATTACTTCTGGTTTTCGACAAGGGGAACAACAGTTTGGTTGTTGATTATGTTATGCGAAATTCACTTCAAGGGAAAGATTTTGGCCTTAAATGGACAGGAGATAAGAAAATTTCTGATTTAGATTATGCTGATGATTTAGCCCTTTTGGCAAATGATGTTGATGAGATGAACTCTTTCATTCGAACTGTTGATGAGACTGGTTGTAGTGTAGGTTTGGTTATAAACAGAGAGAAAACTAAAGTGATGAAAGTTGGTCAGGCAGGCTGTGATTCAGTTAATCTAAATGGTTGCAATCTTGAGCAGGTGTCACAGTTTAATTATCTTGGGAGCTATGTAACAGATGCTGGTGATGTGCGGCATGAGGTTAACAGACGAATAGGGATTGCTGCCGGGACTTTTAAGAATCTATGGAGAGTGTGGAGAAATAGGCATATACACCTAAAGACTAAAATTAGACTGTATAATAGTTTGGTTCTTTCTAGGGTTAGTTATGGTAGTGAAACTTGCACACTTTTTAAATAAGATAACGGAAAGGGGAACTAAAGAAACTAGATGCTTATGCAGTATCTTGGGCATTAAGTGGTTAAACTTTGTAACTAATGATGAGGTTAGGCAAAGGAATCGGCAACCTCCTTTAAACAGCATATTTTGCAGAGAGACTCCGTTGGTTTGGCCATGTTGCCCGTATGGATAATTATAGATTGGCGAATAGGGTTATGAACAGTGTGCCTAAAGGCCTCAGAAAGAAGGGGAGACCTAGGATGCGGTGGGCAGACAATGTCAAACAGGACCTTATTAGAATTGGTGTGCAGTGGCCAGATGCAGTAGATGTAGCTCAGGGGAGACTTGCTTGGAGAACTAAATTGCACGGTCTGGTTGGACCTCCGTAGCCCATGGCGGCTTGAGGATGATGATTTTGATGATTTGTTTCTAATCTTTAGTATATGCATTCAGTCATATTTTTCAATGGAAATTTTTTTTTTCTGAAGTTATAAAACTTCGAGATTATCTTCCCACTAACCTAATGCCTGGATAGATTAATAGTTGAACAGAAACTAATCGATGCATTAGGCGGAAAGGAAAGCCTTCAATCCATTGGCATGGGAGAGTCAGAATAGGCGGAAAGGAAAGCCTTCAATCCATTGGCATGGGAGAGTCAGAATAGGCGGAAAGGAAAGCCTTCAATCCATTGGCATGGGAGAGTCAGAATAGGCGGAAAGGAAAGCCTTCAATCCATTGGCATGGGAGAGTCAGAATAGGCGGAAAGGAAAGCCTTCAATCCATTGGCATGGGAGAGTCAGAATAGGCGGAAAGGAAAGCCTTCAATCCATTGGCATGGGAGAGTCAGAATAGGCGGAAAGGAAAGCCTTCAATCCATTGGCATGGGAGAGTCAGAATAGGCGGAAAGGAAAGCCTTCAATCCATTGGCATGGGAGAGTCAGAATAGGCGGAAAGGAAAGCCTTCAATCCATTGGCATGGGAGAGTCAGAATAGGCGGAAAGGAAAGCCTTCAATCCATTGGCATGGGAGAGTCAGAATAGGCGGAAAGGAAAGCCTTCAATCCATTGGCATGGGAGAGTCAGAATAGGCGGAAAGGAAAGCCTTCAATCCATTGGCATGGGAGAGTCAGAATAGGCGGAAAGGAAAGCCTTCAATCCATTGGCATGGGAGAGTCAGAATAGGCGGAAAGGAAAGCCTTCAATCCATTGGCATGGGAGAGTCAGAATAGGCGGAAAGGAAAGCCTTCAATCCATTGGCATGGGAGAGTCAGAATAGGCGGAAAGGAAAGCCTTCAATCCATTGGCATGGGAGAGTCAGAATAGGCGGAAAGGAAAGCCTTCAATCCATTGGCATGGGAGAGTCAGAATAGGCGGAAAGGAAAGCCTTCAATCCATTGGCATGGGAGAGTCAGAATAGGCGGAAAGGAAAGCCTTCAATCCATTGGCGTGGGAGAGTCAGAATAGGCGGAAAGGAAAGCCTTCAATCCATTGGCGTGGGAGAGTCAGAATAGGCGGAAAGGAAAGCCTTCAATCCATTGGCGTGGGAGAGTCAGAATAGGCGGAAAGGAAAGCCTTCAATCCATTGGCGTGGAAGAGTCAGAATAGGCGGAAAGGAAAGCCTTCAATCCATTGGCATGGGAGAGTCAGAATAGGCGGAAAGGAAAGCCTTCAATCCATTGGCATGGGAGAGTCAGAATAGGCGGAAAGGAAAGCCTTCAATCCATTGGCATGGGAGAGTCAGAATAGGCGGAAAGGAAAGCCTTCAATCCATTGGCATGGGAGAGTCAGAATAGGCGGAAAGGAAAGCCTTCAATCCATTGGCATGGGAGAGTCAGAATAGGCGGAAAGGAAAGCCTTCAATCCATTGGCATGGGAGAGTCAGAATAGGCGGAAAGGAAAGCCTTCAATCCATTGGCATGGGAGAGTCAGAATAGGCGGAAAGGAAAGCCTTCAATCCATTGGCATGGGAGAGTCAGAATAGGCGGAAAGGAAAGCCTTCAATCCATTGGCATGGGAGAGTCAGAATAGGCGGAAAGGAAAGCCTTCAATCCATTGGCATGGGAGAGTCAGAATAGGCGGAAAGGAAAGCCTTCAATCCATTGGCATGGGAGAGTCAGAATAGGCGGAAAGGAAAGCCTTCAATCCATTGGCATGGGAGAGTCAGAATAGGCGGAAAGGAAAGCCTTCAATCCATTGGCATGGGAGAGTCAGAATAGGCGGAAAGGAAAGCCTTCAATCCATTGGCATGGGAGAGTCAGAATAGGCGGAAAGGAAAGCCTTCAATCCATTGGCATGGGAGAGTCAGAATAGGCGGAAAGGAAAGCCTTCAATCCATTGGCATGGGAGAGTCAGAATAGGCGGAAAGGAAAGCCTTCAATCCATTGGCATGGGAGAGTCAGAATAGGCGGAAAGGAAAGCCTTCAATCCATTGGCATGGGAGAGTCAGAATAGGCGGAAAGGAAAGCCTTCAATCCATTGGCATGGGAGAGTCAGAATAGGCGGAAAGGAAAGCCTTCAATCCATTGGCATGGGAGAGTCAGAATAGGCGGAAAGGAAAGCCTTCAATCCATTGGCATGGGAGAGTCAGAATAGGCGGAAAGGAAAGCCTTCAATCCATTGGCATGGGAGAGTCAGAATAGGCGGAAAGGAAAGCCTTCAATCCATTGGCATGGGAGAGTCAGAATAGGCGGAAAGGAAAGCCTTCAATCCATTGGCATGGGAGAGTCAGAATAGGCGGAAAGGAAAGCCTTCAATCCATTGGCATGGGAGAGTCAGAATAGGCGGAAAGGAAAGCCTTCAATCCATTGGCATGGGAGAGTCAGAATAGGCGGAAAGGAAAGCCTTCAATCCATTGGCATGGGAGAGTCAGAATCTGTGCTGAACAAACTCCCCTGTGATAAGCCCATTCATTAGATAAGTAATTTTAAATGGGAGAAAAGTAAATAAAATTTGTACTTCAAATTTAGTTCAAAACTTTAATTTAGTGTCAGACATTTAAACTTCATAACGTATTTTTAAGCTACGTCACCATTCAATTAAAAGTTTTCCATTTAAACCACTTCGTTTTCATTGAGATGCGAAATTTTGATTCAGCGACTAGTCTGATATCTGTTTCCAAAAGGAGACCGACACAGTTGTGTTTTTCATTTTAGATGGACCGTATATGAGGTATATTAAACCTTAACTCGTGCGGTGCCAATGAAGCTAAATATCAGTGAAGCCAAATACTGTTTCAAAAATACTTCTATTTCTTGATAACAATTTCTTGCCAAAGTACCCTTCAATGGCCCCATTAGCTGCTCATCAATGTTACTTTTCGGATTTCATCACTCTTAAGTTTATGAGTAATGGTGATCGCAGCAACATCTCCATCTATGAGACCCGATGTCTGTGTATTGGTTAGATTTTTTTTATATGAAATTAGTGCATTTATTCAAGTGATATTTTTATACGCAAACATAAATTTTGTTGTTTCTTTATAATTTAAGTGAATGTTTTGTTTGTAAAATGTAGTTCTTAATAAATATATTAAGATTAGCAACTTAATTAAAAATGTAGGCGTCTTCTGTGATTTCAGAGAGTAATATTTAGATTTTCATAATATATTTTTATGATCTCATTATCCCTTTATTATATTAATCCTTTATTAATTTTTTGTATGTAATTTTCTAGATTGAAAACATAACGCAGTGTTACTTAAATGGCACTGCAGCATTCACGTTCATTTGTGAACTTTTATTTCACCAATATATTTTTTTGAAACAATTGGTCTCGGAAACTATTACGTCACAAACACTCGATGTGCAGTTATGGGTTAATGAAAAAACAAAAAAAAATCCAATTATTAATCGAGTCAGTGGTTCTCAAACTGTGAGAGTGGAGTGGGATTCTGGCTCTGATGGGGTCATAATGAAGTCTTAGCGCAAACTTTTCTTCTTTTTGCAATGTAATGTAAGAGTATGTGTTTATAGAAGAAAAAAATAAAAAAATAAGTAAAGAAACACCCATCTTCCTATATGGGCCCTAAAAACAGAAAAGAAAAACCTAAAGAAGATCGATGGTGCAATCAGTCACTGAGTTCGTATTCACTTCAAAGAGGGAAAGGGCTCCTATTTATCCAATCAACAAGATTTCCGGGGCCCTATCTTCCTTTGAAACTCAGTGACTGATTGCACCATCGATATACTTTATATATATATTTTATAAAGTATATCGATGGATCATTATTTTCTGTTTTTAGGGCGCATAAAGAGAGATAGGTATCCTTTTAATTTATTTATATATATTTTTTGTCACTAAAAGCACTTACCTTCAAAAAATTTCATTCGATAAGGTTACAAAAACTCGTCGTACAAAGAATCGACCCCCACATTTTCCCTCCCTTTTGGAGTCTTGTTTGAGGTAGCACATGGCATTGGAGACCTCACAAGTTTTATTTTCAGATATGATTCGTTAAGGTCGATCCCCGCGAAAATCCCCCCCCCCCTTTCAGTGGGGGAGTGGTGAGGGCAAAATTCGAAATAGTTTGCGGCGGTCATCATATGAGCTTTCATTTGACACCCAATTCGCAATTGGCCCTCGTGTTCGATTCCTCTTTTTTAGGGGTAAGACTCTCTAAAATTAAATGATGCCTACCCCGCCAAATACGGCACTACAGGCTAATCGGAGCTACTCTAAAATTTTGTTCCCCCCACGAACCCCCCCCCCCGTCCGCTGGAAGAACACCATCATTTTTCTTTTACATTTTTCTCTTTATTTAACAACACATATGTACAATATATACACTTAGGGTACTACTTAGTACCCTTTGCAAATAATAAACAATAAATGTAACATTTTCATTTAAATATAATAACACTTGACTTTTGAAGTTTTCGGACTTCGAACTTCTTCATCTTGACACATATCTTCTTGATTTATGAATAATGTAATGGGCTTAATATGTCATATATAATGGCCTCTTATTTGCTGAAACTGACCTTTAAATTATACATCTGCTGAAGGTAGTGCAGATTTGATTTCGGATATTATAATTGAAGATATTACAATTTTCACCGATTTGTTTTTCATAGTTAATTTCCGGAAACGCACTTCTGTTTTTTGTGCACTTCAGAATTTTTCACAGACAACAAAATATATATCTTGCGTCACTCTACTTTAGTAAGGCGTCATCTTCTTTAGTAGCATGTTTATATCAGGGGCGTATCAAGGGAGGAGGAGCACTGGGGACATGCCTGTCTTTTTAGACGAGGCTAGCAAGGGAATAATTAAACGCGTTTCATTCATTTCTCAAGAAATCTCTTAAAACCTATGAAACGAAGGAGAAAATGTCGCACTGCAGTGGAAATGCCGTCCCCTGATGCCCTCCACCCACTTTTACTTTTTTTTTCTAGATCTATACATTCCTGTTCCCTATGTTCGAGAGATGAGCGTGAACAACAGTTCATTTATCATTACAATGGCACCTCTACCCTCACTAAGCTCTTTCCTTCATTAATACATTTTTTTATTTCAATCGTACTATTCACTATCTTTTGATCATTCAATTATAAACGCTAATATAATGGTGTAACGTCACATTTTGTAAATTTCTTATACGAACTCTTTTATACTTTTCCTACGACTTCGATATTTCAGTCCTTTATTTATCGACTACTAATTTCAAGTTCTAACCTGTATTTTATTATGGGTAAAGAGTTGGATTTTTAAGAAAATGCGATATGATTTATGCTAAGCGATGCGTTCCTGGAAAACATCACAAAAGGCAAATCTTGTCTGAATAGGGAAAGATTTTGGGATTCTCCAGTCCTACTTTAGTCCAGTTTGAAAACAACGCTAATAAATTCACTCTCCCGATGTGCATTATCTTCACTCAATAGTAATTTGTGAATAATGAAAAAAGCGAAACGATGCACAATTCTGAAAGGTCTAAAAACACAAAAAAAGGTCACAAAAGAAATATCTGGCAATCACTCCCCGTTTCAGCCAGCGAGTGACACATTTCATTTACAAAATTATGCCGACATACTTAAAACTTGATTATTAGGCACGAAAAGATTCCCTAGATACGTTTCCTGTTTTTTATAAATTAAAATAATAGTAAAATAAACAATTACATTTGTACACACCCGATTGTTAACAAATTTCAATCAAAGCACTGCATGCAGGTTCGTTTTCAAACGCTTCAACGCTTCTTTACATAATTTTCCAATTTCAAATTTCCTTAATTATCTCCCAAAACTCAATATACAGTATTCGAAAATTGCTTAACAATCGTACATAAAGTGATAGCAGTTTCGCATTTAATGTATGCATAATTAACAGCTACAATTGTTACCTTAAATTTGAATGTAAAGGAAGTCATCATCATCATCCTCAAGCAGACATGACTACATAGATCCAACCAGATCCGTGAAATTTAGTTCTCCAAGCATATCTGTCCTCAGCTACATCTGCTGCATCTGGCCACTGCACACCAATTCTAACAAGATTCTGTTTGACATTGTCTGCCCACCGCATCCTAGGTCTCCCCTTCTTTCTGAGGCCTTTAGGCACACTGTTCATAACCCTATTCACCAATCTATAATCATTCATACGGGCAACATGGCCAAACCAGCGGAGTCTCTCTCTGCACAACTTAAAGGAGGTTGCAAACTCCTTTGCCTAACCTCATCATTAGTTACAAAGTTGAACCACCTAATGCCCAAGATACTGCGTAAGCATCTGGAATCAAAGGCATCTAGTTTCCTGTTATCTTGTTTACACAGCGTCCAAGTTTCACTACCATAACTAACCCTAGAAAGAACCAAACTATTATACAGTCTAATTTTAATCTTTAGGTGTATACGCCTATTTCTCCACACTCTCCATAGATTCTTAAAAGTCCCAGCAGCAATCCCTATTCTTCTATTTATCTCATGCCGCGCATCACCAGTATGTGTTACATAGCTCCCAAGATAAGTAAACGCTCACACCTGCTCAATATTGCAACTATTCAGATGAACTGAACCACAACCTGCCTGACGGCAAGGTGGCCTATCACATGTCATGAAAAGGTCACAGCCTGCCTGAAGGAAGTGGTTCGAAGAGGTAAAAACCATGAACCGCCGTCAAGATGTAGGCCAAACACGGCTCATCGATGGTAATTTGCATGCTGGTGACGGGAGTAATGTGTCACAACTCACAGTACATCGAACCCTGCTGAAAATGGGTCTACGTAGCCACAGGCCGCTTCGAGGGCTCATGCTAACCTTGGTTCACCATCGAAAGTGCCTACAATGGGCACTCGGGCATCAAAACTGGACCTTGGCTGATTGGAAGAAGTCGTCTGGTCACATGAATCTCGTTCCCTGTTGCACCATGTGGACAGCCAGGTACGTGTGCATCGTTTGCCTGGTGACGTGTTGGCACCAGGATGCACCATGGGACGAATAAGAGCCGATGGAGGAAGTGTTATGCTTTGGGCAATGTTCTGCTGAGAAACTCTGGGTCCAGTCATTCATGTGCAGGAAACTATGACGTCTACCACCTACCTAAGCATCATTGCACACAAGGTACATGCTTTCATGGCAACGGTATGTTCCTCTAGTAGTGCCTTCTTTCAGCAGGATAATGCGCCATGCCACACTGCCCGGATTGTTCGAGAATGGATCATGGAACACGAGGAAAACTTCCAGGTATTGCCGTGGCCTCCAAATTCCCCAGACATCAATCCAATAGAGCATCTGCGGTTTGCTAATATAATGAAATAATATATTGAAATGAAATGTATACTTACAAGTGTTGAAGGATCTGCTGGTGACGTATTAGCAGCAGATACCAGAAGAGACCTTTAGAAATCTTGTAGCGTGGATGCCTCGCCGGGTAAGAGTTGTTTTGGCGGCACGTGGAGGGCCAACATCATGTTAGGCAAGTGGTCATAATGTTTTGGTTCTTCGGTGTATAAGGAATGAAATAAAATATATAGTAAATGTCATTCCTAACAGTATGGGTCTAACTTATTTTAGCTACGTTGAAAAGTTGATTCTCCTAATGATTGATTATCATAAAGACATGATACAAAATTGTATATTATTATAAATTAAATTTTCAAATATATTGAAATGAAATGTATACTAATGAAACAGTCCACCTCACTGTGCTATTACAGTGAACATTTAAGGTTTCTGTTGCGCAAATTAAAGCACATTTTGCTCTATCGTAAAAGTCTCTGATTCTGACTCTGACAAAGAAATCCTCATTTCTTACTGCCAAGAAAGCTTTTAATTTAAATATCTTTAAATTACGTAATCTGTCACTCGTGATTTCTATAGAGAAATGGAACTCTGTATATTGGCCACTTTGAGAAGTTGATTCTCTTCATGATTAATTATCATATCACATATTATTGTAAATATTTATAAATGAAAATATATATTGAAATTATAAAAACACTATATTAATGTAGGAATAATTTTCAATATTGATGTTATAATTATCATGAATAGAAAAGAAATAATTTGATTTAGTCTCTACCTTACTTAACTCGTAGGATAAGTGCTACACAAAATGCACGATTACAATGTTTAAGGCAATAAAATACATAAATTGTGCTTTACTTTTGCTAAATGACTGAATAATCCAAGACACATGCAATATCATATAAAAATGACTTAAATAATAACTTCTCAGCATGCATTACCAAAGGGTCGTGAATCACATAAAGGCGCACAAGTGCTTTCATATTAGATCTCCAGCGAAACACACCATGGAAATTCTACTGAACGGCGCTAGCATTTTCAATTCTGTATTACTGAATGAAAACTCTAATACTTCGAACCATATCATATAGAATTTGCTATTGACCTTGCCGTATTTCCTTAGGGTTGGGTCGACCTCAACGATCAAAGTTTTTGTAATATGTTTGATTTTAAATTATCAATTACACCAAGTTTTAATTGAATTGTGAACTTTTGTATCATTTCTCTCTCAAGTACGTGAATTGCATTTTGCTAAAGGTTATATTTTTAGAGAATATTTTGGAGCATGATCTTCTGGCAGATTGTTGCGAGTTCTCCTCACGTGTCATCTTGTTTAAACCTTTCTGTACAAATCCACGATTTTTGAGTGATTTTGAAACATCGCTGCTTCCTTTCTCTTATTAATCCTTTAATTTAGCTTACTATGCAAGTTAAACTTAAACGATACATGATCGAGAAAAAGCTTCCTATATTGTAATTACATTTAAGCAGTATATAAATTAAATTCCTGAAGTTTCAATTTACAAAACAAAGAGAAGATTGCGTTATGTTTTGCGTCAAATCTAAAAATAATTGTAGATTTTTTTCCACTGACTTTTTAATAATTGAATGAAGTTTAAATGATAAAAATAATGCCACATTTTATCTTTTCCATTACATTCTTAGTGTTTATATTTCACACAAAGAGTAACGATAGTATGAAAATGATTATTTAACAATCAGTGATTAATACTCAATTGATAACCTTTTTCATTTTCTTTCATGTGTATATATTGCATTTTGAATTTTTTTGCAGTTTAAAAGATTTAATATGATTAAGAGATTTAGTAATTTGTTTAGAAACATTTACTCAGAATGACAAGATAAGATTGGCTGTCTCAGAATAGGTAGCTTAAGATGCGTAGACACTTAAGTCAAATAGATTCACTCCCTCACAAGTGAATCAATTTCTATTAAGTTTCTACGTATATTAATGAAAAGGTGGACTAAAATCTGTCGTTGTCTCATGCTTTAGCGGTTTCACAAAATGATGCTTTTAATTTTCGTTCAAAGTGAATTTCAAGGATCCGTTTCTAATAATTTTCATCAGAAAAGTGACCATAAAAGCGACAGATTCAGTTACTTTCTAGACATATTCATATGGTATTCTCCATAATAGGAATATAAAAGTGCAAATAATACTCAATAGCACTAAATATTGAAATAGGATACGAAAAAAATCTGTGGTATGCCAGAATTGCAATCCGCAACCGCTGGGTGGCTCAGCAGCGAGCCTGTGCTGCAGCTGCCATAGCTCGAGCCATTGGCCGGTTCCGCGATCGCTGATTCGATCTCTCTCTCAGAAGTGCAAGGCACGTTCCGACATTTTCGCAGCCTCACTGTTGCTCGTGCCATGATGCGAGCTCGTGAGCACCTGGTATTTATCCACTGCTCGGCTGAGTGTCACGTGTCCATTCGCTGCAGAACTTTGATCATTTGCATATCTCCGATGGCCGATTGACTCCTGCGATTTGCATATCTCCACTTCCCTTCCTTCTTGATGATGCGATTTCCGCTCTCAGCTAAATAACTCTACTTTGTCCACAAAATATTGCTTTCTGCGTTTTCCCATCTGGATCTCAAGAGATCTCCAGTGCCTCTTTCTCCTTTACCCGGATTTGAGCTGCCTTTTGACTCCTTGTAGGTGCAAAAAAAAAAAATGGTTGCCAAGAGATAAAAAAAATCCCCACCAAAATCCGAATCTTCTTCATAACCTTTCCATTTAAGGGATCCAATGCCACTTTCAGCCATTGCAAATAACCTCTCGACGACTTACTGAAGATTTGAACTGGGAGATGAGACTTTTTGCTGATTGACTCTCTAAGAGTTGAAGTTTCCACAATTCATCCTGCATCACTCTTTCATCCTTCACCTGTCGCATTCGTTCACCAAAGAAAATTGAAATCAGTCTCATTCACTTCTGCCAGCACTCAAAGCACAGAACTCGTGCAAAGGATTTTTGCCACACACAAAGTAGGAGCTTTTCGTCACCCCCCCCCCCACCAAAAAAATCTTTATTTTAGCTCCTAGCAGTGGATAAACTGAACGAGACTTGCATTAAAGTGTTGTTCGCGGATGTCTTAATCTGAGTCATTGATGATGATCATCATCATTGATAATGATCATCATCATTGATAATGATGCAAGGAAATCGTCAGCAATCAATGAAGGAAATCAAAAAAGATTTTCAATCAATTTCTATTCTAGAATTTCGAAAACATTTCGAATTGAATTTCTGTAACTGGGAAGAAATCACGTGACCGTTAAACAGTTAATGACTCAACTGAGAGCGGGAAGGGGGTTGGGGAGGTAGCTCTCTCGCGCGCGCCCTCTCTTTGAAAGAGGATCCCAAAACCCATAACAGGCGAATTTTTTTTTTTAAGATTTCCAAAAATTTTCTGCTAATTGATCCTCTCTCTTAGCATTGCGCAAAAGATGAGGTTAATCTGTTCGGAATCCCTCTCCTTCCGGTGCTAATGAACTTCCTCCTTTACAGAAGAAAAGGACTCCGCTGCACGTGGCGGCTGCCTTGGGATATGCAGACGTCGTCATCACCCTGCTGAACTTCGGCGCCTGCTTGAACGTCAGAGAAAAGGTTGGTGCAAACGATTCGCATTTCAATAGCCAGAGAAAGTTAATCGTCCAAAAGTTAATCGTCCAATGCAGGAATCCTTCCAGTTAATTGGTTCCAGCAGAAACAGAGAGTTAAGTGAATCAGCGCTGGGCGAGAGCTGCAAAAATACAAATTCATTAAGTTACGTTCTTTGAGATAGTCTCTTTCAATAGTTGCATTAATTGCGGGGTTAAAAACGTGTTGAACATTATAGCTCCCCCCCCCACTGTTCAAAAATTTAAACGCTCCTTTTTGAAATATTTGGCTTTTTTCTGATCTGCGGTTTCTCCCTAAATACGATATCTTGTGGAGGTAAGAAAAAGAGAAAAAGGTTAGATCCGTAGAAGGTGGGCTGATGAGCATTGTCATTGGACCCGTGATGAGTGGTCAACTGTCCTGTCGCGTTTTAAATCTATCGATTTTTTTTTCAGCTGAGCGTTTCCCAGATCTCCATATCGGCCTTTCCTTGAATAATAGTTAAACATGACGCAATTTTGCATTGGGTATTATCATCAGTAAAATTATTCAGAAGTCTTTGCATTTCAGTGGCAACAGCCGGCCTCTTGATTTTGTTGCCTGCAGTGGAACAGTTAAATTTCCCCCTGCTAAAAATTCAATCTTAATGTTCCTTAATTATTGCCCACATCGACTTGCCATTCGCGGGAATGAATTCTTTTCCAAACGTCTATTTCCTAAACTCAGACTTTTTTTCACTCGTACCGAGACTAGGAGTCGACGCTCTTGCCCACTTTCCACTCCTCGTGACACGCTAGAAAAGGAACTAACTACTGATTAATTATGTTCGATAAAAATGGCTGAAAGAGAAACAAGTCAGACACCAAAAAATGCACGACAGATCCGTTTCAAAGAAATTAGGAGGCTGCAGTTCTGTTGCAATTATTATTGCCTCGAGGCCCAATGTCTCAATTCCTGATACCAATTCAATTTTACACCATTCACTTAGTTGCCTAACAAATGTGGACACCAACATCTCAGTCAATTGCAAGTGAGTTTCATCGCTGAAGTATCGAGGTCTGATTGTTGATTTATTCAGGTGGAAGAAATATATAAATTATGTTTGTGGCAAATTAAGATATGCTCTGTAAATTGGTGCAGACTCCGTGCTATCTTATCATTAAATGTCTGTCAAATGGCTTATCATGAAATTGGAATATCAGCCATAAGCTATGATTTAATTATTTATGATAAAACTTACTATTCACTTATAGCTAAAATAAGAAACATTCAAATTACAATTGTTAGACATTTGTACCAACCATTACAAAAACAAACTCCTGAATATCAATATGGGCTATGCTGTTATGAATATATTACCTCTCAGTCAAATACACTGCTCGCAAAAATTAGGGGATATTTCAAAATGAATATGAAGCGATAAAAAAAAGAAGCATTTGATTTTTTTTATTAAACAAGAACATCAGACAAGCAAACGACAAGTCAAGGAAAGTTGTTCGATTATGCAAATGAGATGCAAAACCAACTTTTATTTCGTTGGTGAAAATGCACTATACAAAAGGTTGAAAGTACTGGCGTATCTGCACGTTCCCTGATCTTGAAAGTGCACATCCTGCAATTTCCCAGCCCTTGCAATGCCCCTGCAACACGATTTGCCTGGAGAGCCATAGGACGTCTTGAAGCTGGTCAAACACGGACGACAGTGGCAACAGCACTTGGAACATCGCAAAGCGTGATTAGCAGACTGTGGAATCGCTTTCAAGAGACTGGCACAGTACGAAGAAGACGAGGGCAGGGTCGCCCATCTGCCACAACAGCAAGAGATGACCGCTACTTGACCTTATTGGCAAGAAGGAACAGGCGCAGCAATGCAACAGAGCTGTGGGGACAGTTTCTTGCTGCCACTAGACGGATATGCACCCAGACCATACGAAATCGGCTCCATCGTGTTGGACTGCATGCCCGGCGACCAATGGTATGCATTCCGTTATCTGATGAACACCGTAGAAGGTGGACTGATGAGCATCGTCATTGGACCTGTGATGAGTGGTCAACTGTCTTCTTCTCTGATGAGTCACCGTTCAGTCTGCAGCCTGACAATCATCGTGTCCTGATCTGGCATGAACGAGGAACACGGGAGAATCCACGTTTCATACGAGAAAGGGACTCCTTCGGTGGTGGTGGAATCATGGTGTGGGCTGATGAGCATCGTCATTGGACCAGTGATGAGTGGTCAACTGTCCTCTTCTCTGATGAGTCACGGTTCAGTCTGCAGCCTGACAATCATCGTGTCCTGATCTGGCATGAACGAGGAACACGGGAGAATCCACGTTTCATACGAGAAAGGGACTCCTTCGGTGGTGGTGGAATCATGGTGTGGGCTGATGAGCATCGTCATTGGACCAGTGATGAGTGGTCAACTGTCCTCTTCTCTGATGAGTCACGGTTCAGTCTGCAGCCTGACAATTATCGTGTCCTGATCTGGCATGAACGAGAAACACTGGAGAATCCACGTTTCATACGAGAAAGGGACTCCTTCGGTGGTGGTGGAATCATGGTGTGGGCTGATGAGCATCGTCATTGGACCAGTGATGAGTGGTCAACTGTCCTCTTCTCTGATGAGTCACGGTTCAGTCTGCAGCCTGACAATCATCGTGTCCTGGTCTGGCATGAACGAGGAACACTGGAGAATCCACGTTTCATACAAGAAAGGGACTCCTTCGGTGGTGGTGGAATCATGGTGTGGGCTGATGAGCATCGTCATTGGACCAGTGATGAGTGGTCAACTGTCCTCTTCTCTGATGAGTCACGGTTCAGTCTGCAGCCTGACAATCATCGTGTCCTGGTCTGGCATGAACGAGGAACACTGGAGAATCCACGTTTCATACAAGAAAGGGACTCCTTCGGTGGTGGTGGAATCATGGTGTGGGCTGATGAGCATCGTCATTGGACCAGTGATGAGTGGTCAACTGTCCTCTTCTCTGATGAGTCACGGTTCAGTCTTCAGCCTGACAATCATCGTGTCCTGATCTGGCATGAACGAGGAACACTGGAGAATCCACGTTTCATACGAGAAAGGGACTCCTTCGGTGGTGGTGGAATCATGGTGTGGGCTGGCATCATCATTGGTGGTCATACCGACCTCCAGTTTCCTGCTGGAGCAGTTGGAAACAATTTTCTTTTCATGGACGTTAATGCAAAGCCCCACCGTGCACATCTCGTCAATAACATGCTTCAGGAGACAGGAATCGAACGCATGGACTGGCCTTCACGTTCTTCAGACCTGAATCCCATTGAACATGCTTGTGATGCACTGGGAAAACGTCTGGAAAACCGTCCAATTCCTCCCGCAACACTTCTTGAGCTGGAAGTTGCCCTGGAGCAAGAGTGGCAGAGGATCCCACAAGAACTGCTGGACATTCTGATCCTGTCCATGCCCCATCGCTGTCAGTGTGTTTTGGCAGTCTTGGGTGACCATACACCCTACTGAACAGTCAATGTGTGGCACTCTCGTCCAGTTTGACATGCTTCTGTTCACCCCCACCAATATGTCACTTGCTACTCAATCACGGCAATTGAGTTTGCATCTCATTTGCATAATCGAACAACTTTCTGTGACTTGTCGTTTGCTTTTCTGATTTCAAATGCTTCTTTTTTTCATCGCTTCATATTCATTTTGAAATATCTCGTAATTTTTGTGAGCAGTGTATATAATATAAATTAATATTTATAAATTCAAGATTAATCGTAATAAAAATACTAGATATAAATCTAAAGTTAAATACAAATTACCATATTTTAGGAACAATTATGGGAAAAATTGTAGAAATTATGAAATTCCCTCTGTGTTCAACAGTATCCCCGAAGTTATTGAATTAAAAAAAAATTAGAGACGTTAAAAAGTTTATAGGACATGGCTTCTGGAAATATTTAAAAACTGTTTACTCTGTGATATCGTTGAAATGTAATATTGAGTTATTTTTATAAAATTATAACTGTTTATTTTGTATTGCATTTCGATTCCTTCAGACAAGCTTTTTAGCTTCGTGGGATCTTAATTTTATACAAAAAAGTTATGGAAAAAAAAGGCAATTATTATAAAAAAAATTTTAACAATTTTGTTTTTATTAATATGTCGCCAGTGGTGGCCAGAGAAGATCGATATCGTGAGACAGAGGTGAAATAGAGGTGAAATAGAGGTGAAATAGAAGTGAAACAGAGGTGATATAGAGGTGAAACAGAGGTGATATAGAGGTGAAATAGAGGTGATATAGAGGTGAAATAGAGTGAGAGCGAACCGCGCTCTAACGAGGGATGTGTTTTCAAAAGTCGGAGAAACTCAATTGGGAATCTCTATATGAATCGTGCCTATCCTTTTTAGCTATGAGAAACAGTGAGTGGCAACAGTTGTCGTTTCAGATCTCAGCGAAAACTCTTCCGGGTACGTTTGCGCTCTCTGCATGTTTTGCGATTTGAAACGCCGATGGAAACTTAAATGTTATATGTAATTTAAGATGGGACCGCAGGAGCGAAGCCAGAAAACGTTTCATAGGGGGTGGGAACTCGATTACACAACCTTCGATTATCCGATTATTGCTTTAACCGGTCAAAGCCTGTTGAGCGTCGAATTTTCTGCAGGTACCACTCAGCGATAGAATTACACTTCCCATCATCTGCCTACCATGCTTATAATGAGCCCGTCACGTATCCTCCCCTTCGCATGCTTGAAATGAACCCGTCATGTATCCACCCCTTCGCATGCTTGAAATGAGCCCGTCATGTAACTTTCCCTTCTTTTGCTTGAAATGAGCACGGCATGTATCTTCCCCTTCGCATTCTTGAAACGAGCCAGTCATGTATCTTCCCCTTCTTTTGCTTGAAATGAGAACAGCATGTATCTTCCCCTTCTTTTGCTTGAAATGAGCACAGCATGTATCTTCCCCTTCACCTGCTTGAAATGAGCCCATCACGTACCTCCCCTTCGCATGCTTGAAATTAACCCGTCATGTATCTTCCCCTTCTTTTGCTTGAAATGATCCCGGCATGTATCTTTCCCTTCACCTGCTTGAAATGAGCCCATCACGTATCCTCCCCTTCGCATGCTTGAAATGAACCCGTCATGCATCTTCCCCTTCTTTTGCTTGAAATGAGCACGGCATGTATCTTCCCATTCACCTGCTTGAAATGAGCCCATCATGTATCCTCCCCTTCGCATACTTGAAATGAACCCGTCATGTAACTTCCCGTTTTTTTGCTTGAAATGAGACTGGCATGTATCTTCCCCTTCACCTGCTTGAAATGAGCCCGTCATGTATCCTCCCCTTCGCATGCTTGAAATGAACCCGTCATGTAACTTCCCCTTCTTTTGCTTGAAATGAGCCTGGCAAGTATCTTCCCCTTCACCTGGTTGAAATGAGCCCGTCATGTATCCTCCCCTTCGCATGCTTGAAATGAACCCGTCATGTATCTTCTCCTTCCTTTGCTTGAAATGAGCCCGGCATATATCTTCGCCTGCTTAAAATGAGCCCGTTATGTATCCTCCCCTTCGCATGCTTGAAATGAACCCGTCATATATCCTCCCTTCACATGCTTGAAATGAACCCATCATGTATCCTCCCCTTCTTTTGCTTGAATTGAGCCCGGCACGTATCTTCCCCTTCACATGCTTGAAATGAACACATCATGTATCCTCTCTTTCACATGCTTGAAATGAGCCCGTCATGTAACTTCCCCTTCTTTTGCTTGAAATGAGCACGACATGTATCGTCCCCTTCACATGCTTCAAATGAACCCGTCATGTATCCTCCCCTTCACATGCTTGAAATGTACCCGTCATGTATCCTCCACTTCGTTTGCTTGAAATGAGCCCGGCATGTATCTCCCCTTCGCATGCTTGAAATGAGCCCGGTATGTATCTTGCCCTTCGCATTCTTGAAACGAGCCAGTCATGAATCTTCCCCTTCACCTGCTTGAAATGAGCCCGTCATGTATCCTCCCCTTCACATGCTTGAAATGAACCCGTCATGTATCTTCCCCTTCTTTTGCTTGAAATGAGCACGGCATGTATCTTCCCCTTCACCTGCTTGAAATGAGCCCGTCAGATATCCTCCCCGTGGCATACTTGAAATGAACCCGTCATGTAACTTCCCGTTTTTTTGCTTGAAATGAGACTGGCATGTATCTTCCCATTCACCTGCTTGAAATGAGCCCGTCATGTATCCTCCCCTTTGCATGCTTGAAATGAACCCGACATGTATCTTCCCCTTCCTTTGCTTGAAATGAGCCCGGCATGTATCTTCGCCTGCTTGAAATGAGCCCGTCATGTATCCTCCCCTTCGCATGCTTGAAATGAACCCGTCATGTATCCTCCCCTTTGCATGCTTGAAATGAGCCCGTCATGTAACTTTCCCTTCTTTTGCTTGAAATCAGCACGGCATGTTTCGTCCCCTTCACATGCTTGAAATGAACCCGTCATGTATCCTCCCCTTCACATGCTTGAAATGAACCCGTCATGTATCCTAAACTTCGTTTGCTTCAAATGAGCCCGGCATGTATCTCCCCTTCGCATGCTTGAAATGAGCCAGTCATATATCCTCCCCTTCACATGCTTGAAATGAGCCCGGTATGTATCTTCCCCTTCGCATTCTTGAAACGAGCCAGTCATGAATCTTCCCCTTCACCTGCTTGAAATGAGCCCGTCATGTATCCTCCCCTTCGCATGCTTGAAATCAACCCGTCATGTATCCTCCCCTTCACATGCTTGAAATGAACCTGTCATGTATCTTCCCCTTCTTTTGCTTGAAATGAGCCCGGCACGTATCTTCCCCTTCACATGCTTGAAATGAACACATCATATATTCTCTCTTTCACATGAAATGAGCCCGGCACGTATCTTCCCCTTCACATGCTTGAAATGAACACATCATGTATTCTCTCTTTCACATGCTTGAAATGAGCCCGTCATGTAACTTCCCCTTCACATGCTTGAAATGAACCCGTCATGTATCCTCCCCTTCACATGCTTGAAATGAACCCGTCATGTATCCTAAACTTCGTTTGCTTCAAATGAGCCCGGCATGTATCTACCCTTCGCATGCTTGAAATGAGCCAGTCATATATCCTCCCCTTCACATGCTTGAAATGAGCCCGGTATGTATCTTCCCCTTCGCATTCTTGAAACGAGCCAGTCATGAATCTTCCCCTTCACCTGCTTGAAATGAGCCCGTCATGTATCCTCCCCTTCGCATGCTTGAAATCAACCATCATGTATCCTCCCCTTCACATGCATGAAATTAACCTGTCATGTATCTTCCCCTTCTTTTGCTTGAAATGAGCCCAGCATGTATCTTCCCCTTCACCTGCTTGAAATGAGCCCGTCATGTATCCTCCCCTTCGCATGCTTGAAATGAACCCGTCGTATATCTTCCCCTTCTTTTGCTTGAAATGAGCCAGGAATGTATCTTCCCCTTCACCTGCTTGAAATGAGCCCGTCGTGTATCCTCCCCTTCGCATGCTTGAAATGAGCCCGTCAGGTATCCTCCCCTTCACATGGTTGAAATGAACCCGTCATGTATCCTCCCCTTCGTTTGCTTGAAATGAGCCCAGCATGTATCTTCCCCTTCGCATTCTTGAAATGAGCCAGTCATGTATCCTCCCATTCGCATGCTTGAAATGAACCCGTCATGTAGCTTCCCCTTCTTTTGCTTGAAATGAGCCTGGCATGTATCTTCCCCTTCACCTGCTTGAAATGAGCCTGTCATGTATCCTTTCATTCACATGCTTGAAATGAGCCTGTCATGTATCCTCCCCTTCACACGCTTCAAATGAACACGTCATGTATCTTCCCCTTCTTTTGCTTGAAATGAGCCCGTCATGTACCTTCCCCTTCCTTTGCTTGAAATTAGCCCGGCATGTATCTTTCCCTTCGCATGCTTGAAATAAGCCCGTCAGGTATCCTCCCCTTCACCTGCTTGAAATGAGCCCGTCATGTATCCTCCCCTTCGCATGCTTGAAATGAACCCGTCATGTATCTTCCCCTTCTTTTGCTTGAAATGAGCCTGGCATGTATCTTCCCCTTTACCTGCTTGAAATGAGCCCGTCATGTATCCTCTCCTTCGCATGCTTGAAATGAACCCGTCATGTATCCTCCCCTTCACATGCTTGAAATGAACCCGTCATGTATCTTCCCCTTCTTTTGCTTGAAATGAGCCCGGCATGTATCTTCCCCTTCGCATGCTTGAAATGAACACATCATGTATCCTCCCCTTCACATGCTTGAAATGAGCCCGTCATGTACCTTCCTCTTTTTTGTTTGAAATTAGCCTGGCATGTATCTTCCCCTTCACCTGCTTGAAATGAGCCTGTCATGTATCCTTTCATTCACATGCTTGAAATGAGCCTGTCAGGTATCCTCCCCTTCACACGCTTCAAATGAACCCGTCATGTATCTTCCCCTTCTTTTGCTTGAAATGAACCCGTCATGTAACTTCCCCTTCTTTTGCTTGAAATGAGCCTGGCATGTATCTTCCCCTTCACCTGCTTGAAATGAGCCTGTCATGTATCCTCCCCTTCACACGCTTCAAATGAACCCGTCATGTATCTTCCCCTTCTTTTGCTTGAAATGAGCCCGGCATGTATCTTCCCCTTCGCAAGCTTGAAATGAACACATCATGTATCCTCCCCTTCACATGCTTGAAATGAGCCCGTCATGTACCTTCCCCTTCTTTTGCTTGAAATTAGCCCGGCATGTATCTTCCCCTTCGCATGCTTGAAATGAGCCCGTCAGGTATCCTCCCCTTCACATGCTTGAAATGAACCCGTCATGTATGCTCCCCTTCGTTTGCTTGAAATGAGCCCAGCATGTATCTTCCCATTCGCATTCTTGAAATGAGCCAGTCATGTATCCTCCCCTTCGCATGCTTGAAATGAACCCGTCATGTAACTTCCCCTTCTTTTGCTTGAAATGAGCCTGGCATGTATCTTCCCCTTCACATGCTTGAAATGAGCCTGTCATGTATCCTCCCCTTCACACACTTCAAATGAACCCGTCATGTATCCTCCCCTTCACATGCTTGAAATGAACCCGTCATGTATCCTCCCCTTCACATGCTTGAAATGAACCCGTCATGTATCCTCCCCTTCACATGCTTGAAATGAGCCCATCATGTACCCTCCATTTCTTTTGTTTGAAATGAGCCCGGCATGTATCTTCCCCTTCACATGCTTGAAATGTGCCAGTCGTGTATCCTCCCCTTCTCATGCTTGAAATGAGTCCATCATATATCTTTCCCTTTGGATGCTTGAAATGAGCCCATCATGTATCCTCCCCTTCACATACTTGAAATGAACCCGTCATGTGTCCTCCCCTTCACACGTTTGAAATGAGCCCATTATATATCTTTCACTTTGGATGCTGGAAATGAGCCCATCATATATCTTTCACTTTTGGATGCTTGAAATGAGCCCGTCATGTATCCTCCCCTTCGCATGCTTGAAAATGAACCCATCACGTATCTTTCCCTTTGCATGCTTGAAATGAGCCCATCATGTATCTTCCCCTTCACATGCTTGAAATGAGCCTGTCATATATCCTCCCCTTCACGTGCTTGAAAATGAACCCATCACGTATCTTTTCCTTTGCATGCTTGAAATGAGCCCGTCATGTATCCTCCCCTTCCCATGCTTGAAAATGAACCCGTCATGTACCTTTCCCTTCGCATGCTTGAAATAAGCCCGTCATGTATCCTCCCCTTCGCATGCTTGAAATGAGCCCGTCATGTATCCTCCCCTTCGCATGCTTGAAATGAGCCCGTCATGTATCCTCCCCTTCGCATGCTTGAAATGAGCCCGTCATGTATCCTCCCCTTCGCATGCTTGAAATGAGCCCATCTTATATCTTTCCCTTTGGATGCTTGAAATGTGACCATCATGTATCCTCACCTTCACATGCTTGAAATGAGGCCATCATGTATCTTCCCCTTCGCATGCTTGAAATGAGCCTGTCATGTATCCTCTCCTTCACACGTTCGAAATGAGCCCATCATATATCTTTCACTTTGGATGCTTGAAATGAGCCCGTCATGTATCTCCCTTTCGCATGATTGAAAATGAACCTGTCATGTATCCTCCCCTTCGCATGCTTGAAAATGAACACATCACGTATCTTTCCCTTCGCATGCTTGAAATGAGCCCATCATGTATCTTCCCCTTTGCATGCTTGAAATGAGCCTGTCATGTATCCTAACCTTCACGTGTTTGAAAATGAACCCATCACGTATCTTTCCCTTTGCATGCCTGAAATGAGCCCGTCATGTATCCTCCCCTTCGCATGCTTGAAATGAGCCTGTCATGTATCCTCTCCTTCGCATGCTTGAAAATGAACCCATCACGTATCTTTCCCTTCGCATGCTTGAAATGAGGCCATCATGTATCTTCCCCTTCGCATGCTTGAAATGAGCCTGTCATGTATACTCCCTTCACGTGCTTGAAATGAGCCCATCATGTATCATCCACCATTTCCTTCGCATGAAATGAGCCCATCATGTATCCTCACCTTCACATGCTTCAAATGAGCCCGTTAAGTATCCTTCCCTTCGCATACTTGAAATGAACCCGTCATGTGTCCTCCCCTTCACACGTTCGAAATTAGCCCATCATATATCTTTCACTTTGGATGCTTGAAATGAGCCCATCATGAATCCTCATTCATTTTCTTCGCAGGCTTGAAATTAGTCCATTATGTATCCTCCCCTTCACATGCTTGAAATGAGCCCATAGTGTATCCTCCACTTCACATGCTTGAAATGAGCCCATCATGTATCCTCCCCTTCACATGCTTGATATGAGCCCATCATGTATCCTCCCCTTCACATGCTTGAAATGAGTCCATCATGTATCCTCCCCTTCACATGCTTGAAATGAGCCCATCATGTATCCTCCATCACTTTCTTCGCATGCTTGAAATGAGTCCGTCATGTATCCTCCCCTTCATGTGCTTGAAATGAGCCCATCATGTATCCTCCTTCATCTCATTCGCATTCTTGAAATGAACCTGTCATGTATCCTCCCCTTCATGTGCTTGAAATGAGCCCATCATGTATCTTCCCCTTCGCATGCTTGAGATGAGCCCATCATGTATCTTCCATCATTTCCTTCGCATGCTTGAAATGAGCCCATCATGTATCCTCCCCTTCGCATGCTTGAAATGAGCCCATCATATATCTTCCCCTTCGCATGCTTGAGATGAGCCCATCATGTATCTTCCATCATTTCCTTCGCATGCTTGAAATGAGCCCATCATGTATCCTCCCCTTCGCATGCTTGAAATGAGCCCGTCATGTATCCTCCCCTTCTCATGCTTGAAATGAACCCGTCATGTAACTTCCCCTTCTTTTGCTTGAAATGAGCCTGGCATGTATCTTCCCCTTCACCTGCTTGAAATGAGCCCGTCATGTATCCTCCCCTTCGCATACTTGAAATGAACCCCTCATGTGTCCTCCCCTTCACACGTTCGAAGTGAGCCCATCATATATCATTCACTTTGGATGCTTGAAATGAGACCGTCATGTATCCTTCTCTTCACATGCTTGAAAATTAACTCGTCATGTATCTTTCATTTCGCATGCTTGAAATGAGCCCGTCATGTATCCTCCCCTTCGCATGCTTGAAAATGAACCCGTCATGTATCTTTCTCTTCGCATGCTTGAAATGAGCCCATCGTGTATCTTCCCCTTCGCATGCTTGAAATGAGCCCGGAATGTATCTTCCCCTTCGGATGCTTGAGATGAGCCCATCATGTATCCTCCATCACTTCCTTCGCAATCTTAAAATAAGTCCGTCATGTACAATCCCCTTCGCATGCTTGAAATGAGCCCGTCATGTATAATCCCCTTCGCATGCTTGAAATGAGACCGTCATGCATCTTCCCCTTCACATGCTTGAAAGGAGCCCGTCATGTATCCTCCCCTTCGCAAGCTTGAAACGAACCCGTCATGTATCCTACCCTTCTTTTGCTTGAAATGAACCCGGCATGTATCCTCCCCTTCACATACTTGATATGAGCCCATGAAATTCATGTATCCTCACCTTCACATACTGAAATGAGCCCATCATATATCTTCCCCTTCGCATGCTTGAGATGAGCCCATCATGTATCCTCCATCACTTCTTTTGCATACTTAAAATGAGCCCGTCCTGTATCATCCCCTTCGCATGATTGAAATTAACCCGTCATGTATCCTCCGCTTGACATGCTTGAAATGAGTCCATCATGTATCCTCCATCACTTCCTTCACATGCTTGAAATGAGCCCGTCATGTATCATCCCCTTCGCATGATTGAAATGAACCCGTCATGTATCCTCCGCTTCACATGCTTGAAATGAGTCCATCATGTATCTTTCCCTTCACATGCTTGAAATGAACCCGTCATGTATCCTCCCCTTCACATGCTTGAAATGAGCCCATCACGTATTTTTCCCTTCGCCGTGGCCGAGTGGTTAGCGCGCTTGGCTACTGATCTACGGGATCTGGGTTCGAGCCCCAGGTAAGGCATGGATGTTCGTGTTATTTTCTGCTGAGGTCCTGCCATCCTCTCAGATCTTCTACTGTGGCATATAAACTGACAGGCTCCTGTCATACCTCTGTGGCAAGCAGCTGCTTGAGGGGGTATTTATTTATTTTTTATTATGCTTGAAATGAGCCTGTCATTTATCCTTTATCATCTCCTTCACTTGCTTGAAATTAGTCCATCACGTATCCTCCCTTTCGCATGCTGAAATGAGCCCGTCATATATCCTCTATTATCTCCTTCACATGCTTGAAATGAGCCTGTCAAGTTTCCTCCCCTTCGTATGCTTGAGATGAGACTGTCATGCATCCTGCATCATCTCCTTCACATGTTTGAAATGAGTCCATCGTGTATCCTTCCTTTCGCATGCTTGTAATGAGCCCGTCATATATCTTCCATCATTTCCTTCGCATGCTTGAAATGAGCCCCTCCTGCAACGTTTGATGACAGAGATATTGAGACTCTTCGAAGTTGGATTGTTTCTTTACTGAGTGGATCTTTTTCTCCTAAAATGGGCTAAGTGGCCAGGTTACAAATACCCCCAAGAGCTTAGACAATGTCAATGAAGGTTGAAACATTCAATGTCATGCTTAATGCGCACAGAATATGCTTGTCCCCGTATAGGGGATCACGGCTAAACACCCCGTCCGACGAACGGTGACAATTGCAAGTTCAGTGGCGCCCCTTATGTCACCAAGAGCAGGGTGCAGTTAGAGGAGATAAATCTGAAATCTGGCAGGGTTGAAATTTCCACCTGGGACCTAGCACAGAGTCTAGTGAAGAGAAATGGTGAGGCAGACGATGCCTGAATTCCTTTCCATGATGGCATCATCCTTGGTGCATCATCTCAGATCAACGTGATGCATTTTGTTCATTAGTCACGAAACGGATTATGGGAAGTTCGTGATCAGAAGAAGAGGCATTGAGTGCTCAGACCTTCAAGAATCTGTGCAGTGGCACAAAAATAGAAATATAGAAAAATAGGTAGAGTTATGTTGGGTTGTATTACCACTGAGGGGCGCTGTTTTCCCACAATGGGCTAAATGGCCAAGTCACAAGGACCCAAAGGCTCAGAGAAGAATGGGGGAGGGGATCTGTTAAACAGCTATTTGGAAACAGATGGGAACCTCCCGTTAAGATCATCGAGTGTGTTCTTTAACACGAACAGGGCATGGCGCTCCTGCACACGTGGCCGTGGCTTGCCATCTCATCCGACGAACGGTTTCCTTTCCAAGCCCATCGGGGGCTCTTATTCACCTAAACACCAAAATTTGGCTATATCATAGTTTGGTTCTTTGTAAGGATTGCCTTGATACAGAAATTTGGATCCTTTGTAAGCTTGATAACAGGACACGCGATCCTAATGGCCAAACCATCATCAATCTGCAGATCGACTTTTTCATCATTCTTTTAAAGACCAAAACCACTTGGTGGCCATTCTGCTGTGCAAGAATCACAGATATCGGGAATCTTAATGCCTCTGGATTTGAATGCTTCTCGAGTATTTTGGACATAAAGTGGTTTCACTCAGTAAGTAATGATGAGGTTAGGTGAAGGAGTCAACAACCTCTTTTGAGCATCATCATCTTCAGTTGCCCGTTTGCAAAACGAAGAGAGATGTCTTCACTTTTTACGTCCGTCTGTAGACATCCAACTTTTTTCAGTGATTCCACCATTTACATTTCTTCAATCGTCTGTAGGTTCGAATTAACATTTTTAAAGGAAACACACGTAAATGAAAAAGTCATTCTCTTTCAAAAAGAGATTCCCGTATTAGTCACAGGTGATATGTGTCCTCTACTTTGAACTTTCCCTCAGTGACCTTATACAACAACTGTGCATTAATGAAAGGTTTCTTACAGCAAAATTTCAGACAAGCATTAAAGACTTGAATGTTATCTGCTGTTATGCTCCCACTGAGGATGCCGATGAGGATGAGAACGATTGGTTTTACGGACAACTTCACGATATTTTGAATTTTGTCAAGAAAGGAGATATTACCCTTGTTCTAGGTGACTTCATTGCCAAAGTTGGTACTGACTCTGACCTTTGGGGTGGAGTAATAGGCCATTTTGGTATTGGTAGCTGCAATGGCAATGGGCAACGTCTCCTACAGGTAAGTAAACTCAATGGATTCAGAATAACTAACTCTTATTACAAACACCGCGACATACATAAGTACACATGGGTTTCACCTGATGGGCTGCATAAGAATATGATTGATTACATATTAATTAACAGCAAATGGGCTAGTTCTGTTAGGAATACCAGGGCATATAGGGGAGCTGAAATTGGATCTGACCATTACCTTGTTAAAAGTGTGTTGCAACTTAAACTTAAAAAGTGTTGTGCTAAATTTAAAAAATTTACCTTTAATACTAAAGCTCTGAAAGACCCAGTTATAGCTAAAGCTTACCATGATAGGTTACTTAATCATTATGACAGTCATGGTTTGCTTACTACTGAAGTTGAGAAAGAATTGGACAATTTTAAACAAGCTTTTTTGGATATTAACAGTACGCTTTTAGGAAAAAAGGAGCAGAAGAGACAGAATTATCTGAGTGATAAGGCACTTGAGCTTATTTCGGAAAGAAAGAACTGCAGGAATGTCCTTAATCAATACCCTACTAGTCCTAATAGAAAGCATTACAGAGAGCTTAATAAACGTGTAAAGTATCAGTTAGCTGCTGATAAGAATCTTTGGCTTGATGGTTTGGCTGACAAAGCCGAGGAAGCAGTTAGACAGCACAACAGCAGAGAGCTGTACTAGATAGTTAATGTTTTGTGTGGTAGAAAACGGACAGGTATACAGGGATTGAAGGATAAACAAGGTAAGGTTATAGAAGGTGAGGATTCTGTCATGGCTAGGTGGACTGAGCATTTCAGTGATGTTCTAAACAAAGTGGTTAGTTCTACTCCCATTGTTCGTAATATAATAATAATAATCATTATTCATATTCATATTAGTTATTCAAAAGTTTAAACAACTGATCCGCAAAGCATCTGCTTTTCTGCAGGAGAGAACAATGATAACATTACACGAAAATACATTGATGTAGTGTAAAACAATGTCATCGAATACTGAATTATATGAAATTAATGTGGAAGCTGCATTGTGGTGGTTCAATTTTTTATATTGATTTTAGTGCCTTGAAGAAAACGTTTTCTTTCATTTTTGATTTCTTTAAATTTGTGTAATAAAATAATTTTCCTTGGCAATTGATTGAACACGTAAGGTACTCTATATGACCTCGTACATTTCCCGTAATTGTTTAATATTTTTGGAAGTTGGAAATAGTTTTTGGATTGTAACCTTATGTTTTTCCCATCAGAGATTTTAGATTTAAATTGATTGCCAAAATAATTTTTTAAAGTGTATTTGTAAAGGTTGTGAAAAGATAGTATGCCTAGAAAATTTAGTCTTCTTCGCTATGATGTAATGAATTTCTTAAGTTGTATGGGATTATATTTTTAGCAATGGATGATTGAATAGTTTGTATTTTCTTTATATTTGTGAGGTTAGTTGAGCCGTATATTGTCAAACTATACATCAATATAGATTCACAGATAACTTTGTAAACCAAAATACATGTATGTGTGTTTGCAGCAAATTGTAGTTTGTAAAGTTTAGATGCACATAGACGCAATTTCCCTGCTAACTTTTGAATATTTGTATTCCATGGAAAAGTTGTATCCCTGTAAAGTCGACGATATTTATAACTCTCAACATGCTCAATAACCTCACAGCAGCATGAGTTATCAGGCTATTGAAGACACAAGAGTTCGTGGTTTTTTATTCAGTAAGAGGAAAGATCATAATATCCTGGTAAATGAAAGCTCATCCATTTGGTTTCATCCGAGTTTACGAAAATACGATTAATGTAAGACCAGTTAATAATTTTTTTAAAATCATCCTGTGTTTCTCGGACTGCTCCTCCTATATTGTGATTCACTTTAATCAAGGCAGTATCATCAGCGTAAATATAAGGAGAGCCCTTCAATTCAGGTTTGCTAGATCATTAACGTTGTTACAAATTAAAATGGATGAGCATTGAGCGTGAGTTCAAGTAAAAATATGTCAATGAAAATAACAATACAATGCAATTTATTACAAAAGCATGGATGAAATTATTTATAAGCAAACTAAGTCAACCGGCACGAAACTATAACAATACAAAGATAAACTTTCAGAAGAATCATTATCTCAATTCTATTCACATCCAAATCACAAACAAGGCTAAAATCATTCAATGAACAATAAAATCGTGTTGGTAAATAAATATTCAATCTGACGAGAATATCCTTAACAATTCCTAAACAAACTAAATATAACTATACACTAAATGACTTCTTTCTTAGGTTTTAGTCATCAAGTACTCCAAAACTGCGGCTAAGTGTACTGGTTTCTCAGAACCAATTCTTTTCAGACGTTAATCACCACGCACAAGACGATAAATTCTTTTTTTTTTTACCAGCTTAACTACCCGATCCACACCAATAAACTAATCAACCTTCCGCGCACTCACCATATAAAATGCTTCTTCACTTTATACACCCATCTCGTACATACTGAAACTAATTATGCCTCCTCTCGGATATCCACAACTCCAACATAACAATTCGAGCTTTCCTATTTTTCAGATCGGTTCTAAATATTACAATTCGTTGGTTACATAATTCTCACGCAAGCATACGCGAGCGTTCATGGCACGTTTATCAAAAATGCACTGTGACACGTTCATCTGTCGTAACAATATAAATAATAAATAAGAGCGGTCCTAAAATTGAACCTTTTGTGGGACACCGGTGTACACTGTTCTCACTGAAAACACCATTTCATTTTAGTAACATGCACTCTGTTTTTTAAACAATTTTCCAGCCATTAAAGGGTAATGTCTCGGATATTATAAGTACACAATTTTTGAAGTAGAATATCGTGACCCAACGTATCAAATGCCTTACGAAAGTCCACAAAGAGAGCAGCTGCATTTTTTACGTTGTGTAAAGTTCCGTTAATAACGTCAGAAAACTCCGTTAAAAGTGCAATTGCGTTTTTACCTTTTCGGAAACCATATTGGTTTTTAGTGAAAATGTTTTGTTTTTTTTTTCAAGCTATTGGCTAGAATATAAACTATATATACATATTTCAGGATTTTGTAAAGAACAGTCAGATTTAGTTTCACTTTTGTAAATTGGATCTAAAAATGACAATTTTAAGTTTTTTAGGGATGTTTCTTGTAGATATGATTTCATTGATAAAGTTCGTCACAAGATCAGTGAAGGAGTTTTATGATCAGAGGCGAATTAACACAATCTGAAGTTATTTAGGCTATTTCTAAACTTAAACTTCATAAATCCCCAGGGGTAGATGAAATTACTACCGAAATGCTTAGAGCTGGGAATGTTTCGGTTACCACTTGGATGACTGAAATTTTGAATATCTTTTATGATAAAGGCATGGTTCCTAAAGATTTTACCAGAACTATCATTATCCCTATTTTCAAAAAAGGTGATCGCAGTTCTTTTGATAACTATAGGGGTATCAGCCTACTCTCTGTTCCAGGTAAAGTTCTTTCAATGATTGTGCTTAATAGAATTAAGAATCTGGTTGACAGGCAATTGCGTGATGAGCAATGTGGATTCAGAAGTGGTAGGGGATGTGTAGATCAGATATTTTCACTTAGGCAGATTCTTGAGAAATGTTTAGAGTTTCAGAAACCTTTGGTTGCTAGCTTTGTTGAGTTCAAATAGGCTTCCGACTCTGTTGATCATCCTAATTTGTGGTTGATTGTGAGATCATATGGTATACCTCACAAATTAGTTAACATAATGAAAGCTCTCTATAATAACACTGAGTCGTGTGTGAGAGTTGGTAAGGCTTGTAGCAAATGGTTGAGCATTACGTCTGGTGTTCGACAAGGGTGCATTTTGTCTCCTTTTCTCTTTAGCTTGGTTATTGATTATGTTATGCGAAATTCACTTCAAGGGAAAGATTTTGGCCTTAAATTGGCTGGAGATACAAAAATTTCTGATTTAGATTATGCTGATGCTTTAGCCCTTTTGGCAAATGATGTTGATGAGATGAACTCTTTCATTCGAGCTGTTGATGAGACTGGTAGTAGAATAGGTTTGGTTATAAACAGAGAGAAAACTAAAGTGATGAAAATTGGTCAGGCAGGCTGTGATTCAGTTAATCTGAATGGTTGCAGTCTTGAGCAGGTGTCACAGTTTAATTATCTTGGGAGCTATGTAACAGATACTGGTCGTTGCGGCATGAGATTAACAGACGAATAGGGATTGCTGCCGGGACTTTTAAGAATCTATGGAGAGTGTGGAGAAATAGGCGTATACACCTAAAGACTAAAATTAGACTGTATAATTGAATGGTTCTTTCTAGGGTTAGTTATGATAGTGAAACTGTGACACTTTGTAAACAAGATAACAGGAAACTAGATGCTTTTGATTCTAGATGCTTACACAGTATCTTGGGTATTAGGTGGTTTAACTTTGTAACTAATGATGAGGTTAGGCAAAGGAGTTTGCAACCTCCTTTAAGCAGCATATTGTGCAGAGAGAGACTCCATTGGTTTGGCCATGTTGCCCGTATGAATAATTATAGATTGGCAAATAAGGTTATGAACAGTGTGCCTAAAGGCCTCAGAAAGAAGGGGAGACCTAGGATGCGGTGGGAAGACAATGTCAAACAGAATCTTGTTAGAATTGGTGTGCAGTGGCCAGATGCAGCAGATGTAGCTGAGGACAGATATGCTTGGAGAACTAAATTTCACGGATCTGGTTGGATCTATGTAGTCCATGTCTGCTTGAGGATGATGATGATATAGTTCATCAGAATAGCCTCTTTTGAAGTTCCAAACGTATAGAGTGTGATTTGTCCTCCTTAGTTCATAGTGTATGCGTATATATATATACAAGAGTTTAGAAATAATCATCAGAAATGAAGTCTCGTAGTATATTTTAGAAAAAATAAGAGAACGTATTTTTGGTATTGTTAATTGTAAATTTTTTTGAGATTTTGGATTTTGCTTCTTCTGCTTTCATGTGCGAGAAAATATTTCGTTCGCCTGATTGTTTGCATAAAACTGTTTCGGAATTTAATCTGCAAAAGAATTCAGAATGTTCGGTAGAAAATAAAATGAGATGAAATCGATGGAGCGTTTTAACATAGTTGATCTGTTTCGGAAACGAGAATGGCAACAAAGTGAAATAATTTCGAAGGAAGGATGGAAAGACAATATCAGGTGCCCTTCTTTGCACGAGGGGTCGAAGAGAAAATCACCTCTTAAGGGTCAACAGCAGAGGAAGATTCAGGAGCGGTTTTATCTCCCCATTTACCCACAATTCTTCACCCTTGCAGAGAGATGGGAGAGGGGGACAGAACCTTGTGCAAAATGTTTCACTCCTGGATGAAGGAAGTCATCTCATCATCTTGACAGCAAACTCTTTCGCTCATCAATGATGGAAGCCACCTGATCATTTAAAAAATCATTCACTCCTGGATGAAAAAAGGCATATGATCATTAGCGAAATCTTTCGCTCCTGGATGAAAAAAGGCATATGATCATTAGCGAAATCTTTCCCTCCTGGATGAAGGAAGACGTCTCATCATTAACAAAATCTTTCACTCCTGGATGAAGGAAGACGGCTCATCAGTATCAAAATCTTTCACACCTGGATGAAGGAAGACGTCTCATCATTAGCAAAATCTTTCACTCCTGGATGAAGGAAGACGTCTCATCATTAGCAAAACCTTTCACTCTCGAATGAAGGAAGACGGCTCATCATTAGCAAAATCTTTCACTCCTGGAGGAAAGATTGGGTTGTTTTACCTCTGAGCGGCACTTTTTTTGCACGCCATGGGCTAAATGGCTAGGCCACAAGGACCCCGAGTCTCAGAGAAGATGGGGGGAGGGTCCTGACAGCTGTCAAGTGTAACAGCTGTCAGGAGAGAGATGGTAGCCTCCCGTGAAGGCCATCCAAATGTTCTTTAACGTGCACAGGGTGTGGTTCTCCCAGAAAGGGACCCCAGTTTAATGTCCCATCGGACGGATGGCAGCGTTTCCAAGCTCATCGGTGCCACTGAGGACAGAGTGGAGAGTTTTGCCGAGATAAATATCAATGTCGGTATAGGCGGAACTCGAACCTGGGAACAAAAGATTACGAGCGCGGCGCGCCCCTACCCTCTTACCTCATCATCAGCACGACGCGCCCCTACCCTCTCACCTCATCATCAGCACGGCGTTTAAACTTCTCAGAGCACACGAAGGAAGGAAAATCCTTTTTGGTATATTTACATTTATTATGGGATTGAAATGATTGATAATGATTTGCACACCAGCAGATGGCGGAGAGCAGAAATGATCGCAAACGTTAGGCTAGCCTCTTGCCCACATAATCCTCGGCAACGCTCGTTAAATGGCGCAATACCTGGAGGGGGGCTGCACTTCTTTGCACTTCGCCGTCTGATCTATGATTAATCACTTCATTTGCTGATAGGGCAAGCAGGACACTCATCGACTTTCTTCTTTTCTTCTTCTGCAGCAAGGAAATACTCCTCTGCACCTGGCAGTACTTGGAAATCACCCGAAGATGGTGGAGCTGCTAATCGAAAGAGGAGCGACGGTCAATCTCACCAATGCTGTAAGTGATCTCCCTCCCCTAAAGTTTTTAAAGCTACTTTCGTAAGTTTCATTTAAAGAGTATTTTTTGTATTTTTTTATATAGCTTATCTCTTTTTTTTTTAATAAGTTCAGAATTTCGGAAGTAATCCATGGCTTTGCTGATTGTGATTTATTTTGAATTTTTCTTTCTCTAGTTGAATCTTTAATTATGAGATTAAATGTGGTTAAAAATTTATTATAAGTTTCATTGGCATCATTAAGAGTTAATACCTCGTCCCAGGAACATTCACTTAAAAGCCTGTTCAATAAAGTATAGTCTATGTAGTGATAAAGAATGGGCTCTGTATAATTATCACACTGAATATTCATATTATTGTTAAAATTAACTGTTAAGGCAAAATGGGATAATGATCAGTCACTGCTAATTTAACAATACTACTCTTGAATGAACTTTCGATTTTGCTTTTAACAAAAATGTGATCTAAACAAGTAGAAGATATCATACTTTCTCTGGTCGGTGAATTTATGAAACTTTGAAAGCCATTTGATGACAACAAATTTAGATATTCATTTGTGTAGTGATCATTTCCTGGTATATCTATATTTAAATCACCAATTACAACAACTTCGCTTTTATTATCAAATGATAAGAGTAGTTCCTGAAATTCTACTAGGAAGGTGGTAAGTGGGATACAAAGAGATCTATAGATACATACGAAATATTGCTGATAATTTTCCAGATAAATAGCAATATATTCAGCTGAACTTATATCATTAAATGCAATTTGCTTGACTATTAAAGAACTTTTAACTTAGCAAAGTATCCAACCAGATTTATTGTAATCTCTACAACAATGGAACATATGATAACCATCTATTTGATACAAATTTAACTCATATGATTTGATCCATATTTCAGAAAGTATTAAAATATCCGTCTTACTATTGAAATATTCAAGAATAGCTTCCAGCTGTTCAAATTTATTTCTTAAACGTCGGATGTTAAAATGTAAAATTTTTAAACTTGAAAAATTTCCAGAATCAAAGAAAGACAGTAATTCTTTAATGTCGTTACATATCACAGAACATGGCATGGGTTCAACAGAACTAAAAGGTGAAATATTTTCAGCAGCCATCTTGTTCATTTAACATATTTAGGTCATTGTCATCTCTGATCCGCCAAATTTTGGATCTTTCACTTTTACGGATGAAAACCTTTCCATTTTTCACCTAAACGAATTTATATCTATTTTTTAATTTAAATTGCTTAGCATTATACAATAAATTTTTAGTACCAGGAATTAGATGTTCATTTAAAAATAATTTTAACTCCTTAAAATCAGGATTAATGTCAGTACTTTTTAGAGGGAATTTAAATTTTTTGTTGCATTCTTGCCATTTGTCTCTTATTTCTTTCGTTTTTAGTTTCACAATAATGGGTTTAATTTTGTCTTTGTTAATTGCAGGAACTCGATGAGCCACCTGAATATCATCAGTAGTCACCTTTACTTGAATTTTGCTAGCAATTTTCTTAACAATGGCCAGAACATTCTAGCCTGGAATTTCTGGAACATCTAGAATTTCTAAGTTCTGGTTTCGCGAATACTGCTGCAGTTCATGTAAATCATTTCTCAGTTCTTTCAGTTCTGCCTCTTGCTTTGCAGTTCGACATTGCAATTCAAGGTTAAGCTCTTTCAGGTCCGAAACTTCTTGAGTAAGTCCCTGCATTACAGTTAAAAAGTCATCTATTTTGCCTGATGAAAATTCTGTTGAAGATCAAAGTCCAGATATTTCATTTTTCAGCACTTTGATCTCACTCTTTAGGTCTACGATAATATTTCGTAAAGAACCTACCTCTTCTAACATTGACTCCTGTCCACTGCTCTCTGTAGTTTTCTTCGCTCTAGTATTTATATTTATGGGAGCCGCTAACGCAACTGCTTCTATGGAATCACGGGAACTTGCCTCGCAGAAGTCACCGTACCCTCCGATGCCCGATACACATGACCCCGGAGATGATGGATTCCCTGCGTGGGGATCCTGGTCGATATAATCTCCTTTTGCTTTTTTAAATTTGCACTGTCCACTTCGCCACTTATTTCTGGTCTCCTTCCATAGCTTACGATAATTATTTTCACTGAAACCTCCACAGTAGAAATGCATAGAGCGATGGCAACTGTCAGTGCATTCAATTGTATCGCTTACGTCGCGAGCTTCTTTAGAACACACTCCACACTTCAAAACCATGTTGCCAAATTTCAGCTCACTCTACAATATGTAGACAGTCCCTTATGTTTTCCGACACATAGGTCAAGGTCAAGGTCACTAGACTGCCACTGGTCAAGCTTTCGCTCGCTTCGCTGTCGCAGTGATTTGGTTGCAAACTAAGGAACAACCAAATTGACTATTTTTTCACTTTGTAACACTTTCCAGTAAATTATTTGGAAAAAACTAAAAACCTCTAGCAACTCACCGTCCTTTCATGTATTGCATCACTTGAACTCAGAAGTCTACAATTAGTGGTTTATTAGAAATTTACAGAAAACTATGGAGCTCGTAATCATTTATCCTGAGTAATGCATATGTATAATTTAGTTTTAATTTCCCATTTGTTGTATTGATATCCTCTTTGCATCGAATAGACTTATAGAGAATTTTAGTTCCGAGTATTAGTATACTCAGATACCTTTGTTCACTTGAAATGCAGTAGCATTAAACCATTTCTTGTTGTACCGGAATCCTTTCTATTTGAATGATGATGAGTTCCCCCCCCCCCAATTATGTCATTTCCTTATTACTCTTCTTTTGTATGTTGACGAGTTTGTTTTCCACCAATTTAATCATTTCTTTGTTGCACTTTAGAGGCAGCAGACAGCACTCCACCTGGCAGCCGAGTTAGGCTATCCGGATGTTGCCGAGGCACTACTCTCGTGCGGGGCAGACATCGGGATGGCGGAGAAGGTAAGCACGTAATTCGCTTCGAACTCAGGGAGGGAAGGTGCAACTGTCCGTCAAGGATTTATGGCACAACAGTAATAATGCGCCAATTAAAATAACAGCCAAACGTCACATAACTAACATTAAAAACAAAATAAGGAGATCATCATCATCATCATCCTTAAGCAGCCATGGGCTACGGAGGTCCAACCAGACAATGCAATTTAGTTCTCTCAGCAAGTCTGTCCTGAGCTACATCTACTGCATCTGGCAACTGCACACCAATTCTAATAAGGTCCTGATTGACATTGTCTGCCCACCACATCCTAGGTCTCTCCTTCTTTCTGAGGCCTTTAGGCACACTGTTCATAACCCTATTCGCCAATCTATAATTATTCATACGGGCAACATGGCCAAACCAACGGAGTCTCTCTCTGCACAATATGCTGCATAAAGGAGGTTGCAGACTCCTTTGCCTAACCTCATCATTAGTTACAAAGTTGAACCACCTAATGCCCAAGATACTGCATAAGCATCTGGAATCAAAAGCATCTAGTTTCTTGTTATCTTGTTTACAAAGTGTCCAAGTTTCACTACCATAAATAACCCTAGAAAAAACCAAACTATTATACAGTCTAATTTTAGTCTTTAGGTGTATACGCCTATTTCTCCACACTCTCCATAGATTCTTAAAAGTATCGGCAGCAATGCCTATTCGTCTGTTAATCTCATGCCGCACATCACCAGTATCTGTTACATAGCTCTCAAGATAATTAAACTGTGACACCTGCTCAAGACTGCAACCATTCAGATTAACTGAATCACAGCCTGCCTGACCAATTTTCATCACTTTAGTTTTCTCTCTGTTTATAACCAAACCTATTCTACTACCAGTCTCATCAACAGCTCGAATGAAAGAGTTCATCTCATCAACATCATTTGCCAAAAGGGCTAAATCATCAGCATAATCTAAATCAGAAATTTTTGTATCTCCAGCCAATTTAAGGCCAAAAACTTTCCCTTGAAGTGAATTTCGCATAACATAATCAACAACCAAACTAAAGAGAAAAGGAGACAAAATGCACCCTTGTCGAACACCAAAAGTAATGCTAAACCATTTGCTACAAGACTTACCAACTCTCACACACGACTCAGTGTAATTATAGAGAGCTTTCATTATGTTAACTAACTTGTCAGGTATACCATATCATCACACAATCAACCACAAATTATGACGATCAACAGAGTCGGAAGCCTGTTTGAACTCAACAACGCAAGCAACCAAAGGTTTCTGAAACTCTAAACATTTCTCAAGAATCTGCCTAAGTGAAAATATCTGATCTACACATCCCCTACCACTTCTGAATCCACATTGCTCATCACGCAATTGCCTGTGAACCAGATTCTTAATTCTATTAAGCACAATCATGGAAAGAACTTTACCTGGAACAGAGAGTAGGCTGATACCCCTATAGTTATCAAAAGAACTGCGATCACCTTTTTTGAAAATAGGGATAATGCTAGCTCTGGTAAATTCTTTAGGAACCATGCCTTTATCATAAAAGTTATTCAAAATTTCAGTAATCCAAGTGGTAACTGAAACATTCCCAGCTCTGAGCATTTGTGTAGTAATTTCACCTACCCCTGGGGATTTATGAATTTTAAGTTTAGAAATAGCCAAAATAACTTCAGATTGTGTTATAGGGCCAACATTAAAGCCACCAATGCATCTATCATCATTACAAACAATGGGAGTAGAACTAATCATATTGTTTAGAACATCACTGAAATGCTCAGCCCACCTAGCCGTGACAGAATCCTCACCTTCTATAACCTTACCTTGTTTATCCTGCAATCCTTGTATGCCTGTCCATTTTCTACCATACAAAACATTAACTATCTGGTACAGCTCTCTGCTGTTGTGCTGTCTAACTGCTTCCTCGGCTTTGTCAGCCAAGCCATCAAGCCAAAGATTCTTATCAGCAGCTAACTGATCCTTTACACGTTTATTAAGTTCTCTGTAATGCTTTCTATTTGGACTAGTAGGGTATTGATTAAGGACATTGCTGCAGTTCTTTTTTTCCGAAATAAGCTCAAGTGCCTTATCACGCAGATAATTCTGTCTCTTCTGCTCCTTTTTTCCTAAAAGAGTACTGTTAGTGTCCAAAAAAGCCTGTTTAAAATAATCCCATTATTCCTCAACTTCAGTAGTAAGCATACCATGACTGTCATAATGACTAAGTAACCTATCATGGTAAGCTTTAGCTATAACTGGGTCTTTCAGAGCTTCAGAATTAAAGGTAAATTTTTTAAATTTAGCACAACACTTTTTAAGTTTAAGTTGCAAGACACTTTTAACAAGGTAATGGTCAGATCCAATTTCAGCTCCCCTATATGACCTGGTATTTCTAACAAAACTAGCCCATTTCCTGTTAATTAATATATAATCAATCATATTCCTATGCAGCCCATCAGGTGAAACCCATATATACTTATGTATCTCGCGGTGTTTGTAATATGTGTTAGTTATTCTGAAACCATTGAGTTTACTTACCTGTAGGAGACATTGCCCATTGCCATTGCAGCTACCAATACCAAAAGGGCCTATTACTCCTCCCCAAAGGTAAGAGTCAATACCAACTTTTGCATTGAAGTCACCTAGAACAAGGGTAATATCTCCTTTCTTGACAGAATTCAAAATATCCTGAAGTTGTCCGTAAAACCTATCCTTCTCATCCTCAGCAGATAACATTCAAGTCTTTAATGCTTGTCTGAAATTTCGCTGTAAGAAACCTTTCATTAATGCACTCATATCCTAGAAGAGCATCACTAGTGTGTCTGCTGAGAAGCAGACCCACGCCTTGGTGATGCTTATTGTCGTCCCTCCCTGAAAAGAGAAATTTAAGATTATTTTTAAGAATCTGACCTTTATCTGTCCATCTGGTCTCTTGCAAGCTTAGAATATCTAGGTTATAGCGCTGGAATTCCTGCGTGAGGACATCAAGAGAATAATCTCTAAGTAATGTCCTCACGTTCCACGTTCCTGCAGAGAGAAAATGATTAGTAGGATTTTTAAAGAAATTAGGTTTATTGAGATTGGTAGGGCCAACAATATCAAACAGCCCCCTAATCGCAGGCATAGGGCGAAGACCTGTTCCTCCTCCGCTAAAGGCGGAAGCCACCAATGCTGATAGGAACTTCAGGCACCACCTTTTCAAGTGGACTTTTTCAAGAGCCATGTGGCCTGCCTGAGACACATTACTCCAGTTTAGGATTGATGTTGCCCAACTAGCTAAGTGAGGTTCAGGCACCTGCGATGGCCTCTGATTAGGATTATCCACCAGCTGATATAAGGCATCCCATGCCTATGTTCACTTAGGGCTGGAACCCAGAAAGCAAACAGAAAACAGCGGCAGATTCTCCCTCAACATATGCCCACCAGTTCAGAAAGTCCAGGATCCATAATCAAGCTCAAATCCATAAACAAGTCCAGTGTAGTAGGTATAAATGGTCAGCACCAGAACCTTTTGAAGTTGACCACTCCTCAGAAGGTTTGAAAAAAAAAGAAAAAAGTGGCCATAGATGACCAGATCAGTATGCCATACTGAACTAGCAGCCCTCCCCTTCCGTTCCCTTCCAAAGGAGAATTTCTCTTTTGAAAGGTACTAACGGCCTGCACCACGAGAAGGCAGGGTCGGACATTAGGTGCTAGACATGGCCGGTTCTGTGCATCATCACTGGGGATTGGTACACAGCTCTGCTTCCAGTTTACGCCTAGCTACCATTTACAGGCCATAAGGAGATACAGGTGCAAAATATATAAAAGATATAAAAACAAATAAATTAATTACATAAATAGATATATAAAAGATAAAATCAAACCAGGAATAAAAGATCCATGTTAACAATAAAAACCTTGATGCACTAAAATCACACGATCTTAAAATATCCTGTGAAAGACAGAAAGTCAGAGTCAATTGGAAAAAAGAGGGATTGCATAAAATATTTCCGGGTGTAAGGAGATCGACTACAAAAAAAATCGTTCGCAAAAATGAAAATCAAGGAATAAATATAAATGTTGACAAAAAGCACACATCAGATCGTCTTGTGCCATAAAAAACCAAAATGACCTTGTGTCACAGCTGCGAAATTACTCTTCCCTTTTTTTGCGCTACCTGTGAAGAGATGCGCCGAAGATTCCTATTCCCAATCTCTTCCGAAACTCTTCAGAGAGAGGAACACTCTCTGCATGCCAGACCATCTCCTAATCTCTTGACGGACGGGAATGGTTTCCATTCCTTAGCTCTTCCTAATGTGTTGATATCGGTTGTGGGGGGGGGGGGGCGAAGCGAGGCTAGACACGTCTCTGTACAAAGTGATACCAATGCATTGTTTGCCATTCTCTCTATCCATGTCTCTAGTTACTGAAGGCAATGCATTGATTCTCATTCCCTCTATCCATGTCTGTCGTCAGTGATACCAATGCATTGTTTCCCATTCTCTCTATCCATGTACATAGTTAGTAATGACAATGTATTGTTTGCCATTCTCTCTATCCATATCTGTAGTTATTGATGCCAATGCATTTTTGTTTTTGTTAAGTGTTTTCTCGATTTGTTCTCTTTCAGGGTGGAAGGAAAGCTTTGTACATCGCCGCTAGGGGGAGCTTCACCACCATCGTCGACATGTTGATCCGAGTGGAGCGTGACCAGACCAAGAAGGTGAGTGGAGAGCGGTATTCTACTCGTTCATTGGCGTCCAAAGATTCACCTCAGATGCCATTTTGTACGTATCACCTGTGATTTCCGGATCAAGATCAGAGAAATGAGGAAAGGTGATCCTTTTCGTTCCATGTGAGAGAGCGGCACGAAACTCTTTCAGAAAATCTACCTTGAAGAGAAATCGAAGTGTACAATTGCACGAGATCCTCGGCAGGTGCGAACACTATCACTTCGTGATGCAATAATCATGTTCCCTGTTGGATTGTTTTACCTCTGAGGTGCACGTTTTTTTCCATCCGATGGCCATGTCACGAGGACCCCAAGTACTCAGAGAAAGGTAAGGGAAAGAGATTCGCTTTTGCAGGTGGGAGACTCGCATCGATGCCGTCTGCTGCCTTCTTCCTTTCACGTGTATGGGCAAATGATCCTAAAGGACAACTCAGTCATGGCCGGGGACTGCATCCTGAAGGAGGGACTCGCTTTTAAAAGGGAAACATTTGAACTTCTTGACGAAGATTCCAATAATGGAGAGAAAGAAGTAGAGGAATTCGAAAGTAACGCAAGCTTGCAGGCCTCTCTCCTCACCTCTCTCCTCACCTCTCCTTGCAAGAATCTCTTTTATCTCTAGAAGATACCTAATACACTACAGGAGATAACAAATGCAAAACTTGCAAGAAGTTGTGCAAATGTGACGAAATTCAGGGAAGCGGTAGGATGTGGAAATGCAAATGATGAGGTTTACAGGACGATCGAAACGATTCAATAGGCGCGAGCTGACGTCACAGGATCAGTCGAACACAGATGAAGGCAACGAAAGCTCCCTGGTTGACAAAACATTGTGGAAATGGGTCTAAACCGCTAAAGATGTCCTTACGCAGACGTCGACAGCCGTGACAACAGACTTTGAGCGTGATCCAACAGTTAGCAGACTTTGAGCGTGGAAAAATCATCGGCCGTAGAGAAGCTGGTTTTTTGTGCAGAGATGATCCGGATCAGAAAATCTACCTTGAAGAGAAATCGAAGTGTACAATTGAACGAATGGCTGATGAAGTGTACAATTGCAATGGTCCCAATCACTGCACCATCGTTCATATATGGCGCCAGTGGGTTCAAGAAGGATCTCGTACACATCGACAAGCATCAGGAAGACGACATGGCGACCAATGAGCGACAGGACCGCCATTTGCCACGCATGGACTGCCTGACAGATTCGCTACTACAAAACAACTGCAAAGGAACTGGCAAAAGGCTTTTATAGTTTTTATTGCGAGCCTATCGTCCGGCAATGCATTTGCCCCTCACATCTGCGCACAAGCAAGCACGTCTTCAGGGGTGTCGTCTCAGAAAGGTTGGAGTACAGTGGTGAATAGTGAGAAGGAACAAGAGTGGAGTAACGTGGTGTTTGGTGATGAATCTCGTTTATATCTTGGTCAGCACGACGGTAGACAACGTGTTTGCTGTCATCCAGGGGAAAGGAACGCCACCCAGTGCATGCGACATCGTCACACAGCTCCAGCACCTGTTGTCTTTGTGTGGGGTGCCATCAGTTTCAAAGCTAGTTTTATCAACAATTGTGAAAATAAGGAAATCAGAACTGGTCATCATAAGGGGATCTCTAACTGCCCAATGATATGTTACTGTCATGTTCTTCTAATTCATTTATTTTTATTTTTATTGCATTTTTATTGTATTTTTTGTTGTTGTAAATATTTTATATATTAAGTATGTTTTTGGATGTGCTCAAGTGGAGATATGACTCACAGATGTTGTTTTCGGGTCTGAGCTGGCTGCCTGCACCTGCCGAGTCTGAAAAGCCCTTTTATGGCCATTTTACAACTAGTCTTGGGCGCTGGAGACTACGGAAGCGAGAGTAAACAACAGTCTTTAGCGTCGCTTTGGAAAGAAATTCTTCCAAATTGGAAATTAAATTCTTTCCAAAGATCAAGAAAACTAAAAAGTTTTTATTTCTTTTTATTAAAGGGAAAATAAACATTTCCTTTTTCTTTGCAGCCGATATTGACTCCAGAAATACCGGATAATCGAGAGACTGTTCGCCAGATGGAGCAGCAAGCAGAATCTCAAAACAAACCCATGCGTCAACTTTTGTGGACCTTGGCTAAAAATTATCTGGAGCAGCAGGACTGGAAGAAGTTGGCCAGGCACTGGGGATTTACAGAGGAACATATCAAAGCAATTGAGCATCAATATACAGGTAAATGCTTGGAACCTCAGGGATTCTCAGAGGACCATATCAAAAAAAGCAATTGAGCATCATTATACAGGTAAATGCTCGGAGCCCCAGGGATTCATAGAGTACCATATAAAAGCAATTGAGCATCATTACATGGGCAAATATTTAGACCCCAGAGGTTCATAGAGGAACATATCAAAGCCATTGAGCATCAATACACAGGTAAATGCTTCGAACCTCAGGGATTCACAGAGGACCATATCAAAGCCATTGAGCATCAATACTTTGGAAAATGGTTAGAGCGCCAGAGATTCATAAAAGAGCATATGAAACCATTGAGCAGCAATACACAGGTAAATGCTAAGAGCCCCAAGGATTGACAGAAGAGTACATCAAGGCATTGTGCATGAATACATAGGCAAGTGATTGCTGCTGTGAATTAAAAAAGAAAATATATAAAATCCACCGAAAAGAAATACGCAGGCCTATGTTTCACTCTGTGGATTGAGAAAGAATACATATATAACCCATAGAATATAAACAACTAAGTACACTGCTGGCCATTAAAAGTGCAACACCAGGAAGAACTCATCAGATTGTTCCGAAATATGCAAGATGGGTAGCACATAGGAGAACATGTAAATGATTCAAAGCGCAGCACATAAGCACATCATGTGTGACAGTAACGCCCCCTGGAAATCGTATAAGAGGAGATTGCAAAGAGCCGGTGTAAAGCACTGGAATTGTTTGCTCGCAGGTCTTGCACTCTACAGGATCAAGTATACCCCGTCACAGAACACAGCATCCATATGACCAGGTTTCCGGCTTTGATCGAGGGAGAATTGTGGGATTACGGGAAGGCGGATTATCGTGGCGAGACATCGGAGCTCGTGTTGGACAGAATGCTGCCACAGTGATGAGAATATGATGTCAGTGGGAAGAGGAGGATCGAACTCACCGAAGTGAGGGATCTCAATGGCCCTGTCACACAAACGAACGAGAGTACAGACATCTTGTGTGCATGGCTTTGAATGATCGTACAGCCACATCAAACACATTAGCTCAACCGCTAGGGTGTGTTGCACATCAACCGGTATCCGCACGTATGGTTTGACATCATCTCTAGCATCAGAGCATCTTTGCTAGGTGCCCATTGCGTTGGCCACCATTGACTCTGAAATACAGGCATATGCAACTGCAATGGTGCCAAGAACATCGTGCATGGATGTGAGAATGGCATCGCAGTCTTTTCAGACGAATCCCGCTAGAGGTATGCAGCACCATGATGGACGAATCCGTATCTGGTGGTAGCACGGCAACAGGCTCAGTGAGACATGCATGATGCAGCACCATACAGGTCTGGCCCCTGGTGTCATGGTATGGGGTGACGTTGGACTCCACTCATGCATGCACCTCGTATGCATTACCGGTAATTTGAACAGCCAGTGTTACACTACTGAGGTGTTGGAGCCTGTGGTCGTACCTTATCTACAGGGGCTCTCTGGTGCCATTTACTAACAGGACAATGGCCGACCCCGTGTAGAATGCATCGTCCAACAATTCCTGGATACCCACCATGTGACACTTCTGCCTTGGCCTCCCCAATTAAACATGTCTGGTCCATGAACTCACGACGACTAGCACACCAGACACTAGCAGCTGCTACAACAGATGAACTTTGACTACGTATCGAAACTTCATGGACTAACATCCACAAACACACATCCGACATCTCATCTGGACCGTGTAGCAGTGGTTATTGCCGCTCATGGTGGCTACACAAGGTACTGATTTCTTTGTATTGCACAAGTCTAACCGAGTTGTATTTGCAATCATTTGATCCTTGTAACATCCTCAAATATGGCTTTGATATCTCTTGTATTTCCTGGTGTTGTACTTTTAATGGCCAGCAGTGTATATAATTGACACTCTGGATTCTGAAAAGAGGACATTAAAGCTACTAAGAAAGAGACTCCTTCTTGGCCTCGTTCGTTGACAACAGAATCAAATAAACCCACCTATCTGAAACACACAGCTGTATGCTTCATCCTGGGGATTCCCAAATCAGCACATATAACCTAAACACGCATATGCTTGGCCGTGTAGGTTTCAAAGGAATAGATAGAGCATAAATTACCAAGTATATATATGGAGCTGGATAAAAGTCACAGATACATAGGGTAATGCTTGGCACTGGGGATTCACAAAAAATATTCTGTTGCGAAGTGTTACCATAATATTTATTTGATAATATTGTGCAGTGGATTCCATTAAGAAACTTACATTTAGTAAACTTATTTAGTAGATAAAGCAATTGTTTTTACAATAAATATGACCATGTTTATTGTAATTCTTTTATTCATAATTCATAATGTTATTCATAATTCTTTTAATAACATAAAGAACTGTTATCATGATGATTTATTAAATGAGTTCTTCTTTTCATCAAATATAAATTGAATAAAGTTTATTTGAAAACACTCTCTAACGTAATGATCGCTGTAAATACAAGAGGCAATGGATATGGGTTACTATGCAGATGGAGATGTTAAAGAGAGAGGCAGTTGGATCGCCTTCGTGTGATTCTGATGGCAGTTGGATCGCCTTTGTATGATTCTGATGGCAGTTGGATCGCCTTCGTGTGATTCTGGGTGCAGTTGGATCGCCTTTGTGTGATTCTGGTGGCAGTTGGATCGCCTTCGTGTGATTCTGGTGGCAGTTGGATCGCCTTCATGCGATTCTGGGTGCAGTTGGATCGCCTTCGTGTGATTCTGGTGGCAGTTGGATCGCCTTCGTGTGATTCTGGTGGCAGTTGGATCGCCTTCGTGTGATTCTGGTGGCAGTTGGATCGCCTTCGTGTGATTCTGGTGGCAGTTGGATCGCCTTCGTGTGATTCTGGTGGCAGTTGGATCGCCTTCGTGTGATTCTGGTGGCAGTTGGATCGCCTTCGTGTGATTCTGGTGGCAGTTGGATCGCCTTCGGGTGATTCTGGTGGCGTGGATGGAGGCTTCATTTGCAATCACAACATCGATGCGACAACATCAAGACACAAAGCAACAGCGAAAAGGGGAAATCTTGAACAGCTGTCAGAGCACCTGACATGCTGTCGCGGTTTCGAATCCCATCTGGCTGAAGACAAATTTTGCCCCTCAGACCCTGATTGGCAGAATAGAACATTCGAAGATCCTCGCTTCAAACAAACCTTGTATCATTTGATTAGGGGGGCGGGGTGGCTCAGTCGGTAGCGTGCCAGGCTCGTAATCTGTAGTTCCCAGGTTTGAGTCCCAGCTGTCTCAGCGTTGAGATTTATCTCCGCAAAATTCCCTGCCCTGCCCACGGTCAGTAGGGGACATCGATGGGCTTGGAAAGGCAGTCGTCCGTCGGATGGGACGTTAAGCCTTGGCCCCGTGTGCGGGAGAGCCATACCCTGTGCACGTTAAAGAACACGTTGGATGGCCTTGACGGGAGGCTACCATCTGTCTCCCAACAGCTGTTCCAGTGGGTCCCCTCCCCCAACCTTCTCTGAGCCTTCGGGGTCCATGTGACCTGACCATTTAGCCCATGGTGTGCAAAAAAGTGCCGCTCAGAGGTAACCCAACCCAACGCATCATTTGATGCACTCCAATCATCATTTTAATTATTTGGCACGACACAACTTGATGTTCAACTGTTACATCCGTCTATCCTAATGTCGTCAAAGTGTCTCTACACTTCCTGAGCGCAATGCATCGAAACGGAACCTCGAACATGGCGGAGCAATAAGAGTCGAATAATAAACTGAAACGATTAATTCCCGCCATCTGACATCGACTTGAAAAGGTTCTCATTCTAAAATACACCAACCGACTCATTGTGAAGAACTGAATCCCCCCCCCCCTTCAAAATGAATTGTCTGCTCCCTTAGAGATATATGACGTGTTTCATCCACAACAGTGTGCACGATTTTATGAAAATTTTACTTTATGAAGTTTAATTGTTATTAAGACGTGTTTCGATATGGAAGACACGCAATCAGTGGAACCCTACGCGAGACTTTCGGAATAGGTGGCGCATCGTCTGCTGAGAAACCAACGATATTTACTGATAGCTGTATGAAAATTCCCGCCGAATATTTTTTAAAGATAAAACGAGCAAGTTACTTGATCAGAACTTGAATAACGCAATCAACATATGTTAGAAAACATTTTAAATTTCAAATTTAAAAGTATGAATATGAAGATTTGTATCTTAGCTTCCACAATTTATATCTGCATACAGCTCTTGCATAATATCAAAGGAATTTACAATTAAAAAATTTTTGAAACATATGCAATTAAATATATTTAGTAATTACGTATCTATGACAACTGTAGAACATAGATAAAAAGTAAACCTTTTGCTCTACAAATCCTTGCAAAACAAAATTTTACCTTAAACTCAAAATGTATCATCGAAACTAAAGGCCATTTTTTTCCTTCACATAAATGCCTAGTTTAAAAATTCGCACACACATATGAATTATCGTCAAGACTTACTTGCCACAGAGGTCTTACAGGAATCAATTATTTAATGCTTAAAATTACTGATGAAAGAAAAAACTTTAAATAAAATTTCTGATGGTATTTGAGACTCAAAGAATATGAAACTTAAGCAAAGTTATTCAGAATAATTCCTCCACTGTGACAAACAGCAACAATTCTCATAGGTATTATCAGAATACAAATCTGACATATCATCAAAAAATTGTCAGTCATATGCAGCTCATTCTTCGAGATTTAAAAAATTACTGAAAGTGCAATGTTAATTATGTGACAGTCAACCTTTTATGCAATATGACAAAAAAATTTTAATGAAATCAGTTATCAGAAATTAAATTTGAAGTCACTGTTTCAATTTCTAAATCAGTGAAATAATGTGCAAAAAGAGTGGCAACACAGTAATAAATCTACACAGCACTTGACTAAAATTAGCTTAGACTCTTTCGTCTGAAATAGCACCAATGACATGAATTGGTTAGAAGGGAAAACAAGGGACAATTTAAAGCAATCTCGGACCCTGAAGGCTAACACAAAAAGGAAGTGAAAAATCAACTTTCATGATTTCGATTGCTAGGTGTGATCATAATTGACAGACAGTGAAATTGAACAATTATGTGCTTCAACTGTGAACCTGTTCTTCTCCACTTTCATCCAAAAGGAAGTTTAGGGAAATAGTTTACAGAAATGTTTAAAAACTTGAATTCTTAATTATTCGTACGGGCAACATGGCCAAACCAACGGAGTCTCTCTCTGCACAATATGCTGCTTAAAGGAGGTTGCAAACTCCTTTGCCTAATCTCATCATTAGTTACAAAGTTGAACCACCTAATGCCCAAGATACTGCGTAAGTATCTGGAATCAAAAGCATCTAGTTTCCTGTTATCTTGTTTACAAAGTGTCCAAGTTTCACTACCATAACTAACCCTAGAAAGAACTGAACTATTAATACAGTCTAATTTTAATCGTTAGGTGTATACGCCTATTTCTCCACTATCTCCATAGATTCTTAAAAGTCCCGGCAGCAATCCCTATTCGTCTGTTAATCTCATGCCGCACATCACCAGTATCAGTTACATAGCTCCCAAGATAATTAAACTGTGACACCTGCTCAAGACTGCAACCATTCAGATTAACTGAATCACAGCCTGCCTGACCAATTTTCATCACTTTAGTTTTCTCTCTGTTTATAACCAAACCTACTCTACTACCAGTCTCATCAACAGCTCGAATGAAAGAGTTCACCTCATCAACATCATTTGCCAAAAGGGCTAAATCATCAGCATAATCTAAATCAGAAATTTTCGTATCTCCAGCCCATTTAAGGCCAAAATCTTTCCCTCGAAGTGATTTTCGCATTACATAATCAATAACCAAACTAAACAGAAAAGGAGACAAAATGCACCTTTGTCGAACACCAGAAGTAATGCTAAACCAATTGCTACAAGCCTTACCAACTCTCACACACAACTCAGTGTTATTATAGAGAGCTTTCATTATGTTAACTAACTTGTCTGGTATACGATATGATCTCACAATCAACCACAAATTATGACGATCAACAGTCATAATTTGTGATTATGAGAACAGTTAAGAGTCGAAAACCTTTTTGAAATCAACAAAGTTAGCAACCAAAGGTTTCTTTTCAAAACTTTTCTTTTCAAACAAAGTTAGCAACCAAACATTTCTCAAGAATCTGCCTAAGTGAAAATATCTCATCCACACATCCCCTACCACTTCTGAATCCACATTGCTCATCACGCAATTAACTGTCAACCAGATTCTTAATTCTATTAAGCACAATCATGCAAATAACTTTACCTGGAACAGAGAGTAGGCTGATACCCCTATAGTTATCACAAGAACTGCGATCACCTTTTTTGAAAATAGGGATAATGCTAGCTCTGGTAAAATAATTAGGATCCATGCCTTTATCATAAAAGATATTCAAAATTTCAGTCATGCAAGTGGTAACCGAAACATTCCCAGCTCTGAGCATTTCCGTAGTAATTTCATCTACCCCTGGGGATTTATGAATTTTAAGTTTAGAAATAGTCAAAATAACTTCAGATTGTGTTATAGAGGCAACATTAAAGCCCCGAATATATTTATCATTGCAAACAATGGGAGTAGAACAAACAACATTGTTTAGAACATTACTGAAATGCTCAGCCCACCTAGTCATGACAGAATCCTTCCCTTCTATAACCTTACTTTGTTTATCCTTCAATCCTTGTATGCCTGTCCGTTTTCTACTACACAGAACATTAACTATCTGGTACAGCTCTCTGCTGTTGTGCTGTCTAACTGCTTCCTCAGCTTTGTCAGCCAAGCCATCAAGCCACAGATTCTTATCAGCAGCTAACTGATCCTTTACACGTTTGTTAAGCTCTCTGTAATGCTTTCTATTTGGACTAGTAGGGTATTGATTAAGGACATTCCTGCAGTTCTTTCTTTCTGAAATAAGCTCAAGTGCCTTATCACTCAAATAATTCTGTCTCCTCTGCTCCTTTTTTCCTAAAAGAGTACTGTTAGTGTCCAAAAAAGCCTGTTTAAAATGATCCCATTCTTCCTCAACTTCAGTAGTAAGCATACCATGACTGTCATAATGACTAAGTAACCTATCATGATAAGCTTTGGCTATAACTGGGTCTCTCAGAGCTACTAGGACTATTAGTGAATATTATCACTTTTAGGAAGTCTGGGCTGCCGTAAATCCGCAATCATGGTGTTCAGATATTATATGAAGGCCTTTTTCCTCAAAATGGGTTTCATAAACCAGAAAGTAATGTAAAACTTCAAAGCTTACTCAAATAATTTGTATTTTGTATAGAGCAATAATCATTCATGAAGATGTTTTTTTAAACGAAATTTACCTCTAAGCATTCAAATACAATCAGGTAACTACTTCATAAAATATAAAAAACATTATGAATGTCGAATACTCACATTACAGTTTAATTAAATATAACTAATTCATCACTTCATACAACTGTAACTATTGTAAGGTGTATCTCCTACAGATATAGCTAGTTTCTTACGAATTTATAGAAGAGAGAGTTGGTCTGTAAATGGTAGCTAGGTAGTCACTGGAAGGAGAGCTATGCACCAATCCCCTGTGATGATGCATAGAACCGGCCAGGCTTAGCACCTAATGTCCGACCCCGCCTTCTCGTGGTGCGGACCGTTAGTAACTTTCAAAAGAGATACTCTCTTGTGGAAGTGAACGGAAGGGGAGGGCTGCCAGATTAGTGTGGCCTACTGATCTGGACAACTACGGCTACTTTTCTTTTTTTTCTACCCTGCTGAGGAGTGGTCAACCACACAGGGTCCTGGTGCTGACCATATAAACCCACTGGACTGGACAGATATATGACTCTGAGCTTGATTATGGATCCTGATTTTGCTGCACTGGTGGGCTTCTGTGGAGGGATAATCTTCTGCTATGTTTTCTGTTTGTTTGTGGGTTGACAGCCCCAAGTGAATAGATTCACAGGATATGTTTATCAGCTGGTGGATAATCCTGAGCAGAAGTCATCGCAGGCACCTGAACTCTTTGCTTCTATTGGCATCGTCAAATTCTACATTGGAGGAAGTCTTCCAGTGTAGATGGCTTCAGCCTTTAGTAGTGGGGGAACGGGTCTTTGCCCCATGTCTGCGATTAGGGGGCTGTTTGATATTGTCGGCATTCCCTCTCTCAATAAACATAGTTTCTGTAAACATCCCACTAACCATTTTCTCTCCATAGGTAGTTGGAATGTGAGGACTCTGCACAGAGCTTTTTCTCTTGATGTCCTCACACAAGAATTCCACCGTTATAATTTAGATATTCTCGGCTTGCAAGAGACCAGATGGACAGATAAAGTTCAGATTCTTAAAAATAATCTTAAATTTCTCTTTTCAGGGAGGGACGACAATAAGCATCACCAAGGCGTGGGTCTGCTTCTCGGCAGACACGCTAGTGATGCTCTTCTAGGATACGAGTGCATTAATGAAAGGTTTCTTACAGCAAAATTTCAGACAAGCGTTAAAGACTTGAATGTTATCTGCTGTTATGCCCCCACTGAGGATGCCGATGAGGATGAGAAGGATAGGTTTTATGAACAAGTTCAGGATATTTTGAATTCTGTCAAGAAAGGAGATATTACCATTGTTCTTGGTGACTTCAATGCCAAAGTTGGTACTGACTCTGACCTTTGGGGAGGAGTAATAGGCCCTTTTGGTATTGGTAGCTGCAATGGCAATGGACAACGTCTCCTACAGGTAAGTAAACTCAATGGATTCAGAATAACTAACACATATTACAAACACCGCGACATACATAAGTACACATGGGTTTCACCTGATGGGCTGCATAAGAATATGATTGATTACATATTATTTAACAGCAAATGGGCTAGTTCTGTTAGGAATACCAGGGCATATAGGGGAGCTGAAATTGGATCTGACCATTACCTTGTTAAAAGTGTGTTGCAACTTAAACTTAAAAAGTGTTGTGCTAGGGTTAAAAAATTTACTTTTAATACTGAAGCTCTGAAAGATCCAGTTATAGCCAAAGCTTACCATGATAGGTTACTTAGTCATTATGACAGTCATGGTTTGCTTACTACTGAAGTTGAGGAAGAATGGGATCATTTTAAACAGGCTTTTTTGGACACTAACAGTACTCTTTTAGGAAAAAAGGAGCAGAAGAGGCAAAATTATCTGAGTGATAAGGCACTTGAGCTTATTTCGGAAAGAAAGAACTGCAGGAATGCCCTTAATCAATACCCTACTAGTTCTAATAGAAAGCATTACAGAGACCTTAATAAACTTGTAAAGGATCAGTTAGCTACTGATAAGAATCTTTGGCTTGATAGTTTGGCTGACAAAGCCGAGGAAGCAGTTAGACAGCACAACAGCAGAGAGCTGTACCAGATAGTTAATGTTTTGTGTGGTAGAAAACGGACAGGCATACAAGGATTAAAGGATAAACAAGGTAAGGTTATAGAAGGGGAGGATTCTGTCATGTCTAGGTGGGCTGAGCATTTCAGTGATGTTCTAAACAATGTAGTTAGTTCTACTCCCATTGTTTGCAATGATGATAGATGCATTGGTGGCTTTAATGTTGGCCCTATAACACAATCTGAAGTTATTTTGGCTGTTTCTAAACTTAAACTTCATAAATCCCCAGGTGTAGATGAAATTACTACGGAAATGCTTAGAGCTGGGAATGTTTCGGTTACCACTTGGATGACTGAAATTCTGAATATCTTTTATGATAAAGGCATGGTTCCTAAGGATTTTACCAGAGCTACTGTTATCCCTATTTTCAAAAAAGGTGATCGTAGTTCTTGTGATAACTATAGGGGTATCAGCCTACTCTCTGTTCCAGGTAAAGTTCTTTCCATGATTGTGCTTAATAGAATTAAGAAACTGGTTGACAGTCAATTGCGTGATGAGCAATGTGGATTCAGAAGTGGTAGGGGATGTGTGGATCAGATATTTTCACTTAGGCAGATTCTTGAGAAATGTTTAGAGTTTCAGAAACCTTTGGTTGCTAGCTTTGTTGATTTCAAAAAGGCTTTCGACTCTGTTGATCGTCATAATTTGTGGTTGATTGTGAGATCATATGGTATACCAGACAAGTTAGTTAACATTATGAAAGCTCTCTATAATAACACTGAGTCGTGTGTGAGAGTTGGTAAGTCTTGTAGCAATTGGTTTAGCATTACTTCTGGTGTTCGACAAGGGTGCATTTTGTCTCCTTTTCTCTTTAGCTTGGTTATTGATTATGTTATGCGAAATTCATTTCAAGGGAAAGATTTTGGCCTTAAATGGACTGTAGATATGAAAATTTCTGATTTAGATTATGCTGATGATTTAGCCCTTTTGGCAAATGATGTTGATGAGATGAACTCTTTCATTCGAGCTGTTGATGAGACTGGTAGTAGAGTAGGTTTGGTTATAAACAGAGAGAAAACTAAAGTGATGAAAATTGGTCAGGCAGGCTGTGATTCAGTTAATCTGAATGGTTGCAGTCTTGAGCAGGTGTCACAGTTTAATTATCTTGGGAGCTATGTAACAGATAATGGTGATGTGCGGCATGAGATTAACAGACGAATAGGGATTGCTGCCGGGACTTTTAAGAATCTATGGAGAGTGTGGAGAAATAGGCGTATACACCTAAAGACTAAAATTAGACTGTATAATAGTTTGGTTCTTTCTAGGGTTAGTTATGGTAGTGAAACTTGGACACTTTGTAAACAAGATAACAGGAAACTAGATGCTTTTGATTCCAGATGCTTACGCAGTATCTTGGGCATTAGGTGGTTCAACTTTGTAACTAATGATGAGATTAGGCAAAGGAGTTTGCAACCTCCTTTGAGCAGCATATTGTGCAGAGAGAGACTCCGTTGGTTTGGCCATGTTGCCCGTATGAATAATTATAGATTGGCGAATAGGGTTATGAACAGTGTGCCTAGAGGCCTCAGAAAGAAGGGGAGACCTAGGATGCGGTGGGCTGACAATGTCAAACAGGACCTTGTTAGAATTGGTGTGCAGTGGCCAGATGCAGTAGATGTTGCTCAGGATAGACTTGCTTGGAGAACTAAATTGAACAGTCTGGTTGGACCTCCGTAGCCCATGGCTGCTTGAGGATGATGATGATGATGATGATGATTCCCAACACGTGTGTCGCCACTGAGGTCTAAGTGCGTTGCAAAAATTTATGAAAAACAATAATACTGCATAATAGTTTGTACTTTAGTAATTTTTATAAGTTCTTAAATATTGAGTTTTACATGCATTTTTCTTTAAATATATTGAAATTTCAGACAGAATGAGACAAAAGAGTCGACTTTTTACTTTAGATGTGTCATGGTAAGTGAACTCTTTCAGAAAGGTGTCACTTTAAATAAATTATTTCAGAAGGGTGTCACTTTAAATAATTATTTCAGAAGGGTGTCACTTTAAATAAATTATTTCAGAAGGGTGTCACTTTAAATAAATTATTTCAGAAGGGTGTCACTTTAAATAATTATTTCAGAAGGGTGTCACTTTAAATAAATTATTTCAGAAGGGTGTCACTTTAAATAAATTATTTCAGAAGGGTGTCACTTTAAATAATTATTTCAGAAGGGTGTCACTTTAAATAAATTATTTCAGAAGGGTATCACTTTAAATAATTATTTCAGAAGGGTGTCACTTTAAATAAATTATTTCAGAAGGGTGTCACTTTAAATAATTATTTCAGAAGGGTGTCACTTTAAATAAATTATTTCAGAAGGGTGTCACTTTAAATAAATTATTTCAGAAGGGTGTCACTTTAAATAAATTATTTCAGAAGGGTGTCACTTTAAATAAATTATTTCAGAAGGGTGTCACTTTAAATAAATTATTTCAGAAGGGTGTCACTTTAAATAAATTATTTCAGAAGGGTGTCACTTTAAATAATTATTTCAGAAGGGTGTCACTTTAAATTATTTCAGAAGGGTGTCACTTTAAATAAATTATTTCAGAAGGGTGTCACTTTAAATAAATTATTTCAGAAGGGTGTCACTTTAAATAAATTATTTCAGAAGGGTGTCACTTTAAATAATTATTTCAGAAGGGTGTCACTTTAAATTATTTCAGAAGGGTGTCACTTTAAATAAATTATTTCAGAAGGGTGTCACTTTAAATAAATTATTTCAGAAGGGTGTCACTTTAAATAATTATTTCAGAAGGGTGTCACTTTAAATTATTTCAGAAGGGTGTCACTTTAAATAAATTATTTCAGAAGGGTGTCACTTTAAATAAATTATTTCAGAAGGGTGTCACTTTAAATAAATTATTTCAGAAGGGTGTCACTTTAAATAATTATTTCAGAAGGGTGTCACTTTAAATAAATTATTTCAGAAAGGTGTCACTTTAAATAAATTATTTCAGAAGGGTGTCACTTTAAATAAATTATTTCAGAAGGGTGTCACTTTAAATAAATTATTTCAGAAAGGTGTCACTTTAAATAATTATTTCAGAAAGGTGTCACTTTAAATAATTATTTCAGAAGGGTGTCACTTTAAATAAATTATTTCAGAAGGGTGTCACTTTAAATAAATTATTTCAGAAGGGTGTCACTTTAAATAATTATTTCAGAAGGGTGTCACTTTAAATAATTATTTCAGAAGGGTGTCACTTTAAATAATTATTTCAGAAAGGTGTCACTTTAAATAAATTATTTCAGAAGGGTGTCACTTTAAATAAATTATTTCAGAAGGGTGTCACTTTAAATAAATTATTTCAGAAGGGTGTCACTTTAAATAAATTATTTCAGAAGGGTGTCACTTTAAATAAATTATTTCAGAAGGGTGTCACTTTAAATAAATTATTTCAGAAGGGTATCACTTTAAATAATTATTTCAGAAGGGTGTCACTTTAAATAATTATTTCAGAAGGGTGTCGCTTTAAATAAATTATTTCAGAAAGGTGTCACTTTAAATAAATTATTTCAGAAGGGTGTCACTTTAAATAAATTATTTCAGAAGGGTGTCACTTTAAATAAATTATTTCAGAAGGGTGTCACTTTAAATAAATTATTTCAGAAGGGTGTCACTTTAAATAAATTATTTCAGAAGGGTATCACTTTAAATAATTATTTCAGAAGGGTGTCACTTTAAATAATTATTTCAGAAGGGTGTCACTTTAAATAAATTATTTCAGAAGGGTGTCACTTTAAATAAATTATTTCAGAAGGGTGTCACTTTAAATAAATTATTTCAGAAGGGTGTCACTTTAAATAAATTATTTCAGAAGGGTGTCACTTTAAATAAATTATTTCAGAAGGGTGTCACTTTAAATAAATTATTTCAGAAGGGTGTCACTTTAAATAAATTATTTCAGAAGGGTGTCACTTTAAATAAATTATTTCAGAAGGGTGTCGCTTTAAATAAATTATTTCAGAAGGGTGTCACTTTAAATAAATTATTTCAGAAGGGTGTCACTTTAAATAAATTATTTCAGAAGGGTATCACTTTAAATAATTATTTCAGAAGGGTGTCACTTTAAATAATTATTTCAGAAGGGTGTCACTTTAAATAAATTATTTCAGAAGGGTGTCACTTTAAATAAATTATTTCAGAAGGGTGTCACTTTAAATAATTATTTCAGAAGGGTGTCACTTTAAATAATTATTTCAGAAGGGTGTCACTTTAAATAATTATTTCAGAAAGGTGTCACTTTAAATAAATTATTTCAGAAGGGTGTCACTTTAAATAAATTATTTCAGAAGGGTGTCACTTTAAATAAATTATTTCAGAAGGGTGTCACTTTAAATAAATTATTTCAGAAGGGTATCACTTTAAATAATTATTTCAGAAGGGTGTCACTTTAAATAATTATTTCAGAAGGGTGTCGCTTTAAATAAATTATTTCAGAAAGGTGTCACTTTAAATAAATTATTTCAGAAGGGTGTCACTTTAAATAAATTATTTCAGAAGGGTGTCACTTTAAATAAATTATTTCAGAAGGGTGTCACTTTAAATAAATTATTTCAGAAGGGTGTCACTTTAAATAAATTATTTCAGAAGGGTGTCACTTTAAATAAATTATTTCAGAAGGGTGTCACTTTAAATAAATTATTTCAGAAGGGTGTCGCTTTAAATAAATTATTTCAGAAGGGTGTCACTTTAAATAAATTATTTCAGAAGGGTGTCACTTTAAATAAATTATTTCAGAAGGGTATCACTTTAAATAATTATTTCAGAAGGGTGTCACTTTAAATAATTATTTCAGAAGGGTGTCACTTTAAATAAATTATTTCAGAAGGGTGTCACTTTAAATAAATTATTTCAGAAGGGTGTCACTTTAAATAATTATTTCAGAAGGGTGTCACTTTAAATAATTATTTCAGAAGGGTGTCACTTTAAATAATTATTTCAGAAAGGTGTCACTTTAAATAAATTATTTCAGAAGGGTGTCACTTTAAATAAATTATTTCAGAAGGGTGTCACTTTAAATAAATTATTTCAGAAGGGTGTCACTTTAAATAAATTATTTCAGAAGGGTGTCACTTTAAATAAATTATTTCAGAAGGGTGTCACTTTAAATAAATTATTTCAGAAGGGTATCACTTTAAATAATTATTTCAGAAGGGTGTCACTTTAAATAATTATTTCAGAAGGGTGTCACTTTAAATAAATTATTTCAGAAGGGTGTCACTTTAAATAAATTATTTCAGAAGGGTGTCACTTTAAATAAATTATTTCAGAAGGGTGTCATCAAGAAAAAAGTTTGTGAAATACTTGTTATATACGTAGAAGCACAGTTTCACCTTTGTGCAATTTCTTAACAGGAGACACGAAATTCATTAGATCTTGTAATTATTCACTATCTTTAGATACCTGTTCTGCATTAATAAGAATAATGAATTTTCATTAATGAGAATAATAAATTTGCATTATTAGAATGTAAACAAAACAAGAGGGTTATTGTAACACTTGAGACATACGAAAAAGCATTAACTGTCAAATTTATGATATATGCTTAAGTTTAAAACATTCAAAATATATGTATTCTGTTGGGAGGAGAAATAAGCAAATAATATATGCATTTAAAATTATCGTCAGATATAGATTGAGAGCAGATTTAATTTTTTTTTTTTCTCTTTTTGGTGTGCAGGTATATAGAGACAAAATTTTAATTCATTTAATAATTGCCTTATAGAATAAAATTAATACTCGAAATCACTTTTATTTTGAAGGTCTTTTCTATTTCTCATTTCTGGTACAGATTTAATATTCAAAATAAGAAATACTGAGTTCAAGCATTAAAAGAATTAAACATTTTCGGTGCAAGATATATGTGATGCATGTGTAACAGCTTATTTTTTGCCCTAGGGATTACACATGTATCATTTCTTAATATTGTAAAATTATGTAATCATTATCAGTTGAAAAATGAATAAAAACTTTTTCCATTAGAATAATTTCAAACTTATTAAAGATACTACTGGCTGAAGCAAAAAAGCATAACCTTGTAAACATAAAGATGTTTTAAATCATTAGTAAGCTTGCAAACCAGTGCTGGGCATAGTATACTTTGAAAGCTCTAATTGTACTTCAAGAATATATTGGGTTTTGAAATTCCCTGGATATTGTTTTAAAATGTTTTCTAATAACATATTTTGACTACGTTATTCAAGTGTTCACTGTGCAGTAAGATAAGACATTCATAAAAAATGTTGATGAGAGGGGCTGCAACAATATATTTGTGTACTTTGCTTGGCCACAAGAATATATTCATGTAATTTAGTAGGCCATGAGTCAAAGTATATTCTACACCACTGATTTCAAAGAAATATATTTAATTCTGATATGTGTCATATATTTGTATGTTACCTTTGCGAAAGACTGTAATCATTGTTTTGCAACCTAAATGCAGGTTTCAATGCTGATATATTGATAAGTTCCATCATAGCATAAAATCCCATAACCAAAAGACGATTGATTCGTTAAAATAGAGAACCCTTCAAATATCTTAATTCAGCACCACTGTTACCTAGTTTAACTTGTACAAGTAAATCTTAATGCTAACAATTTTATTTCAATTATGTACTTGAATTTTAACATTATCATATTTATTTTATAAATTGTATGATATATGTTTTAGCTTTGCAATATATATGGTTAAATCATTTAAATTTTATCTCCAATAAGAATTACGTCAATATTATTTACCTTGGCAAAATTATTAAGCTTTACAGTCCAAAATGTTGCTGAATAAGCAAATAGAGTAATATTTCTGTGTTCTAATAACAAAAATCATTGGTTAAAATATGAAACAATTTGAAATCATTGGTTAAAATATGAAACAATTTTATATGAAACTGGAAATACACAACGATTTCAGTCACCTGAAAATAACTGCAAAGTTTAAAATTTGATGCATAAACAATGGATGCATGAGACAAAAAATATCAGAAGGTTATGACATATAGCTAATGTAAATTGCAAATCGATCATTCACAGAGCTCTTCAACAGCTATCAATTTTAAAAAGGCAGGCTTCAGTAGTATACATCTATGACAAATTATTCATTTTTGATGATATTTATTTTTTTTAATAATGTGAATAAAAATATATGGTTAATTTTACATATCCTGCTTCAGACCCAAAGATGAAGTGATCGTTAACTTTATTTAACTTCATCAGACAAAAAGTCTTAAGCCAAAAGAACGAAAAAATATTTCGAAGTGATTTGTGTACTTTAAAATATTAAGAAAGGAAAAAAAAGATTATTTTCTCTAGTTTGTAGTATTTCCATGTTTAACGAATAATACTAAATGTTTGAAGTGAATCTTCGATTTGAAACTACCGCCGCCACTTTTTGATAGCGAACCACAAGAATATATTTACTGCAGCTTGCAATGTTGCCAGATTGGGGATTTCCCCCTTAGAGCTAAGGGTATTTTTAGCATCTGGGGTGAAATCTAGGGGGGACTTTTTTTTAGGGGAGTGTTTAAGGGGGTTTATAAATCTGTTTGAGATAATTTGGAGTGTTTTTAAAAAATGTGGTTTATTTGCACAGTTCTTGTAACAAATTAAAATAAGAATAATTGTGTTTGGAGGGGGGAGGGGAGTGACACTTCGCCTATGATGACCTGCATTTGCAAAATTGTACCTGAAACGCAATTGCCATTTTGATCATTGCCTTGGCCGCTGAGCAGATAGAGAGATCAAGTTCAGAAAAGAGATATCAGTTTCTTCTGTTTTGATGAACATCCTGTTACACTGCACATTCATTTAGCGACGCTTCATCTCGCATTGCAAGTGCTGATGACTTTTCAGCTGGTAAAAAGATGCAAGCGTTTTCTGTTTTGCGAATGGCGGGAAGAAGGACAATGCCGCTTCCCATTAAATATCGAAGCATCAGAGGTATTGAAATTGCTTTCTCCACAAAATGCAACCTGCCAGGCGAAAAACGACGTTAGTACTATTCTTCTTAAATTCAAATAAATATGTGAGAATGGAAGGCAGTGAGGAATGGAATGAATGGAAATCTCTGCGAAACGAGGAAAGTTGCTGGGTTGAATGGGTGGGGGAGGGGGGAAGAAGAAATGGGGAAATATCTCCACTGATGGCGTCAACGTTGCTCATTTGCGTTTCCAAACGCGTCTCTGGAGTGAAAATGTTTCTTCGTAAATATTAAAAGATTCGTAAATATTAAGATATGTAGAGTAGCTGTGAATGCAGTTGATGCATTGGTTAAGCGAGGTACAATTTAGGAAAAGGTTGTGATGAATTTTCGCCTCTCACCGACTATGCTAAACGTTTTCAATTCCGAAACCGTGGATGAAAAAAACGACATCGAAGAGGAGAACATTTTGGAAACATTCCGAATAAATAACGATTAGCAAAATCTCTTCACATTTTGATTAATGTTAATAAGTGAAATTCGAAAGTAATAATTTTATTCGTGTTGTTCACGATGCACGTTATTGCTGTTGCAATCAAAATGAAAATTTCACCTACTTCAATGAAAATGGCTACTGATATCACAATAACATTTTAAAAATATCGAAGAATAGATAAAAAAATTTATAAGAAACGAACGAAGTTCTCTTTCTTCACGATTCATTTTTCTGTTTCTCCGTCAACTATTCGCTATAATTATTTCATTTAAGGAGGAGCTGAATTCTTTCAGTTAATTTTTAAGAAAATTGCCAACCTTAAAGGAGTTTTTACAATTGGGCAACGTTCATCTTTTTATGTTAACCTCTGGCATTGTGCGCAAGTTAAAACACGTTGCGATGCGATGACAAGCGACAGCAGAAGAGCACGCAGCCGCTGCCCCATTGGGGGTTCCTCCCCCCCTAGATCTCTGTAGTGTAGATACGTGTCCAGTTGAACATTCATTTAGTTGGACCCGGAGTATTCCTTTCATTCAAAGCCGTAATTTTAATTCTCTCTGCAGAAATTCTATTGCATGTAGGATTCAAATTGTAATATTTTACTGCAAAAGATTCACTTTTGAAAACACCTTTCTGAATTTAGGGACTTTTTCCTGAATATCGTCAAATCTAGGGGGGAATCGAGGCATCCATCTGGCAACACTGCATTTGCACATCTGCGATTTCACCTTCATCAACTGGCAGGCGAAATTTAATCGAAAACTTCTTTTCTATAGATACAAACTATAATCATTAAAGTTAACTTACTTTGGAACTTTTAGTTGGCACGAAATCCTTTCTTTGCATTGCAGTCAGCCGTTGTCTTCACCATTCTTCATCTTCTTGAAAGTCAAGCACAAAATCTTTCGCCACATTCCGATAATGCCGCAGAGGAACGTCATTCAACAACGGAAGCGCATTATTATTCAACACGTAGAGAAAAAAATCAGTTACAGAAAAATTTAGCCCTAGACCTGAATAAATGGCTAGCTGTAATCCCTTCGCTCCTGCCTGAATAAATGGCTAGCTGTAATCCCTTCGCTCCTGCCTGAATAAATGGCTAGCTGTAATCCCTTCGCTCCTGCCTGAATAAATGGCTAGCTGTAATACCTTCCCTCCTGCCTGAATGAATGGCTAGCTGTAATCCCTTCGCTCCTGCCTGAATGAATGGCTAGCTGTAATCCCTTCGCTCCTGCCTGAATGAATGGCTAGCTGATATTATGAGCCTGAAGCACTGCCCACTCCTGACAAAATATTGAATATACAGATTCCCAAAGAGAAGAGGATTTCTCATTTTTCCAACTTTAACTCTTTCTAAAGGGGGAAGTTAAAACTGATGGCACAAAAAGAAAGTTCATATATTTGGTTAACATCAACCGACCCAAAAATAAATCTTTCATTTCCTAAACCAGAAGAATTACATAAATAAAAAAATATTCAATAAATTAGATACAGACGGAGCAAACAAAAATTCATTCTTTGAAAACGAGCAAAAGTAGAAGTTCTTTAGCTTCAGGAGAGAGTACCACAATGCTGAATTTAAATTTCTTATTTTCCCTTTCCGTTGCAATTCTAGAAGTGACAAGTGATCGGTGCTGCCAATCTCTTTCTCTTTGCCAACAGGGAAATCGAGCTACAAGGAACACGGCTACAGGATGCTCCTCATCTGGCTGCAGGGCGTTCCGTCCTTCAAACATCCCCTGAAAGAGCTCTTTGAAGGACTCTCGGCAATCGACAGAAGAGACGTTGCAGGTGCGCAAAACTTTCTCTTTCTTTTCTCTCCCCTTAAGGAGACGGGAAATTGATCTCAGAAAATGAACACCTATCGCAACACCCAAATTCTGATACACCAATATCAGGAATTTGCATTCACCGAAGCATGAATCTGAATAACAGCAGAGTTGCCTCATTTTGGCAATTAGTGATAAGTATTCTGAGAAGGGATTGCACCCTTGGGAATAAGAATCAGGATTGTGAAGAGATAGAGGTGGACTGTGGTGAGGGGACACATGACAGAAATTGCGCTTAGGGGTAAAAATAAGGATTGTGAAAATGAGTGGCTTAAAGGCAGAAGAGGAAATCAGAATCGACAAAATAGGGATAATGAGAAGGAATTGCACTCTCAGTAACAAGAATCAGGTTTTGAAAGTTGAACTTATTGCAATCTTAGACACTTCGAAGCTGACAATCTTTAGATTTAGAGCTAAAGATAGTTTTCCTTAAGGGCAATTGGATCCCATAGGTAACAGATTAAAATATGGAGGCTTTCGAAAATTAAGAAATACCTCCTATTACAAAAATTGAAATGGGACTTATGTGGAAGCAAGAATGAAATACAGATCTAAAGAAAAAAAGTAATACGAATATAACATTTTAATTCAACAAACAATGGAAAACATCCTTTAAATGTACTTCACAACACTCATCGTGGAATCAGCCGCTGCGCTGATTTGTAAAACTCCGATTCTAGTAATTTTCATCTTCAATAAGGAAAAGAATCCTATTCTGCAGAATAATTTTAGTAGGGGAAAATGATACAGAATATGGGCAGAGATTATCATCCACATGTGCTCTTTAAATGCACCGAAGTCAAATTGGGCTACTTAGGGAGAACTTTGCATGTTTACGATTTCCAAATAAAGATACTGACAATTCAAGCAAAATACACTCTCTGGCCAAAATATTATGAACACTTAACTAATCCTTTCTCATATATTATCATGGTACAGTCACGGTACAGTTTCGAATTATTATGAACACCAAACTAATTCTTTCTCGTATACTATCATGGTACGGTTTCCTTACTTATTACGAACACTTAAGTAATCCTTTCTCGAACACTATCACAGTACAGTTTCGAAATTTTTACGAACATTTAAGTAATCCTTTCTCGTACACCATCACAGTACGGTTTCGAAATTATTACGAACACTTACATAATCCTTTCTCATACACTATCACGGTACGTTTTCGAAATTATTACGAACACTTAAGTAATCCTTTCCCGTACACTATCACAGTACGGTTTCGAAATTATTACCAACATTTAAGTAATCCTTTCTCATACACTATCACGGTACGGTTTCGAAATTATTACAAACACTTAACTAACCCTTTCTCGTACACTATCACAGTACGGTTTCGAAATTAATATGAACATTTAAGTAATCCTTTCTCGTGCACTATCACAATACGGTTTCGAAATTATTACGAACACTTACATAATCCTTTCTCATACACTATCACGGTACGGTTTCGAAATTATTACACACACTTAAATAATCCTTTCTTGTACACTATCACGGTAGGGTTTCGAAATTATTACGAACACTTACATAATCCTTTCTCATACACTATCACGGTACGGTTTCGAAATTATTACGAACACTTAACTAATCCTTTCTCGTACACTATCACAGTACGGTTTCGAAATTATTACGAACACTTACATAATCCTTTCTCATACACTATCACGGTACGGTTTCGAAATTATTACGAACATTTAAGCAATCCTTTCTTGTACACTATCACAGTACGGTTTCAAAATTATTACGAACACTTAACTAATCCTTTCTCGTACACTATCACGGTACGGTTTCGAAATTATTACGAACACTTACATAATCCTTTCTCATACACTATCACGGTACGGTTTCGAAATTATTACGAACATTTAAGTAATCCTTTCTTGTACACTATCACAGTACGGTTTCGAAATTATTACGAACACTTAACTAATCCTTTCTCGTACACTATCACGGTACGGTTTCGAAATTATTACGAACACTTAACTAATCCTTTCCCGTACACTATCACAGTACGGTTTCGAAATTATTACCAACATTTAAGTAATCCTTTCTCATACACTATCACGGTACGGTTTCGAAATTATTACAAACACTTAACTAACCCTTTCTCGTACACTATCACAGTACGGTTTCGAAATTATTATGAACATTTAAGTAATCCTTTCTCGTGCACTATCACAATACGGTTTCGAAATTATTACGAACATTTACATAATCCTTTCTCATACACTATCACGGTACAGTTTCGAAATTATTACACACACTTAAATAATCCTTTCTTGTACACTATCACGGTAGGGTTTCGAAATTATTACGAACACTTACATAATCCTTTCTCATACACTATCACGGTACGGTTTCGAAATTATTACGAACACTTAACTAATCCTTTCTCGTACACTATCACGGTACGGTTTCGAAATTATTACGAACACTTACATAATCCTTTCTCATACACTATCACGGTACGGTTTCGAAATTATTACGAACATTTAAGTAATCCTTTCTTGTACACTATCACAGTACGGTTTCTAAATTATTACGAACACTTAACTAATCCTTTCTCGTACACTATCACGGTACGGTTTCGAAATTATTACGAACACTTAACTAATCCTTTCTCGTACACTATCACGGTACGGTTTCGAAATTATTACGAACACTTACATAATCCTTTCTCATACACTATCACGGTACGGTTTCGAAATTATTACGAACATTTAAGTAATCCTTTCTTGTACACTATCACAGTACGGTTTCGAAATTATTACCAACACTTAACTAATCCTTTCTCGTACACTATCACGGTACGGTTTCGAAATTATTACGAACACTTAACTAATCCTTTCTCGTACACTATCACGGTACGGTTTCGAAATTATTACGAACACTTAACTAATCCTTTCTCGTACACTATCACAGTACGGTTTCGAAATTATTACGAACACTTAACTAATCCTTTCTCGTACACTATCACGGTACGGTTTCGAAATTATTACGAACACTTAACTAATCCTTTCTCGTACACTATCACGGTACGGTTTCGAAATTATTACGAACACTTAACTAATCCTTTCTCGTACACTATCACCGTACGGTTTCGAAATTATTACGAACACTTAACTAATCCTTTCTCGTACACTATCACGGTACGGTTTCGAAATTATTACGAACACTTAACTAATCCTTTCTCGTACACTATCACAGTACGGTTTCGAAATTATTACGAACATTTAAGTAATCCTTTCTCGTACACTATCACGGTATGGTTTCGAAATTATTACGCACACTTAACTAGTCCTTTCTCATACACTATCACGGTACGTTTCCGAACCTATTACGAACACCTAACTAGTCCTTTCTCGTGCACTATCACGCTACGGTTCCAAACCCATTTCGAACACCTAAGTAGTCCTTTATCGTGCACTCTCACATTACGGTTCTGAACCTATTACGAACACCTAACTAGTCCTTTCTCATGCACTCTCATGGTACGGTTCTGAACCTATTACGAACACCTAACTAGTCCTTTCTCGTGCACTATCACGGTACGGTTCCGAACCTATTACGAACACCTAACTAGTCCTTTCTCGCGCACTATCACTCGTACGGTTCTGAACCTATTATGAACACCTAACTAGTCCTTTCTCGTGCACTATCACAGTACGGTTCCGAACCTATTACGAACACAAAACTAGTCCTTTCTCGCGCACTATCACGGTACGGTTCCAAACCTATTACGAACACCTAACTAGTCCTTTCTTGTGCACTATCACGGTACGGTTCCGAACCTATTACGAACACAAAACTAGTCCTTTCTCGCGCACTATCACGGTACGGTTCCAAACCTATTACGAACACCTAACTTGTCCTTTCTCATGCACTCTCACGGTACGGTTTCGAAATTATTACGAACACTTAACTTGTCCTTTCTCGTGCACTCTCACGGTACGGTTTCGAAATTATTACGAACACTTAACTAGTCCTTTCTTGTACACTATCACGGTACGGTTCCGAATGTATTACGAACACCTAGCTAGTCCTTTCTCGTGCACTCTCACAATACGGTTTCGAAATTATTACGAACACTTAACTAGTCCTTTCTCGTGCACTATCACGGTACGGTTTCGAAATTATTACAACCACTTAACTAGTCCTTTCTTGTACACTATCATGGTACGGTTCCGAACGTATTACGAACACCTAACTAGTCCTTTCTCGTGCACTCTCACGTTACGGTTCCGAACCTATTACGAACACCTAACTAGTCCTTTCTCATGCACTCTCACGGTACAGTTCTGAACCTATTACGAACACCTAACTAGTCCTTTCTCGTGCACTATCACGGTACGGTTCCGAACCTATTACGAACACCTAACTAGTCCTTTCTCACGCACTATCACTCGTACGGTTCCGAACCTATTACGAACACCTAACTAGTCCTTTCTCGCGCACTATCACGCTATGGTTCCGAACCTATTACGAACACAAAACTAGTCCTTTCTCGCGCACTATCACGGTACGGTTCCAAACCTATTACGAACACCTAACTTGTCCTTTCTCGTGCACTCTCACAGTACGGTTTCGAAATTATTACGAACACTTAACATGTCCTTTCTCATGCACTCTCACGGTACGGTTTCGAAATTATTACGAACACTTAACAAGTCCTTTCTTGTACACTATCATGGTACGGTTCCGAATGTATTACGAACACTTAACTAGTCCTTTCTCGTGTACTATCATGGTACGGTTTCGAAATTACTACGAACACTTACATAATCCTTTCTCATACACTATCACGGGTACGGTTTCGAAATTATTACACACACTTAAATAATCCTTTCTTGTACACTATCACAGTACGGTTTCGAAATTATTATGAACACTTAACTAATCCTTTCTCGTACACTATCACGGTACGGTTTCAAAATTATTACGAACACTTAACTAATCCTTTCTCGTACACTATCACGGTACAGTTTCGAAATTATTACGAACACTTAAGTAATCCTTTCTGGTACACTATCACGGTACTGTTTCGAAATTATTACGAACACTTAAGTAATCCTTTCTCGTACACCATCACAGTACAGTTTTGAAATTATTACGAACACTTACATAATCCTTTCTCATACACTATCACGGTACGGTTTCGAAATTATTACGAACACTTAAGTAATCCTTTCTCGTACACTATCACAGTACAGTTTCGAAATTATTACCAACATTTAAGTAATCCTTTCTCATACACTATCACGGTACGGTTTCGAAATTATTACAAACACTTAACTAATCCTTTCTCGTACACTATCACAGTACGGTTTCGAAATTATTACGAACATTTAAGTAATCCTTTCTCGCACACTATCACGGTATGGTTTCGAAATTATTTCGAACACTTAAATAGTCCTTTCTCATACACTATCACGGTACGTTTCCGAACCTATTACGAACACCTAACTAGTCCTTTCTCGTGCACTATCACGCTACGGTTCCAAACCTATTTCGAACACCTAAGTAGTCCTTTCTCGTGCACTCTCACATTATGGTTCCGAACCTATTACGAACACCTAACTAGTCCTTTCTCATGCACTCTCACGGTACGGTTCTGAACCTATTACGAACACCTAACTAGTCCTTTCTCGTGCACTATCACGGTACGGTTCCGAACCTATTACGAACACCTAACTAGTCCTTTCTCGTGCACTATCACTCGTACGGTTCCGAACCTATTACGAACACCTAACTAGTCCTTTCTCGTGCACTATCACAGTACAGTTCCGAACCTATTACGAACACAAAACTAGTCCTTTCTCGCGCACTATCATGGTACGGTTCCAAACCTATTACGAACACCTAACTTGTCCTTTCTCATGCACTCTCATGGTACGGTTTCGAAATTATTACGAACACTTAACTTGTCCTTTCTCGTGCACTCTCACGGTACGGTTTCGAAATTATTACGAACACTTAACTAGTCCTTTCTTGTACACTATCACGGTACGGTTCCGAACGTATTACGAACACCTAACTAGTCCTTTCTCGTGCACTATCACGCTACGGTTCCAAACCTATTTCGAACACCTAAGTAGTCCTTTCTCGTGCACTCTCACATTATGGTTCCGAACCTATTACGAACACCTAACTAGTCCTTTCTCATTCACTCTCACGGTACGGTTCTGAACCTATTACGAACACCTAACTAGTCCTTTCTCGTGCACTATCACGGTACGGTTCCGAACCTATTACGAACACCTAACTAGTCCTTTCTCGTGCACTATCACTCGTACGGTTCCGAACCTATTACGAACACCTAACTAGTCCTTTCTCGTGCACTATCACAGTACAGTTCCGAAACTATTACGAACACAAAACTAGTCCTTTCTCGCGCACTATCATGGTACGGTTCCAAACCTATTACGAACACCTAACTTGTCCTTTCTCATGCACTCTCATGGTACGGTTTCGAAATTATTACGAACACTTAACTAGTCCTTTCTTGTGCACTATCACGGTACGGTTCCGAACGTATTACGAACACCTAACTAGTCCTTTCTCGTGCACTCTCACAATACGGTTTCAAAATTATTACGAACACTTAACTAGTCCTTTCTCGTGCACTATCACGGTACGGTTTCGAACCTATTACGAACACCTAACTAGTCCTTTCTCATGCACTCTCACGGTACAGTTCTGAACCTATTACGAACACCTAACTAATCCTTTCTCGTGCACTATCACGGTACGGTTCCGAACCTATTACGAACACCTAACTAGTCCTTTCTCGCGCACTATCACTCATACGGTTCCGAACCTATTACGAACACCTAACTAGTCCTTTCTCGCGCACTATCACGGTATGGTTCCAAACCTATTACGAACACAAAACTAGTCCTTTCTCGCGCACTATCACGGTATGGTTCCAAACCTATTACGAACACCTAACTTGTCCTTTCTCATGCACTCTCACGGTACGGTTTCGAAATTATTACAAACACTTAACTAATCCTTTCTCGTACACTATCACGGTACGGTTTCGAAATTATTAGGAACACTTAAGTAATCCTTTCTCGTACACTATCACGGTACGGTTTTGAAATTATTACGAACACTTAAGTAATCATTTCTCGTACACTATCACAGTACGGTTTCGAAATTATTACGAACATTTAAGTAATCCTTTCTCGTACACTATCACGGTACGGTTTCGAAATTATTACGAACATTTAACTAATCCTTTCTCGTACACTATCACGGTATGGTTTCGAAATAATTATGAACACTTAACTAGTCCTTTCTCATACACTATCACGGTACGGTTCCGAACCTATTTCGAACACCTAAGTAGTCCTTTCTCGTGCACTCTCACGTTACGGTTTCAAACCTATTACGAACACCTAACTAGTCCTTTCTCATGCACTCTCACGGTACGGTTCTTAAGTACCGTACGAATCACGGTATGGTTTCGAAATTATTACGAACACTTAACTAGTCCTTTCTCATACACTATCACGGTATGGTTTCGAAATTATTACGAACACTTAACTAGTCCTTTCTCATACACTATCACGGTACGGTTCCGAACCTATTACGAACACCTAACTAGTCCTTTCTCGTGCACTCTCACGGTACGGTTCCGAACCTATTACGAACACCTAACTAGTCCTTTCTCGCGCACTATCACGGTACGGTTCCGAACCTATTAGGAACACAAAACTAGTCCTTTCTCGCGCACTATCACGGTACGGTTCCGAACCTATTACGAACACCTAACTTGTCCTTTCTCGTGCACTATCATGGTACGGTTTCGAAATTATTACGAACACTTAACTAGTCCTTTCTCGTACACTATAACGGTACGGCTCTGAACCTATTACGAACACCTAACTAGTCCTTTCTCGTGCACTCTTACAGTACAGTTTCTAAATTATTACGAACACTTAATTAGTCCTTTCTCATGCACTATCACGGTACGGTTTCAAAATTATTATGAACACTTAACTAATCCTTTCTCGTACACTATAACGGTACGATTCCGAACGTATTACGAACACCTAACTAGTCCTTTCTCGTGCACTCTCACAGTACGGTTTCGAAATTATTACGAACACTTAATTAGTCCTTTCTCGTGCACTATCACGGTACGGTTTTGGAATTATTACGAACACCTAACTACTACTTTCTTGTGCACTATCACGGTACAGTTCCGAACCTATTACAAACACCTAACTATTCCTTTCTCGTGCACTATCACGGTACGGTTCCGAACCTATTACGAACACCTAACTAGTCCTTTCTCGTTTGCTATCACGGTACGGTTCCGAACCTATTACGAACACCTAACTAGTCCTTTCTCGTGCACTCTTACAGTACAGTTTCTAAATTATTACGAACACTTAACTAGTCCTTTCTCGTGCACTATCACGGTACGGTTCCGAAATTATTATGAACACTTAACTAATCCTTTCTCGTACAATATAACGGTACGATTCCGAACGTATTACGAACACCTAACTAGTCCTTTCTCGTGCACTCTCACAGTACGGTTTTGAAATTATTACGAACACTTAACTAGTTCTTTCTCGTGCACTATCACAGTACGATTTCGAAATTATTACGAACACCTAACTAGTCCTTTCTCGTGCACTATCACGGTACAGTTCCGAACCTATTACAAACACCTAACTAGTCCTTTCTCATGCACTATCACGGTACGGTTCCGAACGAAATTCCGAAATTATTATGAACACTTAACTAATCCTTTCTCGTACACTATAACGGTACGATTCCGAACGTATTACGAACACCTAACTAGTCCTTTCTCGTGCACTCTCACAGTACGGTTTCGAAATTATTACGAACACCTATCTAGTCCTTTCTCGTGTACTATCACGGTACGGTTCCGAACCTATTACGAACACCTAACTAGTCCTTTCTCGTGCACTATCACGGTACGGTTCCGAACCTATTACGAACACCTAACTAGTTCTTTCTCGTGCACTATCACGGTACAGTTTCGAACCTATTACGAACACCTAACTAATCCTTTCTCGTACACTATCACGGTACAGTTTCGGAATTATTATGAACATCTAACTAATCCTTTCTCGTAAAACGATAAAGTTTACCAGGTTGACAGTTCTCTAAGACGAATTATGCTATTAGAGCTAAGAATCATAATTACAGATTTGAGAAGATTTTAGCGCGACCGTACTCTTAGAGGTAAGAATTAAATTTTCTGAGATGATTATATGAACGAGGAAATGTTCATTTGGAGGTTGGAATCCGGTCTTCCAAGATTAGGAATGAGAAGATGAATTTCTGTAAGAGAGATTTCGCTCTCTCAGGTGCAAATCGAAATTGTCACGTCGAAAATTGTACTACAGTGATTTCAATCTCACTGAATTATTTTCACATTTAAAGTCCAAAATTGACACTTTCAGAATTTATGAGGGACAACAACCTTGGAGATAAGAAATGTCCAGATGGGAATGATTAAGATGTGCCGCTCGCTTACAGATAGGAAACATCGAGATGGGAATGATTAAGATGTGCCGCTCGCTTACAGATAGGAAACATAGAGATGGGAATGATTAAGATGAGCCACTCGCTTACAGATAGGAAACATCGAGATGGGAATGATTAAGATTGGCCGCTCGCTTAGAGATAGGAAACATCGAGATGGGAATGATTAAGATGGGCCGCTCGCTTACAGATAGGAAACATCGAGATGGGAATGATCAGGATGGGCCACTCGGTTAGAGATAAGAAACGTCGGTAGGGGATGTCCAAGAGGGTCTTTACCTTTATAGTTAAATAAATGCCGGAATGACCATGTTTCAAAAAGGTTGGTTTCAAATAGATGATATTTCGACATTTTAAATCAGAAATGTTTTGCCAGGATGATAATCAGAATTGCCAAACTGTGTTTCTTTCAGAGAGGTTTAGGTTATCTAGCTAAATAATACCATGCAGCTTATTTCGCTAGAAAGGAATGCAGATGAAACGGAATCAGCACCCTATCTAGTAGTCCTGCTGTAATGTCATCTGGAAGGGGCTCTTCTGAGTCGCTCTGACTTCAGTCACTCTTCTGTTACGAACTCCTTATTTAAAGAATTCCCCCTGCATTCATCTGTTTCATTGTCTGTTTCCATATTGTCCTCAGTGTGAATAAAATCTTTCATCGTTTTCCCTCAGCCGATACCATTCCTAGAATAAGACTTCCTCCTCACTCAGCCAACACCATTCCGTGAATGAGACTTCCTCCTCCCTCAGCCGACACCATTCCGTGAATGAGACTTCCTCCTCCCTCAGCCGACACCATTTCCTGAATGAGACTTCCTCCTCCCTCAGCTGACACCATTCCGTGAATGAGACTTCCTCCTCCCTCAGCCGACACCACTCCGTGAATGAGACTTCCTCCCCACTCAGCCAACACCACTCTGTGAATGAGACTTCCTCCCCCCTCAGCCGACACCACTCCGTGAATGAGACTTCCCCCCTCAGCCGACACCACTCCGTGAATGAGACTTCCTCCTCGCTCAGCCAACACCACTCCGTGAATGAGACTTCCTCCTCCCTTAGCTGACACCACTCCATAAATGAGACTTCCTCCTCCCTCAGCCGACACCACTCCGTGAATGAGACTTCCTCCCCCCTCAGCCGACACCACTCCGTGAATGAGACTTCCTCCTCCCTCAGCCGACACCACTCCGTGAATGAGACTTCCTCCTCCCTCAGCTGACACCACTCCGTGAAGGAGACTTCCTCCTCCCTCAGCCGACACCACTCCGTGAATGAGACTTCCTCCTCCCTCAGCCAACACCATTCCGTGAATGAGACTTCCTCCCCACTCAGCCAACACCACTCCGTGAATGAGACTTCCTCCCCACTCAGCCAACACCACTCTGTGAATGAGACTTCCTCCCCCCTCAGGCGACACCACTCCGTGAATGAGACTTCCCCCCTCAACCGACACCACTCCGTGAATGAGACTTCCTCCTCCCTCAGCTGACACCACTCCGTGAATGAGACTTCCTCCTCCCTCAGCCGACACCACTCCGTGAATGAGACTTCCTCCTCCCTCAGCTGACACCATTCTGTGAATGAGACTTCCTCCTCCCTCAGCCGACACCACTCCGTGAATGAGACTTCCTCCTCCCTCAGCCGACACCACTCTGTGAAGAAGACTTCCTCCTCCCTCAGCCGACACCACTCCGTGAATGAGACTTCCTCCTCCCTCAGCCGACACCACTCCGTGAATGAGACTTCCTCCTCCCTCAGCCGACACCACTCCGTGAATGAGACTTCCTCCTCCCTCAGCCGACACCACTCTGTGAATGAGACTTCCTCCTCCCTCAGCCGACACCTCTCCGTGAAGGAGACTTCCTTCTCCCTCAGCTGACACCACTCCGTGAATGAGACTTCCTCCTCCCTCAGCCGACACCACTCCGTGAATGAGACTTCCTCCTCTCTCAGCCAACACCACTCCGTGAATGAGACTTCCTCCTCCCTCAGCCGACACCACTCCGTGAAGAAGAATTCCTCCTCCCTCAGCCGACACCACTCCGTGAATGAGACTTCCTCCTCCCTCAGCCGACACCACTCCGTGAATGAGACTTCCTCCTCCCTCAGCCGACACCACTCCGTGAAGGAGACTTCCTTCTCCCTCAGCTGACACCACTCCGTGAAGGAGACTTCCTCCTCCCTCAGCCGACACCACTCCCTGAATGAGACTTCCTCCTCCCTCAGCCGACACCACTCCGTGAAGGAGACTTCCTTCTCCCTCAGCTGACACCACTCCGTGAAGGAGACTTCCTCCTCCCTCAGCCGACACCACTCCCTGAATGAGACTTCCTCCTCCCTTAGCCGACACCACTCCGTGAAGGAGACTTTCTCCTCCCTCAGCCGACACCACTCCGTGAATGAGACTTCCTCCTCCCTCAGCCGACACCATTCCGTGAATGAGACTTCCTCCTCCCTCAGCCGACACCATTCCGTGAATGAGACTTCCTCCTCCCTCAGCTGACATAATTCTGTGAATGAGACTTCCTCCCCCCTCAGCCGACACTACTCTGTGAATGAGACTTCTCCTCCGTCAGCCGACAGCACTCCGTGATTGAGACTTCCTCCTCCTTCAGCCGACACCATTCCATGAATGAGACTTCCTCCTCCCTCAGCCGACACCATTCCATGAATGAGTTTTTCCTCTTCCGTCAGCCGACACCATTCCGTGAATGAGACTTCCTCCTCCCTCAGCTGACACCATTCCGTGAATGAGACTTCCTCCTCCCTCAGCTGACATAATTCTGTGAATGAGACTTCCTCCCCCCTCAGCCGACACTACTCTGTGAATGAGACTTCTCCTCCGTCAGCCGACACCACTCCGTGATTGAGACTTCCTCCTCCTTCAGCCGACACCATTCCATGAATGAGACTTCCTCCTCCCTCAGCCGACACCATTCCATGAATGAGTTTTTCCTCTTCTCTCAGCCGACACCATTCCGTGAATGAGACTTCCTCCTCCCTCAGCCGACACCATTCCGTGAATGAGACTTCCTCCTCCCTCAGCTGACATAATTCTGTGAATGAGACTTCCTCCCCCCTCAGCCGACACTACTCTGTGAATGAGACTTCTCCTCCGTCAGCCGACACCACTCCGTGATTGAGACTTCCTCCTCCTTCAGCCGACACCATTCCATGAATGAGACTTCCTCCTCCCTCAGCCGACACCATTCCATGAATGAGTTTTTCCTGTTCCCTCAGCCGACACCATTCCGTGAATGAGACTTCCTCCTCCCTCAGCTGACACCATTCCATGAATGAGACTTCCTCCTCCCTCCAGTGTCGCAACTTGTGACATCGCAAAATTAAAAAGCGGAAGTCGTTGTGGTTTTCAAGAAAACCGGATGCAGCTAAGACAATTGTCTGATGATACTTCATTTGAATTGATGACCACGAATATCTGCGACAGATCCATTTCAAGACAATAAATGGCTTCCGTTTGGTTTTCATTTTCTAATATGAATTCGTTGCACAGCGGAGTTCTTGTACAACTCGAACCTCGGCTCACCCCTCTCGCGCAATTAATACGAAATGTTACCTTTTCAAATTCTTGGGAAGTGAGCTAGCAGTCGATTGGCTTCATCCTTATCTTACCATAGAAAATGCCTGCGTTTACTCAGAGTTCAGCTTCTTCTCCATAGGAAATGCCCAACAGGAAAAGAAATTGTTGAAAACAGACATTTTGAGATATTTTTGGATACGTGTTATGAACTTAGAGGATATTTTGCCAAAACCTTTTCCGGCAGGTGTGAACAAAGACACTGCCGGTGATCTTAGCACATTCTCATCTCATTTTTGTCCTTCGGTTGACCTGTGACTGCGGAACGCTCAAACGCCTTCCGATGATCAGAGAGGAAAAAAAATCATAAGACTTGGTTTCGGAGACATTCATAACTTTGGTTTCGAAGCGATGGATCCTCAGCGATTCATTTCATTCGCCGCTCGATCTTCTCCCTTGCCCTCTTCTCCCGATTCATTTCATCCGACGCTCGATCTTCTGCCTTGCCCTCTTCTCCCGATTCATTTCATCTGGCGCTCGACCTTCTCCCTTGCCCTCTTCTCCCGATTCATTTCATCCGACGCTCGATCTTCTCCCTTGCCATCTTCTCCCGATTTATTTCATCCGAAGCTCGATCTTCTCCCGATTTATTTCACCTGGCACTCGATCTTCTCCCTTGCCTTCTTCCTATGATTCATTTCATCATATGCTCGATCTTCTCCCTTGCCCACTTCTCCCGATTCATTTCACCTGGCGCTCGATTCTCCCTTGCCGTCTTCTCCCGATTCATTTCATCCGAAGCTCGATCTTCTCCCTTGCCCTCTTCTCCTGATTCATTTCTTCCGATGCTCGATCTTCTCCCTTGCCCTGTTCTCCCGATTCATATCATCCGGCGCTGGATCTTATCCCTTTCCCTCTTCTCCAGATTCATTTCAACTGGCGCTCGATCTCGTCCCTTGCCCTCTTCTCCCGTTTCATTTCATCCAGCGCTCGATCTTCTCCCTTGCCCACTTCTCCCGATTCATTTTACCTGGCGCTCGATCTTCTCCCTTGCCCTCTTCTCCTATTCGTTTCACCTGGCACTCGATCTTCTCCCTTGACCTGTTCTCTCGATTCGTTTTACCTGGCACTCGATCTTCTCCCTTGCCCTCTTCTCCCTATTCATTTCACCTGGCGCTCGATCTTCTCCCTTGCCCTCTTCTCCCTATTCATTTCACCTGGCACTCGATCTTCTCCCTTGACCTGTTCTCTCGATTCGTTTTACCTGGCACTCGATCTTCTCCCTTGCCCTCTTCTCCCTATTCATTTCATCTGGCACTCGATCTTCTCCCTTGCCCTCTTCTCCCTATTCATTTCACCTGGCACTCGATCTTCTCCCTTGACCTGTTCTCTCGATTCGTTTTACCTGGCACTCGATCTTCTCCCTTGCCCTCTTCTCCCTATTCATTTCATCTGGCACTCGATCTTCTCCCTTGCCCTCTTCTCCCTATTCATTTCACCTGGCACTCGATCTTCTCCCTTGCCCTCTTCTCCCGATTCATTTTACCTGGCGCTCGATCTTCTCCCTTGCCCTCTTCTCCCTATTCATTTCACCTGGCACTCGATCTTCTCCCTTGACCTGTTCTCTCGATTCGTTTTACCTGGCACTCGATCTTCTCCCTTGCCCTCTTCTCCCTATTCATTTCATCTGGCACTCGATCTTCTCCCTTGCCCTCTTCTCCCTATTCATTTCACCTGGCACTCGATCTTCTCCCTTGACCTGTTCTCTCGATTCGTTTTACCTGGCACTCGATCTTCTCCCTTGCCCTCTTCTCCCTATTCATTTCATCTGGCACTCGATCTTCTCCCTTGCCCTCTTCTCCCTATTCATTTCACCTGGCACTCGATCTTCTCCCTTGACCTGTTCTCTCGATTCGTTTTACCTGGCACTCGATCTTCTCCCTTGCCCTCTTCTCCCTATTCATTTCACCTGGCGCTCGATCTTCTCCCTTGCCCTCTTCTCCCTATTCATTTCACCTGGCACTCGATCTTCTCCCTTGACCTGTTCTCTCGATTCGTTTTACCTGGCACTCGATCTTCTCCCTTGCCCTCTTCTCCCTATTCATTTCATCTGGCACTCGATCTTCTCCCTTGCCCTCTTCTCCCTATTCATTTCACCTGGCGCTCGATCTTCTCCCTTGCCCTCTTCTCCCTATTCATTTCACCTGGCACTCGATCTTCTCCCTTGACCTGTTCTCTCGATTCGTTTTACCTGGCACTCGATCTTCTCCCTTGCCCTCTTCTCCCTATTCATTTCACCTGCGCTCGATCTTCTCCCTTGCCCATTACAATTCCGGAATGGAGTCGATTATGAGCAATGCCGAAGAATGAACTAAAGAAATGATCACGATGTTGTTGTGTATTGAAACCAAAGCTTATCTTTTCGTCATCTGCGTGCAATGAATTGGAGAATCATTCGTGATAGGAATTGAGTGCCCTTGATAGAGTAGATGAAGAGTCCGTCATCTGGAAAACAAATTTCTTTCTGATTATCTGAGCTTGAATTGAAATGGCATCCTCTTTCGTTACCAAAGAGGTCATCGTACTATGAGAGAAACGAATGCTGCTGAATTTCGAAAAGAAACACCAAATGCGAAGAAGATGGTTTCGGGAGATTTTCTTCTTCTTTCATCGAATATTTGGCCCCTCTCCCTCCCACCCACCTTTTTTTGCAGTAGAATGTCGTCAGTGCTTCTCTTTCCGTTTCCTCGTTTTCCTCATCTGAGCTTCGTCTTTTCTTTCTTTCAGAGAAGATCCGCAGGAAGGCCGAACAGGAGCCCGTCCATCGCCACTGCCCTCCCGAACGCATATGTGCCTTGTGTGCCATCGTGTGACGTCATCACCTGCAGGTGCGATGGAGCGATGTCAGTCTGCCGCTGTGCCTTAGAAGCTGATGGGCCCTGAAAAACAAAAACACTCTTCTCTCGGAGGATGGTGCCTAGTGGTGACCGCTGCCGTAGAAACCATCATCCGGATGATGATGATGACGAAATCATTTCATCGAGGCAAACGATTCGTTGCTTTTGTAATTGTCCTTTGGAACGAGGAGCAGGCTACGGCGAGGTGGGCGGGGCAGAAGGCGGACTTTTGGCAGCACCCTCGAGGGCCAGCAACTTCCTCGAGGAAAGGAAAAGCCTTTCGTCGTGTCACGTGCGTCCGAGTTGTTTATTCGTCACCATCTTTCTCCTCTCGTGGTGCAATTCTTTTCCTTTCGATCACAATGCTATCGCACGAGAAGATCTCACCATTTATCTGGCCGTCAACAATGACCAGATGTGTAAGATGAGCTCGTGCGCTTAGCCTTGGGCACGCCCCAGTGGTTGCCAGATGGGCCCGGCGCGAGCCGCACGACCCACAACCGTCGGCTGCTCCCTTCTTCCTGCTCCGAAAAGTACTCTCCTCACGTGCAGCGAAGTGAGACATCTGAAGACGAAACAGGAAAAGGGTGGACGCGGTGGCCTTGCGGGAGAATCGGACGGAGCAGGTGGACACGGAATGGCAACAACCGAAGTGGGGCACCGAGGAGCAGTCGAGGCACGAGCGTGTCTCAGAGACAGATCCAGGGGATGGAGTCGTCGCCTCTGCTGCAAAGGAAGAAAAGGCTCAGAGAGTTCTGATTCTCGCGCATGGAGCGAGGCCCGCGGGGCCATTTTCTCTTCCTCAGCCAATTTCTCTCTCCTCGTGATCATAACGATGACGACAGCCTTCATCGAGAATCGAATTGTTGTATTTTACTATCTTGTTAAAATCTCTTGAAACGAATAAAGTTGGTTTACATCTTTTATGGGGAGAATATTTAGATAATTTTCATTTACATCTTTACGGGGAAACTAGAAAATTTTCATTTATATCTTTTATGGAGAGACTCTTTCGATAATTTTCATTTACATCTTTTACCAGGGTACTCTTCCAATAAAGTTCTTTTACATCTTTGATGGGGAGATTTTTGATAATTTCATTTACATATTTTACAGGGAGACTCTTTTGAAAATTTTCATACATCTTTTACGGAGAGACTCTTTCGATAATTTTCATTTACATCTTTTACAGGGAGACTCTTTCGATAACTTTCTTTTACATCTGTGATGGGGAGACTTTCGATAATTTTCATTTACATATTTTACAGGGAGACTTTCGATAATTTTCATACATCTTTTACGGAGAGACTCGATAATTTTCATTTACATCTTTTACAGGGAGACTCTTTCGATAACTTTCTTTTACATCTGTGACGGGGAGACTTTCGATAATTTTCATTTACATATTTTACAGGGAGACTTTCGATAATTTTCATTTACATCTTTTACATGGAGACCCTTTTGAAAATTTTCATACATCTTTTACGGAGAGACTCTTTCGATAACTTTCTTTTACATCTGTGATGGGGAGGCTTTCGATAATTTTCATTTACATCTTTTACATGGAGACTTCCCATAAATTTAATTTGCATCTTTTAAGGGAGACTCTTTCGATAATTTTCATTTTCATCTTTTACAGGGAGATTCTTTTGATAATTTCCATTTACATCTTTTACAGGGAGACTCTTTTGATAATTTCCATTTACATCTTTTACAGGGAAACTTTTGATAATTTACATCTTTTACGGGGAGACTTTTCATAATTTTCATTTACATCTTTTATAACTCTTTGGATAATTTTCATTTACATCTTTTACGAGGGTTCTCTTCCAATAAAGTTCTTTTACTGCTTTAATGGAGAGACTCGATAATTTTCATTTACATCGTTTACGAGGAAACTCTTTTGATAATTTTCATTTACCTCTTTCATGGGGAGACTCTTTTGATAATTTTCATTCACAAAGACTCATTTTGATAATTTTCCTTCGTGTCACGTGAACGTGACACGAAGGTAGCCAGATCACTAATTTCTAAAAACATCGTTGCCAGATATATTTTCTGAATTCTGTTATCAACCATAGTGTTCGGATACTTTTTTGAGCCACTTACTCTTCCAATAAAGTTGCTTTACATCTTTCAAGGGGAGACTCTTTTGATAATTTTCATTTACATCTTTTACAGGGATACTCTCTCGATAATTTTCATTTACATCTTTTACCGGGAGACTCTTTTGATAATTTTCATTTACATCTTTTACCGGGACACTCTTTTGATAATTTTCATTTTCATCTTTTAACGGGGTACTCTTCCAATAAAGTTGCTTTACATCTTTCAAGGGGAGACTCTTTTGATAATTTTCATTTATATCTTTTACGGAGAGATTCTTTCGATAATTTTCATTTGCATCTTTTACGGTGAGACTCTCTCGATAATTTTCATTTACATCTTTTATGGGAAGAATCGATAATTTTCATTTTCATCTTTTATGGAGAGACTTTTCAATAATTTTCATTTACATCTTTTACAAGGAGACTCTTTCGATAGTTTTCATTTACATCTTTTACAGGGAGACTCTTGATAAATTTCATTTACATCTTTTACAGGGAGACTTTCGATAATTTTCATTTAGATCTTTTACAGGAAGACTGTTTCGATAATTTTCATTTACATCTTTTACAGGGAGACTCGATAATTTTGATTTTCATCTTTTAAGGGGGTACTTTTCCAATAAAGTTGCTTTACATCTTTCAAGGGGAGACTCTTTTGATAATTTTCATTTATATCTTTTACGGGGAGACTCTTTTGATAATTTTCATTTATATCTTTTACGGAGAGATTCTTTCGATAATTTTCATTTACATCTTTTACAGTGAGACTCTCTCGATAATTTTCATTTGCATCTTTTATGGGAAGACTCTCGATAATTTTCATTTTCATCTTTTATGGAGAGACTTTTCAATAATTTTCATTTACATCTTTTACAAGGAGACTCTTTCGATAGTTTTCATTTACATCTTTTACAGGGAGACACTTCGATAATTTTCATTTACATCATTTACAGGGAGACTCTCGATAATTTTCATTTAGATCTTTTACAGGAAGACTGTTTCGATAATTTTCATTTATATCTTTTACAGGAAGACTGTTTCGATAATTTTCATTTACATCTTTTACAGGGAGACTCGATAATTTTGATTTTCATCTTTTAAGGGGGTACTTTTCCAATAAAGTTGCTTTACATCTTTCAAGGGGAGACTCTTTTGATAATTTTCATTTATATCTTTTACGGGGAGACTGTTTTGATAACTTTCATTTATATCTTTTATGGAGAGATTCTTTCGATAATTTTCATTTACATCTTTTACAGTGAGACTCTCTCGATAATTTTCATTTACATCTTTTATGGGAAGACTCTCGATAATTTTCATTTTCATCTTTTATGGAGAGACTTTTCAATAATTTTCATTTACATCTTTTACAAGGAGACTCTTTCGATAGTTTTCATTTACATCTTTTACAGGGAGACACTCGATAATTTTCATTTACATCTTTTACAGGGAGACTTTCGATAATTTTCATTTACAGGGAGACTCTCGATAATTTTCATTTAGATCTTTTACAGGAAGACTCGATAATTTTCATTTTCATCTTTTAAGGGGGTACTTTTCCAATAGAGTTGCTTTACATCTTTCAAGGGCAGACTCTTGATAATTTTCATTTATATCTTTTACGGGGAGACTCTTTTGAAAATTCTCATTTATATCTTTTACAGTGAGACTCTCTCGATAATTTTAATTTACATTTTTCATGGGAAGACTCTCGATAATTTTCATTTTCATCTTTTATGGAGAGACCCTTTCGATAATTTTCAATTAAATTTCTTACAGGGAGACTCTCTCGATAATTTTCATTTACTTCTTTTACAAGGAGACTCTTTCGACAATTTTCATTTACATCTTTTACAGGGAGACTCGATAATTTTCATTTATATCTTTTGCGGAGAGATTCTTTCGATAATTTTCATTTACATCTTTTACAGTGAGACTCTCTCGATAATTTTAATTTACATCTTTTATGGGAAGACTCTCGATAATTTTCATTTTCATCTTTTATGGAGAGACCCTTTCGATAATTTTCAATTAAATTTCTTACAGGGAGACTCTCTCGATAATTTTCATTTATTTCTTTTACAAGGAGACTCTTTCGATAATTTTCATTTACATCTTTTACAGGGAGACTCGATAATTTTCATTTACATCTTTTACAGAGAGACTCTTTCGATAATTTTCATTTACATCTTTTAAGGGGGGTACTCTCCCAATAAAGTTGATTTACATCTTTTAAGGTGGGTACTCTTCCAATAAATTTGCTTTACATCTTTTAAGGGTAAACTCGTCATAATTTTCATTTATATCTTTTATGGGGAGACTCTTTTGATAATTTTCATTTATATCTTTTATGGGGAGACTCTTTTGATAATTTTCATTTGCGTCATTTACGGAGAGACTCAATAATTTTCATTTACATCTTTTGTGGAGAGACTTTTCGATAATTTTCAATTACATATTTTACACAGAGACTCGATAATTTTCATTTACATCTTTTACAGGGGACGTTAAGCCGTGGCGCCGTGTGCAGGAGAGCCATACCCTGTGCACGTTAAAGAACATGCTGGATGGCCTTGACGGGAGGCTACCATCTGTCTCCCAACAGCTGTTCCAGTGGGTCCCCTCCCTCAACCTTCTCTGAGCCTTCGGGGTCCTTGTGCCATTTAGCCCATGGTGTGCAAAAAAGTGCCGCTCAGAGGTAAAACAATCCAATCCATCTTTTACAGGGAGTACTCTTTCGATAATTTTCATTTACATCTTTTACAGGGCGTACTCTTTCGATAATTTTCATTTACATCTTTTACAGGGAGACTCTCTCTCGATAATTTTCATTTACATCTTTTACAGGGAGACACTCGATAATTTTCATTTACATCTTTTACAGGGAGACTCGATAATTTTCATTTACATCTTTTAAGGGGTACTCTTCCAATAAAGTTGCTTTACATCTTTTAAGGGGAGACTCTTTTGATAATTTTCATTTACATCTTTTACAGATAGACTCTCTCGATAAATTTCATGTACATCTTTTACAGGGAGACTCTTTCGATAATTTCCATTTACATCTTTTAACGGGGTACTCTTACAATAAAATTGCTTTACATCTTTTAAGGGAAGACTTGATAATTTTCATTTACATCTTTTACGGGAAGAATTTTTTGATAATTTTCATTTACATGTTTTACGGGGAGACTCGATAATTTTCATTTACATCTTTTGTGGAGAGACTCTTTCGATAATTTTCATTTACATCTTTTACAGGGAGACTGTCTCAATAATTTTCATTTACATCTTTTATGGGGAGACTCTCGATAATTTTCATTTACATCTTTTATGGAGAGACCCTTTCGATAATTTTTTTACATTTTTTATGGGGGTACTCGTCCAATAAAGTTGGTTTACATTTTACAGCAAGACTGGGTTATTTTCATTTACATTTTTTTTGGGAAGACTCTTCGATAATTTTCATTTACATCTTTTACGGGGAGACTATTTCGATAATTTCCATTTACATCTTTTATGGGAGGAGGACTCTAGCAATAAATTTGGTTTACATCTTTTATGGGGGAAGTCTACCAATACAGTTCGTTTCCATATTTTACGAGGAGAATGTTTTGAAAATTTTCATTTACATCTTTTACGGGGGGATTCTTCCAATAAAATTGGTTTACATCTTTTGCGGAGAGACTCAATAATTTTCGTTTCCATCTTTTACCGGCAGGGTGAGGATTCCCCTGAGATTGTTTACATCTTTTATGAAGATTCAATAATTTTCGTTTACAACTTTTACCGAGGGACTCTTCCAATAAAGTTGATTTACAACATTTAAGGAGTGACTTTCAATGATTTTCTTTTACATCTCTTACAGGGGGATCTTTCAATAAAGTTGGTTTACATTATTTACGGGGTGGGGAAGTCTCTACTATTAAAGCTTGCTTACACTTTAGTTTTCTCTCTGCTTATCACTACACCTACTCTACTTCCAGTCTCATCAACAGCTCGAATGAAAGAGTTCATCTCATCAACATCATTTGCCAAAAGAGCTAAATCATCAGCATAACCTAAATCAGAAATTTTTGCATTTCCAGCCAATTTAAGGCCAAAATCTTTCCCTTGAAGTGAATTTCGCATAACATAATCAACAACCAAACTAAAGAGAAAAGGAGACAAAATGCACCCTTGTCGAACACCAAAAGTAATGCTAAACCATTTGCTACAAGACTTACCAACTCTCACACACGACTCAGTGTTATTATAGAGAGCTTTCATTATGTTAACTAACTTGCCAGGTATACCATATGATCTCACAATCAACCACAAATTATGACGATAAACAGAGTCGAAAGCCTTTTTGAAATCAACAAAGCTAGCAACCAAAGGTTTCTGAAACTCTAAACATTTCTCAAGAATCTGCCAAAGTGAAAATATCTGATCTACACATCCCCTACCACTTCTGAATCCACATTGCTCATCACGCAATTGCCTGTCAACCAGATTCTTAATTCTATTAAGCAGTCATGGGAAGAACTTTACCTGGAGCAGAGAGTAGGCTGATACCCCTATAATTATCACAAGAACTGCGATCACCTTTTTGAAAATAGGGATAATAATATCTCTGGTAAAATACTTAGGATCCATGCCTTTATTATAAAAGATATTCAAAATTTCAGTCATCCAAGTGGTAACCGAAACATTCCCAGCTCTGAGCATTTTCGTAGTAATTTCATCTACCCCTGGGGATTTATGTAGTTTCAGTTCAGAAACAGCTAAAATAACTTCAGACTGTGTTATAGGGCTAACATTAAAGCCACCAATGCATCTATCATCATTACAAACAATGGGAGAGAACTAACCCCATTGTTTAGAACATCACTGAAATGCTCAGCCCACCTAGCCATGACAGAATCCTCACCTTCTATAACCTTACCTTGTTTATCCTTCAATCCTTTATAACTGTCCGTTTTCTACCACACAAAACATTAACTATCTGGTACAGCTCTCTGCTGTTGTGCTGTCTAACTGCTTCCTCTGCTTTGTCAGCCAAACCATCAAGCCAAAGATTCTTATCAGCAGCTAACTGATCTTTTGCATGTTTATTAAGCTCTCTGTAATGCTTTCTATTGGGACTAGTAGGGTATTGATTAAGGACATTATTGCAGGTCTTTCTTTCTGAAGTAAGCTCAAGGTCAAATCCCGATTTAATGGTGTTATAGAGCTAAAAATTGGTTCCTGGGAATATTTTGAGACTCCGATCTGAGAGATATGTTGGCAGATGTTGGATCTGCTGGCTCCCTCCGAAGGGAAAATATTGATAGAGTGAAGATAGAAAGGCAAGAATTGTGGCTGGGGAGCATTTTGCGAATCTTAGGAAGTTTAGAAATGATACGAAATTTTGGATGAAATCGGTCCTTTAAGGTGAAAGATTCAATTTCATTGTCCTAGCGATGGAGAGATGAAAATTGGTACACAGGGGTATTTCCGGTAGTACATCTGAGAAACCTTGTGAAATTTTGGATGCGAATGGAGTCGAATAGAGGTCTCCAAATAAAGAGGTGCTGATAGAGTCGAATAGAGGTCTCCAAATAAAGAGGTGCTGATAGAGTGGAATAGAGGTCTCCAAATAAAGATGTGCTGATAGAGTGGAATAGAGGTCTCCAAATAAAGAGGTGCTGATAGAGTCGAATAGAGGTCTCCAAATAAAGAGGTGCTGATAGAGTCGAATAGAGGTCTCCAAATAAAGAGGTGCTGATAGAGTGGAATAGAGGTCTCCAAATAAAGATGTGCTGATAGAGTGGAATAGAGGTCTCCAAATAAAGAGGTGCTGATGGAGTCGAATAGAGGTCTCCAAATAAAGAAGTGCTGATAGAGTCGAATAGAGGTCTGTCTCCAAATAAAGAGGTGCTGATAGAGTCGAATAGAGGTCTCCAAATAAAGAGGTGCTGATAGAGTGGAATAGAGGTCTCCAAATAAAGAGGTGCTGATAGAGTCGAATAGAGGTCTCCAAATAAAGAAGTGCTGATAGAGTCGAATAGAGGTCTGTCTCCAAATAAAGAGGTGCTGATAGAGTCGAATAGAGGTCTACAAATAAAGAGGTGCTGATAGAGTGGAATAGAGGTCTCCAAATAAAGAGGTGCTGATAGAGTGGAATAGAGGTCTACAAATAAAGAGGTGCTGAAGGGCACCAATTGATTTCTAGTCTGCAAACATTCTGGATGGAAATTTCACTGGAAATCGAAATCTTTTCTTCAGATTCCTGTTATGCTCTGATTTGCATCAGGTATAAGATCCTTTTTTTTTATTTTTCACTTAATTCAGATTTTTTACCAACACAGAGGGAACAGGAGAACAGGATGTACACTTTAGGAGGGAAACACGGAATTCACAAGTGCAGAAGAAAACCCAAACGCACATTACACCAAGTGGCCATTTCTCCCATCTAGGAAATCCCTTCCGATAAACAACACGACACTCCGATTCCTGGTGGTGCTCACCTCTGGACAGAACGACAAACAGAACTCCAATTTATTTCCATATATCGTAAGGACAGACATCGAATTGTTTGGTGGTGCGAATAAATGCAGACAGCTAAAATGCGACTTCACACGGAAAACGCCACCACGAAATCGTATCCATGGCCATCTTCAGATTTAGAACTGGACATCATGTCCATTGTTTATACTCACCAACGACAAATCCCGCTTCTACCAAACGGCGATGTAAACTTTATAGCCTTGGGTGGAATTGAAGACTCTTAAGTTCGTCTGCAGATGCTTCAGATGGTTTTGCTTGCACGGAGCACCTATTCGTGGAAAACAAGAGGGGAAGGAACATTGGAAATAGCTCGCGAGGAAGAGGAGGAAGTCAGTTAGATCGAGATTTTGGAAAGAGCAGAGAGGAACAGTTAGACACGGAACGAGCAGAAGCACGAGGCTGTCCTGAACAGATAGAAGAAGTAGAGCAAGCATGGGCAGTGAGACTTAATGCATCAAGGCAAGGGTATCTCTGCATGCATGGGCAGTGAGACAATGCATCAATTCAAGGGCATCTCTGCACGCATGGGCAGTGAGATTTAATGCATCAAGGCAAGGGCATCTCTGCATGCATGGGCAGTGAGACTTAATGCATCAAGGCAAGGGCATCTCTGCATGCATGGGCAGTGAGACAATGCATCAAGGCAAGGGCATTTCTGCATGCATGGGCAGTGAGACTTAATGCATCAAGGCAAGGGCATCTCTGCTTGCATGGGCAGTGAGACAATGCATCAATGCAAGGGCATCTCTGCACGCATGGGCAGTGAGACTTAATGCATCAAGGCAAGGGTATCTCTGCATGCATGGGCAGTGAGACAATGCATCAAGGCAAGGGCATCTCTGTACGCATGGGCAGTGAGACTTAATGCATCAAGGCAAGGGCATCTCTGCACGCATGGGCAGTGACACTTAATGCATCAAGGCAAGGGCATCTCTGCATGTATGGGCAGTGAGACTAATGCATCAAGGCAAGGGCATCTCTGCATGCATGGCAGTGAGACTTAATGCATCAAGGCAAGGGCATCTCTGCATGCATGGGCAGTGAGACTTAATGCATCAAGGCAAGGGCATTTCTGCATGGATGGGCAGTGAGACTTAATGCATCAAGGCAAGGGCATCTCTGCATGCATGGGCAGTGAGACAATGCATCAAGGCAAGGTCATCTCTGCACGCATGGGCAGTGAGACTTAATGCAATTAAGGCAAGGGCATCTCTGCATGTATGGGCAGTGAGACAATGCACCAAGGCTAGGGCATCTCTGCAGGCATGGGCAGTGAGATTTAATGCATCAAGGCAAGGGCATCTCTGCATGCATGGGCAGTGAGACTTAATGCATCAAGGCAAGGGCATCTCTGCCAATGAGCGTTGAACTGACTTTGTGATTCCTCACCATCTAATCGTCGTGAAGAGTGAACTTTCACCGTCCCCTCGATAAGGAGATGACCCCAACGAATTCCCACTTGCTGCGAAGAGACCGTCCCCATATCAGCTCCATATCGACGTAGAGGTTTTCTCCTCCTTTGGTAAAAGGGCGCCGTAAAGAGATGACCCCCACCCGACGCTGGAGTGGCGACCTGGCCATAATCCGATGCAACTGGCGGACGAACTAAGGATGACATCTAAACACGGTGTGCTTATCCTTCCTTTCATTTAAGAGTTGCTATCCTTATTTTTACGTTTAAGATTTAAATATAAAGAAGTTCCCTAGTTCATTTGGTTGCATTTTAATCTTAAGCTCGAAGTTAAGATAAATGATTTGTTATTGAAAGATTAATTATTCTGCCTCTACTAATTTTTTTCCTATTAAATGTTGTTATTGGTGTTTTTTCATAAACCTGAATTGTGTGCGTCATTGGAATTCATCAGAAAACGTCTTCCTCTAAGAAGGCGGCCTGGGATTATAGAGGTCTTCATTTTCTAATTAAGGGAATGAATCGTAATTGGGCAATGCTGGAACAACATGCATTGAAGATTTTGTGCTTCTCCATACAACTAGGAAAGTGCTTGCAACAGCAAGAGGCGCAAAACAATTCCGAATATTACGAGTAAGCATTCAGTAATGAACCTGGAAGAAATGCACATCGCCTGTCGCTAATACGGGATCTTCGTTTTGAAAGAGAAGAAGCAGACATCCCAGAAAGGAAGGAGAGAAACTTTATCTTCGATAGATGAGGGGGGGGGGGGTAATCTTTCTCATCGGCTTAGACTCACTTTCTGTTCCATGCCACTAAAGAGAAAAGCTCGTGAGCATTCTCGACGGTTTAGGAAGGACATTTTCTGTTCGATGGAACTACAGAGAAAAGTTCCGAGACGGTCTCATCGATTTAGGGTCAATTTCTCTTGCATACGACGAAAGGAAAAAGCTCGTGGACGTTCTGATCAGTTTGGAGTGATTTTCCTTTCGATGCGACTAAAACCAGAATGTCGTGCTCATTTGCATTGCTGTCGGGGGATGCAGCTACAGACATACAGACAGCAAAAACTTTGGTTTCTCACTAGTTAGAAGTAATTTTCTCTCGGATGTGACTAAAGAGGAAATCTCACAGACATTCTCATCGGTTCAGTATCAATTTCCGTTCGATGCGACTCAAGAGAAAAGCTCGTGTAGAATCTCATTGGTTCGAGAAGGTCACTTTCTGTTGGATGGAGGAACTGCAGATGAATGCTCGTAGACGCTTTCATCGCTTTCAGGTTTCTCTCAAATGCGACTAAAGAGAGAAGTTCGTGAACATTCTCATCGATTTGTGAAGGTTTTTTATCTCTTGGATGGAATTATAGAGAAAAGCTGATAGACGATGTCTCGGTTTAGGGTCGGTTTCTGTTTAATGCGACTAAACAGAGAATTTAGTGAAGATTATCGTCGGTTTGTGAAGAACACTTCCTCTTGGATGGAACTATACAGAAAGTTCGTAAATGTTCTTATCTGTTTATGATCACATTCTGTTCGATGCAACTAAAGAGAGAAGCTCGTGAACACATACTCATCAGTTTGGGAATGACACTTTCCCTTGGGTGGAGCTACAGAGAAAAGCTCGTAGACTTCCTCAGCAGTTCAGTGTCGCTTTCTGATCGATGCGACTAAAGAGAGAAGCTCGTGAACACATACTCATCAGTTTGGGAATGACACTTTCCCTTGAGTGGAGCAACAGAGAAAAGCTCGTAGACGTCCTCAGCGGTTCGGTGTCGCTTTCTGATCGATGCGACTAAAGAGAGAAGTTCGTGAACACATACTCATTGGTTTGGGAATGACACTTTCCCTTGGATGGAACTACAGAGAAAAGCTCGTAGACGTCCTCGGTGGTTCGGTGTCGCTTTCTGATCGATGCGACTAAAGAGAGAAGCTCGTGAACACATACTCATTGGTTTGGGAATGACACTTTCCCTTGGATGGAACTATAGAGAAAAGCTCGTAGACGTCCTCAGTGGTTCGGTGTCGCTTTCTGATCGATGCGACTAAAGAGAGAAGTTCGTGAACACATACTCATTGGTTTGGGAATGACACTTTCCCTTGGATGGAACTACAGAGAAAAGCTCGTAGACGTCCTCAGTGGTTCGGTGTCGCTTTCTGATCGATGCGACTAAAGAGAGAAGTTCGTGAACACATACTCATTGGTTTGGGAATGACACTTTCCCTTGGATGGAACTACAGAGAAAAGCTCGTAGACGTCCTCAGTGGTTCGGTGTCGCTTTCTGATCGATGCGACTAAAGAGAGAAGTTCGTGAACACATACTCATTGGTTTGGGAATGACACTTTCCCTTGGATGGAACTACAGAGAAAAGCTCGTAGACGTCCTCAGCGCTTCGGTGTCGCTTTCTGATCGATGCGACTAAAGAGAGAAGCTCGTGAACACATACTCATCGGTTTGGGAATGACACTTTCCCTTGAGTGGAGCAACAGAGAAAAGCTCGTAGACGTCCTCAGTGGTTCGGTGTCGCTTTCTGATCGATGCGACTAAAGAGAGAAGCTCGTGAACACATACTCATTGGTTTGGGAATGACACTTTCCCTTGGATGGAACTACAGAGAAAAGCTCGTAGACGTCCTCAGTGGTTCGGTGTCGCTTTCTGATCGATGCGACTAAAGAGAGAAGTTCGTGAACACATACTCATTGGTTTGGGAATGACACTTTCCCTTGGATGGACCTACAGAGAAAAGCTCGTAGACGTCCTCAGTGGTTCGGTGTCGCTTTCTGATCGATGCGACTAAAGAGAGAAGCTCGTGAACACATACTCATCGGTTTGGGAATGACACTTTCCCTTGGATGGAACTACAGAGAAAAGCTCGTAGACGTCCTCAGTGGTTCGGTGTCGCTTTCTGATCGATGCGACTAAAGAGAGAAGCTCGTGAACACATACTCATCAGTTTGGGAATGACACTTTCCCTTGGGTGCAGCAACAGAGAAAAGTTCGTAGACGTCCTCAGCGGTTCGGTGTCGCTTTCTGATCGATGCGACTAAAGAGAGAAGCTCGTGAACACATACTCATTGGTTTGGGAATGACACTTTCCCTTGGATGGAACTACAGAGAAAAGCTCGTAGACGTCCTCAGTGGTTCAGTGTTGCTTTCTGATCGATGCGACTAAAGAGAGAAGCTCGTGAACACATACTCATCGGTTTGGGAATGACACTTACCCTTGAGTGGAGCAATAGAGAAAAGCTCGTAGACGTCCTCAGCGGTTCGGTGTCGCTTTCTGATCGATGCGACTAAAGAGAGAAGTTCGTGAACACATACTCATCGGTTTGGGAATGACACTTTCCCTTGGGTGCAGCAACAGAGAAAAGCTCGTAGACGTCCTCAGCGGTTCGGTGTCGCTTTCTGATCGATGCGACTAAAGAGAGAAGTTCGTGAACACATACTCATTGGTTTGGGATGACACTTTCCCTTGGATGGAACTACAGAGAAAAGCTCGTAGACGTCCTCAGTGGTTCGGTGTCGCTTTCTGATCGATGCGACTAAAGAGAGAAGTTCGTGAACACATACTCATTGGTTTGGGAATGACACTTTCCCTTGGGTGCAGCAACAGAGAAAAGTTCGTAGACGTCCTCAGCGGTTCGGTGTCGCTTTCTGATCGATGCGACTAAAGAGAGAAGTTCGTGAACACATACTCCTTGGTTTGGGAATGACACTTTCCCTCGGATGGAACTACAGAGAAAAGCTCGTAGACGTCCTCAGTGGTTCGGTGTCGCTTTCTGATCGATGCGACTAAAGAGAGAAGCTCGTGAACACATACTCATCGGTTTGGGAATGACACTTTCCCTTGAGTGGAGCAACAGAGAAAAGCTCGTAGACGTCCTCAGCGGTTCGGTGTCGCTTTCTGATCGATGCGACTAAAGAGAGAAGCTCGTGAACACATACTCATCGGTTTGGGAATGACACTTTCCCTTGGATGGAACTACAGAGAAAAGCTCGTAGACGTCCTCGGTGGTTCGGTGTCGCTTTCTGATCGATGCGACTAAAGAGAGAAGCTCGTGAACACATACTCATTGGTTTCGGAATGACACTTTCCCTTGGATGGAAATACAGAGAAAAGCTCGTAGACGTCCTCAGTGGTTCGGTATCGCTTTCTGATCGATGCGACTAAAGAGAGAAGTTCGTGAACACATACTCATTGGTTTGGGAATGACACTTTCCCTTGGATGGAACTACAGAGAAAAGCTCGTAGACGTCCTCAGTGGTTCGGTGTCGCTTTCTGATCGATGCGACTAAAGAGAGAAGTTCGTGAACACATACTCATTGGTTTGGGAATGACACTTTCCCTTGGATGGAACTACAGAGAAAAGCTCGTAGACGTCCTCAGTGGTTCGGTGTCGCTTTCTGATCGATGCGACTAAAGAGAGAAGTTCGTGAACACATACTCATTGGTTTGGGAATGACACTTTCCCTTGGATGGAACTACAGAGAAAAGCTCGTAGACGTCCTCAGCGCTTCGGTGTCGCTTTCTGATCGATGCGACTAAAGAGAGAAGCTCGTGAACACATACTCATCGGTTTGGGAATGACACTTTCCCTTGAGTGGAGCAACAGAGAAAAGCTCGTAGACGTCCTGAGCGGTTCGGTGTCGCTTTCTGATCGATGCGACTAAAGAGAGAAGCTCGTGAACACATACTCATTGGTTTGGGAATGACACTTTCCCTTGGATGGAACTACAGAGAAAAGCTCGTAGACGTCCTCAGTGGTTCGGTGTCGCTTTCTGATCGATGCGACTAAAGAGAGAAGTTCGTGAACACATACTCATTGGTTTGGGAATGACACTTTCCCTTGGATGGAACTACAGAGAAAAGCTCGTAGACGTCCTCAGTGGTTCGGTGTCGCTTTCTGATCGATGCGACTAAAGAGAGAAGTTCGTGAACACATACTCATTGGTTTGGGAATGACACTTTCCCTTGGATGGAACTACAGAGAAAAGCTCGTAGACGTCCTCAGTGGTTCGGTGTCGCTTTCTGATCGATGCGACTAAAGAGAGAAGTTCGTGAACACATACTCATTGGTTTGGGAATAACACTTTCCCTTGGATGGAACTACAGAGAAAAGCTCGTAGACGTCCTCAGTGGTTCGGTGTCGCTTTCTGATCGATGCGACTAAAGAGAGAAGTTCGTGAACACATAGTCATTGGTTTGGGAATGACACTTTCCCTTGGATGGAACTACAGAGAAAAGCTCGTAGACGTCCTCAGCGCTTCGGTATCGCTTTCTGATCGATGCGACTAAAGAGAGAAGCTCGTGGACACATACTCATCGGTTTGGGAATGACACTTTCCCTTGAGTGGAGCAACAGAGAAAAGCTCGTAGACGTCCTCAGCGGTTCGGTGTCGCTTTCTGATCGATGCGACTAAAGAGAGAAGCTCGTGAACACATACTCATTGGTTTGGGAATGACACTTTCCCTTGGATGGAACTACAGAGAAAAGCTCGTAGACGTCCTCAGTGGTTCGGTGTCGCTTTCTGATCGATGCGACTAAAGAGAGAAGTTCGTGAACACATACTCATTGGTTTGGGAATGACACTTTCCCTTGGATGGACCTACAGAGAAAAGCTCGTAGACGTCCTCAGTGGTTCGGTGTCGCTTTCTGATCGATGCGACTAAAGAGAGAAGCTCGTGAACACATACTCATCGGTTTGGGAATGACACTTTCCCTTGGGTGCAGCAACAGAGAAAAGTTCGTAGACGTCCTCAGCGGTTCGGTGTCGCTTTCTGATCGATGCGACTAAAGAGAGAAGCTCGTGAACACATACTCATTGGTTTGGGAATGACACTTTCCCTTGGATGGAACTACAGAGAAAAGCTCGTAGACGTCCTCAGTGGTTCAGTGTTGCTTTCTGATCGATGCGACTAAAGAGAGAAGCTCGTGAACACATACTCATCGGTTTGGGAATGACACTTACCCTTGAGTGGAGCAATAGAGAAAAGCTCGTAGACGTCCTCAGCGGTTCGGTGTCGCTTTCTGATCGATGCGACTAAAGAGAGAAGTTCGTGAACACATACTCATCGGTTTGGGAATGACACTTTCCCTTGGGTGCAGCAACAGAGAAAAGCTCGTAGACGTCCTCAGCGGTTCGGTGTCGCTTTCTGATCGATGCGACTAAAGAGAGAAGTTCGTGAACACATACTCATTGGTTTGGGATGACACTTTCCCTTGGATGGAACTACAGAGAAAAGCTCGTAGACGTCCTCAGTGGTTCGGTGTCGCTTTCTGATCGATGCGACTAAAGAGAGAAGTTCGTGAACACATACTCATTGGTTTGGGAATGACACTTTCCCTTGAGTGCAGCAACAGAGAAAAGTTCGTAGACGTCCTCAGCGGTTCGGTGTCGCTTTCTGATCGATGCGACTAAAGAGAGAAGCTCGTGAACACATACTCATTGGTTTGGGAATGACACTTTCCCTTGGATGGAACTACAGAGAAAAGCTCGTAGACGTCCTCAGTGGTTCAGTGTTGCTTTCTGATCGATGCGACTAAAGAGAGAAGCTCGTGAACACATACTCATCGGTTTGGGAATGACACTTACCCTTGAGTGGAGCAATAGAGAAAAGCTCGTAGACGTCCTCAGCGGTCGGTGTCGCTTTCTGATCGATGCGACTAAAGAGAGAAGTTCGTGAACACATACTCATCGGTTTGGGAATGACACTTTCCCTTGGGTGCAGCAACAGAGAAAAGCTCGTAGACGTCCTCAGCGGTTCGGTGTCGCTTTCTGATCGATGCGACTAAAGAGAGAAGTTCGTGAACACATACTCATCGGTTTGGGAATGACACTTTCCCTTGGATGGAGCTACAGAGAAAAGCTCGTAGACGTCCTCAGCGGTTCGGTGTCGTTTTCTGATCGATGCGACTAAAGAGAGAAGTTCGTGAACACATACTCCTTGGTTTGGGAATGACACTTTCCCTCGGATGGAACTACAGAGAAAAGCTCGTAGACGTCCTCAGTGGTTCGGTGTCGCTTTCTGATCGATGCGACTAAAGAGAGAAGCTCGTGAACACATACTCATCGGTTTGGGAATGACACTTTCCCTTGAGTGGAGCAACAGAGAAAAGCTCGTAGACGTCCTCAGCGGTTCGGTGTCGCTTTCTGATCGATGCGACTAAAGAGAGAAGCTCGTGAACACATACTCATCGGTTTGGGAATGACACTTTCCCTTGAGTGGAGCAACAGAGAAAAGCTCGTAGACGTCCTCAGCGGTTCGGTGTCGCTTTCTGATCGATGCGACTAAAGAGAGAAGTTCGTGAACACATACTCATCGGTTTGGGAATGACACTTTCCCTTGGGTGCAGCAACAGAGAAAAGCTCGTAGACGTCCTCAGCGGTTCGGTGTCGCTTTCTGATCGATGCGACTAAAGAGAGAAGTTCGTGAACACATACTCATCGGTTTGGGAATGACACTTTCCCTTGGATGGAGCTACAGAGAAAAGCTCGTAGACGTCCTCAGCGGTTCGGTGTCGCCTTCTGATCGATGCGACTAAAGAGAGAAGCTCGTGAACATATACTCATCGGTTTGGGAATGGCACTTTCCCTTGGGTGGAGCTACAGAGAAAAGCTCGTAGACGTCCTCAGCGGTTCAGTGTCACTTTCTGATCGATGCGACTAAAGAGAGGAGCTCGTGGACATTCTCATTATTTAGGGGAGGACATTTTCTGTTTGCTAGGTGTAAAGAGATAATGTCCTGGACATTCTCATAAATTTGAAAAGTTACTTTCCTTTCGATGTGAGTGAGGGGAGATGCTCATAGACATTCTCATCGGTTTGGGAAGGCTGCTTTCTGTTCGATGGGATTAAAGAGCAATCTCCCATTATCTTTACAGTTTCTCTTTCCACGTCTTCATTGGGCCCTTGTCTCAACATGGAGGCTAAGTGTCATCGTCGCTGTGTGGTTTACACCAACTCGCTAGCTTGCCTACAGGCTTTGATCTCGGTGAGGCATTGGCCTCACCCTCTCCTTTCCAAGATCTGCCAGCAGCTCCATTGTCTGGCGGGCACCACCACCATTCTCTTCTGTTGGGTGTCCGGTCACGTCAGGATCAGGGGCAATGACTTGTCAGCCTCACCTGTGGTCCTCATTTCCAATCCATTGTCGGTTCCACATTTGGGCTTTCGGGATCGTTTTTCCACCGAGCTTCGGGAACAGTGGCAGGGATCTTGGTTTGAACAGGTCCGTAACAAACGTTTCGCGGTTAAGCCCATGTAAAACCGTGGCAGTCATGTTTTCGCAGGAATCGCAAGGATACTGGCTCGGCTCCACTTAGATCATTCGTTTATTTCTTCTAAGGGCGGAAGTGTGAGTTTTGTGACATTAAATTTGTATCGAGGAGTTCTCTAAATATTAATATAAGGTTCACTATCGTCGCTTTTGTTAAAATCCTGCTGTTACGTTTGTTGCCACCACAGTTAGGGATCTCCTTTTCGGTCTCTTACGGATGTTGTTGTCTCCTGCGCTCGTTGCTATCGCTGTTGAGGGCACGGTTCCTCAGCAGTTACATGTCATCACAATCAACCAAAGTCATCTGATACACCACAGACACAAGATGACCGCTGTCAATGACCGCTGTCAATGCAAAAGGATTCGAGGGTGTGAGCCTCGCTACTTTATTTCAGGCCATTTTAACCATTAAACTCATTTTAACCTACTGTCCCGCTTTTAACCTGGAACGACGTTTTCATTTTAACTTCCATAATTTTACATCCGAGTCCCTTACACTCGGACATCTTTTATCCCAGAGTCATATTTAAACTCTGTTTTTGCCTATTTGCATTTTAATGGATATTTCAATCGTATTTAATATTTTTAACCTTGTTGCAGTTGCATTTTATAGAAGCCTATACACACATTGTTGCATTTCTATTTACATTTGTTTCCATTTAAATTTGCTTCTTAGAGTAGTGCTTATAAATTTAGTTTTCGCTTTTGTCTATGGCTTTTAAATTTGGTTGTAGGTTTGCATGAAGTTTACTTTTTACCTTTTTGGCCTTTACACCTCGCCCAGTAAACTCCGAACCAGCAACCACCTTCGTCTGAAGTGCGGAGCAGAGCCTTTGAACTTCTCCGTGTCGATTGGAAAGAAGACGAACTTGAATCTCTGCTCCAGGTTCGAAAGAGGGAGAGTTTCGCCATTCCCAGCAGATGGGAGTCTGATCGGAGAAATGATGTCAGCCGCTATTCTCCTTCCGATGCCCCCTATCAAGTTAATCCTCGACGTATTTGCTTCCCCCTTCCCTTCTGTTATCGATTCGCTGACAGGCCTGCGTGTCGTTAGGTGCGAAAGATGACGTCGACCATTTGTTGCCTTTTCGGCCAGCGACGATAAGAGTCGACCACTTCCTCGTGCGAGCGAAGAGAGATGGCAATCGGCGCCATTCAAAGGTCGGATCCGGTGATTATGGAAGAAGCATCTCTTTCACCTCGAATTCACTCCTGCCTCCTCCAAGGTCACACGAAGCCGTGTCTCACTGCACTCGTTGCTGCTCGGGAGATGAGATAACGTCTCTGACTGCCGGCAGTCACCGAGAGAAGCGCCTCGAGGACAGATGATGTCTTCATCTAAATCGATCCATCGTTGTCGGCTGCATGATGGCTCACAAGGAACTCATTAGGCACGCGAATCCTTTCACACCAATTGAAAATTCTGTCGCCGAATTCGCAGCAAGACTCGGTCTGGCAAACGTTTGGTTTTTGTTTTTAAATACTGGTTGAATGCCGCTTGAAAATTCCATGAGAAACATTAACAAGATTTTGAAATTTCGCTGCGAACAATCACTTTTGAAATGTGGCAGAATTCTTCACATGAACTGTTTTAAACTTTATTGCCACTTCGATATCTTGGTTCTTTAATTCTCTATTTTTATTTAGAATTTACATCTTAGTTTAAAATGGTTCCAAATTCGATCTAGATTCTATTCTGCGTAACATCGGTATTAGGAGACCTAGCTTGAAGGCGAAAAGTGGATCATTGTAGTCCCCACATTCCATCTGTGTTTCAAAAAATGGCTAATCTCTGTCGCGACGTCCAATATATTCCCTGAATAGGCATTCGTGGAGTCGCACCGTATGTGGGAGTTAGGTTGCGTAGAGCCAAAATGATTTCTGAAAATTCTCTTCAATCGCCTCTTAAAGCACAGTGTACATTATCGGCAGATATCGTAGATTCTGATAACGAAGGCATAGAACCTTTATCAGAATGAAACTGTACACCAGACAACACCCAAATGCGGATATTTTTTGGTGTGCAGTGACCATAAGAGATTAACACCACTCAGCGTCTTATATTTAGTTACTGCAAAGACAAGTTAGTCATTGGCGTCTTGAATCCAAATTCAATAAGTGATGCCTTTGATGAATATCCCAAAACTGGAATTAAGTAATGTCTGGTAAGTTGAAATACCTAACTTTCATACTTTTTTTAATATTAAAATTTATACTTTAATGATATGCAATAGAGTTTAGGTAAAACCGCATTTTATTATTAAAATGTTTAAAGTTCTTTTTATGTATATTTATCCCTCAGTTTTTTAATATGCTCGTTTATGTATTTCTTCAGTTTGTAAATTTTTTTAACTGATGTTTTGTTACTTAAAAAGCGAAACACGCGATTGCGCATCATTAAATGTTTAATAAAAATTTGCATAAAAGTAATGTTGCAAATTCTTTTAAGTTAATTTTACTCTTTTAAATAATGTTATCCGCGAATATGGGGACTCTTCTCTTCTCCCATAATCGCAAATAACTGACTAACAACGGTCCTAAGCAATGCAAAGGAAATAATGAATTAATATAAATAACTGGCAACTCCGCTGCATATTTCAGTAGGTAAATTTGGTGATGTCCACAACTTAAAATTTCAAAGAATCCCATTATTTCATTTCTCTTTACCTGACCTAAAAAAACATTTTTCTCTCTCTCTCAGCAGAAGACCTATTTTTAAAGGTGGTATTAAGGAGGATTTTTCTAACTATCGACCAATAACAATTCTGTCTATTTTTTCGAAAATAATGGAAAAATATATTTATAATACTGTTTTTTACTTTTTACTTAAACACAACATAATTAATGAAAATCAATTTGGCTTTCAAAAAGGAAAAAACACAATTCAACTAATTTCCAAAATTGCAAATAATATTAATAAATCATTGAATAATAGGGAAAAAATTGTAACTATGTTCTTAGATTTAAAGAAAGCCTTCGATACAATAGATCATAGCATTTTACTAAATAAATTGGAAAATTACGGTATTCGCGGGATATTGTTAGATTGGTTTAGAAATTATTTATCAGACAGACACACAATTACTAAAATAAAAAACCGCTACAGCAGAAAAGTAATTACACGATATGGAATTCCCCAAGGCTCAATTTTAGGTCCTTTACTGTTCTTAGTATACATAAATGATTTGTTCAATACAAAATTAAATAGTGCTATTTATCTACATGCTGACGACAGTCAGAAATATTTAAATGGTAGCATTTCAGAAGTTCAAACAGATTACAATAACATTATTAGATGGTTAAATCATAATAAAATCTATTTAAATGAGGAAAAAACAAAATTGATGATTATTCATTCACCAGGATTTCATATTCATCAAAACCTCTTTAACAAAACTCATAAAACAAATTGCAGGAAAAAGGATGCTTCAAATTATGAATCATTATGTAGTTGCCCACTTGTTGAGCAAGTAAATCAAATAAATTACTTAGGAATCATTTTTGATGAATATTTTAGGTGGAATGCCCATATATCCCACATATGTGAAAGCTTGAGAATATCGGCGATAAAAATTCAAAAATTGAAATACGTATTAAATATGGAAACCTGTGTATTATTTTATAAAGTAATATGCGAATCTATTTCAAATTATGGAATAATTGTGCATGGAACAACTAACTTAACTAACATAAATAAAGTAGAAAAACTGCAGTCTATAATAGCTAAAAACATTATTCCGTTTCATTTGCAAAAAATTTATAAAACTTCCACCGATAGATTAAAATTTTTAAACCTTTTATCCTACAGCAATTTATATAAATATAATGTAATAATTAAAACATTTTTTGACGAAACTTACAAACTAAAAATTCAACATAACAAAAATACAAGAGTTCAAAACCAAGGTTATTTCAAATTGCCAATTTTTCGAAATAATTACGGGAAACATACCTCCGAATATCAAGTACTACTTATATTTAATGCTATTCCAAAAGAATTACTAAATATAGATTTTTTTAGAAGACTGAAAATGGAATTAAAAAATTATTGGCATTTTCTATTTAGCTGATTATTATGTGTTGTGTTTTGTGGATTTATTTGATGTACACCATTTTTGTGGCTGAATGACCTAGTTTAATATAATTTATTCATTTTCCTGCAGATAAGCTATTTAGCTTTGCGGGTCAAATTGTAAATATATTTGTATTCTTTACTCTTATGAATAAAAATTATATTCTTTAAAAAAAAAAAAAGACCCCCTTTCTGATAGGGTGCTGGGGGGGGGAGGTTAGCGCAGATGAATTTCAACGTTGGCACGGTTCGGACTCGAACCCGGGAACTGTAGGTTACGATCCTAGCTGGCTACCGACTGAGTCAACCTCTGCCTCAATTTGAAGGAGGGGGAGTCGGGAGAGAAAATAGGGCAAAGACACAGGAATGCGTGCCGCTCAACTATTTTATAATTCGTCCCATTATCATGGCCGAGTGGTTAGCGCGCTTGGCTACTGATCTAAGGGCCTGGGTTCGAGCCCGGGTAAGGCATGGATGTATGTGTCGTATTTCTGCTGAGGTCCTGCCATCCTCTCAGACCTTCTACTTTGGCATATAAACTGACAGGCTCCTGTCAGACCTCTGTGGCAAACAGCTGCTTGATGGGGTATTTATATATATTTTTTTATTGCCTACCCGTCAAGCAGCTGCTTGCCATATTGCCTTTTGCATACTTAAAAAGTTGCAATTATTTTAGACTAAATTTAAATTTTAGTGTGAATTGGAACGAAAACACTAGAAATAATTCCTAGAAACAAGATTTTTTTTTCTGAGAAGCACCATTGACGGAGTTACTCTTTAGTTTTAAATAATTGGAAGCGACTTCAAAAAAAGGTTGGAGATTGTTAGTTGCTGAAGATTCTTAAAAGGGAATTAAATCATGGTTTGAATTTCTAATTTTTCTCGTAATTATGATTAAAAAATAAGTTAAGAGATAAGTTATTTTCTTTCATTATAACTACAAATAATAGAAAATAATTTAATTCTAATTTTAACTTATTTTTTATTCACTAATCCTCACAGACTTTCTTCTGCTATGACGTATACGACTGACAGTGGCAAGCAGCTCTGTGGCAAGCAGCTGCTTAACGGGATATTTATTTATTTTATGTTTATTTATAATAAGCATTTGTTTGTGTTATTATATACTTTTTTCCTTTCTGCCCTCGTTTCATGTTTACTAACCATCGCCCCAATAATGGTTGGTTAATAGAAAATCTATAACGTAATCATTAAAACTTTTTAAAGTTTCTATCTATATATAATTACAGGTAATATATATATTTACTATTGATTAACACTAATCATGAACTATAAATTAATTTGACTAAAAAGAATAGATTAAATGAACCTACTTGAAGAAATTAAGAGATTACATTTTCTTGTAAAGATTTGTGTATCCTACAATTACACGTTTGAACCATGTTTTAGAATCATTATAGAAATAGGCATATTAAAAAAAACATTACAAGCATCCTTTCTGCCCTATTTTCTCTGCTCCATTGCTGTCCATGGTACGGTTGCCAGATCTATCTCTAGTATATTTAGAACTCCGTAATTCCGCCGGACAAGAAAGGAACCCTCTTCCTTCGTTCACCCTGTCGAATTTGACAGGGTCATTTGACAGAGAATCCTTGCTGTCGCTTCAAAAGGGAAATAAAAACAGGCGATATCCTATGCTATCTTTTGAATTCTTGATCTCCTGTTAAGAATGTTTTGAAGCATAATATTACAGTAATTGAAGTTCCTTACAAATACACTTGAATCGAAATAACATTTTTAATAACGAATAAATTTCACTTGCTGTCCGATTTGACTTTTATTAAAAATGAAGAAGAATGGAGGTTTGAAGTAGCACCCGCTTCTTCGTTCATTTCTGAGGAATGAGGCGCGTTTCATTGTTGCCATATGCTATCCGTTGTGAGCAAAATGGAAGCCTTCAGCTGCGAAGTTTGAAACACATTTGATGCGATGCTTTTGAAAGTTGGCATTCTGTTCAGTGTAGAAATATGGATGCAGAGAAACGAGTTGTAGAAGACTACATCAAGAAGCATAAAGTGAAAGAATTAATTGATCATCTTTCCAGCATGTTGATGTTCTTTCGTCCCGAAGATCCTTGTGCTTTCCTTGCAGACGCAGTACAGGAAATGAAAGAAATGCGAGAGAATGGCGAAGCTGGGCCACTTTTTTATCCGGAAGACAATATCAAAGCTTATTTCCGGCTTTTGGATCCACCAGGCAAAGGCAGTATCTCTTGGATGCAGATGGTAAGTGCCCTTACTGTGCTTGGGGCTGAATATGTACCAACCCCTATCCTGAAGGAAGGACCCGTAAATCTGCAAATGTTTTTGAAAATGGCAGAAGCCTGTTTATCAAAGAAACTCTCCTTCATGTGAACATTGCTTTTGTGTCATGGGTGAATAACTCTCGTTGTAATAAATATTAGTTGAAAGTAGCTTCATAAGATAATAATAGCAGACTAGAAATTGATTTAACTGTCACAAAATGAATGTGTAAGAAGTTGTAATGACAATTGCAACCAACGTTCCTTGTAGTGATTGACACTTTGAGACAATTGGTAACAGCTCTGTGAAATCAAGAGTATCAACGGATTTTACGTAGTTGCTGTCATTTATGTATTCTTCAAGTAAAAAAGTATAAGTTCGTTGAGTTCATGTTACAATGATATTCACTGTTCCATAATCACTAAAATCTGCATATTATAACCCATTGGTTAGAATGCAGTTCAGGGTACAACATGGCGCTGAGTAAACAAAGGTAAGTAGAGGCTACGTGAATAAATGCAACGCAAGTAGAGCGAAAACGTATGGATATTAGAATTGAATACTCCTGGCGCCATTTCGTTCTCTTTCTAAAAAAGCAGTGCGTGCCAGTCGTCCCTTTTTCTCTATAGAAATCTCGAAAGCATTATTCACCCCGCCATCTGTAAAAGATTAATTCTCAAAAACAATAATAAATAAAATTACTAGAAAAATAGCTTAAAAATATTAAGTATTAACCGAAAGTGAGTTATATGCAATTGGATTATTTAGCCCATGGGATTTGTTTGAAGTCCGAATCAGCGGTGGATATTTTAAAATTTTATGATGGTAATTAACTTTAATTATAGTGTTACGATGGCAGGCACGTACCCAGGATTTAGTTTCGGGGAGGGAAGTGGGGGGAGGCTCGGAGAATAAAAGTTGAGGAATGTATGGGAAAATATTGCTGAAGATGAATTAAAGTTCTCAATCAAATCTAACTAAAATCTATATTTTCAAAAACATTCCTTCACTATATCAATCGTTCACTACAATAGATCCACTCCGAATTAACCACAGCATTCCAGCAAACAATGCTTTAAAATTTGAGGGAATATTGTTAAAAAAATTGAGATTATTTGATTGAGACCTTTAATTTTTCTTCAACAATAATTTTCGATACAAAATGTATTTTAAATGTTCTAAATTATTTCATTAATATAATGTTGAAAAATATAATGAGCAAAATTCCCATTGACTTGACGTTGGAATTACCTAATTCATTGCTAGTAATCCCGTGCAGTGCAGAGAGCATTGAAGGGAGAGAGGCAATGCCCCCTATTTCTTCACTGATTTGGCAATGATTAATATTATTATGTATTCAGTGCCTTGTTTTTCCTGTTAGTAATGGAGGCCTTTCCATCCAGGAATTATTTTCTCAATAGCTAGTAGGGTTTAGTAGTTAGGTTTCACTTCCACGTGTTTTGGAATAAATTGTCAAGATGTGAGGGCACCGATGGAAACTGGTGGATTTATGAAGCGAACGCAGAAAAATGCGAAACCCAAACAGGCAAACCGTACACATCAATAAACAAGCTTAAAACCCCAAAAGCCACCAGTTTCAAAAAAGCGACATTAAATATTAGTCAGTGGTATTTTGTATAACTCAAATCGAAGAAGGTTAAATAGTTTATTAAATACGAATCGTTTGAAATAACTAGGTGAAGATACATAATTGACATCATTTTAAACGCAGAGGTATATTTATGGTGTAGCAGAAGGCCCCGCCATCTTTTCAGACCTCTTAGTATGGGCGTATTAAACTGACTGGCTCCTGTCAGACTTGTGGCAAGCAGCTGCTTGAAGGGGTGTTTATTTTTTTGCAATGAAGTGAAATTATATATGGCATGCATGATGCATAGAATGATTCAAATATATATATATACATGTACGTTTTTGTTACTCAGTGAAATATATTTACGTATTATAGTTAAAAGGTTGGGTTTACAAAAAACTAACTCGCAATCAGACTTTAGCGCGACTAATAGGTTTCATTGATTGGTGAGCTGTTTCATAGCGCATCGGCAATCTAGCCCATGGTATGTCAAACAAGGTGCAAAAGTAAAAATAAAAGTGATTCAACCCACAACCATAGTTAAAAGACAAAAAGCACGAAAGGTGAAAACATTAAACCAACAAAGATGAAATAAAAATGCGACATATCTAAATATCAAATGATAGAAACATTAAATACGATTAAAATGTGCATTCGAAAGGCAAAAACGGGATAAAAACTAAATCGTTGGGTAAAAGATGTTCTAGTGTAAGGGGCACGGGCGTAAAATCATGAAAGCTAAAATGGAAACGCCGTTCAAGATTAAAAGCGGGACAATCAAGTAAAATACGTTGAATGGTGTCCTACTTTGGTGAGGCGCCCAACCGCAAGAGAAATGAATAATTTAATAAACGAATGACGTCGGCTGAGCCGAGCAAGTACGACTTCCTCAAGAAAACGTGACTGCCTCGGTTTCACAATGGGCTTCATCCCAAAATGTTGGTTACCAAAGTTTTCAGTAAACCTCGCCTATTGATTAAGTTATTAATAAACCTGAATTTTCCAGCGAATTCAGTTGATTATGTGTATTTAATGAAAACTGTATCACTGAAAGAATTTTTCTTTAACCCACGGCAACGTAGTACCTTCACGGAGAAAATAAATAATATAATCTACTTTTTGAGAGTGAGTGCTTTTTTCCCCTTCCAAATCATTCCTTGTGCGACCATCACGAGGAATACCTAAGTGACAACAACAACAACGCTTTCGTTTTTGGAGAATGAATTAGAGTTGAATGTAAAGAAAATTATATATTTAACTTAATGAACTCAAATTTAAGAAATTACATAATACAATATTACAAAATTAATTGTAAGGCATGAAATTGTGAAATTATGAAAAAAGACCGAAAATTTTAATTATTTGGGTATAACGAGTGCTACCAATTTAAAATGGAAAATGCATATTGACAATATACATGTAAAAAGTTAAATTTCTCATATATTTTATGTTCTACGGAGTTTTGTGCAGATCGACTTCTTTCGTTTTCTTTATTTTGCACGGTGTGTACAATCGATTTAAATAATGTGGAATTTATTATTGGAGAGGGGAGGATTATAAATCTAATTTTATGTTTTGCACAAAAATAGATTGATTCGAAGTTTATTGCAAAATATTTATTCTATATAAATTCACCATATCACGGTTATAAATTATTACTTTTCACAAAGCTACGTCAACAAATATCAAAGTTCAATACTAATAAAATAATTTAATAATAATTCCAGAAACGTGGGTTTGAAATTTCCTTTTGAGAATTCCAGCAAAAAAAACCTTCCATAATTTCTTTTTCGTAGAACCAAAATATTTCAACACATTAAGTATTATTAATAAAGAAATGGGAGATGTTTAAGAACATTAAAAAAAAACTATATAAACGAATATTTGTTAAAAATTGAACAAATTGATACTCTTTCTAAAGTGCAAAAATAAAAATATTAAATTTAAATGGTTTTGTCTCCTTTTCACTTAGGCAGATTCTTGAGAAATGTTTAGAGTTTCAGAAGCCTTTGGTTGCTAGCTTTGTTGATTTCAAAAAGGCTTTCGACTCTGTTTATCGTCATAATTTGTGGTTGATTGTGAGATCATATGGTATACCTGGCAAGTTAGTTAACATAATGAAAGCTCTCTATAATAACACTGAGTCGTGTGTGAGAGTTGGTAAGGCTTGTAGCAATTGGTTTAGCATTACTTCTGGTGTTCGACAAGGGTGCATTTTGTCTCCTTTTCTCTTTAGCTTGGTTATTGATTACGTTATGCGAAATTCATTTCAAGGGAAAGATTTTGGCCTTAAATGGGCTTGAGATACGAAAATTTCTGATTTAGATTATGCTGATGATTTAGCCCTTTTGGCAAATGATGTTGATGAGATGAACTCTTTCATTCGAGCTGTTGATGGAACTGGTAATAGAGTAGGTTTGGTTATAAACAGAGAGAAAACTAAAGTGATGAAAATTGGTCAGGCAGGCTGTGATTCAGTTAATCTGAAGGGTTGCAATTTTGAACAGGTGTCACAGTTTAATTATCTTGGGAGCTATGTAACAGATAATTGGGATGTGTGTCATGAGATTAACAGCGAATAGGGATTGCCTCTGGGACTTTTAGGAATCTATAGAGTATGTGGAGAAATAGGCGTATACACCTAAAGATTAAAATTAGACTGTATAATAGTTTGGTTCTTTCTAGGGTTAGTTATGATAGTGAAACTTGGATGCTTTGTAAACAAGATAACAGGAAACTAGTTGGGCATTGGGTGGTTCCACTTTGTAACTAATGATGAGGTTAGGCAATGGAGTCAGCAACCTCTAAACAGCATATTGTGCAGAGAGAGACTGCGTTGGTTTGGCCATGTTGCCCGTATCGATAATTATAGATTAGCGAATAGGGTTATGAACAGTGTGCCTAGAGGCCTCAGAAGTGGGGGGGGAGACCTACGATGCGGTGGGCAGACAACGTCAAACAGGACCTTATTAGAATTGGTGTGCAGTGGCCGGATGCAGCAGATGTAGCTCAGGACAGATATGCTTGGAGAATTAAACTGCACGGTCTGGTTGGACTTCCGTAGCCCATGGCTGCTTGATGATGATGAAGTTGAACTTAATTCAATAAGATACTGCAAGTGCTTGTTAATATCTTTGTTTCCTTATTTAATAACTCGTTACTTTTATTTAATTTGAAAAAATATAAAATGAATTTCTTATTGTAACCTTGCGTCCCGTGGCCGAGTGGTTAGCGCACTTGGCTACTGATCTAAGGGACCTGGGTTCGAGCCCCGGGTAAGGCATGGATGTATGTGTCGTTTTTCTGCTGAGGTCCTGCCATCCTCTCAGACCTTTTACTATGGCATATAAACTGACAGGCTCCTGTCAGACCTCTGTGGCAAGCAGCTGCTTGAGGGGGTATTTATTTATTTATTATAACCTTGATGAGCGTATATTTTGGTCCTTGATTACGCATATTAAATAACATTTTTTTTTTCCCCATGTGTGTGTATATATATTCCAGATTTTTAGCAGTATGTTCATTTGTCAATCTTTCTTCAATTCGTAATAAACAGAGTAAACGAACTGATTTAATAATACGCAATAAATTTGCATCAATAGAGGTAAAAATTTTAGTATTAGTCACTTGAAACACCAATGTATTAAACCACTGCGACTAATTAATTCTGACATTCATCAAATACCAATTGATAAACAAATACAACATTCAAAATTCGAATCATAAATCATAGTCACGACCCTTACTAATCATCTTTCCACTGATTACACGAATCGTATAGGGGCGGGGGTGGCTCAATGGATAGCGCGCCAGGCTCCTAATCTGCAGTCTCCAGGTCCGAGTCCCAGCTGAAGAAGCGTTGAGGTTTATCTCCACAAAGTTCCCCCGCCCTTGATACGGTCAGTGGGGGGACACCGATGGGCTTGGAAAGGCCGCCGTCCGTCGGATAGGCCGTTAAACAGTGGCTCCATGTGCGGGAGAGCCATACCTTCGGTATTAATCCTTAGCTATGTCTCCCCGCAGTTGTCCAGTGGGTCCTCTCCCCTAAACCTCTGAGCCCTCGGGGTCCTCGTAACCTGGTCATTTAGCCCATTGTGTGCAAAAAAGTGACGCTCAGAGGTAAAACAACCCAACAGATATCGTATGAAGCAAATGAAAATCCCTACGATAATTAAAGACGCCCTGTTGTTCTATTCACGAAACAGAACTACTTTGCGCATGCCAACAGCGACAATTTTAATATTAGATAATACTAATTTAATATTATAAATTAACTTTAGATAATACTAATTTTTAATATTAGATTTTACTAATTTAATATAAATTAATATAAATTTAATATTAGATTTTACTAATTTAATATAAATTAATATAAATTTAATATAAATTAATATATAATTAATAATTAGATAATACTAATTTAATATAATAAAATAATTTAATATTAGATAATTTTAAGTCACAGAAAACGAAATCCTTTTCACTTGTAAAACTCGATCGAATACCGTGTTCTAATGCAACCATGACGTAACTGACACTATGTGCTGTGTCGCATGACTCTTAGTAAAGCAGTCACGCTTTCACTGTTGTATGTCCGATTCCGTTTCATTGCCCTGCGTTTTAAGCTCCCCCCCCCAATTCCTGAGCTTTCGTTCGTCCCCTAACAGTCCTGGAATACGAATATTCTTGACTTCTTCCAAGAAACGGGGTCAAATGATCCATGCGAATCAACTTACATTTTGTAGTCAGCGAATGCGATACATTACGTCGTTAATCGTGGTAACTATGGTATAGGAATCTTCCCAAGGCTTCTGAAATTTTAGCCAAAGTTTCTTCTGTGTAGATCATATAAGCAGACAAGATCTCCTTCATTGAAGACGGTTACATTAGTCGTTTTTCTCTCTCTCGCCAGGTTGATATTAGACCCGACGGAGTGGTGAACGTCTTCTAATCGTTGTTGTAGTTCTTATACCTGTTGTGGTGTGGATACAGGCATTGCTTCTGGCTGATATATAACATATCACAGGGAAGAGGTAATTCTCCTCCAAAGAGCATCATGGAAGGTGTCTGTCCAGTTGTTTCGTGCACTGCTGTACTGGATGCCAACAAAAAGAGTGGTATTCGGCAATCCCGGTCACTTGCATCAAAAACAAAATCTAGACGTTGAGTAATCGTTTTATTTAATCTCTGAGCCATTCCATCCTCCTCAGAGAGTGTAGGGGAGTCCTTCTAATTATCTGAATGCCTAGCAGTTGATATGCCTTGAAATACATCGGATTCCAAATTCCATCCTTTCCCCGAGTGGAGTTGCAAAGGTACTCCGTACCTGCTAATCAAGTTATTCACCATCATCTTTGCAACTGTTGCTGCCTCCTCATCCTGAATGGGATAAACTTCAGTCCACTTCGTGAAATAATCCATTGCCACCAATAAATACCGATTTCCGTCATCAGTCCTAGGGACCTATAGCAGTGTCCTCCAGTGGCACTAACATGCAAATCTTTCGTCCCTAATTCCATTCTCCAGCAAGGGAGGGTGATCTGCCAGAAAATCAATCCCATCTTCTCTCACTTGTAAGGAGTCCCACTGCGTCCAATAGATTTTGGTAGTTGGGCTATACCTCGAGATTTGCTCCCAATTAGGTCGTATAGTAGATTTTTCAATCACTACTAATATTTGTCTGATATCTTCATCATTAAGTTGGCTTTCTAATTTCTATTGGACCCCAGATGTTACACGTATCCTTGTTTTCTGGTGCTGATGTTAACTTTCTAATAGGCATTGTATCGTAACTGCCATATCTCAACTCTGCATTACAGCAATGTTTACAGTTGTCAACGCATGGACGCCTGGAAAGTGCATCTGCATCCCTGCGTAATTTCTCACTACGATGCTCAGTGGAAAAATCGTATTCTTGCAATCGCTGTATCTCTTTTGGCAATCTGTCCTTCAGGATTTTGGAAGTCTATTAGCAACCTGAGAATTGCATGGTCAGTGCGAACAAGATATGTTTGGCCATAAAGCTAACGATAGAAATATTCTATTGCTTCTACTATTGCTAAGAGTTCTTTTCGTGTGAAAGAATAATTTCGTTCTAATTTGAAAAAGGTTTTACTGAAGTATGCAATGACTCTTTCTTGTCGGTCTTGATGTTGTGAAAGTACAGCACCAACTCCTGTGTGACTTGAATCAGTATCCAATAGGAACTGCTTACCAGCTCGTGGATATGCCAATAATGGTACTGACTATAAACAGCTCGATAATGGTTAAATACTTAGTGAAATCTCCATGATAACACTGAGTCATATGTGAGGAGAGTTGGTAAGGCTGAGCAATTGTTTAGCATTGTTTCTGGTATTCGACAAGGGTGCATTTTGTCTCCTTTTCTCTTTAGTTTGGTTATTGATTATGTTATGCAAAATTCACTGCAAGGGAAAGATTTTGGCCTTAAAGAGTCTAGATATTTAAAAATTTCTGATTTAGATTATGCAGATGATTTTACCCTGTTGACTAATGATGTATATGAGATGATTTTTTTCATAAGAGCTGTTGATGAGACTGGTAGTAGAGTAGGTTTGGTGATAAACAGAGATAAAATTAAAGTGATGAAAATTGGTCAGGCAGATGGTGCTTCGATTGCTTTGAATGGCTGCCTCTTGAGCAAGTGTCTTAGTTTAATTATCTTGGAGCTGCTTAACAGATATTGGTGATGTTCAGCATGAGATAAATAGAAGAATAGAAATTTCTGCTAGCGCCTTTAGGAAGTCTTTTCACCTTTGAGCAACATTTTGCGCAGAGAGAGACTGCGCTGCTTTGGCTCTGTTGCCCGTATGCATAGCTGCAGATTGACAAACCGGATTCTGAATAGGATGAGATGGACAGACAGTCTCAAATAAGACCTTGATAGAATTGTCCTGCAGTAACCAAATGCAGCAGTTTCAGCTCAGGGCATACACGTGGCGAGAGACAAATTACACAGTCGGGTAGGACCTCTGCAGCCCATAATTGCATAAGGATTTTGTACGTGTCTATGTAAGAAGTGTGAAGTGATCATGAGTCTTTTTGAGTGAGTAATGTGGAACAAGAGTGACGCTTCACATATTTTCTCCGACTTAAAAAGCGATGATAACTATTTTCGAGTGAGGAATGTGGAACAAGAAATGAGGCTATCGAAATTGTTGCCGAGTTAAACAGTGTGAAGCGATGATTATTCTTTTCAAGTGAGGATTGTGGAAAGGGTGAACTGATACAAATTATCCTCGAGTTAAAATATGTGGAACATTAATGATTCTTTTCGAGTGTGGAAAAAGTGTGAGGCCTTTACAAATTGACCTGCAATTCAAAACTTTCAAGTTGTGACAATTTGGATTGGGCAATGTGAAAGAAGAGAGTGCGAGGGACCCGAAACTCTCCTCGACTCAGGAAGGTGAAGCGGTGGGGGGACTCTTTAGGGGTAGGGATTTCGATTTTGTTCGAAAGGATAAGAATTGTTTCAAAATAATGTGAGGTTAAAAATCGGAGATTTTTTCTTTCCCTGCTGGACATTGTCATCAAGGCATGTTTCGTGAATTTTTGACTTTGTTTTACGATATCGAAGGATAACATTCTCAGGTAAAGTTTTTTCATTTGTGTTGCGTCTGACATTTATTTTTGCCTCTTATGAAGTTTCTAAATTTTTGACTTTTTTTTTCGTAAGAATGCAAGTTATTCAGAGAAACAGAAATAAAATCAACTTTCATTTTGACCTTGCAGATTGAGAATCTTTGCGCTGCAATGACTCGTGCTCTGAATGTTTGCCTTCTGAATGATGATGTCGGAGCTGTCGGCAGACAGGGTGACGCTGCTGCAGAGAATCACCCAATCCTGCTGCGGAGACATCCTTCTTGATTTCCGGCTTCATTCAACCAGCACTTTGCTTTGCAGCGATCATTTTTTAATTGGAGCCTCACCAGAAAGGCCTAGAAATGTTGAGCAAAAAATCGTTTGATATTTGTATGAGAATAAATCCGAAATGTTCCCATGATATTGCATCATCCTAGAGCTGAGTGCGCCGGGAACTTGGCTGCCAAGATTTCGCGGCATCAGTTGCAAATGAAGAGAGGATTTCGGATTCAGAAATGAGCGAGATCGTCTGGCGTGGAGGCAGAAACTCCTCGAAACACGAATGAAGTGGCGAAGCGAGTGTTGCGCGTGGGAGTCATCGTCTATTTCGGTGGCGGCGGCGGCATCCCCTGTGCCGCGTGAGTGCTGCCCTCGAGCGGCGAGGGTAGCGCCAAGAGTTAGTTCGCTCCTTTCTTCGTCGAGGGCATCAGCAAGGTCAGTGGCATTCTCTGCCGGACAACACTGGCGATAATCGTTTGCTGTGCGCCATTGAAGAGAATCTGCTGCCCGATCACTTGGACAGAAACTAAGAGGTAAGCGGCAATTGCTTTCGAAACTCTGATTGGACACTGAATTTCTCGCATTCTCTCATCATCGACGTTGACGCAATTTATCCTCCATGGTTCTCGACAAAGAACGCGCTCTCGGAACACGCTTTTTGAAATCTTCAGCTTTCTTGGCGCTCACGTGCTTCGCGAAAGTAATTCGGATTTTCTCGTTATTCTTACGAATCAAAGAGCCCTTCGGACGGATGATCCGAACCCCGACGCCATCGTCGCCTCTCCCTCTGCGCAGAGAAGTCACTTTTCTCGGCAGGCGTCGCCGCTTCCTTCCTCCGATATTTCCCGTTCGTCATTAACCACCTTGATGAGCTCAGCTGATGCTGAAGAGCAGAAAGCGCTCCTCTCGCAGCAGAAGGAGAGCGGCTCGAGATTCCGTGTCATGAAGAGAGAAACGGAGCTGCTTGAAGTCTCCCAGTGAAGAGCATCGCGAATGGTGAGCCTAGTGACGGAACATCGTCACTGAAGACTGCAAAGATGAGCCTCATCCTTTAGGAGATGAAACTGAATCAGAACTGCCAGCTCTCGTCGAAACTGATATCCGATTTAATAAATCGATTAATGAAAGAATCGAAAGGTGAAATCGAATGAAAAAGATAATCATTTCACGCGACGGGGCAGATGGCTGGGAGAGTTTTTCGCTTCGTTGCTAAGGCGAATCCCTCAGTTTCCGTTGTCATAACGACATCTGTCACTACAATGCTCCCGTTGCTCCGATGTGCCATGATCTCCTTCGTTTCGCATTCAATATCACGTGGCCGTCCTTTCAGCTGGCGTCGCCACTACACAGAGTGATGACTAAATTCTTGCGTTAATATTTCGCACGAGCACGATGATTTATTAACAGACGCAACCTGGCTCAGCGATATGTAATTTAAGGGGCCACGATTTCCGAAATGCTTTTCCATGACTCTTTTCTGACGGTACTTTTTGGAAAAAATGATGTTGATGAGATGAACTCTTTCATTCGAGCTGTTGATGAGACCGGTAGTAGAGTAGGTTTGGTTATAAACAGAGAGAAAACTAAAGTGATGAAAATTGGTCAGGCAGGCTGTGATTCAGTTAATCTGAATGGTTGCAGTCTTGAGCAGGTGTCACAGTTTAATTACCTTGGGAGCTATGTAACAGATAATGGTGATGTGCGGCATGAGATTAACAGACGAATAGTGACTTTTAAGAATCTATGGAGAGTGTGGAGAAATAGGCGTATACACCTAAAGACTAAAATTAGACTGTATAATAGTATGGTTCTTTCTAGGGTTAGTTATGATAGTGAAACTTGGACACTTTGTAAACAAGATAACAGGAAACTAGATGCTTTTGATTCCAGATGCTTACGCAGTATCTTGGGTATTAGGTGGTTCAACTTTGTAACTAATGATCAGGTTAGGCAAAGGAGTTTGCAACCTCCTTTAAGCAGCATATTGTGCAGAGAGAGACTCCGTTGGTTTGGCCTTGTTGCCCTTATGGATAATTATAGATTAGCGAATAGGGTTATGAATGGTGTGCCTAAAGGTCTCAGAAAGAAGGGGAGACCTAGGATGTGGTGGGCAGACAATGTCAAACAGGATCTTATTAGAATTGGTGTGTAGTGTCCAGATGCAGCAGATGTAGCTCAGGACAGACTTGCTTGGAGAACTAAATTGTACAGTCTGGTTGGACCTCCGTAGCCCATGGCTGCTTGAGGATGATGATGATGTAACTGATAATGGTGATGTGTGGCATGAGATTAACAGACGGATAGGGATTGCTGCCGGGACTTTTAAGAATCTATGGAGAGTGTGGAGAAATAGGCGTATACACCTAAAGACTAAAATTAGACTGTATAATAGTTTGGTTCTTTCTAGGGTTAGTTATGGTAGTGAAACTTGGATGCTGTGTAAACAAGATAACAGGAAACTAGATGCTTTTGATTCCAGATGCTTATGCAGTATCTTGGGCATTAGGTGGTTCAACTTTGTAACTAATGATGAGGTTAGGCAAAGGAGTTTGCAACCTCCTTTAAGCAGCATATTGTGCAGAGACTCCGTCGGTTTGGCCATGTTGCCCGTATGAATAATTATAGATTAGGGAATAGGGTTATGAACAGTGTGCCTAGAGGCCTCAGAAAGAAGGGGAGACCTAGGATGTGGTGGGCAGACAATGTCAAACAGGACCTTGTTAGAATTGGTGTGCAGTGGCCAGATGTAGCTCATGACAGATATGCTTGGAGAATTAAACTGCACGGATATCTGGTTGGACTTCCGTAGCCCATGGCTGCTTGAGGATGATGATGATGGACAAACATCTTATTAGGTTTAAAAAACATTTTCTTTTTGTAATTTCATACGAATTAACAAATTTCTGATTGTTGTCGCAAACTCGGCAACAAATTCCTTTTCCCAGAATCTCGCCTGTTTCGTTGTAAAGCAAAAAAAAAAAGTGATATAATCTGAAGAAATAAGAACACACAACAGCAAACGATAAAAACAGAAATCCGCTGAAGGTTTAATAACTGTCGTCTGATTTTAAATTTCCCTCTTTTAGCAACAGAAAAATAAATCATTTGTTTTCAATTCTCGCCTTTATAACTTGAGAGCTATTGGACGCAAAATTTCTTCCTGTCAGCTCTTACATCGTAGGAAGGGCCGCCGCGGTGTACTTCTGCTGCAAACTTCTGACTGAAGGTTCCCAGATGCAGCAAGTTCACTATGAAAAAGTTCGCCAATGAAGAAGGTTCACTGGTGAAAACGTCCTCTCCTAAAGAAGGTTCACTATAAAGAATATTCACTGCTAAAGAAGGATCATTATGAGGAAGGTTCCCTCAAGAAGAAGGTTCACTAATGAATAAGAATCACTATGAGAAGGTTCACTGATGATGAAGGTTCACTTATGAAGATAAGTCATATCGGAAGAAAGTTCTCTCATGAGGAAGGTTCACTAATGAAGTAGGTACCTTGATGAATAAGGTTAACTTGTGAAAAAGGTACCCTGATGAAAATGTTTCATTGGTCAAGAAAGTTCGCCAATGAAAGTTTCTTGATGAAGAATGTTCATTATGGAGAATATTCACTTACGAAGTTCACTGATGAAGAATGTTCATACAAAACATACATACAAAAACCTCATGCAGCCGTGGGCTACGGAGGTCCAACCAGACTGTGAAATTTACCTCACGAACCATGTCTGTCTTGAGGAATAGCTGCTGCATATCACTACTCTAGGCCAATTCTACCAAGGTCCTGTTTGTCATTGTCTGCCCATCGCATCCTAGATCTCTCCCTTTTCCTGAAACCTTTAGGCACACTGTCCATAATCCTGTTTCCCAATCTACAGCTATGCAAAAAGGTGGTTGATGACTCCTTCTTCTAACCTCATCATTAATTACAAAGTCAAACCACCTAATACCCAAGATACTGCGTAAGCATCTGGAATCAAAAGCATCAAGTTTCTTGTTATCCTCCTTACAAAGGGTCCATGTCTCGCTACCACAACTAACCTTAGAAAATAAAAACTATTATACAGTCTAATTTTAGTCTTTAGGTGTATATGCCTATTTCTCCACACTCTCCATAGATTCTTAAAAGTCCTGGCAGCAATACCTATTCGTCTGTTAATCTCATGCCGCACATCACCATTATCTGTTACGCAGCTCCCAAGGTAATTAAACTGTGACACCTGCTCAAGACTGCAACCATTCAGATTAACTGAATCACAACCTGCCTGACCAATTTTCATCACTTTAATTTTCTCTCTGTTTATAACCAAATCTACTCTACTACCAGTCTCATCAACAGCTCGAATGAAAGAGTTCATCTCATCAACATCATTTGCCAAAAGGGCTATAGCATCAGCATAACCTAAATCAGAAATTTTCGTATCTCCAGCCCATTTAAGGCCAAAATCTTTCCCTTGAAGTGAATTTCGCATAACATAATCAACAACCAAGCTAAAGAGAAAAGGAGACAAAATGCACCCTTGTCGAACACCAGAAGTAATGCTAAACCAATTGCTACAAGCCTTACCAACTCTCACACACGACTCAGTGTTATTATAGAGAGCTTTCATTATGTTACCTAACTTGTCTGGTATACCATATGATCTCACAATCAACCACAAATTATGACGATCAACAGAGTCGAAAGCCTTTTTGAAATCAACAAAGCTAGCAACCAAAGGTTTCTGAAACTCTAAACATGTTTCAAGAATCTGCCCAAGTGAAAATATTTGATCAATACATCCCCTACCCCTTCTGAATCCATATTGTTCATCAGGCAGTTGTCCATCAACCAAATTCTTAATTATAAGAATAATCATGAAAGAACTTTACCTGGAACAGAAAGTAAACTAATTCCCCTACAATTATCGCAAGATCTGCGACCACCTGTTTTTAAAAATCGGGACAATGATAGCTCCAGTAAAATACTTAAGAACAACATTTTTACCATAAAAAAAAATTCAAAATTTCCGTCAGCCATGTGACAACACAAATGTTCCCAGCTCTAAGCATTTCAGTGGTGATTTCGAAGGGATTTATTGGGGTGACAACACAAATGTTCCCAGCTCCAAGCATTTCATTGGGGATTTATGAAGTTTTAAATGAGAGATAGCCAATGTGACTTCGGAATGTGATATAGGGCCATCATTAAAGCCAGTAATGCATCTATCCTCATTACAAACAATGGGAGTAGAAATAATCACATTATTTAGAACATCTCTGAAATGCTCAGCCCACCTAGCCATCACAGAATCCTCACCTTCAACCACCTTGCCATGTTTATCCTTCAATCCCTGTGTACCTGTGCGTTTCTTCCCACATAAAACATTAACAATCTGGTACAACACCCTGCTGTTGTGCTGTCTAACTGCTTCCTCTGCTTTGTCAGCCAAGCTATCAAGCAAAAGATTCTTATCAGCTGTTAACTGATCTTTTACACGTTTATTAAGCTCATTCTATTAGGACTAGTAGGATGTTGATTCATATTAATCCTGCACTTCCTTCTTTCAGAAATAAGTTACATAATCTTATCACTCAAACAATTTTGTTTCCTCTGTTCCCTTTTTCCCAGAAGAGTACTGTTGGTTTCAAAAAAAAAAACCTGTTTAAACTGTTCCCATTCTCTCCCAACTTCAGCACTAAGTAAACCACTATTGTCATAATGACTAAGTAGCCTGTCATGGTATGCTTTGGCTATATCTGTATTTTTTTTAACCTTAGCATAACATTTCTTGAACTTCAGCTGCAAGACACTCTTGACAAGGTAATGGTCAGACCCAATTTCGGCTCCCCTGTACGATCTGATATTCCTAACTGAACTGGCTGTTAATTAAACTAACTGGAATTTGCCTGTTAATTAAAATATAATCTATCATATTCCTGTGCAACCCATCAGGTGAAACCCATGTATATTTATAAATGTCCCGATGTGTTCTGCTGTAAAAAGATTGCAACGCTGCTTGACCCAGATGGGTGATTGGTATGACAAGTGGAAGGTGAAGATAAACTCGGAGAAGAGTTCTGCCATCCTCTTTACTGGCAAGTGCCTTGCAAATCCTACTTGCCTTCAACTTCACGACATTCCCATAGACTGGGAAGACTCTGTCAAATACCTCGGTGTGCATTTACACGTGGGTTAAAATGGGACAATCGTAAATCACATCATCTCCAAGGTCAATATGCTTAGAGGCCAGTTAGGTCCTCTGCTTAGGATTATCGTTATAATAATAAATTATAATTATGGGTTATAAAATTGAAGAATTTATTTCATTATATCGTTCGACTTAATAGTGTTGAGAAGCAAACCACAAATCTTAAAAATATATTCAGTTAAAAAAGTTTCTTGCTATAATACCTAGCGATGGAGATTCTATATTGCCCACGTTATTTTTTTTCTTTTCCAGAGATGCCAAAGAAAGTTGCCCATCTGCTCCTGTGCGCCATTTTCCTAACTTTCTCTCGAGGGCAGAAGGAGTTGGCCGAATCCTCTGATCCCGCCACGACCCTCGTCCTCGACGGTCTCCAGCTCACCCTTTCCACGAAGCTGCTCCTCGACATCCGCTCCTCTAGTGGCAAGGTGCTCCGAGGTTACCTGGGATGGCTTCCGCTTCACAGCAATGTCAGCTACACTCGCTGCACAGATTCTGAAGACAGCGTCTGCCTGCAGTACGGCGAGACGACCACTCTTACGGTGAAGGCGGACAGCGTGAACTGTGACGCTGAGAGGAGCGCTTGCGACACCGTCGCATGCTACACACTTCGCTGGCAGAACCATCTCTCCGGGGCGATGGATTGCTTTGTATTAGGAGACGATCTCTGGTACGGAGGAGGAGAGAGACTCGAACAGCGATGGCCGCTGCAGGACGACTCCAGACCCTGGCATGCCTACGTCACAGGGGATCCTCTTCACCATGCTACGGGAAGTGTGATAGAAAATCTGTGGCTCACTTCCGGGGGATTCGCCATCCACGTGGATCGCCAGAGTCCGCTCTTCCTTAGTTTCAATGAGAGCAAAAGCGGCCAGCTCTGCTTCGCCACATCTCGCAAGAAATACCCTTACGGCAGCAGCAACCAATCAACGAAGGAATTAATGTATTCCGTGTGTGCTGCGCGCAACATAAAGGACGCCTACAGCCACGGTGCTGAGAAGTGGCTGAAGAAACCGCTCAACATATCCGACGAATTGATGTTCCAGAATCCCATCTGGTCGACATGGGATAAATACAAACGCGACATTAACCAGATAACGGTGCTGGAATTCGCCAGAGGCATCAATGAAAAGGGATTTCCCAACAGTCAACTCGAAATCGACGATCGGTGGGAAGATTGTTACGGCGAGCTGCAATTTGACAACGAAAAATTTCCCAACCCTTCAGAGATGATCCGAAACCTTCGATATTTGGGCTACAGAACGACGCTCTGGATTCACCCCTTCTGCAACATAGAATGCCCCACTTTCAACGAAGGGGTTCACAAAGGATTCTGGGTGAAAAATTCCGAAGGGAATCCGGCACTCGTGAAATGGTGGAACGGGCTCGGCGCCGTTCTCGATGCCACGAATGAGGCGGCAACAGGCTGGTTTGTGAACAGGCTGAGAGCCCTGCAGAAGCACGGGATCGATTCATTCAAGTTCGATGCAGGGGAGACGTCTTGGCTCCCCGAGGGTTTCGTTCTGCACGCTCCACAGGCGAACAAGGAGCCCAACCTCTACTCGCAGCTCTATGCAGAGATGGCGCACCAGCTGGGACTCATGGTCGAGGTCAGAGTAGGGTACGATTCTCAGCACCTACCGATTTTTGTGCGTATGTATGACAAGTTTTCTGACTGGAGTTACGCTAACGGACTGAAGAGCGTCATCCCGACCGCACTGCATCTCTCGCTGATGGGCTATCCTTTCATCATCCCTGACATGATCGGAGGGAATGGCTACAACGGATCCATCCCAAGCAAAGAGCTCTATCTGAGGTGGATGCAGGCAAACGTTTTTCTTCCCGCCATGCAATTTTCGATTGTGCCGTGGGATTACGACGCGGAGGCGACTGCTGTCTCCAGAAAGATGGTGAAGCTGCACCAAAAGTACTCCTTCTTTACGATCAGTGTGGCCACTGCTGCAGTCACTTCTCACGCGCCAATTATTCGTCCACTTTGGTGGATTGCACCCGACGATCCCGTTGCCTTGACGATCGATTCCGAGTTCCTCGTAGGAGATGTGATCCTCGTGGCCCCCGTTCTCGACGAGGGAAAGGAAGAACGCGACATCTACCTCCCCGAGGGGAGGTGGACAGACATGCTACGCGGAGACGCTTTGGAAGGACCCCAATGGCTGCGCAGTTACAAAGCCCTGCTAGGAGAGTTGCCCTTCTTCACGAGGCAGCCGTGAAAAAGCTTCTGCCTCGTTCACCGAAAATCCATTCCAACGACGATTGGCAACATCGGAAGGGATCGGCATTTCTGCCGCCACCTAAAACACGTGAAATGGTCATTATGACGAAGACTGAATTAACTTCCAATGTAAGGTTTTGGAGAAAAGCCATTGGTCCACGGCTGAAATGATGGCATCCAAAAAATCTTTGGATTCGTACGTTTCTGGAATTTTACTTCTTCATCAATGAAACCTATTTAATTAGGATACATATTATATCTCGTAAGATGGTAAATGTCTGCTGACCCCCTTCAGAGGCTGCTAACAAAGTTCCTTTTGAATACAAGGAGGCGAAATGTTATGTTTAGGGTGACGGCGTACAATCTACGATACATCAGTAAGGCCAACTAAGATGGACCCTAACTGGTGGAGTGGTGAGCAAACTTGCCACTAATCCACTGGGTGTGTCCTTCTGTAAGTGTTCATACGAGGAACCAGAAGAGGAACACCGACGATGCAGATTCAAGATTTACTCCGTCCCTTAGATGGGCAGATTCCACTTTCAATATTTTAAAAAAATAATAATAAAATTAAAAATGGGGGTGACTAAGAATCGTAATTGTTGCCTTTGATAAAGATGTGGAATGAAAAGTCAGTTCTATATTTCATTTTGCAACCATTTTTAGTTTTGTGGCAATTATAGTTCGTTAAACAATTCTGATGATTGGTTGCTTTCCTCTTCAGCGCCTGTTTCAGAAAATCTGCAGAGAGACGATTTCAATGTCGTCTTTTCGATGCAGTTCCAACAGAATTGTTTCTTTGATAAAGGAAGAAGTTTCCTCCCTTCGCAGAGGACGGAGACAACCTTGAAGCGACGTTACACTTGGCCTCGTTTCTCGTGCAACTGGCAAACACTTACACAAGGACCTGCCCTGTTGGTCTTAGCAGTCATGGAATACCATAACCACTAGACCAGGTAGGGTCTGTTTATAATTAGGGTATTAATATTTAATATGGTATTAAAGAATTTTATGTTTGCACTTTAATCAATATTTATATGTTTAACATCTCCATTGACGGCACTGATGGGATCGTGTTCGGTCATTACTTTTTTTTAGCCGTAGGAGAAAAGTGCGCACAAGAAGCAGGGAACAGAATGAGAGTCTAATGAGAGGCACTTTCGTCGTCAAGGGAGACCTCGTGCCGCATCCTCGAGGTTCCAGTCTCATACGCCATTGAACGACACGAATCGCTTTATGGAGAGAAGAGGGGGCCTTTTCGATCAATTTTGTCGAGTGCGAAAAAGACTTCTCCTCTCTTTTAGGTTCCTAATCGATCAGTTCAGCGCATGACAACGGTGACGTCTGTTGGATTGCCCTCCCCTCCCCCCCCACCAAGTGGAGAAGTAAGCATCTCAGTTGTGATGAAATCGGGTGTGCGCCATGTTGCTGATGAATTTGTGGCGTGAGAAGAGAGACAGGCTTCCAAATGCTTGCCATGAAATAATACTGAAGAATTAATTTCTGTGATTTAAGTCTTTCTTTAAGGGCAGAATGTTTCGAAGAACAGATGCCGTAATTTGGAGGGAGTTTTCCTCGCCTCGTTGCCACAGAAATCCTTTGTCAACTTTTCAAGAGCCACAGACACAAAAAAGACACGAATTCCTATAAATAGGAAGTGAAAACAATCATTTCACTGCAAGAGGTTAAAGAATAAGACCATCGTAACTGAGTGGTCAGGAATCTCTTCCTGTGCCGACATCACTTGAATCACTGCGACGATCAATCGATTTTGCACCACACTCCGTCAAACGATCAACTCATAGCTACAGTCTGATGCCGAAAATCTTACATTTGCCGTGAGCACTGTTTCTGTATCTGCTGCTGGACGAACGAATCTCTTCCTCTCGAATGTACGAGGGGAGAGCCTTTCCCACCTCGCGAGACAACGTTACAAAAAATGCTTTAGAGTTTTATTTATGCCAGCTAAGGTTACAGATCCGTTTAGCATACAATGCAAATTGGTACAAAATACTAATTATTTAAATATGATGATACGAAATACTAAGTTTTAGATTTAACCATTACAGAAGGGAAAATAACAAAAAATAATTTAAAAAAATCATTCAATTAAGCACAAAAAATTACACGCGACTTTAGCGCATCACTGACGTCGACACCATGATTATCAAAATGAATTTTCATTGGCTGACAGAGGAAAAGAACTCTCTGAAGCGTAGCATTGGTGGGCCTGACGATAGCAGGATACCTATCCTGCCGACAAAGAGTTCCAGTGGAGAGAGAGCAGGAGTAGCATTGGTGGGCCTGACGATAGCAGGATACCTATCCTGCCGACAAAGAGTTCCAGTGGAGAGATAGCAGGCGTAGCATTGGTGGGCCTGACGATAGCAGGATACCTATCCTGCCGACAAAGAGTTCCAGTGGAGAGATAGCAGGAGTAGCATTGGTGGGCCTGACGATAGCAGGATACCTATCCTGCCGACAAAGAGTTCCAGTGGAGAGATAGCAGGCGTAGCATTGGTGGGCCTGACGATAGCAGGATACCTATCCTGCCGACAAAGAGTTCCAGTGCAGAGATAGCAGGAGTAGCATTGGTGGGCCTGACGATAGCAGGATACCTATCCTGCCGACAAAGAGTTCCAGTGGAGAGATAGCAGGCGTAGCATTGGTGGGCCTGACGATAGCAGGATACCTATCCTGCCGACAAAGAGTTCCAGTGGAGAGATAGCAGGAGTAGCATTGGTGGGCCTGACGATAGCAGGATACCTATCCTGCCGACAAAGAGTTCCAGTGGAGAGATAGCAGGCGTAGCATTGGTGGGCCTGACGATAGCAGGATACCTATCCTGCCGACAAAGAGTTCCAGTGGAGAGATAGCAGGAGTAGCATTGGTGAGCCTGACGATAGCAGGATACCTATCCTGCCGACAAAGAGTTCCAGTGGAGAGATAGCAGGAGTAGCATTGGTGGGCCTGACGATAGCAGGATACCTATCCTGCCGACAAAGAGTTCCAGTGGAGAGATAGCAGGCGTAGCATTGGTGGGCCTGACGATATCAGGATACCTATCCTGCCGACAAAGGGCTCCAGTGGAGAGATAGCAAGCGTAGCATTGGTGGGCCTGACGATAGCAGGATACCTATCCTGCCGACAAAGAGTTCCAGTGGAGAGATAGCAGGAGTAGCATTGGTGGGCCTGACGATAGCAGGATACCTATCCTGCCGACAAAGGGCTCCAGTGGAGAGATAGCAGGAGTAGCATTGGTGAGCCTGACGATAGCAGGATACCTATCCTGCCGACAAAGAGTTCCAGTGGAGAGATAGCAGGAGTAGCATTGGTGGGCCTGACGATAGCAGGATACCTATCCTGCCGACAAAGAGTTCCAGTGGAGAGATAGCAGGCGTAGCATTGGTGGGCCTGACGATAGCAGGATACCTATCCTGCCGACAAAGAGTTCCAGTGGAGAGATAGCAGGAGTAGCATTGGTGAGCCTGACGATAGCAGGATACCTATCCTGCCGACAAAGAGTTCCAGTGGAGAGATAGCAGGAGTAGCATTGGTGGGCCTGACGATAGCAGGATACCTATCCTGCCGACAAAGAGTTCCAGTGGAGAGATAGCAGGCGTAGCATTGGTGGGCCTGACGATATCAGGATACCTATCCTGCCGACAAAGGGCTCCAGTGGAGAGATAGCAAGCGTAGCATTGGTGGGCCTGACGATATCAGGATACCTATCCTGCTGACAAAGGGCTCCAGTGGAGAGATAGCAGGAGTAGCATTGGTGAGCCTGACGATAGCAGGATACCTATCCTGCCGACAAAGAGTTCCAGTGGAGAGATAGCAGGAGTAGCATTGGTGGGCCTGACGATATCAGGATACCTATCCTGCCGACAAAGAGTTCCAGTGGAGAGATAGCAGGCGTAGCATTGGTGGGCCTGACGATATCAGGATACCTATCCTGCCGACAAAGAGCTCCAGTGGAGAGATAGCAGGAGTAGCATTGGTGGGCCTGACGATATCAGGATACCTATCCTGCCGACAAAGAGTTCCAGTGGAGAGATAGCAGGAGTAGCATTGGTGGGCCTGACGATAGCAGGATACCTATCCTGCCGACAAAGGGCTCCAGTGGAGAGATAGCAGGCGTAGCATTGGTGGGCCTGACGATATCAGGATACCTATCCTGCCGACAAAGAGTTCCAGTGGAGAGATAGCAGGCGTAGCATTGGTGGGCCTGACGATATCAGGATACCTATCCTGCTGACAAAGGGCTCCAGTGGAGAGATAGCAGGAGTAGCATTGGTGAGCCTGACGATAGCAGGATACCTATCCTGCCGACAAAGAGTTCCAGTGGAGAGATAGCAGGAGTAGCATTGGTGGGCCTGACGATATCAGGATACCTATCCTGCCGACAAAGAGTTCCAGTGGAGAGATAGCAGGCGTAGCATTGGTGGGCCTGACGATATCAGGATACCTATCCTGCCGACAAAGAGCTCCAGTGGAGAGATAGCAGGAGTAGCATTGGTGGGCCTGACGATATCAGGATACCTATCCTGCCGACAAAGAGTTCCAGTGGAGAGATAGCAGGAGTAGCATTGGTGGGCCTGACGATAGCAGGATACCTATCCTGCCGACAAAGGGCTCCAGTGGAGAGATAGCAGGCGTAGCATTGGTGGGCCTGACGATATCAGGATACCTATCCTGCCGACAAAGAGTTCCAGTGGAGAGATAGCAGGCGTAGCATTGGTGGGCCTGACGATATCAGGATACCTATCCTGCTGACAAAGGGCTCCAGTGGAGAGATAGCAGGAGTAGCATTGGTGAGCCTGACGATAGCAGGATACCTATCCTGCCGACAAAGAGTTCCAGTGGAGAGATAGCAGGAGTAGCATTGGTGGGCCTGACGATATCAGGATACCTATCCTGCCGACAAAGAGTTCCAGTGGAGAGATAGCAGGCGTAGCATTGGTGGGCCTGACGATATCAGGATACCTATCCTGCCGACAAAGAGCTCCAGTGGAGAGATAGCAGGAGTAGCATTCGTGGGCCTGACGATATCAGGATACCTATCCTGCCGACAAAGAGTTCCAGTGGAGAGATAGCAGGAGTAGCATTGGTGGGCCTGACGATAGCAGGATACCTATCCTGCCGACAAAGGGCTCCAGTGGAGAGATAGCAGGCGTAGCATTGGTGGGCCTGACGATATCAGGATACCTATCCTGCCGACAAAGAGTTCCAGTGGAGAGATAGCAGGCGTAGCATTGGTGGGCCTGACGATATCAGGATACCTATCCTGCCGACAAAGGGCTCCAGTGGAGAGATAGCAGGAGTAGCATTGGTGAGCCTGACGATAGCAGGATACCTATCCTGCCGACAAAGGGCTCCAGTGGAGAGATAGCAAGCGTAGCATTGGTGGGCCTGACGATATCAGGATACCTATCCTGCCGACAAAGAGTTCCAGTGGAGAGATAGCAGGCGTAGCATTGGTGGGCCTGACGATATCAGGATACCTATCCTGCCGACAAAGGGCTCCAGTGGAGAGATAGCAAGCGTAGCATTGGTGGGCCTGACGATATCAGGATACCTATCCTGCCGACAAAGGGCTCCAGTGGAGAGATAGCAAGCGTAGCATTGGTGGGCCTGACGATATCAGGATACCTATCCTGCCGACAAAGAGTTCCAGTGGAGAGATAGCAGGCGTAACATTGGTGGGCCTGACGATAGCAGGATACCTATCCTGCCGACAAAGAGCTCCAGTGGAGAGATAGCAGGCGTAGCATTGGTGGGCCTGACGATAGCAGGATACCTATCCTGCTGACAAAGAGCTCCAGTGGAGAGATAGCAGGCGTAGCATTGGTGGGCCTGACGATAGCAGGATACCTATCCTGCCGACAAAGAGCTCCAGGGGAGAGATAGCAGGCGTAGCATTGGTGGGCCTGACGATAGCAGGATACCTATCCTGCTGACAAAGAGCTCCAGTGGAGAAATAGCAGACATAGCATTGGTGGGCCTGACGATAGCAGGATACCTATCCTGCCGACAAAGAGCTCCAGTGGAGAGATAGCAGGCATAGCATTGATGGGCCTGACGATATCAGGATACCTATCCTGCCGACAAAGGGCTCCAGTGGAGAGATAGCAGGCGTAGCATTGGTGGGCCTGACGATAGCAGGATACCTATCCTGCCGACAAAGAGTTCCAGTGGAGAGATAGCAGGCATAGCATTGATGGGCCTGACGATATCAGGATACCTATCCTGCCGACAAAGGGCTCCAGTGGAGAGATAGCAGGCGTAGCATTGGTGGGCCTGACGATAGCAGGATACCTATCCTGCCGACAAAGAGTTCCAGTGGAGAAATAGCAGGCATAGCATTGATGGGCCTGACGATATCAGGATACCTATCCTGCCGACAAAGGGCTCCAGTGGAGAAATAGCAGGCATAGCATTGGTGGGCCTGACGATAGCAGGATACCTATCCTGCCGACAAAGAGCTCCAGTGGAGAGATAGCAGGCATAGCATTGATGGGCCTGACGATATCAGGATACCTATCCTGCCGACAAAGGGCTCCAGTGGAGAGATAGCAGGCATAGCATTGGTGGGCCTGACGATAGCAGGATACCTATCCTGCCGACAAAGAGTTCCAGTGGAGAAATAGCAGGCATAGCATTGATGGGCCCGACGATATCAGGATACCTATCCTGCCGACAAAGAGTTCCAGTGGAGAGATAGCAGGCGTAGCATTGGTGGGCCTGACGATAGCAGGATACCTATCCTGCCGACAAAGAGCTCCAGTGGAGAGATAGCAGGCGTAGCATTGGTGGGCCTGACGATAGCAGGATACCTATCCTGCTGACAAAGAGCTCCAGTGGAGAGATAGCAGGCGTAGCATTGGTGGGCCTGACGATAGCAGGATACCTATCCTGCCGACAAAGAGCTCCAGGGGAGAGATACCAGGCGTAGCATTGGTGGGCCTGACGATAGCAGGATACCTATCCTGCCGACAAAAAGCTCCAGTGGAGAAATAGCAGGCATAGCATTGGTGGGCCTGACGATAGCAGGATACCTATCCTGCTGACAAAGAGCTCCAGTGGAGAGATAGCAGGCGTAGCATTGGTGGGCCTGACGATAGCAGGATACCTATCCTGCCGACAAAAAGCTCCAGTGGAGAAATAGCAGGCATAGCATTGGTGGGCCTGACGATAGCAGGATACCTATCCTGCCGACAAAGAGCTCCAGTGGAGAGATAGCAGGCGTAGCATTGGTGGGCCTGACGATAGCAGGATACCTATCCTGCCGACAAAAAGCTCCAGTGGAGAAATAGCAGGCATAGCATTGGTGGGCCTGACGATAGCAGGATACCTATCCTGCTGACAAAGAGCTCCAGTGGAGAGATAGCAGGCGTAGCATTGGTGGGCCTGACGATAGCAGGATACCTATCCTGCCGACAAAGAGCTCCAGTGGAGAGATAGCAGGCGTAGCATTGGTGGGCCTGACGATAGCAGGATACCTATCCTGCCGACAAAGAGCTCCAGTGGAGAGATAGCAGGCGTAGCATTGGTGGGCCTGACGATAGCAGGATACCTATCCTGCCGACAAAGAGCTCCAGTGGAGAGATAGCAGGCGTAGCATTGGTGGGCCTGACGATATCAGGATACCTATCCTGCTGACAAAGGGCTCCAGTGGAGAGATAGCAGGCATAGCATTGGTGGGCCTGACGATAGCAGGATACCTATCCTGCTGACAAAGAGCTCCAGTGGAGAGATAGCAGGCGTAGCATTGGTGGGCCTGACGATAGCAAGATACTTATCCTGCCGACAAAGAGCTCCAGGGGAGAGATAGCAGGCGTAGCATTGGTGGGCCTGACGATAGCAGGATACCTATCCTGCCGACAAAAAGCTCCAGTGGAGAAATAGCAGGCATAGCATTGGTGGGCCTGACGATAGCAGGATACCTATCCTGCCGACAAAGGGCTCCAGTGGAGAGATAGCAAGCGTAGCATTGGTGGGCCTGACGATATCAGGATACCTATCTTGCCGACAAAGAGTTCCAGTGGAGAGATAGCAGGCGTAGCATTGGTGGGCCTGACGATAGCAGGATACCCATCCTGCCAACAAAGAGCTCCAGTGGAGAGATAGCAGGCGTAGCATTGGTGGGCCTGACGATATCAGGATACCTATCTTGCCGACAAAGAGTTCCAGTGGAGAGATAGCAGGCGTAGCATTGGTGGGCCTGACGATAGCAGGATACCCATCCTGCCAACAAAGAGCTCCAGTGGAGAGATAGCAGGCGTAGCATTGGTGGGCCTGACGATATCAGGATACCTATCCTGCCGACAAAAAGCTCCAGTGGAGAGATAGCAGGCGTAGCATTGGTGGGCCTGATGATATCAGGATACCTATCCTGCTGACAAAGGGCTCCAGTGGAGAGATAGCAGGCATAGCATTGGTTGGCCTGACGATATCAGGAAACCCATCCTGCCAACAAAGAGCTCCAGTGGAGAGATAGCAGGCGTAGCATTGGTGGGCCTGACGATATCAGGATACCTATCTTGCCGACAAAGAGTTCCAGTGGAGAGATAGCAGGCGTAGCATTGGTGGGCCTGACGATAGCAGGATACCCATCCTGCCAACAAAGAGCTCCAGTGGAGAGATAGCAGGCGTAGCATTGGTGGGCCTGACGATATCAGGATACGTATCCTGCCGACAAAAAGCTCCAGTGGAGAGATAGCAGGCGTAGCATTGGTGGGCCTGACGATATCAGGATACCTATCCTGCTGACAAAGGGCTCCAGTGGAGAGATAGCAGGCATAGCATTGGTTGGCCTGACGATATCAGGATACCTATCCTGCCGACAAAGAGCTCCAGTGGAGAGATAGCAGGCGTAGCATTGGTGGGCCTGACGATAGCAGGATACCCATCCTGCCGACAAAGAGCTCCAGTGGAGAGATAGCAAGCGTAGCATTGGTGGGCCTGACGATATCAGGATACCTATCCTGCCGACAAAGGGCTCCAGTGGAGAGATAGCAGGAGTAGCATTGGTGAGCCTGACGATAGCAGGATACCTATCCTGCCGACAAAGGGCTCCAGTGGAGAGATAGCAAGCGTAGCATTGGTGGGCCTGACGATATCAGGATACCTATCCTGCCGACAAAGAGTTCCAGTGGAGAGATAGCAGGCGTAGCATTGGTGGGCCTGACGATATCAGGATACCTATCCTGCCGACAAAGGGCTCCAGTGGAGAGATAGCAAGCGTAGCATTGGTGGGCCTGACGATATCAGGATACCTATCCTGCCGACAAAGGGCTCCAGTGGAGAGATAGCAAGCGTAGCATTGGTGGGCCTGACGATATCAGGATACCTATCCTGCCGACAAAGAGTTCCAGTGGAGAGATAGCAGGCGTAACATTGGTGGGCCTGACGATAGCAGGATACCTATCCTGCCGACAAAGAGCTCCAGTGGAGAGATAGCAGGCGTAGCATTGGTGGGCCTGACGATAGCAGGATACCTATCCTGCTGACAAAGAGCTCCAGTGGAGAGATAGCAGGCGTAGCATTGGTGGGCCTGACGATAGCAGGATACCTATCCTGCCGACAAAGAGCTCCAGGGGAGAGATAGCAGGCGTAGCATTGGTGGGCCTGACGATAGCAGGATACCTATCCTGCTGACAAAGAGCTCCAGTGGAGAAATAGCAGGCATAGCATTGGTGGGCCTGACGATAGCAGGATACCTATCCTGCCGACAAAGAGCTCCAGTGGAGAGATAGCAGGCATAGCATTGATGGGCCTGACGATATCAGGATACCTATCCTGCCGACAAAGGGCTCCAGTGGAGAGATAGCAGGCGTAGCATTGGTGGGCCTGACGATAGCAGGATACCTATCCTGCCGACAAAGAGTTCCAGTGGAGAGATAGCAGGCATAGCATTGATGGGCCTGACGATATCAGGATACCTATCCTGCCGACAAAGGGCTCCAGTGGAGAGATAGCAGGCGTAGCATTGGTGGGCCTGACGATAGCAGGATACCTATCCTGCCGACAAAGAGTTCCAGTGGAGAAATAGCAGGCATAGCATTGATGGGCCTGACGATATCAGGATACCTATCCTGCCGACAAAGGGCTCCAGTGGAGAAATAGCAGGCATAGCATTGGTGGGCCTGACGATAGCAGGATACCTATCCTGCCGACAAAGAGCTCCAGTGGAGAGATAGCAGGCATAGCATTGATGGGCCTGACGATATCAGGATACCTATCCTGCCGACAAAGGGCTCCAGTGGAGAGATAGCAGGCATAGCATTGGTGGGCCTGACGATAGCAGGATACCTATCCTGCCGACAAAGAGTTCCAGTGGAGAAATAGCAGGCATAGCATTGATGGACCCGACGATATCAGGATACCTATCCTGCCGACAAAGAGTTCCAGTGGAGAGATAGCAGGCGTAGCATTGGTGGGCCTGACGATAGCAGGATACCTATCCTGCCGACAAAGAGCTCCAGTGGAGAGATAGCAGGCGTAGCATTGGTGGGCCTGACGATAGCAGGATACCTATCCTGCTGACAAAGAGCTCCAGTGGAGAGATAGCAGGCGTAGCATTGGTGGGCCTGACGATAGCAGGATACCTATCCTGCCGACAAAGAGCTCCAGGGGAGAGATACCAGGCGTAGCATTGGTGGGCCTGACGATAGCAGGATACCTATCCTGCCGACAAAAAGCTCCAGTGGAGAAATAGCAGGCATAGCATTGGTGGGCCTGACGATAGCAGGATACCTATCCTGCTGACAAAGAGCTCCAGTGGAGAGATAGCAGGCGTAGCATTGGTGGGCCTGACGATAGCAGGATACCTATCCTGCCGACAAAAAGCTCCAGTGGAGAAATAGCAGGCATAGCATTGGTGGGCCTGACGATAGCAGGATACCTATCCTGCCGACAAAGAGCTCCAGTGGAGAGATAGCAGGCGTAGCATTGGTGGGCCTGACGATAGCAGGATACCTATCCTGCCGACAAAAAGCTCCAGTGGAGAAATAGCAGGCATAGCATTGGTGGGCCTGACGATAGCAGGATACCTATCCTGCTGACAAAGAGCTCCAGTGGAGAGATAGCAGGCGTAGCATTGGTGGGCCTGACGATAGCAGGATACCTATCCTGCCGACAAAGAGCTCCAGTGGAGAGATAGCAGGCGTAGCATTGGTGGGCCTGACGATAGCAGGATACCTATCCTGCCGACAAAGAGCTCCAGTGGAGAGATAGCAGGCGTAGCATTGGTGGGCCTGACGATAGCAGGATACCTATCCTGCCGACAAAGAGCTCCAGTGGAGAGATAGCAGGCGTAGCATTGGTGGGCCTGACGATATCAGGATACCTATCCTGCTGACAAAGGGCTCCAGTGGAGAGATAGCAGGCATAGCATTGGTGGGCCTGACGATAGCAGGATACCTATCCTGCTGACAAAGAGCTCCAGTGGAGAGATAGCAGGCGTAGCATTGGTGGGCCTGACGATAGCAAGATACTTATCCTGCCGACAAAGAGCTCCAGGGGAGAGATAGCAGGCGTAGCATTGGTGGGCCTGACGATAGCAGGATACCTATCCTGCCGACAAAAAGCTCCAGTGGAGAAATAGCAGGCATAGCATTGGTGGGCCTGACGATAGCAGGATACCTATCCTGCCGACAAAGGGCTCCAGTGGAGAGATAGCAAGCGTAGCATTGGTGGGCCTGACGATATCAGGATACCTATCTTGCCGACAAAGAGTTCCAGTGGAGAGATAGCAGGCGTAGCATTGGTGGGCCTGACGATAGCAGGATACCCATCCTGCCAACAAAGAGCTCCAGTGGAGAGATAGCAGGCGTAGCATTGGTGGGCCTGACGATATCAGGATACCTATCTTGCCGACAAAGAGTTCCAGTGGAGAGATAGCAGGCGTAGCATTGGTGGGCCTGACGATAGCAGGATACCCATCCTGCCAACAAAGAGCTCCAGTGGAGAGATAGCAGGCGTAGCATTGGTGGGCCTGACGATATCAGGATACCTATCCTGCCGACAAAGGGCTCCAGTGGAGAGATAGCAGGCGTAGCATTGGTGGGCCTGACGATAGCAGGATACCTATCCTGCCGACAAAGAGTTCCAGTGGAGAAATAGCAGGCATAGCATTGATGGGCCTGACGATATCAGGATACCTATCCTGCCGACAAAGGGCTCCAGTGGAGAAATAGCAGGCATAGCATTGGTGGGCCTGACGATAGCAGGATACCTATCCTGCCGACAAAGAGCTCCAGTGGAGAGATAGCAGGCATAGCATTGATGGGCCTGACGATATCAGGATACCTATCCTGCCGACAAAGGGCTCCAGTGGAGAGATAGCAGGCATAGCATTGGTGGGCCTGACGATAGCAGGATACCTATCCTGCCGACAAAGAGTTCCAGTGGAGAAATAGCAGGCATAGCATTGATGGGCCCGACGATATCAGGATACCTATCCTGCCGACAAAGAGTTCCAGTGGAGAGATAGCAGGCGTAGCATTGGTGGGCCTGACGATAGCAGGATACCTATCCTGCCGACAAAGAGCTCCAGTGGAGAGATAGCAGGCGTAGCATTGGTGGGCCTGACGATAGCAGGATACCTATCCTGCTGACAAAGAGCTCCAGTGGAGAGATAGCAGGCGTAGCATTGGTGGGCCTGACGATAGCAGGATACCTATCCTGCCGACAAAGAGCTCCAGGGGAGAGATACCAGGCGTAGCATTGGTGGGCCTGACGATAGCAGGATACCTATCCTGCCGACAAAAAGCTCCAGTGGAGAAATAGCAGGCATAGCATTGGTGGGCCTGACGATAGCAGGATACCTATCCTGCTGACAAAGAGCTCCAGTGGAGAGATAGCAGGCGTAGCATTGGTGGGCCTGACGATAGCAGGATACCTATCCTGCCGACAAAAAGCTCCAGTGGAGAAATAGCAGGCATAGCATTGGTGGGCCTGACGATAGCAGGATACCTATCCTGCCGACAAAGAGCTCCAGTGGAGAGATAGCAGGCGTAGCATTGGTGGGCCTGACGATAGCAGGATACCTATCCTGCCGACAAAAAGCTCCAGTGGAGAAATAGCAGGCATAGCATTGGTGGGCCTGACGATAGCAGGATACCTATCCTGCTGACAAAGAGCTCCAGTGGAGAGATAGCAGGCGTAGCATTGGTGGGCCTGACGATAGCAGGATACCTATCCTGCCGACAAAGAGCTCCAGTGGAGAGATAGCAGGCGTAGCATTGGTGGGCCTGACGATAGCAGGATACCTATCCTGCCGACAAAGAGCTCCAGTGGAGAGATAGCAGGCGTAGCATTGGTGGGCCTGACGATAGCAGGATACCTATCCTGCCGACAAAGAGCTCCAGTGGAGAGATAGCAGGCGTAGCATTGGTGGGCCTGACGATATCAGGATACCTATCCTGCTGACAAAGGGCTCCAGTGGAGAGATAGCAGGCATAGCATTGGTGGGCCTGACGATAGCAGGATACCTATCCTGCTGACAAAGAGCTCCAGTGGAGAGATAGCAGGCGTAGCATTGGTGGGCCTGACGATAGCAAGATACTTATCCTGCCGACAAAGAGCTCCAGGGGAGAGATAGCAGGCGTAGCATTGGTGGGCCTGACGATAGCAGGATACCTATCCTGCCGACAAAAAGCTCCAGTGGAGAAATAGCAGGCATAGCATTGGTGGGCCTGACGATAGCAGGATACCTATCCTGCCGACAAAGGGCTCCAGTGGAGAGATAGCAAGCGTAGCATTGGTGGGCCTGACGATATCAGGATACCTATCTTGCCGACAAAGAGTTCCAGTGGAGAGATAGCAGGCGTAGCATTGGTGGGCCTGACGATAGCAGGATACCCATCCTGCCAACAAAGAGCTCCAGTGGAGAGATAGCAGGCGTAGCATTGGTGGGCCTGACGATATCAGGATACCTATCTTGCCGACAAAGAGTTCCAGTGGAGAGATAGCAGGCGTAGCATTGGTGGGCCTGACGATAGCAGGATACCCATCCTGCCAACAAAGAGCTCCAGTGGAGAGATAGCAGGCGTAGCATTGGTGGGCCTGACGATATCAGGATACCTATCCTGCCGACAAAAAGCTCCAGTGGAGAGATAGCAGGCGTAGCATTGGTGGGCCTGATGATATCAGGATACCTATCCTGCTGACAAAGGGCTCCAGTGGAGAGATAGCAGGCATAGCATTGGTTGGCCTGACGATATCAGGAAACCCATCCTGCCAACAAAGAGCTCCAGTGGAGAGATAGCAGGCGTAGCATTGGTGGGCCTGACGATATCAGGATACCTATCTTGCCGACAAAGAGTTCCAGTGGAGAGATAGCAGGCGTAGCATTGGTGGGCCTGACGATAGCAGGATACCCATCCTGCCAACAAAGAGCTCCAGTGGAGAGATAGCAGGCGTAGCATTGGTGGGCCTGACGATATCAGGATACCTATCCTGCCGACAAAAAGCTCCAGTGGAGAGATAGCAGGCGTAGCATTGGTGGGCCTGATGATATCAGGATACCTATCCTGCTGACAAAGGGCTCCAGTGGAGAGATAGCAGGCGTAGCATTGGTGGGCCTGACGATAGCAGGATACCCATCCTGCCAACAAAGAGCTCCAGTGGAGAGATAGCAGGCGTAGCATTGGTGGGCCTGACGATATCAGGATACGTATCCTGCCGACAAAAAGCTCCAGTGGAGAGATAGCAGGCGTAGCATTGGTGGGCCTGACGATATCAGGATACCTATCCTGCTGACAAAGGGCTCCAGTGGAGAGATAGCAGGCATAGCATTGGTTGGCCTGACGATATCAGGATACCTATCCTGCCGACAAAGAGCTCCAGTGGAGAGATAGCAGGCGTAGCATTGGTGGGCCTGACGATAGCAGGATACCCATCCTGCCGACAAAGAGCTCCAGTGGAGAGATAGCAAGCGTAGCATTGGTGGGCCTGACGATATCAGGATACCTATCCTGCCGACAAAGGGCTCCAGTGGAGAGATAGCAGGAGTAGCATTGGTGAGCCTGACGATAGCAGGATACCTATCCTGCCGACAAAGGGCTCCAGTGGAGAGATAGCAAGCGTAGCATTGGTGGGCCTGACGATATCAGGATACCTATCCTGCCGACAAAGAGTTCCAGTGGAGAGATAGCAGGCGTAGCATTGGTGGGCCTGACGATATCAGGATACCTATCCTGCCGACAAAGGGCTCCAGTGGAGAGATAGCAAGCGTAGCATTGGTGGGCCTGACGATATCAGGATACCTATCCTGCCGACAAAGGGCTCCAGTGGAGAGATAGCAAGCGTAGCATTGGTGGGCCTGACGATATCAGGATACCTATCCTGCCGACAAAGAGTTCCAGTGGAGAGATAGCAGGCGTAACATTGGTGGGCCTGACGATAGCAGGATACCTATCCTGCCGACAAAGAGCTCCAGTGGAGAGATAGCAGGCGTAGCATTGGTGGGCCTGACGATAGCAGGATACCTATCCTGCTGACAAAGAGCTCCAGTGGAGAGATAGCAGGCGTAGCATTGGTGGGCCTGACGATAGCAGGATACCTATCCTGCCGACAAAGAGCTCCAGGGGAGAGATAGCAGGCGTAGCATTGGTGGGCCTGACGATAGCAGGATACCTATCCTGCTGACAAAGAGCTCCAGTGGAGAAATAGCAGGCATAGCATTGGTGGGCCTGACGATAGCAGGATACCTATCCTGCCGACAAAGAGCTCCAGTGGAGAGATAGCAGGCATAGCATTGATGGGCCTGACGATATCAGGATACCTATCCTGCCGACAAAGGGCTCCAGTGGAGAGATAGCAGGCGTAGCATTGGTGGGCCTGACGATAGCAGGATACCTATCCTGCCGACAAAGAGTTCCAGTGGAGAGATAGCAGGCATAGCATTGATGGGCCTGACGATATCAGGATACCTATCCTGCCGACAAAGGGCTCCAGTGGAGAGATAGCAGGCGTAGCATTGGTGGGCCTGACGATAGCAGGATACCTATCCTGCCGACAAAGAGTTCCAGTGGAGAAATAGCAGGCATAGCATTGATGGGCCTGACGATATCAGGATACCTATCCTGCCGACAAAGGGCTCCAGTGGAGAAATAGCAGGCATAGCATTGGTGGGCCTGACGATAGCAGGATACCTATCCTGCCGACAAAGAGCTCCAGTGGAGAGATAGCAGGCATAGCATTGATGGGCCTGACGATATCAGGATACCTATCCTGCCGACAAAGGGCTCCAGTGGAGAGATAGCAGGCATAGCATTGGTGGGCCTGACGATAGCAGGATACCTATCCTGCCGACAAAGAGTTCCAGTGGAGAAATAGCAGGCATAGCATTGATGGACCCGACGATATCAGGATACCTATCCTGCCGACAAAGAGTTCCAGTGGAGAGATAGCAGGCGTAGCATTGGTGGGCCTGACGATAGCAGGATACCTATCCTGCCGACAAAGAGCTCCAGTGGAGAGATAGCAGGCGTAGCATTGGTGGGCCTGACGATAGCAGGATACCTATCCTGCTGACAAAGAGCTCCAGTGGAGAGATAGCAGGCGTAGCATTGGTGGGACTGACGATAGCAGGATACCTATCCTGCCGACAAAGAGCTCCAGGGGAGAGATACCAGGCGTAGCATTGGTGGGCCTGACGATAGCAGGATACCTATCCTGCCGACAAAAAGCTCCAGTGGAGAAATAGCAGGCATAGCATTGGTGGGCCTGACGATAGCAGGATACCTATCCTGCTGACAAAGAGCTCCAGTGGAGAGATAGCAGGCGTAGCATTGGTGGGCCTGACGATAGCAGGATACCTATCCTGCCGACAAAAAGCTCCAGTGGAGAAATAGCAGGCATAGCATTGGTGGGCCTGACGATAGCAGGATACCTATCCTGCCGACAAAGAGCTCCAGTGGAGAGATAGCAGGCGTAGCATTGGTGGGCCTGACGATAGCAGGATACCTATCCTGCCGACAAAAAGCTCCAGTGGAGAAATAGCAGGCATAGCATTGGTGGGCCTGACGATAGCAGGATACCTATCCTGCTGACAAAGAGCTCCAGTGGAGAGATAGCAGGCGTAGCATTGGTGGGCCTGACGATAGCAGGATACCTATCCTGCCGACAAAGAGCTCCAGTGGAGAGATAGCAGGCGTAGCATTGGTGGGCCTGACGATAGCAGGATACCTATCCTGCCGACAAAGAGCTCCAGTGGAGAGATAGCAGGCGTAGCATTGGTGGGCCTGACGATAGCAGGATACCTATCCTGCCGACAAAGAGCTCCAGTGGAGAGATAGCAGGCGTAGCATTGGTGGGCCTGACGATATCAGGATACCTATCCTGCTGACAAAGGGCTCCAGTGGAGAGATAGCAGGCATAGCATTGGTGGGCCTGACGATAGCAGGATACCTATCCTGCTGACAAAGAGCTCCAGTGGAGAGATAGCAGGCGTAGCATTGGTGGGCCTGACGATAGCAAGATACTTATCCTGCCGACAAAGAGCTCCAGGGGAGAGATAGCAGGCGTAGCATTGGTGGGCCTGACGATAGCAGGATACCTATCCTGCCGACAAAAAGCTCCAGTGGAGAAATAGCAGGCATAGCATTGGTGGGCCTGACGATAGCAGGATACCTATCCTGCCGACAAAGGGCTCCAGTGGAGAGATAGCAAGCGTAGCATTGGTGGGCCTGACGATATCAGGATACCTATCTTGCCGACAAAGAGTTCCAGTGGAGAGATAGCAGGCGTAGCATTGGTGGGCCTGACGATAGCAGGATACCCATCCTGCCAACAAAGAGCTCCAGTGGAGAGATAGCAGGCGTAGCATTGGTGGGCCTGACGATATCAGGATACCTATCTTGCCGACAAAGAGTTCCAGTGGAGAGATAGCAGGCGTAGCATTGGTGGGCCTGACGATAGCAGGATACCCATCCTGCCAACAAAGAGCTCCAGTGGAGAGATAGCAGGCGTAGCATTGGTGGGCCTGACGATATCAGGATACCTATCCTGCCGACAAAAAGCTCCAGTGGAGAGATAGCAGGCGTAGCATTGGTGGGCCTGATGATATCAGGATACCTATCCTGCTGACAAAGGGCTCCAGTGGAGAGATAGCAGGCATAGCATTGGTTGGCCTGACGATATCAGGAAACCCATCCTGCCAACAAAGAGCTCCAGTGGAGAGATAGCAGGCGTAGCATTGGTGGGCCTGACGATATCAGGATACCTATCTTGCCGACAAAGAGTTCCAGTGGAGAGATAGCAGGCGTAGCATTGGTGGGCCTGACGATAGCAGGATACCCATCCTGCCAACAAAGAGCTCCAGTGGAGAGATAGCAGGCGTAGCATTGGTGGGCCTGACGATATCAGGATACCTATCCTGCCGACAAAAAGCTCCAGTGGAGAGATAGCAGGCGTAGCATTGGTGGGCCTGATGATATCAGGATACCTATCCTGCTGACAAAGGGCTCCAGTGGAGAGATAGCAGGCGTAGCATTGGTGGGCCTGACGATAGCAGGATACCTATCCTGCCGACAAAGAGCTCCAGTGGAGAGATAGCAGGCGTAGCATTGGTGGGCCTGACGATAGCAGGATACCCATCCTGCCAACAAAGAGCTCCAGTGGAGAGATAGCAGGCGTAGCATTGGTGGGCCTGACGATATCAGGATACCTATCCTGCCGACAAAAAGCTCCAGTGGAGAGATAGCAGGCGTAGCATTGGTGGGCCTGACGATATCAGGATACCTATCCTGCTGACAAAGGGCTCCAGTGGAGAGATAGCAGGCATAGCATTGGTTGGCCTGACGATATCAGGATACCTATCCTGCCGACAAAGAGCTCCAGTGGAGAGATAGCAGGCGTAGCATTGGTGGGCCTGACGATAGCAGGATACCCATCCTGCCGACAAAGAGCTCCAGTGGAGAGATAGCAAGCGTAGCATTGGTGGGCCTGACGATAGCAGGATACCTATCCTGCCGACAAAGAGTTCCAGTGGAGAGATAGCAGGCGTAGCATTGGTGGGCCTGACGATAGCAGGATACCTATCCTGCCGACAAAGGGCTCCAGTGGAGAGATAGCAGGCGTAACATTAGTGGGCCTGACGATATCAGGATACCTATCCGGCTGACAAAGGGCTCCAGTGGAGAGATAGCAGGCGTAGCATTGGTGGGCCTGACGATAGCAGGATACCTATCCTGCCGACAAAGAGTTCCAGTGGAGAGATAGCAGGCGTAGCATTGGTGGGCCTGACGATATCAGGATACCTATCTTGCCGACAAAAAGCTCCAGTGGAGAGATAGCAGGCATAGCATTGGTGGGCCTGACGATAGCAGGATACCTATCCTGCCGACATAGGCTCAAGTGGAGAGATAGCAGGCGTAGCATTGGTGGGTCTGACGATATCAGGATACCTATCCTGCCGACAAAGAGCTCCAGTGGAGAGATAGCAAGCGTAGCATTGGTGGGCCTGACGATATCAGGATACCTATCCTGCCGACAAAGGGCTCTAGTGGAGAGATAGGAAGCGTAGGATTGGTGGGCCTGACGATAGCAGGATACCTATCCTGCCGACAAAGAGCTCCAGTGGAGAGATAGCAGGCGTAGCATTGGTGGGCCTGACGATAGCAGGATACCTATCCTGCCGACAAAGAGTTCCAGTGGAGAGATAGCAGGCGTAACATTGGTGGGCCTGACGATAGCAGGATACCTATCCTGCCGACAAAGAGCTCCAGTGGAGAGATAGCAGGCGTAGCATTGGTGGGCCTGACGATAGCAGGCGTAGCATTGGTGGGCCTGACGATAGCAGGATACCTTTCCTGCCGACAAAGAGCTCCAGGGGAGAGATAGCAGGCGTAGCATTCAACTGTAATCTAAAATCCATAACTACCGTAACTAACCATACTAAACCATAACTAAATCTTAAAAAAGTGTTTTAAGGAAATCCGTTGGCAGATGATCTATTTGTTGAATATGTTTCTCATGATGCAACATAGCGTACAAAATGTAATCGATTATTTGGCGAGATCTTTATAACTTATGGGAACGCAGCTGCAGTGCTAATTATAGAGAGTGAGTATTTCCAAGTCTCTCCAATCGATGCACGGACGGGGACTTCTCAGTGGCGTTGCCAACAAGAATCTCCTCTCGTGCTCCAATGTAACAAAGCAATTGTTTTCAGTGTCGATGGCTCTACAACGGATGTGTTGATGTAATGACGAAACTGGAAATGCAGAATGTAACAACAAATATTACTATTTTTGTAATAAATTTACATATCTAGTATTTCTTTGTCCTTTAATAAATGTTTTCAGAAAACTTTGAACTTAAAAACAAGATTCCACGAATGGTGCCCAAGTTTGGCAATCCGTTGCTGCTCATCCTACTCGTTGCTCTGGAGATATTCAAAACAGGCATTTCGGTTAGCATCATTCGTCGATTGAAAAACAACTCCAATAAGTAATAAAAGAGCGTCCTGTAGACATGGCTCCGATTTCAATCTGCATGCACTGATCCACAGGCAGACGTATTCGTGCTAGTTCTCATTCTGATGACGTCATCCGAAAGTTGGCATTCGCTGCTGATTTGCAACTTGCTCGACTTTTTTTTCACTCATCGTTGTCATAATTAGAGATCATATTCAAATACTTCTATATTCGTAATAGAGAGCATATAAAACTATTACCAGTAAAAAATCGACAAACCTACTAACAAGTATAAATCGATTAAGATTGCAACGTTAACCTGAGGGTGAAAGGAATGACTTCTGAGGCTTTTCCCTCACCTCTTGAAAGCGAAAGCAACACTCCTTTTTATTTTGTATTCACAGCGATCGACTGCTTTCTATTCAAACCACTATCTTTCTATTCAAACCACTATCTTTCTATTCAAACGACTATCTTTCCTGCATTCTCCTAATACTGGGTATAATTGAAAATAGGAAGAAATTGTTTTCAGCCTGGTGGCATTGGAACCCACGACCTCCTGATAAAATATCAGGTGCTGTGACCGCTGATTAAGATTCACCGTCTTGTTAAGTCTCAGCTAGTCGTGGCAGACATGTTATCATCAGGTCGTGGGATTGGATCTCACTTCGCTCAAAGCCATTTTCCCTATTTACAATTTCACCCGGAATTAGCAAAACACAACGAAGAATATCGCTTGAATATAATACTAAAAAAGATATTTTAAAATAGGGGGAAATTATTACAAAGGTATCATTCAACATTTTTTTATTACCTATGATCGTAAAGTGGTTTTAGTCTCATAAAATTGATAGTAGGTAAAATGTTCATGATTTGTAATTACATACTAAATCCTCATGCAGCCATGAACAACGGAGTGCACATGGTTGCACGATACGGGATAGCAGACGGTGTAATTTTCCTCTCCAGACGTATCTCTTCTGAGCTACAGCTGCTGCATTTCACAACTCTACGCCAATTCCAGCAAGGTCCTGTTTGACATTGCCTGCCCATCGCATACTAGGTCTCCTCCTTTTTCTAATACCCTTAGGTACACTGTTCATAATCTTCTTTGCCAATCTACAGCTATGCATACGGGCAACATCGCCAAACCAACAGTCTCTCTCCGCACAATATGCTGCTCAAAAGAGGCTCATGACTCCTTCTTCTAACCTCATCATTACTTACGATGTCACACCACCTAATGCCCAAGATACTGCATTAGCATCTAGAATCAAAGGTATCCCGTTTCTTGTTATCCTGCTTACAAAGGGTCCATGTCCCGCTCCCATAACTAACCTTAGAAAGAACCAAACTATTATACAACCTAATTTTAGTCTTTAGGTGTATATGCTTATTTTTCCATACTCTCCATATATTCTTAAAAGTCCCAGTGGCAATCCATATTCGTCTATTAATCTCATGCTGCACATCACCAGTATGTGTTACGTAGCTCCTAAGATAATTAAACTGAGACACTTGCTCAACAGTACAGCCATTCAAAGCAACTGAAGCACCATTTGCCTGACCAATTTTCATCACTTTAGTTCTTTCTCTGTTTATAACCAAACCTACTCTATTACCAGTCTCATCAACAGCCCTAATGAAAGAATTCATGTCATCAGCATCAGTGGCCCAACAGGGCCAAATCCCTGCATAATCTAAATCAGAAATTTTGAAATCTTTAGACCATTTAAGGCCAAACCTTGCAAAGAATTTTGCATAACATAATTAATAACCAAACTAAAGAGAAAAGGATACAAAATGCACCCTTGTCTAACTACACTAGCAATGCTAAACCAATCGCTGCAAGACGTACCAACTCTCACACACGACTCAGTGTTATTATAGAGAGCTTTCATTATGTTAACTAACTTGTCAGGTATTCCATATGATCTAACTATCAACCACAAATTATGTCGGTCAACAGAGTCGAAAGCCTTTTTGAAATCAACAAAGCTAGCAACCAAAGGTTTCTGAAACTCTAAACATTTCTCAAGAATCTGCCTAAGTGAAAATATTTGATCAATACATCCCCTACCCCTTCTGAATCCATATTGTTCATCACGCAATTGACTGTCAACCAGATTCTTAATTATAAGAATAATCATGAAAGAACTTTACCTGGAACAGAAAGTAAACTAATTCCCCTACAATTATCGCAAGAACTGCGACCACCTGTTTTTAAAAATCGGGACAATGATAGCTCTAGTAAAATACTTAGGAACAACACCTTTATCATTAAAAAAAAATTCTAAATTTCCGTCAGACATGTGACAACACAAATGTTCCCAGCTCTAAGCATTTCATTGGTGATTTCGTCCACCCCTGGGGATTTATGAAGTTTTAAATGAGAGATAGCCAATGTGACTTCGGAATGTGATATAGGGCCATCATTAAAGCCAGTAATGCATCTATCCTCATTACAAACAATGGGAGTAGAAATAATCACATTATTTAGAACATCTCTGAAATGCTCAGCCCACCTAGCCATCACAGAATCCTCACCTTCAACCACCTTGCCATGTTTATCCTTCAATCCCTGTGTACCTGTGCGTTTCTTCCCACATAAAACATTAACAATCTGGTACAACACCCTGCTGTTGTGCTGTCTAACTGCTTCCTCTGCTTTGTCAGCCAAGCTATCAAGCAAAAGATTCTTATCAGCTGTTAACTGATCCTTTACACGTTTATTAAGCTCATTCTATTAGGACTAGTAGGATGTTGATTCATATTAATCCTGCACTTCCTTCTTTCAGAAATAAGTTACATAATCTTATCACTCAAACAATTTTGTTTCCTCTGTTCCCTTTTTCCCAGAAGAGTACTGTTGGTTTAAAAAAAAAACCTGTTTAAACTGTTCCCATTCTCTCCCAACTTCAGCACTAAGTAAACCACTATTGTCATAATGACTAAGTAGCCTGTCATGGTATGCTTTGGCTATATCTGTACTTTTCTTAACCTTAGCACAACATTTCTTGAGCTTCAGCTGCAAGACACTCTTGACAAGGTAATGGTCAGACCCAATTTCGGCTCCCCTGTACGATCTGATATTCCTAACTGAACTGGCTGTTAATTAAACTAACTGGAATTTGCCTGTTAATTAAAATATAATCTATCATATTCCTGTGCAACCCATCAGGTGAAACCCATGTATATTTATAAATGTCCCGATGTTTGTAGTACGTGTTAATTATTCGTAAACCATTAAGTTTACTTACCTGTAGGAGACGTTCCCCATTGTCATTGGAACAGCCAATACCAAAGGGACCTGAAACTTCTGCCCAAAGGTCAGAGTCAGTGCCAACTTTAGCATTGAAATCACCTAGCACAAGAGAAATATCTCCTTTCTTCACAGAATTCAAAATATTCTAAGCTGCCTGTAAAACGTACCCTTCTCGTTCTCATCAGAGTCCTCTGCGGGGGCATAACAACAGATGACATTCAAGTCTTTAATTTTTGTTTTAAATTTTGCTCTAAGAAATCTTTCATTAATGCAGTCATATCCTAGAAGAGCATCACTGACGTGTCTCCTAAGAAGCAAACTTACACCTTGGAGATACTTTCCATCCTCCCTCCCTGAAAAGAGAAATTTAAAGTTATTTTTAAGAATCTGACCTTTATCTGTCCATCTGGTCTCTTGCATACTTAGAATATCTAGGTTATAGCGCTGGAATTCCTGCGTGAGGACATCAAGAGAATAATCTCTAAGTAATGTGTCTTCAGGCACCACCTTTTCAAGAATCACATGACTTGTCTGAGACACATTACTCCAGTTTAGGATTGGAGATACCCAACTAAATGAGGTTCAGATACCTGCGACAACCTCTGATCAGGATTATCCACCACCTGATAAAAGGTATCCCGTGCCTCTGCAGAAAACACAGCGGCAGATTCTCCCTCAACAGAGGTCCACCAGTGCAGCAAGTCCAGGATTCATAATCAAGCTCAAATCCATAAACAAGTTCCAGTCTTGTAGGTATAAATGGTCAGCACCAGGACCCTGTGAAATTGACCACTCCTCAACAGGGTTATAAAAAAGAAGTGGCCATAGATGACCAGATCAGTAGGCCATACTGACATGACAGCCCTCCCCTTCCACAAGAGAGTATCTCTTTTGAAAGGTACTAACGGCCTGCACCACGAGAAGGCGGGTCGAACATTAGGCGCTAGGCCTGGCCGGTTCTGTGCATCATCACTGGGGATTGGTACACAGCTCTCCTTCCAGTTTACGCCTAGTTGCCATTTCAAGACCGATTTGTAATTATTATTATCGTTAAATTGAAATTGCCTCACTATCGTCTCCATTTTGGCTTTTCGTTTAGAGTATCGAGGCAAATTTTATTATAAATGTTAATTTTCCATTATTTTTGGTAAGATATGCATATTGCGCATTATAATTCACGTATTTAAGCTTAAAATATGATTAAAGCATTCAGATACACCCTTTAATAGTTAAAATGGCGATTTTGAACTCTTGTGACGTTTCGCAAATGATTACGGCATTTGAAATCAGTTTTGTACTGATTCCTGTGAAAAGTTAGCTTTGTTTAAAGTTATTTCCTTTAATATTGGTTTTAAACAAATTAATGATGTCGTGCGGATATCCATTCTCTTCCTCATACACCGACCACTGAATTAGAAACCTTTATGCAGACGTACGTAAATGTCACTAGCGCAGTGTATATGCAAAAATACATGGTCACATGCGTGATCTAGACAACTATTTAAGACTGCTGCTCATCAGTATCGTCAGTCGTGTTAATCACAATGGGCAAAACAAAGGATCTTTCGGGGTTCGATAAAGGGCTTGTTGTGGGTGCCCGTCTGACTGGAGTGACGATTTTAAAAGCAGAGGTGACTGGTTTCTCAAAAGGTGAGATATCTCGGGTCTTTAATCGGTGGAAAAATAACCCACATTGCTTAAGAAATAGGCATAAGTGTGGCGCGACGACAATCTGTCAGGAACGAGATCGCCGTCGTCTGAGAAGGTTTGTACGGAGAAACAGGACTTCCTGTGTGCAGCAATTGTCCGAAGCATTCAATGAAGGCTGTTACCGACCCATATCTCAGCGAACTATGCACAGGGAATTGAAGGGGATCGGTATTAGCAGTTGCATGCCTACACAGAAACCACTGATTTATGGGGGGGAAAAACCACTGATTCAGGGATATTCAAGGACGGTATTAGCAGTTGCATGCCTACACAGAAACAACTGATTTATGGGGGGGGGGGGGAAACACTGATTCAGGGAATTGAAGGGGATCGGTATTAGCAGTTGCATTGCCTACACAGAAACCACTGATTTATGGGGGGGGGGGAAACCACTGATTCAGGGAATTGAAGGGGATCGGTATTAGCAGTTGCATGCCTGCACAGAAACCACTGATTTATTGGGGGGGGGGGGGAAACCACTGATTCAGGGAATTGAAGGGGATCGGTATTAGCAGTTGCATTGCCTACACAGAAACCACTGATTTATGGGGATCAAAACTGGATCTTGAATGATTGGAAGAAGGTTGTCTGGTTCGATGAATCTAGTTTCCTGTTGCACCATGTGGATGGCTGGGTATGTGTGCATTGTTTACCTGGGGAAGTATTGGCACCAGGATGCACTGTGGGACAAAAACGAGCTGGTGGAGGAAGTGTTATGCTTTGGGCAATGTTCTGCTGGGAAACCCTGGGTGCAGTCATTCATGTGCAGGAAACTATGACATCTACCACCTACCTAAACATCATTGCACACAAGGTACATGCTTTCATGGTAATGGTATTTCACCCTAGTAGTGCCATCTTTCAGCAGGATAATGCGCAATGTCACACTGTCTGGATTGTTCGAGAATGGTTCACAGAACACGAGGAAGACTTCCAGGTATTGCCATGGCTTCCAAATTCCCAGTATCTGTGGTTTGTGTTGGAACAGCATATCCAAATTGTGGCGGCTCATCCACGTAACTTACAAGAGTTAAAGGATCTGCTGGTGACGTATTAGCAGCAGATACCACAAGACACCTTTAGAAATCTTTTAGCGTCCATGCCTCATCGGGTAAGAGATGTTTTGGCAGAACATGGAGGATTAGGCAGGTGGTCATGTTTTGGCTCTTCGATGTATATTACAAAAAAAGTAGTAAAGACTAAGGAGTAGTCATGTGCGAGGCGATTTGACATATTTATATAAAAGATATTTAATGCAAATGTTAACGGTTCAGTCCAACGTTAGCATTAATAGTTAATGACAGTCACTGTACACGACACTTGAGTAACGCAAATCTGTAAACGTGAAAATGTAACGAGGCCATAGGCATCGGCTTAGTGCAGACGAAGTATAGTGCGCCCATCGTATGTTATGGCAGTTCTTTAATTCCGTACAAAAAGTATTTTCTTTTTTGCTTTCCCACCTCGAAGAAATGAAATGATGTGAGTGAATGAATTTCGCGGCATATATCAGGCAATACTCATTATGCAGCAGCATCTGAAAATCAAATTATCCATTTCAAAGTTAGGCTTATTTCTTCTTCGCTTGACTTTGTTATGGTAACGATCAAATTGCGCTAAAGTATCAAAAATATTGGAACATTTCCACGTGCTGTTAATGTAAATCTGCATCTAACTTTGAATTTAGTGTAACAAAGTGTCACAAGAAATGGAAAAGCTAAAAAAAAATTCTCCAAAATCTAGATTTTGTGCAATATTTACAATTTGAAAACTTCTAGAAAGTGAAACATTTAACGGCAGTTGCTGCTTCTCGTAAGAATTCCCCTTCCAATTGCAACAACCTCTTCATTGAAATTAACTTCTTTGGTAGAGCAGAGCGGTACTTCTCCTTCATTCATAAAACCCCAAAAACAAACCGAAATAAATATAATTTTATAAGTTTTGTTCTACATAAATGTATTTTTTTCTCCTCACCGATATATGTAAGAAGATGCAGCTTAAACTCTGTTTTAAATGATGATTATTTATGCGGCTCGCGATCAGGCAATTTATACCACGAGGTCCTAGTGCTTTCGCGTGGCTCTAATGCAGCCAGACGTCTTCAGAGGCATATCTTAGGCAATTAAACACGTTAGCTAATATTTTGGTGATTCTAACAACATAAAATTTTGCAATATATATATAATCATATTTCACAACATTTTTATAACTATTTGGACGCTGATGTTTAAAACTTTTTCCTCTTCAATATGAGTAATGAGTCGAATGTTACTTTCAATATTGTCCCTTCCATCACCGTGGACCAAAAAGTATCATCTGTTGTGAAATATTTCAGCTTCAACAACTCTTCAAATATTCCTTAAAATCGAAATTTGGATAAATTTGATCGAGAACTAAACTTTCCTACAAAATTTTTGTGTGAAAAGCTAATTTTCAAAGAGAGCCCTGCGATTTCCCTTTCATGTATGACATGGAAGTTTCCTAATGTAGTTGCCAATATAGCACACAGCCACAATCTGCACTCTTTTCGATTTTCAGCAGAGAGTATTATGAAAAAGAGAGTAATTGCTCTCCATGGATACTTGCAACTAGTTTTCACATTCTTCTAAGAATTAAAAGAGAAGAATAGCAAGGAAATTATGTCTTAAATAAACAAACTTTAGCATTTAAAATTATGTTGCCCCTATTATTTTGGCGCCCTAAGCTAGTACTTAATGGGAAATTAGGGCTGACTATAAATGGTAGCTAGGTAGTCACTGGAAGGAGAGCAATGCACCAACCCCCTGTGATGCATAGAACCGGCCAGGCCTAGCACCTAATGTCCGACCCCGCCTGTTCGTGGTGCAGACCGTTAGTACCTTTCAAAAGAGATACTCTTGTGGAAGTGAACGGAAGGGGAGGGCTGCCAGATTAGTGTGGCCTACTGATCTGGACAACTATGGCTACTTTTCTTTTTTTTCTACCCTGCTGAGGAGTGGTCAACCACACAGGGTCCTGGTGCTGACCATATAAACCCACTGGACTGGACAGATATATGACTCTGAGCTTGATTATGGATCCTGATTTTGCTGCACTGGTGGGCTTCTGTGGAGGGATAATCTTCTGCTATGTTTTCTGTTTGTTTGTGGGTTGACAGCCCCAAGTGAATAGATTCACAGGATATGTTTATCAGCTGGTGGATAATCCTGAGCAGAAGTCATCGCAGGCACCTGAACTCTTTGCTTCTATTGGCATCGTCAAATTCTACATTGGAGAGATCCCTAAAAAAAAGCCTAATGATGAGGTTAGGCAAAGGAGTTTACAACCTCCTTTAAGCAGCATATTGTGCAGAAAGAGACTCCGTTGGTTTGGCCATGTTGCCCGTATGAATAATTATAGATTGGCGAATAGGGTTATGAACAGTGTGCCTAAAGGCCTCAGAAAGAAGGGGAGACCTAGGATGCGGTGGGCAGACAATGTCAAACAGGACCTTGTTAGAATTGGTGTGCAGTGGCCAGATGCAGTAGATGTAGCTCAGGATAGACTTGCTTGGAGAACTAAATTGCACAGTCTGGTTGGACCTCCGTAGCCCATGGCTGCTTGATGATGATGATGATGATGATGATGATGATGATGATGATGATGATGATTGGTACCTTCTAACACTGGCCACTTAATTAGAATCCTTTATTCAATAATGAGTTGGACCTCCTTTAGCCCGAATTATAGGAAGTATGCGGTTTGGCATAGATTCCAAAGGTATTGGAGTGCCTTTACATCTCCAACATACCAGGCGTTCACCAGTCAGTCCTTTAACTGGCTCAGATTTGATGGCAGAGGATTTTGCTCCCGGATCTGTTTTTCTAACATGTCCCATACATTCTCAATGGGGTTCAGGATCGGACTTTGTGGTGGCCAGGGAAGGTGGCGGAAGTCGCTGTCATGCTCGCTGAACACATCTTGCACGATGTACAGTAGCATTATCGTCCATGAAACAGCAGTCACCTGCTGGATAAAAATTCAACATTGCAGGATGAACTTGATCGGCAACAATATTCAAATAATCCTTGGAGGACACCCGACCTTTCAGCAATATTAGGGGACACGTTCCGTACCAACAGAACGTGCCCCACACCAGGACACCGACTCCAGAACCTTGAGTTGTGTTTACAAGGCAAGCTGGGTCCATTGCTTCACGGACCTCCTGCCAAACTCTCCGCCTACCGTCGGTACAGAACAAGGTGTACTGCAACTCATCGGACCACGACTTTTTTCCAGCCTTCCAGTGTCCAGTCACGGTGTTTCTGACACCACTGTAAACGAACTTTCCAGTTCATCGTAATAATCAGTGGTTTCCTTATAGGCATGTAACTGCTAATACCGATCCTCTTTAATTTCCTGCGCATAGTGCACTGAGATATAGATCGGCAACAGCCTTCATTGAATGCTTCGTTCAATAGCTGCGCACAAGAAGTCCTATTTCTCCATAAAGCCTTTTCGAATGACGGCAATCTCGTTCCTGACAGATTGTCATCGCACCACACTTACACCTCTTACACAAGCAAAGTGGGTTATTTTTCCACTGATTAAAAACTCGAAATATCTTACATTTTGAGAAACCAGTCGGCTCTGCTGTTTTTAAAATCGTCTCTCCAGCCAGACTGGCACCCACAATAAGCGCTTTATCGAACCCTGAAAGATCCTTTGTTTTTCCCATTGTGATTAAACACTACCGATGAGCAGCAGTCTTGAATAGGTGCCTAGATCACGTGACCACGTATTTTGCACATACGCTATGCAAATGATGTTTACATACATCCACATAAAGGTGTCTAATTCAGTGGCCAGTGTGTATATCATGGAACGTGCAAAACAGAAGAAAAACATGCAAAAAAATAGATTTTCTCAAAATAATACCAGTTTAGGAGACTATATGTCTAACACAAGTCTAGGATAGAACCGTAGAATGGAGACAATCTGCAATCATCACTTGAGACTTCGATAGAACTTAACAACTGGAACATGGGAAACCTTGATCAGCGATTTGAGTGCCCGACATGTTATCAGGATCCCACCATGTTGAAGACATTTTTACTTCTACACCCAATAGTTAGCAAAATGCTTAATAGAGACGATAGTGGCTTTAATAAAAGCCAAAAAAAAATTGTTGTGGATATGAATAATGAAGGAATAAAGAGAATTTCTTTTGGTGATAATAGGTGTTGGTGTTTGTCTGCGGTTGGGTTGTTTTACCTCTGAGCATCTTTTTTGCACACAAGGGGGCTAAATGGCCAAGTCACGAGGGCTCAGAGGTTTTGCCACTGTTACGAATTTCTTCTCTCTCCATTCTTCTCCACCAAAAAGGGGGCCGATTTTCACAGGGGTAGTGGACCTTAGCAAGGGTAGTGGACCTTAGCAAGTGACATCTCAAATTAAAGCTTCTGACGTCTCCAATGTCATGGGCTACTTTAAATAAGACTCCAAAACAGGGGGAGTAAAAATGTGACCGATGTTTTATGAGTCATACATCATATGAAAGTTTCGGAAGGTAGACATTTTTGGTGACAAAGAAAAAATATAAATTAAAATTTTTTTAAAAATACCTATCTTTGCATATGCACCCTAAAAAGTAGAAAATAATAATAAAGCATATCGATAATGCGATGCCACTCAGTTTGTACACACTTAAGGAATAGAGAGTACCGAATTACCTACTCAACAGGATTGCCTGCACACTATCTTCCTTTGAAGTGAATACAAATTCAGTGACTGAGTGCACTATCGATATGCATTAGTTGTATTTTCTACTTGTTAAGGAGCATATGGGAAAATAGTTTTTTTTTTTAAACTTAATGCTACATAAATCCCCTGGGGTAGATGAAATTACTATGGGAATGCTTAGATCTGGGAATGTTTCGGTTATCACTTGGATGACTGAAATTCTGAATATCTTTTATGATAATGGCATGGTTCCTAAGGATTTTAACAGAGGTATTATTATCCCTATTTTTAAAAAAGGTGATCACAGTTCTTGTGACAACTGTAGGGGTATCAGCCTACTTTCTGTTCCAGGTAAAGTTCTTTCCATGATTGTGCTTAATAGAATTAAGAATCTGGTTGACAAGCAATTGCGTGAGGAGCAATGTGGATTCAGAAGTGGTAGGAGATGTGTGGATCAAATATTTTCACTTAGGCAGATTCTTGAGAAATGTTTAGTTTCAGAAACCTTTGGTTGCTAGCTTTGTTGATTTCAAAATGGCTTTCGACTCTGTTGATCGTCATAATTTGTGGTTGATTGTGAGATCATATACCTGACAAGTTAGTTAACGTAATGAAAAATGAGAGTTGGTGAGGTTTCTAACAATTGGTTTAGCATTACTCCTGGTGTTCGACAAGGGTGCATTTTGTCTCCTTTTCTTTTCAGTGTGGTTATTGATTATGTTATGTGAAATTCACTGCAAGTGAAAGATTTTGGCATGAAATGGTGTGGAGATCTGAAAATTTCTGATTTAGGTTATGTTGATGATTTAGCCCTTCTGGCAAATACTCTGAATGAGATGAACTCTTTGCTTCGAGCTGTTGATGAGACTGGTAGAGTAAAAGTAGGTTTGGTTATAAACAGAGATAAAAGTGGTGAAAATTGGCCAGGAAGGATGTGGTTCAGTTGATCTGAATGGTTGCAATCTTGAGAAGGTATCTCAGTTTAATTATCTTGGGAGCTATGTAACGGATACCGGTGATGTGCGGCATGAGATTAACAAACAAAGAGGGATTGCTGCTGGGATTTTTAGGAATCTTTGAAGAGTGTGGAGAAATAGGCATATATATATATACCTAAAGACTAAAATTTGGCTATAAAATGTTTGATTCTTTCTAGGGTTAGTTATGGTAGTGAAACTTCGATACTTTGTAAACAAGATGACAGGAAACGATGCTTTTGATTCTAGATGCTTACGCAGTATCTTGGGTATTAGGTGGTTCAACTTAGTAAGTAATGATAGGGTTAGGCAAAGGAGTCGTCAACCTCCTTTGAGCACTCATTTGTGAGCAGCATATTGTGCAGAGACTCCATTGGTTTGGCCATGTTGTCCATATGGATAATTATAGATTAGTGAATAGGGTTATGAACAGTGTGCCTAAAGGCCTCAGAAAGTGGGGGAGATGGGATGTGGTGGGCAATCAATGTCAAACATTACCTTGTTTATGATTGGTATGCAGTGGCCAGATGTAGCTCAGGACAGATATGCTGGAGAAATAAATTGCACGATCTTGTTGGACCTCTGTAGCCCATGGATGCTTGAGGAGGAGGAGGATTTATATTTTTAGTATATAAAATCTATGTATTTTTTTAACGTATCTTCGTATTGCTTTTTTGCTCGATATTTGTCAGTTTGTGAATGTATCAAAACAGTTGCTCCATCATCACTGGCCACGACGCCAGTTATGACAACAGTGACGGACAAACTTAATGATTTATATATAAAATGAAAGGCTGTGATGCAGGGAGTGTTATGGGCTATAACACATTGACTTACCATACTTCCTTCCCCTTAAATAAAAGGATAGCATGAAAACAATTACTCTTTTATATCTCCAGAATGCGAGTATTGAAAGTAACAAGCTATTCCTGAAATGAAAGTTTTGTACGCTAGAAGTGTTATAGACAATACAAAATTGATCCCCCATGTTTTCCTTCCTCCCTAAAAAAGGGGAAATACGAAAATGATTTTTCTGCTATATAACACTACAGGAAATAAAAAATGCAACACTTGCAAGAAGTTATGCAAATATGACAAAATTTAGGGAAGCAGTAGTATATGGAAATGCATGGAAATGATTAGGCTGAAGGATGATTGAAACAATTGGACAAGCGCGAGCTGACATCACAGGTGCTTAGCAGTCAAACACAGATAAAGCAACCATAGCTCCCTGGTTGACAAAGCATTGTGGAAATTCTTCTAAACCGTGAAAGATGTCCTTACGCAGACAATGACAGCCATTCCAACAGTTAGAGACTTTGAGCAAAGAAGAATCATCGGCCTTAGAGAAGCTGGTTTGTCGTACAGAGGATGTGACCAGCCTTGTTGGCTGCAATCCCAGCACCATCGTACACATATGGTGCCAATGGTTTCAAGAAGGATCCAGCACACACCGACAAGGATCAGGCAGATGATGTATGACCACAGAGCGACAGGGCCACCATTTCCGATGCATGGCATTGTGCGACAGATTCACGACTACAATGCAACTGAAAAGGGACTGGCAACACATTGAATACCTTTCAGGCGGATGGTAAACAGGCTTCTACAGTTTTCATTGTGAGCCTATCATCCAGCACTGCGTTCGTCCCTCACATCTACCCACATGCAAGCATGTCTTCAATGGTGCCTCAGATAGAACTGGAACGAATAAGAATGGAGAACCGTGGTATTTAGTGACGAATCTCGTTTTTGTCTTGGTCAGCACAATAGACAAGTGTTTGCTGTAATCCAGGGGAAAGGAACGCCACCCAGTACGTGCGACATTGTCACACAGCTCCAGAACCTGGTATCTTGGTGTGGGGTATCATTAGTCAGACATCTTGGTCAGAATTGGCAATCATAAGGGGATCTCTAACTGCCCAACGATGTTACCAACATTTTGCAGCCAGTGTCTGTCCCATTTGTTCAGCAGCATGGAACCTTTTGCCAGCAAGATAATGCCTGTCCCCATACAGCCACATTAGTCTGCAGAATCTACACGAGCAAAATGTTCAGGCAGTACGCCATGGCCAGCACGCTCGCCAGACCTTTCACCTATTGAATGTCTGGGACATGATGGGCTGACAGCTTCAACACCCAAGAGGTGTGCCAACCACTGTCACACGGAAAAGCAATTCGTGCTATTTGGCATTCTATCCCTCAGGAGGACATCATAGAGCTGTACGATAGTCTTTCCCGCCTTGTTCATGAATGTATTGCTGCGCGGAGTTGTTCAACATCATACTAATTTTACCACTTTACAGGGTAGGTAAAGTGGTAATTTTCCATATTTTTTTTGATAATGTAATAAATCACATATCTCAGTGTATGCTAAAGGTGCCTGGGTTTCAATAAAATGACATTAATCTTTCCACGTGTTGCATTTTTTTTCCTGTAGTGTATTTGGAATGCAATGGTAGAAAGTAACAAGCTAGGCATCAAATGAACAGGTTACATGGGGGGGGGGGTCGTAGAGTATACAAAATTAATCCCCCATGCTTTCTTCCCCCCTAAAACAGAATATGAAAACGATTGTTTCACTCTATCTTCAGAACGCAATGGCTGCAAGTAACAAGCTGTGTCAAACGAATGTTTATCACATGGGGAATGTGACAGGTTAAAAAAAAATACCCCCCTCCCGTTTCTTCTACAGATATTATCCCGCTATATCTTCTGAATGGGAGGGCCTACAATTACGAGTTAGGTGTCAAAAGCTCATATGAAGAGTGTAGTAGACTGTTTAAAATTTTGCACTCCATCATTCTTACCTCCCCGCCTTTGAAAGGGATATTTTCATGGGGGTAAGAGTTATATCGCAAATTAAAGCTTATGACATCTCCAATGTTGTGGAATACCTTAAACATGACTCGAAAAGCAGTGGAAGGGAAAATGTTTACGAGTCATATATCAAGTGAAAGTTTCTGAAGATACGTCATTTTAGTGACAAAGAAAAACTATAAATAAATTAAAACATTCTAAAAATACCTATCTTTTCACATGCGCCCTAAAAAGTAGAAAATAAAACTAGAGTATGTTAATGGTGCACTCAGTCACTGAATCTGTATTCACTTGAAAGGAAGAAAGAGTGCCAGCAATATTATTGAATTCGTGACTTGGCACCCTATCATCATTCTTTGTAGGGAATACAAATTCAGTGACTGATTGCACTATCGATATGCTTTAGTTTTATTTTCTACTTTTAGGGTGCATATGGGAAAAATAGATATTTTTTAAAAAATTTATTCAAGCTGTACTTTGCAGAATTATGCAAGTTTTAATGGAACTATCTTTAAGAAAAAATCACTATTTCGTAATATCACTCTACGGCATGTACCCTTAATATATTACAAGTTCATATTTACAGGGCCCCAGTTATGACATGAACATGCAAAATGTTACATTTCATAACAAATAGCTTGAAATACATAGGTGCTAGAGGCCTGCACAGATAGCACTACGAAAATACCTTTGAGTTCAGGGCCTCTAAAAAACATTCTTTTATTCAAAAAATCCCAAAATTTTAAGATTTTTTCACAATCAGAGGCAGATCTTGAGGGTGGAGGCATCCCCCACCCCCCCTAACATGAGAATGCTACTTAGGATAATGGTGATAAAAATGACAAAACTTCTACATATTTCCCTCATTTTAAAGGAAAGTTTTTAAAGATCTCTAAAACAAAGGTGGAAATGTTATATTGCAATGGAAATCCCGTCTCTTCCCTCACCCCCTACTTTTTCCCCTGCTCAACTGTGTTAGTATCAGGTCTGCATCGAAATCTGATTACAATACATTCTCTGGACTTTGCATGTATGAGAACATAAAATAAAAACTACAAGTACAATGTTGTTGTTTTTCCCCCTAACTATTCCACATAGCAGATGTACTGGTCAATATCTTACGTTTCACCCTAGAGCCAGTTTCAATCCTCTGTTTGGCAAGCATAACTGCAAATATTTTTTTAGAAGTGCTCTATATTGCAAAAATGATCTAATTTTATTTAATTAATGAAAACAAGTTGCATTATAATGGTTTAAATTTTCCCTAGGCCAACTAAGGAATTATTAACAGTTTCCCTTAAGTTCCCCTGTTAGTTTCCCTTAAATTACTGAATATTTTCCAAACTGTTTTCATATTAATTTCTGTTGGCAATGTGAATGTTGGCACAGTATGGTCCCTCAAAAAAATAAACTGCAAAAAAATCTAAAAACATAAATGGGTTTGTGAAAAAAAAGTTTCGGCAATCTTTCTTTCCCCAAAACCATCTATTGACTTTAAAGTCAGCGGGTAACTGTGGATATTATTTACTAATTAAATCTAAAACCATAAATAAAATCAAAATTTTAATTATATATGTAAAGGGCAAAATTCTGTTCTAATCATTAAATGGCAGCAAAAAGTCATTAACAATATATAACATCATATAATTTATTAATAAGCTATGATAGAATTCACCTTTATTCTGAAACTTCTGCACATATTCTCTAATATACTTTCGAATATAAAAATTTCTGTAAAAGATTTCAGTCCTCAGTCGGCGAGTGACGAATGTGGAAATTCACGACATATTCCGCATTAGTCCTCTGCACACTGATAGCAAAAGGATCAAATGGATGGAAAGTGAAGGCAACTAATCTCCGTGCTGCAGGTGGAGGATTTCTTCCCTGGACTCCTGCATAGATTTTGTACTTCAACAAACCTGAATCTCTGGCATAAAACCTGAAATAATTAAGTTATTTCATTTTAATATCATGAGAAATTAATCTACTGAATAAATGTCAATTTATACTTATCAATCGTCCTATTTGCTGCCTGGTTTATGCCTCAAATTAGATATAGCTGGTGTCTCAATTAAATGTTGCTTTCATATACTGGTTAACTTACACCTTTGTGCAGTGTTTCTAAACCTTATTGATACCTAACTCAGATTTTTTTTTTATTTGATATATTATTGTATTTTTTTTTGCCAATCATACATCCAGTATTTAAAATTTTTTTGTCCCATATTCAATATGGTCAATGAAAATAGTAAAATTTCTATAATTTTCCTGCATATTCTATTTTAAAAAGCACTATATGAAGCTGGGAACTCTTATCTAGAGTCAATATTTTGTCAAAAATCCTTTGCACTTGGCAATGGAAGCTAAGTTATAATATAAACAATGCAACTCACTCAAGTTTGTCTGCCTGGACAGAGATACAGTAGGTGACGTCAATCTCTGTGAGAGCATATCATTGGTCAGAGTACATATTGAGGTAGTATCAGTAGAGTTGAATTCTTTTGTCCCTACGTTCCTTTTACAATGAAGCTAGAATGCCCTGCGCCTCTTCTGATGAAGGAAAATTGCCTTATATCATTATTCAAGATTACTCCAATTTCTAGTGGAAAATACACTATCTGCTGTTAAGAGATTTGTCTCTTATACTCCTTTAATGAGAGCTCATGTTACCCAGGGGGTATGCATGCCACCAGTTGAGAAAGACTGACTAAATTGAGCTGCACATTTGGGTCATAATGACTATAACATTAAGGACAGAATGATGAAAGAGAAAATAAGAAATAGCCATTAGAGGCAGATGGGAAAAGCACATCAAGGCCAGCCACATTTGTCACATGCACGCTATTCTTGCATTTGTGAGAGTCATACCAACACCTCCTACAAGAGAAGGCCATACAACTACGTCACAGAAAAATGACGTCTTGAGCCCCTACATACCAAGTCAACCAGCAACGATCAGCATTTAGCGATTATGGTAGTCGCCAATCTCAGGATATGGCCGTCACGATCGAAGTTTGCTGCATGCATATTTTATGATATTAACCAAACTAAACTTAATCGTAAACGATGAATGACTACTAACTTAAATGTAGCTATCATTCATCTACATATCACATAAATTAACATTAAAATACAGAAGCAATAGTCAAAGGTATATATTATAGAACTCTCTAAGCCTAATGCACATTCTCAGTCGAATTCTTTCAACCCACTTTTTTTCCATTTAATTGGATCAGCCTGGAATTTAAACACTGTGCAATTATTCCAATAGCTGTTTAGACAATTCGCAGCTGAGTATCTTATGATAATAATTGTTTTTTATTTACTCATCGTCATCATCCTCAATCAGCCATGGGCTACGGAGGTCCAACCAGACTGCGCAGTTTAATTCTCCAAGCATATCTGTCCTGAGCTACATCTGCTGCATCCGACCACTGCACACCAATTCTAACAAGGTCCTGTTTGACATTGTCTGCCCACCGCATCCTAGGTCTCCCCTTCTTTCTGAGGCCTCTAGGCACACTGTTCATAACCCTATTTGTCAATCTATAATTATCCATACGGGCAACATGGCCAAACCAACGGAGTCTCTCTCTGCACAATATGCTGCTTAAAGGAGGTTGCAGACTCCTTTGCCTAACCTCATCATTAGTTACAAAGTTAAACCACCTAATACCCAAGATACTGCGTAAGCATCTAGAATCAAAAGCATCTAGTTTCCTGTTATCTTGTTTACATAGCGTCCAAGTTTCACTACCATAACTAACCCTAGAAAGAACCATACTATTATACACTCTAATTTTAGTCTTTAGGTGTAGGATTCAAAAAACTGCGGCGCGCACGGCAGCTGCATTGACTATAATAACACTAAGTCACGTCACCAGTTAGCATAAGAATGGCAAATAGGTCGGCCTAGTATATAGGGGCTCTAGACATAGTCATTTTTCTGTGACGTAGTTGTACGGCCTTCTCTTGTAGGAGGTGTTGGTCATACCCAGTATGCAAATCCAATAGTTTTTTCCTTTTTACCTAAGCATAATGCAGATATTTTGCGCATACAAAATTCTCATAGAAACCATGGCTAGGAAGGCTCAACCAGACTATAATTTTGTTCTCCAAATACATCTGTTCTGAGTTACAGCTGCTGCTTTTGGCAACTGTAGGCCAATTCTAGCATGCTCCTGTTTGACATTGTCTGACCACTGCATCCCCCTTTTCTTCTGAGGCCTTTAGACCCACTGTTCATTAACCTGTTCACCAATCTGCAGTGTGCATATGAGCAACATGGCCAAACCAATGCAATCTCTCTTTGGACAACATGCTGCTCAAAAGAAGTTGCTAATTCTTTCCTCTAACCTTGTAATTACATACAAAGTCGAATCACCTGATGCCCAAGACATTCCATAAGCACTACAATCAAAGGAATTATCAAGTTTCTGTCATCTTGCTTACAAAAGGTTCATGTTTAATTACCATAACTAACCCTAGAAAGAACCAAACTATTTATATGGCCTAATTTTAGTCTTTAAGTGTACACATCTATTTTTCTGCACTCTCCAAAGATTCTTAACTCTTTCTCTACTACATGGGCCCAAACTGCAAGTAGGAGGTAGCAAAAGAGGAAGAAATAGCATTGATTGGATGAGTCCATTTAAAATCTCCAATATTTTGGGCCAGTATGATGATGCATAGAACTGGCCAGGCCTAGCACCTAATGTCCGACCCCGCCTTCTCGTGGTGCAGACCGTTAGTACCTTTCAAAAGAGATACTCTCTTGTGGAAGTGAACAGAAGGGGAGGGCTGTCAGATTAGTGTGACCTACTGATCTGGACAACTATGGCTACTTTTCTTTTTTTTCTACCCTGCTGAGGAGTGGTCTACCACACAGGGTCCTGGTGCTGACCATATAAACCCACAGGACTGGACTGAATTATGGCTCTGAGCTTGATTATGGATCCTGATTTTGCTGCACTGGTGGGCTTCTGTGGAGGGAAAATCTTCCGCTGTGTTTTCTGTTTGTCTATGGGTTGACAGCCCAAAGATATGATTCACAGGATATGATTATCAGCTGGTGGATCCTGAGCAGAGGTCATCGCAGGCACCTGAACTCTTTGCTTCTATTGGCATCGTCAAATTCTACATTGGAGGAAGTCTTCCAGTGTAGATGGCTTCAGCCTTTAGTGGTGGGGGAACGGGTCTTTGCCCCATGTCTGCGATTAGGGGGCTGTTTGATATTGTCAGCATTCCCTCTCTCAATAAACATAGTTTCTTTAAACATCCTACTAACCATTTTCTCTCCATAGGTAGTTGGAATGTGAGGACTCTGCACAGAGCTTTTTCTCTTGATGTCCTCACACAAGAATTCCACCATAATTTAGATATTCTCGGCATGCAAGAGACCAGATGGACAGATAAAGGTCAGATTCTTAAAAATAATCTTAAATTTCTCTTTTCAGGGAGGGACGACAATAAGCATCACCAAGGCGTGGGTCTGCTTCTCAGCAGACACGCTAGTGATGCTCTTCTAGGATATGAGTGCATTAATGAAAGGTTTCTTACAGCAAAATTTCAGACAAGTGTTAAAGACTTGAATGTTATCTGCTGTTATGCCCCCACTGAGGATGCTGATGAGGATGAGGATAGGTTTTACCGACAACTTCAGGATATTTTGAATTCTGTCAAGAAAAAAGATATTATCCTTGTCCTAGGAGACTTCAATGCCAAAGTTGGTACTGACTCAGACCTTTGGGGAGGAGTGATAGGCCCTTTTAGTATTGGTAACTGCAATGGCAATGGGCAACGTCTCCTACAGGTAAGTAAACTCAATGGTTTCAGAATAATTAACACTTATTACAAACACCGCAACATACATAAGTACAGATGGGTTTCACCCGATGGGCTGCATAAGACTATGATTGATTATATATTAATTAACAGCAAATGGGCTAGTTCTGTTAGGAATACCAGGTCATATAGGGGAGCTGAAATTGGATCTGACCATTACCTTGTTAAAAGTGCCTTGCAACTTAAACTTAAAAAGTGTTGTGCTAGGTTTAAAATTTTTACCTTTAATACTGAAGCTCTGAAAGACCCAGTTATAGCCAAAGCTTACCATGATAGGTTACTTAGTCATTATGATAGTCATTGTTTGCTTACCACTGAAGTTGAGGAAGAATGGGACCATTTTATGCAGGCTTTTTTGGAAACAACAGTATTCTTTTAGGAAAAAAGGAGCAGAGGAGGCAGATCTGAGTGATAAGGCACTTGAGCTTATTTCAGAAATAACTGCAGGAATGTCCTTAATTAATACACTACTAGTCCTAATAGAAAGCATTACAGAGAACTTAATAAACATGCAAAGATCAGTTAGCTGCTAATAAGAATCTTTGGCTGACAAAGCCGAGGAAGCAGTTAGACAGCACAACAGCAGAGAGCTGTACCAGATAGTTAATGTTTTATGTGGTAGAAAACGGACAGGTATACAGGGATTGAAGGATAAACAAAGTAAGGTTATAGAAGGTGAGGATTCTGTCATGGCTAGGTGGGCTGAGCATTTCAGTGATATTCTAAACAATGCGGTTAGTTCTATTCCCATTGTTTGTAATGATGATAGATGCATTGGTGGCTTTAATGTTGGCCCTATAACACAATCTGAAGTTATTTTGGCTGTTTCTAAACTTAAACTACATAAATCCCCAGGGGTAGATGAAATTACTATGGAAATGCTTAGAGCTGGGAATGTTTCGGTTACCACTTGGATGACTGAAATTCTGAATATCTTTTATGATAAAGGCATGGTTCCTAAGAATTTTACCAGAGCTATTGTTATCCCTATTTTCATCGCAAGTTCTTCTGATAACTACAGGGGTATCAGCCCACTCTCTGTTCCAGGTAAAGTTCTTTGAATGATTGTGCTTAATAGAATTAAGAATCTGGTTGACAGTCAATTGCGTGATGAGCAATGTGGATTCAGAAGTGGTAGGGGATGTGTGGATCAGATATTTTCACTTAGGCAGATTCTTGAGAAATGTTTAGTTTCAGAAACCTTTGGTTGCTATCTTTGTTATTTCTAAAAAGGCTTTCGACTCTGTTGATCATCATAATTTGTGGTTGATTGTGTGATCATATCGTATACCTGACAAGTTACTTAACATAATGAAAGCTCTCTATAAATACACTGAGTCGTGTGTGAGAGTTGGTAAGGCTTGTAGCAATTGGTTTAGCATTACTTCTGGTGTTCGACAAGGGTACACTTTGTCTCCTTTTCTCTTTAGCTTGGTTACTGATTATGTTATGCGAAATTCACTTCAAGGGAAAGATTTTGGCCTTAAATGGACTGGAGATAAGAAAATTTCTGATTTAGATTATGCTGATGATTTAGCCCTTTTGGCAAATGATGTTGATGAGATGAACTCTTTCATTCAAGCTGTTGATGAAACTGGTAGTAGAGTAGGTTTGGTTATAAACAGAGAGAAAACTAAAGTGATGAAAATTGAGCAGGCAGGCTGTGATTCAGTTAATCTGAATGGTTGCAGTCTTGAGCAGGTGTCACAATTTAATTATTTTGGGAGCTATGTAACAGATAATGGTGATGTACGGCATGAGATTAACAGACGAATAGTGATTGCTGTCGGGACTTTTAAGAATCTATGGAGAGTGTGGAGAAATAGGCGTATACACCTAAAGACTAAAATTAGACTGTATAATAGTATGGTTCTTTCTAGGGTTAGTTATGGTAGTGAAACTTGGACGCTATGTAAACAAGATAACAGGAAACTAGATGCTTTTGATTCTAGATGCTTACGGAGTATCTTGGGTATTAGGTGGTTTAACTTTGTAACTAATGATGAGGTTACGCAAAGGAGTTTGCAACCTCCTTTAAGCAGCATATTGTGCAGAGAGAGACTCCATTGGTTTGGCCATGTTGCCCGTATGAATAATTATAGATTGGCAAATAGGGTTATGAACAGTGTGCCTAAAGGCCTCAGAAAGAAGGGGAGACCTAGGATGCAGTGGGCAGACAATGTCAAACAGGACCTTGTTAGAATTGGCGTGCAGAGGCAGTAGATGTAGCTCAGGATAGACTTGCTCAGAGAGCTAAATTGCACGGTCTGGTTGGACCTCAGTAGCCCATGGCTGCTTGAGGATGATGATACTGAAAGGGTTAAAGATCCCAGTAGCAATCCCTATTCTTCTGTTTATCTTATGTTATATATTACTAGTATCTGTTGCACAGCTCCTGAATTAACTAAACTGAGACACCTGCTCCAGAGTGCAACTGTTCAATGCAACTGAAGTACCAGTAGATACTTCATTACATACTTAATTACCACAACAAAAATTTGTTTAAAAATTACCTTATAAAGTATTTATCTAAAACTACATTAATAAGAGCAAGTGCATAATACGGCCATGTAACATTAAGTGAAATATTACTACTGTTTTTAGCAAACTTCACTTTCTCATAGTAATTAACCTTTATTATTTTTGCCATTTTTATAACCATTTAAGTTGATAAATATTTTATTAAACAATTAGAATGTTGCCCACCAAACATTATGCAGGATGGAAAAGACTTTCTCTTTCAGTAGTCAAACTAAAAACCAGGTTCTATTATAGCATAAGAGTCAAATTTTTAACTCAATGCTGAGTAGCATGTCCATAGAAGATATTTGGGACAGGAAAACCAAGTATTTGATTACTTATGGGGGTCCCAAGCTGTTAAATTAAGCACAGGAGAGAAAAAAATTACTTCTGAAACTCTGTCTCTGGTTCTATTGAAAATAGACAGCCACTTGATTTTGGAGCACAATACAGGGTTGTCCTAGGGAGCTCACTGGAAAAATTTGGGACCAATTGGGCAATTTTCTGGGAAGTTACAGGTTCCAAAAATCTGTTAAAAGTCTGTGTTCTTTACAATTGGTTTTCAATTTTTCCTTGTCACATGAACAGTGCATTCATCCAATCAACTGTGACAGACCTTGTTTATTATTTATACTAAGGGGGCTCTGCTCCTGCACCTGAGGCCATCAACCATGCCAAGATGACTCCACTCCTTCCAAAGAAGTGACTCATCAAACAAAGCTATATCAAAATTCGCATTTATGGATGTCACAGAGTCAAGTTGCTTTTATAGCCAGCCAATAGGGTATATGTACTGGTTCAGAAAACTATAAAAACTGCATAGACAGTGATAAAGTGCATCGTTTGTATAATAATTATAAATGCATTGTGAAAACTATAACTCTTAAAGCCTTTCTGGGTTATAAACATTTAAAGCACTTCACTTAATTTGAACCATTAGAACATAACATATGAACTGTTTACTGTGATGGTGCAGTCAAGCTGCCATTCAATGAAAACAAATCTTGTGATAATCTATTAAATTACATTTCAATTTATAGTAAATTGGTAATTGTCTTTGACAATAAACTAAAGAACAAATAAGTATATAGAATAACATTAAACAACATTTATTACACAATTTTTACTGACATATAATTTTAAACATTAATTGTATCTTTTTTAGTTATTTTAAAGATTAAAATAAAAGTATGGGAAGCTATAGACTGAGACTCAGACTGCATGACATCAGCTAATGTATCTCATTTCTCCTCTGGTGACCTTATACACACTAAAAGAGACAGAGTATTATTATCTAAGATATTTGGTCATTCCATGTCAAATGAATGCAGCTAATAACCTCAATGCCTCCAATTTCAGTTAAATTTAGTATACCCACAGGTAAGTGAGACTTTTGGAGATGCTGCCCAGAGCAATTATTTTTTTTGGCAGAGCTCAAAAATGTTACAAAATTCTTCCAAAACTTCCATTTTTTTCTCCTTCTGTTCCTTACAGCTAAGAAGGTCACTGATCTGGACTGCAATAGATACTTTTCTGTTTTTACCCTGCATAGGAGTGGCCAACCACACAGGGTACTGGTGTTGACCATATATGCCAGTCTGAATGGAATAATACTCAGAACTTTATTATGGATACAGAATTTTCTGCTCTAATGGGCTCCTATTGAGAGAAAAATCTTCAGCTGTGTTTTCTGATTCTTTGAGGGTTGAGTCCCAAGTGACTAGATTCACAAGACCTGTTTTATCAGCTGGTGGATAATCCTGATCAGAGGCCATCAGAGGAAATCTTACCAGTGTAGATGGCTTCAGCCTTTAGCAATGGGTGGAACAAATCTTTCCCCATGCCTGCAATTAGGGGGATGTTTTATATTGTTGGCACTTCCTCTCTCAATAAACACAGTTTCTTTGAACATCCCACTAACCATTTTCTCTCCACAGGTTCTTGGAATGTGAGGACTCTGCATATTGATTATTCAATTGATATCTTCAGACAAGAATTTCACTGTTATAAACTGTATGTTATTGGCTTCCAACAAACCAGATGGACAGAAGAAGGTAAAATACTTAAAAATAATCTTAAATCATTTCAGGGAGGGAAGGTGGAAAGCATCTCCGAGGGGTAGGTTTGCCTCTCACCAGACACACTAGTGATGTTCCTCTAGGATATGAGTGCATTAATGAAAGGTTTCTTACAGCTAAATTTAAAACAAGCATTAAAGATTTGAATGCTATCTGTTCTTATGCCCTCAATTGAGGATGAGGATGAGAAAGATAGGTTTTATGGACAATTTCAGAACATTATGAATTCTGTCAAGAAAGGAGATATTCCTTTGTTCTATGTAACTTCAATGCTAAAGTTGGCATTGACTCTGACCTTTGGGGAATGGTGATAGGTCTTTTTGATATTAAAAGCTGCAATAGTAATCAGCCATGTCTCCTTAAGGTAAATTAACTTATCATCATCCTCCTCCTCAAGCAGCCATGGGCTACAGAGGTCCAACAAGATCGTGCAATTTATTTCTCCAAGCATATCTGTCCTGAGCTACATCTGGCCACTGCATACCAATCATAAACAAGGTAATGTTTGATATTGACTGCCCACCACATCCCATCTCCCCCACTTTCTGAGGCCTTTAGGCACACTGTTCATAACCCTATTCACTAATCAATAATTATCCATATGGGCAACATGGCCAAACCAATGGAGTCTCTCTCTGCACAATATGCTGCTCACAAATGAGTGCTCAAAGGAGGTTGACGACTCCTTTGCCTATCATTACTGCCCTATCCCTATCCGACTCCCCTCCCCTATCAACTCCAATATCAATCCATATGGGCAACATGGCCAAACCAATGGAGTCTCTCTCTGCACAATATGCTGCTCACAAATGAGTGCTCAAAGGAGGTTGACGACCCCTTTGCCTATCATTACGCCCTATCCCTATCCGACTCCCTTGCCCTATCATTACTTACAAGGTTGAACCACCTAATACCCAAGATACTGCGTAAGCATCTAGAATCAAAAGCATCGTTTCCTCTCATCTTGTTTACAAAGTATCGAAGTTTCACTACCATAACTAACCCTAGAAAGAATCAAACATTTTACAGCCAAATTTTAGTCTTTAGGTATATATGCCTATTTCTCCACACTCTTCAAAGATTCCTAAAAATCCCAGCAGCAATCCCTATTTGTTTGTTAATCTCATGCCGCATATCACCAGTATCCATTACATAGCTCCCAAGATAATTAAACTAAGATACCTTCTCTAGAATGCAACCATTCAGTTCAACTGAACCACATCCTTCCTGGCTAATTTTCATCACTTTACTTTTATCTCTGTTTATAACCAAACTTACTTTTACTCTACCAGTCTCAACAGCTCGAAGCAAAGAGTTCATCTCATTCAGATTATTTGCCAAAAGGACTAAATCATCAGCATGACCTAAATCAGAAATTTTCAGATCTGCAGACCATTTCATGCAAAAATCTTCCACTTGCAGTGAATTTCACATAATCAATAACCACACTAAAGAGAAAAGGAGACAAAATGCACCCTAATCGAATACCAGAAGCAATGCTAAACCAATTGCTACCAGCTCTCACACACAACTCAGTGCTATTATAGAGAGCTTTCATGTTAACTAATTTTCTGGTATGCCATAAGATCTCATGATCAACCACAAATTACGACAGTCAACAGAGTCAAAGCCTTTTTGAAATATACAAAGCTAGTAACCACAGGTTTCTGAAACTCTAAACATTTATCAAGAATCTGCCTAAGTAAAAAAATCTGATGGGCGCATCCGCTACCACATCTGAATCCACACTGCTCATCACACAATTGTCAGTCAACCAGATTTTTAATTCTATTAAGCACAATCATGCAAAAAAAAATTACCTGGAACAGAAAGTAGGCTGATATTCTTATAGTTTTCACAAGAACTGTGATCGCCTTTTTTACAAAGAGGGATAATAAAGCTCTGGTAAAATCCATAGAAACAATGCCTTTATCATAAAAGATATTCAGAATTTCAGTCATCCATCTGGCAACTGAAATATTCCTAGCTCTAAGCATTTCCGCAATAATTTCATATATACCAGGGGATTTATGAAGTTCAGAAATAGCCAAAATAACTTTGGACTGTGTTATAGGGCAAATGTTAAAGCCAGTAATGCATATATCATCATTACAAGCAATGGGAGTAGAACTAACCCCATTGTTTAGAACATCACTGAAATGTTCAGCCCACCTAGCCATGATTTTATAACCTGTGACATTCCAGATGTCATAAACTTTCATTTGCAATGCAGAGACAATTGCTTTCAACCCTTGTGTTCCAAAGATATAGTGCAACAATCGTTTTCATATTTCTACTTTTTTACAGCAAAAGAAAGCATTGTGGATAAATTTTTTATAGCCTATGACACCCTCTGGTCACAAGGTTTCATTTGACACAAAAATCTTTATTTGCCTATTGCATTCGAAATATATGGTGGGACAACTGTTTTGACAAACACACAAACTGACACATTAACAAATGATGAGCAAAAAACAACTGGAAAATAGGTAAAAATTAGCTGGGCCTCTGGATGTAAACCAGTTTTTAGACTGGATTCTGGAAGGATTAAGACAAATAATAAACTAGTGGTGTAATTGTGAATGTGTGAGAACAAGGAGAGTATTGAGAAATAAGTGTGTGTGTGCAATATCAAATGAGGCTAATAAAATTGGTCTTTAATAGTACAATGCTAGAAAACAAAACAATACTGTCGTTTCCAAAGGCTTGGGTGAAGATTTCTCTATGTATGCACTGCTACATTAGAAAACTGAAAACAATTTCTGCTTAAACTTAATTTTACTCCTTATTAATTATTAACTGATAATCATTTGTAGATTGAAGAACTAAGCTTTCAAATTTATTCCATTTCAAAACTTTAGAATTTTTATACATTTGAAAAAGTACATAAAATCTGAAATCTTTCTACGAACCTAATTGGATGATCTCCACATGCTTTTGGTCTTTCCATTACTGATACCCACTTATCATCATAACTGAAGAGGGATAAATCTAAATAAGGACTACTACTGTAAGACTGTGAACTAATTGGTAATTGTGCTAACAGTCTTTTCACAGCTTCTGTGTGGCCACCATAACGTGCATTAATAATTGTTTGTTTAAACCTTTGTTGAAGTAGGCGGGCATGTATGTTATTTGATGGTGAACATGCTAGCTGAGATTCAGTGTGCAAAGCGGCATTACGAAATAGATCACAAAAGTTCTCAAATAATTCCAATAGTTCTTCTGATGTATTTTCATATACTGCCAACACTTGTGTTGTGATCATATTATAAATAATGAAAAATGAAGGCTGAGAGTTTGGATCAGAAAGTCGGAGTGTAATAACTTCTTCACTGGCATACTTAATTAAAAGATGGTTTTCATCAAGCAGTTGCATTTTCCACATACGAAGCTGACAAAATTGATCAAAATGTTGAAAAAATCTGCGTAATGCTTGAGGAGATTTTGCTCTCTCACATTCGCCAACAGCTTTTTTATAAAGAAACACAAGCAATCTGTGCTTTAAAGCATTGATTGTTGGCTCACGATAAGGTCGATAATTACTTCTACCAGATGTAGTTTCTTGAAGCATTACACGCGACACCAGATACTCATCATCTTCATGACAAAATCTTCCTATTGTTCTTATATCAACAAAGGAGCCTTCTGATGTCACTTGAAATATATGAATTGTTTGATGTTGAACAGAGAGAACAGCAAGTGTATCGCGATACAAATACAATCCTTGATTATGAGATAAGAAAATTTTGTCAAGCTTAAACATTCGTTTGTCACACAGTTTTCCTTTCTGTATACTAACTAAATGAAGTGAATAATCTTCAAGGTAAGATCTGGGGTTAGGTGACACTGATTCGTTGTTTCGATAAATGTCAAAAAATGGTGGATGTGGCTCTTCTGATACATAAGCTGCAGAGCCAACAATAACAAACTGTCCATCATCAGTGAATAAACTGCATTCTCTATTGAGTTGTTCACCATTTGAAGCTACACTAACCACATGTTTTAATTTAAAAAAATGCTCGAAAATCTTGTTTCTTATTTTTAACGATTCTGGATCTGAGCTGCTAGGTGTGTGTTCCCCTTTAACATTTCTAAGAAGATCTTCTGCTGCTGCTGGACCTTGATATTCATAAATTTCAATTGATGTCTGATCAGAAGAAAATGCAACAAAATGCCTACCATCAGGGCAAAATTTACGAAGAAAGCAAGGTGGTTTTTCAACATTAACAACAGTAAAATTTGGGAACACATTCTGATGAAATGCTCTTGCTACATAAAATGGAGTTACAGACTGCTTAGCAGGATACATTTCTCTTCGTATGAGGCGAGATATAACATTTTGAGGTGGAATCTTCCTTGGAATAATACCAGGTTCTTCAAAACTAGGCCATCTATTTAATTGATCATAAAAACTAGAACTATAAGTAGGCCTAATTAACTGATTTCCATCTTGAGATTTGTGCCTGTTAACTACAACAAGTTTTTCAGGATATCCATGACCACCTAAAAAAAAAATACTTCTTACTTAAAACTAATGTATTTTGCAAAAATCAACAGCATTAACTGACACACAAGCAGATGTACAACAGTTAATAATACAACTAACAAATATTTTTGGTATTTAAATCCCATTATAGAAGTATACACTACAAGATTATGTATAAGTAGGTATAAAAATGGTTCGTTTAAAAAATGGTCGAATGAATGAATGAACTAACTAACATGAATGAACTAACTAACTAACTAACTAACTATGGAAGTCCTACCACAGCTGCTGCATTTGGCCACTGTAGGCCAATTCTAGCATGGTCCTGTTTGATACTGTCTGCCCATTGCATCCTAGGTCTCCCCTTTTCCTAAAGCCTTTAGGCACACTCTTCTTAATCCTATTTACCAATCTGCAGCTATGTATATGGGCAACATGATCAAACCAACAGTCTCTCTCTCTCTGCACAAAATGTTGCTCAAAGGAGGTTGATGATTCCTTCTAACCTCATCATTACTTACAAAGTAAAACCACCTAATGCCCAAGATACTGCATAGGCATCTAGAATTAAAGGCATCAAGTTTCTTGTTATCCTGCTTACAAATGGTCCATGTTTCACCACCATAACTAACCTTAGAAAGAACCAAACTATTATACAGCCTAATTTTAGTCTTTAGGTGTATACACCTATTTTTCCATTCACCATAGATTCTTAAAAGTCCCAACAGCAATCCCTGTTCTTCTATTTATCTCATGCTGAATATCACCAATATCTGTTAAGCAGCTCCAAGATAATTAAACTAAGACACTTGTTCAAGAGGCAGCCATTCAAAGGCAATCGAAGCACCATCTGCCTGACCAATTTTCATCACTTTAATTTTATCTCTGTTTATCACAGTTTCATCTCATATACATCATTAGTCATACTATCATTTCGTCTCATATACATCATTAGTCAAGAGGGTAAAATCATCTGCATAATCTAAATCAGAAATTTTTAAATATCTAGACCACTTAAGGCCAAAATCTTTCCCTTGCAGTAAATTTTGCATAACATAATAAATAACCAAACTAAAGAGAAAAGGAAACAAAATGCACCCTTGTCGAATACCAGAAACAATGCTAAACAATTGCTCAGCCTTACCAACTCTCACCTATGACTCAGTGTTATCATGGAGATTTCACTAAGTATTTAACCATTATCGAGCTGTTTATAGTCAACAGGGTAAAGATGGGTGTAGAGGAAAAATTGTTTTGGGCTGGGTGGGATCTGAACCCATGCCCTTAAAATGGCAGTGATTGATTAGATGGTTTGTAGCATAACATCAGCTGTGGAGGTGAGATTGATTGGCGGTCAGTAGCTCAGCAGTCAGAGCATCTGACATGCCATCAGGAGTAAGTGCGTTTAGATCTAACCCGGCCCAAGATCATTTTTCCTCTACCCCCATCTTTACTCTGTTGGCTATAAGCAGCTTGATAGCAGTTAAATACTTAGTGAAATCAAAAAGATGTGCTGTGAATTTTCTTGTTCTTATTATAGAGAGCATTAATTATACTAATTTGTCAGGTATTCCACATGATCCAACAATCAACCACAAATTATGTCAATCAATACAGTCAAAAGCCTTTTTGAAATCTATAAATCTAATAACCACAGGTTTCTGAAACTCTAAACATTTCTCAAGAATTTTCCTAAGTGAAAATATTTGATCAATACATTCCATACTATTTCTGAATCCCCACTGTTCATCACACAGTTGTCCATCAACCAAATTCTTACTTCTATTAAGTATAATCATACAAAAAACTTTACCTGGAACAGAAAGTAAATTCCCCTATAATTATCACAAGAACTGCGATCACTTTTTTTTAAAATCAGAATAATAATAATAAAAAATAAATACCCCCTCAAGCAGCTGCTTGCCACAGAGGTCTGACAGGAGCCTGTCAGTTTATATGCCAAAGTAAAAGATCTGAGAGGATGGCAGGACCTCAGCAGAAAAACCACACACACATCCATGCCTTACCCGGGGCTCGAACCCAGGTCCCTTAGATCCGTAGCCAAGCGTGCTAACCACTCGGCCATGGGATGGACATAGTTGACTGAAATTCTAAATATGTTTTATGATAAAGGTTTTCTGAAGGATTTTACTAGAGTTATTATTAATCTAAATTCTATTAGAATAATAATAACTCTAGTAAAATCCTTCAGAAAACCTTTATCATAAAACATATTCAGAATTTCAGTCAACAATGTAACAACACAAGTGTTCAATATTCTAAGCATTTCAGTGACGATTTCATCCATCCCTGGGGATTTATGCAATTTTAATGTAGAGATAGTCAAAGTGATTTTGGAATGTGACATAGGGCCATTATTAAAGCCAGTAATGCATCTATCGCCATTACAAACAATGGGAGTAGAAATAATCATATTATTTAAAACATCTCTGAAATGCTCAACTTAATTAACCATCACAGAATCCTCATCTTCAACCACCTTACCATGTTTATCCCTCAATCTCTGTGTGCCTGTCTGTTTCTTCCCACACAAAACCTTAACAATCTGGTACAACCCCCTGCTGTTGTGTTGTCTAACTGCTTCTTCTGCTTTGTCAGCCAAGCTAAGCCAAAGATTCTTATCAGCTGTTAACTTATCCTTTACAAGCTTATTAAGCTTGTTGTAATGCCTTCTGCTAGGACTAGTAGGGTACATTAATCCTGCACTTCCTTGTTTCAGAAATAAGTTCCATAGCCTTATCAGTGAAATAATTTTTTTTCCTCTGTTCTCTTTTACCCAAGAGTACTGCTGGTTTCAAGAAAAGTCTATTTAAACTGACTGCATTCTTTCTCAATTTCAGCAGTAAGCAAACCATGATTATAATAATGACTAAGTAGCCTATCATGATATGCCTTGTCAACATCTAGATCTTTCAGACCTTCAGTGTTAAAGGTAATTTTCTTAACTTAGCACATTTCTTAAGCTTCAGTTGCAAGACACTTTTGTCCAGGTAATGGTCAGATCCAATTTTGGCTCCCTTGTATGATCTGGTATTCCTAACTGAACTAGCCCATTTGTTGTTAATTAAAATATATTCTATCATATTCCTGTGAAACTCATGTGTACTTATAAATATCTCAGTTTTTGTAGTATGTGTTAGTACTTCACAAACCATTAAGTTTACTTACTTGTAGGAGACATTGTCATTGCAGCTACCAATACCAAAAAGGCCTATCATCCCTCCCCAAAGGTCAGAGTCAATACCAACTTTGGCATTGAAGTCGCCAAAAACAAGGGTAATATCTCCTTTCTTCAGAGAACTCAAAATATCCTGAAGTTGTCTGTAACACCTATCTTTCTCATCCTCATCAGCATCCTCAGTGAGGGCATAACAAGAGATAATATTCAAGTCCCTAATGCTTGTCTGAAATTTAGATGTAAGAAACCTTTCATTAATGCACTAATTCTAGAAGAGCATCACTAGCTTGTCTGCTGAGAAGCAAACCTACGCCTTGTAGATGCTTCTTATTTTCCCTCCCTGAAAAGTGAAATTAAAAATTATTTTTAAGAATCTGACCTTTACATGTCCATCTGATCTCTTGCAAGCCTAGAATATCTAGGTTATAATGCTGGAATTCCTGCATGAGAACATCAAGAAAATAATCTCTATGTAATGTCCTCATGTTCCACATACCTGCAAACAGAAAATGAATAGTAGGATTTTTAAAGAAACTAGGTTTCTTGAGAGAGGCAGGGCAAACAACATCAAACAGCCCCCTGATCGCAGGCATGGGTCAAAAGCCTGTTCCCCCACTGTGAAAGGCTGAAGCCACCCATGCTGATAGAAACTTCAGGCACCACCTTTTCAAGTGCATCTTTTCAAGAGCCATATGACCTGCTGAAACATTACTCCAGTTTAGGATTGGCAATGCCCATAGAAGCAAAAGTTCAGGTACCTGTGATAGCCTCTGATCAGGATTATCCCATTTCTCTGTTCACTTAGGGCTGACAACTCACAAGCGAACAGAAAATATAGTGGGCAGATTCTCCCTCAACAGAGATAAATAACGAAATAAACTCGACTATTCAATATCTACTAATAAATCAGCACTTAGACGTCGATTCAAATTTTAGAGGAAAAATTGTCTTCAACCGAGTGGGATACGAATCCATGACCTCCTGATAACATGTCGGGTGCTCTGAACCGCTTAGCTACCGGCCGCTGATCAAAATCTCCTCTAATTAATGCTATGAACATTTTTATTATGTCACATATAGGTGCTATTCAGGCAATTTTAGCCACAAGCGGTTTTCTATTTGCCATATAGATGGAAAGCTTGTCTTACAAGTATGCTAATGATAAATAATGAAATAACTCAACTATTATTAGGCGTCATAAACTCAACTATTATTAGGTGTATTGTATGGTCTGTAAATGGTAGCTAGGTAGTCACTGGAAGGAGAGCTATGCACCAATCTCCTGTGATGATGCATAGAACTGGCCAGGCCTAGCACCTAATGTCCGACCCCGCCTTCTCATGGTGCAGACCGTTAGTAACTTTCAAAAGAGATACTCTCTTGTGGAAGTGAACGGAAGGGGAGGGCTGCCAGATTAGTGTGGCCTACTGATCTGGACAACTATGGCTACTTTTCTTTTTTTTCTACCCTGCTGAGGAGTGGTCTACCACACAGGGTCCTGGTGCTGACCACATAAACCCACTGGACTGGATAGATATATGGCTCTGAGCTTGATTATGGATCCTGATTTTGCTGCACTGGTGGGCTTCTGTGGAGGGAAAATCTTCCACTGTGTTTTCTGTTTGTTTGTGGGTTGACAGCCCCAAGTGAATAGATTCACAGGATATGTTTATCAGCTGGTGGATAATCCTGAGCAGAGGTCATCGCAGGCACCTGAACTCTTTGCTTCTATTGGCATCGTCAAATTCTACATTGGAGGAAGTCTTCCAATGTAGATGGCTTCAGCCTTTAGTGGTGTGGGAACGGGTCTTTGCCTCATGACTGCGATTAGGGGGCTGTTTGATATTGTCGGCATTCCCTCTCAATAAACATAGTTTCTTTAAACATCCTACTAACCATTTTCTCTCCATAGGTAGTTGGAATGTGAGGACTCTGCACAGAGCTTTTTCTCTTGATGTCCTCACACAAGAATTCCACTATTATAATTTAGATATTCTCGGCTTGCACGAGACCAGATGGACAGATAAAGGTCAGATTCTTAAAAATAATCTTAAATTTCTCTTTTCAGGGAGGGAAAATAATAAGCATCACCAAGGCATAGGTCTGCTTCTCAGCAGATACGCTAGTGATGCTCTTCTAGGATATGAGTGCATTAATGAAAGGTTTCTTACAGCAAAATTTCAGACAAGCGTTAAAGACCTGAATGTTATCTGCTGTTATGCCCCCACTGAGAATGCCGATGAGGATAAGAAGGATAGGTTTTATGAACAACTTCAGGATATTTTGAATTCTGTCAAGAAAGGAGATATTACCCTTGTTCTTGGTGACTTCAATGCCAAAGTTGGTACTGACTCCGACCTTTGGGGAGGAGTAATAGGCCCTTTTGGTATTGGTAGCTGCAATGGCAATGGGAAATGTCTCCTGCAGGTAAGTAAACTCAATGGTTTCAGAATAACTAACACATATTACAAACACCGCGACATACATAAGTACACATGGGTTTCACCTGATGGGCTGCATAGGAATATGATTGATTATATATTAATTAACAGCAAATGGGCTAGTTTTGTTAGAAATACCAGGGCATGTAGGGGAGCTGAAATTGGATCTGACCATTACCTTGTTAAAAGTGTCTTGCAACTTAAACTTAAAAAGTTTTGTGCTAGGGTTAAAGAATTTGCTTTTAATACTGAAGCACTGAAAGATCCAGTTATAGCCAAAGCTTACCATGATAGGTTACTCAGTCATTATGACAGTCATGGTATGCTTACTACTGAAGTTGAGGAAGAATGGGATTATTTTAAACAGGCTTTTTTGGACACTAACAGTACTCTTTTAGGAAAAAAGGAGCAGAAGAGACAGAATTACCTGAGTGATAAGACACTTGAGCTTATTTCGAAAAGAAAGAACTGCAGGAATGTCCTTAATCAATACCCTACTAGTCCTAATAGAAAGCATTACAGAGAACTTAATAAATGTATAGAAGATCAGTTAGCTGCTGATAAGAATCTTTGGCTTGATGGTTTGGCTGACAAAGCCGAGGAAGCAGTTAGACAGCACAACAGCAGAGAGCTGTACCAGATAGTTAATGTTTTGTACGGTAGAAAACGGACAGGTATACAGGGATTGAAGGATAAACAAGGTAAGGTTATAGAAGGTGAGGATTCTGTCATGGCTAGGTGGGCTGAGCAGTTCAGTGATATTCTAAACAATGCGGTTAGGTCTATTCCCATTGTTTGTAATGATGATAGATGCATTGATGGCTTTAATGTTGGCCCTATAACACAATCTGAAGTTATTTTAGCTGTTTCTAAACTTAAACTTCATAAATCCCCAGGGGTAGATGAAATTACTACAGAAATGCTTAGAGCTGGAAATGTTTCAGTTACCACTTGGATGACTGAAATTCTGAATATCTTTTATGATAAAGGCATGGTTCCTAACGATTTTACCAGAGCTATTGTTATCCCTATTTTCAAAAAAGGTGATCGCAGTTCTTGTGATAACTATAGGGGTATTAGCCTACTCTCTGTTCCAGGTAAAGTTCTTTCCATGATTGTGCTTAATAGAATTAAGAATCTGGTTGACAGTCAATTGCTTGATGAGAATGTGGATTCAGAAGTGGTAGGGGATGTGTAGATCAGATATTTTCACTTAAGCAGATTCTTGAGAAATGTTTAGAGTTTCAGAAACCTTTGGTTGCTAGCTTTGTTGATTTCAAAAAGGCTTTCGACTCTGTTGATCGTCATAATTTGTGGTTGATTGTGTGATCATATCGTATACCAGACAAGTTAGTTAACATAATGAAAGCTCTCTATAATAACACTGAGTCGTGTGTGAGAGTTGGTAAGGCTTGTAGCAATTGGTTTAGCATCACTTCTGGTGTTCGACAAGGGTACACTTTGTCTCCTTTTCTCTTTAGCTTGGTTATTGATTATGTTATTCGAAATTCACTTCAAGGGAAAGCTTTTGGCCTTAAATGGGCTGGAGATACGAAAATTTCTGATTTAGATTATGCTGATGATTTAGCCCTTTTGGCAAATGATGTTGATGAGATGAACTCTTTCATTCGAACTGTTGATGAGACTGGTAGTAGAGTAGGTTTGGTTATAAACAGAGAGAAAACTAAAGTGATGGAAATTGGTCAGGCAGGCTGTGATTCAGTTAATCTGAATGGTTGCAGTCTTGAGCAGGTGTCACAGTTTAATTATCTTGGGAGCTATGTAACAGATACTGGTGATGTGCGGCATGAGATAAATAGAAGAATAGGGATTGCCGCTGGGACTTTTAAGAATCTATGGAGAGTGTAGAGAAATAGGCGTATACACCTAAAGACTAAAATTAGACTGTATAATAGTTTGGTTCTTTCTAGGGTTAGTTATGGCAGTGAAAAGTGGACACTGTGTAAACAAGATAACAGGAAACTAGATGCTTTTGATTCCAGATGCTTACGCGGTATCTTGGGCATTAGGTGGTTCAACTTTGTAAATAATGATGAGGTTAGGCAAAGGAGTTTGCAAACCTCCTTTAAGCAGCATATTGTGCAGAGAGAGACTCCGTTGGTTTGGCCATGTTGCCCGTATGAATAATTATAGATTGGCGTTTAGGGTTATGAACAGTGTGCCTAAAGGCCTCAGAAAGAAGGGGAGACCTAGGATGCGGTGGGCAGACAATGTCAAACAGGACCTTATTAGAATTGGTGTGCAGTGGCCAGATGCAGTAGATGTAGCTCAGGATAGACTCGCTTGGAGAACTAAATTGCACAGTCTGGTTGGACCTCCGTAGCCCATGGCTGCTTGAAGATGATGATGATTAGTATTAGTATATATTAGTATAATATTATTATTAGTAGATATTGAATAGTAGAGTTCATTTCATTATTTATCATTAGAATACTTGTAAGATATGCTTTCCATCTTTAAGGCAAATAGAAAGCCGCTTGTGGCTAAAATTGCCTGAATAGCGCCTATATGTGACATAATAGAAATGTTCATAACATTAATTAGAGGAGACCTTGATTGACGGCTGGTAGTTCAGTGGTCCAGAGCACCTGACATGTTATCAGGAGGTCATGGGTTCATATCCCACTCAGCTCGACAATTTTTTTTCTAAAATTTGAATCAATGTCAAAGTGTTGATTTATTAGTAGACCCTCAACAGAGGCTTACAAGTGCAGCAAGTCCATAATTCATAATCAAGCTCCAAATCATATTCCAGTCTAATATGTATAAATGGTCAGCACCAGGACCCTGTGAAGTTGACCACTCCTCAGCAGGACAGGAGAAAAAAGAAAAATGTGGCCATAAATGACCAGATCAGTAGGCCACACTGATCTCACAATTCTCCCATTCTGTTCCCTCCCAAACGAGAAAATCTCTTTCAAAAGGTACTAAAAGCCTGCACCACGAAAAGGCGGGATCAGATATTAGGTGCAAGACCTGGCCGGTTCTGTGCATCGTCACTGGTGATTGGTACACAGCTCTCTCTGCAATTTATGCCTAGCTACCATTTACAGAATTTTATAATGAAAGTCATCAATTGGGAGCTGTCAAACTAGGTTGACCAGACATTTCCATTTTCTGTAGAAATCTTGTCACTCCTCCAAATTAAATTTTTAAAAGTTCTTGGGTCTTAAACATAGGTGACAATCACAGCATTACCTGGTTGCATTTTAACATCGATATATCAATAAATATTTTGTGGAAAAAATTTCACCAACATATTGGATTTGAACCTGCATCTCTCCAGAACATGCCAGAGTATTCTTACTGATTGAATTAATGGCAGCTCATCTTTTTTCCACTAATTTAAGACTTTAAACTCTTCACCGATGATTTTCGGTACCTACCATTGGAGCCATCTATGATTGACGGGTGGCAACTATTTCTTTTTTTTGCACTGAGTAAGATGGAAATAATAAAGTCTTTTCATGCTATTTAGCATTATTAATGATTTAGACATAGGTGACAATTACAATGTTACCTGGTTGACATTTTAATGTCAATATATCAATAAATATTTTGTGGAAAAAATTTCACCGACATACAGGACTTAAACCCGCATCTCTCCAGAAATATGCCAGAGTATTTTTACCGATTGAACTAATAGTGGTTCATCTTTTTTCCACTAATTTAAGACTTTAAACTCTTCACCAATGATTTTAGGCACCATCTATTATTGAGGGTGGCAACTATTTATTTTTATATTGCACTGAGTAAGATGGAAATAATAGTCTCTTCACACTATTTTGCATTATTAATGATTTAAACATAGGTGACAATCACAGCGTTACCTGATTGGCATTTTAATGTCAATTTATCAATAAATATTATATGGAAAAAATTTCGCCGACATACAGGACTTAAAACCCACATCTCTCCAGAAACATGTTTAAATCATTAATAAAGCTAAATAGCTTAAAGAGACTTTATTATTTCCATTGTATAAAGATGGGTCTTCACCATTGTATAAAGATGCCAGTGCTACAGTTTGGCTTGCAGTGATACTGCAGCTGAAAGGGTCCAGTTCAAGTCCAAGCAGGGCCGGACTGGTGCCTACGTAATGGGAATGGCTGCCAATTTCAAGACGTGAAGCAACAGCAGCGCTAGTTACATTCTTGTCCACTTGGCACAGGCGATACACTGTTTTGCTTGCTACTTGCTTCATAGTAGTATAGGCTAGTACATTGTTTACAGCTTGCTTCAAAATTGGATTTTTATATGGATTTGTTCATATGTGATTATTTGCTGTTCTGTCTACTTTCTGCTGTCTAAACTAAAAGTCTGAACGATGATGCAGTGTTATGATGTTTTGCAGAAGCGAAACTCAGTTTCAGTTGAATCTCTTCTAAACTGGATCTGCAAGACAGGTGGCTGCATCAATATGTTGGGAACAAAATGATGACATGAGTAATTAGAAAAAATTTTTGAGATCACTTTTGAATAAATAATATTTTGGAATCACAGAAACCTTTACAATATACAGAATTGAGTTACACTGCCCAAACAAAATATTAGAGAATTTCTGTGTTATGTGAATGTGAATCTTATTTGCAAGCTCTGTAACTTCTAACATATTCATTTAATGAAAGAATGTTACTAAAAATAAATTCAAGATCATAATCATATCTATTTAAATCTCGATTTTCAACAGCATTTGTCTAATATTTAAGGAATTATGGAAGCTAGAATATTTCACAACAGTAATGGGTCATAAGAATTTATTTCAGATATTAATTAAAATTTAAATAATAAGTATTTTTTCAAATCATTTAATAAAATGTAAATTTTAAAAGTTGCATAATTATCTCAATGTTAGATAATTATGAATGATTTTTATAAAACTAGATAATTTATTATTAAATTTTCCAGTTTCATAACTCATTAAATACTGAATGAATATTGATGATAAATCAAGATTTAAATAAATTCGATTATCTTAAATTTCAGTCAGTTTTTCATTAAATGCATCAAATGTGTATATGTGAAATCTGAGTTTGTGTTTATCAGACACCTAGCTAGCAGCAGCTGGCCAACATGAGCGGCTCGAAAAGAATCTAGCCCTGATGGGTCTACAATTACCGAGCTTTATCGTCATCAAATTTCTCTATTAAATGCATATTTTAGATGTTATAGAGCAGAGATGACCAGTCGATCGTGATGGACTGTTTGGTCGATTGCGCAGCTGCCAGTTTTAGATGGAAAAGATTTTAATTAATGTAACAATGTCATGTGAATATGTTTGATGCTAAATTTTTATTTTATGCTTAGCTGGTCAAGCAGTGTTAAATCCTTATTATATATGTACTATGGTTGATTGTGAAAGATTTTCTATCTTAAGTGGTTAGCACACTTCGCTACTGATCTAAGGGACCTGGGTTCGATCCCCGGATAAGGCATGGTTGTTTGTGTCGTTTTTCTGCTGAGATCCTGCCATACTCACAGACCTTCTACTATGGCATATACACTGATGGGTTCCTGTCAGACCTCTATGGCAAGCAGCTGCTTGAGGGGTATTTTTTTTTATAGTAAATCGCAGAATCTAAAAGTTTGATCATCCCTGTTATAGAGCTTCATAGTTAGATTCCCATTGAAATAACAAGGGAAAATAATGCTATAACTTTCTTTGAGCATAATACTGTTACAACGAATTAAAATTTTTTCACTAATTCAAATATTACTTTAAAAAAATAGTGCTAGATATAGTAGTAAAAATGTCGCTCATTTTAGATAAGGGGAGAGTGGACAAGAGTGTCGCCGGACACTCTTGTCCACTCTCCCCTTATCTCTTCTAAAACCAGTCTTGTATATGACTAATAGAATGTTGAAGTTTATAACACTTTGTGAGCTTTCTGAACTGCACAAATATGTGTATGAATCAGGGCGCATTAAGTAATTGGGAGACCTGGAGTCAAGTTCCAAATGGGTGCCCTGGAACAAAGTTCTAAATTACAGCCTAAGAGCTATATTCTAAATGGAGTCCCTTTATCCTTCTAAACTGAAAAATAATGATATGATAAAAAAAATAGCATTATTTTAAAACAAGCAAATAAATAGGAAGGGCCCTATAAGTTGGGAGAAGTATTTGAAATAAAATATTGGGTTGGGTTGTTTTACCTCTGAGCGGCAGTTTTTTGCACACCATGGGCTAAATGGCCAGGTCACATGGATCCTGAAGGCTCAGAGAAGGTTGGGGGAGGGGACCCACTGGAACAGTTGTTGGGAGATAGATTGTAGCCTCCCGTCAAGGCCATCCAGTGTGTTCTTTAACGTGCACAGGGTATGTGAAATAAAAAGACTAACATATAAAGGGTCAATTATGTACTGCAACATAAACTTCGTGCCTATTGCATTTAAAAAACTATTACTTTTAATCTTTAATTTTTAAGCAAATTTTCCATTTCATGCTTAATTTAAAAAAATCGAGTATTAATATCAAAATAATCTTGCCTAAATCTATTGCTTATGAATTTCTGTTAATAATAAGCTCTATTGCAATAGCAATTAAAATTATTAAATTAAAGAATTGCTTTGGAAAAAATTTAAATTTTGTTCTTTAAAGAATTACCTTAGTCTTCCTGTGGCCGAGTGGTTAGCATGTTTGGCTATTGATCTAAGGGACCGGGTTCGAACCCCGGGTAAGGCATGGATGTGTGTGTGTGTGTGTCGTTTTTCTGCCGAGTCCTGCCATCCTCACAGATCTTCTACTGTGGCATATAAACTGACAGACTCCTGTCAGACCTCTGTGGCAAGCAGCTGCTTGAGGGGGTATTTATTATTTTTTATTAAAGAATTACCATTAAATAATGTTATTGGGTAAACACTTGAAAATTTTGGATTTTAATGGATAATAATTTTCAATTGTAACACGATTATTTTTAAACATAATATTTATTATGGAGAGTTTAAATGATTATGCCCATTGTATCTCTGAAAAAGATTCTAGTTTATTATATTCGATTAACCATCTGTCTGATTCTTTACCACATGACTTCAGCCAGATCGCTATATACTTACCATTAGCATAGGTAGCTTACAGCGGAACGGTGCTGTCCTCATGTGGCAAGTTCTGAAGCTTCCTATGCACATTTGCTAACATGGAGATTTGTGGAAATCAGCAGGCATTCCCATAAGTAGGCACTAGCTGGACTTTGACCTTCTGTGGCCCTAAGCTACAACAAGTTTAAGAGGCCCCAAAATTTCAAAAGTCAAAATAAGTTATATATTTATTATTCTGATTGAAGGGTAGATTAAAAAATAAATGTGGAATTGATGTGCTGAAATATTATATTAGCACTGGTATACAATAATGATGTTGTGGTGCCCATTAAAGCTGAGAAGTTGTTGAAGACAAGCTGATGAACTGTTTGCACAATAAATTAATTTAAATGTAAAAAAATTCTTGATCCAATAAACTTCAAACTTCATTTTTGAGGCCCTAAGTTGTAGCTTAGTTAGCTTATGCCTAAGTCCGGCCATGAGTCCAAGGTTGAAAATATTATTTCATATCTTTTGTCATTGTTCCTCCTTTTACACTTGTTCAATTCTCTGTATCATGTGCACCAGCAATTTTTCAAGGGGGGCAAAAAAAAAGTTTTGTGACAGAAATATATTTATGTCGAAACTTTCATTAATGAGCACAGCTGCAAATAGGGAATCATGCAATGTCATACCATAATACAATTAAGGATGTTACAAATTAAATAAAAAAAAAGGAGGAGGTACTCATTACTAAAACAGACCAACAAATTATTTTTCATAATAATAAAAATAAACAAACTAATTTCACAACAGCCCCCGGTGCCCATGCTCTCTACAGGGTGGGCCAAAAGTAGGTATACAGTACTGATCGGATCATATTCATTATTTCTTTTCATTTTACAGGTGTTGAATATTGAGAACGATGGCAGGAAATCTGAGTGAAGAACATAAAAAGTGGATTCTGAAACAGTTGGTTCCACTAATGTTGCAACATTGATGGAGGGCATTTCGAGCACTTGAGACCAAACATGACCCGATCTGTACTGTATACCTATTTTTGGCCCACCCTGTACAAGTTAAAAATCAGGTTTTCACTTTGGGATATAAAGCCGATGGATACTATTTCCCCTAAGCTACACTACTGGTCATGCTATCAGCAAACGAAAAGCTTACCTGGCATATTAATTTAAATCTGTGTAGGCACATTTGTTTTCATTTAATAGAGAACATACAAAATGACGACACATAATAATTTGTTTTTAAAAGATAAGAACTTGAGCTACTTCTTAGGCAATTCACATCTTATTAGTTTACTTCCATTAAACAATATTACACACATTAACACGTGAGTTGATTTACTTTCTAACTTTCAAAATAATAAAATCCATATTAATGAAGAAGTAAATGTGAACCGGCGGCTACGCGTGAACGCGATTCTTTAAATTCTTTGTGGGAACGATCAGTTAGTAATCACTATATTTTCATTTCTCTGCAATATGGATCACATTATCTTGTGTGGAGGCACAAATACTTGGCATAGTTCTTGTTTATCAAGAAGTTAAATTTTCGTTACTACTTAAAACATAGTTAAATCTGCGCTTATTAGGATTTAACCAATTTACTTTAACTATTGCATAGGTACAATTAAAGTATTTTGAGTTACAGTTACGGGTTTGACGTAACAGCAGAAGCTAGATAAAGTTAAGCACCTCCAAAACACCGACGTTGACGTTTAACTTTTTTAGTTAAGAAAGAAAAACAGCATTGCAACGGAACTAAGTCGCACTTTATATATCCTTTCATTTTCATAAACTATCCATGTACTGTCATTGTGGTCGTGACTACTCTGTCAGAAATCAATGTCGGAAAGCGAATCTTTGATCCTGCTCTATGGGATCTGTATCGATATAACCAACGTTTGGTATTTGCTTGTGGCAACAGTAAAACCATAACTAAATGGCTTAATGAAAAAACTATATTCTTTCTTATATTAATCTAAAGGTAAAACTTATTAAGTAATTAGTTTAAATGCATAAATGATACAGGATCATCAGAACGCCTAACGAGATCAGGTGTAAAGTATAAAGACCGTAAATTTCCAAGGCGTACTGCCGGTATACATTAAATCATTTGTAATTAGGAAGGGCTGGGGCGAGTGTGGCAGTCACCCAGGGAGCCATAACTCAGGAGGCATCAAAATAGCCTTCAAGAAGAAAATTGCACAAATTTGTTTCATTTTGCCCATTTTAGGGATTTTTCTGTTTTTTTTTTTTTCGGTTTCCTATTCTCAGTTCAGAGAGTGTGGAAACAAGGCCGAACTTTGACCTTCTGACAAAGAATACATATTTCTTAGACCCTAAGCTAAACAAGTTTATAGCATTTATATATATATGCTATAAACTTGTTTATATATTTTGCAAGTTTAACAGGCCCTAAGTTACAATAAGTTTAAGGGTCTCAAAAATTTCTGAAGTCGAACTGAGTTATATATTTATTATTCTGATTGAAGGGAACATTAAAAAATAAATATGAAATTAATGTGGTGAAAACATTATACTAGCATTGGTATACAATAAATACTGTGCAAAGCTGAATTCAACAGTGTTTCCACAATAGAGTAATTGTAAAAATTGTTTTGCGACACAATAAAATCTTTCTGAGGTCTTTAGGCACACTGTTCATAACTCTATTCGCCAATCTACAATCAGGCATATGGGCAACATGGCCAAAACAACACAGTCTCATTATTGTGCAATAGGCTGCTAAAAGGTGGTTACTGATTCCTTTGCCTAACATCATCATTACTTACAAAGTTGAACCGACTAATGCCCAAGATGTTGCGAAAGCATCTAGTTCCAAAGGTATTAATTTTCATCTTATCTTGTTTAAGTGTTAAAGTTTCACTACCATATAATTCTTCTATTTATCTCATGCTGTCCATCACCAGTATCAGTTACATAGTTATCAAGATAATTAAAGTGAGACACACTCCTCATAAATAAAAATAAATAAATACACCCTCAAGCAGCTGCTTACCACAGAGGTCTGAGAGGATGGCAGGACCTCAGGGAGAGTAAATCAGATCAAGAAAACTAACATGCTTAACCAATTTTCACTAGTTTTCTCTCTGTTTATAACCAAATATACTCTACTACCAGTCTCATTAACAGCTCGAATGAAAGAGTTAATCTCATCTGCATCATTTGCCAAAAGGACTAAATCATCAGCATAAGCTAAATCTTACTTTTCTTATCTCCAGACCATTTAAGGTGAAAATCTTTCCCTCGCAGTGAATTCCATATAACAGTCAGACCCAATTTTAACTCCCCTATAAAATCTGTAATGGTATCTGTAAATGGTATTTAGGTAGTCACTGGAAGGAGAGCTATGCACCAATCCCTTTTGATGATGCATAGTACAGGCCAGGCCTAGCACCAATTGTCCGACCCCGCCTTCTTGTGGTGCAGGCTGTTAGTATCTTTCAAAAGAGATACTCTCTTGTGAAAGGAAGCGGAAGGGGAGGACTGCCAGATCAGTGTAGCCTACTGAACTGGTCATCTATTTGTTATGATATGATTTTACATCAGGCATAATGATTCATTTTTTTTTAATTAATTTCCTGCTGGATTGAGATTTTTGTTTTTCTCCAACACAAAGGGAACAGACTAACAGGGTGGACACGTCAGGAGTGAGCGAAAGCCGCAGCTGCATCGACGGGCCACACACACGGAACACAGGCACAGGCCCGTCTCCCCATCAGCCACAATGCGACGGAATGTGTTCCCAGTCATCGGCTAAAGGACGAATTAAGGAGATGATCCCCACCCGATTCTAGAGTGACGACGACCTGGCCGTAATCCAATGCAGCTGACGGACGAACTAAGCACTTAGAACGGTACACTTACCCTTCCTTTAGTTGCTTACCCTTCCTTTCACTATAAGTTGCTATCCTTAATTTTAGATTTAATTGTAAAGGGGTTCGTAGTCCATTTAATTCTTTAAGTTCTTTTTTTAGTCCACGATAAAGGATGGATTATTAGGAAGATTAATTGTTTTGCCTGTACTGTTAGATATTTTGTTTCAATAAATATTGTTATTCTTTCATGTTTTCCATAAACCTGAGTTGTGCTCATCATTGGATATCCTATTAATAAAAACGTCTTCCCCTATACAGATAAGGTGCAAAGGAGGTATAGATAGGTTTTTTTTTCCTGATAGAGATATAGGAGGTTAAAGAGAGATAAAGATAAGATTATTTGGTTAGACAGAGTTATAGAGTTAAAATGATATGAGGTAGAAGTAGGAAATGATAGATGAGTACGAGGATAAAGATAGTGTGTCTACATCAATGTAGTGAAATGAAATTAATTCAATTATTGTAGTCAGGTACTTCAGAGATTGATAATTGGAAAGAAAAAGGGTAAATATGAGTTTCATATGCTTCTAAGGAAAAAGGTTATATAACCAGATAATGAGATAATTTTGCAAAATTCATCAAGGAAAAACTATATCGCATTGATTTTCCAATCATCTTGGTCCAGGAACAGACAATGCTAATCGATTTATCTTCTGCTGATTTGTTAATGATAACAATTTAGTTGCGCATTCCGACACTAATGTCCTACCTAGTTAAATGAGGTTAAGAAATGCACATGTTCTAGTAACTTCTCCATATATGGATATTTCGGCACATGAGGACTCACAACCTTCATATAGTGGACCAGAAATCATAGGGAGATAGTAACTTGATGCACAAGTGCCTCAGTAGGGCGACATTTAACAGTGGAAATGACAGATCAATGATTCAAATCACTTGGGAAGTAACAGTTTCTGGGGAAGAGATTAAGAGTATTTGTTAGACATTTAGAAAACCAACCCTATCACTCATTCAAACCTTAGACCCCAGGTGGCGCCTCATAATGCTTGCTTAGATTTCATGATGATTTCTTCTCCTGATATTTGGTTAGAGTGATAAAAATATGTATAGAGTAATATTCAGGGGTGAGCTGTAGATCAGAACAGATTATGAAATTGACATGAGACAGTTTGAAACTGAATTGGCATATTGAGAACTGTATTCCCTAATCATTTGATTACATCATAAACACACATACACTTTAAATCAAACTAATTAATAAAAAGGTAATTCGAACTTCATATAAAACCATTTTAAACATGGGAATAGCGGTTAAACAAATATAATGAAATACGCAATACTTAGAGAGTAATAATTCAAGGTGTTACAGAGAATTAATTAGTAATACATTATTAATACTATAATAAGTTGGCTCCATAAGCAGTTGTAAAACTATATTATTTAGAACATTGAACGTAATAACACGCAGGTAAATTTAAAAGTATTTTAAAAAGGAAAGATTAGAGGACAGAGACAAAAATAATTGGATTAATGCATAGTTAAATTGGAAGCAACCTGAAACATATCTGGGGGAAAAAAATAACTAAAGTGAATAGCGTATATTCTAAATTTAACTGTGAGGAGTAGCCAAAACTTAAGCCATGAAATTACGTACTGCATAATAGAGTCACAAAATTAGTAATTATGACGTTCTGTGCTTCAGTCAAAGACCTAGACTTAAATATAGCTTGTCCTATCAGCTTTCTGAAAGCATATTTAGAGAAACGTAGACTCTAGCTACAACTATTATACAGCAATTAAACATTCTGATTGTAACCACCTAGATAGCAGTATCCGATTAAAAATTAAAAGCGAAGTAACCCAATAAAATCACACCCGACACAAAGACAACACACAACACGGAGACGAAATACTTCGACTGTGACACACGAGTAGCTCGGCAAAGCAGTGGAGGTACAAACCCTAGCCTGTGGAACAATTAGTTCACCCGCTTCCCCTGGTTGAAGGTAGCGAGAGCCGCTCACATGCACCCCCCCCCCGCTCCCATACGGACAGAAGTGAAGCAGCAGCAAGAATTTTATGTTATGACAAAGAAACGGAGCGTAAATCACAGGTTGTCTAGTTAGTCTATAGTGGATGAGTGAAGTTTTATCGCTCCACAGATTTGATGTAATAAAGGAATGAAAAAGAACTTTTTTTTAGTATGTATATGCATAAATTGTACCAATTATATGTGGATTATGAGAAAAATTGCAAAATATTTCTCTAATTAGTGCTATATTGAGAATAAGGTTATGTGAACTAAATACTATAGAGGAACCCCAGAGATTAATAGTTATTTAATATGACATAGCAACCTTAGATAAGCAAAGTATATGTCATAACAGCTTAGAGAAATTGTATACAGGAAGGATATAAGAATTGTTGTTTGATTTTACTTGGTTATTCTGTCATTAAGGAATAGCAATGGAATATGTATTGAAATGATATAAAACTGTCCCCAGCTGCACGTAGTTAATAGAGAGAACAGAGAATGGAACTCTGAATATTTATTGGACTCAGCTTGTGGTGATAGATTTTGCCGCTGTGTAACCAATTGTCCGAAATATTTTGAATGGTTTAAAAAGCGATGAAGTATGTAAAATAAGAGGAATAATTACTCTTGGAATGTTTCCACATTATCATATAGTTATTAATATTTGCCAAGAATCAGGAAAGGCCGTAAATATTAATCAGAGAAAGTAACCTACTGTTAACCCTCAGATTAATGTAAGAAGAAGAGGTGCTGAAACTGTAAGAGTTCCCAATGAAGGAAGAAGTGATATGTGAGACACTCTCCTTGAAAAATGCATTATCATTGTAGGGTCATGTAGGAAGAAGAATGTAACAAGAGTAAGAGCAATGTGTCAATTATGAAACAGTAAGAAGGGTGCAGTTTAGAGAATTTTTTGTTGGTAACAATAGTCCTTTTGCTAACCAACTGATATTGTCCTTGGTTAATATTGTCAATACTCGAATTTGATTAGATATACCTGCAGAGTGTGGCATACAAATTGTTGAATGCCAAGGTGGCTTGGTATACATTGCATAGAAACGAAATCTACTAAATTAAGGACTGTTGAAAAGAGAGGAAGCAAATCAGTGTAAGGAGTGATGCTTTAACTGGTTATGTAAACTCAGCTTTGGTAACAAAAGACCTTGTAAACTAAACAGGCCTCTGTTAACATGGAAATGTGTTGGAATCAGTCATTCTCAGTCGGAATATTCCGCCTAATGAACTATGTTCTCTTGATTACCAAACTTTCTGAAATATGGTTGGAAGGAATTTTTATAACATATGTAAAGAAAATGCCACATCAGAAATGGTGCATAAGAGGTTTAATTTTGTGGGATGAAATAGAGTATTGCATCATAAAATAAGTCCTATGGATACGATGAATATTATTTTGATAATAAACACTCTGTGAAATAGTTAAGCAAAGTTGAATTGTAAAATTATGTGGAACTTTGTTGATTGTAATAGATATTGGATACTTACACCTTATTTCCCTTTTCTTCCATGTAACGGAGTGACGCCCTCAGAAGAAAGGCAAACATAACCACCGTGAACAGAAAGGCACGGCAGGACATTGCGACATTAACTTATTACGGGATGATTGTGAAAAAAAGACAGGTGCTAACACACTGTGCTATTTCCAGTGGCGGCTCGTAGCTAAAATTAGTGGGGGTGCTGCTCTAGAAAATTTTTAGCCTTTATTTTAAAATTGTGTAAAACTACCTTCAACCAGCACGCCAGGGTCGGCACTGCTGGAACGACAGTGCTCTTTCTCCCTTGCAGCCTCGCGTGTAGCTTCCTATGTGCGCATGCGCACAACAGTCAAACACCTCGCCACTAGTACTGTGAAGCGCACAGTTCCATACAAAGATTTTTGTATCTTTTTCATAAACTGGGGGATGGCTACTGACATTAAGCTTAAGGATTATATATTGTACAAGTATAAAGAAAGAATTAAAGAAAAAAGGACTCATTATATTAAATGTTATCGATAATATCAAGTTGAAATTGGGGGTGCTACAGTTGCACAGTGCCTATACGCGAGCCGCCACTGGCTATTTCAACAAAGTATGGATTGGAAAAGAAAAAAAAAACAATTGTGCCTTTGGACTATAGCCATACAAACTCAAAGATGAGATGGCATGAACGTTGCGCACGACCTACAATCCTTCCGGTAGACAAGGACTCTGTGCTCTATGGATGGTGCCCTGTGCACTCCACTGGTAGTACTATTTTCCCACCTCAGTTGGGGAAGAAGACCGCTGGGATGAGAGCCTAGAAGTAAGTGACAATTAAGTATTGGCAGGATCAACCTGCTATGAAATATGGAAGGAGCCTCCATGGAATGTTATCATTATCCAGTTTCAGCGACTTTCCCTGAATGATAGCACTGATTTTTTTTAAGAATGATAATTTTCATTAGTATAGCAATTACAGTATATTTTCATGTCATTTTGTATATATTTAGTTTGTAAGTACTGTCGCTCAAAAAAGAATCCAAACACTACGATTGATTGCAAAATTCAGAAAAAATATCTGGCAACGATTTTTTTAGAAATTAGTGAGCTGGCAACCTTCGTGTCACGTGACAAAAAGTGTGCGAAAGTCTGCTGACAGCTTTAATGCCGATTTCACATGAGAAGCTGTGTTCGCCCCCGTAGCAAATGCAGATGCAGAACTGGACAACCATGTCCAGTGTTTTAGGAATGAACGAGGAATCCCGTTTTTCCCAGGCGGCGATGTCAACCTCACAGACCCCCTGGGGAGAATTTATCACTCGTAAGTTCCTCTGCAGATGCTACAGATGGTTTGCACATACCATTTTCGTGGGAAAACAAGGGGGAAGGGATGTGGGAAAATTGTAGCAAGGTACAGAGGGCTTGAGTTGGACCCGAGATTTGGAACAGGGCAGACAGCACTGAGATTTTAGAGAGAGCAGTTGGACGGGACAGCCAGAGCTCTGGGTCGGCCAGATTCAGTATCAGCATATCGAAATCATCGGAAATGAGTGCAGGAATTTGAATAAAAAGCAGTGTGATTTGATGCGCAAGGACATCCCTATGAATGAGTGGCTCCCTAAAATTAGAAGCAGAGAGACGAGAATTTGCTTCCGAAGCGCCTACCAGTGAAGGGCACCCTGCCCTTCCCAACATTACCACGATGATGCAGTAGACTGCCTCTCTTCACTGCAGCCAAATTACTCAACAGCATATGTGGTGGTCAACTGAGGCCCGTCTCCCCATCAGCCACAGTGTGATGGAGATGTGTTCCCAGTCATCGGCTAAAGGACGAATTAAGGAGATGATCCCCACCCGATACTAGAGTGACGACGACCTGGCCGTAATCCAATGCAGCTGACGGACGAACTAAGCACTTAGAACGGTACACTAACCCTTCCTTTCACTATAAGTTGAAATCCTAAACTTTAGATTTAATTGTATAGGGGTTCATATATATATATATAAATACCCCCTCAAGCAGCTGCTTGCCACAGAGGTCTGACAGGAGCCTGTCAGTTTATATGCCACAGTAGGAGTCATAGTCCATTTAATTCTTTAAGTTCTTTTTTTTTAGTCCACGATAAAGGATCGATTATTAGGAAGATTAATTGTTTTACCTGTACTGTTAGATATTTTGTTTCAATAAATATTGTTATTCTTTCATGTTTTCCATAAACCTGAGTTGTGCTCATCATTGGATTTCCTATTAATAAAAACGTCTTCCCCTAAGGAGACGGCCTGGGATTTTTGCGGCCCGCATTGTCAGATTAAGGGAATAATCCGTAATTGGGCAATGTGGGAAACACAACGCCACAGATTTAAATTTGCATATTTCTACTTATAAATTGAATAGTGTTTGCAACCGCGAGGTGCGCACAACATATGATCACTTTTTTCTTTTTTTTCTGCCCTGTTGAGGGGTGGTCAACTTCACAGGGTTTTCGTGTTGACCATTTATACCCACTACACTGGACTGATTTAAAGATTTAAACTTGATTATATGATCCTGGACTTGCTGCACTGGTGGATTTCTGTGGATGACAAATCGGCTGCTGTGTTTTCTGTTTGTTTGTGGGTTGACAGCCCCAAGTGAATAGATTCACAGAATGTTTTAATAGCTGGTGGATAATCCTGAACAGAGGTCATCACAGGCACCTGAATTCTCGCTTCTACCGGTATCGTCAAAAATCTCAGAAGGTGGCAGCCATACTTATAGTGCTATAATATTTTTAATAAAACAGCGTGCCATCTTTTCTGGAAGAATAAAATTAAAGGAACATGTATTAGTGTCTGTATCATTCTACTCCAATAGCGTACTTATAAAGGATTCATTGATAAAATTGATTTTTAAATATCTATTTTTCAATGAATTTAGGTTAACAAAAAAATTCAACAAATTTTAATCTCTTTTCCAACCTTGAAGCTCATTACTTAAATTTGTGCAGGTACGTGCCCAATCGTCTCCATTAAATTGCCTTCCGTTATTCTCAAAAATTTACAATTTTTAATTGAGCAGAATATAAAATTAGCTACAAAAAATATATTTAGAACACGAAAACTCAAAACATGAATATATATGCATTTCATAACCGATCGAGTAAGAGTTAGAATAAAAAACTGAAAACCACAAATATCTGCCGCTAATACCTTGCAGCAGATCCTTTCTTTGATTTGTGACTTCTTTTTCCCATTTCTCCCTCTGGTGGGGATTAAGACCGAACCCAGAAAGCCACGTGCATTTTGAACTAGAAAGTTGCACGTAACTGTCCCTGAACTCTCGACGACTCCCGCGAGACAGACGTCTTCGGTGACAGTCCCCTCTGCTCTTCTCTTTACTCAGTATATCGTTGAAAGGGTTTCATTCGCTCGAAGAGCGAAAGCACTTTTTACTCTCCTTGGCGCTTCCTGCCGGCAGAAAGAGAAACTTAAGTATGCGGCTTTCAAACAGTCTGCCTCCTAAAGGGTTAAACCACAGGAGTGTAATTAAAAATCGAGAAATTTTTCTTAAAACATCCGCTTTTAAAAAAAATTAACTTCTCCGTTGAAAGAGCATTAAGCTGTAAAAGAACTCGTTAACTGAGTAACTACTGAATTTTTTTTAGAATATATTCAGAAGCCGTAACGAAAAGTTTCTAAAAAGGTTGTAAAGACAATTGAATTTATGAATCTAAATTTAAAAAATAATATATATCTTTTATTAATTAATAAAATTTTGAAACAAAAATAATGATCAATCCCCTGTGATGATGCATAGATTCGGCCAGGCATAGCACCTAATGTCCGACCACGCCTTCTCGTGGTGCAGACCGTTAGTACCTTTCAAAAGAGATACTCTCTTGTGGAAGTGAATGGAAGGGGACGGGCTGCCAGATTAGTGTGGCCTACTAATCTGGACAACTATGGCGACTTTTCTTTTTTTTTCTACACTGCTGAGGAGTGGTCAACCACACAGGGTCCTGGTGCTGACCATATAAACCCACTGGACTGGACAGATATATGGCTCTGAGCTTGATTATGGATCCTGATTTTGCTGCACTGGTGGGCTTCTGTGGAGGGAAAATCTTCCGCTGTGTTTTCTGTTTGTGGGTTGACAGTCCCAAGTGAATAGAATCACAGGATATGTTTATCAGCTGGTGGATAATTCTGAGCAGAGGTCATCGCAGGCACCTGAACGCTTTGCTTCTATTGGCATCGTCAAATTTTACATTGGAGGAAGTCTTCCAGTGTAGATGGCTTCAGCCTTTAGTGGTGGGGGAACGGGTCTTTGCTCCATGTCTGCGATTAGGGGGCTGTTTGATATTGTCGGCATTCCCTCTCTCAATAAACATAGTTTCTTTAAACATCCTACTAATCGTTTTCTCTCCATAGGTAGTTGGAATGTGAGGACTCTGCACAGAGTTTTTTCTCTTGATATCCTCACACAAGAATTCCACTATTATAATTTAGATATTCTCGGCTTGCAAGAGACCAGATGGACAGATAAAGGTCAGATTCTTAAAAATAATCTTAAATTTCTCTTTTCAGGGAGGGACGACAATTAGCATCACCAAGGCGTCGGTCTGCTTCTCAGCAGACACGCTAGTGATGCTCTTCTAGGATATGAGTGCATTAATGAAAGGCTTCTTACAGCAAAATTTCAGACAAGCGTTAAAGACGTGTGATGAGCAACCTTCTGATGAGCACTCTTTCATGCATGAACTTGAGTTGAGGTTCAGGTGTCCATTCAATGGCTTTATCTTTAAACAAAAAATAAAAGGTTATTCACTTCCTGCTGTTTTGCCCCCACTGAGGATGCTGATGAGGATGAGAAGGATAGGTTTTATGAACAACTTCAGGATATTGTGAATTCTGTCAAGAAAGGAGATATTACCCTTGTTCTTGGTGACTTCAATGCCAAAGTTGGTACTGACTCTGATCTTTGGGCAGGAGTAATAGGCCCTTTTGGTATTGGTAGCTCCAATGGCAATGGGCAACGTCTCCTACAGGTAAGTAAACTCAATGGTTTCAGAATAACTAACACATATTACAAACATCGCGACATACATAAGTACACATGGGTTTCACCTGATGGGCTGCATAAGAATATGATTGATTATATATTAATTAACAGCAAATGGGCTAGTTCTGTTAGAAATACCAGGACATATAGGGGAGCTGAAATTGGATCTGACCATTACCTTGTTAAAAGTGTCTTGCAACTTAAACTTAAAAAGTGTTGTGCTAGGGTTAAAATTTTTACTTTTAATACTGAAGCTCTGAAAGACACAGTTATAGCTAAAGCTTACAATGATAGGTTACTTAGTCATTATGACGGTCATGGTTTGCTTACCACTGAAGTTGAGGAAGAATGGGATCATTTTAAACAGGCTTTTTTGGAAACTAACAGTACTCTTTTAAGAAAAACGGAGCAGAGGAGACAGATCTGAGTGATAAGGCACTTGAGCTTATTTCAGAAAGAAGGAACTGCAGGAATGTCCTTAATCAATACCCTACTAGTACTAATAGAAAGCATTACAGAGAACTTAATAAACGTGTAAAGGATCAGTTAGCTGCTGATAAGAATCTTTGGCTTGATGGCTTGGCTGACAAAGCCGAGGAAGCAGTTAGACAGCACAACAGCAGAGAGCTGTACCAGAGAGTTAATGTTTTGTGTGGTAGAAAACGGACAGGTATACAGTGATTGAAGGATAAACAAGGTAAGGTAATTAAAGGTAAAGTAAAGGTAAGAGGGTTACCAAAGTAAGGTAAGGTATACAAGGATAAGGATACAGGCATACAAGGATTAAAGGATAAACAAGGTAAGGTTATAGAAGGGGAGTATTCTGTCATGGCTAGGTGGGCTGAGCATTTCAGTGATGTTCTAAACAATGTGGTTAGTTCTACTCCCATTGTTTGTAATGATGATAGATGCATTGGTGGCTTTAATGTTGGCCCTATAACACAATCTGAAGTTATTTTGGCTGTTTCTAAACTTAAACTTCATAAATCCCCAGGGGTAGATGAAATTACTACGGAAATGCTTAGAGCTGGGAATGTTTTGGTTACGACTTGGATGACTGAAATTTTGAATTTTTTTTATGCTAAAGGCATGGTTCCTATGGATTTTACCAAAGCTATTATAATTCATTTTTTAAAAAAAAAGGTGATCGTAGTTCTTGTGATAACTATAGGGGTATCAGCCTACTCTCTGTTCCAGGTAAAGTTCTTTCCATGATTGTGCTTAATAGAATTAAGAATCTGGTTGACAGGCAATTGTGTGATGAGAAATGTGGATTCAGAAGTGGTAGGGGATGTGTGGATCAGATATTTTCACTTAGGCAGATTCTTGAGAAATGTTTAGAGTTTCAGAAAACTTTGGTTGCTAGCTTTGTTGATTTCAAAAAGGCTTTCGAATCTGTTGATCGCCATAATTTGTGGTTGATTGTGAGATCATATGGTATGCCAGACAAGTTAGTTAACATAATGAAAGCTCTCTATAATAACACAGTCGTGTGTGAGAGTTGGTAAGTCTTGTAGCAATTGGTTTAGCATTACATCTGGTGTTCGACAAGGGTGCATTTTGTCTCCTTTTCTCTTTAGTTTGGTTGTTGATTATGTTATGCGAAATTCACTTCGAGGTAAAGATTTTGGCCTTAAATGAGCTGGAGATACGAAAATTTCTGATTTAGATTATGCTGATGATTTAGTCCTTTTGGCAAATGATGTTGATGAGATGAACTCTTTCATTCGAGCTGTTGATGAGACTGGTAGTAGAGTAGGTTTGGTTATAAACAGAGAGAAAACTAAAGTGATGAAAATTGGTGAGGCAGGCTGTGATTCAGTTAATCTGAATGGTTGCAGTCTTGAGCAGGTGTCACAGTTTAATTATCTTGGGAGCTATGTAACAGATAATGGTGATGTGCGGCATGAGATTAACAGACGAATAGGGATTGCTGCCGGGACTTTTAAGAATCTATGGAGATAGTGGAGAAATAGGCGTATACACCTAACGATTAAAATTAGACTGTATAATGCTTTGTTTCTTTCTAGGGTTAGTTATGGTAGTGGAACTTGGACACTTTGTAAACAAGATAACTGGAAATTAGATGCTTTTGATTCTTGAGCATTAGGTGCTTCAACTCTGCAACTAATGATGAGGTTAGGCAAAGGAGTTTGCAACCTCCTTTAAGCAGCATATTGTGCAGAGAGAGACTCCGTTGGTTTGGCCATGTTGCCCGTATGAATAATTATAGATTAGCGAATAGAGTTATGAACAGTGTGCGTAAAGGCCTCAGAAAGAGGGGGAGACCTAGGATGCGGTGGGCAGCCAATGTCAAACAGGACCTTGTTAGAATTGGTGTAGAGTGGCCAGATGCAGCAGATGTAGCTCAGGGGAGACTTGCTTGGAGAACTAAATTTCACGCTCTGGTTGGACCTCCGTATCCCATGGCTGCTTGAGGAGGAGGAGGATGATTTTTAAATAAATATGTCGTTATTACTGTTTTTTTGTTTTGGGCGGGGAGTGGAATTTACTTAAAGCCAACATTATGATCTCTGGATATTTAAATCTCAAAAGGTGACAGTCCTATTTATAGTGTTAATCAAAAATTATATTAAGAAAAATAATGACCAACTGGTATTAAATACACTATATGGCTGTTTAGCATAAAGAAACGGAATGCTAAACAGCCATATAGTGGATTTAATACCAGTATTGTTAGCGCTGTGAAAATTCTACACTGTAATGGCGAACTTTTATGGGACAATGAAATTAAAGGAACTCGTATTAGTTTCCGTATTATGCTACTCCGGCAGCGTAATGTAAGGTGATTAATTAATAACATTAATTTTCAAAAATCTATTTTTCAATGAATTTATATTAATAAAAAAAACGTCAACAAATTTTATCCCCTGTCCCAAACTTCAAACTCATTAATTAAATTTGAGGAAGTATGTGCCCCATCACCCCCATTAAATTGCCTTCCGTTATTCTCAGAAATTTGGATTTTGAATTCAGCAATATATAAATTATTTACAAAAATATATTTATACCAGAAGCCACTCTTGCCACAGAGGTCTGACAGCAACTTGTCAGTTTATATGCCATAGTAGAAGGTTTGTGAGGATGGCGGAACCTCAGCAGAAAAATAAAACAAACATCCCTGCCTTACCCGGGACTCAAACTCAGGACCTTTAGATTAAAGAGACGAAAATTAGAAAACCAAAAATATTATCTTGCAAAGGATTACATTTCAACCCCTAAGTAGGTTCATATCCTTTCTTTGATTTGTCATCCCGTTTCCCCATTTCTGCTTTTGGTAGGGATTAAGATCGAACCCAGACAGCTACGGAGGATGCGCGTTGTCCCTGGATACACACTTTACTCTCGTAGGCACGGCTTTGGTTGGAATCGCCTTTGTCTGTCTAGATCTGCTCTCTTTGCCCAGTTTGCTTTTGCTAATCGTTCAAAGAGAGAAAGTATTGCTTCAAATATTTGGATTGGCACTCCCTATCGGAGGTAGATGGAACCTCAGGCGCCTCAAGTAGGCAGTTTTCAGGCAGCGGGGATCGAAAGGATTCAACTCATCACCATCATCATCATCATCATCATCATCATCATCATCATCATCATCATCATCATCATCATCATCATCATCATCATCATCATCAAGCAGCCATGGGCTACGGAGGTCCAACCAGACCACGCAGTTTAATTCTCCAAGCATATCTGTCCTGAGCTACATCTGCTGCATCCGGCCACTGCACACCAATTCTAACAAGGTCCTGTTTCACATTGTCTGCCAACCGCATCCTAGGTCTCCCCCTCCTTCTGAGGCCTCTAGGCACACTATTCATAACCCTATTCGCCAATCTATAATTATCCATACGGGCAACATGGCCAAATCAGCGGAGTCTCTCTCTGCACAATATGCTGCTTAAAGGAGGTTGCAGACTCCTTTGCCTAACCTCATCATTGGTTACAAAGTTAAACCACCTAATACCCAAGATACTACGTAAGCATCTAGAATCAAAAGCATCTAGTTTCCTGTTATCTTGTTTACACAGCGTCCAAGTTTCACTACCATAACTAACCCTAGAAAGAACCAAACTATTATACAGTCTAATTTTAGTCTTTAGGTGTATACGCCTATTTCTCCACAATCTCCATAGATTCTTAAAAGTCCCGGCAGCAATACCTATTCGTCTGTTAATCTCATGCCGCACATCACCAGTATCAGTTACATAGCTCCCAAGATAATTAAACTGTGACACCTGCTCAAGACTGCAACCATTCAGATTAACTGAATCACAACCTGCCTGACTAATTTTCATCACTTTAGTTTTCTCTCTCTGTTTATAACCAAACCTACTCTACTACAAGTCTCATCAACAGCTCGAATGAAAGAGTTCATCTCATCAACATCATTTGCCAAAAGGGCTAAATCATCAGCATAATCTAAATCAGAAATTTTCGTATCTCCAGCCCATTTAAGGCCAAAATCTTTACCTCGAAGTGAATTTCGCATAACATAATCAACAACCAAACTAAAGAGAAAAGGAGACAAAATGCACCCTTGTCGAACACCAGACGTAATGCTAAACCAATTGCTACAAGCCTTACCAACTCTCACACACGACTCAGTGTTATTATAGAGAGCTTTCATTATGTTAACTAACTTGCCAGGTATACCATATGATCTCACAATCAACCACAAATTATGACGATCAACAGAGTCAAAAGCCTTTTTGAAATCAACAAAGCTAGCAACCAAAGGTTTCTGAAACTCTAAACATGTTTCAAGAATCTGCCTAAGTGAAAATATCTCATGCACACATCCCCTACCACTTCTGAATCCACATTGCTCATCACACAATTGCCTGTCAACCAGATTCTTAATTCTATTAAGCACAATCATGGAAAGAACTTTACCTGGAACAGAGAGTAGGCTGATACCCCTATAGTTATCACAAGAACTGCGATCACCTTTTTTGAAAATAGGGATAATAATAGCTCTGGTAAAATCTTTAGGAACCATGCCTTTATCATAAAAGTTATTCAAAATTTCAGTCATCCAAGTGGGAACCAAAGCATTCCCAGCTCTGAGCATTTCTGTAGTAATTTCATCTACCCCTGGGGATTTATGAAGTTTCAGTTTAGAGATAGCAAAACTAACTTCAGATTGTGTTATAGGGCCAACATTAAAGCTGCCAATGCATCTATCATCATTACAAACAATGGGAGTAGAACTAACCACATTGTTTAGAACATCACTGAAATGCTCAGCAAACCTAGCCATGACAGAATCCTCACCTTCTATAACCTTACCTTGTTTATCCTTCAATCCCTGTATGCCTGTCCGTTTTCTACCACATAAAACATTAACTATCTGGTACAGCTCTCTGCTGTTGTGCTGCCTAACTGCTTCCTCAGCTTTGTCAGCCAAGCTATCAAGCCAAAGGTTTTTATCAGCAGCTAACTGATCCTTTACACGTTTATTAAGTTCTCTGTAATGCTTTCTATTAGTACTAGTAGGGTATTGATTAAGGACATTCCTGCAGTTCCTTCTTTCTGAAATAAGCTCAAGTGCCTTATCACTCAGATCTGTCTCCTCTGCTCCGTTTTTCTTAAAAGAGTACTGTTAGTTTCCAAAAAAGCCTGTTTAAAATGATCCCATTCTTCCTCAACTTCAGTGGTAAGCAAACCATGACCGTCATAATGACTAGGTAACCTATCATTGTAAGCTTTAGCTATAACTGTGTCTTTCAGAGCTTCGGTATTAAAAGTAAAAATTTTAACCCTAGCACAACACTTTTTAAGTTTAAGTTGCAAGACACTTTTAACAAGGTAAGGTCAGATCCAATTTCAGCTCCCCTATATGCCCTGGTATTTCTAACAGAACTAGCCCATTTGCTGTTAATTAATATATAATCAATCATATTCCTATGCAGCCCATCAGGTGAAACCCATGTGTACTTATGTATGTCGCGGTGTTTGTAATATGTGTTAGTTATTCTGAAACCATTGAGTTTACTTACCTGTAGGAGACGTTGCCCATTGCCATTGCAGCTACCAATACCAAAAGGGCCTATCACCCCTCCCGAAAGATCAGAGTCAGTACCAACTTTGGCATTGAAGTCACCAAGAACAAGGGTAATATCTCCTTTCTTGACAGAATTCAAAATATCCTGAAGTTGTTCATAAAACCTATCCTTCTCGTCCTCATCAGCATCCTCAGTGCGGGCATAACAGCAGATAACATTCAGGTCTTTAATGCTTGTCTGAAATTTTGCTGTAAGAAACCTTTCATTAATGCACTCATATCCTAGAAGAGCATCACTAGCATGTCTGCTGAGCAGCAGACCCACACCTTGGTGATGCTTTCCATCCTCCCTCCCTGTAAAGAGAAATTTAAAGTTATTTTTAAGTATCTCACCTTTACCTGTCCATCTGGTCTCTTGCAAGCCTAGAATATCTAGGTTATAGCGCTGGAATTCCTGCATGAGGACATCAAGAGAATAGTTTCTATGTAATGTCCTAACGTTCCATGTTCCTGCAGAGAGAAAATGATTAGTAGGATTTTTAAAGAAATTAGTTTTATTGAGATTGGTAGGGCCAACAATATCAAACAGCCCCCTGATCGCAGGCATGGGGCAAAGACCCGTTCCTCCTCCGCTAAAGGCTGAAGTCACCGATGCTGGTAGGAACTTAGTAGTGTAATTAAATATCGAGGAATTTTTGTTAAAAGGACTGATTCACTTTTTAAAAAATTAAATGTTCGTTTGAAACATCATTAATGTGTAAAGGAAATCATTAAAGGAACAAACACTGAAAAATGTTTTACCGCTACGCCGTACCGGCAAAGAATTTCTTGCCTGTACCGCGTACCGGCCTACTTCTACCACTCATTATTCATTATGTTATACGGAATTCACTGCAAGGGGAAGATTTTTTCCTTAAATGGTCTAAAGATTTGAAAATATCTGATTTAGATTATGCAGATGATTTATCCTCGTTGGCTAACGATGCTGATGTGATGAATTCTTTGATTAGGACTGTGATGAGAATGGTGATAGGGTCTGTTTGCTTATAAACAGAGAGAAAACTAAAATGACGAAAATTGATCTGGCAGATGGGGCTTCAGTTGCTTTGAACGGTTGCACTATTAAGCAAGTGCCTCAGTTTAATTATTTTGGGATCTGTTTAACAGATACTACTGATGCGCAGTTTGAGATAAAGAGAAGAATTGGGATTGCTGATGGGACTTTTAAGACTCTTTGGAAAGCTGACAGCCATACATGACCAGAGTTTCAGCCAATGCATGCGTGCAAATGTGGGACTTGCAGTACTGAATTTGGCTAACATCTCCCATCCCCAATTCAATGGCACTTCAGTGTATAACCGAAGTCTCTCGCGGGAGTCGTCGAGAGTTCAGGGACAGTTACGTGCAACTTTCTAGTTTAAATGCACGTGGCTTTCTGGGTTCGGTCTTAATCCCCACCAGAGGGAGAAATGGGAAAAAGAGGTCACAAAGCAAAGAAAGGATCTGCTGCAAGGTATTAGCGGCAGATATTTGTGGTTTTCAGTTTTTTATTCTAACTCTTACTCGATCGGTTATGAAATGCATATATATTCATGTTTTGAGTTTTCGTGTTCTAAATATATTTTTTGTAGCTAATTTTATATTCTGCTCAATTAAAAATTGTAAATTTTTGAGAATAACGGAAGGCAATTTAATGGAGACGATTGGGCACGTACCTGCACAAATTTAAGTAATGAGCTTCAAGGTTGGAAAAGAGATTAAAATTTGTTGAATTTTTTTGTTAACCTAAATTCATTGAAAAATAGATATTTAAAAATCAATTTTATCAATGAATCCTTTATAAGTACGCTATTGGAGTAGAATGATACAGACACTAATACATGTTCCTTTAATTTTATTCTTCCACAAAAGATGGCACGCTGTTTTATTAAAAATATTATAGCACTATAAGTATGGCTGCCACCTTCTGAGATTTAAATAATCGTAAAATTGACGTTAAATAAATTCCGTTCCCACCCCCAAGGAAAAGCAGAAAATAATGATATATTTATTCAAAAAAATCGGGGCCATTATTATATTTGTTTCAAAATTCTATTAATTAATTAATAATATGATTTTTCTAATTTAAATTCTTACTTTTAATTATCTTTGCAACTTTTAACAAACTTTTTTGTTCCGCTTCTTAACATATTTTAAAAGTTCTGCACAATTCATATTTTAATTAATTTCCCGCGTAATTCTGCTTTTATCCGAATATTGTTCATTTTTTTAAAAATCCCATTAGGAAAACTGAAATTGGGTCTTTTTTGTTTCAGCGTTCATATCAGATTTTTTTTAAAACATAGCTTTAGCATTGATTTCTAAGTAAAGTGCTAATTTTTTTGGGCTGTTTTTTTTTCTAGCCATTTTAGCGTTTTATATTTTAACCTGGCAACGTTGCAAAAAATCTACGGTTCGAAACATTTCATAACCTACGCAGGCCGTGGGAGTTGAAATGACGTCATGAAGTGGATCATTTCAAAACAGTAATTTCAAAATCCTGAGTGTTGAGATAGATTCCAAAATTTGGAATCTCGGGATATAAACCGGAGAGGTGGCAGCTCTAACTATAAGAGAAATATTTATAACTTTTTTTTCTTGATAAGTTACATGTCGAATAGAGTTCTATAAGTGTGCAGCCTTCTCGTAGGAGAGCAGCCATCCCACCACCCAGGTGAGAAACCCGATTTTCGGCTGCAGCAGTGTGACCGCAGACGAAAGCAATGCCACCACACACTAAGACAGATTTGTAAAGTGTCATAACAGTGCAAAACATTCGATACTTCAGAAGAGATAGAAGAGATAGATGGTAGTGTCCTGGGGCAATACAAATTCCCTCTAGCAGCTGCTGGTAACAGAGGTCTGAGAGGAGACCCTGTTACCTCTCAGACCTCTGTTACCAGCAGCTGCTGTTATGACGTCAGAGTAGAAGGTCTCTGAGGATCGCAGGCGTCAGCAGAAAAACAACACATGCATCGCTGCATTACCCGGGGCTCGAAATCCAGAGGCCTCGGATCAGTAGCCAAGTAGCGAGTGCGGCGAGCAGTCAGCCTCGGGATGGCTTCGTGCTAAATAAGTAGAGAGGTACACTGCTCGAAAAAGATGGCTAAATAGGAGAGCTAAATCAACTTGAAAACAATATTGTATTTCAAAATATAAAAAGTATTTAGGCTCTGGATTCAAACATTGCCTTATCATCCATAGACCGTAGAGAAAAGGTGGACTCGCCCCCCCCCCCTACTCACCACCTTCCCCCTCTGCAAATGCTGCTGTCCGCATATCCAGCCGTCCTCCTCCCCTCACTTTTGCCGTCCTCCTCCCCTCTCTTTTGCCGTCCTCTTCCCCTCTCTTTTGCAGTCCTCCTCCCCTCTCTTTTGCAGTCCTCCTCCCCTCTCTTTTGCCGTCCTCCTCCCCTCTTTTGCCGTCCTCCTCCCCTCTCTTTTGCAGTCCTCCTCCCCTCTCTTTTGCCGTCCTCCTCCCCTCTCTTTTGCCGTCCTCCTCCCCCCCTCTCTTTTGCCGTCCTCCTCCCCTCTCTTTTGCCGTCCTCCTCCCCTCTCTTTTGCCGTCCTCCTCCCCTCTCTTTTGCAGTCCTCCTCCCCTCTCTTTTGCCGTCCTCCTCCCCTCTCTTTTGCCGTCCTCCTCCCCTCTCTTTTACCGTCCTCCTCCCCTCTCTTTTACCGTCCTCCTCCCCTCTCTTTTGCCGTCCTCCTCCCCTCTCTTTTACCGTCCTCCTCCCCTCTCTTTTGCCGTCCTCCTCCCCTCTCTTTTGTCGTCCTCCTCCCCTCTCTTTTGCCGTCCTCCTCCCCTCTCTTATGCCGTCCTCCTCCCCTCTCTTTTGCCGTCCTCCTCCCCTCTCTTTTGCCGTCCTCCTCCCCTCTCTTTTGCCGTCCTCCTCCCCTCTCTTTTGCCGTCCTCCTCCCCTCTCTTATGCCGTCCTCCTCCCCTCTCTTATGCCGTCCTCCTCCCCTCTCTTTTGCCGTCCTCCTCCCCTCTCTTTTGCCGTCCTCCTCCCCTCTCTTTTGCCGTCCTCCTCCCCTCTCTTATGCCGTCCTCTTCCCCTCTCTTTTGCCGTCCTCCTCCCCTCTCTTTTCCCGTCCTCCTCCCCTCTCTTTTGCCGTCCTCTTCCCCTCTCTTTTGCCGTCCTCTTCCCCTCTCTTTTGCCGTCCTCTTCCCCTCTCTTTTGCGGTCCTCTTCCCCTCTCTTTTGCCGTCCTCTTCCCCTCTCTTTTGCCGTCCTCTTCCCCTCTCTTTTGCCGTCCTCTTCCCCTCTCTTTTGCCGTCCTCTTCCCCTCTCTTTTGCCGTCCTCTTCCCCTCTCTTTTGCCGTCCTCTTCCCCTCTCTTTTGCCGTCCTCTTCCCCTCTCTTTTGCCGTCCTCTTCTTCTCTCTTTTGCCGTCCTCCTCCCCTCTCTTTTGCCGTCCTCCTCCTCTCTCTTTTGCCGTCCTCCTCCCCTCTCTTTTGCCGTCCTCCTCCCCTCTCTTTTGCCGTCCTCCTCCCCTCTCTTTTGCCGTCCTCCTCCCCTCTCTTTTGCCGTCCTCTTCCCCTCTCTTTTGCCGTCCTCTTCCCCTCTCTTTTGCCGTCCTCTTCCCCTCTCTTTTGCCGTCCTCCTCCCCTCTCTTTTGCCGTCCTCCTCCCCTCTCTTTTGCCGTCCTCCTCCCCTCTCTTTTGCCGTCCTCCTCCCCTCTCTTTTGCCGTCCTCCTCCCCTCTCTTTTGCCGTCCTCTTCCCCTCTCTTTTGCCGTCCTCTTCCCCTCTCTTTTGCCGTCCTCTTCCCCTCTCTTTTGCCGTCCTCTTCCCCTCTCTTTTGCCGTCCTCTTCCCCTCTCTTTTGCCGTCCTCTTCCCCTCTCTTTTGCCGTCCTCTTCCCCTCTCTTTTGCCGTCCTCTTCCCCTCTCTTTTGCAGTCCTCTTTCCCTCTCTTTTGCAGTCCTCCTCCCCTCTCTTTTGCCGTCCTCCTCCCCTCTCTTTTGCCGTCCTCCTCCCCTCTCTTTTGCCGTCCTCTTCCCCTCTCTTTTGCCGTCCTCTTCCCCTCTCTTTTGCCGTCCTCCTCCCCTCTCTTTTGCCGTCCTCTTCCCCTCTCTTTTGCCGTCCTCTTCCCCTCTCTTTTGCCGTCCTCTTCCCCTCTCTTTTGCCGTCCTCTTCCCCTCTCTTTTGCCGTCCTCTTCCCCTCTCTTTTGCCGTCCTCTTCCCCTCTCTTTTGCCGTCCTCTTCCCCTCTCTTTTGCCGTCCTCTTCCCCTCTCTTTTGCCGTCCTCTTCCCCTCTCTTTTGCCGTCCTCTTCCCCTCTCTTTTGCCGTCCTCTTCCCCTCTCTTTTGCCGTCCTCTTCTTCTCTCTTTTGCCGTCCTCCTCCCCTCTCTTTTGCCGTCCTCCTCCCCTCTCTTTTGCCGTCCTCCTCCCCTCTCTTTTGCCGTCCTCCTCCCCTCTCTTTTGCCGTCCTCTTCCCCTCTCTTTTGCCGTCCTCTTCCCCTCTCTTTTGCCGTCCTCTTCCCCTCTCTTTTGCCGTCCTCTTCCCCTCTCTTTTGCCGTCCTCTTCCCCTCTCTTTTGCCGTCCTCCTCCCCTCTCTTTTGCCGTCCTCCTCCCCTCTCTTTTGCCGTCCTCCTCCCCTCTCTTTTGCCGTCCTCCTCCCCTCTCTTTTGCCGTCCTCCTCCCCTCTCTTTTGCCGACCTCCTCCCCTCTCTTTTGCCGTCCTCTTCCCCTCTCTTTTGCCGTCCTCTTCCCCTCTCTTTTGCCGTCCTCTTCCCCTCTCTTTTGCCGTCCTCTTCCCCTCTCTTTTGCCGTCCTCTTCCCCTCTCTTTTGCCGTCCTCTTCCCCTCTCTTTTGCCGTCCTCTTCCCCTCTCTTTTGCCGTCCTCTTCCCCTCTCTTTTGCCGTCCTCTTCCCCTCTCTTTTGCAGTCCTCTTCCCCTCTCTTTTGCCGTCCTCTTCCCCTCTCTTTTGCCGTCCTCTTCCCCTCTCTTTTGCCGTCCTCTTCCCCTCTCTTTTGCCGTCCTCCTCCCCTCTCTTTTGCCGTCCTCCTCCCCTCTCTTTTGCCGTCCTCCTCCCCTCTCTTTTGCCGTCCTCTTCCCCTCTCTTTTGCCGTCCTCTTCCCCTCTCTTTTGCCGTCCTCTTCCCCTCTCTTTTGCCGTCCTCTTCCCCTCTCTTTTGCCGTCCTCTTCCCCTCTCTTTTGCCGTCCTCTTCCCCTCTCTTTTGCCGTCCTCTTCCCCTCTCTTTTGCCGTCCTCCTCCCCTCTCTTTTGCCGTCCTCCTCCCCTCTCTTTTGCCGTCCTCCTCCCCTCTCTTTTGCCGTCCTCCTCCCCTCTCTTTTGCCGTCCTCCTCCCCTCTCTTTTGCCGTCCTCTTCCCCTCTCTTTTGCCGTCCTCTTCCCCTCTCTTTTGCCGTCCTCTTCCCCTCTCTTTTGCCGTCCTCTTCCCCTCTCTTTTGCCGTCCTCTTCCCCTCTCTTTTGCCGTCCTCTTCCCCTCTCTTTTGCCGTCCTCTTCCCCTCTCTTTTGCCGTCCTCTTCCCCTCTCTTTTGCCGTCCTCTTCCCCTCTCTTTTGCCGTCCTCTTCCCCTCTCTTTTGCCGTCCTCTTCCCCTCTCTTTTGCCGTCCTCTTCCCCTCTTTTTTGCCGTCCTCTTCCCCTCTCTTTTGCAGTCCTCTTCCCCTCTCTTTTGCCGTCCTCTTCCCCTCTCTTTTGCCGTCCTCCTCCCCTCTCTTTTGCCGTCCTCTTCCCCTCTCTTTTGCCGTCCTCTTCCCCTCTCTTTTGCCGTCCTCTTCCCCTCTCTTTTGCCGTCCTCTTCCCCTCTTTTTTGCCGTCCTCTTCCCCTCTCTTTTGCAGTCCTCTTCCCCTCTCTTCCCGAAACTATAAAAAGAAACTGTAAGGTTGAAAAACAAAAATTGGTTTCCTGTTTCTTCTTATTGGAAAATTTTTATTTTTCATTTCTGGTTCTGAATTCCGGGGCACTACTTAGTGTGTGGGGGGCCCTGCACGAGATTTAACCTTCCTTCTGAATGGCGTGCAGTAGCAACTCCTTCTGTGGTGGGTGCCCCTGTGTATATTTAGGGCGGCGCAGGCCCTTAGGCCGTGATTCGTTGGCTTGCTGCCAAGTCTAAGGCAGTTCCTGGACCCAACATTAAGAATACAGACATTACCATAATAAAAACTGAGATAATTTGTAATTAACAAATGAAACACAACATTTATTAACAAGTTACTGTTTCGACCTTTTCACACATGTAGGTCCACTCATCGGACAATTTCATCAGGTGCCCTCGGCGCAACACTTCTCAATTTAAGGGGGCAAAAGTTACTAAAGTTCAGTTTCAAAAGGTGAGCAGATATCACACCATGTATTAGTTCCATACAGGCCGCGTGATGGCGGTAGTAATACAATTGAGGGGTTAAAGTTCAACCAGAGTGAAAACGTTTCCCACCCTACCTCGTCGTTCCGAGCAGTTTGATCCCAGGGGACGACATCGCAGTGTGGCCAGCCACTTGCCATTAGCTGCAGGCTTCCGGTCCTCAGCCACTTGAATTAGCTGCAGGCTTCCGGTCCTCGGCAACTCGCTGCATCGCACGTGGCGTTTTCAACCACTCTGCTCATTTGCTCTCCAGAGGCAACAGCTGACATCTTCCTCCCTTCGAGAGAGCGACAACAACAACTCTACTTTGCCGCTTGTTTTTCTGCGTCCCCTGTCCTCTCCCCCTGGCAGAGGTCACCTTCGTTCAGGCGTGGCTGTTCGTGATTGGCCAGAGCAGCGAGCTGCGAATCTCAGCTCCCCTCAGGCAAACGTTGTTTACCAGCATGCCACGTGGTCCCTCTGCCATCTGGGGTTTCAGGATCAACCTGAAAAATTCCGTGCCTGCGGCCGAGTTCCTTTTCGTCGAACTGGACACAAAAAAAATGGAGACAATATCGAAAGGCTGCATCGGAACGAGGATAAGAGCGTCCAGAGACCCTCCACGCCAAAAGTCGTGTCCACATGATAAAACAAATGTGGGCACACTTCTAAGGCAAGAAACATTTCCTATGAATTTTAAATATTCGCAAGCCGTTTAAAAAACTGGTGGTCTGCTTCGTCATCTCGTGAGCATCTGAAGAATTCTAAACAGACATCGAATCCATGCAGGGAGAGATTCCCGAATTCTAAGACGAAAAATATTTGGATTAAGATTTAAGAAACGAATTTTAGTGTATATTAATTTTAAACAATTACTTTTTAATTTATATTTAATTATAAACTTAGAAAAAAGAAAGCATGTTTATTTTCTGTTGATGAGGGGCGCTCCTAAGTCTCGAGCCTGGAGGGGGGGGGCACTTAGGGTCGCATGGGAGAGTTTGTGGTCGAGACTCTCTTACCTTCACTAATCGATTATTTATCCATCAATTCACTTCTTAACATCCTCTCATTTCATCTCTGAATCAATTAAGAGTTTTTCCTTTTTTTAACTTTTTTTGCACCCCTGACTACTTCAATAATAAAAAATTTAAAAAAAATGAAGGTCCGTGCTTATGAGACCGCCACTGGTTTTGATAAGTTTATTTGAAGATTAAAATACAATGCATTACGCCTCTATCGATTTTTTGCCTTAATGTCCTCCGCTGTCGCTCTCCATCACTTTTGCTCTCAGCCCTTCAGAAAATATTCTCTGGCTGACTCTTGTCGCCAAATACGTCTGGGGAAAACGATTTCTGATTTCTGTTTCAGGATAGTTATGGTTATAATATATTATATATACACTTCGCTTATAGAGTTTGAAGAGAAAATCTCACTTTGTTCAATTTTTCTCTCCGAAAGTAACAATATTCCAATGGTTTTTTTTTTGTTTGATGTCAAGTATCAATATTGAAGGATTTTGAAAACTCTCTCACTCGTCATACGTACCTGCAGTCTGAAATCGAAAGAGCCCCCTAATTGAGATAATTTCAATGACTCATATTTCATCAGCAGATTACACTGAACTCTCGGTTTCGACTTCTATAACCTCTCTCCTTTTCACAGATTTCAGCAAATTTGTTGCTTTTGACCAGCAGCATATGAACAGTGTTGTAGGCAACAGAAAATTAAAATAACGGACAGCTAATGATGGAAAATATTGTTCATTAATAAGCCCCACAGAAGATTCAAAATGATTAACAAAAACCGCGTCATTCTTAACCGCCATTTGTGAAATTTATTGAGTGGCAATTACCGTCCTGGTGACCACGCAATTTGCACGCCTCGCTGCCGATTTATGGCATCTGGGTTGAAGACCTCACCCACGGATATCCGTATTTAAAAGATTATGGTGCAAGCGGATAAAAAATTGATGTTAACACGAATACAGGATAAAATCTTTCTAAAAAATTGGCTTTAAGAATTTGCATATTTGGAAATGAATCTGTTGCTCTCTTTGGAATGAATCTATTCCCTTCTGGAGGAGTTCGTATTTGGACACTTCGAGGAGCCATTTTGATTAGTGGCCGACAGATGTCAGCACTGTTCAAGGCAGGCTTGGTTTGCTAGCTGCTCCGTTTAACTGCCACCAGAGGGCGGTGCTTCACTGCTCGTCTCTGTTGCCTTGCAGGAAAGTAGGCTTACCGGCGATTTCGTGTCCTTTTTCTCTCCTCCTCCCTCATCTGCACGGGATTTGTCACTTCCGGATCATCCGAACAGTCTGCATCCCTCGTTGACGTCATCGCTCGTGTCTTCCCTCAGGTGAGTGCTGACCTTCCCCTCCCCCCCTGCTCATTTTCCTTAAGCACTTCTCCCTCGGTCCGACATCCCTCTGCCGACGTGGATCCTTCTGCTGTTACCAAGGCAACGGAGCGTGACCTAGTACCGAGGTCCGTCGTGTACGGGTTCACGTGCCTCGGTGCCCATTCTGACAGCGGGTGGCGCGAGATCGTCCGTCCCATACTGCCAGACGATTCAGTTTCTGGTTTTCAATTTGTTTGCAACGGAAATATCGTCTACGTGCATGTCCACCGATTTCAGGTTCTCCTCTCTGAATTTTTCTCCCCCAGAGCTAGCGCCCCCTTACTCGTCGAGGAGCAACTTCCGCCTAGTCAGCGCTTGCCGCTTTTTTCCCTCGCCGAGAACCTCGCCAACGTCTGCCGTTCCCATCGGAATTCTCTTAAAATGGCCGACCCTTGACTTCGAAGGTGGCGCTTCCCTCGATCGACGACTTACTTCCCAGAATCAGCGACCACGCCCTCTGCGCGACAATTCCGAGATCATCCAATTCACATCAATATGCTAATTTCCACCCCCCCCCCTGCCGCCAACAGAGGTCACAAAAAATTTCCTCCTTCCTGAAATGAGACTTCGGAATTTCCGGTCTCTCGCGTCGAAGAGGAAGAGGTCGCCTCGCTCAGCATTCTCCACCCCCTCCCCCTCACTCATATTTCCGAAGTGGGACCTGTCTGGAGAGTAGGAGAGGCTCTCAGTGTCACGTGCATCGGATGCAGGGGGGTGTGCAAGTGGGAGACAGAGGCTCCCTCTCGAGGCAATGTGTGTGATGACGAGATCGTTCACTCTGTGCCATTCACGTGCTAAAAGCCGACCTGGGGCTCTCGTCACGAGACCAACAGAAGGAAGATTTCCATCCAGTTGGAGGACGAATAGCAGCAGAGTGGCGGGAATTTCGATTTTACGCCGAGCGAATGCTGCCCTGGAAGACTTTAGTGATGATGATGATGATCAAGAAGAGAATTTCCCTATTGCGATTGAATTGCAAGAAATTCGCAGAGCGAATGAACGAATGCTGCCTCTGACTTCACAGCGAGCCTTTGAAATCCCCTCCACCTGACGATCCCTAAAGATGAAGACTTCCAAAGGATCTGTTCTTCCAAAGGATCCTCCTCATCCGATGGTTTCCGTCTTAGTTTCAACTCCAAAGAGTTAAGTCTTCGCATAGCTTTAGATCGTAGCAATCATAAGATCCTGCCTCTCGTGATCTGGCGGCAATTTCTGTTTCAAATGTGGAAGCAGAAGATGGACACAGAGGGAGATCCACAGAAATGGCAGCGACCGTTCCAGAGAGGGAAAATAACGCAAGTCGTAAGCATCGAGGCCGCAAAGGGGGGTGGGGAAATCCCCCCTCCCCCTGTAAATGAAATATATTTTAAGGTGTAAGAATAAGAAAACTGGGGGTTCATTTTGGCTTCCTGGTTTGCAACGTGAGAGGACTTGACGTGATAAAATTTATTTAACGACGTCCAATTTCAGTGAGATGCCACGTCCATTATCTGAAGAAACAACAACAATGGCGCTGTTTAGAAGATTGTTGACCCCCCTCCCTCCCCCCTCTGCAGAAATTTCTGCGGACGACAAACTTTCCAGGGGGGGGGGAGGAGCAACTGAATTCATTTCAGGGAGTAAAATGAACTTTGTGGTGTGAGGCAACAAGCAATGTTGGCAAATGAAATGAAAAAAAGATTCCTTTTCCGCTGCAGCCAAAAAGTCAATATCGCTTTTCGTTAGGTTTCTCCTTATAAAAAAAAAATAAAATAATAAATACCCCCTGAAGCAGCTGTTTGCCACAGAGGTCTGACAGGAGCCTATCAATTTATATGCCACAGTAGAAGGTCTGTGAGGATGGCAGGAGCCTATCAATTTATATGCCACAGTAGAAGGTCTGTGAGGATGGCAGGACCTCAGCAGAAAAACAACCCAAACGTCCATACCTTATCTGGGGCTCAGAACCCAGGTCCCTTAGATCAGTAGCGAAGCGCGCTAACCACTCGGCCACGGGACGGCTAGCAAAATTTTAATTTCGTTCCAATGTTAACGTTATAGCGAAATATTTTTATCAGAGAAGCAAAATAATGAAATCTGAGTTATTTTACTGACATAGAATAGCGTCGCCATTGGTTCGCACCACTTCGATCAATCCACTTGTTAAAACACAAATAAAAAAATTGGAAAGACGAAATTGATCAATATTAATAGCAATTGTCAATAATGAAATTAGTGCTTATATGGAAACAGAATAGCCGCCGTTGCTTCTTCTGGTAAGGATTCTTAAAATTTGTGTTTTAAAATAATATTGCAGTAAAAATTAGGAGTCCCAATTATGAATAAATAGGATGGCATCATTCTATGTATTCTTATAATGTATATAAAAAATACAATCCAAAACTACGAGAGACACCGAAGTTTCAACGAGGAAAATTTAAAAAAAAAAAGAACGAAATTCATTCCAAGACATTGATATCATAACGCTATCAATGTTATTCTGCTATTTTATTTTTCATTATAAGCAAAATGCTGAATAATTTTGAATCGAAATTATATCTTTTGTTATAGAGAATCCATTTTAGCGTAGGAAAAAACTCTCTCTGCAGATTCTGCTCAGAACAATTCTTCCGAGTCATTAGAATGCTCTGTCTTGATTCTTCCTGTAGCGAAAAATATTTTCTTTTCTAGAAATTCTCAAATTCGTTTTATAAAACTGAAATTTTCTTTTCTTTTGCCTCCAGTTTTTTGGTTTCATCGAGATAGATTTGCAGCAAATCATTTGTTGAGTTGTTTGATGACACTGAACTCTTTTTTTTATCGATGCTTTCCCGTAGAAGAGATTTGCGGTGCTTTTTTCAATGTACTCATGGAAATCAATTAGATGAGTATTCTCTGAAATAGACTTCAAATGGCATAAAAATAATAATATAGTGAATAAATATAAGTAAAGGAATCGAAATCATTGCTTATTTAACTTTAAGCAATACTTATCTTCTTAAAGGAGCTGCAGAGAAGGGATGAAATAACTTCGTCACTGCTCGATTGAAGCACGAGGATTACCTCCTTTGTTTTTCTCAACCTATGTACAAGGTGAGGTTGATTGTTGATGGATTTGCAAACGTACACAAGGGAAATATTTCAGGTTTGGTGGGAAGATCAAAACCGAAAGTTTCGACTATTGTCAAGAAGTTAATGGCCTTTTCCACCAATTCTCTATTCTACACCCAAATTATCACACCTGCATAGTTCCATCTCCAAGTTAAATAGCGTATCACTGGGATTTGTGATATTGTTAGGATTTTCCCCCTATCGTAATTGCCGTGTTTCCCTTCTGCGTGAATGGACACTCACCCTTCCTTTCCCACTGCAGCTCTTATCTGGCTATCATTAAGTCCTTTCTCTGAGCGTCAATTGCGATGAAGTTGGCTGAGACTGCTGCTTCGCAAATTCTTTTCCAACGTGTCATTGAGCAGATTCACTGAAGGGCTTTGTTCGTTGAGCATAAAAGTAACTGTCTGTGTCACACAAGTTGCTAAGTATATCTTATAAGGGAAAAAATCTCAAACGTTTCAGTACAAAAACAATGAAAATAACGAAATTATTTTTTCCGTCATTTGTTATGTTTTATCGTTATAAATATTTTGAAATTACGTAAAAGTTATTTAGAAAGTTTTTCAAATATCATTTTGTTATTCCATTATTTCGTTACGTTAAACGTAACGTATTTCAACATTCGCAAAAAGTAAGTTCACCAGAGGGCACCAAAATATTATTAACCTGTGCTGTCTCTCTGCAACCACCATTCATTTTCAAAGAGAGATCAGAATCGCGATCTAGTCTCTCCTATCTGATATCATTCATCTTTTCCTCTCTTCTTTCAGCTCTTCCGTTCCTATCACCATTACCTCTCTTCCTTTCTTCACTAATTTTTCTTTTAAAATTATCTCTCTTCCTTTCTTCACTTTTATTCCTTTCATGATTACATCTCTTCCTTTCATCACTTTTATTCCTTTCATGATTACCTCTCTTCATTTTATAACTTCAATTTCCTTTAAGAATACCTCTCTCTTTCAACCCTCTTCTCAACAGTAATTGTTCTTTTACCTCTTCCTCTCTTCTTTCAGCTCTTTCGTTCCTTTCATGATTACCACTCTTCCTTTCATCACTTTTATTCCTTTCACGATTACCTCTCTTCATTTCATAACTTCCACTTCCTTTAAGATTACCTCTCTCTCTTTCATCCCTCTTCTCAACAGTTATTGTTCTTTTACCACTTCCTCTCTTCTTTCAGCTCTTTCGTTCCTTACATGATTACCACTCTTCCTTTCATCACTTTTATTCCTTTCACGATAACCTCTCTTCATTTCATAATTTCCACTTCCTTTAAGATTACCTCTCTCTCTTTCATCCCTTTTCTCAACAGTTATTGTTCTTTTACCTCTTCCTCTCTTCTTTCAGCTTTCGTTCCTTTCATGATTACCACTCTTCCTTTCATCACTTTTATTCCTTTCACGATTACCTGTCTTCATTTCATAACTTCCACTTCCTTTAAGATTACCTCTCTCTCTTTCATCCCTCTTCTCAACAGTTATTGTTCTTTTACCTCTTCCTCTCTTCTATCAGCTCTTTCGTTCCTTTCATGATTACCACTCTTCCTTTCATCACTTTTATTCCTTTCACGATTACCTCTCTTCATTTCATAACTTCCACTTCCTTTAAGATTACCTCTCTCTCTTTCATCCCTCTTCTCAACAGTTATTGTTCTTTTACCTCTTCCTCTCTTCTTTTAGCTCTTTCGTTCCTTTCATGATTACCACTCTTCCTTTCACCACTTTTATTCCTTTCACGATTACCTCTCTTCATTTCATAATTTCCACTTCCTTTAAGATTACCTCTCTCTCTCTCTCATCCCTCTTCTCAACAGTTATTGTTCTTTTACCTCTTCCTCTCTTCTTTCAGCTCTTTCGTTCCTTTCATGATTACCACTCTTCCTTTCATCACTTTTATTCCTTTCGCGATTACCTCTCTTCATTTCATAACTTCCACTTCCTTTAAGATTACCTCTCTCTCTTTCATCCCTCTTCTCAACAGTTATTGTTCTTTTACCTCTTCCTCTCTTCTTTCAGCTCTTTCGTTCCTTTCATGATTACCACTCTTCCTTTCATCACTTTTATTCCTTTCACGATTACCTCTCTTCATTTCATAATTTCCACTTCCTTTAAGATTACCTCTCTCTCTCTCTCATCCCTCTTCTCAACAGTTATTGTTCTTTTACCTCTTCCTCTCTTCTTTCAGCTCTTTCGTTCCTTTCATGATTACCACTCTTCCTTTCATCACTTTTATTCCTTTCGCGATTACCTCTCTTCATTTCATAACTTCCACTTCCTTTAAGATTACCTCTCTCTCTTTCATTCCTCTTCTCAACAGTTATTGTTCTTTTACCTCTTCCTCTCTTCTTTCAGCTCTTTCGTTCCTTTCATGATTACCACTCTTCATTTCATCACTTTTATTCCTTTCACGATTACCTCTCTTCATTTCATAACTTCCACTTCCTTTAAGATTACCTCTCTCTCTCTTTCAACCCTCTTCTCCACAGTTATTGTTCTTTTACCTCTTCCTCTCTTCTTTCAGCTCTTTCGTTCCTTTCATGATTACCACTCTTCCTTTCATCACTTTTATTCCTTTCACGATTACCTGTCTTCATTTCATAACTTCCACTTCCTTTAAGATTACCTCTCTCTCTTTCATCCCTCTTCTCAACAGTTATTGTTCTTTTACCACTTCCTCTCTTCTTTCAGCTCTTTCGTTCCTTTCATGATTACCACTCTTCCTTTCATCACTTTTATTCCTTTCACGATTACCTGTCTTCATTTCATAACTTCCACTTCCTTTAAGATTACCTCTCTCTCTTTCATCCCTTTTCTCAACAGTTATTGTTCTTTTACCTCTTCCTCTCTTCTTTCAGCTTTCGTTCCTTTCATGATTACCACTCTTCCTTTCATCACTTTTATTCCTTTCACGATTACCTTCTTCATTTCATAACTTCCACTCCCTTTAAGATTACCTCTCTCTCTTTCAACCCTCTTCTCAACAGTTATTGTTCTTTTACCTTTTCCTCTCTTCTTTCAGCTCTTTCGTTTCTTTTAAGATCAATATCTCTCCCTTTCATCGGTTTATGCATCCCCTCCCGCCATTTCGATCCCACGTGGATCATTTCGATGCCACCGGTTTATGCATTCCCTCCCGCCATTTCGATCCCACGTGGATCATTTTGATGCCACAGGTTTATCCATCCCCTCCCGCCATTTCTATCCCACGTGGATCATTTCGATGCCATCGATTTATGCATCCCCTCCCGCCATTTCGATGCCACCGGTTTATGCATCCCCTCCCGCCATTTCGATCCCACGTGGATCATTTCGATGCCATCGGTTCATGCATCCCCTCCCGCCATTTCGATGCCACAGGTTTATGCATCCACTCCCGCCATTTCGATGCCACCGGTTTATGCATCCCCTCCCGCCATTTCGATCCCACGTGGATCATTTCGATGCCATCGGTTTATGCATCCCCTCCCCCTATTTCGATCCCACTTGGATCATTTCGATGCCATCGGTTTATGCATCCCCTCCCGCCATTTCGATGCCACAGGTTTATGCATCCACTCCCGCCATTTTGATCCCACGTGGATCATTTCAATGCCACCAGTTTATCCATCCCCTCCCGCCATTTCGATCCCACGTGGATCATTTCGATGCCATCGATTTATGCATCCCCTCCCGCCATTTCGATCCCACGTGGATCATTTCGATGCCACCGGTTTATGCATCCCCTCCCGCCATTTCGATCCCACGTGGATCATTTCGATGCCATCGGTTCATGCATCCCCTCCCGCCATTTCAATGCCACAGGTTTATGCATCCACTCCCGCCATTTCGATACCACCGGTTTATGCATCCCATCCCGCCATTTCGATCCCACGTGGATCATTTCGATGCCATCGGTTTATGCATCCCCTCCCCCTATTTCGATCCCACTTGGATCATTTCGATGCCATCGGTTTATGCATCCCCTCCCGCCATTTCGATGCCACAGGTTTATGCATCCCCTCCCGCCATTTCGATCCCACGTGGATCATTTCGATGCCACCGGTTTATGCATTCCCTCCCGCCATTTCGATCCCACGTGGATCATTTTGATGCCACAGGTTTATCCATCCCCTCCCGCCATTTCGATCCCACGTGGATCATTTCGATGCCACCGGTTTATGCATCCCCTCCCGCCATTTCGATCCCACGTGGATCATTTCGATGCCATAGGTTCATGCATCCCCTCCCGCCATTTCGATGCCACAGGTTTATGCATCCACTCCCGCCATTTCGATGCCACCGGTTTATGCATCCCCTCCCGCCATTTCGATCCCACGTGGATCATTTCGATGCCATCGGTTTATGCATCCCCTCCCCCTATTTCGATCCACTTGGATCATTTCGATGCCATCGGTTTATGCATCCCCTCCCGCCATTTCGATGCCACAGGTTTATGCATCCCCTCCCGCCATTTCGATCCCACGTGGATCATTTCGATGCCACCGGTTTATGCATTCCCTCCCGCCATTTCGATCCCACGTGGATCATTTTGATGCCACAGGTTTATCCATCCCCTCCCGCCATTTCGATCCCACGTGGATCATTTCGATGCCACCGGTTTATGCATCCCTTCCGCCATTTCGATCCCACGTGGATCATTTCGATGCCACCGGTTTATGCATCCCCTCCCGCCATTTCGATCCCACGTGGATCATTTCGATGCCACCGGTTTATGCATCCCCTCCCGCCATTTCGATCCCACGTGGATCATTTCGATGCCACCGGTTTATGCATCCCCTCCTGCCATTTCGATCCCACGTGGATCATTTCGATGCCACAGGTTTATCCATCCCCTCCCGCCATTTCGATCCCACGTGGATCATTTCGATGCCACCGGTTTATGCATCCCCTCCCGCCATTTCGATCCACGTGGATCATTTCGATGCCACCGGTTTATGCATCCCCTCCCGCCATTTCGATCCCACGTGGATCATTTCGATGCCACCGGTTTATGCATCCCCTCCCGCCATTTCGATCCCACGTGGATCATTTCGATGCCACCGGTTTATGCATCCCCTCCTGCCATTTCGATCCCACGTGGATCATTTCGATGCCACAGGTTTATCCATCCCCTCCCGCCATTTCGATCCCACGTGGATCATTTCGATGCCACCGGTTTATGCATCCCCTCCCGCCATTTCGATCCCACGTGGATCATTTCGATGCCACCGGTTTATGCATCCCCTCCCGCCATTTCGATCCCACGTGGATCATTTCGATGCCACCGGTTTATGCATCCCCTCCCGCCATTTCGATCCCACGTGGATCATTTCGATGCCACAGGTTTATCCATCCCCTCCCGCCATTTCGATCCCACGTGGATCATTCGATGCCACAGGTTTATCCATCCCTCCCACCATTTCGATCCCACGTGGATCATTTCGATGCCACCGGTTTATGCATCCCCTCCTGCCATTTCGATCCCATGTGGATCATTTCGATGCCACAGGTTTATCCATCCCCTCCCGCCATTTCGATCCCACGTGGATCATTCGATGCCACAGGTTTATCCATCCCTCCCACCATTTCGATCCCACGTGGATCATTTCGATGCCATCGGTTTATGCATCCCCTCCCGCCATTTCGATCCCACGTGGATCATTTCGATGCCATCGGTTTATGCATCCCCTCCCGCCATTTCGATCCCACATGGATCATTTCGATGCCATCGATTTATGCATCCCCTCCCGACATTTCGATCCCACGTGGATCATTTCGATGCCATCGGTTTATGCATCCCTTTTCCCATTTCGGTGCCATGTGAATTATTTCCTCATCAGTAATATGGTTTCCCATCGATCGCGTTCTCTGATCATCTGCCTCCTGCCACGAAGAGAGCGATTGTTTCGAGGGTTATTGTGAAGAGGCGACGCGCGCAAGTTCCCTCCATTCAATCGTCGTCGTTATTAACGGAATTATTTCTCAAGATTGCGCTCGGCAGACGCTTCCTGTTGGCGACAGACGCTTCCTCTTCCCTCGGTGTTTACCTTCGAACCGAATCGCGCCACGCTTTGTATACGCGCAGTGTGTTGGGACACTCGTTGCCTAGACGACGCGGCCAACACGCACATCAACAACAGTTATTATCTTCGGAATTAAAAGAGGGCAATACACGCAACAGGCAACACATCCCCTGGCGGAGACGGCGCCTGCGACGATGCCTGGCACCTGACGCACCCACATCACTCACTCGGTTGCCATAGCAGCAGTCTATTGCGCATACCGAATGTCGATAATTAGAGGTGTGCTCCGAGAGACTGAAGAGCGCGAGCCACGGAGATGGTGGCGGCTTCGTGCCCCTCGGCACAGGCGAAGGAGATGAAAGAATAACGGTTGCCATCTCGTTTTCAAAATAACAAAACATTCACCTTCTCTGCGTCACGAGGATGTATATCGAGTGGGGGAAGAGGGGGGGGGGAACAGCAGCACCGGTCATCAAAGGAGCAGGGGGAGTAACGCCCTCAAAATCATGCTCAAGTAAATCCCATCTTTCTAACTTTGGCTGACCCTCATACTACGACAGACGATGGAATTCTTTCATTGCAACTCCATTCCCGTCCATTGCATTCATCAGGAAAAGATCATTAATATTCATTCTCCGAAACTGAAAGAAAAACGTTCTTAGTTGGTGCAAAACTCAATGACAATTAAACCAACCGGCTCAAAGAGCAAACAACAGACATATTTTCTTAATATCCTCAGCAAATCAAAAAATGATAAGGAGACTTCTTGTGAGGAACGACAGAAGCTACTGATGAAACGATGAGGAGACTTCTTGTGAGGAACGACAGAAGCTTCTGATGAAACGATGAGGAGACTTCTTGGGAGGAACGACAGAAGCTTCTGATGAAACGATAAGGAGACTTCTTGCGAGGAACGACAGAAGCTTCTGATGAAACGATAAGGAGACTTCTTGTGAGGAACGACAGAAGCTTCTGATGAAACGATAAGGAGACTTCTTGTGAGGAACGACAGAAGCTTCTGATGAAACGATAAGGAGACTTCTTGTGAGGAACGACAGAAGCTTCTGATGAAACGATAAGGAGACTTCTTGCGAGGAACGACAGAAGCTTCTGATGAAACGATAAGGAGACTTCTTGTGAGGAACGACAGAAGCTTCTGATGAAACGATAAGGAGACTTCTTGTGAGGAACGACAGAAGCTTCTGATGAAACGATAAGGAGACTTCTTGTGAGGAACGACAGAAGCTTCTGATGAAACGATAAGGAGACTTCTTGTGAGGAACGACAGAAGCTTCTGATGAAACGATAAGGAGACTTCTTGTGAGGAACGACAGAAGCTTCTGATGAAACGATAAGGAGACTTCTTGTGAGGAAAGACAGAAGCTTCTGATGAAACGATAAGGAGACTTCTTGTGAGGAACGACAGAAGCTTCTGATGAAACGATAAGGAGACGATCTGATCGGTGCACTCGTGCACCGATCAGATTCAATGGGACAAAATTGAGAACATCGAAACTTTTAACCGATTGTGGAGAAAGTTTCGATTTTACTGTCTCGAAACGACTGGCTGCGGTGATATTTCTGATAGCCCCACTGGGCCTGAAATCTGGCTCAATACCAGCAACAGAAAGTTTCGAAGTCATCTGTACCGAGAATAGATTCGGAGGAGGTTTCCAGGGCAACCATCGAGAGGCGGATCCGGAGAGAAAGGAAGAACTGCGAGGAAGAATGGATCTCTCGTTGCGGAAATCTTTCTCTCTTTCTGTCTTTCTCAATGGATCTCCCGGTTGCGGAAACCTCTCTCCGTCTTTCTCAATGGATCTCTCGGTTGCGGAAACCTCTCTCTCTTTCTCAATGGATCTCCCGGTTGCGGAAACCTCTCTCCGTCTTTCTCAATGGATCTCTCGGTTGCGGAAACCTCTCTCTCTTTCTCAATGGATCTCCCGGTTGCGGAAACCTCTCTCCGTCTTTCTCAATGGATCTCTCGGTTGTGGAAACCTCTCTCTCTTTCTCAATGGATCTCTTGGTTGCGGAAACCTCTCTCTCTTTTTCAATGGATCTCCCGGTTGCGGAAACATTTCTCTCTATCCGTCTTTCTCAATGGATCTCCCGGTTGCGGAAACATTTCTCTCTATCCGTCTTTCTCAATGGATCTCCCGGTTGCGGAAACCTCTCTCCGTCTTTCTCAATGGATCTCCCGGTTGCGGAAACATTTCTCTCTCTCCGTCTTTCTCAATGGATCTCCCGGTTGCGGAAACCTCTCTCCGTCTTTCTCAATGGATCTCCCGGTTGCGGAGATCTTTCTCTCTTTCTGTCTTTCTGCAGCACGGACAGAGAGAGGTTTTCCAAATCGTCTGCTATCTACTCATTTCCTAAAATTTTTGATTTTGATCAAAGCAACAGATTCGAAGTTTCGATTACAGGAAATCGTGGTGCGAATACATTATCTTTTGGTTTCGGGAATCTGCTAAGAATGCATTTTTTCTTTTAAGAGCATTCGTTCAGTGCCAAGTACACAGCTGCCACGAAGCTTAGTAGCTTATCGGTAGGTAATTGAATAATGCATTCTTAATACATGTGCACGTGTTCTCTCAATTAATAGTTTATTTGAAAAAATGAAAATTAAAATGAGACAAAACGTAAAATGCAAAAACTTCATGAAAAGATAAAAAATTGAACATATAATTTATTTAAGATAATATTTTTAATTTATTTTTAATCCATTATAACTGTTAACATTTATAATTTCTCTTGCAATCAAATTAAAAGTGTGTGTTATTTTATAATCACTGATACATCTTCCATAATTTTAAATTTAGGTAATTTTATGTATTTTTTTAGCTTCTAATCTTCTATTTTCACTATGATTTATTTTTCTTTCTAAACCTATTATCAAAACAATGTTTTAAGATTATATTATAAATATATAAGTTTCTGTATGATAACAAGTTCACAAGTAATGTAATCTGTCTCTTAAAGTCGTATAATTTGGTCTAAGTTTTATAGGTATTATTATCCTGAGTATTATGGGTTGAAGATTTTCAGTTTTCTTTATCTTTGTTAGGTTTGTTGTAACATAAAATATAATTGATTCACATAACAGATTTATAGAATAAAATGCAACTTTTAGTATTAAATATATATATATATCTTAATTATTGAATTGTGAAAGCAGATAATCTTAGATATTCACATATTTTAGAAGAGCACATATTCCATCTAAAATATTTTTCTATATATATATACTTTATTTTTATTATATTTTTCTATATATATATTTTTCTATATAAATATTTTACGTAATATACATGTTCAAGTTTATAAAAATTACAACCAGAGTCATTAGTAAAGTTTTTTTTTTTCAGGACAATTTATTTTATGAATTTTAATGAAAACATTATTATCTGATTTAAATATTTGAGAATGCACTATCATCCATTTAGTTTTTTTATTATGATTTAGCCACCTCATAATATTATTATAATCTAATTGGATTTCTTCAATACATTTATTTAAATGCTTGTTTCTGTTCATTATTAAAATATCATCTGCATCTAACAAAATATCGCTTTTGAAATTTTTAAAAGTGGCAGATCATTTATATATATTATAAAAAGTAAAGGACCTAGAATAGAGCCATTACGAATTACGAATGAAATAAAATTTTTTGAGCTATAGGAATTACCTATTTTAGTAATGGTATATCTGTTTACTAAATAATTCCTAAACCAATTTAATAAAACACCTCGAATTCCGTAATTTACTGATATTTTAAGAAATGAAAGTTTTATTTAGTTTCGTTTTATTCTGGCATCCACAGATTCCAATCGTCATTTCCTCCCTCCACCCCCAACCCATCCCCCCTTTGCTCGAGTCATCAGAATCTCGTTTTATTCTAACTTTCACAGATCGCAGCCACATAGAGCAGAGGAGAAATCGATCCCTATCTGAATCCTCTTCGATCTTCTTCTTCTTCCACCTCCTCAGCTGCCAATCCGTTTCTTCCGGGTCGAGCCCGAGGAGTGCAAGGGTCACTTCCTTCCGTCGTCGTGCTCCTTAGTTACCGCTACTGTTGATAGCGACGCTGCGACTGAGAATTGTTCGCGCCTCAGTTGTTGTGCCGAGTTGCCGGGGCAACCGAAACACCACCTGTTGCCTTGGTGGAGGTGATGGGGGGGTGGGGGAGATATCCTTTTGCAGGTTATTGTGACGGACAACGTAGAATCCAAACATTCGTAAACACAAAATCGTAACAGTAACTGTGACGCCCTCGGTGAATGAGATTTCTCTCAAGGAAAATCTCTCCCCTTATTCCCTATCCCACCTCCGAATCCAAGAATCACTTGGATGAAAGAATTTCATCTGGCTATCGTTTGGAACAGAGAAAAAAAATCTGAGATCTAATTATAGCATCAACAGAATCCCTTCCTTCCTCTCTCTCTCTCTGGAGACAGTGATTGCTCTTCCTCTTCCTTTCCCCTAATGAGACTTTCTCTCTCTCTTTAGAGCACAGATATTCTTCTTTCTTTCACCTAATGAGACTCTGTCTCTCTTTAGAGCACAGAGATTTCTCTTTCTTTCACCTAATGAGACTTTCTCTCTCTCTTTAGAGCACAGAGATTCCTATTTCTTTCACCAAATGAGACTTTCTCTCTCTCTCTCTCTTTAGAGCACAGAGCTTCCTCTTTCTTTCACCTAATGAGACTCTCTCTCTCTCTCTCTTTAGAGCACAGAGCTTCCTCTTTCTTTCACCTAATGAGACTCTCTCTCTCTCTCTTTAGAGCACAGAGATTCCTCTTTCTTTCACCTAATGAGACTTTCTCTCTCTCTCTCTTTAGAGCACAGAGATTCTTCTTTCTTTCACCTAATGAGACTTTCTCTCTCTCTCTCTCTCTTTAGAGCACAGAGATTTCTCTTTCTTTCACCTAATGAGACTTTCTCTCTCTCTTTAGAGCACAGAGATTCCTATTTCTTTCACCAAATGAGACTTTCTCTCTCTCTCTCTCTCTTTAGAGCACAGAGCTTCCTCTTTCTTTCACCTAATGAGATTCTCTCTCTCTCTCTCTCTTTAGAGCACAGAGATTCCTCTTTCTTTCACCTAATCAGACTTTTTTCTCTCTCTCTCTTTAGAGCACAGAGATTTCTCTTTCTTTCACCTAATGAGACTGTCTCTCTTTAGAGCACAGAGATTCCTCTTTCTTTCACCTAATGAGACACTCTCTCTCTCTAGAGCTCGGAGATTCCTCTTTCTTTCACCTAATGAGAATTTCTCTCTTTCTTTAGAGCACAGAAATTCCTCTTTCTTTCACCTAATGAGACTTTCTCTCTCTCTCTCTCTTTAGAGCACGGAGATTCCTCTTTCTTTCACCTAATGAGACTTTCTCTCTCTCTCTTTAGAGCACAGGTATCCCTCTTTCTTTCACCTAATGAGACTTTCTCTCTCTTTAGAGCACAGAGCTTCCTCTTTCTTTCACCTAATGAGACTTTCTCTCTTTAGAGCACAGAGATTCCTCTTTCTTTCACATAATGAGACTTTCTCTCTCTCTCTCTCTTTAGAGCACAGAGATTCCTCTTTCTTTCACCTAATGACACTTTCTCTCTCTCTCTTTAGAGCACAGAGATTCCTCTTTCTTTCACCTAATGAGACTTTCTCTCTCTCTCTTTAGAGCACAGAGATTCTTTTTCTTTCACCTAATGAGACTTTCTCTCTCTCTCTCTCTTTAGAACACAGAGATACCTCTTTCTTTCACCTAATGAGACTTTCTCTCTCTCTTTAGAGCACAGAGATTCCTCTTTCATTCACCTAATGAGACTTTCTCTCTCTCTCTCTCTCTTTAGAGCACAGAGCTTCCTCTTTCTTTCACCTAATGAGACTCTCTCTCTCTCTCTTTAGAGCACAGAGATTCCTCTTTCTTTCACCTAATCAGACTTTTTTTCTCTCTCTCTCTTTAGAGCACAGAGATTTCTCTTTCTTTCACCTAATGAGACTGTCTCTCTTTAGAGCACAGAGATTTCTCTTTCTTTCACCTAATGAGACTCTCTCTCTCTTTAGAACACAGAGATTCCTCTTTCTTTCACCTAATGAGACTTTCTCTCTCTCTCTCTTTAGAGCACAGAGATTCTTCTTTCTTTCATCTAATGAGACTCTCTCTCTCTTTAGAACACAGAGATTCCTCTTTCTTTCACCTAATGAGACTTTCTCTCTCTTTAGAGCACAGAGATTCTTCTTTCTTTCACCTAATGAGACTTTCTCTCTCTCTCTCTCTCTCTCTTTAGAGCACAGAGATTTCTCTTTCTTTCACCCAGTGAGGCTTTCTCTCTCTCTCTCTTTCTTTAGAGCACAGAAATTCCTCTTTCTTTCACCTAATGAGACTTTCTCTCTCTCTCTCTTTAGAGCACGGAGATTCCTCTTTCTTTCACCTAATGAGACTTTCTCTCTCTCTCTTTAGAGCACAGGTATCCCTCTTTCTTTCACCTAATGAGACTTTCTCTCTCTCTCTTTAGAGCACAGAGATTCCTCTTTCTTTCACCTAATGAGACTTTCTCTCTTTAGAGCACAGAGATTCCTCTTTCTTTCACATAATGAGACTTTCTCTCTCTCTCTCTCTTTAGAGCACAGAGATTCCTCTTTCTTTCACCTAATGACACTTTCTCTCTCTCTCTTTAGAGCACAGAGATTCCTCTTTCTTTCACCTAATGAGACTTTCTCTCTCTCTCTCTTTAGAGCACAGAGATTCTCTTTCTTTCACCTAATGAGACTTTCTCTCTCTCTTTAGAGCACAGAGATTCCTCTTTCTTTCACCTAATGAGACTTTCTCTCTCTCTCTCTCTTTAGAGCACAGAGATTTCTCTTTCTTTCACCTAATGAGACTTTCTCTCTCTCTTTAGAGCACAGAGATTCCTCTTTCTTAAATTACTTCTTATTAATTAAATTATTTCCAATTACTTCTTCCGCCTTATTTCGTTTCCCGTTGATCCCTTCTGCGCATTTCGCAATTGTTTTTCTTTCACATCATTCGTTTTGCGCAACCGACTTCTTCCTTTCCATTCACCCTACTTTCCTACCAATACTTCTTCCTCCTTATTTCGTTTCCCGTTGTTCCCTTCTGCGAATTTTCGCAATTGTTTTTCTTTCACATTCATTCGTTTTGCGCAACCGACTTCTTCGTTTCCATTCACCCTACTTTCCCACCAATACTTCTTCCTCCTTATTTCGTTTCCCATTTGTCCCTTCTGCGCATTTTCGCAATTGTTTTTCTTTCAGTCATTCGTTTTTCGCAACCGACTTCTTCGTTTCCCTTAACCCTACCTTCCCAGCAATTACTTCTTCCGCCTTATTTCTTTTCCCGTTGGTCCCTTCTGCGCATTTTCGCAATTGTTTTTCTTTCACATTCATTCGTTTTTCGCAACCGACTTCTTCGTTTCCATTCACCCTACTTTCCCATCAATACTTCTTCCTCCTTATTTCGTTTCCCATTGGTCCTTTCTGCGCATTTTCGCAATTGTTTTTCTTTCACATTCATTCGTTTTTCGGAACCGACTTCTTCGTTTCCATTCACCCTACTTTCCCACCAATACTTCTTCCTCCTTATTTCGTTTCCCATTGGTCCTTTCTGCGCATTTTCGCAATTGTTTTTCTTTCACATTCATTCGTTTTTCGCAACCGACTTCTTCGTTTCCCTTAACCCTACCTTCCCAGCAATTACTTCTTTCGCCTTATTTCGTTTCCCATTGGTCCCTTCTGCGCATTTTCGCAATTGTTATTCTTTCACATTCATTCGTTTTTCGCAACCGACATCTTCGTTTCCACTCACCCCCACTTTCCGAGCAATAATTCTTCCGCCTTATTTCTTTGCCCATTGTTCCCTTCTGCGCATTTTCGCAATTGTTTTTCTTTTACATTCATTCGTTTTTCGCAGCCGACTTCTTCGTTTCCCTTCACCCTACCTTCCTAGCAATTACTTCTTCCGCCTTATTTCTTTGCCCATTGTTCCCTTCTGCGCATTTTCGCAATTGTTTTTCTCTCACATTAATTCGTTTCTCGCAACCGACTTCTTCGTTTCCCTTAACCCTACCTTCCCAGCAATTACTTCTTTCGCCTTATTTCGTTTCCCATTGGTCCCTTCTGCGCATTTTCGCAATTGTTATTCTTTCACATTCATTCGTTTTTCGCAACCGACATCTTCGTTTCCACTCACCCCCACTTTCCGAGCAATAATTCTTCCGCCTTATTTCTTTGCCCATTGTTCCCTTCTGCGCATTTTCGCAATTGTTTTTCTCTCACATTCATTCGTTTTTCGCAACCGACTTCTACGTTTCCATTAACCCTACCTTCCCAGCAATTACTTCTTTCGCCTTATTTCGTTTCCCATTGTTCCCTTCTGCGCCTTTTCGCAATTGTTTTTCTTTTACATTCATTCGTTTTTCGCAGCCGACTTCTTCGTTTCCCTTCACCCTACCTTCCTAGCAATTACTTCTTCCGCCTTATTTCTTTGCCCATTGTTCCCTTCTGCGCATTTTCGCAATTGTTTTTCTCTCACATTAATTCGTTTCTCGCAACCGACTTCTTCGTTTCCCTTAACCCTACCTTCCCAGCAATTACTTCTTTCGCCTTATTTCGTTTCCCATTGTTCCCTTCTGCGCATTTTCGCAATTGTTTTTCTTTCACATTCATTCGTTTTTCGCAACCGACTTCTTCGTTTCCATTCACCCTACTTTCCCACCAATACTTCTTCCTCCTTATTTCGTTTCCCATTGGTCCTTTCTGCGCATTTTCGCAATTGTTTTTCTTTCACATTCATTCGTTTTTCGGAACCGACTTCTTCGTTTCCATTCACCCTACTTTCCCACCAATACTTCTTCCTCCTTATTTCGTTTCCCATTGGTCCTTTCTGCGCATTTTCGCAATTGTTTTTCTTTCACATTCATTCGTTTCTCGCAACCGACTTCTTCGTTTCCCTTAACCCTACCTTCCCAGCAATTACTTCTTTCGCCTTATTTCGTTTCCCATTGGTCCCTTCTGCGCATTTTCGCAATTGTTATTCTTTCACATTCATTCGTTTTTCGCAACCGACATCTTCGTTTCCACTCACCCCCACTTTCCGAGCAATAATTCTTCCGCCTTATTTCTTTGCCCATTGTTCCCTTCTGCGCATTTTCGCAATTGTTTTTCTTTTACATTCATTCGTTTTTCGCAGCCGACTTCTTCGTTTCCCTTCACCCTACCTTCCTAGCAATTACTTCTTCCGCCTTATTTCTTTGCCCATTGTTCCCTTCTGCGCATTTTCGCAATTGTTTTTCTCTCACATTAATTCGTTTCTCGCAACCGACTTCTTCGTTTCCCTTAACCCTACCTTCCCAGCAATTACTTCTTTCGCCTTATTTCGTTTCCCATTGGTCCCTTCTGCGCATTTTCGCAATTGTTATTCTTTCACATTCATTCGTTTTTCGCAACCGACATCTTCGTTTCCACTCACCCCCACTTTCCGAGCAATAATTCTTCCGCCTTATTTCTTTGCCCATTGTTCCCTTCTGCGCATTTTCGCAATTGTTTTTCTCTCACATTCATTCGTTTTTCGCAACCGACTTCTACGTTTCCATTAACCCTACCTTCCCAGCAATTACTTCTTTCGCCTTATTTCGTTTCCCATTGTTCCCTTCTGCGCCTTTTCGCAATTGTTTTTCTTTTACATTCATTCGTTTTTCGCAGCCGACTTCTTCGTTTCCCTTCACCCTACCTTCCTAGCAATTACTTCTTCCGCCTTATTTCTTTGCCCATTGTTCCCTTCTGCGCATTTTCGCAATTGTTTTTCTCTCACATTAATTCGTTTCTCGCAACCGACTTCTTCGTTTCCCTTAACCCTACCTTCCCAGCAATTACTTCTTTCGCCTTATTTCGTTTCCCATTGTTCCCTTCTGCGCATTTTCGCAATTGTTTTTCTTTCACATTCATTCGTTTTTCGCAACCGACTTCTTCGTTTCCATTCACCCTACTTTCCCACCAATACTTCTTCCTCCTTATTTCGTTTCCCATTGGTCCTTTCTGCGCATTTTCGCAATTGTTTTTCTTTCACATTCATTCGTTTTTCGGAACCGACTTCTTCGTTTCCATTCACCCTACTTTCCCACCAATACTTCTTCCTCCTTATTTCGTTTCCCATTGGTCCTTTCTGCGCATTTTCGCAATTGTTTTTCTTTCACATTCATTCGTTTCTCGCAACCGACTTCTTCGTTTCCCTTAACCCTACCTTCCCAGCAATTACTTCTTTCGCCTTATTTCGTTTCCCATTGGTCCCTTCTGCGCATTTTCGCAATTGTTATTCTTTCACATTCATTCGTTTTTCGCAACCGACATCTTCGTTTCCACTCACCCCCACTTTCCGAGCAATAATTCTTCCGCCTTATTTCTTTGCCCATTGTTCCCTTCTGCGCATTTTCGCAATTGTTTTTCTCTCACATTCATTCGTTTTTCGCAACCGACTTCTACGTTTCCCTTAACCCTACCTTCCCAGCAATTACTTCTTTCGCCTTATTTCGTTTCCCATTGTTCCCTTCTGCGCCTTTTCGCAATTGTTTTTCTTTTACATTCATTCGTTTTTCGCAGCCGACTTCTTCGTTTCCCTTCTCCCTACCTTCCTAGCAATTACTTCTTCCGCCTTATTTCTTTGCCCATTGTTCCCTTCTGCGCATTTTCGCAATTGTTTTTCTCTCACATTAATTCGTTTCTCGCAACCGACTTCTTCGTTTCCCTTAACCCTACCTTCCCAGCAATTACTTCTTTCGCCTTATTTCGTTTCCCATTGTTCCCTTCTGCGCATTTTCGCAATTGTTATTCTTTCACATTCATTCGTTTTTCGCAACCGACATCTTCGTTTCCACTCACCCCCACTTTCCGAGCAATAATTCTTCCGCCTTATTTCTTTGCCCATTGTTCCCTTCTGCGCATTTTCGCAATTGTTTTTCTTTCACATTCATTCGTTTCTCGCAACCGACTTCTTCGTTTCCCTTAACCCTACCTTCCCAGCAATTACTTCTTTCGCCTTATTTCGTTTCCCATTGGTCCCTTCTGCGCATTTTCGCAATTGTTATTCTTTCACATTCATTCGTTTTTCGCAACCGATATCTTCGTTTCCACTCACCCCCACTTTCCGAGCAATAATTCTTCCGCCTTATTTCTTTGCCCATTGTTCCCTTCTGCGCATTTTCGCAATTGTTTTTCTTTTACATTCATTCGTTTTTCGCAGCCGACTTCTTCGTTTCCCTTCACCCTACCTTCCTAGCAATTACTTCTTCCGCCTTATTTCTTTGCCCATTGTTCCCTTCTGCGCATTTTCGCAATTGTTTTTCTCTCACATTAATTCGTTTCTCGCAACCGACTTCTTCGTTTCCCTTAACCCTACCTTCCCAGCAATTACTTCTTTCGCCTTATTTCGTTTCCCATTGTTCCCTTCTGCGCATTTTCGCAATTGTTTTTCTTTCACATTCATTCGTTTTTCGCAACCGACATCTTCGTTTCCACTCACCCCCACTTTCCGAGCAATAATTCTTCCGCCTTATTTCTTTGCCCATTGTTCCCTTCTGCGCATTTTCGCAATTGTTTTTCTTTGACATTCATTCGTTTCTCGCAACCGACTTCTTCGTTTCCCTTAACCCTACCTTCCCAGCAATTACTTCTTTCGCCTTATTTCGTTTCCCATTGTTCCCTTCTGCGCATTTTCGCAATTGTTATTCTTTCACATTCATTCGTTTTTCGCAACCGACATCTTCGTTTCCACTCACCCCCACTTTCCGAGCAATAATTCTTCCGCCTTATTTCTTTGCCCATTGTTCCCTTCTGCGCATTTTCGCAATTGTTTTTCTTTTACATTCATTCGTTTTTCGCAGCCGACTTCTTCGTTTCCCTTCACCCTACCTTCCTAGCAATTACTTCTTCCGCCTTATTTCTTTGCCCATTGTTCCCTTCTGCGCATTTTCGCAATTGTTATTCTTTCACATTCATTCGTTTTTCGCAACCGACATCTTCGTTTCCACTCACCCCCACTTTCCGAGCAATAATTCTTCCGCCTTATTTCTTTGCCCATTGTTCCCTTCTGCGCATTTTCGCAATTGTTTTTCTCTCACATTAATTCGTTTCTCGCAACCGACTTCTTCGTTTCCCTTAACCCTACCTTCCCAGCAATTACTTCTTTCGCCTTATTTCGTTTCCCATTGTTCCCTTCTGCGCATTTTCGCAATTGTTATTCTTTCACATTCATTCGTTTTTCGCAACCGACATCTTCGTTTCCACTCACCCCCACTTTCCGAGCAATAATTCTTCCGCCTTATTTCTTTGCCCATTGTTCCCTTCTGCGCATTTTCGCAATTGTTTTTCTTTTACATTCATTCGTTTTTCGCAGCCGACTTCTTCGTTTCCCTTCACCCTACCTTCCTAGCAATTACTTCTTCCGCCTTATTTCTTTGCCCATTGTTCCCTTCTGCGCATTTTCGCAATTGTTTTTCTCTCACATTAATTCGTTTCTCGCAACCGACTTCTTCGTTTCCCTTAACCCTACCTTCCCAGCAATTACTTCTTTCGCCTTATTTCGTTTCCCATTGTTCCCTTCTGCGCATTTTCGCAATTGTTATTCTTTCACATTCATTCGTTTTTCGCAACCGACATCTTCGTTTCCACTCACCCCCACTTTCCGAGCAATAATTCTTCCGCCTTATTTCTTTGCCCATTGTTCCCTTCTGCGCATTTTCGCAATTGTTTTTCTCTCACATTAATTCGTTTCTCGCAACCGACTTCTTCGTTTCCCTTAACCCTACCTTCCCAGCAATTACTTCTTTCGCCTTATTTCGTTTCCCATTGTTCCCTTCTGCGCATTTTCGCAATTGTTATTCTTTCACATTCATTCGTTTTTCGCAACCGACATCTTCGTTTCCACTCACCCCCACTTTCCGAGCAATAATTCTTCCGCCTTATTTCTTTGCCCATTGTTCCCTTCTGCGCATTTTCGCAATTGTTTTTCTCTCACATTAATTCGTTTCTCGCAACCGACTTCTTCGTTTCCCTTAACCCTACCTTCCCAGCAATTACTTCTTTCGCCTTATTTCGTTTCCCATTGTTCCCTTCTGCGCATTTTCGCAATTGTTATTCTTTCACATTCATTCGTTTTTCGCAACCGACATCTTCGTTTCCACTCACCCCCACTTTCCGAGCAATAATTCTTCCGCCTTATTTCTTTGCCCATTGTTCCCTTCTGCGCATTTTCGCAATTGTTTTTCTCTCACATTAATTCGTTTCTCGCAACCGACTTCTTCGTTTCCCTTAACCCTACCTTCCCAGCAATTACTTCTTTCGCCTTATTTCGTTTCCCATTGTTCCCTTCTGCGCATTTTCGCAATTGTTATTCTTTCACATTCATTCGTTTTTCGCAACCGACATCTTCGTTTCCACTCACCCCCACTTTCCGAGCAATAATTCTTCCGCCTTATTTCTTTGCCCATTGTTCCCTTCTGCGCATTTTCGCAATTGTTTTTCTTTCACATTCATTCGTTTTTCGCAACCGACTTCTTCGTTTCCATTCACCCTACTTTCCCACCAATACTTCTTCCTCCTTATTTCGTTTCCCATTGGTCCCTTCTGCGCATTTTCGCAATTGTTTTTCTTTCACATTCATTCGTTTTTCGCAACAGACTTCTTCGTTTGCATTCACCCTACTTTTCCAACAATACTTCGGCCATTTTTCTGTTTCGCCAATTCTTCTTCGTCTTTTAGTTTCCTTCTGATTCTTTGACGAATTTTGGGAACATTTTTTCTCTCTCGCTTCTTAATTCCTTTTCCGTATTTTCCGTTTCCTCCTCATCCACTTTCCCATTTAGCAATTCTTCCATATTTCGTTGATCCCTTCTACTCGTTTGGGGAACTCTCAATTTTCTGCTCATATTTATTCGTTCTTCGCATTTTCCCAACTTCTATTTCCCATTTATATTTTCTCTTTGATTTTGAATCAATTCTTTCACTTCTTCGTTCACTTCTCTCGTTTCCTATTCAGCCCTTTTAAGCATATTCGCAAATCTCTTTCATTTCGCATTGATTCGATTCTCACAATTGTCGATTCACATTCACCCTTTGATTCTTATAACAATTCTACCCCCATCCCACCCCCACCCCACCCCTTATTTCCCATCGATCCCTTCTAAGCATTTTCGCAACTTTTGTCTCTTCTTTCATCATAATCCTCTTCCGTCTCCCATTCACCACCTATCCCATCTTTTTCCACAGTTATTCCGCCTCGGAAGCCAAATTTCGACTCCTTTTCGCCCTCCTCCCTCCTGCCCTCCATTTTCCCCTTCTCCATAATTGCGCAACCATGGCTTTGACCAGGAACTCCTTTCTTCTTGGAATCGAATGATCTGCGTTCCGCTATATTTATTCTTTAGGTTTTTTTTTTCGCAGTTCATAGAACCCTTCACATATTTTTAAGAATTGTTGTCCTTTTCGTTTACACTTTCTCTCTTCTTGTAATTTTGGCAACTATTTTCCGTTCTTCTTTTGCAGCAATTGTTTTGCCTTCTCTCGTTTCTTATTCTCTTCTCCTTGGATTCTGATATCAGTTTTCCAATTCCTCTTCTCTTTCCAATTCATATCGTCTCCGGGTTTTCGCTACAGTTGTTCTTCAATGTTTCCTTCACTTCCCATGAACCCTATTCCTCCATTTCACCCCCATTTCTCTCTCTCCTTTTCAGTTTTCGTCGATCGCTTCTTCTCATTTCGTCAACAGTTGACAATCACCACGAACTCCAATTCCGGAAGTTTTCCTTCCGCGAGCGATGGAGATCGCAAGCCAGAAGATGTCGTTTCCTGTGACGTATCATTGGCAACCACAACGCGTATCAAGTGATCGTGACGTCAATGGCCAGACGGAACAAAAGTCCGAAATCTCGGATCCCTTTGAATGAATTTCCTCCCCCCCGCCGATTCGTGCAAGGTCAGCGAGAAAGGTATAACTTCTCTGCCATCGAGAGTAGGATCTATGACATCACCACACCACCCTGGTTCCATGTTAGCAGGATTGTTGTGATTTCTCGATGCCCGTCTCCACGGCAACCAACTGTACCTGTTGCCATTGACCAATGGTGATCGTAGGGAGTGTTTGGGGGCAGGCAAGTCCCATGGCAACTGTACACGTGCAGCAGAGGTAACGATTGGCGGAAAGGCAGCTCGACGGCTATAATAGAATGTCACGCGGTCTTGCCCCCCTCTGGCGACACAGGGGACGGGCCATCGCTACGAATCCGTTGTTTAGGAACCCAATTGCGAAGAGGAGAGGAGCCGTCGTCAAGGTGGGGGCCACAGCCGTCGCTCCAGTGGATGAACACTGAGCCCATCTGCGAAGAGAAGGTAAGATAATTTCCTTTGTTGCCAATCTTTTGAAAAAAGAAAGGAACTTTGGGACACTTCCTCCTCTTGGGTTGAGCTTACGACTGATCCCACCGAGACTAGCGACGGACGACCAAATTGGATGGCGAAAATTAGAGGCGGCAGCTGGGGGGGGGGTGCAACCAAGAGATACCTGGGAAACGAAGAAAGTTCTGGCGGAGGGAGTGAAAGAGAAAAGAAACGATACGACTTATGTCAAGCAAATAATTAACTGTCAAAATGTGATTCCCTAACTCACTGACATCAAGTTACAAGAATGTCCCCAGCCAATGAACACCGCATCTTTAGTTCAATTTCACACCCTCTGATTCAGTGATCTTCTCTTCTCCTATGCTTCAAAGATCCTTTCCCTCATATTCTGGTTAAGGTCTCATCTCCTCTCGTTCATTGCTCACATCTCTTCCCTGACTCTGCGATCCCGCTATTTCCTATTCAGATTCAGTGATCTTCTCCTCCCCCGATTCAGAGATCCTTTCCCTCCTATTCTGATTAAGTACTCATCTCCTGTCCCTGATTCTGCAATCCAACTATCTTCTATTCAGTGATTTTTTTTTTTTTCGATTCCACAGATCTTTTTACTTGTATTCTGGTTAAGGTCTCATCTCCTCTCGCTCATTGATTACATCTCTTTCCTGACTCTGCGATCCCGCTATCTTATATTCAGATTCAGTGATCTTCTCCCCCGATTCAGGTATCCTTTCCCTCCTATTCTGATTAAGTACCCATCTCATGTCCCTGATTCTGCAATCCAATTATATTCTATTCAGTGATCTTTTTTTTATTTCCGATTCCACAGATATTTTTACTTGAATTCTGGTTGACTTATCTCCTCTCGTTCATTGATCACATCTCTTCTCTCTGCGATTCTGCGATCCCGCTATCTTCTATTCAGATTCAGTGATCTTCTCCACCCCCGATTCAGAGATCCTTTCCCTCTTATTCTGATTAAGTTCTCATCTCCTGTACCTGATTCTGCAATCCAACTATCTTCTATTCAGTGATTTTTTTTTTTTTTTTTTCGATTCCACAGATTTTTTTCACTTGTATTCTGGTTAAGGTCTCATCTCCTCTCGTTCATTGATTACATCTCTTTCCTGACTCTGCGATCCCGCTATCTTATATTCAGTAATCTTCTCCCCCGATTCAGAGATCCTTTCCCTCCTATTCTGATTAAGTACCCATCTCATGCCCCTGATTCTGTAATCCAATTATCTTCAATTCAGTGATCTTTTTTTATTTCCGATTCCACAGATCTTTTCACTTGAATTCTGGTTGACTCATCTCCTCTCGTTCATTGATCACATCTCTTCTCTCTGCGATTCTGAGATCCCGCTATCTTATATTCAGATTCAGTGATCTTCTCCTCCCTCGATTCAGAGATCCTTTCCCTCCTATTCTGATTAAGTACTCATCTCCTGTCCCTGATTCTGCAATCCAACTATCTTCTATTCAGTGATCTTTTTTTATTTCCGATTCCACAGATCTTTTCACTTGTATACTGGTTAAGGTCTCATCTCCTCTCGTTCTTTGATCACATCTCTTCCCTGACTCTGCAATCCCGCTATCTTCTATTCAGATTCAGTGATCTTCTCCCCCCCCCCCCCGATTCAGAGATCCTTTCCCTCCTATTCTGATTAAGTACTCATCTCATGTCCCTGATTCTGCAATCCAATTATCTTCTATTCAGTGATTCTTTTTATTTCCGATTCCACAGATCTTTTCACTTGTATTCTGGTTAAAGTCTCATATCCTCTCGTTCATTGATTACATCTCTTTCCTGACTCTGCGATCCCGCTATCTTATATTCAGTGATCTTCTCCCCCGATTCAGAGATCCTTTCCCTCCTATTCTGATTAAGTACCCATCTCATGCCCCTGATTCTGCAATCCAATTATCTTCAATTCAGTGATCTTTTTTTATTTTTGATTCCACAGATCTTTTCACTTGAATTCTGGTTGACTCATCTCCTCTCGTTCATTGATCACATCTCTTCTCTCTGCGATTCTGCGATCCCGCTATCTTATATTCAGATTCAGTGATCTTCTCCTCCCTCGATTCAGAGATCCTTTCCCTCCTATTCTGATTAAGTACTCATCTCCTGTCCCTGATTCTGCAATCAAACTATCTTCTATTCAGTGATCTTTTTTTATTTCCGATTCCACAGATCTTTTCACTTGTATACTGGTTAAGGTCTCATCTCCTCTCGTTCATTGATCACATCTCTTCCCTGACTCTGCGATCCCGCTATCTTCTATTCAGATTCAGTGATCTTCTCCCCCCCCCCCCGATTCAGAGATCCTTTCCCTCCTATTCTGATTAAGTACTCATCTCATGTCCCTGATTCTGCAATCCAATTATCTTCTATTCAGTGATTCTTTTTATTTCCGATTCCACAGATCTTTTCACTTGTATTCTGGTTAAGGTCTCATATCCTCTCGTTCATTGATTACATCTCTTTCCTGACTCTGCGATCCCGCTATCTTATATTCAGTGATCTTCTCCCCCGATTCAGAGATCCTTTCCCTCCTATTCTGATTAAGTACCCATCTCATGCCCCTGATTCTGCAATCCAATTATCTTCAATTCAGTGATCTTTTTTTATTTTTGATTCCACAGATCTTTTCACTTGAATTCTGGTTGACTCATCTCCTCTCGTTCATTGATCACATCTCTTCTCTCTGCGATTCTGCGATCCCGCTATCTTATATTCAGATTCAGTGATCTTCTCCTCCCTCGATTCAGAGATCCTTTCCCTCCTATTCTGATTAAGTACTCATCTCCTGTCCCTGATTCTGCAATCAAACTATCTTCTATTCAGTGATCTTTTTTTATTTCCGATTCCACAGATCTTTTCACTTGTATACTGGTTAAGGTCTCATCTCCTCTCGTTCATTGATCACATCTCTTCCCTGACTCTGCGATCCCGCTATCTTCTATTCAGATTCAGTGATCTTTTCCTCCCCCGATTCAGAGATCCTTTCCCTCCTATTCTGATTAAGTACTCATCTCATGTCCCTGATTCTGCAATCCAATTATCTTCTATTCAGTGATCTTTTATTTCCGATTCCACAGATCTTTTCACTTGTATTCTGGTTAAGGTCTCATCTCCTCTCGTTCATTGATCACATCTCTTCCCTGACTCTGCGATCCCGCTATCTTCTATTCAGATTCAGTGATATTCTCCTCCCCCGATTCAGGGATCCTTTCCCTCCTATTCTGATTAAGTACTCATCTCATGTCACTAATTCTGCAATCCAACGATCTTCTATTCAGTGATCTTTTTTTATATCCGATTCCACAGATCTTTTCACTGTATTCTGGTTGACGACTCATCTCCTCTCGTTCATTGATCACATCTCTTCCCTGACTCTGCGATCTCGCTATCTTCTATTCAGATTCAGTGATCTTCTCCTCCCCCCATTCAGAGATCCTTTCCCTCCTATTCTGATTAAATACTCATCTCATGTCCCTGATTCTGCAATCCAATTATCTTCTATTCAGTGATCTTTTATTTCCGATTCCACAGATCTTTTCACTTGTATTTTGGTTAAGGTCTCATCTCCTCTCGTTCATTGATCACATCTCTTCCCTGACTCTGCGATCCCGCTATCTTCTATTCAGATTCAGTGATCTTCTCCTCCCCCGATTCAGAGATCCTTTCCCTCTTATTCTGATTAAATACTCATCTCATGTCCCTGAATCTGCAATCCAACTATCTTCTATTCTGTGATTTTTTTTATATCCGATTCCACAGATCTTTTCACTTCCATTCTGGTTAAGGTCACATCTCCTCTCGTTCATTGATCACATCTCTTCCCTGACTCTGCGATCCCGCTATCTTCTATTCAGATTCAGTGATCTTCTCCTCCCCCGATTCAGAGATCCTTTCCCTTCTATTCTGATTAAATACTCATCTCCTGTCCCTGATTCTGCAATCGAACTATCTTCTATTCAGTGATTTTTTTTTTTCGATTCCACAGATCTTTTTACTTGTATTCTGGTTAAGGTCTCATCTCCTCTCGCTCATTGATTACATCTCTTTCCTGACTCTGCGATCCCGCTATCTTATATTCAGATTCAGTGATCTTCTCCCCCGATTCAGGTATCCTTTCCCTCCTATTCTGATTAAGTACCCATCTCATGTCCCTGATTCTGCAATCCAATTATATTCTATTCAGTGATCTTTTTTTTATTTCCGATTGCACAGATATTTTCACTTGAATTCTGGTTGACTCATCTCCTCTCGTTCATTGATCACATCTCTTCTCTCTGCGATTCTGAGATCCCGCTATCTTATATTCAGATTCAGTGATCTTTTCCTCCCCCGATTCAGAGATCCTTTCCCTCCTATTCTGATTAAGTACTCATCTCCTGTCCCTGATTCTGCAATCAAACTATCTTCTATTCAGTGATCTATTTTTTTATTTCCGATTCCACAGATCTTTCCACTTGTATTCTGGTAAGGTCTCATCTCCTCTCGTTCATTGATCACATCTCTTCCCTGACTCTGCGATCCCGCTATCTTCTATTCAGATTCAGTGATCTTCTCCTCCCCCCCCCCCATTCAGAGATCCTTTCCCTCCTATTCTGATTAAATACTCATCTCATGTCCCTGATTCTGCAATCCAATTATCTTCTATTCAGTGATCTTTTATTTCCGATTCCACAGATCTTTTCACTTGTATTCTGGTTAAGGTCTCATCTCCTCTCGTTCATTGATCACATCTCTTCCCTGACTCTGCGATCCCGCTATCTTCTATTCAGATTCAGTGATCTTCTCCCCTCCCGATTCAGAGATCCTTTCCCTCCTATTCTGATTAAGTACTCATCTCCTGTCCCTGAATTTGCAATCCAACTATCTTCTATTCAGTGATCATTTTTTTATTATTATTATTTTTCCGATTCCACGATCTTTTCACATTCTGGTTAAGGTCTCATCTACTCTCGTTCATTGATCACATCTCTTCCCTGACTCTGTGATCCCGCTATCTTCTATTCAGATTCAGTGATCTTCTCCTCCCCCGGAGAAGATCACTGAATCTTCTCCGGGGAATTCTGAAATGATACTCATCTCATGTCCCTGATTCTGCAATCCAATTATCTTCTATTCAGTGATCTTTTTTTTATTTCCGATTCCACAGAACTTTTCACTTGCATTCTGGTTAAGGTCTCATCTCCTCTCGTTCATTGATCACATCTCTTCTCTGCGATCCCGCTATCTTCTATTCAGATTCAGTGATCTCCTCTCCCGATTCAGAGATCCTTTCCCTCCTATTCTGATTAAGTACTCATCTCCTGTCCCTGAATCTGCAATCCAACTATCTTCCATTCAGTGATCTTTTTTATATCCGATTCCACAGATCTTTTCACTTGCATTCTGGTTAAGGTCTCATCTCCTCTCGTTCATTGATCACATCTCTTCCCTGACTCTGTGATCCCGCTATCTTCTATTCAGACTCAGTGATCTTCTCCCCTCCCGATTCAGAGATCCTTTCCCTCCTATTCTGATTAAGTACTCATCTCCTGTCCCAGAATCTACAATCCAACTATCTTCTATTCAATGATCATTTTTTTATTATTATTATTTTTCCGATTCCACGATCTTTTCACATTCTGGTTAAGGTCTCATCTCCTCTCGTTCATTGATCACATCTCTTCCCTAACTGTGCGATCCCGCTATCTTCTATTCAGATTCAACGATCTTCTCCTCCCCCGATTCAGAGATCTTTTCCCTCCTATTCTGATTAAGTACTCATCTCCTGTCCCTGATTCTGCAATCCAACTATCTTCTATTCAGTGATTTTTTTTTTATATCCGATTCCACAGATCTTTTCACTTGTATTCTGGTTAAGGTCTCATCTCCTCTCGTTCATTGATCACATCTCTTCCCTGACTCTGCGATCCCGCTATCTTCTATTCAGATTCAGTGATCTTCTCCTCCCCCGATTCAGCGATCCTTTCCCTCCTATTCTGATTAAGTACTCATCTCATGTCCCTGATTCTGCAATCCAATTATCTCCTATTCAGCTATCTTTTTTTATTTCCGATTCCACAGATCTTTTCACTTGTATTCTGGTTGACGACTCATCTCCTCTCGTTCATTGATCACATCTCTTCCCTGACTCTGCGATCCCGCTATCTTCTATTCAGATTCAGTGATCTTCTCCTCAACCGATTCAGCGATCCTTTCCCTCCTATTCTGATTAAGTACTCATCTCATGTCCCTAATTCTGCAATCCAACGATCTTCTATTCAGTGATCTTTTTTTATATCCGATTCCACAGATCTTTTCACTGTATTCTGGTTGACGACTCATCTCCTCTCGTTCATTGATCACATCTCTTCCCTGACTCTGCGATCCCGCTATCTTCTATTCAGATTCAGTGATCTTCTCCTCCCCCGATTCAGAGATCCTTTCCTTCCTATTCTGATTAAGTACTCATCCTCCTGCCCCTGATTCTGCAATCCAACTATCTTCCATTCAGTGATCTTTTTTTTATTTCCGATCCCACAGATCTTTTCACTTGTATTCTGGTTAAGGTCTGGCCGCAGGGATGTAAAGCAATCTACGGATGTCCATGAGTGTTTCTCTTGGGACAAGAAATTAATGTCACAGTGGAGGGATGTGGAGCAATCTACGGATGTCCCTGAGTGTTTTTCTTGGGACAAGAAATTAATGTCACAGTGGAGGGATGTGGAGCAATCTGCGGATGTCCCAGAGTGTTTCTCTTGATACAAGAAATTAATGGCACAGTGGAAGGATGTGGAGCAATCTACGGATGTCCCTGAGTGTTTTTCTTGGGACAAGAAATTAATGTCACAGTGGAGGGATGTGGAACAATCTACGGATGTCCATGAGTGTTTCTCTTGGGACAAGAAATTAATGTCACAGTGGAGGGATGTGGAGCAATCTACGGATATCCCAGAGTGTTTCTCTTGGGACAAGAAATTAATGTCACAGTGGAGGGATGTGGAGCAATCTACGGATATCCCAGAGTGTTTCTCTTGGGACAAGAAATTAATGTCACAGTGGAGGGATGTGGAGCAATCTGCGGATGTCCCGGAGTGTTTCTCTTGAGACAAGAAATTGGTCGTGCTTCTGCAGCCTCTGCCGCTCAGAGGTAAAACAACAACAAATCTGCAGCCTCTTTTTCTGAGGAACGAAAGCGACCCACCAATGTCATACGACGCTCTGGTGAAGTTCGTAGTTCTTCTGGGGAAATCTGTCTCTCAAGTTATGAACAGAGTGGAATCGATTCATAACACCCGCATGGATAATTATAGATTGGCGAATAGGATTATGCACAGTGTGCCTAAAGGCTTCAGAAAGAGGGGAAAACCTAGGATGTGCTGGGCAGACAATGTCAAACAGGACCTTGTTAGAATTGGTGTGCAGTGGTCAGATGCAGCAGATGTAGCTCAGGACAGACTTGCTTGGAGAAAGTCTCGAGGCAAGACTCTCCTGAGAAAAGAAAATTCCCAACTACGAATGCTGGCAGAGACGATCCGGAATCTCATTTGCATGTGAACGAAAACTTAACAGCGATCAACAGAGACATCTGGGAAACGAGAACACTGGCTAAGGCCAAAAACTAAAATTATGTGTGGTGTACAAATGGTAAGATCATGCTGAGGAAATATGAAGGGGAGAAAATAATTCATGTAAATGTGTTAACATATTTTGATATGTTATAATTTCTTTTATTGGGTTATTTGGTTATATTTCTTTTGATCCGTTATGTTTAGTGAACCAAATTATCTTGATTTAGAAACTAAAGGAAATGTTTACGTTAACAATTTCACTGAAGCAGAAAATTGGTTTTCATTACAAACAAAAAAACTCACAAACAGCAACCATCTGGGTTTATTACATGTTAACATATGGAGCTTAAGAAAACACTGGGATGGTCTTTAACGTTAATATTGCAGAATTCATACAATACCTGGACATAATAATTTTAACCGAAACTAACATTATTAATGCTGATAAAAATCTCTATAAATTAAACAACTTTGAACAACTTTCTGATGATACCCTTAAGAAAGGGAAACGGGGAATAATTGTTTAACTACAGAAACACAATATCGGTTGAGAAAATGAGTGTTAATATTTTACCTGCAGAAACGCTATATCTGAGAGTTATAAAAAGCGAAACAATTTACAATATATTAGCCCTATACAGGTCACAAGCACAGATATAAACCATTTCTTAATTAATTTCCATGAATTTTTAGAACATACTAATGCACATAATCAAATATTAGGAGATTTTAATCTTGTACTGAATGTTAAAAAACACGGTGTCGAAATGTATCTAAATATTTTAGCAGAGATGGGATACGATCTCTTGATTAGAGACGTAACTAGAGAAGAAGTAGTAAGTAACAATTTATGCCGCGCAAGTATCGATCATATAAATGTAAAATTGGATGGAAAAATTATGTCTAAAACTATGATTTCACAGAGTAAGATTGCTGATCATTATCTCATTGCAGCTATATTTGGATCAAAAGATGAGAAACCATAAGGAAAAGTCTCAACCGATATCAAAACAACGGATATTAACTGGTATTATGAGCATAAAAATATCGAAAGAGAAAAAATCTTAACGGACTGATCTAAATATAACAAAAACTCGTCGAACACAAACAAAAATACCGATTTTTATAATTTCTTTAAAAAAAAATAAAACGAAATTTTAGAAAAAAATAAAAAACCGCATAAAAGTTTAGAACATCTAAATAACCGTAATGTTACCAAACAATGAATCACAGTGGATATTATCAATTTAATAGAGCGTAGAGATAAGGCTTAGATTGAATATAAAAATAACACAAAAAGTGATAAGTATGAAAATAAGCATGAAAAAAACTGCGCAATTTAGTTACAGCGAAAATCAGACATCAGAAACAAAATTTTTATAAAGAACAATTAACGTTAAAAAGAAATGATATGAGACAAACATGGGAATTAACCCTACAAGCACTAGAGGATAAAAAAAAGATCTATTGACGAAACTATCATTAAGAATAAGTCTAAAAGTTTAACACCTTTACAAATTGCAAATAAATTTAAAAGCGAATATTGCTCGTTAATTTTGCACATAAGAGAAATCAACCAAGAACTTGATGTCGAATTTGAAACAAACTATAACATTACAAACAAAAACTCATTTATATACCTCCTGCAAATAGGACAATATTGTGAATATAATTAAAACTTTAAATGATAACAAATCCCCTTGATATGACAATATACAAATTAAACACATTAAAAACAGTACCAAGGTATTTGCGGGTGTCAAAAAAGAAAGTATTTAAACTGGTGCAATACTAACTGAGCTTAAACTGGGAAAGCCTGTATAAGGACCTCCCAATTCTTGTGACGTTACTACTACTACTAACTGAGCTTAAAACGTCAATTCTACGACCAGTATTCAAAGGAAGAACAAAGTCAATTATAACTAATTATAAACCTATTGCTATTTTATCTTCTGTACATAAAATATTGAAAAAATATGTTTACAATCCTCCCCCTCCTCCTCCTCCTCAAGCAGCCCTGGGCTACGGAGGTCCAACCATACCAGGCAATTTAGTTCTCCAAGCAAGTCTATCCTGAGCTACATCTACTGCATCTGGCCACTGCACACCAATTCTAACAAGGTCCTGTTTGACATTGTCTGCCCACCGCATCCTAGGTCTCCCCTTCTTTCTGAGGCCTTTAGGCACACTGTTCATAACCCTATTCGCCAATCTATAATTATTCATACGGGCAACATGGCCAAACCAATGAAGTCTCTCTCTGCACAATATGCTGCTTAAAGGAAGTTTCAAATTCCTTTGCCTAACCTCATCATTATTTACAAAGTTGAACCACCTAATGCCCAAGATACTGCGTAAGCATCTGGAATCAAAAGCATCTAGTTTCCTGTTATCTTGCTTACAAAGCATTCAAGTTTCACTACCATAACTAACCCTAGAAAGAACCAAACTATTATACAGTCTAATTTTAGTCTTTAGGTGTATACGCCTATTTCTCCACAATCTCCATAGATTCTTAAAAGTCCCGGCAGCAATCCCTATTCGTCTCTTAATCTCATGCCACACATCACCAGTATGTGTTACATAGCTCCCAAGATAATTAAACTGTGACACCTGCTCAAGACTGCAACCATTCACATTAACTGAATCATAGTCTGACTGACCAATTTTCATCACTTTAGTTTTCACTCTGTTTATAACCAAACCTACTCTACTACCAGTTTCATCAATAGCTCGAATGAAAGAGTTCATCTCATCAACATCATTTGCCAAAAGGGCTCAAACATCAGCATAATCTAAATCAGATATTTTCTTATCTCCAGTCCATTTAAGGCCAAAATCTTTCCCTTGAAGTGAATTTCGCATAACATAATCAATAACCAAGCTAAAGAGAAAAGGAGACAAAATGTACCCTTGTCGAACACCAGAAGTAATGCTAAACCAATTGCTACAAGCCTTACCAACTCTCACACACGATTCAGTGTTATTATAGAGAGCCTTCATTATGTTAACTAACTTGTCTGGTATAACATATGATTTCACAATCAACCCCAAATTATGACGATCAACAGAGTCGAAAGCCTTTTTGAAATCAACAAAGCTAGCAACCAAAGGTTTCTGAAACTCTAAACATTTCTCAAGAATCTGCCTAAGTGAAAATATCTGATCCACACATCCCCTACTACTTCTGAATCCACATTGCTCATCACGCAATTGCCTGTCAACCAGATTCTTAATTCTATTAAGCACAATCATGGAAAGAACTTTACCAGGAACAGAGAGTAGGCTGATACCCCTACAGTTATCACAAGAACTGCGATCACCTTTGTCGAAAATAGGGATAATAATAGCTCTGGTAAAATCTTTAGGAACCATGCCTTTATCATAAAAGTTTTTCAAAATTTCAGTCATCCAAGTGGTAACTGAAACATTCCCAGCTCTAAGCATTTGTATGGTAATTTCATCTACCACTGGGGATTTGTGAAGTTTAAGTTTAGAAATAGCCAAAATAACTTCAGATTGTGTTATAGGACCAACTTTAAAGCCACCAATGCATCTATCATCATTGCAAACGATGGGAGTAGAACTAACCACATTGTTTAGAACATCACTGAAATGCTCAGCCCACCTAGCCATGACAGAATCCTCACCTTCTATAACCTTACCTTGTTTATCCTGCAATCCTTGTATGCCTGTCCATTTTCTACCACACAAAACATTAACTATCTGGTACAGCTCTCTGCTGTTGTGCTGTCTAACTGCTTCCTCGGCTTTGTCAGCCAAGCCATCAAGCCACAGATTCTTATCAGTAGCTAACTGATCTTTTGCACGTTTATTAAGTTCTCTGTAATGCTTTTTATTAGGACTAGTAGGGTATTGATTAAGGATATTCCTGCAGTTCCTTCTTTCTGAAATACGCTCAAGTGCCTTATCACACAGATAATTCTGTCTCTTCTCCTTTTTTCCTAAAAGAGTACTGTTAGTTTCCAAAAAAAGCCTGTTTAAAATGATCCCATTCTTCCTCAACTTCAGTAGTAAGCATACCATGACTGTCATAATGACTAAGTAACCTATCATGGTAAGCTTTAGCTATAACTGGGTCTTTCAGAGCTTCAGTATTAAAGGTAAAAATTTTAAACCTAGCACAACAATTTTTAAGTTTAAGTTGCAAGACACTTTTAACAAAGTAATGGTAAGATCCAATTTCAGCTCCCCTATATGCTCTGGTAATTCTAACAGAACTAGCCCATTTGCTGTTAATTAATATGTAATCAATCATAGTCTTATGCAGCCCATCGGGTGAAACCCATCTGTACTTATGTATGTTGCGGTGTTTGTAATAAGTGTTAATTATTCTGAAACCATTGAGTTTACTTACCTGTAGGAGACGTTGCCCATTGCCATTGCAGTTACCAATACTAAAAGGGCCTATCACTCCTCCCCAAAGGTCAGAGTAAGTACCAACTTTGGCATTGAAGTCACCTAGAACAAGGGTAATATCTCCTTTCTTGACAGAATTCAAAATATCCTGAAGTTGTCCGTAAAACCTATCGTTCTCATCCTCATCGGCATCCTCAGTGGGGGGCATAACAGCAGATAACGTTGAAGTCTTTAACGCTTGTCTGAAATTTTGTCCTAAGAAACCTTTCATTAATGCACTCGTATCCTAGAAGAGCATCACTAGCGTGTCTGCTGAGAAGCAGACCCACGCCTTGGTGATGCTTATTGTCGTCCCTCCCTGAAAAGAGAAATTTAGATTATTTTTAAGAATCTGACCTTTATCTGTCCATCTGGTCTCTTGCAAGCCGAGAATATCTAAATTATAATGGTGGAATTCTTGTGTGAGGACATCAAGAGAAAAAGCTCTGCGCAGAGTCCTGACATTCCAACTATCTATTGACAGAAAATGGTTAGTAGGATATTTAATAAAACTATGTTTATTGAGAGAGGGAATGCCGACAATATCAAACAGCCCCCTAGTCGCAGACATGGGGCAAAGACCCGTTCCCCCACCACTAAAGGCTGAAGCCATCTACACTGGAAGACTTCCTCCAATGTAGAATTTGACGATGACAATAGAAGCAAAGAGTTCAGGTGCCTGCGATGACCTCTGCTCAGGATTATCCACCAGCTGATAAACATATCCTGTGAATCTATTCACTTGGGACTGTCAACCCACAAACAGAAAACACAGCGGAATATTTTCCCTCCACAGAAGCCCACCAGTGCAGCAAAATCAAGATCCATACTCAAGCTCAGAGCCATAATTCCGTTCAGTTTGGTATATATGGTCAGCACCAGGACCTTGTGTGGTTGACCATTCCTCAGGAGGGTAGAAAAAAGAAGTTGCCATAGCTGTCCAGATCAATAGGCCACGCTAATCTGGCAGCCCTCCCCTTCCGTTCTCTTCCACAAGAGAATATCTCTTTTGAAAGGTACTAATGGTCTGCACCACGAGAAGGCGGGGTCGGATATTAGGTGCCAGGTCTGGCCGGTTCTATGCATCATCACAGGGGATTGGCGCAAGCTCTCCTTCCAGTGAGTACCTAGCTACCATTTACAGACCATGTTTACAATACATTATATAAATTTCTTAGTAAACATAATATTCTCAGTGAAGTCAATATGGGTTTCAAAAGGGGAAAAGTACGGTGAACTTACTAACGAAATTTACTGATTTAGCCTACATGGCACTTAATAGAGGTGACAGGGCAGTTGAAGTGTTTTTAGACTTACAGAAAGCCTTTGACAGAAATTGGAAAAGTATGCAATTAGAGGTACTGCATTACACTGTCTTCAAAGCTACTTACCAAATAGATTTACGGTAACTAAAATTAACAACACCTACAGCAAAAAGTGTCAAGTTAAATTCGGTGTTCCTCAAGGATCTATTTTAGGCTCGCATTTATTTCTGATTTACATAAACGACTTAACAAAATTGAAACTATATAGTACCATGTTTTTATATGCCGATGATATAGTTTTAGTTAATATAAAAAAGTTGGAAGAAGATGCTGTTAAACACTTGCAAAAAGCCTTTAATATTATTAAACGATGGTTAAACTCAAAAAAAGTGTATCTAAATAGCAATAAAACCAAATGGATGACTTTTCAATCACCTGGTTTCAAAATTAACAATAACTTAATTATTAGAACGCACAAATTCAACAGCACAGAAAAGGAAACAATTTCTGAATTAGATAACTGTGGCTGCATCAAAATTGACAGTTGGGTTGTTTTACCTCTGAGCGGCACTTTTTTGCACACCATGGGCTAAATGGCCAGGTCACATGGACCCCGAAGGCTCAGAGAAGGTTGGGAGAGGGGACTCACTGGAACAGCTGTTGGGAGACAGATGGTAGCCTCCCGTCAAGGCCATCCAGCGTGTTCTTTAACGTGCACAGGGTATGGCTCTCCCGCTCACGGGCCCCTGCTTAACGTCCCATCCGACGGACGGCGGCCTTTCCAAGCCCATCGGTGTCCCCTACTTACCGTGGGCAGGGCGGGGAATTTCGCGGAGATAAATTTCAACGCTGACCCAGCTGGGACTCGAACCTGGGAACTACAGATTACAAGCCTGGCGCGCTACCGACTGAGCCACCCCCGCCCCTAAAAATTGACAGAGTACATACAATATCTAGTATTACATCTCGACAGTACCCTCGGATGGAACGTTCATACTGAGAAAATCTGCGGCACATTAAAGCTTTGTGCTTTGAAATTTAATATATTCCGATATGTTATGGATACCAACACATGCATTATGCTTTATAAAGCAATCTGTGAGTCCCTCTTAAATTATGCCATAACGATAGATGGTAAAACCAACTTAACAAATATTAGAAAAATAGAACGTATTCAATCCTCAATAGCTAAAAATATTATACCAATTAAAGACCGCACACATCTAATTACAGCCCAAGATAGATTTATTTACTTGGATATTTTACTCTTACCAGAGCCTATATAAATGTAACATAGTTATGCGTAATTTTTTCGACAACACACATAAAACTAAAGTCCATCATGATGAAAAACAAGATTTAAAGAAAAAAATTATTTTCAACTACCGAATTTTACAAATAACTATGGGAAATGCAAAAGCGGCTACAAAATTCATATATTTTCAATCAATTACCATGGGAACCTAGCCCTAAATTCGTTCAGAGAACACGAATTAAACAGATTTTTATTAAAAAATTAGATAATTAATATTAATACCTACTGATAAATTATGTGGTGCTGAATGTAAACATAAAAATCCGATTGTTATTTTGAAATATTCTAAATGAAAAAAGGTAAAAAAAAATTTGTAAAGAGAGCATATTATTGAATGTCGAAAATGAAAAGTGAAATAGTAAGATAGCACATAGGGAAATGCAATGTGATACAAATATATTTAAGATTATCAGATTAAGGAAGAAAGAAGATATTATGTTTTATGCCAACGTATTATTCTCTCCTGCAGATAAGCTGTTAGCTTTGCGGGACATCTGTAAATAAGGAATGATTTATTTGAATTTGTCTCGATAAATAAATGATTTGGAAAAAAAAGGAATTAAATTGCACAGTCTGGTTGGACCTTCCTGACCCATGGCTGCTTGATGATGATGATGGTTTGATGATGATGATGATCATCATCATCATCATCCTCTATTCTCCTCTGCCACAGTCATACTCTCCCTCTTTTTTGTGGTACGGTTCTGATCTCTGACTCACTGATCACACTCCTCACTGATTCAGCCATCCCGATCTCTTCTATTCCGTTTCATTGATCCGTCCTTCTTGTCCTCTCATTCAATGATCATCTCTCTTCATTTGATTTTCTGATCACTTTCGCTATTCCGATTCAGTGATCCACATATGTTGTCCTCTCATTTAGTGATTCTCTTCTGCTCTCACTCAGAGAGCCCCTCTCCTCGGGGTGTGAAAAGAGTTTGCCAATGCCCCCAAAGAAGTCTTGCCTCATAGCAATGGCACATCACGCTGCATTGGAATGAACACTTGTTTTTTTCCCCCCAAAGGAAATCAGCGAATTGTTCATTTACTGAAAAGGAGTCTTTTGGTGTTGCCGTTAGGAAGATTGAACTTTTGTCCATTCGTCTGTCTCCTCCACTTTCAGCATTTTCATCTCCTTCACTGTTCACGATCTTCATGTCTGTTGGTGAGTGGCGTTTTCGCTCGTAAAAAGCGACATCTACAAGGGAGACGGGCAACTACGCTGCTCGACGCGGTGGCACGCGCCCAGTTTCGATTGCGAAGTTTCCGTATGTCCATTGTTTAAAGTACCTACTTCGTTAAACATATGCGGTAGATAATTTTTGTTAATTCATATCTTCATCTGGTAGCAGTGATTCTTTCTTACGTCATTGGGCTCTTTCTCCTCATACCCTCTTAATAGCAAGAGACAAATTCAAATCTTCATCTGGTAACAATGCTTCTTTCTTACGTCATTGGGTTCTTTCTCCTCATACCCTCATAATGGGAAGAGACAAATTTAAATTTTCATCTGGTTACAATGCTTCTTTCTTACATCATTGGGCCCTTTCTCCTCATACCCTCTTAATAGGAAGAGAAAAATTCAAATTTTCATCGGGTAACAATGCTTCTTTCTTACGCCATTGGGCTCTTTCTCCTCATACTCTCTTAATAGGAAGAAACAAATTCAAACCTTCATCTGGTAACAATGCTTCTTTCTTACGTCATTGGGCTATTTCTCCTCATACCCTCTTAATAGGAAAAAAAATTCAAATCTTCATCTGCTAACAATGCTTCTTTCTTACGCCATTGGGCTCTTTCTCCTCATACTCTCTTAATAGGAAGAAACAATTCAAATCCTCATTTTCAACAATTCTTCTTTCTTACGCCATTGCGCTCTTTCTCCTCATACCCTCTTAATAGGAAAAGATTAATTCAAATCTTCATCTGGTAACAATGCTTCTTTCTTACGTCATTGGGCTCTTTCTCCTCAAACCCTCTTAATAGGAAGAGACAAATTCAAATCTTCATCTGGTAACAATGCTTCTTTCTTATGTCATTGGGCTCTTTCTCCTCATACTCTCTTAATAGGAGGAAAGAAATTCAAATCTTCATCTGCTAACAATGCTTCTTTCTTACGTCATTGGGCTCATTCTCCTCATACCCTCTTAATAGGAAGAAACAAATTCAAATCTTCATCTGGTAACAGTGCTTCTTTCTTACGTCATTGGGCTCTTTCTCCTCATACCCTCTTAATAGGAAGAGACAAATTCAAATCTTCATCTGTTAACAATGCTTCTTTCTTACGTCATTGGGCTATTTCTCCTCATACTCTCTTAATAGGAAGAAAGAAATTCAAATCTTCATCTGCTAACAATGCTTCTTTCTTACGTCATTGGGCTCTTTCTCTTCATACTCTCTTAATAGGAAAAGACAAATTCAAATCTTCATCTGGTAACGCTTCTTTCTTACGTCATTGGGTTCTTTCTCCTCATACACTCTTAATAGGAAGAGACAAATTCAAATCTTCATCTGGTAAAAAAGCTTCTTTCTTACGTCATTGGGCTCTTTCACCTCATACCCTATTAATAGAAAGAGGCAAATTCAAATCTTCATCTGGTAACAATGCTTCTTTCTTACGTCATTGGGCCCTTTCTCCTCATACCCTCTTAATAGGAAGAAACAAATTCAAATCTTCATCTGGTAACAATGCTTCTTTCTTACGTCATTGGGCTCTTTCTCCTCATACCCTCTTAATAGGAAGAAACAAATTCAAATCTTCATCTGCTAACAATGCTTCTTTCTTACGTCATTGGGCTCTTTCTCCTCATACCCTCTTAATAGGAAGAAACAAATTCAAATCTTCATCTGGTAACAATGCTTCTTTCTTACGCCATTGGGCCCTTTCTCCTCATAACCTCTTAATAGGAAGAAACAAATTGAACTCTTCATCTGGTAACAATGCTTCTTTCTTACGTCATTGGGCTCTTTCTCCTCATACCCTATTAATAGAAAGAGACAAATTAAAATCTTCATCTGGTAACAATGCTTCTTTCTTACATCATTGGGCCCTTTCTCCGCATACCCTCTTAATAGGAAGAAACAAATTCAAATCTTCATCTGGTAACAATGCTTCTTTCTTACGCCATTGGGCCCTTTCTCCTCATAACCTCTTAATAGGAAGAAACAAATTGAACTCTTCATCTGGTAACAATGCTTCTTTCTTACGTCATTGGGCTATTTCTCCTCATACCCTATTAATAGAAAGAGACAAATTAAAATCTTCATCTGGTAACAATGCTTGTTTCTTACATCATTGGGCCCTTTCTCCGCATACCCTCTTAATAGGAAGAAACAAATTCAAATCTTCATCTGGTAACAATGCTTCCTTCTTACGCCATTGGGCTCTTTCTCCTCATACTCTCTTAATAGGAAGAAACAAATTCAAATCCTCATTTTCAACAATTCTTCTTTCTTACGCCATTGCGCTCTTTCTCCTCATACCCTCTTAATAGGAAAAGACAAATTCAAATCTTCATCTGGTAACAATGCTTCTTTCTTACGTCATTGGGCTCTTTCTCCTCATACCCTCTTAATAGGAAGAGACAAATTCAAATCTTCATCTGGTAACAATGCTTCTTTCTTATGTCATTGGGCTCTTTCTCCTCATACTCTCTTAATAGGAGGAAAGAAATTCAAATCTTCATATGGTAACAATGTTTCTTTCTTACGTCATTGGGCTCTTTCTCCTCATAACCTCTTAATAGGAAGAAACAAATTCAAATCTTCATCTGGTAACAATGCTTCTTTCTTACGTCATTGGGCTCTTTCTCCTCATACCCTCTTAATGGGAAGAGACAAATTCAAATCTTCATCTGGTAACAATGCTTCTTTCTTACGTCATTGGGTGATTTCTCCTCATACTCTCTTAATCGGAAGAAAGAAATTGAACTCTTCATCTGGTAACAATGCTTCTTTCTTACGCCATTGGGTTCTTTCTCCTCATACCCTCTTAATAGGAAGAGACAAATTCATATATTCATCTGGTAAAAATGCTTCTTTCTTACGTCTTTGGGCTCTTTCTCCTCATACCCTATTAATAGAAAGAGACAAATTAAAATCTTCATCTGGTAACAATGCTTGTTTCTTACATCATTGGGCCCTTTCTCCGCATACCCTCTTAATAGGAAGAAACAAATTCAAATCTTCATCTGGTAACAATGCTTCCTTCTTACGCCATTGGGCTCTTTCTCCTCATACTATCTTAATAGGAAGAAACAAATTCAAATCCTCATTTTCAACAATTCTTCTTTCTTACGCCATTGCACTCTTTCTCCTCATACCCTCTTAATAGGAAAAGACAAATTCAAATCTTCATCTGGTAACAATACTTCTTTCTTACGTCATTGGGCTCTTTCTCCTCTTTCCCTCTTAATAGATAGAGACAAATTCAAATCTTCATCTGGTAACAATGCTTCTTTCTTATGACATTCGGCTCTTTCTCCTCATACTCTCTTAATAGGAGGAAAGAAATTCAAATCTTCATCTGGTAACAATGCTTCTTTCTTACGTCATTGGGCTCTTTCTCCTCATACCCTCTTAATAGGAAGAAACAAATTCAAATCTTCATCTGGTAACAATGCTTCTTTCTTACGTCATTGGGCTCTTTCTCCTCATACACTCTTAATAGGGAGAGACAAATTCAAATCTTCATCTGGTATCAATGCTTCTTTCTTACATCATTCGGCCCTTTCTCCTCATACACTCTTAATAGGAAAAGACAAATTCAAATCTTCATCTGGCAAAAATGCTTCTTTCTTACTTCATTGGGCCCTTTCTCCTCATACCCTCTTAATAGGAAGAGACAAATTCAAATCTTCATCTGGTAACAATGCTTCTTTCTTACGTCATTGGGCTCTTTCTCCTCATACCCTCTTAATAGGAAGAGACAAATTCAAATCTTCATCTGGTAACAATGCTTCTTTCTTATGTCATTGGGCTCTTTCTCCTCATACTCTCTTAATAGGAGGAAAGAAATTCAAATCTTCATCTGGTAACAATGCTTCTTTCTTACGTCATTGGGCTCTTTCTCCTCATACCCTCTTAAGAGGAAGAAACAAATTCAAATCTTCATCTGGTAACAATGCTTCTTTCTTACATCATTCGGCCCTTTCTCCTCATACACTCTTAATAGGAAAAGACAAATTGAAATCTTCATCTGGCAAAAATGCTTCTCTCTTACATCATTGGGCCCTTTCTCCTCATACCCTCTTAATGGGAAGAGACAAATTCAAATTTTCATCTGGTAACAATGCTTCTTTCTTACATCATTGGGCCCTATCTCCTCATACCCTCTTAATAGGAAGAGACAAATTCAAATCTTCATCTGGTAACAATGCTTCTTTCTTACGCCATTGGGTTCTATCACCACATACCCTCTCAATAGGAAGAGACAAATTCAAATCTTCATCTGGTAACAATGCTTCTTTCTTACATCATTGGGCTCTTTCTCCTCATACCCTCTTAATAGGAAGAAACAAATTCAAATCGTCATCTGGTAACAATGCTTCTTTCTTATGCAATTGGACTCTTTCTCCTCATACTCTCTTAATAGGAAGAAAGAAATTCAAATCTTCATCTGGTAACAATGCTTCTTTCTTACATCATTGGGCTCTTTCTCCTCATACTCTCTTAATAGGAAGAGACAAATTCAAATCTTCATCTGGTAACAATGCTTCTTTCTCACGCCATTGGGCTCTTTCTCCTTATACTCTCTTAATAGGAAGAAAGATATTCAAATCTTCATCTGGTAACAATGCTACTTTCTTACGCCATTGCGCCCATTCTCCTCATACCCTTTTAATAGGAAGAAACAAATTCAAATCTTCATCTGGTAACAATGCTTCTTTCTTACGCAATTGGACTCTTTCTCCTCATACTCTCTTAATAGAAAGAAAGAAATTCAAATCTTCATCTGGTAACAATGCTTCTTTCTTACATCATTGGGCCCTATCTCCTCATACCCTCTTAATAGGAAGAGCAAAATTCAAATCTTCATCTGGTAACAATGCTTCTTTCTTACGCCATTGGGCTCTTTCTCCTTATACCCTCTCAATAGGAAGAAAGAAATTAAAATCTTTATTTTTAACAATTCTTCTTTCTTATCCCATTGTGCTCTTTCTCTTCATATCCTCTTAATAAAGAAAAACAAATTCAAATCTTCATCTGGTAACAATGCTTCTTTCTTACATCATTGGGCCCTTTGTCCTCATACTCTCTTAACAGGAGGAAAGAAATTCAAATCTTCATCTGGTAACAATGCTTTTTTCTTACATCATTCGGCCCTTTGTCCTCTTACTCTCTTAATAGGAAGGAAGAAATTCAAATCTTCATCTGGTAACAATGCTTCTTTCTTACGCCATTGGGCTCTTTCTCCTCATACTCTCTTAATAGGAAGAAAGATATTCAAATCTTCATCTGGTAACAATGCTTCTTTCTTACGCCATTGGGCTCTTTCTCCTCATACTCTCTTAATAGGAAGAAAGATATTCAAATCTTGATCTGGTAACAATGCTTCTTTCTCACGTCATTGGGCTCTTTCTCCTCATACCCTCTTAATAGGAAGAAAGAAATTAAAATATTCATTTTTAACAATTCTTCTTTCTCATGCCATTGTGCTCTTTCTCTTCATACCCTCTTAATAAAGAAACACAAATTCAAATCTTCATCTGGTAACAATGCTTCTTTCTCACGCCATTGGGCTCTTTTTCCTCATACTCTCTTAATAGGAAGAAAGAAATTCAAATCTTCATCTGGCAACAATGCCTCTTTCTTACATCATTGGGACCTTTCTCCTCATACCCTCTTAATAGGAAGAGACAAATTCAAATCATCTGGTAACAATGCTTCTTTCTTACGCCATTGGGATCTTTCTCCTCATACCCTCTTAATAGGAAGAGACAAATTCAAATCTTCATCTACTAACAATGCTTCTTTCTTACGCCACTGGGCTCTTTTTCCTCATACTCTCTTAATAGGAAGAAAGATATTCAAATCTTCATCTGGTAACAATGCTTCTTTCTTACGCCATTGGGCTCTTTCTCCTCATACCCTCTTAATACGAAGAAAGAAATTAAAATCTTCATTTTTAACAATTCTTCTTTCTTATGCCATTGTGCTCTTTCTCATCATACCCTCTTAATAAAGAAAAACAAATTCAAATCTTCATCTGGTAACAATGCCTCTTTCTTACATCATTGGGACCTTTCTCCTCATACCCTCTTAATAGGAAGAGACAAATTCAAATCATCTGGTAACAATGCTTCTTTCTTACGCCATTGGGATATTTCTCCTCATACCCTCTTAATAGGAAGAGACAAATTCAAATCTTCATCTGGTAACAATGCTTCTTTTTTACGCCATTGGGCCCTTTCTCCTCATACCCTCTTAATAGGAAGAGACAAATTCAAATCTTTATCTGGTAACAATGCTTCTTTCTTACATCATTGGGCCCTTTGTCCTCATACTCTCTTAACAGGAGGAAAGAAATTGAAATCTTCATCTGGTAACAATGCTTTTTTCTTACATCATTCGGCCCTTTGTCCTCATACTCTCTTAATAGGAAGGAAGAAATTCAAATCTTCATCTGGTAACAATGTTTCTTTCTTACGTCATTGGGCTCTTTCTCCTCATACTCTCTTAATAGGAAGAAAGATATTCAAATCTTCATCTGGTAACAATGCTTCTTTCTCACGTCATTGGGCTCTTTCTCCTCATACCCTCTTAATAGGAAGAAAGAAATTAAAATCTTAATTTTTAACAATTCTTCTTTCTCATGCCATTGTGCTCTTTCTCTTCATACCCTCTTAATAAAGAAAAACAAATTCAAATCTTCATCTGGAAACAATGCTTCTTTCTCACGCCATTGGGCTCTTTCTCCTCATACTCTCTTAATAGGAAGAAAGAAATTCAAATCTTCATCTGGCAACAATGCCTCTTATTTACATCATTGGGACCTTTCTCCTCATACCCTCTTAATAGGAAGAGACAAATTCAAATCATCTGGTAACAATGCTTCTTTCTTACGCCATTGGGATATTTCTCCTCATACCCTCTTAATAGGAAGAGACAAATTAAAATCTTCATCTGGTAACAATGCTTCTTTCTCACGCCATTGGGCTCTTTCTCCTCATACCCTCTAAAGAGAAAGAGACAAATTCAAATCTTCATCTGGTAACAATGCTTCTTTCTTACATCTTTGGCCCCTTTCTCCTCATAACCTCTTAATAGGAAAACACAAATTCAAATCTTCATCTGGCAACAATGCCTCTTTCTTACATCATTGGGCCCTTTCTCTTCATACCCTATTAATAGGAAGAGACAAATTCAAATCTTCATCTGGTAACAATGCTCCTTTCTTACGCCATTGGGCTCTTTCTCCTCATACCCTCTTAATAGGAAGAGACAAATTCAAATCTTCATCTGGTAACAATGCTTCTTCCTTACATCACTGGGCCCTTTCTCCTCATACCCTCTTAATAAAAAGAAACAAATTCAAATATTCATCTGGTAACAATGATTCTTTCTTACGCCATTGGGCTCTTTCTCCTCATACTTTCTTAATAGGAAGAAAGAAATTCAAATCTTCATCTGGTAACAATGCTTCTTCCTTACATCACTGGGCCCTTTCTCCTCATACCCTCTTAATAGAAAGAAACAAATTCAAATATTCACCTGGTAACAATGATTCTTTCTTACGCCATTGGGCTCTTTCTCCTCATACTCTCTTAATAGGAAGAAAGAAATTCAAATCTTCATCTGGTAACAACGCTTTTTTCTTACATCATTGGCCCTTTGTCCTCATACTCTCTTAATAGGAAGGAAGAAATTCAAATCTTCATCTAGTAACAATGCTTCTTTCTTACATCATTGGGCTCTTTCTTCTCATACCCTCTTAATAGGAAGAGACAAATTCAAATCTTCATCTGGTAACAATGCTTCTTTCTTACGCCATTGGGATCTTTCTCCTCATACCCTCTTACTAGGAAGAGACAAATTCAAATCTTCATCTAGTAACAATGCTTCATTCTTACATCATTGGGCCCTTTCTCCTCATTCCCTCTTAATAGGAAGAAACAAATTCAAATCTTCATCTGGTAACAATGATTCTTTCTTACGCGATTTGGCTCTTTCTCCTCATACCCCCTTAATAGGAAGAAAGATGTTCAAATCTTCATCTGGGAACAATGCTTCTTTCTTACGTCATTGGGCTCTTTCTCCTCATACCCTCTTGATAGGTAGAAATAAATAAAAATCTTCATTTTTAACAATTCTTCTTTCTTATGCCATTGTGCACTTTCTCTTCATACCCTCTCATTAAAGAAAAACAAATTGAAATCGTCATCTGCTAACAATGCTTCTTTCTCACGCCATTGGGCTCTTTCTCCTCATAACTTCTTAATAGAAAGAGACAAATTCAAATCTTCATCTGGTAACAATGCTTCTTTCTTACATCATTGGGCCCTTTCTCCGCATACCCTCTTAATAGGAAGAAACAAATTCAAATCTTCATCTGGTAACAATGCTTCTTTCTTACGCCCTTGGGCCCTTTCTCCTCATACCCTCTTAATAGGAAGAGACAAATTCAAATCTTCATCTGGTAACAATGCTTCTTTCTTACATCATTGGGCCCTTTGTCCTCATACTCTCTTAACAGGACGAAAGAAATTCAAATCTTCATCTGGTAACAATGCTTTTTTCTTACATCATTCGGCTCTTTGTCCTCATACTCTCTTAATAGGAAGGAAGAAATTCAAATCTTCATCTGGTAACAATGCTTCTTTCTTACGCCATTGGGCTCTTTCTCCTCATACTCTCTTAATAGGAAGAAAGATATTCAAATCTTCATCTGGTAACAATGCTTCTCTCATACATCATTGGGCTCTTTCTCCTCATACTCTCTTAATAGAAAGAAAGAAATTCAAATCTTCATCTGGTAACAATGCTTTTTTCTTACATCATTGGGCCCTTTGTCCTCATACTCTCTTAATAGGAAGGAAGAAATTCAAATCTTCATCTGGTAACAATACTTCTTTCTTACGTCATTGGGATCTTTCTACTCATACCCTCTTAATAGGAAGAGACAAATTCAAATCTTCATCTGGAAACAATGCTTCTTTCTTACGCCATTGGGCCCTTTCTCCTCATACCCTCTTAATAGGAAGAGACAAATTCAAATCTTCATCTGGTAACAATGCTTCTTTCTTACATCGTTGGGACCTTTGTCCTCATACTCTCTTAACATGAGGAAAGAAATTCAAATCTTCATCTGGTAACAATGCTTTTTTCTTACATCATTCGGCCCTATGTCCTCATACTCTCTTAATAGGAAGAAAGAAATTCAAATCTTCATCTGGTAACAATGCTTCTTTCTTACGTCATTGGGCTCTTTCTCCTCATACTCTCTTAATAGGAAGAAAGAAATTCAAATCTTCATCTGGCAACAATGCCTCTTACTTACATCGTTGGGACCTTTCTCCTCATACCCTCTTAATAGGAAGAGACAAATTCAAATCATCTGGTAACAATGCTGCTTTCTTACGCCATTGCGATCTTTCTCCTCATAACCTCTTAATAGGAAGAAAGAAATTAAAATCTTCATTTTTAACAATGCTTCTTTCTCATGCCATTGTGCTCTTTCTCTTCATACCCTCTTAATAAAGAAAAACAAATTCAAATCTTCATCTGGTAACAATGCTTCTTTCTCACGCCATTGGGCTCTTTCTCCTCATACTCTCTTAACAAGAAGAAAGAAATTCAAATCTTCATCTGGCAACAATGCCTCTTTCTTACATCATTGGGACCTTTCTCCGCATACCCTCTTAATAGGAAGGGACAAATTCAAATCATCTGGTAACAATGCTTCTTTCTTACGCCATTGGGATCTTTCTCCTCATACCCTCTTAATTGGAAGAGACAAATTCAAATCTTCATCTACTAACAATGCTTCTTTCTTACGCCACTGGCTCTTTCTCCTCATACTCTCTTAATAGGAAGAAAGATATTCAAATCTTCATCTGGTAACAATGCTTCTTTCTTACGCCATTGGGCTCTTTCTCCTCATACCCTCTTAATACGAAGAAAGAAATTAAAATCTTCATTTTTAGTAATTCTTCTTTCTTATGCCATTGTGCTCTTTCTCTTCATACCCTCTTAATAAAGAAAAACAAATTCAAATCTTCATCTGGTAACAATGCTTTTTTCTCACGCCATTGGGCTCTTTCTCCTCATACCCTCTTAATAGAGAGAGGCAAATTCAAATCTTCATCTGGCAACAATGCCTCTTACTTACATCGTTGGGACCTTTCTCCTCATACCCTCTTAATAGGAAGAGACAAATTCAAATCATCTGGTAACAATGCTGCTTTCTTACGCCATTGGGATCTTTCTCCTCATAACCTCTTAATAGGAAGAAAGAAATTAAAATCTTCATTTTTAACAATTCTTCTTTCTCATGCCATTGTGCTCTTTCTCTTCATACCCTCTTAATAAAGAAACACAAATTCAAATCTTCATCTGGTAACAATGCTTCTTTCTCACGCCATTGGGCTCTTTCTCCTCATACTCTCTTAACAAGAAGAAAGAAATTCAAATCTTCATCTGGCAACAATGCCTCTTTCTTACATCATTGGGACCTTTCTCCTCATACCCTCTTAATAGGAAGGGACAAATTCAAATCATGTGGTAACAATGCTTCTTTCTTACGCCATTGGGATCTTTCTCCTCATACCCTCTTAATAGGAAGAGACAAATTCAAATCTTCATCTACTAACAATGCTTCTTTCTTACGCCACTGGCTCTTTCTCCTCATACTCTCTTAATAGGAAGAAAGATATTCAAATCTTCATCTGGTAACAATGCTTCTTTCTTACGCCATTGGGCTCTTTCTCCTCATACCCTCTTAATACGAAGAAAGAAATTAAAATCTTCATTTTTAATAATTCTTCTTTCTTATGCCATTGTGCTCTTTCTCTTCATACCCTCTTAATAAAGAAAAACAAATTCAAATCTTCATCTGGTAACAATGCTTTTTTCTCACGCCATTGGGCTCTTTCTCCTCATACTCTCTTAACAGAGAGAGGCAAATTCAAATCTTCATCTGGTAACAATGCTTCTTTCTTACATCGTTGGGCCCTTTCTCCTCATACCCTCTTAATAGGGAGAGACAAATTCAAATCTTCATCTGGTAACAATGCTTCTTTCTTACATCTTTGGGCCCTTTCTCCTCATACCCTCTTAATAGGAAAACACAAATTCAAATCTTCATCTGGCAACAATGCCTCTTTCTTACATCATTGGGCCCTTTCTCTTCATACCCTATTAATAGGAAGAGACAAATTCAAATCTTCATCTGGTAACAATGCTCCTTTCTTACGCCATTGGGGTGTTTCTCCTCATACCCTCTTAATAGGAAGAGACAAATTCAAATCTTCATCTGGTAACAATGCTTCTTTCTTACATCACTGGGCCCTTTCTCCTCATACCCTCTTAATAGAAAGAAACAAATTCAAATCTTCATCTGGTAACAATGATTCTTTCTTACGCCATTTCGCTCTTTCTCCTCATACCCTCTTAATAGGAAGAAACAAATTCAAATCTTCATCTGGTAACAATGCTTCTTTCTCCTCATACCCTCTTAATGGGAAGAGACAAATTCAAATCTTCATCTGCTAACAATGCTTCTTTCTTACGTCATTGGGCTCTTTCTCCTCATTCCATCTTAATAGGAAGAGACAAATTCAAATCATCATCTGGTAACAATGCTTCTTTCTTACGCCATTGGGACCTTTCTCCTCATACCCTCTTACTAGGAAGAGACAAATTCAAATCATCTGGTAACAATGCTTCTTTCTTACGCCATTGGGATATTTCTCCTCATATTCTCTTAATAGGAAGAGACAAATTCAAATCTTCATCTGGTAACAATGCTTCTTTCTCACGCCATTGGGCTCTTTCTCCTCATACCCTCTAAAGAGAAAGAGACAAATTCAAATCTTCATCTGGTAACAATGCTTCTTTCTTACATCATTGGGCCCTTTCTCCTCATACCCTCTTAATAGGGAGAGACAAATTCAAATCTTCATCTGGTTACAATGCTTCTTTCTTACATCTTTGGGCCCTTTCTCCTCATACCCTCTTAATAGGAAAGCACAAATTCAAATCTTCATCTGGCAACAATGCCTCTTTCTTACATCATTGGGCCCTTTCTCTTCATGCCCTATTAATAGGAAGAGACAAATTCAAATCTTCATCTGGTAACAATGCTTCTTTCTTACATCACTGGGCCCTTTCTCCTCATACGCTCTTAATAGAAAGAAACAAATTCAAATCTTCATCTGGTAACAATGATTCTTTCTTACGCCATTGGGCTCTTTCTCCTCATACTCTCTTAATAGGAAGAAAGAAATTCAAATCTTCATCTGGTAACTATGCCTTTTTCTTACATCATTGGGCCCTTTGTCCGCATACTCTCTTAATAGGAAGGAAGAAATTCAAATCTTCATCTGGTAACAATACTTCTTTCTTACCTCATTGGGATCTTTCTCCTCATACCCTCTTAATAGGAAGAGACAAATTCAAATCTTCATCTCGTAACAATGCTTCTTTCTTACATCATTGGGCCCTTTCTCCTCATACCCTCTTACTAGGAAGAGACAAATTCAAATCTTCATCTAGTAACAATGCTTCTTTCTTACATCATTGGGCCCTTTCTCCTCATACCCTCTTAATAGGAAGAAAGATATTCAAATCTTCATCTGGTAACAATGCTTCTTTCTTACGTCATTGGGCTCTTTCTTCTCATACCCTCTCAATAGGAAGAGACAAATTCAAATATTCATCTGGTAACAATGCTTCTTTCTTACGCCATTGGGATCTTTCTCCTCATACCCTCTTACTAGGAAGAGACAAATTCAAATCTTCATCTAGTAACAATGCTTCTTTCTTACATCATTGGGCCCTTTCTCCTCATTCCCTCTTAATAGGAAGAAACAAATTCAAATCTTCATCTGGTAACAATGATTCTTTCTAACGCCATTTGGCTCTTTCTCCTCATACCCTCTTAATAGGAAGAAAGATATTCAAATCTTCATCTGGTAACAATGCTTCTTTCTTACGTCATTGGGCTCTTTCTTCTCATACCCTCTCAATAGGAAGAGACAAATTCAAATATTCATCTGGTAACAATGCTTCTTTCTTACATCATTGGGCCCTATCTCCTCATACCCTCTTAATAGGGAGAGACAAATTCAAATCTTCATCTGGTAACAATGCTTCATTCTTATGTCATTGGGCTCTTTCTTCTCATACTCTCTTAATAGGAAGAAAGAAATTCAAATCTTCATCTGGCAACAATGCCTCTTTCTTACGCCCTTGGGCCCTTTCTCCTCATACCCTCTTAATAGGAAGAGACAAATTCAAATCTTCATCCGGTAACAATGCTTCTTTCTTACATCATTGGGCCCTTTGTCCTCATACTCTCTTAACAGGAGGAAAGAAATTCAAATCTTCATCTGGTAACAATGCTTTTTTCTTACATCATTCGGCCCTTTGTCCTCATACTCTCTTAATAGGAAGGAAGAAATTCAAATCTTCATCTGGTAACAATGCTTCTTTCTTACGCCATTGGGCTCTTTCTCCTCATACTCTCTTAATAGGAAGAAAGATATTCAAATCTTCATCTGCTAACAATGCTTCTCTCTTACATCATTGGGCCCTTTCTCCTCATACCCTCTCAATGGGAAGAGACAAATTCAAATCTTCATCTGGCAACAATGCCTCTTTCTTACATCATTGGGCATTTTCTCCTCATACCCTCTTAATAGGAAGAGACAAATTCAAATCTTCATCTGGTAACAATGCTTCTTTCTTACGCCATTGGGCCCTTTCTCCTCATACCCTCTTAATAGGAAGAGACAAATTCAAATCTTCATCTGGTAACAATGCTTCTTTCTTACATCGTTGGGACCTTTGTCCTCATACTCTCTTAACAGGAGGAAAGAAATTAAAATCTTCATCTGGTAACAATGCTTTTTTCTTACATCATTCGGCCCTTTGTCCTCATACTCTCTTAATAGGAAGGAAGAAATTCAAATCTTCATCTGGTAACAATGCTTCTTTCTTACGTCATTGGGCTCTTTCTCCTCATACTCTCTTAATAGGAAGAAAGAAATTCAAATCTTCATCTGGCAACAATGCCTCTTACTTACATCGTTGGGACCTTTCTCCTCATACCCTCTTAATAGGAAGAGACAAATTCAAATCATCTGGTAACAATGCTGCTTTCTTACGCCATTGGGATCTTTCTCCTCATACCCTCTTAATAGGAAGAAATTAAAATCTTCGTTTTTAACAATTCTTCTTTCTCATGCCATTGTGCTCTTTCTCTTCATACCCTCTTAATAAAGAAAAACAAATTCAAATCTTCATCTGGTAACAATGCTTCTTTCTCACGCCATTGGGCTCTTTCTCCTCATACTCTCTTAACAAGAAGAAAGAAATTCAAATCTTCATCTGGCAACAATGCCTCTTACTTACATCGTTGGGACCTTTCTCCTGATACCCTCTTAATAGGAAGAAAGAAATTAAAATCTTCATTTTTAACAATTCTTCTTTCTCATGCCATTGTGCTCTTTCTCTTCATACCCTCTTAATAAAGAAAAACAAATTCAAATCTTCATCTGGTAACAATGCTTCTTTCTCACGCCATTGGGCTCTTTCTACTCATACTCTCTTAATAGGAAGAAAGAAATTCAAATCTTCATCTGGCAACAATGCCTCTTACTTACATCGTTGGGACCTTTCTCCTCATACCCTCTTAATAGGAAGAGACAAATTCAAATCATCTGGTAACAATGCTTCTTTCTTACATCATTGGGCCCTATCTCCTCATACCCTCTTAATAGGAAGAGACAAATTCAAATCTTCATCTGGTAACAATGCTTCTTTCTTGCGCCATTGGGCTCTTTCTCTTCATACTCTCTTAATAGGAAGAAAGATATTCAAATCTTCATCTGGTAACAATGCTTCTTTCTTACGTCATTGGGCTCTTTCTCCTCATACCCTCTTAATAGGAAGAAACAAATTCAAATCTTCATCTGGTAACAATGATTCTTTCTTACGCCATTTGGCTCTTTCTCCTCATACCCTCTTAATAGGAAGAAAGATATTCAAATGTTCATCTGGTAACAATGCTTCTTTCTTACGTCATTGGGCTCTTTCTCCTCATAACCTCTTGATAGGAAGAAAGATATTCAAATCTTCATCTGGTAACAATGCTTCTTTCTTACGTCATTGGGCTCTTTCTCCTCATACCCTCTTGATAGGAAGAAAGAAATTAAAATCTTCATTTTTAACAATTCTTCTTTCTTATCCGATTGTGCTCTCTCTCTTCATATCCTCTTATTAAAGAAAAACAAATTGAAATCTTCATCTGCTAACAATGCTTCTTTCTCACGCCATTGGGCTCTTTCTCCTCATAACCTCTTAATAGAAAGAGACAAATTCAAATCTTCATCTGGTAACAATGCTTCTTTCTTACATCATTGGGCCCTTTCTCCCCATACCCTCTTAATAGGAAGAAACAAATTCAAATTTTCATCTGGTAACAATGCTTCTTTCTTACGTCATTGGGCTCTTTCTCCTCATACTCTCTTAATAGGAAGAAAGAAATTCAAATCTTCATCTGGTAACAATGCTTCTTTCTTACATCATTGGGCACTATCTCCTCATACCCTCTTAATAGGGAGAGACAAATTCAAATCTTCATCTGGTAACAATGCTTCATTCTTATGTCATTGGGCTCTTTCTCCTCATACTCTCTTAATAGGAAGAAAGAAATTCAAATCTTCATCTGGCAACAATGCCTCTTTCTTACATCATTGGGCCCTTTCTCCTCATACCCTCTTAATAGGAAGAAACAAATTCAAATCTTCATCTGGTAACAATGCTTCTTTCTTACGCCATTGGGCTTTTTCTCCTCATACTCTATTAATAGGAAGAAAAAAATTCAAATCTTCATCTGGTAACAATGCTTCTTCTTACATCATTGGGCCCTTTCTCCTCATACCCTCTTAATAGGAAGAAAGAAATTCAAATCTTCTTCTGTTAACAATGCTTCTTACTTACGTCATTGGGCTCTTTCTCCTCATACCCTCTTAATAGGAAGAAACAAATTCTAATCTTCATTTTTAACAATTCTTCTTTCTTACGTCATTGTGCTCTTTCTCTTCATACCCTCTTAATAACGAAAAACAAATTCAAATCTACATCTTGTAACAATGCTTCTTTTTCACGCCATTGGGCTCTTTTTCCTCATACCCTCTTAATAGGAAGAGACAAATTCAAATCTTCATCTGGTAACAATGCTTCTTTCTTACGCCATTGGGCTCTTTCTCCTCATATTCTCTTAATAGGAAGAGACAAATTCAAATCTTCATCTGGTAGCCATGCTTCTTTCTTATGTCATTGGGCTCTTTCTCCTCATACTCTCTTAATAGGAAGAAATAAATTCAAATCTTCATCTGGTAACAATGCTTCTTTCTTATGTCATTGGGCTCTTTCTCCTCATACTCTCTTAATAGGAAGAAATAAATTCAAATTTTCATCTGGTAACAATGCTTCTTTCTTACGCCATTGGGCTCATTCTCCTCATACTCTCTTAATAGGAAGAAATAAATTCAAATCTTCATCTGGTAACAATGCTTCTTTCTTACATCATTGGGCCCTTTCTCCTCATACCCTCTTAATAGGAAGAGACAAATTTAAATCTTCATCTGGTAACAATGCTTCTTTCTTACGCCATTGGGCTCTTTCTCCTCATACTCTCTTAATAGGAAGAGACAAATTCAAATCTTCATCTGGTAGCCATGCTTCTTTCTTATGTCATTGGGCTCTTTCTCCTCATACTCTCTTAATAGGAAGAAATAAATTCAAATCTTCATCTGGTAACAATGCTTCTTTCTTATGTCATTGGGCTCTTTCTCCTCATACTCTCTTAATAGGAGGAAAGAAATTCAAATCTTCATCTGCTAACAATGCTTCTTTCTTACGTCATTGGGCTCATTCTCCTCATACCCTCTTAATAGGAAGAAACAAATTCAAATCTTCATCTGGTAACAATGCTTCTTACTTACGCAATTGGGTTCTTTCTCCTCATACTCTCTTCATAGGAAGAAAAATTCAAATCTTCATCTGGTAACAATGTTTCTTTCTTACGCCATTGGGCTCTTTCTCCTCATACTCTCTTAATAGGAAGAAACAAATTCAAATCTTCATTTTCAACAATTCTTCTTTCTTACGCCATTGGGCTCGTTCTCCTCATACCCTCTTAATAGGAAGAGAAAAATTCAAATCTTCATCTGGTAAAAATGCTTCTTTCTTACGTCATTGGTCTCTTTCTCCTCATACCCTCTTAATAGGAAGAAACAAATTCTAATCTTCATTTTTAAAAATTCTTCTTTCTTACGCCATTGTGCTCTTTCTCTTCATACCCTCTTAATACCGAAAAACAAATTCAAATCTACATCTTGTAACAATGCTTCTTTCTCACGCCATTGGGCTCTTTTTCCTCATACCCTCTTAATAGGAAGAGACAAATTCAAATCTTCATCTGGTAACAATGCTTCTTTCTTACATCATTGGGCCCTTTCTCCTCATACTCTCTTAAAAGGAAGAAAGAAATTCAAATCTTCATGTGGTAACAATGCTTCTTTCTTACATCTTTGGGCCCTTTCTCCTCATACCCTCTTAATAGGAAGAGAAAAATTCAAATTTTCATCTGGTAACAATGCTTCTTTCTTACGTCATTGGGCTCTTTCTCCTCATACGCTATTAAGAGGAAGAAACAAATTCAAATCTTCATTTTTAATAATTCTTCTTTCTTACGCCATTGTGCTCTTCTCTTCATATCCTCTTAATAGCGAAAAACAAATTCAAATCTTCATCTGGTAACAATGCTTCTTTCTTACGTCATTGGGCTCTTTCTCCTCATACTCTCGTAATAGGAAGAAAGAAATTCAAATCTTCATCTGGTAACAATGCTTCTTTCTTAGATCATTGTGCTCTTTCTCCTCATACCCTCTTAATAGGAAGAGACAAATTCAAATCTTCATCTGGTAACAATACTTCTTTCTTACACCATTGGGCTCTTTCTCCTCATACCCTGTTAATAGGAAGAGACAAATTCAAATCTTCATCTTGTAAGAATGCTTCTTTCTTACACCATTGGGCTCTTTCTCCTCATACCCTGTTAATAGGAAGAGACAAATTCAAATCTTCATCTGGTAACAATGCTTCTTTTCCTGCGCCATTAGTCTCTCTCTGCTCATACCATCAAATCAGGAGGAAACAAATGTAAATCTTCATTTTCAATCTACATTGATTTCCATCAAAGACAAATCTCCTCTTTCTATAAATACCTATTTTTCTTAAGAATATCATCAGAACTTTTTACCTTCTGTATAGGAGAGAAAAAAAAAAAAAAAAAAAAAAAGTTTCTTCTATATCCCTTTTCTCTTTCGCAATGCCATAGGAACTTTTCCTCTCTTACATTTGGCATAGGGAAACAAAAGCAAATCCCCTTTTTCTATCAATACTTATTTTTATTAAGAATATCTTTAGAACATTTTACCTTCTGTGTAGGAGAGAGAAATGAAAAAAAAAAAAGTTCCATCTATACCCCTGTGATGACCGTGGGTTCGGATCCTTTCCGACTGGGCCAGATGTGATGACCAGGGGTTCGGATCCTGTCAGACTGTGACAGATATGATGACCGTGGTGTTCGTATCCTGTGGGACTGTGAGGGATGTCGTAACCGTGTCCTCACAGGAGAGAGGGGACGATGCAATTGCTTCTTAATTCACTTCGGTGAATTCACAGATTCGCGGGTTTTGACGCCCGTGCCACTGTATGCCTTTCGAGGAACTGGTGTTGAATGAAGAAGAGGAACTGTCCATCAATTAACTGCACGAGAGTAGATATGGACGACACACTTTATTTCTAATATGTCCAGCTCCGTGCTGGGAATGAGCTCCTCTCCGTGGGCCTTTGCTGCTTCACTGCTGCAAACAATAATACTGAGGCGGAGAATCGCACGCTCTGCGAATTCTCGCTTTACAGACCTCAAGAACTCGGCGAAAGGCTAACCAACCTTTGCCTACACTGCGGTTCCTCTTGAACCACAAAAATAGAAAGACAGATTCCCCCTTGGAATCGCACCCTCACTTCAAGGGTTTCTTTCTTTTGAGTATGGGCGGCGTCCTTCCGACGCTTGTTGACCCGACCTTTTGTTCAACGTGCTCGCACCAAGACTAAAGCTTTCCAATCTCCCGCCTCGCCTTGTCGCTGCGCTAACGCCCCAGGCGGTCATTAACGGCCATCGACAAGGAAACAACAACAGCGAGTCATCCCAGCACAAACATTTCAAAGAACACCTAAAAATATATACCATAATAAAATATAACAAAAATATACAATAAATAATAAAAAATAAAAATAAATACCCCCTCAAGCAGCTGCTTGCCACAGAGGTCTGACAGGAGCCTGTCAGTTTATAATGCCACATAAATATAAAATTCGAGGGACATGACGCCCCCTTTCTCCTTCACAATGCCATCGGGACTTTTCCTCTCTTTCTTTCGAAATAGGGAAACAAAGACAAATCCTCTTTTTCTATCAATATTTATTTTCCTTAAGAATATCATCAGAACTTTTTACCTTCTGTATAGGAGAGAGAAATGCAAAAAGAAAAAGTTCCATCCATTTCCGTTTCCCTTTCTTCGCAATCCCATCGGGACTTTTCCTCTCTTACTTTCGGAATAGGGAAAGAAAGACAAGTCTCTTACAAAAATGTAATATCTTATATTTGCTGCTGGTAAATAAAGTAAATAGAAAAGTTAAGTAATAAAAGTAATGTAATATAACTGGTTTCCATAAATTAAGGAAAATCCCTTTTATGTTAAGTCAGTGGAAAGGTAACGTCAAAGCTCTATAACTTCTAAAATAAGTTTTTTTGTTTTGAAAATTGTGATTGCAGGTAAAGATCTCAAATAAATCAATATCTCTCTTTTCAACAATATTCGTTCAGTATTTAATGAGTCATGGAAGTTTGAATATTTAACAACAGCAATGCCAACCACAAAAATTGACTTCAGAAGTTCATTAAAACTTAGTAATAAGTATTGTATCAAAGTGTTTAATAAACGAAGTTTGTAATTTAGAACTTTGCGTAAAGAATTTTTTCACTATTCTTCGGTTTTGTTTATGTTTTGTAAGACTGGTATTGCTGTTGTTAAATATTCAAATTTCCACGACTCATTAAATACTGAACGAATATTGTTGAAAAGAGAGATATTGATTTATTTGATTGGGATCTTTATCTGCAATCACATTTTTCAAAACAAAAAAACTTATTTTAGAAATTATAGAGCTTTGACGTTAGCTTCCCACTGACTTAACATAAAAGGGATTTTCCTTAATTTATGAATATAATTTATGATAATTAACAATTTGAAAAATATTAAATAATAAAAAAATATGAAACCAATTGACTGTTGACCGAGGAGAGAAAGGTTTGTTGTGGGGAGGAGCTCAGTTGATCTGTCAAGTGGCCGTCTGCCTTTCGTCTTCCGATGCATCGAAATTTTTCCCGCGAATGGCTCCACCTGCGCACCCGACGAGCCTCGAGGGCGACGCCGCCATCGATCGGCATATGTTCGGCGCCGCCTCGTCTACTCGGAGCTTCAGCCAGTCGACGTCGCTTCCTGCTGCAAGAGTGACGTCGTCGCCTCGTGAAAAAGCCCCAGACGGAAGGCAGATTGTCTTCCTCGATTCTTATCTTTAGGGGGGAATCATGAGCGATGCAAATGACGGATGACCGAACGGAGGTGGGGGGGAGAAGAAGAAGAGATTCCGTAAAGAGAACGTTTTTGAAAGCAAAAGTTATCGGACGATTTCAATTCATCTCGCAACACGAATTGAACGTGCGTGTTAAGGCTAATTTAAGGGAAATTGTTGTTTTTACGTTACTATAGCAACAGAGAGAACTCGTCCTTTCCACTCGCATCGATTTCCTACGCGATATTTTCAATCCCTCTCACCGGGGTCAGGGGTTAAGGAGGAGGAGAAAGTTCAAGAAATATTACTGCAACACAAGTTTTACTGCAACCACAAATCTCGTCTCCTCGCTGTCAAACAAGAAATCTCTCAACTAAGCGGACCCAACTTGAAGATCGCCTTAAACCTTCGAATGACCGTTTCCTTCACTCCTTCATTTCCCCTTCGAATAAATGTTAACTTCACTCCTTTCTTTTCCCTTCGAATGAAGGTTCCCTTCACTCCTTCCTTTTCCCTTCGAATGAAGGTTTCCTTCACTCCTTCATTTCCTCTTCGAATGAACGTTACTTTCACTCCTTTCTTACCCTTCGAATGAAGATTCCCTTCACTCCTTACTTTCCCCTTCGAATAAATGTTAACTTCACTCCTTTCTTTTCCTTCGAATGAAGGTTCCCTTCACTCCTTTCTTCTCCCTTCGAATGAAGGTTCCCTTCACTCCTTCATTTCCTCTTCGAATAAATGTTACCTTCAGTCCTTTCTTTTCCCCTTCACTCCTTCATTTCCTCTTTGAATAAATGTTACCTTCAGTCCTTTCTTTTCCCTTCACTCTTTCATTTCCTCTTCGAATAAATGTTACCTTCGCTCCTTTCTTTTCCCTTCGAATGAAGGTTCCCTTCATTCCTTCCTCTCCCCTTCGAATAAATGTTCAGGTTAGGAATGTACTTTCACTCCTTTCTTTTACCTTCACTCTTTCCTTTCCTCTTCGAATAAATGTTACCTTCACTTCTTTCTTTTCCCTTCCAATGAAGGTTCCCTTCACTCCTTTTCCTCTTTCAATAAATGTTACCTTCACTCTTTTCTTTTCCCTTCGAATGAAGGTTCCCTTCAGTCCTTCCTTTCCTCTTCCAATAAATGTTACCTTCACTACTTTCTTTTCCCTTTGAATGAAGGTTCCCTTCACTCCTTCCTTTCCCCTTCGAATAAATGTTACCTTCACTCTTTTCCCTTCGAATGAAGGTTCCCTTCACTCCTTCATTTCCTCTTCGAATAAATGTTACCTTCAGTCCTTTCTTTTCCCTTCGAATGAAGTTTCCCTTCACTCCTAACCTTTCCCCTTCGAATAAATGTTACCTTCACTTCTTTCTTTTCCCTTCGAATGAAGGTTTCCTTCACTCCTTTCTTTCCCTTCGAATGAAGGTTCCCTTCACTCCTGTCTTTTCTCTTTGAATGAAGGTTCTCTTCACTCCTTTCTTTTCTCTTTGAATGAAGGTTCCCTTCACTCCTTTCTTTTCTCTTTGAATGAAGGTTCCCTTCACTCCTTTCTTTTCTCTTCGAATGAAAGTTCCCTTCACTCCTTCCTTTCCCTTCATTCCTTCCTTTTCCCTTCGAATGAAGGTTCCCTTCACTCCTTTCTTTTCCCTTCGAATGAAGGTTCCCTTCACTCCTTCCTTTCCCCTTCGAATAAATGTTACCTTCACTCCTTTCTTTACCCTTCGAATGAAGGTTCCCTTCATTCCTTCCTTTGACCTTCAAATAAATGTTCTCTTCATTCCTTCCTTTCCCCTTCGAATAAATGTTACTTTCACTCCTTTCTTTTCTTTTCACTCCTTGCTTTCCTCTTCGAATAAATGTTACCTTCACTCCTTTCATTTCCCATCAGATGAAGGTTCTCTTCACTCTTTCCTTTCCCCTTCGAATAAATGTTGCCTTCACTTCTTTCTTTTCCCTTCGAATGAAAGTTCCCTTCACTCCTTTGCCTCTTTGAATAAATGTTACCTTCACTCTTTTCTTTTCCCTTCGAATGAAGGTTCCCTTCAGTCCTTCCTTTCCTCTTTCAATAAATGTTACCTTCACTCCTTTCTTTTCCCCTTGAATGAAGGTTCCCTTCACTGCTTCCTTTCCCCTTCGAATAAATGTTACCTTCACTTTTTTCTTTTCCCTTCAAATGAAGGTTTCCTTCACTCCTTCCTTTCGTCTTCGAATAAATGTTATCATCACTGTTTTCTTTTCCCTTTGAATGAAGGTCCGTTCATTCCTTCCTTTCCCCTTCGAATAAATGTTACCTTCACTCCTTTCTTTTCCCTTCGAGTGAAGGTTCCCTTCAATCCTTCCTTTCCCTTTCGAATAAATGTTATCTTCACTCCTTTCTTTTCCCTTCGGTTCAAGGTTCCTTTCACTCCTTCCTTTCTCCTTGCCATGAATATTTTATACACTTTTTTCTTCACCTTTAGGACGAAGTTCCCCACTCCATCCTTTCCCCTTCGGATGAATGGTCCCTTCACTCCTTTCTTTCTTCTTCCGATGAACGTTCCCTTCACTCCTTCCTTTCTCCTTCGGATGAATGTTCCCTTCACTCCTTTCTTCCGATTAATGTTCACTTTCTCTCCTTTCTTTCTTCTTGCGATGAATGTTCCCTTCATTCCTTTCTTTTCCCTTCGGATGAATGTTCCCATTACTCCTTTCTTTCTTCGTCCGATGAATGTTTCCTTCACTCCTTCCTTTCCCCTTTGGATGAATGTTCCCTTCACTCATTTCTTGATTCTTCCGATGAATGTTCCCTTCACTCCTTTCTTTCTTCTTCCGATGAATGTTTCCTTCACTCCTTCCTTTCCCCTTCAGATGAATGTTCCCTTCACTCCTTCCTTTCCCCTTCGGATGAATGTTTCCTTAATTCCATTGTTTCCCCTTTCCCTTTCGGATGAATGTTGCCTTCACTCATTTCTTTCTTCTTCCGATGAATGTTCCTTTCACTCCTTTCTTTCTTCTTCCGAAGAATGTTCCCTTCACTCCTTCCTTTCCCCTTCGGATGAATGCTGCCTTCACTCATTTCTTTCTTCTTCCGATGAATGTTCCCTTCACTCCTTTCTTTCTTCTTCCGATGAATGTTCCTTTCACTCCTTCCTTTCCCCTTCAGACGAATGTTTCCTTCACTCCTTCCTTTCTCCTTCGGATGAATGTTCCCTTAACTCCTTTCTTCTTCCGATTAATGTCCCTTTTCTCTCCTTTCTTTCTTCTTCCGATGAATGTTCCTTTCACTCCTTCCTTTTCCCTTCAGATGAATGTTCCCTTCACTCCTTCCTTTCCCCTTTGGAAGAATGTCCTCTTCACTCCTTTCGCTCTTTGTCCGATGAATGTTCCCTTCACTCCTTCCTTTCCCCTTCGGATGAATGTTCCCTTCACTCCTTTCTTTCTTCTTCCGATGAATGTTCCCTTCAGTCCTTCCTTTCCCCTTCGGATGAATGTTTCCTTCATTCCTTTGTTTCCCCTTTCCCCTTCGGATGAATATTCCCTTCACTCCTTTCTTTTCCGTTTCGTCCTTGAATGAAGTTTCCCTTTATTTCTTCCTTTCTCCTTCGGATGAATATTCCTTTCACTTTTGCTTTTCCCATTCGAATGAATGTTTCCTTCTTTCCTTCATTCCCCTTCGGATGAAGGTTCTATTAATTCCTTTCTTTCTCCTTCCGATGAATGTTTCCTTCAACATTTCTTTAATCTTTCGGATCAATGTTCCTCTCCGCCAGCAGAAGAAATTCCAACACCGAATAGAGAAATGATTTCTCAACAAATATCAGTTTTTCCCTACAAAGCAAGAAATTTTAAAATACTTCCGAAAGTTTCTTCTGCAAGAATGCAACTAATAAAGACGTACATAATTACAATAATGTGTCGATTTCTTTATCCAAATGAAATACTTTAAATATTTTCATTTCAATGCATTCCGAAGTTTGCAATATCAATCTGAAAGAAACTATCACCATCGATTTTGTGCAAGCGCCGAAACATTCGATCCTGACCTCCACAAACTTAGCAAATCGGTCTTTATGTCTCTGTCATTCCCGAAATTTAAAACAAATCATCCTTTATTTCCTCCTTAGTCCCGAAAGGTGAACTCACACTCAGCAGCTCATGTCGATTATTGCATAATTCGAATTCCCATAATCCGATAAAACCTCTTGGGATTTATAGAGTTTTAATTTATAGATAATATGATATAGGGTCATCATTAAAGCCAGTAATGCATCATCATCACAACTATTATTTTTAACATACGTAGATACGAAACACGTCTGGTGGAATCACTCTTTTCATTTGTATTAATCAGCTTTCAAATGATGGAATACATAGAGTGAGCAACCGTTGTATTACAGGGCCCCGTCTGAAGCTAAATTCATTAATGCCCACCCTTTACATGGCCGCCAGCATGTAAAATATAAGCAATCATGAAACAAGCGCCTTTTCTTAGTATTGTGTTTACATGCCTTAATAAACAAAGGAATTCCTATTTTCATTAAATTGTAGTATGAAACAAAACGTTTACTTTAAAAAAAGTCTGGAAATAATGCAATCTTTTAACTGATTTTTTTCCTTTTCTTTATTAAATCCAATATTTTCATAGGCTATTAACCCTTTCAGGACCATAAGGTTTCTAGGAGTAAATATTAATGTGTAACTGTTTATTTTAGTTTGTTTAGACGTAAAATAAATAAAAATCATAAGAAAAATACATAACAATGTGTAGTTTTTTTGAAATTTTATGGGAAATATTTTTCCCAATGGACTATAAAGGTAACACAAATTATAGTTAGGCTTATTATGCAGTCTTTTATTTATTGGTTTATTAGAACAAAATGTTAACTAAAATAATACAAAATTATGAAATAAAATTACTATACAAAATGATGTGCTAATTATGATATTCTGCGAAGCAATTTCTTTTGGTAGTGAAGCAAAGATGGACATTGCACATAGTACATATATTATGCGTCCTGACAGTTCTGTTTTTGTTTTCTAAACGTTCCCGTTTACGTAATTGCGTTCGGCATACGTTCTATTTTGACATTCTGTATAAAAAATGCAGATAAGGATATAATTAAATACGACACTCGCCAATTTCAAAATGGGAAAAATGCTTCCCTTAGTCGTGAAACGGTTAAAGGTTCAACTAACATGACTGATTGGATTTTATCCTAAGAGTGAAAACTTAACGAAATTTTCAAAAAAAAGGTACTACTTAGGCTTAGTGCGTTAATGCCATAATTTACATTACAGCGGCCATGTAAAGAGTGGGCAAAACGTGGTTCAAATTGCTTCAAATTTTGGAACCGGTTAAGCACTCTATCTACTTTACCTCATTAGGTGGTATATCATCATCATCTTCCTCAAGCATACCTGGACTACAGAGGTCCAACCACACAGTGCATTTAGTTCTCCAAGCAAGTCTGTCCTGAGCTACATCTACTGCATCTGACCACTGCACACCAATTCTAACAAGGTCCTGTTTGACATTGTCTGCCCACCGCATCCTAGGTCTCCCCTTCTTTCTGAGGCCTTTAGGCACACTGTTCATAACCCTATTCGTCAATCTGTAATTATTCATACGGGCAACATGGCCAAACCAACGGAGTCTCTCTCTGCACAATATGCTGCTTAAAGGAGGTTGCAAACTCCTTTGCCTAACTTCATCATTAGTTACAAAGTTAAACCACCTAATGCCCAAGATACTGCGTAAGCATCTGGAATCAAAAGCATCTAGTTTCCTGTTTTCTTGTTAACAAAGTGTCCAAGTTTCATTACCATAATAAACACTAGAAAGAACCAAACTATTATACAGTCTAATTTTAGTCTTTAGGTGTATACACCTATTTCTCCACAATCTCCATAGATTCTTAAAAGTCCCGGCAGCAATCCCTATTCGTCTCTTAATCTCATGCCGCACATCACCAGTACCTGTTACATAGCTCCCAAGATAATTAAACTGTGACACCTGCTCAAGACTGCAACCATTCAGATTAACTGAATCACAGCCTGCCTGACTAATTTTCATCACTTTAGTTTTCTCTCTGTTTATAACCAAACCTACTCTACTACCAGTCTCATCAACAGCTCGAATGAAAGAGTTCATCTCATCAACATCATTTGCCAAAAGGGCTAAATCATCAGCATAATCTAAATCAGAAATTTTTGTATCTCCAGTCCATTTAAGGCCAAAATCTTTCCCTTGCAATGAATTTCGCATAACGTAATCAATAACCAAACTAAAGAGAAAAGGAGACAAAATGCACCCTTGTCGAACATCAGAAGTAATGCTAAACCAATTGCTACAAGCCTTACCAACTCTCACACACGACTCAGTGTTATTATAGAGAGCTTTCATTATGTTAACTAACTTGTCTGGTATGGCCTACGATCTCAGAATCAACCACAAATTATGATGATCAACAGAGCCGATGGCCTTTTTGAAATCAACAAAGCTAGCAACCAAAGGTTTCTGAAACTCTAAACATTTCTCAAGAATCTGCCTAAGTGAAAATATCTGATCCACACATCCCCTACCACTTCTGAATCCACATTGCTCATCACGCCAGATTTTGTCAACCAGATTCTTAATTCTATTAAGCACAATCATGGAAAGAACTTTACCTGGAACAGAGTATAGGCTGATACCCCTACAGTTATTACAAGAACTGCGATCAACTGTTTTGAAAATATGGATAACAATAGCTCTGGTAAAATCCTTAGGAACCATGCCTTTATCATAAAAGTTATTCAAAATTTCAGTCATCCAAGTGGTAACCGAAACATTCCTAGCTCTAAGCATTTCCGTAGTAATTTCATCTACCCTGGGGATTTATGAAGTTTAAGTTTTGAAATAGCCAAACTAACTTCAGATTGTGTTATAGGGCTAACATTAAAGCCACCAATGCATCTGTCATCATTGCAAACGATGGGAGTAGAACTAACCACATTGTTTAGAACATCACTGAAATGCTCAGCCTACCTAGCCATGACAGAATCCTCACCTTCTATAACCTTACCTTGTTTATCCGTCAATCCCTGTATACCTGTTAGTTTTCTACCACAGAAAACATTAACTATCTGGTACAGCTCTCTGCTGTTGTGCTGTCTAACTGCTTCCTCGGCTTTGTCAGCCAAAGATTCTTATTAGCAGCTAACTGATCTTTGCATGTTTATTAAGTTCTCTGTAATGCTTTCTATTAGTACTAGTAGGGTATTGATTAAGGACATTCGTGCAGTTCTTTCTTTCTGAAATACGCTCAAGTGCCTTATCACTCAGAATTCTGTCTCCTCTGCTCCTTTTTCCCTAAAAGAGTACTGTTAGTTTCCAAAAAAGTCTGTTTAAAATGATCCCATTCTTCCTCAACTTCAGTAGTATGCAATCCATGACTGTCATAATGACTAAGTAACCTATCATGGTAAGCTTTGACTATAACTGGGTCTCTCAGAGCTTCAGTATTAAAGGTTAATTTTTTAACTCTAGCACAACACTTTTTAAGTTTAAGTTGCAAGACACTTTTAACAAGGTAATGGTCAGATCCAATTTCAGCTCCCCTATATGACCTGATATTCCTAACAGAACTAGCCCATTTTCTGTTAATTAATTATAATCAATCATATTTTTATGCAGCCCATCGGGTGAAACCCATGTGTACTTATGTATGTTCGCGGTGTTTGTAATAAGTGTTAGTTATTCTGAATGCATTGAGTCCTGACATTCCAACTATCTAAGGACAGAAAATGGTTAGTAGGATATTTAATAAAGCTATGTTTATTGAGAGAGGGAATGCCGACAATATCAAACAGCCCCCTAATCGCAGACATGGGGCAAAGACCCGTTCCCTCACCACTAAAGGCTGAAGCCATCTACACTGGAAGACTTCCTCCAATGTAGAATTTGACGATGACAATAGAAGCAAAGAGTTCAGGTGCCTGCGATGACCTCTGCTCAGGATTATCCACCAGCTGATAAACATATCCTGTGAATCTATTCACTTGGGACTGTCAACCCACAAACAGAAAACACAGCGGAATATTTTCCCTCCACAGAAGCCCACCAGTGCAGCAAAATCAAGATCCATACTCAAGCTCAGAGCCATAATTCCGTTCAGTTTGGTATATATGGTCAGCACCAGGACCTTGTGTGGTTGACCATTCCTCAGGAGGGTAGAAAAAAGAAGTTGCCATAGCTGTCCAGATCAATAGGCCACGCTAATCTGGCAGCCCTCCCCTTCCGTTCTCTTCCACAAGAGAATATCTCTTTTGAAAGGTACTAATGGTCTGCACCACGAGAAGGCGGGGTCGGATATTAGGTGCCAGGTCTGGCCGGTTCTATGCATCATCACAGGGGATTGGCGCAAGCTCTCCTTCCAGTGAGTACCTAGCTACCATTTACAGACCATGTTTACAATACATTATATAAATTTCTTAGTAAACATAATATTCTCAGTGAAGTCAATATGGGTTTCAAAAGGGGAAAAGTACGGTGAACTTACTAACGAAATTTACTGATTTAGCCTACATGGCACTTAATAGAGGTGACAGGGCAGTTGAAGTGTTTTTAGACTTACAGAAAGCCTTTGACAGAAATTGGAAAAGTATGCAATTAGAGGTACTGCATTACACTGTCTTCAAAGCTACTTACCAAATAGATTTACGGTAACTAAAATTAACAACACCTACAGCAAAAAGTGTCAAGTTAAATTCGGTGTTCCTCAAGGATCTATTTTAGGCTCGCATTTATTTCTGATTTACATAAACGACTTAACAAAATTGAAACTATATAGTACCATGTTTTTATATGCCGATGATATAGTTTTAGTTAATATAAAAAAGTTGGAAGAAGATGCTGTTAAACACTTGCAAAAAGCCTTTAATATTATTAAACGATGGTTAAACTCAAAAAAAGTGTATCTAAATAGCAATAAAACCAAATGGATGACTTTTCAATCACCTGGTTTCAAAATTAACAATAACTTAATTATTAGAACGCACAAATTCAACAGCACAGAAAAGGAAACAATTTCTGAATTAGATAACTGTGGCTGCATCAAAATTGACAGTTGGGTTGTTTTACCTCTGAGCGGCACTTTTTTGCACACCATGGGCTAAATGGCCAGGTCACATGGACCCCGAAGGCTCAGAGAAGGTTGGGAGAGGGGACTCACTGGAACAGCTGTTGGGAGACAGATGGTAGCCTCCCGTCAAGGCCATCCAGCGTGTTCTTTAACGTGCACAGGGTATGGCTCTCCCGCTCACGGGCCCCTGCTTAACGTCCCATCCGACGGACGGCGGCCTTTCCAAGCCCATCGGTGTCCCCTACTTACCGTGGGCAGGGCGGGGAATTTCGCGGAGATAAATTTCAACGCTGACCCAGCTGGGACTCGAACCTGGGAACTACAGATTACAAGCCTGGCGCGCTACCGACTGAGCCACCCCCGCCCCTAAAAATTGACAGAGTACATACACTATCTAGTATTACATCTCGACAGTACCCTCGGATGGAACGTTCATACTGAGAAAATCTGCGGCACATTAAAGCTTTGTGCTTTGAAATTTAATATATTCCGATATGTTATGGATACCAACACATGCATTATGCTTTATAAAGCAATCTGTGAGTCCCTGTTAAATTATGCCATAACGATAGATGGTAAAACCAACTTAACAAATATTAGAAAAATAGAACGTATTCAATCCTCAATAGCTAAAAATATTATACCAATTAAAGACCGCACACATCTAATTACAGCCCAAGATAGATTTATTTACTTGGATATTTTACTCTTACCAGAGCCTATATAAATGTAACATAGTTATACGTAATTTTTTCGACAACACACATAAAACTAAAGTCCATCATGATGAAAAACAAGATTTAAAGAAAAAAATTATTTTCAACTACCGAATTTTACAAATAACTATGGGAAATGCAAAAGCGGCTACAAAATTCATATATTTTCAATCAATTACCAAGGGAACCTAGCCCTAAATTCGTTCAGAGAACACGAATTAAACAGATTTTTATTAAAAAATTAGATAATTAATATTAATACCTACTGATAAATTATGTGGTGCTGAATGTAAACATAAAATTCCGATTGTTATTTTGAGCGGAATATTTTCCCTCCACAGAACCCCACCAGTGCAGCAAAATCAAGATCCATACTCAAGCTCAGAGCCATAATTCCGTTCAGTTTGGTATATATGGTCAGCACCAGGACCTTGTGTGGTTGACCATTCCTCAGCAGGGTAGAAAAAAGAAGTTGCCATAGCTGTCCAGATGAATAGGCCATGCTAATCTGGCAGCCCTCCCCTTCCGTTCTCTTCCACAAGAGACTATCTCTTTTGAAAGGTACTAATGGCCTGCATCATGAGAAGGCGGGGTCGACATTAGGTGTTAGGCCTGGCCTGTTCTATGCATCATCATCACAGGGGATTGGTGCATAGCTCTCCTTCCAGTAACTACTTAGCTACCATTTATAGAACTGTCTATTACCTTACCCAATTCCTGACTTGTGCTACCAATTTTTCCAAGACTAAACTAGTGGCTAGTTATGGGAGCTTATGCAGACTTCAGGTGAAGTATTGCAATATATTTTACATTTCCCTTTTACTAAAATTATGTCTATTGTAGTATTTTAAGATATTTAGTTAAAAGATTTTATGGATTCCATTTTGCTGCTGGATATATCTGCTCTGCTATGGCCATAGATGAATTTCATGGTCTATTAGTTTGAAACGCAAATAGTGAATCTATTCACTTGGGGCTGTCAACCCACAAACGGAAGATTTTCCCTCCACAGAATCCCACCAGTGCAGCAAATTCAAGATCCATAATGAAGCTCAGAGCCATAATTCAGTCCAGTGGGTTTATATGGTCAGCACCAGGACCCTGTGTGGTTGACCACTCCTCAGCAGTGTAGAAAAAAAAAAAGAAAAGTATCCATAGATGTCCAGATCAGTAGGCCACACTAATCTGGCAGCCCTCCTCTTCCGTTCACTTCCACAAGAGAGTATCTCTTTTGAAAGGTACTAACGGTCTGCACCACGAGAACGCGGGGTTGGATATTAGGTGCTAGGCCTGGCCCGTTCTATGCATCATCACAGGAAGCGGGGTTGGATATTAGGTGCTAGCCGGTTCTATGCATAGCTCTTCTTACAATTATTTAAATTTGTTTCGTTTTTGATCTGATTTAATCGAAAGACACTTGCAGTTACGCACTGTTTTAGAATTACAATTGATCTGTAGTTGTTTGTTAATTTTGACACGCAGTTAATTTTACTTTCCATCTGCTGCAAAGAACTACACAATAATCTCCATATTTTTAATCTCCATATTTTTAATGTCCCTCAGACCAAAAATAAACCCATTTTGTAGGTAAAACGTCTAATTTTGTAACAGTTTTGTGTCAGTCCTGTCACGCTTATATCTGTGATATTTCACGCTATCCATTCCTCAATTATACATTTGTAATTATCTACTTTAAGAAATCTTCATGTGCCTTCAGGGTAGAATTTCCCATGAGGCACTTGCCTAGTGGGGCCAGCATTCAAATGTTACATTTAATTTTTTCAATTAGCAATAAAATTCTGCCCTTTATTTTTTAGAAGGAAACGCTATCCGTCGTTGAAGAGATTTTCAAAAACTCTCCTGTCAATTGAAAAGTTAACTTCTAAAGATAGAAACTGTGAGGATACAAAATAATATTATCAAAATGATTGAGACGCTTACAATTCTTACTTTTTTGTGAACAGGAAACTACACTTAAAGCTCTAAATATTTAAAAATTAGTTTTGTACAAAATAAAATATAAAAGGAGATAAATTACAGATCTCACTTTTAAGCAATATTCGTTTTATATATAAATTAAAGATGAAAAAATTTAACAGCAGATGCTGCTGTTACACTCGTCCTAAAAAGTCCATACTTGATGAAATCTAAAAAAATCATTACACAAATTTGTGAAATGAGTCACACAAATTATTTTATTAATCGATTTGTTGCAACTTTTGAATTAAATGTTAAATGTTTGAGCTTCCAGTTGGCTTTAAATAGTATATAAACACTGTTATTTCTTTGAAAAATAAACTATTTATAGTTTGGCTTAAAAACTGAAACATTATCTTAGGAAACAGAATCATCAGAATATTAAGAATTAAAACCTTTGACGACTTGAGTCAACTTATGTGAATAATCAGCAGAGTATAAATGAATGACTAAGAAGAGAATCAAATGCGTGATTATTATATTAAAGGAGAATCTGACTTCTGTATTGATGCTCAACCTAAAGACTATGCAGTTCAAACATTAATAAATAAATAAATAATAAATGCAAATCCTCTCAAGCAGCTGCTTGCTACAGAGGTCTGACAGGAGTTAGATTGTAATAATATTTATGATAAGTTATCATATAAATGGGGTGATGATATTTATTTAATTGTAGGCAATATAATAAGCATTAAGAAAAAGTTTGACCTTTTTTGTTGTTTTTTTAAATTTAATAGATTTTTTCCGTGAGAAAATATTTTTAGCAGAAATCCAAATTACAAAACATACCATAAATACCAAAATGATAACAGATCTGGTGGAGTAATTGTTTCTAATAAGCAATACACAGTCGTATCATAATAATATGACCACCTGAAAATTACAACTGAATAAGATTAATAAAGATTTTTATATTTCCACAAAAAAATAAAAAATATAAATTTTGAAATTGCAGTGATACTCTCAGTTTAATTAATACGATTATGCTGTAATTTAATTGCTATTGAGAAAGCTCTATAATCCCCTCGTATGTTTTAAGCTAGCATGTGAGTCAAAAATAATGGCGAACTGCCAAAAGATAATGTAATACCAAAACTGTGACAACAATGTAGATATTACTTATGTTCATTATTAGTATAAGTAGGTAAAAGCGGTAACTATCGCCACTGGTGAGATATATTATCTTAATTTACTGAACATGCTAGAACCTCTATGGTCTAAGAAATATAAGAGTGTAATTTTTAAAAACTCACTGGAATGTTTTTTTTACCGTTGCCTAAGTGCAAGGTATAGATAAACTGAAGATTATATAACTTTCTCAATAGCAATTCAATTTCAGCATAATCGTGTTAATTAAACTAATTTAAAATACTGCTGTGCTGAAAACTTTTTATTGAGTAGGAATACTATGTCATCTTTCTCATTTGTCATTACATGCATATTGTTTTACTAATATTAAAAAAAAATCAACTCTTATTCCGGTTTACAAAGGAGGTATACATTCCGATATAGGAAATTACAGACCAATATCGTTATTATCAACATTTTCAACAATCTTTGAAAAATATTATTACAAAAAATATTCTTAAATTTTTTAAACAAAAAACAATTTTTTTTTTCCAAAAATCAATTTTGTTTCAGAAAATGAATAGAAAAATGAATTTTTTAAGTATTTAAGAGCATTATAGATTTTATTATCGTAAATGGTAGCTAGGTAGTCACTGGAAGGAGAGCTATGCACCAAACCCCTGTGATGATGCATAGAACCGGCCAGGCCTAGCACCTAATGTCGACCCCGCCTTCTCATGATGCAGGCCATTAGTACCTTTCAAAAGAGATATTCTCTTGTGGAAGAGAACGGAAGGGGAGGGCTGCCAGATTAGCGTGGCCTATTGATCTGGACAGCTATGGCAACTTTTCTTCTTTTTTCTACCCTGCTGGGGAATGGTCAACCACACAAGGTCCTGGTGCTGACCATATATACCAAACTGAACGGAATTATGGCTCTGAGCTTGAGTATGGATCTTGATTTTGCTGCACTGGTGGGGTTCTGTGGAGGGAAAATATTCCGCTGTGTTTTCTGTTTGTGGGTTGACAGTCCCAAGTGAATAGATTCACAGGATATGTTTATCAGCTGGTGGATAATCCTGAGCAGAGGTCATCGCAGGCACCTGAACTCTTTGCTTCTATTGTCATCGTCAAATTCTACATTGGAGGAAGTCTTCCAGTGTAGATGGCTTCAGCCTTTAGTGGTGAGGGAACGGGTCTTTGCCCCATGTCTGCGATTAGGGGGCTGTTTGATATTGTCGGCATTCCCTCTCTCAATAAACATAGCTTTATTAAATATCCTACTAACCATTTTCTGTCCTTAGATAGTTGGAATGTCAGGACTCAATGCATTCAGAATAACTAACACATATTACAAACACCGCGACATACATAAGTACACATGGGTTTCACCCGATGGGCTGCATAAAAATATGACTGATTATAAATTAATTAACAGAAAATGGGCTAGTTCTATTAGGAATACCAGGTCATATAGGGGAGCTGAAATTGGATCTGACCATTACCTTGTTAAAAGTGTCTTGCAACTTAAACTTAAAAAGTGTTGTGCTAGAGTAAAAAAATTTACTTTAAAATACTGAAGCTCTGAGAGACTCAGTTATAGCCAAAGCTTACCATGATAGGTTATTTAGTCATTAAGACAGTCATGGTATGCTTACTACTGAAGTTGAGGAAGAATGGGATCATTTTAAACAGGCTGTTTTGGAAACTAACAGTACTCTTTTAGGAAAAAAGGAGCAGAGGAGACAGAATTATCTGAGTGATAAGGCACTTGAGCGTATTTCAGAAAGAAAGAACTGCAGGAATGTCCTTACTAGTCCTAATAAAAAGCATTACAGAGAAACGTGCAAAAGATCAGTTAGCTGCTGATAAGAATCTTTGGCTTGATGGTTTGGCTGACAAAGCCGACGAAGCAGTTAGACAGCACAACAGCAGAGAGCTGTACCAAACAGTTAATGTTTTGTGTGGTAGAAAATAGACAGGTACGCAGAGACTGAAGGATAAACAAGGTAAGGTTATAGAAGGGGAGGATTCTGTCATGGCTAGGTGGGCTGAACATTTCAGTGATGTTCTAAACAAAGTGGTTAGTTCTACTCCCATTGTTTGTAATGATGATAGATGCATTTACTGGCTTTAATGTTGGCTCTATAACACCATCTGAAGTTATTTTGGCTATTTCTAAACTTAAACTTCATAAATCCCCAGGGGTAGACGAAATTACTACGGAAATGCTTAGAGCTGGGAATGTTTCGGTTACCACTTGGATGACTGAAATTTTGAATATCTTTTATGATAAAGGCATGGTTCCTAAGGATTTTATCAGAGCTATTGTTATCCATACTTTCAAAAAAGTTGATCGCAGTTCTTGTGATAACTATAGGGGTATCAACCCACTCTCTGTTCCAGGTAAAGTTCTTTCCATGATTGTGCTTAATAGAATTAAGAATCTGGTTGACAGGCAATTGCGTGATGAGCAATGTGGATTCAGAAGTGGTAGGGGATGTGTAGATCAGATATTTTCACTTAGGCAGATTCTTGAGAAATGTTTAGAGTTTTAGAAACCTTTGGTTGCTAGCTTTGTTGATTTCAAAAAGATCATCGGCTCTGTTGATCATCATAATTTGTGGTTGATTCTGAGATCGTAGGGCATACCAGACAAGTTAGTTAACATAATGAAAGCTCTCTACAATAACACTGAGTCGTGTGTGAGAGTTGGTAAGGCTTGTAGCAATTGGTTTAGCATGATGTTCGACAAGGGTGCATTTTGTCTCCTTTTTTCTTTAGTTTGGTTATTGATTACGTTATGCGAAATTCATTGCAAGGGAAAGATTTTGGCCTTAAATGGGCTGGAGATACGAAAATTTCTGATTTAGATTATGCTGATGATTTAGCCCTTTTGGCAAATGATGTTGATGAGATGAACTCTTTCATTCGAGCTGTTGATGAGACTGGTAGTAGAGTAGGTTTGGTTATAAACAGAGAGAAAACTAAAGTGATGAAAATTGGTCATGCAGGCTGTGATTCAGTTAATCTGAATGGTTGCAGTCTTGAGCAGGTGTCACAGTTTAATTATCTTAGGAGCTATGTAACAGATAATGGTGATGTGCGGCATGAGATTAACAGACGAATAGGGATTGCTGCCGGGACTTTTAAGAACCTATGGAGAGTGTGGAGAAATAGGCGTATACACCTAAAAACTAAAATTAGACTGTATAATAGTTTGGTTCTTTCTAGGGTTAGTTATGGTAGGTTGGGTTGGGTTGTTTTACCTCTGAGCGGCACTTTTTTGCACATCATGGGCTAAATGGCCAGGTCACATGGACCCCGAAGGCTCAGAGAAGGTTGGGGGAGGGGACCCACTGGAACAGCTGTTGGGAGACAGATGGTAGCCTCCCGTCAAGGCCATCCAGTGTGTTCTTTAACGTGCACAGGGTATGGCTCTCCCGCACACGGGGCCACGGCTTAACGTCCCATCCGACGGACGGAGGCCTTTCCAAGCCCATCGGTGTCCCCTACTGACCGTGGCAGGGCGGGGAATTTTGCGGAAATAAATAGTTATGGTAGTGAAATTTGGACACTTTGTAAACAAGATAACAGGAAACTAGATGCTTTTGATTCCAGATGCTTACGCAGTATCTTGTGCATTTGGTGGTTCAACTTTGTAACTAATGATGAGATTAGGCAAAGAGTTTGCAACCTCCTTTAAGCAGCATATTGTGCAGAGAGAGACTCCGTTGGTTTGGCCATGTTGCCCGTATGGAGAATTATAGATTGGCGAATAGGGTTATGAACAGTGTGCCTAAAAGCCTCAGAAAGAGGGAGAGACATAGGATGCGGTGGGCAGACAATGTCACACAGGACCTTGTTAGAATTGGTGTGCCGTGGCCAGATGCAGCAGATGTAGCTCAGGGGAGACTTGCTTGGAGAACTAAATTGAACGGTCTGGTTGGACCTCCGTAGCCCATGGCTGCTTAATGATGATGATGATATTTTTATTAAACAAATATAAAAATTGTACAACTGAAATAAATTTTTAAATTATTCATTACTAGCAGATTTACCCGGCATTTCTCGGGCCTGAAACTTTCTACAATGTAGAGTAGGTGGCACTCCCCATGTCGCAAGCTTTCATTTGGCATAAATATCATTACACCAGATTTCCTCCCCCTCTGGGGGGATGCTCAATCGTAGTGCACCAGACACATATTCTATAGTTCGCAGGTTCGAGTCCCAGCTGGTTCAGCGTTGAGATTTACCTCCGCAAAACTCCCCGCCCTACCCACAGTCAGTAGGGAACATCGATGGGCTTGGACTGGCGGCAGTCCGTCGGATGGGACGTTAAGCAGTGGCTTCGTGTGCGGGAGAACCATACCCTGTGCACGTTAAAGAACCCACTGGATGGCCATGACGAGAAACCACCATCTGTCTCCCAACAGCTGTTCCAATGGGTCTCCTCCCCCAACTTTCTCTGAGCCTTCAAGGTTCTTTTGACCTGGCCATTTAGCCCATGATGTGCAAAAAAGTGCCGCTCAGAGTAAAAACAATCCAATCCCCCCTTCCAGTTAAAATTTTCTTCCTCTTTTTTTACGGTAGAAAAGAAATCGACATAGTTTGAGGTACCCATAATCCTCCCCACGTCAAAAGTTTCTAAACCAAACAGCGGAATTCCTTCACTCAGATAATCGCACTTTTCAAATTACTTCGTACTCACCAGACTTCTTCGGATACAATTTGCCAGGCATATGTAATTTTATAGAAAAAAAAAATTACTAGGTTCCGAGCTGCTTAAAAAATGTAAAAGTACAAAATAATTATTATTAAACAAAATTATTTATTACTTACCATAATATTTAAAACATTTATATATACTTTTATTAGCTTTTGCGCATTTTTCAACTTACTGATTTTAACTTCCGATACGAATTTAGTTTTTTAATCTGGTGTTCCGCTCGCGCATAATTCGAACGACTTCTATATCCACGAACGCTCGGCCTCTTGACCCAACAAACTGAACTACGAGTTTATCACGCGAAATCAAAAAGAAATCAGTTTGATGTATTCGTGATTTCAAATTTAATGGTTGCAAGTTATTCTGAATAATTTTCAACTGTTAATGTTTAATCACGCGAAATCAGATATTAGTTTAGTTTGATGTATTCTTTTTTCAAATTTATCTGTGACAACAGTTATTTTTGAATAACTTTCACTCGTTAATGTGAAGTCTATAGGGATTTTGAGAAATTCAAAACCGCCCACCCAATTATGGTTGACCCCCAGCGAGTTCGCACATAGCCTATATTCTTCCCCTGGGTGAAGGGAACGTTCGTGCAAAGTTTGGTGTCTCTAGCTCTTCTGGGGGCTGAGTGCATAAGCGGACAAAAACAAATTTTCGTCTTTGTATATTAGACGTCGCTTTCCGTTTGCAAAATACGGAAATAGCTCAACACTTGGATAATTTAATATCAATTATTCATTTCAGAGTAAGCAGACGATGTTTAAATCTCATAATGAATAACTTGACTTTTTAATTTTGCTGCAGGTTGAATATTGCAAACTATATGCTATATTTATATACATAAAGTTTATTAATATAAATAATAATTGCGATACTACTAATAACAAAATTATATTACATTTTTAAAATTTTTACATCCTTTTTGATTCGTTTCGTTTATTTATGGTAGTAAAAATACAAAATTTAGCTTTTTTTTTATAGAAAATAAAATCAGTCGATTAAACGAAATGAGCTCGATTTCCATTTCATGAGACAGTCGGCACATAAAGCCTTCCTCTGCCGCATGAAGTGTAAATCGAGGCATTTCGTAATTGCACTAATGAGTTCTTTGAGAAAGACTCCTCGCAACTTTGATTAGCAAACAGATAAAACCAGTGTATCTCAACAGATAATTCAGTAATTAAATACTTATAATATTTTTATTAGATTTTAATTGTTATTAAATTATTTACCTTAAAATTATAGGGCCTGTAAATGGTAGCTAGGTATAAACTGGAAGGAGAGCTGTATACCAATCCCTAGTGATGATGCACAGAACCGGCCAGGTCTAGCGCCTAATGTTCGACCCCACCTTCTCGTGATGCAGGCCGTTAGTACCTTTCTCTTTTGGAAGGTCAAAAGAGATATTCTCTTTTGGAAGGGAACGGAGAAGGAGGGCTGCCAGTTCAGTATGGCCTATTGATCTGGTCATCTATGGCCACTTTTTCCTTTTTTTTTCAACCCTGCTGAGGATTGGTCAACTTCATAGGGTCCTTCCTGGTGCTGACCATTTATACCTACTAGACTGAACTTGTTTATGGATTTGAGCTTGATTATGGATCCTGGACTTGCTACACTGTTAAGGGAAATCCACCGCTGTGTTTTCTGTTTGCCTATGGGTTGCCAGCCCTAAGTGTTGAGAGGCACAGGATACCTTATATCAGCTGGTGGATAATCGTGATCAGAGGCCGTCGCAAGCATTTCAACCCTTGCTTTTATGGGCATTGCCAACTTACCCTGGAGCAATGTGTCTCATGCAGTTTCTATTTTGATTCTGGATCTAGAAAAGGTGGCGGCTGAAGATTCTAAGAGAATTGGTGACTTAAGCCTTTAGCAGTGAAGATGGGTTGGGTTGTTTTGCATGTGAGTGGCACTTTTTTGCACACAATGGGCTAAGTAGCCAAGTCACAAGGACCCCGAAGGCTCAGAGAAGTTTGAGGGAGGGTTGTGTTGTTTTACCTCTGAGCGGCACTTTTTTGCACACCATGGGCTAAATGGCCAGGTCACATGGACCCCAAAGGCTCAGAGAAGGTTGGGGGAGGGGACCCACTGGAACAGCTGTTGGGAGACAGATGGTAGCATCTCATCAAGGCCATTCAGCATGTTCTTTAATGTTCACAGGGTATGGCTCGCCCGCACACAGAGGCACTGCTTAACGTCCCATCTGAAGAATGGCGGCCTTTCAAAGCCCGTCGGTGTGTCCTTCTGACCGTGGGCAGGGAATTTTGCGGAGATTCTACTCAGCGCTGGCCCTGCTGGGACTCGAACCTGGGAACTGCAGATTGCATGTCTGGCGTGCTAGAGATTGGATCATAATCGTACACAGGAGTTAACGTACTCAATAATAAAATCATGAACTCCGTATCTCTCGATTAAATATTGCACTTAATGAATAACACCTCATATTACATACATATTTAATTAGAGGGAAATCTTAATCCACTTCCCTACCGAGAACATCCAGTCAGACACTCCCTGAGTGCTGACACGTTTTTTAATAAAAAGTCTTTCAACTATGCAGGCTGCATTCCACTTCCGACCCTTTCGGTGGTCAGGAGAGAAGACTTTTTCTTCCCAAGATGGTCTCCACTCCCTCTCGCCATAAGAGATCGGCAGACCTCAAGTCACGGTATCTTATGGTGTGCAGGGCCGAGTTCCGTCAATCATCTGTGTACACGTGGCTCTCGCCTAATGCTCTCCTACAGATGAGAGGCAACGTGAAAGCCACAGAGAAACTTCCTTGACACGTGGCTCTCGCCTATTGCTCTCATACAGATGAGAGGCAACGTGAAAGCCACAGAGCAACTTCCTTGACACGTGGCTCTCGCCTAATGCTCTCACACATGAGGCAACACGAAATCCACAGAGCAACTTCATTGACACTTGGCTCTCGCCTAATGCTCTCATACAGATGAGAGGCAACGTGAAAGCCACAGAGCAACTTCCTTGACACGTGGCTCTCGCCTAATGCTCTCATACAGATGAGAGGCAACGTGAAAGCCACAGAGCAACTTCCTTGACACGTGTCTCTCGCTTAATGCTCTCATACAGATGAGGCGTGAAAGCCACATGGCAACTTCCTTGACACGTGACTCTCGCTTAATGCTCTCATACAGATGAGGCGTGAAAGCCACATGGCAACTTCCTTGACACGTGACTCTCGCTTAATGCTCTCATACAGATGAGAGACAACGTGAAAGCCACAGAGCAACTTCCTTGACACGTGACTCTCGCCTAATGCTCTCATACAGATGAGAGGCAACGTGAAAGCCACAGAGCAACTTCCTTGACACGTAACTCTCGCTTAATGCTCTCATACAGATGAGGCGTGAAAGCCACATGGCAACTTCCTTGACAAGTGGCTCTCGCTTAATGCTCTCATACAGATGAAGGCAATGTGAAAGCCACATGGCAACTTCTTTGACAAGGGAGTTCTTGCGCCTTGTTGGTTCTACCTTTCTCAATAAGCCCAGCTTCTTGAACAATCCTACCACAGGATATTTTGACAGATCTATATCTGTCAAAATATCCTGTGGAGGTCCCATTTTATGGTAGGGAAGCGTTATTCAATAACTCACATAATTCCTAAAGGAATGTGAAGTATGGGGATGCATTGTCGGAGCACGTAAATCTACTACCATTGTAGAGTAATCTTAATATATAAATGAATCAACATTAAAAGTTAATTCAATGACAGTTTTATTCAATACACATCATTAAATTTAATAATTATTATATTTAATGTAGTAACCTAAAAAATGTGAGTTGTGAGCGTCTTCATCGTATTCGACGACACTGAAGGAACAGGAGATGCAACAGGCGCCAAATTAGGACGCGCCATCTCCTCATTTGAAGGCTGATCTGATTCCTTTGAATGTCTTTTGCTGAAGAAAGATTCCGAAAAGGTAGGAGTGTGTTTTGTTCGTTTTTCCAATGAGAATTTCTTGGTACGCATTCCATCGCGTGCAGCGCCACTAAGGAACTGGGCTCCCCGTTTGGATGGTCTGCTTCAAAAGTGACAATAGCTGCTGAAATGTGGTCAAAAGCCTCTGCCATTCGCTTAACCATCAGTTGACCTGTTGGTGGCTCAAGCTGATTGGTGGTCTCTTTTCCTTTCTCTTCTCCTCCCTGCTGCTATTCTTTTTCTAATTCTAGCAAGTTTTTATTTGTTAACTTTTGGGTGTATGACACAAACAAATTTTCGATGTCCCCTTGGCCAATTTCTCCCAAATCCACCCTCTGCGCCACCTTCACAGATTCCCTTTTAGCAATTTGTCACGTTCTCTTTAACATTAAATCCTCTGAAGTCATGAAAGTAGAACTGAGGGCAAAGTTTCTTTCCTACTCCATTTACTGCACCGCCTAGGGACCTGTTGACACGATATTTCAGTGATATTAATGGCATCTGTGACGTTCAATGTTTTCCAAAACTCCTTCATTGTTGTTCTCCCGTCGTTCATTGCGTTGAGAAGTGCATCTAACGTTGACCTTAATTACTTCCACTTGGTCCGTAGGTTGTAAAAGGGAGGTTGCATTTGGAGGCAGAAACATGATTTTGATTCTATCCGAAAAACTTTCAAGTGCTGGGGGATGACTCGGGGCATTGGCCAGCAATGGCCAATGCCCCGAGTCAGCAAAAGAATTATAAGTGGCATTCTCGTGCAGCAATGTTTTAATTCCGTACAGAGTTGTCTTCCAAAATAATATCTGAAAACAGAACCAGCGATCGATCCTTTTTCGTTTGCGTACCAATGAACTGTAAGTCAGTTTCTTCGCATCGTTTCAGCTGCCGTCGATTTCCCGAATGGTCCGCAACCAGCGACATTGCTTTCGAGTCTCCTTCTGCATTGCCACCCAGCAAGGGGGGGGGGGGGGGGGGTCAGACGATCTTTGGCAGCTTCGAAACCTGACGCTGTTTTTCTTCATTGCAGACAGATGTTCTGTCAGTTTATCTTTTTCCAGTATAACCCTGTCTCATCCCCATTGAACACTTGTTTAGTGGTCTATCCACCCTCTTCTAGGACATCCCTCAGTTCTTAAGGAAAATTTTTCGGCTGCTCCGAAGTCAGCAGATACATCTTCCATACTCATTTTTACATTCTTAAAACCATGAAGGGCTTTCAAATTAGAAACCAACCATCACTTGCAGTAAAACTGTTTGTATCCCTGTCACCGCCTTTCAAATCAGCAAATATGCTTCGTGCCTCAGAGCAAATGATAGCTTGGTTTAGGGACTCATGGCAACGGCTTTGATCTTGCAGCCATGATGTCGCCAGCTTTTTTTCCATTATCCTTCACCGGTTAAACGACAATTTTTACGAACTTAAAGGTGCACCTGCTTTAACGCTGCTATTAATTATCACAGCAATATCTCGAATATTTCTCAGCCTGCTCTCTCCTCAGTTAACAGCACGGACGTATCATTGCGACTGTTTGAACTTCTTCGTAGCGCTCTATTACATCTCACTTCCTTCCAAAGTTATTGATTTTCAGCACCACCACTTAATGGACGCTTCGAGTGGGATTATAAAAATGATTCAAAATTATAATAACAGTGAATGTTTAAATTATAGTATTGTTTATAATCGCCAACCAAAATCACTCGCAGAAGTTCGTGTGAACGTTAACAACAGTTGGTTCACACGATATTGACAAAGGATTGTGGGTATTTCTGTTTAACCAGCTAAAGAGGGAGCCAGGGGAGTAGCTATGGGGGGGGGAACTCCCCCCAAAATTAATCGGAGTTGGCAAGAAGCGGCAATGCAAAATCCAGGTGACTATTGAAAAGTTTGATTTTTGTAAAATTAATGGGAGTTTGCAAAATCTAGACAACTTGGAAAAACCTAGAACGGTTGGCAAAATCGAAACAACTTGGCATAATCTAGTCCAGTTGACAAAATTCGAAACCATTTGGTAAAATGCAGGCGAGTTGTGAAAATCGGAATTGGTTTTTTAAAATGAAGGAGAGTTGCCAAAATCGAGAAAACTTGGCAACATTCGAATGGACTTAGTAAAATTAAGGTGAGATATAAATAAGAGATTTTTTTTGTAAAATCATGGTTAGATTGCAAAAACGAGACACCACCCTTTACCCCACAGAACGAAAATCTGAGAACGTCCGTGACAGAAACATAATGAAAATAATTCATATAAAGTACTAATTTTCTCAGTTGGTGAAATTTTATTTCCAGTTGGGAAATTTTCGTTCTCCCTCACCCCCCCCCCCCCAAAGTTAAAGTCAAACAAGGCGAAACCCCTTTTTTATGAGTGGGGAATGGTAGAGGAAATTTTCGAAACAGTTTACGACCATCGTTATATACGATCTTTCATTTGACACCTAACTCGTAACTATATTCCCTCGCGTTCGGAAGACATAGAAGAACATTAACATTTCCCGTTTTTTAGGGGGGAAGAAAGCATAGGTCAGTTTTCCATAGTCTATGACACTCCCCGCGTCACAGGCTTTCATTTGGCACATGAATCAAATTGGAGAAAATGAAGTTTCTCAATCGCGTTCGAAAGATATGGTGGAACAAAGTTTTTTTGTCAAATCCACAAAGCGACAAAAGCAATAGGAGACAGGTGAAAGCGGCCAGAGTCGACTCTTGCAAGGAGATGCTGTCAATATTTGAACCTAGTGGCCCCAAATGGTTAACAGACATTGTCACAGGGTGATGAGACGTGGTTTTATTATCATACAACTCCGTTTGGGCTGCGGATCCAAATCCACGTCCCCAAATCCTCCGACGACTTTCGCTCTAGGAAGAGGATGCTCACATTTATTTTTTAATTCCCAAGGAGTGGTAGCCGTAGGCACGTTATCTGAAAAATGATTCTAAATGGCCAATATACTACACCAACATTGTTTTGCTCAAAATGGTTCAGGTGATGAAGGAGATCCAGTGTCCAACAACAGGTGTGTCAAGGGTTCTCCCTCTTCGTGACAACCCCAGTGCTCACGAAACCCAGCAAGTTATGTCCTATCTGGAGCAGGAAAAGATCAAGCAGCTTCTCCCATCCTGCATATTCACCCATGCGATGTTTGGTTGCTTCTAAAAGTTAAAAGGGAACTTGTTGGGAAGCCTTTTTCAAAGGTGCAAGACCTTGCAAAATGCGCTCATTCAGAGTTGGGGAGTATTTCACAACAGGAGTACCACCAAGACCATTCCAAAATTGGTGTAGACGTCTGAAACTTTGCATAGATGCTGGACATGGAAGGAAATTCAGTGGTTTTTGGTTCTGCAGATGAATGCCAATAACTTTTTGAACGCCCCTCGCATTTCTCATGAGATACTGAAGTAATTGAGTGCTGTCCACATCGTCTCTCGACTGAATCTTCTCCTAAAGTTGATTCGTGTGTTAATGGTGGAAAATGCAAACATCTCAGATAGTTGATCTCGTGGCGCAAATTTTTTCTTCTCTTCACGTACCATTCACCTTTCGTTCCGCAATTATTATTTCACTTTTTTCGATTATTGAAATATATGCATATTTCTTTAGTGGTTAGCACGCTTGGCTACTGCTCTAAGGGACCTGGGTTCGAGCCCCGGATTAGGCATGGATATCTGTATCGTTTTTCTGCTGAGGTCCTGCCATCCTCTCAGATCTCCTACTGTGGCATATAAACTGACAGGCTCCTGTCAGACCTCTGTGGCAAGCAGCTGCTTGAGTGGGTAATTTTTTTTATATATATATATACATACAATTAAATGCAACGATCTCCCAGTGAACGCATTTTCACCTCGCATCAATAATGTCGGGTTGGCAAACTGATGACATCATAACGAATACCCGTCGTGTGTAGAGAGCTTCTATCGCCGATGTCAAAAAAAGGATCGATTTCTGCCATGTTACGATGCGAAAAACAATCATATAACATCCATTTCATCCTCTTCATTTAATTTTTATTTCTCTTCTCTTCGTTTAAATCAAATACCATCCATTCTCATTATATTCCTTTAAATCACATAACATCTAATATCTTCATTTAAATCATATAACATCATCTTTATGCCGAGTGGTTAGCACGCTTGGCTACTGATCTAAGGGACCTGGGTTCGAGCCCCGGATAAGGCATGGATGTATCTGTCGTTTTTCTGCTGAGATCCTGCCATCCTCACAGACCTTTTACTATGGCATATAAACTGACAGGCTCCTGTCAGACCTCTGTGGCAAGCAGCTGCTTGAGGGGGTACTTATTATTTATTTATATATCTTCGTTTAAATCAAATGACATATCTTCGTTTAAATCAAATGACATATCTTCGTTTAAATCAAATGACATATCTTCGTTTAAATCAAATGATATATCTTCATTTAAATCAAATGACATATAATATCTTCATTTAAATCAAATGATATCTATTCTCTTCATTTAAATCAAATGACATCTATTCCCATTTAAATCATATAACATCTATTCTCTTTATTTAAATCAAATAACATATCTTCATTTAAATCATATAACATCTGTTCTCTTCATTTGAATCAAATAACATCTATTCATTTAAAACATATAACATACGTTCTCTCATTTAAACCAAATAACATATTCTCATTTAAATCACATAGCATCTATTCTCTTCATTTAAATCACATAGCATCTATTCTCTTCATTTAAATCACAGCTGATCTTTTCATTGATATCAAATTTTTTTCATTTATAGGTCGCATTCTCTCCTTGGATCCCTTTGGAAGCCAAGCGGAAGTCTCCCACTATAGAGGAAACAAGTTTCACTTCCTGTTTGGAAGACTAGTGATTTTATTGTTTGTAAACAGGAGAAAACAATAGATCACTGTCTCCCATCAGTGGGTGAGAATTGCAGCGTACGAACATGGAAGAAAAATGAATCTTTCATTTGCCAGTAAAACCTCTATATTTGTATCTCTTTTCTGTGTGCAAGATGTTCTTTTTAAGCAGACGCCTTGAAATAGTCTCCGTCTGCTTCAAACTCAATTATCGACAACCAACTTTTCGTCTGATGATTAAGCTGACTTTTATGACTAAATCCGGGCCTTTAACTGTTAATGGAAATCCTATTAACTTTAACTCATTTCTAATAGCCATTAATACCATTAACAATTACCATTAAAAGCATTAGTAGTTTAAGCAAAACAATGATCACATCCAATTTCAGCTGATCTAAGGGACCTGGGTTCGAGCCCCGGGAAAGGTATGGATGTGTGTGTCGTTTTTCTGCTGAGGTCCTGCCATCCTCTCGGACATTGTACTCTGGCATATAAAATGACGCTCCTGTCAGACCTCTGTGGCAAGCAGCTGCTTAAGGTATTTTATATATTGGTTGCTAATTATAATGCCTTATATTGGTTGTCAAATGTAATGGTGCATATTGATCGCCAATCGCAATGGTTTGCATGGAATATATGAACAGGAAGTGCATGTTGAGATAAATATATCAGGTTCAATAATAAAAAAAAACTATAATGCATTTATGACATAATATATTCATTGTTAAATAGAAAATGCTGCTTAAAGAGTGCGTGTGCTTAAAAATATGTAAGTTTAAAATATATTACTTTTCTGACTTAATATAACAAACGTTGTGTAGCATTTCTACAGAAGAACTGAATTGGAGTAATAAGATAAATTTTAAAGCAGAAATAACTTTTCTACATTAACTTAATAACAGAAATTGCTAAGATTATTTGAACAGCATAATAAAATAATATATATTGAATTTCAATGTCTTAAAACTTAAAGTCCCAAAATATAACAGAATCTGATTTCGAAACCTGGAACGATTTTTCCCCATAGTTTGCCATTTCTAATACTCCGAATTTCAAAAAAACTCTTAGTGCATCTAATTATAAGGAAAATACAAAATTGCTACAATTATATAGTAGTAACACAACGAATAATATTCTGAAAATATATTCAGATTTCATTTCTCAATTTACCGAAAACTTTTAGTAAATTCAAATGGATCACGTTTATTTCTTTTGACAAGAACAAATTGCACTCAGATTCGAATTCAACTAAAATGTTTCATTTCAATCACTTCTTGATTTAGTTTAGGTTGTGTTCAAAGCCTTGGCTAGGAAGGTTTGAATCGAATAATTACTTTTTAAGTTTTGCTAATCTCAGCAGGTTCAGTTCGAAGCCTTGTCTATGAACGATGGAATCAAAAAATTACTTTTAATTGTGCTAATATCCGCGGGTTCAGGATCAGTACGAAACCTTGGCTATGAACGTTTGAACCAAATAATTACTTTTAATGTTTGCAATGTCAGCGGGATCAGGTTCAGTTCGAAGACTTCCCTATGAACGTTTGAATCGAATAATTACTTTTAATTTTGCAACTCTCAGAAGGTTCAGTGCGAAACCTTGGCTATGAACGTTTGAACCAAATAATTACTTTTAATTTTTGCAATGTCAGCAGGATCAGTTCGAAGACTTGCTTATGAACGTTTGAATCGAATAATTACTTTTAATTTTGCAACTCTCAGAAGGTTCAGTGCGAAACCTTGGCTATGAACGTTTGAACCAAATAATTACTTTTAATTTTTGCAATGTCAGCAGGATCAGTTCGAAGACTTGCTTATGAACGTTTGAATCGAATAATTACTTTTAATTTTGCAACTCTCAGAAGGTTCAGTACGAAACCTTGGCTATGAACCAAATAATTACTTTTAATTTTTGCAATGTCAGCGGGATCAGGTTCAGTTCGAAGACTTCCTTATGAACGTTTGAATCGAATAATTACTTTTAATTTTGCAACTCGAAGCGGGTTCAGTATGAAACCTTGGATATGTACGTTTGAATCGAATAAATTACCTTTAATTTTACAACTCGAAGCGGTTCGGTACGAAACCTTAGATATGAACCTTTGAACGAAATAATTGCATTTAATTTTGACAATGTCAGCGGGATCAGGTTCAGTTCGAAGATTTGCCTATGAACGTTTCAATCGAATAATTACTTTTAAGTTTGCAACCTGCAGCAGGTTCAGTACGAAACCTTGGATATGGACGTTTGAACCAACTTTTAATTTTGGAGAATAATTACTGGCAAAATAATGTCGGAATAAGGTTCGGTTCGAAGACTTACCTATGAACGTTTGAATCGAATAATTACTTTTCGTTTTGCAACTCTCAGCAGGTTCAGTATGAAACCTTGGATATGAACGTTTGAATCAAATAATCACTTTTAATTTTGGCGAATTACTGGCAAAATAATGTCAGCGGAATCAGGTTCAGTTCGAAGACTTGCCTATGAACGTTTCAATCGAATAATTACTTTTCATTTTGCAACTCTCAGCAAGTTCAGTACGAAACCTTGGCTACGAACGTTTGAACCAAATGATTACTTTTAATTTTGGCGAATAATTACTGGCAAATAATGTCAGCGGAATCAGGTTCAATTCGAAGATTTGCCTGTGAACGTTTGAATGGAATAACTACTTTTAATTTTGCAACTGTCAACGAGTTCGGCACGAAACCTTGGCTATGAACGTTTGAACCAAATAATTGCTTTTAATTTTGACAATATCAGGGGGATCAGTTCGAAGACTTCCCTATGACCGTTTGAATCGAATAATTACTTTCAATTTTGCAACTCGCAGCGGGTTCAGTACGAAACCTTGGCTATGAACGTTTGAACCAAATAATTACTTTTAATTTTGGCGAATAATTACTGGCAAAATAATGTCAGCGGGATCAGGTTCAGTTCGAAGATTTGCCTATGAACGTTTGAATCGAATAATTACTTTTAATTTTGCAACTCGAAGCGGGTCCAGTATGAAACCTTGGATATGTACGTTTGAATCGAATAATTACCTTTAATTTTGCAACTCGAAGCGGGTTCAGTATGAAACCTTGGATATCAACGTTTGAATCGAATAATTACTTTTAATTTTGCAACTCGAAGCGGGTCCAGTATGAAACCTTGGATATGTACGTTTGAATCGAATAATTACCTTTAATTTTGCAACTCGAAGCGGGTTCAGTATGAAACCTTGGATATCAACGTTTGAATCGAATAATTACTTTTAATTTTGCAACTCGAAGCGGGTCCAGTATGAAACCTTGGATATGTACGTTTGAATCGAATAATTACCTTTAATTTTGCAACTCGAAGTGGGTTCAGTATGAAACCTTGGATATCAACGTTTGAATCGAATAATTACTTTTAATTTTGCAACTCGAAGCGGGTTCGGTATGAAACCTTGGATATGAACGTTTGAATTGAATTACTTTTAATTTTGCAACTGTCAGCGGTTCGGTACGAAACCTAAGATATGAACCTTTGAACCAAATAATTACATTTAATTTTGTCAATGTCAGAGGGATCAGGTTCAGTTCGAAGATTTGCCGATGAACGTTTGAATCGAATAATTACGTTTCATTTTGCAACTCTCAGCAGGTTCAGTACGAAACCTTGGCTATGAACGTTTGAACCAAATAATTACTTTTAATTTTGCCAATGTCAGTAGGATCAGGTAGAGTTCGAAAACTTGGGTTGGGTTGTTTTACCTCTGAGCGGCACTTTTTTTGCACACCATGGGTTAAATGGGCAGGCCACATGGACCCCGAAAGCTCAGAGAAGGTTGGGGGAGGGGACCCACTGGAACAGCTGTTGGGAGACAGATGGTAGCCTCCCGTCAAGGCCATCCAGCGTGTTAACGTGCACAGGGTATGGCTCTCCCGCACACGGGGCCACGGCTTAACGTCCCATCCGACGGACGGCGGCCTTTCCAAGCCCATCGGTGTCCCCTACTGACCGTGGCCAGGGCGGGGAGTCTTGCAGAGATAAATCTCAACGCTGACCCAGCTGGGACTCGAACCTGGGAACTACAGATTACGAGCCTGGCGCGCTACCGACTGAGCCACCCCCGCCCCTTCGAAAACTTGCCTATGAACGATTGAATCGAATAATTACTTTTAATTTTGCAACTCTGGGGGGTTCAGTACAAAACCTTGGATATGAACGTTTGAATCGAATTACTTTTAATTTTGCAACTCTCAGCGGGTCCGGTACGAAACCTTGGCTATGAACCAAATAATGACTTTTAATTTTGGTGAATAATTACTGGTAAAATAATGTCAGCGGGATCGGTTCAGTTCGAAGACTTGCCTATGAACGTTTGAATCGAATAATTACTTTTCATTTTGCAACTCTCAGCAGGTTCAGCACGAAACCTTGGCTATGAACGTTTGAACCAAATAATTAGTTTAAATTTTGCTAATGTCAGCGGGTTCAGTACAGTCTTGGCTATGAACCACATAATTACTTTTAATTTTGCTGTCAGTGGGCTCAATACGAAGCCTTCGATATGAACGTTTGAACCACAATTACCTTTCATTTTGCTCATGCCAGCGGGTTCAGTTCGAATTCTTGGCTATGAACCAAATAATCACCTTTAATTTTGCTCATGCGTGGGTTCAGTACGAAGCCTTGGCTATGAACCAAATAATTAGTTCTCATTTTGCTAATGCCAGCGGGTTTAGTTCGAAGCGTTGGCTATGAACGATTGAATAATTACCTTTAATTTTGTCAATATTCCGGGTTCTGTTTGAAACCTTGGTTAGGAACATTTGAATCGAGTAATTATTTTTTAAATTTTGTTATTGTTGAAAATTTAATAACATGTTAGATTAGTCATTTTTAAATAGACTTTAAATATTTGGTCGAACAAATGTTTCAAATTTTGAATGAGTGACGACGTGTAATCCTTTTATTATTGATTTAAGAGTTTTGCATAACGACCTGTAATATTATTAGCGATCAGTTTAAACACGTATACTATCATAAAGTTATACCCGAGGCTATTCTGGTTCTCTGCCTGCAGAGCTGCTGCTGCTGCTACCAGGCCAATTGGTATCCATGGGAGAATCGTGTGCTCGGTGGAATTTTCAAAACCTTTCTTTAAAATTGGCGCCTTCGTACAGAAAAGTTAGCCTCTTGAATAACCAATACGTTTATTTAACTTTTGACAACACTGAATTCTTTAATTAAAATTATAAGTACTTACACGGTACATGAATTAAATAAACGTATTTCAGAAAACATTTCCATTTATATATAAGGGAAACTATTGCGCATAAATGTATATGTCGGAGCCCGATCGTAGAATTGCGAACAACTATTTTCCACTTTAAAAAATAATAAAACTGCGGAAAGATCAAGATTAACAGACAAGCATGTGGAAGCAATTTTAAAAATAACTACAGATCAACAAATTCAACCAAATTTTGAAGATTTGGTTAATGAAAAACGTTGCCGTTTCTTCAAAAAAAAAAGATATTTTATTTAAATAATGTTAAAAAAAATTTTCTTACATACATATGTATTTTTTAATATGTTTATATTCTGTGTATTATTATTTTGTATGTCATGATTTGTTTATAATAAAAGCTATGCTTCATCTTTATTTCCATCTTTTTGTTTTTCGGCCCGCGATTTAATATATAATACTTAATATGGCCCTCGGTGGTTAACGAGTTTGACATGCCTGAGCTATAGGAACAATTGCAGTGTTTATATTTCATGCTGATCCAATTAAATTGGACGCCGATCGTCTGGTATATAGGGGTTCTAGACGTAAGTGTTTTCTGTGACGTAGTTGTATGGCCTTTTCTTGTAGGTGTTGGTCAATGCCACAATATACACAAGACAAAATATATAGCATTAAAAAAATATCGGAAATTGTCAAATCCACAATTTCTATTAAACTTTCCTCTGCTGTAAAGTATGTATCTCATAAGATAGCATAAATTACGATTAATTTTGCGAAAACACTCATCGTGTTTTCGCAAAAACAAAAGAGCACATAAATAAATCTTTTGAAAAAAATTGAAAACGTCTGCGTATTTACCTTTATGCAGTTGTTCTAGTACTAAAATGCTGTGGTATTTTATCTTATTTTGCGTGCCGTAAAGGTTAATGACTACATCCCATCTCCACGGAGTCTTCCCACTCTACACCCAACTCACCCTACAGTCTAAGTCTGTCAGGTCCAAGAAAAATCAACTACGGAAGTGAACTACGAACGTCAGCTTGGACTTTCGGTCGAAGCCCAAAAGGAAAAACCTGTCCCATCAGTCCCCTTCGCTTCTTTGCGCAGCTACAGTGACCGTGCGTGGCAGCCCGGCCTAGCGCTATGTGCATTCGCCCTCACTTCCAACTCTCCGCATTTCCTACTAATAATTGCTCAGTCGTAACGAATTTAAACATGTCATTAAGTTAAAAATATTGATTTCCAGAATTTACCACTAAATTCTTAAACAAGGTATAAAGCGATATAAACTTATGTAAAATAAAATCCCCTGATCATATGATCGAATTTAAAGAGGACCAAGTATATCATGAGCTTACTTCGCTATGCAAACACAAAACACATGGCATAAAAACTCGTATAAAGGATTTATATGTGCACAATATGTTTTCAAGGTATAAATTTTGACATATTTTTACAAGAATACAAAAAATTGGAATCCATATTTCCTTTGCGTTTAGTGATATTCAACACAAGGTAACAAATTCATACTTTTCAAATCAGGGTTTTATGCTATTGTCATGTTGGAAAGATTGGAGGTGGACCTCCGAACTTCTTTACACGTACTGTTTATGGAGAACATTTCATTAATAACTGTAGGTGATGCTGGAGGTGGAAAGTGTAATCTGACCTTGTGCTCCAGATATTCCCACAAATGTTCAATAATATTGAGATCTGGAGATTGAGGTGGCCAGGGTAGCTGCTGTACCTCATCCTCTGCAAACCACAACTTGACACGTTTCACACAATGCACGGGTGCATTATCCACTTGAAACCAGGGACAGTCATTAGGGAACAATCCCATAATTGGGTGAAGGTGGTCCCCCGAGAATAAATTCGTACGTTGCGGATGTGACAACCTTGCAGAATAATTAATGGCACTTAGGAATGCCACGATATGGCACCCCACAGCATCAGGGATCCACCTCCATGCTTCACTGTCGGAAAAAAACCAATCAGGATGGTATGCTTCTGCAGGTTTTCGCCAAACATACTCTACCAGTGGTGGGAAACAATGTCTAACACGATTCATCAGACTAGATGACACGCGTCTTTAGCATCCGTTTTTATGTGCTCTGCACCACCTTACACGCTTTGTTGCATTGATGTTGGTAATCAGGTTTGTGAATTGCAGCACAGCCATAAATACTGGCACGATGACGTTCCCGACAAACTGTTATGATGGAAATGGATCATTCTGACTGGTGTTCAAATCTATTATTTGCGGTGTCATGGTCTTGTGCTTCCGTTATACAATCCGTGCCAAAGTTCATCTATCACTATCTGACACCTTCGTATGGAGTTTACAATTTGCATGTTTGGAAGCAACGCCCTGTGCTTTTTAATAGATAGGCATAATATATGATACAGTTCCTCGTGTTACACCTACTATTTCCGCCGTACAGGTTACTGAAGCTCCTGCAAGACATGCATCAATGACAATGCCTTTTTTGGAGGTCACCGAGATCCGACATTTTCAACAATTACACACCACACAGCGCCGTCCCATGGCCGAGTGGTCAGCACGCTTGGCTACTGATCTAAGGGACCTGGGTTTGAGCACCGGGTCCGTCCCATGGCCGAGTGGTTAACACACTTGGCTACTGATCTAAGGGACCTGGGTTCAAGCCCCGGGTAGGGCATGGATGTATGTGTCTTTTTTCTGCTGAGGTCCTGCCATCCTCTCAGACCTGCTATGGCATATAAACTGACAGGCTCCTGTCAGACCTCTGTGGCAAGCAGCTGCTTGATTTTTTTTATTTTATTTACACCACACAGCTGTTTCACTTGCGCCTGTGGCACTGCTACATGATTGCCGACATCGTACTTTTCCCCTTTACCTACCTCACATCACGGGTGTTGTCCCTGTGATATGCATACGAATGGCCTGCACCACAAGAAGGCAGGGTCAGACATTAGGTGCTAGGCCTGGTCGATTCTATGTACCATCACAGGGGATTGCTGCATAGCTCTCCTTCCAGTGACTATCTGACTATATAGATATAAATAAAACATAGCAGAAGAATGCCAGTATAATACAACAGTAATGGTAACAATGGCATATCAGCATATAAAGTAACAAAAATTTACAAGATGGATGCCAAAATGGCATATAGGATGTTTTTGCCTATATATTTAAGGTACAGAGGAATCTCCTTGACACAGAATGAACATTTTAATATCTCTAAAAAATAAAATTCTTTATGAGAGATGACAACAAAATTTGGAATTTGTAGCTATAGGTAAACGCCGTGCAAGGAGAGTAATGTATTTAACATTTTTACAGTTCAATGTTTAATTTCTAGTGCACAAATATAGCATTATCCAAAAAGATCAGTAGCTTCGATATTATAAAGCTTGAGTGCATAGAATTGTTCGTAGTTGGTAGTCTACCTGACCAAATTACCTTACAAAGGCCTCTTTACCTGCCTATCATCATCATCCTCAAGCAGCCGTGGTCTACAGAGGTTACCACCTAATGCCCAAGATACTGCGTAAGCATCTGGAATCAAAAGAATCTAGTTTCCTGTTATGCTTACAGAGCGTCCAAGTTTCACTACCATAACTAACCCTAGAGAGAACCATACTATTATACAGTCTAATTTTAGTCTTTAGGTATATACGCCTATTTCTCCACACTCTCCATAGATTCTTAAATGTCCGGCAGCAATCCCTATTCGTCTGTTAATCTCATGCTACACATTGCCAGAATCAGTTTAATTATCTTGGGAGCTATGTAACAAAGACAACTGTGCAGCAATTCAGATTAACCGAACCACAGCCTGCCTGACCAATTTTCATCACTTTAGCTTTCTCTCTGTTTATAACCAAATCAACATAATTTGCCAAAATCATCTAGCATAATCTAAATCAGAAACTTTCGTTATCTCCAGACCATTTAAGGCGAAAAGTTTCCCTTGCATTGAATTTCGCATAACATAATCAATAACCAACCAAAAGAGAGGAGACAAAATGCACCCTTGTCGAACATCAGAAGTAATGCTAAACCAATTGCTACAAGCCTTACCAACTCTCACACACGACTCAGTGTTATTAATAGTTTTCATTATGTTAACTTGTCTGGTATGCCATACGATCTAACAACCAACCACAAATTATGACGATCAACAGAGTCGAAAGCCTTTTTGAAATAAACAAAGCTAGCAACCACAGGTTTCTGAAACTAAACATTTCTCAAGAACCTGCCTGAGTGAAAATATTTGATCTACACATCCCCTACACTTCTGAATCCACATTACTCATTACGCAACTGACTGTCAACCAGAGTTTTAATTCTATTAAGCACAATCAAGAACTTTACCTGGAACAGAAAGTAGGTTGACACCCCTTAGTTTATCACAAGAACTGCGATCACCTTTTTTAAAAATTGGGATAATAATAGCTCTGGTAAAATACTTAGGAACCATGCCTTTATCATAAAAGATATTCAAAATTTCAGTCATCCAAGTGGTAACCGAAACATTCCCAGCTCTAAGCATTTCCGTAGTAATTTCATTTACACATGGGTATTTAAGTAAAGTTGAGAAACAACTAAAATAACTTCAGACTGTGTTATAGGCAGGGCCGTCTTTAGGCATGGGCACAATGTGCCCCACGATTCTAAATTTCGTAAAAGTTTGTGTTGATTAATCCTCGCTTTACAGCATTTTTTTGTTTAAACACTGATTTTGTAAAAAGTACCCATAAATCTATAGACTTAATTTTATTGACCGTTTACATTTTTATTTCCGTAGGTGGGTGGGGGCCCCGGTCCATTGCTTTGCCCAGAGGCTTACAATACTCTTAAGAGCTATATTTACAAATAATTGTAGAACTAACCACTTTGTTTAGAACATCACTGAAATGCTCAGCCCACCTAGCCATGACAGAACCCTCACCTTCTATAACCTTACCTTGTTTATCCTTCAATCCCTGTATACCTGTTAGTTTTCTACCACAGAAAACATTAGCTATCTGGTACAGCTCTCTGCTGTTGTGCTGTCTAACAGCTTCCCTGGCTTTATCAACCAAGCATCAAGCCAAAGATTCTTATCAGCAGCTAAGTGATCCTTTACACGTTGATTAAGAGGGAATGCTGACAATATCAAACAGCCCCCTAATCACAGGCATGGGGCAAAGATCCATTCCCCCAGCACTAAAGGCTGAAGCCATCTACACTGGACGACTTCCTCCAATGTAGAATTCGACGATGCCCATAGAAGTAACAGTTCAGGTGCATGCGATGACCTCTGCTCAGGATTATCCACCAGCTGATAAACATATCCTGTGAATCTATTCACTTGGGACTGTCAACCCACAAACAGAAAACACAGCGGAAGATTTTCCCTCCACAGAACCCCACCAGTGCAGCAAAATCAAGATCCATACTCAAGCTCAGAGCCATAATTCCGTTCAGTTTGGTATATATGGTCAGCACCAGGACCTTGTGTGGTTGACCATTCCTCAGCAGGGTAGAAAAAAGAAGTTGCCATAGCTGTCCAGATGAATAGGCCATGCTAATCTGGCAGCCCTCCCCTTCCGTTCTCTTCCACAAGAGACTATCTCTTTTGAAAGGTACTAATGGCCTGCATCATGAGAAGGCGGGGTCGACATTAGGTGTTAGGCCTGGCCTGTTCTATGCATCATCATCACAGGGGATTGGTGCATAGCTCTCCTTCCAGTAACTACTTAGCTACCATTTATAGAACTGTCTATTACCTTACCCAATTCCTGACTTGTGCTACCAATTTTTCCAAGACTAAACTAGTGGCTAGTTATGGGAGCTTATGCAGACTTCAGGTGAAGTATTGCAATATATTTTACATTTCCCTTTTACTAAAATTATGTCTATTGTTACTACAATAGTCTTTTAAGATATTTAGTTAAAAGATTTTATGGATTCCATTTTGCTGCTGGATATATCTGCTCTGCTATGGCCATAGATGCATTTCATGGTCTATTAGTTTGAAACGCAACTAGGACCATAGAAGAGCAGATAAATACAGCAGCAAAATGGTAATGCATTAAAATTTTTTGACTAAATATCTTAAATTACAACAAACATAATTTCAGTAAAAGGAAAATATAAAACTTATTGTAATACATTACCTAATGTTTGCATGAGCTCTAATAACTAGCCTCTAGTCTTGTAAAAATTGATATAGGTAAAGTAATTTGGCCAGGTAAAGTACACCACCATCTTTGAACAGTTCTGTGCACTCAGACTTTATAATATCAAAGCTATTGAGCATTTTGGTTAGCGTTAACTGTGCACTAGAAATTAATCATTGAAATGTAAATACATCAAATATATCTCACCTTGCATGGCATTTACCTTTATTTACTAACTCCGAATTTTGTTAATAAGTAATAAAGAATTTCATTCTATAGAGATATAGAAATATTCATTCTGTGAAGGAGATATCTCTGTACCTATATATACCATTTTGGCATCTATTTGGAAATTTTTGTTATCATATATCCTGATATGCCATTGTTACCATTACTGTTGGATTATACTGCTTTTCTTCTATGTTTTATTTACATATCATATATAGCATTATATAATTTTGTTAAATTTATCATATGTACACTCTGATTTCATTATATTGTAAATGACATTTATGTAAAATGAAAAAAGGATATCAAATTTGGGAGTTACTATTGCAGAATGAAAATTTTAGCACAGCATAGAAGAGGCAGCAAAATTTTCTTGCATCTAGGCAGCACACATCTCAGTGTGGGGCTAGATTGACTAGTGTGCCAAAAGCGAGATTAAGCTTGGCCCTCCCTGTACAATAGTTCTGTGGCATATTAGTTTTCTTTCCCTTTTTAATAATATGAAAACAAAGTCATCCACTTTTAATACTGCTCATTGTAGCATGACAGGATTCTGTGCATTAATAATTCCTGTTAGAATAAACTGGTAGTTAGAAATTCTTTTTTCTATTTCACAAAGGATTAACTTCCTAAGATTTAAAGAGTAATTTTATCACAGGTTTTAAAAGCTCCACAAATATTCAAGGTGGCACTGGAGAATACTGGCATATCTAAAGTACTGATTATTTAATGAATATCATCACAATGATATATATCAATACATTAAGGAACAAGGGCATACAGATTCATTTTTCTCAGAAAGAGATCAAAGCAAAATAAACCCCACAGAATTTATGTCACAGAGATGGAATGGATACAAACAGGAAAGAAAAACTACAAATGTAATAAATATTTTCATTTTACATGATTTCTTTACATACACTTTCACACTTAAGTACATTCTTTTATCATTGAAAATAATTTTCTGCCTTTTTTCATATTCACTTACTTGAATAGTGGCATTAGAAGAAGCAGAAGCTCATCACATATTTATATTTCTTTGAAAAATATCTACATTTGTGTATTTGGGAGGGAAACATTCACACACCCCTTGAATTGGAAAAATGATATTTTAAACAAATATTAGTAAATAAAAAACATAAGCTGTGAATTTCAAAGTTATAAATGAATGTATCACATATCAAATTTAATTTTCAAAAGGGGAAAAAAAATGTCTGAATCAAAGTTTGTGCAAACATTTTTTTTTCTCTCCATCTACCTTTACTTGTGTAAAGTCATGAACCACCACATAATCAACCCCAACTGTTAATAAAATACTAAAAATTAAGAAATTTTAAAATATATATTTTTTTACTTTAAATGTTTTACAGGTTTATTAAGCTCTGGTGGGATATTAATTTAGCTTTCACTGTACATTAATTACTAACAGTATCATATTTTAATGAAATCTGAAACTAAAATAATTTGCTGAAGAATTTGTAAATTGAATCTCTAGATGTGTAGAGCAAACCAGAAGAATTGTCAGAGCCATCATCTTGTGGATTAGGAGGTAGCAGCTTCTGCTTTTGCCATCTCTGCTTAAATTCATTAATGGTCTCTGAAAATTATAGCAAAAGAGGTTCAATCAATCCAAATGTCTAAATTTATAAAGCTCTGTATTAAATGCTATGGCAACAATTCAAACTACTGATTACTTGAAGATAATTTGTCTCCATTTCTAAAATTCAATAATTTTACCTTGGTCACTGATTAACAGATAAAGGCCCAAGATGATGTACATCAGCATCTGCTTGAAATGTGGCTCCAAATTCCCTCAAAAATATGAAGCTTACAATGAATTGCTTTATCAGATACCTTACAATGTTTACTAAATAGTATTCACACTTTGGCTCTCACTGTCAATAATAATAAATTAATCTTTATTTTCTCATAATAATGTGTTACAGAATGTTTTACAATTGTCCCACAAAGCTACATAGCTTGTCTGCAGGAAATATAACAGTTACAATAATTATTTAGATTAAAAAATTTGAGGGAGGAAAAGATAATAAAAAAAAAAAGTAAAATTAAACAAAAGAATAGTAGAATCATCTGGTTACATAGCTTACAAAACCAGAAAGCAAATAAATATATATGATATTAAACATTTGTGTCACGTATCTAAGGCAGAAATGAAAATATTAATTGGTAATAGATTCTGAAAAAAAAATTCATCGCCCCCATGGCGGGAATCGAACCCGCATCTCTCCAGATTCATGCCAGAGCGCGCTACCATTGCACCACGCGTCGGACAACGAATATATTCAGAATATGACCTTTTAAGTTTTTCTTCTTGAGACGTGACTGAGACAGCGCCATCTATACTCAAGGAGATGCAACGCTTTACAGTCGTTGCATTTGATTATCAGATGTTAATGAGAAGGTCGCTAACGCTACCGCGTTAAATATATAATTGAAATCCAAAGTGAATGCACAGTATTCCCTGTTAAGAAACAATAATTAATAGATTCTGAAAAAAAAATTTCAGAATCTATTAATTATTGTTTCTTAACAGGGAATACTATTAATTGGTATAAAAATAAAACTAATTCGAAAGAGATTTAAAAACAGCACTAATATATAAGGTCATCCATAAAAAACAGTTTAATTTTCTCTTCAAAGATGATATATAACACTAAACACTTAATTCTCTGTTTTACCTAAAACCTGGACATCAAGATAAACAATAATTATTTTCTGTTATGCAGGGTGTTAACAATATGCACATGGCACTAATACAGTAGTGACTTGTCCTAGGATCCAAAAAAAATATCATATAAACATGTCCAAAAACACTATTTTAAAGTTGTGGCATGCAAGGTATTTCACAACAATTGTTCGAATAACCTCATGTCTACTGTATATACCCAAGCTTAGCTGTGCACAAAGTGCATTCTCTACCTCAGAGAACTGCAACAATGAGTTGAAGCTGCCTATGGTATGATTAAGACCACTTCAGGAATATTTCAGTGTGTTCAATTACCTTCATTACAATGAATCGAGGCCTGCATCCATGTTCAAGAATGCCATTTCAAACAAATGTCTAATACAATTTTTATGCCACAACTTCCAAATAGCCATCCCGTGGCCGAGTGGTTAGCATGCTTGGCTACTGATCTAAGGGACCTGGGTTCGAGCCCTGGATTAGGCATGGATGTGTGTGTCGTTTTTCTGCTGAGGTCCTGCCATCCTCTCAGATCTTCTACTATGGCATATAAACTGACAGGCTCCTGTTAGACCTCTGTGGCAAGCAGCTGCTTGAGGGTTTTTTTTTAACTTCCAAATAACAAGTTTCCATTCATTATCCCTGAATGTTCATATGTTTAGTCATATCCCTGAATTTATGCTATACATTTATGTTACACCCTGCATATGTGCTGTTGCTCTCCTTAATATATCAATTTTAAGTATTGCTTCTGACCATAGAATATTTGCAATTGTAACAAAATATCTGTAAAGCATTAAATTTTTTTTGTTATATTTGGTAACAATGATTATTATTCAAGTAGATGTGTACAACTATAATCTCTTTCCTTGTTCATTGGCTTAAGTGTGGTTTTAGCAGATTTGTGTGTACATTAGTAATTTAAGTGCTAATCTGTAGCACAAACCAAAAAAGACTGATTCTCAAAGTTGACCATTTTTTACTGTTATCTATATGTAAAAAATATATTTTATGAATCTGGCAATAGTAATTAGAGCAAGTTGTATAGTGTGTCAAGTGCCCATGAATATTTGTATTACTTGTATAGAGTATTTTACAGTTGTTATTAAAGATATTAAGCTATAAGAATATAGCAAATCCCAGTGTACACATCATAAATTTAATAAAACTCTAATAGCAATGTATATAATTAAAACATAGCAGAAATTATGCAGTATGATCTAACAATAATATTAGCAATAAAGTGTCAAGATACAGTAGAGCAGATATTACAAAATGAAAATTTTGAATAACAATTTTTATAGAACTATAGAAAAGTATTCAACAAGGTAGGTGTTGACAAGTTTAAGGATATTAAGGCAGGATAAAAGTTTGGTCCCATCTTCAGTATGCCTAACAGAAGATGTGATCAAACTTTTAGATCATGAAATGTGTCTAGGACCCATAGTAAAGCAGAAGGATCTAGCAGCATAAAGGAAATATACTATATAAAACCTTATACTTTATTTAGAAATTTAAAGTTATAAATGCAAGTAAATTAAAAATTAATATTCATAGAATATAGGTGTGCAAAAAATTGCCGCTCAGAGGTAAAACAACCCAACCCAACTCAGAGTATATATATTCTAGAATACAGTAACTAAACTTCTGCTTAGGCTTCAATGACTAACAATTAATCTAGTTTTAATGAAACTTAATACAAATACAGAATTATGTAAGGTAAGGTAATAAATAAGGTCAGGTTAGCAATGCAGGTAAGGTGAACAGACAACCATGTCAGAACAGTTCTTTTGCACATAAACTATACACCATCTATGCTTCTGACCATTTGGGTGAGCAATACATAGTCTTATGTGCACTTAAAAACAACCATTGAACTGTTAATTCATCAAAATTAACTATTCACCTTGCATGGCAATCAACCAGCCTTGAATACCCTTAACCTAGTCAACATCTTGTTGAATTATTTTCTATACTTGCATAGAAATTAATATTCAGTATGTCAACTATTCTTAAGAGAATGGTAGAGATTTTTAAGAGAATGTATATAAACATCACTTGAATGTCATTTTGACCTTCATTTTGTAATATCTGCTCTACCTATATTTTGACACTTTGTTAATGTAGATTGCACTACACCATTTCTGCTATATAAAATAAATACCCCCTCAAGCAGCTGCTTGCCACAGAGGTCTGACAGGAGCCTGTCAATTTATATGCCATAGTAGGTCTGTGTGGATGGCAGGACCTCAGCAGAAAAACAACACAAACATCCATACCTTATCCGGGGCTCGAGCCCAGGTCCCTTAGATCAGTAGCCAAGAACGCTAACCACTCAGCAACTATATTTTAATTAAATACAGTGCTACTGAGTTTTATTAAATTTATGATATTAAGATACGGTTAATGGTTCTGTCACTGGTAGTCATTGTACTGCAAATTTCCAATACAAAATTATTTATTTATTATTGCAATTATCATACATATTACTTAGGACATTGTGCTACTGTATACAGGACTACTATTACTGCAAAACAAATGTACAGGACTACCATTACTGCTGAATGATACTGTGACACACTGAAATGCTTACAAGAGGCCATTAGCAGGCAACACCTTGGTCTCCTTAGCGAAGGCATTGTTCTCATTCATGACAACACCCGCCTACACATAGTGACAGAACTTGGGACTTTCTGCAGCAGTTTTGGTGGGTGATTCACAGTAATCCCACATACAGTCATGATCTAGCTCCATGTGATTTTCACCTCTTTCCAACTTGAAGATCATTTTGGGAGACATCTTTTCGCATCAGATAAGGAGGTGCAACATGCCATCACTGCACGATTGAATTACCAGGGACAGGACTTTTATGCTGACAGAATGGACAAGCTCATTACATGAAGTGACAAATGTTTGAATATTTGTGGCGATTATGTTGCAAAATAGTGTATTGGTTGAGATTTCACTTTGTATGATTGGTTGTGTACATTAAAAATATTTTTCCAATTCACTGAATCAGAAAAAGCCAGTCAATTATCATATTTAAATATACTTATAAACTGTTTATCATAAACCTCTTTTACCCTGAATATAGTTTTTGAGAACTATAATATCCTTTAAGTTCTGAAAAAAATCGGCAATATCAGTCTATATGATACGAGCATATAGATATTGCTTAGCCCTCCACTTACTTAAAGAGAAGTTAAACTATATACAGTGATACCTCGGTTCATGAACATAATCCGTTCCTTGACCCTGTTCGTGAACCGAAACGTTCGTGATCCGAATCAATTTTTCCCATTGCAATTAATGTAAATCCAAATAATACGTTTTTCTCCTAGAAATTTTTTTTTTAACATGTTAAGGCTTTATGTGTGGAAATAATACAGTAAGGAAATAAATATAACAGTAATATTAGAAGAAAGCAGTTTAATTACCAAAATAAAACTAATTTTACAGTACATATACAATTTACCTTTGTGGTTGATAATTGCTGGCACACGGGGATGGAGGAAGTGGAGAGGGGGAGGAGGAAGATTACTCCTTCGAAGGAGAGGCAGTTGGTAATTGCATAAGATAACGATCCAGAGAAATTTGCCTTTTTCTTTGCTGGAGAATTTTGCGAAAATGGGCCATTACATTATCATTTAAAATTTCAACTGCTCTGCTGGTAACAGTTTTGTCAGGGTGATGTTTCTCAATAAAAGCCTGCACTTCACTCCACTTACTGCAAATGTCCTTTATTTCAGCAGTTGAAGCATCTGACACCTTTTGCTCTTCTGCTGAGTGCTCCTCCTCCATAGCTTTCACCTGCTCAAGTTGCAATTCAATAAGTTCTTCTGGGGTGAGTTCTTGGCTATGATCCTCCAGCAGCTCCACCACATCATCCTCGTTGACTTCCAACTCCAAACTTTTGCCAATGCTTACAATGTCTTGTACCACATCTGCCTCTTCCTCAAAGCCTTTAAAATGTCTGTCAGGCACAGAAGCTGGCCAAAGTTTCCTCCATGCTGACTGCAATGTGCGGTAAGAGACATTGTTCCAGGATTTATCAATGAGATTTATGCAGTGGAGGATATTAAGGTGATCCAGAAATCTCGCACGGTCAAATCTGTATCATTGGTGACCTAGAAACACCTTGAAAAAACGAGCTTTCGTATATATTTTCTTAAAGTTAGAAATTACTTGCTGATCCATTGGCTGTAATAGAGGTGTGGTGTTAGGAGGCAGAAATTTGATCTTAATAAAGTCGTATGCAGGATCAAGGTTTTCTTCAACATTTGGAGGATGAGCAGGAGCATTGTCCATAAGCAGCACACATTTAAGGGGCAATTTCTTTTCCTCAAGATATGTTTTTAACAGAAGGAGCAAAAACATCATTCAACCACTCCCTAAAATATATTCTGGTAACCCAAGCCTTAGAATTTGATCTCCACATTACTGGAAGCTTACTTTTTATCACTTTATTACGCTTAAAAACATGCGGATTTTCAGAGTGGTACACTAAAAGGGGCTTAATTTTAAAATCTCCACTTGCATTCACACACAATAATAGTGTAAGCCTATCCTTCATTGGTTTGTGGCCAGGTAGTAACTTTTCCTCCTTGGTTATGTATGTCCTTTTTGGCATTTTTTCCAGAATAGCCCTGTTTCATCGCAATTAAAAACTTGATTCGGGACGTAACCTTCCAAGTCTATAAACTTACCAAAGTCCTCCACATATTTCTCTGCTCCTTTTGGTTCGAACTAGCTGCCTCTCCATGCCTAACAACACTATGAATTCCAGTTCGTCGACGAAATTCTTCGAACCATCCTCTACTTGCCTTAAATTCCTTGACACTAGTATTACTTGTACTTGGCTGGTTGGCCAATAAATATTGATGAAGCTCTAAAGCCTTTGCACATATCAAAGCCTTGTTTACACTAACTCCCTTAAGCCCCTTTTCATTAATCCAAACTAACAACAATTTCTCTACTTCTTGTAACACTTGAGGCCTTTACTTCGTTAACTTAGTCACTCCTTTAGATACATCAGCTTTTTTCAGCGCATCTTTATTCTTTAGAATAGAGCAGATCGTCGATTTCGCCATGTCATACTCCTTGGTGAGATCCGAAACATGAACACCACTTTCATGTTTAGCTATAATTTCCTTTTTTGTATCAACAGTAATACGTCAACTTAACACCACCTTCACTAACAGTTTTCACTTTTTTGGGAGCCATAAGGGATAAATTTAATTAAATAAAGAAAAAAACTAAAATATCAACACTTGTTGTTGGGACTCTACTGCACCCACGCGAGATGGGCGAACTGGGTTGCTGCTGGGGGCGTGGCTGTGCGCAGGGTTTGGTGCACCACGGGTCATGTGCGCTCCATGCACTCTGTGCGTGTTCGTGAAGCGAAGCAAAATTTGTTCACAAATGGTGTTCGTAGACCGATTTGTTCGTGGACCGAGACGTTCGTGATCCGAGGTATCGCTGTATATAAGTCAATAAGGCATGCTATTTGAAAAACACCTTAAATAATATCACATGGAAAGCAAAATTCCAAATTCAGAAAGATACTTAAACCCAAGGAGCACATCAAAGTAAAAGTGATAAACTGCAATATAAAACAAGTACACCTTATGTATCAGGACTCACTCAGGACAATCAATTTTTTTAACTAACTGTTTCAAGTGTTTCTTGTTTTCCAGGGTTTTTTTTTTTGTAATACTTTATTACTGAAACCTTATGTGGAGAATTTCTCACATTCAGTAAAGGCAACTTTAGCAAAATTTAACTCAGTTGTATCATTTAATACAATTAGTAATATAAAAAAAAATTTAGTAATCAATGATAGAAATAAATTACTATTAACAGGGGCAGTATACCAAATACAAATAGAGGATCTGGAAAATAAACTACAAGGAAGTACGGCTAAATCAGAAGAACATGACGAATGGCCACCGAAAGAATAGTAGAACATCAAAAAGACATTAATAATAGCGATCCAGTTACAGCTTTAGCACAAACTATAATAGAAAATAAGTTATAAATAATTTTACCCTTTAAATTATTAGCAGCTCTCCCAACAAAATTTTAACTAAATTATCTTGAAAATATATGAATTAATTTGAATAAAAACAAAGTACGCAACACAGACATGGCCCACCTTCCAGCAACTTGGAACCTTCTGTTATGTAAGCAAGAGCCGGACTAGCCATAACACCAATAGGAGGCCCTCAGTACATAAACTTGTGTATAAATCTTTGACCTTGCCCATAGAAGCCCCACAAGTGTTGGGGTGAAACGAGTTTCAGAAGGCTTTTAATTTTCAATTTATGCGGTGTTAAAACCTTGTTTTAAAGTTCTATGTTAAATGTAGGCCTGGTTGCTCCATTGTGAGAATAATCTGCTCTAGTGCCCAAAATGAATAAAAGAAAAAACAGTTGGGATCCCATACAACTCAGTGAAGGTGATGTCATCTTGGCATAATTGGAATTTGAGTGTTAAGAGCACACAGGACAACGAAAACTTTCAGCCAAGTATAGAGTTGCAACTCAAGAAAAGTTCAGCACCCAGGGAATAACACTGCTTCATCGTGTCATTTAACTAGGACTGGTATTAATCAGGAAACTAACAACTACAGCAACAATGAGTGTGCCAACAGCTAATGAATATCCCAACAACTTAAAGTACTGTAAAATAGACTTGTTCACCTTCATGATTGGGAAAGGTAGAGAAATAAATTGCCCAGTATAAAAAAAAGGCATACCACATACATAAGAGCTTAGAGCTCTAAAATATATTGTAAGCAGATTTATATAGATACAGTAAGGACATTATGGTGCATTCAGATACTATAGTGCATTTAATTACAGCATAATTGTAATATTAAATTGCATTATGAAATTACAATTAATATAAATAAATATGTACTAATAAAATAAACAATACTTAATAAAAATGGAAGATACCGAAATATTTGTGCTTTAATATCTCGTCTTGCATTGAAATAGCTATTATATATGATAAATATTCTAAAATATCTAATTTGGTCCCTAGATGATAACTAGGTATACACTGGAAGGAAAGCTGTGTGCTAATCAATCCACTGTGATGACACAAAGAACCAGTCATGCCTAGCACCCAATGACAAACTCTCCCTTCTTGTGGTGCAAGCAATTAGTATTTTTCAAAAGAGATGTTCTCCTCTGGAAGAGAACAAAAGGGAGAGCTACCAGATCAGTATAGCACAGATTTAGACTACTGTGTCAATTTCTCTTATACCCTTCTGAGAAGTGATCAAATTCAGTGTCTTGGTACTGATCACTTATACTGACTTGAAGTGCAATGACTGAGTATGATTATGCATCCTGAACTTGTACACTAATGTGCTTCTGTTGAGCAAAAATCTACTGCTGCGTTTTCAGTTTGTGTGTGAGTTGACAGTTCCAATTTAACACCTGCACAGGATACCTTATATCAGCTGATGGATAATTCTGATCCAGGACCGTCACAAGTACCTGAAAACTTGCTTCTATGGGCATCACCAGATCTGTTACTGGAGGAAATTTCCACCAGCATGGGTGGCTTCAGCTTTTAGTAGTGGTGATACATTCTTTGTCTCATGCCTGAAGTTAGGGCTGAATGTCAGATGAAAATAATCTTAAATTTCGTTTTTAAGGGAGGGAGGATGGCAAGCATCTGCAATAGTTGATATTATTGGCTCTCAAAAAAAAAAAATCTTTGGAATTCCCACTAGTCATGTTCTTCTACAGTTTCATAGAATGTGAGGATTCTGCATAGACTATTATCTTGATGTTCTGACCACAGGAATTCCACTGCAACAAAATAATATTCTGGGCTAACAAGAGATGAAATAGCAGGTCAGAGAGACTTAAAGCTCAGATACTTAAAAAATAATTTTAAACTTCTCTTTTTGGGAGGGAAGACATAGCATCTCCAAGGTGTCAATCTGCATCTCAGCAGACACCCCAGTGATGCTCTTCTAGGATATGCCTGCATTAACAAAAGATTTATTACAACTAAATTTAAAATTAGGATTAAAGACCTGAATGTTACATAATCTGTAATGAGTATCCAGACCATTATTCCATTATTCCATTCAGGTTAGTATATATGGTCAGCACCAGGACCCTGTGTGGTTGACACTCCTCAGCAGGGTAGAAAAAAAAGTAGCCATAGTTGTCCAGATCAGTAGGCCACACTGATCTGGCAACCCTCCCCTTCCATTCACCTCCACAAGAGAATCTCTCTTTTGAAAAGTACTAATGGCCTGCACCATGAGAAGGTGGAGTGGACAATCCTTTTAATGTTATCTCACAGGAATTTTGACACTATATTATAGTTATATTGGATTTGAAAAAGATTAAATGGACAAGTGAATGTCAGATAAAAATAATCTTAAATTCCTTTTTTAAGGGAGGGAGGATGGCAAGCATTTGCAAGACATAGGTTTGAATCTCAACAGAGATGCCATTGATGTTCTTCTACTATGTAAATGTATTAATGAAAGATTTCTTAGGGCTAAAACTAGGATTAGAGACTTGAATATTAACTGTTGCTATGTCCCCACCAAGACCCCTGGTGAGGATGAGAGAGGTTTTATGAACGACTTCAGGATATTTGGTAATAAATCAATAATCAACTACACATATAGGTTGGCAACATTGTTTGCCTCTAGCTATGTTGTGTATTTTATTGTTCTTGCAAGTTTGTTTTAATTTTTTTGACATCTTATCATTTTCTCATTAGTTTTCTTTTAGTCTTCAACGCTTAATCATTTTCATATTCAAATCAGGAATTAAAGAGTTGGCAGTATTTAGTAAATTTCTTTGAAGTAGAAATTACTATGACATTGAATGTGTTGTAGATTTATAACTGACATCTGAATCTGAAACTTGAGCTTCAATTCTATATTATTATGTATTCTGGAGTGATACCACGTGAATGCTGTTTGCTGTTTATTGAAATATTAAGAGATAAACTGCAATAATTTCAATCAATTATCTGTTTTTACATTGCCCACTTTCAAAAGTATTAATTTGCTTTCAATATGAAGTGCTATAGATGTTCTGAATCAATTGTAGAAGATAAAGATGTTCTTACTTGCTGTTTATGTGATAATAAATTTCATTATTATTGTACTAGAATATCAATAAAGAAGTTATAAGAGATTTACCTGAGAAAAGAAAAATATTTGGAGATGTTATAAGTGCAGTGCGTTATCTAGTTCTGAAACCATGACATCTAATGTTGAAATAAATAAAGATGCTGGAGAATCAGAATAAAATTTTCCTAATGTGGCTGAACCTTCTCTTCCGTGTATGATAAAGAAATGTATACAAGAAGAATTAAAAGTTTGTAATAAGGAAATATTTAATGAATTGTCCCAGATAAAAGAGTCTCTTAACTTCAACTCAGATTATTTACAACAGTTAATGAGCACTATTGACATAATGAAACAAAAAATTGAACATCTTAGGAAAGAAAATCAATATATAAAGCATAATAACAGCAATGTGTTACAAGAAATAGAACTTCTTAAGACTCAAATGAATAATATCGAACAATATTCAAGAAACTGGAACCTGGAGTTTGTTGGCATCCCAGAAGATAAAGAAGAGGATTTAACAGATATAGTTAATAATATAAGCAAGCGATTAAATATTACAGAAAAAATTCAACTCTCTGCTATTCACAGAGTGCCTACAACGATTGGAAAAAAAATTAAACCTATTATAGCACAATTCAAATACCGGGACCAAAGAAATAAATTTTTGAAGGCTACTAAAATAAATAAATTGTGTGCTTCTCATATAAATAAAAAGTTCCAGCCAACTAAAATCTTTGTCAATGAACATCTCACACAACAGACAAAAAAACTTTTTTTTTTTTGAAGCTAAACAATTCAAGCTAAGGAATGGATAAAAATATTTATGGACTAAAGATGGAAAGATTTTTCTCAGGAAAGAAGAATCATCAAGGGTACTTAAAATTAGAAATCTGAAACACTTACATAAAACATAGAAAAAATGTCTTCTTTTATGGATTCTTTTGTTGATTCTGATAATTTTATTTTTGACTGTAACCATTCCATTGAGTTGTTCAATTTCTTTAATGATAGTTCAGCTATTACTATGATACATTTAAATATATATAGTTTATGTTAGATACAAGAAAATGAATTAAGTTTATATAATATAGATGGCTACAAAATGATGTATAACTGTAGAAGTAAAAATAGACAGGTGGTATAATGTATTATAAACTTAATACAATGAATTTTTTGACAGAAACTAATAATGGAAACTGAAGAATGTGTTTTAGCCTATGTAACAAAAATGACTTATGTATATTAGCAATTTATAGAGTTCACGAGTATTCCCATAAAAAAATTACTGAATTAAAATTAATAATATTTAAACTTAAATATAATTGGGCTATTTTAGTAGGTGATATAAATATTGATATTAATTTAATTAATAATGATGTAAATGCTTATTTAAATTTGCTTGCTTCATTCTGATTTTTTCATACATAAATTCATATACAAAAGTAACAAATGCTTCTTACAGTTGTTTGGATCACATATTTACTAGATCAACTAATAATAGTTTAATTTTCAATTCGGCTGTTTACCAGATTGATATTATTGATCATTATCCCATTTTATTAAAAATTCTTAAGAATACAGTTAATTCAGAACAAAAAATCAGCAAAGAAATTGGATATTCTTACATGAATTACAAGAAATTAGAAGATTTAATTAAAAATTTGATTTTTATATATGATGAGAATATTCAAATAGATACAATGTATGACATTTATATAGATCAAATTAAGTCATGTATTCTACAAAGTACTACTAAGAAAAAATATTATACAAAGGATTCCAGTTCAAAGACACATAAGCCATGGATGACTTTGGAAATTTTGTCATTAATTAAGGAAAGAGAAAAAGCATATAAATTACATAGAAAATATTCATCAATATTGAATTATAAAAAAGAATATCACAGAATTAGAAATTTGACCCTTGCAACTATATGAAGAACAAAAAATAAATTTTATATTAATAAATTTAATAAATGTAATAGGAATAGTAGACAACAGTGGCAAATTGTTGATAGTATTTTAAATAATAAAATAAATAATAAACTTATATTGCCCAATGATGGTAATTTTAAAAAATTGGTGGGAAAATTTAACAAACATTTCATAAATGTAAACAGTTCAAATTTATGTTCTAATAACTCAGATTATGAATATCCTAATGATTTAATTCAACAAAAATGAATGTTTATGATAGAGACAACAGAAGAAATTTGTCATATTATTTGCAGTCTTAAAACTAATAAAGCAGCAGGATATGATGGTATACATTTAAAAATAATTAAAATAATAGTAAAATATCATTCTAAATTTTTAGTTGAATTAATAAATAGCAGCTTTTAAAAAGGTATTTTCTTCTGACTTAAAAATTGCTATTGTAAAACCTATTGACAAAAATGGAGACAAAAATTGTTTTAATAATTATGGACCAATTTAAATTCTTCTAGCCTTTTCAAAAGTTATTGAAACCATCATAAAAATAAAGACTTAATAATTATTTAGAAAAATTTCCTTTTTTCACAAGTTTCAATTTGGCTTTAGAAAAGTTTTAAGTACTGAACATGCTATCTTAGAGTTTACTACCAGTATTTATCAAGGGATAAATAATTCTGAAAAAACACCAGCCCTACTTCTTGATATATCTAAAGCTTTTGATACAGTTAGACATGATATTTTATTACAGAAATTATATTTCTTAGGAATTAGAGGAAATTTATGGAGATGGTTTAAATCTTATTTATTTGACCGCTATCAAATAGTTTCTATTGATAATATTAAAAGTACTAAAACACTGATTAATAAAGGAGTTCCACAAGGATCTATTAGGATTGATTTTATTTTTAATTTATATAAACGATTTTTTTATCAAAATTTAAAAGGAAAATCAATTTTATATGCTGATGATACAGTTCTTGTTTACAGAAAAGGAAATCAACATGAATTATTTCTTGATATTTCTAATGACTTACATATTATTGCAACTTGGTTTAACAAAAATGGATTAAAAATTAACTCTGATAAAACATGCTTTTTGTATTTTTCACTCACCCCAACAACTTTTTTTAATAAATTACAATTTCATAGTATGCATTGTGTGAACAAAATTTCTTGTGAATGCACTGATATTAAACAGATTACGACTACAAAATATTTGGGAGTTCTAATAGACAGCAATTTGAAATGGAAATCACGTGTTAATATGCTTGTAAATAAAATACGATTTTACTTAGTCAGATTGTATCATTTAAGAAAAATTATCTCTGGAAGATTTTTAATTGCTCTTTATTTTGCATGGATACAGTCTCTTATAAAATATGCTTTAACTAGCTGGGGAGGTACTTATATGAATATTATTGAATGTGTTAGTAAAATACAATATAAATTCTTAAAAGTTATGACATTTCATAATAAAATCTATATGACTAAAGTTATTAAATAAATAAAATAAATACCCCCTCAAGCAGCTGCTTGCCACAGAGATCTGACAGGAGCCCGTCAGTTTATATGCCATAGTAGAAGGTCTGTGAGGCTGACAGGACCTCAGCAGAAACACAACACGAACATCCATGCCTTACCCGGGGCTCGAACTCAGGTCCCTTAGATCAGTAGCCAAGCGCGCTAACCACTCGGTCATGAATGATTATAAAATTCTTAGTTTGAGATCACTATATACAGGGTGATTCAGAATTCATCATCAATATTTAGTGGGGAGGAAGGGAATAAGAAAAGAAAGAGATTTCACATAGGAAAGTATGGGGGCAGACGAACGCATGGTGGTGTAGAGGGCGCTGTGTGTACACACCTCTCATACAGAAGCACAGCTGTTTGACGCGTGCAGTCAGTTGTCATTCGACAAGGTGAATTTGCAGAAGTAACATGAACCGGTATACGTGGAATGAATGTGCAGATATGCATGTAACTTACGGTGCGGCAGGAGAAAGATGTCTTCGAGCCAGGCAATTGTATGCAGCGCGCTTCCCAAACCGCCGTGTGCCACAGCATCAAATGCTTTCACGTATTCATCGCCAACTGCGTGAAACAGGATCGTTTGCTGCTAGTAATGTTAATCGAGGGAGGCGCAGATCGGCACGGACAGTAGCAGTAGAGGAAGCTGTCCTACAGGAAATCGAGGAACAACCTGGTGCTAGCACACGAGGTATGGCTAGGCAGTTTGGAATTTCGCAAGCAACAGCGTGGCGGATATTACACGATGAAGGGTTACAACCGTTTCATCTGCAAAGAGTGCAATTATTGGCAGCAGACGACCATCCCAAGCGTGTTATTTTTTGTCAGTGGTTCATGCAGAGAACAGCCGTTGATCCCAATTTCCCAACGTATGTTCTTTTCACCGATGAGGCGTTGTTCACTCGAGAGGGTGTCTTCAACACACACAATTGGCATGTGTGGGCTCATCAGAACCCACACGGTACAAGACCTGGAGCTGCGCAACAACGTTTTGCTGTCAATGTGTGGACTGGGATTGTCGGTGACTGTTTGTTGGGCCCGTATTTACTACCATCCCGTTTGGACGGTGCCAAGTACCTAACATTTCTTCAGACTGTGTTACCGGATCTTCTGAACGAGGTTCCTGATGGTAGTCTCCGGTGAATGTGGTTCCAGCATGACGGCGCTCCTGCACATTTCGCAAATGCTGCGAGTGCTTACCTACGCAGACAGTTTGGTGGTCAATGGATTGGCCACGGTGGACCGGTTTCTTGGCCACCACGTTCACCGGATTTATCTCCAATCGATTTCTTTGTATGGGGTGCTATGAAAAACATGGTGTACGAGACCCCTGTTGATAGTGCTATGGATCTTGTAGCACGCATATCAGTTGCTGCCTCAAACATCCGGGAAATGCCAGGCATCTTCCACAGGGTCCGGCTGTCCATGCAACGCCGTTGTGAGTCATGCATTCTAGCACATGGTCGGCAGTTCGAGCACCTCTTGTAAGTCTGTACAACCAATGCAAAGAAATGTTACATGTAAGATAATAAATGTTTTTTCCTTACCACTTCCTTCTTGTGTGTTCTTTCCATCATTGAACTGGGGTCATTTTGCCCTACTACATGGCATATGCGCCCATGCTTTCCTATGTGAAATCTCCTTCGTTTCTTATTACCTACCTCCCCACCAAATATTGATGATGAATTCTGAATCACCCTGTATATACTACAGCTGTTGTGATGCCCCACCATTCACTTTTGCTTTACCTTAACCAGTTTTGTTTAATTTACATTATATTTATCATTTTGGGGATTTTTTATTTCCTTTTTGGCATCACAGCACTCGTTTTCAAGTTTCTAGGAGTTGCGCATGCGCCGCAACTCCGATCTTCCGACTGTACCGTTAAAGCGCGTGCAAAGGACACACCCCCTCTTGCGTCATAGCTTGCGTCGTTTGTCATAGTATGCAAATGTCTTTCCCGGCATGCGCCGGCTCATTGTCAAAGACCAGTGGCCTGCGAGTCACTTGGGGAGTTAGTGCAGTAGCACTAAGGAGAGCACAAGGTGCGTAGCACCAAGCACAGTGCGTGTAGCACAGGAGTTATGTTTCTTCATTGATGTCTTGGTGAGTTGAATTATTTTGGAAATAAATCTGTTTTGTTATAAACCTTTTGAGTCTGTACAGTTTTTTCTCTTGAGCAACACGAATTAAGGATTTTTTTATAAGTAAAATTTACTTGACAATCATTTTGATTCTTACTCATTAACGCTCGCTGGTATTTGAACCCTAAATCAACTTATTATTAACTTATTCTACTTTTGGCAATTTGTTAATTATTGCCTGGCACCCGTCTAAGCTATCCGGAGCATAAAAACTTCAATATTTTGCATTTGTTTGGAGCGTTACTGTTTTTATTTTTAAAAATCCAACAATTCTACAGATTACATTTTAAATGTAAAGAGTATGCTACTCGTCAATCTGGTTTTTTATTTGTAATCCCTAAAGTAAAGAAAGAAATAGCTCATAAACACTTTTTATTTTTAGCTCCTAGAACATTTAATTCCTTATCTAAAGAAATTAGAAATGAACGTTCATATAGTGTTTTTAAATTGAAAGTGAAAAATGTTAATTTTACTTCTTCAAATATTGATTATTAAAGTCATACAATAATATTTTGTTTTTAACATAATGACACATATTTTTTGTCACTAAATACATTTCTCTGAATGTAATATTTCATTTTGGCACCCTAAATGAGCAAATTGCTCAAAGGTCTGCTAATATGTAACTTTTATTTTATTTATTTATTTGTTTATATTTTATTCTTTTTTGATTTGTGGTAATATTGTTTTCTGTACATATATATATCTTAATTAACATATATTTAAGTCTTTGTATTGTATTGTTATTTTGTTCTTATTAAATTATTATTATTTTTAATTCTGTTATGAAAGGAGATATTACCCTTGTTCCAGGTGACTTCAATGCTAAAGTAGGTATTGACTGATCTTTTTCACACAAAGGTAGTTGTAATGGCAATGGGGAACATTTCCTACAGGTAAGTAAATGGTCACGTAGGAATATGATCGATTATATTTTACTTAACAGCATATGGCTAATTCTGTTGGGAATAATAGGTCATATAAGAGAGCCAAAATTGGATCTGACATTACCTTGTCAAAAAGTGTCTTGGAATTGAAGCTTAAAATATCTTACACTAAGGTTAAGAGAATTACCTTTAACACTGAAGCTCTGAAAGACCCAGACATAGCCAGAGCTTACCATTGGGTTATTTTATCATTGAATAGCACATTTTTTCACACAATGGATTAAATGGCCAGGTCACAAGTACCCCAAGGGCTCAGAGAAGGTTGGGGGAAGGGGACCCACTGGGCAGCTGTTAGACAGAAGGAAATCTGTCAAGGCCATTCAGCATGTTCTTTAACATGCACACGGTATCGCTCTCCAGCACACAGTGTCACAACTTTATATCCCATCTGATGGACAGCAGCCTTTCTAAGCCCACTGGTGTCCCCTACTGACCAAGGGCAGGGCAAGGCATTTTGCAGAGATAAATCTCAAGGCTCTGGTGAGAATGAGAAAGAGGTTTTATGAACAACTTCAGGATATTTTTAATTCTGTTATCAAAGGAAATTTACCCTTGTTCTAGGTAACTTCAAACACTGAGCCAACTGAGACTCAAACCTGGGAACTGCAGATTATGAGCTTGACTACCAACAAACTATATATAAAGATAGTGATAGATAACTTACTCATTATGACAAGTATGGTTTTTTTACTACTGAACTTAAGGATGAATGGGATCAGATTAAACAGGCTTTTCTTGAAACTAACAGTACACTTTTAGGTGCAAAGATGAGAAATTATTTGAGTGATAAGGCTATGGAAACTTATTTCTGAAAGAAGGAAGTGCAGGAATAATATGAATCAACACCTACTAGTCCTAATAGAAGGCATTACAATGAGCTTAATAAATGTGTAAAGGATCAGTTAACAGCTGATAAGAATATCTTTGGCTTGATAGCTTAGCTGACAAAGCAGAGGAAGGAGTTAACAGCACAACAGAGTTCTACCAGTTCGTCAAAGTTTTGCATGGGAAGAAACAGACAGATACACAGGAATTGAAAAATAAAAATGGTAAGGCTGTTGAAGGTGAGGACTCTATTATGGTTAGGTGGACTGAGCATTTCAGAGATGTTCTAAATAATGTGGTTAGTTCTACTCCAACTGTTTATAATGAGGACTGATGTATTATAGACTTTAATATTAGCCCTATATCCCATTCAGAAATTACTTTTGTTGTCTCTGAATGGAAATTACATAAAACACCCAGTGTTCAGGAAATTACTACTTAAATGCTTAGAGCTCAGAACGTTTCCATTGTCATATGGCCAACTGAAATTTTGAATATTTGTTACGACAAAGTTGTTGTTCCTATGTATTATACTAGAGCTATTATTATTTTTCAAAAAAGGTGATCACAGTTCTTGTGATAATCATATAGAGGAAATCACTGTACTTTCTGTTACAAGTTTCTGCATTATTTTCCTTAAGAGAATTAAGAATTTGCTTGATGGAGAAAAGTGTGATAAACAGTGTGGATTTGGATTTAGAAGTGGTAGGGGATATATAGATCAATTTTTTTTCACTTAGATTCTTGAGACATGTTTAGAGTTTCAGAAATCTGCCACTACAAGCTACATAAATTTCAAAAATGCTTTCAACTCAGTTGATTGTTATAATTTGTTGTTGGTTGTGAAACTATCCGGCATACCCGACAAGTTAGTTAGCATTATGATTGCTATCTGTAATAACACTAGGTGTGAGAATTGGTAAACAGTGTAGCAATTAGTTGAGCATTGCCATTGGGGTTCAAACTACAGTACATTTTGTCTCCTGTTTAGTTTGGTTATTGATTAAGTTAGATGAAATTTTCTGTAACAAGAAAATTGGTATCTTAAATAGTCTAGAGCAGACCTGGTCCAACCCAAATTTAGTGAAGAGCTACTACAAAAAAAACTACATTGTTAAATAGCTGCAGGAAATATTCCCTCCTTAAAAAGAAAAAAAGGCACATTTCTAATGAGAAATAAACATTTTTTTAATATCTTTATTGAGAAAAAAACAAACCACTTTTTAATTAGTATTATGAATGGGAAAAATAGTCTAGTTATGCACCTAAAAATGTTGTGTTTGGTCAAAAAATTGGAAGAAATAAGTCATATTCAGTATACTGATGATTTGTTTTATGAGCCGCAAGTACTTTTGATGTGAGCAGAATGTGGCTCACAAGCAGCAGGTTACACAGTCCTGGTCAACATATTTAAAAATTTTTATTTCAATTATGAGGATGATTTGGCCCTGTTGGCTAAAGATGTTTATGATATGAATTTATTCATTAGGGCTGTTGATGAGACAGGTAATAGAGTAGGTTTGGTGATAGAGGGAAAACTAAAGTAATGAAAATTGGTCAGGCAAATGGTGCTTCAGTTTCTTTGAACAGTTGCACCCTTACTTAAAATTGTTGTTGGTTTTCCAAACAACGACATAAGATAAACAAAATAGGGATTGCTGTAGGTCCTTTTGAGAATCTATGCAGAGTGTGGAAAATAGGTTTATACACGCAGAGACTGAAATTAGGCTATAATAGTTTGATTCTTTCTATGGTTTGTTATGGAAGTCAAACTTGGACTCTCTGTAAGTTAGATAGCCCAAAGCTTGATGTCTTTATTCTAGTTGCTTATGCAGTATCTTGGGCATTAGGTGGTTTGACTTTCTAAGTAATGATGAAGTTAGAAAAATAAGTCAGCAATCACCATTGAGCACATATTGTGCAGGGAAAGACTGTTGATTTGGCCATATTGCTCTTAGGAATAACTACAGATTCATCATCAAAAATGTGCCTAAAGGCCTCAGGGGGAGACCTAGGATGCAATGTCAAACAAGACCTTACCAGAATTAACCTGTATAATTACAAGAATTTGGCCTATAGTGGCCAAATGCAGCAGCTGTAGCTCAGAATAAACATGTTTGGAGGACTAAATTACACTGTTTAGGTTGGAGCATGAGCTCATTGTATCATGAGTATCATATCCCCTACCACTTCTAAATCCACACCTCATTTTGTACATATATACATATAAATGTTATCCGATATTGAACTGAATACAAACATACCCCATTGAGCATGGGTGATGTGTTCCTGGAAATGGGAGTGTTAACTGAATCAATGTTATACAGGTTCATTATAGCATTGTCCCTACAGAGATGCTTTCCCAAAATTGTAATTTATGAAACATAGGTGACAGTCACAGCGTTACCTAGGTGACTCCTAACATCAATATATCGATAAATTTTTTCCACAAAATATTTAGTGTAATTTATTACCTACAATCAACATATTAGGAGTGTATTGGGTTAAATAGTAATATAGATAATATACATGATTTTATAAATAAATTTTCTATTGTCAAATGAATAATAATGAAGGAAATTTTAATAAAGTAAGTTAAAGTGTACTGTATTTGCTCGTGCATGGCACAATCTCGAACATTTAAAAACTTGGCAGTGTTGGGAGACAAGATAGGAGTTACTGGCAAGAAGAGAGGCCAGGTTGTGGTACTAGTTCTGAGTCATCATCAGCCATCATGGGTCAAAACATGAATAGCAGAGAGACCACAGTGGAGTAAACAAACAGATCGGTGAGTGCCACTCAAACTGAGGAAAATGCAGTATGGTGCACTAGCACTCACTGGCCTAGAGTAGTGATGGTGAACATATGACATCCAAGACAATTTTTGATTGCATGTCATCGCAAAGTGAAAAGAAATGCAAGTCTATGGCTAGTGTAGACTTGGAAACAATGACCCTACAATTCAATACATATTAATGGATGAATCACTGGTAGCAAGACAGTCTCTATGTTATTATAATTTGTTGCTTATTAACCCTTCCAGTATCCATGTTGTCTGTATATGTTCGCATATTCCGTAATGAGAGGTCAAGGACGTATGTATACATTTTAATACAACAAAAAAAAATCGATTTTTTTAAAAATAAAAATTGCCATTGTAAATTTTTTTTTACATATATCTTATAAAAAATATATAATTCAGGCTTGAAAAATAATATTTTGTTTTTTCATTTGATGCATATTTTATTTAACTACAATATAAATGATTTGTTAAAGCCATCTGATTGCCATTTCTTAGAAGAGCTATACAGTATTGCCGATTTGTTTGTTAACATTTTTTTTTTGCTGAAGCAACCCCCTTTAATCCTTCCAGTGTCCAGCCTGAAAAACAGGTTTCTATCCAGGAGCCAAGCTATTTTCTGCCAATGTTCAACCAAAAAAAAACTAACTCTAGAACTTTTTGCCAAATAACTAATGAAAGGAATTATGGCATATTGTATGCCAAATTAATCAGCATTTAATTCTGGATTTTCTGAAATAATATTTAACAAAAAAGACAATGTTTTATTTTAATAGGACTTTTTTAGTCATGTAGTAAAAAAATGCATCTGGCAACACAAATAAAAATTTATTTAAAAAAAAACTAATAGACAGAAATTATTGCAAAGCACATGAATAGAATGACTATATATATTTCTGAATAACAAAAAAATACTTTTTTAATTTTAAGTAAATATTTTTCTTGTTTTGCAATTTTTTTCAGTAACCATACTTTAAGAAAATTCCAGACTTTTAGCCAATTGTGCTGAATCAGATAAACAAGTGAAACTTAGAATTTTTTTTAAAAATAATCAATCAATGAAAATAGGTCATGTTATATATTAAATTAAACAGAATTTAATTAAGAATTTTATAAAAATAAATAATATGAATAAATTTCCAATCATATTGATTTTAATAAGCCTTTTTCAATGTGATATGGTGGGGGAAAAAAATGCACTATACAATTAAGGCTTTATTTCGGAAAACCTGCTGAGTAAAAATAGTTGATTTATACATTTATTGAAAGGAAAATTCCTCCTGAATAATATAATATTCAACCTGAAATATGATTTTTTATTTCTTTTAATGATTCTTTTCAGTATCGTATATTTTAAACATGGCCAGTATTATACAACATGACTTGGCCTTCTCACATTCATGGGATTTTCTGAAATGGTTATGAAATAGAAAAAAAAAATTCTTTGGCTGCTTTTTTTTTACTAAATATTATGAATTTTTTTTTTTTTTTTTTTTTTTTTTTTTGGGGGGGGGGGTCTTGAAGTTTGCCGATCTTGGCTAAGTGCAGAAAGGTTTGTGCACCAAGGACCAGCCCTACCCGAAATTGCCCTCCCAAATGATGGCAGATTTTCATAGCAAGGAAGTCCATTTGCTTCCATATCCACAACATTCAATTTCAGAAAACGGTACAAGCTCAAAGTTTTTTTATTAAAAAAACAAAAAATAGTAAAGGAAAAATTACATATAACCTAATGGGATATTAAATAAAATATCCGCAACAACTTTTAAGCTTACCTCCGATCTAGCACAATCCGGAAAGATCGATAAAAACAACCGATTGAAGATCGCTAACTAATGGAAGTAAATATCATCATCATCATCATCATCCTCAAGAAGCTATGGGCTACGGATGTCCAACCAGACCGTACAATTTAGTTCTCCAAGCAAGTCTGTCCTGAGCTACTGCACACCAATTCTAATAAGGTCCTGTTTGACATTGTCTGCCTACTGCATCCTTGGTCTCCCCCTCTTTCTGACGCCTTTAGGCACATTGTTCATAACCCAACTTATGAAGTAAATATACAGAAATGAATTTGCTTTCATATCCAAGACCTCATTTATTTTCAGAAAATGATACTATTATCAAAGTTTTACTGGAAAAGTAATAAATAATAAAATAAAAATTAACATATAGCCTAATGTGATGTTAAAATATTCACAGCCACAAATTGTAGGCCAGCCATACAAAATAATATGAAAAAAAAATCAATACTCAATCGGCCAAAAGATCGCTAATTTCCGAAAATAAATCTACTGAAATGAAAATTAACTAAGGTTTAAATATAAAAAAAAATACTAACATAACAAAGAGTGTCCAATATGCTGGACCAAAACTGAAAAAAACACAGCACACGGGAACAATGGAGATATCATGGGTCAGCCACCTGCCTCTTGTTGACTCAGTGAAGCATAACTAATTAAATGCAGCTGCAACCTGAATTTCTAAGAAGGATGTGTTTACTTCCAGTTTCGATTTTGAAGGCAGGAAAGATGTATAGAATGCTGCAAAAAAATGATAAAAATAACTTGGGAATACTGAAACACATTTATGACAGAAAAGAGTGTGAAATGGAAAAAAAATTGCAGTACACATTTTGTAATTACTTCCAAAATCTACAATTTTTAAAAATAGCAGTTTTTTTGTTAATTTTTAGGAGATTTTCGAAAATTTTAGGAAAATTTTGTTGATAATCGCTCAAATCAAACTTGTGAGCTTAAATCAGAAGGTTGCTTCAGCAAATAGGAATGTTAACAAGCAAATCGGCAATACCGTTTAGTGCTTCTAAAAAATGGTAATCAGATGGCTTTACAAAATTATTTATATTGTAGTTTAGTAAAATATGCATCAAATTAAAAAACAAAAATTATTTTCGAAGCCTGAATTATAAAAAAAATTACAACGGCAATTTTTATTTTAAAAAAATTGATATATTTTTGTTGTACTAAATGCGTATACACACTCATTGGCCCCTCAATTCAGATTCTCCGTACGTATACAGACGGGTTGGACACTGAAAGGGTTAAACTCCCAAGATTAATTTGAACTATTATCAACAAATTTTTCCTTAAAGTTTTTAAAATCCCCAGAAAATTGACAAAAAAAAACTGCTATTTTTAAAAACAGCACATTTTGGAAGTAATTACAAAGTTACATAAACCATTTTGTTTTACCAATTTACCCTCTTTTCTGCCATAGAACTATTTCAACATTCCAAGAATTATTTTCATCATTTATCCCTGCATTCTATGAATCTTTCCCACTCTTAAAATTGAAACTAAATAATAACAGCTTTCTTATGCTTTTCAATACTGGCTACAGCTGCAACTAGGTCATGGCTCAATGCCTGCAGATAAGGGGGAAGGTGGCTGACACATGCTATCTCCGTTCCGTATGTTATAAGTGGCTCCATAATAGATTGTTACCAGTGCTTTTCCAATAAATCTGATAACCTTTGTAAAGTCAGCATTTACTTTTTTATATTTAAACCTTATTTTTCATTTCAGTAGATTTATTTCCATAAATTATCGTTGGTCTGTTGATCTATCGATCAATTTTTCTGAGTCATGCTAATATCGGATGACCAGCTTACAACTTGTTGCTATGGATATTTTATTTAACATCACTTTAGGTTATATATTAATTTTTCTTTTATTATTTCTTCATTTTTCAGTAAAAAAAACTTTGATCTTGTATCGTTTCCTGAAAATGAATGCCTTGGATATGGAAGCAAAAAGGACTTCCTTAGCACAGATATCAGTCCTTCTGTGAGAGGCAATTTTCGGCATAGGTCTCCACCACTACCAAGCTACACTCATCGAGAACATTTTACCTCCCACCCATACCCTGTAAAGTTTCAATGAAAAAAAAAATCAAATTAAGAGTTTTTAAGTTTAAATTTAACAGTTCTAAAAGATTTTACCCCCTCCTCTTCCCCAGTAACTTGGAATGCCATTCTGACAATTCAGACTTTTTTGTTTTGGTGCACTAACTTTTCAGCATTTAGCCACGATCTTAAAAATTCTACACCCAAAGAAAAAAAAATGTTTATTAAAAAAAAAGAAAAGCAGTCTAGAAAGCATTCCTGCATTTCATTAACAGGACAGAAAATCCTGTTAACGTGAGCAAACCAAGTCACTTTATATAACCCTGGCCCATGCTTTAAAATATACCACATTGAAAAGAACTAAAACTAGTGTTTCAGGTAATGTAATATTATTTGGGAAGAAATTTACTCTCAATGAATATATAATTTAAATGTTTTTATTCATCAGGGTTTCCAACATTAAGCCTTAAACTTATAGTCTGATCTATTTTTTCACTATATCACTGTAAAAATATCTTAATAAAAATAATATGCTTAAAAATTTGTTAATTTTTTTATTTTCATAAGATTTGGAGTTAAAAATTGTTTACTTTGATATTTAATATGACTGATTTCTGTTGACTGGCTATTTTTAAAAAAAAAATTCTAAAGTTGATTTGTTTATCTGACTCAGCACAACTGGCTAAAAGTCTGGACTTTTCTCAAAGCATGGTACCGAGAAAAAATTACAAAACAAGAGAAATATTTACTTGAAACAAGAAAAATGAATTTTTTTCGTTATTCACAAATAAATACTTTTTATTCGTGTGTATTATAATCATTTCTGTTTATTAGTTGTTGTTTTTTTAATAAATTTTCATTCCTTTTTTTTACTGTGACTCTAAAAATGTTCTATAAAAATAAAACAATTAGTCTTTTTTTTTCCTGTTAAATATTGCATTTTCAGAAAATCCAGAATTAAATGCTGATTAATTTGGTATATAACATGGCATAATTCCTTTCATTAGTTATTTGGTAAAAAAGTTTTAAAGTTAAACTTTTTTTTTGGCTGAGCATAGGGAGAAAATAGCTTAGCCTCTGGATAGAAACCAGTTTCTCAGGCTGGACATAGGAAAGGTTAAAGCACTTCTCTATATCTTAAAATTTAGTTATGGTTTCAGTTTACTGCTACATTTCAGAGAGCCATTTTACTCTCTCAGCCAATGAAAATTCACTTCATTCTTATAATGGTAAAAGTTAATTTTTTTCTTATTTTCCCTTATATAATGACAAATCTGAAACTTAGTGTTTCATATCTTTATATTTAAATTCTTACTATTTTGTAACATTTACTCATATTGTGTGATAAACAGATTTGTAACCTTAGCTGGCATAAACAGCATTTTAAAGTATTTTGATAATATGGCACACGAGCTAGAAAATGGTCTCTTATTTCTGTAATTTTGGCACGTGAGCATGAAAGTTTCACCATCACTGGCCTAGAGCATACAGTATGTACAGTGCAGTAGTAGTTCCCAATGGATGAGTGTACAACAGATAGTACTCGCTCTACTGTACTGCTGACTGGCCATTGGAAAAATATATATTAATTGTATTGCTCGTTCTTTAATGGATTTATGTATTTAATTATAAAAATATTTCTGAAATGAATAGAACTATAATGAATCAGTGTTGTACAGGGCAACATTAAACAAGGTATGCCTGTATTCTAATGATTTCTTTTCATATCAGTTTTAGAGATGACTTTCAAAAGAACTTTTACCCCAGATTTTAAGGAATTTGCAATTAACCTCTCCTGGCTTGTTATTAAAAACATTGTGATAAAGTAGAACATTACAAAAATTTTTATGCATGTATCTATAAGATATTTATGAAATTATTTTAAATGTCTTAACTACAGTAATGATGAATACATTATATTCTTTGCACTGTGTTTTTAATACTGTATTTAACATTTGGATTTAATATGTTTCCAAGTTGCAAAACATTTACATGAAATAATGAACTGACAACTATTGCAATTAATGAAAGAATAAAAAAAAAATATAAACATCTGCAATTATAACTGTCACCAGAAAATCTATCAAAGAGCAAATGAAATTAAAATAGAGCTTTTAACTATAGAACCTACTTGAATCCAAATTGATGAAATTTTCTTTTGTTTCCTCTCCACCTTGACTATCACGAACAGTTCTAATTTCATAACTTTGATCACCCAAAGATTTACGAACTGTTGTTACTTCATTTCCTTCACTATCTTTCATTGTACAATGTTCTTCTACAACCTGAATAAAAATACACATTTATAAAATACTTTGCTTAACTAGCTCAAGAAAATGATAAATTATATGGGGAATTAAATTAACTGGGCAATTTTCATATATTATCTGATACTGAACTTATATATTAGTGACCCCCCAAAGCAGTTGAGAAAGTAGCAGCAATGCTGAAATAAAAAGCATTACAAAAAAAAAAGGCAGTAATGGAAAATCAATGCATTAGAGAAGCTAAAGTAACTATTTTCTGTGCATTTAAATTGCCTGTCATGGAGGGTAGTTACAACAGCCCTCTTACCGCTAAGAAATTTATTTCAAATATTTCTGAGCTTTTACTTAAAAGGATCAAATTCAAAAGTTTTAAAATATATTGCATTTTGAAAACAAATTACATAAACCTGTTAAGATTTACCATAAATCATCACTTCTACACATAAAAACTAGATGAATCTGCAGCGGCAAAAGCTTTTGCATATTTCTTATAGTATGGATTTCTCCCAGGAAGGCATTCATTAAAACAAGACTCAATGTGCTAATGAGCATATCAATGGCACGATTTTTCTTTTTCTGATAATTTATTACAATTTCTTTTCCAATTATTTAACCAGTGAGTCATTCTTACATTTTTATTATTTAAATACAAAAAAAAAAGGAAATAAAATTAACAATAAAAACATCCACTACTGGAATGGCAAATCAGTCATTAAAATGTAGTACAGGTAGTCCATGATTTACAGAATCCCTTTACAAGGAATTTCATCCTTACAGAAATTATATCTCATCACCCAATTTCATAATTAAAAAACCTTCTCTCTCATAAATTAATTAACATCAAAATTCTCTGTCATTGAGAAATAAAATTTTTAAGTTTATCCTTCAAATTACTTGCATGTTAAAAGTTTTTTGGAGAAAACTCAAAGCTTTTCAGAGCAAGAACTGCACTCTGTCTTCAATGAAGTGACACTATTTGGTAATGTTAGGGCTGTTGAGAGCATTTTCCCACATGTTCTGAAGGATGATTCCAGTCTCTTGGTTGCAAGTGGGGATGGTAGAGGCCATTATTTCAATGGCCTCGTTGACTATGGTATAGCAAATATATAAACCATAGTCTGCGAGACCATAGAAATGATAATCTCTCCCATCCCCACCTCCAACTGAGACATTAGAATCACCCTTCACAACATGTGGAAAGAAGCTCTCGACAACCTTAACCATCACCAAAAACTGTCACTTCACTGACAACAAAGTGCTGTTCTTTCTCCTAAAAGCTAAAAGGAGGTTGCCAACTCCTTTGCCTAACCTCATCATTACTTACAAAGTCAAACCACTATTATGAATGACCAAGATACTGCATAAACATCTAGAATCAAAAGCATCAAGTTTCCTGTTATCTCGTTTACAAAGGGTCCAAGTTTCACTGCCATAACTAACTCTTTAAAAAATCAAACTATTATACACCCTGATTTTAGTCTTTAGGTATATACACCTATTTCTCCACACTCTCAATAGACTCTTAAAAGTCCCAACAGCAATCTCATTTCCTATGTCAATCTCATGCCACACATCTCCAGTATATATTACATAGCTCTCAAGATAATTAAACTAAGACATATACTCAAGGATGCAACCATTCATATATTAACTGAACCACAACCTGAAACACAGTGGAAGATTTTCCCTCCACAGAAACCCACCAGTACAGCAAATTCAGCAATCCATAATCAAGCTCCGAGCCCATTTCCAGTCCAGTAGGTTTTTATGGTCAGCACCAGGATCTGTGTGGTTGACTCTCCTCAGCAGGGTAGAAAAAAATAGAAAAGTAGCCATAGTTGTCCAGATCAATAGGCCACACTAATCTGGCAGCCTTCCCCCTTCTGTTCACATCCACAAGAAAGTATCTCTTTTGAAAGATACTAATGGCCTGCACTATTAAAAGGTGGGGTTGGACCTAGGCCTGGCCAGTTCTATGCATCACAGGGGATTGGTGCATAGCTCTTCTTCCAGTGATTACCTAGCTACAAAAGGAAAATAAGGTGTGGGGAAACTCATTAACCTGTACCCAGATGTGGGCAAGGCACTCGCCATATTGTGTAGTTGGCCCTAGTAGATCCAGTCCACTAGCCAATTGATCCTGAGATGGCCACCATAGGACCTCCAGTTTACCTGAAGCAGAGGCCAAAGCAGTGTTTAGAACTGGACCTTGAAATTGCTGCCCAGCACCATAATGTGCAGGCTCCCCAATGGCAAGACAGGTCAAAGGGGACCCCACTAGTTACGAGCTGAGGAGAGTAGATGATGACCACCAAGCAACTATCAGGATTCTCCTTTCCAGAGACACGGGTCACCATGCATGGCACCCATGAGGATGAGCATTTTAGACTCTGTGAAAGTAACCAAACATTGCAGGCCCAGCAAAACCTTCACAGGGTGGTTCCCTCATGACAAACAAGAGCTTGCACTAAGAGGAATAGCTTTAATAAAATCCTTAGGAACAACATCTTTCCCATAGAAAAGATTCCTAAATTTCAGTCAGCCATTTCACAACAGAAATGTTCCCAGTTCCAAGCATTTCATCTACCCCTGGAGATTTAGGCAGTTTTAATTTAGAGATGGACAAAGCGACTTCACAATGTGATATAGGGCAATTTCAAATGTGATATAGCGGGATAAAGTCAGCAAATGCATCTATCCTAAATTACAAACAATAGAAGTAGAACTAACCACAATGTTTAGAACATTTTTGAAATGCACAGCCCACCTAGTGATGGCAGAATCCTCACTTTCAATAACCTCACCATGTTTATCTGTCAATCGCTGTTGGTCAGCCTGTTTCTTCCCACGTGAAAGATGAACTCTCTGCTGTTGTGCTGTCTAACTGCTTCCTCTTCTTGTCAGCCAAGCTATGAAGCCAAAGATTCTTATCAGCATGTCAAATGATCCTTTATACATTTGTTAAGTTCTTGCAATGCTGTCCATTAGGACTAGTAGAGTGCTGATTCAGATCATTCTTACAATTCCTTCTTCCAGAAATAAATTCCATAGCCTTATCACTCAAATGACCATCTCCTATGACCCCTTTTACCCAAAAAAATACTGTCAGTCTCAAGAAAAGTGTGTTTAAACTAGTCCCATTCTTTCTCCACTTCAGTAGTAAGCAAGTCACAAGGGTCATAATAACTAAATATGCGTCAAATAATCAATGTAAAACTATCATGGTAAGCTTTGGATATATTTGGGATCTTTCAGAGCTTCACTGTTAAAGGTACTTTTCTTAATCTTAGCTCAACATTTCTTAAGCTTCAATTATCAGAACACTTTTGAGAAGGTAATGGTAAGATCCAATTTTGGATCCTCTAAATGATCTGATATTAATAACCAAACTGGACCATTTGCCATTAATATACAATCAATCATATCTATACAACCCATGTGCATTTATAAGCAAAATCTTTAATACTAGTTTTAAATGTAGCTGCAAGAAATCTTTCATTAACCCTTCTAGGGCCCAACCTGTATGCATACGAATGGAGAATCTGAATTGAGGGGTAAAATGATGTATGTATACACATTTAGTACAACAAAAATATATCAATTTTTTTTAAATAAAAATTGCTGTTGTAACTTTTTTTTTTTATTTATATCTTATAAAAATATATAATTCAAGCTTCAAAAATAATATTTCGCTTTTTAATTTGACGCATATTTTACTAAACTACAATATAAATAATTTTATAAAGCCATCTGATTGCCATTTTTTAGAAGCACTAAACAGTATTGCCGATTTGCTTGTTAGCGTTCCTATTTGCTGAAGCAACGTTCTGATTTAAATTCGCAAGTTTGATTTGAGCTATTATCAACAAATTTTTCCTTAAATTTTTGAAAATCTTCTAAAAATTTGCAAAAAAAATGCTATTTTTAAAAACCATAGAATATGGAAGTAATTACAAAATACGTACTGCAATTTTTTTTTCCTATTTCACACTCTTTTCTGTCACAAATGTATTTCAGTATCCTCAAGTTATTTTTATCATTTTTCCCAGCATTCTATGCATCTTTCCTGCCTTCAAATCAAAACTAAAAGTAAACACATCCTTCTTGGAAATTCTGGTTGCACCTGCATTTAATTAGTTACGCTTCACTGGGGCAAAACAAGACACAGATGGCTGATGCAATCTCCGTTGCATGTGTTATGTTGTTTACAGTTTTGGTCCAGCATATTGGATACTCTCTGTAAAGTTAGCATTTTTTTTTTATATTTAAACCTTAGTTAGTTTTCATTTCAGTAGATTTATTTTCGGAAATTAGCGATCTTTTGGCCGACCGATAAGTATTGATTTTTTTCATGCTACATTGTAATGTTGACCACACATTGTTGCTATGGATATTTTAACATTGCATTAGGCTAGATGTTAATTTTTATTTAATTATTTATTACTTTTCCAGTAAAACTTTGATCTAGTATCATTTTCTGAAAATAAATAAAGTCTTGGATATGGAAGCAAATAAATTTCTGTAGATTTATTTCCGTTAGATGGTGATTTTTAGATCAGCTGATTTATCGATTACTGATATATCTTTCTGGGTTGGCTAGATCGGAAGCCGGCTTAAAAGCTGTTGCGGATATATCATTTATTAATCCCATTTAGGTCATATGTAATTTTTCTTTTATTATTTCTTTTATTATTATTTTTTTAAATAAAAAAGCTTTGAGCTTGTACTGTTTTTTGAAATTGAATGTCTTGGATACAGAAGCAAATAGACTTCCTTGCTACGGAAATCGGCCATCATTTGGGAGGGAAATTTCAAGAAGGGCTGGTACTTGGTGCACAAACCTTTCTGCACTTAGCCAAGGTCACCAAACTTCAACACCCAAAGAAAAAAATTCATAATGTTTAGTAAAAAAAAAGCAGCCAAAGAAGTATTTTTCTATTTCATAACCAGTTCAGAAAATCCCGTGAATATGAGAAGGCCAAGTCCCGTTGTATAACACTGGCTGTGTTTAAAATATACAATACTGAAAAGAATCATTAAAAGATATAAAAATCATATTTCAGGTGAATATTATAGTATTCGGGAGGAAATTTTTTTCGATAAATATATAATTTAACTATTTTTTATTAAACAGGTTTTCCAAAATGAAGCCTTAATTGTACAGTGTGATTTTTTTTTCACCATATCACAATGAAAAAGGCTTATTAAAATCAATATGCTTGCAAATTTGTTTATATTATTTATTTTCATAAAATTCGTAATTAAATTCTGCTTAATTTCATATATAACATGACCTATTTCCATTGATGCTTATTTTTTTTTTAAATTCTAAAGTTGACTTGTTTATCTGATTCAGCACAGTCGGCTCAAAATGTGGACTTTTCTCAAAGTATGGTACCAAGAAAAAAATTACAAAATGAGAAAAATATTTACTTAAAACCAAAAAAATATTTTTTTTGTTATTCAGAAATATATAATTATTCTATTTCATGTGCATTGTAATCATTTCTGTCTATTAGTTTTTTTTAAATAAATTTTTATTTGTGTTTCCAGATGCATTTTTCTACTACATGACAAAAAAATGTCCTACTTAAATAAAATATATGGTCTTTTTTGTTAAATACTTGATTTTCAGAAAATCCAGAATTAAATGCTGATTAATTTGGCATACAGCATGCCATAATTCCTTTCATTAGTTATTTGGCAAAAAAGTTCTAAAGTTAAAGTTTTTTTTTTTGGCTGAGCATAGTTAGAAAATAGCTTGGCCCCTGGATGGAAACCTGCTTTTCAAACTGGGCCCTGGAAGGGTTAATACAGTCGTATCCTAAAGAAGCATTACTGGCATGACTGCTTAAAAGCAAACCTATGATTTGGAGATTTCTTCTATCCTCCCTACCTGAAAGAGAGAAATTTAAAATTATTTTTTAGGATATGTGAAATTTTTCAGCTTTGTAAATATGGCTTCACATATTATCCATAAATCAAATGCTTGCATTCACATAAAATGCTTTGGATTAAAAATGCACCAAGAACTGCTTACCATATTTGAAATTGAACTTAAAACATCTATAGGTTTTGTGTAATTTTTTTTTCCAGATTTCATTTTGGCAGTGTTGAAAAATTAGATATCTTCATATCATGAGGGGCTGACAGATCAATTGCAAATACATAGCATTCCAGAATTGACAGCTTGATACTCTTAGGGGCCAAAATAGAAAACAATAATTCTAGAGCTCAATCTTTTCCATTGTTCTAACTCTCTATACACAGCATTTTTTCCCTTAATGACTCAAGTGGTCTCTTCATAACAGTAGAGCCTAGGGGTTCCAAACGTACACTGCATAGATGCATCCAAAGTTGAACAATGTGCAATATCATAACGTTTTAATTTCAGGGTCCACTGTTTACTGAGTTATTTGATAGTGGTGACACCATCAACTTGCAATTACATTGCAAAACTTGGGCATTTGATGGTAAGAAATAGTATCAAAGTGCTCAGAACATTTGAGTGTTTTGTTGCATGGCATTGTCTGCTCCCACCTGCTCAAGTAACAGCAATGACATTGAACAAGTACTGCTGGAATACCATGAGCATTCTCCATATAGTCATGGCATTTCTAGACCTCTGAATCATGTCGTGAAAGGTTGAAGTTGGATGAAGAGGTGCAATACATTGTCATATACTTCTTCAAGCAACAGCCAATATCCCTCTAGGAATGAGGGTATCACGTTGCAATTTCATGTCAGGGATAAGTGTCTCAACAGTCATGGCAAATTTAAACAGATCAATGATTTCAGCTTCATTTATGACTTGTTCACTTTTCATTTGAATGACCCTTATTATTAATTTAAAGTACACAGCAATTTGTTTAAAAAATGTTATTTACGATTATGCTGTATGACTAAAGACTTTTGAACAACTAGTCTACATTAAGCTTAACAATCTTCACACAGTCAAGCTATGAGTTTTATTTATCATTGTGAACTATCACTTTAGGAGACTTTTATATCTATAAAAAGTTCCCAAGTAAAGATGTAAATTGTTACCATTTCTGAGATGTCTTCCAGAATTTCTGCTGGCTCTGAAAGACATCTGAGAAATCGTAACAAATAAAATTATTTCCAGTCCTACTGGACTGGAAATAATTTTATAATTCAGTCAAGTTTATAAGCCATTAATTTTATAAGTCAGTTCAATTTTATAATTCAGTGTAATAAAAATATTTCCAGTCCTACTGGACTGGAAATATTTTTATTACACTGAAGTGCCATTGAATTAGAGATAGCAACCTAGTAACGTGTTGGACTCCCTCTGGCCCTTACAACAACCACCACACAAGGCAAAGACTTCACAAACTTGTGTAAATGTTCCAAAGGTATGGCGACCCATGCATCCTCCAGAGCTGTCCATAATTCTCCCAAGGTCATCACTTTTTTTTCACACACATTTTTTTCGATGGGATTTAAATCTGGGCTTCTAGGTGGCCAATTCATTATTTCAAAGTCAGAAGAATGCTCCTGCAACCATGCAGTAGCAAACCTGGACCTGTGAGATGAACAGTTATCTTGCTGGTAGAAACCATCTCCACTGGGATGCATGATGGCCATAAATGGGTGTAAATGATCAGCCATGAGTTCAAGGTACCAAGATGCATTGAGAGTTGTCGGCACACGTACCAAAGGTCCCATAGACGTCCAACTAAAGACACCCTAAGTCATCAATGAGTCACCACCCGCTTGTACTGTTGTGACCTGACATGCAGGATCCATGGCTTCATGGGGTTGGCGCCATACCCTCAGTCTCCCATCGGTGTGATGAAGTTTAAATTGGGATTCATCACTCCAGGCTATCCATTGCCAATTTTCAATGGTCCAGTTTTGATGTTCTTTAGCCCAGGCAAGGCGTTGAGCCCGGTATCGTACCATTAGAAGCAGGACTCTTGTAGGTTGACGACTCCCGAAGCCGAGACAATGAAGGGATAATTGCATGGTCCGTGCACTGACTTCCTGGCTGGAACCTGCATTCAGATAATGTCCAACTCCTATTGGTTTGTACAAAGCAGGTCAGACGGCAAAACCCACGATCATTCAAGGCAGGTTGTCCTTTGCAGTTTATCCAGGTGCTTGTTTTTTGGCCGGAATTTTCATATTCACAGAACACTCTTGAAACTGTCATACAAGAAAATCCAAGTTCGTTAACAATTTTGGAGATCAAGTGTTCCATCCGTCAGGCACCTATGATCTGCCCTCTGTCAAATGCATCTAAATCCCGCACCTTTCCCATTATGCTTCTCACAATGAATGCTTGTGGAAGCCAAAGCTGACAGGTACATATGACCAGTTTCAGCCACACCATGCACGCAAAGGCAGTACTATACTGAATTTGGATGACATATCCTATCCCTAAATCAATGTCACTTCAGTGTATAATGATCATAAATAAATACTATTTCTGCAAATTCTTTCCATCTCCTTCATAAAAAGTGTCTCTTTAATAGGTTAAATAATTTTCTGTACCTTAAGATGTGATACTTTTATTTTTCTCAATTTACTTCTATTAAATCATAACAGGTTAGTCAATTTGTGTGCTTACTTGTCAATGTTCTCTCTAACTGTGCATCTACATGGTCAGGCAGCTACTAAAAACATCCTCATGCATATCTACCATTCTTTGTGCACAATTGTCACTATTAATTAGCATTAATGGCCTTATAGCGCTATTATCCTGCTCAAAAATTTCTTCAGTGACCACTTTCTAAACAGTAGGAGTAACATTGTTACTAGGCATCAACTAATAATAGAATGCAAATAAAAATGTTGAATGAACCTTACTCCATTTATATCTTTGACTGTCTTCATTGAGAAGGACTTGCGAAATGACCAATTATTAGGTGGTGCAGTTATATTTTCTTCAGTTGCAGCTGTTATAGCTTCCAACCCACCTTGAGACACTGTATCATCTATATCTGATAAAATAAATAGTGCATCATAAAGTTATACTTCAAATAAGATTTTAAATACAGTAAATTTTATTTTTAATAACTTAAAATATTCATTGAATATCTGCAAAATAATGGAACAAATGATCCTTCTAATAAAATTGTCAGTAAAAAAAAACTATATGAAGTGAATAGTTGTATCCTGGTATAACATCAAATTCATTAAAATTGAAATGGTCATACACTACATTAAATATATAGCAGTGGAAAAACAACTGTTTATGAAAGTGGATATAAATAGATGAAGCGTTAAATCAATTTAATCACAGTTTCACTGTTAAAATTATATCAAATTATATCAAAAGCTTAGGAGCTTAATTTAAGCAAGATTAGCTTTACCAGGCTCAACTGTTGTGCTACACAAAATGGAATAGAGATAGCTTTTCATTCAATTGAATATTTTACTGATAGTTGATGGCTTATCAGCGAAATTGTGATTAAACTGATTTCACTTATTTATTACTGTGTAATTAATTTACCTAGACATACAATTTAATATAGGTATAGCAGTAATAAGGTAGCCAAAATTCTTTCAACTTAGGGGAGATCCCTAAATAAGATGATGTTCTAGTTAATATTCTTGGTTACATACAGAAATTTATATCTAATGCCAAAGTTTTTACAAATAACTAAAAAGAAATTTTATCCAGTTTTATATAAATCTTCAAAGCAGATAGAAATTAAATTACTAAGAGTAACTATAAGTATATTAAGAATATTAGGATATTTGAGAAGCAGATTGATAAGAATTATTTATAAGAGTTAGGTTGTTTTACCTCTGAGCAGAATATTTTTTTTTGCACACAACAGGCTAAATGGCCAGATCATAAGGACCCTGAGGGTTCAGAGAAGGTTAGGAAAGGAGACCCACTAGACAACTGCTAGGATAGATGGTAGCCTCCAATCACAGCCATCCAGCATGTTCTTTAGGACGCAAATGTTATGGCTCTCCTCACATGGGACAATGGCTTAACTTCCCATCCAATGGAAGCAGCCTTTTCAAGTCCATTGGTATCCCCTACTGGCCAAGGGTAAGGCGAAGAGTTTTGCAGAGATAGATCTCAATGCTGGTCCAGGTGAAACTCAAAACCAGGAACTTCAGATTATGAGCCTGACACACTACCAATTGAGCCACCCCTACCCCCTATATCACTGCAATGTCTAAAAAAAGCTGAGAGAATTAGTTGGATTTATTTTTATCTACAAAATAACCTTAGTTTTTCCTTGATTTCAATATATCAGATAAATAGTGAGTCTGTATATCAGATATACAGACTCGCTATTATATAGTTGAGTTCAATATATCAGATAAATAGGCGAGTCTGTTGTCCTTTGGTGAGTAGTATAGTCCTTATTACTACGAGTTCACTGTGTTCTTGATTTTGCTGGTGGTGGTGGTGGGGACTCTGTTGCAAGGTTGAAGTACATTTGAGAGTGGCACAGAGAGATAAGGTATGGCATTAGAATCTATGACTTGCTGTGCACATTAATCAAAGTATTTGTAGTTTTCCAGGGAATCTCACAACTTTTCCAGAAAAAGAAAATAATGCATATTATTATATGTGTGCTACATGTTTTGCATTGTTGCTCCAATGCATCATCAGGCAAAATAGTTGTTGTGTGGCAGGCACAGGTGTTAAGATGCTGTGGTCGGTGTTTACATTAGACTCGGAGCACAATGGGTGGAGGGATGGATGGTAATATTGTGGTACCATCTACTGAGGGGTTATTGAGAGGTTGAAGAAGTAGAATTTTAGAGATATGCTACATTGGTGAGGACTCTATAAAGAAGTGTATGGTATTATATGTGGTGGTGGTGGTAGTGTGGGGTCTAAGGGTGGTGGGCTTATGTCATTATTGCAAATTTCACTTCTATTTATGTATGTTATGAGACTTTCACCTGGAATTTCAGAAGGGGGGATTAGTATTATTGCATTTTGTTGTCAGGTTGTTGTTGATGGTAGCTTCAGTTGAGGCTGTCTTTTGGTTAGCCTTTTCATAACCCTCTTGATGTTCCGACAGGCTGGTAGTGAACTGTCTGAAGATTTTGCCTAAAGTTTATTTCCCTGTGCAGTTCCTCATTTGGGTCCTCAATATGAATGACATAAATACACCAGATGGTATTTGTTGATTGTGATCTTTTCTAATTATGTTTGAGATAGTGTTTCTGACAGTTATAGAAACATAATAATTAAATGCCCTCATAATTTTCTTCAGAGAGTCTGAGATTTGGGATAAGGGGAAATGGGGTAGTATATCTATTTACAAGAGGTTGTGTTGATGGTAGAGGTAAGGAGGTTTTTTGCTGTGACTGAACTTTTTTAGATATTGTTTAGAAATCTATGAGTGTAACTTGCCTGTTTGCCTAATTTTACAACATATTTTATTTACAGCTACACGAGGTTCTCTGTGGAACAGTATCTGTGGATTCATAGGAATAGGATGTGGAACACTGATTTTTGGTAATTTGTGGGGTGAATGGGGCCTAGAGATGAAGTTAGGAGCAAATGAAGGTTTTTGCTATACTGCAGTTTTGGCCATGAGCTCACCCCTACTGGGAATTCTGACAGATCTGGTTATCCAACATGTGAAAGATACAATCCTAAGCTCTCACACCGTCACCCCCCACACTTTGGAAAAGGTGCATGGACAATGTTTCTTAACTTGGCCTAGAAACCTAAAACAATAACAAAATTTACTTGCTGAACTCAATACTGCTTTCTCAACCATTAAATTTATGTGTGAAATAGAGAAAAATAGATCAGAAAACTTCCTTGATATCAATATCCTGATGCCCAATCTGTTGAACCCGATAAATTACCAAAAATAATTCCAACACCCTATTCCTATGAGTCAGTAGAAGATTTTGCCTGTGAGCAGGCCACTAAACTACTTTGTAGTTAACTATCTGTTGCTTTATCCGCAACCACAGAAACTCGCAAGCAAATTTTAAATACACTCCATTGTCTTTTAACTACAAAAATTATTGGGTACTACATAATGTGATCATATATAGTACAAATGACCTTGGCAAATGGAGCCTCCTTCGCAGCAGTCACACACAAACGCCATCTAGTGTTACTTTAGAAAAAGCCCTACGTACTCTAAGCATTTCCATAGTAGTTTCATCTACCCCTGGGGATTTATGAAGTTTAAGATTAGAAAAAGCCAAAATAACTTCAGACTGAGTTATAGGGCCAACATTAAAGCCAATAGTGCATCTATCATCATTACAAATATGGGAGAAGAAATAATTGCATTGTTTAGAACATCATTGAAATGCTCAACCCATCTAACCATGACAGAATTCTCACTTTCTATAACCTTATCTGTATATCCTTCAATCCCTGTATACCTGTCCATTTCTTCCCACATAAAACATTAACTACCTGCTACAGCTCTTTGCTGTTGTACTATCTAGCTGCTTCCTCAGCTTTGTCAGCAAAGTCATCAAGCAAAAGATTCTTGTCAGCAGTTAACAGATCTTTTACACATTTATTAAGCTCTCTATAATGCTTTCTATTAGGACTAGTAGGGTAATGATTAAGGAGATTCCTACAGTTCTTTCTCTCTGAAATAAGCTCAAGTGCCTTATCACTCAAATAATTCTGCCTCCTCTCCTCCTTTTTTCCTAAAACAGTACTGTTGGTTTTAAGAAAAACCTGTTTAAAACAGTCCCATTCTTCCTCAACTTCATTAATAAGCAAACCATGACTGTCAAAATGACTAAGCAACCTATCACAGTAGCTTTAGCAATAACTAAGTATTTCAGGGCTTCAGTGTTAAAGGTAACTTTTTAATCTTTTCACAACACCTCTCAAGTTAATGTTACAAGACACTTTTAACAAGGTAATGGTCAGATTCAATTTCAGCTCCCCTGTATGACTTGATATTCCTAACAGAACTAGCCCATTTGCTGTTAATTAATGTATAATCAATCATATTTTTCTGCAGCCCATTAGTTGAAACTCATGTGTGCTTATGTATGTCATGGTGTTTGTAATAAGTATTATTATTCTCAAACCATTAAGTTTACTTACCTGTAGGAGACGTTGTCCATTGCCATTGCAGCTACCAATACCAAAAGGGCCTATCACCTATCCCCAAATGTCACAGTCAGTACCAACTTTGGCATAGAAGTCACCTAGAATAAGGATAATATCTCCTTTCTTTCTTCAATCCCTGTATACCTTTCTTGAGAGAAATCAAAATATCCTGAAGTTGTCCGTAAAATCTATCTTTCTTCCTCATCGGCATCCTCAGTGGGTTAAACATAGATGACAATCACAGCATTACCTGTTGACAATATATCAATAAATATTTTGTGGAAAAAATTTTTCCGACATACGGGACTTGAACCTTCATCTCTCCAGAAACATGCCAGAGGATTCTACCATTGAACTAATGCCGACTCATCTTTTTTCCACTAATTTTAAGACTCTAAACTCATCACCGAGGATTTGGGCACCTATCATTGGTGCCATCTATGATCTTGGGTGGCAACTTTCTTCATATTGCATTGAGTAAGATGGAAATAAATAATAAAGTCTCTTCACGCTATTTAGTGTTATTAATGATTTAAACATAGATTACAATCACAACGATACCTGTTGACTTTTTTAATGTCAATATATCAATAAATATTTTGTGGAAAAAATTTCACTGACATACGGGATGTCGCCATGGTAGCTGCCCAAATCCCTGATGAGTTTAAAGCCTTAATTTTAGTGGAAAAAGGATGACTCGGCATTAGTTCAATGGTAGAATACTCTGGCATCTTCCTGGAGAGATGTGGGTTCAAGTCCCATATGTCAGAAAAAAAATTTTCTACAAAATATTTATCCTTGGTGGGGATATAACAACAGATAATATTAGTCTTTAATACTTGTCTGAAATTTAGCTGTGAGAAACCTTTCATTAATGCACTCGTATCCTAGAAGAGCATCACTGGAGTGTCTGCTGAGAAGCAAACCTAAGCCTTGGAGATGCTTTTTATCATCACTCACTGAAATGATAAATTTAAGATTATTTTTTAAGAATCTGACATTTATCAATCCATCTGATCTCTTGCAAGCTAAGAATATCTAAATTATAATAGTGGATTTCTTGTGCGAGAACATCAAGAGAATAATCTCTGTGCAGAGTTTTCACATTCCAACTACCTATGGAGAGAAAACCATTAGGGTGATGTTTATAGAAACTATGCCTATTGAGAGAGGAAATGCCAACAATATCAAACAGCCTCCTAATCGCAGGCATAGTACAAAGACCCATTCCCCCACTACTAAAGGCTGAAGCCATCTACACTGAAAGACTCCCTCCAATGTAGGATTTGACAATGCCTGTAGAAGCAAGAGTTCAGGTGCCTGCAATGACCTCAGATCAGGATTATCCACTAGCTGATAAAACATATCCTGTGAATCTATTCACTTGGTGCTGTCAACACACAAGAAAACAGAGAACACAGTGGCAAATTTTCCTTCAACAGAGCCCACCAGTACAAGAAGTCCGGGATTCATAATCAAGCTCAGAGTCCTTATTCCATTCCAGTTGGTGTACATGGTCAGCACCAGAAGCCTGTGTGGTTGACCACTTCTCAGCAGGGTAGAAAAAAAAAGCTGTAGTAGTCCAGATCAGTAGGCCACACTGATCTGGCAGCCCTCCCCTTCCATTGCCATCCATAAGAGACTATCTCCTTTGAAAGGTACTAAAAGTCCTGCTGGTTATGCTTCAGTAAAAAAAGTAACGTGTTATTTGGGTCAATTTAGGTGTTTTGTGAATGGTGGATGAAATGGCATGTCTAAATCTGCCTAAACTAAAGAAGCATGCAATCTATAGTTGCTTAATTATTCTTCTGAACACTGAGAAACCTATTGCTGGAAGCGTTATAGGTTAAGTGGTACTATAATTGGACATAGATACTGAGACATGGCCAAACATGTGAACAATGATTTCAGTTTTGTGACTAATTCTTAACACTTATCATTTTTTTCCTTCTAATAATGCAACTCAACTTTTGAGCATCAATATGAAACAACTAATGAATGAAATAGCTTACATTACATACTTAAAAAAAACATTTAATTGTGAACAAAAAAAATATAAAAAATTAAAAGGGTAAAAAAAAATGATAGATAAGCATAAGAAACATGCTACCAGTTCATTTGAAGTGATTTTTGTAAACTGATTAATCAGCTTAGATTTCAGTAATTTTTTTTAATTTTGGTATAAGTGCTACTTCTACTGATGAAGAGCAGGTTTACAAGAGAAGGAAAGAGAGCTTTTTTGGGGGAAATGTCTGATGAAGATGAGGTCACTTTAATCAAGAAATCAAAGATCATATTTTAGAAAATTATTCTTTATCATCTGAGGAACTGATAGATTACTTTCAACAGGAAATGAATAACCTTTTATTTTTTGTTTAAAGATAAAGCCATTGAATGGACACCTGAACCTTAACTCAAGTTCGTGCATGAAAGAGTGCTCATCAGAAGGTTGCTCATCACACGACAGGTCCAATAAGGTATGCTATTCCATGTATTGATGGTAAGTGTTGTATTCTGATTCAGTCTTTTTTCTCATCAACAGCTCAAAATATCATATTGACTAATTCCAATTTAGAAGAAAATTGGGTTTATTATGGAAATCACTGGAAGGACTTACATTCTATACAGTAACATGTCTACATTGGCTTATTGTTGTTACAATAGTGTGTACAAGTTGAACAATAAATTGACTAAGAGTCTATATGTTGAAAAAGGAGGATTTGGTTTTCAGAACCACGATGTCTTTAGAAAAATTCAACTTCAAGAATTAAAAGATTTGATTACGATGATCCCAACTAAGAAGACATAAGCAACAAAATTTGCAACAATGAGATAAAGGTTTATAATAATTTCTACCCATTTAAGAACCTAATGCATTTTTCACTGTAGTCATAATAATTGTAGCTTTCAGAAAAAAAAAATGTCCAGTTCAGCAGAATATGCTGAATAAATCTTAAATACTGCTTAAAATTTTGCATACTTTATGATAGTGAAATTAGTAATGTGTGAAGTATTCAGCAGTACAATGCAAAGCACATTAGAAGTGCATCTGAAAGAAATCAAGTGTTAAGGGTAGTCCATGACTTATGATTTAAAAGGACATATTGTTCCATATGAGAATTTGCTCCTGTCCTATGAACTGCAGTAAATGCTACTAAACAGAAGAATTATTATAGTAGAAACATAAGAAAAAACAAGCCATCAATTCACCAAAATTACTAGGAATTAAAGGGATACCAAACTACACATCAACATTTGTCTTCACAAGCAACCTTTTCTTCCACAACAACCAGTAAAAAACCATAATAAAAGACAAAAATAACAATGGTGCAAAGGACCTGTATAAACAACAATAACGAATGTAAAATATAAAATGCAAAGGAAAAGCACCAAATACAAGTAAAATAACAAAGAAACTTTAACCCTTTTACTATCATACTAGCCCAAAATGGCAGATTTTAAATGGACTCTTTCAATCAATGTTATCCCTTTCTCTTCACTACCTCCTATCTGCAGTTTAGGCCAGTATGCTAGTATAAAAAAAAATAAATACCCCCTCAAGCAGCTGCTTGCCACAGAGGTCTGATAGGAGCCTGTCATTTTATATGCCACAGTAGAAGGTCTGAGAGGATGGCAGGCCCTCAGCAGAAAAACGACACAAACAGCCATGCCTTACCCGGGGCTCGAACCCAGGTCCCTCAGAGATCAGTAGCCAAGCGCGTTAACCACTCTGCCATGGAACGGCCCGTATGCTAGTGAAAGGGTTATAAATGCAAAAATTAATGCTAAAACAGAATAAACAAAAATATCTGAGTGCAAGAGGCTCAAATGGTAAATGATTGGAACTAAAATAAATGCTACTTTCCCAGTTAAAAGCTGGGCTTATGATTAAAATATGTTTGACCATTGAAATGGTATCAACAAAATTCACACTTAAATTCATCATCCATCCATAGAAGAAAAGAATGTAATAAATCCATGACCTAAACAGAACCAAGCAAGTACAACTTCCTCCTTGTGATTCCTGCAAAAAGAAAACAGCTATGGTTTGACAATAGATTTAATTTCAAAGAACTTCATCAATCTGTTCCAACCAAGTTCTTAGACACAGTTACCAGAGCTTGATGGTAAAACGTTGCCTGACATTAATATGTGGAACCAGCAGCAGAGAGCCAGACAGAGGTATGTCAAACTTCATAGCAGCTGCCAAGTCATTGTCCCTGATGCCAACATGATTGGGCATCCAACAAAACTGGATGTTGGTTGTGGCTGCTAACAATGGAGCTGCTGGTGGATCTTAGATACAACAGGGTGAGGTCAATGCTGCATCATTATCAAAGCCTATAACAAGCAAGCAAGTCTGTGTAATTATACACAAATGATGAAACTTAACCACTATGTGCTCCAAGTTAAGGCTGATAATGTGAAACTCTGGAACACTGCAATAAGATGGAAAAATGGAACACTGCAGTAAGATCTCGTCTGCAATGATGGTAACACACAAACCATGGCCAACCCCACTGACTTACCAAATTCGAGCCATTTGTGAAGACAGGCAAGGAATCTGGGTGTACAGCACAATGCCAGCAAAGAGTTACTGGTACATAGTCAGGCATGAAGTCTTCCCTATTCCACAATGGGAAAAATCACAGGAAGGTGAAAAAGGAAATCATGCTAGAAGCCACTCAGTTGTCAACTTGACAACACTATCGAGATTGGTGTTGATGCCTATGAGGTAGCCTCTGACACACTGTGAATATAAAAGTTGGCATTAAAAAACATTTAATAGTATAATCATCATCATCATCATCATCCTCAAGCAGCCATGGGCTACGGAGGTCCAACCAGGCCAACTATTAAATTCATACACGAAGATGAAATAAAAATGTTACCATGCCTGGATATCTTAATATCCCTTAAAGACAATAACTGTGAAGTTACTGTTTACAAGAAACTCGCATACACTATCTTATCAAAAGTATCTAGACACCCCTTCTGAGTAGTGAATTTACCCATATACACTATAGCCATGCCCCACACAGGTATAAAAGGAGGCATGTGGCCTGGCGAACTTCATAGACATACATGAACAGGAGAATGGGCCATACAGCAGAGCTCAGTGACTTTCAACGTGATGCCACCTTAGTAACAATCTGTTCGGGGCATTTCGGCCCTGCTGCAGCTGCCTCGATCAACCGTAAGTGATGCTATTGTGAAGTGGAAAGACCTAGGAGCAACAACAGCATAATCGTGACCTGGTAGGCCATGTAAAATGACAGAGAGAGACTGCCGAGTGCTGAAGCAGGTGGTGCAACAAAATTGCCAGTCCTTGGTTGCAACACTCACCACAAAGTTCCAAAATGGCTCTGGAAGCAATACTAGCAACCTAACAGTTCATTGTGAGCTGCAGGAAATGGGTTTCCATGGGGCCGAGCAGCTGCACATAAGCCTAACATCAACAAGATCAATGCTAAGCACTGGTTGGAGTGGTGTAAAGAACGGCACCAGTTGACTCTTGAGCAGTGGAACTGCATTCTCGGGAGTGATGAATCATGCTTCACCATCTGGCAGTCTGACAGACAAGTCTGGGTATGGAGGATGCCAGGTGAACACTACCTGCCTGGCAGTGTTGCACCAACTGTGAAGTTTGGTGGAGTTGGCATCATGCTCGGGGGCTGTTTTTAATGGTTTGGGCTGGCCCCCTAGTTCCAGTGAACGGGACTCTGAAAGCTGCAGCCTATTAATAATGTTCTTGGGAATTCTGTGCTCCCAATTTTATGGCAACAGTTCGGTGAGTTGGGTTGTTTTACCTCTGAGCAGCACTTTTTTGCACACCATGGGCTAAATGGCCAGGTCACATGGACCCCAAAGGCTCAGAGAAGGTTGGGGGAGGGGACCCACTGGAACAGCTGTTGGGAGACAGAGGGTAGCCTCCCATCAAGGCCATCCAGCGTGTTCTTTAACGTGCACAGGGTATGGCTCTCCCACACACGGGGCCACGGCTTAACGTCCCATCCGATGGACGGCGGCCTTTCCAAGCCCATCGGTGTCCCCTACTGACCGTGGGCAGGGTGGAGAATTATGCGGAGATAAATCTCAACGCTGACCCAGCTGGGACTCGAACCTGGGAACTACAGATTACGAGCCTGGTGCGCTACCGACTGAGCCACCCCCGCCCCACAGTTCGGTGAAGACCCTTTCCTGTACCAACATGACAGTGCCCTCATCCACAAAGTGAGGACTGTGCATGAATGGTTTGATGAGATTGGTGTGGAAGAACTTGACTGGCCTGTACAGAGCCTTGATCTCAACCCAATGGAACACCTTTGGGATGAATTAGAATGGCAACTGTGAGCCAGGGCAAACCACCCAACATTAGTAACCGGCCTAACTAATGATCTTGTGACAGAATGGCAGGCAATTCCCGCAACAACATACCAAAATCAAGTGGAAAGCCTTCCCCACAGAGTGGAGATTGTGATAGCAGCAAAAGGTGAACCAACACATAATTAATTCCTTTCCTATTACTAGGAGATTGTGTAGGAGTGAGTGTCTGGATACTTTTGAATATCTAGTGTATATACCAAATATAATTCCAGAGAATTCCACACATTCAGGAAATTACAAAAGATCTGCATTTAATTCACATTTCTTAAGATCATATAGATATTGCTCCATTAGAGAAGCTTTAAAACTTGAACTACAGTATATCTATAACATAGGAATGCAGGCATGATACAAAAAGGAATATTTAAGGAAAATAGAGAAAACAATTAAATATAATGTAAGCACACAATTAACTCCAATACAAAGATTTCAACAAAATATAAATTGTACAATAGCCTTTCCATATGTACCAGAATTATCAGATTTATTTCTAAAATTTTGAAAAATTTTGATATAAAACTACCTTTAAAAAATGTGAATAATGTAAAAACATTAGTAATTAATGATAGAGATTACAGAACACCCAGAGGGGGGGGGGGATTACTTAATTGGAATAGAGGATGAAAATAAAACATTAAATGATAATATTAAATATATGAGAAAAAACATACAGACATATAAGCATGAATGACAGAGCATCAATATGATATGGAAAACATTTTTAGGTAAAAAAGGCATTAACACAGACAATTCTTCAAGCTAATTTACATAACTATACACTAAAGCAAAAATTATGCATCACCAGGAACAAAAACACAATTAACTTACATGGAAAACATTAATAAACATAAATCAAAATAATCTGTGTAATACAGATGTAAAACCAATACCATCAGCATGGAAATTGATATTGGATCACCTGACTGGAAAAATGCTGAACATTAGCTAGAGAGACACTCTTATAAAAATTGTAACACCACAAAAACTTATACTGCCTGAAGTGAAACACATGTAGCAATGGATGATTTTAACTAAGATGTTTTTAGATATTTAGTTAATTTATATATTAAGTGAATGACTACAGTGAGACAATAAGTTGAATTGTGAAGAGAGTAAAAGAGTACCTCTGGATACAGTGAACGTTACAAAAGCAACAGCTCCACTAAATGAAGCAATAAACATAAAAAAAAGTCCTGTTCCCATGGTGTTCAGATGGACTGGCATCTCAACCTTACCAGAAGAATGTAATGCAGTGCACATAAGTGATAAGATCAACTTCAATGCATCTACAAAATTCTGGAAAAAGCAATGAAAAAAAGACAATGCATTACCCATCCATCATGGACTCACAACAACCACAATCTGGATAAACAATGATAAAATATGCCTTATTCTCTCATAACTTTAAACAACTTAAATGTATTGTCAACTAATATAAGCTGATTGTCATCTGCATTATAGTATATAAAGTATTGATAGATAGTAGCTTTGAAGTGGCTCATTCATTGTCATGATATTTGTAACAGTGATATCATATGAAATCAAAATATAGCAAATATTTACTGTGTTTAGCCATCCTGTGGCCGAGTGGTTAGCGCGCTTGGCTACTGATCTGAGGGACCTGGGTTCGAGCCCTGGGTAAGGCGTGGTTGTATGTGTCGTTTTTCTGCTGAGGTCCTGCCATCCTCACAGACCTACTATGGCATATAAACTGACAGGCTCCTGTCAGACCTCTGTGGCAAGCAGCTGCTTGAGGGGGTATTTATTATTATTACTGTGTTTAAGTATATTTTTTAAAGGTCTAGCAGTCTGTTGGTGGGATGGGGGATGCTTCCAAAGGTGCAAATGGAAGACTATGAGCAGGGATAGAGTCCAATGTCAAGGCAGGTACCAATATCATATTTGCCTGCCCCAAGAGGTAGCAAGTAGACAGACAAAAAAAAAGAATCAGAAGGTGGAACACTGACAATTGTTTGCACTGCCACAGATACTGTGGAAGCAATAAGCTTCCCAAAAGCCATGCTGGCAGAAGAAAGTTTGCCAGGTGCAGTACAACAATCTTTCTTACCTCAGGATATGTGACAAATTAACATTTAGGCTAAATGCAATGTTATATAAAATATCCACAATAACTTGTATGGCAGCCATCTAATGTAGCATAACTGAATCGATATTAACTATCAATAGATCAATAATTATTGAAATAAATCAACAGAAATGAAAACTAAGGTGACACTTACAATAAAATTAAATATTAATTAAAATTTAAAATTTAATTAAATATTAAAAAATAAATAAGATATTAACTTTACGGAGGGAGATGACATTCAATATGTAGGGATGACAGTGTAAACAATCTATTATGGAGCCTCTTATAACACATGGAGATCACATGTTTGAGCCACCAGCTCCTTCCTCTGCCATGAGCAGTGACCTAGTTTAAGCGGTAACCAGTCTTTAAGCGGTAACCATACCAATAAATAAAAAGCTCAAGTTTAAGAAGGCTCCTTTTTAGATATAGTTTCAATTTGAGGAGCAGGAACAATGCATAGAATGCTGGGATAAATGATAAAAAATAATTCTAGGAATATTATAATAGGTTTAAGGCATTAAAGAGTGTAAAACAAAAAAAAGGTACATACTCCATAACTACTTCCAAAATATTCTGTTTTTAAAAGCAGCAGTTTTTTGTTAATTTTCAAGAGATTTTTCAAAACGTTACGAAAAAATTTGTTGATAATAGTTCAAATCAAGCTTGTCAGCTTAAATCAGGGTGTTGCTTTAGCAAGAATAATGTTAACAAAGTTACTTTTAAAAAAATGGCAATCTGATGGCTTTACAAATCGCTTATATCATAGCTTAATAAAATATGCATCAAATGGAAAAGATAGTATTATTTTTAAAGCATTAATAAAGCATTTATATAAGATTGGCATTTGAAAATTTTCTTATGTATATTTCTTTTTTTTTAATGAAATTTTCTTTGTTTACTGAAAATGAACATAGACATCTTAGGCCTCTCATCTTGGATTTTGTCAATGTCTATATTCATTGGGGACCCTGGAAGTGTTAAGGGATGGGACAGGCTTTGGAATTACAAAAGTAATAGAACCTGTGATAAACATAAAAGCAACTACATATATATACCTTAGGAATTGTTACAACTATTATAATAAGTATCAAAAGGTGATTCTATTTACATAAAATTCAGTTCATTATAAATGATTACAAAACTGTGTGGAATATTGTAAATGAAATTTTTTAGATGTACAACAGCATTATCGTGTAAATTATTAAATCTTATACAATTAGCTGTGTCTAAAATTATTCTACTTATTCATTTGAAGTATCTTTCAAACCTCAAAGACATATTTTGGAATGGTAAAGACTTTAATATTAGATTTAAAATTAGGTTATGTTCTAATATTCAACTGTGACATTATGTGCCTTTTTTAAATATAAATATATGTTGTAGATATATAAGTGTAATTATCTCTATTATAATCTGCCATACTTGTTTGCCAATTATGCTCTGCAAATAAGTTATTGTTAGCTTCATAGACATACTGTTTGGTACAAAACTGCATTTTTAATACATTTATAAACAGTATTAATAAAGATTACAATTACTAAAAAAGACATACCTGTATCATTCAGAGACCCTGGATGGTCATCAAATCCTTTTGGATGGAAAAATCTGGAAAACTAGAATCGCAAACATGAATAAAAATATAATAAAAACCAAGTGAGAATTGTGATGTGCATGTCAATCCCTTTTAATATTTTACTAAAATAAAAGTACCAAATTTTAACTTAATTGTAAATATAATGTATGTACATCATTCAGAAAGTAAAGAACATTTGTGCATAGTGTCTGCACAAGTTCCTGGTCGGGGCTCAATCAAGGTCAGCCAGGCCCAGTGCCGTGTTGGCTATCTCCTGGCACCATTGTCGGGCGTGTATTATTCATTTGTGGTTAGTTATGATCTTTCAAAATGAACATGTGCATTGAAAATCCTGCCGAATGCAAAGTTTGATCACTTATCTGTTTTCTGACTGCTGAAAATACCAGGCCTATTGACATTCATCAGAGACTTGTTCAATGTATGGAGAAGGTGTTATGAATGAATCCAGTGTCGAAAAGTGGTGCATAATGTTTAAAAACTGAAGAACAAACATTCACGATGAGGAATCAGGGTGGCCCTCTCTCATCGTATGATGAACTCAACACTGCCTGAAAGACAAAGGAGCTGTCTGATGAGTTTCACTGGAAAGTTTTTGAGCACCCACCTTACAGCCTAGACTTGTGCCATCAGACTACCACTTGTCCCCCAATTTAAAGCAGTTCCTTGGTGGGCAACATTTTGATGATGATGATGCACTAAAGGAGGTTGTTATGGACTGGCTGAAAGGACAGGCAGCAGAGTTCTATGAGGAGGGGATACTTAAACTTATCCCAAGATATGACAAGTGCCTCAATGCCCAGGGTGACTATGTAGCAAAATAGGCTAAGTTAAGAGTTAAAAATTGCAAATAAAATATTTGAAAATTTTAAAAGTATATAGCTTTTATAACCAAATGTTCTTTGCTTTTTGAATGACTCTCTTACATTTATTTATGCACATACAAGAAGTTTGGAAAACATTAGTGCAAGACAAATGTAGATTCCTTATAGAAAAAAAATAAGTCAGAAATATTCTTGGAATTTCTCAATTAGAGGTCCCACTGAAGAGAGAAATGAAAATGAAGTTTTTATGACCACATTCTGGTCTGATTCCATTCTGCATGGGGATGTACCAACCCTCCAGAGTCAAGGTTAGCTCTTGTGTCTCAACCTTTTCTCCCCCATTGTGGGGAACTACTGTTCCATTATGAGTTTCCAACTCTACAAGATACGCTGCGACTTCTCCAAAGGAAGTTTACCCCAAAAATGTTCGATGAAGTTAATAACTACAGATTAGTGAATAGGGTTACGAACAGTGAGTTACTAAATATTAACCACTTTGTAAGCTGATTTAATTTTAGAGGAAAAATTGTCTTGAGCCGGTAGGATATGAACCCATGACCTCCTGATAACATGTCAGGTGCTCTAAACCACTGAGCTACCAGCTGCCAATCAAGATTTCCTCTAATTGATGATATGAACATTCTCAACCTATAGTACGTATTCCATTATGTCACATATAGGCGCTGTTCAGGCGATCTTAGCCATAATTCGACAAATAAATGCCGTATAGATGGAAAGTATATCTTACAAGTATACAATTGATTAAATATTGAATAAACTGAACTTTCTTGGTATATACCAAATATTAACCACTTTGTAAATCGATTTAATTTTAGAGGAAAAATTGTCTTGAGCCTGGTGAGCCTCTAAAATTAAATCGACTTTAATAAGGTTTAATTACCTTAAATAGATTATATAACACTGACATAGCCACTCTCCCAACAGCATGGAATCTCCTGTTACATAAACCAGACTCCAACACCACCGTTAGAGGTCAACCACTATTGCTCAAGTCATCATTACATAAAAACTCAGCTGTGGAAAGCCCACAAGTGATAACAGTTCTCAGGATATGATGATACAAAACACATTTCTTGTACCTCTTTTTAACTTTTAAACTTTCAATTAATAGTTAAATGTTCTGAATGCTTCAAGTATGCTCATTGTATGTTAAAACAGAAGCCTCCGTATGCCTATCAACAACTACACATACACCAATGAGCCAAAACATTATGACCAGTGTGTCTTTATGCAAATCGAAGCAACTGTAGATAAACGACAGTGCATGTGAAGGTCATGAAATGGTATAAATAACACCTGATACTGAGCTCTATTAATCAGTGTTATTCTTGTTCTTCATATGGGAAAGGCAGCAGACTTAAGCGAGTTTGGCAAAGGCCAAATTGCAATGGACAGATGACTGGGGCAGAACATTTCCAATATGGTATGGCTTTTGGAGTGCTCACTGTCAGCCATGGTTAGTACATTCAAAAAGTGGTCCAAGGAGGGAAAAACCATGAACCTCCAGCAAGGTGTGGGCCGACCACAGCTCATCGATGCTAGAGGCGAGTGAAGGCTATCCGGTATGATACGAGCCAATCGAAGGGATACTGTGGTGGAACTCGTCCATAATTTGAATGCTGCTGACAGGAGATAATGTGTCACAAAACACAGTCCATCGAACCTTGCTGAAAATGGGGTTGCGTAGCTGCAGGCCGCTCTGAGTGCCCATGCTAACTTCATTTCACCTTGAAAGAGCCTATAATAGGCAAGCGAGCATCAAAACTGGATCTTGAATGATTGGAAGAAGGTCACCTGGTCCAATGAATCTCATTTACTGATGCACTATATGGATGGCTGGGTACGTGTGCATTGTTTACCTGGGGAAGTGTTGGCACCAGGATGCACTGTGGGACAAAAACAAGCTGGTGGAGGAAGTGTTATGTTTTGGGCAATGTTCTGTTAGGAAACCCTGGGTGCAGTCATTCATGTGCAGGAAACTATGACATCTACCACCTACCTAAACATCATTGCAGACCAAGTACATCCTTTCATGGCAATGGTATTCCCCTCTAGTTAGTGCCTTCCTTCAGCAGGATAATGCACCATGCCACACAACCCGGATTGTTTGAGAATGGATCGTGGAACATGAGAAAGACTTCCAAGTATTACCCTGGCCTCCAAATTCTCCAGACATCAATCCAATCGAGCATCTGTGGTTTGCGTTGGAACAACATATCCGATCTGCAGCGGCTCAATCACGTATACTAGAGTTAAAGGATCTGTTGTAACATGTTGGTACCAGATACCACAAGACACCTTTAGAAATCTTGTAGCGTCCATATCTTGCCATGTAAGAGCTGTTTCGCCGGCACATAGAGGACCAACATCATATTAGGCAGGTGGTCATAATGTTTTGGCTCTTTGGTGTAAGTGACATCATTTTGCTGCACTCAACAGCAGACTTACAACTACCACAGTGCAAGACAACTGGCTTGTCAGCACAGGATAATTTCAACAACTCTACAGGTAGCTCTAATCAGTGCAATATCTGCTTTGACATGGAAATTAAGGCAGCAAGTGAATAATACAATTTCAGCAGTTGCAACTTACTTGAACTGGTATCAGAACACAATATAACAATGTATCCAGCGACAAGTGAATTCGCAAGGAACATAAACATATTATCAGTTGCAAAGATGTTAACATCAAACTCTTTTTCACTTTTACAAGATAAAAGTTAATATATTAAGTCATTAATAGAATATGAGCATTAAGTATTGTAAACAGGTTATTAGTGCCAAACAGCACTGAGGTTTTTAAGATAAGAATGTTTTCCAATGTCTGTGAAAGGGTGGGGGTGGCTCAGTCAGTAGCATGCCAGGCTCATAATCTTTAGTTCCCAGGTTTATGCACACCTGGGCCAGCATTGAGAGTTATCTCTAGTAAAAAAAAAATCCCCACACTGCCCTTGGTCAGTAGGGGACACCGATAGACTTGGAAAGGCTGCCACCCATCAGATGGGATGTTAAGCCATGGCCCCCAATATGTGGAAGAGCCATACCCTCTGCATGTTAAAGAATACGCTGGATGGCCTTGATGGGAGACTACCATCTGTCTCCCAAACAGCTGTCCAGTGGGTTCCCTCCCCACAACCTTATCTGAGCCCTAGGGATCTTTGTGACCTGGCCATTAAACTCATTGTGTGAAAAAAAAGTGCTCGTCAGAGGTAAAACATTCCAAGGCAATATCTGTGAACTTAATGAAGCATTCAAATGTCTTGTTAACAAGCATAATGTGACAATTATAAAAAATTTTGCAAGATATTCTGTATAAAATAGGGCATTGTTGGACATGACAATATTGGATTATAGGATGCAAAGGAATCCCCATTCAGCAAAGAAATACAAATAGAATAAGAAGAAGAGGCTTCAATCTCTTATGATAGCATGTTCCTTAATATGAGAATTAATATTTGAAGTTAAAAAGCTAAGATTGCTGATGGTTCTCCTATCTACTGACAAGTTAAATCATTGTTGCTGCTACAAATGCAAATATTCACATCCTTTAAATGTTTGTACTATTGTTATAAATTATAATTGTTAAAAGCATTGTTATTATACGTACTTTAAATATTTATTGGCTTTACATACAATAGTTTAATGCTCAAAAACAACAGTGATAGTGATTTGCCAAAACATGATGAAGACTTATAGCTGTTAATTTCCATGGAATCTAATCTCTAGAGCTATGCACTCTTTCTCTATGATAATGCAAAGAACTGGCCAAGCAGAGAACCAACAGTCCAACCTTGCATTCTGATGGTGATGGCTCTTGGTAACTTGGGAGATATTTTCTCTCCTGAAGGGGAATGGAAACAGAAGCTGTGAAATCAGTTCGTCTTATTGATATGGACATCTACGGCCACTCTTTTCACCCTTGCTCAAGAGTGGTCAACTTCACAAGGTCTTGATTGATATTGGCAACCTAAACCTACCTGTCTACTGGTTTTGATTTTTGATTATAGAAATTTTACACTGGAGGGCTTCTGGTGAAGAAGCATCTGTTAGTATATAACTAATTAAGCAACGATTCTCTTTTAGGATACAATACTATTGTGTTTCCTATTTGTTTGTAGGTTGCAGCCCCACGTGAACAGATGCACAACATATTTTACGAGCTGGCAGATGATCCTGATCAGAAGCCATTGCAGGTACTTCAATCTTGAAACTAGCTTGGATAACCGATCCTAAATTGGAGAATGTATCTCAGATGCCAGTTTGCTGGAACTCAAAAGAGATTGATGGATTCTGTGATAAAGAATTTCATTGGTTGTCTCAATTCCCAATAGCTAGGTGGCTTCAGCTCCTAGTAAATGAGAAACAGGTGTTTGCCAGAAACTCTTCTGTGGATGTCTTTCAACAGGATTTCAAGCAGTATTTCTTGAGCATTTTAGGCAAGCAAGATATCAGATGGGCAGTTAAAGGTTAGATACTTAAATCTTAATTTTCTCTTCTCAGGATGTGATGATAAGAAACACCAAGATGCAGATATACTTCTAAGCAGTAATGCCAGTGATGCTCTTTTAGAATACAAATGCATTAATGAAAGTTTTCCAAGAGCCAAATTTAAAAAAGCAATTAAAGAGTTGAATGTTATCTGCAGCAATGTCTCCATATAGGACTTGGATGAGAACAAGAGGTTTTTATATAAACAACTATAGAAGAATTTGAATTTTCCAAAAATAACAGATATTGCTCCTCTTTTGGGTGGCTTTAATGTCAAAGCTAATACTGATTCTAGCCTTTGGGAAGGAGAGATGGGTCCTTTTGGCATTTATAGTTGCATAACAATAGGGAACATCTGCTACAAGAATAACTAACACTACAAACACCAGGATATATATAAATACAATGGGTTTCTCCTGATATATTACAGGAATATGACTGATAATACATTAATTAACAGCAAGTCGGTTAGCTCTATTAAGGACACTAGGTTGTATAGGGGAGTTGAAACTAGTCCACCTATTTCCTTGTTGAAAGTGTCTTACAAGTGACACTTAAGAAATGTTGTGTTAGGTAAAAAGAATTACCCTTAACACTGAAACTCTAAAAGATCTTCAGACAGCCAAAACTTACCGTAAGCTTATGCAATCATCTTCTAAAGGTAAGATCTTAATTTATTAAATCTAGTCTAAGAATATCTTTACACAATATACAAAGCATAATAGACCTATTAAAATTATAGTATATTTACCATTGCATTTGTAGGCTGGTACATCACTTGCTCTTTCAGCTCCATTTGATGTTATAATGAATATTCATGATGTTTCATCAGTCCATATTTAGATGTTGTTACATCGTCAAGATATTTTGTTGTTTTCTTAGGTAGCCAATGTTACAAACAACCATATAGATATTGTTCAAATTACTACACTTCAAGCCGAAATATATATTAATAAAACTGCACTTGAAACAGGATACAAGCAACAACAATTAAAACGATTGCTAAATTTATTGTCAGTAAAAATTCTCAACCAACATCTAATCAAATGCAAACACAACAATCTTATGCATATAGTTTTCTGTTTATTAAAAATATTTCACACACTTTACACAATACATTAAAAAAATATAATATTAAATTACCCATAACAGTTAATATGTTAAAAAAATTTAAATATATTGAATGGTAAAAGCATATATATCAGTAAAACCTATCGACAATACACTGAACGAATGAGTGAACATCAACAGGATATAAAAAAAACACCTTCCTAATACAGCATATGTTCAAACAATAATAGATAATAAAATTCAAATAGATTTCAAACCATTAAATGCCCAACGAACTAAGTTCCAATTAAATTATGCCGAAAAAATGTAAATACAAGCCCAACGTAATAATATATGCAATACTGAAATCCCCCCCTTCTGGCCGCATGGAATCTCCTCTTACACCACCAATCAAATGACAATATGTAATAACAGCTGATCATGATGTAAGGAAAGGGAGACGTATAAAGGCAAGACCATACACTCCATACACATTGGGGCTGGGGACTTAGAGCTCTGACTTCGAACAGTCATGACGTGTTTTCGCATCGCTCCTGGATAACTTCAAAGTTTATTTATTAGCTAACTATTTACTTAAATTTCCTACTAGCCTTGGGCAAGACTGGGTGAAAATCCCAGTGGAGCCCTTGGCAGGAAGGGAGCTAGATTAGCATAAATCTTTACTTAAACTTGTAGTATCTTAGATAGGGTTTTTCAGATTTATTTTTCTACAGTGTTGTGTGAATAAAGTCTACAGTGGATACTACTTTGGATACACATTGCTACATTTGATATAGGCCAATAGCCGACCTGAGTTGGGGCTGTCAGTATAGGAAAAGTACACGCCAATAGCAGACTTTAAAGTTGGCCGTTATTGGCGTTGGAAGGGTACATACAGATAGTCGACTCAGCGCTTAGCCATTATTGGCTTGGAAATATACTATTCAAGTAAGCTTCCTACTTTAAAAATTCTCCGTTGAGGTATTTTAGCTCCAAGTTTTTTGTATTTTATTCGATTCCAGTTGTTACTGAAAAGTAGCTTTTTTTTGTATTTCATTCCTTATTAGTTTTGTAAATTTACATTTATTCTCATATATTTTTACTCATTTTGAGTTTTAATTGTTTTTGGATTGGTTACTGTTAGTTTACAGTAATCCTATCCTTTTGCAAAACTGGTCTGAGCCGGTTCTTTCAGTTACAGTCGCAACTGTCAATTTTTACAGTTGCAACTGTCAAATTTTATATTTGCAACTGTTCGAAACTTTCAAATTTTTGCGATATTGTTCTATCTAATTGATATATATATACTTATATATATCCTTTAACATTGTTTTACTATCATTCATTGCTTTATATTTGAAAAATCTCAAATAGTAAAGCTGTTTTGAAAATGTCAAGTTTTGACAATATGGATTTTCAATCCGTCCCGGTCCTAACAAACAGAGCTTCTGTCATAGTGACGGCAGACCGGACGGCATAGAGACCTCTGTAGATCAAGTCTCGTTGGAAACTTCTCAGATGATTTACAGTGCACAAATTTGTGCTCTTCTCTCTGAGAAAAATAAAATATTATTCGATTTCAACTCTACAATTGCTAAAATGCCTTCCATGAAGGACATACACAGCCTTCTTCTTCCAGAAGACCGTTTGAAGTTTAATGTGTAATCTTGGATCGATTTTACATCGACAAAAGATATTAATGAGCATGTCTGTAATGAGCATTGCTCTAGCCAGACTATCGTTTTGGAGTCTATCCAAAATTTGAATCCTATCCCAAAGCATGGGATGGACATTTACCAAGATGAAACCAATGCCTCTGTCAAACCAAAAAAGATGGGGGTTTGAAAGAATTCTAAAAAAATGAAAGGACATAAGAGGGCCTTATCTTCAAATACAGTGCCTACAATCGCCTCCAAGAACAGATTTTCAGCCTTGGAGGAGGAGTTTTTGGATACACTAGCCTCCAAAATGGAAGCTACAGATTCTATTTCTACTCCAAGGAGATTAAAAGTAATAAAGGAAAAATTCCTCCAATCATTAAACGTTCACCCAAGAAATGGATAAACACCCATAAGGAATTGACAAAAATCACTGTAGAGGCATTTACTGCCAAGTCCTCTGGCGAAACAGTCAGATTATAGACTAGATGTTCAGATGACTACAGGTCATTTGTTCGATTCTTTGAAGCCTCAAAACAGCAATTCCATACCTACAAATTGAGGGATGAGAAAAATCTCAGGATAGTCATAAAAAAATCTATCCTATGACATAACTTCCGATGATGTCCGTATTGCTCTGGTTGACTTGGGTTTTACAGTCATAAAAATTTCACAGATGAGACGTGGCAAAGATAAAAGTCGATCCCTGTTTTCTTGGTAGAATTACCAAAAGACACTGTCAACGAAAAGATATACGATGTCATTGATCTCTTTCATCTGAAGATTCACATTAAGAGCTACAGGACTAAGAAAACAACTACGCAGTGCCATAATTGCCAGCGCTATGGCCACGCACAGAGTGGATGTTTTAATCTTCCATGCTGTGTGAAATGCGCTGGTAGTCACGTAACAAAGGACTGCCTTAGGAAAAAGGATGAAAGTCCGCCCAAAATGCGCCAATTGTGGCCTTGGCCATACAGCCAATTACAAAGGTTGTTCCTATTATCCTAATAAGGAGGTTGTGACTACTCCAAAGGAAAAATCTAATATTGCCCCATCTTTAAAGACTGTTAGTACTCCTGTCACACCTCAATTATCTTACGTAAGTGCTGCGGCAAAAAGCACACCTGCTCCCAAATCTATTGGTAAAGACATACCTTTACCTAAGAGAAAGCATCATACTGCTGTACCTCCTATGCAAGCTCCTTCTACAAGCGAGCAGTTTGATGCCACCATCTTAAACAATTTGATGGAAATCTTTTTGATTTTCAAAAATCTTAATGTTGCTAATATCTTATTAATGGCTAAGTCATTAATTAATGAATATCAGAATGCCAACGGCCTTATGGGCAAACTCACAGTTGGGCTGAAAGCGTTCGATTATTTACTCTCCTCGCTGTCCTCAAATGGAGCACAACTGTAAGAAGAACTATCTCAAGATTTTTTCTTGGAATGCGAATCGCATTCTCACCAATTTATGGAAGTTCAGTAACTTTTTGCCCGACTCCCAAGCTGATATTGTCCTTTTGGACGAAACACACCTTAGAGCTTCTGATAAAATGAAGTTTCCATACTTTGAGGTCTACAGAATGGATCGACAGCATAACAGAGGTGGAGGTACTGCTGTTATCATCAAGAGATCCATCAAACACCATCTTTTACCTACTGTAGACTTCAATACGTTGGAGATCACTGCTATTGCAGTCAACGATGTCCTTTTTGGAACTTTGAATATATATGCGGCATATAAACCGCCCAACTCTGATATTATTTTAGATGATTTTAAAATGATTTTTAACACCAATTACTCCTACAATTTTAGCAGGAGATTTAAACTCCAAAAATGTTACCTGGAACTCCAGATCCTGCAACAAAAATGGAAATATTCTTTTCGACTATGCCACAGCCAATGGCATTATTGTGAATGCTCCCAGTGAGCCCACCTTCTATCCTTAGAACTCCATGCACAGACCAGATGTATTAGATCTGGTCATGTTCAGAAATTTTTTACCATCCTATGAACTTTGCATTCATGATAATCTGAACTCTGACCATTTACCAGTTTGCTCGACTCTGTTTTCGTCTGTCACCCTTGTCCCAGACAATTTTAGAGTCGTAAACTGGAAACTCTTTAAAACTACAATCAACGGAAAAGTCTCCGGATCTTGTAATCCTCTATCTCTCAGGAAGATTGATGATACAATTATCACCTTTACTGATCTTTTGAATCAATCTAGAATTGATGCTAGTACCATTCATAAACCTCGTAAGGACTTCTACATCCTTCCAAGATTTCTTTCTGATCTTATTAAAGAGAAGAATAAAGCCAGACATAAATGGCAGAGATCTAGAGAGACGTGATAAGAATGCTTATTATGCACTCAAGATCGATGTCAGACAAAAGCTCCTGGACCACCGTAGTTTTATGTGGAACAGGAAAATTACCTCACTTTCTACAAGTGATGGCTCCATATGGAAGATGGTTAAAACATTAAAGAATACTTATGTTAACTGCCCTCTCATCCATGGAAAGGATGGATTGTGCTATAATGAGGATGAAAAATGTGAAGCTTTTGCGGATGCGCTTGAGATTCAATTTCAAGAAAATTCTGATCTTTCCAATGATAACACCTGTGATAAAGTGGAGGAAACTCTTTTCCATTTCTCTCAAGTGGACAGATCTAGAATTCGTTTTACATCTCCATCTGAATTAATTCAGGCCATCCGCAAGTTGAAACCCAATAAGGCTTCAGGTCCTGATGACATATCAAACAGGATGCTGAAGAACCTCCCGAAAAATGCTATCACGCTGTTGTGCAACATTTCAACTCCTCCGGCATCACATCTTTCCGGAGGTATGGAAGAATGCCTATGTTAAGCTCATCCACAAACCGGGTAAGGACCCTTCTTTAGCTGACAGCTATCGCCCAATAAGTCTATTATCCTGTTTAGGAAAGTTGTTTGAGTGAATTCTGCTCAACCGACTGGATGAATTCCTTTCAAATCACCATATTCTACCTGAGTCACAATTCAGATTCAGATGAAAAAGATCAACTCAGCATCAAGTCCTCAGAGTAGTGGAGAATATTGCTGAGGCACTCAACAAAAAAGAAACTGTTGCTGCAGTCTTTCTGGACGTAGCCAAAGCTTTTGACCGCGTCTGGATGGATGGCCTCATCTATAAACTGATCACGATTGGAATTCCTTCGGGCCTTACCCATATCCTTCAATCTTATCTTTCAGATAGAGGATTTAATGTGAACCTGGAAAGTTCTATTTCCACAAAGAGAGTGGTGGCCGCTGGAGTCCCACAAGGCTCTCTCCTAGCCCCACTCTCTTCTCATTGTACCTTTTTGACATTCCTTCTTTTGACCGAATTGTCATTGCTCAGTGTGCTGATGATATTGCACTCATCTCCCTTCTTTGGGAATCGAGTATGCAATAAGAAGACTTCAAAATTGCTTGAATGAGTTAGACTCATGGTACGACAACTGGAAGATGAAAATAAACACAGATAAGAGTAACGCCATACTCTTTAGTGGCAGGAGGATTAATAACCCTCAAACTTTACTCTTTATGAATGAAGACATCAGATGGCAAGATACTGTGAAATACCTTGAAGTCACCTTGCATAAGAAACTCAAGTGGGATCCCCACATTCATGGGATCATCACTAAGATGAACACTGTCAGATGTCAGCTGGAACCTCTTCTCAGACGAAATTCCGTCTTGTCCATTGACCACAAGCTTTGCTATACGACATGGTCATACATCTCATCATATCATATGCTTCCCCAATTTGGGTGAACACTACTCCTACCAATATCCACAAGATTCAGGTCTTGCAGAACAAGATCTTGAGATGTGTGGTCGATGCCCCATGGTTTGTAACTAACAGACAAATCCATACAGATCTGGGCATCGACCATATTTACTCTTATATTAAGTTTCTTTCACGTGGCTTTTTTGAGTCAGTTCAAAGCAATACACATGAAATCATATCCTGCTTGCTTGACTACAACCATGAAGTTACAAGAGGCCTAAAATGATAGCTTTCAGCAAAGATAGTCCTCCATTTTATGTCTCTTGTGCATCCTTACTACTTTTATATTGATTTTTAATGCCCTTCGGCGCCCACCACTGGTGGTTTAAATTTTTATTTGTGTTTACACTGATGCCAACTAGGCACATGTTCAGATGGAAGAGGTTAGGGGTACCCAAGTACCTGGTACTCTGATAATCATTTACCGATCTACGATCTACCACACACATTGAGCCTGATGACGCCGTGGAATTGACATATGGGAAACGCATTGCTCTGGGAAGACCTGAGAATAGATATGATGAGTGCATCACTAACATCTAAGCACTGGTGTCACAAAGTTTATTTTAAAACTGTTTAAACTAGTTTAAGGACAAATTGAGTCGGTTTTTAACTTTTTAAAGTTTAAATACATACTTAAATCGTGAAGATTTGAGGAAAGTGCAAATGTTGCTTCTACATAATATGTACCAGTGATTAAGTGACGTACAAAGACTTACGGAAGTAAATTATCAGTGGTGCACTAAATAATAACCATTACTCCAATATAAGGATAGCACAAGAAAATATCAACTTATGTGGTTATAGATTACCACTAATCGATACGAATATTGTTCTTACCAACATCTATAAGGAGTAATTTCAACAAAATTATGTTCCGAACCCGGATAGTAGATGGATATGACCTGACTGTAATAACATCCAATGTACGAGTATAAAGGACTGGTTGCTTGTAACATCGGCTACCTAATAAGATAAAACATCTTGACGGATGTAACAACATTTAAATATGGACTGATGAAACATCACAAATATTCATTATAACATCAAATGGAGCTGAAAAAGCAAGTAGATGTACTAGCCTACAAACACACTGATAAATATACAATAATGTTAATAGCTCTATTATACTTTGTATATTGTGCAAAGATATGCTTAGACTAGATTTAATAAATTAAGATCTTACCTTTAGAAGTACCATAACATCTATAGTAATTACTGATTGCTAATACAATTTGTAACAACAAGTGCACTCCTCATAACTTATGACGGAATAGTCTTAAAACTACATACTTATTGTACAGCAAATATCGTGCTTTATTAAATATATTACATTAGCTGTGTTGACTGTTATTTAATGACAAATATGGTTTGTATACAATCGAGTTTTAGAGAGAAATGGGGCCATTTCAAACAGATTATTTTTAAAAACAGCATACTATTTTGGGTAAAATGGAGCATAGGAGACAATGGTAATTTGGATGATGAGGCTGCACAGGGAAATGAAAAAGTACAGGGATAAGTTGTATCACCTTATTGCAAATCTTAAAAGACAGCATTACAGTAAGATTTATTAATAAATGTATAAATGATCTATTGAATGCTGATAAGAATCTTTGACTTCATAGCCTGGGTATATGAAGAATTGGTTGTTTTACCTCCAAGCAGAATGTTTTTTGAATATACTGAATTAAATGATTAAGTCACAAGACTTTGAGAAAATTGGAGGAAGGGGACCCACTGTTAGACAGACTGAAGCATCCCATCAAGGCTATCGAATATATTTTTTAACATGAACAGGATATAGCTCTCTTGCACATGTCATCATAGCTAATGTACCATCTGATGGAAATGTGGCCTTCCAAGCCCATCAGTGTCCACTTTCAAAGAGCAGGGTGGGGAGTTTAACAGAGATAAATCTCAATGTTGTTACAGGTGGAATTTCAACCTGGTAACTTCAGAAATTCACTCCCTTCCAAAATTTTGTCTGGTTTTTATGTTTTTGAGGGTGCTGAATCCGAATCTGACAGCTGATTTGTTCTATCACCTACAGTTTTCTAAAGTTATGGGTTTAATTTAAAAAAAACACTATTTTACTCAGAGAAGTAATATAGTTTACCAAATATTTATTTACATTATAAAAAGTTAAAGCTGACACAAATAAATCCTGATACATATAAATATTTACACAAAAAATTTTGTTTTCTTTTGTTGCTTATATTTTATCTTTGGAGCCTCTTGCTGAAGGGCCCAATAGTAGTCCACCAACATATTTAGTTCCCTTTACTGCTATATCGCTTTTTCATTTCGAATTTGTCTTGAAACCATTCTCCATGCTCATCTGAGACTGGTCTCAGACACTGAAGCTTCCAGTAGTTTGAAAACAAATGAAATCATATATATTCACAAAAAATGCCCACCCACGAAAATAGTGCCCGATATAAACATTTGGATGCCACATTTGGATTCAGCACCCTCAAAACTATAAAGTACACCCCTTTTTTTTTTTTCGAGTGAGGATTTTCATGCAGACCATTGTTATCCTGGAACACAACCGATTGAGCCACCCCTGCCAGAGGGTCATATCACACTAGGCCAGGGCAGTGAACTAACTGAAGAACTGATTTCTGAATATACAGTCGGTCCTCAACTTTTGCGGGTTTAACTTTCGGGGATTTGATTATTCACAAGTTTGCCACCAATAATTAAATGGGAATTTTTTTTAGAGTTTTGCGGCCTACTGAGGAAAATCGCAGACGACACGCATAGACTAAAAAATGTAAAGAAAACTAAAAAAAATTTAGTAAGTCATAAATGCATAAAATATAAGCATTATTAATCTATTTTGTCATTTACTACCATAAATATATACACAAATTTATTATAAAAAGTTAAATTTTGAAAAAAGCTTCAGTATGCTAAAAGAACTGCAATGACTATTTTTATGACATCGACCCATCTATGATATGTTCTTTGAAGTTGAAGGAATTGGTAGAAGAGGCATTGTCTACGCACACCAACATTTTTAAAGAAATGAAGAGGCAAAAAAGCCAAACTGAAATCACAATGTATTTCAAGAAAATAACACTGAGTATCCCTGCCTCCCATTCTATCCCTTCCACTTCTGCCACCCCTGAGGCACCCCCTTCTCCTCCTCCACATACAGAACACTTAGAAGTCGACGGGATGAAGACCCTGATGATCCACTTCCACTGCTCAAATAAATGAAAATAATACAGAACAGCTACAATAAACTTTGAATGTGTATGTGTACTCTTTAAGTCTCATAACTGTACAGCAAGAACTGTGTGTCAGAAGCATTTTTATTTCATTATTATCTGTACATAGTCATTGCTAGACAACTTGTGAAAGACGAAGAAAAATTTAAAAGCATAAAATTATTAAAGTTTATAAAACACAATACTGTATTGTACTGTACTGTATATAATTGTGTTTTATAAACTTTAATAATTTTACTGCTATCTAAATTCTCTAAATGTATTGCATCACATACTGTATGTGTGTTGTATTACCTCTCTCTGTGTGTGTTAACCTACATTGTTCATACTGTAATTTTAAATTTATAAAACATACTGTTGTAGTCTAGTGTATTGTTTTACTTTTTTTATGTGTTAAATATGGTTAACAGTATTAGGAGTTAAGGTTTGGGGGGGGGGCAGAGATATTCGCGGTTTTTCCACATTCGCGGCAGTCCTGCACCCCTAACTCCCATGAATGTTGAGGAACGACTGCATATGTGTTTTAAAGTTCTATCTCATAAAATACAACTAGTTGCTATTTATTCTCAAAACTTTTGCAATTAGTTTTTAAGTATTTATAAATATTTTAATAAAGTCACAATAAATAATTTTATGCTAAATAAGAATAGTTTGCAATTAAACTTCAGACAAATTAAATTGTTTGTCTTTATGCACATTTAATTTCCCTCCTTTTGTCCAACGTTTGTCCTGGTCCAGTGTATCTAGGTGGCTCTACCCCACTGGGTAGGTGAAATGATAACAGCTGGAGATGATTTTGATATATGGTTGATTGTAGTGTTGAATACTTTCTATGATAAACAGGTTGTTTCTAAAGATTTCAACACAGGTATTATTTTATAGGTATTATTATCACTCCTTTCCAGAAAGCCAATACCTGGTCCAGTAGTTAATGTACCCAACTACTTGACCAACAGGCATATTTCTGTGTATGATAAGACAGGACAAGCATCATAGAGCTTCTTGGTATCCTCATACTTTGTGCAGGACAGCACCTTCTTCCCTTTAAAATGAAGGTGATTTCGATAGTGAGAAAACCCTACAATAATAATAAAATTATAGGAGTTTTCAGTCTGCTCCCTATTCCAGGTATAGTTATGTCCAGTATTACAATTAACAGAATTAAACGTTTGCCTGATAGACAACTTCAGGATAAATAGTGTAGGTTCAGAAGTGAAAGAAGTGTATAGAGCAGATATTTCACTTAGATATTTGAGAATCATTTAGATCCATAGTAAACACACAGATTACCTGTAGAGAGAGACTTCAAACACAAGTTAAAATATTCTAAAAAAAATTCAGCGCCGACAGGACGGGAGTTTCAAAAACCTGCAGTTATTTGCTTTGTAGATTTCAAAAAGGCTTTGATTCTGTTGGCCATCGTATTTGCAGTTGATTTGAGATCACATGGCCTACTGAAAGAATATAATGATGGCTCTCTATAATAACACTGAGTATTGTGCGAGAGATTGAAGGGCTGCATACTGATTGGTTCAGCATTGTTACTCGAGTTCAACAAGGGTCCATCATATGTGGTGGCTTGGCTGCCCAATTCCTGATAATAGATGATGCCACTGGTGAATCAACAAAAACTACAGAAATGCTTATGTCATTTTGTTGAAGAAATTGTCAGCTCCTGGTGGTCTAGCAGTTATAATCTGTCAGGCTTCTGAGAGACCTGGGCTCGAATCCCAGTCAGGACAAACAATTTTTTTCAAGTAATTATTTCAAATTTGTTCTGTAAATGGTAGCTAGGAAATCACTGGAATGAGAGCTATGCAACAATCTCCTGTAATGATGCAAAGAACTGGCCTAGCACCTAATGTCCGACTCCGCCTTCTCATGGTGCAGGCCATTAGTACCTTTCGAAAGACATACTCTCTTGTGGAAGGGAACGGAAGGGGAGGGCTGCCAGATTAGTGTGGCCTACTGATCTGGACAACTATGGCTACTTTTTTTTCCTACCCTGATGAGCAGTGGTCAACCAGACATGGTCCTGATGCTGACCATATAAACTTACTAGACTGGATTAATGCCCTCAGTATGATTATGGATCCTGAATATGCTGCACTGGTGGGCTTATGAAGGGAAAATCTTCCACTGTGTTTTCTGTTTGTTTGATTCACAATATACATTTTATCAGTTGGTGGATAATCCTGAGCAGAGGTCATTGCAGGCACCTGAACTCTTGCTTCTACAGGCATTGTCAAATTCTACATTGGAGGAAGTTTTCCAGTGTTGATGGTTTCAGCCTTCAGTAGTGGGGGAACTGGTCTTTGCCCCATGCCTTCAGCTAGGAAGCTGTTTGATATTGTTGGCACTTCCTCTCTCAATAAACATAGTTTCTTTAAACATTCATAAGGTATCCATAGGTAGTTGGAATCTGAGGACTCTGCACAGAGAAAATATACAAAGCTACTAACCATATGTCTTTGAAATTAACATTTCTCAAGAATCTGCCTAAGTGAAAAATCTGATCTACACATCCGCTATCACTTCTGAATCCACATTGCTCATCACACAATTGTCCATCAACCAGATTCTTAATTCTGTTAAGCACAATCATGCAAAGAACTTTGCCTGGAACAGAAAGTAGGCTGACACCACTATAGTTACTTCAAGAACTGTGATCACCTTTTCTTAAAAATAGGGATAATAAATAAGACATGGTAACAATGCCTTTATCATAAAAGATATTCAAAATTTCAGTCAGTCATGTGGTAACAGAAACATTCCCAGCTCCAAGCATTTCTGTAGTAATTTCATCTACCCCTGGGGATTTATGAAGTTTAAGTTTAGAAATAGCCAAAATAACTTCAGAATGTGTTATGGGCCAACGTTAAAGCCAGTAATGCATCTATCATCATTACAAACAATGGCAGTAGAACTAACCACGTTGTTTAGAACATCACTGAAATGCTCAGCCCACCTAGCCATGACAAAATCCTTACCTATAACCTTGCATTGCTTATCCTTCAACCCATATACGTCTGTCTGTTTTCTACCACACAAAACATTAACTATCTGGTATAGTTCTCTGCTGTTGTGCTGTCTAACTGCTTCCTCGGCTTTGTCAGACAAGCCATCAAGCCAAAGATTCTTATCAGCAGCTAAGTGATCCTTTACATGTTTATTAAGCTCGTTGTAATGCCTTCTGTTAGGACTAGTAGGGTGTTGATTGATATTAATCCTGCACTTCTTTCAGAAGTTACATAGCCTTGTCACTCAAATAATTTTGTTTCAAGTAAAGCCTGTTTAAACTGATCCCATCCTTTCTCAACTTCAGCAGTAAGCAAACTATGATTGTCATAATGACTAAGTAGCCTATCATGGTATGCTTTGGCCATATCTGTATCTTTCAGAGATTTAGTATTATAAGTAATTCTCTTAACCTTTTCACAGCATTTCTTAAGCTTCAGTTGCAAGACATTTTTAAGAAGGTAATGGTCTGATCTAATTTCAGCTCCCCTACATATTTGAAAAGCTTATGCCTCTTTTGAAGAATTCCATTTTTCTTCAATAATGCTAGGTTCTTTCTTTTAAGCTCTACAAGCTTTTCACTTCCATAACCACTCTTTATTTCTTGAATCATGGACAAAGATTCTTAGCAAGTGCCGTTAGGGTTAGGTATTAAACGATTCCATACACGATTACATTGGGTTGGGTTGTTTTACCTCTGAGTGGCACTTTTTTTTGCACACAATGAGCTAAATGGCCAGGTTACAAGGACCCCGAAGACTCAGAAGTTTGGGGAAGGGGACCCACTGGAACAGCTGTTGGGAGACAGATGGTACACCGATTACAAGTCTATGATCATTACCTAAATATAACAGCTACCACAGTACCTCAATAGGAACATAATCAAACCTGAATGGGGAGGATGGCAAGACAATTGTTTGTTTATTGGTTTATGTGTTTGTCAATACGATTGTCCCACAATATTATCCCCACTGTTTGACTGACCTTGACGAGTTATGTTTCAAATGACCTGGTATTCCTAACAGAACTAGCATTCACTGTTAATTAATATATAATCAATCATATTTTTATGCAGTTCATCTGGTGAAACCCATGTGTATTTATGTATGTCACAGTGTTTGTAATAAGTGTTAGTTATTCTCCAACCATTAAGTTTACTTACCTGTAGGAGACATTGCCCATTGCCATTGCAGCTACCAATACAAAAAGGGCCTATTATCCCTCCCCAAAGGACAGAGTCGGTACCAACTTTGGCATTGAAGTCATTTAGAACAAAGGTAATGTCTCCTTTCTTGACATAATTCAAAATATCCTGAAGATGCATCTTATCTTCCCTCCCTGAAAAGAGAAATTTAAGATTATTTTAAGTATCCAACCTTTATCTATCCATCTGGTCTCTTTCAGGCCGAGAATAATTAAGTTGTAAGAGTGGAATTCTTGTGTAAGTACATCAAGAGAATATTCCTGTGCAAAGTCATCTACCCCTGGGGATTTATGAAGTTTAAGTTTAGAAATAGCCAAAATAACTTCAGACTGTGTTATAGGGCCAACATTAAAGCCAGTAATGCATCTATCATCATTACAAACATGGGAGAAGAAATAATTGCATTGTTTAGAACATCATTGAAATGCTCAGCCCATCTAACCATGACAGAATTTTCACTTTCTATAACCTTATCTGTATATCCTTCAATCCCTGTATACCTGTCCATTTCTTCCCACATAAAACATTAACTACCTGCTACAGCTCTTTGCTGTTGTACTGTCTAGCTGCTTCCTCAGCTTTGTCAGCAAAGTCATCAAGCAAAAGATTCTTGTCAGCAGTTAACAGATCTTTTACACATTTATTAAGCTCTCTATAATGCTTTCTATTAGGACTAGTAGGGTAATGATTAAGGAGATTCCTACAGTTCTTTCTCTCTGAAATAAGCTCAAGTGCCTTATCACTCAAATAATTCTGCCTCCTCTCCTCCTTTTTTCCTAAAACAGTACTGTTGGTTTTAAGAAAAACCTGTTTAAAACAGTCCCATTCTTCCTCAACTTCATTAATAAGCAAACCATGACTGTCAAAATGACTAAGCAACCTATCACAGTAGCTTTAGCAATAACTAAGTATTTCAGGGCTTCAGTGTTAAAGGTAACTTTTTAATCTTTTCACAACACCTCTCAAGTTAATGTTACAAGACACTTTTAACAAGGTAATGGTCAGATTCAATTTCAGCTCCCCTGTATGACTTGATATTCCTAACAGAACTAGTCCATTTGCTGTTAATTAATGTATAATCAATCATATTTTTCTGCAGCCCATTAGTTGAAACTCATGTGTGCTTATGTATGTCATGGTGTTTGTAATAAGTATTATTATTCTCAAACCATTAAGTTTACTTACCTGTAGGAGACGTTGTCCATTGCCATTGCAGCTACCAATACCAAAAGGGCCTATCACCTATCCCCAAGTGTCACAGTCAGTACCAACTTTGGCATAGAAGTCACCTAGAATAAGGATAATATCTCCTTTCTTTCTTCAATCCCTGTATACCTTTCTTGAGAGAAATCAAAATATCCTGAAGTTGTCCGTAAAATCTATCTTTCTTCCTCATCGGCATCCTCAGTGGGTTAAACATAGATGACAATCACAGCATTACCTGTTGACTTTTTAAAGTCAATATATCAATAAATATTTTGTGGAAAAAAATTTTCCGACATACGGGACTTGAACCTTCATCTCTCCAGAAACATGCCGAGGATTCTACCATTGAACTAATGCCGACTCATCTTTTTTCCACTAATTTTAAGACTCTAAACTCATCACTGAGGATTTGGGCACCTATCATTGGTGCCATCTATGATCTTGGGTGGCAACTTTCTTCATATTGCATTGAGTAAGATGGAAATAAATAATAAAGTCTCTTCACGCTATTTAGTGTTATTAATGATTTAAACATAGATTACAATCACAACGATACCTGTTGACTTTTTTAATGTCAATATATCAATAAATATTTTGTGGAAAAAATTTCACTGACATACGGGATGTCGCCATGGTAGCTGCCCAAATCCCTGATGAGTTTAAAGCCTTAATTTTAGTGGAAAAAGGATGACTCGGCATTAGTTCAATGGTAGAATACTCTGGCATCTTCCTGGAGAGATGTGGGTTCAAGTCCTGTATGTCAGGGTCGGGGGGGGGGGGGGGGGGGGGGGGGGCTCAGTAGGTAGCGCGCGAGGCTCGTAATCTGTAGTTCCCAGGTTCGAGTCCCAGCTGGGTCAGCGTTGAGATTTATCTCCGCAAAATTCCCCGCCCTGCCCATGGTCAGTAGGGGTCACCGATGGGCTTGGAAAGGCCGCCGTCCGTCGGATGGGACGTTAAGCTGTGGCCCCGTGTGCGGGAGAGCCATACCCTGTGCACGTTAAAGAACACGCTGGATGGCCTTGACGCGAGGCTACCATCTGTCTCCCAACAGCTGTTCCAGTGGGTCCCCTCCCCCAACCTTCTCTGAGCCTTCGGGGTCCATGTGGCCTGACCATTTAGCCCATGGTGTGCAAAAAAGTGCCGCTCAGAGGTAAAACAACCCAACAACCTGTATGTCAGAAAAAAAAATTTCCACAAAATATTTATCCTTGATGGGGATATAACAACAGATAATATTAGTCTTTAATACTTGTCTGAAATTTAGCTGTGAGAAACCTTTCATTAATGCACTCATATCCTAGAAGAGCATCTCTGGAGTGTCTGCTGAGAAGCAAACCTAAGCCTTGGAGATGCTTTTTATCATCACTCACTGAAATGATAAATTTAAGATTATTTTTTAAGAATCTGACATTTATCAATCCATCTGATCTCTTGCAAGCTAAGAATATCTAAATTATAATAGTGGATTTCTTGTGTGAGAACATCAAGAGAATAATCTCTGTACAGAGTTTTCACATTCCAACTACCTATGGAGAGAAAACCATTAGGGTGATGTTTATACAAACTATGCCTATTGAGAGAGGGAATGCCAACAATATCAAACAGCCTCCTAATTGCAGGCATAGGACAAAGACCCATTCCCCCACTACTAAAGGCTGAAGCCATCTACACTGAAAGACTCCCTCCAATGTAGGATTTGACGATGCCTGTAGAAGCAAGAGTTCAGGTGCCTGCAATGACCTCAGATCAGGATTATCCACTAGCTGATAAAACATTTCCTGTGAATCTATTCACTTGGTGCTGTCAACACACAAGAAAACAGAGAACACAGTGGCAAATTTTCCTTCAACAGAGCCCACCAGTACAAGAAGTCCGGGATCCATAATCAAGCTCAGTCCTTATTCCATTCCAGTTGGTGTACATGGTCAGCACCAGAAGCCTGTGTGGTTGACCACTTCTCTAGCAGGGTAGAAAAAAAAGTAGCTGTAGTAGTCCAGATCAGTAGGCCACACTGATCTGGCAGCCCTCCCTTCCATTCCCTTCCACTAGGGAAATCTTGTACAAGAATCTTCCATAAAGAAATCTTCCAGGAGAGATCTCTTTTGAAACTAACAGTCTGCATCATGAGAAGGTGGTGTCAGAATTTGGTGCTATGCCTGGACAGTTCTATGCATCATCACAAAGGATTGGTGCATAGCTCTCCTTCCAGTGACTACCTAGCTACCATTTACAGACCAGATAATATAATAAAAATATTATTTTATTATTATTCAGCCACCCTGTGGCCAAGTGATTAGCACACTTGGCTACTAATCAAAGGACCTGAGTAAAACAAAGATGTTGGTGCTGTTTTTCTGCTGAGGTCTTTCTTCCTCACAGATGTTCTACTATGGTATATAAACTGAAAGGTTCTATCAGACCTTTGCGGAAAGCAGCTGCTTATGAGGGTATTTATATTTTATTCTTATTCAATTGTGAATGCTATGATTTTTTTTTTTCTAATTCTGTAATAAAAGTCTTTTAGTTTGTACTCATCAAATTGCCAGATAAATAATATATGATCGATGCACCATCCATAAAAGATTTGGTGAGTTAAGTTGTTTTACCTGAGTGGCACTTTTTTTTGTACACAATGGGTTAAGTAGCTAGGCCACAAAGATCCCAAAAGCTCAGAGAAGGGTTGTAGAAGAGTACCCCAGGACAGCTGTTAGGAGAAAGATGGTCCCATCAAGGCCATCTAGTGTGATCAGGATGTGGCTGTCCCACAAATGGGGCTACAGCCTAACATCCCATCCGATGGATGGCAGCCTTTGTAAGCCCATTGGTGTCTCCTTTCTGAGCAAGGGCAGGGTTTAGTTGAGATAAATTTCAACACTGACATAGGTGGAACTTGAACCTGGAAACTATAGATTACGAGCGTGGTGCTCGTAATCTGTAGTTCCCAGGTTCGAGTCCCAGCTGGGTCAGCGTTGAGATTTATCTCCGCAAAAATTACCCCCCCCCTGCCCACGGTCAGTAGGGGACACCGATGGGCTTGGAAAGGCTGCCGTTCGTCGGATGGGATGTTAAGTCGTGGCCCTGTGTGTGGGAGAGCCATACCCTGTGCACGTTAAAGAACACACTGGATGGCCTTGACGGGAGGCTACCATCTGTCTCCCAACAGCTGTTCCAGTGGGTCTCCTCCTCCAACCTTCTCTGAGCCTTTGGGGTCCATGTGACCTGGCCATTTAGCCCAGGTGTGCAAAAAAGTGCCGCTCAGAGGTAAAACAACCCAACCCAACGAGCGTGGTGCACTACTGAAAAGATAGGATATTCATAAAAGATTACTAGCGGTACCCTATTATCTCTTAATATTTAAGTAGTCCAATGATAATCTTACTGTAATAAACCACCATTTTCATTACAGATCTAACAGATCTAATAATAGCAAACTTCACACCACTGTAACTGACTAATTGAAGCATATGTCACTGATTCTACTGATCTTTTTAGTATTCTGTGTTCGTTTTGTGTGTTGGTTCTGTAATATCACTTGAACAAGTTTATTATAATATAAATTTTAATCTTCATACATGAAGAGTCAAAACATTATGACCACCTGCCTAATATGATGTTGGTCCTCCATGTGCTGCCAAAATGGCTCTTACCCAGCAAGGCATGGACACTACAAGATTTCTAAAAAAAATTTCTTTCTAAAAAAAGATTTCTAAAAAAAAAGGTGTCTTATGGTATCTGGTACTAACATGTTACCAGCAGATCCTTTAACTCTTGCAAGTTAAGTGGTTGAACCACCACAGATTGGATATGCTGTTCCAACACAAACCACAGATGCTCAACTGGATTAATGTCTGGGAAATTTGGTGGCCAGGGTAATACCTGGAAGTCTTCCTCATGTTTCATGATCTATTCTCGAACAATCCGGGATGTGTGGCATGGCTCATTATCCTGCTGAAAGAAGGCACTAATAGAGGCGAATACCATTGCTATGAGAGGATGTACCTGGTCTGCAATGATGTTTAGGTAGGTGGTAGACGTCATAGTTTCCTGCACATGAATGACTACACCCAGGGTTTCCCAACAGAACACTACCTCCACTGGCTTGTTTTCGTCCCACAGTGCATCATGGTGCCAACAATTCCCCAGGTAAACAATGCACACGTACCCAGTCGGCCACATGGTGCAACTGTAAATGAGATTCATTAGACCAGATGATCTTCTTCCAATCATTCAAGGTCAAGTTTTGATGTTCGAGTGCCCATTGTAGGCATTATTGATGGTGAATAGAGAGGTTAGCATGGGCACTCGCAGTGGCCCGGCTACACAGTCCCATTTTCAGCAGGGTTCAATGTACTGGATGTTGTGACACATTACTCCAGTCACCAGCATTCAAATTACAGATAAGTTCCACCATAGTAGACCTTCTGTTGGCTCGTACCATACTATGGTGGGTCCATATCTTGCCGGCGGTTCACGATTCTTCCCTCCTCTGACCACTTTTTGAAGATACTAACCACAGCTGACCATGAGCACCCTACAAGCCTTGCAGTCTCGGAAACACTCTGGCCCATTCATCTGGCCATTACAATTTGGCCTTTGTCAAACTCGCTTAAATCCACTGTCTTTCCCATCTGAAGAACAAGAATAACACTGGTTAACAGAGTTCAGTATCAGGTATTATTTATACCATTTCATGACCTTCACACATGCTGCCATTTACTAGCAGTTGCTTTGATTTGCATAAAGATGTGCTGGCCATAATGACAAAAATCGTGAAAAATTTTCAGCATAATATAAAATTTTACATTATATATAAGCAACTCAAAAATAATCTGGGTTTTCAATGAAATAAAGAAAATATCATGTAACATATTAAAAAAAACATACAGTATAACATCAGTTATAATTTTTGACAGAACTGGATTTTGAGCCCTTTTGCCTTCTTTCTGTGCATATTGAACTAAATGGCCAGACCACAAGGATCCCAGATCCACTAGACAGCTGTTAGGAGATAATTAACTTGACATCAAGGCCATCTCATGTATTCTTTAACATGTGCAAGGTATAGTTCTCCTGCACACAGGGTTATGGCATAATGTTCCATATGACAAATGGCAGTGTTTCCAAGCTCATCAGTGTCCCCTTTATCATCAAGGGCAGAGTGGTAGTTAGCAGATACAAGTTCAATACAAGAGTTGTGACTAGAACTTGAAACCTAGATCATGAGCCTGGCTGGCATGCTAGTGACCAAGTCAACTCCTGCCCATCAGACTACTAGAATTATAAAACATGTACAGCCAGAGCTTCTTTTGGTTGTTATAAGTTAATATACATACCACCTAACAAGTGTACCAGTAAATATCTTAAATTCTTAAAAGTAATTATTTTTTATCTAATTTGGAGATATGGTACAAATTTCACAGTTTATCAGTATCCCTCTTTACTTGGAGACATACTCTATACCATTCCCAGCTTCTAACTGAAATGAATTCAAAGGCCAAGATATTTTATCACTGTGATCAAACAAAACAAAAATTTTATTTCAGAATTTTTTGCTAAATAACTAAGGAGCAAAAATGGATCAGACTTGCTTTTCTCCTCCAACAATGTATATTGACAAGCTCCTGTCAGACCTCTGTGGGCAGCTGCATAAGGGGTAATTTTTTTATATACCAAATTAAATGGCATTTAATTCTGATTTTTATTAAAATAAAATTCAAACAAATAGAATGCAAAATAATTTAACTCTTTCAGAGTAATGCAGTGGAAAAAAGGATCTGGCAATGTAATTAAGGCTTAATTTTGGAAACTGATGAATAAAATAGTTATATATTAATGGAAAGAAATTTTTTCCATGTAATAAAAATTATTCCCTGAAACGAATTTTATTTCCACATATTTTTTGTTTCATTATGATACATTTAAAACAAGATCACACAACAAAGTGGATTTGTCCTGTTCAACTAATGGGAGCTTTCTGTACTGTTTATAGCGATAGAGAACCCTTTCTTCACTAGTTTTCATCTTTTTATTTATTTCTGAAAAGTACACCATGCATTTTCTTCTCAACTCTTGCACTTTGAAGATATTCTCAGCAAAAAAGCTTACAAGCTAGGTGCACTAAGGCTAAAAGAATTTCCGTATCCTCAGAGTAACATGGCCAAGATAGTTTTTGAGAGGAAAGGGAGGGTTAATTTTTTTTTTCAATCAATATAAACTCCAACTAATAATTTCCTTAAAATAAAATTTTGCCGAGGGAGAAGAGATTAAATCACATCAGAGTAGTAGCAGAAATTCTTCCTTAAAGTAAATCAATTTCGTGAAATTATTTCAGAAAAAAATTTTTTGCCTTCAGTATAGTGGACATTAAATAAATCCCCTGAATTTAGATCTTTAAGAGTTGGTAACCCAAATTATTCATACAGTTAAAGATAATTTTAATTACAAGTAAAAAAATTATTTTTATACCAGAACACATTCTATGCATTTTATATTGGAATACATCCCCATGTGAATGCAATTGTAACAATATATCATTGTATAATTGAAGATTTTTTATGAGTATTAAAAAACAAATGTTGACAATTGGTTTTGACAGAATAATTTGGTAATAATAGATTAAAGTATTCAGTAAAATTAAATTTAGGCATGCATACGAATACAAGAAACAGACCCAAAACCATTTAATTAACCTACCTCAGCCAAACAGCAACAAATCTTTTCAATAGATTTAGAATGGAATGCTCTTTATAATGGAAATTTAAACCATATTTTCTTCCCACCTTCATGAAACAAGGAAATCTTAATATTTATAACATAACCAATGACTTACCTTCCTAAAACTAGAGAAAACAAACATTTTTACTCTTCAAAGTTTCAAGTCACCATATGCAATGAAATCTAACTCATCTTTAGCCATTACAATATCAGGTTCCTGAAACTGAACTCACTGAGATGGCTGGATATATTTTAACATGTTTGTAGAAAATAAACAGCTTTAGAACCTCATCCTGAAGTAAGTAATGAAAGGAAATATGTCATGCTATATACAAAAAGAAAGAGAATTTAAATTGTGCTTTAAAAAAGGCCCAAATTCGAAGAAAAAAAATGGTATGCTAAACTTTTCAAGCATTTTTTTTTTACAACACTGCAAAATTTTACTGTGATTATTCTATTTTAACTTTAGTAAAATTTCAAAAATAATTTAGAAAAAACAGGAACTAAATATATTTTATTATTCTAATATAAACAGTCCATAATATTTCTATTAATGCTTAAAACTTTCATTTATTCAGTTTTTCTAAATTTCTTTAGTCATTTATGCATATGGTATATTTATGCATGGGGTAAAATATTAGGTTGTGGCATATCAAATGCCCAATTTTGCAAATGCATGTAGTTTTTGATGTTTTGAGGACTAAAAATGTTACTAGATGGAGCTTGCAATACGCTATATTAAATCATGAAGTCTGCTTACGATAACACAGCCATTTCACCAGTAAGTGGATTGTAACAATTGACAGGGACAATGGATCAGAATCGAATGGATCAGAAAAGGGGACAATGGATCAGAATCGAATCAGTGTTCTTTTTGTATACAAGTTTAAACTCGGACAGAATACTGTGGATGTAACTCGCAACATCAATGTAGCATTTGGGGAAGGCATAGTTAGTAAATAGACAACATGATGTTGGTTTCAAAAATTTCAGTGACATCAGCCTTCAAAATAAGCCACCTGGTCAACACAAAGAGGCAATTGATAACGATCAATTGAAGGCTTTATTTGAATCCAACACACATCAAACTGTATTATTAAGGTGTGCATTATTAAACAGTTTCCCAGCACCTGGGGAGCGGGGGTGGCTCAGTCGATAGCGTGCCAGGCTCGTAATCTGTAGTTCCCAGGTTCGAGTCCCAGCTGGGTCAGCATCGAGTCCGCAAAATTCCCTGTCCTGCCCATGGTCAGTAGGGGACATCGATGGGCTTGGAAAGGCCACCGTCCATCGAATGGGACGTTAACCCGTGGCCCCCGTGTGCGGGAGAGCCATACCCTGTGCACATTAAAGAACACGCTGGATGGCCTTGACAGGAGGCTACCAGCTGTTTCCCAACAGTTGTTCCAGTGGGTCCCCTCCCCCAACCTTCTCTGAGGCTTCGGGGTCCATGTGACCTGGCCATTTAGCCCATGGTGTGCAAAAAGTGCCGCTCAGAGGTAAAAAACAACAACAACCCAGCACCTGGAAGTCATTGGGAAAGTGAAGAAGTGGGATAACCACTTGGTGGTCTGCAGCTGGTGTTATTATTCATTCGTAAAACCAGGTGAAACAATAAATGGACAAATATTGTACAGACTCTAAAAAATGCATGACAAATTATGCAAGAAGCAGCCTGAATTGATCAATGGACATGGCATCCTATTGCTCCATAATAATGCTCTACTTCACATCTCACAAATAACAAACAGTCCGGGAATTATCAGTTGCAATACGAGATTCTTGCTCACCCAGTGTATTCACCAGACCTATCGCCAACTGATTACCACTTCTTAGTGGGAAAATATTCAGCAATAAGACAGCAGTTAAAAATGCTTTCAAAGAATTCATAGCCTCCAGGAACTCTTTTTTACCAACAGCATAAATGCACTTGTTTAGCAGGGGCAGAAGTGCATTAAATCTGTTGTGGTGCATATTTTGATTAAGTTACTTTTAACAAAGTTATAGATATTGAATGTTTCACTAAAAATTTGGTCATTTCATTTGCAACAACCTCATACAATTTTATTCTCAAAATATGCTTACTTTATCACAAAAAAAAAATAATTTCACCTACCTTTCTGTCAGACCTGTGGCACTGGTCAAATGAAAGTCACCATTTCATTTTCATAATAGACATATGTGTACAATAATTTCCTGATTCACATACTTTTCAAATTTGTAGTTTATGTTGAATATAATGGAGGTTTGAAACTTATTTAAACATTGTTTAAATACATTAAGGTTTAGGAAATTTAATGCTTATATTAACAATAACAGGATTCATTATTTACCATAGTAACAAAGATTTTCTTTTGTGAAACATCATTCAAATCAAATAGTTGAAATGCAAAGAAAAAAAAAACAATTCTGAAATGATATGATGCAATACATAACCAAGGAAAGCATGTTTTCAAGCTTATGAGATTTCATAAACTTGAATATATTGCATATATGTGCATATGTGTTCCAAACATTTAAATTTAGAGAATAAAGGAAGTGCCTGTGACTTTAATTTAATTTCCATTCTTACACTTTTATTTACCTAAAAGTTTTCTTATGTTACCTTACCTTTAGTTCATAATCTCATCAACAACTTTAATTTATGACTAAATTCCAATATATTTTGTCATATGACTGACTCTACCCTAGATTGTTTCTATTTCTCATTACATTGCACTTACTTAGAATTGGGGACTTATATTTATTCATATATCTAAAGATTTCTTTTACCAGTCTTTTCAAAAATAATAGATCAAGGTTTCACTGCATATATAAAGTAACAAATCCGTATTTCTATTTTTAATGAAGTTTTTTCTACTGAACTACAAAAGATTACAACCATTACTGGTCTGTAGTTTCAGCATGTGTCAAATGGATACATCTGGCAGTGGCATGGGAAGGGTTAATACATATCTAACACACAGAGAAGGTCGACTTAACTACCGATTTTCTTTTCTGGCCGAGTAACAATGAAAAATATTTTCACTACAATAAATTTAACTCTTAAGATATATGTACTATTTCATTTCTTGTAAAATCATATTTATATTCAAGAATACTCTTATGATTTAATATATTCTACTCACCCAAGGCTCTTTACTGTAACTGTCATCATCTGGAAGTTTCAGCATTTTGTTTCGTGGATTTTCTTCATTTAATGGTGTCTTTATTTGTGGCAGATCTAATATAATTCACATAAACAAAAGTGGTGCATTTTTATTATATATTTGTGAACCATTAAAAATTGAGAAGTAACAAACACACAAAAAAGCAAGCAAAGGAAGATTAAAACCGTAAAAAAAGATTAGTCTAAGATAGAAATTATCAATCATATAATGGTACATGACCAAATTTTAATCAACTAATTTTCTTTTCATACATTGGTTTCCATAAATTGCTGTGTTAAATCAATGGGAAGCTAGCATCAAAGCTCCAATTCTAAAATAAGTTTTTTTATTTTGAAAAATGCAATTGCAGATAAAGATCTCAATCAAATAAATCAATATCTTGATTTTCAACAATATTCATTCAGTATTTAATGAGTTATGAAAGTTTGAATATTTAGCGAGCCAGCCACAAAAATTGACTTCAGAAATTAATTAAAACTTGGTAATAAGTATTGTATCAAAGTGTTTAATAAAATAAATTTGTATTTTAGAGCTTTGTGTAAAGAATTCTTTCACTATTCTTCAGTTTTGTATAAGTTACATAAGACTGGCATTGCTGTTAAATATTCAAACTTCCATAATTCATTAAATACTGAACAGATATTGCTGAAAATATAGATATTGATTTATTTGATTTAGATCCTTATCTGCAATCACCACATTTTTCAAAACAAACTTATTTTAAAAGTTATAGAGCTTTGACATTAGATTCCCATTGACTTAATATAGGGGTTCCCCTTAATTTATGGAAACCAGTGTATATTGCACATAAGACAGAAAAAGCAACTTCAAGTTTACATTTGTTTTATATCTAAGTTCATAATCTACTAAAGTAGTCATTGAAAGAAATTCAAAGAGAACTATAATGAAAACTCAGATATAGAAAATATAGTGGGAACAGTAAAATTCATTTAGAGTAAAATTTCGATTTTACAGATCCAAATTTTATGGACAGCATCCATCCACCCTACACTAGTTTGATCTACTTTAGTTCAGTGAAAATCTCAATTCACCCAGAAATTTCTGTTGAGCTTTTTACAAGTGAACAAGAGGACCTATGGTAAATCTAAGTGCACCAATCAAAGTAATTAAGCCATTCAAAAAAAACTTCAATGTATTAAGGCTTGATTTTTATCTCATATTTACACTGTTAATCAGACTGGTTTGTTTAGTGGTCACTCCCAGTAAACACCAGACCATAAGCTAAGCAAGGAAAGGATCTCAACATTAATCTGTACAAATGCAGAAAAGCTACATCAATTAAAACCTGTTGTTATTGATAAATAAAGTGGATCCACAGGAGCAAATCGCTCCTCAAACTCAGAATAAACAACCCAGGTCTCCCAGAAGCATGCTGGGTGTCTTAACCGCTAGATCACTGAGGATAGCTAGACCACTGGAACTCCTAAATAATGCTAATCTTTTCAATTTATTTCTTAACTTGATGAATGTATATATTACTATGTCAATTAATATTATTATATGAGTATTATTAATAATTAACATATGTATATATATAGGGAACAAAGTTATTTCAGTGATCAGGCAATGGAGCTTATTTTTGAAAGAAAGAACTTAACAATTACCTTAATCAACACTCTACTAGTCCTAATAGCATCATAAAAAGCTTAACTGGTGTGTAAAATGATGAACTATCTGAAGATCAGAGAGCTGTACCAGATAGTTAACACTTTGTGTGGAATAAAACAGACAGGTACAAAGGGATTTAGAGATAAAGATGGAAAAGGTTACTGAAGGTGAGGATTCTATCATGACTAGGTGGTTTGAGCATTTCAATGATGTTCTAAACAATGTTGTTAGTTCTGCTCCCAGCATTTGCAATGATGATAGTTGCATTACTGGATTTAATGTTGGCCCTACCTCACACAGTCTGAAGCAATTTTGGCTATCTCTAAACTTAAACTACATAAATCTTCAGGGGGTTGATGAAATTCCTACTGAAATGCTTAGAACTAGGAATCTTTTTTGTTGTCTCAAGGCTGATTGAAATTTTGAATTACTTTTATGATAACGGTGTTTTTCTTAATAATTATATTGGGGCTATTACTATTATCCCTTTTTTTAAAAGATGTGATTGCAGTTCTTGTGATCATTCAAGGGATATCAGCTTACTTTCTGCCCTAGATGATGTTCCTTACACAATTACGCTTAACACGTTGGCTGCCGCAATGTTAAAATTTTTGAGTCCTCGGGCCACCTTTTTTTTGTTAAATCAACTAAAATCGGTCTTAAATTGTTATACAATATCAGTTTATATAATTTTTATTAATTTTCTGCTTAAAAACAAACTTTGAAAGTGTGAATCATGTGTCCTTCATGCAGCCTGAGTACGCTTTTTTTTTTTTATCTATAGGCCATGTGATACAAGGAAATAATAGAAAATATGCAGCTTCCAAAGCAACACAGACTCGCTGGAAATGTGTCCAATGCAAGAAATATTATTATGTTCCTTGTTTTACTATTGTACACGAATGCACTTTATAAATTTTATTATTCAAGTATTCTTGACATATGTGAAGTAAAATAACAATACATGTTAGATTTCTATGCTTTTAGTTTTAGAATGTTTGCTTTCATTTGATATTGTATTTTCAGAATACACCATTCTGTTTAGTAAATAAACAGTATTTTCTTATTTTATTTAGCACCACAATTCATTAAATAAGTACAAAATGTCAGACTATTTCATTGATCCCTACAATATACTTTAGTTGAAATTTTGCCAAGCTAAGATTATGGATTTGTTCCTTAGGCCACACTCCTGTATTACCCATAAGCAATGCATTCTAGTGTGAAACGCAACTGATTCACGAGCCCTGAACTACAAATTTGTATGTGAAGCACGGATAATTCAAGCGGCCTCGGGAGCAAATTAAGTGTGAATCATATATGAATCATACGGCAGTCAACATGTTAATAGAATTGAGAATTTGTTTGATGAACAACTACATGGTGAGCAGTGTGGATTGAGAAGAGTGGTAGACGTATTGATCAGATTTTTTAAACTTACACAGCTTCTTGAAAAACATCTAGAGTTTCAGAAACTTCTAATTACTGACTTTGTATATTTTAAAAAGACTTGACACTGTTGGTCATCATAATTTGTGGTTGATAGCAAATTTTTCTGGTATGCCATATGATCTTGCTAATGTAGTGAAAGCTCTCTATAATAATACGAAGTTATGTGTGACAGTTGGTAAGGCTTATAACAATTTGATTAACATTGCTACTGGAGTTCGACAAGGGGGGCATTTTATGTTCTTTTCTACTTAGTTTGTTATTGATTATGTTAAGTGGAATTCTCTGTAAAAGGGAGATTGGGGTCTTAATGGTGTAGATTTTAGAAACTTTCCGATTTAGATTATGCCAATGATTTGGTCCTTATGGTAAATGATGTTTATCTCATCAACTGTTTCATTAGAGCTGTTGATGAGACTAGTAGTAGAGTAGGTTTGATAATAAACAGAGAAAGCTAATGAAAATTGGTTAGGCAAGTTGTGGTTGTTATTTTGAATGACTGCACCCTCGAGCAAGTATTTTGACTTATCTCAGTGTACTATGTACAAGATACTGGTGATGTGCAACATGAAATAAACAGAACAAATATTGATACTGGGACATTTAAGATTCTGTGGAGAGTAGGCGATATCCTATTTTTCCACAAAGATTAAAATTAGGTATAGTTATTATAGCAAAACATGTACCCTTCATAAACAAGATAACAGGAAACTTGATTCTTTGATTCTAGATGTTTACATAGTATCTTGGGCATTAGGTTGTTTGACTTTGCAAGTAATAATAAGGTTAAGTGAAAGAGTCTGCAACCCTCCATATGCAGCATATTGTGCAGAGACTGTTGGTTGCATATATGCCTAATAATATATTAGCGAACAGGGTTACGAACAGTGTGCCTGAAGGCCTCAGAGAAGGGGGGACTCAGGATGTGGTGGGCAAACAATATTAATAGGATCTTCTAGTGCGAAATGCAACTGATTCACTTAGAATCAGTTGCATTTCACAACTGATTCTAAGAATGAATCTAGAGTGGTTGTTCGTTAGAATTAACCTAGAATGACCAAATGTAGCAGTTGTAACTGAAGACACACATCGTTGGAGAACTAAATTGCACAGTCTGGCTCTATAGCCAAGGCTGCTTGAGTATTATCAGTCAGTCAGTCAGTACCTCCATAGCCATGACAGCTTGAGAATTGCCAGTCAGTCAATTTGTCTGTATGTATCAACTTACATATATTTTGCACATACATACATTGATTATGCAATTGTATGCAGGCCTAGATCTATAACAAAAATTAAAGGGCGACACCAAGTGAACCCAGTGAAAAGTAAAAAAAAAAAGGGGGGGGGGGGAAGAGCCTGGATTTCCATTGTAGCATAACATTTTTTCTTTCGTTTTAGAGGTCTATAAAAATTCATTGAAAAATGCATGAAACACGCACAAGTTCAGTCATTTTTGGCTTCCATTACCATATTATCATTTTCAAATGGGGGACATGCCCTCCTCCCTTCCCCTAGATCCAGCCATTTGTGTGTGTGTGTGTGTGTACATACATATTATGTATAATTACTTGATAAATCTTTTAAAATAATTCATTATCTAATAGAAATATTACATGCAAATGTTATGTTCTAAATAATGCTTATGTGGCCTTTATTACATTTAGTTACAAAATGTTAACAAGGACTGTATTCATAATTTATATTATCAATATAAAATATCATTTATCAATATAAAATCTGTAATACATTCAATTTCTTTACTATGTTTTTTTTTATTAATATTCACCCAATAAATGAAAAGGAATCCAAATTATTTGTATAGATACAAGTACCTAATTAGCAAGAGCACCTTTATAATTAATTGGCATTTTATTCTGGGGGCAGTATTTCGTTATTTCAGTATCTTCTTCAATCTGGATTGCATACCATCGACAAAATTCGCAACCTGATATCAACTAATATTTTAAAACATGGGCAAGAATTGCACAGGGGACTTTATGTTCTCATGTTTATGGCAGTTGGTGGGAATGTTTTTTTTTATATTGCGCGTTTTAGAATGAACATATATTTTCTGTTTGAGTATTGCACATGGGGATTTTGCAAAATGTCTACAAGTCAATGAACCACGGCTAAAGAATTTCCATATCGTTAAAATGACAGGTCAATACTTTTTTTTTGGCAGGTGGGAGATGAAATTTTCTAAACCATTCAATATATGCTCATGAACCAATAATTTCTTCAAAATAAGTGTTCCAAGAGGATGCTAAACTCTCTTGGAGTATCACAAGATGGACTGGGGGTAAAGTAAAAAAAAAAACTGATGAAATTAGATCATCCTTCTCCCAAACACAGGAGGATTAATTTCCAAGCAAATGAAATCCTGTTTCCATATCCAAGACCTCATTCATTCACAGGAAATAAAAGTTTGTGATGGAAAACAAGAAATAATACAGAAAATTAACAAATAATATAAATATGGTTTAAAAATATCCTTTTAGTATAGTAAAAAACATGATTATCTGGATTAATTGGAGATGTAGGTAGTTCAGATAATCAAGTTCAAATAAAAGAGTATATGCATAATGTATATAATTTTTTAATGTGTATTAAAGTATTTACAACAAAAACATTTAAATTTTGAGTACTTTTACAAATAAATACAATTTGGTAAATTATTTCATTATTTCAAAAAAATAATGAAATCTAATATTTCACATGACATATGAAATATGTCATGTGAAATATCATAATTTATATTTAAAAATAAAGTGAAAAATTACATACAAAATTAAGAACGATAATTTTTAAATGATGTATGTCTACCCACATCACAGATGTCTATGCTTGACATATTGAGTGCTAGTTGGTACTGCTCTGTGACCTTGAAACAATACGTATTGTTAGCAATACATAGTGTTCCAATCCAAGACCTGATTGAAACACAGTGTGTTTTAAATACATTTCACAATAATGTTTCAAAACCTGCCATGCTGTCAATCACCAAATACCTGAATGACCAAATATTTACTATAATTTTTTTAAATTAAGTTTCATTTATTGTGCTATTTCTTTATTTCCACATAACTATAACCGAGTTGTCTGTAAATGGTAGCTAGGCATAAACTGGAAGGAGAGCTGTGTACCAATCCCCAGTGATGATGCACAGAACCGGCAAGTCTATCACCTAATGTCTGACCCTGCCTTCTCGTGGTGCAGGCCGTTAGTACCTTTCAAAAAGAGATATTCTCTTTTGGAAGGGAACAGAAGGGGAGGGCTGCCAGTTCAGAATGGCCTACTGATCTCGTCAACTATGGATACTTTTTTTCTTTTTTTTTCAACGCTGCTGAGGAGTGGTCAACTTCACAGGGTCCTAGTGCTGACCATTTATACCTACTAGACTGGACTGGACTTATTTATGGATTTGAGCTTGATTATGGATCCTGGACTTGATGCACTGGTGGGCCTCTGTTGAGGGAGAATCTGCCACTGTTTTCTGTTTGCTTTCTGGGTTGCCAGCCCTAAGTGAAAAAGAAGCATGGGATACCTTATATCAGCTGGTGGATAATCCTAATCACAGGCCATCACAGGTACCTGAACCTCACTTAGCTAGTTGGGCATTGTCAAGCCTAAACTGAAGTAATGTGTCTCAGGCAGGCCATATGGCTCTTCAAAAAGTGGAGACTTCAGCCTTTAGCAGAGGGGGAACAGGTCTTTGCCCCATGCCTGCGATCAGGGGGCTGTTTGATATTGTTGGCCCTACCTATCTCAATAAACCTAGTTTCTTTAAAAATCCTACAAATCATTTTCTCTATGCAGGAACGTGAGGACATTACATAGAGATTATTCTCTTGATGCCCTCACGAAAGAATTCCAGCACTATAACCTAGATATTCTAGGCTTGCAAGAGACCAGATGGACAGGTAAAGGTGAGATACTTAAAAATAACTTTAAATTTATCTTTACAGGGAGGGAAGATGGAAAGCATCACTAGCCTGTCTGCTTCTCAGCAGACATGCTAGTGATGCTCTTCTAGGACATGACTGCATTAATGAAAGGTTTCTTACAGCAGAATTTCAGACAAGCATTAAAGACTTGAATGTTATCTGCTGTTATGCCCCCACTGGGGATGCCAATGAGGATGAGAAGGATAGGTTTTATGAACAACTTCGGGATATTTTGAATTCTGTCAAGAAAGGAGATATTACCCTTGTTCTACGCAACTTCAATGCCAACGTTGGTACCGACTCTGACCTTTGGGGAGGGCTGATAGGCCCTTTTGGTATTGGTAGATGCAATGGACAACGTCTCCTACAGGTAAATAAACTCAATGGTTTCAGAATAACTAACACTTATTACAAACACTGCGACGTACATAAATACACATGGGTTTCACCTGATGGGCTGCATAAGAATATGATTGATTATATATTAGTTAACAGCAAATGGGCTAGTCTGTTAGGAATACCAGGGCATATAGGGGAGCTGAAAGTGGATATGACCATTACCTTGTTAAAAGTGTCTCGCAACTTATACTTAAAATGTGTGTCATGGTTAAAAAATTTAACCTTTAATACTGAAGCTCTGAAATACCCAGTTATAGCTAAAGCTTACCATGATAGATTACTTAGTCATTATGACAGTCCTGGTTTGCCTACTACTGAAGTTGAGGAAGAATGGGGCCATTTTAAAGAGACTTTTTTGGAAACTAACAGTATTCTTTTAGGAAAAAATGAGCAGAGGAGGCAGAATTATTTGAGTAATAAGGCACTTGAGCTTATTTCAGAAAGAAGGAACTGCAGGAATGTCCATAATCAGTACCCTACTACTTCTAATAAAAAGCATTAGAGAACTTAATAAACATGTAAAGGATCAGTTAGCTACTGATAAGAATTTTCGGCTTGATGGCTTGGCTGACAAAGCTGAAGAAGCAGTTACGCAGCACAACAGCAGAGAGCTGTACCAGATTGTTAATGTTTTATGTGGTAGAAAATGGACAGGTATACAGGGATTGAAGGATAAACAAGGTAAGGTTATAGAAGGTGAGAATTCTGTCATGGCTAGGTGGGCTGAGCATTTCAGTGATGTTTAAACAATGTGGTTAGTTCTACTCTCATTGCTTGTAATGATAGATGCATTACTGGCTTTAATGTTGGCCCTATAACACAATCTGAAGTTATTTTGGCTGTTTCTAAACTTAAACTACATAAATCCCCAGGGGTAGATGAAATTACTACAGAAATGCTTAGAGCTGGGAATGTTTCAGTTACCACTTGGATGGCTGAAATTCTGAATATCTTTTATGATAAAGGCATGGCTCCTAAGGATTTTACCAGAGCTATTGTTATCCCTATTTTCAAAAAAGGTGATTGCAGTTCTTGTGATAACTATAGGGGTATCAGCCTACTCTCTGTTCCAGGTAAAGTTCTTTCTATGATAGTGCTTAACAGAATTAAGAATCTGGTTGACAGCCAATTGTGTGATGAACAATGTGGATTCAGAAGTGGTAGATGATGTGTGGAGATATTTTGACTTTGGCAGATTCTTGAGAAATGTTTGGAGTTTCAGAAACCTTTGGTTTCTAGCTTTGTTGATTTCAAAAAGGCGCTTTCACCTCTGTTGATTGTCATAATTTGTTGTTGATTGCAAGATCATATGTTGTACCAGACAAGTTAGTTAACATAATGAAAGCTCTCTATAATAACACTGAATCGAGTGTTCGACAAGGGCGCATTTTGTCACCTTTTCTCTTTAGTTTGGTTACTGATTATGTGATGCAAAATTCACTTCAAGGGAAAGATTTTGGCCTTAAATGGGCTGCAGATACGGAAACTTCTGATTTAGCCCTTTTGGCAAATGATGTTGATGAGATGAACTCTTTCATTCGTGCTGTTGATGAGACTGGTGGTAGAGTAGGTTTGGTTATAAACAGAGAGAAAACTAAAGTGATGAAAATTGGTCAGGCAGGCTGTGATTCAGTTAATCTGAATGGTTGCAGTCTTGAGCTGGTGTCGCAGTTTAATTATCTTGGGAGCTATGTAACAGATACTGGTGATGTGCGGCATGAGATTAACAGATGAAAAGGGATTACTGTTGGAAATTTTAAGAATCTATGGAGAGTGTGGAGAAATAGGCGTATATACCTAAAGACTAAAATTAGACTTTATAATAATTTGGTTCTTTCTAGGGTTAGTTATGGTAGTGAAACTTGGGCACTTTGTAAACATGATAACGGGAAATTAGATACTTTTGATTCGAGATGCTTATGCAGTATCTTGGGTATTAGGTGGTTTAACTTTGTAACTAATGATGAGGTTTGGCAAAGGAGTCTGCAACCTCCTTTAAGCAGCATATTGTGCAGAGAGAGACTCCACTGGTTTGGCCACGTTGCCCATATGGATAATTATACAATTAAAAAGATTGGCGAATAGGGTTATGAACAGTGTGCCTAAAGGCCTCAGAAAGAGGGGGAGACCTAGGATGCAGTGGGCAGACAATGTCAAACAGGACGTTGTTAAAATTGGTGTGCAGTGGCCGGATGCAGCAGATGTAGCTCAGGACAGATATGCTTGGAGAATTAAACTGCATGGTCTGGTTGGACCTCTGTAGCCCATAGCTGCTTGAGGAGGAGGAGGAGGAGGATAACCGAGATTTTCGATAACATGACTGCTTGCTGTCAAGTTACAACACTTATTAAAGCGAGATTTACGTACCATGCCTACCCCCCCCCCACACACACACACACAAAAACTCCCTATAATAATACCAATAAGAAAACCATTATTCAGACCCTCAATAACATAATTATCTTAACCCCAATTTTCAGTTTACCAAATTTATTAATTCACTAAAAGTACCCCACTCATGATAAAGATGAATTACTACCCAGAAACAGTAACACTTCCCTCGACATACACATATCCTGGCGAGATCCCATAATCCCACTCTCCCAACCTGTTACATGCAGATCGCATTACCACCACCTGCACTTCCGCCGACTACTCTGATCCTCGGAGCTGAACCACCAACATGTCAATTTAGGGCACTCCACCCCTCCCCTACACTCACCAACCAACTGCCTCTCCTGCATTAAGTCCCTCGCTTCCCACCTGATGAAGCATTGATAGGAACGGCACGAAACACGCGTCGTGGATCTAAAACTTTTTTTAAGCACCCTATGCTATCAAAAAGTATAAATAATTATGTCATTCGCCAATGTGGGTAGACCATTGGCAGCAGTCATCATTATCTTAATCTCCACTAAGATGTCACTTGCCAGCAAGAACGTCAAATTTTAAATTTCTCACCAAAAGCATTCCTAGAAGCTCCTGTTACTTCCCATCCTCTACAGCATGGTAGGTAAATCTCTCTTTAATAATTATTGATACTTGATAGCATAGTCCATGTTTTGAAGTGCTTAAAAACATTTAACAGTGCCATAGAAAATTAAATTACTTTACTTTAATTACTGTACTGTGTACCTCTACTGTAATTTTGTTATTTATTGAATATATTTGCATTAAGCATAAATTCTATGATAAATTTAAAACTATTAATTCTGATGGTTAAATATGTTCTCTATAGCAAATACCGATATTAATTTGTTCCAAGATTTTGAAAAAAATTTAGCATGCTGATTTGACCATTTAGAGCAGTTTAGAAAAAGATTTATAGTTTCTGAAACAAGACATGAATTGCAGTTTGGAGATTATTTATTTAAACTAAATTTAATACAATCATTTAGGCCAATATTTCCTGTTCCAAGTCCATTGATAATAATTGATGTCTAGGAAGAGAATATTCTACGGGTTTTTGGACGTTATCTAGGTTGAATCTAAACAAACCGCTGAATGAATGATTGGTTTTAAAATAATTGTTTAATGTTTTTAACTCTCAAGTTTTATGTGTTTTAAATTGCTAATAAAAGGAATAGGATGGGTGGGCAAATTCATCCAAGAATGCATCTTTAGCAAGTATGTCTACAAACTCATTTTCAGTAATATCACAGTGGCTACAAAGCCACTGATGTTAAGAAAGGTTTCTATTTTCAAGGTAATTTTTTCTTGATAAGTATAGGAAATCTGAGATGTATGCATTAAATGGAGAATTATTAGGACTTGGTTGAGTACGTATAAGGCTGTTTTACAGTCATATAAAATTAATATTTTTTTATTTTTTACATCTGTGGTGAAATAGTTGATAGCAGAAAGATTTCAAATAAGTCTGCTTGTATAATTTTGGAGCCAACATTAGGTTTAAATTTAGCAGAATATTTTGTATTGGGGATGTGAAATGCCACTGTGGCTATTTGTGAATCTGGGAAGAATAAATATTTCCAAATTTTCACAAATAGATAAACTAATTTCTATCTAAGTGATTTAATGTGACTGTTTTTAGAACAATGTTAGGAAATTTTGATTTCTTAGATATGAAAGGAATATCAATAGAAATATTAGGCGCTAAGAATGCTAAGTGGGGGTAATATACTGCTCACAAAAATTAGGGGATATTTCATCGCTTCATATTCATTTTGAAATATCCCCTAATTTTTGTGAGGAGTATATTTAATAATATCCCCTTTTAGATCAATAGAAAAAAAAGATAGAAAAAAACTCATTGGAGGGTAATGTATTTATTGTGCTAGTGACACTGACCAGCATTTATGTTCCAATTCTGGAGAAATTTTACATGCTGTATAGCATGAATGGCCAATAAAGATTTTAATTCCTACAATTTATTTTGAGTCATGGTATGTAATGTGGTCCATTTGAGTAGATATTCACTGCAAGATGGTGAAATTCAATTCATGTGTTCAAGTTGTAAATGTAATTTGTAAATGTAGCTAAACACTAGAAAGAGAGCTATGCACCAATCTCCTGTGATGATGCATAAAATCAGCCAGGCCTAGCACCTAATATCTGAACCCAACTTCTCGTGGTGCAGGCTGTTAGTACCTTTCAAAAGAGAGACTCTCTAGTGGAAGTGAATGAAAGGGAAAAGCAGCAAGATTAGTGTGGTCTACTAATCTGGACAACTATGGCTACTTTTCTTTTTTTTCTACCCTGTTGAGAAGTGATCAACCACACAGGGTCCTGGTGCTGACCATATAAACCTACTGGACCAAATAGGAATAAGGCTCTGAGCTTGAATATGGATCCTGAATTTGCTGCACTGGTGGGCTCTGTGTGTGTGGGGGGGGGGGGGGGGGGGGGATCTTCCACTGTGTTTTCTGTTTGTGGGTTGACAGCTCCAAATGAATAGATTCACAGGATATGTTTTATCAGCTGGTGGATAATCCTGAGAAGAGGTCATTGCAAACACCCAAACTCTTGCTTCTACTGGCATTGTTAAATTCTACATTGGAGGAAGTCTTCCAGTGAAGATGGCTTCAGCCTTTAGCGGTGGGGGAAACGGGTCTTTGCCATATGCCAGCGATTAGGGCAGGCATGGCCAACAGTTTTTGCCCGCGGGCCGGATTGGAAAAAAAAAATATTTTCACGGGCCGGACGAAATATTAAAATTGAAAAATGTTAAACAAAACACTTATTTCTTTAAGTAAACAAAATTTTATTATGAAATTTGTTTATGAATAATTTTAAGTAAATCAATACAACAAATTAACATAATAACTAATGCGACGTGTGAGGCGGTTTGCATCGCTTATTATTTTTTTAATATCTGGTTCTATACTTGTAGTAGCTATTCTTAACACAGCCTCCAAATGTAAATCATTCAATCTTGATAATAATTTTTGATAATAATAAGATTTTCTTCATAACGGAATGTTTTTTAAACAATATAGAAGTATCGAGAATTCATTCGATTAATTACTAGAAGCAAAATGCTAATATTGAAAAATTGTTCGTGGGCCACATAAATTCATTACGCGGGCCGGATCCGGCCCACGGGCCGTATGTTGGCCATGCCTGGATTAGGGGGATGTTTGATATTGTCAGCATTCCCTCCCTCAATAAACAGTTTCTTTAAACATCTCCTAACCATTTTCTCTCCATAGGTAGTTGGAATGTGAGGATTCTGCACAGAGCTTATTCTCATATCCTCAGACAATTAATTCCACTGCTATAACTTAGATATTCTCAGCTTGCAAGAGACCAGATAGACAAAGGTCAGATTCTAAAAAAATAATCTTAAATTTATCTTTTCAGGAAGGGAAGATAATAAGCATCACCAAGGCATAAGTCTGCTTCTCAGCAGACACACCAGTGATGCTCTTCTAGAATATGAGTGCATTAATGAAAGGTTTCTTACAGCAGAATTTCGGACAAGCATTAAAGATTTGGATGTTATCTGCTGTTATGGCCCCACTGAGGATGCCGATGAGGATGAAAAGGATAAGTTTTATGGACAACTTCAGGATACTTTGAATTCTGTCAAGAAAGGAGATATTATCCTTGTTCTAGGTGACTTCAATACCAAAGTAGGAACTGACTGACCTTTGGGGAGAGGTGATAGTCCCTTACAATATTGGTAGATGCAATGGGCAAAGTCTCCTATAGGTAAGTCAACTTAATAGTTTCAGAATAATTAACACTAATAAGATTTATTCACGATTATGCTGTGGTAATTAGTTTAAAACATTTAAAGTACGGTTTTTTGGGAGCAGGTCTCAAAAGTGAGAGAGTGCTTTACATCTTATAACCCAGTTATAGGTTCTGGTTTGGAAGGAGCAGAGTTAATACCTACTCAAACTTTGGAGATGTGCTAGTAGCAAAAACGAACTGACTGCTTTACCCGATAAGCATAGTGAATCAACAGTTGAATATGTGCAAGCAATAGCTGTGGACTCTACCAACGGAAATAAGAAACCGGTGTAACCCGAACTTGTGCAGAACACAACTTCAAGAACGGACAAACTAGAACGGACAAAAAAGAAGCCGGGACTGTCTCACAGCAAGTATACCAGCATAAAAACAACTGTTTGAGTATTCCATTAAACCGGACTGGTAGTATACTTAACGATCTCTCTTGCAAATGTTTGCAAAGTGCAATTGTACCAGCAAAATTGGTAAATATGTCTTATTCTATATATTTTGTTCTAGCGGCTCTTAGGTGAAAAGAGCCACATAGATAAGCTGTATAGAAAAATGGGTAATCTTAAGGTAGAACCTATAACTGGGTTATAAGATGTAAAGCACTCTCTCACTTTTGAGACCTGCTCCCAAAAAACCGTACTTTAAATGTTTTAAACTAATTACCACAGCATAATCGTGAATAAATCTTATTACTATTCTAGCTGTGTGATACCTTAATTTTAATTTAACACTAATTACAAACACCGTGACATACATATGGGTTTCACCAGATGGACTGCATAAGAATGTGCTTTGGTTACCTTTGGTTACTACCTTTGTTGATTTCAAAAAGGTTTTGACTTCATTGATTGTCATAATTTGTGGTTGATTATGAGATCATATGGCATACCAGACAAGTTAGTTAACAGAATGAAAACTCAGTTGTGTGTGAAAATTGCTAATGCTTGTAGCAATTGGTTTAGCATTGCTTCTGGTGTTGGACAAGGGTGCATTTTGTCACCTTTTCTCCTTAGTTTGGTTATTGATTATATTATGCGAAATTCACTGCAAGAGAAAGATTTTGGCCTTAAATGGTCTGGAGATAAGAAATTTTCTGATTTAGGTTACGCTGATGATTTAGTCCTTTTGGAAAATGATGTTATTGAGATGAACTCTTTCATTTGAGCTGTTGATGAGATTGGTAGTAGAGTAGGGTTGGTTATAAACAGAAAATTAAAGTGATGAAAATTGGTCAGGTGGTGATTCAGTTAATTTGAATGGTTGCAGTCTTGAGCAGGTGTCGCAGTTCAATTATCTGGGAGCTAACAAACAGATACTGATGATATGTGGCACGAGATTAACAGATGAATAGGGATTACTGCCGGGACTTTTAAGAATCTATGGAGAGAGTGGAGAAATAGGTGTATACACCTAAAGACTAAAATTAGACTATATAATAGTTTGGTTCTATCTAGGGTTAGTTATGTTAGTGAAACTTGGACACTTTTTAAACAGGAAATTAGATTCTTTTGATTCTAGATGCTTATGCAGTATCTTGGCCATTAGGTGGTTTGACTTTGTAAGTAATGATTAGGTTAGGCAAAGGAGTTGACCTTTAAGCAGCATACTGTGCAGAGAGGGACTTCGCTAGTTTGATAATGTTGCCATATGGGTAATTGTAGATTAGCAAATAGGGTTATGAACAGTTTGCCTAAAGGCCTCGGAAAGAGAGGGAGACCTAGGATGTGGTGGGCAGACAATGTCAAACAGGACCTCCTGATAAACCTCCTGATAACATGTCAGGTGCTCTGGGCCACTGAGCTACCGGCTGCTGATAAAAATCAGCCTCTAATTAACACTATGAACATTTTCTATTATGTCACCCAAAGCACCTGACATGTTATCAGGAGGACGTGGGTTCGTATCCTACCCAGCTCAAGACAATTTTTCCTCTAAAATTTGAATTGACATCAAACTGCTGATTTATTAGTAGATATTGAATAGTCTAGTTTATTTCATTATTTATTATTATTTATTTTTAAGAATCTGACCTTTATCTGTCCATCTGGTCTCTTGCAAGCTTAGAATATCTAAATTATAGAATGGTGGAATTCCTGTGTGAGGACATCAAGAGAATATGCTCAATGCAGAGTTCTCACATTCCAACTACCTATGGAGAGAAAATGATTAGTGGGATGTTTAAAGAAAATATGTTTATTGAGAGAGGGAATGCCAACAATATTAAGCAACCCCCTAATCACAGGCATGAAGCAAAGATCTGTTCTACCACCACTAAAGGCTGAAGCCATCTACACTGGAAGACTTTCTCCAATGTAGAATTTGACGATGCCAGTAGAAGCAAGAGTTTGGGTGCCTGCGATGACCTCTGCACAGGATTATCCACCAGCTGATAAAACATATCCTGTGAATCAATTCAGTTGGGACTGTCAACCCACAAACAGAAAACACAGAAGATTTTTTCCCTCTACAGAAGCCCACCAGTGCAGCAAATTCAGTTATAATAATTTTTTTATCTGTAGACCCATATCACTTTTTTTCACATTTTAAAATTTTCAGTTTTTTCAATTTCTTTTCCCAAAACCATATTATATTTTTGAATTTTGATTCTTTTATTTAATTAATAATCAAAATCTACATCAGTACACCAAATTTGGTCTTCTCATCTACCATAGAAACAAAAAGAAAAAATCTTTAGTCACAATTGCAATTTGAATATTTTCCCCTTATGTTAAACGATTTTAACTCGTTACAAAAAATTTTTGACTCAAATATTTTGGACAATTAGACATTTTATGTGTGCTAACATTTATGCCAAAGATCATTGAAATCTGTGATGAGTGGTTAACTGGCCTGGTTGAACTGACATGGAATGAAAGAGTTCAATCGGTATGAAAGTAATTTAATATTACTTTAAGAGATGGTTAAATTTCAGAAGAGTTAAAAGATGCAAATAATAAATATACGCATCTCAAAACAGGAAAAGTAACAAGCAGTTCATATAAATTTGAAATGGTGCCACCATAAGGTGTTTGGCTCTGAAATAATTTCCATACTTTAAAGTAATAATTACTTTAAATACTAATTACACACACACTTACTTAAAAAAGATCCAGGATCAGTAGCAAATATATCACTAATTAGGTCATCCATATGCTGAAACATATTAACAAACGATGACTCATATCTGAAACTATCTTCTAGATTTTCCCAATTCCTACAATTGTCACTCTCCACCAATATACTTGAAGAATCTCTGATAAAATCTCTAAACGAATCACTGAAGCTGAAATAAAAAAACATTATTACTTTCCACATTCTCAACTTTTATTATTAAAGTGACAACAAAACTTATCAATATCCTGTTCCAAGTAATAATGGTATTTCTAAACATTAATCCTTCCTGTTTTTTTTCCATTTTTAATGCAACAAAAACAGATTTTTTAAAAATAAAAATTGCAATTTTAAATTTTTTTACAGAAATCTTATGAAACTATATATTTAGGCTTCATATATAATATTTTCTTTTTTCATTTGATGCATATTTTATTAAACTATGACATAAATAACTTGCTAAAGCCATCTGATTGCCATTTCTTACAAACAATATAAGGTATTGCCAATTTGTTTGTTAGCAGTCACAGTTAGAACAAATAATAAACCCTACACAGACAAATTAAGAGTTAAATTCTATTGCAGCATTCAGGCGTACAACATTACCCAACCTGATACCAACACTCTACACGAAATCAAAACGCTCCAAAACCTGAAAAAAGGTAATAGCATTAAAATAATACTCACCAATAAAACTGATCAGTTGGTATTATTAGATGCAAATGACTACATCAGTAAATTAAAACTAACCCTTAATGAATTACAACCCACTCCCTACAAATTTAACTAAACTAACACACGAAAACTGACCCTTGTTTACCGGCAAACTTAGCCAAAGCATGCAAACCCCCATTATACCTGAATATCCCCCAGTTATTTGTCAAAATTAAATTATACAAACCTCTAAAACCTTTTAGACCACTTGTTGCCAAATGAAATTCTTCCACATATAACCTAGAGAAAGCACTCTCAGTTCTTTAACCCATATTTCCCACCCACACCCAGTACCATACAGTCAGGAGCGGACCTAATCAACAAACTTAGAACCATAACTTTTACTCCCAACTGCACCCTACACTCATTTGACATCGTTGCACTCTATCCTAACACACCGGTACTCGTTGCAACTATGCGACTTAAGTTAAATGGCTTGAAGCAGCCAGACCCATGGCACCTGAATATTTCGGCACACAGGAGGCCCTTGACCAAGCCACTAAAAGCAATTGAATTCAAACCGACGGCAAAATCTTCATCCAAAACCAAGGTGTCCCAATGGTCTCCCCACTCTCTGGATTGTTGGCAGAAGCAGTTCTACATTATGTAGAAACCACAGTTCTTCATCTTCACGTATGTCAAATCCGCCCACTACTTTATGCCCGATACATTGACAATATATTAATCATCTGGCAACACTCCAAAGAAGAATTACAATCTGAATTTAATACAGTCCTCCCAACCGTTAAATTTACACATGAAGAGGAACAAAACTGACACTTATCGTTCTTGGACATCAACTTACATCATATCTCCACTAAACACATCTGTAAACAGAAAACCTACATTCATATCTAACATAATAACTAGCACCTCTGCCCACCCAAACAACTACAAATTATCAGCCTTCTACTCGCACTTTACCTGAGCCTATAAATACTGCAATACGCAGGAAGCACTCAACAACGAAATAAAATACATTTTTGAACTCGCTGAACAGGGCATATATACCTCACACACCAACAAAATTCACAAACAAATCAAATGCAAACAATCCCAAAACCCTCCAATACCTGTAAATAAATAAATTCAAAAATACACAATAGCCCTACTATACACCAATAATAACTTCACATACTCTGTGTTAAAAATACCCTAAAACCTTTCTTTATAAAGTCCCAATTAAAATATCACACACTATATCCAAACTCATCCGAAACAATAGAGACCATATATCCTGCTTTGGAGGAGTTTATTACATCCAACTCAAAGATCCCACAGGTAAAATTTTCCCCAAAGACAAATACATAATTAAATCCTCACGCCCATTTAATGCCCGACTTAAAGAGCATAAATACGACATCTTAAATAAACTACAAAAAACCGCACTATCTGCAATCACTGAAAACAATCTGCCCACTGATTTTCACTTTGCTAAAATTGTATCACCTACCAAATTCCAACTAGCCATCACAGAAAATATCTTTATTAACATAAAACCGACAGAACTCTGCAACACATTATCCCCCCCCCCCCCAGCATGGAATCTGATCCTTAGGGGATATACATATACCTCGGAAATACCATGCCCCCCTAAACACTCTCCTATCTCATCACTAATCCCCATCTGCCACTTGCACTAATGCACACCCACTCCACTAATGCTCACCTTTAGATTAACCTATAAAGTACCACTTTGAAGTCTATTTAAATTTTATAAGAAAAATTATCTTGAGCCAGGTGGTATATAAACCCACGACCTCTTGATAACGTGTCAGGTGCTCTGGACCACTGAGCTACCGGCCGCTGATCAAGATCTCCTCTAATGATGATATGAACCACTTTAACCTACTTCCTATGTAGGGAGTGTTCAGGCAATTTTTGCCACATGCGCCAGACACATGCTTTATTTATAAATAAAGTATTTCCTTACAAGTAATACAGTTGATAAATAATAAATAAACTCAACATACTTGGTATTAACTTATAAATTATCACTTTGAAGTCTATTTAAATTTTAGGGAAAAAATTGTCTTGAGCTGGGTGGGATCCACACCTGCTCAAGACATATCCCACCTGGCTCAAGTCAATGTTTCGTCTAAAATTTAAATCGACTTCAAAGTGGTAATTTATAGGTTAATACCAAGTATGTCGAGTTTATTATTTATAACCCATTTAGAACACTTCCATAATGGATCCTAAAATCGGCGATTAATGTACCCCCCCCCCCCACACACACACACACACACACACAACTCCCAATAGCAATACCGATATGAAAACCATCATTCAGGACCTCACTAACATAATTATCTTAACCCCAAAATTCAGTTTACAAAATTTATAAATTCACAAAAAGTATCCCACTCATTATAATTATGAATTACTAGCCACAAATAGTGAAGTTTCCCTCGACACTCACTGATCTTGGCGATTTCCCATAATCCCACACCCTCTCCCAACCTCCTTCAACGTAGATCACATTAAGGCCACCCACCGATCCTCAAAGCTGAGCCACTGACAATTCAATTTATGCCACTCCACTCCTCCCACCCCTCCCCTGCACTCAACAACCATCTGCCTTAGCTTAAACTCCTCACTTTCCAACTGACGAAGCGCCGAAAGGGCGCAAAAAGCGCATCGTGGATCAAAACCTTTTTAAGCACTCTATGCTATCAAAGATATAAATGGTTATTTCTTTCGCCAAGGTGGGTAGACCATTGGCATCCATTATCCTTCTTTTAGGGTGCCTTCACACTTGCTGTTTGCTGCGTCGCAAATGCACTGTGACATCACTCACAGTTTTTCACTGCTCTGCAAGAAATAGGTGTAGCCTTCACACTTAAATGCACGGTTTTCAACAAAGAATTAAGCTCATTGGTTCTCACTGCAAATAACCTGGAACACATGCTTTGTTGTCTCTGCATGATCTATCGCACTTTCTGACAATTCTTTCACTCAATAGTAAACATTATGTCCAGCAAAAAAAGTTTACTCTTTCGTAAACTGTTATCACTTGCTTTGGCTAATCATAGGCGTAGTAATAACAAAAAAACAAAAAAAAAAAACGCACTAAATGGGTTGTGAGATTTTTAAATGATAGAAAAAGATTAGGCAATTTTCACAATTTAATCCTTAATATTCAAGAGGCTGACACTGTCACAAAATCTTTTTGTGTATGACACCTGTTGAATTTAAAAAATATTTCAGCTATTGTTTTTTGTTGTTTATCTAAAGAAATTTTGGTGATTTAGAACAAAGGACACGAAATTGGCACAAAAAAAACAAGGCAAGATGCATTTAGAATTGTTCTTAGCTCCTTTACCAAAATAGCTAACATTTTTATTTTGTGGTCTGTTTGTAGATAGTCAATTGTTTTTGTGTGTAGAGGCAAATTAAAAATTCCTTTTGGGTTTGACAAAATTGATGAACTATTATGATGATTCGCACTTTTTCAAATCTCCCAAAAGTTTTAATGGTGCTCTCTAATAAACAATGGAAATTTTTGAAAACTGCAAAATTTTAAATGAATATAGGCTGGAAATTTTGGTGGTAGAATATGAATGCCATGAGATTTTCATTGATAACAATGAGTTGATTAAGGGGGGGATTTTTTAATTTAAAAAGATAATTGGAAAAAATTATTTGATAATTACTGATGAAATATTACAATTCACATTTTCAAATCCTCAAGTAGTTTTTTTTATGTTTAGACAATGCTAAATCTGCAAAATGCAAAACTTTAAATGAATATTGCAAGTGACCTATTTATGTAGAAATTTGAATTTTTGGCTGTAGAGTGTCAAGATATATTGCACTAACAGCAATGACTGACAACTTGTTTTGAAGTAAACAATCTATCAGATTGTTTGGAAAAAATAATTGAAGGGTAAGGATCAAACAAGAACACTGTTCTATTTTCATAAAATTATTATCTAGCACTTTGTCCTCCATATTATTTTTAATGGGATTTTAAATAGGATTACTAATATAATATAGGTAAAATATTTTCTTTTAAAAGTTTTCTAAAGGTCAACACCAATCTAGGTCCTAATGTGTTGCATATCATTTGTTACACTAATAATTAATATCTTGACAGATAGGATGGGAATCATAGGCTTATACACATAATGCAGTACAGCATTATTTCAACAACTTTCCAATTCCATAAATATTTATAAATCTATTTCAAGTTTCGGATACTAAACATAGGTAATCAGAGAAACATACTGCTTACATTTGAATCAGCAGTAATTTAATAATTCACGATAATACATTAAAATCATCACACAAAACATTACTGATACATGATATTATTCAATGTATTGTCTTCTGTTTTGTTCCTTTGTGTAAATAATCAATCGCCTTATCATCAAGTGGAACAGCTAAAGTTAAAAATTTCGCTTTATGCTCGGCACTGTGGTTAAAAGGGAAGGGGGAGAATTGCCCAAAATGTATACATTTTAAATTTTATGGGTACTTTTGCAATTTTTTTAGCTACTCCTAGGGGAAAAAAATCCTGTTTGGCACAATATAGCCTTAGTTGCTCTTGCACCAAAAAACCCCAACCAACCAACCAAGAAAAAAAATCCTACTCCCAAACATATTTCCAAAACTATATGTGTGGTTATAAAAGAAAAACTCAATGTTAAAGATTTATATATGCAGATATTCCATTAGTGAAATATCTCCAAATGCTCGCTATCAACTTTTGCCTGGCTGTTCTAGCAACGTCATTCGTCAGCGGCTATTTGATTGAATCTTGCTTGCAGTCGCTTGCGTACCGCATAGTGAGAATAGATATAGAACCAACTCCAGCTGTGGTCGTGTAGTGGCAAGTATAGAGGAATTGATGCCTGACTACAGACTTCACAAGATACCCAGTCTTAGAAAACTCGTCCTTGCAGAGCAGCAAGCAGTCACGAGCAGCAAGTATAAAGGCACCCATAATCTCCACTGAGACGTCACTTACCAGCAAGAACTTCAATTATTAAATTTGTCACCGAAAGCATCCCAGAAGTTCCTGTTACTGCTCATCCTCTACGGTACAGTACATAAATCTCTCCTTAATAACTGTTTATATTTGATAGCATAGTCCATGTGTCAAAGTGCTTAAAAACATTGTCAAAGAGAATTAAATAACTTTAATTTTCATATTCCTAAATGTGCATATTTTTGTGTTTATAGTGATATTAAATATAAGCTAACAATCCATACTTTTAAAATAAAGGTATTTACTATATATATATTCTAATAAGGGACTGCTAACTCTTAAGTAGTACTTTGGGCTCAATCCATATACACCTAATGAATAAATTATTATTTACACCTACCTAATAACCTGTTGCTCCACCTTTTGCCCTCACAACAGAAGCCAGACATCTTAAGGATTCAATGAGGTGTTAAAAACATGAAGTAGTATCACCACCCACGAAGCAAGGCTCGCCTGTCGTAGAAAATCCACATTTGCATTACATAATCAATAACAAACCAATGAGGAAAGAAGACACCTCGTCAAACACCAGAAGCAATGCTAAACAAATTGCTACAAGCTTTACCAACTCTCATATATGATTGAATGCTACAATAAAGAGCTTTCATTATGTTAACTAACTCATCTGGTATGCCAAAAGATCTTATGATCAACAACAAATTATGATTGTCAACAAGGTCAAATACCTTTTTGAAATTTACAAAGCTAGTAACCACAGGTTTCTGAAATTCTAAACATTTCTCAAGAATCTACATGAGTGAAAATATCTGATCTACACATCCCCTACCACTTCTACCCATCCCTCCACACTGCTCATCAGCAAATGCCTGTCAACCAGATTCTTAATCCTATTAAGCACAATCATGCAAACAACTTTTCCTTGAACAGAGAGTAGACTGATATCCCTATAGTTATCACAAGAACTGCGATCACCTTTTTTAAAAATAGGGATAATAATAGCTCTGGTAAAATCCTTAGGAATAATGTCTTTATTGTAAAAGATATTCAAATTTCAGTCATCCAAGTGGTAACCGAAACATTCCCAGCTCTAAGCATTTCCATAGTAATTTCATCTACCCCTGGGAATTTATGAAATTTAAGTTTAGAAATAGCCAAAATAACTTCAGACAGAGATATAAGGCCAACATTAAAGCCAGTAATGCATCTATCATCTTTACAAACAATGGGAGTAGAACTAACCACACTGATTAGAACATCACTGAAATGCTCGGCCCACTTAGCCATGACAGAATCCTCACCTTCTATAACCTTACCTTGTTTATCCCTCAATACCTGTCCGTTTCTTCCCACACAAAACATTGACAATGAAGTACAGCTCTCTGCTGTTACACTGTCTAAAATTGTTGTCTCCTGCAAGATTACATATATTTTTGGGGCTTTAGCACACTTAGCTACTGATCTAAGGGACCTTGGTTTAAGCCCCAGGTAAGGCATGGATGTTTGCGTGGTTTATCTGCCGAGGCCCTGCCATCTTCACAGACCTTCTACTATGGCATATAAACTGACAAGCTCCTGTCAGACCTCTGTGGCAAGCAGCTATTTGAGGGGGTATTTATTATTTTTTTTTATTGAAGTATTGGGAAATGAGGGGTGGGGGGAATTGCAAGAATTTGCAATATGTGGGAAAGCAAGAGTGTTATCTTGGTTTCTTTGTTTATGGTTTTTTTTTTTACGATTTAAATTTTTTTACTTATTCATGGCTGTGAGGGATGTTTTTTAGTGGAATCACATTTTTTCTTGCATTTGTTTACAATGCAAATTACCGTTACCATGGTAATGGTACTCTGCATTTGATGTAAACTCAAATTATCATTACCATGGTAATGAAAAACAATGTTTTTTCTAGGAACTCCTGTTTGGTTTAGGGCCTGAAGGCTTGTGGGAATCATCAAAAAAGGCCAGTTCGTTATGTCAAAAAAAAAAATGGCAGCCGAGGCCCATGTTGTGCGCTACTGCCATTTTTGTTGTGTTGCATTTGTTTACAAAGCCGTCCCGTGGCTGAGTGGTTAGCGCGCTTGGCTACTGATCTACGGGACCTGGGTTCGAGCCCCGGGTAAGGCATGGATATTCGTGTTGTTTTCTGCTGAGGTCCTGCCATCCTCTCAGATCTTCTACTTTGGCATATAAACTGACAGGCTCCTGTCAGACCTCTGTGGCAAGCAGCTGCTTGAGGGGGTATTTATTTATTTTTATTTATTTATTTGTTTACAACGCAAATTACCATGGTAACAGTACTTTGTGTTTGACATAAACTCAAGTTATCACCATGGTAATGAAAAAAAACAATTTTTTTCTAGAAAACCCCTGTTTAGGTTAGGGTCTGGGGATTTATGGGAATCATAGAAATGGACAGTTCTGTTACATTGTGTCAAAAAAAAATGGCAGCCAAGGACCATGATATGCACTACTTCCCTAAAGCGCCTTATCTCTAATATGCTCCTAGGGTTGTTTTTATCTCTGAGCAAAATGTTTTTGCACACAATGGGTTAAATGGCCAGGTCATAAGAACCCCAAAATCTCAGAAGGTTGGGGAGAGGATCCACTGCTACAGCTGTTGAAAGACATATTGTATTCTCCCGTCAAGGCCATTCAGCATGTTCTTTACCATGCACAGGGTATGACTATGCTACACATAGGGCCCGACTTAATGTACCATCCACTATCCAATTGACAGCGTCCTTTCCAAGACCATCAGTGTCCCCTACTGACCGTGGACAGGGCTGGAAGTTTTGCAGAGATTTACTCTCCTTCGGTTTCAAAATGTGTAAATCTCGCTCTGTTCCTATAGCAGGATGGTGGTTAACAATGATAAACCTCAACACTAGCAGTGTTGAGATTCATACATCTTTACGTAGTAGATAGAGAGAAAAATATTTTGCAATTTATATTTTATTATACTTACATATCTGGATCTTTTATCTCAGCCGAGTTAAATCCCAAGAATAGCTTTATCGTGTCACTAAACTTCATAATGTAACTGCTCTTAAAATAGAAAAAATTCAAAATATTAATCTATCTGGATATACAATGCACGAAAATCTTCAGCGAAACGTACCTATATACCAAAGGGTACCAATATACTAAAATGTTATATACCAACCCCTAATATACCAAAGACTGACGAAACTTCCATATCATGTTTACTTCTAACGTTTTGGAAGTGAAATCTACAATACCCTAGAGGCCCTATAGAATTTGGCCTTCTCAAAATTGGACGCCATGTTTTGTCGTTGCTGGGATTGTTTAGCGTACATAGCTCAATGGTATGCACGGTACTTATGGTTTCTGGAAAAGGGTAGGGTAATATTTGATGCAGATTTCAGTGTTCATGATTGGAATCACTTTAGAAAACTGCTAAAAAAGGAAAAGTAAATTTTAGGGTTTTTTTTTTTTAAATATATGTAATTTCGCTTTGTTGTCTGTCCATCTGTAGACATCGAAATTTTTTTGTTTATACAGAAAAATGAAAAATTTCTTTTGTGTTAGATAGCTATTAATGATATATTACGACTTGCATTTTTCGAATCTCCCAAAACGGTGAAAAAGTTGAAAATTTCAAAATATCAAAGGCATATTCCGAACGACGTAGTTACGTTAAAAGTTTGAAATTTTAGTGTTGAAATTTGAAGGTTACAAAATTACCATTGGGAACAATCCCAGAAGGGGGGAGGAATGCAACTTTTTTTTTCTTTTAACAGATAATTGTGTGTTTTTATAGATTAATTAAAAATTCTTTTTGGATTGGGCAGGTATTAATGAAATATTACAATATTCATTTTCCGAATCTCCCAAAAGCTATAATTGGGCCTCCTAACAGTGGAAAAAAATCTAAAAATCCCAAAATTTAAAATGAATATTGCAAACAATGCAATTATCCTAGAAATTAAAATTTTTGGGGGTGGAATGTGACAGTGTTGAAAATTCCATTGACAACAAAGAGTTGACCTTACGCTCAAGGTAGGTAAGAAACGGAACGGTTTTGTTTTAAGATATATTGGAAATTTCTTTTTTACTTGGTTACTAATGAAATGTAATTCGCATTTTCAAGGGTAGTTTTAATTTATATCATTAGAGATCACTAAATATCGAAACCGCAAAACTTTTAACGAATGTTTCAAGTGATATGTTTATGGTAGAAATTTCGTCATGTAGAGTTATGTTATGGTAAAAATTCCACTGACAGCAATTATCTGCTTACTATTTTCAGAGAAGCGAGAGAAAAGCAACTTTTTAAATTTAAGAACTTAAAGACAAATACTTTTTATGTTTTATAATTACTAATAAAATACTACCAATGAAATGCTACTGTGTGATGGGGAAATGCACAACTATGTGCATTACCCCCATTATACATTAAAAAATAAATAAATAACACCTAAAGCAGCTGCTTGTACAGAGGTCTCACAAGAGCTTTTCGATTTATAGGCCATAGTAGAAGGTCCATGAGGATGGCAGGACCTCAGCAGAAAAACAACACAAACATCCATAATTAAAACATTTAAGGAGTGAAAAAGGAGGCAAAGGAAGAACTTCATTCTCTTTGAAAATGAGATTCCCATATGCCAAAGAGGCAATATGCGTTCTTCTAGTTATTTTACACTTTCAGTAACCTCTGACACTGGAAATTCGAACAAATGTATAATTGAGAAAATAAAATATTAATATTTTATTAGTATCTGTAATGTGCAAAAAACGCTTTTCGTTTATCTCTTAAAACAGAAAAGTTACATTTTACCAACAGGACAAATCATTACTATTAGGGTAAAACACTTGACCATTACACTCTATGACCAAAAATTTAAGTTTCTAGCATAAATAGATCGTTTGTAGTATTTATTTAAAGTTTTAGTATTTTCCAGCTTTTTTCCGCCGCTAGAGGTCGCCTTTCGAGTTTTTATATACCGCGTGTAGCATTCTCTAAAACTGGAAATTCCATTAATGGAGATTAAAAAAATCTGAATATTCATAATTTTGTGGAAAAAAAATTCGCCGACATACGGGATTTGAACCAGCATCTCTCCAGAAATATGTAAGAGTATTGTAACCTGTTGAACTAACCCTGACTTTTTTCACAAAAACATTGATTTATAGACGTTTAAACGTCTACAGGTAACGTTGAAATTATCAAATATTGTTTAAATCATTAATACTTTGTTTAGTGCATGTAAAACAAATATATATGTTGTTTCGTTTATCCCTTTAAAATAAAGTTTCATTTTCGCCCTCCCCTCTTTTATCTAAGACGCCAATGCCTTGTTGTTATTGTAAACTTTCTGACCATAACACTCTACTACCAAAATTTCATATCTCCAGTGTTAATAGTTTGTTTGAAATATTCGTTTGAAATTTTATCGTTTTCCATTTTTTCCCATCGCTAGAGGTCGCTATTAAAGCTATTAAAAATTTTCAAAAATGTTAATCGCAATATTTGTTTGACACCTATCCAACCCAAAAAGAATTTTTCATTTAGTTCTAAAAGTAAAAAATTTATTGTCTATAGACGGACAGACAGGTTGTGATGCCCCATCGTTCACTTTTGCTTTACCTTAACCAGTTTTGTTTAATTTACGTTATATTTATCATTTTGGGGATTTTTATTTCCTTTTCGGCATCACAGCACTCGTTTTCAAGTTTCTAGGAGTTGCGTATGCGCAACTCCGAACTTCCAACCGTAACCGTTAAAGCGCGTGCCAAGGACACGCCCCCTCTTGCGTCATACCGCGTCGATCGTCTTTGTATGCAAATGTCTTTCCCGGCATGCGCAGGCCCATTGTCAAAACCGTGACCTGCGAGGCACTTGAGCACTTGAGAGGAGAGTTGTAGAGAGAGCAGAGAGATGTAGTAAGGTGCGTAGCACCGTGCGTGTAGCACAAAAGATTTTTTTTATTGATGTCTTGGTGAGTTAATTATTTTGGAAATAAATCTATTTTGTTTTGTTATAAACTTTTGAGTCTATAGTTTTTTTTCTTGAGCAACGCTAATTTAGGATTTTTTTTAAGAATCATTTTTGACTCTTACTTATGAACGCTCGCTGGCATTTGAACCCTTAATCAACTTATTCTACATTTTGGCAATTTGTTAATTATTGCCTGGCGCCTGTCTAAGCTATCCGGAGCATAAAACTTTAAGTATTTTGCAATTGTTTTGGAGCGTTACAAGGTTTAAAGACTGAAGGATAGGCAACAGTTAAAAGAGAGATGGACAGACAGGTTGAAAGACAGATGGATAGGCAACAGTTAGCATATAGATGGACAGAACAGAGGGGAAAATATTGGCACAGGCAGACAACAAAATGAAAACATTAGCTCATTTTTCAAGCGAACCTTAAAAGAAATATTTTGTTGGTTTTCAGTTAGCTCATTTTACTTTTGCAGCCGATTGCAGTCTTCTGATGGAGTTTCTCAGAAAAAAACATTCATTATTTCTTTGAGTGAAATTTTTACACCCAAATGCAACGCAGTGAGGCATTCATAAAATATGACAGCTTTTAAAGACAAGAAAAGTGGTAGAAATGTATTAAACTATAACAACTGAGAATTTTTAACTTGGTACACCCACTAACTCTTAGGCTTTCGCCTCAGGTTCGACAAAACATGGCGCCCATAAACCACGTGACTCAATCAACCAATGGCAGTGAATCACTGAGATGGCCAGTGGATGAGAGTCGGCGATCGACTGTAAATAGAGCAGGTTGTTTTGTTTTCTCTCCGATTTTGAAAAGTCTTTTTAAAGACTAGTTTTCGCTCATTTTTAACTATGATGAAGGAAATGCTAACTATGGATCCAGGAATCAACCCGGTGAAGACAAGAGACCCAAGATCGACTGCTAAAGCCACTGACAGGAGCAACCATCGTCAAGCTTCTGAAACATCAAACCAAGTCTGTATGATAACAGTGAAGGCGGCTGGTACTAGTGTTTGTGCTGGCAATCAGGCACATCATTCATCTCAACTCCAAAAGGCAGGAAAATGCCTATCGGTCCCCAACCTAGCTACTATAAATATCTTACCTTTAGCAACAGCCACCACAAGTCACACACAACTCACCCTCCCCACCCAGGTATCATCTAACCAAACACAAATGGACACACGCGAAAATGCAACGGATAAAGACGCAGAAGACTCCTGGACCATCGTAAATAACAGAAAAAGATTCAGGAAACAATTGGCTTCCTCTGACAGGGATACCATTTGCGACTTCACTATAACTCAAGACTATGTTCCAGTGCTCCTTTACTCCACTCCCACCACATTATTACAGAACATAAACATGAATCACCAAAACCGTAAATTCCACAATAGAAAAACCACTTAAAGCCAGATTTACTCACAGAGGAGAGTACCTGGTACATGTCAAAAATCAATGCCAGGCAAAAAAACTCGTGGCCCTAACACATATTCATAACATAGAAATAAAGTCAAAATACCCAGAGTCCTATAATAAGCCATATGGATCCATAGAAGGTGTGGATAAATACTTAAGCAATAAAAGTATCCTAGAAGCCTTAGCTGAATACGATGTCCACAAAATCAAACGAATCACTTACGCCCACCACATCATGGATGGCAGCACCATACGAAGAAATACAGACAAGGTCATTTTATACTTCAATTCTCCCCTACCACCTACTGTGGAACTTGGACTCTCCACACACACAGTCACCCCCTACACCAACCCCCTCCATAATGCATTAAATGCCAAAGACATGGCCACATTATAAAAATCTGTAGAAGCACAGCAAGATGCAAATATTGTGCCCAACCCCACATGTCATATGAATGCAAAAGGACCCAACCACTACTATGCTGCAACTGTGGAGGGCCCCATGTAGCCACCTTTGGCAAGTTTCCTGTCCGACTAAGGGCAATTAAAATAAAAACAGCAGCCACCACAAGCATCGCCAACACAATGACTGATAAAACTCCAATCACCACTATTACTACCACACCTCCTCCACAGTTGCCTACACCTAAACCTCTACTTCCACTTCCTGCTCCCACAGTCCTACCACAACAGAAAGCAAAACCACACCCTTCTCTTACTACCACCACGCAAAACCCTGACCATACATTTGACCTCACCTCTCCCACCACATTCCCTGCCTTGCCCACAAGGAAACCAACAATCATCCCCACATCAGATGAAGAAGCACCAGTTCAACTTACCCAGCAGCAAACACCCCCACCCTCACCCAAATTCTCCACCAGAAGGGCAAAAACTAACTATCTGAGAAGAACCAAGACTAAAAGGACCCCAGCTGCTAAATCTCAACCAACACCAACTACCCAACACAACCTCACCCACCAACTATTGCAATTAATTGTCCCTCTCATTGATGCCCTTCTGCCACCACAAAACAGAACCCCCCAACTCAACTTAGCCATACAGGCCATAGTGGCACTTCTCCAGCAACTACCCCCCTCCCTCCCCCTCTTGCGGCAGTTCCCCCCTCTTCCCTCCTGACACCCCCATCCCATGCACATGCATCCAATGGAATTGCAGATCCCGCCCCAACAAAATCCTCGAATTAAAAACAATCACAAATCTACACATAATACCCATATTGGCTTTAAATGAGACCAGAATACCAGAAAATTTCAACTATAAACCATACATTATACACAGAGCCAATACTAAGAAAAATCACTCTAACTCAACCACCTTGATACACAAAAAATACCCCCACTGCCTAATTCCTAACCCAATCACCTACACCTACATGGACATTGTAGGAGTGAACGTTAAATTACATAATACAATTTTAAACCTCTACAATGTATACTTCTACCCTAATACACACATCAACATCAAAACATTAATAAAAGACTTTGATCGCATATTCTCTCTATTTCCTGGCCCCAACATCACTGTAACTTAGCCATACAGGCCATAGTGGCAGGGACCATAGTGGCAGGAGACTTCAATGCACACAATACCTTATGGGGAAGCAACTACACAAACAATAGAGGAAGCACAATTGAAACTTTCATTCTACACTACAAATTGTCCATACACAATGATGGTTCACCACCTTCACCAAGCCCCCATATGAGTCAGTTCTTGACCTCACCCTTTCATCATCAGACATTTCCCCCATCATAAATTGGCAAGTACACCATTCCACATGGCTAGTGACCATTATCCAATTTTCCTCAACCTTCAAGGAGTTAAACCCACAGCATACTCAACAAAAACACACATTAACTGGCACAACTTCTCCGCAAACTGTGAAACCAGTATCACCACACAAACACCAGACAACTTAACCTCATTCTACACATGTGTTAATCACAGCATCCAAAACAATAAATTTACCACCAAACACATGACTGGTTTCACCAAAAACCACCCTGAAATAACCAAACAACTACAAATAAGGAGAAAAACAGAGGACACAGCCAGAAGACACCCCACTGTACTTGCCATCACTACCTTTAACAAAGAAAATGCCATCCATAGAAGAATTAGATTAAACACCAAAAGAATGGAGAAACTTTTGTAACAACATCAACCCAAGAACTGACTCCACCCTCATTTGGTCAACAATAAGAACATTTAGGACCCAGGCTCAGCCCTTAGCCCCTTGGCACACCATACTGCGGACCAATAACCTCTCAGCAAAGCAAGGGGCTAACCACATAGCATCACACCTCATCACTACCAACCATCTGGCAAATTCCCACATATACCAACAACATTGCCACCACATGAACCAGATACTAACATATGATACACCTTGCAAACTACCCGCCATCAACTTACCATTGACACAACATGAGTTAAACGTTGCCATTCATCAGGCAAATAAAAAAAGCACACCTGGGCCTGATTCTATCACATATAGTACACTTAAAAATCTAGGCACACACGCTTTACATACTCTACTTCACATATTCAATGAATGCTGCGAAAAACACACATTCCCCACACAATGGGAAGAAATTCACATCATTCCCATCCTCAAACCAAACAAGCCAGCATCTCAAATCAGCTCATACAGACCCATAGCACTCACATCATGTGTCCTCAAAGTTCTAGAAAGAATGGTGCTCTCCAGACTCAAATACTATTTAGCAACCAAAAAAACACTCCCCTTTTGCCAAACTGGCTTCAGAGAGCACATGTCCACCACAGACAATTTCTTTGACCTTGTCACTTCAGCAGAAATTGCTCTTCAAAACAAAGAAATCTTTTGCTGTGTCTTTCTAGACCTAACCTTTGCTTTTGATACTGCCTCACACACCAGTATACTCTTCAAATTACACCAACTAGGAATCACAGGAAACATCTTGCATTTTATCAAAAATTTCCTCACACAGAGAAAGGTTAAAGTCAAACTGAGGACTACTCTCTCTGACCCCCACAATTTAACTAGGGGATTGCCACAGGGCAGTGTGGTATCACCTACACTTTTCAACATTCTTCTACATGATCTACCAACAGTATTTAACAAGGACATTAATTTCTCCATCTTTGCTGATGACATAGTGCTCTGGACCAAAGGAAATGATACCTTCATTATACAAACAGCCCTACAAACAGCAGTCAACCAGGTCCTTGACTTTACAAACAAATGGGGACTAGCCATCTCTGCACCTAAATCTGCAGTCTTACCCATAACACATAAACAACCCCCCGCCAACTCACTCAGCATAACTATAAACAACCACGCCATCCCCCTAGTTAAACACTATAAATACTTAGGGCTAACTATAGACCGACGGCTTAACTGGAAACAACACATCACAAATACGCAATCCACATGTAATGGAGCTCTCAACATTCTCAAATCAATCACAAGAGCTAGCTGGGGTGCAAGTGACAGATCTATGATCACCCTTATTAAAACATTTATCAACAGCAGACTGGAGTATGGCCTGCTAGCTCTAAACACTACCTCACCCACATTTTTTAACAAACTTGAAACCATACAAACCAGAGCCATCAGACTTGCACTGGGTCTTAAAACTGGCTGCCCAAACTTGGCCACATGGGCAGAAGCCAACATGCCTCCTCTCGACAACATCAGACACAAACTCACCTGCAAACATTACATCAAATTAAAACATCTAAACCCCAACCACCCCACTATAAATAGAATTGAGTCTCCTACCAACACATCCCCCACTGCACAAATCATAAAGCAGCACCCACTATATTCAACATGGAGAAAAATCAAACCTTTCAACCATAGATACACAATCCCCTATTGGACTATTAAAAAACCCTCCATAAATCTCACACTACCACACATCACCCAAAAATATAAACACCTCCCACAAGAACTAAAATTTGCAGCGGAACAACTCATCACAAACATTCCTACCACAGACCTCATTATATTCACAGATGGCTCCCACATCCCACACACAACAAATGGCTCTGCTGCCTTCCACTCTACCCAACCAATTTTCTCACATATAATCAAAATGAACCATGCAGAAAACTACTGCTACAGAGCTAGCTGCAATACATATGGCTTTGGAATGGTCCTCCACACAAAATACACACAGCATACATATTATCACTGACTCAAAATCTGCCTTGCACAGCATCAACAAACATACAAACAACCTATCACAAAATTACTCTCTTTTCCATATTCACAGAATTTCACACAATATAATTGCCATTCACAAAACATTAACATTCCACTGGATACCCTCTCATTGTAATATAACCCATAATGACACTGCTGACCACCTTGCTAAACAAGGACACAATATCCCTACACCTAATTATCACACCCCTGAGACATATAATCATCACCTAATTGAAATCAACAAATTCTTCCACTCCACATGGACACAAAACTGGATCCAACAGGCCACAATTAAAAATACATTCAGAGCCACCATTGCTGCCATCCCACACACACTACATCTCAACTACCTATCAAGAAGAGCCCAAACAGCAATTCATCAACTATGCACTGGCAGAACAAATCTCAACAAGGACCTTTTCATGATACAAAAGGTACCATCTGCTCTTTGCACTACATGCCAACTGATAGAAGACATTCCACACTACCTTCTACACTGCACCAAATACACAATACATAGAATTACCCTCTTCCAGACACTCACCACACTGGGAACCACTTATTTCTCAGCCCAAACAATTCTTGGTCCTACTCATAATAATATAAAAAGCCACTATAGGGCCTTGGCCCTATATATCAACAGCACTGGGAGATTCCCCTAAAGCCTCCCTGCCTCTCCAAAGGCCTCTACCTCACTTTTAAATGATCCTTGGGATCATTAAAAAAAGACCCCTACTCATCCAGTGTAAAAGATCCAGATGCCAATAAAAGATCCCCATAGGACATCAAAAGACGCATTTTGGACAACTTATTCGATAGAAACTAAATAAAAATAAATATATAGTATAAAATCCTCAAAAAAAAAATCAATCTAACTATCAAAAATAGAGTCACACAAAGGAAAATTTTATTTCTATATTGGAAACTTTTATATTTCTGTTTAACCCAATAACTTATATGGAATCTCTCCCAGAACATAACATCTCTATACACATTATCATACCTAATATACATGTGGAATCTCACCACATCTTCCACTACCCTTTGATGAAAACCTTAAACTGCACTCCTGCCACACCCCAAGCTCATGGCTGACCTTCCACTAGCTCTACAAAAATGAACACTGACCACCACACACTGAACACATAAATTTGATTTCCAACTCATATAACGTAGCTATATCATTTTCCTCCCTTCTCCTCCAAAAAAAAAATTATCTTTGTCATACTCCTTCTCATATGGCTGTCACTGAGCTAAGACTTTTCCCAGATCCACCCCTGCGCAACATTTCACTGCATGGCAGGGCAGATAAGCAACCATAAATATTTCCTCCTCCATCTTCCTGACACAGGAGTATTACCTATCCCACCGTCTCAGCTCACCCCACCAAATATTTCATCCCCCTTTGATTGACTCAAATATACCATACTGGCAACCAACCATGGCCACAACTTCAAAAAATAACATAACATTCGCCACTCGAAAAATTATAAAAAATATATGTATATACTACTTCTTCCTCTATCTCTCTCCACCCCCCTTCACATGACATGCAACTGGTATTTATTCTCCTTCACCCTTCAACATCAGCCTCTCCACCACTGGGCAGCCTGCGGCCTAAAGCCCAATTGCCAAAATGTACGATTGCCAGCCTTCACTGTGTTGGCCAGTCTTTGCCGTTTTCATCCGCACCCACTGCCCTTTATGCGTATGGACCTGATGATAAGGGGGCCGAGGCCCCCTTTACAAATAGGTCCAGCTTAGAAGAAGGATGTATAAGAAGAAGAAGGCCAGTGGATGCTCTACAAAAATAAACACTGACCACCACACACTGAACACATAAATTTGATTTCCAACTCATATAATGTAGCTATATCATTTTCCTCCCTTCTCCTCCAAAAAGAAAATTATCTTTATCATACTCCTTCCCATATATAAGGCTGTCACTGAACGTAGACTTTTCCCAGATCCACCCCTGCGCAACATTTCACTGCATGGCAGGGCAACCCAATACTAACCTCTGGAGTAAGATAAGCAACCATAAATATTTTATTTCCTCCTCCATCTTCCTGACACAGGAGTATTACCTATCCCACCCTCTCAGCTCCCCCCACCAAAAATTTCATCCCCCTCCAAGCTCTGCAACCCATCTTGGGATGACTTTAAAGAAGAAAGAATTATTTTCTTTTGCCCCCCCCCCCAAAGGGATTTCTCCCTAGCACCCCAATTCTCATCTATTCCATGGACACGATCACCCTCACCCACCCCCCATGAGTAGGGGTCAATTTTGATTGACTCAAATCTACCATACTGGCAACCAACCATGGCCACAACTTCAAAAAATAACACATAACATTCGCCACTCGGAAAATTATAAAAAAAAATATATATATACCCTACTTCCTCCATCTCTCTCCACCCCCCTTCCCCCCTTCACATGACATGCAACTGGTATTTATTCTTCACCCTTCAACATCAGCCTCTCCACCACTGGGCGGCCTGCGGCCTAAAGCCCAATTGCCAATATGTACGATTGCCAGCCTTCACTGTCCTGGCCATGTAATGCTCCAAACAAATGCAAAATACTTTAAGTTTTATGCTCCGGATAGCTTAGACGGGTGCCAGGCAATAATTAACAAATTGCCAAAAGTAGAATAAGTTGATTTAGGGTTCAAATACCAGCGAGCGTTCATAAGTAAGAATCAAAAATGATTGTCAACTAATAAGAATTAATGTAAAAAAGATCCTTAATTAGCGTTGCTCAAGATAAAAAAAACTACAGACTCAAAAGTTTTATAACAAAACAAAATAGATTTATTTCCAAAATAATTAACTCACCAAGACATCAATGAAAAAACATAACTCTTGTGCTACGCACCTTACTACATCTCTCTCCTTCTCTCTCTCTCTACTTCTCTCTCTCAGTGACTCGCAGGTCACGGTTTTTGACAATGAGCCGGCGCATGCCGGGAAAGACATTTGCATACTATGACGAACGACGCAAGCTATGACGCAAGAGGGGGCGTGTCCTTGGCACGCGCTTTAACGATTACGGTCGGAAGTTCGGAGTTGCGCGTACGCAACTCCTAGAAACTTGAAAACGAGTGCTGTGATGCCGAAAAGGAAATAAAAATCCCCAAAATGATAAATATAACGTAAATTAAACAAAACTGGTTAAGGTAAAGCAAAAGTGAACGATGGGGCATCACAGCCAGTCTTTGCCGTTTTCATCTGCACCCACTGCCCTATGGACCTGATGATGGTTTATGCTGATGATTTATGCCTATGGACCTGATGATAAGGGGGCCGAGGCCCCCTTTACAAATAGGTCCAGCTTAGAAAGAAGGATGTATAAGAAGAAGAAGGCCAGTGGATCTTGATAAACCCTCAACATGAACCAGCAATCTACTGGGGACCCTAGACCGACTTCCAGAGGACCTTCAAGCATTATTCCCTCTTCTACTGCTCCTTACAAGACGAGCTGTCAACTGTCATCTCATCAGCCCATGCAGGTCTGTATGCCGTCTGTGAGTAGGGCCAGTACTAGTGCTAGTGTTGATGGCCAGGCGAATATATCATCTCACAAACTTAATCATCTGATAGAAATATTTCAGTGCCTAATTTAACTAAATCAACCCACACCACCCATCAGCAAATTTCCGCTAGCCACACCCAATTAACCCACACCCAAAATAACCCACAAAATTTAACACAAGAAACTACACAGGAAAACATGCAAACCCATGATAGCGAGAACAATTGGACTGTTATCAAAAACAGAAAACGTTGCAGATGTCCCTCAAACTCTTCTGATAATGATACTGTCTGTGACTGCACTCTAGACCATGATTATGTACCAGTGCTCCTCTTTTCCAACCCCACCTCGTCCCTAAAAAAGCTCAACATAAATGCATTAACCAAACAAATAAATTCTCACATCGAACAACCCCTGGATGCCAAATTCACTCACAGGGAGGAGTATGTGGTACATGTCAGAAACCTTGCCCAAACTAAAACTCTCATGGCTGTCAAATACATAAACAACATCCCCATTAGCACAAAATTCCTGGAGTCATACAATAAACCCTATGGCTCCATAGAAGGAGTAGATAAATATCTTGACGATGAAAGCATCCTAGATGCCTTACAAGAGTATGATGTTCATAAAATCAAAAGAATTACATATGCTCATCACACAATGGAAGGAGACATTATCCGGAGAAATACTGATAAAGTTATACTCTATTTTAATTCCCTACCACTCCCAAACTCTGTAGAACTTGGAATTCATACCTTCCAGGTCACACCCTACACCAACCCACCCTCACAGTGTTTCAAATGCCAACGTCATGGGCATATAATCAATATTTGTCGAAGTGCTGCATGTTGTAAATACTGTGCACAATCACATCTCTCACATCTCACAAGAATGCAAAAGAGACCAACCCCTGCTTTGCTGTAACTGTGGAGGGGTACTTGTTGCATCTTATGGAAAGTGCCCAGCTAGACTTAGAGCCATCCAAGTCAAAACAGCTGCCACTACCACCACACCCACCCTAACACAAAAAATCACACCACACCCCCAACATAACTCCAACAGTGGCAGCCACCTACACAACACCAAAGACTCTCCTCCCAATGCCAGTCAACAAATCAAACACAGCTGAGAAAAAAATTTCTGCTCCATCCAGACCCACCACTACACCTACTGTGGCCCTCCCCCACCCACTGTTTCAACTTCAAACTTCCCACCACTTCCCACCAACAAAACGCACAATACCAGCTCATCTGATGAGGACATCCATAAGCAACCCTTGGCACAGCAATCTCCCCCCTTCACCCAAATTCTCTACCAGAAGGGCCAAGTCAAACTACTTGAGAAGAATCAGAGCAAAAAAGAATACCTCACCCAAATCGAAACCCACCTACACCCCACAAAACACCCTGGTCTCGCATCTCATTCAATTACTTGTTCCCCTTATTGATGCCCTTCTGCCTCCTAAAACCAGGTCCCCACAATTAAACATTGCCCTGCAAGCCATCTTGGCCTTGCTCCACCAACTTAATTAATATCCCCTCTCTCACACACTTGCTACAGTTCCTTTCCCCCTGACACTACACCTAATTACACATGCATCCAATGGAACTGTAGATCCCTCACAAACAAAATCCCTGACATTAAATCAATTACTGACCAACACATTGTTCCCATTCTGGCAATTAATGAGGCCAAATTGCCAGATAACTTTCAATTTAGACCCTACATAATACACAAAGCCATTACAGACAAAACCTATTCAAACTCCACCACACTAGTACACAAAAAAATTTCCACACTGCATCATACCAATCACCACTAAATACTCTTACATGGACATAGTTGGAGTTAATATTAAAATCCAAAACATTATCTTTAACATATACAATACATACTTTTACCCTCATGAACTCATAAACTCCAACACACTAATTGATGACTTCACACATATTTTTTCCCTCTCCCCAGGACCCAATATTGTTCTGGGAGACTTTAATGCCCTAAACATCCTCTGGGGTAGCAAACATACAAACCACAGGGGCACAATCATTGAAACTTTCACACAACATTTCAACTTGGCTATACATAATGATGGTTCACCCACCTTCACCAGAATCCCCTATGAGTCTGTTCTTGACCTCACACTCTTCACTCCTGACATATCCTCCATCATCACATGGCAGGTACATCACTCATCATGGAATAGTGACCATTACCCATATTCATTACACTACAAGGAATCAAACCCTCAGTATACAAAACACATACACACATAAACTGGCACAAATTCTCCACCACTTGTGAAACCTCTATTAATACTCAAACACCACACAATACCACTTCCCTTTATACATGTATTAAACAAAGCTTACAAGCAAACACATTTACAACCAAACACATGACTGGATACACCAAAAATCACCCCGAAATCATCACCCAACTGCAAATAAGGAGAAAAACAGGACACAGCAGAAGACACCCCACTGTACCTGCCATCAACACATTCAACAATGCCAACGCTAAGCTAAGAAAAATAAGATTAAACTTCAAAAGAAAGGAGTGGAGAAACTTCTGTAACATCAGTCCCAGAACAGAATCTCCCTAATTTGGTCAACAATAAGAACACTCAGGACCCAGGCTCAACCTTTAGCCCCTTGCCACTCATATTTATGGAAATATTCACTTTCCGCTATACAAGGGGCTAACAACATTGCAATTCAGCTAACCACCACCCCGCCCATGCCAACACACCTACCTACCAGCTGCATCGCATCCACATGAATGACACAATTAAACAAACAATACCATGCAAACTACCCGCATTCAACACACCCTTCACATGCAACGAACTTATTACAACCATACACCAAGCCAATAAAAAAAAGCACACCTAGTCCTGACAACATTACCTATAACACTATAAAAAACTTTGGCGCAAAAACACTAAGCACATCGCTTAACATATACAATGAATGCTGGAACTGTCACACCTTCCCCACTGAATGGGAAGATATACACATTATCCCAATTTTGAAACCACATAAACCAGCATAAGAAATTTCTTCTTATCGACCAATTGCATTAACATCATCTATACGCAAAGTTCTAGAAAGAATGGTGCTCTCCAGACTAAAATTCTTCATCCAACAAACAAATACACTCCCCACTTGCCAAACTGGCTTTAGAGAGCACTGGTCAACCACAGATAATTTCTTTGACATTATCACATCTGCTGAACTAGCCTTAAATAAAAAAGGAATTTTTTGTTGTGTCTTTCTAGGCCTCACTTCTGCTTTTGATACTGCCTCACACATCAGCATACTATACAAATCACATCAACTAGGCATCACAGGAAACATTTTTGAATTTTTTAAAAATTTCCTCACACACAGAAAAATTAAAGTCAAGCTGGGGACTACCCTATCTGACCCACACTCAACAGAGGATTACCACAGGGCAGTTTGGTTTCCCCCACATTATTCAACATCTTACTACATGACCTCCCAACTATTTTCAACAATAAAATCATATGATCCATCTTTGCAGATGATATAGTGCTCAACAGAGGATTACCACAGGGCAGTTTGGTTTCCCCCACATTATTCAACATCTTACTACATGACCTCCCAACTATTTTCAACAATAAAATCATATGATCCATCTTTGCAGATGATATAGTGCTCTGGACCTTTGGAACTAATATCAACATCATACAAACCACATTACAAAATGCAGTCAACCAGGTTCTTGACTTTACTACAAAATGGGGCTTGCCATCTCAGCAACTAAATCTGCGGTCTTACCCATTACACGTAAACACTTACCTACCAATTCATCAAATATTACAAATGACAGTTGCACCATTCCCACTGTCACCCATTACAAATATTTAGGGCTAACTATAGACCATAAGCTTACCTGGAAACAACACATTAATAACATAAAATCTACATGCATTGGAGCATACAACATATTAAATTCCATCACAAGAGTGTCGTGGGGGGCCAGCGATAAAGTAATGCTTACTTTCATCAAAGCATTTATCTACTCTAGAGTATGGCCTCCCAGCACTCAACACTGCTTCAAACACACAAATCAATAAAATTGAAACTGTGTAAACATGCGCCATCAGACTTGCCCTGGGTCTTAAAGCTGGCTGCCCAAACCTCGCCACTTGGGCAGAAGCTAACATGCCACCTCTAACAATCAAAAGACACCTCCTCACATGCAAACACTACATCAAACTTAAACACTACAATCCCACTCACCCAGCCATACTTAGAATTGAATCCACCACTAACTCTACTACCACAGCACAAATAATAATAAAAAAAACACTCTACCCCATTTGGCAACAAATTAAACCCTATAAACCCACACAAACACTTCCCTATTGGTTACTTAAAAAACCAAACATTCACCTCACTCTACCACACATCACCAAAAAAAAAAAGCTCACCTCCCCATTGAACTAAAAATTGCTGCAGACAACTTAATCACACAACTATCAGACACTGACCATACAATTTACACTGATGGATCTCATATTCCACACACCACCTCTGGCTCTGCTGCTTTTTACACCCCTTCCACCAAATTCTATTATGTTATAAAATTAAATCATGCTGAAAATAGCACCTCTTCAGAGCTAGCAGCAATACGTATGGCATTAGGCTGGGCCACCCACCTCAACAAACAACACATTAACATAATCACAGACTCAAGGCCTGCATTACAACTCATTAATACACTAACAGAAGATCCATCACAGAACCATTCCCTTTTCCACATACGAAACATAGCACACAACATTATAGACAAGGGAAACACCCTAACATTTTACTGGATTCCCTCCCATTGCAACATCATCCATAATGAGACTGTTGACTCACTTGCTAAACAAGGCCTCACACTCACAACCCCAAATTACCACACTGTCACTACATGCAAACATCACATAAGAGAATACACAAAATTTTTTTATCACACATGGACCCAGAATTGGGTACAACACACTACAGATAAAAACACATTCAGAGCCACAATAGCACCCTCTCCAAACACACTATATCTTAACTGCCTATCCAGAAAGGCCCAAACAGCAATACACAGACTCCGAACTGGCAGAGCGAACATCAACAAAGACTTATTTATGATTAGAAAAATACATTCTGCACTCTTCCCAAACTGCCAAGTGATAGAGGATATCCCCCACTACCTACTACATTGTCAAATATACAACTCACAAAGACACACCCTCTATCACAAACTTGCTACACTTGGAATCACCACATTCACCTTACAGACCATCCTAAACCACACCCATACAAAGGCAAAATCACATTTCAGGGCCCTGGCCCATTTCATACAAAGTACTGGCAAAATCCTTTACCCTTCCAACTTCCTGCAGACTCTCCATCTTAATATGTGAAATATAACTCTCTTCCCTGCAAACACCTCCTACTCAAAAGATCCATTGGACACCAAAAGATCCAGATGTCAAAAAGATCCATTACAGGGACAAGAAAAGAAGCATTTTGGACACATTACTGCACCACCTTATTTCCCTAGTGCAATTGTATTGATGATTTCAAAAAATATATATATATACATAATTATACTCTGTAAAAATAGACTACAACTCCCAAAATACCAGGGGCGGGGGTGGCTCAGTCGGTAGCGCGCCAGGCTCGTAATCTGTAGTTCCCAGGTTCGAGTCCCAGCTGGGTCAGCATTGAGATCTCCGCAAAATTCCCCGCCCTGCCCACGGTCAGTAGGGGACACCGATGGCCTTGGAAAGGCCGCCGTCCGTCGGATGTGATGTTAAGCCGTGGCCACATGTGCGGGAGAGCCATACCCTGTGCACGTTAAAGAACACGCTGGATGGCCTTGACAGGAGGCTACCATCTGTCTCCCAACAGCTGTTCCAGTGGGTCCCCTCCCCCAACCTTCTCTGAGCCTTCGGGGTCCATGTGACCTGGCCATTTAGCCCATGGTGTGCAAAAAAGTGCCGCTCAGAGGTAAAACAACCCAAAATACCCTTTTTCAAAAAAAAAATGATTACTAGTGGTGGCAAACCATCTGCCTGACCAATATTCATCACTTTAGTTTTCTCTCTGTTTATAACCAAACCTACTATACTACCAGTCTCATCAACAACTCGAATGACAGTTTAATTATCTTGGGAGCTATGTAACAGATAATGGTGATGTGTGGCATGAGATTAACAGATGAATAGGGATTGCTGCTAGGACTATGGAGAGTGTGGAGGAATAGGAGTATACACCTGAAGACTAAAATTAAACTGTATAATAGTTTGATTCTTTCTAGGGTTAGTTATGGTGTTGAAACTTGGACACTTTGTAAACATGGTAACAGGAAACTAGATGCTTTTAATATTAGATGCTTACAGAGTATCTTGGGCATTAGGTGGTTCAACTTTGTAACTAATGATGAGGTTAGGCAAAGGAGTCGGCAACTTCCTTTAATCAGCATAATGTGCAGAGAGAGACTCAGTTGGTTTGGCCATGTAGCCCGTATCGATAATTATAGATTGGTGAATAGGGTTATGAACAGTGTGCCTAATGACCTCAAAAGGAGAGGGAGACCTAGGATGACGTGGGCAGACAATGTCAAACAGGACCTTGTTAGATTTGGTGTGCAGTGGCTGGATGTAGCAGATGTAGCTCAGGACAGACATGCTTGGAAAACTAAATTGCACGGTCTGGTTGGACCTCCTTACCCCATGGCTGCTTGATGATGATTGATGAAATCAAAAACTTCCTTTTAAAACAAGATTTTTACAGGCTCCACAGGTAAAATGCATTCTTCTAGTTTGAAGGTTCATTACCTTCTAACAGTGGAAATTAGAACTAATGGTGATTCGGAAAATAAACTGGTATTCTTTTATTTGTACCTGTATAACACAAAAATATTTTTCATATATTTCTTAAAGAAAAAAATTTGCATTTTACGAACTTGATATAAAGGGAGAAATCATTACTAATAGTGTAAACCATTTGGCCATTACAGTCAATCTCCCAAATTTTAAATGTCTAGCATATATACCAGATTGTTTGCATATTCGTTTAAATAGTTTGTATTTTAAGCGTTTTCCGTCGCTAGGGGCTGCTTTATGAGTTTTTATTTACTGCTTTTAGCACTTGCTAACAATGAAATTTCAACTCATGGGTGATTTGAAAAATGTAAATATTAATTTCTTTTTAGTATGTAAAAATATAGTTTTTTATTTATTTCTTAAAATAAAAAAGTTTCATTTTCCCACTTTCTTGGGGGTAAGAGAGTAACACCTTGTTGCCATTGGAAATCTTCTGACCATAATCCAATACTACCAAAATTTAAGAATTCCAGTTTAAACAGATCGTTTAAAATATTGGTTTGAAATTTTATCATTTTCGATTTTTCCACCGCTAGAGGGCGCTCCTTCTGCCTTAGCTAAAATGAAAGTTCGCAATATTTGTTTTTTCATAGCATGAAATTTCAATCATGTCATTTTGTGTATATCTATGTTTGGGGTGCAGGTGGCGGTTGGATTTCCATCTGTCTCAGCTGAAATAATAAGCTTACAATATTTGGCTTTTTGATAGCATGAAATTAAATTATGTCATTGTGGGGGGGGGGGTGATTTCCTGCCTCAGCTGAATTAAAAAAAGTTTACACTGTTTTGTTTTTACTGCATGAACTTCACTTATAGAGTTGTGTTGTAAATTGTCCTAATGAATTACTAAAGCAGTTTGTTTTTAATACCATTTTTATACCTTTTTCCAACTTTTCCTTCAGATAACACAATAATAATTATATAAATAACTATTATTATAATATTCATAAAAATTAATGTTTTTAATGAAAGTAGAAAATAAATTTTACTTTTCGTTGTAATTGGCTAAACAAAAATGCAGGTTATTAGTGGCCGAGTGGTTGGCGCGCTTGGCTACTGATCTACGGGACCTGAGTTTGAGCCCCGGGTAAGGCATGGATGTTCGTGTTGTTTTTCTGCTGAGGTCCTGCCATCCTCTCAGACCTTCTACTCTGGCATATAAACTGACAGGTTCCTGTCAGACCTCTGTGGCAAGCAGCTGCTTGAGGGGGTATTTATTATTTATTTTTTTTTAATTTAATTTACAAGGATATCTACGCCAGGACTTCTATTACAATTGGCGAGTCCAAATGTCACATATTGGTAGGTATGTTATTTGTCACATCTTCAAATTATAAAATATACTTCAAGTAATAAAAATTTGAATTAACCGATAGGTTAGATCATTTTAACACTGCAAATTATTGGTATCATGATTATTCTGTATTAAAATGTAAGATCTATAAATTTAGCACACTTTTGCTTAAGATAAAGGATTTGATCATGTATTAAATTTCAAAATATGTTTACCATTGTCACTATTTTAAACGGGTTCAAAGTAAAATCTCTTTACAATCAATTTAGTTCAGCATTACCAACATAATTAAGAAAATATGGAATTTTTACTGGATTTTCCATACAAAACTTTAATTTGAAAGAGAAGCAGTTTCCAGCATCTTCGCTTTTCATTTGATAAAAATCGATAAGTATGCATTAATTACTTCTACTTTTTTGTTTTAATTACTACATTGCGAAAACAGCACAGTTCTGCTTCATTTCAATCATTTGTACGCATTACTTAACAGCATTCATCGGCGTTTACAGCCATTTCAAGGCATCCTGGGTGTTCTTGCCTCCTTAAGCAGTCTGCAGGCACATTCATGGAGGTTGGAAGAGAGGGAGGCGCCCTATCGCTTGAAAACTGTAACTGAGCGTCGCCATATTGTTGCTACTCGTAAGCGTGCTATCACTGTGTTAAAAAACGACAGATTGCATTTAAAATATGGGTACGTGCATCGCGTTTGCATGCATTAAGAAATCTGAGAAAAAGATCAAAGGGACAAAATTTCATAGGTAAGAATTAATGTTAAAGTTTTGCTTTGTAAATTGAAAACTTTTTTGTTATTTCAACTATTTATGGCAATAGCATAGTTAGGATTTGCGGGAGGAGAGAGAGCGAAATCTTGGGGAATGGGGTTGCGAAACTTCCTCAGTGTTTTAAATGTAAACCGATTAAATAAAGGTTCATTTTAAATTCAGAGAAAGAAATAATAAATCAAAAAATGGGAGAGAACATAATAAGCACATTATTCATTTCCAATACTTTTGATGAACCCTTCGGAGAGGCTACAAAATTTCCGTTATGCCGGTGAGAACCTAACTTAAAAGTTGTATAATTTCTAAAATATGCATTTAATGGAAAAATATGACTGAAGATAAATTAAAGATCGTTATTAAAGTGATATTTTAAGTGTTTGTGACATGTGGGGAATATCAAGAAATCGCAGTAAAGCAATGGAGGTCATTGTGTCTCCAAAATTTCCTCTGAATTTGGAAAATGTCATACTTTTTAAACTATTTTTATAGCAAAAAATTATGAAAGATTTCTTGCATAGAATATTAATTAGCATTAACTTTGACCTATTGCAGTCTTCTGTGTCTGCACTTATTAACGCTTACAGGTTACTTATTCAAATATTGAATGAAATAGTCCACATTACATATCAAAAGAAAAAGCATTTAATTCTGGAAAAATATAATAAAAGAGCAAAAAATGGTAGGGAATCATAAAAAAAGCATGTTGCAGGTTCATTTGTAGGGATTTTTGAAAACTGATTAATCATCTTCTGTTACTTTAAAGATTAGTATTAAAAATTCAGGCTCGCTCGCCCTTTTCACAGTATGTGTGTGCAATTGCAAAAATTACTGAATAAATGCCTTCCAGGAGAAAAGTTTATATTCTCAATAACAGCCATTTCATACTTAATTAAAAAATTCAGTGTATTATCCTACATAGGCTACAAAGATGTTAGTTCTCAAACAACTAGATAGTGATGTCATTGAGAGGGAAATGGATGTGAAATTTTAGTCATGTTCATAATATGAAAAAGAAACATTGCTAAAGAGCATGATAAAATTAGATTTCACCATTTAGAGACACAAATGACAGAAAAAATTAAAAGGCATCAATATCAGGGCAAACATCTAAATTTGCACTAAACGCAGTGACCAAAATCTATTTTGTAACTTTATTTCTTCTATTGTGTGTGTGATATGGATTTCTTACTGCCTCAGCTTAAACGAAAATAGTTTATAATTTTTTTTATATCATTAAATTTTAATTGTGTCATATGAATGTGACCATGGATTTTCCTTGTGCCTTATCTGAAATAAAAGTTTATCCCATTTTTGTAGAATGAAATTTTAATCATGTTGTATGGGTGGCTGGTGGTAGGGAACCTGGCTTTCCTTCTGCTTTAGTTGAAATGAGAGAACTTCTGCTTCAGCTGAAATAAATAATGATAATAATAATAATAATAATAAATACTCCCTCTGGCCTGTAAATGGTAGCTAGGCGTAAACTGGAAGGAGAGCTGTGTACCAATCCCTAGTGATGATGCGCAGAACCGGCCGGGTCTAGCACCTAATGTCCGACCCCGCCTTCTCGTGGTGCAGGCCGTTAGTAACTTTCAAAAGAGATATTCTCTTTTGGAAGGGAACGGAAGGGGAGGGCTGCCAGTTCAGTGTGGCCTGCTGATCTGGTCATCTATGGCCACTTTTTTCTTTTTCTTTTTTTTCTTTTTTTCAACCCTGCTGAGGAGTGGTCAACTTCACAGGGTCCTGGTGCTGACCATTTATACCTAATAGACTGGACTTGTTTATGGATTTGAGCTTGATTATTGATCCTGGACTTGCTGCACTGGTGGGCCTCTGTTGAGGAAGAGTCTGCCGCTGTGTTTTCTGTTTGCTTCTGGGTTGCCAGCTCTAAGTGAACAGAGGCATGGGATACCTTATATCAGCTGGTGGATAATCTTAATCAGAGGCCATCGCAGGTACCTGAACCTTACTTAGCTAGTTGGGCATCGTCAAGCCTAAACTGGAGTAATGCTTCTCAGGCAGGCCATGTGGCTCTTGAAAAAGTCCCCTTGAAAAGGTGGTGCCTGAAGTTCCTACCAGCATCGCTGACTTCAGCTTTTAGCGGAGGAGGAACAGGTCTTTGCCCCATGCCTGCGATCAGGGGACGGTTTGATATTGTTGGCCATATCAATCTCAATAAACCTAATTTCTTTAAAAATCCTACTAATTATTTTCTCTCTGCAGGAACGTGGAACGTGAGGACATTACATAGAGATTATTCTCTTGATGTCCTCATGCAGGAATTCCAGCGCTATAACCTAGATATTCTAGGCTTGCAAGAGACCAGATGGACAGGTAAAGGTGAGATACTTAAAAATAACTTTAAATTTCTTTTTACAGGGAGGGAGGATGGAAAGCATCACCAAGGCGTGGGTCTGCTGCTCAGCAGACATGCTAGTGATGCTCTTCTTGGATATGAGTGCATTAATGAAAGGTTTCTTACAGCAAAATTTCAGACAAGCATTAAAGACTTGAATGTTATTTGCTGTTATGTCCCCACTGAGGATGCTGATGAGGATGAGAAGGATAGGTTTTACGGACAACTTCAGGATATTTTGAATTCTGTCAAGAAAGGAGATATTACCCTTGTTCTAGGTGACTTCAATGCCAAAGTTGGTACTGACTCTGATCTTTGGGGAGGGGTGATAGGCCCTTTTGGTATTGGTAGCTGCAATGGCAATGGGCAACATCTCCTACAGGTAAGTATACTCAATGGTTTCAGAATAACTAACACATATTACAAACACTGCGACATACATAAATACACATGGGTTTCACCTGATGGGCTGCATAGGAATATGATTGATTATATATTAATTAACAGAAAATGGGCTAGTTCTGTTAGAAATACCAGGGCATATAGGGGAGCTGAAATTGGATCTGACCATTACCTTCTTAAAAGTGTCTTGCAACTTAAACTTAAAAAGTGTTGTACTAGGGTTAAAAAATTTACCTTTAATTCTGAAGCTCTGAAAGACCCAATTATAGCTAAAGCTTACCATGATAGGTTACTTAGTCATTATGACTGTCATGGTTTGCTTAATACTGATAGTTGAAGAAGAATGGGACCATTTTAAACAGGCTATTTTGGAAACTAACAGTACTCTTTTAGGAAAAAAGGAGCAGAGGAGACAGAATTATTTAAGTGATAAGGCAATTGAGGTTATTTCAGAAAGAAGGAACTGCAGGAATGTCCTTAATCAGTACCCTACTAGTCCTAATAGAAAAGATTACAGAGAGCTTAATAAACGTGTAAAGGATCAGTTAGCTACTGATAAAAATCTTTGGCTTGATAGCTTGGCTGACAAAGCTGAGGAAGCAGTTAGGCAGCACAACAGCAGAGAGCTGTACCAGATAGTTAATGTTTTATGTGGTAGAAAACGGACAGGCATACAGGGATTGAAGGATAAACAAGGTAAGGTTATAGAAGGTGAGGATTCTGCCATGGCTAGGTGGGCTGAGCATTTCAGTGATGTTCTAAACAATGTGGTTAGTTCTACTCCCATTGTTTGTAATGATGATAGATGAATTGGCAGCTTTAATGTTGGCCCTATAACACAATCTGAAGTTAGTTTGGCTATCTCTAAACTTAAACTTCATAAATCCCCAGGGGTATATGAAATTACTACAGAAATACTCAGAGCTGGGAATGTTTTGGTTACCACTTGGATGACTGAAATTTTGAATTAGATTTATGATAAAGGCATGGTTCCTAAAGATTTTACCAGAGTATTATTATCCCTATTTTCAAAAAAGGTGATCGCAGTTCTTGTGATAACTATAGGGGTATCAGCCTACTCTCTGTTCCAGGCAAAGTTCTTTCCATGATTGTGCTTAATAGAATTAAGAATCTGGTTGACAGGCAATTGCGTGATGAGCAATGTGGATTCAGAAGTGGTAGGGAATGTGTAGATCAGATATTTTCACTTAGGCACATTCTTGAGAAATGTTTAGAGTTTTAGAAACCTTTGGTTGCTAGCTTTGTTGATTTCAAAAAGGCTTTCAACTCTGTTGATCGTCATAATTTGTGGTTGATTGTGAGATCATATGGTATACCAGACAAGTTAGTTAACATAATGAAAGCTCTCTATAATAACACTGAGTCATGTGCGAGAGTTGGTAAGTCTTGTAGCAATTGGTTTAGCATTACGTCTGGTGTTCGACAGGGGTGTATTTTGTCGCCTTTTCTCTTTAGTTTGGTTGTTGATTATGTTATGCGAAATTCACTTGAAGCGAAAGATTTTGGCCTTAAATGGGCTGGAGATAAGAAAATTTCTGATTTAGATTATGCTGATGATTTAGCCCTTTTGGCAAATGATGTTGATGAGATGAACTCTTTCATTCGAGCTGTTGATGAGACTGGTAGTAGAGTAGGTTTGGTTATAAACAGAGAGAAAACTAAAGTGATGAAAATTGGTCAGGCAGGTTGTGATTCAGTTAATCTGAATGGTTGCAGTGTTGAGCAGGTGGCACAGTTTAATTACCTTGGGAACTATGTAACTGATACTGGTGATGTGCGGCATGAGATTAACAGACGAATAGGTATTGCTGCCGGGACTTTTAAGAATCTATGGAGATTGTGGAGAAATAGGCGTATACACCTAAAGACTAAAATTAGACTGTATAATAGTTTGGTTCTTTCTAGGGTTAGTTATGGTAGTGAAACTTGGACGCTGTGTAAACAAGATAACAGGAACCTTGATGCTTTTGATTCTAGATGCTTATGCAGTATTTTGGGTATTAGGTGGTTTAACTTTGTAACTAATGATGAGGTTAGGCAAAGGAGTCTGCAACCTCCTTTAAGCAGCATATTGTGCAGAGAGAGACTCCGCTGGTTTGGCCATGTTGCCCGTATGGATAATTATAGATTGGCGAATAGGGTTATGAACAGTGTGCCTAGAGGCCTCAGAAGGAGGGGGCGACCTAGGATGCGGTGGGCAGACAATGTCAAACATGACCTTGTTAGAATTGGTGTGCAGTGGCCAGATGCAGCAGATGTAGCTCAGGACAGATATGCTTGGAGAATTAAACTGCGTGGTCTGGTTGGACCTCCGTAGCCCATGGCTGCTTGAGGATGATGATGATGATGATGACTCCCTCAAGCAGCTGCTTGCCACAGAGGTCTGACAGGAGCCTGTCAGTTTATATGCCATAGTAGAAGGTGTGAGAGAATGGAGGGCCTCGACAGAAAAACAACACATACATCCATTCTTTACCCAGGGCTCGAACCTAAGTCCCTTAGATCAGTAGCCAACGTGCTAACCACATAGCCATGGCTTTCAATATTTTTTTTTTCATTGCATGAAATTACAATTATATGTGTGTTGGGGGGGGGGGGGGGGCTTGTGTTTCCTTCTACCTCAGCTGAAATAATAAGCTTGTAATATTTGTTTTTTTTAGCATCAAATTAAATGATCTCATTTGTTGAGGGGGGGGGGGATTGAATTCCTGTCTCATCTGAATTAAAAATAAAGTTCACACTATTTGGTTATTTCTCTTACAGCCCAAAATTTCACTTATGTCATATATTTGTGTTGTAAATTGTCCAATGAATTAGTAAAAAAATTTGTTTTTAATCCTAGTTTTTAATTTTTTTACAACTTTCCCTTCAGGTAAGACATAGCAATAATAATTTAACTAGTATATAAATCTATATTTTTATAATATTAATAAAAAATTATATTTTTAATCAAAATAGAAAATAAATTTGACATTTTATGTTTATTTAAATGAGGCGCCGATTTTCACCATTGAAATCTATAAATTTTCGAACTTTTGGTTAAGCTGAAAGATTTGATCATGCATTAGATTTCAAAATATGTTTACCATTGCCCCTGTTTTAAACGGGTTCAAAGTAAAGTCTGCTAAGTTTACAGTCAATTTAGTTCAGCTTTAATCACATATTAGAGCATATCGAATTTTATGGAAATTTTCGATACAAAACCTCAATTTGAAAGAGAAGCAGTTTCCAGCGTCTTTTCTTTTCATCCGATATAAATCGATAAGTGTGCATATAATTTCTATTTTGTTGTTTTCATTACTATATTGGAATAACCTCAATGAAATAAAAAACAAAAAACAGCAAAGTTCTGATTCATTTCAATCATTTGGTACGAATTATTTAATAGAATTCATCGTGTTTACTAGCCATTCACAAGGCATCATGGGTATTCTTGCCTCCTTAAACAGTCTGCAGGCATATCCTGTGGTCATGGCCATCAATGCTACGGGAATCGGAGTCCGGTTTCTAATATTGCTCATTACTACCTCAATGGTCTCATGGTGCTATCTGTGATCGGAGAAGGCAACTTTGTTTTCAATGTTGCTCCGAATAAGATGTAATTCAAAAAGTCACTAACGCTCCAAACGTTATTGATGAAATGATCAATCAATAGTAAATACATAGCGTTACATGTTGACACAGAAGTCAATAAATCAGTAAATAGTTAAATATTGGTGCCGGTGCTAGTTAATGTTTAGAACACTCTGGCATGAATATGGAGAGACGTGGATTGTAGTCCGCATATCGGCAAAAAAACTCATTTTTTGCACAACACGCATATAAAGTTTATATCCGTATCCGTACTAAAAAACTATATGTTTAGACCTAGGACAGCTGTCAATGCGGTAATACTGTCTTAAATTTTTAAAACCTATGACCCATGGATTCTTTTATGGATAATCTGACATTGGGAATGATAAAATATTTAGGTGAGAAGAGAATATTTGTGATTAAGATGCACAGTGACTCGTCGAAAGTTTGGGTTACTTACTACTGAGCATTTGCATAAGCAGGGATGGGGAAATACTGAAAAATCGGATGAACTAGCAGTGTTTTACCATAAGCTGGAGCAAAGGTCTCTACTATTGTTGGAAGGAGATGCAAAACGTTTACTTTTATGTGCATTGAAAGACAATGAAATTAATGATACTGTCTTGAATGAAAAAAGTTGACGTTCTTCGTAAATATTATAATTTTTCCCACCTTGGAAAGGGCAGGCTGGCTCAGCCGGTAGACTCACGCTCGTAATCTGCAATTCCCAAGTTCGAGTCCCGCCAGCGTCGCGATTTATATCCTCAAAATTCCATACCCTACCCTCTGTCAGTAGGGGGCAAGGATTTGGAAAGGCCATCGGATGGGACATTAAGCCGTAGCTCGGTATGTAGGAGAGCTATACTTTGTACACGCTAAAGAACATTATGGGAGGCTACCAAGTGTATCCTAATAGCTGCCCAATTGGCCCCCAGCCTTCTGGGTCCTTGTGGCCAGGCCACAGCCCATTGTATGAAAAAAACAGTGGCTGCCTAAAGGTAAAAGAACCCAACCCTGCTTGGAACTAAGGTAGGAAATCCACTTGCAAATGATGAACGGATTTCCCCAATCCTGTAAGTGAGTGTAATTTCACACCTACATATGTAAAGCAGGGGTTTAACTACCACCAAGGCTTGTATTATGCTGCCCCCACCTTTTGATCGACAATTTGTGGTGATTGTTAGATTATATGGAATACCTGATAGTTTGTGTAATGAGTGCTTTCCATAATAACACTGAGTCGTGTGTGAGAGTTGGTACGTCTTGCAGCAACTGGTTTAGCATTGCTAGTGGAGTTAGACAAAGGTGAATTTTGTCTCCTTTTCTCTTTAGTTACTGATTATGTAATGTGAAATTCTTTGCAAGGGAAAAATTTTGGCCTTAAATGGTCTGGAGATATGAAAATTTCTGATTTAGATTATGCTGATGTAGCGCTCTTGGCAGATGTTGTTGAGATGAACTGTTTCATTCAAGCTGTTGATGAGACTGGTAGTAGAGTAGTTTTGGTTATAAACAGAGAAAATTAAAGTGATGAAAATTGGTCAGGCAGATGGTGCTTCAGTTGCTTTGAATGGCTGTACTGTTGAGCAAGTGTCTCAGTTTAATTGGGAGCTATATAACAGATACTGGTGATGTGTGGCATGAGATAAATAGAAGAATAGGGATTGCCACTGGGACTTTTAAGAATCTATGGAGAATATGGAAAAATAGGCATATACACCTAAGACTAAAGACTAAAATTAGACTGTATAATAGTTTGGTTCTTTCTAAGATTAGTTATGGTAGTGAAACATGGATCCTTTGTAAGCAGGATAACAAGAAACGATGCCTTTGATTCTAGATGCTTACGCAGTATCTTGGGTATTAGGTGGTTTGACTTTGTAAGTAATGAGGTTAGAAGCCTCTTTTGCGCAGCATATTGTGAAGAGAGAGTTGGGTTGTTTTACCTCTGAGCTGCACTTGTTTGCACACCATGGGCTAAATGGCCAGGTCACATGGACCCCGAAGGCTCAGAGAAGGTTGGGAGAGGGGACCCACTGGAACAGCTGTTGGAAGACAGATGGTAGCCTCCTGTCAAGGCCATCCAGCATGTTCTTTAACATGCACAGGGTATGGCTTAACGTCTCATCCGACAGATGGTGGTCTTTTCAAGCCCATCAGTGTCCCATACTGACGGTGGGCAGGGTGTGATGGGCAATGTCAAACAGGACTTTGCTAGAATTGGCCTAGAGTGGCCAAATGCAGCAGCTGTAGCTCAAAAGAGAAGCATCTGGAGAGGAAAATTACAGTCTGGTTGGACCTCCATGGCTGCATGAGGATTTTGTATGTATGTATGTATTGCAAAGTTATGTGCCAGGTTCTATGGCGACCTGATTTCACCACTGGTAAAAGGTTGAAAGTAATTCTAAATAAAAATTCAGATTTTAATTGTGTTTCCAAAAAGACTTAGGACACATTAGGACATAGTTTCCAAATCATTTTGCTCAGAACCCAAAATTCAAATTCCCATTCACCTCAAAACCCAAATAATAGTATTACTCACAATCTAACTGGCTAAAAGCCTTTCATGTAGAGTAACCAGTTTAAAGAAAAAGATCTGAGAGCTTATGAAAACACAGTGTAAACAATGACTAAATGCTATTATGCTTGATTAAAAATTAGGGTGATAAGATGCTCCCATTTTCTAGGAATGTCTGATCACCCTAGTTTGATGGCTTGCAATTGAAAAGTTTTATTACAAAATTCTAAGCAAAATATTTCAGTCACCTGCACTACAGACCAAAAAATTTTAACAATTGTTTCCATTACTGTTTTGCTAATAAAATTTTTGCTCTTGTTTTAATGATTAAAAATAATTGCATTATTCTTTAACAGGTAGTGAAGCCAATGTCCATGTGTTTTTGTCCATGAACACTGCAAAGTATGTGTTAAATATCAAATATGCTGGTTATTGATCCCATATCATAGAGAAAAAAAATAAAATATAATACCTGACTATGATAGTGGTCAAACTAAATAATGATATAAGGATATAATTTAACATACTCGTGGACCTTATGAAATTTTGCAATGCAGAGAAAAGCAAAACTTTAATTAATAGATTCTGAAAAAAATTCATCACCGCCACGGCAGGAATTGAACCCACATCTCTCCAGATTCATGCCAGAGCACGCTACCATTGCACCACGCATCGGACAACAAATATTTTTAGAATATGACCTTATAAATCTTCTTCCTGAGATGTGACTGAGACAGCGCCATCTATACTGAAGAAGATGCAACTTTGGATTGATTTTTAAAGCAAAACTTTTTTTAAGTTACACAAGGAAAGAAATTAAAAATTTTTAAAACATGAAATATTTGAGAAAATGGAAAGAAAATAATTCAAAAATGCCATTTTGCTGTTTAACATATTTACCATGTTTATTTTAAAATGTTCCTACTTCTGTCCAGCTGAAAAAGCTTGCAGCTCCTAATTGCTTTGTGTGCTAAATATTGCATGCCTTTACATCATCATCATCATCCTCAAGCAGCCATGGGCAACGGAGGTCCAACCAGACCGTGCAATTTAGTTCTCCAAGCAATTCTATCCTGAGCTACATCTACTGCATCTGGCCATTGCACACCAATTCTAACAAGGTCCTGTTTGACATTGTCTGCCCACCGCATCCTAGGTCTCCCCTTCTTTCTGAGGCCCTTAGGCATACTGTTCATAACCCTATTCGCCAATCTATAATTATTCATACGGGCAACATGGCCAAACCAACAGTCTCTCTCTGCACAATATGCTGCTTAAAGGAGGTTGCCGACTCCTTTGCTTAACCTCATCATTAAAAAGTTAAACCACCTAATGCCCAAGATACTGCGTAAGCATCTAGAATCAAAAGCATATAGTTTCCTGTTACCTTGTTTATGAAGTGTCCAAGTTTCACTACCATAACTAACCCTAGAATATACCAAACTATTATACAATCTAATTTTAGTCTTTAGGTGTATACCCCTATTTCTCCACAATCTCCATAGATTCTTAAAAGTCCCAGCAGCAATACCTATTCGTCTGTTAATCTCATGCCGCACATCACCATTAACTGTTACATAGCTCCTAAGATAATTAAACTGTGACACCTGCTCAAGACTGCAACCATTCAGATTAACTGAATCACAGCCTGCCTGACCAATTTTCATCACTTTTGTTTTCTCTCTGTTTATAACCAAACCTACTCTACTACCAGTCTCATCAACAGCTCGAATGAAAGAGTTCATCTCATCAACATCATTTGCCAAAAGGGCTAAATCATCAGCATAATCAAAATCAGAAATTTTCGTATCTCCAGCCCATTTAAGGCCAAAATCTTTCCCTTGAAGTGAATTTCGCATAACATAATCAATAACCAAGCTAAAGAGAAAAGGAGACAAAATGCACCTTTGTCGAACACCAGAAGTAATGCTGAACCAATTGCTACAAGCCTTACCAACTCTCACATACGACTCAGTGTTATTATAGAGAGCTTTCATTATGTTAACTAACTTGTCTGGTATACCATATGATTTCACAATCAACCAGAAATTATGATGATCAACAGAGGCGAAAGCCGTTTTGAAATCGAGAAAGCTAGCAACCAAAGGTTTCTGAAACTCTAAACATTTCTCAAGAATCTGCCAAAGTGCAAATATCTGATCTACACATCCCCTACCACTTCTGAATCCACATTGCTCATCACGCAATTGCCTGTCAACCAGATTCTTAATTCTATTAAGTACAATCATGGAAAGAACTTTGCCTGGAACAGAGAGTAGGCTGATACTCCTATAGTTATCACAAGAACTGCAATCACCTTTTTTGAAAATAGGGATAATAATAGTTCTGGTAAAATCCTTAGGAACCATGCCTTTATTATCAAAGATATTCAAAATTTTAGTCATACAAGTGGTAAGAAAAACATTCCTAGCTCTAAGCATTTCCGTAGTAATTTCATCTACCCCTGGGGATTTATGAAGTTTAAGTTTAGAAATAGCCAAAATAACTTCAGACTGTGTTATTGGGCCAACATTAAAGCACCAATGCATCTATCATCATTGCAAACAATGGGAGTAGAACTAACCACATTGTTTAGAACATCACTGAAATGCTCAGCCCTCCTAGCCATGACAAAATCCTCACATTCTATAACCTTACTTTGTTTATCCTTCAATCCCTGTATACCTGTCCGTTTTCTACCACACAAAACATTAACTATCTGGTACAGCTCTCTGCTGTTGTGCTGCGTAACTGCTTCCTCAGCTTTGTCAGCCAAGCCATCAAGCCAAAAATTCTTATCAGCAGCTTTTCCATCATAGGAGCATGATTTTTTAAAAATAATAGTTATTTTACAGTAATTTCACAGAATTGGGGAAAACATTTTAAGCTTTCACTATGAATTTCTCAATACAATAAGTATTGAAATCTTGAAAAAAGGAATTTTTTATCGCAACCAGGGCTCCCCTGTCATAGCTGCCTCCCTGAAAAAAAAAATTAGTCTGCCCCTGTCTATGGCATATTACACTGACAGGCACCTGTGACAAGCAGTTGCTAGATAGGTAATTTACTTATACCAATAACACACTCAATGGTAGAGCTCTGGAACAAAAACTGTCTGTCAAACATGAATTCATTTAAAGGCTTCTATATTTCTTGGTGAAGGCTAGTTAAAGCTATTTTGCTCTATTCATATTTGAACTTTTATTCATAATTCTACTCTTTATTTTTGGAAGAATACACAAATATTTGGTACTTTACATTTTGACAAAAGTTTGAAGAATACTCTGGCATGTTTCTATATAGATGTGGGCTAAATTTTTTCCACAAAATATTTATTAAAAAGCATATTTTTCACTTTTTCATTTGATAAACATTTTTAATATTTAATTCATAATTTGTCAAAACATGCTTTAACAATGATCTACAAATATATGCATATATTCAGGATGCAATAGAAAAAGTACATTAAAATATGGTATAAACATAATTTCAGTAGACACAATACAGTCTTAAGTTTCAAGTGTGATTTAAGTATGATCCAATAAAATCCTTGTACTCTGGCATATAAACTGACAGGCTCTTGTCAGACCTCTGTGACAAGCAGCTGCTTGAGGGGGTATTTATTTTTATTTATGTAGTGGAAACATTCAAAGCCATTCAGATGAGTGGGCATATTCAAATACTGCAAAATTAATTTGTGGCAAACCAGAAATGCACACTTACAGATTAAGAAACCAAGGTCTGCCATTTTCCGAGTTTAGAATGACCCTTCTTTCTTAAATTTATTATTATCTATCATTTGCTAGCATTTAATTTTATATATATATATCCAATTTATGAGTGTTTCTTATTAAATTTCACACATTATCTATATATGCAGGGTAACTAAATTTCATTTCATAAAAACTGGGACATTTCAGTAAATGTTCTGATTTCTGCATTCTGAAACCTGGACAGTTTAGTAAATTTTCCAATTTCAGTTTATTGTTCAAAAGAGATACTCTCTTGCAAAATGGAAGGGGAGGGCTGCCAGATAAGTGTCACCTACTGATCTGGACTTTTATGACTGCTTTTTTTTCTACTCTGCTGAGGAGTGTTCAAACCCACACATGATCCTGGTTCTTACCATAATATACCAACCTGAAAAGAATAATGGCTCAGAGCTTGATTACAGATCCTGAATTTTCTGCACTTGTGGGTTTCTGTTGAGGGAAAATCTTTTGCTGTGTTTTCTGTTTCTTTGTGGGTGTCAACCCCAAGTCTACAGATTCACAGGATATGTTTTATCAGCTGGTGGATAATCCTGATCAGAGGCCATCGCAGATACCTGAACTCTTGCTTCTACGAGCATCGTCAAACCTGCATTGTAGGAAGTCTTCCAGTGTAGATGGTTTCAGCCTTTTGTAGTGGGGGAACAGGTCTTTGCCCCATACCTGCAATTAGGGGGCTGTTTGATATTGTCAGCAGTCCCTCTCTTAATAAATATAGTTTCTTTAACCCTTCCCAGGCCCAGTTATTTTTTCACTCATTGGGCCAAAAAAAATTAACTTTAGAACTTTTCTGCCAAATAACTAATGAAAAGAATTATGGCATGTTATATGCCAAATTAATCAGCATTTAATTCGGATTTTCTGAAAATAAAGTATTTATCAAAAGAAGACTACTAATTTTAATAGGTTGGTTGTTGTTTTACCTCTGAGCAGCACTTTTTTGCACACTATGGGCTAAATGGCCAGGTCACAGGACCCGAAGACTCAGAGTAGGTTGGGGGAGGGGACCCACTGGAACAGTTGTTGGGAGATAAGGTAGCCTCCCTTCAAGGCCATCCAGCATGTTCTTTAACGTGCACAGGGTAGGGCTCTCCTGCACATGAGGCCGACGGATGGTGGTCTTTCCAAGCCCATTGGTGTCCCCAACTGACTGCAGGCAGGGCGGAGAGTTTTGTGGAGATAAATCTCAACGCTGATCATACTTTGAGAAAAATCCAGGCTTGTAGCAGAGTAAAATGAACAAGTCAACTTTAGAATATTTTTAATAAATAACTAATCAACAGAAATAGGCCATGTTATATACCAAATTAAAAAGAATTTAATTCTGAATTTTATTGAAATAAAAAATATGAATTATTACAGTAACATTAATTTTAATAACACTTTTTATGTGCTGAGGAGCTTTTTATTGTGGTATACTGAAAAAATAGATACATATTTCATAATTACTTCCAAAATCTTCCATTTTTAAACATAGCAGTTTTTGTTAATTTTCAGGAGATTTTAGAAAATTTAAGGAAAAAAATATGTTGATAATAATATACTACAGTAAAAAAAAATTATAATCACCTACCTGGTAAAGTGGTATAATTAGTATGATGTTGAAATGCCCTGCGCAGTGATGCATTCATGAACATGGCGGGGAAGGCTATCATTCAGTTCTATGATGTCCTCCTGAGGGATAGAATGCCAAATAGCACAAAGTCGCTGTTGCATTTCAGCTACAGTTGTTGGTACATCTCTTGGGTGGTGTTGGAGCTGTTTGCCTATCATTCCCAGATGTGTTCAATAGGTGAAAGGTCTGGTGAGGGTGACAGCCATGATAGTACCCTGAAGATTTTGTTTGTGTAGATACTGCAGATTAATGTGGGCTGTGTCTGGCTGGTAAAAGATTCCATGCTGCTGAACAAATGGGACAGCCACTGGCTGCAAAATGTTGATAACATATCTATGGGAAGTTAGAGATCTCCTTACGATGACCAGTTCTGACCGAGATGTCCAACTAACGGCACCCCACACCAAGACACTAGGTGCTGGAGCTGTGTGAATGTCACACATACTGGGTGACATTTCTTTCCCCTGGATGATGGCATACACATTGTCTACCATCGTGCTGACCAAGATATAAAAGAGATTCATCACTAAACACCAAGGTACTCCACTCTTGTTCATTCCTGTTCTGTCGGGCGATATCACTGAAGATGTGCTTGCATGTGGGGAGATGTAAGGGGCAAACGTAGTGCCAGACAATAGGCTCGTAATGAAAACTGTAAAAGCCTGTTGTTTACCATCTGCCTGGTAGATATTCAATGTGTTACCTGTTGCCAGTTCCTTTGCAGTTGCATTTCATGAATTTGTCACGCAATGCCATGCATCACAATTGACAATCCTGTTGCTCCGTGGTCATATGTCGTCTTCCTAATCCTTGTTGGCGTGTACTGAATCCTTCTTGAACCAATTGGTGCCATATATGTATGATGCAGCTAGGATTGCTACCAACAACTTTGGCCACATCTCTGTATGACAAACCAGCTACTCTAAGGCCGATGATTCTTCCACATTCAAAGTCTGTTAACTGTTGGAGTAGCTATCAACATTTGCATAAGGACATCTTTAGCAGTTTAGAACAATTTCTACATTTTGTTAATCAGGGAGCGTTTGGTTGCCTTTATCTGTATTCGACTGTTCTGCACCTCTGACGTCAGCTTGCACCTTTGCAATCAGTTCTATTGTCCATCTATTCCATATACTGCTGCCTCCCTAAATTTCGTCACATTTGCATAACTTCTTGCCAGTGTTGCATTTTTTATTTCCTGTAGTGTAGTTCAAATCAAACTTGTGAGCTTAAATCAAGTGATTGCTTCAATACAGAGTAAGATTAACAAACAAATCAGCAATACCATATAGCACTTCTAAAATATGGCAGTCAGATGATTTTATCAAATTATTTATATTGTAGTTTAATAAAATATGCATCAGTTGAAAAAAGAAAATATTATTTTTCAAGCTGGAAATAAATATTTTTTAAAAGATATATGTAAGGAAATTTTCCAAAAGCAATTTTTTTTAAATCGAAGTTTCTTTTGTGTACCAAAACATCTATAGACATCCTTGACCCAAGAAGGGTTAAATGTCCCACTAACCATTCTCTCTCCACAAGTAGTTGGAACGTTAGGATTGTGCACAGAGATAATCTCTTGATGTCCTCACACAAGAATTCCTTCATTATAACTTAGATATTCTTAGCTTGCAAGAGACCAAATGGACAGATAAAGGTCAGATTTTTAAAAATAATCATAAATTTCTCTTTTTCAGGGAGGGAAGATAATAAGCATCTCCAAGGCATAGGTATGCTTCTCAAGAGATACAGTAGTGATACTCTTCTAGGAAATGAGTGCATTAATGAAAGGTTTCTTACATCTAAATTTCAGACAAGCATTAAAGACTTGAATGTTATCTGTTATGCCCCCATTGAGGATGAGGATAGGTTTTACAAACAACTTCAGATCTATGTGTTCATATTTTGAATTCAGTCAAGAAAGGAGATAAAGATAGATTAAGTTAACTCTGTAAATGCTGTAGGTGCTGGACTAGTCATGTTATTGTGACAAACAATCGGCTCATCAACCCTAATGTGGTAATTGATGGTTATAGATCAGTGCGGTGAAGTTTAGGTTAAATAAGTCATACCTGCATTTTCTTAATTCTTCAAATCACCCTTATTCTAGGCAACTTTAATGCTAAAGTTGGTACTGACTCTGACCTTTAGGGAGGGATGATTGGCCCCTTTGGTATTGGTAGCTGCAATGGGCAACATATCTTACAGGTAAGTAAACTTAATGGTTTGAGAATAACTAATACTTAATACAAACACCATGACATATGTAAGTACATATGGGTTTCACCAGATGCACTGCATAAGAATATGATTGATTGTATATTAATTAACAGCAAATGGACTAGTTCTGTTAGGAATGCCAGGTAGCTGAAACTGGATGTAACCATTACTTGTTAAAAGTGTCTTGCAACTTAAGAAGTGTTGTGCTAAGGTTAAGAAAGTTACCTTTAACACTGAAGCTCTGAAAGACCCAGTTATGGCTAAAGCTTACCACAATAGGTTACTTAGTCATTATCACAGTCATGGTTTGCTTACTACTGAAGTTGAGGAGGAATGTAACCATTTTAAACAGGCTTTTCTTGAAACTACCGATATTCTTTTGGGTAAAAACGAACAGAGGCAAAATTATTTGAGTGATAAGGCACTGAAGCTTATTTTGCAAAAAAAGAACTGCAGAAATGTTCATAATCAATACCCTTCTAGTCTTAACAGAAAGTGTTACAAAGAGCTTAATTAATGCGTAAAGAATCAGTTAGCAGCTGATAAGAATCTTTGGATTGACTGACAAAACTGAGGAAGCAGCTAGAGAGCATAACAACACAGAGCTATACCAGATAGTCAATGTTCTGTGTGTGAAGAAACGAAAGGTATACAGGGATTGAAGGATAGACAAGGTAGGTGAGAATTATGTCATCGCTAGGTAGGCAGAGCATTTCAGAAATGTACTAAACAATGTGGTTTGTTCTACTCTTATTGTTTGTAATAAGAATAGATGCATTACTGGCTTTAATGTTGGCCCTATAACAAGGTCTGAAGTTATTATGATTATTTCTAAAATTAAACTAAATGAATCACCAGAGGTAGATGAAATTACTACTGAAATGCTTAGGATGGGAATGTTTCTGTTACCATATGGGTGAGTGAAATTTTGAATATTTTTTTATGATAAAGGCATGATCCTAAGGATTTTACCAGAGCTATTATTATCCCTATTTTCAAAAAAGGTGATTGCAGTTCTTGTGATAACCATAGGGGCATCAGCCTACTTTCTGTTCCAGCTAAAGTTCTTTGCATGATTGTGCTTAATAGAATTAAGAATCTGGTTGATGGGCAATTGCATAATGAGCAATGTGTATTCACATTGGTATGGGATGTGTAGATCAGATATTTTTGCTCAGGCAGATTTTTGAGAAATGTTTAGAGTTTCAGAAACCTTTGGTTACCAGCCTTGTTGATTTCAAAAAAAGCTTTTGACTTTGTCAATCATCATAATTTGTGGTTGATTGTGAGATCTTATGGCATACCAGACAACTTAGTTAACATAATGAAATCTCTCTATAATAACACTGTGTCGTGTGTGAGAGTTGGTAAGGCTTGTAGCAATTGGTTTAGCATTGCTTCTGGTGTTTGACAAGGGTGCATCTTGTCTCCTTTTCTCTTTAATCTGGTTATTGATTATGTTATGTGAAATTCAATGCAAGTGAAAGATTTTGGACTTATAGTTTAGAGATACGAAAATTTCTGATGTAGATTATGCTAATAATTTAGCCCTTTTGGCAAATGATGTTGATGAACTCTTTCATTTGAGCTGTTGATGAGACTGGTAGTAAAGTAAGTTTGGATATAAACAGAGAGAAAACAAAATTGATGAAAAATAGTCAGGTAGGCTGTGGTTCAGTTGATCTTAATGGTTGCACCCTTGAGCAGGTGTCTCAGTTTAATTTCCTCTGGAGCTATGTAATAAATACTGGTGATGTGTGGCATGAGATTAACAGTTGAATAGGGATTGCTGCTGGGATTTTAAGAATCTATGGTGAGTGTGGAGAAATAAGTGTATACAACTAAAGACTAAAATTAGACTATAATAATTTGGTTCTTTCTAGGGTTAGTTATGATAATAAAACTTGGACCCTTTGTAAACAAAATAACAGGAAACATGATGCTTTTGATTCTAGATGCTTATGTAGTATCTTGGGCATTAAATGGTCCAATTTTGTAAGTGATTTTAAGGTTAGGGAAAGGAGTCAGCAATCTCCTGTGAGCAGCATATTGTGCAAAGAGAGACTCTTGTTTTGGCCATGTTGCCCATATGCATAACTATAGATTAGCAAATAGGGTTATGATTAATAAACCTGAAAGCCACAGAAAGAGGGGAAGACCTAGGATACAATGGGCAGATTATGTCAAACATGACCTTGTTAGAATTGGTGTATAGTTGCCAAATGCAGCATATGTATCTCAGGACAGACATGTTTGGAAAACTAAATTGCACAATCTTGTTAGACCTCCATATCCCATGGCTGCTTGAGGATGATGATGGAAATACAACATTTCTTCTCAGAAATTTAACCCCACAGACAGTTTAACTAAGGCAGTTTTATAACAAGCATGATAGATAATTCACAATAGGTGAGAGAAACAATAGTTTAAACATGTTCAATACAGTTTCCATAATTGCTACATAAATTGGCAAAAAGTCTGTCTCACAGAGGTGTACTGTGTCTCACAGAGGAGTACTTTTACAGTTGCCAAATAGTTGGAATTTTGTTTTCTGATAGCATAGCAAATTTGAAGCCCTCATGTGGTGCTTACATAAAAGTCTATACATTGCCAGTGTGCATCAATGGTTTGTGGCTTGGTAAAAATTGTGTTACTCTAAAGAAAGAAGAAAAGTCCACGTAAATTGGAAAGAAGTGTACAGTGATTGCATTATTCCAAAAATGCGTTAATTAAATCCATGTAAATTGAGACAACTGTATATCATCACAAAACAATGCTGGGACATATAGGCATACCAAAAGTTTGTTTTGGGGTACGGGACAGTTCCCTATATACTGGGATGTGTGTTTTCATTCATTTCAGTATATAATTAACTAATTGTGTTTGCAATGTCTCTTGTTCTTGTGATAAGCAGTAACTATGTGAAACAACCTATCAGTTAAGTACTATATTTTTACTAAATAAGATATGTACAAATAAGACAATTTGAACAGATCTTCACAATAACTTTTCTATTTGCAAATGCACAGAAAAGTTTAACTGTAAATAGTATATTATGTAGTTTTTGATTGTTGCAACAGTTTTTGTGATTATTTGTTATATGGTCTAATCAGTGATGTAGCAAAAGAGAAAGACTAAAACCACCTTGTGAAAAGTTTATTTTTAACCCATAATTGATGAAGTGATGTCATGCAGATATTGGTGATGTATAAGGCATTGAATTTTTGCAATAATTTGAGTTAGGAACTCTGATTTTTCCATGACATTTGCACAAATGTAGTCTAGATTAGTTTTGTTAAAAACTTCCAAGCAGAATTCTGAATGTTTGAAAAAATTTATAATTTAAACAGCTACTATAAAATATTTCTTGAATTAAAATGGCTGAAAGCATTAATGCTTAAACTTTGTTTCAATTAAATATTAGTTTGGGCTATTTCACAATATAGAATAGTGGTCTGAAAGACCTGACCTTTAGGTTTACATGAATTTCACCTCATTAGTTGTAAGTTAAGAAATGTGTAGTTCATTATTTTATATTAACATTTTTCAATTTCCCAAAAAACAGTTTGAGTATGCCACCGGGCCTAAATGACTAATAATTATTAATATCATAATAACAGGGCTGGACTTCGACCTTCTGAGGCCCTAAGCTACAATAAGTTTATTATTATTATTATATTCTCTCAAGCAGCTGCTTACCACAGATGTCTGGTAGAAGATTTCAGCAGAAAAACATGAATATCCATTCCTTACTTGGGGCTCAAACCCAGGTCCCTTAGATCATTAGCCAAGTACGCTAAGTACTCAGCCACATATAAGAGGCCCCAAAATTTCAGAAGTCAAGTTATATATCTATTATTTTGACTGAAGGGAACGTAAAGAAATAAATATGAAATTGCTATGGTGTAAACATTATACTAGTTCTGGTATACAATATTGACTGAGTAAAGCTGAAATGAATAGTGCCTGTACAATAGATTAATTTGAATATAAAAAAAAAATTATAACGATTAACTTCAAACTTATATTTAAGACCACTCATAATCATGAGGCCCAAAGTTGTAGCTTAGTTAGCTTATGCATAAGTCTGGCCCTGATTAATAATTATCAGAAGCTACAACTTGCTTTACTATTCAGAGGGGAGGGGGGGGGGGGGATTTTCTTGGGCTCCAATCCAATTTCTCCTATTATCTTCTTAACTAGCTCCATAGGCTTAACTATCGTGGGCTTTGCTGTCTGACCTGCTTTGTATGGACTGATAGGAGCCAGACATTATCTGAAATCTGAATGCAGGTTCCAGCAGGAAGTCGGTGCACGGAACATGCAATACTCACTTCATTGTCTCGGCTTCAGGAGCTGCCGATCTACAAGAGTCCCACTTTGACGGCATGACATTGGGCCCAATGCCTTGCCTGGGCTAAAGAACATCGAAACAGGACTATTGAAAATTGACAATGGATATTTATTGGAGTGATGAATCCCAATTTTTTTGCTGACCAATTTTATTGACAATGGATAGCTTGGAGTGATGAATCCCAATTTGAACTTCATCACACTGATGGGAGACTGAGGGTATGTGCCAACCCCATGAAGCCATGGATCCTGCACATCAGGTTGGAACAGTACAGTCTGATGGTGGCTCAGTGATGGCCTGGGGTGTCTTCAGTTGGATGTCTGTGGGACCTTTGGTGCATGTACTGATGACTCTCAATGCATCCCCGGTACGTAGAACTCATGGCTAACCATTTACACCCATTTATGGCCATCATGCATCCCAATGGAGATGGTGTCTACCAGCAAGACAGCTGTTCACCTCACAGGTCCAGGTTTGCTACTGCATGGTTGCAGGAGCATTCTGCTGACTTTGAAATAATGAATTGGCCACCTAGAAGCCCAGACTTAAATCCCATTGAAAATCTTTGTGATACCGTCGAGCAGAGTGTTCGGGCCCATGTCCCATCAGCGATGACCTTGAGAGAATTGTGGACAGCTCTGGAGGATGCATGGGTCGCCATACCTGTGGAACATTTATGCAAGCTTGTGGAGTCCTTGCCTTGTCGTGTGGCGGCTGTTATCAGGGCCAGAGGGGTCCAACACATTACTAGATTGCTATCCCTAATTCAGTGGCACTTCAATGTACATGTTCCTTAAAAAGTTTGTGATATTGTATTAAGCAGTAATAGCTCGCATGAGAGACACGTACGAATTTGTCATTATTTGTGCTGCACATTGGATATATAAATGTAACAAATTTCTGTATCATTAAATTTGTAAGGCTAAAATATTTCTATTAATAGTTGTGAAAGAAAATATTTTCTTAAAAATAATAAAAATGCAAAAGGAGAAAGGGAACATGTTATTTTTAAGAGATATTCTGGCTATCCTATTACCAATTGAATTTTATACATTCCTTAGTAATGATTTTGCTGCAGTGTTAATGATATATTTTAATGTCCAAAATCCATTTTCACAGAAAAATTACCATGTATCAATAGTGTGACAGTTGTAGAGAAGGAACCTGTGGAAGAATCGGCTCTTGCATCTTGGGAACAAGTGAGTATGTTATTTAGTGTCACATCTGGAATAATAGTAGCAAAGTATATGCATTGTCAAGCTATACATATTTTCTGTTGCTTTTGAAACATGTTATCATTTAAAAAACATTCTGTATACCTTATTGCCTATTATCATTAAAAAAAAAATTCTATATACCTTATTGCCTATTAAAATTTAGATATTCCTTACTGGGTATTGGTTAATGGTTTTGCTGAATTATTTTGTCCAGAAACCATTTTAACAGAAATGCTATAATTGTTTAATAATAATAATAATGTTTTTTTTTCTATTTTGCAGTGGAAAGATGTTATGCTAGTTGATAAAATAATATAATACAATTCACATAAAACAGAAAAGGGACACTCAGTTAAAAAATTCAATACATAATTTGACAAGACTGAGCACCTTAACTAAATTACATTAAATCGTAAACTTGTGGCAAATATCTACTATGTGACACACCAGCATTTTAAGCATTCAAAAAATATTAATGAGAATACTTTTCAGCTTCTTTTAAATTATTATCTAAATTATTCCAATCTTTTGCTCCCTGAAAGGTTAGTGATGCTTCTCTTTAATTTGCTCTGCATAATGGCAATTCTAGGTCAAATTGCTGTTGACATGTCCATGAAGTCGCACATAAAAGCAAATTTAAATCACCATATCTGTATAAGTTTAAAGCAGGTTGTTCCTGCAGTTCCTTCTTTCAACAGTAAGCTCCAGTTCCTTATCACTCAAATAAGCTTATTTCTTCTGCTCATTTTTACCCTTAGGAGTACTGTTAGTTTTAAGAAAAGCTTATTTAATAAGGTCCCATTCTTCCTCAACTTCAGTAGTAAGTTAATCATAGTTATAATGGTTGGTTGTTTTGGGTTTATGGTGTAAGGGCAACTAAGGTGATGCTTTGCCAAACAAAGTTTAAAGTACAAAAATGATGATATAAAAGCCATGGAAGCCTACAACAAAAGTTAAAATCAAAGGACCAAAGTTGAAAGACACAAAGAGTAAAAGGGTATAACAACAATAACAATGGTAAAAAAAAAAAAGATCAAGAGGAACCAATGTAAAATATGAAAATAAACAACAAGTGTATAGGGCTCATTTAACAAAAAGGCAACAAGTCCTCAACTTCAGTAGTAAGTTAATCATAGTTATAATGGTTGGTTGTTTTGGGTTTATGGTGTAAGGGCAACTAAGGTGATGCTTTGCCAAACAAAGTTTAAAGTACAAAAATGATGATATAAAAGCCATGGAAGCCTACAACAAAAGTTAAAATCAAAGGACCAAAGTTGAAAGACACAAAGAGTAAAAGGGTATAATAACAATAACAATGGTAAAAAAAAAAAGATCAAGAGGAACCAATGTAAAATATGAAAATAAACAACAAGTGTATAGGGCTCATTTAACAAAAAGGCAACAAGTCTAAATATCACAAAAGGTAAAACATTAAATATGATTAAAATATCCAGAAAAAATTTCGAAAATGTTTTAAACATGAGTCATCAGATAAAAAGATGCCAAGGGTAAGAGACTTCGACAGAAAGTGATGAAAACTAAAATCAATACTATGTTTACAATTCAATGCTGGACATATGATTGAAATATGTTTGATCAATAAAACAGTGTCACAAAACTTGCACTTAGGTTCATTTTCCGCCCTTAGAAGAAAAGAATCTGTGAGAAAAGAATGACCTAAGTGGAACTAAGCAAGTTTGACTTCCTCCTTATGATTTGTGCAAAAACATGACTCATGATTTGACAGTAGGCTTGATCTTAAAGAGCTGGTTCATGATCTATGCCAACATACCAAGATCTCTGCCACTGTGCCCAAAGCTTGATGGAAATATGCTGTCAGAAGTTCAGATAGGGAACTGTAGCAGAAGACAGAAAGTGTAATGCTTCAAAGTGTGTTACCTCTACTTTGCTGGATAGCTTAAATATCAGGCACCAGGTAGTTAATCTTGCCAAGAAATTAAACAAGGGATCTTTTGTTAAATGCATTAAATGAAAAAAAAAATTAAGAGAGATATCACTTTGAATTTAATGTCGATCAATTTTAGAAGAAAAATTGTCTTGAGCTGGGTGGGATGTGAACCCACAATCTCCTGATAACATGTCAGGTGCTCTGGACCATTGAGCTACCGGCCACTGATCTTCACACACTCCACTACTCTTCTAATACCTACCGGCCACACTCTTCTAATTGATGCTATGAACTTTCTACCAACAGTACACAATTCTCCGTGTCTCATGAAAATATTGTCCCAGCTGCTCTCAGCCTCAAGAAACAATGACAAGCATGTCATGAAGATGGTAAGTATATTTTGAGTATACAATTGTTTTAGATTGAAGATATTTTTTTACGTATTTATTCATATATTAAGGAAGATATTACTCTGAATTTAACATTGTTAAATTCAGAGTGATTTCTTCCTTAATATATGAATAAATATGTTGAAAAAAATCTCTTCAATCTAAAATTTAAATAAATGATTGTCCCAAAATAAAAGTTTAGTAAAATTAATTTTTTTTATACCAAACTCTGCTCAAGAAAAAAAAAATAAGAAATTTAAAACACAAATTTAATTAAATAAATTTTTATTCAGAATTTAGACTCATCAAAGAGCAACACTTCATAAAAACTAACCAACTTCCTTCGCTTCACAAAACTTCATACTGTTGCTCACATTAGCAGCTGAGCAACTAACTCTGTAACCTTCTGTCACTCTGCTATACACTCTGGCTTGCAAAACTGTGGCAGGTATCATCATGTGGGGGAAGCCACATTTCCATACGATGATTTCACGCTAGATGATGCAAGTAGATGTAACCTTCTGTGCTCATTTAGTGGCTGTCAATCAAAATGCAGAGTTATGTAATTCCAACTCTTCCTAGTGGATGGGCAGGGAGAATGATGATTCACAAAGTAAACCCCAAAATAATAATAATAATTCAAATAACATAAAACTGGTTAAGGAAAAGTAAAAATGAATGGGTGAACCATTACAACTCCTCCTCCCAAAAGGGAGTCAAAATTTTACCTAACAGATTTTGATAAACAGATTTAGAATAGAAGGTCACAACTTATGCCATTTACAATTCAATGAACATAAAGCAATGAATATGAAAATGATAATTTAGTCATACAAACTATTCTTACTTTGATACAATCTTCCAGCACAACTAAAGGTACCTCCTCCCATTCCCCTAACAATGTGTATATACCTACCTACCTTAAATACATACCAATGACTGTGGCAGTTAACTGCATACTAGCATTAATGATATAATTAGTATCACATTCTGATATGCTACAAAAGGTGCATACTCCATGACTACAAATCGCTGTTAATGAAAACTCCTGGCCTACTTATTTTGCTAAAAGATTAAAAAATAATTAAAATATATAAAATTCTTTCATAGAATACAATTACAGATAAATCAATTGGGGTACACTGCATCTGCTTATTCCCCTAACAACAATCCAAAACTCAAAAGCTAATCCTCTACAAAAGAAAGTGGGCATTGGTCCTCCGCTACATCCTCCTAACTTACAATTCACATGAAGATAATAAAAATTTAATTAAAGCAAAGTTGGCATGTGATCATCCGTTAAAAATCCAAATAAACACAATCATTCACAATCTAGATAAAATAAAAAATGCAATTAGTTACATCCCCCCTCCCAAAGGAGATGCTAGGGACTGACTCAGTCACCTAAACTGTGAATATTGGGGACAGCTCAATAGTGTAGAAATTGGCAGGACCAGGGCTCTTGTCATTAGATCAAATATGCAAACAAATGCTGTTAATGTTATCTTGATAACTATACATCACTGATGCATTTATATCACTGATAACACCAAACATTTAAATACATATACATCATATCTAAGAGTAAAGAAAATTCATGTGAGTAAACAATCATATACAATGCTAACAATTCCTCCTTATTCTTACATCAAAATTTCACATTTCAATAAAAAATATCATTTCCAATACAAAAATATACTTCCATATATGATTTTTATAACAATAATATACTAAATTCTCTTTCATGCTTATTATTTACTATCATCAGTTATATCCATAAACATTTTTATAGCTTAATCACTCACAGATTTTCTCAATATTCAATTCAGCTATCAATCAGCTGAAATGTAAAAAAATTCACTACAAAATCATAATTACAGTGGAAATCAGGTTATTTCAATATACAAATGGTTATGGCTCAACTAAGAACCTCAGATAAACCAGAACATATATACAGTCTATTCACTTCACATTATAAACTCATCAAAATATAACACTTTATATAATAATTATATGAAACACAAGATTTCAACTTGAATGTAAAACTTATTTCAAAATATTTCTTTCACTAAGTAAACAACAATGGATAACCTTGGATCTTTTTTGTCTTCATCTACTCCAGAAAAAAAGAAATAAAACATCATACACTATTAGTGCCAGAGTGGTAAAATAATAATATGCTTAAATATTTCATTTCTATTACTCTGTTGAGGTAAATCTTCATTAAATCAGGATCCAGAGACTTCATTCCTATGCCGATAAAAAAACTAAGTGTAGGTGCTTCGGAAGATCTATCTCATGATGTCATGTACTTGTTGTTGACTATTATGCTGGCAGTTGTCGCTCTGCTGGTTGTCATCATTATGCTGCCATCTTATCACTATGTGCTAGAGATGGACAGAATAGCTGAATCTGGTTTTGTTATCTTCTATAGGTTTATTATTATCTGTCTCAACATCATGCTTCAAAAGTTGTAAAGTTCATGAGGATTATTTAGAACAACTTTTTCCTCATTTTCTAGGTATGTGTTATCTACATGGTCTAGGATATCAGATTTTATCTGATATCAAATTTTTCCTTGATAATCACTTTGAATGAAATGGAATTCTTCACAAAATTTAATTTTATTGAGTGCTTTTGAATTGCAACCAAACCTATCAAACAGTCATACAATAATTCATTTATTATAACCAGATCCAGTCTTATATTCACGTTATTTAAAGTGATAGGCAATTCCACAGTTCCTTCTGGAAAACACTGCTTGGAACCACAAGCTAAGTTCAAAGGTCCACAGGGTCACTGCTGCACTTTCAATTTACAGCTTCAGTTAATTTTATTTCAAATTTATGTAGATGTGAAATATCAGCTCCTGTGTCTATGCAACTATGAATTCTGTTTTTTCTTGATAAAACTTCACAAAAAGCAAATTTAGAACATTGTGCCAACAGTAGCAAGACTTATGAGAGGACTTTTCTTCAGGAACTTTGGCCTCTCGCTTCAAAGATCCTAACTCAAGTTTCCCGACTTGCTGTTTTTCCTGTAGCAGAATCATTCAATGTGTCCTAATCAGCCACAAAAATTACATCTAAAAGTTTTTGGCCTAGTTTCATTGTTTGAAGCTTGTCATGGAGCATAAGTCTGCCTCTTTAATTCTGTATTATTGGCACATTCGGTGAAAATTGTCTGGATCATATTACTTCCAGTTGTATGGGAGTTGTTTTGCATGATTCTAGCTTGCATTGCTGCCTTGACAAAGATTGCATTCATTGTTGATTTAACACCATTTTTGCAAGTTTTCTTTAGCAGTGTGTTACCAAGACAATCCGACTAATGTTGAAATCGAGTTTGCATTTCTCGCTTCCAAAAATTCTCTCAATGGTAACATTAACTGAGACAGTGCAATTTATAATATCGATTTCAGCAGCATCATACAGTTGGAATAGCTCTATTGTACCCCAGATTAATGTTTCAATATCATCTCCTTCCCATTATCTTTGTGAAAAAAGGTTCTGTAGCTAGACCTGAAAAATCATCATAAGGAGGGTAGATTTCCAAAATTTATGTCTTAAGGTCTTCCACTATTCTGTTTATCACATCTGACATTGTTCCACCATTGCTTAGCACACCCATTTAAACAAGATAGAGTGCAAATGACTTTTTGTTGCCTGGCACTTCATATAGATGGATATGCTCTTCCATGAGCTTGACAAATTCGTCAATGGATGTTTGAAAGTTCAAACGTTTTGAACTGTCAAATCTTATCTCAGGTAATGACAATGAACAGATGGCCTACAGTTAATAACTGGATTGGCAACTCATTGTTGAGGGGGTTAATAATATTCTGTTCTGTCACTTGCTTCTGATGGAACATAAAATAGAACTCTACTTTCAAAGTTAAAATGTTCATTCACCGATGTAGCATTTGTCAATTAAAAGGATTTACTCCACAATAATATTAGCTCTCAAAAGAGTAATAATTGCAACACAGCTACTGAAATATCATCTTGCCACTAGGGCAAAAGTTCAGAACCTCTGATTGCTGATATCTAGTGTCAGTCTTTATGGATGTTATTTCATACTGCTGTTAAGGTATTAGTAAAGAGTTCTTCACTATAATTGTTGAAAACAGGCTCGTGCACTTCTAGTTCTCTTAGTCCATATGCTGATTTTCAACTTGCATTGGGGTTGTGGACTCCACCAATTCTTCAGTTGTATTCTGTTGCTGACGTTCTACTATTGGTTGTTGGTATTGCCACTTTTATTTTTTCTTCTTGTGCTATTACAGTACACATATTTTACTGTGGTGGCAGACATTCATTGAGATACCAGTCCTTATTAACAATTATTATGCTTTAAATGATTCGTCATCTTCTTATATGACACTAATCCAATGCATTATACACCATGAGAGGTAAAAACATTTTAAAAACTTAATCTTTTCTTTTTCCATGTAATTTAACTGAAATTTCAGTTAAATTACATGGAAAATTTATTGATGTAATTTAATATATATGTAATTTAACTGAAATTTCAGTTAAATTACATGGAAAACCTATTGATTAACATGCAAAGTGATAACATATGCAATACTGATATCACTCCCCTCCTGGCTGCATGGAATCTCCTACTATGACCTACTTAGCATAGCTACTATACACTGCTAGGGGGCTTTTAGCATAAATAGTGCAACTGTACTATGATCATCATCCGCTGAGGAAGTTGCCGGTCCAGCAGAAGAAACGTTCGGGGTTTTGAAGCTTTGATTTTAATACTTGTCCCGACGTATGCTGTAAGTGGATATTAAGTTTTTAAACTGTTTTTAGCTCTCATGGTGTATAATGAATCGAATTAGTGTCATAAAGAAGATGACAAATCATCTAAAGCGGTTATCTGAACCTTTTATGCTTCATGTACCCCCTGGAAATGTGTATGTAACTGGCGTACCCCTTGTATAGATAGATGAACCTATAGTTATAACAATGGGAATAAAATAAAACATGTATGTAATATATATCTAGTGACCCCTAATCTAAAGCATAATAATTGTTAATAAGGACTGGTATCTCAATGAATGTCTACCACGATAGTAAAATATGTGCACTGTAATAGCACATGAAGAAAAAAGAAAAACGTCGATACCAACAGCTGATAATGGAACGTCAGTGACAGAATACAACTGAAGAATTGGTGGAGTCCACAACCCCAATGCAAGTTGAAGATCAGCATGTGGACTAAGAGAACTAGAAGTGCACAAGCCTGAACAATTATGGTGAGGAACTCTTTACTAATACCTTAATAGCAGTATGAAATAACACCCATAAAGACTGACACTAGATATCATCAATCGGAGGCTCTGAACTTTGCCCTAGTGGCAAGATGATATTTCAGTAGCTACGTTGCAATTATTACTCTTTTGAAAGCTAATATTATTGTGGAGTAAATCCTTTTAATTAATGCACTGTGTCATATGCGTCAAATCAAAATGCACTGTGTCATATGTGTCAAATCAAAATGCACTGTGTCATATGTGTCAAATCAAAATGCACTGTATCACTCTAAAATTTATTAGCTTTTGTCAGCTAATTTAGGGACTGATGTCATTTCCCTTCCATCCTGAGGATCTTTAAGCAAGTCCATTAACACCTCTGCTTCTTTTAACACATCTTGAAGTCTTTTACTATATCTGAAGTAATAATGGCATAGTCAGCCTTATTACTAGCAGACCTGCTAGCAATCTGCCAAAATTTTGGAATTTATAATTTTTTTTTTATATTGAGCAGTGCTCAAGGGTACTGCTATACAATAATACAATAGTAAAGTTGTACTAAGCTTGCAATGAACTTTCATATCAAAAAGTTTATCTATAGTGCATCTGGACACTTCTAATCTTTACAAAAATTAATAATCATCTTATCTATCAGCAGTAACTGCATTAAAACTTCAGTACCTTTGACTAATACTATCATCAAACTTCTTGTTCAGCAGTAAATTTTTGGCTTAGCTGCCATTCGGTCTATGGTTATTATAACTAATGAGCTAAAAAAATTAAACTCGGACAGCCATATTAAATAACATAACATATAGTCCCTGTTTGCAATATGCTGTAATGCTCCAAAGTATGTTAACTTCGCTGGATAGCTGAAACTCTTGGGTGTCAGGCAATTAATTTTACCAATAAATTGAACAAAGGTTCTTTGATAGTTGCATTAGATGAAAAATGAACTTAAATAAATGATTGTCTTTAAATAGGTTAATTTAATTAATACTTCTAATCAAAACTCTGTGCAAGAGAAAAAATAAAGTCAAAGCAAATTTCATAAAATAATGTTTATTCAATATCTAGACTCACCAAAAATATGTTGCACCAAAAAGCAGCACTTCACAAAAATTACTAACTCTCAAGTGCTATACATCACCAACTCTCAACTCTCTCTCACAGCTGACTCCGTAACCTCATGTCACTTGTGATGCTCCCTCATTCACTTTTGCTTTACCTTAACCAGTTTTGCTTAATTTACATTATATTTATCATTTTGGGGATTTTTATTTCATTTTTGGCATCACAGCACTCGTTTCCAAGAGTTGGGAGTTGCGCATGCGCAACTTCGAACTTTCGATTGTCACCCACTAAAGCGCGTGCACTAAGACACGCCCACTCTTGTGTCATAGCTTGCGCCGCTCATCAATTTACGCAAATATTTTTCCCGGCGTGCAACATGACACGTGCGGGCTTTGTACCTCTTGTTATAACCTGGTGACATGTCACAGTAGCACAGAAGTTAGTTGAGCACAGTTAGTGCAGTGTGTGTAGTCAGAGATTTTGGACAGAGTTGAGAAATGATGTAGTATCTTCTTTATTGAAGTTTTGGTGAGTGATTTTTGGAAATAAATTGTTTTGTTATTTAAACCTTTTTGAATCTTTACTAATTTTTTTCTCTTGAGCAACGTTAATTGTTTGATTAGAATTAACCTTTACATTTTGACATTCATTTAATATTTTTGAATTCTTACTCATTAACGCTCACTGGTATTTCGAACCCTAATTAAACTTTATTTTTGGCAATTTTTCAATTATTGCCTGGCACCCGACTCAGCTATCCGGAGCATAAAAATAATTGGATCAGACAGAGGGTCCAAACTTTAAAAGTATTTCATTTCTTTGGAGCATTACACACTATGCCATATACTAGTGGCTTGCAAAACTATGGCATGTGTCATTATGCAGGGAAGCCATATTTGCATATGATGATTGTTCACTAGATGATGTAAGTGGGCATGTCTTTCTGCATGCATTTAGTGGTCATCAATCGAAATGCAGAGTTATGCAATCACAACTCTTCCTAACAGATGGGTGGGAAAGAATGACGATTCAGAGCAAAGTGAACCTCAAATTAATAATTATACATAAATAAAGCAAAACTGATTAAGGAAAAGTAAAAGTGAATGGGTGAACCATCACAACAGGGGCACAGCTGACTTAGCAGCAGCATCTGCCACATCGTTGCCCTTGATATCAGCATGATTTGCCACCCAATAGAAGAGAATGATCAAAGTGGCAGCAGAAAATAGAACTGCTCGTGGATCTGGGAGAGAACAAAGAGAGGTTACGGCCTCGCTGAGATCACAACGTGTAGCAAGCTAAGTGACTGGGTATAAAGCACATACTGATGATAATGCTTAGTTGCTATGTTGTGGTCCAAGGCGAGACTGACAATGTACAACTCTGTAGTGAAAGTGGAACACTGCGATGGGATCTGGTCTACAATGATTGTATTACAGCAGACCATGGCCAATCCTACCAAAATGCTGGACTTAACTATCTTTGATGACAAGCAAAAAGTCTGGGTGCACAGCTCGAAGACTGGCAAAGAGTTGATGATAAATGCAGTCCAGTGTAAAAGCTTCTCATTCTGCAAAGAGATAAATTACAGGAAGAAAAATAGCATGTCATGGTGGAAGTGGTTCAGCTGTTAACTGACTGATGCTATTCAGACATGTTCATTTCTCTGAAATAGCCTCAGACATAAAACATGTGTCCTACACACCCATTGTTACTTTTTTTTTTTACATTACACTTGTTGGTTCTTTTTTATCGTGGTTTTTTATTCACATTGTTTGTTGTTATACACTTTTATCTTAGTGTCCTTTACAATTTTGTTCCTTTGCTCTTCTTTATATGTTGATTTTAACTTTGGTTAATTTGGTTAACTTGGTTGTTGGTTCCATGTCTTTTATCACTTTATTTCACCTTGCTTGGCACAAGGGTGTCTTTTTTAATTCTCTTGTGCCATAAAACCCCAACCAACCAATTACTCTGATTTGGTGCAACATAGCCTTTGTTGCTTTTGCATAATTTTTCAACTCCCCTATGTGACTTGGTGTCCCTAACAGAAATAGCCTCTTTGCTCTTAATTAGTATATAATCTCATATTCTCCCACAATACATCAAGTGAAACTCATGTACATTTATAAATATCCCATTACTTGTAGTGTTATTCAAATCATTGACTTTAAATAATTAGCTGAAAAAGATTGGTTGCCCTGAGTGGAATTGAGTCCATCTATGTCAAGAAGATGGAGCCAGTGGAAAATCAGCAAAAATGTGGGAATGCTTTTATGGCACATTGTTGAAGAAAATAGTTAGTTACTGGTGGTTATGACTCCTGGCATGCTTTTGGGAGACATGGGTTCGAATCCCACTCAGGTCAACCAATTTTTTCAACTAATTATTTTAAATGTTTCTTGTCTATAGGACTTTTTCTTGTGATACTTTATTACTGAATTGACTTTGCTTACCAGTAGGAAGCATTTCCCTTTGAAACACCAATCAATGGCAAAAGGATCTACCATTCCTACATAAAGGTCAGAATTAGTACCAAATTTAACAATGAAGTTACCTAGCTGAAGAGTAACGTTTTCTTTTATGACAATTCAAAATATCTTGAAGTTGTCCATAAAACCTGATTTACTGAGTGTTTAACCACTATTATGCTGCATATGTATGTATCTTGTTGATATGGGCATAGAGAGAAAATTGTCTCCAGTTGGGTGGGATCCAAACCCACAACCTCCTAATGACATGTCAGTCCTAATGACATGCAGGCAAGATCCAAACCCCCAATTTCCTGATGACGTGTCAGATGCTCTGACCACTACTCTACCAGCCACTGATCAAGATCTCTACTGATGACGTTAATCTCCATTACCAAAGAGTAAGCCACTGCAGTTGTCTTCTTGACTGTCTGTGAAGGTTCTATTGTCATAGCTCTTCCTAGGTATGTTCAGAGTTCCATGGGTGACCAATAATTTTTTTCAGCAAATGTATTTTTGCATGCATGCATGTATGTGTCGTTTTTCTGCTGAGGTCCTGCCATCCTCTCAGACCTTCTACTATGGCATATAAACTGACAGGCTCCTGTCAGACCTCTGCGGCAAGCAGCTGCTTGAGGGGGTATTTTTTATTTTTATTTTATTGTTGGTATATATTACTAGTACATGAACTAGTTTGTATTAATAATGCATGCCAATAGTTGATGTAAAATTAGTACCTTGTGTTATTAGTTGCCTTTATTTGCTTTTTATCTACTAATTTCCTGAGTATATAGTTTAACAGTGTTTTTAACCACTGTTACACTGTAATCCTTGACATGGGTATAGAAGAAATATTATTTTGAGCTGGGTGGGATCTGAACTCACCAGCTCAAGTCTAACTTTCTTGTTTTTATCAGAATCCCAAGTAAGGAACAACAAATAATAAATTCTTTAATCTTTGTTTTCAATTTTTATCTGTAAGAATCTTTCATTAATGCAATCTAACTAAAAAAGCATCACTGGCATATCTGCTGAGAAACAGACCCACACCCTGCAGAGGTTTTCCATCTTCACATCTTGAAAAAAGTTGTCGCAATATAGCCTTAGTTGCCCTTGTGTCATAAAACCTCAAACAACCAACTAATCCTGAAAAGAGAAATTTAAGATTATTTTTAAGTATCTGATCTTTTTCTTTTCATATCTCTTACAAGCTTAGAATATCTAGATAGTAATACTGGGATTTCTGTGTGAGAAAAATCCAGAGAATAATCTCTATGCAGCACCTTCATATTCCATATGGCTCTGGAAACAAATGATTAATAGGATTGTTAAAAGAAGTAGTTTTAGCAAGAGAATTAGGGCCAACAGTGTCCTAATTGCAAGCATGGGCCAAAGATGCATTCCCTCCCACAAAGGTTTAAACCACTTATGCTGATAGAAACTTCGTTCAATGTAGAGTCAATAATGTTCCTAGAAGCAGAGAGTTAGGTACCTGCATTGGCCTCTGATCAAGATTATCCACCAGCTGATAAAAGTTATCCTATGCATTTGTTCACTTAGGGTGATCAATGCACAAACATAAAATACAGCAATAGATTTTCCCTCGGCAAAATCCCACCAGTACAGCAAATCCCAAGCCATTAAAAACTATTCAGCTGCTACAAGCAATAATGAAAGTAGGCCAGTATTCTGTACCAGTAGGAAATTATTTCCTAGTATGGCATACCAGTAAAACAATTTCAGTAGTGATGCACTTAATGACTTCTCTTATACTTTAATGCTTTTTCAATTGAGTATTCAATTAAAAAAAACAGATCCTTCCTTTTAAGAAAAAATCCTTGATTTTTAATATCATTACTACAGTTTACTCCAGGGCCAGATTTAGAAAACATTGAAATGAGGAGGAGATGCAATCAGGCCAGAAAAAGGTCTGTATTTCCATTACAATGTAACATTTTCCCCTTCGTTTTAGAATTTAAAAAAATCTTCAAAATTGCATTTTAAATTTTTTGGACACTATTACCCCTATTAGCATTCTCAAAGGAGGGGACATGCCCCCCTCTCACCCCAGATCTGACCCTGGCTTAAACCTTTAGATACCAAGTCGTTTGAAAACCACATAATTGAGGTTCCACTTCTCTCAATAGGGAGTGTAAAGGGGGAGTAAATAGCGAATAAATAGCTTTGAACAATTAGCAAGGATACTGGATATTTTCCTAACCATATAAGATGGTGTTTGGAGCCATGCTGGGCTCCAAACACCAAGTTCAGGTCATACCAAGTGCATCCTGAACTTGCCGACACACATTCAACTGTCAGTCCACTGTTGGCTTTCTTTTGAGCAACAGCAAACTGCATGCATTCATGTGGACTTTGTTTTTCATAATATTTTTTCACTGTATTCATGAAAAAAAGTGCCTTGTTTTTATTGAGTTAGAAAAAAGCATTTGATTTAGGGATTGCTCTCCAAAATAAAGAACCAAAACCAAAATAAAAGTGTTGATTAAATTCAGGCTTTAAAAGAGAGAGAATTTGTTTTATATTGGTTTGTAACTGTCATCGATACCCTACTGTGGTGCATGAAAAGAGAAACCTAAGTGGTACCTTGTGTTCAAATGACCAAAAATTAATGTATACAAGTAAAAAAATAAGTAAAAAAAAATATTTTGTTTAAAGTTTTTTTACTTAACCATTTTATCATTTACTTTTTTATTTTATTTGACATATTGTTCAAATAACTTTAATGATCATATATGTAATGATGATTATTCATAGTTTGGGCAGATGACAATTGAATAATGAGAGCACAACTGTATAACATATGTGCTCTCATCAACAGACCCACACCCTACAGCTCCGTTTTATATTTATTGTCGCAAGAACTGTTAAACCCCTGAGATGCTCTCAGTCAGAAAGAGAACATTGATGGGCTTGGAAATGCTACTGTCTCTCAGAGAGGGTGTAAAGCTGTGACTCGTGCAGGAGAGCCCATACCCTCTGCACATTAAAAACATACTGGAAGGCCTTGGTGGGAGGCTACTATATGTCTCCTAACAACTGTCCAGTGGGCCTCCTTTTCCCAATCTTCTCTGAGCCCTAGAGTTCCCTGTGACCTGGCCATTTAACTATTTTGTGCAAAAAAGTGCCGCTTAGAGATAAAGCAACACAACTGTCACAAGAATGTCCACATAAATAACCAATTTCTTTTTCCAATTGAAAATTGCGGGAAGAGATGCTTTTTCAATAAAAATATAAATTTCATTTAAATGTTTTATTTTTCTGAGAGTTTGAGGGATCATTTCCAGACCTTGTTTTTTTACATTGTTACAAGAGAAATAAAACAGTCCCAGTGCCCATTTGGTTAGCTTGGTTACTGATCAAGGGACCCAGGTTTGAGTCCTAGATAAGGCATGGTTGCTTTCTTTCTTGTGTAGTTCTGCAGAGGTCTCAACTTCCTCACAGACCTTCTCTATGCCATAGTATACTGATAGGCTCCTGTCATACCTCTATGGGAAGCAGCTACTTGACAGATAATTTATTTTTATAGGAGAGAGCTAAAATACAGTTAGCCTACCTATTAATATCAAGACACTGACAACAAAGGTGATGAAATCACTCAAGTTTAAATTTGTAAATCTACCACTAGTTTTTATAAAATAGTTTTACATGAAAAGATATATTTAATTTTAAAACTTAGAAATTTTTTTTGTAGATAGTACCATGGAATCAATATGATCCCAGCAATGTTTGAACTTAGGTAAAATTATTAAATAGATATTTTTATACTAGCTTATGTTAATTTTAAATTTTTGTTAAGCTATACTTAGGTTCAATAAAATAATTTCTTTTTTGTTATTAAATTTTTAATATATACATGGATTGATTCCATAGTATCACTTAATAGTTAACAGTCCCTTGTTGCAATATTAGTATAATTTCCTTATTTTAAAAACATAAATTACCTGATGTTTAATATCACTATAAACACAAAAAAATGAACATTTAGGATTTTTTTTGTGATAATTTTTCGATGAGAGTCCTAGAAGCTACTCCTAGCTTGTACAGGCCTTCTCATACAAAGACAGCACAGTACAAGTAGCTATGTGGGGAGGGGGTAGCTCAGTCGGTAGCATGCCAGGCTTGTAATCTACAGTTCCCAGGTTCAAATCCCGCTCGGTCAGCATTTAGATTTATCTCCGCAAAACCCCACCCTGCCCATGGTCAGGGGGACACAAATGGGCTTGGAAAGGCCACCGTCCATCAGATGGAACGTTAAGCCATGGCCCTGTGTATGGGAGACAGCTATACACTGTGCACGTTAAAGACCACTGGATGACCTTGACGGGTAGCTACCATCTGTCTCCCAACACCTCTTCCAGTGGGTCCCCTCCCCCTAACCTTTTCTGAGCCTTTGGGGTCCTTGTGACCTTGCCATTTAGCCCATGGTATGCAAAAAAAAAGTGCCACTCAGAGATAAAACAACCCAATCAAATAGCCATGCCACCACCTAGAATTGGAATTCTGACCACAGCTTCAGCAGTATCACCTCGAGGCAATGTGATAGCACTGTATCACTGAGGCGCTTGTAATTGTTATAATACTGCCAAAATTCATACTGTTGAATAGATCACCTGGTGGTGTTATGGGTAGTAGCAAGAACAAGTAATGATATCTTCATGCTAGATGTAGTAGATCATCAGTTACTCAAAAATTTGGCCAAATTGAATAACCAAAACAACTTGAAAAAAATATATCCCTTATATTTAGGAGAAAGCATTTTACAACATGCTCTAAAACTACATGATAAGTTAACTTTTTGACTCAAGCTGTAAGAGCATGCCACTCCTCTGACAGCACCACAAATTTAACAATCAGTAGGGGGGGGGCAGTGGTTTCCTGTTAAAATGTGACATGCAGGAAGAAAAATTCTTATTTTCTGAATTTGGCAACAGTCACGCTTTTCCTTACCACAATTTGGTTGTGGGAAATCTGTAATTTTGCATCTGTTGTCGGCAATGTTGCAGAGACAAAATTTCCATACCTTGATGGATTTTAAAAGGAAAATATTCACTCTTAGTTTAATGTTAATATCAAATATAGAGGAAAAGTTGTCTTGAGCAAAGGGGGATACAAACCCATGACCTCTTGATAACATGTCAACTGTTCTGACCTCTGAGCTACCTGCTTTCAAAAGACAGAAATGTGTACTGCAGGTAAGAAAGTTCATAATATCAACTACAGGAGGTCTTGATTGGCAGCTTGTAGCTCAGCAATCAGAGCACCTGACATATTATCAAGAGGCCACTGGGTTCAGATCTTACCCACAACATTAAACTAAGAGTGAAAATTTGCCTGATGATTGAACAAAAAAGTGAAAAAATTTCTTCAATTTAAAAATTACCCTGAATCTCCATGGGGGCGGAGGGGGATCAGTCAGTAGCATGCCAGGCTCATAATCTGTAGTTCCAGGTTCGAGTCCCAGCGTTGAGATTTATCTCCGCAAAATTTCCTGCCCACGGTCAGTAGGGGACACCGATGGGCTTGGAAAGGCCGCCGTCTGTCGGATGGGATGTTAAGCCATGGCCCCATGTGTGGGAGAGCCATACCCTGTGCACGTTAAAGAACATGCTGAATGGCCTTGACAGGAGGCTACCATCTGTCTCCCAATAGCTGTTCCAGTGGGTCCCCTCCCCTAACCTTGAGCCTTCGGGGTCCATGTGACCTGGCCATTTAGCCCATGGTGTGCAAAAAAGTGCCGCTCAAAGGTAAAAAAACCCAACTTTGAATCTCCAATATATATCATTCTAAAAAAATTGCTTAAATTTGACATCTGGGTTTAGAATATGCAAGTTAAGCGATTAAAATATAAGTGAAAAGTTTACTATTCTTTCTAAAAAATTTGTTTTTTATATCAAGAAATGAAACCAATTTAGAAATATTATGCTAGATAACAATCCTACATCTTATTATTTTTTCAATAAATTTGAAATCTGTGAATGCAACCAACTCAGTAAAGCAGTAAGGTGTATTAATATTGACTTCACATTATAAATTCCCAAATCATTCGCTATTTACAGAAAACAAAGAGAGAAATAGAAAATGCTGGAGCACTGTGCATAATTTTCCACACATAGGTTTGCTTTAAAGTTTACCAGTAAGAAATTAAATCTATTTTCACCACTGGATATTAGTGATCATCACCAAGGTCCTGTGAAGTTCATCACTCATCAGTAGGGTAGAGAGAGAAAGAAAATAAAAAGTGGCCGTAGAAGTCCAGATCAGTGGGCCATACTGATTAGAGAGACTGCCTCTTCTGTTCCCTTCCAAAATAGAATATCTCTTTCAAAAGATAATAAGATCCTGCACTTTGAAAAGGTTGGATCAGACTTCAAGTATTTAGCCTACCTAGTTTTGTGCATCATCACAGGGTATTAGTACATAGTTCTCCTTCCAATCTGGGCCTAGCTACCATTGATGAGCTCCCTTCTGCACAGCACCAAAATGTTTTATGGAGATACAATCATGAGGTTACACCAGATATTAAAGTTAATCTTTTTTTTCTGTTGTTTTATATAACATTGCAGTAGAAAAAATATAAAAAAATGTGGAATAGTGTTGTCCTCCCCTGCCTCATTTATTCTTTAAAGTGTAGACGTAACATCAAGAATGAAAAGGAATTGTGCTTTAAAAATTTACTTATTGCTGTCTGATGTGATGCTTAAGATACTTCACTGTTGGACCATCTCTTTAGATATAAATCTAAAGTAATTGCTTTTAAGTTTATGGGGGAAAATGAAATTAATGCAAATTAACTTGTGGAATGTCAGCAGATCTAGTAGCAAAACTGAATTAAGTATAAAAATTCATTAGTTAAATGCAGTTGGGATTAAACTTCTATAGTTTGTAATATGTAGGGCTAATCGGTCTCCTAAAAAGACCCCACACACACACCCAACAGTCCAAAATTAAATACATTATAGCATTTCCATACATACCCCACATATTGAACACCCTCAGCAACATCATGAAGCAGTACAAGTTCAAAATTCCCGTATCACAAACTGCAATTCATAGCCGTCATGCAAACAGCTATAACTAAAGAAACTCCTCCACAGTTTAACATGGCCAAAATAATAAGCTCTCCACCCACTAGGTACCAGCTGAAAATAATGGAAAACCTCCTCATCTACATCAATAGGAATTTTGTATTCAACACAGACATAATAGTGCCCTCTTCAGCCTAGAAACTGTTGCTAGAAGGAACACATAAACTCCTTATGTAACTACATTCTATGCATCAGGCAAACCCAGACCCTGCCGATGTTTAGACCAGACTCGCACCTGGCACTGCTGCTGGAAACCAATGGAAGACCATCACAACTGGGTAAACGGAGTGGGGTCACACACTAGACAGGGAATAAAAACAGCCATATATACCCATGATAGCACAACAAAATATATGTGAGAAATATAACCTAATCAAATTCAAATTTAGTCTACTAATTTAATTGACAGCTCAATTCAGATTTATTTCACACTTTTGTTACATTACAAACATGTACTTTAAAGCTTATAACAACACAAAGCAATGTGTTTTTCTTTTCCAATGTAACTAAACAATTTTGAAAGTGTGAAATGCAAAACTCCATATGAGCCAAAGCTCTGTCAGTGAGATAATAAATTTGAAAATGTGAAATAGTTTATAGGAACAATGTTAACATACTTCTCACAGCCATATTACAAACCCATTAACATTATTATGACTCAAATGTATATTTAGCACTATAATCAAGTAAGGTGTAATCACTATAATTGAGTATCCACTTCATAATTAATTAAAAATGGTAAGACTTCTTGCATTCTTTATGTTATTAGGTAAACAGTTGAATACTTTGGGACCTGGTCTACATAATGCTTACAACCTTTTTTCTAGGAGAACCACATTTAAAATACCACTGTGGAAGTTTATTGAACACTCTTTAGTTTATTCTACACTTGACTCATCCCAAACGTTGACAATACATGTTAACAAGGGGCTACTAAATAATTCCAGACTTGTAACATTTGTAATGAACTACAATATTTCTGAATAATACCAAACTTGTGTTATTTGAGTAAATAATGATCCTCAACGCATAATTTGAAGATTTCGAATGGGTCGCAAACTTGATTCAGAATGGACACCCATGAAATAGTACTTGCTCCAAATAAGATGTTTCCAAGAATTATATATTACTTTTAACTTAGACAAATTCAAAAGTTTCAGATAAAGTATGTTCTTGAAAGCCTGATATTCAAGCTTTTTATCATGCTTTTTATATGCAATTTCCATGTGAGGTTCCTATCCATAAATACTGGTTTTGACAGATAGGATTCACTTTCAACAGATAAAGTTCACTTGATACCTAGCAGTTTATTTTCTGAAACTTAGACAGCATATCTACAATGTTCTACCATATTATACCGAAATTCTGGACTGCTCTTATAAATCCTCAAATGCATAGGCCCAGTGCAGTTCAGAGAGCACTCCCAATTCATCCCTTTTACGGCACTTCGGGTGCATGCCTGGTCCACGCTTGACCTTGGTGACCCTGTGCAAGCCACGTACACCTACTGATCGAGCACATCACATCTCTCATCCTGCTGCCAAGACAGTGCCTGCCTGACGTGTCGAAACAGACAGCACAAAATGCATCGCAATGCCTGTTCAACATCCTATGTAGGCAACCAGCTCAGTGCACTAATAGGTGCATGAAGTTTAGAATGATGTGACATACCACAGAGGCAGCAAAGTGCAACACCGCCATGCTTAAGAGCTATCGCCAAGCGAGGAGCAACAATACCAAACCTGTGAAAATATCAGCTACCGAGAACAGCACACAACCTGGAATTGTACTCCTTGAACAACCGCCGAAGCTACCTCTGAAGAATGAAGAAAATGCAGGTATGACCATCAATTATCACATTAGTGTCAATGAGCCATTTGTTCATAGTAATAATACATGACTAGTCCAGCACATACTGTGTTTACAGAATTAACTTAATCTATCTTTAAGCACTAATATGTCTAATAGTGTTAATGGCAGGGATTTATGATTTTGACTAGCAAGGTAAATGTAATCTAAAGTTAAATTAGCAAGTAATCTTGGCTATGAAATAATAAAAATAACACAAGTTTTTAAAATGTGATAAAATATGCATCTAAATAAAAAAAATGTCAGTTACAAAAAAAGTTCATATTTATGTTAACTGCATTTTAGATATATGTTACTTTGTCACTATATGTATGTAAAATATTTTTACTTGTAGAGAAACAACTGCATTTTACCACCTGATGTAAGAAACTTCTATTCTGCCACAGATGGATTACAGGTAAAATGGAGCTGGAAAATAAAAGGTAAAATAGTTGATTCTTAAAATTGCAATAATATTTATCACATATTGTTACAATGAATTCTGAACTACTGTCCAGCCTACTTCACATGTCTAGAATAATTGATACACATATTGGCATCACAGAAGCCTATAGAAGAATTTCGATCTGTGTAAATGGTATTTAATAATTATTCAAGTTTTTGATAACTGATTAAAAGTAGCTTAAAATTCTCTGTCATTGAGCAATAAAATTTTAAAGTTTATCCCTCAAACTATGCATGCTCAGAAACTTTTTGGAGCAAGGACACACTCCGTCTTCAGTGAAGTGATACTATGTGGTAATGTTACGGCTGTTTAGAGCTACTTTTCCACATATCGTGAAGGGCGATTTCAGTGTCTTGGTTGCAGGTGGGGATGGGCGAGGTCATTATTTCAATAGCCTCGTGGACTATGGTTCCATAGAAAGTGTATGTCGCATGCTCCCAATCTATTGTTGCCATGTGTGGTACTGCTAGATCAGTGCTGCCGGCCGTCGTTAGTTTGTTTTGGCTGTCATCTGTTTGATGCTCTGTGAACCTCTCTTGTAAGGAACGTATGGTTTTTCCGATGTAGTAGACAATGGAATTATCCTGCAAATGTAGGGGAAATCGGTATAATGCCCGATTTTTGAAGTAGACTAAATTTGTCTCAGTCCCTTTTGATAATTTTCTTCAGATTTGGAAGTGGGCTGAAAACAGTTTTGATATTTTGGCCCCTGAGTAATTTGCCGACTGATTCGCACAGAACAGGAACATAAGAAATAGATCCGGCAAAGGTTGCACATTCGGGGTCGGTGATTGGGAGGAGAGCCAAATCTCTTCTGTTTTTGTTTCTATATTTATTAATTAGCTTTTCTATTGTTGTAGGGTGGAAGCCATGGGATGCAGCAACGGAATGGATGTTTTGAATTTCTTTTTCAAGTAACTGCTTGTTTGAAGATACAGTGAAAGTCCTATGGGTGAGGAAACAGAAGGCTGCAATTTTGGAGTGCATGAGTCTGCGCATATTACAGGGGGGATGTAGGTAGGCTTTCGGTATACTGATGTCATCAAGGCTCCTGTGTCATTGTTTTGGATGAAAATGTTCCATGACTTCCTGATAACATGTCAGGTGCTCTGGACCACTGAGCTATCGACCGCCAATCAAGATCTCCTCTAATTGATGCTATGAACTTTCTACCCACAGTACACAATTTTCTGTGTCTCATGAAGGTATTTGCCCAGCTCAAGAAGCAATTACAAACATGCCATGAAGATGGTAAGTACATTCTGAGTGTACAATTGTTTAAATTGAAGAGATATTTTTCGATGTAATAAAATGATATAAATAAATACCCCCTCAAGCAGCTGCTTGCCACAGAGGTCTGACAAGAGCCTGTCAGTTTATATGCCACAGTAGAAGATCTGAGAGGATGGCAGGACCTCAGCAGAAAAACGACACATACATCCATGCCTTACCCGGGGTTCGAACCCAGGTCTCTTAGGTCAGTAGCCAAGCGCGCTAACCACTCGGCCATGGGACGACACTATCACTGGTAAATATCAATATTTGTCAACTAACCTAGTTTACTTTATGTAAATATAAGGAATTACTTAGATTGAATTCAAGATATCACTCTGAAGTTAACGTCAATCAGTATTAGAGGAATTGAGGTATTGTCTTGAGCCTATTTAGTGCTTCTAAGAAATGGCAATCAGATGGCTTTATCAAATTATTTATATTGTAGTTTAATAAAATATGCATCAAATTAAAAAAAATCAAGCTTGAATTACCTATTTTTAAAAGATATATCTAAGAAAATTTTCAAACGGTAATTTAAAAAAATTGCAGTGTCATGTGTTTTACAAATGATGTCTATTGACATCCTTGACCTCTCATTTTGGATTCCATCAACATCTATGTTCAACAGTGTCCCGGGAAGGGTTAACCGTTAAATTTCTGAAAAACACCATGGTTTCAGAGAATTTTGTTTTAAAATTTAATTTTTTGTAATAGAAATTTCCTTTTTAAAAGCTTTTTAAACTTAAATGTGAAAATTAAATTACATTGTGTAGAATAACATGGCCAAGTTCTGTCAGTTACTTACTTTAGGGTAAAATTATACAACTCTTTAAATTTTCTTGTTGAGCAGAAACGATAAATAATACAGCACTTTAAGGGTTAAAAGTCCCAACAGCAATCTCTATTCTTTTTATCTCATGCCATGCTTCACCAGTATCTTTTACATAACTAAAGAGATACCCCTCAGTCTGAGCTCTTGTCTGTTGTAAGGGAACCACCACATAAAGGTTTCACTGGTTTTGGTACCATCACAGGGTCCTGAATGCTCATCCACGTGTTTGCTGTGCACAGAGACCCATGTCCCTGGAAAAGAGGATTCTGGTAGTTGGGTGTCCTCGTCTTCTCAGCTCATGATTGGTGTTCCCATTTTGCCATTGGGGAGCCTGTTTATTGTGGGGCTGGTCAGCAAATTCCAGGGCCACTGCTATACACTACTTTGGCCTGTGCTTCCAGTAAATGGAAGCTCCTTGGGTGCCCCTCCCCCTCCCTCCAGGATCAATTGGCTGGTGGGTTGTACCTGCTAGGGCCAACTATGCAGAATGATAAGTACCTTGCCCACATCCAGGTAAAGGTTTGTGAGTTTCCTCACACATTTTTGTTCTTTTTAAGTTATCCTTTCTTTGTGAGGCCAGTTTGGTTCTTCACAATTTTGTTATTTTTTTTGGACTTAGTTCCTTTTGTGAGGACAGTTTATATCCTCGTACTTCTCTTTACATTTTCCTTTATTTATTTGTGAGGGTTTGCTCACTGTCTATTTGGATCTAGTGTCCATGCAGCCCTGGCTTCATGGGCCCTTGTTGAGCTCCATGGAGGGTGGGGATCATGGACACTGGACCACAAATTAAGCAACATGAGATCAAGTAATACAAATGATTTGATCATTGTTGCCAAGAGGGCTTGACATGAGCCCTCATCTTCGTCATTGTTTTCATCATCTTTGTCCCAGAAATCCATCAAGTGCCTACCATCTGGCAACTTCCTTGTTGAGACTACGTTTTCAAAACTCTTGGAACTACACTGAGTGGCCAAAAGTCATGGGAATAGCAGTTAAAGTAGAACTAGCACACTCTACTCGTAACCAATGCATTGGACGTCAACCGCAGAATGGCGCTGCAGTAGCCTACAAACCAAACATTCATTTCAGAGCAGTTGTTAATTCAGCATAGCTGCACATCATGAGTTGTCTGATTTTGAACATGGCTTGATGGTTGGTGAAGAATCAGGTCATGCAATGTCGGAGATCATGCAGGAATACGGTTTTCCCAGGTCTACAGTGTCAAGAGTTGATCGTCAATATTCTATTAATGGTATTTCCACACACATAAACCAGCAAACAGAACGACCACATGCAATTGACGAACAGAACTCATGTTGGCTGTCACGGATGGTAATGACCAACAGACAGGCAACAGTGCATGAAATCACTCCCAATTTGAATGCAGGCCAAACACAGAACATTTCGGAAAGGACTGGGAAGACAACATTTTTCTGTTGAGTTTAGCCACCATGGATGACGGTTTATTAAAATAGGAGTGGGCTCTATCCATGTCCTTGGAATAATCTGAGGGACATGGATCAGTGATCCATCCAACCTTCCAAACCAAAATGGCCCTTACTGAGTCCCAAGTAAAGCAAGACCTTCCAAACCAAAGTGTCCCTCACTGAGTCCCAAGTAAAAGACAGTCCCCATTCATCAAAAGACAAGTCACTGATCCATGTCCCTCAGATGATTCCAAGGACATGGATACAGCACACTCCTATTTTAATAAACCGTCATCCATGGTGGCGAAACTCAACAGAAAATGTTGTTTTCCCAATCACCTAAGTCCTGAGATAGCCACACTCCTACAATGGAATTGTGGATTCCAGAGGAATCTTGATGACATCAAGGTCCTCCTTCAGGCACACCAGTCCATCTGTGTGTGCCTGCAGGATACATATTTGCAGCCAGTCACAGATCCCATGATCTGTGACTTCTCTCTGATTCTGATCTTCATCTTGGCACTTCTCTCTGATTCACTCAGGACCAGGATGGAGATGATCCAGCTTGCTGGAGTGTCGAAGTCCTCATGAGTAAACATTCTCCATTCCAGGTTGCACCCCTCACCACCGACTTAGAGGTGGTAGCCATCCACCTCTTCATGGGGTTTTCACTGACTATCTGCTCTATATATCTTCCACCTAGGTAGACCTTGATCTCATCTCACAGCTGCTGCCCCCTTCCTCATCATGGAAGACTTTCAATATGGGACAACACACAGTTCACTTTTGGGCAGTGCTTGATACCAAGGGGAGGGGTCTTTGAGCAGTGGCTCCTGGATCCAACACTCTCCTTGTTGAATACAGGTGTCAATACTTTCACTCTCCAACCCACACCTTCACTGCCATTGATCTCACCATATGTTCTTCCTTAATCCTTCCACTCTTTACATGGGAGGTTGAGGACAACCCTTATGGAAGTGATCACCTCCCTGTGGTATGTACCATCTCCCATGTGGGGCCTTGTGACCCTTTGTGTATATTATGGTGGAGGCTAGATCTTGCTAACTGGAGTGGGTTTGAACTCCTCTCTGAGTTGGATCACCACTCTGTCAGCCTTGAGCCATTCAATATATCAGTGACAGAGATGACGGACTGTATCGTCTCTGCAGCTGCCTCGACCATTCCTCAAACTTCAACATGGTTATAATTAGTAATTGACAGATAATAAAATCTCAATTACTAAAATTCAATCCATGGTGAATGCACAGTGTTCCCTGTTAAGATAGACATCAAACTAATTAATAGATTCTGAAAAAAATTCATTGCCGACACGGCGGGAATTGTACCCACATCTCTCCAGATTCATACCAGACCACACTACCATTGCACCACGTGTTGGACAATGAAATTTTTCAGAATAAGACCTTATAAATCTTCACTGAGACGTGGCTGAGACAGTGCCATCTATACTCAAGGAGATGCAACTTTTTCAGTCATTGCTTTGATTATCAGATGTTAATGAGAAGGTTGCTAATGCTAACGCATTAATATATAATTAAAAAACAATCCATAGTGAATGCACAGTATTCCCTTTTAAGATAGACATCAAACATTAATTAATAGATTCTGAAAAAAATTCATCGCCGACATGGTGGGTTGGGTTGTTTTACCTCTGAGCGGTACTTTTTTGCACATCATGGGCTAAATGGCCAAGTTACATGGCCCAAAGGCTCAGAGAATTGGGGGAGGGGACCCACTGGAACAGCTGTTAGGAGACAGATGGTAGTCTCCCGTCAAGGCCATCCAGCATGTTCTTTAACGTGCACAGGGCATGGCTCTCCCACACACGAGGCCACTGCTTAACGTCCCATCCAACGAACGACAGCCTTTCCAAGCCCATCGGTGACCCCTACTGACTTAGGCAGGGCGGAGAATTTTGCGGAGATAAATCTCAACGCTGACCCAGCTGGGACTCGAACCTGGGAACTGCAGATTACGAGCCTGGCACGCTACCGACTGAGCCACATCTGCCCCACCGACACGGCGGGAAACGAACCCGCATCTCTCCAGATTCATGCCAGAGCGTGCTACCTTTGCACCACGCGTTGGACAATGAAATTTTTCAGAATAAGTATAGATGGCGCTGTCTCAGCCACACCTCAGTGAAGATTTATAAGGTCTTATTCTGAAAAATTTCATTGTCCAACGTGTGGTGCAATGATAGCACGCCCTGCCATGAATCTGGAGAGATGCAGGTTTGATTCCCGCCATGTCGGCGATGAATTTATTTCAGAATCTATTAATTAATGTTTGATGTCTATCTTAACAGGGAATACTGTGCATTCATTATGGGTTGATTTTTAATTGTATATTAATGCAGTAGCATTAGCGACCTTCTCATTAACATCTGATAATCAATAGCAATGACTGAAAAAGTTGCATCTCCTTGAGTATAGATGGCGTTGTCTCAGCCACATCTCAGTGAAGATTTATAAGGTCTTATTCTGAAAAATTTCATTGTCCAATGTGTAGTGCAATGGTAGCGTGCTCTGGCATGAATCTGGAGAAATGTGGGTTCGATTCTCGCCATATTGGCAATGAATTTTTTTCAGAATCTCTTAATTAATGCTCAATTACCAATTATAAAAATTCAACTAATACAGGAAAAATATTTAGACTATCACTCTCACCACCTAACATATGTAAAGAAAAATATAATAAACCAAGCAATAAAGAAAACTCAATTACAAAACACAGAGGAAGAGCAAACAATAACACAAATTTAAAAACCGGAAAAAAACCCTGCTGAAAGCCATTATCCAGCTAATTTCATTTGAAAGATAAAAAAAAAAAAGTAGATAAATGAAGCAAAAGAAAAAACATACCTCACTAAAAAACTGCTTGCCATAAAGATCTTTTTAAAAAAATACAAAGAGTGAGCAATAAATTCAATATAAGAATAATACCAGATCTGGACAAGAAAATAAAAAAAATACACCTCAAACATCAAACAAGAAAAAAATATTGGAGAAAGTGGAATAGTTTATAAAGTAATATGTGAATGTAAAAAAGCATACATTGGAGAAACAGGAAGAACACTAAAAACAAGAATAAAAGAACACAAAGCTACAATAAAAAACAAACAAAATAAAACAGAACTGGACAGACACGTACAAAAAAACTAATAAAATAGACTGGAACACAACAACAATAATTAAAAGAGAAAAAAAATGCATTTGTAAGAAAAGTAGAAGAAGGATTACTAATACATTCAATAGATGGCACCATAACGATGTACAGGAGATTTTGTTATCCCTGATCTAACAGTCACTTCTACAAAAGAAAGAAAGTTCCAACGAAGCTCAACCTCCTCGGATGACGACCCCAGTCAGAGGTTGAAATATTAGAATATTTACTCACAAGTAAGTGAATCTATTTGAATAAAAATAGTTAATTATATATTCATCAAAAGTAAATTTCTTCCTGAATAATATAATATTTACATGAAACATGATTTTCTTTTCCAGTGTGTGGTATATTTCGAAACATCGGCCAGGATTATACAAGGTTACTTCGATTGCTCGCATTAATGGGATTTTCTGTCCATTTTAGAAAATGGAGGAACAGTTTCTTGACTTTTTTTTTGCCAAGCATTATGAATTTTTTCTTTGGTTGTTAAATTTTTATCTTTGCTAAGTGCTGAAAACTCAGCCCACCACAGCAAAAAAAAATGTCTGTATCATCAGAGTGGCACAGCCAAGATACTGAGGGGAAGATGCTTTGAAAATTATTCACTCACCATCCTCAAGCAGCCATGGGCTATGGAGGTCCAACCAGACAGTGCAATTTAGTTCTCCAAGCAAGTCTGTCCTGAGCTACATCTGCTGCATCTGGCCACTGCACACCAATTCTAATAAGGTCTTGTTTGACATTTTCTGCCCACCTCATCCTTGGTCTCCCCCTCTTTCTGAAACCCTTAGTCACACTGTTCATAACCCTATTCGCCAATCTATAATTATCCATACAGGCAACATGGTCAAACCAACGGAGTCTCTCTCTACACAATATGCTGCTTAAAGGAGGTTGCCAACTCCTTTGCCTAACCTCATAATTACTTACAAAGTTGAACCACCTAATGCCCAAGATATTGCATAAGCAACTAGAATCAAAAGCATCAAGTTTCCTGTTATCTTGTTTAAAAAGCATCCAAGTTTCACTATCATAACTAACCGTAAAAAAGAACAAAGCTTTTATACAGTCTAATTTTAGCTTTAGGTGGATATGCCTATTTCCTCACACTATAGATTCTTAAAAGTCTCGACAGCAATCCCTAATTCGTCTGTTAATCTCATACCACACGTTACTAGTATCTGTTGCATAACCCAAGATGATTTAACTAAGACACCTGCTCAAGAGTGGTACATCATCATTCAGATTAATTGAATCACAGCCTGCCTGACCAATTTTCATCACTTTAATTTTCTCCCTGTTTATAACCAAACCTACTCTACTAACAGTCTCATCAACATCATTTGCCAAAAGGGCTAAATCATCAGCATAACCTAAATCAGAAATTTTCGTATCTCCAGTCCATTTAAGGCCAAAATCTTTCCCTTGAAGTGAATTTCGCAATACATAATCAATAACCAAACTAAAGAGAAAAGGAGACAAAATGCACCCTTGTCGAACACCAGAAGTAATGCTAAACCAATTGCTACAAGCCTTACCAACTCTCACACACGACTTAGTGTTATTATAGAGAGCTTTCATTATGTTAACTAACTTGTCTGGTATACCATATGATCTCACAGTCAACCACAAATTATGACAATCAACAGAGTCGAAAGCCTTTTTGAAATCAACAAAGCTAGCAAACAAAGGTTTCTGAAACTAAACATTTCTCAAGAATCTGCCTGAGTGAAAGTATCTGATCTACACATCCCCTACCACTTCTGAATCCACCCCTCGGTGCGAGCTCCTGTACGCAGTGAGGGGACCACCCTGTGAAGGATCCGCTGGCTCGGTTACCTTCCCAGGGTCCTGAATGCTCGCCCGCGTGTTTGCCGTGTGCGGAGACCTGTGTCCTGGGAAAGGAGGAACCTGGTAGTTGCTCAGGGATTCCCGTTTTCTCTCCTCCTCTCATGACAGACAGGGTCCCCTTTGGCCACCTTGCCATTGGGGATCCTGTCGTCGCAGAGCTGGGCAGCGGATTCCAGGACCTCTGCTATACACTGCTTTGTCCTCTGCTGCCGGTAAACAGGAGCTTCTGGGGTACTACCCCCCCCCCCCCCCCCCAGGAGCAATCAGCTGGTGAGCAGGTCCTGCTAGCCTCAACTATGCAGAACGGTGAGTAATCTTGCCCACAGTTCGGGTACAGTTTTGCAAGTTTCCTCAGAACTTATTTTCCTTTTGCAGTTATTCTTTCTTTGTGAGGCCAGTTTGTTCGTTCAAAATTTTGTTATTTTTCACTTAGTTTCTTTTGTGTAGAAAGTTTATTTCTGCACATTTCTCTTTTCATTTTCATTTTATTTATTTGTGAGGACTTGGCTCACTGTCTATGTGGGTATAGTGCCTGCATAGCCCTGGTGCCTGACTGGGCATCACCTTGTTGGGCTCCATGGAGGGTGGGGACAGCGGGCACTGAACCACAAAAAAACAACTGAGAGAATGAAGAAATTGATACGATCAATTTCTTCATTCTCTCAGTTACAGTCTCAGAGATGAGGAAGAAGAGGGCTCAACATGAGCCCCCATCTTCCTCGTCTCTGTTATTACTGCTGTCGTCTTCTTTGTCTGTGTTATGTTCCCCAGATTCCTGATCATCCACTCCACGGGTGATCAGGTATTTGGGGACATGTTCCCTTTTTTTGTCAACAAAGGTTTGAAAGGTCTTGCTGGAGAGCTGAAATCTGTAAGTGCTTATGATCTGGTGACTTACAGGTTGAGACCACTTGTTTGAAACACTCCAAACTGCTCCTGAAAGTCAGAGATTGGTGTGGTGGCTGTCGAGGTCACTTCCCACAAAACTTTGAATTCCTCTCAGTGTGTGATTACTGTGTGGGGTCTCCTCAAAATTACTAAGGAGGAAATCCTCTCAGAGCTCACACCTCAAGGAATAACAGCGGTCCATCGGTTTCGACACGCCATGATAGAAAATTGGTATCCTCTCGGGTACTGATTGTGACATTTAATATGCCACACCTGCCTTCTTCCATCAAGGCAGGTTGTTTACATTGTTAGGTCCAGCCGTATATTATGAACCCTCTGCGCTGTTTTCATGCCCACACAGCTTGCCAAGGCAAACCCACATGTGCTCGCTGTGGCAGTAAGGATCACCTTGATCCTGACTGCACATCTGAAAAGGCAAGCTGTGTGAACTGTAGTGGCGAACATCTGGCGTACTCCCACGACTGTTCAAAGTGGAATGAGGAAAAGGAGGTTCAACGTCTAAAGGTCATGAACAACATAACATCTCTTATGCTGAGGCGAGAAAGCTCTCTGCACCGCCCGCACTGCCTGGCAAGGTATCCTATGCCAGTGCAGTCATTGGGAAACCCATGATTCCAATGATTTTGATTGCGGTGTAGACTGACATCGGTGTACTACCTACTGAATCTTTCTCACCTGCAACAAAGTACCTCCTGATGCAGGCGAAACCGAGTGTGGTGTCGACTTAGACATCAACCCCAGTTTCCATTCCTGTAACAAAGCCTTCCACCTCCACCTTAAGGCCTCCTCCTTCCCATCCTCAGACAGCTAGACCTTCCAAACCAAAGGGGCCCCCACCAGGAAAAGACAGACAGCTAGACCACCAAAACCAAAGGGGCCACCAAAAAGGAAATTATCACACCACCACAAAGAGCAGTCACTGATCCATGTCCCTCGGATGATTCCGAGGACATGGATACCAACCGCCCCCTATTCACTAAACCATCTTCTGCGGCAGTTAAGTTGAATAAGAATTTGTCATCCGCCCACTCTTCTAAGTCCTGAGATGGCCACACTCCTACAATGGAATTGTCATGGATTCCAGAGGAATGTTGACAACATCAAGGCCCTCCTTCAGGCACACCAGCCCATCTGTGTGTGCCTGCAGGAGACATACTTGCAGCCAGTCACAGATCCCACGATCCTGCACTTTTCACTAGTTCGCCAGGACCGAGATGGTCCAGCTCGCAGGGGTGTTGCTATCCTCATGAGCAACCATTCTCCATTTCAGGTCATGCCCCTCACCACCAACTTAGAGGCGGTAGCCATCTGCCTCTTGGTGGGATTCTCCTTGACTGTCTGCTCTGTGTATCTTCTACCTCGGAGCATTGTCTTGCAGGAAGACCTTGATGATCTCATCTCGCAGCTGCCATCCCCCTTCCTCATAATGGGGGACTTCAATGGACACAGTCTGTAGTTCACTATGGTTCACTACAATTCCACTATGGTTCACTATAGTCCCACTACAGTTCACTATGGTCAGTCCACTATGGGGCAGTGCTGACACCAATGGGAGGGGCTGGGTCCTGGAGCAGTGGCCGGATGATCGCCACTACAGTACACTATGGGGTCAGTCCACTATGGGGCAGTGCTGACACCAATGGGAGGGGCTGGGTCCTGGAGCAGTGGCTCTTGAATCCTCTCTCCCTGTTGAACACCAGTGTCAGTGCTTACTTTCACTCCCCAACCCGTATTTTCACCACCATTGACCTCACCATCTGCTCTTCCTCAATCCTTCCACTCTTTACATGGAAGGTTGAGGACAACCCTTATGGTAGCAATCACCTCCCCATGTTGTGCACCATCTCTCATGGGGGGCCTTGCAGTCCTTCACGAGTCTCACAGTGGAGGCTTGATCGGGCTGACTGGGTGGTTTCGAGCTGCTCTCTGAGCTCGATGACCACTCTGTCAGCCAGGAGCCCATCAATGTGGCAGTAGCGGAGATGTACTGTATCGTAGATGCAGCTGATTCAAAATTCCTCAAACTTTGCCACGGTTTCCTCGTTTTCCAAAACCATAGTGGAATCCAGATTGCACCGCAGCTTGTAAGGCTCAGAACAAGACTTGGGGGGGGGGGTTGGAGATATCCGATGTCCCCCAACCTTGAAAGGTTCAAACTCGCCAGGGCAAAAGCTCATTTCGTCCGGTCCAGAGCCAGAAGGAATCTTGGATCAAATATACGTCTTCTATCACCCACACAACCAGTTCTAAAATTGTGTGGGATAAAGTCTGAAAGATGGGTGGGAATTACACATCCCACTCGTTATCAATCCTGGAGCACAATGGATAGGCAATTGCTGATCCCGAAGCAATTGCCCACATTTTGGGGGAGTCCTCCATCTCTTCTTCTTCTTCTTCTTACTCCCCCGAGTTTCTGGCCCAGAAAAGCAGGGTGGAATGCTCTCTGCTGTCTTTCCACTCAAATGGCCTGGAGCCTTATAACAGGCCATTCACAGCGAAGGAGCTTCACCTTGCTCTGCACTCGTCTCGTACATCTGCTGTAGGGCCAGACAATGCCCATTATGCCATGCTCCAACATCTCTCACCATCGAATATAGATCGGCTGCTCCATCTCTTCAATTGCATTTTTCTCAAGGAGCAGTTTCCAGACTCCTTGGTGGGAGGCTATCGTCTTGGCCTTCCCAAAGCTGGGAAAGAATTCCAAGATTCCTTCCAATTATCGTCCCATTGTGTTGATGAGCTGCGTGTGCAAGGTGTTGGAAAGAATGGTAAATGCCAGACTCATCTGGTATTTAGAACTCTCAACCTTCTTTCCAATACCCAGTATGGCTTTCGCAGTCAACGGTCAACTCTTGACCATCTGATACGCCTCAAATCAGCTATCAGAAATTCATTTTTACGAAGAGAGCACCTGGTGTCAATTTTCTTCGACATCAAAAAAGCATACAGCATGGCTTGAAGAGTCTGCATTCTTCGTGACCTCCATAGCTTTGGCTTGAGAGGGTCACATGCCAATCTTCATCTTCAACTTCTTATCGACACGTTCTTTTCATGTCCGTGTTGGCAACACTCTGTCACAGCCATACCCCCAAGAACAGGGGGTGCCACAAGGCTGCGTTCTGAGTGTAACGCTTTTTGCTGTCAAGATTAATTCTATTACTATACAACTTCCTCCATCTGTAGGCAATGCCCTCTACGTTGACGATTTTAGCATATTTTGCTCTTCTTCCAGCATGAGGGTCATTGAAAGACAGCTGCAAATTGCCCTGAACGATCTTTCTGTTTGGGCAACAGCAAACAGGTTTCGGTTCTCCCCACAGAAGACCACTTGTGTGCACTTTTGCCACAAGCGTAATCTTCATCTGGACCTCGAGCCGAAGCTTGGGGGTAACCAGTGGCATAGCAAAGGACTACGGTTGGGGGAGGAGAAATCAAAAATTTTCCAACTCGAAATTCAAATTTTGCCAACTGAGCAAACTTACTTAGATTTTGCTATGGAGGGGGGGATTGAGGCAATTTTCACAACTCTGCTGCATTTTGCCATTTGACTTCTAATTTTGCCAACTAACCGTAATTTGCCATTTAACTTCAAATTTTGCCAACAGCCATAATTTCTCAGAAATAATCCCAATAATTTAAATCTCGCCTGAAGCCTGAATTGTTGTAAATCAGTGTGAATTTTCCCAACTCCCTTTGATTTGGCCAACTCTTCGTAATTTTACAAAACCAATCCTTACATATCCTAAATATGCCAAATCACTTCAAACTTTTCTAACTCCCAAAGATTTTGTCAAGTTTTCTCGATTTTAGTCAAATATCCTGAATTTCACAAACCCAATCCCAATTATCACAACCTTGCCCGTATTTTCCAAGTAGATTCGAATTTTGCCAACTGCCCTACATTTTGTTAAGTTTCCTCAATTTATCCAACACTCCTTAATTTCACAAAACATCTCAATTTTCACAACTTGCCTATATTTAACAAGTGGATTCAAATTTTGCCAACTACTATAGGTTTTGCCAAGAGTTCTTGGTTTTTCCAACTCTCCTTAATTTCACAAAACCAATCCCAGTTTTTACAACTCACCTGTACTTTACCAAGTAGTTCAGTTTTACCAACTTCCCTAGATTTTGCCAAGTTTTCTCGATTTTGTCAACTCTCCTTAATTTCATAAAAACAATCCGAATTTTCACAATTGCCCGTATTTTACCAACTGGATTCGAATTTTGCCAACTGCCCTTGATTTTGCCAAGTTTCCTCGATTTTGCCATCTCGCCACAATTTTGCAGAAAAAAAACCCATTTTACTTCACACATGATTTTTGCGAAGCCACTCTGAATTTTGCCAACTCCCCCAAGATTTGCCATCTCTCCTAGATATTGCAAAGTTGCCTCGGTTTTGCCAACACGCCATAATTTTACAGAAAAAAGATTGCAATTTTTACATCTCACCTGAATTTTGTCAACTCTCCACGATTTTGCCAAGTCACTTCGAATTTTGCCAACTGCCCCTAGATTTTGCCAACTCGCTAAAATTTTACAGAAAATAATCCAAATTTTCACATCTCACCTGAATTTTACCAACTCCCCACGATTTTGCCAATTGTCCCTAGATTTTGCCCACTCCCTAAGTTTTGACAACTCACCATAATTTTACAGAAAAAATTCCTAATTTTTACATCTCACCTGAATTTTGCCAACTCCCCACGATTTTGCCAACTCCCCACAATTTTGCCAAGTCATTCCGAATTTTGCCAACTCCCCACGATTTTGCCAACTCCCCACGATTTTGCCAACTCACCTGTATTTTACTAAGTGGCTTCGAATTTTGCCAACTGCTTTAAATTTTACCATCTCTCCATTTTCCAAACTGCCTTAGATTTGCCAAGTTGCCTCGATTTTGATAACTCCCCTTAATTTTCCAAGAAACAAAAAAATTGCAAATTTTCACAACTCACCTAGATTTTTATGAAGTCACTTCGAATTTTGCCCAACTCCGAATTACTTTGGGGGGGAGCCTCCCCCCATCCCCCCATGGTTATGCCCCTGGGGGTAACATTCCAGTTGTGGTGGAGACCAAGTTTCTCAGTCTCATCTTAGATTGGAAATTGACCTTTTTACCACACATACATCATCTGAGGTCCAAGTGCACGCAGGCATTGAACATCGTCAAGGTCCTCTCCTCTCTCTCCTGGGGAGCTGACTGATGTTCTCTGCTCCGTCTGTACTGTGCACTTGTCCGATCGAAACTGGATTATGGATCCCAGGTGGTGAAGGTGCTGGACCCCCTCCATCACCAGGCCCTCTGTGCATGCACGGGAACATCGTCAAGGTCCTCTCCTCTCTCTCCTGGGGAGCTGACTGATGTTCTCTGCTCCATCTGTACTGTGCACTTGTCCGATTGAAACTGGATTATGGATCCCAGGTGGTCAAGGTGCTGGACCCCCTCCATCACCAGGCCCTCCATGCGTGCACAGGAACCTTCTATGCTTCACCGGTCCAGAGTCTTTACGTTGTGACCAACAGACCGTCTTTATCTCTTCTCTGTCAGCAGCTGTCCCTGCAATATGCATTTAAATTGCGATCCTTGGGACTGTGTTTTCAGTCCAAAGTGGGAAATGCTATGCACAAATCGGCCGACTGCCATTCTTCCTTTTGGTTTGCGAGTCCGAGGCTACCTCAGAGATATCAACATGTCTTGATAGCATCACACAGTCGACAGCCGAGACACTTCCACCATGGCTCACTGTTTCCCCTTCCTGTGATTTTTCCCTGTGCAGGACGGGGAATGCCTTTACACCCGACTCTGTATACTGGCAACTCTTTGCCAGCCATCGTGCTGAGTACCCAGACTTCTTGCCTGTCTTCACAGATGGCTCGAAGTCCGGCACATTGGTAGGATTGGTCATGTTCTGCTGTGATGTAATCATTGCAGACCAGATCCCACTGAAGTGTTCCATCTTCACTGCAGAGTTGCATGCTATCGGTCTTGCCTTGGACCACGTGGCGACTAAGCATCATCGTTAGTGTATGCTTTACACCGACTCTCTTAGCTCGCTACAGGCTTTGATCTTTTTAGAAAGAACTGGGTGAGGTCATCGGCCTCACCCAGTTCTTTCTAAGATCTACCAGCAGCTCCATCATCTGGCAGCCACAACCACCATTCATTTCTGTTGGGTGCCCAGTCACATCGGAATCAAGGGCAATGATCTGGCAGATGCTGCTGCTAGGTTCACTATGCCCCTGTCCGGCTCTCTGTTGCCGGTTCCATATCTGGATTTCCAGAAACGTTTTACCATCGAGCTCCAGGCACAGTGGCAAAGATCTTGGTCAGAACAGCTTACAAACAAGCTCTTTGAGATCAAACCTATCATCAAACCTATCATCAAACCATGGCAGTCTTGTTACCACAAGAATCGCAAGGAGGAAGTTGTACTTGCTGCACTCTGCTTAGGTCATTCGTTTATTATTCATTTGTTTCTTCTATGGTCAGACAACAAACCTAAGTGCTAGTTTTGTGTCACCATTTTAAAATCAAACATATTTTAATTGAATGTCCATGTTTTAACCTAGAATGTCATTTGTATTTTACTTTTCACGATTTTACATCCGAGCCACTTACACTCGGACATCTTTTATCTGATAATGCTTTTTTACCTCAAATTTTTGCCTTTTTACAGTTACAGGTTGTTTTACCAGATTATGATTTTATTGATTTGTTATTTATTTGCCATCTGACCTAAATCATTTACACCTGGGTTAGTTTTATCCATTGTCTATACTGTATTTATATATAAACATCTGTTGTTTTACACCTTTATTGTTGTTTCTGTTATATATATCTTGTTGGTTTTGTTTTTTTGCCTTTTACAGCATTTGTTTTTAACTTTGGTTAAGGGGTATTTGTCTTTTAGCATATTTTTACCTCATTTGGCACAGTATAGCTTCAGCAGCTTTTGGGTTGGGGTTTTATGGCAACAAAACCCCAAATGAGTTTGGGGTTTTGTTGCCATAAAACCCCAAACAACCAGCCAATCTGAATCCACATTACTCATCACACAATTGCCCATTCAACCAGATTATTAATTATATTAACTCTTACATGTTGGGTTTCTAAAATTGAAGTCACTGTGGTGGCTGGATTTATTTTTAAGTGTTCTCAGAAAATGAAATAAACAATTTTAGAACCTCATCCTGAAGTAACTAATGAACAGAAATATGTCATGTTATATACTGAATGAAAGAGCATTTAATTGTGCTTATTAAAATGGCAAAGATTGGAAGGATAAAAATGGTAGGTTGGATTTTTTTAAGCATTTGTTTAAAACATTGCAAAATTTTCCTGTATATTTTTTTACTTTATCTTTAGTAAAATTTCAAAAACATATACATATTTTCCATTTTTTTCTCTATTATTTTATTACTGTATTATAAGCAGTTCATAATATTTTGATTATTGCTTAAATCTTTCATTTATTTTTTTTTTCTAAATTATTTATTCATTTATGCTTATAATGCATATTCTTAGACTTTCACTATCTGCAAACTCTAAGCCTAAGTAAAGCAGTGTCATAAAAAATAATTTTGTTTGAAAACTAAATAATAAGAAATGAAAAATATATCAGAAAAGTGATAAAGAACTACAAAAAAATTGTTTTTAAATGTTTCAAAGCATTTAAAGTTTAATCGATGCACTGAATTTGAGAATGAGTCACTTTATTATGAAGCTGCATAACTACTACAGAAAAGTTTAATTCTAAAAATACCAGCAGAAATTTTGGTTAAAAATCGCAATTCCCTTACTTTATTTTGTTTATATGCTTTAAATGTAATTAAAAATGTGGATAAATAAAGTCCTACCATTTAAAAATCGCTCTCTGAGTAATCCTAATGCTTGTTCTGACTGCCGACATTATTCATCGCTAGCAGTTTTACTTTCGATCATTTCTAATCAATTATTGTTTATAATTGCAGTATCCATATGAGAAGCAATAAAAAATAGTTTTAGAAGCATTCGTGTAAATAATAAAATCTTTAAAATCAAAAGTCTGCTAAAATATTGATCAGAAGCCAATGTATATAGTTCATGGATAACAATTCCCACCACCAAAAAAAAAACAATACCTTTATGTTAAAAGTTTAGAAATCTTATGTTAAAAGTTTAGAAATCTTATGTTAAAAGTTTAGAAAGCATTACAACTCTAGTAGAGTTATAAATAGCACAAAATATGCAGAAATGCAACCATTCAATAATCTAAGTATGTGATGTCAGAATGAAGGCATAAACTAAATCAGTACTCCTTGATGCTGTTTACCATGACTGAACATGATCTTACATACACTGAAAATCAAATAGATTTATTTTTAAACTTTATCATAATTTTTTCAAGTGTAATCAACAGGTAAAAATATATATATATCATAGATTTAAATGTATTTTTGATATTTAATTAGAAACGGTTGAAAAAGAATTCAGATTTCTATTGGATTTTTTTTTTTCACAACCTTGTACTACGGGAGCAAAACTTCGCTTTCCAATCACTAGAATGGGAAAGATGAAGGTATTTCTTAAGGCTGCGATACAGTAAGGGTTAGGCACAATCATGCAAAGAACTTTACTTGGAATAGAAAGTAGGCTGATACCCCTATGGTTATCACAAGAACTGCGATCACCTTTTTTTGAAAATAGGGATAATAATAGCTCTTTTAAAATCCTTAGTAACCATGCCTTTATCATAAAAAATATTAAAAATTTCAGTCATCCATGTGGTAACCAAAACATTCCCAGCTCTAAGCATTTCTGTAGTAATTTCATCTACCCCTGGGGATTTATGAAGTTTAAGTTTAGAAATAGCCAAAATAACTTCAGATGGTGTTATAGAGCCAACATTAAAGCCAGTAAATGCATCTATCATCATTACAAACAATGAGAGTAGAACTAACCACATTGTTTAGAACATCACTGAAATGTTCAGCCCACCTAGCCATGACAGAATCCTCCCCTTCTATAACCTTACCTTGTTTATCCTTGTCTCTGCATACCTGTCTATTTTCTACCACACAAAACATTAACTGTTTGGTACAGCTCTCTTCTGTTGTGCTGTCTAACTGCTTCCTTGAGGACTAGTAGGGTATTGATTAAGGACATTACTGCAGTTCTTTCTTCCTTTCTGAAAAAAGCTCAAGTATCTTATCACTCAAATAATTTTGCTTTCTCTGCTCCTTTTTTCCTAAAAGAGTACTGTTAGTTTTAAGAAACCCTGTTCAAAATGGTCCCATTCGTCCTAGCTATAATTGGGTCTTTCAGAGCTTCAGAATTAAAGGTAAATTTTTCAACCTTTTAGCACAATTCTTAAGTTTAAGTTGCAAGACACTTTTAACAAGGTAATGGTCGGATCCAATTTCAGCTCCCCTATACGACCTGGTATTCCTAACAGAACTAGCCCATTTGCTGCTACTTAATATATAATCAATCATATTCTTATGCAGCCCATCTGGTGAAACCCATATGTACTTATGTATGTCGTAGTGTTTGTAATAAGTGTTAGTTATCCTCAAATCAATAAGTTTACCTACCTGTAGGAAATGTTGCCCATTTGCCATTGTAGCTACCAATACCAAAAGGGCCTATCACCCCTCCTCAAATGTCAGAGTCAGTACCAGTTTTGGCATTGAAGTCACCTGGAACAAGGGTAATATCTCCTTTCTTGATAGAATTCAAAATATCCTGAAGTTGTCTGTAAAACCTATCCTTCACATCTTCATCTTCAGTGGGGGTTAACAACAGATAACATTCAAGTCTTTAAAATGCTTGTCTGAAATTTAGATGTAAGAAACCTTTCATTAATACCGTCGTATCCCAGAAGATCATCACTAGTGATGATACTTGACAGCATAGAACATTTGTTGAAGTGTTTAAAAACATTTAACAGTGTCATAGAGAATTAAAGATTCCAGTTTAATTCACTAAGAAATTTGTCTTTGTTTTTAACAACTGTAACAACAGTAATGTGAGGTAAGTTTATCCTGCAGCCTATCTCAGTGTTCATTACACCATCGTCACAAAGTTTTATAATTTTAATCTTAGTGTTTAATGCAACAGATTTACTAGTCTTCTTTTCACTAGAAGCAACATTAGCCTTACTTTGATTTTTGTCTGCCATTATTAACAACGATAAAATAAAATATTAGTTGTAAACAGTTTATAATTCACAGTTTACAATCCAAATGCAGAGAGATGCAGTCAGCAAAGATGACATAAACGGTTCTCGAAAACTGTACATTGATTGATTCCAAAGCTCAGTAAACGGAAAACATTGTCCAATGAGAAGAGTCACGTGCAAAGTCTTCGCACAATGCTATGCAAAAGAGACCACCTGCTTTCAGCATATGTTGGCAGCATTGCAAAGTATTGCTAAAAAAAAATGTAGCTTGTGACACTGCTGTCAGTCACTAACATGGCATGTATTTTTACTATGCAGTTGTCCTGCTTTACCATTCACCCAGCTTTGGTTGATTCATGACACTGCCCTGTAGGAGACGTTGCCCATTGTCATTTCAGCTACCAATTGTTTGAAGTGTTTATTGTCAACAAGACATTTCTTGTGATACTTTATTACGGAATCATCAACTATACATTGGTTCATGTTCGATATCATGTTATCCCCTGTTTCTTTTGAGCAATGTATATTTGTTTTATTAAAATTTATTATTTGGGTTTTAATTCGACATGAATTCTCGTGATGCATTACTTTTGTGAAATATTCTAGCTTAAATAACTCTTAAAATATTAAATAACTATTGTTGAAAAATCAATAAGGAAATAGATTTGATTACGGTCTCAAATTTAAATAGATTTGATCAGTAAGGAAATAGATTTGATTATAGATTTGATAATAGATGAAATCAATAAGGAAATAGATTTGATTATGGAAATCAAATTTAAATAGATTTGATTATGGTCTTTAATTAATCTTTAGATATTTTTACATTAAATGTATATTTTATAAATTATAGAGCTTTAAATTTAGATTCCCATTGACATAATGTGGAAACTCTGAATCAAGAAATTATATATATATATACTGTATATATACAATTAGACAGGATTTAACAGGAAGCAGATTGACAGGAGTCATAGAACAGTTAAATTTAAACTATGCCTACCCTCCCAGCACAACCTAGCCTCTCCCCTCTCAGTACACCATAGCCTTATCGTACATACCAAATTTTACACACACAGTCCAACATATATGACAATCATAAAACCTTCAAGCACTCCCTCATGATCACCTCCAACAGTAAATAATTAATTATGAATGATTGGGACACTATACCACTTACAGGCAGCATATACAAAATTAAAATAGATTACTTTGGCCATCTTTTACAACACAAAAATATTGGCTAGAAGAACACCTACATGACTTAGCAACAGTATTTCAAACACTGCATTAACCCAAGCCATAATTACCAATAATCTACCCAAAACTTTTCAAAACAACAAAATAATTGCATCCCCCAACCTGATTTCAGCTGGATTACATGGGAAACCTACTAATTAATGTCAACAAAGCAATATTATATAATACAAATATTACACCTTTTTATCCCCATCCTGGAGATTGCTATTATGCAACTATGAGATATAGTTTTGTGAACACCTATAGAGGAACAGTGTTATTTAACCTTCAGAGTATATGCTCACTTTAGTCATCTGAAAATGCTATAACAAAAACAGTGAAATGCATTATGGCAATGGTTTTTTTTAAACTTGTTTAAACTCTACTTCATCTAAGCAATGAGCTCTATGTTCACAGTCTTCCCTGTGCTTTACTGCTTCTAAAAATTGGAGTACATCTCATCTTGCAAACCTGTAGATTAATTAATGAACTATCAAAACAGTTGAACTGCCTCCCTCGCAACAAGGATGTCTTATTCAATCCAAGTTCCCCTCCTCATCACCCCATGAGAGCACTGACTTACACAGCTTCGGACATCTGTGATCTAATGATCTAATGGAAAACTGCACAATTTTAAATATTGAACCATCACCTCAATGCTGGAACTCCTTCCTTGATAAAAAGTCATCTGCAAATCATGCCTTCGTTATTGACCATTCAGCAGGAAATACTAGTGTAAAAACTAAACCAGTGACCACCTTAGCATCATAAATTCTTGCAGTTTCAGCAGAGGTGGTTACTGGTTTAGTTTTTACACTAGCTGTTTCCTGCTAATATAAAAACTGAAACCAGTAACCAACTCTGCAGAAACTATGACAGTATCTGACAAACCAGATGCTGCCAATTACAGTTCTTTCATGTAAGCTGAAAAACACTCTGAATCGAAGACTTGAAAAGTCCCTTGACCAGTTAATTAATAAACCTGCACCCCTGTGAACTAAGTTTACTCATGTGCTTTAGACAACTAAAATTGATTTTAAAAAACAAATCTGCATTGAAATTGTGGAATTTACAGTGAAATTGTAGATATTAAATTATATTTAATTGATATAGCACTCTGTTTTAGGATCCTTAACAGAGGTACATTTGACTTCTTGAGGCCAATGGTGCCCCTTTGTTCTATGGTAGTTATACCCCTGGTTTAAGGTATGCAATTAAACAATTTGGGGTGTTTGGTAGGATTATGATAAAAACAAGTCATCTAAATTACTAACTTCTTAGGAATGGAAGAAGCTATTGCCTTTAGAAACAGTTGATAACATACTTATGAGAGTGGTATTGATATTAATTTAGAGATGCATTCAACTATTAAAAAATATAGCTGTCATGTAATGTTACCAATCATACGTCAATCAACTGCCAGATAGTTTAAATTTTGGGCACCAGGCAATAAACTTATTGTGAAAAATAAGGTTCTAAGCTGCTGCTTGAACATCTGAGTGATAAATTTCAACATGAATATTATTTTTCAACAATAAATTGGATCTTGAACCTGGGAACTGCAGATTATGAGCCTATCATACTAGTGATTGAGCCAGGCCCAGATCTAGAAAAAAATGGGGGGGGGGGGGGGTTAAGAGACTTAATTTCCATTGCACTATAACACTTCCTCTCCATTTTACAGGTCTTTAAAAAATGCCTTGAAAAAAATTCATGAAATATAAATATGTTTAATAATTTTTTGCCTCTATTATCCTTATTAGCATCCTAAAATGGGGGGCATGCTTCCCTCCCCCTAGATCTAGCCATGGACTGAGTTAACCCCCACCCATTGCCCATGGAGAGAAACATGCAAATTATTTGATTTCCTATCTGATTTATTCTTAATTCCTTTTAGGAACATTCAATTTTGCTTTATGTATAGCAGAAGAGTTAATGTGACTAAATTGCAGTAAGGCTACTATGCAAAGGTATAGCCATCCTTATTTGATTGCAGGGGATGGGGAGGTCAACAGCCTCCTCTTTAAAGGTAATAGTATCAACAATTTTGGTGATAAACATTTAAGAGACTTTTCAAGAACTTGAATTATCTGCCATAAATATGATAACAGTATGACAAATCATCATCATCCTCAAGCAGCTGTGGGCTATGGAGGTCCAACCAGACCGTGCAATTTAGTTCTCCAAGCAAGTCTGTCCTGAGCTACATTTGCTGCATCCGGCCACTGCACACCAATTCTAACTAGGTCCTGTTTGACATTGTCTGCCCACCGCATCCTAGGTCTCCCCCTCTTTCTGAGGCCTTTAGGCACACTGTTCATAACCTATTCGCCAATCTATAATTATCCATACGGGCAACATGGCCAAACCAAGGGAGCCTCTCTCTGCACAATATGCTGCTTAAAGGAGGTTGCCGACTTCTTTGCCTAACCTCATCATTAGTTACAAAGTTGAACTACCTAATGCCCAAGATACTGTGTAAGCATCTAGAATCAAAAGCATCTAGTTTTGAAACTATAGTTTTGACTTTGAGCAGCCTGTTCTTGAAAGTTAATTATATCTTAAATTGGATCATCCTTTTACTGAGCCATATCTTCAATCAACTGGATACAATGACAAGTAAAGCTAATTACTTTTAGCTAATAAAAGAAAATATGCAAGGTAACTTTTGCCCAATAATAATGTCATCCTGTTAGTAATATTAACTTAAAATGACAACTTAGTACTTAGGACATTATGTTAGTACCTCTGAGTAATAGACAAAATGGTAATACAGACTAGTATGTATCATCAACTGATCTCTATTCCTCTCTTTCACTTCGTTTTTTAATTGTGATACACGAAATAAATTTCTTTGTTGTTAATAATGACAAGTTAATAATAACAAGGCATCTCAAGAGGCTTAATTGTTAATGTGTGTTATGTAATTGTCCTGTACTACCAACATTTGAATTTTTCAGGTGACCCTGTTCCTGGAGGTGTATCAGAAATAGTTTCTTTGGGAAAACTAAGACGTGTAACTCCAAAACGCCACAGTATACATTCTGATTTACCTACACTTCTTGATATAGAGAGTGATCAAGAAGGTAAAAGAATCGTATATGTTATTAATAAACTATTAAATCCTAACACAAATGCATAATGTAGTTTCACTTTTCTATGTTATTTATTTCATTTAACTCTTATATGACAAAGCCATCCCATGGTCAAGTGGTTAGCATGCTTGGCTACTGATCAAAGGGATCTGGGTTCGAGCCTCAGGTAAGGCATGGATGTTTGTGTTGTTTTTGTGCTGAGATCCTCCCAATCCTCATATACCTTCTACTATGGCATATTCCTACCCATGCTGGTAGGAACTTGAAGCACCACCTTTTCGAGTGGACTCTTTCAAGAATCAGATTCTAATAGAAACTGACCTGTCTGAGATACATTACTCGAGGATAGGATTTGCATTGTCCAGTTAGGTAAAGTAAGGGTTCAGGTACCTGTGATGGAATTTGATCAGCGTTATCTACCAGCAGATATAAGATATCATGTGCCTCAGCTCACTTTGGACTGACAAACAGGCAAAAAACAGTGACAGATTTCCCTTCAACAGAGGCCCACCAGTGCAGCAAGTCCAGGATCCATAATCTAACTCACCCATAAACCATTCCAGTCAGTTCATATAAATGGTCAGCACCAATACCCTGCAAAGTTGACCATTCCTCAGCAAGGCAGAAAAAAAAGTGGGCTTAGATGACCCAATCAAAAAAAAGTGAGTGATCAGTAGGCCATACTGGTCTGGAAACCCTCCCCTTCTGTTCCCTCCCAGAAGAGAATATCTCTTTTGAAAGATGTTAATGGCTTGCACCATGAGAAATTGGGGGTCAGACATTAAGTGCTAGTCCTGACCAGTTATGTCCATCATCACCAGGGATTGGTATACATCTTCTTTCAATATATGCCTAGCTCCTATTTATTTTGAAAAGGGAAGGTTCCCACCTACAAAAAGGACAGAGATCACTTGGAAGCTCTATTGGGCTTGTCCTGGTTTGGCTTCAACATACAAACACATACACAGGGACATGCCCACTGATTTAGTAGTCAGGTACACTAACTACCAGACCAGATATGGGCTAATTTTTCTGCAACCTATTAGTGAAAAAGCAAATCTTAAATGAGCATATTTCAAGGAATACCTGTATGTAAGAGAGGCTACTATTACCTATATTAATAGAAAAAACTGTTACTGAAGTGTAAGATAATAATATCTGTTATATAATTAGCTTGTAATAATGGTACCTTTTTTGTAACCAGTATGGGAATATTTTCATGTTACTAGACACACAAAAAAAACTTAAAAGCAGCAGCCTGCCTTATTTTGCTTTCCAAATGTCTAGTCCCATTTTATGCCATAATAATATTATATTTGTGTATTCTTTCAAGAAATAAAGTGTAAAGGGTAAAAAAAAAAGGAAAAAAATGCATTCTTAAAGAATGTATTTTTGTCAATAGCAGCCAAAAGATAGATGCATGCCTACTAGCATAACAAAGAATTTAATCTTCTGTTAGGTTGTCTCATACTACATCACTCCTGAACAGACAGGCAATTCTCAAGCAGCCATGGATTATGGAGATCATATCAGACTATGTAATTTAGTCCTCAAAAACTTTTATTGTGACCTCTAAACTGCAGCAACTAGCCACTACAGACCATTTTTAATAACATCTTATTTGATATTTCTGCCACTTCATTCTAAGTATCCCCCTCTTTCTGATTTCTTTAGGTTCACTATTCATAACCCTATTTGCTATTCTGTAGTTACACATGCAGACAACATGGCCAAACCAATTCAGTCTCTCCCTACCCACAATGTTTCTCAAAGATGGTTATTGAATCCATCTAATCTCATCATTCTGTCATCTTACATAGTCAATCCACACAATGCCCAAGATACTGCTTAAGCTTATAAAATCAAAGGTGACAAGTTTCCTATTATCATGCTTATAGAGGGTTCAAGTTTTACTTCCATACCAAACTTTGGAAAGGATTAAACTGTTATAAGTTTAATTTTGGTTGTCAAATGTTTTTGCCTATTTTTTCACAGTCTCCACAGATTCTTAAAGGTCCCAGCAGCAATAACTATTCTTCTGTGTATCTCATGTCATACATTACTAGTTATCTGTAACACAACTCCAAAGATAAATGAAAAATGTGCTCAGGAGCACAGAAATTAAAAAAAGGAGCATCATCCATCTTATCAATTTCCATCACTTTAGTTTCTCTCTGTTTATCACTAAACCTATCCTATTAACAGTCTCGTTAATAGATTTGATGAAAGAATTCATTTCATCAACATCATTTGTCAAAAGGGCAAATTGTCAACATAATCTAAGTTAGATGTTTTCACATCTCTAGATCAGACCCATCTAACATAAATTTAGTGAAGAGCCACTGGAAAATTATCTCTTAAAAGAGCCACAGGAAAAATTCTCTGTTTAAAAATATTAAAAGATACATTGCTAAATGAGTGATGAATTGGAAAGAAAAATATATTTTTTAAGGAATTAAGAATATATCTTGATTGAAAAAACAAAAAGATGCATTTTTAATGAGTACTGCAAATTGGTAAAATTTGTTTAGTTATGCACCAAAAAAGTTTGGTAAAACTTTTTTTTTTAAATGAGCCAGATTCAGTATACTGAATATTTCTTTCGATAAGCCTAACATTCTTTTGCAGTTGTCTGCAAGTTAGATAGCCTGTTCTAAACCATCTTAGGCCTAAGTGTTTCCTTTCCAAAGAATTCTTCATAACATAATCGGTAGCCAAACTGAAGAGAAAAGGTGATAAAATACAGCCTTGTCAAACTTCAATAATAATGCTAAACCAATCAATGTAAACTTTATTAACTCTCACACATGACTCAGTGTTATTTTAAAGAGCTATCATGATGTGTTTATTGACTTCTCAGGAATTCCATATGATATCACAACCAACTACAAATTTTAGCAGTCAACAGAATCGAATGAAATCTACAAAGCAATTAACCATAGGTTTTTGAAACTCTAAACATTTCCCAAAAATCTAAGTGAAAAGATTTGTTGTATATAACACCTGCCACCTCAGAACAATAAGAGGAAGTTAAGAATAATAATGGACAGAACTTGACCTGGAACAGACAGTAGAATGATGCCCCTATAATTATCACAAGAACTATGATCCTCTTTCTTGAAATTAGAGATAATAATAGCTCTAGTAAAATCCTTAGGAACAACCCTTTTAGCATTAAAAAAAAATTCGAAATTACAGTCAGAGGAGGGAAAAAATTCAACATTATAGTCAACTATATGACAACAAAATTATTCCCAGATCGAAACATTTGAACTGTGATTTCATGTACCCATGTTGATGAATGTGGTTTTCATTTAGTGATAGCCAAATTAACTTCAGTTTGTAAAACACAATCATTATGAAAGCTATTAGAGTAGCTGTCATCACTGCAAACAATTGGAGAAGAATTAACCACATTGTTCAGGACAACACTGAAATGCTTGGCTCATCCTGCCATGACAGAAACCTTCAATAACTGTTCCATTTGTATCCCTTGGTACCATTCTGTTTTCTCCTACACAGAATATTTACTATCTACTTTATCTCTGTCATTGTTCTGTAGCAGATTTCTCTATTGGAGAAGAATTAACCACATTGTTCAGGCTATCAAGCCAAAGATTCAATTGATTACTTACATGCTCATTAAGCTCTCCAATGATATCTTCAAAAGTCAGTAATGTTGATTCAACTTGGCCCTTCACTCCCTCTTTCTGAAATAAGCTGCATAGCTTTATTACTCAAATGACTAGGTCTCGTATGCTCCATTTTATTTGAAACATTGCCATTGGTTTTAGCAACATACCGTTTAAAATGATCCTATTCATCCTCTACTTCAGTTGGTCAAATGTGAGAGAATTATTATTTGAACTTCTAAATATACTCTTATTTCATAAACAGTTTAATTAAACTAGCCATCCTGTGGCCGAGTGGTTAGCATGCTTGGCTACTGATCTAAGGGACCTGGGTTCGAGCCCCAGGTAAGGCATGGGTGTATGTGTCGTTTTTCTGCTGAGGACCTGCCATCCTCTCAGACCTTCTACTATGGCATTTAAACTGACGGGCTCCTGTCATACCTCTGTGGCAAGCAGCTGCAAGGGGGGGTATTTTTTTTTATTTAATTAAGCAGTTACTATTTGGCTTTAACTTTTGTGAAAAATTCTTTACTAACAATGTTGCTGTTAAATGTTCAAGCTTCCATGATTATTTAAATAATGAATGAATATTTTTGAAATCGAGATTTAGATAGATTTCATTAAGTTATTTAATATTATGCAGTTTTTGTCATAAAACTTCATTTTAGAAATTACAGAACTTCGAATTTAGGTTTCTATTGACCCAATGTGGGTTGCAACTCTGCTCTTTTGTACCATTGTGCAAATTAGTGCATTTATCAGTTAAATGCATTCCAAGGAAGTAGCAATCTTGAACATAAGCTTTGTTCGCTACTGATTTTGCTCATGTGACAGAACTGGCATACAACAAACATATATTTGGATATCAACAAAAGTAAATGATTATTATTTCTCATTTGTATATTAATTTTGTTAATAATAGCTTGTAGATGAATGTTTAAAATATTTTTACTCTTAAATTTCAGTTAAAGGAATATTCAGTGATTTTGAAGGTTTTATTTATAATAATTGTGAATGCCTCATTGAAATATTTTTTGTTCTATTATATGTTTTTGCAGACTATGTCCAAAATTCAGAAATATTTCAAAAACCGAGTTTTAAAGATAAGAGTAAAGTCTTCATGTTAGATAACTGTCAAGGAACAGGAAAAGTTTGTCTAGTATTTATGAAAAAAAAGGGTAAGTTCACTGCTTTTAAATTATGTAATGTGTATTTTTCTATAAAGTAGTGATAAAATATTGCAATTTAAATTGGAAAATGGTACTCATATTTTTGTATTTTTATGAGATTTGGCAAAAATTTGGCTTTAGAACAGACAGTTAACCCTTCCAGTGTTCTGCATGAAAAATGGAATGAAACTACAAAGTTATTTTTCATGGTGTTCAGCAAAAAAAAAATAATTTTGGAACTTTTTTTCCCAAAATAACAAATGAACAGAAATAGGTTGTGCTATATACCAAATTAAACATTTAATTTTCGATGTTATGAAAATAATATATTTGGCAAAAACCATAAATATACTGATTTTCAAAAGTTAAGCAACAAATGCAGAAAACAGCATATCTTGTGTGATAGCATTGGTCTGCAAAAAAAAAACTTTTACCCTCCCTTCCAAAATTTTGTCTAATTTTTATGTTTTTGAGGGTGCTGAATCCAAATCTGATAGCTGATTTGTTCTATCATATATAGTTTTCTAGAGATACGGATTTAAATAAAAAAAACTTATTCAGAGAAGATAAATTTATTTTGCCAAATATTTATTTACATTATAAAAAGTTAAAGCCGACACTAATAAATCCTGATACATGTAAATATTTATGCAAAAAATTATTTTGTTGTCTTCTGTTGCTTATATTTTATCTTTGGAGCCTCTCACTGCAAGGCCCAACAGTAGTCTGCCAACATACTCATTCCATTTGCTGCTATATCATTTTTCCATTTAGGATATGTCTTGATGGAACCTTTCTACATGCTCATCCAAGACCGCTCCCATCAATTGTGGGGAAAAAATCAGGTATGAAGTAAGAAATGCAGCTTTAGTGACATATTACATCCTAATGCTCTATATGCCCTCCCATGAAAACAGTACCATTTGGGTGTCAGATTCAGATTCAACACCCTCAAATCTATAAAATGCACACAATTTTTTTTTTTTTTTTTTTTTTTTGAGGAAAGATTTTATGTAGACCAGTATAATTGAAAATTAAAAAAATCAGATTTTTTACATAAAAAATGATGCCGAGTTCAAATCTGCACACAAAATATGGAGTAAACACAGTTGCAAAACAGGTTAGTTCAAAAAACACTCATTTGTGTGTGTGCATCGGTTTGTATTAGAGTCTTGGTGTATGACATCCGAGATGGCCAACCATAGGATAATGGCCAGAAGAAATATTTTGAGTGAAGATATGAGGTGGTGAGCAATCGGGAGTCTTGAGGCTGGACAATATCAGTCTGAGGTAGGTAGTTGGCTAAATGTGAATCGTAACATTGTAAACCACCTTTGGAATTGATTTCAAAGAAGCCAAACCATTGTTACAAGACTTGTTCCTTTATGTCTGAGGGTCATATTGACTTGGGATGACCATTACTTGAACCTGTATAGCACACCAGCTCACTTTTGACCTTGCTGCATCCATGGGACGGGCTGTGGATTGGCTGTGGACTGGGCTGTATTCCAGCCAACTCACCTGCTAGTGTCCACCATGCTGTGCAGTGAGTTTCTTGCCCAGATCGGTACAAATTCATACATTTTGTGGCACTCTTCATGGTACAGGCCTCGCATTCTCTGTCTATATATGAAGGGTGCCTCTGCAGCCCTGGAGTTTCATCGGTTGGCTCCATTATATGTGGGGAACACAGTCACTGAATTTTTTCTTTCATTATGAATACTTCAAATCAAGAAGAAATACGCCATTTCAAGAGGTCCCAACTCAACAACCTGTCTTTGGTATCATCTACATTTTCTTTGTTATCTGTTTCTCCCATTTCTCAGTTCTTGGTCATCCGTTTTGTGGGTTTATCCATCTGATTGTAAGGTTTGGGAGGGTTATGAGGTAAAAGAAGGGTGTGGAGGGTCTTGTAGGGGTCTCCAAAATCCATTAAATGCCTAAGATTCAGTGAGTTGTTTATTGAGACAATATATTTAAAAACCATGTTGTTCCTGAAGGTCCCTGCGATTGGTGGGGTACCCATCTTGGTTTCACCTCACCAGTCACTGAATTTTTTTTCGTGGTGTGTTCTCTGAGTGGAATCTTTTCAATGTTTCTGAGGATGAATTCTGCTCAGAGTTAACTGCACAAGGAGTAATTGCATTCAAATAGGTTTCAGCACATCTAGATGATTAATTAAATAAAATAAAAATACCCCCTCAAGCAACTGCTTGCCACAGAGGTCTGATAGGAGCCTGTCAGTTTATACACCATAGCAAAAGGTCTGTGAAGTTGGCGGGACCTCAGCAAAAAAGTGACAAACATCCATGCCTTATCAGGGGCTCAAACCTTTGATCAGTAGCCAAACACACTAACCACTCAGCCACAGGATGGCATACCCACTTATTGATTTTGACTTTCAACACTCTCCACCTATCTACTATCATCAATGCAGGATACATATATAGTGAGATACAATTGTACATCCCCAATACTGCACTGTTTTTAATGCCACGAGTATAGTTATGTCCCAATAACTTGCCTTGGTAAACCTGCCTGTGCTTGGTGTAGCAGTCAGGATCATGCTAATTGGACTATCCAGAAGACTGTTACCATTGTTCCACTACCTGAGTCATTCTTCTCTGTGGCTAAATACCTCTTGGAGCAGATGACATTACAGTCAGTGTTAATTTTGGCATTTAATCTGTTTTCAATTGCTGCTTCAGAACTTTCCACTTCTAGAAGGGCTTGGGGTGGAGGTTGGCTCAAACAGTAGCATGCTAGGCACGTAATATGAATTCCCAGGTCTGAGTCCCACCTTTGCCAATACTGAGATTTCCCTCAGTCAGAAATGCTGGCATCTGTCAGAGAGGACATTAAGTCATTGCCTGTGTGCAAGAGAACCATACCCTGTGCACATTAAAGAACACACTGGATGCCCATGACAGGAGCCTGCCATCTGTCTCCTAACAGCTGTCCAGTGGGTACTCTTCCTCAACCTTCTCTGAACTTTTGGGATCCTTCTTGCCTGTGGGCAGGGTTAGGTTGTTTTACCTTTGAATGGCACTTTTTTACACACAACAGGCTGAAAGGTCAGGTCACAAGGACCCCGAGGGTTCATAGAAGGTTGGGGGAGGGGACCCACTGGACAGCTGTTAGGTGACAGATTGTAGCTGCCTATCAAGACCATCCAGCATGCAGCTCTCCTGCACATGGGACCACAGCTTACATTCCATCCAATGGACATTGGCCTTTCCAAACCCTTTGGTGACTGAGGACAGGGTGGGAAGTTTTGTAAAGGTAATCTCAATGCTGGCCCACCTGGGACTCGAACCTGGGAATGGCAGATTACGAGTCACCCCTGGGGGCAAGGGTTGGCTCAGTTGGTAGTGTGTCATGCCAAGCTTGTTAAACAATACAAACATGAAAGGTCAGTTGGTAGTGTGCTATGCCAGTCTTGTAATCTTTAGTTCTCAAGTTCAAGTCCCACCTTGGCCAGCATTGATATTTATCTCCACTAAGTTCCCACCCTGCCCTCAGTCCAAGAGGGGACACAGATGGGCTTGAAAAGGCTGTCGACCATCAGATGGGACATAAAACACTGACCCCATGTGCAGGAGTACTGTACCATGTGCATGTTAAACAACCTGCTGGATGTCCTTTATGGAAAGAAACAACCCAACCCTTGTGACCTGGACATTTATACTGCTGTGTTCTAAAAAGTACTACTCAGAGGCAAAACGTCCCAACCCAAATATAGAAGACCTCACTCCTGTCTTTAAGCAACCTAACATTTCAAACTGAATGGACCTCCTTCTGGGCTTGAAAACATTATACCTCTCTATATTGAATGACTATTTCTGACTGATGTTTCTTAAATCCATCCAAGAAGCATGGGCAGAAGAAACTTAGATGAAAGATCTTCAGTTACCTAAACCTTCATCTGTGGAGGTAATTTTAAACCATTAATCATCATCCATCCATTACCCAAAGACACGAAATTGCCACACTTCTACAATGGAATTGTCGTGGATTAAAAAAAAAGAGTTGATATTAAGGACCTTCAGGCATAAGAACCCATCTGCATGTGCATGCAGAAGACAATACAGACAGTCCCACAATTTGGCATTTTTCTCTAGTGATAAATGTGAAGGCCCCTTGCAACTCTTTATGTTTATTATGATGGAGAATTCACCAGATTAACTGAAGCGGTTTCCAGTTTAAGAAAATGGTTTCCAGTTCTGAAGTGTTTATTATGATGGAGGATTCACCAGGTTAACTGAATTGTCACTTCAACTCGCCCTCAGGCAGTCGGGAGTTTATCAGTGTTGTAGAGGCAAAGAGCATACACTGTATCATTCAAGCAGCTACTTATGCCATCCCACAGTCTTCAACACAACTGCACTGCAGGTTTGTAAGGCTCAAAACAAATCTTGGGAGTTGTATTGAAAATATCCTACTTCCTCCAGCCTTCATGTTTTTAAGTGCACCAGGGCAGAAATCTATTTCATTTGGTGTCAGAATGAATCATGGATCTGCATTCTTCTTGTGCATCTGTTAGCAATGTCCATTATGTAACATTCTAATTTCTCTTTTTGTCACGTAAGGATAGACTGATCCACATTTTTAATATTTTCTTCTAGTAGCAGTTTCCAGATTCCCTGCTTAAAAAAAGTGTGAAGATCTCCAAACTACCATCCTATTATTTTGTCAAGTTATATGTGCAAATTGTTAGAATAGTAAATGCCACACTAATCTGGTATTAAAAGACTAACAAACTTCTTTCTAACACTCACTGCAACTTTCATAGGCACTGAGTAACCTTTGACCATCTGATCTGGCTAGAAATGGCAATCAAGCATTCATTTCTCCATAGCAAGCACCTGGTATCTATTTCGTTCAACATAAAACAAAAATGCTGACTTGGCAATTTGCTGGTCTTCATGACCTTTATTATTTTGGTTGAAGTGGTCATATGCCAGTCTTCATCACATATTCTCTTCTCATTCTTTTTGTGTCAGGAAACTCTCAGTATACATCCCATCCAACAGACAATGGTCTTTCCAAGCCCATCGGTGTACCCTACTGATCATGGGCAGGGAGTTTTGTGGATATCTCAGTGGAGACCTAGTTGGGACTCAAACCTGGGAACTGCAGATTACGAGCCTGATGCTACCGACTGAGCCACCCACGCCCCATTTTCAATGATGAGTGTTCCTTACAAGAGGACTAAGGAAAATCTGCAATAGGTGTATAGCAGCCTTAAAATCATTTTTTTTTGTTTAATTCAACAGTAGCATATGGGTCTTTTTTAATTTGAAAAGACAATGCAGATGTCATTTGTATGTGCTCAAGAATTTTTTGTTACCCCAAATCAATGACAATGACTTGGAAGGAAGAATCATTTTTCAACCGATTGTCTAAATTTGCGATTTTCAGGCCACTAGTTATGGTGGCCCTTTTAAGTGGCTATTTCATTCAAAAGACTTAGCCCCACTTAGTTATTTTCTGTAGAGTTTCATGAAGATGTTGTTTATCATCTGCCATTTCACAAGCCATCAAGTAATTGAAGGATAGGATTAATACTACTATTGAACAAGTAACTGCTGATATGCTCCACAGAGTGTGAGAGGAAAATGAATCTTATTGAGATGTCTCCCACCTCACATCTGACACCTACATTGAGTATATGTAAGCTCAGTGCATTTAATTTTTTTTGTACCATTTGTTTCTCATTTGTGTCACAAATAATGTAATTGTATGGAGGGCATTCGAAAGGTTCTTGACACAAGTCTGTAGATTTGCACTCATTCCTTCGAAGTTAATGAGCTATGACTTGTTTGAAGCTTGTCATTACATGTTAACAACAAAGGCTGCATCATTTCTGTTTTTGCTGGTAGTGCATAAATTCAGTTTGTGAAATATGTGCGTTGTTGCTATGGGGCCTACTAAAGACGAAAAGATTTTGCATTTTCACCAGGAATGCAGCTTGGGGACAGCAAGGAAAATATCATGCTGATTTACCACAAGTATATATGGATCGCACCTATTCATATGACACTGTTGCAGGATGGATGTGCAAATTCAGAGGAGGACAGCAGAGCTTCAAAGACCTCCATCGTGCAGGAAGACCAAAGGAGACCATGAATGAGAGAACCGTCGTTGCTGTTCATGAACTCATTAAGGCAAACCTATACACCACTGTTCAGGTAATAAATTTAAATATCAGCATATCGATTGGCAGTGTGGAAACAATTTTTCATCAACATTTAAAGTTAAAAAAAATCTGTCAAATGGGTACCCCACAAAATGACAGAAGAGCAAAAAATGGCTAGAGTCAAATCATGCAAGGAGATGCTGCCAATGTTTAAACCTAGTGACTCCAAACGGTTAACAGACTGTCAGAGGTGATAAGACATGGTTTTATTACTATACAACTCCCAGAAAGATTGACAATTACATTTGGGGTTGTGGAAGATGAAATGCATCCCCAAATCCACCAACAAGACTTTTGTTCAAGAAAGATGATGTTCACGATTTTTTTCCATTCCCAAGGAGTGGTAGCCATGGACACCTTACCTGAAAGAATAACTTTAAATGGCTAATAGTACACTAACATTGTTTTGCCCAAAATGGTTAAGGAGATGAAGGATCAGCAGCCCTGAAGCCATGCTGAAGAAGATCAGTTGCCCTGAAGGAGAACCCTTGACACAGGTGTGTCAAGGGTTCTCCTTCAGGGCAATGCCAGTGCTCCCAAAACCTGGCAAGTACAGTATCTGGAGCAGGAAAAGTCAAACAGCTACCCCTCCTGCATATTCACCTAATTTTGCATCATGCGATATTTGGTTGTTTCCAAAAATTAAAAACGAACTTGCTGGGAAGCCTTTTTCAAGGATGGAAGACTTTGCAAAAAATGCCTTCATTCAGAGTTAGAATATTTCGCAACAGGAGTATCAATAAGCTTTCCAGAATTATATAGATGTCTGCAACTTTGTATAGATGCTGGAAGGCAGTACTTTGAAAGACAGTAAATTAAAAATACTTAAAATTCTCTGTCATTGAGCAATAAATTTTTAAAGTTTATCCTTCAAACTATCTGTATGTTGAAAGTTTTTAGGGGTTTTCTCTAAAAACTAGGCATGTTAAAGAATACACTAGGTGGCCTTGACTGGAGGCTACTATCTGTGTCCTAACAGCAGTTCAGTGGGTCCTCTTCCCCCCAGCATTCTCTGAATCTTTGGAGGCCTTCTGGTGGCTCAGTTGATAGCACGCCAGGCAGTAATCTGCAGTTCCCAGGTTTGAGTCCCAGCTGGGTCAGCGTTGAGATTTATCTCCGCAAAACTCCCTGCCCACAGTCGGTAGGGGACACCATTGAACTTGGAATGGCTGTTGTCCATTGGATGGGACGTTAAGCCGTGGCCCCATTTGCGGGAGAGCCATACCCTGTGAACCTTAAAGAACATGCTGGATGGCCTTGATGAGAGGCTACCTGTCTCCCAACAGCTGTTCCAGTGAGTCCCCTCCTCCAATCTTCTCTGAGCTTTTGGGGTCCTTGTGACTTGGCCATTTAGCACATTGTATGCAAAAAAGTGCCGCTTAGAGGTAAAAACAACCAACCAACCAAATGATCTGATCATGTGGCCCATTGTGTGCAAAAAAGTTCTGCTACCTCTTATCATGTAACTTTGTGCAAGTCTTACAAGACATTTTAGAGTGCACAACAGTTTCGATGCAAATTTCAATAGTTTTCATCGATACACCTACTATTTGTCCATCATTGTTCTAATTATAAGAACTCTAAAGTGCATTACTTCATACTTATGGAATTATGAAATCTGAATTTTGCCTGAATTTTCTGTGATGCATTATTTATTTCCTCAATAAATAATGCATTTCATTACATTCCTTTAGCCCAGTAGACACACAGATATTCCAAATGGGAATTTATTGAAATCCACAGGAGTTTAAAAGCTGACCTGTGAATTTTATTAAACTTATATACATATGGTCATTCATTTTTGGCAACAGTAGTCTGAATATAGTACTTACATTTTAAAGTAATCAAAAACAAAAAATTCGAGCAACATTAAAAACTTGGTGTTTTTTATATTCTCTAGCCATTTACAAAGACTTGAATAAAACTATATTTACTTTTTCCATATTTTTGTTGTTTGGAAAAAATTGAATAATTTTGATACAAAGTAAATATAATGTTCTTGAACCGTAACTAATTCAACAATATTTATAGAGTTACCATATCTTGTGTTATAACTAGCAATTTTTATATATTGGTCCAATGAATTTTTGAACAAATATATTGAAACTGAATGAATATATAATTTGTTAACTGGTAAAATATTGATGCCCTTATGTAAGTGTAAGCTTCCAAATTTTCCTTTCCTTAATATACACTCTATAACTAGATTTTGAGTTACAATTAATTTGTTAATATTGTATAACATGTGCTACCCCAAGAACTAATTTTATATTTCAAGTGCAATTTAACCCAACAATTAAATATCATCTTCAAGGTTGGAATCATCTCCATGGTATTATAATATTTATCTTTTTAATCACATTTCCTATATGTTCCTTTCAATTTAATTTATATAGTCTGAAAATACCTAAATGATTAAAACAATCAACTCTCTCAATAGCTGAACAGGAACATTTTTCACCAATGTATTCTAAAGCGTGGTAAAAAAACTTGTTATGTAGATACCGTATTTTAACTTGTATAAGGAACCCCTTTTTGCCAAAAATTGGGTCCCAAAAATAGGGGGGTTTCTTATACATGGATAGTATTATAGTATATATATGTGTATATGATGTATATGTATTTGATGAAAAATCAGGGGGTTCCTTATACACGAGGATTCCTTATACACGTTAAAATACGGTAATCACATTGCCCTTTTAACCTAAAACAGATATATTTTATTTTATTTGCATCCAAAGGTAACTTAAAAAAAAAAACAAATACTAATAATTAGTATTTGATTTTAGATAATTATATATTAAATTATTATAAATATTAAAATTATTTTAATCATATCTAATTTATGTTGGCTATTAAAGAATCCAAATCTGCAAATTTTCTCCCATCTTTATTGAATCTGTCTTATTTCTCATATATCTACAAGATTACAGATCTACATTGTATATAAGATATCAGTGTTTTTGTTGATTTTATTGTATATACACTGAGAATTGTTACATTTTAAAAGTAATTATAAATACTTTAAGTCAAAATATTTTGTAATTACCTTGTAGGTGAAACTGTCTTTTCAGATGCATCTAGTGATGGTTCTACATTTCCTCCATCTGTTTGGTTTCTGGATAGAGCTTTAGAGTGGCATTATTTGGCCCCAGATTTCACATCATACTTCCGATTAGCATTAGCTCACTTAGGTATACCACAATGGCAATACCACTTCACATTGGCAGGACCACCATCAAGGACTAAGGTACCTTTTTTTTTAAAGCTTAAGCACATGACTAGGTTTGTAAAAAATTAAATAAATATTAATATGGTTTGGAATTTTTTTCTATTATTGATTTATTAAAATTGACTTACACCCAGATGGAACTTGAACCACAAACCACCTACCTAGTTTAACCCTTTGGCTTACATTATTATATCTCAGACATAGAGGAAATGAAGCTCATTCATACATGTCTCTGACACTTTCAAGTAACTGTGCTCATCCTTCAAATATCCTCTTCTCTATCAATAGATGGCATGGGGTATCAGATATCATTCCACAGATAATAGATAAGCCATTGAAGAGTGCTTGCAGGATAGTTTTTACAAATCAGTTGCAAGTATCAGATGCAATTGCATTATAAGATCTGTAATATTGCCAGCAAGACTATAGATGGCCCATTGTACAATATTTTTTTTCCTCTTTCCCCTCCCCCCCCCCCCAAAAAAAAATTTTTTTTTTACTTCTCAAGGCCTTATACCAAACAAGAAAAAAAAATTAAAACTAATATGAATCTACTTTGTGTGCTTCCACTAATCTGAGTATTGCAAGGTGTTCTACCATAAAGAACCTTTCATCATTTCAACATACTGCAAGTAAGAATTCAACAGCTTATCTCTGAATAAAATTAGATATTATAAAAATTAATGCATATTGAAGAAATTAGTGAAATTGCTTATTATAAACATTTGGTAGCACTGGATATTATAAAAATCAGGTGAAATTTTAGAATATACATATTAGGCAAACTTCCTTTTTATAAAATAGTAATTCTGGGCATATTTAGTGTAGAAATGTTCATTATACATATTAGGTAAACTTCCTTTTTATAAAATAGTAATTCTGGGCATATTTAGTGTAGAAATGTTCATTGGTAAATGGCAAATTGTTTTACTGGAAAATTTAATCATTTTTTAATCATTTGTATTAAAAATATTTTGATTAATTATCAATAGATAAAACTGTTTAATCAATTATTCCCTAGCTGGCACTGCAGGCATGCTACTGCACACATATGTATCCAATTAGTGATATCTATATATATCTATGACCTAGTTTCCACAGCAAATTCTCCAAACCAAGTGGTTTTGGTTTCAGTCACAGGAAATTCTATGCTGAATGCTGGGATGAATGATAAATGTTGTAGAAGTACTGAAATAGGTTCAAAGTAGAAAAGAAAAAGTGAAATAAAAAAGAAGCCATACTTACATGTAATTGCTTCCAAAATCTTCCAATTTATAAAAAAAAAAACTTTTTGGTTAATTTTTAAGAGAATTTTGGATCTTTAAGAAAAATGTTTTTGAGAGTTCAGATCAAACGGGAGCTTAAATCAGAGGGACAGGTGCCAGTGTTCTTCAAAACGAAGTACAGCAAAGTAATGGAACAGCATTATGTTTAAGTAATGATAATCAGATTGCTAGAAGGAATTGTTGATATGGTATCTTAATAAAATGTGCACCAAATGGAAAATATATTAATTTTCAAGCTAGAATTATATACTAAAACTTTTAAAATTTTTGTACTTTTAAAATACATGAAAAAAGAAATTAATCAAATGGGAATTTCTGGCTATTGTTGCTTTTTTAAAGATTGAAATTTCATTTGTTTTACTAGCAATGCTGGCCAGACCAGCATCTATGCTCTTGGTCTGTGGAAATTTGACACACATTACGGTATTGATGGCCTGGAAGATTTAATACTTATTTCTCACTCATAAATACAAAACAAAGTTTGTTCCAGCCTGATGAATATATCAAAGTTTTGACATTATGAATCTGGTATATTAGGTGAACTTAAAGGTAACCACTTGTACATTTTAAATAGAGACTATTCATTGTAGGCAAAAAGTACATTCACACAATGTATAGCACTGGAAAACAGACAAAAAACGACCTCTCAAAGACAAATCATATGCTAATTTAAAAGTTTTCTGAAAGATAGGAGTGATTCCCATTAAAAAAAAAAGCTAATTTGTTTAATGCACTGTAAAAAGCTAAAAATAAAAATGCTCCTCAAACAGTTGCAGTCCAGCTATGAATGAAAACAAATACTTCCTTCATTCAAATAAGGAATCTAGTGTGATATTTCCAAAGCCACTGTGCTACTTCTTTGAACTAAATTTATTCTAAACATGTATTTCTAATTAAAAAATAGCCATATGATTTTATTTCTCTACAGTGCAAGAATATGATATCACTTATGGAAATATATCATTTACACAGTTTTGAAAATTCACCAAAAAAAAATCAAAAAATTACTAGTAAAACTTGCCATACTTACAGCAGCAATAAGATATGCTACTTCAGCAAATTTCATTTCTCTATAACTCCTCCCAAACATGGTTTAAGAGGGGCACATTAATGATTCATATTGTTCATTTTTCCATTTTTGCATACACAGTGGCCGAGTGGTTAGCACGCTTGGCTACTGATCTATGGGACCTGTGTTCGAGCCCCGGGTAAGGCATGGATGTTCGTGTCGTTTTTCTGCTGAGGTCCTGCCATCCTCTCAGACCTTCTACTTTGGCATATAAACTGACAGGCTCCTGTCAGACCTCTGTGGCAAGCAGCTGCTTGAGGGGGTATTTATTATATTTTATTTTATCTTTCTTACTTTTGTGCATGTAACATGATGTTTTTCTTTGTGGGTGTACTGACACTGGCCAAAAAATGTAAAACTTCACCTCAATATTGCATAAGACCACCAGCACCTTCAGAACAATTTTAATTTGATATGGCAAGATTCATTGAATGAATGGGAGATGAATGGGTAATGTGAAATCATTCCTGCTATAATGCAACTCCTTTAGGGTCTAGGACAGTGAAGTGTGGGCCTGTGCTGCATTGTGCTACATCCCACAGATTTTCAAAAATGTTCAGATCACATGATTGGATCACCAGAGAAGATGGACTGAATATTTTCCATTTGTTCTTCAAATCATTCATAGGCAGATTACACATGATAAACATAACACTGTTACTCTATCATCTTCAAACTTCCTTTATCGGGGAAGAAACAATGCCTAGCAGTATGTACATACTTGAATATGCTGTGGCATTTTCTTAACCCTTCCAACATATTAGTACACCCAATCCGTGCCATGTGAAACATCCCTTACACTATGATTCCCCCTACAACAGTTTACAATGAATATGACATACAAGAGGTCCATTGCTTAATGTGGTTGGCCCCACACTCTAGCTCTGCTATATGTATAAAAGATCATATATCACAATTCATCTGGCCCACATAACCATTTTTCCAATTCTCTGTTGTCCACTCACACCTCTCGTGACACTACTGAAGTCTTGCTTTCTAATTTTTGATGCCAAAATTTCTGTAAGCCACCCACTGCTGAACTGCAAATATCTGAGTTTCCTGCACACTGTTCAAATTGATATGGGTTAATCTCATCTGTGATGAAAGTAGGGGGTCATTTAGTGCATAGTAGAAAGTTAACCTCTCAGGCCTCTGTAATGTTCTATGGTTTCTTTAGTATTGGACATCTACTGCAATTAATTCTCCCAGATGCCAAGACTCCATATGACAAAACCATGTTGTATGTACTTTAGAATGGTAGCTTTGTACAGTCTTGTAATTTCCATAGTTTGGATGTGGTTACCAACATGCTTAGCATGTCAAACACCAACAATAAAACTTTTTGGAAAACTGTTATATCACATCTTTCCCATAACATGGGCAAGTGTTGAGCATGATACTGGAAAATATTCTTGTTTCATTGTTCTGCTTGTATTTAAGACAGCTCAGGGATCCTGTAACCTTCTTTCATATCTTTGTTTTGCATTACAGTAAGATAAATAAGGCATATATTTTTTGGCCTTGCAGTGTGTGGTTGAGTATATTTCCAGTGAAAAAAATTAATATGCATTTTGAAGTATTAATCTTTTTTAATTGCAACATAACATAGGCACTGGCAAAAGGGTCAGTTACCCCCTCCCCATGCATGCTCTGAAATTTGATTGAAAAATTTATTTATGTTAAATAATATTAGCTGTAAATAAAATTTTGGTACAGCTGATGAACCCACGATCACAATAGATTTGCTTTGTTCACAATTTCTGGGCGAATTTACAGATAATGTCTGCCTCTTTACCCTTGATACTTACTATGTGTTTTGCTGTTATTAGAATATACACTTTTAAATTTAATTTTAATTAGTTTATGTTGGTTAGCATACTTGGCTACTGATCAAAGGGACCTGGGTTCCAGCCCCAGGTAAGGCATGGATGTTTGTGTCATTTTTCTGCTGAGGTCTCACCATCCTCATAGACCTTCTACTATGGCGTATAAACTGACAGGCTCCTGTCAGATCTCTGCGGCAAGCAGCTGCTTGAGGGGGTGCTTATTTATTATTGTTAAAATAAAAAGTTGGAAATAAAGAAATGAACAATGGATATAAAACTTGTTGACAAAGAATTGAAATTTTTTTATTATATTTCTCTAACAATATAATTAATAAATTTTAGTGTGGGGTAAGGCACATGTTGAAAAAAAATTACTATATTAAATATTTGATGTATAGTTGTTTCTAATACAAACTAAATTATTTTTACTGATATTCTCTTTCAGCAACTTCTTTACATGTTTGCTCCAGAAAGAATAGCCCAGATTCTGTCTTGAATTTCTTCTCTTTGCTGAAAACTAGACTTAGTTTTAAAATTAGAGTAATATATATTGTTTTCTAAAACAATTTCTTTGTGTTAGAATTTTATTAAACTTTTAGAACTCTGTGAATTTAGATTGCTAATACTTTAAGTATGAAATTTATATGGCTTAATGTAATTTTTGTTGCATATAACATGTGTTTCCATGTGTAAGGATCACTTTTTTAATTTCCATTATTCAGTTGTTTTTTTCTGGTAAGCATGTTTTATTAATAGTTACCACCCAAGAGTTATCTGTGCAGTTCATTATCCAAATGAGTTCACATGGAACACTATTGCACCATGGAACATTAATCAGGTGCAATATTCTTCTATGTCCTAGCGACAGCACCAACTGAGCAGTTAGAGGGTAAGAGATGCAAAGCATCCAGAACACCAAATTGTATAAAATACCAGTCATTTCTTTTACACAAAATTCAATTAAGAAATTAATGAAAATATAATTTTAAATTATTAAGTGTTAGAAAAGATTCATGTATTTCCTAACTTTTGTATTGAGTGGTCAGATAGTTTAGGTTCTCCCTTTTCCCCCCATCCCGCCAAAAAAAGTTCTCTGCGGAAACACAATTTTAAGATACATTTGACAAAGTGATGCTCAGACCCATTTTCTGTTTTAATACAGGACCTGGTATTCCTAACAGAACTAGATCATTTGCTGTTAATTTTTGAATTTGAATTTTACAAATCACAGCATTAACTCTATACACTAATCTGTACTGCTTATGGGCAGCATGGCCAAACCAATTCAGTCTCTCTCTCTCCACAATATGCTTCTCAGAAATGGTTGCCTACTCCTACCTGATGGCATCATTACTTACAAAGATACCTAATTCCTAAGATACTACATATGAACCTAGAATCAAAGGCATAAAGTTTCTTGTCATCTTGCTTACAAAGAGGCCAAGTTTGATGATGATAATAATAATAACTAATCCTAGAAAGAACCAAACTATTACACAGCCTAATTTTAGTCTTTAGATGTATGCACCTATCTTTCCACACTCGCCATAGATTTTTAAAAGTTTCAGTTGCAATTCTTGTTTTTGTATGTAACTTATGCTTCCCTGCCCTTGGTCAGTAGGGGACACTGATGGACTTGGAAAGGCCACCTTCTATCAGATGGGACACGAAGCCATGGATCCATGTGTGGGAGTGCCATATTCTGTGCATGTTAAAGAACACACTGGATGGCCTTGATGGGAGGCTATCATCTGTTTTAACAGCTGTCCACTGGGTCCCCTTTCCCCAAAGGGCATGGGTGGCTCAGTCTGTAGCGAGCCAGGCTCGTAAACCACAGTCCCCAGGTTTGAGTCCCAGCTGTGTCAGTGTTGAGATTTATCTCTACTTCCCCTTCCCTACAGTCAGTAGGGGACACTGATGGACTTGGAAAGGCCAACGTCTATCAGATGGGACATTAAGCTGTGACCCATGTGCTGGAGTGCCATATCATGTGCATATTAAAGAACACACTGAATGGCCTTGATGAATCTGTTTCCCAACAGCTATCCAGTGAATCCCCTCCCCCCAACCTTCTCTGAGCCTTTGGGGTCCATGTGACCTGGGCATTTAGCCCATTGTGTGCAAAAATGTACCACTCAGAGGCAGGATTGTCTTAAGGCATGGGCACACTGGGCAGTTACCCAGGGGCCCCACGATTCTAAATTTCGCAAAAGTTTGTGTTGATTAATCCTTGCTTTACAGCATGTTTTTTATGTTTAAACATTGATTTTGTTAAAAGTGCCAATAAATCTATAGGCTTAATTTTATTGAACGTTTACATTTTTATTCCCGTAGGTGGGTGGGTAGGTAGGGGCCCCCAGTGCATTGCTTTGCCCAGGGCCTACAATACTGTTAAGATGGCACTGCTTAGAGATTAAAAGCCCAACCTTCTCTGAGCACTTGGGGTCCCTGTGGCCTGTCCATTTAGGTCATTGTGTGCAGAATACTGCCACTCGGAGGTAAGACAACCCAATTTTCATCACTTTAATTTTCCTCTGTTTATCACCAAACCTAGTCTATTACCAATTTCATCTGTAGTATATTTCTTGTGTAATTTGCCTTCTGCACAACACACTATATTGTGTGCCTGTGTTGACCCCACTGAAGTTTAGTTATAGTTTCAATTTTAAAAAGCCATGTAAGCTTAATGTTTAAATTGAAGAAATTTCTCAATGTTTTTGTTCAACTGTCAAGGAAATTATCACTCTTAGTTTAACATCAGTATCAATTTTAGGGTTAAAAATTGTCTTGAGCCAGGTGGAATGTGAACCCACAGTCTGTAACATCAATAAGAGGAGCTCTTGATTGGCAGTCGGTAGCTCAACAGATAGAGCATCTGACATGTTATCAGGAGGTCAGGAGTTTGTATCCCACCTGGCTCAATGATTTTTTTTTTCTAAAATCGATATCAACATTAAACTAAGAGAGATATCTTCCTTGACAGTTGAACAAAAATGTTGAGAAATTTCTTCAATTCATTCAAATGTATACTCAGAATATAATTGCCATCTTCATGACGTACTTATCATAAGCTTGTTGAGGCTGTTTGTGAACAGCTGGGACAATGCTTTCATGAGCCACAGAAAATTGTGTACTGTAGGCAGAAAGTTCATAATACAGTGAGATGAAATCTTGCTCTGTGCCCAGTAGCTCAGCTGAGAAAGTAAGAGTGCATTTTGCACTGAATTAAAGAAACTTTCAACTTGTAATTTCGAAGAGAATCTTATTAAGAGTTTGAGCAATGGATCTGTTTGTGGATTACTCAATGTACCTATCAGAAGAGATTATTATGAGGCAATAAATTAGCATATGAAAGTTCAGTTAAAGTAGCAACCACTGAAAGTGGCATCTAGAGATACGCAAAACAAAACTGTAGAAGTAACTAAATAAATTGCATGCTCCTAAAAGCGTGCTAAATAAAGGAACATAAGTTAAAAAAGAAAACGTTCTGGAAGTGCATCTAAAAATGAAAAATGCTTCCATTGTCGGTGACAGAAATCACTCATCATCCTCAAGCAGCCATGTGCTACGGAGGTCCAACCAGACCATGCAATTTAGTTCTCCAGCATATCTGTCCCTGAGCTACATATGCTGCATCTGGCCACTGCACACCAATTCTAACAAGGTCCTGTTTGATATTGTCAGCCCACCACATTCTAGGTCTCGCCCTCTTTCTGAGGCCTTTAGTCACACTGTTCATAATCCTATTCGCTAATCTATAATTATCCATACGGGCAACATGATCAAACCAATTGACCCTCTCTCTGCACAATATGCTGCTTAAAGGAGGTTCCAAATTCCTTTGCCTAACCTCATCATTAGTTACAAAGTTGAACCAGCTAATGCCCAAGATACTGCGTAAGCATCTGGAATCAAAAACATCTAGTTTCCTGTTATCTTGTTTACAAAGTGTCCAAGTTTCACTACCATAACTAACCCTAGAAAGAATCAAACTATTATACAGTCTAATTTTAGTCTTTAGGTGTATACGCCTATTTTTCCACACTCTCCATAGATACTGGTGATATGAAAAAAATAGAAGAATAGGAATTGCTGCTAACACCTTTAAGAATCTATGGATAGTGTGGAAAAATAAGAATATTCTCCTAAAGACTAAAATTAGACATATAAGTTTAATTCTTGCTAAGGTTAGTTATGGTAGTGAAACTTGGACCCTTTGTATGCAGGATAACAAGAAATATGATGTTTTTGATTATAGATGCCTGTGCAGTATCTTGGGCATTAGGTAGTTTAACTTTGTAAGTAATGATGAGTAGAAGAAGGAGTCATCAACATCCTTTGAGCAGCAAGTTGTGAAGATAGAGACAATGCATTGGTTTGTATTCTCTCTGTCAAACAGGACCTTGTTATAATTGGCCTAGAGTGGCCAAATGAAGCAGCTGTAGTTCAGGAGAAAAAAATTGCACAGTCTGGTAAGACCTTTATCGTGTCAGTCTGTCTGTCTCGATAAACCTAGTTTCCTAAAAAATCCTACTAATCATTTTCTCTCTACTGGTACATGTAACACGAGGATGTTGCATAGATATTCTCTTGATGTCCTCAGCACAGGAATTCCAGCATTATAACCTGCATATTCTGGGTTTGCAAGAGACCATATGGACGGTAAAGTTCAGATACTGTCCTTTACTGTAAAGGTAAAGGTCAGATCCGTGGGAAGTACAGTCGAAGGTCTGGCACACCCGGAAATGACGTCACCGTTGGCGTGGGGGCTTAATTTTTGGGAGGGGGTAGACCGGAAGTGCCGACCCCCCGCAGGTGTGGCCTTAAATTTCTTGATGGGTCCCCAAAAAAGGCCCCACGGGGAGGGCTTAATTTTTGTCTTCCACGTGCGTGCCGTCCTAGGGAGGGCTTAACGATCGGAAGTGCCGACCCCCCTCAGGTGGGGGGATGGGTTTCCTCCCCCACACGTGTGCTGGAGACCGGGAGGGCTTAGCAATGGTCGCCCACGCTGGTAGGGGGAGGGCTTCCTCCCCCATTTCCCACGAGTATGCTTGTCTGCGGAAGACATCCTAGGGACCGCTCCCACCCCCATTTCTTAACCCCACGCGTATCAGAGACTCTCAGCATTTGTCTGGCGCCTGCAGCAGTATGGTGCCCATTGGCGGGAACGGAATGTTAAAAAAAAACGGACGCCACTGGTGGGAGGACTTGCGAGCATGGGAGACTGCCTAGGGAGGGTTTGACTCCCCCATTTCCGGTTACACAGATTCTTCGTTGGTCGCCCATGCATGCGGGAACGGAATGTTAAAATAACGGACGCCACTGGCGGGAGGACTCGCGAGTCGGGGAGACGGCCTAAGGAGGGTTTGACTCTCCCATTTCCTGTTATACAGATTCTTTCTCGTATGAAGAGAAACTTTCTGCTTTAAATCGCAACCAATGCGAGCTCGATAATATGTTGAAAAGTCTGGAACCTAAAACTTCTATGCCGGCCGTGGAGAGAGCCGCATCCCCGGGGCAACCGCACGTCTTGCGCCTGCCGCCGCACCAGACGGCGCGGCGTCATAGAGCTCCGTTAGCGAAGCATGTCGTCATTGCCCTGTTCGCCTGAATTACATAATTTATCGCTCAAAATACTATCATTTTAAATATTACGTTTGAGTGTAATCTACTGTACGTTTTAAAATATGCTCATGATGTTTGACATAAAGGTGCGATTCATTTTACGTTCAATACATATTTATCAGTCGTTTTAAATACAGTCACGATATAAAGGTGTGAATAAATTTTACGTGTAAGTGAAATATAATCACGTGTAAGCGTACGTTATATGTCCACGTATTATAACTTAGGTTCTACACGTCAATAGTCACTGAATAAAAATAAGATAATGTTTAACAAAAAACTTTTTGAGATCTGCATACAGAAATATCAAACACAATTGGGAGTTAATTTGGCGCTATCTGTAGACAAAGAAATTATAAAGCAGTTTTTGATTCTGCTTAAAGCAGAGGATTTGACCCTTCTGAAAGATGATCTGCACATGTTAAAATGTATTCACCTGACTCGTAAAACAATGCATGGTTCAACTTTTGGGGGGTTAACTTATTCGATATTTTGCGCATCTGTTGGAATCACCTTCCAAAGTATAACCTTGAAAATATTGATGTAAAAACATTGAGTCAGGCTCTTAAGGCCCATGACTACCTTTGATTCATAACATGGAATCCATTTTATTAAGGTTTACTATGAAAGCTTTGAGTAATTGCAAATGAATAAACAAGAACAGTAAATGACAAATTATCAAAACTTTTTAAATAATAGCCACTGAATACGATAATGTTTAACAAAAAACTTTTTGAGTTCGCGAGATCTACATACAGAAATATCTGAAAACATCGGACGGGGAAAAATTCTAGTAATCCAGTCAACATCTAAATAATTCTAGTAGTTTAATGCGAAAAATTTCCCAAGCCAACCAGTACTTCTTGAATATTCTGCCCAGCAGAAACACACTTAACCGTTACCAAAGCTGAGACCGTAATGTACCTTCACGAAGGGAATGCTCTATTTTTCGAAAACTCGTACAAAGGTTTAGACACCGAGATGCTGCCCGCAATACAACACCTCGGGGGTTAAAGGATCTTTCTAAAAAACCCGCGTAACTTTGAAGGCATGCTTTTCTGCGACACATTACCCCAGGGGCTAAAAAATCAAACAGCGTGTTTTTCTAGGATACGACATCGATATGAGGACAAACCAGCTACCCTATACACAGGTTATATTCACTTGCCTGATTTAAATCAAATGTGTAACTTTGGCGCACTACCCCAAGGGTTAAAAAATCAAACCCATCCCCAACGTGTTTTTCTAGGATGCGCCATCGATATGAGGACAAACCAGCTTCCATATTCTTAGTGCGAGCTGAAAAAAGCTGTCAAAGGTCATATTATACACAGGTTATATTCACTTGACTGATTTAAATCAAATGTGTAACTTTGGCGCACTACCCCAGGGGGGTGGGGAGGGCTGTAGTGCCCTAAACTAGGAATAAAGAGGTAAAAGACATTTAATCCACAACCAAAGTTAAAAATAGCACGGAAATTGTAATGGAAGATGCAGAAACAAAATGGAAAAACAACGAGTAGAAAAAACATGGAATAAAAGACAAGAGTAAAAAAATCAACAATGATAGAGGATGAAAATCTAAAGGAACCGTAGAGATCTCATAAACTACCGATAGGGGCGCTGCTATCGTACGTTGATTACTATGGAAGTTGCGCATCTGTTTCTTCCCTTTCTGTGTGAACAGATATCCTAATGTCGAAACCAGTGTGGCTTAAAACAGCGTTTCTCAAAGGGTTGCGACTCCATAGGACTTCACGAGCACCTTAGAAGAGGATGGTAGTTGAATAGGGTTGAATGTGCAACTATAAAATATCTACTACGTTCATTTTAAAAAGACAGTTAAAACTCAATTTGTTTAAAATACGCCTGACCAACTAAATCGTAAGACAAAAGACTTTTCCTACTTTGTTATGGCTTTCTGGCGAGAGAGACGGTAACACCTTCTATACTATACGACTGGAAAATGCTAGCCTCAAGTCCTCTACTGCCCCCACCCTGCAATGTTCCCAACTAACTCTACTACACACATCACTACACATCTCCCTCTCTTTATCTCTCTCTCTCCATTCTTCAATTAACCATTCCATCCTCCTTTATTTAGAAGAAATTTCTGGAGCTGCACTATACACTATTGTCTGGAGCAGTGGTTCTCAACCTTTTATGCTTCACGTACCCCCCTGGAAATGTGTATGTAACTGGTATACCCCTTGTATAGATAGATAAAACTATATTTATAGCATAACACTGGTAATAAAACTTTGTTACTAGATCTAGCGACTATTGAGCTCTCATGGTGTACCCCAAAAATTTTATTGCGTACCCCACGTTGAGAACAACTAGTCTGGAACTTTCTGTTTTGAGAATATTTTTATCTCATCAAGTTCCTGTTGTCAATGGCAAAAGAATGTATGGGACAAATTCTGACAAATATCAGTAGACGGTGACAATTCTATCGATAGTAAAAGGGCGCCACAAATAATTTCATCAATGGTAAGAAGGATCGCGAAAATTTCTGTCAACAATAAGGGTGATCATGATTGGAAAAATTTTGAGAATCCCTTTATTATGGGAAGAAGGAATTACACTAATATGTTAAACAAAAATGTGATTAATGTCAGAATGCAGTAGAAGTTAATTAATTAACTTATGGTGGAGGACAATAACTTGCAAATAAACGAAATCTCAAGTCGGTTTAATAATTATGGATCCTGAGAATATTCCAAACGAATTTAATAATTCATTTATCGGTGCTTTTCAATTTTACTCAGGAGAGTATGTAAAGAATCATATTAGGTCCATAATAAATACACAGATTACCTGTGAAAATAGGTTTCAACAATTATTAAACACATCTGGAAAAATTTATCGCTGACGCAGTAGGAATCGAACTCCCAACTCTCCAGATACATGCCAGAGCGCTCTACATTAAATCATGCATCAGAAGTTAAAATCTTCCAGAATAAGAAATAAATCTGTCACTGAGATGGTGCGGACCATGTGCCATCTATACTTCAGGAGAGGCCACTTTTCCATTGTGGCAAATGATTTAGATGTTATGAGGAGGTCAATCATGCTAAATTTGCCTCTCTTGAATTATAGATGGCACAGGGTCCACCATATCTCAGTGAAATATTTATAGGTCGTCTTTTTCTGGAAGATTTTAGCGTCTGATGCGTGGTTTAACGGTTGAACGCTCTGGCATGTATCTAGAGAGTTGCAGGTTCGATTCCTGCATCGTCAGCGATAATGTTTTTCAAATGTTTTAATAACCATATTGGATTTGTTTCTTCTCCTTCTGATATTGGAATTGAACAAAACCATATAGTGCAAGATCATATAGTGATAATAAAACGATGGATGTAGGTGTTCCACAAGGATCAGTTTTGGGGTCAATCTTGTTTAGAATCTATATAAATGATTTATATTTTGATTCTTTCATGAATTCTCTGGCAGCTTTTGCTGATGACCATGCCTTATGGCGCCAAGACTTGAGAGGAGATTCGGTCCAAAATAAACTATAATTTACTTCTATCTCAACAATTGTTTGTATTGAATAAACTAAAGAGTAACAATTGAAGTCAAAGATAATGATTTTTAGTGTAGGCTGGGTTACTGAAATATATTCTTTTTAAATATCATGAGGTAGAATGTATTGACCTAACGAATGTTGGTAATTGTAACATGATTGAACAGTTTACTACTTTTAAACATCTGGGTGTTACTTCAGATATTAGATGGACTTGAAAACCACATGTTGATGGAATAACCAGAGAAATAAATAATCATCTTAGAAAATCTTTGCGCACTTTCTGTTTTATTCAAAGCTTTTTTCTCCTTGGTGCATTTCAGATTGGATTATAGAAAAAAGGGGCGGGGGTGGCTCAGTCGGTAGCGCGCCAGGCTCGTAATCTGTAGTTCCCAGGTTCGAGTCCCAGCTGGGTCAGCGTTGAGATTTATTTCCGCAAAATTCCCCGCCCTGCCCACGGTCAGTAGGGGACACCGATGGGCTTGGAAAGGCCGCCGTCCGTCGGATGGGACGTTAAGCCGTGGCCCCGTGTGCGGGAGAGCCATACCCTGTGCACGTTAAAGAACACGCTGGATGGCCTTGACGGGAGGCTACCATCTGTCTCCCAACAGCTGTTCCAGTGGGTCCCCTCCCCCAACCTTCTCTGAGCCTTCGGGGTCCATGTGACCTGGCCATTTAGCCCTTGGTGTGCAAAAAAGTGCCGCTCAGAGGTAAAACAACCCAAATTATAGTAAAATTTGTTGGTATGGTAATTATTGCTTTTGACATCTCCAATGTCATGGGCTACTTCCTACCCAAGTCGAAAAAAAAGGGATGAAAAATGCGGTTGATGCTTATGAGTCATATGTCAAATGAAAGTTTCTAAAAATAATTTTCTTTTGGTGAAAGGGAAGTAGTTTTTTTTACATTCATATTTTTCTTTTTCTATATCCTACCTAAAAAGTAGAAAATAAACCTAAGTGATATTGACCGTGCAATTAGTCGATGAATTCATATTCACCTCAAAGGAAGGCTCCGGCAATCTCGCTAGGTAGGTAAGTCGGCGCACGGAGGTATGAATGAGAGGAGACGCCCTAACGCGCTTTCCCTGTCCAAGGTCATCCGTCTGCCGCTGCAATCAAGCCTACTTTTCACGTGCTATACTCGGTTTTACTGTGCGTTATATACGGGAAGATTATTTTTTTACGACCAAGAGAAAGCCCATTTAAGCTATTTGGAATTTATTTGCTTTTTTTTAAATGCAGTGAATATTTCCATACAGAATTACTGTATGGCAGAACTATTCATGTATTTCGTTGAATATGACAATAACAAACAATTACCAGATTTTGAAAGTTTATTTATACTGCACTGATACTAGCAGAAAACATTTTATGGATAAAATACTAAACATTATATGCAATAGCAGCATTTAAACTGCAAAAAAATCGCATTTGTAAGATTCAGAAAAGAGCTGTTTTACGTTAAAAAATTCTCATTCCACAAAAATAAAAAAAAATTTGCTTAACAAAACTAAATAAAGCCAATAGTGTAGAGGAGCCGAAATGGTAGATTTTAAAAGCATTTTAAACTTTGGTGGAGATATCATGTATAACACACCTACATTGAAATGCTTTCCACAGACAAAGTGTCTCATCATCAAAATTCTTTGATTTGTGATATAGTCAAAAATTCATGAAACTAATCAAACGGAAACGTTAGCAAAACTACTATCTATAATGCTTCTCGTCTCTTTTTATTTAATGGAAAGCTGATATAAAAGATAATTTCTATGTATTCGCCATAAGCTGACAGTGCATTTTAGTTTACAATGCAAAAAATAAAGCATCTTTTCAAGAAATTTATTTAAATAAAACAGTACCGAACAGTAAACCATAGAATTCAGTTTGAAATAAATATGTAAAATTTCTAACACCTCTAAACTCCTAAAAGGAAAAAAAATACATCTGGTGTGATGACACTCCCGATTTTTAGAGGTAGCTACACCCCTGAATTTGTGCTTATTTATAAATATATTGCTGTTGCTAAAATAAGAAGTAAAAAAAAAGAAATAAAAATATATATTTATGCAAAAAAAAAAAAACGCCCCAGATGGTGGCTCGAACCCACCAGCTCTATGTTTGTACCCTCAGCTTCATATCTCTCCCCCAGCTCATGATCATTCTCCTCCCTCAACCAGAGCTAACAAATTCCTCAGCCACAAAGGAAAATTTCAAAATAATATCTGAAAAAACTATATAAAAAAAAAACAACTAAAATTATACTAAGCAAAAATAATAAAAAATATAAAAAAAAAAGAAAAAAAATACAGGGTGAAGGGAATATAATATCCATCTAAAAAAAAAAGTAACCTTCCAGAGAGTGGCTTGAACCCAACATCTCAGTGCCTGACCCCTCAGTCTCTCATACCTCCCTTCATGTACGCCTAACCTACTCCTCAACCAAAGTAAAAATAAAATACCTACAAGCAATAAACTCGCTCTATTTGAAATCCATACCGAATTAAATAAATTCAGTATTCATCTTAAAAGGGACAATTAGAACCCTATCAGAAGAATTAAAGAAAAGGAGAAAAACATTACACTCTCCTCTCCTCTTTTAACTAAAATTATTTAAACAATTTGAAAAATTTTCACCCTAACTAATGATTGTTGTCACTTACCTATGACATTTACACCATATATATTAAATTAATCGAAAAAGAAATTCAAAAATATAAGACTCCAATCCAAGAAAAAAAGGGGGCATTTAAACAAAACCCTTAAATGCTATCCAAATTAAAAAAAAGAAAGATGATATTTCTCACCTTATGAAAATACTTTATTGTAATTTACTTTTCCCTTCTTACACTGAACTTATTAAATTATGAAGAGAGAGGAATTTAAACACTGAAACATTTAAACAAAATAATATCTAATACTTCCACCTAAAATAAAATATAAAAAAAAAACTCCTTGATATTTTAATCACCTCTATTTAAAAGTATGTAAATTCATCATCCATTAAATAGAATACACACTAATATTCAATTGCAGCCAACAAAATTTTTAACTGAGAAAGCCTGCAGAAGGAATTCTCAAATAAGTGTAACGTAAAAAAAAATCAATCAATCAATCAATATAAGAAGTACATTGTCACATTTATCCCTGAGTACAATCCGAAGAAAATAAAAAAAAGTCTGGTGAAGAATCGAGGTTTGTAACTCGAAATAAAACCGATTTCATAGCTGCGTAATTTCAACACGAAGTTGCTTGTATCATTATATTATTATTTAAACTTTTATAAAAATGACAAACTTACCGATGAAAGATAATTCCTGGTATCTTTTTTGAAGGGCGATTCGTGCAGTCGTAAGCTGAACAGGCTGCCATAATACAAATGTCGAAAAAAATTAAATTTTTATTTATTTGATAAACTTGTATTTATTTGATAATATTGATGATATTTAATATCAAGGAATTTCTTTTTTGTTTTTATTTTATTTTAGGTGGAAGTATTAGATATTATTTTATTTAAATGTTTCAGTGTTTAAATTCCTCTCTCTTCATAATTTAATAAGTTATCTTCCTACCTCCATGGTCGGCGCCCTATTTTCCTTTGAATCATCGACATGTTTTAGTTTTATTCTCTAACCTTTAGAGTGCATACAGGAGAGGTATTTTTTTTAAAAAATTAATATTATAAGCTTCTTCTTTGGTAGTCGCAATTTGAGAATTGTTTCGACATTGAAATTAACAGAAGAAAACAAATTATCCTAAAACAACCTGTAAAACTAGGAAGCACGAGGAAAACAATAAACTGATTAGAAGCATGGAACTAGATATTTGGGATGGTGACTGGGGTCTTCCGTCGGTAGATCTGATTTGTTTACAGGTTATGGTAAGTCAAGTGGCAGAATTGAGTTCCGCGATATAAATTTGTTGAGAAACATATGCGATGAATCGTGCGCAAAAGTGCCGAACCTGTGACCTTTTTTACTCAATTTCGGTTAACATGCTTTTTCACCAAGCCTTGACAGTTAAAGACCTATAAAGAAGTTTATCATATTTCAATAATATGGGACTTTCAAAGATTTAAGGGATATGTGCTTGGTCATGAGAATATATAAGAATGAAATTGGTCCTCTGCTCTCCTGCAACTAAAAATTATTGAAAGAGCATGCTTTTCTAGTTCTCGAGGGAAGTAGTTGGAATTTTACGTTCGCAATCTTCCATCGGATTCATTCTGAAACATCTTTTTTTTTCATGGAAAAGTTTGAAAAATTGTAATTACTAAAAATGTTAAAAAAAAAGTTGACTATTTCAAGTGTCAATGCCTTGCAAAAAACAATATTGGATCGGGATAAAGTCTTAGAAATTCTCATTTCAACCAAAAAAAAAAATTTACATGAATTTGGCAGAACTGCAGTATAGGGTATTCAGCCCCCATCTTGGTTTATTTCGCCGCGGTGAAAAAAAAAAGTGAATGGTAAAAGTCCGTTCCGCATGGGGCGGGGGTGGCTCAGTCGGTAGCTCGCCAGGCTCGAGTCCCAGCTGGGTCAGCGTTGAGATTTATCTCCGCAAAATTCCCCGCCCTGCCCATGGTCAGTAGGGGACACCGATGGGCGCTGGGTTTGGAAAGGCCGCCGTCCGTCGGATGAGACGTTAAGCCGTGGCCCCGTGTGTGGGAGAGCCATACCCTGTGCACGTTAAAGAACACGCTGGATGGCCTTGACGGGAGGCTACCATCTGTCTCCCAACAGCTGTTCCAGTGGGTCCCCTCCCCTAACCTTCTCTGAGCCTTCGGGGTCCATGTGACCTGGCCATTTAGCCCATGGTGTGCAAAAAAGTGCCACTCAGAGGTAAAACAACCCAACTCAACCCGTTCCACATCTACCTTGAGATGCGTATTGAGGATATATATATATAATTTAAAGGATATTTATATATATAAAAGAAATATGCAATGTCGCATCTGAGAAAATCATGTTTCTGCACTTAAAAAATTACTGAGAATAATCTCATCAAAACAATATTTTATTAACAAGCTTATCACTACAAAATGAACCCTCGTTTCGCACTTAATAAAAAAACCCTGAAAATTCAACAATTTCATTAAAATTAGATTTTATTAACAATTCTTATTGCTAAAGAATAAACCTTTGTTCTGCACTTAAAAAAAGCCCCAAAAATTAATATTCTCATCAAAACTAGATTTCATTAACAGCTCTTATTGCTAAAGAATAACTCCTTGTTCTTTACTGAAGTAAAGCCCCAAAAATAAATTATCTCATTAAAAGATTTCATTAACAACGCTTATTGCTAAACAATGAAACCTTGTTTTGCACTTAAAAAAAGCCCCTAAAATATGAAAAGTAAATTACAAGAATCAACTTGAGAAAAGCCCCAAAAACAATCTCATTAGAGAGAACTATTCTAAACGGCATGTTTCAGTCATAAACATTGGTACATGCGGATGAATATCGTATTGCAACTTAGCATTACAGGTTTTCCTGGCCAAAAGTACAACATGGCAGCTGAGGACCCTATACTGCAGCGTAGCCCATGAATTGTATTATAATTCTCTTGATGACAGTGATTGATGTCGATATGACTAATTTTTAATGAAATGTATGATGGATATTTATCTCGCCTTTACCTGTCCATCTGGTCTCTTGCAAGCCTAGCATATCTAGGTTATAGCGCTGGAATTCCTGCACGAGGACATCAAGAGAATAATCTCTATGTAATATCCTCACGTTCCTGCAGAAAAAAAATGATTAGTAGGATTTTTAAAGAAATTAGGTTTATTGAGATTGGTAGGGCCAACAATATCAAACAGCCCCCTGATCGCAGGCATGGGGCAAAGACCTGTTCCTCCTCCGCTAAAGGCTGAAGTCACCGATGCTGGTCGGAACTTCAGGCACCACCTTTTCAAGTGGACTTTTTCAAGAGCCATATGGCCTGCCTGAGACACACTCTAGTTTAGGCTTGACGATGCCCAACTAGCTAAGTAAGGTTCAGGTACCTGCGATGGCCTCTGATTAGGATTATCCACCAGCTGATATTTCCACCAATGTTTTATGACTCGGAACAGAGGCAGGTATCCCATGCCTCTGTTCACTTAGGGCTGGCAACCCAGAAACAAACAGAAAACGCAGCAGCAGATTCTCCCTCAACAGAGGCCCACCAGTACATCAAGTCCAGGATCCATAATCAAACTCAAATCCATGAACAAGTCCAGTCTAGTAGGTATAAATGGTCAGCACCAGGACCCTGTGAAGTTGACCACTCCTCAGCAGGTTTGAAAAAAAAAAAAGAAAAAAGTGGCCATAGATGATGAGATCAGTAGGCCATACTGAACTGGCAGCCCTCCCCTTCCGTTCCCTTCCAAACGAGAATATCTCTTTTGAAAGGGACTAACGGCCTGCACCACGAGAAGGCGGGGTCGGACATTAGGTGCTAGACCTGGCCGGTTCTGTGCATCATCACTAGGGATTGGTATACAGCTCTTGGGCGGGGGTGGCTCAGTCGGTAGCGCGCCAGGCTCGAGTCCCAGCTAGGTCAGCGTTGAGATTTATCTCCGCAAAATTCCCCGTCCTGCCCACGGTCAGTAGGGGACACCGACGGGCTTGGAAAGGCCGCCGTCCGTCGGATGGGATGTTAAACCGTGGTCCCGTGTGCGGGAGAGCCATACCCTGTGCACGTTAAAGAACACACTGGATGGCCTTGACGGGAGGCTACCATCTGTCTCCCAACAGCTGTTCCAGTGGGTCCCCTCCCCCAACCTTTTCTGAGCCTTCGGGGTCCATGTGACCTGGCCATTTAGCCCATGGTGTGCAAAAAAGTGCCGCTCAGAGGTAAAACAACCCAAAAGGTACACAGCTCTCCTTCCAGTTTATGGCTAGCTTCCTTTTACAGGTCAACTTTAAATTTCTCTTTACAGGGAGGGAGGATGGAAAGCATCACCAAGGCGTGGGTCTGCTGCTCAGAAGACATGCTAGTGATGGTCTTCTAGGATATGAGTGCATTAATGAAAGGTTTACATCAAAATTTCAGACAAGCATTAAAGACTTGAATGTTATCTGCTGTTATGCCCCCACTGAGGATGCTAATGAGAAGGATAGGTTTTACGGACAACTTCAGGATATTTTGAATTCTGTCAAGAAAGTAGATATTACCCTTGTTCTAGGTGACTTCAGTGCCAAAGTTGGTACTGACTCTGATCTTTGGGGAGGGGTGATAGGCCCTTTGGTATTGATAGCTGCAATGGCAATGGGCAACGTCTCCTACAGGTAAATGAACTCAATGGTTTCAGAATAACTAACACTTATTACAAACACCGCGAGATACATAAGTATATATGGGTTTCACCTGATGGGCTGCATAGGAATATGATTGATTATATATTAATTAACAGGAAATGGGCTAGTTTTGTTAGAAATACCAGGTCATATAGGGGAGCTGAAATTGGATCTGACTATTACCTTGTTAAAAGTGTCTTGCAACTTAAACTAAAAAGCGTTGTGCTAGGGTTAAAAAATTTACCTTTAATACTGAAGCTCTGAAAGACCCAGTTATAGCTAAAGCTTACCATGATAGGTTACTTAGTATCATTATGACAGTCATGGTTTGCTTACTACTGAAGTTGAGGAAGAATGGGAACTTTTTAAACAGGCTTTTTTGGAAACTAACAGTACTCTTTTAGGAAAAAAGGAACAGAGGAGGCAGAATTATTTGAGTGATAAGGCACTTGAGCTTATTTCAGAAAGAAGGAACTGCAGGAATGTCCATAATCAGTACCCTACTAGTTGTAATAGAAAGCATTACAGAGAGCTTAATAAACATGTAAAAGATTAGTTAGCTGCTGATAAGAATTTTTGGCTTGATGGCTTGGCTGACAAAGCTGAGGAAGCAGTTACGCAGCACAACAGCAGAGAGCTGTACCAGATAGTTAACGTTTTATGTGGTAGAAAACAGACAGGCATACAAGGATTGCAGGATAAACAAGGTAAGGTTGTGGTAGGTGAGGATTCTTTCATGGCTAGGTGGGCTGAGCATTTCAGTGATATTCTAAACAATGTGGTTAGTTCTACTCCCATTGTTTGCAATAATGATAGATGCATTGGTGGCTTTAATGTTGGCCCTATAACACAATCTGAAGTTATTTTGACTATTTTCTAAACTTAAACTTCATAAATCCCCAAGGGCAGATGAAAATACTACAGAAATGTTTAGAGCTGGGAATGTTTCGGTTACCATTTGGATGACTGAAATTTTGAATAACTTTTATGATAAAGACATGGTTCCTAAAGATTTTACCAGAGCTATTATTATCCCTATTTTCAAAAAAGGTGATCGCAGTTCTTGTGATAACTATAGGGGTATCAGCCTACTCTCTGTTCCAGGTAAAGTTCTTTCCATGATTGTGCTTAATAGAATTAAGAATCTGGTTGACAGGCAATTGTGTGATGAGCAATGTGCATTCAGAAGTGGTAGGGGATGTATAGATCAGATATTTTCACTTAGGCATATTCTTGAGAAATGTTTAGAGTTTCAGAAAACTTTGGTTGCTAGCTTTGTTGATTTCAAAAAGGCTTTCGACTCTGTTGATCGTCATAATTTGTGGTTGATTGTGAGATCATATGGTATACCTGACAAGTTAGTTAACATAATGAAAGCTCTCTATAATAACACTGAGTCGTGTGTGAGAGTTGGTAAGTCTTGTAGCAATTGGTTTAGCATTACGTCTGGTGTTCGACAAGGGTGCATTTTGTCTCCTTTTCTCTTTAGTTTGGTTGTTGATTATGTTATGCGAAATTCACTTCAAGGGAAAGATTTTGGCCTTAAATGGGCTGGAGATACAAAAATTTCTGATTTAGATTATGCTGATGATTTAGCCCTTTTGGCAAATGATGTTGATGAGATGAACTCTTTCATTCGAGCTGTTGATGATACTGGTAGTAGAGTAGGTTTGGTTTTAAACAGAGAGAAAACTAAAGTGATGAAAATTGGTCAGGCAGGTTGTGATTCAGTTAATCTGAATGGTTGCAGTCTTGAGCAGGTGTCACAGTTTAATTACCTTGGGAGCTATGTAACAGATACTGGTGATGTGTGGCATGAGATTAACAGACGAATAGGTATTGCTGCTGGGACTTTTAAGAATCTATGGAGATTGTGGAGAAATAGGCGTATACACCTAAAGACTAAAATTAGACTGTATAATAGTTTGGTTCTTTCTAGGGTTAGTTATGGTAGTGAAACTTGGACGCTGTGTAAGCAAGATAACAGGAAACTAGATGCTTTTGATTCTAGATGCTTTATGTAGTATCTTGGGTATTAGGTGGTTTAACTTTGTAACTAATGATGAGGTTAGGCAAAGGAGTCTGCAACCTCCTTTAAGTAGCATATTGTGCGGAGAGAGACTCCGCTGGTTTGGCCATGTTGCCCGTATGGATAATTATAGATTGGCGAATATTGTTATGAACAGTGTGCCTAGAGGTCGTAGAAGGAGGGGGAGACCTAGGATGCAGTGGGCAGACAATGTCAAACAGGACCTTGTTAGAATTGGTGTGCAGTGGCCGGATGCAGCAGATGTAACTCGGGACAGATATGCTTGGAGAATTAAACTGCGCTGTGTGGTTGGACCTCCATAGCCCATGACTGCTTGAGGATGATGATGATGTATGATGGTGCAAAGCATCTCTTTATCCATTTTTGAAGGCACCCAATGGTACCATATGCAAGGAAGAGGATGAGTAGAAGGAGATTAATTTTAAATTGCAATTAAAACCCTAAAGTCAAATCAAAGTGTGGTGATTTTTCACTTTGGGTTACTTTGGAAATAATAGGTTCTAGTTTTGGCTACGTCCTTTCCCAGTTAATGGACTTTAGACTGTTTCTGATTTCCAAGTAAAATTGCCTACCACATTATGAAAAAAAGCCCCAAAAGCAGCTACTTGCCACAGAGGTTTGACAGCAGTAAAAGGTCTGAGAATGGTGAAACCTCAGCAGAAAGACAACAAAACATCCATTCCTTACCCTGGGCTCAATCCCAGGTCCCTTTGAGAAGTAGCCAAGCACACTAACCATATGCATACAATCTTTATGACGTGATTTTTGCGTGGTGTACTACTTCCCATCGTTGCCAAGTTTTTTCAGTCAGACTTGTCAGTGCATTCATCTATTTTATATATTTTATTTTTAAATTGCCCAATATTAAACTAGGTTCTAATTTCTCATTTAAAATTGTTGCTGTTTTTTGGTTTTTCAGAAATGTTGCAATTGCTTCATTATTTAAACATAGGTGACAATCACAGCATTATCTGGGTGACATTTTAATGTTAATACATCAATAAATATTTTGTGGAAATTTTTTTGGGGAAAATTTTATTTATTTTTTTACAAAAATAAATAAAATTATTTTACAAAATATTTATTGCTTCATTATGACTAAGGGAGTTACCAATCTACTCTCCTTTATCTGTGGGACCAAGCAATGCAATTGGTCCAGAAAAAGGTAAAGTGTATGTGAGGGGAGGGGGGGACAAGAGACTCCATTAGAGTGAAACATTTTCCCTTTTGTTTTAGAGAATTGAAAAATTCATGAAATATGCACAAGCTTAATAAATTTTGGCTTCCATTACCCTTACCAGCATCTTAAAAAGGGGTGGTGGGGATGGCCCCCTTTTGCTTCACCATGAAGGGATGAGCATGATGGTCAGCAACAGTGTTCAGATGCCCTTCGATGGGTATTGGGAAAGTCCCACCCCCAGGGCAAATATGAAAACTATTGTTCGCCTATATCTCTAGAAAGCAAGTGCAGAAAGTAACAAGCTATGTGCCAAAAGAAAGTTCTGACACAGAGAGTGTCATAGGCTATAAAAAATTGACCCCCATTGCTTTCTTTCCCCCTAAAAATGGGAAATATTTAAGCCATTCGTATATATGTTATATATGTTCCAAAAGTGAGGGCCTGCAGTTATGAGTTAGTAGATGTCTTTTAAATTATTATTGGGTAAAATTTGACTAGTTGCTCTATATTTTTTAAATATTTTGTATTATTTTAATGTAGTAATAAATTTTTCTTCTGAGGTCCTGCCATCCTCTCAGATCTCCTACTGTGGCATATAAACTGACAGGCTCCTGTCAGACCTCTGTGGCAAGCAGCTGCTTGAGGGGGTATTTATTTTTTTTATTTAATAAATTATATACACCGAATGATTTGACCCCTTAACACTAGGGGATGAGAAAACTTTTTCATTTTAAGTGATACATTTCAGTACCAGGTTATTTCCTTGGGTCAAGTGCTCATTAACCCTTTCAGTGTCCACTTCGTCTGTATATGTTCAGAGAATCCAAAATGAGAGGCCAAGGACATATGTATATGCTTTTCATCATCAACATCATCCTCAAGCAGCCATGGGCTACGGAGGTGCAACCAAACCGTGCAATTTATCTCCAAGCATATCTGTTCTGAGCTACATCTGTTGCATCTGGTCACTGCACAGCTGAGACAACAAACTGCATAAAATGTAGTGGTGCCCATCCTGTGCATTCCTGTGACTGTCTGAATTGGAGAGAGGTGCAGCAGGTTAAAACGATACAGAATATCTTGCAAGCTTAAAATTCATCTGAACTCTGAGCTGCAGCTCGGGGGGTATCACCATTCCATTTGTGGCAGAGGCCAACTTTCTCGGTCCCATCTTCGACCTGGAAATTACCCTTTGTAACCCATATCCACAATCTGAGGTCCAAGTGCATATGGGCATTGAACATCCTCAAGGTCCTCTCCTCCCTATTTGAGAACTGGACATATGTTCTTTTCTGCACATCTATTGTGCACTTGTCATGTCGAAACCAGACCACAGATCCCAAGTGTACGACTCCACCTTTGATTCAATGATGAAGGTGCTGGACCCCCTCCATCATTAGACCCTCCTTGTTTGCATGGGGCCTTCTACACCTCATTGGTGATAGGGGTATATCAAAAGGACTATGGTTGGGGAAGGGAACGAAATTTTCCAACTCGGAAATCAGATTTTGCCAACTAAGAAAATAAACACCAGAATTTTGCACCATGGTGGTAGGATGGGAGTGGGAGCAGCTCCTAAAGATGTTGCCAAGTGCTTTGATTTCATAACCTTGCAATGATTTTTACAGCAAACAACCTAATTTTATATCTGATCTGAATTTTACTAAGTCATTTCGAATTTTGACAACTCCATGCGATTTTGCCAACTATCCTAATTGCACAAAAGCAATCCCAATTTTTAGAACTTGATGGTATTTTACCAAGTGGCCTCGTATTTTGTCAACTTCCCTAGATTTTGCCAAGTTGCCTCTATTTTACCAACTCATCATAATTTTACAGAAAAAAAAATGCTAATTTTTATATCTCATGCTTTTCCAAGTTTTCTCACTTGTTTGCCAAGTCACTCCAAATTTGCCAAGTTGTCTTGATTTTGCTGCCTCTCCTTAATTTCACAAAACCAATCCCAATTTTCACATCTCGCTTGTATTTTACCAAATGCTTAGAAGTCTGCCAACTGCCATAGATTTCTCCAAGTTGTCTTGATTTTGCCTACTTCCTAGTTTTTGCCAAGTTGCCTCAATTTTCACTACTCTAGATTTTACCAAGTTGTCTAAATTTTGCTAACTCCCCTTAATTTTACAAAAAAATCAAAATTTTTAATAACTCACCTGGATTTTACAAAGTCACTTCGAATTTTGCCAACTCCATTTAACTTTGGGTGGAGGAGCCTCCCCCCCCCCCCCATAGCTGTGCTCCGGATGCAGTCTTTATGTTGAGACAGATGAACCTTTTTTTATATATTCACTGTCAGCAGTTGTCCCTACAGTTTGCTTCGAAATTGTGATCCCTCCTGGGCCATCCCATTTGGGAATGCGTTTTCAGTCCTCAGTGGGAAATGCTAAACAAGAATTGTCCAGCTGCCATTTGTCTAAGGCTACATCAGAGACATCAATTGGTGATGTCTCTGAGGTAGCCTTGGATATGCAAACCAAAACTTTTGACATGCAGCTTCAGTCATGACAGTGTTGCTCAGTCAACAGCCAAGCCACTTCCACCATGGCTCACTGTTTTCTCTTCCTGTTACTTTTCTCTTTGTAGAAAGAGGTAGGCCTTTACACCCAATTGCGTGTACCAGCAACTTTTTGTCAGCCACTTTGCTGAGCACCTGGACTTCTTACTAATCTTCGCAGATGGCTCGATGTCTGGCACATCAGTGGACCAACTAGGTCTGCTGTAATACTATCTTTGCAGACTGATCCCACAGCAGTGTTCCATCTTCACTGCAGAGTTGCACACTATCAATCTTGCCTTGGACCACATAGCGGCTAAGCATTATCATTGGTGTGTATATACCAACTCGCTTGGCTTGCCTACAGGCTTTGATCTCAGTGGAGCATCAGCCTCACCCTGTTCTCTCCAAGATCCACCAGCAACTCCATCATCTGGCAGCCACAACAACCACATGTCTGCATAAGGGGCAGTGACTTGGGAGACGCCACTGCCAAGTCAACCACACCCCTATCCGACTCCACTGCTGGTTTCTAACCTGGACTTCTGGCAGTGCTTCTCCTTCAAGTTGTGGGCACAGTGGCAGAGATCTTGGTTGGAATAGATTGCAAATAAACTTCTCTAGATCAAACCTGTTGTCAAACCATGGCAGTCATGTTTTTGCAGTAATCACATGGAGGAAGTTGTACTTCTCAGCACTTCTTAGATCATTTATTTATTACATTTTCTTCTACAGGCAGATGATGGACCTAAGCATGAGTTTTGTGACACCATTTTAATTATTAAACAAATTTTATTCTTATGTCCGGCTTTTACTTGTGAACATCATTTTATTTTGGTTTTTATCATTTACCGTCCAAACCCTATACACTTCAACCCCTTTTATCTGATGATTCGATTTTATCGCCTGTATTTGAATTTTTGTTTTTCCAGTTATTAATGGTATAACTGGTAAATAAATTTTTTGTTGTTCACTTCTGAGAGGGATTATAATTATTAGTAATAGAATTAAATTCTTATTAAAATTAGTTAACAGAGAGAATCATTTCTTAAATTTTCAACTTTTAATTTTTGTTACATTGAAAACATTTTTTGTATTTCTGAGTGGAGGTATGCTGAATTTGTATCTGGGTGAATTTGCGTAAACGTTTTTTATATCACTAATAGTTATTAGTGTCTTTTAAGGGTTAAAATAACATTTCATTCTATTTTTGCAGGCATATTCTAAGTTTGCTGGAGTTCCACTTAAGCTGCAGAAAACCAACTGGCCATGGTCAAAATATGGTATGCCTGTTTACTTATTTGCTGAATATTGTTTTTGGTAAATAAATGTCTAATATAAAGTAATTGATAACAGTGCATAGAAAAGTATGGAAAATATGCAAAAATATCTGTCAAGATTAAAGTGTAGAAAAAAAAAAATTATAAAATTAAATACACACATATGCACACACAAAGAAACAAAAAACCTCTAGCAGCCGTGGACTATGGAGGTCCTACCAGACTAATTTTTTTTCTCCAGACTCTGCCCTGAGCTACAGCTACTGCATCTGGCCACTGTAGGCCAATTTTAGCAAGGCCATGTGTGACATTAATCTACCCATCATATCTTAAGTCTCCCACTTTTCCTGAAACCTTTAGGCACACTGTTCATAATCCTATTTACCGATTTGCAGCAATGCATGCAAGCAACGTGGCCAAACTAATGCAGTCTTTCTTTGCATAATATGCTGACTCCTTTGCCTAACAGCATTATTCACAAAGTCACCACCTAATGCCCAAGATGCTGCATAAACATCTAGATTCAAAGTCATCAAGTTTCCTGCTATCCTGCAGTCAAAGGTTCCATGTTTTGCTACCATAATTAACCTTAAAAAGAATCAAATTATTATACAGCTTAATCTTAGTGTAGGTGTATGCACCTTTTTTTTTCCCCACATTCTCCACATTTTTTCTTTAAAAGTCCCAGCAGCTTCCTTGTTCTTACGTTGATTTCATGCTACACCTCACTGATACCTGTTACATAGCTCCTGAGGTAAATGCTCGTGAGTGCAGCCATTCAAAGCAACAAGTACCATTTTCATGATCAATTTTCATCACTCTATTTTTTTCTGAGTTTATCACTAAATCTACTCTATTACCAGTCTCATCAACAGCCCAATGAAAGAATTCATCTGATGAACATCAAATTAAAAGGGCCAAATCATCCACCTAATCTAACAGAAATTTTGAAATCTCTAAACCATTTTAGGCCAAAATCTTACCCTTGCAAAGAATTCTGTGCAATATAATCCATAACCAAACTAAAGGGAAAAGGAGACAAAATGCACCCTTACCATTATCTTAACTTCACTAGTAATGCTAAACCAATTGCTAGAAGCCTTGCAACTTGCACATGACTGTGTTATAGTGAGCTTTCATTATGCTACCTAACTTGTCAGTTACTGTGCAAAATCTAACAATCAATCATAAATTATAATGATTAACAGAGTTAAAAGCCGTCTTGAAATTTACAATACTTCATAAACAGATCATAGGTTTCTTAAACTTTAAACATTTCTCAAAATCTGCCTAAATGAAAATATTTGATCTATACATAGCCTGCCACTTCTGAATCCACACTGTTTATCTCACAGTTGTCCATCAACCAAATTCTTAATTCTATTATGCCATAATCGTGCAAAGAAATATACCTGGAACAGAAGGTAGACATTCTCTTTAATTATCACAAGAACTACCATCACTTTTTTTAAAAAGAAATAATAATAGGTCAAGTAAAATTCTTAAAAACAGTACCTTTATCATAAATTATAATTAACACTTCAGTTAGCCATGTGGCAACACAAATGTTCTCAGCTCTCATTAATGCAGTCATAGCCTAGAAGAGCATCACTGATATTTCTGCTGAGAAGCAAACCTACACCTTGGAGAGTTTACTCTGAGCACTTCAGTGGTAATTTCATTCACCCCTGGAAATTTATGCAGTTGTCACATGACTGACTGAAATTTTAAATATTTTTTATAATAAAGGTATTGTTCCTAAGGATTTTACTAGAGCTATCATTGTCCCAATCTTTAAAAAGGGTGATCGCAGTTCTTGTGATAATTATAGGGGTATTAGTATACTTTCTGTTCCAGGTGTTCTTTGTATGATTATACTTAATAGAATTAAGAATTTGGTTGATGGACAATTGCATGATGAATAGTGTGGATTCAGAAGTGGTAGGGGATGTTATTGATCAAATATTTTCACTTAGGCAGATTCTTGAGAAATGTTTAGAGTTTCAGAAACCTTTGGTTGCTAGCTTTATAGATTTTGAAAAGGCTTTTGACTCTGTTGATCAACATAATTTGTGGTTGATTGTTAGATCATATGGAATACCTGATAAGTTAGTGTAATGAGAGCTCTATATAATAATGCTGAGTCGTGTGTGAGAGTTGGTACACCTTGAAGTGATTGGTTTAGCATTGCTAGTGGAGTTAGCCAATAATGCTTTTTGTCTCCTAGTTATTGATTATGTAATGCAAAATTCTTTGCAAGGGAAAGATTTTGGCCTTAAATGGTGTAGAGATTTCAAAATTTCTGATTTAGATTATGCAGATGATTTGGCCCTGTTGGCTACTGATGTTGATGAGATGAATTCGTTCATTAGGGCTGTTGATGAGACTGGTAATAGAGTAGGTTTGGTGATAAACAAAGAAAAAACTAAAGTGATAAAAATTGGTCAGTTAGATGATGCTTCAGTTGCTTTGAATGGCTGCACTTTTGAGCAATTGTCTCAGTTTAATTATTTTGGGAGCTATGTAACAGATACTGGTGATGTTTGGCATGAGATAAATAGAAGAACAGGGAATGCAGCTGGGACTTTTAAAAATCTCTGGAGAGTGTGGAAAAATAGTTGTGTACACCTAAAAACAAATTAGGTTGTATAATAGTTTGATTCTTTCTAAGGTTAGTTATGGTAGCAAAAAATGAACCCTTTGTAAGCAGGATAACAAGAAACTTGATACCTTTGATTCTAGATCTTATGCAGTATCTTGGGCATTAGTTGGTTTGACTTCATAAGTAATGATGAGATTAGAAGGAGTCGTCATCAACCTCCTTTGAGCAACATATTGTGCAGAGAGAGACTGCGTTTGTTTGGCTGTGTTGCCTGTATGCATAGCTTCAGATTGGCAAAGAGGATTATGAACAGTGTAGATAAGTGTGTGTAGTACAATTGAAAGGGTATTGAAAAACAAAAGTTAAATCAAAAGAATACCGACAGAAGATGGGAATTATTGTAGTGAGAGGCATATGCTATTATTTATATGCAGTACCTTAAACAAATAGTTGGGCAATAAATGCTGAGAATATTTGTGGTTCTAATCTGCTTGGCTACCCCACACCATCGTCTGCCTTTTTTACCACTCTGCTAATGGTTCAATTTGAACTAGGACATTTTTTTTTAGCAGTTTTCAGCGCTTGCAGATACATTGTCCCTTCTCTTCCTCTACTTCACTTCTTCCCACTTGGGCACACAATTTTTCTATATTGCTTGGCTACCCCTCCCCATTGTCTACCTTTTTTACCACTCTACCAGTGCACTTCCTGGAGCTAATCCCTTCATGACCCAACATAGAGCCTTGAGCCCTGGTCTTCAATCAGACAGGACCTTTCTTGATCTCCACTTAGTCCCCCCCCCCACACACACTACACATAACTACACACACCTTATCTACACAATAATAGGAGACCTAAGATGTGATGGACAGACAATGTCAAACAGGACATTGCTAGAATTGGACTAGAGTGGCCAAATGCAGCAGCTGTAGCTCAAAGGAGACACGTCTGGAGAGGAAAATTGCACAGTCTGGTTGGACCTCCATAGCCCATGGCTGCATGAGGATTTTGTATTGTATTAGATCAAATCATAAGATATGCCAGTGAGAATTCTAGCATCTAAATATAAAATCAAGTAATCTTTGAAGTCTAGACCAAGTAATTGCATGTTTATATATAATTATTATAATATTTAATACTGCTGGTATTTGACTTCATTTCTATACTACCTCAGCCATATCCAATTTTGGATGTTTCAGTCGGTTTCTCTCGTTTTCCTTGCTTTGCATGGGACTGCTCCCTCCTCCTTGGGCATCGGTAGCTCATAGAAGTTGGAGTGTTATCTGGCCTCTTGGAGGACAACTGTCAGCTTTTCCTTTTCCTTCGGTTGTAGTGGTCTGGTGTGGGTTCGGACTCTGCTTGGGCCCATACAGGACTTCGACCAGTCTTCACGAAAGCTTTCCTGCCCATTCCAACATATTCCTATGAACTATTCCTTCGTTCTTAGAACCACAAATATTCTCAGCTTTTATTGCCCAACTATTTGTTTAGGGTACTGCGCATAGCTAATACCATAAGCCTCTCACTACAATAATTCCCATCTTCTGTCTGTATTCTTTTGATTTAACTTTTGTTTTTCAATACTCTTTCAATTGTACTTTTTTGTGTTGTATTACTGTTTGGTGTAGTATCAGTGTTTTAAAAAAAGGATTATGTAAAACAAAGATAAAAAATTATATAAAAATTTGATATAAAGCAATTATAAAAATTTGAAAAAACAAAAAATAATGTTTTATGACTGTTAATATATTTAGTCACAGTAGTATGTTAAATGTTTCTAATATGTAGACATTAAATTTGATATAAATAGCTGTATTGAGTGACATTACTAGTAATTAAGTGTCTTTATTGTTTTAATATAGTCAGCTTTAATTATATTTTAAGTAAACTATGCATGTCATGCTTCATTATAATATTTCTTCCCTTTTCCCTTTCTAAACGCACTATTTATATCCATCTCTAAGTTGTTAATGGTTCAATTTGAACTAGAACATTTTTTTAGCAGTTTTCAGCTCTTGCAGATGCATTGTCCCTTCTCTTCCCCTACTTTACTTCTTCCCACTTGGGCACACAATTTTTCTATATTGCTTGGCTACCCCTCCCCATCGTCTACCTTTTTCACCACTCTACCAGTGCACTTCCTGGAGTTAATCCCTTCATGACCCAACATAGAGCCTTGAGCTCTGGTCTTCAATCAGACAGGACCTTTCTTGATCTCCACTTAGTCCCCCCCCCCCCACACACACACACTACACACACCTTATCTATCAAGGCAGGTTATAAATTCTTTTTCTCAACCTATATTTTGATAAAACTGATTTTTTGATCTCGTGTTTCTGTTTTTAGGTTCAAACTTTTAAATCTTTTCTATCCTTCTCTCTATATTCTCAAAATGCAATCACACAATTCAGTATTTTAAATTAACACTAAACAGAATCCACTGTTCTGATAATGTCTAATGGTGATAATTCAAGTTATTGTTTTTAGCTTTTAATATAAACTATGCCTGTCAGAAATTTATTTTCTTGATACAGGTTCAATGGAAGTAATTTATTTATTCCATAATATTACTATAATCAAAACAAAAGGTTTCCTTTTATTTTTATATTATTTGATAATAGTAAATAAAATTAATAATAATAAAACAAATACTCCCTCAAGCAGCTGCTTGCTACAGAGGTCTGACACTTATAGACCATTTGAAGACAAAATAATTTGACTTCAAGATTACCTGATCAAGCAACTAAAATCTGGCTGTTTGAATCTAACCCCCCTTTTTTTTAAGTTATCTGCATTTATTTGGAACTGAGCTCTATTTTTCCATGTTTTTCCCCTTCCACCTCCTTATCTATGTTATTCTGACTTTGTCTTCCTGTCACCATGTCACATGCTGCCAGTGAGGCTCGAGTGCCAGTTGGGTCTCCACTGGTTTGCTTCCGTTGGCCACCCTTCAGTTTTAGGTTAATAGTGGGGATTTGGGTGCAGCCAAGACAAACATTGTTCCTCTCTATGACGTTTCTATTCTCCTCAGTTGTCAGATGCTCATGGGAGTTTTGGTGCTGTCTGGACTTAGGTGGTGCAAATGATGTCTTCCCCTTTCACTTTATTGGAAATGTCTGCCAGGATTTGGGCCTGCTGAGATCTGTGCTGGACCTCTGCCTACCCTTTTTCATGAACAGTTTCTTCTCACTCTGGCTCTTTCCCTTCATTTTCATTTTTCCTCTTTAAGATTTCTTTTTATTATAAAGTATGGTAAACTTTCTCAGGTCTGTAAATTGTAGCTAGGTAGTCACTGGAAGGAGAGCTATGCACCAATCCCCTGTGATGATGCATAGAACCGGCCAGGCCTAGCACCTAATGTCTGACCCTGCCTTCTCGTGGTGCAGACTGTTAGTACCTTTCAAAAGAGATACTCTCTTGTGGAAGTGAACGGAAGGGGAGGGCTGCCAGATTAGTGTGGCCTACTGATCTGGACAACTATGGCTACTTTTCTTTTTTTTCTACCCTGCTGAGGAGTGGTCAACCACACAGGGTCCTGGTGCTGACCATATAAGCCCACTGGACTGGACAGATATATGGCTCTGAGCTTGATTATGAATCCTGATTTTGCTGCACTGGTGGGCTTCTGTGGAGGGAAAATCTTCCGCTGTGTTTTCTGTTTGTTTGTGGGTTGACAGCCCCAAGTGAATAGATTCACAGGATATGTTTATCAGCTGGTGGATAATCCTGAGCAGAGGTCATCGCAGGCACCAGAACTCTTTGCTTCTATTGGCATCGTCAAATTCTACATTGGAGGAAGTCTTCCAGTGTAGATGGCTTCAGCCTTTAGTGGTGGGGAAACGGGTCTTTGCCCCATGTCTGCGATTAGGGGGCTATTTGATATTGTCGGCATTCCCTCTCTCAATAAACATAGTTTCTTTAAACATCCTACTAACCATTTTCTCTCCATAGGTAGTTGGAATGTGAGGACTCTGCACAGAGCTTTTTCTCTTGATGTCCTCACACAAGAATTCCACCATTATAATTTAGATATTCTCGGCTTGCAAGAGACCATATGGACAGATAAAGGTCAGATTCTTAAAAATAGTCTTAAATTTCTCTTTTCAGGGAGGGACGACAATAAGCATCACCAAGGCTTGGGTCTGCTTCTCAGCAGACACGCTAGTGATGCTCTTCTAGGATATGAGTGCATTAATGAAAGGTTTCTTACAGCAAAATTTCAGACAAGCGTTAAACACTTGAATGTTATCTGCTGTTATGCCCCCACTGAGGATGTCGATGAGGATGAGAAGGATAGGTTTTATGGACAACTTCAGGATATTTTGAATTCTGTCAAGAAAGGAGATATTACCCTTGTTCTTGGTGACTTCAATGCCAAAGTTGGTACTGACTCTGACCTTTGGGGAGGGGTGATTGGCCCTTTTGGTATTGGTAGCTGCAATGGGCAACGTCTCCTACAGGTAAGTAAACTCAATGGTTTCAGAATAACTAACACATATTACAAACACCGCAACATACATAAGTACACATGGGTTTCACCTGATGGGCTGCATAGGAATACGATTGATTATATATTAATTAACAGCAAATGGGCTAGTTGTGTTAGAAATACCAGGGCATATAGGGGAGCTGAAATTGGATCTGACCATTACCTTGTTAAAAGTGTCTTGCAACTTAAACTTAAAAAGTGTTGTGCTAGGGTTAAAAAATTTGCTTTTAATACTGAAGCTCTGAAAGACCCAGTTATAGCCAAAGCTTACCATGATAGGTTACTTAGTCATTATGACAGTCATGGTATGCTTACTACTGAAGTTGAGGAAGAATGGGATCATTTTAAACAGGCTTTTTTGGACACTAACAGTATTCTTTTAGGAAAAAACGAGCAGAAGAGACAGAATTATCTGAGTGATAAGGCACTTGAGCTTATTTCGGAAAGAAAGAACTGCAGGAATGTCCTTAATCAATACCCTACTAGTACTAATAGAAAGCATAACAGAGAACTTAATAAACGTGTAAAAGATCAGTTAGCTGCTGATAAGAATCTTTGGCTTGATGGTTTGGCTGACAAAGCCGAGGAAGCAGTTAGACAGCACAACAGCAGAGAGCTGTACCAGATAGTTAATGTTTTGTGTGGTAGAAAACGGACAGGTATACAAGGAATGAAGGATAAACAAGGTAAGGTTATAGAAGGGGAGGATTCTGTCATGGCTAGGTGGGCTGAGCATTTCAGTGATGTTCTAAACAATGTAGTTAGTTCTACTCCCATTGTTTGCAATGATGATAGATGCATTGGTGGCTTTAATGTTGGCCCTATAACACAATCTGAAGTTATTTTGGCTATTTCTAAACTTAAACTACATAAATCCCCAGGGGTAGATGAAATTACTACCGAAATGCTTAGAGCTGGGAATGTTTCGGTTACCACTTGGATGACTGAAATTCTGAATGTCTTTTATGATAAAGGCATGGTTCCTAAGGATTTAACCAGAGCTATTGTTATCCCTATTTTCAAAAAAGGTGATCGCAGTTCTTGTGATAACTATAGGGGTATTAGCCTACTCTCTGTTCCAGGAGTGGTAGGGGATGCATAGAAAGTTCTTTCCATGATTGTGCTTAATAGAATTAAGAATCTGGTTGACAGTCAATTGCGTGATGAGCAATGTGGATTCAGAAGTGGTAGGGGATGTATAGATCAGATATTTTCACTTAGGCAGATTCTTGAGAAATGTTTAGAGTTTCAGAAAACTTTGGTTGCTAGCTTTGTTGATTTCAAAAAGGCTTTCGACTCTGTTGATCGTCATAATTTGTGGTTGATTGTGAAATCATATGGTATACCTGACAAGTTAGTTAACATAATGAAGACTCTCTATAATAACACTGAGTCGTGTGTGAGAGTTGGTAAGGCTTGTAGCAATTGGTTTAGCATTACTTCTGGTGTTCGACAAGGGTGCATTTTGTCTCCTTTTCTCTTAAGTTTGATTATTGATTATGTTTTTTCTTAAGTTTTTTTCTTAAGTTTGATTATTGATTATGTTTCACTTCAAGGGAAAGATTTTGGCCTTAAATGGGCTGGAGATACGAAAATTTCTAATTTAGATTATGCTGATGATTTAGCCCTTTTGGCAAATGATGTTGATGAGATGAACTCTTTCATTCGAGCTGTTGATGAGACTGGTAGTAGTATAGGTAGTAATAGGTAGTAGAGTAGGTTTGGTTATAAACAGAGAGAAAACTAAAGTGATGAAAATTGGTCAGGCAGGTTGTGATTCAGTTAATCTGAATGGTTGCAGTCTTGAGCAGGTGTCACTGTTTAATTATCTTGGGAGCTATGTAACAGATAATGGTGATGTGTGGCATGAGATTAACAGACGAATAGGGATTGCTGCTGCTACTTTAAGAATCTATGGAGAGTGGAGAAATAGGCGTATACACCTAAAGACTAAAATTAGGCTGTATAATAGTTTGGTTCTTTCTAGGGTTAATTATGGTAGTAAAACTTGGACACTTTGTAAACAAGATAACAGGAAACTAGATGCTTTTGATTCCAGATGCTTTCGCAGTATCTTGGGCATTAGGTGGTTCAACTTTGTAACTAATGATGAGGTTAGGCAAAAGAGTTTGCAACCTCCTTTAAGCAGCATATTGTGCAGAGAGAGACTCCGTTGGTTTGGCCATGTTGCCCGTATGAATAATTATAGATTGGCGAATAGGGTTATGAACAGTGTGCCTAAAGGCCTCAGAAAGAAGGGGAGACCTAGGATGCGGTGTGCAGACAATGTCAAACAGGACCTTGTTAGAATTGGTGTGCAGTGGCCAGATGCAGTAGATGTAGCTCAGGATAGACTTGCTTGGAGAACTAAATTGCACCGTCTGGTTGGACCTCCGTAGCCCATGGCTGCTTGAGGATGATGATGATGATGATGAAACTTTCTCAAAGTTTGGCATTCAAAATCAGCAGAACTTATTTTATAGTTCATATGTAAAGTTTTTGTCATATTATTAGGCTTAAAATTTCAATACAAGATATTTTGGTTATAATGTTTAGGCACCACTCAAAATTAAAAAAAATGGTATATCACTACATTTGGATGATGAATGACCAAACTCGCTTCGATTAATAGTTGAGCTCTCATGACAGGTTCGCTTTCTACTGTCCAGCAGCAAGAGTGGTTAAGGATTTCTTTGACACAAGAAGGTTGATTGTGGTGACACCCATAAGATATAGTACCATCTTGAAAAGTGGCGTATTGGGTGTCATCATTAAATTTAATTTCTGCACTTTTATGAGTAAACAAGAAACAGTGAACCTAAGTGTGAGTTTTGTGACACCATTTTAATCATCAAACATATTTTAACTGATTGTATTGCTTTTAAACTTTAATGTTGATTATATTTTAACTTTCATGATTTTACATCTGAGCTCCTAACCTTTGGATATCTTTTATCTCATCATTGCTTTTTACCACCTCATTTTACCCCCAAGAAGTGGGTGCCACAAGGCTGCATCCTGAGTGTTACGCTTTTATCTGTCAAGATAAACAGCAACTTCCTCCGACTGTAGGTAATGCCATCTACATTGACAACTTTAGCATCTTTTGCTCGTCATCCAGCATGAGTGTCATTGAATGACAACTGCAAACTGCCCTGAACAATCTCTTGGTTTGGTGACAGCCAATGGGTTTTGGTTCTTCCCACAGAAGACCATTTGTGAGCACTTTTGCCGCAAGCATAATCTTCATCTGGACCCGAGCTGCATCATTCCAGTTGTGGGGGAGACGAAGTTTTTTTGGTCTCATCTTCGACCAGAAATGGACCTTTTTACCACACATCTAACATTTCAGGTCCAAGTTCATACGAGCATTGAACATCCTCAAGATTCTCTCCTCTCTCTATTGGGGGGCAAATCGATGTTTTTTGCTCCGCCTTTACTGTGCACTTGTCCAATCAAAACTGGACTATGGATCCTAGGTGTATGACTCCGCCTGGGATTCGGTAGTGAAAGTGCTGGATCCCCTACACCATCAGGCCCTCCGTGTTTGCACAGAGCCTTCCACACTTCACCAGTCCAGAGTATTTACATTGAGACCGACAACCTTCATTATCTATTTGCCATCAGTAGTTGTCCCTACAGTATGCTACAAAATTGTGGTCCCTTCCTGGCCATCCCACTTGGAACTGTGTTTTCAGTCCCCAGTGGGAAATGTTATACCAGAATTGGCTGACTGCCATTAGTCCTTTTCAGTTTGAATGTCCAAGGTTACCTGCACAACATTAACACCTGTCTCAATAGCATCTCACAGTCAACTGCCAAGCCACTCCCACTGTGGCTCACTGTTTCCCCTTCCTGCAACTTTTCTCTTTGCAGGATGGGGAAGGTCTTTACACCCGACTGTGTGTATCAGCAACTCTTTGCCAGCCTTTTGTCTGAGCACCCGGATTCTTGCCTGTCTTCACAGATGGCTCGAAGTAGCACTTTAGTAAAAAAAACTTTAATAGGATCAGCCGTGGTCTGCTGTAATGTCATCATTGCAGACCAGATCCCACAGCAGAATTCCATCTTCGCTGCAAAGTTGCATTCTATCAGCATTGCCTTGGACCACATAGCAGCTAAGTGTCATCATCTGTGTGTCCTCTACACCGACTTGCTTAGCTCGCTACAGGCTTTGATCTCAGTGAGGCATTGGTGTGACCCTGTTCTCCCCAAGATTTGCCAGCAGCTCCATCGTCTGAGCCACCACCACCATTCCCTTCTGTTGGGTGCCCCATCATGTCAGAATCAGGGGCAATGACTTGGCAGATGCTGTTGGCAAGTTGGCCACGCACCTATCCAACTCTCTGCTGCTGGTTCCATATTTGGACTTCAGCAGCACTTTTCCATCAAGCTCCTGGCACTGTGGCAGAGATCTTGGTCTGAACAGGTTGGTAACAAGCTTTTCAAGATCAAGCTCATTGCCAAAACCTGGCAGTCTTGTGTTCACAGAAATTGTAAGGAGGAAGTTGTACTTGCTCAGCTCCGCTAAGGCCGTTCATTTATCACTCATTCATTTCTTCTTCAGGCAAACGATGAGCCTAAGTGTGAGTTTTGTGACACCATTTTAACTATTAAACACATTTTAATAAATTGTCCAGTTTTAACCTAGACAGACATATTTTGCCTTTCACAATTTTATGTCTGAGCTCCTTACACTTGGACATCTTTTATCTGATGAATTGCTTTAACTCCTGTCTTCAAATTTTTACATTTTACTGGTTATTTTACCCATTTAGGATAGTTATACATTGTTTCCTAGATTTTACTTTTGTTTCTGATTTTAAATGGGTCCTATACACCCATTGTTATCATTGACTTATACACTTGATTCTTTTTATCCTCATCTTTATTGTATTGTTTCATTTCTGTGTCATCATTTACCATTTTTATATTTATTTTAAATTTGGTTGTTGGTTTAAGGTCTTTTATCTGTTTATGTATTTTTGTTTGGTGCAATATAACCCTAGTTGCTCTTGTGCCATAAAACACCAACCAACCAACCACCACCTCATTTTACAATATGCTGGATTATTTAATTGACTCAAATTTTACACCCTTGTTGTCATTCTCAATATTTACCTGGATGACCTGGGTTGATTTTGTTTCTCTTTCTACCATTGTTTAACATTATTTATTCACTGAATCTTTGTTAGTTTACCTTTTTACCACATTAATGTTTTTTATCCTTAGTATTGCTTTTTTAAATTATGGTGGAGAGGTTTCATGCCTTTTATTGTTTATAATATATTTTGTGTGGTGCATTATGGCATATGTTGCCAGTGCACCATAAAACTCCAAACAAACAACTATCCTCATCAGAGTCCTCTGTGGGGGCGTAACAAAAAGAAAGCGTATATGTCTAATCCTTCCAATGTCTAGCCTGAAAAACTGGTATACATCCGAGGCCAAGGTATTTTTAGCCGTCCCGTGGCTGAATGAGTAGCATGCTAGACTACTGATCTAAGGGACCTGGGTTTGAGCCCCAGGTAAGGCATGGGTGATGTTTTCTGCTGAGATCCCGCCATCCTCACAGATCTTCTACTATGGCACATAAACTGTCAGACTTCTGTGGCAAGCAACTGCTTGAGGGGGTATTTATTTTATGTGACCAATATCTGTCAATCTGGTCTCTTGCAAACCCAGAAAATATAGTTTATAACACTGATATTCCTGTGTGAGGTCATCAAAAAAATAATCTATGTAAATTTCTCATGTTTCACATGCCTGTAGACAGAAAATGATTACTACATTTTTTAAAGAAACTATGTTATTGAGAGAGGCCTGGGACAAATACTGCAGGGGCCATAATTGCAGGCATGGGACAAAAACTTGTACCCCAACTATTAAAGACTGAAGCTACCCATGCTGGTAGGAATTTCAGGCACCATCTTTACAAGTGGACCTTTTCAAGATCCAGAATTAAAATAGAAACTGATGCACTTGAGACACATTATTCTAGGATAGGTTGGCAATGCCCATAAAAGTAAGAGTTCAGGTACCTGCAATGGCCTAAGATCAGGATTATCCACCTGCTGATATAAGGTATCCTGTGCATCTGCTCACTTAGGGCTGGCTACACATAGGCAAACAGGAACACAGCATTAGATTTTTCTCTCAACAGACACCCACCAGTGCAGCAAGTATAATCAAGCTTAAACCCATAAGCCAGTCCAGTGGATTTAAATGGTCAGCACCAGGACCCTATGAAGTTGGCAACTTAGGAAGGAAAAAAAAAGGAAAATGTCATAGATCACCACATCACTAGGTCGCACTGATCTGACAGCCCTCCCGTTTCTCTTCCAGAAGAGAATATCTTTTTTGAAAGATACTAATGGCCTGCACCCATGAGAAGATTGGATCAGACAGGTGGCTAGGCCTGTCTTGTTCTGTGTATCATCACAAGGGTTTGGTACACATCTCTCCTTCCAGTGTATGCATAGCCACCATTTATATGGGGTCAGTTATTCATTATTAATTTCTGTATATTTCTTTAGGATGTTTATTGCTATATAATGCTGTTTGTCATAGCTGTTAGACTTCCCAGAATATTTTTACAAAACATAAATAACATCTTTTCTCATGACTTAGGTGCATATGAAAAACTCGAGCATTTATGGAATCAGCAAGAAAAAGACTGAGAGAACCACCTAATGTTTTTTTTGACACTGAAATATTGTGATCAGTGGAATCAAAATGGTGAATGTAAATGATTCTTTACTACCTTGACTGAATTTAAAAGAAAACCATCTATTCATTAGTAGTAGGTATGGTAATTATAATAAATGAGGAAACTGTTGGTCAGTGGTAGCTGAGAATGATTTACAATGTAATTTCCTATATTAAAACCTGATGTTGAGTGTGGATTTTTTTTTTTTAGAGATGGAAAGCTGTTTTTACTGGATTAAGTAAGCATTTTTATCTGTAGCTACTTAAAAATGCATGAATGTCTTGTGATTTTAATATGTTTGTGACATGTATTTTCTGATAAACTCTTTTTCTCTAATGACTTATAGGACATCTTCCCGTATTTCGACATGGATCTAAAGTTGTGCTAACACAATTTGATGATATTGTGTCTCACCTTCAAAGACAAGTATGTATAATGTTAATATCTGTTTTTGCTGCATGGGAATTAGAAGCACTGTTTCAGGATTTGGAAGCATATTGAAGTGAACAATCTTATTTCAATATGTTTGCAAGAGTTGTTCTAATGATAAACTTTCCTGTTTCTAATGTTGGTTTCTCCTTTACCACAGTTCACACTCAGCGATGGTAATTTATAGGGAATTCCAATACATATTTATGAAATATTTATGAATTACTCTAATAAAGGAAAAGAGGCAGTGAAAATTATGATCTTGGAAAGTAGGTAATTTTCATTGCTTTTATATGTTAAACTATATGTGGCAATATCAGTACTGTTTGGAATCTGCATCCAATAGAATATTAATTTTTGATTGCAATGACTCACAATGACACTGTAGCTGCTAGGGTTTGAGTCCTGGTATGGCATGGTTGTGTTTGTGAGTGAGCAATAACTAAGTAATGACCATATTCATGTTGGTGAAGCATATAAAGCAATAATAGTGAAGCAGTGTTATGCAAGCATCTGTTCTCATGCTGCTGAACAAATGCATAATAAGTTGCTGGAGCAACACATTGACAACTTTTGTGGAAAGTTAGGCCAAAACATGATGTTCTTTTAGTGGCATAAGAGTTTTAAACACAGTTTGGAGAATTTGAAAGGCGATAAAAGAATTGGTTTTTAAAAAGCTTGGTAGATGGATGAAATGTTGAAAAAGTAAATTTTGTTAATTCTGACAGATGATGATTCTGTACAAATGATAATAGAAGAACTTAATTTAGACAGAAACTGAGGAAAATTTTTGACAGATTTCAGAATAAAGAAAGTTTCGGCAAAGATGGTGGCCTGAATTTTTTATGATGACCAGAAGCAGCGGATGCTTGGATCTTGCATCATTACAATGCCCTTGCTTGTAATGCACTTGCTGTCCTGAAGTTTTTGGCCAAAAAATCAATATTAAAATTGAACCATCCACCATATTCTCTTCCTCATTGTGTGACTTTTGGCTATTGTCAAAACTGAAAACCACTTTGAAGGGCAGCATATTTTCAGAGACATCTAGGGACATGCGATGACAATCCTGAAGAGGAGTTCCAGAAATGTTTCGAACAGTGGAAACCTGACTGCAAGGTTATCGATGCTCAAGGAGACTACTTTGAAGGTGACAGCAACTATTACTGTATTAAATGCAGCTTTTACAGGAGAATTCTGGTAACTTGATTGACACACCTCATAAAGGTGGTGATGGTGCCCAACCAATCATAGTGGGACTATGTTCTGTGCAATTGGATATGGTAATTTTGACACAATAAATTAGAGAAAGGTAGAAAAGGGACAGTACAAGTATTTCAAAGTTCATGTTTCATAATATTAATAATCAAATTTGAAGCATAGTTGTAACTTGTTGGTTGTTTGAGATTTTATGGTGCATCAGTGACAACGGCTATTATGCACCAAAGAAAGTGAAAAAGAAGTTAAAAGATGAGAACTTATTGGGTGATTCAGTTATTATATGTGCATTGTAAAATTGGGTAGACAGTATATAATTTTTATTATTTTAACCTATCTAACATTTAAAATGTAAATTAGTTTATCATCCTATTGATTTCTCTCATACCTGTATTTATTAGTAACCTCAGGAAAAGGTTCTAAAATCCACTTTGTTGTCTGAACATAGTTAAATAAGTGTTGGGCTTTGTATGATTCCTTTTTTGTGGGCATGGGAGGGGTTAAAAATTATCAATTTTTATGCAATGCCCCCTGTAATCTGATATATTTCAGCTATTTGTTAAAGCTAAAATCCATAAGGATTTCATTCCCTTTAGACCATTAGTCCCTAGATGTCATTCCCCCCACTTACATTTTAGAACAGAGACTGATTTGTTTTCTAACATTTATTCCACCCACAGACTACACAGCTACTCCAGGGAATCATGTTAGCTAAATGTTTAGAAATTTTAATATGAAGCTCCATTACACTACACATTCATTTGGTTTTACGATGTGCATCAAAGTGAAATGATTGGAGGTTGCCCAGCTCATAGCCTTTGATTATTACCTCAGTGTACCCAATATCCTGGATCAGGCTACTTCCACTAATTGGTTTCGAGTCAAAGGCTGTATCTGGCTTAAAGAGATGTGTGTTCCAATGGGATTCTTCCTCTCCGACCACATGATATCCTTATGGTGGAAAATATTGAGCATTAGGCACCATTTACAAATTTTCGAATGCCTTGAGAAGGTTAGCGATTCCATTATGTCAAATTGTGTCAAGAGAGGGGGGGGGTACTGATGATGGCATGTAAATGCTAAAATGTTATACTTATTTCTACAAGTAGACTTATTTTTCTGTTTTCTGATGACAAAAATCAACTTGATTTGATTCCACTAATAATTAACTATTATAAATATAATGCTCACCTGCAATGCTAATTTCTATCATAAAATGAGAGAATCCATACAAAAGAAATGTGTTATGTAACAGGAATGGAAGTCTGGTATTTTTATGGAATTTTTAGTACAATACATCAAACTTAAATTTAAAAAAATAGCAGTTGTCATTTATAAAATTTCTTGCTTGTATCTTATAAAAATTGTAACGGGCCTAAGAAAATGCAAAATACTTATAAGTTTGGACCCTTTTTCTGATCCAATTAGTTTTATGCTCCGGATAGTTCAGTCGGGCGCCAGGCAATAATTAACAAATTGCCAAAAGAAATAGAATAAGTTAAATTAGGGTTCAAAATGCCAGCGAGTGTTAATGAGTAAGAATCCAAAAATGATTGTCAAGTTAAATATTAAATATAATTGAAACTTAATTCACGTTGCTCAAGAGAAAAAATTAGTAAAGACTCAAAAGGTTTAAATAACAAACAAATTTATTTCCAAAAATCATTCACCAAAACTTCAATGAAGATACACACTACACTAACTGTGCTCTCAACTGAGCTCTAACTCCTTCATGCTTTCACTTCTCTCTATGTGCTACTGTGACTAGCATGTCACTGGTTTTAACAGGAGCCGGACGTGTTATGTTGCACGCCGGGAAAGACATTTACATAAACTGACGAGCGACGCAAGCTATGACGCAAGAGGGGGCGTGTCCTTGTGCACGTGCTTTAGCGGGTGACAGTCGAAAGTTCATAGTTGCGCATGCGCAACTCCTAACTCTTGGAAATGAGTGCTGTGATGCCAAAAAGGAAATAAAAAATCCCAAAAATGATAAATATAACGTAAATTAAGCAAAACTGGTTAAGGTAAAGTAAAAGTGAATGATGGGGCATCACAAAATATGTAGTTTCAGCTTGAAAAAGAAGATAATGAAATTTTACTGAGAAAACTTATGTGATACCAAAGTATAGGATGTACAGATGTCATAATTAGAAACGTGTGCCTGTGACTTGTTTATGCTATCCATCCAATTTCCTTTAACAGTGGATATTATCTCCATTCTTTCATTTAGTATTTTATTTACATTTTTATAATTAAGTCTTCATTTTTATTTCTGTAGATATATTTTAATTTTATTTCTATAGATTTATATATTATTGCTTTTTTAGAGTTTTACAATACAGCAGCAGTTTTTTATGATTAGGAAGTCTTAGAATTAGTTGCTATGTATATATTTTTACCTTGCTTTTTCATTATATATTTGCTTCAATCTTTTCCTGAAAGTGAGATCTTGGATAAAGCAATAAAAAGGATTTTCTTGGTATTGAAATCAGTCCTGTTGTTGTTGTTAAGGAAATTTTGTGTGGGCTTTTAATTTCCCTGCTAGTAAGAGTAACAGAAGCAAAGAATGATAAAACTTGCGCATATCTCATGCATTTGAAACTCAGAACAAAAGAGCAAAATATAAGTCTCTTGCCCCTCCCTTCCCCCCTTTTTTTCCTTATCCAAGCCTCTCTAGCTTTGCCTTATAGAAAGGAAAGATCTAAAACTCACAAGCTTCACTGTGACATCCAAGTTGTAAGAAAGATGTTAGAAGTTGTAAAGGAAACTTCAGAAACACTGCTGTAGATCACTGTTCTAATACAAGTAGAATATGTTGGGGGGTTTTTTTGCCCTCAAAATTTGAAATAAGGATAAAAAAAACAACAGATTTTCCTGTTTTCATGTAAAACGCCATTGTGCAATATCCATAACAAGTGTGAAATGCTGATAAAGTGTGTGGACTACACAGAAGAGGAGTGTTTTCAGTTAGATAAGTGTTCATAGAACTATGAACAAATCACCATTAGTGTTTGAGAACAATAATCCTTTTTTTTCCCTTGGAGTTTTTGTAATTTTTGAATCCATACATTTTGACTTCAAGCTTTCAATTTTTAAGTTGTACATCAGGGATGGGCAACTTTTTCTCATCAGTAGTGGGTCACTGGAAGGAGAGCTATGCACCAATCCCCTGTGATGATGCATAGAACCGGCAAGGCCCAGCACCTAATGTCCGACCTCACCTTCTCATGGTGCAGACTATTAGTACCTTTCAAAAGAGATACTCTCTTGTGGAAGTGAACAGAAGGGGAGGGCTGCCAGATTAGTGTGGCCTACTAATCTGGACAACTATGGCTACTTTTTTTTTTCTACCCTGTTGAGGAGTAGTCAACCACACAGGGTCCTGGTACTGACCATATATAACAACCTGAACGGAATTATGACTCTGAGCTTGATTATGGATCCTGATTTTGCTGCACTGGTGGGCTTCTGTGGAGGGAAAATCTTCCGCTGTGTTCTCTTTGTTTGTGGGTTGATGGCCCCAAGTGAATAGATTCACAGGATATGTATATCAGCTGGTGGATAATCCTGAGCAGAGGTCATCACAGGCACCTGAACTCTTTGCTTCTATTGGCATCGTCAAATTCTACGTTGGGGGAAGTCTTCCAGTGTAAATAGCTTCAGCCTTTAGTGGTGGGGGAACAGGTCTTTGCCCCATGCCTGCAATTAGGGAGCTGTTTGATATTGTCGGCATTCCCTCTATTAATAAACATAGTTTCTTTAAAACATCCCACTAACCATTTTCTCTCCATAGGTAGTTGGAATATGAGGACTTTGAACAGAGCTTTTCTCTTGATGTCCTCGCACAAGAATTCCAGCGTTGTAATTTAGATATTCTCGGCTTGCAAGAGACCAGATGGACAGATAAAGGTCAGATTCTTAAAAATAATCTTAAATTTCTCTTTTTCAGGGAGGGAAAATAATACGCATCACCAAGGCGTGGGTCTGCTTCTAAGCAGACATGCTAGTGATGCTCTTCTAGGATATGAGTGCATTAATGAAAGGTTTCTTACAGCAAAATTTCAGACAAGCATTAAAGACTTGAATGTTATCTGCTGTTATACCTCCACTGAGGATGAGAAGGATAGGTTTTACGGACAACTTCAGGATATTTTGAATTCTGTCAAGAAAAAAGATATTACCCTTGTCCTAGGTGACTTCAATGCCAAAGTTGGTACTGACTCTGACCTTTGGGGAGGAGTGATAGGCCCTTTTGGTATTGGTAGCGGCAATGGGCAACATCTCCTATAGGTAAGTAAACTCAATGGTTTCAGAATAATTAACACTTATTACAAACCGCAACAGACACAAATACACATGGGTTTGACCTGATGGGCTATATAAGAATATGATTGATTATATATTAATTAAGAGCAAATGGGCTAGTTCTGTTAGGAATACCAGGTCATATAGGGGAGCTGATATTGGATCTGACCATTACCTTGTTAAAAGTGTCTTGCAACTTAAACTTAAAAAGTGTTGTGCTAGGGTTAAAAATTTTACCTTTAGCACTGAAGCTCTGAAAGACCCAGTTATAGCTAAAGCTTACCATGATAGGTTACTTAGTCATTATGACAGTCATGTTTTGCTTACCACTGAAGTTGAAGAAGAATGGGACCATTTTAAACAGGCTTTTTCGGAAACTAACACTACTCTTTTAGGAAAAAAGGAGCAGAAGAGACAGAATTATTTGAGTGATAAGGCACTGTGATGCCCCTCATTCACTTTTACTTACCTTAACCAGTTTTGCTTAATTTACGTTATATTTATCATTTTGGGGATTTTTATTTCATTTTTGGCATCACAGCACTCATTTCCAAGAGTTAGGAGTTGCGCATGCGCAACTCCTAACTCTTGGAAATGTTAGTTTGAAAAAAAGTGAAGTTTGAAAAAAAGTTTAGCCGGTGACAATCAAAAAACCCTGAAAAAAGTTTTTCGATTGTCACCGGCTAAAGCGCGTGTACAAGGACACGCCCACTCTTGCTTCATAGGTTGTGCCACTCGTCAATTTATGCAAATGTCTTTCCCGGCGTGCAACATGACACATGCGGGCTTTGTACCTCTTGTTCAAACCTGGTGACATGTTGTCACAGTAGCACAGAAGATAGTAGAGTAGAGAGAGTAGTAGAGCACAGCACAATTTAGAGATCAGTTTTAGTTTGTTGAAGATGTTTGTAGTAAGAAATGATGTAGTATCTTCTTTATTGAAGTTTTGGTGAGTGCTTTTTGGAAATAAATTGTTTGTTATTTAAACCTTTTGAATCTTTGCTAATTTTTTTTCGCTTGAACAACGTTAGTTTGTTTTGATTACCATTAACTTAAAATTTTGACAATCATTTAATATTTTTGAATTCTTACTCATTAATGCTCGCTGGTATTTTGAACCCTAATTAAACTTTATTTTTGGCAATTTGTCAATTATTGCCTGGCGCCTGACTCAGCTATCCGGAACATAAAAATAATTGGATCAAAGGGTCCAAACTTTAAAAGTATTTCATTTTTTTGGAGCATTACTTAAATGGTATTTTCGGAAACTAACACTACTCTTTTAGGAAAAAAGGAGCAGAAGAGACAGAATTATTTGAGTGATAAGACACTTGAGCTTATTTCATAAAGAAAGAACTGCAGGAATGTCCTTAATCAATACCCCACTAGCAGGCGTGTCCAAAATTTTGACTTCCCTGGGCCACATTGAGTGAAGATGAATTGTTTTGGGCCACATGTAAAATATGTAATATAGTTAATGTATATGAATAATAAAACTTCATTTATTTTGTTATGTTTTTTATTATAAAATTAAAAGGGCAACATAAAACTAGTGGAATATCAAAAACTCGCTGAAAATCACATAATCATGTTGAAAGCTTATGTCGTAAACATGTAAACTTTATGATTTTGTGGGCCGCATGTCGCGGGTTGGATATGCCTGGTGTAAAGGATCAGTTAGCGCTGATAAGAATCTTTGACTTGATGGTTTGGCTGACAAAGCCAAGGAAGCAGTTAGACAGCACAACAGCAGAGAGCTGTAAAAGATAGTTAATGTTTTGTGTGGTAGAAAATGAACAGGTATACAGGGATTGAAGGATAAACAAGGTAAGGTTATAGAAGGTGAGGATTCTGTCATGGCTAGGTGGGCTGAGCATTTCAGTGATGTTCTAAACAATGTGGTTAGTTCTACTCCCATTGTTTGTAATTATGATAGATGCATTGGTGGCTTTAATGTTGGCCCTATAACACAATCTGAAGTTATTTTGGCTATTTCTAAACTTAAACTTCATAAATCCCCAGGGGTTGATGAAATTACTACAGAAATGCTTAGAGCTGGGAATGTTTCGGTTACCACTTGGATGACTCAAATTCTGAATATCTTTTATAATAAAGGCATGGTTCCTAAGGATTTAACCAGAGCTATTGTTATCCCTATTTTCAAAAAAGGTGATCGCAGTTCTTGTGATAACTATAGGGGTATCAGCCTACTCTCTGTTCCAGGCAAAGTTCTTTCCATGATTGTACTTAATAGAATTAAGAATCTGGTTGACAGTCAATTGCATGATGAGCAATGTGGATTCAGAAGTGGTAGGGGATGTGTGGATCAGATATTTTCACTTAGGTAGATTCTTGAGAAATGTTTAGAGTTTCAGAAACCTTTGGTTGCTAGCTTTGTTGATTTCAAAAAAGCTTTCGACTCTGTTGATCGTCATAATTTGTGGTTGATTGTGAGATCATATGGTATACCTGACAAGTTAGTTAACATAATGAAGACTCTCTATAATAACACTGAGTCGTGCGTGAGAGTTGGTAAGGCTTGTAGCAATTGGTTTAGCATTACTTCTGGTGTTCGACAAGGGTGCATTTTGTCTCCTTTTCTCTTTAGTTTGGTTATTGATTATATTATGCAAAATTCACTTCAAGGGAAAGATTTTGGCCTTAAATGGGCTGGAGATATGAAAATTTCTGACGTAGATTATGCTGATGATTTAGCTCTTTTGGCAAATGATGTTTATGAGATGAGCTCTTTCATTAGGGCTGTTGATGAAACTGGTAGTAAAGTAGGTTTAGTTATAAAGAGAAAACTAAAGTGATGAAAATTGACCAGGTGCGCTGTGATTCAGTTAATCTGAATGGTTGTAGTCTTGAGCAGGTGTCACAGTTTAATTACCTTGGGAGCTATGTAACAGATACTGGTGATGTGCGGCATGAGATTAACAGACGAATAGGGATTGCTGCCGGGACTTTTAATTATTTTATGGAGATTGTGGAGAGATATGGGTATACACCTAAAGACTGAAATTAGACTAGTTTGGTACTTTCTAGGGTTAGTTATGGTAGTGAAACTTGGACGCTGTGTAAACAAGATAACAGGAAACTAGATGCTTCTGATACTAGATGCTTACGCAGTATCTTGGGCATTAGGTGGTTCAACGTTTTAACTAATGATGAGATTAGGCAAAGGAGCCTGCAATGTCCTTTAAGCAGCATATTGTGCAGAGAGAGAGACTGTTGGTTTGGCCATGTTGCCCGTATTGATAATTATAGATTGGCGAATAGGGTTATGAACAATGTTCCTGCAGGCCTCAGAAAGAGGGGGAGACCTAGGATGTGGTTGGCTGACAATGTCAAACAGGACCTTGCTAGAATTGGTGTGCAGTGGTCGGATGCAGCAGATGTAGCTCAGGACAGACTTGCTTGGAGAACTAAATTGCATGGTCTGGTTGTACCTCCGTAGCTGCTTGAGGATGACGATGATGAGTGGGCCAGATCAGGATTTTTCAGAGTGCCACATGCAAGAATCTTACTTATGGCATTGAACACTCTAAACCATCCTCCTCCCTCCTGTCCAATGCTATGAGTAGGAAATATGTGCAAACAAAATAAACATACCTATATATTTTGAAAAAGAACACTTTTAATAATTTTAATGAAAAAACTATTATTTTGAATTAAAATTAGGATTAAATATATAAAAACTGATGGTAAACAGTATAATTAGGTAAAAATGAAACACATTTTAATGGAAATTAACATTGACTCCACATACAACTACCACTAATTAAGCTGTGTTAGAAACATTGGTACTTTAATGAAGAGACAGAAAAATATTCAAATTTCAATGCAAGCTATGTAAAGTTATTTACTACATTGGCAGCAAATTCGTCGATACATCTGATTATGATTCTGTTTGATAAACTTATGTTATCATTTTTTCTCTCTGGATAAAACATCAGAAGCTGTTTGCAGGCAATCTTTTCAAATTTGCCATCAGAGTAATTTTTGTAGTATTTTGCAATTTTTCTCACTAATAACAAAACTAGTATGCACAATAATATCGGAGTCTTCAGACCTTGTGGTAAATAAATTGTTTTGCTTGTTTAATGCAGCCATAAGTTACTCAAATATTTTTCCCTATGTTAGCCTTGATAACTTTCATAATTAGAATGTTTACTGATGTAGTGTCTATTTGAGTGAGAGCTGAATAGTACATTCTGATAAACCAGATTTACCTCTATACACAAAGTCTGTCATATGGGTTGATGTCATCATATATTAAATTTAGACTACTAAAAAACACTTTCAAAAACAGTGTAAAGGTAAATTAGGAAAAAAAATGCATTCCACCTTTAAGAAAAAGAGATCAAAATTTTAATAATTTGCACTACAATATTCATAGGCCACTTGAAAAGTGTTCACTGGACACGGGTTACCCATGTCTAAAAATAATATATATTGCAAAATAGCTGTTTAAAATACTGACACTATGCTATTTAGACTGAAAAAAGAAAGAAATCAAATGTAATTTAAGTTTCCTGCTGGGGCATTGGAAGGTGCAAAATAGATTGGACAAGGAAGGGTTGTAGAAAATATTAGTTTATATTGAATGGTTTTAAAAGATTACTCCCCCCCCCATCCTCCAAGTTCTTGGCTGCAACCACTCTGATATGTTTTTATTGCTAGAGTGCATTAATTTTTGGCACTTTGCCAAGATCTCCAAAATATACCACCAAAAGAAAATATGCATGATGACCAGAAAGAAAAACAGCCAAGAAAGTGTTCTGCACTTATGAGAAAATCCCATGAATTGTGAACAATGTAGAGTTAGTTACCTTGTGCAAATCAACTCACATTTTAAAGTATCACAATTTATAAAAAAATAGAAGTCCAGTTTAAGGTTTTTTTTACTACTATAGATATTATTCAGAAAGAATTTTTTTCTCATTGAAATATAATTTAATTGTTTTTATCAGGTTTTCCAAATTTAAGCCTTAATTCTCTACTCAGATTTATTTATTTTTTCTCTATCACTGTAAAAATGTATTATTAATATGATCATCAATTTGTGTAAATTTTTTATTTTCGTAAAATTCAAAATTCAATTCTGTTTAATATGGGGCATAGTATGATTTATTTCTATTGATTTGTTATTTGTTAAAAAAAAAATTCTAAAGTTGATTTGTTTATTTGACTAAATACAACTGGCAAAAGCCTGGATTTTTCTCAAGTATATTTCCAAGAAGAAAATTATGGAAGATAGTAATTTTCTTGTTTTAAGTCAAAATTTATTTTGCTCCTATTCAGTTGAGTTGGGTTGTTTTACCTCTGAGCGGCACTTTTTTGCACACCATGGGCTAAATGGCCAGGTCACACCCAAAGGCTCAGAGAAAGTTGGGGGAGGGGACCCACTGGAACAGCTGTTGGGAGACAGATGGTAGCCTCCTGTCATGGCCATCCAGCATGTTCTTTAACATGCACAGGGTATGGCTCTCCCACACACAGGACCACAGCTTAATGGCCTTTCCAAGTCCATCGGTGTCCCCTATTGACCATTTGCAGAGCGGGGCTCCTATTCAGAAAGATGTTTCTTTTCTATTCATATGTATTATAGTTATTTTGGTCTATTAGGTACCCCCATGCTTTCTTTCTCCCTAAAAAAAGGGGAAATGTGAAAGCTATTGTTCTGCTATATCTGCAGAAAGTAACAAGCTATGCATCAAATGAAAGTTTCTGATGAAGAGAATGTTGTAGACTATGAAAAATTGACTCCCCATGCTTTCTTCCCTCCCTAAAATAGGGGCAAAATATAAAAAGGATTGTTCCCCTATATCTCCTGAATGCGAGTGTGGAAAGTAACAAGCTATGCGTCAAATGAAAGCTTGTGATGTGGGGAGTGCCATAGGCTATAGAAAATTGACCCTCCATGCTTTCTTCCCTCCTAAAAAATGTGAAATGTGAAAGTAATTCTACTGTTTCTTCCAAACACAAGGGCCTAATAGTTACGAGCTAGGTGGTGTCAAATGAAAGCTCATATAATGACAGTCAAACTATTTCGAATTTTGCCCCAACATTTTTCCCCTGATAAAGAGGGGAGGGCAGATTTTTGTGGGGTTTAGCAATGAGTCATATCTCAAATTGGAAGTTGCGATGCCTCTAGTATCATGGACTACCTCAAACATGACTCCAAAAGTGGGGGGGGGGTCAATGTTTATGAGTTCATATATCAAATGAAAGTTCTTGAAGATGAGTGTTTTTAGTGACAAAAAAAAAATTAATTAAAAAATGCCTATCTTCCTATATGGGCCCTAAAAAGCAGAAAATTAACCTGAAGTATATCGATGGTCCAATCAGTCATTGAGTTCATATTCACTTCAAAGGAAGATAGTTGCCAATTTACCTACTCAACAAGATTACTGTCACCCTCTCTTCCTTTGAAGTTAATATGAACACATAAGACTGATTGCATAATTGATATGCTTTAGGTTTATTTTCTACTTTTTATGGCCCTATAGGAAGTTACGTATTTTTTAAATTTTTTAATTTTTGTAAATTTGCTTTTCCTTTGTAGGGAAAGTACCAAAATTTGCTTGGGTTTTTATGCTAGAAATTTTCTAACCTTGATTAGGAACTTGGTTCAAATGTAATGAGAAAGGTATTACTAAAATAAGCCATACCTTTTAAAAATTGTGCTTTGAGGCTATTTGCTTGATCTTACAGTTCTCCCAATATCCTTCATTAGAGATCGCTAGCAGTTTCATTTAATCATTTCAAATTAATTATTGTTTATAATCACAATATAAGAAGTAATAAAAATAATTTTACAAGCATTAGAGTAAAAAAAGTCTTTAAAATTGAAAGTTGCTAAAATATTGCCTGAAAGCTGATATGCATAGTTCTCAGATGACAAAATTTTCAATAGTAATAAAATCAATATCTTTTTGTTAAAAGTTTAGAAAGCATTACAACTCTGCTAAAGTGAGAAGTAGGCCAGAAGACTGGAAATTACAACTAATCAATAATCTGTATACAGGACAACAGAATGAAAGCATAATTATATCATTGCTACTTAATGCTATTTACAGTGACTGAACATTGAATACATTCACTGCAGATTCAATTAGATTTATTTTAAACTTTATCATAATTTTTTTCAAGCAGAATTAACAGGTAAAAATTAATATCAGATTTAAATCTTATTTTTGAAACTTGATCAGGAACAGTTTAAAAAACTGACTATTTCTTTGGGAAAACATGTTTTACAACCTTGTACTCTGGCATCAAAGATTACATTTCAGGTCACTTGAATTTAAAAATTGAAACCGATTACTCTTGACACAGAAAGGATAGAGCCATATCTACACTATATAATGCTTTATGTTTAGTAGGATCATTTTTCATTGTTGTTTTCATTGTTTTTCATTCATTACTTTCACATTCATTTGTGGGATCATTTCTGCTGAACCCCCACTCTGCCTTCGATCAGTAAGGAGACACCAATGGGCTTGGAAAGGCCACCATATGTCAGATGGAACCTAAGTCGTGGCCTAGTGTGCAGGAGAACCATTCCAACATGTTCCTTAAAATGCACAGGATTGGCCTTGATTTCTAGTAGTCACTAGAGATACTTGATCTGATTGTCACTAGAGGTCATAGTATAAACTATATCAAGTGATCTCTAGTAGGCTTCCATCTGTAATAGTGTTAAAACATTGTAATGGAATTTAAATGGAATGGTAGCTAGTCATAAACTAAAAGGAGAGCTGTGTACCAATCCTCACTGATGATGCATAGAACTGGCCATGCATAGCACCTAATATCTGCCCCTGCCTTCTCATGGTACAGGCCATTAATATCTTTCAAAAGAGATACTCTTTTAGAAAGGAACAGAAGGGGAGGGTTGGCAGATCAATGTGGTAAATAATGAAATAAGCTCAACATATTCAATGTCTCATGAATAGATGAGCTGGAAAAAAAAATTGGTTTAGCCATGAGTGGGATTCGAACCCACGTCCCCAGCAAACATGCCTGTTATGCTACCACTACACCACCAATGGCTAACCTTTTCTCAGCTTATGTGACCTTATAAACCTTCCGGATTTTATTTATTTGATTTGCACTAATGCGCCATCTATCCAGGAAGTGGACAACTCTCTTGCCTCATTAGAGATGGAATTAATATTTGTCATTCACGCTCAGGGTGTTAAATCAATAAATCAGTAGTAAATAATCACAGGATGAGTCCTGTAAACGTGAAACTCATGAAATGATGAGCTGAAAAAAAATATATATATTTTATTGAAAATAAGATGTGAAAATGAAATATTTTTTTTAACAAGTTTTAAATGAGATTTTCATTCAGAAGAAAATTCCCCAAAAATCATCATGGCAGAAGAAATACATGCGCATGTGCCCTTACGATATAGTCCCCTACAACTGTCAACAACCAGTGCTCATGATAATAACCACACAGATGGTTGAAACTGGTAAGCACAGTTAGGAATATTATAACAAAAGCCATTTAAGGAGAGCTACTGTGAACACCAACAGTAAACTTTAATCTAAAAACTTAAAACAATCATCATCATCATCACCCTCAAGCAGCCATGGGCTACGGAGGTCCAACCAGATGGTGCAGTTTAATTCTCCAAGCAAATCTGTCCTGAGCTACATCTGCTGCATCCAGCCACTGCACACCAATTCTAACAAGGTCCTGTTTGACATTGTCTGCCCACGTCATCCTAGGTCTCCCCCTCTTTCTGAGGACTTTAGGCACACTGTTCATAACCCTATTCGCCAATCTATAATTATACATATGGGCAATATGGCCAAACCAGCGGAGTCTCTCTCCGCACAATATGCTGCTTAAAGGAGGTTGCAGACTCCTTTGCCTAACCTCATCATTAGTTACAAAGCTAAACCACCTAATGCCCAAGATACTGTGTAAGCATCTGGAATCAAAGGCATCTAGTTTCCTGTTATCTTGTTTACACAGCGTCCAAGTTTCACTACCATAACTATCCTTAGAAAGAACCAAACTATTATACAGTCTAATTTTAGTCTTTAGGTGTATAAGCCTATTTCTCCACAATCTCCATAGATTCTAAAAGTCCCAGCAACAATCCCTATTCGTCTGTTAATCTCATGCCACACATCACCATTATCTGTTACATAGCTCCCAAGATAATTAAACTGTGACACCTGCTCAAGACTGCAACCATTCAGATTAACTGAATCACAGCCTGCCTGACCAATTTTCATCACTTTAGTTTTCTCTCTGTTTATAACCAAACCTACTCTACTACCAGTCTCATCAACAGCACGAATGAAAGAGTTCATCTCATCAACATCATTTGCCAAAAGGGCTAAATCATCCATAATCTAAATCAGAAATTTTCGTATCTCCAGCCCATTTAAGGCCAAAATCTTTCCCTTGAAGTGAATTTCGCATAACATAATCAATAATCAAACTAAAGAGAAAAGGAGACAAAATGCACCCTTGTCGAACACCAGAAGTAATGCTTAACCAATTGCTACAAGCCTTACCAACTCTCACACACGACTCAGTGTTATTATAGAGAGCTTTCATTATGTTAACTAACTTGTCTGGTATGCCATATAATTTCACAATCAACCACAAATTATGACGATCAACAGAGTCAAAAGCTTTTTTGAAATCGACAAAGCCAGCAACCAAAGGTTTCTGAAACTCGCAACATTTCTCAAGAATCTGCCAAAGTGAAAATATCTGATCTACACATCCCCTACCACTTCTGAATCCACATTGCTCATCACGCAATTGCCTGTCAACCAGATTCTTAATTCTATTAAGTACAATCATGGAAAGAACTTTGCCTGGAACAGAGAGTAGGCTGATACCTCTATAGTTATCACAAGAACTGCGATCACCTTTTTTGAAAATAGGGATAACAATAGCTCTGGTTAAATCCTTAGGAACCATGCCTTTATCATAAAAGATATTCAGAATTTGAGTCATCCAAGTGGTAACCGAAACATTCCCAGCTCTAAGCATTTCCGTAGTAATTTCATCAACCCCTGGGGATTTATGAAGTTTAAGTTTAGAAATAGCCAAAATAACTTCAGATTGTGTTACAGGGCAACATTAAATCCACCAATACATCTATCATCATTACAAACAATGGGAGTAGAACTAACCACATTGTTTTAGGATATCACTGAAATGCTCAGCCCATCTAGCCATGTCAGAATCCTCACCTACCACAACCTTACCTTGTTTATCCTTCAATCCTTGTGTGCCTGTCTGTTTTCTACCACATAAAACATTAACTATCTGGTACAGCTCTCTGCTGTTGTGCTGCCTAAGTGCTTCCTCAGCTTTGTCAGCCAAGCCATCAAACCAAAGATTCTTATCAACAGCTAACTAATCCTTTACACGTTTATTAAGCTCTCTGTAATCTTTTCTCTTAGGACTAGTAGGGTACTGATTAAGGACATTCCTGCAGTTTCTTCTTTCTGAAATAAGCTCAAGTGCCTTATCACTCAAATAATTCTGCCTCCTCTGCTCCTTTTTTCCTAAAAGAGTACTGTTAGTGTCCAAAAAAGCTTGTTTAAAATGGTCCCGTTCTTCCTCAACTTCAGTAGTAAGTAAACCATGACTGTCATAATGACTAAGTAACCTATCATGGTAAGCTTTAGCTATAACTGGGTCTTTCAGAGCTTCAGTATTAAAAGTAAAATTTTTAACAGTAGCACAACACTTATTAAGTTTAAGTTGCAACACACTTTTAACATGGTAATGGTCAGATCCAATTTCAGCTCCCCTATATGCCTTGGTATTCCTAACAGAACTAGCCCATTTGCTGTTAATTAATATGTAATCAATCATATTCTTATGCAGCCCATCAGGTGAAACCCATGTGTATTTATGTATGTCACGGTGTTTGTAATAAGTGTTAGTTATTCTGAAACCACTGAGTTTACTTACCTGTAGTAGATGTTGCCCGTTGCAGCTACCAATACCAAAAAGGCCTATCTCCCCTCCCCAAAGGTCAGAGTCAGTCAGTACCAACTTTGGCATTGAAGTCACCTAGAACAAGGGTAACAAAATTTTGAGCATAACAAAATTTTGGACATAACGAAACATGTATCCTCGGACATTTAATATCAGATAATAAAAAATAAGTGCCAATCATGCAACCGGAATATGTGAAAAAAAGTTAATTTATAATACACAGAATCAACAAACTGAAAAGTGCTGTGATAAATCTGGAAAAAGAAACTGAAAAGAAGTAACTCCCAACTCCACATTTGGAAACAATTCTACTCTGAGGAACTGAATTTTGGCAATATCCCAAAATAGTGTCTGAAGGTATTTGTAATCTTACATCTAACCAATTCAGGGGTATACCTTTAAACTGTTCTACAATTAATTTAATAGTGCATTAGTGCAAAACTTGCCTAAATATTAAGTAAAAAGCTGTGAAATAATTTCTGCTTAAGCACATTGTTTGTTTAAACAACAATTATCTTATATGCAATTAAATGACATGATCGCTGTAGGTTGAGGACAAAGGTGGGTGTATAATATTTATAAGTGCTACATTTATATTGTGCTTGTTCAACCCATAAATCCAAAAATGGAATTTAGTGGTTAACTTTTATGGGTAAGTTAGTAATAGTAGGCATTACACAGTTAAAAGCCTTAACTGGCATAGTGGTTAGGCAGTAGCGACTGTTCCAGCAAGGCAAACTTTGTGTGTTGTGTTAGCTCTAACTAAGGCAGTGGTCAGCAGTGACTTCGGTCTTAGTAGGGCATGTCCTTGTATTAGAAGGCCTGTAAAAGCTAGGAGTAGCTTCTAGGATTCTTCTCTGTCCTATATGTCGCAAATCAAAATTCTCAAGTTTATTTGCATCATTAACCCAAAAAATCAAACTGTCGTCAATATAATACCTATAAATATGCTGCTTGTGAATACCTGATTTAATACTCTTTCTTCCACATGCCTCATAACGAGGTCAGTCATGAGCCCAGAGAATAAAAAAGTACTTGATCCCATAGGGAGAAAACCCTAAGTGATCTCCACCATAGTTAGTTTTAGGTAGATGGACAGGCATGGGTCCAGACCCTCAGTCTGGACCCATGCTTGTCCATTGACTTTAAACCAACTGGAAGTGGTAGCCAGGTCTAGAGCCTCATATATAATAAAGTATTGTTGGACCATGCACTTGTCGACCTCCAACACAGGAGTGTTAGGTGCAGTGATCGTATGCACTGGATGTTTAATGGCATGAAAAACATGCAATATTCTTACACCTAAGGTGTGAAAATCTTTATAGACATAACTGGAGCCATCATATTTTCTAATTTCATCATTGACGTAATTATGTGATTCTGAACATATTGTGATGGTTATATGATGTGGAAGCCCCTCCTTACAACAATAAACTATATATCAAGTATTATTTTAACCCAACCAAGGATTGAATTTAGCTTTCTGTCAATCACATCAAGTATTGTTAACTTTCAGTACCTGTAATAATAGGACAACTGCAGTATATTTGAGTACATATTTCAGTGTGATAAATAATTTTACCTGTAATCAGCATTGTTTTCCCTTAATCTAAAATTATTGTAATGTGTTTCCTTGATTATAAGATGCTATTCTTTGTAAGATGCATCCCTGAAATTCAGGCAATGGATTTTTTGGGGAAAAAACATCACTACTGAAATCTTTTAAATTTAAACATGAAACTTGTGTATTTGTATCAGCAAACAAAATCAATACAAAACTAAAAAATTAACAACATAATTTGTCACTCTCCTCATCATCACTCATACATTCAGTTTCACAATACTGGTCTATAGATTCTAAGTTGCATTTTGATTCGAGAGCAGTCAAAATCAGAATTATCCCATAGAATATCATATTTGGTACCTCAAGTCCATTTGTAGTGTTTGTCTTGAATGACTGTTCCACTGTTATTTCTGTAATCTTCTAAGCTGTTTCAGACCTGTTCTACATATTTTGGAACAGATGCTCTCTTGGTCTTACCAGAAGGTGTCAGGGAAAGGTTTTCAGATAACAACCAAACCTCATATTCATTCCTTTAAGTAATCTAGAATCAGTTTATTAACTGATACATTAAGCACATTCTCACCCTGTTAAACACCATGACAGAGAATGGGTGCCTCCTTTACACACACCTAGTATTACAATACCTGTTTCCTTATGCTTCAGTCATACAACAGTGATTCTTAGAATCCTTCAAATGTAAGACACCCTGATTTCAGAGGTGTGAAAAAGTGGGAAAAAAGATGTCTTATCATCAAGAAAATGTATTTGATTTTCTGAACATTTAAAAATGATTTGATCTAAACCATTTTTTAATAACTAACAATTTGTATACAAAGTGGTGGTGTATATGGATGTAAATGATTTGCATGTCAAGATGATTAGTACAGTAGAACATCTAATAATGTGCCTGATACCAAGCTGATGTAGGAACTTAAACAGACTATAAAAACGTTTGGTAAATATCAGTGGACAAACAAAATGGTCAGCAAATTATCTGCAAAGAGTGCAATGCCTTTAACACACATAAGGTGAAGTTATGTAAAGCTGCTGAAATTTGAAAGCCATTGAGTTGCCAAAAGCTGGATGGTCAGCATGCCAAATCATCATTCCTATGGTTTGTGATGCTTGAATTGGTGGATGCCATTGGTAGCATTGGGTATAGGAATGTACCTGGACATATTGCCAAGACTGGTGACATAAAAAAAAAATATCCAAATGGGAGGATTATTGGATCCACTGAGTGGCAGCAGCATCTTTCACAAGCCACAAGATTTCCAAAGTCATAATGCCATCTGTGTCTGCACTTGTGTTCGGGAGCACAATTAGAAGACAATTGTGAGAATTGGAGCTACATTCTGACACTATTCCATTATTGTGGTGATGCAGGGAGAGAGCTGCTTTAGGACAAGACTGGTATTGTGTCATCTTTAGTGATAAATCACATTTCTGCCAATTCCAGTGATAGCAATATGAGCATCTGGAGACACACTAGTGACAGAGGTAATCTGACTTACACCAGGAAATATCATACTGGACCAACACCTGAAATCATGGTATGAGTAGCTATCAGTTACAATAGCAGTTCACATCTGACCATTACGGATGGCACATTGTTAGCAAGATGTTATGTTGAAACCATTCTGGGACCAATGTTTCTGCCTTTCTGTGTTCCATCCCAAATAATAATTTTCAGCAGGATAATACCACCACATACTACTCTCATATGTTGACAGTGCCTACATAATGTGGATATGCTTCCTTGGCCTCCATATTCTCCAGATATGTTGCCCATTGAATGTATTTAGGATATGATGTGGGATGATGATCACCGTATCTCAGCCCCCTACCACTGTTGCAAAGTTCACAACATAGGTGCATGAAATGTGGCCGAACATTCATCAGAATGACATTCACCACTTTTTGGACTCACTACCATGATATTTTGATACTTATATCACTGTTCATGGAGGTCATACTTCTTATTTACGTGCAGTGCATTTTTGTAAATAAATACTGCTGATTTGATATACAAACTTAATCACTTCTTATCTACATTGCTATCTGTCACTCCCTTTGGTTTGAGCTCAAACCTAATACTCTTTATAGGTGGGACAATTTCAGTGATGAGCAGTGTATTTCAGAGTTCTTGATTGAATATTGAATCCATCTCATTAACTAACCAGAACAAAAACAGCAGCAATAAAAAAAAAAACACGTCTAAAGCAAGCAGGGGATCAGTATAAATGATCGAATAACAGTGAGATGTGGATTGACTAATGATGACTAGGCAGGGATTGAAATAATTTTTGCACGAAATTAATAATAATGTTCTTTACTTGAACTAAAGGTAAGAAAGTTCAGTTTATATGATGAAAGAAAATCTTATTGATTATAAAATCCTCAAATGTAAATGACTATTTTGGGGTTTTTTAAGTTTGTGATTTTTGTAGCCATAAAATTCATTCGCTTATTATACCAACTTTAAAACATGTTTGTTTGATCTTAGAATTACAGTGCAGATGTTGAATTAACACCTAGACAGTGCTCAGATATTATAGCATATACAGCACTGCTAAGAGACAAACTTTATCCAGCTCTGGTGAGTGAATTTTTATTTGGTACTTGAATGTCGTTCAATATGTATAATTTACAATCTATCTGGTTTGTACCAATTATATGTACAAACTGATTCATAGCTTTCAGTTGCATGTTTACTGATTTGTAACTTCAAAAAATTACAGTGAAACATCTAAAAACATTTTTTTTACCAATGATTTACCTGAAATGATTTAACCTTCCAGGATCCAGCCTAAAAAACTGGTTTACATCTAGAGGCCCAGCTATATTTTTCACTTTGCTTGGCCAAAAAAAATTAACTTTAGAAATATTTCTTAAATAACTGAAGAAAGGAATTAAGCACGTTAAATGCCAAATTAATAGTATTTAATTTTGGATTTGCTGAAAATAAAATATTTAACAAAAAATGAGTAGTTTTATTTTAATAAGGCTTTTTTAGAGTCATATATTAAAAATGCATCTGGCAATGCAAATAAAAATTTGTTTAAAAAAATTATAATTCATATGAATAGAAAGTCTGTGTAATTCTGAATTGCAGAAAAATAAAGTTTTACTTGAAACAAGAGAGTTACTCTTTTTGTAATTTTTTTTCTCTATACCATACTTTGAGAAAAGTCAGAGCTTTTTGCCAATTGTGCTGTCATATAAACACGTCAGATATTTTTTTAAAAATCACCAATCAACAGAAATTGGTCATGTTATATCCCAAATTTAACAGAATTTAATTCCAAATTTAATGAAAATAAATTTAAACTAATTTACAATTGTATTAATTTTAATAGCTGTTCCGGTGCCAAGTGGATAGTATGCTTGGCTGCTGATCAAAGGGACCTGAGTTCAAGCCTCAGGTAAGGCATGGATGATTGTGTTGCCCTTCTGCTGAGGTCCTGACATCCTCACAAAACTTCGTCTACTGTGGTGTATAAAATTATGTTTTATTTTTCATGATTTTTGCTATATTTACTTGCAATGGAGGGTTTTACTTGAATAAGGCCTAAATTAGCATTTTAGCTACTTCCTTTCCATTGCTACAATGCAATGCACTTAGTGTTTTTTAATTTTCAATATTCAAAACTTAAAGTGCTAAAATGAGTACTGAAGTCCTAAATTTGATATTACCATTCAAAGTGATGGTGATAGCTGGCTCCAACATTGCATTCTCAGTTCTGGGTATGATGTTTTCTCCTGTGCCAGTATTGAAGCGTCCAGTGTGTTATTTTTTGCTCCTGTCAGACCTTCATGGCAAGCAGCTGCTTGAGGGGGTAAATGCAAGCTCCTCAATTGATAAGACCTTCAAGCAGCTGCTTGAGGGGTTTATTAATTTTAATAAGACTTTTTCACTGTGATATAATGAAAAAAAAAATAGATCTGATTATGCAATTAAGGCTTAATTTTGGAAAACCTGATCAATAAAAAGAGTTGGATTATTAATCAAAGGGAAATTTCTCTTCTTAAATAATATTTTTTTTAAACTTTATTTTTATTTCTTTTTCTATTTTTCTCATTATGGTATATTTTAAAACATGGCCCAGTGCTATGTAAGGTGACTTGGACTGATCACATTAATGGGGTTTTCTGTTCCATTTAGGAAGTGGAGGAACAATTTATATCGATAATGACATAAATATATAGAAATAAAAATCAGTAAATCAATAGAAGTAAAAATAAAACAAGTTGTAAGGCAGCCATTGTCATAACTAGTGATATAGCAAAGATTTGAACTCCCAAAGATTGGTACATATAAATCTATGGAAATTAAATCATAATATATCTATAGAAATAGAAACGAAGTTTTAATTTTAGAAGTGCAAATTAAATACTAATTGAAAGGTTATCCAATGTTGTTGCTATATGCAGCACACAGTGCACATGACTGACACTTGCTACTAATTAGTGCCATCTGCATATTGTTGGTCCATGATATATTTACCACCAGTTGTGCACGAACAAATTATTTTTAGTTGGGGTTTTGTTTTCAGTATCCAGAGAGCATTGTTGAAAGCTGGAGTGAATGATAAAAATAATTCTAGGTTTATTGAGTTTTAAGGCAGAAAAGATGGCATAAAAAATATATGTATATAGGTAATTTGCATTTGCTTCCAGTATCTTCCATTTTTAAATATAGACGTTTTTTGTTGATTTTTCAGGAGCTATTTGAAGCTATAAGGAAAAATTTGATGATAATATTCCAAATCAAACTTGTGAGCTTAAATCAGGGTATCGCATCAGCATAGAGTGATGTTAACAAGCAAATTGGTAATAGCTTAAACTGCTTCTAATAAATGGCAATCAGATGGCTTTAACAAATTATTTATGTCATAGTTTAATGAAATGTGTATCAGATGGAAAAGTGTTATTTTTCACACTTGAATTATGTATTTTTATAAGATATATGTAAGAAAATCTTCAAATGACAATTTCTATTAAAAAAACAAAGTTTTTTTTTTGTACTTAAAACCAACAGACTTTTTGGGTATCATTTCAAATTTTGTCAATGTATGTAATCGATGGGGACCCTGAAAGAGCTAAACCAGGAAAAAAAATGTAAGTAATCAGAAAAGAGAATAATAATATAATCACACTAAATACCTGATTAATTTTTTTTTTCTTTCTGATACTTAAGTATTTTTTTGGCCATGATAGTGTCTGTACCAATGATTCTCAAAGAAAGTGGGTGATAAGAGAATTGTCAGGGGTGAAATGAACATTTGAATAATTAAATATTTTTTTAATTATCCAGAATTTGGTAGCAATAGTTAAAATTAATTTTACTCTGATTTTGCTATTTTAGTTATACTGTTAAAAAGTTTTAATGCATTAATTTTTCAATTTTTATTTGAGTATAAGGTAGTGAACCCAATTTATATTAAAGGGTAACATGAAAGCTATAAAACAGAACTATAAGTGATGACAGACAAAAAATTCAAACCAATACATTTTGTACATGAATTGGCATAGTTAATATGTTTGGTAGATAAATTTGAAGTTTGAGGTGGGGATTTGAGTCTGAGATACCACTAATGAGATTTTCCACATTTGCTTGTACCTAATCTTGTTGAGAAACAAGACACCAATGTGCATTAAAATTTTGCTGCACATTACATGTGATATTAAACTGTGTTTTTTCTTCCCAGTAAAGTTTTACCCAGTGCCTGTGCAGAGCTGCCAACTACTGTGATTTTTTGAATATCTCTGCTTTTTGGTGTAAAATCTAAAAATACAAATTGGTCACTGAAAATCCAATTTTTAGGATTTTTTAGGGTAGGGGATGTGTAGATTAGATATTTTCACTTAGGCAGATTATTGAGAAATGTTTCGAGTTTCAGAAACCTTTGGTTGCTAGCTTAAGAAGCAAACCTTTGGTTCAATATAAGGAAGCTAATATAAGGCTTTCAATATATTTTGAATAAAATTTTTAAATTTCAATATAAGAAACCTTGGGTTGCTAGCCTTAAGAAAATCTGCCCCCAAATTTTACAGTATTTTTACTCCCTTTACCAAAAACAGAATGTTAATGAAAAAGAAGAAATGTTTCCGATTTAGCTACATTATTGTACTAAAGGTGCAGCTTTGTCCTCGCTCTCTAATCTGTGCTTGCATGTGTATTCTTTGCACACCAATCAGCAGAAATCTATAAGACTTCAGCTGACCATTTGCGGACAGAACATATAGCAAAGTCCACATCTAAATTCTTTTGCAGAGTTTTAAAAGTCATAGATTATTTCTAAATGGGTGTTTATTTAGCCTATACCTGGCTCTGGCCAACTAAATGCTAATTCGATTACTTAGAATCAGAAACTTCTGAGTGAAAGAGATAATACAGATTAGGGAACTTCCCTGAGATGTGGGCTATGATTGACATTGTAACTTGAATGGGTCTCCTGCATATCTCTTGTTATCTCTTGGGCTAATCATTGATAAAGGATTAAAACTTTTTGCTGGAGTTGAGGCAAGTTGACAGCTGGGCTACTGCTATAACCTTTGTAATTAACAATCAACGTGTAGGTACATCTGCAGTTTATGCCACACAGCTCACTAGATAGTGTCACAAGTGATAATATAGTATAATAGCTTTTCATTATATTGAACAATTAATTTAGATTATCTGTTGGTGGTATATTTCACGTGGCCTCTGGTCCTTTTTTTTTTTCAGGTCTAACCTTCTAAGGTGAATAAAAGTTACGAGTTTATTTAACTGGAAGGGGCATGCTATTCATACATATAATTGTATTTTTTAAATGCAATTTGGATTTAATTCCCATATATATAGCATAAAGGTATAAATTTTGCCTCAGGTAAATACTGAAAGTTGCAAATTTATGATGTGTAAATGCATATTCTCTGTTTATTATGTTAAACAGGAAATGGACGATTTCTTCTTTAGCAATATGCTCTGTTTAAAATGGTTGTCTCCAATGAGATTATCTAGTTCTCTTTTTATCTCATTTTCTTTGAAAACGAGATAATAATTTTGCTTTGTTGTCTGTAGACGTTAACTTTTTTTTGTTTACAGAGATAAATTAAAAATTCTTTTTGTGTTGTATGGGTATTGATGAAATATTACGATATGCATTTTCTAAATCTTTCTAAAGCTATAATTATGCCCTCTAGCAGTGGAAATAGTTGAAAATTCCTAAATTTCAAACAAATATTGCTAACAATGTATTTATGCTAGAAATTTTCGTAGTGGAATGTGAACATCACAAATTTTCTACTGCCAACAATGAGTTGACCCCTTAGACCTAGAGGAGGTGGGAAAACACTCCTTTTAAGTTTTAGCAGAAAATCGTTTGTTTTTTGAGATAAATGAAAAATTCTTTTTAGGTTAGATAGGAATTGATAAAATATTATGATTCATGCTCTTTAAATCTGAAAACTAGAACTGTGCCCTCTAATGGTGTAAAAATTTTCAAATTCCAAAATTTCAAACAAGTATTGCAAATGATATATTTATGCTAGAAATTTTAAATTTTGGTGGCGGAATGTGAAGGTCACGAAATTTCCATTGTCAATAATGAATTGACCCCTTAGACCCAGAGGAGATAGGAAAACACATCTTTTTAATTTTAGCAGATAATTGTTTGTTTTTAAAAATAAATCAAAAAATCCATTTAGAGTTAGATAGGAATTAATAAAATATTATGATTTGCACTTTTGGAATCTTTCAAACACTATAATTTCACCCTCTAATGATGAAAAAGATTGAAAATTCCAAAATTTTAAACGAATATTGCAATGATGTATTAATGATAGAAATATGAAATTTTGGTGGTCGAATGCAAACCCCATGAAGTTTCCATTGAAAACAATGAAAATGATAATTAGAAAACTTTTTTTACTTTTATTGGTAGCTAGGTAGTCACTGGAAGGAGAGCTATGCACCATTCACCTATTATGATGCATAGAACCGATCAGGCCTAGCACCTAACGTCTGACCCTGCCTTCTGCAAAAATGTCATATTTTGTGTTTATTGATATATGTAATATTTGAATACAAAATTTAATGTGTGTATATATTTATTTTATTCCCATTGTTATACTATATCTATAGTTTTATCTATCTATACAAGGGGTATGCCAGTTACATACACATATCCAGGGGGTACATGAAGCATAAAAGGTTGAGAACCACTGCTTTAGAGGCCTTCTGAAACACTGCTCTGGCCTCCACTTCAGGTAAGCTGGAGATCCTGGAATAACCCCCCTCTCCCAGGATCAGTATCTGCCTGTGGACTAGTCCTGCTAGGGTCAGCTGTGCAGAATAGCAAATTCCTTACTAAAGTCCAGGATAGGGGTTGGCTCAATCTAGTAATTTTCAGTTCCCAGGTTTAAGTTCCCACCTGGGCCAGCATTGAAATTTATTTCCACTAAACTTCCACTCTGCCTCTGTCAGGAAGGCTACACTGATGGGGTTTGAAAGACTGCTATCTGTCAGATGTAGTATAAATCTGTGGACTTGTGTGCAGGAGAGCCTTACTCTGTGCACGTTAAAGAACATGCTGCATGGCCTTGAGGGGAAGCTTCCATCTGTTTCCTGACAGCTCTCCAGTGGTTCCCTTTCCCAGTTTTCCTTGAGCTTCTGGAATCTTCGTAAGTGTACCATATAGCCCATTGTGTGAAAAAAAAAGGTACTTCTCAGCAGTAAAACAACCAAGGTCCAGGTATGCAAGTTTCCTTGCTATTTTTATGGTACAGGACTCACTGTGTGTGTGGATACCATTGCCCATGCAACCCTGGTGTGTCATTGTGTATCACCTTGTTAGGCTCTGTGGTGGGAACAATGGGCACTGAATCTCTAAATAATTAATATTTGGAATACCAGTGAAGTCGATCAAATCAGTACTAACTTTGTGTAGATTGCCAGAGTTGATACTGTGTTCAATTTTATATCTTAAAATCAAGAGAGAACATGAATGGATAGACCAGAGTTGGAACCATTAACTCATAAGAATTGTAAGACCATGTACAGATGACATGTACCTGAACTGGGACTCAAAGAATTATGAGAAATTCTTCAACAAATTCATCTGCCTCATCAGCAAAATGAGCTCAACATAAAGGTCTATATTCCTTGTAATGTTCTATGACTTCATCATCCAGCTCTTGTCCCACAATTGCTGGTCATCCATTCAATGAGTGACCATTTGTTTAAAAATATGTCTCCATTCTGCATCCAAAAAGGTCTTGCAGTATCTCAAAAATCTATTAAATGCCTAAGATCTGGTGATTTGCAGATTGGGACTGCAAATCTGAAACACTTGGAATTACTCGTATAAATCATAGCATACAGTCTCCTCACTGTCTCTGAAGAGGAGCTCTGCTCACAGTTAGCTTCATAGGGAGTAATTGTAGTCTGATAGATTTTGGTACATTGAAATGGGAAATTAGATCCTACCGGTCTTGGTTGAGTGAGGTCTTGCTGTCTCTGAAAAGGAGCTCTGCTTACAGTTAACCACAATTGGCTTCTCTATCCTCAGATGAACTGGTCAATCCAAGTATTGCCATCAGTGTTTACAATGCAAGCCAAGAAGAGCCATGAGGAGTAAGAAACATCTTCCTCTACCAACTAAACGATGGCAAGCCAGTGAGGGATAGACCAGCCAATATCTACAATTCAGTTAGCTAATTTAACATCAGGCAGAACAGCACAAAAACTTCTGTCCCCAAAAATACTAAAGAAAAAGATCATATTTTGTTCAGTAGTAAAGTATAGCAGGAAATATCCTGTGGACATGGAACTCGTGAAATAACAAGCTCAAAAAAAAATGGTTTTGTTGTGAGTGAGATTTGAACCCACCTCTCCTAGTGACACCCAGGTATGCTAACCATTACACCATCAACAGCTAACATTTTTTCTTTGGCAGGGGTGACTTATAAACTTTTCCTCATTTTTTATTTGATTCGCACAATAGTGCCATTATCAGGAAACAGACCACTATGTTGTTCTCATGGGATGGAATTTTTAATATTTGTCACTCACATATTAAGAAAGTACCACTCTTACATCGATCCAATTTTTTTAGAGGAAAAATTGTCTTGGGCAGGTGGGATATGAACCCATGACCTCCTGATAACATGTCAGGTGCTCTGGATCACTGAGGTACCTGCCGCCAATCAAGAAGAGATCTTGATCAGTGGCTCTCCTCCTGAGATATTGATCTGTGGCCGGTAGTTCAGTGGTCAAGAGCACCTGACATGTTATCAGGAGGTCATGGGTTCATATCCCACTTGGTTCAAGACAATTTTTTCCTCTAAAAAAAAATTGGATTGACATGAGTGGTACTTCCTTAATCTGTGAACCAGATAAGTCATGATTGTTCAAATTTAATTCTCACTGACGCTTATGGCGTTAAATCAATAATTCAGTAGTAAAGTATCACTGGAGATGTTCTGTAGACAGATGGTGCCACTGTGCAAATAAAAAAAGGTGGGAGAGTTTGTCACACTAGCTGAAGAAACACTATCTGGTGATGGTGTACTGGATAGAATACCTAGCATATTGCTAGGAGATGCGAGTTGTTATCCCACTCATGGCAAAACCAATTTTTTTCAGCTAATTATTTCACAAATTCGGATTTTGTTTTTTATCTTATTGTATCTTGATACTTAAGTAATTGGACTGAGATAATTTATATTATTATATTAATATTGGATTAGGTAACACAGGATAAATACAGTGTTTAGTATTACATATTTATTTCCTAGTTAAGTCTTTTATATTTGTATAATAATTGTTATTTTATTCACATTTTGGTAACCAATGTTCAACTTTCGATAAGCAGTGCGATTTTTTTTTTCATTGAATCTGTATCTTATGATACTTGAATATATTAGTATAAATTAAATGTGTATTGTAGTGAATTATAGCTTATTATTTGAGGAAGTGAATAATACTAAAATGTAACATGTTTTGTGTTCAGCTCTATATATGGTGGGTGGATGCAAAAAATTACACAGATCTTACTCGTCCTTGGTATGCAAAAGTTCTTCCCTTTCCTCTTAACTATTTCCTTCCTGGTCGCCAACAAAGAGCAGCACAAAAAACCATTAATGCTCTTTGGAATTCAGACTTTCTTTCTGAAACTCAAATGGAGGTCGCAGTAAGTATTTTTTTTTTTCTATTTCATTTAATGATAACTTGGAAAACTGATTCAGTAATACAGTGAAATGTCATAACGAAATCGAGTGGGTCACCAAACTGTATTCGTTATACTGAAATACAATAAAAAATGTACTATGATAGTTACTTACTGCAAAATCATCATTTTGAAAGAAATTTATTGTTTGTTAGAGTTTACATCTTTAAAAAGTCGGTAAATTTTTTTAACTTCCTGTCCCAACCAAAGTTCTAACCAAGAAAACAAGTATCTTTTTGTGAATTCTTAAAAGATGTCACAACTCCACAATGCATTGTCTGGAATATCTTTTTGTATCATTGCGAAATTGCAAAAATTTCATGTTGTATTGAATTCTAATAATGAGACTAAACTAATTAACAAACTTAAAGCAAAAACAATAATGAACAAATAAACATACATATATAGATACAAAATCCTCATGCAGCTGTGGGTTATGGAGGTCCAATCAGACTGTGCAATTTTCCTCTCCAGACATGTCTCTTTTGAACTACAGCTGCTGCATTTGGCCACTCTAGGCCAATTCTAGCAAGGTCCTGTTTGACATTGTCTGCCCATCGGATCCTAGGTCTCCCCATTTTTCTGATACTCTTAGGTACACTGTACATAATCCTCTTTGCCAATCTGCAGCTATGCATACAGACAACATGGCCAAACCAATGCAGTCTCTCTCTCTGCACAATATGCTGCTCATACGAGGTTAATGATTCCTTCTTCTATCCTCATCATAAAGAGTCAAACTACAAAGTCAAACTACCTAATGCCCAAGATACTGCATAAGCATCTAGAATCAAAGGCATCAAGTTTCTTGTTATCCTGCTTACAAAGGGTCCATGTTTCACTACCATAACTAACCTTAGAAAGAACCAAACTATTATGCAGCCTAATTTTAGTCTTTAGGTGTATATGCCTATTTTTCCATACTCTCCATAGATTCTTAAAAGTCCCAAGTAGCAATCCCTATCTTCTGTTTAGCTCGTACTCATACCACACATCACCAGTATCTGTTACATAGCTCCCAATTAAACTGAGACACTTGCTCAATAGTACAGCCATTCAAAGCAACTGAAGCACCATCTGCCTGACCAATTTTCATCACTTTAGTATTTTCTCTGTTTATCACCAAATCTACTCTATTACCAGTCTCATTGTAACGCTCCAAAGAAATGAAATACTTTTAAAGTTTGGACCCTTTGTCTGATCCAATTATTTTTATGCTCCGGATAGCTGAGTCAGGCGCCAGGCAATGATTGACAAATTGCCAAAAATAAAGTTTAATTAGGGTTCAAAATACCAGCAAGCATTAATGAGTAAGAATTCAAAAATACTAAATGATTGTCAAAATTTTATGTTAATGCTAATCAAAACAAACTAACGTTGCTCAAGGGAAAAAAATTAGTAAAGATCAAAAGGTTTAAATAACAAACAATTTATTTCCAAAAAGTACTCACCAAAACTTCAATAAAGAAGATACTACATCATTTCTTACTACAAACATCTTCAACAAACTCCAAACTAAAACTGATCTCTAAACTGTGCTGTGCTCTACTACTCTCTCTACTCTATTATCTTCTGTGCAACTGTGACAAAATGTCACCAGGTTATAACAAGAGGTACAAAGTCCGCGCGTGTCATGTTGCATGCTGGGAAAGACATTTGCATAAATTGACGAGCGGCGCAAGCTATGACGCAAGAGTGGGCGTGTCCTTGTGCACGCGCTTTAGTGGGTGACAATCGAAAGTTCGGAGTTGCGCATGCACAACTCCTAACTCTTGGAAACAAATGCTGTGATGCCAAAAAGGAAATAAAAATCCCCAAAATGATAAATATAACGTAAATTAAACAAAACTGGTTAAGGTAAAGTAAAAGTGAATGAGGGCGCATTACAACTCCCCCTTCCAAATGGAGTCAAAAGATTTGACCTAACAGATTTTGACGAGCAAATTTTGAATAAAAGGACACATCTCACATCATTTACACATGGCTGAACATAAATAAGTAAAAGTATGCTTACGCAAATTTTGATAAGACGATATATTCTCACTTTGACACAATTTTCCAGCACAACCAAAGGTACCTCCTCCCAAATCTCCTAACAAAAGAGTGTTGCAGCTAACCTAGTGTAAATATATACCAATGGCTGTGACAGTTAACTGTATACTAGCATTATCGGCCTACCTAGTATCACATTCTGATACAAACTCGAAATTGGCATAACTTGAACTTTATAGTAAAAAAAACGGGTTAATACACTCCTATCTTTCTTAACTTCTAGAAAGGTTAAAGACAAGAAAAAATATTCAATTACTTACGTTGCTAGTGGGGTGATAACTTCCGCTTATCCCCTAACCACGATCAAAAAATATGTGAAAGCTAATTCTTCTCCTAAATTACATAAAAAAACAGGTATTTGAACACCTTTATCTCCTAATTACATCAAATACGCGAAGCTAAGAAAATTCAAATTTTACAAACAAGCGGGATTGTAACATCCACTAATTCTTCACCTATACACAGCAATCACGAGCTAGCTGAAATAAAACATTTATTACCTCCCCCTTCAGAGCTTAAATGTCCCTCTCCCAAAGGAGTTATGCTGGTAACAACTCGGTCACCAGACTTGGCCATTTGGGGACAGCTCCAAAAAGGTACCCACCCCCCCACCCCCAAAAAAAAAATTCTGCAGTCATCATCATTGTCATCTCATATATACAAATAAATGCTGCCAATGTTATCCCAAAAATTACGCATCATTGACACATAAATATCACTGATGACACTGAACAGATTTAAACACATATACATAGCATCGTATCTAAGAATAAAGAAAAAAATGTGTAAATAATTTATGACGATAGCATTTCAGCCAATCTCTTTTTACATGAATCTCATAGTTGCATACATAAATTCACTTTGGAATGCATGTTATTTTACAATACAAAATTCTTAAAAGTGAAAAAATATTAAATCACTAATTCTCTTTCACTCTCCTCATTCATATCCATAAACATTTTACAATTTCTAAACTTACAATTTTCAGCTATCAGTCAGTTAAAATGAAAAAATCTACAAAAAAAATACACTTTAACTCACGTTAATACAATATAACAACTAGAACTTCGATGAACAAAAATACAAAAAAATTCTATTCACACAGTATAAACTCGAACTACAGTAAATTCACTTTCCGAAAATAAATATTGAAACTCCAAAGTTTCAACAAGAAATTAAACATTGCTAACTATATAAATTACAATAAAGCTTCTTCATTCTTCTTCGTCTTCATCTATTCCAGAGAAAAGAGAACATTTATAAATCATTAAGTGCCAAGTGGAAGAAGAATAATATACTTAAATTTCCATTATTGGCACTCCGTTGTGATAAATCATCCTGTTGATTCCGATAACATCTTTCCTTCATCGTTGGCTTGCTTCAAGTGAAGTCATTGCTGAAGATCTCGCTCGTGACGTCATCTTTGCTATGTTGACTGCTTCGCTGCCAGTTGTCGCTCTGCAGGATCTGGTTGTTGTGTCGGTATCTCATCGCTACATGCGGATATTTGAAGAACCTGGTCTTGTACTTTCGAGGCTTATTGGTGTTCGCCTCCAAATGATGCTTCAGCAGTTGAGGACTTCCAAACTTGCCAGACTCGTCAGGATTACTTGTGGTCGGCACAATTTCTTGGTTGCTTTTTTTTTCTTCATTAAAATTAGATTTCCTTAAATCAGACTCAAAAATATTTTCATCATTATTAATTTCCGTTAAAACTTCCACTTCAGAAACCTTTTCATCAACTAAAACGGTTTTCTCATAAGGTTGTTCTACTTCACAAACTTCGTTATCTAAAATTGCATTATTTGCACTAATGGGACATTTTGTAGGTGCTTTTTGAATATTCTGCTTTGGACTACCGGGTAATTCAAAAAGTCCACGGGACCGCGGCTGCACTGTCAATTGACAATTGTCATAATTATCATCGAAAACTTGTTCCTTTGAAAACGGAAGATCGGCTTCTGTATCATTTCGATCTATTAGTTTAGTTTCTTTGTGACAAGCATTAACAAAAGGTAAAGCCATAGTGGCAAGATATGACTCATGAGAGGGCTTTTCATGAGAAACTGGCCTCTCACTTCAAAGATCCTAATTCAAGTTTCCCGAATTTCCATTCCTTCGAAACAATATTGCTCTGTGTGTCCTAGTTGGCCACAAAAATTACATCTGAAAGTTTCTCTATTTTGTTTAAACAAAGTTTTAGGTCTAGTATCATTGTTCAAAGCTTGATGTGGAACAAAACCTCTGCTTCGTTCATTCTGCATGATAGGTGCGGTGCGTTCAGTGCAAATTTTTGGGACCGTGTAACTTCCGGTCTTGCGGGAGTCATTCTACGAGACTCAACCTGATATCGCTGCTTTGGCAGGGATTGCATCCATTGTTGGTTAGATGCAGTTGTTGCAGATTCTCTTCTTGCAGTATATTGCCGAGCCAATTTGACTAAATCTGAAATTGAGTTCACGTTTAGTACTTCTAGGAATTCTCTAATGGGCAAAAGTAATTGGGACAATATGCAATTTACAATATCAATTTCAGCGGCATCAGCATCATACAGCTGGTATAACTCTACTGTACCCCAGATAAATTTTTCTATGTCATCTCTTTCCCTTTGTCTTCATGAAAACTACTCTGTAGCTAGTTCTCTAAAATCATTATAAGCTGGATATATGTCCATGATTTCATTTTTAAACTCTTCCCAATATTCAATTCCATGACGACATCCTACGTTATTCCACCATTGCTTAGCACATCCAATTAGACAAGATACTGCTAAAACCACCTTTTTGTTGCCAGGCACTTCATGTAAAATGAAGTGCTCCTCCATGGACTTGACAAATGTTCACGATGACGGACGTTTCGAACCGTCGAACCTTATCTCAGATAAAGGCCAATTAACATAAGGACTATAGTTAATAGATGGATTGGCAAATCGTTGTTGTGGAGGTTGATAATACTCTGCTCTATCACTTACTTCTGACGGAACAGAAAATGGAACCTTACATCCAAAGTTTCTATGTTGGTGAGCTGACATAGCATTGTCAGCAAATTTAGGGGTTGTTTTCCCCTTTTTTCCCAATGATCATCAAGCAGATTCATTAGCACTTCTGCTTCCTTCATTGCATCTTGCAACCTACCCTTTACTCTTTCTAAGTCGGGAGTCATTATGGCAGAATCGGCCATATTGCTAGCAGACATGTTTAGCGGTCTGCCAAAATTTTGTATTTTGGAAATTTTGAAACCTTTTTTTAATCTTGAGCAGCACTCAGAGGTACTGCTATACAACAATTCTAAAGCTACAACTAAGCTTGCAAAATTATAAATTTGCTTATCAAAAAAGTTTTTCTATCGTGCCTATGTACGTGTGTGTCCAGACACTTCTAATCTTTACATACAATAAATATCTTAATTATTAGCAATAACTTCGCTGAAACTTCAGTACCTTTGACTAATACACAAAAAAGTTAAGCTTCTTGCTCAACAAAAATTTTCGTCTTAAGCTGCTGTTAAATCTATAAATAGTACATACAACTAATGAGCTCAAAAATTACTATCTTTGACAATCACATTAAATAACATACACAATTTATACACATATATACAGTCCCTATTCTTGGACCACTATCGTTTACTACTGGCACGTCCCTGTTCAGGCGCCACTTCTTTTAACGTCCTCTGTAACGCTCCAAAGAAATGAAATGCTTTTAAAGTTTGGACCCTTTTTCTGATCCAATTAGTTTTTGTTGCTGTTTTAGTTATTTACAGAAAAAATCACCTTTCAGACGAATCTGAATGTTATCACTGTCATAATAGGTTTCAGGTTCAGTCAGTATGGGGACAAACTTGAAATGACTTCCTCTAATATTTTTTTTGGTTCAAATTTGGGTCATTGTAAAATAAAAGTAATAATAAAGGTTTATCTGTACTACTGGAACATAAATGTCCAATAAGAATGACTAATGGTACATATTGTCCCAACGGAAGTTATGTAAAAGTAACTCCAAATTTTATTTTTACAAGGGTGAATCATTTAATTTGTGGAGTGTGATGATTTAAGCTTTATTACCATAGTCTGCAGTTGTTTTCTCCTTATTGACATGTTCCCTATTATAAAAGTTTATTATGCACACCATCACCTATTCTAGGCATTGTATACTTCCTACAAGCCATTTCGTGAAAGTGTTTGGAGTGCCATCATTATTGCTGTTCGACCCCCCCCCCCCCTCCCTGATCATTTCCAAAATGATGGCCTTTCAGTGCTGTTTTAAGCTCTGGAAACAGGTGAAAATCACAAGATGCAAAATTGAGTGAGTTAGATGCAGTAGCATCTCAGCACCAATGTTAGTTACAACAGTTTGAACCAGAGCCAGCAGTTATGGGGTCTAACATTGCTGTGGTGCAGAAACCATTTTCATCTTCAGAATTCTGGTAATTTTTCATGAACTGCTGGATGAAGTTTTATTTGAAGGACTTCTGCATAAACTTCCTTAATCATTGGTGACTCTGGTGGCATAAAATGCATTACTGAAAAATCTTTGCAATAAAAAAAACCAGCCTTTTGTTTCCCAGCCAATTTTACAGCTCAAAATTTGGTCGACTGCCCTAAACTGAGTGCTTCCATTTGCTAGATTATTTTGTTTCTGCACTAGTGAAAAATCCAAGTCTCATCTCCAATTACTATATGCTGAAAGAATCTTTCACCTTCCTCCTCAAACTTTGTCACCAGTTCGCCAACCAGTTTCAATAAGTATCGACATTGTTTTTGTGTGTTGGTTCAGTCAGGATGTGCAGGATTCAACAAGTACAAATTCTTCCTCTGTTACTTTTCCATGAACATTGCCATAGTAAAGGCCCATCCTTGCTGCTAGTGCATGCAGGGTTATTCTGTGGTCTTCATTGAGAATAACCTGGGCTCAGGAGATTTGTTGTGCATTAATGGAAGATCTTGGGTTGTCCTCTACAGAAATACATCCATCTTTTTGAAGCATTTGTGTCACTTGAAAATTTCACTTTGTTTCAAGCACTGTTCTCCACACCCTTGAGTAATTCTTGCAAGTGCTCACCGCTTAAACCTCGCCGAACACAGTAATATATTGCATACCATAACCTGCAAAAAATCACACGCACACACAAATGAACACCTTCCAAAACAAGAAAATGATAGAGGCTGACTGTATGTTGTCCTGTTGTGATTGTATCACAACATTTTTCTAGTTGCATACACTTTTTTGTGCCATTGAAGAGATGCTGTGTTGCCACATATCAGGTTGTAACGCTCCAAACAATGTAGAATATTTAAAGTTTTATGCTCCGGATAGCTTTGACGGGCGCCAGGCAATCATTAACAAATTGCCAAAAATGTAGAATAAGTTGATTTAGGGTTCCAGTGCCAGTGAGCGTTCATAAGTAAGAGTCAAAATGATTCTTAACAAATAATAGTTAATGTAAAAAAGGTTCTAAATCAGCGTTGCTCAAGATAAAAACTATAGACTCAAAAGTTTGTAACATAACAAAATAGATTTATTTCCAAAAATAAGTAACTCACCAAGACATTAATGAAGAAACTAAAATCTGTGCTACTCGCACGGTGCTACGCACCTTACTACATCTCTCTGCTCTCTCTACAACTCTCAAGTGCTAAAATCCCAAGTGCTAAATCCTAAGTGCTAAATCCTCCAAGTGCCTCGCAGGGCACGGTTTTGACAATTGGGCCGGCGCATGCCGGGAAAGGCATTTGCATACAATGACGGACGCAAGCTATGACGCAAGAGGGGGCGTGTCCTTGGCACGCGCTTTAACGGTTACGGTCGGAAGTTCGGAGTTGCGCGTACGCAACTCCTAGAAACTTGAAAACGAGTGCTGTGATGCCGAAACGGAAATAAAAATCCCCAAAATGATAAATATAACGTAAATTAAACAAAAACTGGTTAAGGTAAAGCAAAAGTGAACGATGGGGCATCACAAGGTATTGTACGAAAAGTTGTTAATTGTTGGTCATTGCAGGCATGAACTAATGATTCACCTTCATATACATAAAACGATATGGATACCTAGGTACTGATTTGCACTCTTTAAAAATAAAATTATTATGTCAGTTTTCAGCTGGAACTGGCATGTTAAGGAAACATGTCAACAAACATGGACAGTAATAAACTATGTTGAACTGATTTGTACCAAACACTGGCTCAAATAATGTTGGAACCTAATGAAATTACTGGGACATGTTAACATAAATTTTCTAAACATTAGTTGGCACTCATATGTCCCATTAATTGCAAAAATGTTAGGTAACCTGTGCTTCTGCCCACTATGAAAAGAGCAATGCCAGTGGGATTCAAAAGGCCCTGTCCATCAGATGTCTACTTTAGTAAGCACACTTCTTGGCCTTATCAAGAAGAAGAGAGCATCGAAACATCAGAATGTCGAAGATTAAACTTGTCACTCGCAAGCATCCATTCTAACAGCTTTCCCAGTATTTTTTACGATATGGGAAATTTTAATAGACTTTGGATTTAATGAATATTTTAATAGACTTTGATTTTATATTGTTGTTTCTCTTCATATACAACTTGTGTTGTTTTTATTTTGTGATATTATATATACTTGTTATTTTACACCTGTTCTTTTTTGTTTTACATCTTTCCTATATTTGTGTATGTCTTTTTGTTGCTAAGTAATAATAAGCTCGACATATTTGGTATTAACCTATAAATTACCACTTTGAAGTTGATTTAAATTTTAGAAGAAAAATTGTCTTGAGCTAGGTGGGATAGAAACCCATGTCCTCCTGATAACATGTCAGGTGCTCTGGACCATTGAGTTACCGGCCACCTATCAAGATCTCCTCTAATTGATGATAAGAACCTTTTCAACCTACATTACATTTCATGTAATGTAGGTTGACAATTTTTTCCTCTAAGATTTAAATCGACTTCAAGTGGTAATTTTATAGCTTTTTGTTGCTATTTTAAATTTTGGTTGTGGGTTTTCTTGTCTTTATTGTTTATTTTATATTCCATTTGGTGCATTGTTGCTTGAGTTATCAATGCTCCATTAAACCCTAAACAACAACCAACCAGCTTTCCCAGTTGTTTCTTTAAGCCATCTCCATGTCGTTCTTAATTGACCAGTTTGTCAATTATGCAGCAAAATATACCACTGAAGGTAAAACAGCCCATCCACCTAAATTAAGTAAATGTTATATCATGCACAAATTATAAAATTAATCTCTGAGAATTGCCAAAATTCCATATTTTGTATGTATTTTATATTTTAGGTATATAAGGATGCCCAAGAATGCTTGAACTTGTTATCACACAGGCTAGGAGACAATGAATTTTTCTTTGGAAAAAGGTGATGTTAGGTAGTTTTTTCCTTCTTCAATTAAAATACGATACAATAATTTTCTTTTCACGCTCTAATTCACATTTAATCCTTTGAAGCAGATGGGATACTGGTGTCCCATGTAAACGAAAATATTATAGATTCTATTTTCATTATTTTTGAATTTTTTTTAAAGTGATAGCTTCTATTATGTAGAACACAGCAGTTTTAATCAGTGGTCTCAATAACATTTTTGAGTAATTTTTAAAATTTGTGATTATATTTTTTAAAAATGATAGCAGATATTTTCTCTGATTTCTTTTTTTTCCCGGTGCATGCTTTTGTTTATGGTGAGCAGTGTGCTGGTTCAGATACTTTCACAAGGCTCTGAATATTTATCTGCATGTTTGCCATGTGTTGCCAACATATTTTCCTGGAAAGGAGGGTACTGATAGTTGCTCATAGGTCTTTTCTGCTCTCCTCAACTTGTGACAGGGCTGGGCAGAACTTTAAAGAACCACTGCTCTGCTCTCTGCTTCAGGTAAGCAGGGGGGTCCTGGAGTGACTTCCTGCTACGCCAACTATGCAGTGCCAGGAGTACCTTACCCGTATGTTTGTGACCACAGGTTTGCAAGTTTCCTCACACTTATATTTATCTTTTGTGAGGACTTGGCTCACTGGCTGTGTGGTACCCAATGCAGTCCTGGCATCCTATTGGGCATCCACTTGTTGAGCTTCATGGTGGTAGGAATCACGGGCACTGAACCATAATTTTTTATAATCATGGATTATTTTGTTCCTTCTTTTGCCTCTGGTGCTAGGCACAGATGCCATGAAAGCCCTTCTTCATCTTCCTCTACTTCATCATCACTGTCTGCTTCTTCTGCTCCCCTGTTTTTGATTGTACATTCCATGAGTAAGCAGATACTTGAGGACAGGTCTCCTGTCTTCATCAATAAGGGTTTTGAAGGTCTTGTAGGAACACTGAAATCAGTCATGTGTGCAAGATCTGGTAACTTGATGGAAACTGTGCTATAAACAGTGAGAGCTCCTGAAAGTAACAATAATTTAGGGGTGATCATCATTGTGACTCCTCACAAATTGCTGTATCCTCGTGTGTGGTACCCATCAGAGTACTAATTTTAACTTTCACATGGCATATCTGCCTACTGCCATCAAGGCAGGGTACTTATATTGTGAGAGTGACCATGTTATCCCACTCTCTGCAATCTTTCCGGTGTCAGAGATAGGTCATACCCACACAACTTGCTGGGTAAGCAACAAACAACTAAGATTTCAATATGTTATACCACTTAACATGAGTGTGATATCCAAGATCCTTGGTTAAATAAGTCACAAACAAGTTTTAAATTAAAATAGCAGTTTATTAAAAGTCAGAAAATGTAAAAGCAATAATCTAAATTTTATTTCTATTCTATCATATAGTTAACTACACTGTCACACAAAAGTTACAACCCCTTTCATGTCAATAGGAAACTAACTTCGAAACTCTGTAACTTCTAAAACAAGCTTTTTATGGTAAAATGTGACCAAAGGTAAATTAAAGTTCTCAATCAAATTCTATAATCTCGATTTTCAGTGGTAATAACTGGTATTTAAAGAGTTATGGAAGCTGGAATATTTAATTAACATCTGTAATGCACAGCTATGAAATTTATGCAATAGTGACAAATACTGCTAGAATTCTGACTGATGGTGTACTGAGAGTGAATATTTCACTAAAAGTTGAACAAAAAACATCAAAAGATTCCTTTGATATATATTTCCTCAAACCATAATAATAATAAAAAAATCAATTAACAAACAAATTGCTGATGTTGAAAAACAAATAATGACAACAAAATGCATTTTTTGTGATAACAGCTTTCCAACTTGACCACACCAATTGCATTGACAGGTTATTTTAATATATTTCATTAGTAATTGGATAAATAAACCAGCGTGTATAATTTTTGATTTTGAAAATAAATTTATCTTTCCGATTCAATGAAAAAAAAAATAAGGAAAGAATGATATTATTCAGAAAAACTTTTTTATATCTTAAACATAGTACTATACAGCAAAATTTTGCCTGCTGGTAATGATAATGATCTCAGTCCTGGCAAAAAAAAATCCCTTAACTATGCATTAAAGGATTAAGCAGCATCTTATGTAGGGAAAGAATTCATTAGTTTGACTCTTGCCCACATTAGCAAAAGTAGGTGGAATTTAGATTAAATGGTGACATCCGATGCTCCACTGTACAAGATAGTACTAAATCTGATGGATCCCATCACAAGTCATATAGGCTTGCAATTAATATCCTTAAAGTAAACTGACATTCTTGTTGCAAAATAGTGGTGAAATGACCTTTCATGAGAAATAGAGTATTTTACTGAAGATATCTGTTTCAGTCTGCTCATTCATGTCTGGAACTTGGTGGTAGATTGTTTTTGACTTTTGAAGCAGTACCTAAGAATTGTTGCTGAAAATGTTTTTGGTAGTATTTTGATCTAAACTTTACCATAACTCTGTATATTAAATAAAACATTTAATCACAATCTACATTGTTAAAATAAAATGCCCTTAATGCTCTAAAGCATATTCTACATTACATTGTTGTACTCAACAACACTCTTGGTGGAGAAACACAGTCCATTTTATTTGCGATGCACTTGTTGATGTTGAATTCATGTTGACTTAGATCCTGTATTGTAGTTAGGCCACTATTCCAATTTCAGGATGTGTAATCATTGATGATCACATTTGTTACACAAGTCTAGGTTTTAAGTTTGCAACTTCTTTGATGGATTATCAATAGCAGAACTTACTAATACAGCTTTGATTTAAGAGCAAGAGCCGTTAATTATGCATTATGATGTTCCATGCAACCAGCAGGGAGGTCACATCAGTGTTACATAATGTTTCATCATGCAAATTTATCAATAAATTCTCCATAAAATTTAGCAAATTTTGTAGTTGGAGGCAATTTATACTTTAATTTATTTACAGTTAATTGGTTTTGAATGATAGTTTGAGATAATGCATTGTGGTTGTATTGGTGCTGGATATCTTGTTCATGTTCAGAAATTCTTTCTTCTATTGTCATATATGTACGTCCTGTGTATTTATTTTTAATTCCCAAGATATTGGAAGGGTTGTAACACTCCAAAGATTATTAACTTTTCAAAGTTGGATATTTTGTCTGATCCAAATTTATTCAAATTCCAGATAGCTGTATTGGGCTCCAGGCAATAATAACTTGCCAAATAAAGTTGAAATAGGGTTTGTTGTGTATTTATAAAGCATTACTTATCGAGTAAGAATTCTAAAAGGATTGTCAAGTTTAATTAAAGTTTAAATATAATCAAAAATCAATCAACATTGCTCAAGAGAAAAATAGCAAAAATTCAAATGTTTCTAAAACAAAGTTTATTTCTAAAATATTCAACTCACCTGTGTTCGGTACGGATACAAAAGTTTGAGATTAACAACTCCTATCTATGCAACACATACTTCTGATTCCTACATCTCTACTCCACTTCTCAACAACTCTCAATCTGTCAGTCTAACTCTCATGTTCTAACTATGTGACCTCACGTCCCTACTATAACAAGTGGCATACAAAGCCGGCACATGTCTATTGCATGCCGGGAAAGACATTTGCATAATATGACGATTGGGCTAGCTATGACATAAGAGGGGTCGTGTCCTACATGCGCTTTAGCTGTTAACAATCAAAAGGTCGGAGTTGCGCATGCGCAACTCCTATGCTCAGAATGAGGATTGCGATGTCCGAAAAATGAAATAATAATCTCCAAAATGATAAACATAACGTAAATAAAGCAAAACTGGATAAGGAAAAGTAAAAGTGAATAGGTGGGCCATCACAGGATCATCTAATTGTATTAAATATATTAACCCAGAAGGGGTTATTTTATCAGTCATTTATTGTTAACATTTTTATGGTACTGTTAATAGTGCTTAATGCTATTAACTTATTTGGTTTTAGTATTTTATTAATAGTGTGCAAAAATCTATTAAGATATGGGAAACTTATAATATTGTTATGACAGGTGAACGAGCAACAGTGACTTCATGACTTAACATGACTTGAACACTCGTGTGTGCTTCTACGTGAGATTCAATTTAGCCAATGAATTGCAACTTAGAACGATTCAGAAGAATGAAAAAGAGCAGTGCAGTGTGTAAAAAGTTGTGAGATCTGAAAGGACGTTCAGATAGTCTGATTCACTGCGCGTTAAGTGAAAATAATTAGTATATTTATTAGTGTGTACGTGGATGTTTGTTTTCTGTTGTTAGTAACAAAAGTTTAGTGAACTAGCACAGGACGAGAGTTTGTTTATATCTGAAGGTATTCAAGTGGCATGGTAAACAAAGTGAAGAGGTAGTATTTTAGTACAACAGACAGAACTGATATTGTATGCTCTATACAAAAAGGTTGACTTATGTATGATAGTAGTTAATTTGTTTATAAGATACTTCATATTTTTGTAACAATTTGCATTGTATTGTAATTGGTTTGAATATATAGTTATTAGTACTCATGCTCAGTGCCTGTCCATTTTAAAATTCACAACAATATATTTAGTTATGCTTAATATTTTGGGCAGATGTGATTTATGTATTGAGAAGTTTATTTTGAGTTTTGACTTGCTCTTATAAATTGTTTAGAATATCTGGCTTGAGTTGCCTATATCCTATATGAATTTTAATTCACTATCTAAAAGTTGAGGTGTAGAACAGTATTGATAGGCTCATAAAAAATAGATATTAAAAGCAGCTCTTTTGTGTTTTATAGAATGCGCAGAGTTTTCACAATTAAGATTAGGGATATATGTGGGTTTCCTATATATTGTAGTATCACAATGTTTTTTCTTACGTATTAAGTTTATGTCTAAATATGGTAATTTTCCTTGTTTTTCAGATTCATGACTAAATTGAATAGAGGGCATAATACTATTGAAGGTTTAATGAATCACTTGTGAATCATGCAAAGTTCTTCACTCAGATGGAGCTGTTTATTAATGATATTATTCAGTTACACGTGAACCTCACTGTGGTTGGTGATGGGGTGGGGGTGGCTCAATTGGTAGCGCGCCAAGCTCGTAATCTGCAGTTCCCAGGTTCGAGTCCCAGCTGGGTCAGCATTGAGATTTATCTCTGCAAAACTCCCTGCCCTGTCCACAGTCAGTAGGGGACACTGATGGGCTTGGAAAGGCCATTGTCCCTCAGATGGGACATTAAACGTGGCCCTATGTGAGGGAGAGCCATACCCTGTGCATGTTAAAGAACATGCTGTATGGCCTTGATGGGAGGCTATGATCTGTCTCCCAACAGCTGTTCCAGTAGGTCCCCTCCCCCAACGTCCTCTGATACTTCAGGGTGCTTGTGACCTGACCATTTAGCCCATTGTGTGCAAAAAAAGTGCCTCTCAGAAGTAAAAAAAACCCAAGTGCTTATTTTCAACATACTAGACTTGCCTACTATCATCAAGGTAGGATATTTCCATTGTAAGGTATGGATGCACATATCAATCCTTCTGTGTTGTTTCAATGCTAGAGATACTGCCATGCCCATACAGCTTTCTGGATGTAAATCCACCTGTGCTAGTTATGGCAGCCAGGATCACCTTGATCCACCATCTGACTTTCTCCCACAACTGCCCAAAGTGGCTGGATGAAAAGTAGGTACAATGCCTCAAAACAATCAATAACATTTCCTATCCTGAGGCAAGAAAGCTTGCTGCACTGCCTACCCCAACTGACAAACTTGACCTGCTGGTGCAGTCATTGGAAAGTCCATCATTCTAATGATTTCTATAGCAGTCATTAGTCACCACCACCACTCTTAAAGTGGTAGCAGTCCACCTCTATGTTAGATTTTTGTTCGCTGTCTACCACCCGGAAGTCTGATATTCCGGGAAGACCTACATGACCTTGTCTTGCACCTACAATCCCCTTCTCATGGGGGATTTCAATGGATACATTCCACTTTGGGGCACTAATGGCACCAATGGAAGAGATGGGATACTTGAGCAGTGGATCCTAAATTCCTTTCTCTCCCTGTTAAACACAGGTGTTAGTACATATTTTTATTCCCCGACCTGCATTTCACTGCCATTGACCTCACTAACTGCTCCACCTTGATCTTTCCACTCTTCACATATCAAGGGTAACCTTTATGGAAGCAATCACTTCCCTGTGGTATCTACCATATCCTATTGGGGGGGGGGGGGGGGCTTGAAACCTTTCATGCATATTACTGTGGAGGATTGATTGGGCTGACTGTAGTGGTTTTGAAATCCTCTGTGAGTTCAACCACCTCTCTGTCAGACAGGAGCCAATCATTGTTGCAGTGGCGGAGATGATGGACTATATCATTCTTGCAGCTGCCTCAGCGTGTTAGGTGAAAGTCACTCGCTACACAGGACCTTGGCTGGAAGGCATCATAAATTGTAGGCTGCCAGTTCAGCTGTCAAAAAGGATTGTTTCTTCATTAGGTTTTTCTGGTGAGAGAGCTGAATTTTGACACAAAGTCCTTATGGATGCATTCCTGATGATTAGTGGTTTCAAATACATGCTCCCTTTGTGTTTTGAGATTATTCTGGGTAGTGGTAGATGACTAACTTGCTGACTTGAATCCTCCTTCCTTTGTTGGTACTGTTGCTAGGGCAATAAATTGACCACATCTCTGCTGAAAATAGGATGATGGTAGTGTTCTTTGTCACATCATTTGCTGTTTTCGTTGTTACTGGGTGACTCAACTTGCTCTGAAAACCAAGTGTGGGAAGGGGGGGGGGGGCTAAATATTAAAAGCAATCCAAAACAAGGAAGAAATTACGTACGCCAGTGCACTAAGATGCGAATCTGGTTATAACAAGTCAAAAGCATGTGGAGGGTGGGGTAACACAATGGCCTATCATTTAGCAAGAAACTGATGGAGAGCACTGTGTATGGGCATGTGTTCTCATTCAAAGGAACCACTTATCACTTTCTCATAAGTCATGGTGGTAACAATGAACACTTGTTTGTAGACATCTTGATTCACACTTAGCACCGTGAGGGACAAACTTTTCCTGTGATAATTTGTTACTAAATTCCTTTGATGCCAAAGAAAACAATCAGCATGGACTTCATGTTGGATTGGTGCTCACATACTTTGTTTGAGAGAGGAGAATTAACTGTTCTCCACTCTAGGCACTGTTGTTTCATGCACAGGTCATAGTGGAAGCACCACATTTTGTCTACAGCAGTAAATGAAGTCAGAAAGGCCTTATCATGCTTTGTAGTCTCCAGAAGATCAGTACAAAATGCAAAGAGTCTCTGTTCTAATGTCAAATTGTGAGTAACAAATTTCTTGCACAATTTCCTTTTTTCCAAATCCTATGTTAAAATTCAGAAGCATATGCTTTTCCTTGGGTCCAGCTTTACTGCAAGCATCTATATTATTTGATGATCACACAAAAATTGCATGGGCTTTTGAAAGCCCGTTTCCTAATGCAACTTTGCAAAATCATCTAAAAGCTTGTCCAAACTTAAGCCAGTTTGTACAAAGAATCCTACAAAATATTTCCCTGTTTCTCCAGAAGGTATGTATTTTTAAATTCCAAGTTTTAAAAAAAATCAACTGTATTCATCTGATTTCATAACTGAAGGGTGCCTGGTCGTGGAATTGACTGTAATGCTTTTCCCTTTCATCAGGAAAATGTCTGACCAATCAAAAATGAGTGCATGTGACTTGTTGAACATTTCTGTGGCACTTTTCACAGCTTTGCACAGAACTTTATGCAGATGTACTGCTCCTCCATCTCTATGTGTAAACCTACTGTGACTGACTAAAAGAAAACTGCATACTGTTGCATTGGATAGGAACTGATATGTCAAAACTTGTTTGCACATGGGTAAACAATTCTACTGCACTTATGTATAGAAAGGTCCTTGAATTGGATATCCATTAAGAGTATAAATACAGTCTCGTGTGTTTTGGGACAAACTTTTGTGTATGGTCTTTTCTGCAGTTGGGATACAGTTATTCTTGCCAATATTTTTAATGCTAATTTGTTATTGTTATAAATACTTTTGTCTCATTGACCATTTATTGTTAGCAAACAGAAGACTTTTTTTTTTATTATCAATGCTGTATTTTATTTATTATGTAAAATACAGTTTTATGTGTCTTTAAATTCTGAATATGTTTCTTTATGTTACAGTACTTGTTCCCTTGATGCAATAGTTTTTGGTTTTCTTGCACCTCTTTTGAAAGCCCCATTTCCTAATTCAACTTTGCAAAATCATCTAAAAGCATGTCCAAACTTAAGCCAGTTTGTACAAAGAATCCTAACAAAATATTTCCCTGTTTCTCCAGAAGGTATGTATTTTTAAGTTCCAAGTTTTAAAAAAATCAAAAGTGATATCTTTATATTGTTATTCTCTGTAGAAGCCTTTATTGCTCCATGTATAATTGCAGTTGGAGAACAATACCCTGTGCACATTAAAGAACACACTGGATTGCCTTGTCAGAAGGATCTAGACTAGATCCATCTGTTCTACTATGGTCCTAATACATTTCATGGTCTACTAGTTTGATCACATCTTTAGCACCAAGTAAAGAGAGGGTGCCATTGACTTACTAAGGCTGGATGCTGTGTCAATTAGCATATGCATTTGATGTAGTTTCAAGTGGGAGCTGGTAATCAAAGACTAATTAGTATCCATGATGACAGCAATGGATGAAAATCCCTATTACATAGTATATGCTGATTTTTATTAAAATCCATTGCTGTCACCATGGAAACCATTAATCTGTGACTATCAACTCCCACTTAACCAGGGCGGGGGTGGCTCAGTTGGTAGCGCGCCAGGCTCGTAATCTGTAATTCCCAGGTTCGAGTCCCAGCTGGGTCAGCGTTGAGATTTATCTCCGCAAAATTCCCCGCCCTGCCCACGGTCAGTAGGGGACACTGATGGGCTTGGAAAGGCCGCCGTCCGTCGGATGGGACGTTAAGCCGTGGCCCCGTGTGCGGGAGAGACATACCCTGTGCACGTTAAAGAACACGCTGGATGGCCTTGACGGGAGACTACCATCTGTCCCCCAACAGCTGTTCCAGTGGGTCCCCTCCCCCAACCTTCTCTGAGCCTTCGGGGTCCATGTGACCTGGCCATTTAGCCCATGGTGTGCAAAAAAGTGTCGCTCAGAAGTAAAACAACCCAACCCACTTAACCTCGAATGTAATTTTAGTATATTTTTGCTTAGCTAAATTTTTTGTTTTGTAAATGATTTATGCTTGTATGCAGATTTGGAGTTTCTCAAATGAGCAGCCAACAGGAATCAGTTAGCATGGCTGGACTCCATCATTACTGTATTCTGATGAAACTTTTTCTTTGTATTTGTCATTTTCTTGATGGGGAAAAACTTCATGGAATTTTGAAAGATCTTAAGGGTGTTGCATCTCATATTTTCATACACTCTTGCTCTAATATCTTTTCTCATGGCTAAAAGCTTTAATATTTTCTGAAATATTTTTGGTAAGTGATTTAAATGAAGCCCAAACAGTGCTTTCTTTGTGGTTTAGTTTTCCATCAAAGGAGAGGTCATTCAGAACTTTTTTTTTAAGCCCTTTGAAAATCCCACCTTCAAGTTTTGCTTCACTTAATTTTGGTGATTTACTTTTTAAGTACTTAAAAAAAAAAATCATCTTTATCTACTACTTTCATAAAGTTTCCTATCAGTCCAATCAGAAAGGGGATACCAATGGGCTTCGAAAGGCTGTCCTTGATTAGATGGGGATGATTAGCCAAAGCCCTTTAATCAAAAAATTCCTGTGCTTGTGAATATTAAAGAGCACAGCAAGTGGCCTTGATGGAAGGCTTACACCTCTTTCTTAGAAACTGTACAGTATTTTTTCTAACATATCCAGTTCTGAGCTTTGGGATCTGAGATCCTTGTGATGTTGCCATTAGTACAAAAAAGTGTTAATTAGAAATAAACTGAAATTTCCCCATTTATTAAATGCTCACACTTATAGTGATTACTCATACACCATAAAGATGAAGATCCAAGCTTGTCATTGTACATTTGAAGTATTTTATGGCACAATAGATAACTTGCATATTATTGTATTTCAGAGCTAGAAGCACAGAAACAGAAAGAGTGTGATGAAAAGGAAGAAAAGCAAGAATTCCCCCATAAATGGCGAAATATCTTTTTAACTGGACTTTTTGCTGCTACAGCAATGGTGGGATATGCATTTGCATCAGGAATGGTACAGGTAATAAATGATTTAGTTATAACTGTTTCTATGTTATTTAGTTAGTGCAGTCATCTCACACCTGAACTGATCAATTGGGAGTGTATTTGATCTTTCCATTATAATGGGAATTCAGCAGACATAAACTTTTTCAATTTTTGCTATTTTTGAGTATTTAATTTTAGAAAATTTTTGTTTTATATGACATAAACAAAATTAACAGGTTAATGATATAGGAAATGGACAGTAATAGAGTAATAAATCCAGTTAAAGTTTGTCATCATGTTTTACAATGAAAGAAGTAGTAAAATCATTAGAGAAACTTAAAAATGAACAATAGAATAGTATAACAATGACTGTAATAGTTGCTGAAATACATAATTATGTCACTACACTGAATATAATCCTTAAAGGGTTTGTATATATTTATAAAGTTTGAAAACCTTACTGAATAAAAAGGTAGAGAGTAAATAAGTATATTTTGGTATATTTTCCCATATTAGTGTTTTATATGTCCATATTTGTGCTTAAAATGCAAACCACAGTGTTTATTAATGTTTGTTTATACAGACTTGTAGTGTAAAAGCCATCCATTAATTTTGTCAATAGATAATTTCAAATACCCTTGTGGTCTCAAAAAAACTTGGTCTGATCTGGTAACTTCATGGTTCCCAGAGACCGAAAATCAAGGAAATGAAATTTTGATATTAAACTGAAAAATATATAACTATAAACAGGTAAGAGCTGCAAAAAAAACTGCAAATATTTCAAAATCTATAATGTTCAATTAATAAAGCATTGGAGAAGAATTACTTTTGGCTCCAGCTATATTAATTTTAATATAACTCTATAGTACTGTATATAAGTAAAACATAGTAGAAATGAAGCAGTATTATCCAAATCAATGGTAACAGTGAATGTATCAAGATCTGAGGTAGCAAGATTTTCAAAAATGGGTGCCAAAATGGCACATAAAACATGTTTGTTTATATTTCAGGTACAGAGTATTTTCTTAATGCAGAATTAACATTTCAATATCTCTATAGAGTAAAATTCTTTATGAAAGATGATGACAATATACAAAGTTGGTAGATAAGGTAAATGCCATGCAAAGTGGTTACTATGTATTTCATGAGTTTTTTACATTTCATTGATAATTTTGAGTACATATATATTGCTAACCAAAAAGGTTAGTAGCTTTGATATTATAAAATTTGAGTGCACAGAATTTGAGTGTTCTAAATAGGTGGTCTATTTTTCTTGCCCAAATTACCTTACCAAGGTCTGCTTAACCAACCTGTTACCACCCATGTCCTGATTTATACTACCAATTTTTTACATGACTAGACTAATTGGCTAGTTATTGTATTAGATTATATGTATATTTTCTTTTATTGAATTTAATACTTAGTGTTTTAAAGGATATATTTATAAAAATATTATACATTACCATTTTTTGCTGGATGTATCTGCTCTGCTATGGTGTGATGCATTTCGTGATTCAGTAATTTGATCACATCTTGGTAGGCAAGTGAAGAAAGGGTGATGTCAACTTATATAAAGTTTGCACTGTGTCAAATTACATACATATTGGAGGAAGTTTCCAGAAGGAGCTGATGTTTTGTAGTAATAATTACTATGGTGATGGCAATGGATGAATGTCTATGTTACAGAGGATATGTTAATGATAAGATTTCCCATGTAAGAAAGTTGGAACTTAGTGGGCAGCTCTGTAGTAGAAATGTGTAATTTATTATCAATAATGGTTTGAACTAATGTGATATTAGGTTTTTGTGTTTTTAAGTCAGTGTTATGTTCTTTTAGTCTAAGGGGAAAAGGTCGGTATTTTTTGCACACCATGGGCTAAATGGCCAGGTCATATGGACCCCGAAGGCTCAGAGAAGGTTGGGGGAGGGGACCCACTGGAACATCTGTTGGGAGACAGATGGTAGCCTCCCGTCAGGGTCATCCAGTGTGTTCTTTAACGTGCACAGGGTATGGCTCTCCCACACACAAGGGCCATGGCTTAACGTCCCATCTGACGGACAGCAGCCTTTCCAAGCCCATCGGTGTCCCCTACTGACCATGGGCAGGGTGGGGAATTTTGCAAAGATAAATCTGAACGCTGACCCAGCTGGGACTCGAACCTGGGAACTACAGATTATGAGCCTGGCACACTACTGACTGAGCCACCCCCGCCACCCAGTTAGTGGGGAGATTCTAAATTGAGGGTTGTATATTTTGATGTAATGTGTCCTGAAAGTGGGAGGAAATCTCGATCCTTACATCATCATCATCATCATCCTCAAGCAGCCATGGGCTACAGTGGTCCAACCAGACCATGCAATTTAGTTCTCCAAGCAAATCTGTCTTGAGCTACATCTGTTGCATCTGGCCACTGCACACCAATTCTAACAAGGTCCTGTTTGATATTGTCAGCCTACCACATTCTAGGTCTCTCCCTCTTTCTGAAGCCTTTAGGCACACTGTTCATAACCCTATTTGCCAATCTATAGTTATCCATACAGGCAACATGGCCAAACCAACAGAGTCTCTCTCTGCACAATATGCTGCTTAAAGGAGGTTGCAGACTCCTTTGCTTAACCTCATCATTAGTTAAAAAGTTGAACCACCTAAAGCCCAAGATACTGCATAAGCATCTAGAATCAAAAGCATCTAGTTTCCTGTTTGCAAAGCGTCCCAAGTTTCACTGCCATAACTAACCCTAGAAAGAACCAAACTATTATACAGTCTGATTTTAGTCTTTAGGTGTATATGCCTATTTCTCCACATTCTCCATAGATTCATAAAAATCCCAGCAGCAATCCCTATCCATCTGTTAATCTCATGTCGCACATCACCAATATCTGTTACATAGTTCCCAAGATAATTAAACTGTGACACCTGTTCAAGATTGCAACCATTCATATTAACTGAATCACAGCCTGCCTGACCAATTTTCATCACTTTAGTTTTCTCTCTGTTTATAACCAAACCTTACCTACTACCAGTTTCATCAACAGCTCGAATGAAAGAGTTCATCTTATCAACATTATTTGCCAAAAGGGCTAAATCATCAGCATAATCTAAATCAGAAATTTTCGTATCTCCACCCCATTTAAGGCCAAAATCTTTCCCTTGAAGTGAATTTCGCATAATATAATCAACAACCAAACTAAAGAGAAAAGGAGACAAAATGCACCCTTGTTGAACACCAGAAGTAATGCTAAACCAATTGCTATAAGCCTTACCAACTCTCACACACAACTCAGTGTTATTATCGAGAGTTTTCATTATGTTAACTAACTTGTCTGGTATACCATATGATCTCAATCAACCACAAATTATGATGAACAACAGAGTTGAAAGCCTTTTAAATGATATTAAATATAGTGTGTTGCATAATAGTGGGACTCTATCCATAAGCAGAGATTATGTTATTTAGGGTGGGAGTTAATGTGTTGATATATGGTAATGCAATAGTGTATTTCTGTTTGGAATTGGTTATTTCTAGTGGGGGGGGGGGGAGTAGCATTTAATTGATGTTTAACTTTAAAATGTTTCATTATTAGGTGAAGTGGAGCATCCTGCATCTAAATTGATATGGTATATGTAGTTTAGGTTTTTAATTAATTGTTGCTTATTTCTACAATAAGTTAGAGCTCTGTGAAATTATGAGTTGAATGTGAATACTTTATATTTATGTGGGTGGGTAACATGGAAACATATTGATATCGAACCAATGATGGACAATTCATTGACAATGGTAAGCATTGCTATAATGCAGAGTTGAAATATGGTATTAAAGATGTAATGCCCTTAAAACAATTAATGTCGACACAAGAAAACAATGATACTCCTAACATCTGGTACCCAATAGAAATTAGGAAGGCCTAACTACATGATGAAGATATAAGGCCAATAATAAATTTGATTGAAAAATCTGATGTAAGACCTAATTGGGAGCAAATCTCGAGGTATAGCCCAATTACAAAAAGTTATTGCGCACAGTGGGACTCCTTAGAAGTGGAATACAGTATATTTATTATACAGAAGATGGGAGAATCCCACTGGATGACTGATTCGTTGGCAAATAATCCTTCCTCACTCCAGAGTGGAACTAATGATGAAAGATGTGCATGATAGTGCCACTGGAGAACACTTTGGTGTTAATAAGACATTAGCAAAAACTAGGGATTGATTTCATTGGCTGAAGATTAGGGCAGATGTTGAAAGATGGTATAGACAATATGAGGTGTGTGCAGCAAAGAAAGACCGTAAGGCAAGGTGTCAGGATAGCCATTGATGTAATGGGTCCGTTTCCTAGGACTGATGATGGAAATCGCTATTTATTAGTGGTAGTGGATTATTTAATGAATTGGCCTGAAGTCTATCCCATCCAAGATCAGGAGGTAACAGTTGCAGAGATGATAGTAACTTGATTAGTAGGTATGGAGTACCTTTGCAACTCCACTCTGCCGAAGGACAGAATTTTGAATCCAATGTGTTTAAAGGCATCTGTCAACTCTTAGGCATTCGGAAAACAAGAACAAATCCCCTTCTCCCTCAGTCAAATGGTGTGGTTGAGAGATTTAATAGGACAATTGCACAACATGTAGCATTATTTGTTGATGACCATCAACGTGACTGATATCGCCATATTTCTCTTTTTGTTGGCATACAGAACAGCAGTGCACAAAACAACTGGATAGACACTTTCCATGATTATCTTTGGAAGAGAATTATATCTTCCCTGTGACCTTTTATATGGTTGGCCTGAAACAACTGTGTCTACTCCACAATACGTACAAGAATTACAAAATGGCTAGAAGAAATCCACTATTCCATCAGACATGACATCAACTTAGCGAGTAGAGAACCAAAATGAGGTATGACAATAAAACAAATGGAACTATTTTTAGTCAAAGAGATCTTGTCTGGCTTATACAATCCACATAGAAAGAAGAGACTTTCTCTAAAACTTCAGAAACCTTGGGAAGTCCATATACGGTAGATAACAGGATTAAGGACGTGGTGTATCGCATTTATCGATGTTCTGCTACAAAGTGCAAGGTGGTTCACGTAGATTGTTTGGCCCTGCTTCATCGAACAACTGAAGAAACTTCGGAATCCAGAACTGTTCAGAATGATCAAGACCTAAGGAGGGGGCAGTGTTACGACAGATGAACGAGCAGCAAAGAAACTGTGATGTGTTCTATGATATTGATGTTTGCCTGAGCATGTGAATTACGTCACTAGTGGATTGGAACAATAAGAACTTTAACAATGTTTTAAAGAGGAATAAAAAATTGAATGTGTATATTTCTTTTTCACTAAGTGAATTTGCATAAAATTAATGTTAGGAAAGTTTCTCAAGATATTTGGAGATTAGGCAAAGGAGGAGAAATGTTAGTTGAGCAAGTACTGCTGACCTCAACTTGTCTGTAGGAAGAGTTCATTGTTTGATGTGTGGTGATCAACATCTGAAAAGAATTTGTTCTGAAAGTCCAGTACACTTAGCTGCAGCTTTGGAGTACTTGATGGCTGAAATTCTGGAAGAAAATCATTTGATGTGTAGTTATTTTTGGTTTGTTTAAAGAAGTAAGATTATTCTTGGTAGTTTACAGGTTTGTTCACAATATGATTGTGCCACTTATTTAGTATTGCAAAAAATCTTATTTTATGGTTCAAGTGGGGACTGTTTGAATTCTAAAGAAATAGCTATTTGTAATAATAGTGATAAGGTGGAATATTATTCTTCTGATGTTTTTTTTTCATAGTGATGAAGTAAAGATTTGTGTTAGTTTAGTTTATTTTATATTTGTTTTTATTCATACTTTTGTAATGAATTAATTCATTTATAAAATTTTGTAACTAAATATTTTTTTGAACTCGTGCTCAAAAATTTCCTATTAAAACTTATAATACTACAATAATTTACTCTGCCTATTTCACTGTTTATAGATGACATGATTCATGTAAGAAATGAATGAGAAAAGTTCGTGAAGTATAATTTATTGGGATTTGAATATATAAAAGTTAGTATTCCAATGAAATGACAAAAGCTGTTGTATAGTCTGGAAAACTAAATGGTTCAATCATCTATATCCAGAAATATAAATCACAATCAATGAGGTAAACATAAAGGACATCTGTTCATTGAAAAATGGCCAGAAAATTCAAGTGCAGTCAAGTGATTCTAGACATGTTGAATATTGGTTCAGTAGTTCTTTTATGGATAGCTTGTACTTGATAAGGAATGCTTGGAATAATTGCAATCATCCACCTTTGATTTACTGAATGAAATGCACTTTTTTATTCTCTAAAAAACGTTTTCAAAATCTCATTTTTTTTAAATAATATATAATGGACATTTAAAAAAAATATTGTAGGCCATTTAATTTAGCTTTCAATCTTTACATAAATAAGATTAATATCTTGCATATAGAAAAGTGGTTAGCATGCTTGGCTGCTAAAGTGATATTTAGTCTGGATGTTTCTTTTCTGTGCTACTTTTCTGCTTAGGTCTCAACTACCTTATAGATCTACATTAAAGTTTTTAATTCTCTATGACACTGTTAAATGTTTTTAAGCACTTTAACACGTGGACTATGCTATCAAGTATCAAAAGTTATTAGTGAGAGATTTATGTACCATACCGCAGAGGATGGGTAGCAACAGGAACTTCCGGGATGTTTTCGGTGACAAATTTAATAATCGACGTTCTTGCCGGCAAGTGACTCTCAGTAGAGATTAAGAAAAGGATAATGGATTCGAATGGTCTAACCAGGTATAAATGGTTATTTCCTTCGCCAAGGCGGGTAGACCATCGACATCTATTATCTTTCTCTTAATCTCTATTGACACGTCACTTGCCAGCAAGAATGTTGATTATTAAATTTGTCGCTGAAAGTTCCTATTACTACCCATCCTCTGCAGTACGGTACATAAATTTCTCCCTAATAACTTTTGATACTTGATAGCATAGTCCATGTGTTGAAGTGCTTAAAAACCTTTAACAGTGTCATAGAGAATTAAAAACTTCAATTTAATTTTAATTACCGCACTGTGTACCTCTACTCTAATTTTTGTTACAGATCTACTCTATGGTGTATTAATAAGTTCCCGTCAAATCTCTGTGGCATGTTGCTGCTCGAGGACTAATTTGTTTTTTTTTTTAATTGTGAAATGTTGGAAGAAAATTTCCAAGTTTATAAATTTGATGTTAATTATTGAAATCATGTAGCTTTGTACTGTGAAAATTCTGTAGTCATTTAATCATTCAACAGTTTCATTTTCTGAACATTGCTTAGGTGGAAATTGGTGATGAAAACTCAGACAATGAGCGTGATGAGGAAGAAGAACTACAGTTTTTGGACGAAAAAGAAAAGAAAGAAAGAGAAGACTATTCTTATTAAGAGCTTACAAACCATTTATTGCTGAAGAGAGTCGGACCGAGCTATATCATTGTAGGACTATTAATAATTTGCAATACTGTAGCATCAAGTAGTCTTGTTGAGTATATGTGTTTTAGTCTATTAAAGTTTCATAAATATGTTGCTGTCATGTAAAATATATAGTCCATAAAGCTCAGTATTTGCTAGTCCACATACAAATCCCTGACTGTTTTACTGATACCATGAAGTCAATATTTAAAACATATAAAATAGAGTATTATTTTTCAATGACAGCATGGGTATTTTTTTGACACTATATTTTTTTATCATCTTTATTTCTGATAAATGTTTTGTTGGGGGAGGGGGATATTATTTTTGTGTTAGTGTAAAAGAAATGTTAAGTTCGCTTGCACTGTATGATAGAAAGGTTTAAAAGATATGTGGAAGATTGTATAAATATATTGCAAACAGAACAATAGGTCAATTAAGATTTTCATGATTATTTTGGGACAACAGAAATGTTAAATAAATATAGAGGAAAAAAATGTCATTAGCTGGGTGGGATCTTTTGAGCCCATGAGCTGATAATATGTCAGATGGTCTGACTGCTGAGCTACCAGCCACCAAACAATCATTCTCTATTAATGGCTTTATGCATTCTACCATAGAGTTAGTCATTGGAAATGCATCTGAGTGTAAATGAAGGCACTTTCCATGTTAGTGCACTTGACCAGCCCACATCAAACGTTAAGAGGCATGGTTGTTTTTGTTTTTTTAAACCAACACGTTTTGTATGAAGTGTGAGGATCCATGTTGAAATAACAGGAAATCATAGATATACACCTGTTAGTAGTATGTTAAATAAATATAGAGAAAAAATTATTACCTGGGTGGGATCTGAACCCACGACCTACTGACCTACTGATAACATGTCGGGTGCTCTGACTGCTGAGCTACTGGCCATTGAACAATCATCCTCTATTAGTGGTTTTATGTATTATACCATAGAGTTGTCATTGAAAATGTATCTGATGCTAATTGAAGATTCTTGTCTAGAAGACACGTTCGGGATTAGTACACACGACCAGACAATATCAAATATCAAGGTACATGCTATTTTTTTTAAGCCAACATGCTTTGTATCAAGCATTAGATATTTCCTAAAATAAAACTAATTCTTCAAATTCATCTGTCTTGTATGCCGAAGCAGGCAAAGGCCTTGTATTCTACTTCATTTTTATCTTCATCTTCCTTTTTGGCATAATCTTTGCCTCTTGTTCTGTTCTCCAATTCCTCATCATCCATTCATTAGATGATCGGAATGGGATATATCCCATTTTAAAATTAGCTAAAGTTTGGAAGGTCTAACAGGAGCACAGAAATCCATGAAGCAGCTCAGATCTGGTGACTTGTAGTGGCTGTATGCTCAAAATATTCTCAGTTACTCTTTAAGGTTAAAGAGATCACTGTGTCACACCATAATTCTACTGAATTCCTTTCAGAGTGTGATCTCCAAGTGGGGTGTCCCCAAAATTTCTGAGAAGGACCTCCTCTCTGAGCTCTCCACCCAAGGAGTCGTAGTCCATCAGGTTTTGAAATGCTGCAATTGCAAGTTGGTACCCACTCAATTACTGATTTTTCAACCATCAAAGCAGGATAACACTATCACATATGACCATACATCCCAAATCCTCAGCATTTTCAATGTCAGAGTTGGGTGGTTCAGCCAGGCTTGTGATCTGCAGTTTCCAGGTTTGAGTGCCACCTGCACCAGCATTGAGATTTACCTCCACAAAACCCCCACTCTGCTCTCGCTCAGTAGAGGACACCACAGGGTTTGGATAGGCCGCCATCCATCGGAAGGGACAAGCCATGCCTCTTTAAGTGGGTGACCAATACCTGTGCATGTTAAAGAACATACTTGATGGCCTTGACAGTAGGCCGCAGCTGTCCAGTGGGTCTTCTCCCCCAACCTTTTCTGAGCCCTTGTGATCTGACCATTTAACCCTATTGTGTGCAAAAAATGTTGCTCAGGTTCTCCCACAACTGTTGGGATGAGGGTGGCTCAGTCTGTAGCACGTCAGGCTTGTAATCTGTAGTTCCGAAGTTCGAGTCCTGCCTGGGCCAGCATTTAGAGTTATCACCGCAAAACTCCCTGCCCTGACCATGATCAGTAGAGGACACTGATGGACTAGGAAAGGCCGCCGTCCGTTAGAGGGGATGTTAAGCTGTCTCACCATATATGGGAGAGCCATACCCTGTGCATGTTAAGGAACATTCTGTATGGAGTTAATGGGAAGTTACCATCTGTCCAGTGGCTCCTCTCCCTCCAACCTTCTCTGAGTCGAGGTTTTTGTGATCTGGCCATTTAGCCCATTGTGTGCACAAAAGTGCTGCTCAGAGGTTAAAGAATCCTGTGAAGCAGACACGTAATATTCCTGATTGCTGGAATGAAAGGCAATTAGAGAGTTTTTCAAGCAGAATATGTAGTCTGACCATCAAAGAGACGTTAGATCTGTTTAGTTTTATTATTATTAATTTATTATTAACAAAATTGGAGCATAAAGTAACTTTACATTGCTTTATCAAGAACCGCAATCACATATAGCACCATTTCACTCTACATGTTACACAAAAGTACAGTTATTTTAATTACATTTCGATACTAACATTGAAGTAGTTTTCAACATTAAATATACAGTAGTGGTACCTACGTAATGGGAATGCCTGCCGATTTCAAGACGTGAAGCGACAGCAGCACTAGTTACATTTCCGACCGCTTGACGTTGGCAATCCACTGTTTTACTTGCTTCGTAACACTTTGTTACTCAGTTTACCGCTTGCTTCAAAATTGGATTCTGATACGGATTTGTTCAGATGTGATTATTTACCGTTCTGTCTACTTTCTGCTGTCTTTAACTGCTGTCTTTCTGCTGTCTTTTTCTGCTGTCTTGAACGATAATGCAGTATTGTGTGATGTTTTGCAGAAGCGAAACTCAGTTTCTATCGAATCTCTTACAAACTGGATCTGCAAGACAGGTGGCTGCATCAATATATCGGTAATGTAATGATGACATGAGAAATTAGAAAAAAATTCTGAGATCACTTTTGAATAAATAATATTTTGCAGAAACCTTTACAATATACGGAACTGAGTTGCACTGTCCTAACAAAATAGAGAATTTCTGTGTTATGTGAATGGGAATCTTACTTGGAAGCTCTAACTTCTAACATATTCATTTAATGAAAAAATGTTACTAAAAATAAATTCATTGTCATAATCTCATCTATTTAAATCTCGATTTTTCAACAGCATTCATCTAGTATTTAGCGAATTATGGAAGCTAGAATATTTCACAACAGTAATGGGTCATAAGAATTTATTTCAGATATTAATTAAAACATAAGTATTTTTTAAAGTCATTTAATAAAATTAAATTTTAAAAGTTTCATAATGATTATTTCGATGTTAGATAATTATGAATGATTTTTGTGAAACAAGATAATTATTAAATTTTCCAGTTCCATAACTTTAAATACTAAACAATTATTGGTGATAAATCGAGATTTAAATAAATTCGATTATCTTTAACTTCAGTCACAATTTTTCATTAAATGCATCAAATGTTATTTTGATGCATTTAAGTTGTAATTTTACATATACTAAAATCTGAGTTTGTGTTCATCGGCCACCTAGCCAGCAGTAGCATCTAGACAAGTACCCTTCTGCACACATGAGCGGCTCAAAAAGAATCTAGCCCTAAGGGGTCTACAATCTTTATCTTCATTACATTTCTCTATTAAATGCATATTTTAGATGTTATAGAGCAGAGATGGCCAAACAGTCGATCTCGTAGCTGCCAGTTTTAGGTGGAAAAGATTTTAATTAATGTAACAATGTCATGTTAATATGTTTTATGCTTAGCTGGTCAAGCAGTATTAAATCATTATTATGTATGTACTATGGTGGATTGCGAAAGGTTTTTTTTATCTTAATAGTCAATCGCAGAGTGTAAAAGTTTGGTCCTCCCTGTTATAGAGCTTCATAGTTAGATTCCCATTGAAATAACATTGGAAGATAATGCTATAGATTTCTTTGAGCATAATATTGTTACTGCCAACTTAAAATTTTTCACTAATTCAAATATTGTGTTACTTTAAAAAAAATAGTGCTAGGTATAGTAGTAAAAATCGCTCATTTTCTTCGAACCCGGACACTCTTGTTTCCCCCCCCCCCATCTCTTCTGAAACCAGTCTTGTATATGATTAATGGAATGTTGAAGTTTCTAACACTAAAATAATAATTAAAAAATATATATTTTATAAAGCCTGTAAGCTTTCTGAACTGCAAAAATATGTGTATGAATCAGGGCGCATTAAGCAATGGGCAGACCTGCAGCCAAGTTCCAAATGAGTGCCCTGGAACAAAATTCTAAATTAGAGCCTTAGAGCTATATTCTAAATGGAGTCCCTTTATCCTTCTAAACGGAAAAATAATGAAAATTGACTGTATAAAATCGTTAATTGACATGATAAAAAATAACATTTTAAAATAAGAAAATAAACAGGAGGGGACCCATTTGGTCAGGAGAAGTAATTGAAATAAAAAAACTGACATATAAAGAGTCAATTATGTACTGCAACAGAAACTTTCTCGTCTGGCGCATTATGGCCTAAGCTGCCAATGCGCCATAAAACCCCAAACAACCAACCAGCAACATAAACTTTGTCCTATTGCATTTAAAAAACTGTTACTTTTAATTTTTAAGCAAATTTTCCATTTCATGCTTAATTAAAAAAACGAGTATTAATATCAAAATAATCATGCCTAAATATATTGCTTATGCATTTCCCTTAACAATAAGCTCTATTGCAATAGTAATTAAAATTACTAAATTAGATAAAGAATTACTGTTAAATAATAATATTGGGTAAACACTTGAATATTTCGCATAATAATTTTCAATTATAACACGATTATTTTTAAACATATTTTTCCCTATGGAGAGTTTAAATCATTATTCCCGTTGTAGCTCTGCGAAAGGTTCTAATTTATTGTATTTGATTAGCCATCTGTCTGATTCTTTACCATATGACTTCGACCACATTGCTATATACTTGCCGTTAACGTAAACGCGTACGGCGGAATGGTGCTGCCCTCATGTGGTAAGTTCTGAAGCTTGCTAACACGGAGAATCGCAATAAAAATGCATACAAATACATTTATCGAGTCCAATTTTCTAATCCACAAGAGTAACTAGTATGTGGATATTATTTAACATAACTAAATTCATGCATACACAAACACTCTAGGTATGTAAACAAAGGTAAATTACAGCTCATTAAAACAGTATGGAAATAATTCAATCACATAGTTTCAATTAACTCACGATTGCTTGATTGGAACAATACATTAATATTCTCAGTATTTAATATCGAATTTTTTACTTCCTTAATATATGTTTTAATATTAATTATTTCCTTAATTTTACTTGGTAAAGCATTAAGAACTTTAGGAGCCAAAAAAAAAGTGTGGTAATTAGATTTTTACTAACAGTAATGTTTTTTTAGAAATGTTTAGATGTCGGATGTTTCTCGCAAATATTCTAACTAATTGTGGATTCCAATTGTTCTTTAGATGCTTTAGCGCAGTAAAAATGGATGGTTTTCTTATTTGCAAAATTTTTAAATTATAATTTACTCTTGTTATTTGCTCACACTTCTTTAATGTACTCATACATTGAAGTATATAGTTTTGGGTGTACTGTAACGGTTTAATAGACGAAAACGTTCCTCCCCATGGTAGAATACAATGTGAGAGATTGAGTTGTGAAAAAGTGTTGCATTTCGGAGCAAAAACTGCTAAATATTACCATCTTTCAAAAACAATGGATGAAAACTGATGTTGAATCCAACGGAAATTCGAAATCAAGGCAGTCGTCTTTTTTTTTTAAATTGTCTGAACATTCCACATTAGAAAGATCTTAATATTGTAAAAGAAACAATGGGAATATGTCAAGCTATTCGAAAAGAAACAACTATCAATTTCCAATAAAACTTATAGTTTGGTAATAAGAAAGACCAATGTGGATCAGTTATAGGCTACAACTAACAGAACACATCACCTCTGGCGCATATGGGAATCTCCTTTTCAAAGGGAATGAAGTTTTCTACTTTTTAACTTCTTAAAGGTTTTAATTCGAACTAATAGATGATGGAGAAAATGTAAATAGTAATATTTTATTACTAATTTTACAAGTATTTGTTATTTATTTCTTAAATTTAAAATGTTGCTTTTCTCTCAACCCTCTGAATAAAGCGGGAAGAATATTGCTGTCAATGGAATATCTCGACACTACCACCGAAAAATTTTAATTTCGACCAGAAACGGATCACTTACAGTATAATCCCACTTTGACGATGCTCCAAAAGTAAGGGCGCGTCGTGGGAATTCAAAATTTTTTAAGCACTCTGTGCTGCCAAAAGTATCATTGATTGCCTCCTTCACTAAAGCAAACAAATTATCAGCATTCTTCATCATTTTCTCAAACTCAGTAAAAAAAGCGTCACTTGCCGGCAAGAGCGTCTAAGATTAAACTTGTCACTCGCAAATCTCCTGAAGTTCCTCTTACTCCCCATCGTCTGCGGTACGGAAATCTCTCTTTAATAATTTTTGATACTTGATAGCATAGAACATTATTTGAAGTGTTTAAAAACATTTAAGAGTCATGAGAATTAAAGATTTCAATTTAATTTTAACAGATCACTTGCAACGTCGTCAAAAGTTTTGCCATTTCCATATTTAGTTTCTCAATATATTTCATTAGTACTAATCCAAGTGAAAAAAAAAAGTTTTCCTATTATCTCATAAAACAAAATGGATGCGTTTCCCACCCTGTGCTTAAGGGATCACAACTCATTTTTACAACTCACCTGTACTTTACGAAGTGGTTTCCAGTTTTGCCAACTTCCCTAGATTTTGTCAAGTTTTCTCGATGTTTTAAACTCTCCTTAATTTTACAAAAACAACCAATTTTCACAAATCGCCCGTATTTTACCAAGTAGATTCGAATTTTGGCAACTGCCCCAGATTTTGCTATCTCGCCACAATTTTAGATTAAAAAATCTCAATTTTACATCTCGCCTGATTCTTGCAAAGGCACTCTGAATTTTCCCAACTCCCCAAGATTTTACCAAGTCACTCCGAATTTTGTCGAGTTGTTCCGATTTTGTCAACTCACCTGTATTTTACTAAGTGGCTTCGAATTTTGCCAACTGCTCTAAATTTTGCCGTCTCTCCATTCTCCAAACTGCCTTAGATTTGCCAAGTTGCCTCGATTTTGACAACTCCGCTTGATTTTCCAAAAAAAAATTGCAAATTTTCACAACTCACCTAGATTTTACGAAGTCGCTTCGAATTTTGCCAACTCCGAGTTACTTTGGTTGGGAGCCACCCCTCATGGCTACGCCCCTGTAATTATGTTTAGTAATTTATTAATAATTACAATAAATGATATATTTCAGATTAATGAAAAATTTTATAAGTTTACTGCAGAGAAGTGTTTACTCATATTCGGTCTCGGCTCGGTAATTATCGAAATGGTTCTGTTGTGGACGAAACTTTTCTCCAACGGCAATGCATGCCGTCCTTAGAAGTCAAGCAAGTCAGTGCTGCCATTGATATTTCTTCCACAGATCAACAAATCGGGGGGGGGGGGGGGGGAAGAAGCAAAGAATTGTTTCAAGACCCAAATAGTTATGTCGAGCAGTTCATTAATGAGTACAGTTGAAAATACAGAAATCTACATGAATCGTACCATAATTCACACTGCTGTTCATAATTTAAGGTAGTTGAACAAAAAATGCAAGTTTCTCAATGGATCCTTTTTAGAACTTAAATTTCAGAGGATATTTAATATCACATATTAGTTGTCCCAGTGGTTAGCGCGCTTGGCTACTGATCCAAGGGACCTGCGTTTGAGCACTGGATTAAGGCATGGATGTTTGTTGTCTTTCTGCTGAACTCCGGCCATCCTCATAGATCTACTATGGAGTATTAAGCTGGCAAGCAGCTACTTGAGGGGTATTTATTATTTTACCAGATCATTTATCGGAAAAAGTGCGTGGCGAGCTATAGGTCGACTCGAGGAAGGATAAAGTCAATCAGATGTTGCCGGATGGTTTAAAATGATGAGGATATACAGCTACTGTAACTGAAAGGTGTGTCTTAAGGAGTTACACCACTCAAAAAAGAGTATAAAAAGGATTCTAGTAAAGTTTAAAAGCACATGCAATAGAATAGTAAAGATGATGAAAATAGTCGTCGTCATTATGTTTGTCTTCTGTTAGCTGTTAACAAAACGTCCCCCATCAAAGAACAATTTCTGGAAATTTCAAGTCTCCCATTTAGTGAAATCACCTTGCCATTCCAGATCAATGCTATGGACAACAAAGCGAAAAATTCTGCAGTTGGACACCTTTGGGCAACGATCAGTGATTCACAAACAACATCATAGTTGCATCCTGTGATAAAACAATTTCCTAAATCCCTTCATGTATCCATCCTTCTAGAAGTACCATAAATGAGAGTTCTGCCATAATGTTAAAATATAGGGAAACCTATGGGAGAGGTTTTGGGAGATGAGTGTTTAAACTAATTTCAGAAAAATGGGGTTTGTGTGAAAGAGATAAAATGACGGGTTTTATTGAGAAAATATTGTAGGTATCATACACTTCACTGGATTATTGGGCTGTTGGATTGTAAAAGTCAGGTAAATCGGAAAAGTCGACAAAGCCAGACAATTTTGGGAAATTAGTTTGAAAAATATGGCAATTCAAAATCAACAGGTAAAATGATGTTTTCGGGAACTGGGAGAGAAAAATATGATGGAAAGACAGACTTTGAAGTGATATCTGTGAATGTATGAATTTTCTTTGCTCTAGAAAGAATGAGAGTGTACGAGATGAATCGAATTTCGAAAAAAATTGCAAGTAATGGAATTACGGTGAAATCGTGAACCAGCCTGGATAAAAACTGCAAATTTAAGCATAACAGTCCAAATACCTCAGTATTGTCTAAGGCGCAAATTATGTGTTTCTGCTATATTGAACATTTGAAGTGATGTGGGTTAGAAAAAATTGGAAGTTTCTGGAGACGAGATTAGTATTTATTTCTAAAATAATGAAGAGCATTTGGCTTAAGTGAAATGGAGAGTGAAATATGGTTATGAATGATGGTATGAGTGTGAGATAAGAAATTTTAATTGAAAAGTTATGTAGGTTAGAATAATTTTGAGAATGTATGAAGTGTATATATAGTGAGAAATTTTTTTTACGTTATCGTGCTTAATTCAAACTAAATAGAAATCAGTCTTGACCCCCTCCAAACAACAACGGGGTCGAGATTTAGTTTCATTTAAGTTCAGTTGATTCATATCGTTATTTTAGAGTTCACTGCACCTCAGCATTAAAGTGAAGCTACAAAAATACTGGTCCGGGAACATACATATTTTTTTAAAACGTGCAAATAGATGTAGATTTCAAAATGATAATATTTAAAATATTGTTTTTTTTTAGCCAACAACTAAAAGTTTTCCCTCTGGTGATTGCAAAGCTGCTTTTCGTTCTGAGACAATTACGCAATATACGTGATATAATTCATTTATACACGTATATTGCGTATTTTATATCATTTAAATCGCATTTTGATGTCAGCAGTTCCTGTTCGTATTTGCTGACATGAAGTGGAATATCGGATGCAGTTTCCTAACATCTTGATAATTGATTTGTGTTCCCGAGTCGATATCCATACTTTTTGCAGCTAAAAAGCTGTTGTAAACTCACGCAGAGTCTAATGTGTTGGGTTCAAAGTTGCACTCGAATTCTTGTTCGGGAAACTTTTCTATTCACTCTGATCTGAATCCATTCTAGTAACATGTGATCAAACACCATATTGTTTCTGGTTTGATTATTTAATCGGTTAGACTTTTGTAAGATGACATAAAGATGGACGGGTTTGTTTTGAGTTGTAGTAACCCACCAACTGACATGAGAGTCAATTCGAGTATCAGATTTGTACAGTTTGCACGATTCCCAAAAGATTTCATGTGGATTGCCGCTTGCTAACTGAGATTCTAGTTTTGCAAGTACTTGTAGTGATAGTTCTACTTTTGGAATAAACCAAGATACGTGAGATATTTCAAATTTATACAACGTAGTCCGAACTCTACGAATAATGTTATTTGTCGTCATTTTTTTCTAGTTTCATGGTATGTTTTACACCGTGAAACACTTTATCCACGTCTCGGTAGAATCCAAACAACCGATTCAGTGGTAAGAATAAACTTATATTTTGAATATTTTTTGTAATTTCATATCTGTCCGAGAATCCTTAATTGAATTCAGGATTTTTCTTCAACGCTTGTGCAAAATCCTTTATCTTATTATTCGTGTCCAGTTTATCTTCGGCTCCGTCGTACAAATACTTATTTATTTTCGAACTGTCTGCAGTATCAACCACATCATACTTGTAGCAGCACTGTGTGAAAAGTCTTCGGTAAAATCAATTAAATTGTGGTCGTCATTCCTGACAATTCAATATCCTCCAATTCTCTACATTCAATAAAATATTGAGCTCTCTTGAAAACGTTGTACCCGTTATTGACCATCTTAACTATATCACTGCCGCCGATATCACCCCCATCTGATTTCAGTATTTGTCTCTGACGTGTATATAACTGTTGTGCGTATGTAGAAAAACGTTCATATCTTTGGTAAATATTTCGTATTTTTCGAGATTTTTAACATTCACATTGGTTTTTCGATATTCCAAGTATTCGTATTTTGTCGTTAAATTATCGTCTATTGTGTCTTCGAACAAATTCCAGTAAGAAGCCTCAACGTCCATCCTATACTTACTTTATGATTTTTAGACCATTTCCGTAAATTAACCGATTAAGAATATTTCTGCTTTTAGGGAATATTTTCCATTTTTTCGAATGATAGGCGACGGAATTGTATAAAATATTTTAATTCGCTTTCTCAGTATCTTCCCCTTTATTTGGGTCTGATGTGTAATATAAGTCTGTAAATGGTAGCTAGGTTTAAACTGGAAGGAGAGCTGTGTAACCAATCCCTAGTGAAAATGCACAGAACCTGCCAGGCCTAGCGCCTAATGTCCGACCCCACCTTCTCGTGGTGCAAGCTGTTAGTACCTTTCAAAAGAGATACTCTCTTGTGGAAGGGGAGGGCTGTCAGTTCAGTATGGCCTACTGATCTGGTCATATATGGCCACTTTTTTTTTAACCCTGCTGAGGAGTGGTCAACTTCACAGCGTCCTGGTGCTGACCATTTATACCTATTACACGACTTGTTTATGGATTTCAGCTTGATTATGAATCCTGGACTTGCTGCACCGGTAGGCCTCTGTCGATGTGTTTGGTCATATATGGCCACTTTTTTTTTAACCCTGCTGAGGAGTGGTCAACTTCACAGCGTCCTGGTGCTGACCATTTATACCTATTACACGACTTGTTTATGGATTTCAGCTTGATTATGAATCCTGGACTTGCTGCACCGGTAGGCCTCTGTCGATGTGTTTTCTGTTTGCTTCTCAGTTATCAGCCCTAAGTGAACAGAGGCATGGGATACCTTATATCAGCTGGTGGATAATCCTGATCAGAGGCCGTCGCAAGTACCTGAATCTTACTTAGTTAGTTGGGCATCATCAATCCTCAACTGGAGTAATGTATCTCAGGTAGGCCATATGGCTCTTGAAAAAGTCCTCTTGAAAAGGGGGTACCTGAAGTTCCTACCAGCATCGGTGACTTCCGCCTTTAGCGGAGGAGGAACAGGTCTTTGCCGAACGCTTGCGATTGATATTGTTGGCTTTTCTGATATCTTTGCCAAATGCATAATAATTTCTGATATCTTTGATATATAATATATGCATCAGATATTTGCATAAAATTCATAATAACTTCTGATATCTTTGCCAAATCTGATATCTTTTTTGATATCTTTGCCAAATGCAGCTGTTTGATATTGTTGGCCCTACCTATCTCAATAAACCTGGTTTCTTTAAAAATCCTACTAATCGTTTTCTCTCTGCAGGAACGTGGAACGTGAGGACATTACATAAAGATTATTCTCTTGATGTCCTCACGCAGGAATTCCAGCCAGAGACCAGATGGAAGGTAAAGGTGAGATGCTTAAAATTAACTTTAAATTTCTCTTTTCAGGGAGGGAGGATGGAAAGCATCTCCGAGATGTAGGTTTGCTTCTCAGCAGACACGTCAGTGATGCTCTTCTAGGATATGACTGCATTAATGAAAGATTTCTTAGAGCAAAATTTAAAGCAAAAGTTAAAGACTTGAATGTCATCTGTTGTTATGCTCCCACAGAGGACCCTGATGATAATGAGAAGGATACGTTTTACAGCCAGCTTCAGAATATTTTGAATTCTGTGAAGAAAGGAGATATTTCTCTTGTGCTAAGGTGACTTCAGTGCTAAAGTTGGTACTGACTCTGACCTTTGGGCAGGAGTTTCAGGTCCCTTTGCCATTTGGCTGTTCCAATGGCAACGGGGAACGTCTCCTACAGGGAACGAATAACTAACACATACTACAAACACCAGGACATTTATAAATATGAATGGGTTGCACAGGAATATGATAGATTATATTTTAATTAACAGCAAATAGGCCAGTTCAGTTAGAGGAATACCAGATCACACAGGGGAGCCGAAATTAGATCTGACCATTACTTGGTCAAAAGTATCTTGCATCTGAAGCTTAAGAAATATTGTGCTAAGGTTAAGAAAATTACCTTCAACACTAAAGGTCTAAAAGATCCTGATATGGCCAAAGCATACCATGATAGTCTACATAGTCATTATGACAATAGTGGTTTGCTTACTAGTGGAACTGAGAAAGAATGGGATCAGTTTAAACAGGCTTTTCTGGACACCAACTCTTTTGGGTAAAAGGAAACAGAGGAAACAAAATTATTTGAGTGATAAGGCTATGGAATTTATTTCTGAAAGAAGGAAGTGCAGGATTAATATGGATCAATACTCTACTAGTCCTAACAGAAGGCATTACACCGAGCTTAATAAACATGTAAAGGATCAGTTAACAGCTGATAAGAATCTTTGGCTTGATAGCTTGGCTGATAAAGTAGAGGAAGCAATTAGACAGCACAACAGCAGGGGATATACCAGATTTTTAACGTTTTATGTGGGAAGAAATTGACAGATACACAGGGATTAGGGATAAAAATGGTAAGGTGGTTGAAGGTGAGGATTCTGTGATGGCTAAGTGGGCTGAGCCGTTCAGAGATGTTCTAAATAATGTGATTATTTCTACTCCCATTGTTTGTAATGAGGATATATATGCATTACTGGCTTTTATAATGACCCTATATCACATTCCGAAGTCGCATTAGCTATCTCGAAATTAAAACTACATAAATCCCCAGGGGTGGACGAAATCACCACTGAAATGCTTAGAGCTAGGAGCATTTGTGTTTTCACATGGGGTGACTGAAATCTTGAATATTTTTTATGATAAAAGTGTTCCTAAGGATTATACTAGAGCTATCATTGTCCCAATTTTTAAAATAGGTGATCGCAGTTCTTGTGATAATTATAGGGGAATTAGTATACTTTCTGTTCCAGGGAAAGTTCTATGCATGATTGTGCTTAATAGAATTAAAAATTTTGTTGATAGACAACTGCGTGATGAACAGTGTGGATTCAGAAACGGTAGGCGATGTATTGATTAAAATATTGTCACAGGCAGATTCTTGAGAAATGTTTACAGTTTCAGAACCTGTGGTTGCTAGCTTTATAGATTTCAAAAAGGCTTTTGACTCTGTTGATCGACATTATTTGTAGCTGATTGTTAGATCATATGGAATACCTTATAAGTTAGTAAGTGTAATGAGAGCTCTCTATAATAACACTGTCCGTCACTGTACGTCTTACAGTGATTGGTTTAGCATTACTAGTGGAGTTAGACAAGGGTGCATTTTGTCTCCTTTTCTATTTTGTTTGGTTATTGATTATGTTACACGAAATTATTTGCAAGGGAAAGATTTTGGCCTTAAATGGATTGGAGATACGAAAATTTCTGATTTAGATTATGCTGATGATTTAGCCCTTTTGGCAAATGATGTTGATGAGATGAACTCTTTCATTCGAGCTGTTGATGAGACTGGTAGTAGAGTAGGTTTGGTTATAAACAGAGAGAAAACTAAAGTGATGAAAATTGGTCAGACAGATGGTGCTTCAGTTGCTTTGAATCGCTGTACTATTGAGCAAGTGTCTCAGTTTAATTATCTTGGGAGCTATGTAACAGATACTGGTGATGTGCGGCATGAGATTAACAGACGAATAGGGATTGCTGCCGGGACTTTTAAGAATCTATGGAGAGTATGGAAAAATTGGCTGTACACCTAAAGACTAAAATTAGGCTGTATAATAGTTTGGTCCTTTCTAAAGTTAGTTATGGTAGCGGGACATGGACCCTTTGTAAGCTGGATAACAAGAAACATGATGCCTTTGATTCCAGATGCTTACGCAGCATCTTGGGCATTGGGTGGTGTGACTTTGTAAGTAATGATGAGATTAGAAGAAGGAGTCATCAACCTCCTTTTTGCATAGCTGTAGATTGGCAAAGAGGATTATGGACAGTGTGCCTAAGGGTATCAGAAAAAGGGGGAGACCTACGATGCGATGGGCAGACAATGTCAAACAGGACCTTGCTGGAATTGGCCTAGAGGGGATAAATGCAGCAGCTGTAGCTCAGAACAGATACGCCTGGAGGGGAAAATTACACAGCCTGATTGGACCTCCGTAGCCCATGGCTGCATGAGGATTTTCTATTTAGTCCTGAAAATGAATGATGTCAATATAAAACCATTTAGGTGATTTTAATTTTGTGACGACAGTCACAAATTATGCTGATGGTATAGCTGTGCCCTGCTGATGGTATAGCTGTGCCGCTAATTCACAATATATGTTATAAGATCTACATACAGACAAAATAGCTCTGCCACGTAAAACCGAGTCTATCATCCTGTAAATTGAAACGAGTTGCATTTTTTTTCTGACGTTATAAAATTGAAACGATGTAAATCGAAGAATAATTTTAAAACTGAAATTGAAGAGAAGGACTTTTGCTTCGTTATAGACGTATTTTCATTATAACCGACTTCGTTATAAATGAGTTCGACTGCATTTTAAAAGTTCGTCTCAATTAGATAGTTTCCATCAATTTTGAAGGTGTTAGGGCAGGCAGACATTGCTGTGAAATAATTCAGTTTCAATAACTATTGAAGATTTTTTTTTTAAATTGAGATTTCGATAAATTTGAGTGAGATCTATAATTTATCTCCTGTTGTATATCTCTGTAACAGTATTTTCAAAGTTAGAAATCTTTGAATCAAGTTTCCTAAGCACAAAATTATGGAAGCATCCCAATATGTTTGGTAACATGATCTTCTCATAATCCGTATTCTTTTAAAACTTCGCTTCCTATTGTCCGGAGAGTGCTTTAAAGAGAGAACAATTGCTCGTTATCACCATGGAGACTTGAAACTCGCTATTACTCGTTCTAAGAACTGAACCGATATAATTTTATTGTGACTTAAAGAAATCCTAAGACATAAATAAATGACGGCGCCCTATCATTGGTGCCCCTAAGCAAGTGCCTAAAGTGTCCTATGGGAAATCCGACCCTGCTTGTCTATGAAATATATATTTATGTTTAAATATATGTCTAATAAACGGCATGGGCGCCTTTGGAGCCCATGCCGTTTATTAGATATGAGAAAATTAATAAATATTTTGTAATTACGTTAAATAAAAAAAATAAAAAATAAATACCCCCTCAAGCAGCTGCTTGCCACAGAGGTCTGACAGGAGCCTGTCAGTTTATATGCCATAGTAGAAGATCTGAGAGGATGGCAGGACCTCAGCAGAAAAACGACACACACATCCATGCCTAATCCGGGGCTCGAACCCAGGTCCCTTAGATCAGTAGCCAAGCGTGCTAACCACTCGGCCACGGGACGGGACAATTACGTTAACGTTATTCAAAAATTATTTCGTTACTTTACATATATTTTTTTCGAACAGTGGCTCTAACAGATGATGCTAAGATTTCAGACGGTGGACGTTATGTTAAAATTGTTCTTCTGCTGAGGTCCCGCCATCATCTCAGACCTTCTATTATAGCGTATTAAGCAGACAGGCCACTGTCAGACTTCTGTGGCAAGCAGCTACTTGAGGTTTTTTTTTATCGTGGCAAACAAAATCTACATCGGCACGCTTTGAATTGTGAGAGACAATTTTTACTTGAAGGTAGGTTTTTTGTTTTAGTTGAGGTTGGCAAGGCTGAATAGAGATGGGATGTGTTGTGGAAGGAATAATTCAGGTGGTTTCAGAGGCATGCGCGTATTGGTGAAGAGATTTCCTTTAAATCTCTGAAAGGTGTAAATGGGAAAATCAGACAACTGTTCAGAGACGCAATTCAAGGGTTTGAGGAAAGCAACAGGTTGACTGAAATTGAGTGAAAAGATGCTAAAGCAGTTGCATTTCGTCAGGATACAGAGAATAAGGATTTCCTGTCTCTCTTTTGAAATCTGCATCCGCGTAAATGAGACACAATTCAACAAGCGATGAAATCATCAGTCGCTTGGTGGAAATTTCGTTTTCTGAGCCACCACCGCAGAGAGCGTTTTCCCCAACAAAGCCAACCACATTTTCTGCTTCAAAGGTCTTGAGAGCGCTACTCTATGAGGCGTACTCATATTTGTTTTGCAGATCTATCCAAAAACAACTTAAATTCAGCACCCCGCTAAAAATAGACTAAAAAGGATCCTGGCTCTGCGTCGGCAAGTGAGAGGAGGTCTTCTGGAGTGGTTCGTTTGTGTTCCGTTAATGCAATGCAAAGATCAAACGGAAGAAACGAATTTCTGAAGCAACTGGCAAAAGTTGACGCCTTTGTTAGGTCGAAAATTGTAAGCAGCATTTTAAAGCGTTCGGAAGGAGCAAGTGCTGTCATTCGGAGGAAAGGTTGAGATTTGAAAGAGGTGAATAAACATTATTAATAACTTGCGAGATGCAATTTCTGCTGCGAGAGAAAGATTTAGTTAATTTTTTTGCTTCCTCTTCGCCACATTTCTCATCGAAACGAATTATCAGTTTTAGTTAAACATCATTTAAATATTCGGATATAACGAGAGATGCCATTGAGCTGGAAAAAAAGGTTAAAGGGGGAAGAGAGGGGACTTCCATTGCACGAGAGAGAGAACGGCGTCCGTCTCCTTCAGGCGCGGTTAATTGGGAGCGGAAAAACGTCACTTAAAGCAAATCCCCTTTAAGAGGGGAATTTCCGCCGATTGAAAATAATATAAACTGGGGTTGATAAGGAGCAGGTCATTTGGTAAAGCATTTGATGACACCTTTTTTTAAGAAATTTCTTTCACTTATCATTTACATAAGTTATCTATCTATCTAGCTAAAAATAAGATGCTAATTTCGTATAATATTTTTTTTTTACAAAGAAGCATTAAGTGGAAGTGAACAATTCGCTTCAATAAATGACTTTTAACATTTCAGTGATTCTTGTCACCTTTATCAATAGAGAAGTTGGGCTTGATTAAAAGGATTCAGTTTGATGTTTGTTACCATTAGGGGTTCATTTGCTTGTCACATCCTGAACCAGGGCCCCCAGGCCCAGGATCTTTGGAGGGCCCCCCTACTTACCGCTAAGGTTAAGGGCCACGTGCTGCTCTACAAGATTTAGGATAAGTCAGTTTAAATGATGACACAAAAGTAATATTTATATTTACTGAAAAATAAAACTATATGAATTTACATAATAAAAACTTAAAATAATATCAAAAATTATATCAAAGTATATTTTCTAGCTTTGATCGTTGATATTAAGTTAATTAATTTTAGTTGGATGGACAAAACAATAGTCAATATTTTATAAAGTCGCTTTTTGTCGTCTGTTCATCTCACTTAGCTGGCCACCACGCCGGACCCCCCCCCCCCCCACTAATCCCAGGCCCCCGGGCTAGAGCTCTGTCAGCCTCCCTTGTGGGGCCATGTCCTGACCGCTTTCTCGGGATGTCAGGTGAAAATTAGAAGGACCTGGAAATCAAAAACTGATGTTCACATTCCTCCACGATAAGTTTCTGTTTTGTAAGGAACGAATCTAAAGTCGTTTGGTTCCCAACTTACATTGGGTTACTTCCCAACTTACATTTTGACTTTGAGAATTTCTTTGTAGCCTGACGAAACATTTCGTTCCTCACTTTCCATTTCTCCCCAACGACGATAGAGAGGATCATGGTCCCTAAAATAATCCACAGCCTCATTAATTCTGCCGAGGGCGATTCTTAAACCTTTAATTGTTAAGATCTTTTCTCCGGAAATGACGTTGTCGTCATTCACGGTTCACGAATACGATTCTATGAAGTGCGGGAATTTTTACGCACAGCTCCTCAGTAATTTGTCCCCTTGTCATTTGCAGGGAAACGGATAATGGGGATTCGAATAACGCCCAAGCTGGAGCATTTCCCGCCTTCCGTTCATGACACTCACGAATTTAATGTTTTTTTTTTTTCGCCTCTGTTACCCATAGTAACATTATCAAGCAGGGTCATGGTCCCCTTGCCTACAGCTCCCTCTAGATCTGGCCTCGGATATTCTGCCCCTGTGGAAAAAGTTAAAAGTCGGCGCCTCTGGCAGTTCCTTAGGAGATATCTGTTGAAATATTCGGATTAGGAACAGAGTCGGATCTAGAGGTGACGGGGGAGGGGGAAACATTCCCCCCTTGAAAATTTTCAATTATTTTAATAAATGGAAGTGAAAAGAAACTGTCATCTGCGTATTATGCATAGAATGAAAGAAATTATTATTTTATTATTTATTATTATTTTAGAATCCCCTAGAAACTGAAGAAGGAAAACATATTGCTCAATTTGGAGATGATAATTTTTTTCAAATTCAAAAATGGATAATGGTATTCCTCCCCCCCCCCCTCCACTTTCCAATTTTTTTTCCAGATCTCCAGACTTGAACGTTCGAGTTTCATTATATTGCAATAGTCGTCTTTTATTACGTGTCATAATTTGCCTATTTCTGCTGCTTTGAGAATCGATTCCTCGTCAACCTACATTTTTCGGTTAGGTCATCGGTGATGTCATCAGCGCGCGACGAGGTGCAGCAGGAACCGGTCTGCGACGTGCTCGGCATCCGAAGGGGGCACTGGCGGGGGCGTCAGTTGCCGAAGCCAAGCGACTCGATGCTCTACGCACAAAGAAATCCCTTCTTCTGTGTGGGGGTTATCCTTCAAAATACCTCGCTTATTGGAAAGGCTGCAAAGAGAACGGATTTTTTTCCATAGAGAGAAAATAAGGGGATACATTCCAGAGGTGGGGCGAGTTTTACGTGTTTCCCATGATGAAACTGCAAATACTTATCCAGAATGCATATTTGCCATTTTATCAACTTCAATTCTTATAAATATAGTTAATAATGTGCACAAGCACACACAGTTTAATACTGACACCATGCGAATGAGAACACAGCAGTAACGATTTCGCTAACAAAACTATAATTTTAAACACAAAACACAAACAGGTTTTACCAAATAATTTTAGAATCTTTGTTTTAAGAGCAGGCCCAAATCTAGCGAAAAAATGAAGGTAAGGACGGGCGATTAGTTTCCATTGCAGTATAATATTTACCCCTCTGTTCTAGAGGTTTTTAAAAAATTCTTGAAAAATGCGTAAACTACCGTATTTCTTCGATTCTAAGACACACCCCGTTTTTAGAGACGTTTATATGGTAAAAAAAAAGTGCGTCTTAAAATCGAAGAAATACCGTATGCCCAAATTTGATAACTGTTTGCCTCCATTAGCCTCGGGGGGGGGGGGGCGAACACGCTCTTAATCCTATACAAATACTCCATTCACTTTTACCTCTTTGAAATACACCTATTGATCAAAATTCTTAACAAAACTTCTAGAAAATAACAGTAAAGAATTTCCAAAAAATATTTTAAAGAACCTATATGCAAAATCAACCAATACACAATATAAAATCGAAAGAACATTCCATATGAGTAGTAAATACTTTTACCTTAGAACTCTTACTTTATAACAATTGCTTCAATTCCTTTACGAGGAAGTTTTTCACACAACTTCAATTGCAATTAGAGAATTTTAATCATGTTTGAAAGTTTCAGCTGTAATTAACTTGCTCATTCATTCTTAACCGTGGTTCAGAAAACGGCCACATTAGCATTTAATGCATTACAATGGCTACTAAAAAGTACACAATAGACACGAAATGTTCATTGGAAACAAATGCAATTCAAACAATATCGTAAAAATCCATTAATTGTAATACATTAATTCATAATTTAAATATAGTCCTAATCTAATTCGTATTCTTTTCAAATTCTTAAATGTAGTCGACTTAGGCCATATTGAATCGAAATCATGATTCAGGTAAGACTAGAAAATATTAGCGTAAGCTAGTTTCTCTTATCTGAAATATTATTAGCAAAATACTATTTATAGGCGACAATGAGCTGTAACGAAGTCGCTGGATGGAAAACAAATATTTTGGCATGAATAATTTGGCCATTCAATGTTGAAATTTACAACTTTCCTGATTACTAATATTACCAAGATGTTTTATAGCTTTTGAAAGACGATTTAATAGTTTGAAAATATCGTTTTATTAATATATATATTTAGAAAGAAAACTGAACATATCTTTCACGTGTGGAGTTCTCAAAGAAAATTGTGATTGGGCTTTCAGCCAATAATGAGGACACAGGACGGCCTCGAACTTGGTTTAACTCATGCCCCAACCAGCAAGCCGTTGCAATAGTGGGAAAATTCACCAATAACAGTGGTTTTACAAGGTTTTTATAACATGAACATTTGTAGCTGCCTTTATGTATTTTTCGGGTGCGGATTTCAGACCTTAAAAAATGGCTAACACGTCACGTTTTTATGTTATGGTCATTTTAACTCCTATTAAGATCTTATACTGACACTTCCAGGCAACTGGGAGAATACTAGATATTTTACTTTTTGTAGTTGGCAACACTGATTGCCAAGTGGGAGAAAATATGTAACAGTAACCTAACCTCAGACCGCCATTCTTGTTGCTTTCATTGTGGGAAGAACAAGTGCTGTACGTTGAAGAGTGAATTTTGTCGTTTAAATGGCACAAAGGCAGCTTCACGGATGTGTTAATGTGCCAGATAAGTTTTGTTATGTGTGTTGAAATTATATTTTAAAATCCCAGGGTCGTTCTTTGACAAAAATTGTGAAGAAAGCTTATAAATTGTATTTTGGATGTCATGTTGGAGATCAGGACAAAACATGGGCTCCACATGTGTGCTGCATTTCGTGCTTTGTTGGCCTGAGTGAATGGTTGAAAGGTAAGATAAAATCCATGCATGCCCTTTGCAGTTCCAGTGGTTTGGGGTTAGTCAACTAGTCACTTGCATTATTGCTATTTTTGTTTAACTAAAGTGTCAGGCTTTCAAAAAAGAACAAAAGCAAAATACAATATCCAAAAGTGCCTTCAGTTATAAAGCCAGTTCCTCATGGAGGAGATCTTCCTATATCAGCACCTCCAACCAAATGGGAGGAGATGGATTCACATTCATCAGAGAAAGACTTTGAGGCACATACAAATCCTGATCCTACATACACCCCTAAAAAGTTAGATGAGTCTCATCTGATTCAGCAAAATGAAATAAATGATGTTGTTCAGACCTAGGACTTTCCAAACAACTAGCTGAAGCTTTAGGTTCAAGTGTGGAATCTTCTGGCCAAGGGTACCAGTTTCTCTGTTCAGAAAGAGAAATTTGGCTTTATCTGTTTATTACGAGATGCAAGATGGTTTGTGTTTCTGCACAGATACATATATCAAGGCTGATAGAAGAAATTGGAACAACTCACGGCCGTAAGGAATGGCATTCTATATATATCAAAATTCAGCTGAAAAGCTGTCTTTTTGCATAAAGGAAACCAAAAACCTTCCAGTGACACACACTGTGGGAATGAAGGAAACTTATGAAAGCATGAAAAATATACTCGCTGCTGTAAAATATGACTAGTTTAAGTGGACAATACGAGGTGACCTCAAAGCCATATCTCTCTTGCTCAGGCTTCACAAAATTTTGCTTTTTTCTACGTTTGAGGAACAGTAGGACCAGAAAGGAACACTACAAAACAAAAAACTGGCCCAAAAAAGATGTTTTTATTCCTGAAAAGAGTAATGTGAAGTACAAGCTTCTAGTTCATCCCTCTGATGTTCTGGTTCCACCACAACACATCAAACTGGGGCTTATGAAAAATTTTGTAAAGGCTATGGACAAAACTGATAAAGGGTTTTTGCACTTGAAGGAAAATTTTCCAAAACTAAGTGATGCCAAACTCAAAGAAGGGATCTTAGTTGGTCCTTAGGATCAGGAAGCTACTGAATTATACTGTCTTCGAATCAAAATTGAATATGAAGGAGCACGTTGCATGGAAATCCTTCACGTTTGTGGTGCAGGGTTTTCAGGGGAATCACAAAGAGGAAAAATTAACATCAGCTCATTCAAGACCTTCTCAAAAACTACGAAAATCTTTTTTGCCGAATGTCTTTGAAGATCCATTTCTTGCACTCGGATCTCGACTTCTTTCCCAAGAACTTAGGAGCTATCAGTGATGAACAAGGGGAAAGATTTCACCAGGATATCCGAACCATGGAGGAGAGCTACCAAGGCAGGTGGGACCCAGCAATGACAGGTGACTACTGCTGGTTCTTGCAGAAGGAAGATACCTCAGTACATAAAAGACAAAAATGAACTTCTTGTAAGTATAAAAGATCCTTACCTGTGTTTTCTTATTTTGCATTTCAATGTTATTTCATTTGTTACTTTATATTCAGTGGCCTATAACTATGATGCCATCCCATGGCTGAGTGGCTAGTGTACTTGGCTACTGATCAGCAGGACCTGGGTTCGAGCACCGAGTAAGGCATGGATGTTTCGTGTTGTTTTTCTGCTGAGGTCCTGCCATCCTCTCAGACCTACCACTATGGCTTATAAACTGACAGGTTCCTGTCAGATCTCTGTGGCAAGCAGCTGCTTGAGGGATATTTATTTATTTTTTTATAACTCTGATGTTTCAAATTTTTTCACTATAATAATGTAATTAATCAATGAGTTTTAAATTGCAATTTAATAAAATAGTCACATTTATTTTCAGTTCCCAGATATGCGTATTCGTTGAAATTTGAAATACATCAATCTGTAATTTAAAAAAGAATCTGTCCACATTTTCGGTTGCCCTATTGATATTCACGAAGCAACAAATCTGCAGTTTTGAATGTAATGCTTCACTGAATGGAAAACAGGCAAAATAATTTAGGAAAAAAAATCAGGTGAGTTATGATTTTTATTATTCATTTTAATATGTATTTAAATTAAGAAAATATTACACTTTTAAACCCGTGTGCGGGAGAGCCATACCCTGTGCATGTTGAAGAATACGCTGGATGACCTTGATGGGAGGCTACCTTCTGTCTCCCAACAGCTGTTCCAGTGGGTCCCCTCCCTCAACCTTCTCTGACCCTTCGGGGTCTTTGTGACCTGGCCATTTAGCTCATTGTATCCAAAAAAGGGCTGCTCAAATATAAAATAACTCAACACTTTTAAAGTATGATCTGCTGCTGTGTATTCTGTATTCCAGCCCTAGGTGAACAGATGCACAGGATACCCTATAACAGTTAGTTGATAATCCTGATTAGTTGGCATCCAAGGTACTTGAACTTTTACTTAGCTAATTGGGCATCGCCAATCCTACACTGGAGTAAAGTGTCTCAGACAGGTCAGTTTCTATCTAGATTTACCTGGTCTAAAGTATCTTGAAACTGCAGCTTAGGAATTGTTTTGCTAAGGTTGCCTTTAACACTGATGCTCTACAAAATCAAGAAAGAATGGGACCATTTTAAAAAGGCTTTTCTTGAAACTAACAGTACTCTTTTGAATAAAAAGGTTTAGAGAGGCAAAATTATTTGAATGGTAAGGCATTGGACTTTATTTTGGAAAGAAAGAACTGTAGGAATACCCTTAATCACTCCCCTACTAGCCCTAACAGAAAGCATTACAAAGAACTTAATAAACGTGTAAAGGAGAAATTAACAGCTGATAGGAATCTTTGGCTTGATGGCCTGGCTGACAAAGCCGAGGATGCAGTTAGACAGCACAACAGCAGTGAGCTGTACCAAATAGTATCTACCAGCAGAGAGCTGTACATTTGGTTTGCAATGACGATAGATGCATTGGTGGCTTTATTGTTGGCCCTATAACAGTCTGAAGTTATTTCGGCTGTTTCTAAATTTAAACTTCATAAATCCCCAGGGGTAGATGAAATTACTACGGAAATGCTTAGAACTGGGAATGTTTCGGTTAGGACATGGATAACTGAAGTTTTGAATATTTTTTATCATAAAGACATGGTTCTTAAGAATTTTACCAGAGATATTATTATCCCTATTTTCAAAAAAGATGATCGCAGTTCTTGTGATAACTATAGGGATATCAACCTACTTTCTGTTCCTGGCAAAGTTCTTTGCATTATTGTACTTAATAGAATTAAGAATCTGGTTGATGGACAATTGCGTGATGAGCACTGTGGATTCCGAAGTGGCAAGAGATCTATTGATAAAATATTTTCCCTTTGGCAGATTTTTGAGAAATGTTTAGTTTCAGAAGCCTGTGGCTACTAGTTTTTTTTATACAGGTGCTCCCCTACTTACGAACAGGTTAAGTTTCCGAGGTTTTGTCGTAAGTCGAAAACTAACCTAAAAAGTACATTTGTACACAGAATAACCACTTATTGTTAGTGTTTGATCCTTCAATGTACTTACTAGAATGCATTACACTCGTTTACCTGCTCGCTACTGCTTACTAGCAGGTGTTTCAAATGCGGTAAAAACCTGCTGTAGTATATGATAACATAAAGTCGATATTATAAAAAAAAAACTTATACTGTTAATGCATATGTTTGTACATAAATAATATAATACATATTGTAAATAACAAAAAAGGAAAGTTGGACCACGCTATCGACTTCAACACCGCGAATCCGCGCGAAATTTGAATTTTAGACCTACGGACAAATTTTCGTAAGTCTGAAAGTTTGTAAGTTGAACGTTCGCAAGTAGGGGAGCACCTGTATTTCAAAAAGACTTTTGACTCTCTTGACCCCATAATTTGGTTTATCTTGAGATCGTATGGCATATCCATTGAGCTATATAAGGAAGTGGAAAGACTGCCTCTAAGGCTTTGTCGGTGTAAAAGTGTGGCTTGGGATATCGCTTAGTTTCTCCGAGCCCAGGTGGCAAAACAGGTCTGCTCTAGCGTTAACCTACGTAAAATCGTCGTATTTTATATTAGATTTATTTGTAGTAAAATTTAATTATTGGAGAAGATTTTGTTGATTTCGACTCTACCAATCAATTCGAAAAAAGACTGAGAATTAATAATATTTCGTAGGTAATCACAAAATATATTTTTTTTGTTAATAAGGAAATGTATTAATGTTAGCCAAAATGATATCCACAGAAGTATTTCAAATAAGGCAGGAGTTTAAAAAACGAGAGGAAGTGTTGATTTATTAGTATTAAGAATATAATCTTAGAGTTTCTTTAGTTTTGGTTCAAAATATTTATTAACAGAAAACCATTAATTCGAAATCCTACAGTTTCCAAATATGAAAATATGTTCAGTCTTATGGTTAATTGCATGAAATTATAGGATCGTTCTATAAAGTAATAAAGTGCAATTACAATAAATTATAATGTCTATATAAAATGATTTTTTTTTACCCCATTTAAAATGTATAAAATTATTTTTAAAAAATGATGTTAGGCGTTTTTTGATCAAATTAATCTATTTATTAGGGAATTAAAATTCAGCGTTTGCCAAATAGAAGTAAAACATTTTTAATAAAAAGGTTTTATATATAAAATATGAAGAAAATAATCCGAATGAATCAAGAAATTTTATTATATAAAAAAAAGTCTTCAGATAAAAAAGACAATAAAAGTATCTAAAATTAACCTTTCAAAAGCTATAAATATCTATATTTCAGTCTTTAATATTTTTGATTTCTCACCAAAAAATGCATATTTTACTGGTAGTTGAAGTTTTGAAAACTTTGAAGCGGTTTCTTTTATTGAGCGTTCATGAGAGATCCCGGATCTTAAAACATAGCATTATTTCATTGCAAAAAAAAGAAAATTTTTTTGATAGTTGTTTTAGGTAAAATACTTCTGAAGACTATCCTTTGTAGTCTACCTTATTCATGCAACCAACGGGAACAGGAAAGAAAGCCATTATTATTTATTATTTTTCTGATTAAATCCTGAGTTTCCCCATAGGTTACCATAAGGTACGTCTCTTTTTACCATCTGGACTTGGAAACTGTAATCGATAAGGGGCTTCACTCATTTTCCATAAAACACTCCCCCCAGTTCCCTATATAGCTCAATGGACATACCAGACGATTTAGTATAATGAAAGCTCTCTGCAACAGCACTGAGTCGTGTGTGAGTTGGTAGAGCTGCAGCAACTAGTTTGGCATTGCTAATGGAGTTAAACAAAATTATCTCTTGTTTCCTTTTCTCTTGAGTTCGGTTATTGCAGGGCCAGACTTACGCTTCAACTAACTAAGCTACAACTTAGCGCCTTGCAAATGAGGGGGGCCTAAAAAATGCATTTAAAATTTTACTGTACCATTCTGAAGCGTTTTCTAATATTTCATTAATCTATTGTTCAAACCCTCTTCATCTTAGCTGTAGATATATTTGTGTAATGTTTTTACGCCATCATTTTCATGTTTGTTTTTTAATATTCCCTTCAATCAGAATAGTATCATCATATATTAGATGTATTTCCGGGCGAGAAGAGGCAAACAAGTGTGACGCCATCGTTGGCAGAAATTGTCAGTTTCTCCGTGGTTGAATCCTTTTTTACCTCTTACTTGAGCGAAGAGTAAACTCTTGGTGTGAAGGATGGGATTCCTAGCTGCCGTGGGTTGGGAGAGATTCTTCGAAAGACGTCCGAGATTTCTGCGGTACTGCCATCACTCATGTAAATGAAGACAACGATCGACGTGTTATTGTGAGTAGAAACCTGTAAATGAACTAGAGTTGATGTTTTGCGTGGGTATTGCTAGCATCTATGTTTCGACTTTCGAATTTTTGGGCCTCTAATTTTCTTTTGCTTAAGGTAGGGGTTCTCAACGTGGGTAAGCGACAAATGTTTTTGCGGTACGCCGTGAGAGCTCAACAGTCACTAGATATATGTTACATATATATGTGTGTGTTTTATTTTATTCCCATTGTTATCCTATAACTATAGTTTTATCTATCTATACAAGGGGTACACCAGTAACATACACATTTCCAGGGAGTACGTGAAGCATAAAAGTTTGAGAACCGCTGTTTTATATATATATATATGTTTTATTTTATTCCCTTTGTTATACTATAACTATAGTTTTATCTATCTATACAAGGGGTACAACAGTTACATACACATTTCCAGGGGGTACATGAAGCATAAAAGTTTGAGAACCACTGTTTTATATATATATGTTTTATTCCCTTTGTTATACTATAAAAAAATAAATAAATATAAATACCCCCTCAAGCAGCTGCTTGCCACAGAGGTCTGACAGGAGCCTGTCAGTTTATATGAAAGAGTAGAAGGTCTGTGAGGATGGCAGGACCTCAGCAGAAAAACGACACATACATCAATGCCTTACCCGGGGCTCGAACCCAAGTCCCATAGATCACTAGCCAAGCGTGCTAACCACTCGGCCATGGAACGGCTATAAATAATAAAAAAAATAAATACCCCATCAAGCAGCTGCTTGCCACAGAGGTCTGACAGGAGCCTGTCAGTTTATATGCCATAGTAGAAGGTCTGAGAGAATGGCAGGCCCTCAGCATAAAAACGACACAAACAGCCATGCCTTACCCGAGGCTTGAACCCAGGTCCCTTAGATCAGTAGCCAAGCGCGCTAACCACTCGGTCACGGTACTATAACTATAGTTTTATCTATCTATACAAGGGGTACACCAGTTACATACACATTTCCAGGGGGTACGTGAAACATAAAAGTTTGAAAACCACTGTTATATATATGTGTGTGTTTTATTTTATTCCTATTGTTATACTATAACTAGTTTTTATATATGTATACAAGGGGTACACCAGTTACATACACATTTTCAAGGGGGTACGTGAAGCATAAAAGTTTGATAACCACTGTTATATATATATATATTTTATTTTATTCCCATTGTTATACTATAACTATAGTTTTATCTATCTATACAAGGGGTACGCCAGTTACATACACATTTCCAGGGGGTACATGAAGCATAAAAGTTTGAGAACCACTGTTATATATATGTGTGTGTGTTTTATTTTATTCCCATTGTTATACTATAGTTTTATCTATCTATACAAGGGGTACACCAGTTACATACACATTTCCAGGGGATACATGAAGCATAAAAGTTTGAGAACCAGTGTTATATATATATGTGTGTGTGTTTTATTTTATTCCCATTGTTATACTATAACTATAGTTTTATCTATCTACACAAGGGGTACGCCAGTTACATACACATTTCCAGGGGGTATGTGAAGCATAAAAGTTTGAGAACCACTGTTATATTTATATATGTCCCGGTGTTTGTAGTACGTGTTATTCATAAACTATTAAATTTACTTACCTGTAGGAGATGTTCCCCATTACCGTTGGAGCTACAAATGCCAAAGGGACCTAAAACTCGTGCCAAAGATTAGAGTCAGTAGCAACTTTACCGTTGAAGTCACCTAGCACAAGAGAAATATCTCCTTTCTTCACAGAATTCAAAATATCCTGAAGATGGCTGTAAAACGTATCCTTCTCATTATCTTCAGGGTCCTCTGTGGGAGCATAACAAAGGAAGAGCATCGCTGGCATGTCTGCTAAGACGCAAACCTAAACCTTGGAGATGCTTTCCATCCTCCCTGCCTGAAAAGAGAAATTTAAAGTTATTTTTAAGTATCTCACCGTTACCTGTCCATCTGGTCTCTTGCAAGCCTAGAATATCTTGGTCAATGGTTCTCAAACTTTTATGCTTCACGTTCCCCCTGGAAATGTGTATGTAACTGGTGTACCCCTTGTATAGATAGAAAAAAACTATAGTTTTAGTATAACAATAATTATTTTTACTTTGTTACTAGATCTAGCGACTTTTGAGTTCTCACGACATACCCTAAAAATTTTACCGCATACCCGACGTTGAGAACACCTGATCTGTTGCAACGCTGGAATTCCTGTATGAGGACATCAAGATAATAATCTCTATATAACGTCCTCACATTCCACGTACCTGCAGAGAGAAAATGATTAGTAGTTTTTTTTTAAAAGAAACTAGGTTTATTGAGGTAGGATCAATAATATCAAACAGCCCCCTGTTTGCAGGCATGGGGCAAAGGCCCGTCTCCTCCACTAAAGGCTGAAGTCACCGATGCTGGTAGGAACTTCAAGCACCACCTTTTCATGTGGACCTTTTCAAGAGCCATATGGCCTGCCTGAGACACATTACCCCAGTTTAGGTTTGGCGGTTCCCAACCAGCTAAGTGAGGGTTCAGGTACTTGCGATGGCCTCTGATGAGGATTATCCACCAGCTGATTAAAGATATTCCATGCCTCTGTTCACTTAGGGCTGGCAACCCAGAAGCAAACAGAAAACACAGCGGCAGATTCTCCCTCAACAGAGGCCCACCAGTCCAGGATCCATAATCAAGCTCAAATCTATAAACAAGTCCCGTCTAGTAGGTATAAATGATCAGCACCTGGATCCTGTGTAGTTGACCACTCCTCACTAGGGTTGGAAAAAAAAAGTGGCCGTATATGTAGAGATCAGTAGGCCATACTGAACTATCAGCCTTCCCCTTCCATTCCCTTCCAAAAGAGAATATTTCTTTTGAAAGGTACTGACCAGTGGTACTAACGGCCTGCACCACGAGAAATTGGGATCGGACATTAGGCCTGGCCGGTTCTGTGCGTTATCACTAGTGATTGGTACACAGCTCTCCTTTCAGTTAATGCCTAGCTACCATTTATAGACCCTATAATTTACTATTTATAGATCCTAATTTTAGTCATTAGTTGTATAAGCCTATTTTTCTTCACTTTCTATAGAGGTATTTTCACCTGTCTGATCGATGTTTTGGGCAGCCACGAGTTTATAAATGCATTCAATAGATTGTAAATGGGAATAAATTTTTTTCTTCTTCTTCTTCTTCAGGCTCTAGGCCCTTCTTCCTTGATCCGCCATTTCCAGCAGTTTATAGTTACTAGTGATTTTGTCCTCAGAGTTCTCTATAATAATCATTCATTTTCTTTATTAACCCAGCGGCTGATTTACCGAGAAGCGGACTAAGCGGCAGCTGAGAACCCCCGGCTTTGAACTTAGGGCATCGTTGCGCAGATTTATAATTATTTGTTTTAAAAAGTTTCTAATTATTATTAAGTAGTTATAGATAGTAAATAATTTGTAAATTAAAAAAAAGTATCACATTTTTTATTATTAACTCAGAACAGACATGTCTGGAATGAGTCTGGAGATGTCTGGAATAACGAAAATGCTTTTGTGATTGTAGAGGTCATTTCAACTACCCATCATAGGTTAAAAATTGTTTTCATACACGTTGTTCTTGGTAGGTCTCCTAGGCCTCTAGATCCACTACTGATTTGGCAATTTTTTCGTATTGCCTGAAATATATCTTTCTCTTTCGTATTTTTGTTTCCACCTTTACCACTTTTATCTATGGGTTGTTCCTGAAAGGAAATGTTAGTAAAATCTCTACAATTTTTAATTATAGTTTTCAAATGACTACAGTCCTTACTAATCCCTCCAGCTCCTTCACTCCACTTCTTTTAGCAGTTGGTTTTTCACAGCGTAGTCCTCTTATCGGTAAATCTATTCATAAAAGAAAATGTTCACTTTCGTGAATTTGTTTTGACATGAATTTAAATGCATAAATAATCCCCTGTCTTCGTTCTCTCTTCCAGGGGTCATAATAATCTTAATTCTTGAAATCAGGTTAAAAAATAATGTTACTTTATTATTTTCGTTTACACTTTTTATATTTTTAATTATTATTCGCCTATTTTATATTTCAGGTTGAGGGGCCTGGCAATCATTTAATGTCAGCAACCTGTAACCTCAGCATTTGCGTCTCTCCGTGCATCTCGTGCCTCTACATCCCATTCATCCAGGATGTGGGTCAGCTGTCAGACAAGGCTTGTTGGAGCACAGGACGCAACGTGTTTATTCATGACGTAATCGGTACGTTATGTCATTGCTATAACAGAATGGGTGCGGCCTGAAACTGAAATATTAAAACCTAGTTCTCAGTGAAATCATTAGAAAAATTTCAGTCATCATTGTTAATGTTATATTGCATTTTTATTTGTTGATAGAGATAATAGATCTTTTGTCTGTTCATACCTAACGTTGAAATAATATTTTCTTGCGGAGGCGGGGATATTTGATCACATGGTATTCAAGAGCTGTGATTGGTGGAAAACCTATGCAACTTGCCTCAAACGAGAAAGTGCTGGATGAATGATATAGTGTTTGAGTGTTAGAGCACTGTAGAGCATCATAACGAATTCAGGTACCGGTAAGTGTTATCATGGCAGCAAAGATGACTCGCCGAACATTAACTGTAACTTCGCATCAGTCACGGAGTCCAAGCCCTCATGTATCCACTAGTTCCGGAGATCGTCCACGATCACCTCTAAGCCCTACTCGCGTATCACGTATGCAAGAAAAGATAGAACTACAAAACCTAAATGATAGACTAGCAGCTTACATCGATAAAGTGCGACAGCTGGAAACTGAGAACAGCCGGCTGACCCTTCAAGTGCGTACAACTCAAGAAACTACGTCGCGTGAAGTGACTAATATCAAAAATGTGTATGAAAAAGAACTTGCAGATGTTCGAAAAGTATTGGACGAAACTGCAAAAGAGAAAGCGAGGTTACAGCTTGCTGTGGATAAATGGAGGAATGAAGTGGAAGAATTGCAATTAAAGTAAGTTATAACTGAATGTAAAGCTCGTCGCCTCTATGATAGTGTATACTTGAATATTTAATCACTTAAGGAATAGAAGTACACTATGTTAGTGATTATTAAATATCATTTACATGGCTAAACGTTCATTGCAAATTTTTCACCCTGAGTAATTGAGGGAAGATATTTGTACCCGGGCAAGAGTTATTTTTGCAACCTACCGAATAGTTGGTCAGTTTTTATTATTATATTAAAAACATTGTAATAATTTAAAATTGCTATTGGAGCTTATGCCCCACTGGCCCCTGCCTTAGCACTGACTTAATGATGACAGCATAGAACCATAATTTGTCATTACCTATTATGCCCATGGCCGAGTGGTTAGCGCGCTTGGCTACTGATCTAAGGGACCTGGGTTCAAGCCCCGGGTAAGGCATGGATGTATGTGTCGTTTTTCTGCTGAGGTCCTGCCATCCTCTCAGACCTTCTACTGTGGCATATAAACTGACAGGCTCTTGTCAGACCTCTGTGGCAAGCAGCTGCTTGAGGGGGTATTTATTATTTTTTTTTATTTAAAGGAAGACCCTGAAAATCAAACACTCAAGACATTCCCCCTCCCCATATACACATTGGAAATTTCAGAGTACACCGATCCAAGGGATGGGAGATCTATAGGAACAGCTATGGTTTTTTATACTGAAATTCGATTTTTGATCAGTGATTGACTGAATTAGGATATGTAAAACCATTTTGTTGCACAACATTTACTCAAATTAATGTCTCTAAATGGTACTAGGCGTATTGTGTGGAGACTGTATCATAGCATTTAGATAATTCACAGCATCTAAAATCAGACCTTGTTTTCTTATTGTGTATGCCATAAGGTAAGATGACCAGACATCCCTGTTAGATAAATGTATGAATCTGTTATTATAATGGGCAAATGCAACAAGGTTCTTCAGTAATGGTAAAAGATTAATAAAGTACTATACAAAAGAATTGATCTTTCTTATATACCTTTAAAATAATTTAACTGTTTTGGAAATTTTGCTTTTAATTTTTTAAACTTTTTTTAAATTTAGCAAGGCTCTGATTTTATTTTTCTGTCCAGCTGTCAGATTATATAATTTTTCATCTTAAACTTCATGAACTGTTACATAGGGCACTATTCAGCTCTGCATCCCTTTCTTTCTCCAGCTGATGGGCTTGAAAAGGTCACTGTCCATCAGATGGCACATTAAGCAGTGGACCGTGTGCAGGAGATCCATACTCTGTGTTGTGTACCTTAACTTTCCAGGTGGCTGGGACGGGTTCTCCCCGCCACAGCTATGTGGTTCTGTGGTGTTACTGATGTGGCAGCACCACCATACAGCCATTGCTTATGACTTATTGTGGCATTTAAGAGCCCAATAGAGGAAGAGAAGTGTAACACTAGAAGAGTTAAAAGAACCTGCTAGATGTCCTTGAAGGGAAGCTTCTATCTCCTAATAGCTGTCCATTGGTTCTCTTCTCCCAGCTTTCTCTGAAGCATTGAGATTCTTGTGACCTGGCCATTTAGCCCATTGTGTGCACAAAAGTACCACTCAAGAGGTAAAATAGCTCCACTGTAGAGATGTGAACAAAAGAAGAGTATAGAATTATAAAAAAATTGGAAAAAAGTTAAAATATTTTGCTGTAAGTAATAATACTTCAATTTAGTAGTAATTAATAGAATGATGACAGAATTCTGAATGTGAGGGTAGAGAATTGCAAGAATATGTGGGATAAAACTGGTAGAAAGTAGTGTCCAAAAAGTCAATCTCACTTTGTAACATTGTCATTTTCATTTATTTTAATTATCCTGCTCAAGTTTTTAATGTCACACCACAATTATCAATCCTTAAAATGCACAAGTTTATAAAAACAAACAAACAAGAGCCTTGTTCTGAAGTAACAAATGAACAGAAAGAGGCAAAGTTATTGTATTAAAGAACTAGAAGAATAACATATAGCTCCTTAGGCAATGAAAAAAGATTTTTCATTTATCCCTTAAAATGAAAAGGTTGTGTTTTTTCATTCCCTAGAGTTAAGAGCAAATCTGTCAGTGTATATAAAATAAAATGATTTGCTTATTATTACTATATGAAACTAGTATTTAAAATTTAAGTACTGACTTTTTAATATAAAGAGCAATTGGCTAAATTTTAATTAATAGTAATTTAATTAAAGCATGTATGAATATAATTTGTACTTCTATTAATAAGTTGTGTAGGTATTTGTTCTTGATCAACATATTTCACCACCAGAATTTTTAGCATAAACATATTTTTTGCAACATTCTTCAAGTTTTACATTTTCTACATTTAGCTCCATCTCACAATGTAAATGAAAATCTTTTAGAGAATTTTAAAACTGAATTATCGTATTTCGTTAGTACCTTTTCAACTCAAAAAGAATTTTTCATTAGTCTCTTAAAACAAAAAGAAATAAAACCTTATTTTAACTGCTGAATTTTTAGCTTTAGTAATTATCTGCAATGTTCTAATGCAATTTACTTTTAGCTCATTAATTTTTTAAATAGATTGGCTAAAAAGGAGAAGGAGTTGGCAAACATAGAGCGGCAGATGAAAACTTCTGAAGTTCTTAATCAAGATTTACAGAGGAGACTTAATCAAGCTGTAGCTGAAACCAGGAGATTGGAAAATCAATTAAAAGTAAGTTTGTACTTAAAATGTATTGTTTACAATGAAACTGCAGCATGACTTATAATTATTATATATATTATTTTTCACTATACAGATCAGTTTTAAAGTTACAAATAAGAAATTAACATTTTTTTTAATGCACTTTAATTTCATATCAAGTTCTAAGAATGGGATTGATTTTGAATCTGATTCCATGATGAAGCATTCATGTGCTATGGTGCAAGGAGTCAATATTCAGAATTGTCATAATACATTATGAAAAGCTGTAGCTTTTCATTAAGAAAGCATTATTTTCAGCTGTTGGCTTGTTAGAAGAAAAAAAAAAACTAAAATTTAAGCATTCAAATATATTCTGAAGTGGAAAAAAATAACATATCACTTGTGGCTAGTATGGAATGCTCATTTTCAAAAAGAATGAAATTTGTTGTTTTTTGACTTTAGCACCCTTTGATGGTGGAAACTCAAATAATAATGGATGGTTCAGAAAATGGGAATAATATTTTTCATTAGTACCTGTATAATACTCCTAATAATCAGCCAAATGCTATATAGCTTAGGAATTTTGGGAATCAGGCAATAATTTACTTGCCAATAATTATAGTTTGTTTTCAAATGAAGGTTTAAGTGGCAAATTTCCCCTAGAAATGAATGTCCAATAAATATAAATACTAAACTCAACTAAACTTAGTTCTCTTAACTCTGCTCAAGAATCAAAAATGGTATCAAAGCAATATCAATAAAATAAACTATTTATTGAAATCAAACTCACCAAAATTCGGATTAAAATACACTGACTGAAATCAATACTAGCAAAATATTCTTAATATAGAAACTGTCAATCATACACACTGAACTAATACTCCCTCTTCTCCACATCACTCACTAGCTAACTAACACTCAACCTACTCTTAACCCTTTAACGCCCAGAACGGCTGACATTTTGAAATGGACTAGTTCTAATAGTGCTATTTCTTTGTCTTTACCACACTCTACCTTTTTCTCAGATTTCTTTGGTGTTAAAGGGTAAGACACTACCCGACATGTTCATGCAATCACATGTGAAGAAGCTACATTTGCATAACTGTTTGTGCATCATGGATGAAGCAAGCGATTACAACCTTGGCACTCGGTGCTGGCAGTAGTTAGCAGCAACAGTTGAAATGAATGCATTTCCACTACTGATCATAAAAAGACTTCCCCATTTTCTGTTGCAACTGATGGCAGTAATGATTCTGATGAAAGCATTGTACGATTTCATTAGGCAACAAATCCATAATGATCGACTGTGGGGGAGGAGGGGATTCAGAATTTTTTCTCCATATGTGAGAATTCCTAGTTCTGACAAGACACTTAATCCTATCTCTTACAGTTTAGAAGTTTTTTGGTGGTGGGAGGAGAGAAGAACTGCATAGTAGGGGGTGAAACTTATAATTTGCTGTTATGATAAGAGAAGCTGTGTGTCACATTTGATCATCTTAACTGTTTTCACTTAGATGTTTGTGGGTGTTACGATGATCTTCAGTGACTCAATTTGAAACTCACCTAGGAGAGGTAGCAGAATCTCCTAGAAGCCTGATGTTATTGAAAACTGAATTACTGCAAAAGGATAAACTTTCAGAAGGAAAAAAGTCAATTTTTCACTACTTCATATGCTTTGACTAAAGGATACTTAATGAAAGAAATGTCATTACATCAGTAAAGAATGGAAATGCCTGTAATAAAATGCACATAATTTTGAAACATATATTTAAGGGGGGATGAATATTGCTTCATTTTAGCCATAATTTTATTATTATTGACTTTATTATAAATGGATTTGACTACATTTCATATTTAGGACATCCGTCTCAAGTGTTTTTAAAGAGTTCTCAAGTCTTTAAAACTTTGCATACATTTTGAAGTATTGATATATCCATATAGAAATTTCTAAATAGAGTTAAGAGATCAGGCATGGATCTGTAAAAAAAATATCGATTTCTATTGCAGTATAATATTTTCCTCTTTGTTTTAGACGTTTTTAAAAAATGTGTGAAATATGTAAAAGTGTAATAATTTTTAGCCACCATTATCCATAGTAGCATTCTCAAGCAGGGGCTTTTGCTCCTCCCCCCCAAATCTGGCTCTGATAGAGATTATTTGTATTTTGAGAGAAATTTTATGTTTAGTAACTTTTTAAAAACATTTTGCTGAATGCATATAATTGGTGACAAATATTACTTCTGTGAATAACTACTGACTCTGAAATGATTCTATATGTAATATCTACCAATCAATCATCATCAGAATACACAAAAATATTTACTCATCAGTTAAAAATGAATTTCTCAGTAGTTGGGTAATTCATCATTTTGTTTTAAGAAAGAGTAAAAAAGAATAATAGAAATTATAGCTAGAGCTGTGAAAAGTTTGCAACATTTTTTAGCTGCTATTTAAAAATTTATTAATAAATATTAATAGCCACCTTGTATTCACTGAAAATTTCTTATTATGGAATTTTCTGTTCCTTAATTATCATGTTAATATCTGAGGACAATGCTAGAGATCCACTGACTTAATTCCCATCTATTTAATCTCACCTGATGATGACATTATAGTTATGTTAGTGAAATGCAGTTTGATAGTTAATCTTAATTTTTTAACTTCTAATATTTCTGTTTAAAATACTTTATATCTTTTTATTTTTTGGTGCCAAGAAGGATGTTTGAAATGTATATTGTTTTGCGTAGTGCTTCTACAAATTATTTACCCTTGATATTTTGTAACAACCACTGAAAAATTTATGCTTTTTTCGTGAATGGATAATCATTGAATTCCTTGACTTTGTCACAACAGTTAGAGATCTTGCCTCACCTCAGTCAGCTACAGCATTACAAAACTGTACACGAGTTTGTTGGCTGAATAATGGCCATCATTGGCTCCCATTTCAGGATTCTTTCCTTTAGCAGTATGAGAAACTGCTATTACATAAACATTTATAGCAGACAGAAATGTTCATAGTTTATGCTAATAGACCTTTTCCTTGGAAAATTATCTACATTAGCCATATTTACTTTACCATCAAGAGAGTTTAATTCTTCCATTGCTCAGTTTACTGATGATTGCAGAAAGTGATTGACTACTATGGTGGTATATAAGTTATGTAAACCATACTGGCACCTAATGGCAGAAATCATTTGTAGATTTGAATGTTACATTTTTAAACATTGAAAGATTGTATTAAATTTTAACTAATCGATTTATGGAAAAGCAGAAGAAAGTTTTTAAATAAATGATCAGATTTATTTTAATAAACATTTTATTATGCTATTTAATATTAAATAATGTCTGAAAAACTTGCAAGAAGGTACATTTAATGCATTTTAAGGCATTAATATAGTGACATATACCTTAAGTATGGGCCTGTTATAGTGTGCTCTATTTCTTTATATTTCTTTAAATAGCATTGCCATTGAGCTTACCGAACACTGTATAACAGCTTTAGAAAGAGGGTATTATAATTCTTTGCATCTTTTTTTGCTGTTGAATTTGAATATTTTAAATTTTGATTCTCACCTACCTTTTTGTTTTTTCATTAAGGATGCACAAACTGAAAGAGATAAACTGGCTCTTCAACTTGCAACCACTAAGAAAGATTTAGAAGATGAAACATTGCTCCGTGTTGATCTTGAAAACAGACTTCAGAGTGCAAAAGAAGAGTTGTCATTCAAAGAATCTATACATGAAAGAGTAAGTATACAGATAACTCAGATATGTAAAGTCTTAAATAACATTTGAAATAAACATGCTAGTTACAGTTTATATAGATTAACCCTTCCCATGTCACTGTTGAACATAGATGTTGACAGAATCCGAAATGAGAGGTCAGGATGTCAATACACGTCTTTTGTACAACATATGAAACTTCGATTTTTTTTAAATTGCCATTTGAAAAATTTCTTAGATATATCTCTTAAAGATATTTAATTCAAAAATGGAAAATAATATTTTCTTTTTTTAATTTGATGCATATTTTATTAAACTACAATATAAATAATGTGGTAAAGTCATCTGATTGCCATTTGTTAGAAGGACTAAATGATATTGCCGATTTGCTTGTTAATGTTCCTCTTTGCTGAAGCAACCTTCTGATATAAGCTCACAAGTTTGATTTGAACTATTATCAACAAATTTTCCCTTAAATTTTCGAAAATTTCCAAAAAGATAACAAAAAAACCTGCTATTTTTAAAAACTGCAGATTTTGGAAGTAATTACAAAGTATGTACTGCCATTTTTTTTTCCGTTTTACCCTCTTTTCTGCATAAACCTATTTCAGTATTCCCAGAATTATCTTTACCATTGTTCCCAACATTCTATGCATCTTTCCTTTTCTTAAAATTGAAACTGGAAGTGAAAACATCCTTAGGTTCCAAGACTGGGGTGCAGCTGCACTTAATTATGTTATGGCTCACTGCACAAGAGGCAGGTGACTCACATGTGCTATCTCCATTCCCTATGTTATTAGTGGCTCCATAATTGATTGTTTGCAGTTTTGGTTCAGCATATTATATACTCTTTTTAAAGTTAGTATTTCCTTTTTTTTATATTTAAACCTTAGTATTCATTTCAGTAGATTTATTTTCCTAAATTATTTGTTTTTTTGCCAATTGATTTTTCATAGTTATGCTACATCAGATGGCCGGCCTACAACTTGTTGCTGTGAGTATTTTATTTAACATCACACTAGGTTTATGTTAATTTTTATTTTATTATTTATTACTTTTCCAGTAAATTTTTAATCTGGTATCATTTTCCGAAAATAACTAAGGTTTTGGATACGGAAGCAAATTTATTTCTGTAGATTTATTTCCATAAGTTAGCAATCTTTCGGTTGGCTTATTTATCAAAATTTTTGAGTTATGCTACATTGGATGGCCAGCTTAAAAGTGGTTGTGGATATTATATTTAACATCCCATTTGGTTATATGTGATTTTTCTTTTATTTCTTGGGTTTTTAGTAGAAAAACATTGAACTTGCACTGTTTTCTGGACATGAATGAGGTCTTGGATACGGATACAAAGTGGACTTCCTTGGCATGGAAATCAGTCCTCATGTGGAAGGTAATTTCATTTCAGGAAGGGTTTTAACCTCCCCCCTGCTAAGCTCACTATGAAGGCTCCCCCCTCTAGGAAAATTACATTTAAAAGAAAAAATTAAGAGTTTTTAAGTTTATATTGAATGATTTTAAAAGTTTTACAGATGATATAACACTGTTGTTGTTTTTTTGCTTTGGCACACAAACCTTTCTGCCCTTTGCCAAGTTTGCCAAACTTCAACACCAAAGAAAAAAAATTCATAATATTTTAGTACAAAAAACCAACAAAATTTTTTTCTATTTCATAATCTGTTCACAAAATCACATGAATGTGAGAAGTCCAAGTTGATTTGTTTATTGGCGATGTGATATTATGATGATTATGATTTGGCCATGTTTAAAATATACAATACTGAAAAGAATCATTAAAAGAGATAAAAATCATATGTCAGAGTGAATATTATATTATTTGGGAGTAAATTTTCTTTTGAGTAATATGTAATTTAACTGTTTTTATTCATCGGGTTTTCCAAAATTAAGCCTTAATTGGATAATGTGATCTTTTTTTCACCCTAGCATATTGAAAAAGGCTTGTTAAAATCAATATGCTTCTAAATTTATTTATATTATTTATTTTTTTATAAAATTCATAATTAAATTCTGTTTCATTTAGTATCTAACATGAGTTATTTCTGTTGATTGGTTATTTTTTTTTAATTCTAAAGTTGACTTGTTTATCTTACTTAGCACAATTTGCTAAAAGCCTGGACTTTTCTCAAAGTATGGTAGTAAGAAAAAATGTTACAAAACTGGAGAAATATTTACATGAAACAAGAAATTTTTTTTTATTCAGAAATATATAGCCATTCTATTCATGTGCATTGTAATCATTTCTGTCTATTAGTTTTTTAACATAAATTTTATTTTGTGTTGCCAGATGTATTTTTTTTACTTCATGACTGAAAAAGTCATATTAAAATAAAATGAGTAGTCTTCTTTCGTTACATATTTTATTTTCAGAAAATCCAGAATTAAATGCTGATTAATTTGGCATATAACATGCCATGATTCCTTTCAATAATTATTTGGCAAAAAAGTTCTGAAGTTAATTTTTTTTGCCTGAGCAGAGGGAAAAAACGGTTGGACTTCTGGATGTGAATCAGTTTTTCAGGATGGACTCTGGAAGGGTTGTGTAGTATGTGTTCTCATAATCAGATTATTCTGAACAATGCAATTATGTGCTTATTTTTCATATACCATGAGAGAATCTGACACATCTCTTCTGTAAGCTCATAGTGGTGTCAAACAGCTTTGTTTTACCAAGGTAATTCCAGTGCTGCTGAAAGGGTGTTCTCTGTGACATTATAACAGGATAGCTGAACCAAAGAATTTGCATATTCATCTGTTCTTTCATGATTTTTCTTTTATTCTTGGCTTGGTGAATATATGTCTCTATGGGAAGTCTTTCAGGTAATTTTTTGATCATGATAAACTAGGCAGTAGCAAAGTGCATGAATTATACTTTGAAGAATAGTAAAAGCAGTGTTTCATATCTCGCATTCCCATCAAAAGAAAAAATATGTATGAAGTGGGTGATACAGTGTTGGCATCAAGATAAATTTGATGTGTAGCATGATGTTTAGTGAACCTTTTCAGATGACTGTTTTGATTGTGACCTGCAAAAAACAAACTCTTAGGACTCCCTTTTAAGCATTAAGTAAAAGATAATTCCATAATTAATAAATTTGACACACTTGGTATTAACCTATAAATTACCACTTTGAAGTCGATTTATATGTTAGAGGAAAAATTGTCTTGAGCCGGGTGGGATATGAACCCCCGATTCCATTTCAGATAAAAACCTGTCATAAAAATTCAGTCTTGATTATGATTATCAATTTTACTCAGACCAAACAATTGTTATCTTGTTGAAACATTGAAAAGAATGTTGCAAAAATAAATGATTACCTTAAAAATTACAACATGCCCAATAAAAAAAGCAGCATTCACATGCAACTGATAATTTGAACACTTAGGGATATAGTCACTGATTCAAGAGAATTAAAACTTACTGTCAGTGCATCAAAGTCAGAATTTATGCATTAAACAATTAGAACAGCAGTTGTAAATAGCTTTTGAAAAAACTAAATGAAGCTGTGGGGAAAATCTCTGCATTGCAAGCAAGATTAAGATCAAAGTAAAAACAGTGGAATTTGCATAAATACAATTTGATACAGCAGAATAACATCTTTGGAATTCAAGTAGAAAAAAAAAAGCAGAAACAATTTCCTTGGATAACTCCAGAGAAAATTTTCTTAGTAAATTTTTGAGCAGGTGTCACAATTTATTTATCTTGGGAGCTATGTAACAGATACTACTGATGTGCAGCATGAGATTAACAGACGAATAGGGATTGCTGCCGGGACTTTTAAGAATCTATGGAGATTGTGGAGAAATAGGCGTATACACCTAAAGACTAAAATTAGACTGTATAATAGTTTGGTTCTTTCTAGGGTTAGTTATGGTAGTGAAACTTGGACACTTTGTAAACAAGATAACAGGAAACTAGATGCTTTTGATTCCAGATGCTTACGCAGTATCTTGGGCATTAGGTGGTTCAACTTTGTAACTAATGATGAGGTTAGGCAAAGGAGTTTGCAACCTCCTTTAAGCAGCATATTGTGCAGAGAGAGACTCCTTTGGTTTGGCCATGTTGCCCGTATGGATAATTATAGATCGGCAAATAGGGTTATGAACAGTGTGCCCAAAGGCCTCAGAAAGAGGGGGAGACCTAGGATGCGATGGGCTGACAATGTCAAACGGGACCTTATTAGAATTGGTGTGCAGTGGCCAGATGTAGTTGATGTAGCTCAGGACAGACTTGCTTGGAGAACAAAATTACTGTCTGGTTGGACCTCCGTAGCCCATGGCTGCTTGAGGATGATGATGATTTATGTCAGGTCAGATTAAATGTCTTTGGGAGTGGAAAAAATTAATTTAAAATGGTAATTCTGGTGGAAAAAAATAAAATTCTTTTTTGATTTTCATGATGATTATTAACATAATTGGAAATAAGTTGTAACACATTGAGATCTGGTGTTTTAATTTTATTGATAAGTGGTTTCATAAAAAAAGTTTTGTCAACATACGAGATTCAAACCCATGTCTCTCCAGAAACATGCCAGTATTCTAAGACCATTAAACTAACATCAACTCTGTCTTTTCTCCACTAATATGACTTAGCACTTTCCCCATGATTTCTGTACCTGGGCTTGGTTGAAAGTACATATGATATAATCATGAAATCTGTAATATCAATATTCACTCAAAGGGTCACTTTGTTAAGTAGAGTTCTATGTTGTGTCAATAGTAATTCAGATGCAAATTTCAGTAGCTTCTTAAATAAGCTTTTTATGGAAAAATGCAATTGAAGATAATTTAAAGATTTCAATCAAATCTAAATTGCAATTTCGTACAATAGGCATTCAGTATTTAAAGAGTTATGGAAGCTGAAACATTTAGCAAGTTAGCTCATTCTCCAAAATATCATTAAAAAATAGTGAAAACATAATCATTACTTGAACTACTAAAAATATTCTTACTCATGTTAGCAAAGCTTATAGTACATCGGTCATTGCTTTTGTTTTGCCTTTTTTTTATTAACTTTTCAGAGCCACAATTTAAACTGACATTGTTGCTGCTAAATATTCTAATTTCTGTAACTCTCTAAATAGCAAACAAATATTGTTGAAAATCAAGATTGAAATAGATTTGATTGAGATCTTTATATTATCTTCAGTCACATTTTTTTCATAAAACATTATTGAGTTCTGTATCTGAGTTACTAGTAACATAGCATGGAACTTTACCTAATAAAGGGGATGTTGAGTATATATCCATAACAATAAATACTTCCCCAACAGCTAAATAGACTTCAAATAAATATTTTACTTCGACACAATTGGAATTTTTCACTTTTTCTGTCGGCACAAATCTATCTTACAGTATGCTTCTTGTAAGATTTGTTTACCATTGTATCCCCAGCCTGACATCAAAACTCATCCTCACAGAAATGCTCCTTCACAGAGTGGCACCACCTATCTTTGTTCACCCTTCTTTAGCTAAGATGAACACAAGCTGCAGTTAATGGAAAAATTTGCATATTCATTGCACCCCTGTGTGTTATGAATGTTTGGGTTAAGGAATTTCACTTTTAAAAAAATTATAAAACATGACCATGAAATACACTTTGCAAAATCTGTAGTAGAATTCTGAGTTATAAAAAAATTGAAACATTATTTTTAGATAAGAGAAAACAAAAGCAGTAGTGTTCTCATGATGGGTGTAGTGGAGTTATGGGTTAAAATATCCCTGCCATCCTTTGAAAGTCTTGGATGGTATATATTGTCATAAGGATGCTTTTTAGAGTTCGGGTGGCTCAGATGATAGTGCACCAGGCTTGTAATCTGCAGTTCCCAGGCTAGAGTTCCAGCTGGAACAGCATTGAGAGTTATCTCTGCAAAATTCCCTGTCCTGCCCACAGTCAGTAGTGGACACTGATGGGCTTGGAAAGCCCACTGTCTGTCAGATGAGACATTAAGCCATAGCCCCATGTGTGGGAAAGCCATATCTTGTGCATATTAAAGAACACGCTTGGTGGTCTTTAGGGGAGGCTACCATCTGTCTCCCAACAGTGTCCAATGGGTTGCTTTCCCTCAACCTTCTTTGAGTCCTCAGGGGTCCTTGTGACCTGGCCATTTAGCCCATTGTGCACAAAAAAGTGCTGCTGAGAGGCAAAACAACCCAACCCACAGAGCTTCTTTATGATAAAATGAAACTGAATATAAATATCTGAACTAAATCTCAATTTTGAAAAGTATTCATGCAATAGTAGCCGACTAAATTATTAATTCACTGTGCTCAGCCAAAAAAAATTATCTTTAAAACTTTTTTGCTAAATATTAATGAACAGAAATAGGTTATGTTGATTCAAATTAAATAACATTTAATCTAGATTTTATAAAAATGAGAAATTCATTAATTTTAATGACATCTTTTCAGAGTTATGCAGTAAAAAAATTTGGCATGGCAATAATTTATTAATAAAAAGAATAATTAACCAGAATAAATCAAAATACACATGAAAAGAAACAAAATTTCATTCTCCATAATAGAAAAAAAACTTTGAGCAAGGTTAAATAAAATTAGAAACATATTAATTTTAATAAGACTTTTTCAGAGCAATATAGCATAAAAAGGTTCTGGCAAAGCAATTACAGCTTAATTATAGAAAACCTAATGAATAAAATAGTTATACATCAATGGAAAAAAATTTTTTTTAATGCTAGGGTAATTCATAAGTCTTAGCATTTTTATCATCTATTTGTGAAATGATTATACAATATAAATAACAAACCTTACTCAGCAAAATGCAAACCATCGTTTTCAATAGTCCATAGCCATCTGTCCGCAAGTTATTGATTCCTCTTCAATATAATGCGTGGTCCTTGGAGGTGAAAAACTCCTGACATCTATTTTTGACTTCTTGAAATGTTTGAAACTGCTTTCCTTGAAGAAAATGAGCTGGGTGAGGAAGAATCTCAAAATGGCAGTTCTTGAGGTTTTTCTTTGGTTTGAAGCACAATTTTGCATTGTCTTTTTGGAGTACCTGATGTCTATTTACCAATCCTGTGTAGTGTTGAAGCATCACAAAGTGCATATACTCCTATTGTGCTGAGTAGAAGTCTGCATTGATGACATGTCCATCGAGACTAGTTAGAAGTGCACTAAACCCTTAAAATTCCACCAAATATACAACACTTCCTTTATTTCAAATTATCATCTTTTTTGGGACAGGAAGTACAAGTGTTTGGATTGCTGAAAAAGATCCATTTTCATCACACATAACAATTCACTTGTGGAAACGTTGGTCACATGGATCCCAAGCTAGGAATTTCCTGCAGACTTTGACAGTGGTTTGTTTGTTCAGTAGTCATTTCACGTGGAACACTTTGGCAACTCTTGACTACCTTCCTCGCTCTGTCCATGGTCAGTAGGGGACACCAATGGACTTGGAAAGACCATTGTCCATTGGATGGGGTATCAAGTCCTTGTTGATGGATCAGTTTCAACAGTGGGGCACAGAATGCTGCATTCTACCGATATTGGCTGTTCCTATCATGGCTTGGGGGCATTGGGTGGCTCGTAATCTGTAGTTCCCAGGTTTGAGTCCCAACTGAGTCAGTGTTGAGATTTATCTCCGCAAAATTCCCTGCCCTGCCCATGGTCAGTAGGGGATATGAATGGGCTTGGAAAGGCCGCCTTCCATCAGATGGGACGTTAAGCCGTAGCCCCATATGTGGAAGAGCCATACCCTGTGCACATTAAAGAACACACTGGATGGCCTTGACGGTAGGCTATCATCTGTCTCCCAACAGCTGTTCCAGTGGGTCCCCTCCCCCAACCTTCTCTGAGCCTTCAGGGTCCATGTGACCTGGCCATTTAGTCCATGGTGTGCAAAAAAGTACCACTTAAAGGTAAAACAACCCAACCTATCATGGCTTACTTTCAAAGCTTGTGTCGCCATCTTTGAGGTTCTGGAACCAAGCTTCAGCACCACGAATGCATGCTCTCTCACCCTTCCACTTTGCATATCTCTCAGGTTGCTTCAGTAGCTTTTAATCCTATTTTCCATTAATGACTTAAAATTTCACTCATTTTAATACTTAGTTATTGTACAAAGTTTCTGATTATGGAAACCAATATTCTGATACTTGTAATAGTTATGGACTGATACAGTGGACTTTATACTTTCCCTTAGTACTACATTCAGAGGTATGCAACTGCAACAGTGATATGTCACCACACGGATTTTCCATGTCATAAAATGTACATACTTAGGACTCTTCCTAGTAATATGATAAAAAATTCGCATAAAATAGAAATTGCCTGCAATTTTGTGTGACGTGCATGCCAATTACTTCTGTCAGTAACACACTTCCAGATTTTTTTACTCTTTCAAATTCAATTCATCATGAGTGTTGGTACACAAAATATATCCAATATAATATGTGGCATGTTGTGGGAAAGGGTTGACCACTCCTGCTTTAACCCTTCCAGTGTCAAGCCTGAAAGACAGGTTTCCATCCAGAGGCCAAGCTATTTTCTCCCTGCTTAGCCAAAAAAAACTTTAACTTTAGAACTTTTTCCCAAATAATTAATAGAAGGAATTATGGCATGTTGTATGCCAAATTAATCAGCATTTAATTCTGGATTTTCTGAAAATAAAGTATTTAAGAAAAAAAAAGAGGTTATGTTTTATTTTAATAGGACTTTTTTAGAGTCATGTAGTAAAAAGAAATGCATCTGGCAATGCAATAAAAATTTATTTTAAAAAAAACTAATTGACAGAAATGATTACAATGCACATGCATAGAATGGCTATATATTTCTGAATAACAAAAAAATTATTCTTTTGGCTTTAAATATTTCTCTCATTTTGTAATTTTTTTCTCAGTACCATACTTTGAGATAATTTCAGGCTTTTAGCCAATTGTGCTTAGTCAAATAAACAAATCAACTTTAGAATTTAAAAAAGAATAACCAATCAACAGAAATAGGTCATGTTATATATCAAATTAAGCAGAATTTAATTACGAATTTTATGAAAATAAATAATATAAAGAAATTTGCAGTATATTGATTTTAATAAGCCTTTTTCAATGTGATATGGTGAAAAAAAGATTGTACTATACAATTTAGGCTTAATTTTGGAAAACCTGATGAATAAAAATGGTTAAATTATATATTAATTGAAAAAAATTTCCTCCCGAATAATGTAATATTCAACCTGAAATATGATTTTTATTTCTTTTAATGATTCTTTTCAGTATCGTATATATTTTAAACATGGCCAGTGTTATACAAAGTGACTTGGACTTCTCACATTCACGGGATTTTCTGAATTGGTTATGAAATAGAAGAAAACTTCCTTGGCTGCTTTTTTTGCTAAACATTATGAATTTTTTCTTTCGGTGTTGAAGTTTTGCGAGCTTGACTAAGTGCAGAAAGGTTTGTGCACCAAAATAAAAAACGAAAACAGCGTTATATCGTTTGTGTCGCATAGCCAAGGTACTGAGGGGGGAGGGGTGCCTTTAAAATCATTCAATATAAATGTAAAAACTCGTATTTAAAAAATAATTATTTTTCTAGATGGGAGGGGGGGGGGGTGAAACTTGCACCGTGAGTTTAGCAGATGGGACGCCTTCCTGAAATGGCCCTTCCACATGATGACTGATTTCTGTAGCAAGGAAGTCTATTTTGCTTCGGTATCCAAGACATTCATTTTCAGAAAACAGTAAAAGTTCAAAATTTTGTTTACTAAAAAACAAGAACTAATAAAAGTAAAATTACATATAATCTAATGGGATGTTAAATAAAATATCTGCAACAACTTTTAACTGGCCTCCGATCTAGCATAACTCAGAAAGATCGATAAATCAGCCAATCAAAAGATCGTTAACTAATGGAAATAAATCTATAGAAATAAATTTGCTTCCATATCCAAGATCTCATTTATTTTCAGAAAATTATACCAGATCAAAGTTTTATGGAAAAGTAATAAATAATAAAATAAAAATAACATTAGCCTAATGCGATGTTAAAATATCCACAGCAACAAGTTGTAGGCCAACCATACGATGTAGCATAACTATGAAAAAAACAATTCTTATTGATTGGCCAAAAGATCGCTAATTTCCCAAAATAAATCTACTGAAATGAAAATTTAAGATTTAAATATAAAAAAGTAAATACTAACTTTACAAAGGGTATCCAATATGCTGGAGCAAAACTAGAAAAACACTTGTAGCACACGGAATGGAGATAGCATGTGTCAGCCATCTGCGTCTTGTTTTTGCCTCAGTGAAGCATAACTAATTAAATGCAGTTGCAACCAGAATTTCTAAGAATGATGTTCTTACTTCCAGTTTCGATTTTAAGAGCGGGAAAGAAACATAGAATGCTGCGGGAAATGATAAAAATAACTTGGGAATACTGAAATAGGTTTGACAGAAAAGAGTGGGAAATGGAAAAAAAAATGGGAGTATGTACTTTGTAATTACTTCCAAAATCTATCATTTTTAAAAATAGCAGTTTTTTTATTAATTTCTGGAGATTTTCAAAAAGTTAAGGAAAAATTTGTTGATAATAGTTCAAATCAAACTTGTGAGCTTAAATCAGAATATTGCTTCAGCAAATAAGAACATTAACAAGCAAATCAACAATGCCATTTAGTGCTTCTAAGAAATGGCAATTGGATGGCTTTATAAAATTATTTATATTGTAGTTTAATAAAATATGCATCAAATTAAAAAGCAAAATATTATTTTTGAGAGGCTAGTTTCACCAAAAACAATATCTCAAGAACTGCACAGAGCTGTATATCATCATCAAGTTGTACTTCACAAGCCATTCATCACTCCTGTCAATACATGTCATCGTGTCCAGTGGTGCAAAGAGCACAAGCAGTAGAGACTTAAGCAGTGGAGGAATGCAATATGATGTGATGAATCATCCTACACTTTGTTTACAACAAATGGATGAGTGCATGTGTGTTGCCAACTGAAGGAAGCTTACAACTCTGATTGCTTGTTTCCTACTGCTAAGAGTTCTAGCAATTGTGTAATGGTGTGGGGTGTGTTCTTGTGGCATGGTTTGGATGCACTCATTCTGTTAGAAGGCAAGATTAATGCCAATCACTGACAAACTTGAGTAATCATCTTCATCCAATGGTACACCATTTCTTTCATCAAGAGAGAGCTGTCTTTCAGGAGGAGAGCACATGTGGTCATCCAGTAGTTTGAGGAGCATGAGACTGAACCTTTTCACATACATTGGCCACTGCAGTCACCAGATATCAACCTAATGGAAAATCTATGGTAACTTCTGGAACTATGTCTCAGGCAGAGTTTTCCAGCCCTGTTGAACAAGCAGAAATTGATTACATTTCTTTTGGATGAATGGTGTTGTATCCCTCCTGCTGACTCTCAGACACCGAAAGACTCTATGCCATGAGGTATACAGGCTGTACAGGATTCACACGGCAGTCCAACACCTAATTAGTGATTTTACATTGCTGTCCCTCTTTTTGTCCATTACTTATATTTCTAAATAAAGACATCAGTTTTTGTTGTAGATATAGCAATATCTCACCAAACGCGGATTTGAGTAATGCGGTTTTATACCCTGAATGGAAAAATTATTAGTACACCTACCTAATAACCTGTTTGCTCCACTTTTTGCCCTCAACAGCAGTGTTGGTAAGGACTCAATGAGGTGTTGAAAACACGGAGGTGGTATTGCTGCCCATGAATCAAGGATTGTCTGTTGGAGAGCACCCACAGTTGCCCATGGGAGTTGGTGGGCTCAAACAGATCTTTCCAATTTGTCCCACAAATTCTCAATGGAGTTGAGGTCCTGTGATCAAGCGGAGCCATTTGAGTATGGTAAACTCACTTGAATGCTCCTGGAGCCAATTGTCGCCACTCGGGAAGTATGCTGTATGGCGTTGTCCTGTTGAAAGATGGTGTTGTGGTGCAGAAAAGAATCGTTACAAATGGGTGTAGATGGTTGGCGAGGATGTTCACATACCTTGTAATGGAGGTCTCGATGGATACGAGGGACCCAAAGAAGCCCATGTAAACACACCCCAAACTGTTATGCTGCCTGCACATGCTTGTATGACCCCAACTTGGCAAGCTGGGTCCATTGCTTCATATGGTTTTTACCACACATACACCTTCCCATCAGTGTGTTAGAGTTGAAACTGTGATTCTTCAGACCAGATGACATGTTTCCAGTCTGCACTCCAGTTGTGATAGGTTTTGCAAACTGCAGCCTAATCTTTCGGTGCCTTGCAGTCAAGAAGGGGACATGATGTGGATGTTGACTGCCATAGCCTATTTTTTCCATGATACAACAGATAATCTTTGTGCATAAGTTTATGGGTGCACCCTCATTCAATTCTGATGTTATCTGCTCCACAGTAGCTGTGAGATTCCTTGTAATGATGTGGGACAGTCTGTGCTCACCTTGAGAGTCAATTACACATTTACATCCACATTTCTCTTGCTAGTTGGACGTTTTGCCATATTTCACATAATCTTGGTATGCACATGCAGTGGTCTGATGTGTAAATCCCAACAGTTCAGCAGTTGCGGTGATTGAACAACTAGCCTTCCTCGCATCTACTAACTGGCCATGGTCAAACTCACTTATGTCACTGCTTTAACCAAGATTACTTTTCTGTGACTAGTTTGCTAGTTTCAGTGTCCTATGTGACTGGATGTGATATTTCTGATTTGCATATTGTTATTGAAATGTATATAATAATTTGTTCATTCAGTGTATTTGTGTAACAAAAATTTGAGTCTGTATTCTTTTTTTTACCTATACATGGTTCATTGTGGAAGTGTCCCTTCACTTCTCTGCCCCTGAGAAGTGAGGGAGGGTGGGAATTACTAACTGCTATTGTCTCTGCACCATACTATCATAATGCTCATGCTGTGGAATGTCTGTGGCCAAACCAAAGGGTTTTTTACCAACTTAATGTGCCATAAGGGATTCATCCCGGACTAGCACAGGATAAGAAGGAATATGTGCCATGTTTAATTGAAAGGACATGACAATTATTGCTTTAGCCTTCTGTAGATCATTGGAGTAGGTTTAGTGGATAGTGCAAAGGGAGGGAGTTTGTGCTCTGCCATCTCAGTGTGGTGTTAACACACTGATCTGACATCTCAGTGTGGGTCACTTGAGAGTTAAACTGTGTTTGATATGTCCTTACTTCTCTGTAAATTTCATATATTTGACTAAAGTTTATTTTTCTCCGACATATTTTGTTTTTGTAATAACTTTATTTGCTATAAATTATTTTACCCTTTTTATAGCCTCTAAACTGTTGTTTTACTGTGTTTTTCACATATTATATTTACATATTTATTGTTTCCCTTAATCCCCTATTTTCTATTCAACCTTGAATAGAAAATAGGTCTTAGTCTTGTTAATTGTGGTGTTTTTCAGGAACATATCTCCCCCACATTGATCATGTGATCATATGGCATGCCTGACTAGTTAGCATAAAGAAAGCTCTCTATAATATGTCAACACTGAGTTTTGTGAGAGATGGTAAAGGCTTATAACAGTTGGTTTAGCAGAGCTACTGTAATTTGACAAGGATTCATTTTATCTTGTTTTCTCTTTAGCTTGGATACTGATTACAGAATTAGAGTTCAGTGCAAGCTGTAGTTTTTAGACTTAAATGGTGTAGAAATTTGAAAATTATGATTTAGGTTAGCCTGATAATTTGGCCCTGTTGGTACCCAATGTTGAGGAGATGAACTCTTTCATTCGAGCTGTTGATGAGACTGCTAATAGAGTAGATATTGTGATAAACAGAGAGAAATCTAAAGTGATGAGTATTGGTCAGGCAGATTGTTGCTCAGTTAAACTGAATAGTTGCCTTCTTGAGCAAGTATCTCAGTTTATCTTGGGAGCTATGTAACAGAAATTGGTGATGTGTGGCATGAGATAAACAAAAGGAATAGGGAGTGCTGCTGTGACATTTAAGAATCTACAGAGAGTGTGGAGAAATAGATATATACACCTAAAGTCTAAAATTAGACTATGTAATAGTTTGGTTCTTTCTAGAGTTGGTTATGGTAGTGAAACATGGACTCTTTGTAAGCAAGATAATGGGAAACTTTTGATGCTTTGGTTCTAGATCTTTATGCTTTATCTTGGGCATTAGGTGGTTTAACTTTCTAAGTAATGATGAGATTAGGCAAAGGAGTAATTAAAATTTCTCTTTTGAGCAGCATATTGTACAGAGATAGACTGCATTTGTTTGGCCATGTTGTCTATATGCACACTGTTCATATCCCATTAGTGAATAGGGATATGAACAGTGCCTAAAGTCCTCAGAGGAGAAGACCTAGGATTCAGTAAGCAAACACTGTCAAACAGGACCTTGTTAGAATTGGCTACAGTGGGCAAATGCAACAGAAGTAGCTCAAGATAGGCATGTTTGGAGAACTAAATTGCATTGTCTGGTTGGACCTCCATAACTCATGGCTGTTTGAGCATTCTACATGTTTATATTTATAAGTGATCTAATGCACATTCACAGCAGTCTCTTGAAGAGCAAGTTTTTTAATTTTCATTTCTTTGATTTGTTTCCTTTCTTGATGTTACTCATTTGTTTCCAGAACAAAGCAGCCTGTTCTTAGAATGGCTCATGTTTCCTCTTTCTGTCACCCACCAATGCATTTCTCTGAATATCTTTTCCTCTGTGTTTTCTCTCTTGGGCAGTCGCTTAATCATGCTGTGATTGTGACTTTACAACAACCCTCTTAACCTGTTAGAGGCTCCGATCTCAGTGAGGTTTCAGCTTCACCCTGTTCTTTCCAAGATCCTTCATGCAGCTCCATTGTCTAGATGTCACTAACACCATCCTCTTGTGTTGAGTGTCTGGTCATGTTGGCATCAGGGGCAATGACTTGTCAGATGCCATTGCCAAGTTGGCCATACCCCTTTCCGACTCTCCACTGACAGTCCCATACTTGGACTAATGGAAGTGTTTTTCCATTGAGCTCCAGGCACTGTGGCAGTCATTTTGGTCAGAATAGATTGCAAACTTCTTAAGATCAAGCCTATTGTCAAACCACAGCACTCATGTTTTCACAGGAATTGTAAGGAGGAAGTTGTACTTGCTCAGCTCTAGTTAGGTCATTTGTTTCTTACACATTTATTTCTTCTATGGGTGGAGATGAACCTAAGTGCAAGTTTTGTGGCACCTTTTTATTTTTAACCTTAAAACATATTTTAATCGATATCCAGTTTTTAACTGTGAATGGCATATTTTATTTATCGTTATTGCCTGAGCACCTTACACTTAAACACTTTTTATCTGATGATTCATTTTTAACACCTGTTTTTGACTTTTTATGTTTTACAGGATATTTTGACCGTTTATAATATTTATACTCTGTTTTATGGATTTTACTCTTGTTTCTGCTTTTTACATGGATCCTACACACCCATTGTTAATTTTTGTCTTTTACTTTTGTTGGTTATTTTTTTTTACCCTGGATTTTCTGCACATTGTTCGTTGTTACATACTTTTCATTCCTGTAACATCCTTTACCATTTTGTGTGTTGACTTAAATTTTGGTTGTGGGTTTGATATCTTTTTATTTAACCTTAATTTGGCACAATCTAGCCTTTGTTACTCTTACACCATAAAATCTCAACAACCAACCTATATGCTGTGATCTGTAGCATACTCTCCTTTGTATCATTGAATACTTTCAAAGCATTTAACAGCGAGAATTCACACTATTAGTCTCCACCCTGTCAAGCTCACACGTTTTTTGCTTCTGCACAAGCAGAATATACCCCCTCCCCTCCTCTGAGGGGAAGTGATTGGAAAAGCATATTGGCTTGAATGTAAATGTTGGAAAACAGGTTGAAATAATTGTTCACTTATGTAAAGGTCATAGGGCTAATGCTCATTTCATGTACTACAATGTCTGTAGAAGTTACATCTAAAAAACATATTGATTGATTCATGCTTGTGGTTATTTGCACTGTCAGTAAACTGCCAATATTATTATCAGCTATCAAATTACAGACAACTTGTTCAAAAAGGCCACTGTCTTGGTCTTGCAAACAGCTGAATAACTTGACAAATTTAATTAATTACCTAAAAATTGTTTGAAATTGCTCTAAAATTTGAAACTGCTGTTGTGAAGTTCTGCTTCATATTGCAAAATGGGGATGCACTGGATATTTGCCAACTTCAACAGCTAAAGTAATTTAATGGAAAATTTTTGAGCAGAATCTTTCTAAATTGAATAAATGAAACAGAAAAAGAAATCAATTTTTGAAACTTAGAACAATAATTGTTTATATCAGATTGTAACACACTGTTGCTCAATATTAAAAGATAATGGACAAAAGTGGTAAAAAGACTGACCACAGAGATCTAACAGGAGCCTGTCAGTATAATGTACTACAGAAAAGATCTGAGAAGAGAGCGAGACCGTAGCAGAAAGACAACACAAGATAAGAAACACATGTTTCTTATCTGTGGTTCGAACACAGGCTCCATTTATCAATAGCTAAGTAAGTATGTAAACCACTCAATCATAAAACAGTGAACAAAAGTGTAAAAATTCAATGGTTTTTCAGCAAATGCAATTAAATTTTGTATGGATAGGTACTGTGACAGGACTGGAGTGGAATTGAACAGCATTTGCGATAGTGAAGAAACTGTAAAATGTATAAGTACTGCTTATGAGAGGATTAATTCCCATAATGGAGGTGTGGAATTTAGTGGACAGGAGATGTTAATAAGCCCTATGGTCACCCCTGATAGGCCAGTAACCCTGATATGTGGTGACTTTCATTACTTTTTTAGGGTCAGAGTTGGCTTAGTCAATAGTGCACCAGGCTCATAATATGCAGTTACTAGTTTCGAGTCCCACTTGTGCCAGTATTGAAATTTATCTTTGCTAAACACCCACCCTGCCCTCAGTCAGAAAAGGGACACCGATGGGTTGAGAAAAGCTTCCATCTGTTAGATGGGGCATTAAGCCATGACCCATGTGCAGGAGAGCCTTATCCTGTGCATGTTAAAGAACATGTTGAATAGCTTTGAAGGGAGGCTTCTATCTGTCTCCTAACAGCTGTTCAGTGGGTCCCCTACTCACAACTTTCTCTTAGCCCTTGGAGTCCTTATGACTTGACCATCTAGCCCATTATATCAAAATATTGCCACTTAGAGGTAAAACAGTGCACCCCTGACAGGCATACAACTCAGCAAAATTAATTGTTAATGAGCCCATTGATGAGGTTTTGTTCTAATAAAGCCCACGTTTCCACAGAAACAGAACTTAGTCCATGGAGCATTCTGAGAGGGGGCTGGCATCCTCCACATGATCAGTTGGATTCTGGTTCAAAGATCTGTCTGGTCAGTCCATGTGATGAATATCTTAAAAACACATTGTCAACCACATGATTCCTATGGCCATTATTGACCATAAAGATGTAATTAACACAAGAGCAGCCATGAGAAGCCCCATAGAGGGTGCAAGAATCTGGCCTCTTTGTTGCTGAGTAGACACAGTTCCTCCCTGAATGATGTGATGCTCAGTGCAGCCAGTCATTATGCCAGCTCAGACAACTACACTACACTACTCTACCAAAATGGCTCGTTTATATGATGTTACAGCAGTTATGGAGAGTTCTTTGTTCTCTCCAAGTGATCACATGTGAGAACAAGTATTCAAACTGAATCTGGACTAATCTGTGAAGAGCACAATTACTCATTATCCTTGGGTGCAAAGGTGATTTATGCACCACATTAAACGAGTTCTGTTGATGGTGGTGAGGGGAACACAAACCATTGTTCTTTGAGGATATAGACCTGATCGATGCAGACTCTTATACACAGTATGTCTTGAAATTGTCATCCCCTTGGCTGCTGAGAGCTAGGAAATAGTCACTTAGCTATCATTTCCCTATGTCATCTTGTTGTTACAGACAGATAGCAGTCTTCTTCAACAGTTGTGTCCCTGGAAAGACTATCCTGTGGTTTATGGCTCACATCCTTGTTGGGCGGGGGTGGCTCAGTCGGTAATGCGCCAGGCTCATAATATGTAATTCCCAGGTTCGAGTTCCAGCTGGGTCAGCGTTGAGATTATTTCCTCAAAAATTCCCTGCCCTGCCCTTGGTTAGTAGTATTAGTTATGTTAGTTAGTATGTGTTTTGAAAGGCTGCCATCCATCATATGGGACATTAAGCCATGGTTCCATGTATGGGAGAGCCATACCCTGTGCACATTAAAGAACACACTGAATGGCCTTGATTGGAGGCTACCATCTGTCTCCCAACAGCTGTTAGAGTGGGTTCCCTCCCCCAACCTTCTCTAAGCCTTCAGGGTCCATGTGACCTGGCCATTTAGCCCATAATGTGCAAAAAAGTGCCGCTCAGAGGTAAAACAACCCAACCCAGCCCAAGATAATGCAAAAACATCTAAAATCAAAGGCATCAAGTTTCTGTTATCTTGTTTTCAAAGGGTCCAAGTTTCACTCTACCATAACTAACTCTGGAAAGAACCAATTATTATACAGTCTAATTTTAGTCTTTAAGTGTATGCACCTATTTCTCCACACTCTCCATAAATTCTTAAAAGTCCTGGCAACAATCCATATTCATCTGTTAATCTCATGCCATATTTCACCAATATCTGTTACATAGCTCCCAAGACAATTAAACTGTGACACCGTTCAAGACTGCAACCATTCAGATTAATTAAATCACAGCTTGCCTGACCAATTTTCATCACTTTCTCTGTCTGTTTATAACCAAACCTACTCTGTTACCAGTCTCATCAACAGTTCGAATGAAAGAGTTCATCTCATCAACATCATTTGCCAAAAGGGCTAAATCATCAGCATAATCTAAATCAGAAATTTTCGTATCTCCAGCCCATTTAAGGCCAAAATCTTTCCCTTGAAGTGAATTCGCATAACATAATCAATAACCAAACTAAAGAGAAAAGGAGACAAAATGCACCCTTGTCGAACACCAGAAGTAATGCTCAACCAATTGCTACAAGCCTTACCAACTCTCACACACAACTCAGTGTTATTATAGAGAGCTTTCATCATGTTAACTAACTTGTCTGGTATACCATATCATCTCACAATCAACCACAAATTATGACAATCAACAGAGTCGAAAGCCTTTTTGAAATCAGCAAAGCTAGCAACCAAAGGTTTCTGAAACTCTAAACATTTCTCAAGAATCTGCCTAAGTGAAAATATCTGATCCACACATCCCCTACCACTTCTGAATCCACATTGCTCATCATGCAATTGACTGTCAACCAGGTTCTTAATTCTATTAAGCACAATCATGGAAAGAACTTTACCTGGAACAGAGAGTAGGCTGATACCCCTTTAGTTATCACAAGAACTGCGATCACCTGTTTTGAAAATAGGGATAATAATAGCTCTGATAAAATCTTTAGGAACCATGTCTTTATCATAAAAGATATTCAAAATTTCAGTCATCCAAGTGGTAACCGAAACATTCCCAGCTCTAAGCATATCTGTAGTAATTTCATCTACCCCTGGCGATTTATGAAGTTTAAGTTTAGAAATAGCCAAAATAACTTCAGATTGTGTTACAGGGCTAACATTAAATCCACCAATACATCTATCATCATTACAAAGAAAAAGTGAAAATATCTGATCTACACATCCCCTACCACTTCTGATTCCACATTGCTCATGACGCAATTGCCTGTCAACCAGATTCTTAATTCTATTAAGCACAATCATGCAAAAAGCTTTCCCTGGAACAGAGAGTAGGCTGATACCCTTATAGTTATCGCAAGAACTGTAATCACCTTTTTTAAAAATACGGATAATAATAGCTCTGTTAAAATCTTTAGGAACAATGCTCTGTTATAATTATTTTAAAAGTTTTTTTTATCATAAAAGATATTAAAAATTTCAGTCATCCATGTGGAAACTGAGACATTCCCATCTCTAAGCATTTCAGTAGCAATTTCATCTATCTCTGGGGATATATGTAGTTTAAGTTTAGAAGTAGCCGAAAATACTTCAAACTGTGATATAGGTCAACATTAAAGCCAGTAATGTATCTAACATCATTACAAATAACACAAGGAGAACTAACCACATTACTTAGAACTTCACTGAAATGCTCAGCCCACCTAGCCACAACAGAATCCTCACCTTCTATAACCTTACCTTGTTTATCCTTCAATCCTTGTATGCCTGTCCATTTTCTACCACACAAAATATTAACTATCTGGTACAATTCTCTACTGTTGTGCTGTCTAATTGCTTCCTTGGCTTTGTCAGCCAAACAATAAAGCCAAAGACTCTTATCAGCATCTAACTGATCCTTTACATGTTTATTATGCTCTCTGTAATGCTTTCTATTAGGGCTAGTAGGATATTGATTAAGGACACTCCTGCAGTTCTTTCTTTCCGAAATAAGCTCAAGTGCCTTATCACTCAGATAATTCTGTCTCTTCTGCTCCTTTTTCCCTAAAAGAGTACTGTTAGTGTCCAAAAAAGCCTGTTTAAAATGATCCCATTCCTCCTCAACTTCAGTAGTAAGCATACCATGACTGTCATAATGACTAAGTAACCTATCATGGTAAGCTTTGGCTATAACTGGGTCTTTCAGAGCTTCAGTATTAAAAGCAAATTTTTTAACCCTAGCACAACACTTTTTAAGTTTAAGTTGCAAGACACTTTTAACAAGGTAATGGTCAGATCCAATTTCAGCTCCCCTATATGCCCTGGTATTTCTAACAGAACTAGCCCATTTGCTGTTAATTAATATACAGGGTGATTCAAAACTTATCGTTCAAATTTCGTGGGGAGGTAGGGAATACGTCAGAAAACCGATTTCACATGGGAAAGTATGTCCGCAAATGTACGCATGTGTATGTAGAGGGCGCTGTGTGTACCCAACCAGTGTACAGCTCGCCCGACCACTCTCGCTGTCATCAGTGTACGAGCTGACTTACTAGTGATAAGATGAATCGTTTTACGCATCAAGAGCTAGCGGATATGCATCTCGCATATGGGGCAGCTGCCGAAAGCGGCCGCCGAGCTAGGCAAGTTTACGAAGACCGATACCCCAACAGAAGAATACCGCAGCATCAAATGTTTGCACGTGTGCATCGCAATCTGCGCAAACGTGGTTCACTGCGCAGCAACATGCAGGATATGGGGAGAAGACGACTGACGCGGACTGTCAACATCGCAGAACAAGTCCTACAGTCCATCGAAGATAATCCGAATACCAGCACACGAGCTATTGCTCAGTAGCTTGGGGTCTCTCAGTCAGCAGTGTGGCGGATACTGCATGAGGAACATGTGCATCCTTACCATCGGCAAAGGGTGCAGTTACTACATCCTGACGATTATCCGAAGCATGTGGAATTTGCACAATGGTTCATGCAGAAAGGTGCCGTGGACCCCAGTTTTCCATCTTCTGTCCTTTTTACAGATGAAGCTTCATTCAGTCGTGAAAGGGTGTTCAATACACACATTTCACATGTGTGGGCTTACGACAACCCGCATGGTACGAGACGTCACGCTGCGCAACATCGTTTTGCCGTAAATGTGTGGGCTGGAATCATTGGTGACTGTTTGTTGGGACCTTACTTGCTACCGCCCCGATTGGACGGCAGGAAATACCTAATATTTCTCGAGAAAGTGTTACCGACTTTTCTGGGCGCTGTTCCTGCGCATATCCGCCGAGATATGTATTATCAACATGACGGGGCTCCAGCCCATAGCACAATTGTTGCGCGTGATTACCTGAACCGAACATTCGGAGCTCGATGGATCGGTAGAGGTGGACCGATCGCTTGGCCACCCAGGTCACCTGATTTATCGCCCATGGATTTCTTTTTATGGGGGGCCATGAAATACCATGTGTACGAGACCCCCGTTGACAGTGAAATGGACCTTGTTGCACGAATAGTGGCCTCCGCAGGCATTGTCCGTGATATGCCAGGCGTTTTTGAAAATGTTCGGCGGTCAATGCAACGGCGCTGTGAATCCTGTGTCCGTGTAAATGGTCGCAATTTTGAGCACCTACTGTGAACCTGTACTTTACCTTGTTGGAATAAAAGTCACATTCGTTACCACTTAACTGTACTGTTTCCTTGTGTTCACTTTACTTGTCCATTTTGTTCATGTAGATGACATTTGCGGACATACTTTCCTATGTGAAATCGGTTTCCTGACGTATTCCCTACCTCCCCACGAAATTTGAACGATAAGTTTTGAATCACCCTGTATAATCAATCATATTCTTATGCAGCCCATCAGGTGAAACCCTTATGTATTTATGTATGTTGCGGTGTTTGTAATAAGCGTGTTAGTTATTCTCAAACCATTAAGTTTACTTGCCTGTAGGAGACTTTACCCATTACCATTACAGCTATCAATACCAAAGGGACCTATCACCCCTCCCCAAAGGTCAGAGTCAGTATCGATTTTGGCATTGAAGTTGCCTAGAACAAGGGTAATATCTCCTTTCTTGACAGAATTCAAAATATCCTGAAGTTCTCTGTAAAACCTATACTCATCCTTATTGGCATCCTCAGTGGGGGCATAACAGCAAATAACATTCGTCTTTAATGCTTGTCTGAAATTTTTTTGTAAGAACCTTTCATTAATGCACTCATATCCTAGAAGAGCATCACTAGCGTTTCTGCTGAGAAACAAACCTATGCCTTGGAGATGCTTTTTATTTTCTCTCCCTTAAAAGGAAAATTTAAAATTATTATTAGGAATCTGACCATTATCTATCCATCTGGTCTCTTGCAAGCCAAGAATATCTAAATTATAATGGTGGAATTCTTGTGTGACGACATCAAGAGAAGAAGCTCTGTGCAGAGTCATCACATCCCAACTATCTATGGGGAGGAAATGGTTAGTGGGATATATAAAGAAACTTTGTTTATTGAGAGAGGGAATGCCAACAATATCAAACAGCCCCCTAATTGCAGACATGGGGGCAAAGACCCATTCCCCCACTGCTAAAGGCTGAAATCATCTGCACTGGAAGACTTCCTACAATGTAGGTTTGATGATATCCATAGAAGCAAGAATTCAGGTACCTGTGATGACCTCAGATCAAGATTATCCACCAGCCGATAAAACATATCCTGTGAATCTATTCTCTTGGGGCTGTCAACCCATAAGCAAACAGAAAACAGAGTGGCAGATTTTTCCTCATCAGAGGCCCATTAGTGCAGCAAGTCCAGGATCCTAATCAAGTTGAGACATTATGCTATTCTGGTTAGTGTTTAATGGTCAGCACTACGATCCTGTGTGGTTGACTACTCCTCAGAATTAAAAAAAAATCCGTTTTTTCTTAAATTATTTTATTATTCTAATATAAGCAGTTCATAACATTTCTGTTAATTCATAAATCTTTTATTTAGTTTCTTCTAAATTTTTTAGTCTTTTATGCATATAAAGCATAATGCATATGCTTAGACTTTTAATGTCGGCAAACTCTAACCCTGAGAAAAGCAGTGTCATAAAAAATTATTTTAGTTTAAAACAAGATAATTTTAATAAAAATTAAAAAATATATCTGAAATGTTCCAAAGCATTTAAAGTTTAACTGAAGTGTTAAAATTGAGAATGAATCGTTTTAATATAAAACTGCATAACTGCTACAAAAAAAGTTTTTTTTTAATTCCCATAGAAATATTGGTTAAAAATCGCAATTTCCTAACCTTGAATAGTTTATTTGGTTCAAATGTAATTAAAAGTATTGCAGAAGTGAGTTCTATCTTCTAAAAATTGCACTTTGAGGCTAATCACTTAAACCTACAATTCTCTTGATATCCACCATTAGAGATCACTAGCAGTTTAATTTTCAATGATTTCAAATTGATTATTGTTTACAATCATAATATACATTTGAGAAGCAATAAAAAATAGTTTTTTACTCTAATGCTTCTAAAATTATCTTTTAAAATAGAAAATCTGCTAAAATATTGACTGAAAGCTGATATGCATAGTTCTAAGATGAGACAATTTCCAGTAGTAATAAAATATCTTTATGTTTAAAGTTTAGAACAGATTACAACTCTGATAGAGTTGGAACTAGGCCAGAAGAAAAGGAGGTTTGGGAACAGGAAGGCATTTGCTGTGCGGAACTGGTCAGAGAGCAGATTGTATATTCGGGTATGCTATTGTCCACTTCTTTTTCTTTGTGATGTCTCCAGAAACAGGTGGAACCATGCAGAAGTAGCAGTCATTTGCATGATTGCTTGGCTCTCTTCTAACCATAGGAACAGCAAATGGCATCGCCACTTTTTCACTTTTCAGCCACTTCGGAAGATTTCTTGTACACATACTGCAGCATATGTGTGGGACCCAGGCCTTGTCCTGGTCCCCGATCTTGCATATCCAAAATAAAACTCATAAGCTGCTTTCACTATTAGAGTGATGGCCTTTCGTGGCTTGCAAACGTCACTTCCCCACAAATGTATCTCCACTATTAACACATTTACAAGGCATCACTATTGCTGGATTAAAACTGCAAGGATCACTTGTGTTGTACTTATGACTCTGGGATAAATAGGAGTCACTCAAAAGACTTGCTCACCCTACGAGACATCACTTACAACTAATAATTGCATCATCTTTTGTCTGCAATCGTAAAACTGCAATGTCATGACTCAACTACATTGCATCAGACAATGATGCAATACCTCCAGGAGTTGTGTGTATGGAGGCAGGTGCAATGCAATGCAATGTGTTGCAATCTGGAGTTTAAAATTTACCGTTGTGAAATGGTTACCTATGTACTCAATGCAGACTGAGTCATTTATACATGACCATCTCTGTCTCTCCTAAACAAGAGCCAATCAACAAATTTTAATGTCATTTTTGTGTTCAGCACCTCAAAATTAGTAAAGATTGGCTATTTCCATTTCAAAGTCTTTTTGTGTGTTGCCCAGTGATATCAGAGCTAATGTGAAAACAACAGATCAAAATGCTGTCTTTTCCAAGTGCAATCATACCTGTTAAGAATAACATTTTATTTAATTTTGTCTGCATTGCTAGAACTCCCATACTAAGCACTGCTTGCAACTGCAACCTCTGAATGCAATTAAAGATACCTCTTTGAAGAAATCTTTTTTTGTGGAAAAGTGAATGACTATTTTCTTCAGTTTGTGTTTTTAATGTGGGGTAATTTTATCCTTTTCCTTTACTGCATTTTTTTCTGTTATATAGGAGGGAGGTGGGGCAACACCTCCTACAAGAGAAAGTCACCCAGCAGACTCCATGACGTCACGCTAGTTAGACCCACGTTCGTCTTGTCAGGAGCACTTCGCTTGTTAACTGTATGACACTGACTCTCACCAGTTTTTTTTTAAACCATTAATGCGAGGTTTAACATTTTTTATTATTGTACTTGATGATTTAATACATCGTTAACTTTTAAGTTTTTATTTTAAAGCTTTACTCTGAAAATTTCCTTCTGAACAATTAGTATTAACTGATTTCAGCACTTTTCTTAAATTGCCTATATGATAAAATTTTCTTCTATTGGGGAAAACCAATTTTGATCATAATAAAATTTAAATATTATGCTACTATTAACATATTTTATCACTTTAAATATTTTCCGATCTTTTTAAGTTATCACCTAAATGTTATAATCTAAATGTTAACATTTCAAATGGAAAAAACAATTCTAATTTCTATAAATAATTTTATTACCACATTAAAATATGTGTACAAAAAACGCATTTTATCCTCTTGACATATGATAGTTACATATAAATACTACTCACATGATTATTACAAGAAAATACAATTTTTAGAACTGATTGATTTCCTACCCAACATAGGATATACTATCATTCACTGGATTATATAAAAGGCTTATTGCCAAAAAATTAAATATGATATTGGATACACATCTTCAACACAAATCATAAATACAATTTTTTTAAACTGTGATTATGAAGATTTATAGGTCAGCACACACCTCTTTTATGATATCAAAGGCACATTATATTGAAATGAAAAACTATTTTGAATCAGATGCAATTAAATGAACTCTTATACATCTATGACTACCATAGAGCAATTGATGATAGTAAACTTCTTGCTCTACAATACCTTGCAAAATATTTTTTTTCCAGCCAGAGCTATTCAAACTCATGTCATCAAAACTAAGGGCAATTCCTCTTACCATAAATGACTAATCTAAAAAAATACACACCAATGGATTATTCTCAAGCATGTATTTCCTCCAGATGTATTGCAGGAATCTATTATTTTCTACTTAAAATTCCTCCATCTAGTAAACACTGTAAATGACTACTAGCGCTTGAGCTCGAGGAAAGAGAAACCAAACCAAAATTAATAAAAATAATTTTTTCACCAGTGGCCAAGCAGCCATATGAATTACATGAAATGGTACATTTTTCAGCTTTGAAATATTTGTGATTAAATCATTTAATTTATCTCCAATATGAATTAGGTCAATGCTTTTGAGGGTTTCAGCCCAAAATGTTACTGAAGTATTGTAAACATATTAATATTTCTATGTTCTACAAACAAAAATCGTTAGTTAAAATCTTTCATCTCAAACCGTAAATACAGAATAATTTTAATGAACTAAAAATTACTATAATGTTTAAATTCTGATATGTAAACAATGAAAGCAAGAATCACAAAAGATTATGATATATAGCTAATGTAAATTGGAAATAGGTCGTTCACAGATTCTCTTCAATAACTATCAATTTCAAAAATGCAGGCTTCAGTAGTGGACATCAATAATAAAGTAATCGGTTTTTAATAATGTGAATGCAAAAAATATGATTAATTTACATATCCTATTTCAGATCTACAGATGAAATGATTATTAACTTGATTTTGCAATAACTCGGAAGACAGCTGCCAAAAAAATAGCGATTCGAAGTGATTTGTATTAAGAACGAAAAAAAGTCTAATTTGTAACATTCCTATACATTAGAAATAGTTCCAAAATTTTGAACTGAACATTAGATTCGAAACTACCACCGCAATTTTTTCGTAGCAAACCACAGCAATAACTACAGCTTGTAATACTCTATTATATATATACACATCTACGATTTCACATTCATCAACTTGCATGAAAAATTTAATCAAAAATTAAACTTCTTTTTTACAGATATAAACTACACACTATTACAGATATAAACTGCATTAAAGTTAACTTACTTTCAAACTTTCAGTTGACACGAAATTCTTTTTTGATATTGCAGCCATTGTCTTCACAAATCTTCATCTTTTGGAATTCCTAACACTGAAACTTTACGCTCATTCCTTGCCCCGACAATATGGCAATATGGTACGCAACAATGAAAGGGCATTATTATTTCACACAGGAAAAAAAATTATGAAACACGTGTTGATTAGCGCGTTACTTCGATAGCCACTTCACTCATTCCTCTTTGTGAACTGAGCTAACATAACTATGTAAGCTGTCTGACATGGGGCAGCATGGGTAGCACTTGGGTCTAATTATGGTGATGTCATCATTATTCTGTGACGTAGTTGTTTGGCCTTGTCTTCTAGGAGGTGTTGGGTGGGGAGACAAAGGGGAGCATATCCCTCTGCTTAAGAAGGTTAATAACTGGAATTGAAATGATAAAATGTTTAAGATATGCTATATATATATATGTACACAGTCGTATCAGAATAATATGACCACCCATGGAATCAGTGTACCCACCCAGGTGAGTCACAGAGTGCACATGACAAGGTTGATCACAGATATAAGCGGCCAGCCAGTACAGATAAACCATAGTTCATAACGTGAGCACAATGGGCAGAGGTATTGATTTGATGAATGTTCGAAAAGGAATGATCATTGGCTACCACGCCAAGAGGGGAAGCATCTCAGAAGCAGCAGACTTCGTGCGCTGTTTGCGAGGTGCTGTAGTAAGGGTGTACCAAGAATGGACCGCTGGCACACAGAGTACCCCCAGACGTCATAACTGTGGATCCCCAAAGGCCATCGACCCCAGAGGAGAACATCGCCTCCTTCAACTGGTAAAGGGCAATTGACGCGCAACAATGCAGCAATTGACCACTCAAATGAACGCTGGGGCACCCAGGTACTTGTCCCCCGATAACAGTAGAGCAAACCTTGTTACGCATGGGTCTCCAGAGTCGACGCTGCATAAAGGCGCCCATGTTAACCAAGGTCCATTGTCAATGACACCTATAGTTCACACTGGATTACCATCATTGGACAGTGGAAGAGTGGAAAAAGGTTGCCTTCTCCAACGAATCGAGGTTTCTACTCCACAGAAGTGACAGGTGGTTGCAGATACTGCATCAGACACATGAGAACCAACACCTGGCCATGCTTTTCGGTCAAGTACAGGCCGGTGGTGGCAGTGTGCATGTCTGAGGGATGCTTTCCTGGTATGACCTGGGTGTTCAGGTACCACTGGATGGGTCCCTGAACACCAATGGCTACCTGTCCATCCTTGCTGACCACATGCATCCCTGCATGTTGGACATTTACCCTGGAGGTGATTGTGTCTACCAACAGGACAATTCACCCTGCCATGTTGCTAAGGTGGGCGTGACTGGTTCCAGGAACATGACAGCAATGTCTCCATTCTCCCTTGGCCTGCGAAATCACCTGACCTCAATCTGATAGAACACTTGTAGGGACCATTTGGATTGACAGTTTCAGGGTACGGACCCACAATCACGTCATCTCTGGAATCTCTGTGCTCTGCTGTAGTCCGAATGGGCATGTGTGCCTCTGGCAACCTTCCAGGGCCTCATTGCGTCCATGCCACACCGTCTCGCTGCTGTCAACCAGGCCAAGGGTGGTTATTCCCATTATTAGGTAGGTGGTCATATTATTCTGATATGACTGTGTATATATTTATATCTTATCCATAATGCTTTGAAAAACTAATAAAATAGAAGAGATAAAGTCCTTCACTGGATTCACTTTTTTGAAAGAGTGAATGAACCAGAACATAAATCCAGTATAAAAATTTATATACTGGATTAATGTTCTGGTTCATTCACTCTTTCAAAACAGTTTTATTCAGATTTTTTTTACAGCTTGATATCAGTATTAACAAAAAAAGTTATATAGAACAACAAACATAGTTTTGGAAAATATTCCAGTTTTAAATTTTGAACATAATCCCTCTTCTTCAAGGCTTTGACTATAGCTGATAAGAATAGTGAAACCTGAAAAGAAATAAATTATGCAAGTTTGTGTGGAACAAGCAGTGATTGCATTTTATTCTGCCAAAACTATCCTTTGGCTCTCTTCATTCCCACACTCACTCCCCTCAGATGATTATCCAGTGACAAATCACAAGGAAATTAACGCTATCCCATATCTCACCGACACCACACATGCTTAAGCCTACCTAGCTTAAAACTAGGAAAGTTCATTTCTTCCTACTGCCAAGTTCCAATGGAAGAACCATACCTTTATACCTATTGAGGCTAAATTATTTGTCAAAGTTTAAAAAATTAAATTTTTATCAGCTTTTTCATATTTTGAATCACTGTGCATTGTTTACAACTTTTGTGGCATTAAGGAGACTAATAGAGGTACAGAGGTGTAATGCTTGGAAGGTTAATCAATTGTGTGTTCAGCTTTGGGGTTCTTGTGACTTTTTAAGCCCTTGAACAATATAAAATGTGCAACTCAGTTTTAGTAAATTAAAGCAATGTTTCTTCAACCATTTTGATGCTTGTACCACTTATGAAGTCTTGTTCATCTTGCTGACTCCCACTTTCCAAAATTAGCTTTGCATTTTGAATCTAAACAAAAATTTCCATTTAGAATCTAAAGTAAAATATAAATATCAATATGAATAGTTTTTTAATATATTTTTTTCTTCAATCAATCCAAAGTGAATGCACAGTATTCCCTGTTAAGAAAACATTAATTAATAGATTCTGAAAAAAATTCATCGCCGCCACGGCGGGAATCGAACCCGCATCTCTCCAGATTTATGCCAGAGCGCCATCTATACTCAAGGAGTATAGATGGCGCTGTCTCAGTCACATCTCAGGAAGAAGATTTATAAGGTCATATTCTGAAAATATTCGTTGTCCGACGCGTGGTGCAATGGTAGCGCGCTCTGGCATGAATCTGGAGAGATGCGGGTTCGATTTCCACCGTGGCGGCGATGAATTTTTTTCAGAATCTATTAATTTTTTTCTTCAATGTGAGAGTAAGAAAAGGGATAAAAAAAAGCTTAAAAAGTTATGTTTTAAAATTTAAATATGTACAAAGAAAAAGACACTTAAATTGTAAAATAGGTCAGTAGAAAAATGATTTTCCTACTAGTAAGGACAATGAAATTAAGAAAAGGAAACTAACTCATGGCCCTCATAGGCTTAGCGTATGCCTCCCCCCGCCTCCTCCCAAGGGTCTGTGGACTCCAATTGGGAAACACTGAAGTAAGGCATAAGCACTGAATGAAGTAAGGCAATAAACAAAAGAATTTAAATAAATGGATGGATAGATCATTTATAATTGTATGAATATTGATTTTTTTTTTGTAGGAAATAAGAAGTTCTACAAATGGGTAAAATTGGTTCTGTTTTCGTTCATTATAATGTATATATTATGAAAAAGTGTATGATTATTTTAGTTTTATTTATTAAGGAGTTTCATAAAAAGTAAAATATAAAAATTAAAAAACTTGGGTTTAATGTATTTATCAAATTTTGATATAGAATATTTTGTGAAAAAAAATTTACTCTGGCATGTTTCTGTGAGACACAAGTTCATATATCTCGTACATTGGCAAAATTTTTTCCACAAAATATTTATAGACATTAAAAAGTCAACAGGTAATTCTGTGATTGCTATTATTTATTTTGGAGTAAAGAATGCTGATATTTAAGAGCATCCAAGCTGTTTTTTATTATACTTTTTAATGTATAATTGTTTAAATTTTTTCAAATATCATTCTGTTTACATGGTTTTTCACAGGAAGTTACTGAAACTAGACGTCTGAAAGAAACTGAAATTTCTGAAATTAACTCTCAGCTGAAGGAAACGTATGAACAGAAATTAGCTGATACGCTAAGGGAATTAAGGGAACAGTATGAAACCCAGATGAGAATGAACAGAGATGAAATTGAAACAATATATGAAACAAAGGTAATATTTTCTCATTTTAGAAAAGATTTTAAGCTGTTATACTAACTAACTAGAAGAATAACTTATTGCTTCTGGAAAATGTGGTGTGCCAAATCATCTGCATCTGCAAAAGAAAATAGTTTTTTTGCTTTCCAAATTTTGCACTCATTAACAGTAGTAATTCCTTAATAATTAATTAATTAATGAGTGTTTGGAAAATGTAAATACTTTGGAAAATGAAAATGTGTATACTTTTGTGACAAGTGTAATCTTTGTCTGGAACCCAAGTTTCAGTTTGGAGATACTATCATTCTAATTGTGACAGAGACTATGTTCATCCTTGATCAGTTCATCTTGTTCATCTGTCTTTGACCGTAAATTGACCTTTTTACCTCAAATCCATTACCTCAAGTCCACATGCACACAGGCACTGGACATCTTCAAGTCCTCTCCTCCCTCATGTGGGGAGTGGACCAATGTCCTCCTGTACCATGCACTTGTCCAGTATAAACTAGACTATGAATCCCAGATGTATGATTTCACCTGGGATTTGGTGAGGAAGGTGCTAGACCCTCTCACATCAGGCCCTCCATGTTTTCACTGGGGCCTTCTGCACCTTACTGATCCAGAGTATTGACATTGAGACCAATGAACCATCCTTATCTATTCGCTGTCAGAAGTTGTCCCTACAGTATGCATCAAAATTGTGATCCCTGCCAGACCATCCCACTTGGGACTACATTTTCAGTTCTCAGTGGAAAATGCTTGAAATGAATTGCCCACTGCCATTTGTTCTTTCCGTTTACATGTCCAAGGCTACCTCAGAGGCATCATCATCAGTCTTGATAGCATTGCCCAGTTGACAGCCAAACCACTTCCACCATGGCTCACTGTTTCACCATTCTGTAACTTTTCTCTTTGCAGGATGGAGAAGGCTTTATACATTTGACTGCATGTTCAGGAACTCTTTGCCGACACCCAGACTTTTTTCTTGTCTGCACAGATGGCTCAAAGTCCAGCATATTAGTGGATTGGCCATGGTCTGCTGTGATACTATCATTGCAGACCAGACCCCACAGTAGTGTACCATCTTCACTGCAGAGTTGAATACTATCAGCCTTGGACCATGTGGCAGCTAAGCTTCATCGTCAGTGTGTTCTCACACTAACTCACTTAGTTTGCCACAGGGTTTGATCTCGGTGAGGCATCAGCCTCAACCTGTTATCTCCAAGGTCAGCCAGTAGTTCCATTGTCTGGCAGCCACTACCACCATCATCTTCTGTTGTGTGCTCGATCATATCGGGATCAGGAGCAATGATTTGGCAGATGCTGCTGCAAAGTCTGCCATGCTCCTGTTTGACTCTCCTTTCCTAGTTCCATGTGTGGACTTCCAGCAGTGTTTTTCCATTGAGCTCTGGGCATGGTGGCAGCATCTTGGTCGGAACAGATTAGTAATAAACTGTTTGAGATAAAGCAAATTGTCAAACCATGGCAGTCCTGTTTTCGCAGGAATGTTAAGGAGGAAGTTGTACTTGCTCATCTCCACCTAGGCCATTTGTTTATTATGCATTCTTTTCTTCTGCTGTCAGATGATAAACCTAAGTGCAAGTTTCATTACTCTAAATTAACCATTAAGCATATTTTAACTGATTGTACTGCTTTTAATCTTGAAAGCCATTTTTATTTTAGCTTTCATGATTTAATATCTGAGCTTTTTACACTTGGACATTTGTTTGGACTGTTTTAGCTATTTCATTTTACTGGGTATTTAAACAGACTGTAATTTTATTGTTTTGCCATTTATACTATGTCTGACCTGGCTCTTTTGCACCTGGGTTGGTTTTATTTTTTCTATATATCTCATTTGTTGTTCTTGTTGTTTCTACATTTGTTCTTTGTTGTTTTACACCTTTGTACAATTACCTGTTTCCAAATTTTTTGAGGGAGTAAATGACTTTTATTTACCTATTACTGTTTACTATGTTTGGTGCAGCATGGCCTCAGTTGCCCTTGGGCCATAAAACCTCGAACAACGAAACCAAACTCATTGATAGATCAGTGGAATAGGGGTTGGGTTGTTTCACCACTCTGAGCAGCACATTTTTTTCACACAGTGGGCTAAATGGCTAGGTCACAAGGACCCCAAGGGCTCATAGTACATTGGGGGAAAGGGACCCATTGGAGAGCTGATAGAATTCATATGGAAGCCTCCTGTCAAGGTCATCCAGCATGTTCTTTAACAGAGTATGGGTCTCCTGCACACTAGGCCATGACTTTACATTCCATCCAATGGACAGTGGCCTCTCTAAGCTCATTGCTGTTTCCTATTGACCAAAGGCAGGTTGGAGAGTTTTTTGGAGATAAATCTCAATGGTGGCCCAGGTGGGACTCTAACCTGGGAATAGCAGATTATGAGCCTGGCATGCTACTGAGTGAGCCACCCCTGCCCCCAGAAGATGGGGATAGAGAAAATTTCTATTAGCGCTGCACATATTGTAACTCTTTTTTTATTTGACTAATAAAAATATATTCATGGCAAAGGAATATCTGCTTTTTTAATAGTACTAGTGTTATAAGAATGTATATACTGTTCATTGAAGACAATATATAATTCATGTCAACTGATTTTAATTTCTCACTAATATTTTTTGAATATCTTTCAGCTTATTGATTTACAAAACAAACTGGATCGCAATACTAATTCAACCTTGACTTATAGAGATGAAATAAGAACCTATAAATCTCAAGTAGATAGCCTCAATTCAAAACTTGGTAATTTGGAATCACAGGTAAGAATTTATTTATACTATAATAATTATTACCTGAAACACTCTTGGTTCATCCCCTGAAAAATTGCTATTTCCCCCATAGATTATGATAAAATCAGTCAAACTTTATATAGGACAATTGTGAGTGATTGATGGCTGACTGACTGACTGTGGATCATGCTAGTTCTAGTTGGGTGGGTGGGGAAGACTGGAGTGGCCAAATGCAGCATCAGTAGCTCAGAACGTACACATCTGGAGAGGAAAACTGCACAGTCTGGTTGGACCTCTGTAGCCCAGCTGCATGAGGATTTTATATGTATGTATGTACGTAATTTTATTATAAATTTCATCTTTTGCATTCAAGCCATAATTTTTTGGCTTTTTTACTTCTGCCTTTTAAGCCATAAATCTCTTGCCTTTTTTCTTTATGTTTACTGATGATACAAGTTCATTCAAGGTTAATGACATATTGGTGCTTTTGCACAGTATTCAATGTATTAATTTTAGAAGAGTGAATTTAGGCTGAATGAAGTGAGAATCAAATTAATTCTCTGTCATTTCTTCTCAATTTTGGAACAGCCGCTCAAAGCTATTCAATGTAAACATTTGTTTACATTGGATAATATATATTTCCATGTTGAAAATCCTTCAATATCAACCTTGCTTTTAGGGTTAATTGTATTGAAATCTGGTGATTGAGCTGGCCAGTCATCCTGTGGCTGAGGGGTGAGCATGTTTGACTACTGATCAAAGGGACCTGAATTTGAGCCCCAGGTAAGGCATGGATGTTTATGTTGTCTTTCTGTTAAGGTCTCACCTTCCTCATGGACCTTTTACTATGGCATATAAACTGACAGGTTCTGTCAGACTTCTGTGGCAAGCAGCTGCTTGAGGGGGTATTTATGTATTATATTTACATTCATCATCATCATCCTCAAGCAGCCATGGGCTACAGAGGTCCAAACAGACTGCGCAATTTAGTTCTCCAAGCAAGTCTGTTCTGATCTACATCTGCTGATTCTGGCCACTGCACACCAATTTTAACAAGGTCCCGTTTGACATTGTCAGCCCATCGCATCCTAGGTCTCCCCCTCTTTCTGAGGCCTTTGGGCACACTGTTCATAACCCTATTTGCCGATCTATAATTATCCATACGGGCAACATGGCCAAACCAAAGGAGTCTCTCTCTGCACAATATGCTGCTTAAAGGAGGTTGCAGACTCCTTTGCCTAACCTCATCATTAGTTACAAAGTAAAACCACCTAATACCCAAGATACTGCGTAAGCATCTAGAATCAAAAGCATCTAGTTTCCTGTTATCTTGTTTACAAAGTGTCCAAGTTTCACTACCATAACTAACCCTAGAAAGAATCAAATTATTATACAGTCTAATTTTAGTCTTAGATGTATATGCCTATTTCTCCATAGTCTCCAACGATTCTTAAATGTTCCAGCAGCAATCCCTATTCATTTGTCAATTTCATGCTGCACATCACCAGTATCTGTTATATAGCTCCTTTATATTGAACATTATATTGAACTTTATATTTGACTTTATATTGAATTTATTTTATTTAACTTTCCTTGGAACAGAGAGTAGGCTGATACCCCTATAGTTATCACAAAAACTGCAATCACGTTTTTTGAAAATAGGGATAATAATAGCTCTGGTAAAATCCTTAGGAACCATGCCTTTATCACAACAGATATTCAAAATTTCAGTCATCCAAGTGGTAACAGAAATGTTCCCAGCTCTAAGCATTTCTGTAGTAATTTCATCTACCCCTGGGGATTTATGTAGTTTAAGTTTAGAAACAGCTAAAATAACTTCTAACTGTGTTATAGGGCCAACATTAAAGCACCAATGCATCTATCATCATTGCAAACAATGAGAGTAGAACTAATCACATTATTTAGAACATCACTGAAATGCTCAGCCCACCTAGCCATGACAGAAACCTCACCTACTATAACCTTACCTTGTTTATCCTTCAATCCCTGTATACCTGTCTGTTTTCTACCACACAAAACATTAACTATCTGGTACAGCTCTCTGCTGTTGTGCTGTCTAACTGCTTCCTTGGCTTTGCCAGCCAAGCCATCAAGCCAAAGATTCTTATCAGCCGCTAATTGATCCTTTACACGTTTATTAAGCTCTCTGTAATGCTTTCTATTAGGACTAGTCTGTATTGATCAAGGACATTATTGGTCAATGTTTATACTGACTAACATGTTTCTGTTTTACCATTTTTGTTCATTAATTTCTCAGGAATGCAATAAAACAAAACCACTAAATCTTTTCAGGCAACTTTGGTATTGTTTAATTTGGGTGGTTTAATTTCTTTTGGATGACAAACTTATCTGAAACTTGGAAAAATGTATTAAAAAGATATTTTTACATCTTATTTTTTAGCCGATGAGTTAAATTTCACATACAAAAACTTATTTGATTAATTTCCTTTGCTCTACTTCAACTAGAGTAAGTATCATTTAGATCAGGCTCGTCCAACCTAAACTTAGTGAAGAGCCACTAAGAAAAAAAAAAAAAACGATATTCATAAAGAGATGTAAAGAAATGTATCTTCTTAAAAGCAAAAATATATATTTCTATTGAGTAATGCAATGAATTGAAAAAAAATCATGACTATATTCTTAAGAAATCAAGAACCTATCTTGATTAAAAAAAACAAAACTATACATTTTTGATGAGTGCAATTGAATTAGCAAAAGCATTTAGTTTGCACCTGAAAAGAATTTGGGAAAAAATTGGAAAAAAAGAGGCAAATTTCAATGTATTGATTGTTATTTGTTTTATGAGCTGCAGGTTGGATGGGCTGGTTTAGATATTTCTGCTCCTTTTACAAAAACAAAATTTAATTTAAAAAAAATTAAAAATCACCTTTTTACACCTCAGTTTTACCTTGAAATATTGAATTTAAAAACATTAAAATTTCACTGTTAAACCTCACATTTGGAGCAAATAATTATTTTATTTCTGTGGTCAAATGGCTAGCATGCTTTACTACTGATCGAAGGAACCCAAGCACTTTTTTGTTTTCAAATATAAAAATAAAAGTAATTATGTGAAATACTCTGGTGTGAAATGTAGAAAAATGTTTTAGACTCCAATTTCAGTAAAATAGGTTAAATTAATAAAAGGAAACTTTCATTTTTCCTTGCTGTACTTTTTGTAAATATAACATATGTTTTTGCTTGTTTCAGACTTAAGCAATTTAAGGCATCCAAGAAATTCTGATTTTGCATTCTGTTGAGTAAAACCACATTTCTGAGTAAACTCAGTGAAGCAAACATATCAGGTGAAATAGAAAGCATGGATGGTTAAGTGAAGAAATCACATGAATTCAATCCTTTTTAGGGAATTTTGAATTTATATGCAAGTACTTAGATTTTCTTTCTGAAATTATAAACCAGGGTACAATGCAAATAATTATACTTACTCTATCTAGAGTACAGCATACAATTTTGCCGAGAAATTTTTACATTTAATTACTCTTACTGAAATTGAAGTATGGAAATTGTTATTTTCAGATTTTTTTCCAAGTTCGGGATGACATTTTACCAAGAAAGAATTGAATCACAATATTTAAATGAATCACAATATTTAAATAAAATAAGATCAAACTCAGTGGATAAATCAAGTTCATAAAAAAAATAAAAAAAATAAAAACACTGGTGCCTCGGGTTTGTTCCCTACCTGGTGCATTAAAGGGTAAAAATCAGAATAAGCATACTTACATAAAAAGTAAGAAACATTTTAGGGGAGGAGAGGATAAAATAAATGGCAACAGAAGTGAAAAATAGAAGTGCACTTTTTTTTTAAATTCTAGTAATGTTTAAAAGCACATGCAATAGAATAACAGAGAAGAAGAAAATAAATCATTGCACACAGAAAGCGATAAAATTTTAATCTTAGTTTTTGGCCATCCTATAATTTTGAAGATGGGAGACTTGCCCCCATATCCTACTGTTCCTGAGTTATCAAAGCAAATTCACTAAGAGGAGTTTTGATCTGGTGTATTTCAAGATTTATGGCCAAGGACATTTTTTGGCCATTCTGGATCACTTTCCTCCCTTTGAATGCAAGAAAAGTTCATAAAAAAGTATATATATTTCTATTGTTGATTTATGTAAAGCTGTTGAGGGAAAATTAAGACAGTATAAAATGATACAGTTTTATCAAAAACCTCTTGAAAGCTCAGTATAACACCTGATATAAAATGAAACTCAGTCTCCAGTAGATGTGGTTCTTCAATGGATAACCAAAACTAAGGATCAAATATATTGTTTATGATAGCTGTGGTGACCATTTCTTCCAGGAAAAATATGACACTTATTGAAGGGCATATTTTCTGACAATTTATTTCTTGAAAACTATGTGATCGTCAATTTTTGTCATGATACTCTTAATTTTATGCTATGTCTAGCAAAGTCATCTAGAAAAGTGGTAATTATCCTAAAAGGCATAGCTGAAATAAACTAAATATATCAATAAAATAGCTTTTAATCTGTCAAAAGTTCACACTATTTCAAGAATTATTTAATAATTTAGTAAAATTAAATAATTCTGTATTATAAAATTTATGGTTTTTAAATACCGAATCATACATACGTACATGCACGCATACACACACACATACATACAAAATCTTCATGGAGGTCCTACCAGGCTGCGTAATTTTCTTCTCCAGACATGTCTGTCCTGAGCTACAGCTGCTGCATTTGGCCACTATGATAATTATGGCAAGGTTCTGTTTGACATTGTCTGTCCATTGCATTCTAGGCGTCCCCTTTTTCCCGAAGCCTTTAAGCACATTGTTCATAATCTTGTTTTTCAATCTGCATCTGTGCATACTGGCAACATGACCAAACCAACACAGTCCGAACAATAATAAATTTATGAAAATTAGTGACAAGACAGAACAAGTTTTATTTCATATAAAAAAAATATAGGATCATCCTTTAAAATATGGTACGAATGGTTACCCTAATGATAGCATCTATTTCAATAACAGTTTTATGAAAGCATTCGTCCTGTTTTTGTAAAAGGAAAAGACACACACAAAAAAAAATCTATTGAAAAATTTTGTAAAAGTATGACTATTTACCTTTATGCCACTTTTGTAGTTGATCTCTCCTGTATAATGTTGACTGTTTAACTTCAGGATATCGGGATTAGAGCTACCACAACTGAAAGGTTGCTACCTTATTTCACATTGTCTTAAGAGTTAATGATCCCCCCTCCTCCAAGTCCCATGCTCCTCCAAGTCCCATCCAAGTCCCTCCTCCAAGTCCCCTCCAAGTCCCATGATCCCCCCTCCTCCAAGTCCATGCCCTCCTCCAAGTCCCATGCAGCACTCCTAACTTGCCCTGTATCCTCCCATGAGGTCACTGAAGGTCCTGTCATTATATTTGCCTCAGCCATTGAAAAAACATCCCCCATCAAGGAACCAATTTCTGGAAACTGAAGTCTACCACTTAGTGAAATCACCTTGTCATTCAAGATTAAAGAGAGCCACTATTGACAACAAAGTGAGAAAGTCTGTTGTGCACACCTTCAGGCAATGATTAGTGTTTCTCAAACACGATTGTAAGTGCATCCTTTCATAAAATAATCTATTAAATCACTTATCCACGTAGCTAACCCTTCTCCGCATGTTTAAATGATTTGCAAGGAGTAATTGTGATATATCTGGAATTTTAAATCCATGAAAGCCAGCCACTCTGTTCCCATATTTTCAACCTAATGAGACTGCCATATTTATTCTTCTGCAGGGTTTATTATTGTTGTTACTGCCTAAGCTTGAGGGTTTTTCGTGTCCCCTCCAATTACCTTTGTTTTACCCCTTTGCAGCTCCTTAATGGCCATCAGGTGTCCATATCCCCGAAGTTTCATTACTAAGAAGGTGACTTTTTTCTGAATGCTACTAGGATGCAAACTCTGGGCACCTCAATTTCCAGACCTCAGTATTATTGAACTTTTGTGGGAATATCTAGAGCACAAGGTCAGATCACATTTTCTACCTCCAGCATCACTGGCACAGTTGGGCCATATTTTACAGCAAGAATGGTCCCACATTCTATTACCACATATGCTTGACTTGTATGAGTCTATTCCACATCGAAGTGTAGCCTAGCATCCTACAGCTTATTAATAAAATGTTCTACAGTACATGTTTCCATTATTTTGATAAACCTATATATGCCTTCTTTTTAATATTCATAAAATGCATTGTGGGTTTAATGCTAATTAAACTTTATTATTTTACTTTTTGAAAAAGATTTAAGCTATGCATTCCTAATGAATAAGTAGTCATTCTGTTTGTTCCATTTTAGAATGCATCTCTCCAAAGCAGAATACGTGACTTGGAAAAAATGTTAGAGCAAGAAAGAGAATGGCATGGTGAAGCATTGCATGCAAAAGAAGAAGAGCTAAGCCATCTTCGTGAAGAAATGGAAAAGCAGTTAGTTGAATATCGTGACTTATTGGATATCAAAGTAGCTCTTGACTTGGAAATTTCTGCTTACCGTAAATTACTTGAAGGAGAAGAAACTAGGTATGGTATATTGGTGTAATAAAATTAACTCTTTATCTACATACATAATTCTTTTTAATACAACTTATGTTTAATTTATATGTACTAAAATCAAAATTAGTATTTTAATCCCATAATTTTTACTTTTTTTCCTATTGAAATAATCTAAAATATACAAGAGAAATCATTAATAATGCTTAGTGTTTAAAACTTTTATTGTAACAACCATAAAAATCCAGTTCGTGAAGTCTGCATATATGGCCATGAATGTTAAACTGCCTAATTAGTATAACAAAAGAAATTTAAATTTTTTAAAGGTATAAAATTTTGAGTAAACTTTTACATGTGTATTAAAAATAAACATTTCAGAGAAAATTAGTTAATTTTCATGAATTTATTCCTTGGTGTTTCAAACAGTAAAAAAAAAACTTTTGCACTTCTTAAAACTACCACTTGCACAGTTCACGTTATGCGATCTCTGCAGTTGCTGTTCTATATTTAGAACCCCTTCCCACACACACACACTAGCTGCCTGAGTACTCTGGCAAGTTAATTGAGTTGTTTGCTTAAAGTTTGGTCATCTGCATTTTTCAATCAAATGAAGTCAGATGAACTTTTTTTATTGCACGATTTCAATGATTTGCACAAAAGTATTCTGTATATGTTTTTGTTTCATTTTAGTATATTTTGTTGTTTAAAACTATTTTAATTTTTCTAAATTATGTTTAACTTGTAATGGTATATTTTATGAAACAAATATTAAAGGGAAAATCCCCTTTTTTTGTATCATGTGATTGCAGCATATAAGCAAGCAGCAACATCTGGTTTTAATTTAAACCTTCTGGTGCTTATGCTGTACTGATAGATATGTGCACCTCTTGGCAAATCCTGAAGTCTTTTCATGTTTTATTTTCTGATTTCTTTAAACTATAGTTTTTAAAGTAGATCCAGAAAATCTATATATATATATGTTTTTTCTTGAAATATTTTGATGATTCTAATAGAGGACATTTTATGCTTTTCTGACTCAAACAGCATATCTATTGCAAGTGAGTATAATATTAGTGATGTAAATATTCTTCTACTTGTAGAATTATTACTTCTCAAATGTATACTACAGTTGCAAAGAATAATTAATTATTTGACACTTGACTGAAAGTAAAATCGTCCTCATCAAGCAGCCATGGGCTACAGAGGTCCAATCAGACCATGCAATTTAGTTCTTCAGACACGTCTGTCCTGAGCTGCATCTGGCCACTGCACACCAATTGTAACAAGATCCTGTTTGACATTATGTGTCCACCACATCTAGGTCTCTCTGTTTCTAAGGCCTTTAGGCTAACTGTTCATAACTCTATTTACTAATCTATAATTATCCATACGGGCGACATGGTCAAACCAATGTCTCTCTCTGCACAATATGCTGCTTAAAGGAGGTTGCCGACTCCTTTTCCTAACCTCATCATTACAAAGTTGAATAAGAATATATTCCAATATACTGCTTAATCTTCTAGAATCAAAAGCATCAAGTTTCTTATCTTTTGTTTGCAAAGTGTCCAAGTTGCACTTCTTAAACTCTAGAAAGAATCAAATTATTATACAATCTAATTTTAGTCTTTAGGTGTATATGCCTATTTCTCCATAGTCTCCAAAGATTCTTAAAAGTCCTAGCAGCAATCCCTATTCATTTGTCAATTTCATGCTGCACATGACCAATATCTGTTATATATCTCCCAAGATAATTAAACTGTGATGCTCAACAGTGCAGCCATTCAAAGCAACTGAAGACTTTACTTTTCTGTTTCTAACAAAACCTACTCTACTACCAGTTTCATCAACAGCTTGAATGAAACAGTTCATCTCAACAACATCTGCCAAAAGGGCTAGATCAACAGCATAATCTAAATCAGAAATTTTCAGATCTCCAGACTATTTAAGGCCAAAAACTTTCCCTTGCAGTGAATTTCGCATAACATAATCCATAACTAAACTAAAGGGAGAAGGAAACAAAATGCACCCCTGTTGAACACCAGAAGCAATCCTAAACCAATTGTTACAAGCCTTACCAACTCTCACTCATGACTGTGTTAGTATAGAGAGCTTTCAATATGTTAACTAACTTGTCTGGTATGCCAACTGTGATCAACTTTTATGAAAATAGGGATGATAATAATAGCTCTGGTAAAATCCTTAGGAACCATGCCTTTATCATGAAAGATATTCAAAATTTCAGTCATCGAAGTGGTAACCAAAGCATTCCCAGCTCTAAGTATTTCAGTAGTAATTTCATCTACTTCTGGGGATTTATAAAGTTTAAGTTTAGAAATAGCCAAAATAACTTCAGACTGTGATATAGGGCCAACATTACAATGTTATTATAATGTTTAATCGTTACAAACAATGGGAGTAGAACTAACTGCATTGTTTAGAACATCACTGAAATGCTCAGCCCACCTAGCCATGACAGAATCCTCACCTACTATAACCTTACCTTGTTTATCCTTCAATCCCTGTATACCTGTCCATTTTCTACCATATAAACCATCAACTATCTGGTATAGCTCTTTGCTGTTCTGCTGTCTAACTGCTTCCTCAGCTTTGTCAGCCAAGTTATCAAACCAAAGATTCGTATCAGCAGCTAACTGATCTTTACACATTTATTAAGCTCTCTGTAACTCTTCCTATTAGGACTAGTAGGGTGTTGATTAAGGTTGTTTTTGGTTGTATTTTTTCTTTCTTTCTTATTTTTTCTTTTTCTTTTTAAGGTTGTATTTGTTCTTTCTTTCTGAAATAAGCTCAAGTGCCTTATCAATAAAATAAATTTCCCTCCTCTGCTCCTTTTTTTCTAAAAGAGTACTATTAGTTTCAAGAAAAGCCTATTTGAAATGGTACTATTCTTCTTCAGCTTCAGTAGTAAGCAAACCATGACTGTCGTAATGACTAAGTAGCCTATCATGGTAAAATCCTTAGGAACCACGCCTTTATCATGAAAGATATTCAAAATTTCAGTCATCAAAGTGGTAACCGATGTTTCCCATTGCTTTTGCTATAAATTGGGTCTTTCAAAGCTTCAGAATTAAAGGTAGATTTTTTAACCTTAGCACCACACTTCTTAAGTTTCAGTTGCAAGACACTTTTAGCAAGGTAATGGTCAGATCCAATTTCAGCTCCCCTATATGGCTTGGTATTCCTAACAGAACTAGCCCATTTGCTGTTAATTAATATACACCAATCAGCCAAAACATTAAAACCACCTACCTAATATGATGTAGGTCCTCCTCTCGCTACTGAAAGAGCCCTCACCCGATGAGGCATAGTTCAACGAGATGTTGGTAGGTGTCGCTTGATATTTGGTACAATGACTGCAACAGAAGATTCTGCACTTCATGTAAATTACATGGTTGGGGTGATGCTGCTTGTACCCGTTTCTCCAACTCAAACTGCAAATGCTTGATAAGATTCATGTCCGGTGAATTTGGGGCCCATGGCAATAAATGAAATTCCTCATCATGTTCTAGGAACCATTCCTGAACCTTTTTTGCAGTGTGACATGGGGCATTGTCTTGTTGAAAGACCATCTCCACCAGGGAATACAGTCGCCATAAAGCAGTGCACTTGGTCAGCCATGATGTTCAGATAGGTGACAGCTGTCAGAGTTTGCTCTACAGGGATAATTGGTCCAAGTGTTACCTAAGAAAATATTGCCCAGACCATCATACTCCATCCCACAGTGCATCCAGGTGAGAAGGCTTCCATGGGTAAATGTCGCAAACAAGCTCATCTGTCCACATGGTGTAACAGGAAACAGGATTTGTCTGACCACATGACCTTCTTCCAGTCTTCTACAAGCGTTGACCACTGCAAGCATTGACAACAGTGAACGGCTGTGAGCATAGGCACACGAATGGGTCTGCAGCTGCGGAGACCCATATCCAAGAGCTTATGATGAACTGTGTGTTCGGACACATTGGGCCCTTACCACAATTAAAATTATGGGTAATGTCAGCCAGAGTAGCCCTCCTGTTGCTGTATACAAGACGAGATAGCCTGTGCTGACCTCTGGCATCAATGAGGTGTGGCCGACCCATGCCTTGTCAACAACTTGAAGTGTCACCTGTTTCGAACTATCTTTGATAGGTACTAGCTACCGCATAGTGTGAGCAGCCTACCAGCATCACTGTTTCAGAGATGCTCTTACCAAGGCATCTTGTCATGACAATCTGGCCTTTGTCAAAATCAGATAAATCCTTTGCTTTTCCCATGTTGAGAAGAAACGAAATACTGCCTGCAAGAGCTCTGATCCAGGTATTATATATATCATTCATGACCTTGGCACGTGACACTGATTTGCTGCATGCGTGCTTCTTTGCATGACGCAGAGGTGGTTTTAATGTATTGGCTGATCAGTGTATAATATATCATATTCTTATGCAGCCCATGTGTACTTATGTATATCGCAGTGTTTGCAATAAGTGTTAGTTATTCTGAAATCATTAAGTTTGCTTACTGTAGGAGATGTTTCCCATTGCCATTGCAGCTACCAATACCAAAAGGGCCTATCACCCCTTCCCAAAGATCAGAGTCAGTACCAACTTTGACATTGAAGTCACCTAGAACAAGGGTAAAATCTCCTTTCTTGAGAGAATTCAAAATATCCTGAAACTATCCGTAAAACCTTTCTCATCCTCATCGCCATCATCAGTGGGGACATAACAAATATAATACTCAAATCTTGAATGCTTTTCTTAAATATAGGTGTAAGAAACCTTTCATTAATGCACTCGTATCCTAGAAGTGCATCACTGGTGTGTCTGCTGAGAAGCAAACCAATGCTTTGGAGATGCTTTCCATCTTCCCTCCTTGAAAAGATAAATTTAAGATTATTTTTAAGTATCTGACCTTTATCTGTCCTTCTGGTCTCTTGGAAGCTGAGAATATCTAGGTTACAATGGTGGAATTCTTGTGTGAGGACATCGAAAGAATAATCTCTGTGCAGAGTTCCTTCTCTGAATTTGTGCATCCATCCAGTAACAGTGTCATATGAAGTAGTTTAGAAAATACAGCAAAATTCATTTTTTCAAAAGCTTTTACAGAAGTTAAAATGGGAAAAAATATAACAAAACTTTGCATTTTTTTAAAATGCCTATAAAATTTTACCTTTTTTGCCATTTTATTAACCACAATTAAATGCTCTATTTTTTCTGTATAACATTACAGATTTCTGTTGATTAGAGTTTTTTGCCAACTAGCCAAAGTTCACTCTTTTATTTTTGACTGAGCACAATACAATTGACACCAAATCTGGACATTTCTCAAAGTATTTACCAAGGAAAAAATTGGAGAAGAGTTTTTTTGTTTGTATGTTTATTTTCCTTTTGTTCAGAAATCAATTTGCTTCCTGCTCATGTGCATTATGATTATTTTGGTTCAATATTTTATTTAATAAATTTTTATTTGCATTGTTGTATCTTTTATTCACTATATCACTATAAATAAGTTCTATTAAAATTAATATAGTACTCATTTTTGGGAAATATTTTGTTTTTATAAAATCCAGAATTAAATGCTGTTTAGTATATAATATGCTGTATTTCCTTTCATTAGTTATTTGGCAAAAAAATTATACTATTTACTTATGTTTTGGCTGAGCACAGTTGAAAAAATGCCTAACCACGTGGTATAATTCAATTTTTCAGGCTTAGCACTGTAAAGATTAAATATTGGCTTAGCATTATCATTCATTGTTAAACTTTCCTTTGTAATCAGGATTTTTAGGAATACCCTTTCAAAATAATGGAGAAAATTCATCAAATAGGTTTTGCAAATCAGCTTCATGTATTTTTGCTTTTGTAAGTTGCACATTCTTCATACATATTAACAGAATGCTCCTGCAGTCATGAGATATGGAGGTCCAACCAGACTATGCAATTTAGTTCTCCGAACATGTGTTCTGAGCTACAGCTGCTGCATCTGGCCACTATATGCCAATTCCATCGATGTCCTGTTTTACATTGTTTGCCCACAACATTCCAGGTCTCCCCCTCTTTCTCAGACCTTTAGCACATTGTTCATAACCTATTTGCTAATCTATACCTATGCATATGGGTAACATGGCTAAACCAACTCAGTCTCTGCATAATATACTGCTCAAAGGAAGTTGCTGACAGCTTAACCTCATCATTACTTAGAAAGTTAAACCACCTAATATTCCAGATACGTGGGGCATTCAAAAAGTTCTTGACATGCATCTGCAGAGTAAAAAAACCATTGCATTTACTTCAAAAAACTTTTACTCTCCTTCAAAGTATTCCTTTCCATATCTATGCAAAGTTGCAGATTTCTATGCTAATTCTGGAATGCTTGGTGGTACTCATGTTGGGGAATACTCCACAACTCTGAATGAATGCATTTTGCAAGGTCTTGCACCCATGAAAAAGGTTTCCTAGCAAGTTCCTTTTTAATTTTTGGAAACAACCAAAAATCGCATGGTGCAAGATCAGGTGAATATGCAGGAGGGTGGTTATTTGATTTTTTTCCTGCTGCAGATAGGCTGTAGCTTGCCGGGTTTCGTGAGCACTGGCATTGTCATGAAGAAGGAGACCCTTGACACTTCCCTATTGTTGGACACTGCTCCTTCACCTCCTTAACAGTGTTGTTGTAGTATTAACCATTTATCATCATAGTCATTTTTTCAGGTAAGATGTCCATGGCTACCATTCCTTGAAAATTAAAAAAAAATTGTGAGCATTCTCTTCCTTGAGTTCAAGTCTTGTCAGAGGATGTGGGGACATGTTTCATCTTCCACAACCCAAACATAGTTGCCTATCTTTCAGGGAGTTGTATAGTAATAAAACCATGATCTCATCATCTTTGGCAATGTATACTAACTGTTTGAGGCCACTAGATTCAAATGTTGCCAGCATCTCCTTGCACAAGTCGACTCTAGCTCATTTTTGCTGTTTTGTCAGCTTGTGGAGTACCCATTTGTCACAGTCTTTCAGAATTTTAAATGTTGATGAATAATGGTTTCCACACTGCCAATCGATACACTGACATTTCAACTTATTACGTGTTTTCCTTAATGAGTTCATGAACAGCAGTGTTCTCTCATTCACAGCCTCCTTCAGTCTTCCTGCACAAGAGAAGTCCTTCAAGCTCTGCTGTCCTCTGAATTTGGGCTTCCATCTAGTAACAGTGTCATATGAATAGATATGATCCCCATATACTTGTGATAAATTGGCATAATTTTTTTCTTGTCCCCAAGCTGCATCCTTGTGAAAATGTAAAATCTTTCTTTGTCTCTAGTAGGCTCCAGAGCAACAACACACAGATTTCACAGACTAAATTTTATGCACTGTCAGTGAAGAGAGAAATGATGATAAGGTCTTTGTTTTTGACATATAATGACAAGTTTAGACAATTTTTTGAACAAGTTGTATCTCATTAACTTCAGAGGAACTGATGGAATTTTTGAATGTTCTCTATATCAAGCTTTCAGTGTATGGCTGTGCTGTGCTATGTTTGCCTTGTCTCTTCCATTTGTAAGTGATCAAAGATTGTTGTTTAACATTTCCTTAAACAGTATAGTATGTAAATTAAGCCTTCCTTTAAATTTCTTAAATTTATGATTTTCTTTCGAATTTTTACTTGCAATGTGATAATTACCTTTAGCAATATTTTTTCTCAGCTACAATTTCCATTTGCCACTCATGTTAATCTGGGTTAAGTGTACTTTTTTTTTGCCATTTTGCACATACCATATTCTTATAGTTACATATGTTTGCAAAGTGATATAGCTTACCACAGCCAGGCTCATAAACTACAGTTCCCAGTTTGAGTCCCAGCTGGATCAGCATTAACATTTATCTCCATAAAACTCCCCCACCCTGCCCATCATCCATCAGATGGTGTCCAATTGGTCCCCTCCCCGAAACTTCTTTGAGCCTTTGGAGTCCTTGTGATACGGCCATTAACCCATTGTGTTGTGATTTTGAAAAAAGTGCTGCTCAGAGGTAAAAACCCAACCCATGGCCTTACCACATCTATAGCAATTAGAATCTGATGTGCATTTCGAACCAACAATGAGTTAGAATTCTTCTTATTCTTAATATTTCTCCATTTGTAAATCATATTTATTTTGTGAAATCAATTTTCCTTTAATTTTTCTGAGATTTCTTCTGAACAGATTCCATTGAAAGTGCTAATTCGATGCAGGTCTAGAATTTATTATCAATATCTAACTGTATTAAATGCTCATGCAATTTTTGCATCTCATACTCTGTAAATAAATTGGTGATATAAATATACATTCAAAGCTACTAAATTATTTAATTTTTTAAGATTCCTTGGAAGCTCTAAATGGGGCTGCTCCACAAAAAACCTTTTATTAATATTTAATTCTATAATTCTACCTAAATGTGCATATGGAATTGAGCTCATAAATAACATTTCTCAAACAAAAATAAAAAATCTAGAAACAATTCAAACAAAAATTTTGCCTTGGACTTTTGCAATCAGCAAACAACTTAAATATATATGCTGAAACTGCATTTCCCACAATTGAAATAAAAAAAAATATTTAAAATCGAATTTAATATTTCGAATAATCACTAAAAATCAACAACACCCTATAATAAATAAATTTAATAATAACTTTCAAGATACAACTTTGAAGGGTTTTACAGAAAAAGAAAAGATATTGGAACTAATAAATAATAAACTTAGCGGAGATTATCTTCCAAACTTTCCCTGCTGGATTTCAACATTACCCATTATTTCTGATAAAATACCAGGAATTGAATCTAAAAATCAATATGATAAATCAATTATAAAATCATTAACTGACACATTTATCAGTGATAACTACAAAAATTATATACATGTATTCACAGATGGATCTCTTAACTATGACTCCACTATCACATCTGGAGCCTTCTATTGCCCAAATGAAAACTATGAACACCAATTTAAATTTAATATAACTAAACCAGTAATTATAGCTGAGATGTTTGCTATTATTATAGCAATCAACTGGGCCTTAAAATATAAAAATAAAAAAATTGTCATATTTACAGACTGTAAATCATCACTAGACATTTTTCAACATAACCCTTTCAAAAATGATTTTTCAATATTTATTAATGATATATTTACTTTAACTTACAAACACATAGATCAGAATAACATTATAACTTTACATTGGATACCTTCACATGTTAATATAACATATAATGAACATGTAGACACTTTAGCAAAAAAGGCAAAAGATCTAAACCACACTATAAATTCTCCTTATCATTTTGTTATACATAAAAAAAATAAATAAAATAAAATTATTGGCAGAATTACAGAATTGGTACATGACAAAAGCTAGGAACACACAGATTTCAAATCTCTAATAACATTGGTAAATTTAATAATTTTGGATTAAATAAAAAAGAAATCTCTATGATTTTAAGAATAAAGTCTAATCTAGCTCTTACAAATTCCACACTACTTAAATTTAGAATAATAAACTCACCAAATTGTTTTTCTGCAATAACATACAAACACTAGAGCATATAATATTCAGTTGTAACAAATATGAAGAGGAGAGAAAAATATATTTTAATAAATTGCAAAAATATAATGTAAACACATTTAATTTTAAAAACATATTAGAACCAACATCAAAAAAATTAAAACTAACTTTTTATAAATTATTAATTAATTATCTCAAAAACATCAATCTCTTAAATAAACTATAAAAAAAAGATAAATGAATAATAATTAAAAAATACACCTGGATTCTTACTTATATACACACATATATATATATACGTAAGGATCCACAAAAATTATGCCTGAATGAGTCTGTATTGTTTTAATTCTTTGCAGGAATATTTAAAGTTTGATGTGTATTGATGATGATGAATTATTCACCGTGGATGCTTTACAAATTGCAATTTCAGCTTAATCTTTTCAGTTCAGCAATCTATTGCATAATTGTTTTGCCTTCTGCTTGTGATTGCTTACTAAATTTATTTTGCTGTGAAATTTCACTTGGTTTCAAAGCTAAATGTTCTTTTACTAGTTTTAGTTCTGCTTTGGATCATTTAAGCTTATAAACTTGCAAAGTAAGTGTAATGTTTTTGCACCTGTCATGTGCAATAAGTTTCTTGTCAAAGATTTCTTCAGAATCGCCAATAAGTTCATGTAAGATAAAATAAATCTGAAACCTTTTAATATATACTATCTGATCAAAAATATCCAGACAACCCTTCTGAATAGTGCATTCGCCCATAAATGCCACAGCCATGGCCTAAACAGGTTAAAAGGACACACATTGCCTAACAAACTTCATAGACACACGTGAACAGGATATGGGCTGTATATGGCAGAGCCAGTGACTTTCAACGTGGCACAGTCATAGGATGCCACCTTAGCAACAAGTCAGTTGGAAACATTTCAGCCCTGGTGCAGCTGTATCAAACAACTGTAAGTGATGTTATTGTGAAGTGGAAATGCCTAGGAGTAACAACAGTGCAATCATGCCCGATAGGCCAGGTAAAATGACAGAGTAGAACCACTAAGTGCTGAAGCAGGTGGTGCAACAAAAACGCCTGCCCTCAGTTTCAACACTCACTAAACATTCCAAAATGCCTCTGAAATCAACATTAGCACCATAACAGTTTGTTGTGAGCTGCAGGAAATGGGTTTCCATGGCTGAGCAGCTGCACAAAACATCAACAAGATCAACACCAAGCGTCAGTTGGAGTGGTGTAAAGCATGGTGCCAGTGGACTCTTGAGCAGTGGAACCACATTCTCTGGAGTGATGAATCATGCTTCACCATCTGGCAGTCTGACAGACGAGTTTGGGTGTGGAGGATGCCAGGTAAATGCTACCTGCATGACTGTGTTGTGCCAACTGTGAAGTTTGGTGAAGGAGACATCATGCTCTGGGGCTGTTTTTTATGGTTCGTGCTGGGCCCCTAGTTCCAGTGAACTGGACTCTGAACCCTGCAGTCTATAACGAATTCTCAACAATTCTGTGCTCCCAGCTTTATGGCAACAGTTCGGTGAAAACCCTTTTCTGTACCAACATGACAAAGTGATCCACAAAAGTGAGGATTGTGCAGGAATGGTTTGATGAGATGGGTGTGGAAGAACTTGACTGGCCTGCACAGATCCCTGATCTCAACCCCACTGAAACTTTTGGGATGAATTGTAATGCCGATTATGAGCCAGGTCGAACTGCCAGACATTAGTGATTGGCCTCACTAATGCTCTTGTGGCAGAATGACAGGCAATTCTCTCAGCAACATACCAAAATCTAGTGGAAAGCCTTTCCTGCAGAATGGAGGCTGTGATAGCAGCAAAGGGTGTACCATTGTGATATTAATTCCTTTCCTATTACTGAGAGATTGTGGATGAGTGAGTGTCTGGATACTTTTGATTATATAGTGTATATGTTTGTCCCAAGTCTCTGTAGATTTAGCATAATTATAGGACTGTAATCCAATTGCATTATTTCCTGGAGAATTACTACTTTCTAGAGCTTGTCTTAAAAAATTAGTTGCTATAAGTCCAGTTCTGTTGTGGCAGATATTTAGTTTCAAACAGTATGTGACCTATATTGCTAGTATAAAATACAATAGTATACAATTGCTAGTTTCCATATGCATTTTTTTTTTGTTTTCAAACAGTTAGCATATATAAATAATGTGAATTACACAACAACATATGTAGAAATAACTTGCATGTGGAATATCACAGAAGTTTCCATGGATAATAATGATATATGTTATATCCTACACTGGAGGAAGATCCGAATCCTTTTGTGAGTATCTGATCCTGGGGAGATTACAATTATTGTGAGTATACTGTTCTTCAGGAATCCTATCCTCATTGCCAGTTATTGTGTCTCATTGCCAATTGTAGTAGCTGAGGTAGCAAGTATTAATAAGTTGTGATAATGTCAATTCAGATTCATGACTGATGCTAATACAGGGCTCTTGTGCATACATATAAATCTGCCTCTGCATAGAAGTAATTGTTTCTGCTGTTTGATGTGAAAGTCTGTGGCCTAAACCTTTTAGAAAGATGTGAAATATCCATTGGAAAGGGGGAAGATACGTAAGTGTATCATGTTTACACATGAACAACACTGCCAACTTTGAAATATTTAACACTGTCAACTTTAAAATACTTAACACTGTGAATATTTTATTTCAAATAGATGGCTGATATCACTTAATAATCAGAAATACAAGGAACTTGCTCATAAAAATACAAGTGCAATATGTCAAATGAAATGAAAGACAGATTTCAGAAAGCAGACTTCAAGGATTTTAAATTTCGCAAACAGCATTTCCCAACAGAGTACATGGCACCATCACGAGTTATTCCATTCTTAGCAAAGAAAGACCAAGTACTGAATTATCTGTTATCTTCAGAAATAACACCTGCAGTTAAAATTTATAGATGTTTACGCATTAATGCCATTTCTATACACAATAATTTTCTGGCACATTTCCATATAGGTCAGACTTATTGAAAATTGTTTTAATGACATATGGGTTTATAGGGGATGATATAATTTGTTTCATTAATCTGAGTTTCATAAAAAATTTAGGAATTCAGTGACTCAGGAGTATATTGATTGCAGTGTCTGATCCAGTACATATAGAAACCTCACACTTGAATGAGTTCATTAAAAAAATTGACCAGATGAATATTTGTATAAATGTAATTATCTATTCTTGTTTATTTGAGTATTTAAGACTGGATTTATATATATTTATCAGCAAGGCCATTCAGAATCATGTTATTTTTTAAATTAAGAGTATCATGTTCTTTATGTTAAGAACAGAAGCGTGTTATTATTTTTACCCGTCTTCCTATTGCCTTTGGCTTTGGCATTTGTCGGTTGGTTGGTTTGTGGATTTGACAAACATTGTTTCATCCTATTTTTCAAACACAATGGAGAAACTTAATGATTTATGTACCAAATGAAAGCTTATGATGCAGGGAGTAACATAGGCTACAAAAAAAATTAACCCCCAAGCTTTCTTCCCCCCTAAAAAAGGGGAAATGTGAAAGCTATTGTTCTGCTTTATCTCCAGAATGCAAATGCAGAAAATAACAAGCTATATGTCAAATTAAAGCTTCTGATGCAGAGAATGTTGTAGGCTATGAAAAATTGACTCTCCATGCTTCCCCCCCCCCCTAAAATAGGGACAAAATATAAAAAGGATTGTTCCCCTATATCTCCTGAACGCGAGTGTGAAAAGTAACAAGTTATGTGTCAAATGAAAGCTTGTGATATGGGGAGTGCCATAGGCTATAAAAAAATTGACCCTCCATGCTTTCTTCCCCCCCCTAAAAATGGGAAATGTGAAAGTCATTCTACTATTTCTTCCAAACACGAAGGCCTATAGTGTCAAACGAAAGCTCATATAATGACAGTCTTAAACTATTTCGAATTTTGCTCCAACATTTTTCCCCTGATAAAGAGGGGAGGGCAGATTTTTGTTGGTTAGGCTTTAATGAATCATATCTCAAATTGAAAGTTGCGATGTCTCTAGTATCATGGGCTACTTCAAACATGACTCCAAAAGGGGGGTATTGTGGTCAATTTTTATGAGTCATATATCAAATGAAAGTTTTTGAAGATAGCCATTTTTTAATTAATTAATTTTTTTTGTCACTAAAAACACCTATTTTCCTATATGCGCCCTAAAAAGTAGAAAATTAGCCTAAATTATATCGATGGTGCAATCAGTCATTGAGTTCATATTCACTTCAAAGGAAGATTGGTACCAATTTACCTACTCAACAAGATTACTGTCACCCTCTCTTACTTTGAAGTGAATATGAACACATATGACTGATTGCATAATTGATATGCTTTAGGTTTATTTTCTACTTTTTAGGGCCCTATAGGAAGATACGTATTTTTTAAATTTTTTTAATTTTCGTCATTTGCTTTTCCTTTGTAGAGAAAATACCAAAATTTGCTTGGGTTTTTGTGCTAGAAATATGTATTTATCATACCAGTATAATTTGTATCATTGGATTTTCACCTGTCTGTGATCAGCTATTTTGGAACTCTGCATTAACTATCTATAAATACTGTGATTGTCACCTATGTTTATATCATTAATAATGCTAAATAGTGTGAAGAGACTATTATTTCCATCATACTTAGCGAAATATAAAAAGAAATAGTTGCCACCCGTAGATCATAGATGGCGCCAATGGTCGGCGCCAAAAATCATCGTTGAAGAGTTTGATGTCTTAAATTAGTGGAAAAAAGATGAGCCGACATTAGTTCAATCGGTAAGAATACTCTGGCATGTTTCTGGAGAGATGCGGGTTCAAGTCTCGTATGTGGGTGAAATTTTTCCACAAAATATTTATTGATATATTGATGTTAATATGTCAACCAGGTAACACTGTGATTGTCACCTATGTTTAAATAACCATCTATCTTTTGGTCTCTCAATAATCACCTGGTTATATGCATTGTTGTCAATTTAGTCATTTCACTTCCTTCACTTCTCATAATTTCACCTTGATGACTTTTACACAAAGTACTTGGTTTGTCACACTTCTGCTAAAAGCATTTGTTACTTGCTTTTTATTATAATATCTATTTAATAATGGCATAATAAAGTGTTTCGTACATTAGCAAAATATTTCATGCACAGCAAATAAAATAGCATACATAAGTTTAAAAAAATGAATTTACAAATCATTTGTAGAGTGCTTAAATCACTGACTATTAAAAATGAATTTATTATTATGGGTTGTGAAAGTAAATGGTATAACAAGCTGAGTAAGTTTTTGGTTTTCTTTTTTAGACTTAATATCAGCCCAGGAAATTCTCGGCCAGGCAGCCCCCAATCTTCTAGATCAACTCCATTGAGAGCTACTAAACGTAGGCGTGCTGTAATGAGTGAAACTGAGAAAAGTAGTCTTGGGACACAAGTGTCAGCCAGAGCTAAAGGTGAAATAGAAATATCAGAACATGACCTTAAAGGAAAATATGTTAAGATTCAAAGTAAAGGGACTAAGGTAATATATGCTAGTTTTATTTAGTTTTAAAACAAAGTTTTTCCAACACCTAAATTTGATTGCTTCATTTTGCAAATTTCATAAAAACATTCTTTTTTTGACCAAAGTAGCAGTCTCTCTAGGGTTGCCAGACATCCAGCATTCGATCCAAAACTCCAGTGTCCTGCTATGCATCCTAAATGCCTCAAAGATAGTTTCAAAGCAACTGTGAATAATTATTTGTTATGATTATCAAATAATTGTTTGAATTGTTTTCTAGAATACAAACCTTTTGATAACCAACTGTTTACCTTTACTGTAATATGTTCTAACATATCTATAGGCTATTCCTACCTACAATCTTATTTTTACATACACAGAAATATTTAAAATTTACTTCAGTGTCCAACCACTAGAATGGAAAAGATGAAAGCGATTCTTCGGGTTCCGATATGGGAAAGGTTAATGTGTTGTCTTTACTTTTCCTCTTTGTTTCTTGGTTTTAACTTTGGTTATGGGTTATGTGTGTTATCTTTTTATTCTACCTTGTTTAGTGTAATACAGCCTTCATTGCTGTTGCACTAAAAAAACCCCCAACAAACTAGCCAGTGTCAATTAATGCAATATTTTTGAGATGACTTCCTCAAGGAAAACCTTGTTTCTGAAACTTTATCAAAAACTTGGAGGAGGAACTCATAATCAAAGAAAATGTAAACTCATAAGGAGTATCATCAAATTTAAAGTCTTGAGATGCAGCCATGATATTCTAAAAGGTAAATATTTGGACAAATATGATTAATTTTTGTGATTTTATTTTTAAATGTTTACATAAAATTTGATTATTTTATTTATGATAAAACTGTCAAAAAATGTTTATTTTTATTGAAAGACATTTTCTCCACAAAAATATTTTGTTCAACATGAGCTTTTGGAAAATCTGGCAACCTTTTTTGGAAAATCTTAGTCTCAGACTGTCAGAAAATTTCCTAACAGATAAATTGCAAATTTGAATTTGTCCTGAACAGTAAGTTCTTATTCTTCAGTTGTGAGCTTATCAGTGAGGTGTCTTCATCTTATTTTTCTTTGACTGTGTTAGAAAACGGTATTGTTTGATATGTATCTCATACCAAAAAGAATTGAAAATAGCATTCAAATGAATCTCTTACACACCCAATTTGCCTGGAATACATGCAAAAACTTTGTAAAAACATTCAGCTGAAAATTTTAAGTGTAGATTTTTAAAAATCTGTTGCAATTGAGTATTTGTACAATGTGAGGACTCATCGATGTTATCTTCATCTGGTTGCAGTGATAAGGCTTGTGTGCTCTGGCAACCTCAAGAGCCATGACAGCGATAACATAATTACTGATAAGGCCCCCCTCCAAGCCAAATAAATCTTTGTGAGGTAAGGGCCAGACTAAGAGATATCTTGGAAGCAGGGTAGATGTGACTCTTTGCTCAGGAAGGCAACACATCTAAGAGAAAGTGCTCTAAACAAAACCCTGTGGGAGGGAAGCAGCTCTTACAGTATAGGCAGCAAGTGGTGATAAAAACTATCTGAATAGTCACTGTCATAACAGTATGTTAAAGACCTGTGCTCAACACATTACTGTATTGCAGAAAGCAAGTGGGGGGAAACTACTGCATTAACCATCCCCAGAATAACCACTAAGACAAACAATCGTTTTCAGTTGGCCCTGAGTTCTGGTATCTCTCAGATGAGACAGGGGTGATAAGAATCTCTGGGCTCAAATGATGGAACCAATGAGAATTGGAACTTGGAATGTCAGAACAATGTTTGAAGCAGGAAAACTTAAAAATGTGATTCAGGAAATGAAAAGACTTCATATTAAAATTTTGGGATTGAGTGAAACTAGATAGACTAGCTCTGACAAATGTCAGTTTGATGACAAGATATATTATTCTCGAAATGGCAATAATAAGCACCAAAATGGTGTAGGAATATTGGTTTTTAAGGATGTTTCCAAGAGCAACCTTAATTTTGTGCCATACTCTGAATGAATGATAATAAATATAATTCAGATATGTGCTCTAATGCCTGATAAGAATGATGCAGAGATTGAACAATTCTATAATCAGCTGAATGAATTACTGAGACTAGCAAAGAAGCATGATCTTAACATTGTTATGGGAGATTTCAGTGCTAATGTTGGAAAAGGCTGATCTGGAGAAACAGTAGGAGAGTTTGGACTTGGATTGAGAAATGAAAGATCATCAATTGATACAGTTTTGTCAAGAAAAAAATTTGACGATCTCAAATACCTGATTTAAGCTTCCTAACAGAAGGATTTATACATGGTAATCACCCATAGATAATGATCAAAATGTGATTAGAAGCCAAATTGACAACATCATGATTAACCAGCATTTTTCGAATACTATAAAAAGCACTGACACATACCCTAGTGCAGATATTGACTCAAATCATAACCCAATCATAAATGAGCTCAAACTAAGATTGAAGACTTAGAAAAAAACAGATGTCAAAAAACGATTGACCTGGAGGGTTTTAAAGAACCCAGAAATGAAGAAACTGAGAACAAAGCATAATAAGAGAATTAATTACATAGAAAATGTAGAGGAGAAGGGAATATAGGAACTTTGGAAGAGTTTTAAATCTGTCCTGATTGAAACAAGTGCAGCAATTTTAGGTTATAAGAAACATCTGAAAAAGAAGGATCAGATAACTGATGAAATTATGCTACTAATGGACAAATGTTCAACATTCAAAAACTGTGATGCATTGAAATTGAACAAGATGAACAGGCTGATAAAGGCTAAAATTAAAGAAGTTAAGGAAGAGTGAATGATGGAAGGGGGCAAAGAAATTGAATTATTGCAAGAAAAGCAGATTACAGAAATTTCAGGAATGAGTAGAAGAAAATATCCAGCCACAATTAGAAATGATGAAGGGGAAATAATAATGGGAGAATCTGAGAAAGTGGAAGGAAGCATGGACTAAATATATAGAAGTAGATAAGTAGATGAGAAACTCTTTGTTTTCTGACAATGAATGAGAATTAGATTAAATGAACAATGCATTGATGGGTCCATGCTTCTTAAAATCTGAAGTGGAGAAGGTGATTAATTCAGCAAAAAATGGAAAGGCTAGTGAACCTAATGAAATCCCAGCCTAAAATAGTCAAGTTATTAAACAAAAAAAAAAAATTACATATTGTAGAATTGTTTAATAAAATATACGAGACAGGCAACATCCCTAAAGATTGGTCAAAATCAACTTTCATCACTATTATACAAAAAACCAAAACTTGTGGAGACTTTAGACTAATGAGTCTAAAGTCTTAAAAATGTTCCTGGAAATCATTCATAATCGAATATACCGAAAATGTGAAGAGAAAAATCGATGATGCACAATTAGAATTTAGAAAAGGATTAGAAACAAGAGAAGCACTGTTTTGGGCCCAAGTTTTGATGCAGAGATGTAGAGAACAACAAATCAATATCTGTATTTGTTTTATTGATTTTGAGAAGGCATTTGATCAAGTTCAACACACAAAGCTCATAAAAATTCTTGAGGATGTTGGACTTGATAATGAAGACATTAGAATAATCAGAAATTTATATTATAATCAAATGGCATTAGTTCTAATTGAAAATAATATAGCAGATAATATCAACATCAAGAGAGGAGTGATGCAAGGATGTGTACGTTCCTCTTCTTATTTAACATATACTCAGATCTTATATTCAAAATGGCATTGGAGAAAAGAGAAGAAGGAATATCTATTGATGCAAGGATCATAAATAACTTAAGTTATACTAATGACACTGCAATATTTATATGTAATATGCATGATCTAAAGACCCTCTTTGATCTGGTGAATCATCATCATCCTCAAGCAGCCATGGATTACGGAGGTCCAACCAGATGGTGCAATTTAGTTTTCCAAGCAAGTCTATCCTGAGCTACATCTACTGCATCTGGCCACTGCACACCAATTCTAACAAGGTCCTGTTTGACATTGTCTGCCCACTGCATCCTAGGTCTCCCCTTCTTTCTGAGGCCTTTAGGCACACTGTTCATATCCCTATTCGCCAGTCTATAATAATTCATACGGGCAACATGGCCAAACCAATAGAGTCTCTCTCTGCACAATATGCTGCTTAAAGGAGTTTGTTGACTCCTTTGCCTAACCTCATCATTAGTTACAAAGTTGAACCACCTAATGCCCAAGATACTGCGTAAGCATCTGGAATCAAAAGCATCTAGTTTCCTGTTATCCTGTTTACAAAGTGTCCAAGTTTCACTACCATAACTAACCCTAGAAAGAACCAAACTATTATACAGTCTAATTTTAGTCTTTAGGTGTATACGCCTATTTCTCCAACTCTCCATAGATTCTTAAAAGTCCCAGCAGCAATCTCTATTCGTCTGTTAATCTCATGCCGCACATCACCATTATCTGTTACATAGCTCCCAAGATAATTAAACTGTGACACCTGCTCAAGACTGCAACCATTCAGATTAACTGAATCACAGCCTGCCTGACCAATTTTCATCACTTTAGTTTTCTCTCTGTTTATAACCAAACCTACTCTACTACCAGTCTCATCAACAGCTCGAATGAAAGAGTTCATCTCATCAACATCATTTGCCAAAAGGGCTAAATCATCAGCATAATCTAAATCAGAAATTTTCGTATCTCCAGCCCATTTAAGGCCAAAATCTTTCCCTTGAAGTGAATTTCGCATAACATAATCAACAACCAAACTAAAGAGAAAAGGAGACAAAATGCACCCTTGTCGAACACCAGACGTAATGCTAAACCAATTGCTACAAGACTTACCAACTCTCACACACGACTCAGTGTTATTATAGAGAGCTTTCATTATGTTAACTAACTTGTCAGGCATACCATATGATTTCACAATCAACCACAAATTATGACGATCAACAGAGTCGAAAGCCTTTTTGAAATCAACAAAGCTAGCAACCAAAGGTTTCTGAAACTCTAAACATTTCTCAAGATTCTGCCAAAGTGAAAATATCTGATCCACACATCCCCTACCACTTCTGAATCCACATTGCTCATCACACAATTGACTGTCAACCAGATACTTAATTCTATTAATGGAAAGAACTTTACCTGGAACAGAGAGTAGGCTGATACCCCTTTAGTTATCACAAGAACTGCGATCACCTGTTTTGAAAATAGGGATAATAATAGTTCGATAAAATCTTTAGGAACCATGCCTTTATCATAAAAGATATTCAAAATTTCAGTCATCCAAGTGGTAACCGAAACATTCCCAGCTCTAAGCATATCTGTAGTAATTTCATCTACCCCTGGCGATTTATGAAGTTTAAGTTTAGAAATAGCCAAAATAACTTAAGATTGTGTTACAGGGCCAACATTAAATCCACCAATACATCTATCATCATTACAAAGAAAAAGTGAAAATATCTGATCTACACATCCCCTATCACTTCTGAATCCACATTGCTCATGACGCAATTGCCTTCCCACCAGATTCTTAATTCTATTAAGTACAATCATGGAAAGAACTTTACAAGAAACGGAGAGTAGGCTGATACCCCTATAGCTATCACAAGAACTGCGATCACCTTTTTTGAAAATAGGGATAATAATAGCTCTGGTAAAATCTTTAGGAACCATGCATTTATCATAAAAGTTATTCACAATTTCAGTCATCCGAGTGGTAACCGAAACATTCCCAGCTCTGAGCATTTCTGTAGTAATTTCATCTACCCCTGGGGATTTATGAAGTTTAAGTTTAGAGATAGCCAAAATAACTTCAGATTGTGTTATAGGACCAACATTAAAGCTGCCAATGCATCTATCATCATTACAAACAATGGGAGTAGAACTAACCACATTGTTTAGAACATCACTGAAATGCTCAGCCCACCTAGCCATGACAGAATTCTCACCATCATTAACCTTACCTTGTTTATCCTGCAATCCTTGTATGCCTGTCCGTTTTCTACCACATAAAACATTAACTATCTGGTACAGCTCTCTGCTGTTGTGCTGCCTAACTGCTTCCTCAGCTTTGTCAGCCAAACCATCAAGCCAAAGATTCTTATCAGTAGCTAACTGATCCTTTACACGTTTATTAAGCTCTCTGTAATCCTTTCTATTAGGACTAGTAGGGTATTGATTAAGGACATCCCTGCAGTTCTTTCTTTCTGAAATAAGCTTAAGTGCCTTATCACACAAATAATTTTGCCTCCTCTTCCCCTTTTTTCCAAAAGAGTGCTGTTAGTTCCAAGAGAAGCCTGTTTAAAAAGGTCGCATTCTTCCTCAACTTCAGTAGTAAGCGTACCATGACTGTCATAATGATTAAGTAACCTATCATGGTAAGCTTTGGCTATAACTGGATCTTTCAGAGCTTCAGTATTAAAAGTAAATTTTTTAACCTTGGCACAACACTTTTTAAGTTTAAGTTGCAAGACAGCTACCATTTACAGGTCAGCTTAATTTTACTGACATTTATTCTAAGACCCACCAAGGCGTGGGTCTGCTTCTCAGCAGACATGCTAGTGATGCTCTTCTAGGATATGAGTGCATTAATGAAAGGTTTCTTACAGCAAAATTTCAGACAAGCATTAAAGACTTGAATGTTATCTGCTGTTATGCCCCCACTGAGGATGCTGACGAGGATGAGAAGGATAGGTTTTACGGACAACTTCAGGATATTTTGAATTCTGTCAAGAAAGGAGATATTACCCTTGTTCTAGGTGACTTCAATGCCAAAGTTGGTACTGACTCTGATCTTTGGGGAGGGGTGATAGGCCCTTTTGGTATTGGTAGCTGCAATGGCAATGGGCAACGTCTCCTACAGGTAAGTAAACTCAATGGTTGCAGAATAACTAACACATATTGCAAACACCACGACATACATAAATACACATGGGTTTCACCTGATGGGCTGCATAGGAATAAGATTGATTATATATTAATTAACAGCAAATGGGCTAGTTCTGTTAGAAATACCAGGGCATATAGGGGAGCTGAAATTGGATCTGACCATTACCTTGTTAAAAGTGTCTTGCAACTTAACTTGGCACAAACTTAAAAAGTGGCACAAAACTTAAAAAGTGTTGTGCCAAGGTTAAAAAATTTACTTTTAATACTGAAGCTCTGAAAGATCCAGTTATAGCCAAAGCTTACCATGATAGGTTACTTAGTCATTATGACAGTCATGGTACGCTTACTACTGAAGTTGAGGAAGAATGCGACCTTTTTAAACAGGCTTCTCTTGGAACTAACAGCACTCTTTTGGAAAAAAGGGGAAGAGGAGGCAAAATTATTTGTGTGATAAGGCACTTAAGCTTATTTCAGAAAGAAAGAACTGCAGGGATGTCCTTAATCAATACCCTACTAGTCCTAATAGAAAGGATTACAGAGAGCTTAATAAACGTGTAAAGGATCAGTTAGCTACTGATAAGAATCTTTGGCTTGATGGTTTGGCTGACAAAGCTAAGGAAGCAGTTAGGCAGCACAACAGCAGAGAACTGTACCAGATAGTTAATGTTTTATGTGGTAGAAAATGGACAGGCATACAAGGATTGCAGGATAAACAAGGTAAGGTTATAGATGGTGAGAATTCTGTCATGGCTAGTGGGCTAAGCATTTCAGTGATATTCTAAACAATGTGGTTAGTTCTACTCCCATTGTTTGTAATGATGATAGATGCATTGGCAGCTTTAATGTTGGTCCTATAACACAATCTGAAGTTATTTTGGCTATCTCTAAACTTAAACTTCATAAATCCCCAGGGGTAGATGAAATTACTACAGAAATGCTCAGAGCTGGGAACGTTTCAGTTACCACTTGGATGACTGAAATTTTGAATAACTTTTATGATAAAGGCATGGTTCCTAAAGATTTTACCAGAGCTATTATTATCCCTATTTTCAGAAAAGGTGATCGCAGTTCTTGTGATAACTATAGGGGTATCAGCCTACTCTCTGTTCCAGGTAAAGTTCTTTCCATGATTCTGCTTAATAGAATTAAGAATCTGGTTGACAGGCAATTGTGTGATGATCAATGTGGATTCAGAAGGGGTAGGGGATGTGTAGATAAGATATTTTCACTTAGGCAGATTCTTGAGAAATGTTTAGAGTTTCAGAAACCTTTGGTTGCTAGCTTTGTTGATTTCAAAAAGGCTTTCGACTCTGTTGATCGTCATAATTTGTGGTTGATTGTGAAATCATATGGTATACCTGACAAGTTAGTTAACATAATGAAAGCTCTCTATAATAACACTGAGTTGTGTGTGAGAGTTGGTAAGTCTTGTAGCAATTGGTTTAGCATTACTTCTGGTGTTCGACAAGGGTGCGTTTTGTCTCCTTTTCTCTTTAGTTTGGTTGTTGATTATGTTATGTGAAATTCACTTCAAGGGAAAGATTTTGGCCTTAAATGGACTGGAGATACGAAAATTTCTGATTTAGATTATGCTGATGATTTAGCCCTTTTGGCAAATGTTGTTGATGAGATGAACTCTTTCATTCAAGCTGTTGATGAGACTGGTAGTAGAGTAGGTTTGGTTATAAACAGAGAGAAAACTAAAATGATGAAAATTGGTCAGGCAGGTTGTGATTCAGTTAATCTGAATGGTTTCAGTCTTGAGCAGGTGTCACAGTTTAATTACCTTGGGAGCTATGTAACTGATACTGGTGATGTGCGGAATGAGATTAACACACAAATAGGTATTGCTGCCGGGACTTTTAAGAATCTATGGAGATTGTGGAGAAATAGGCATATACACCTAAAGACTAAAATTAGACTGTATAATAGTTTGGTTCTTTCTAGGGTTAGTTATGGTAGTGAAACTTGAACGCTGTGTAAACAAGATAACAGGAAACTAGATGCTTTTGATTCTAGATGCTTACGTAGTATCTTGGGTATTAGGTGATTTAACTTTGTAACTAATGATGAGGTTAGGCAAAGGAGTCTGCAACCTCCTTTAAGCAGCATATTGTGCAGAGAGAGACTCCGCTGGTTTGGCCATGTTGCCCGTATGGATAATTATAGATTGGTGAATAGGGTTATGAACAGTGTGCCTAGAGGCCTCAGAAGGAGGGGGAGACCTAGGATGTGGTGGGCAGACAATGTCAAACAGGACGTTGTTAGAATTGGTGTGCAGTGGCCAGATGCAGCAGATGTAGCTCAGGACAGATATGCTTGGAGAATTAAACTGCGCAGTCTGGTTGACCTCCGTAGCCCATGGCTGCTTGAGGATGATGATGATGATGAAAATTAAGCTCATGACATTTAGTAGTAATCTTATTCCAACATCAACTCTCATGTAAAATGGAAAACAAATATTGAGAGTAATAAGTGTAGATATCTGGATAAATGACAGAAATGATTCTAATATGGAAATGAAATCAGGGATTGAAATGGCTAGGCAACGATTCCTTAAAATTAAGTCTATGCTGTGCAGTGGGAACTTGAAGTGAATCTTAGAATTAGAATGATGAAGTGCTATATATTGCTAGTCATGCTGTATGGTGTTGAGACTTGGACATTTAAATCTACAATCATGAAAACGATTGAACATTCAAGATGTGGATTTACAGAAGGATACTGAAGATCCCATGGAAGCGAAGGTGACAAATGAAAAATTCCTGGGAAAGGTAGGTAGAAACTGTGAATTACTTAGCAACATCAAGATAAGGAAGACTGCATATTTTAGACATCTAGTCAGAGACAATAAATATTTTAATCCCACAGTTAATTATTGAAGAAAGATGGAATGCAAAAGAATACCTGGAAGATAATCTCATAAATCTCAATAAACTGCGTAATATCTGGAAGATAATCTCAATAATTTGCCTAAGTGAAAATATTTTATGTATGCATCCTTTACCACTTTTAAATCAAACTGCTCATCACTTATTTGTCTTTTGACCAAATGCTTAATTCTATTAAGCGTAATAATACGAAGAACTTTATCTGAAAAAGAAAGTAGAGTGATTTTCTTATAATCACAAAAATAACGATCACCTTTTTTTAAAATGGAGATTATAATTGCTCTAGAAAAATTCTTAGGAACAAAACTTTTCACATAAAAAAAAATCAAAATTTCAGTCAGCCATGTTACAGCTGTCCTGTGGCCAAGTGGTTAGTGCGCTTGGCTACTAATCTAAGGGACCTGGGTTCAAGTCCTGGGTAAGGCATGAATTTCCGTGATGTTTTTCTGCTGAGGTCCTGCCATCCTCACAGACCTCTATGGCATATAAACTGACAGGCTCCTGTCAGACCTCTGTGGCAAGCAGCTGCTTGAGAGGGTATTTATTATTTATTTTATGTAACACCCAAATATTTCCAACTAGTAATTTTATCTACCCCTTGGGATTTAAGTCATTTTAATTTGAGGTAACCGAAATAACTTCTGATTTTGATATAGAGCCAACATTAAAGTAATAATGCATATCATCATCTACAAACAGTAGAAATAATCACATTGTTTAGATCTCTAAACTGCTCAACCCACCTAGCAGTTACTCTTATTCTTTCGTTAGTTTAACTTAATGTAGTAATGCTTGCCAACCACAGTGAAGGTTAATTAAGTGGCATAGTAACATTGTTATTGTTCATAACATTTTAATTATTGTGAATTACTGTTTTGTTATTATCATTGCTGCTAGCAAATGATCTTCAATTCTAGTTTTCAATAATTCTGTGTCTTCCATCAATTAAGTGACAACTAGGGTTTACAATTGTACCTCTGCTGGAACAGTCACTTTATTATATGTGTCAATTTAACATTGTATCCTACATATTTTGTTCAGACCATTGGTACCTTATCTCCATCCTTAATCTTCATACTGGGGACTCAATAGTACACATACCAACTATGTTCTGTTTTTTCTATGTGGCTTGTATCTGCATTTTATGTCTCCTACTATCATTGATTCATCAATGGATACTACTATCCTATTTATTAGTGGTACAGATACTTAATGCACCTTTAAGCATTTTGAAACTTAGAGTTCCTTTTGATACATATGATGGCTTCTTAAATGGTGCTATTGTGAATTTTTTTTTAACCTTTTTGCATTGTCATATAGTATTCTTAACTTAAGCATGAAAGTAAATATGTAAAATTTTATACATAAAACAGATCCCAAATGTATGTTTGGAAAACTAAATCATCTGAAACATATCTAAAGTTATTGACACAGTTATGATTTTAAAAATATATATTTCATATAAATCATCATAATACACCTATCCCTCGATTTACACTGAAGATAGGTTCCGCACAAAACCGTGTAAATCGAAATCCGTGTAATCGAAATCAAAACCGTATAAAACGAAAAAAACTCTAAAATGTTCATAATTCAGTTTCTTTTTACACGGTTTTGATTTCGATTGCACAGATTTCGATTTACACGGTTTTGTGCGGAACCTATCTTCAGTGTAAATCGAGGGATAGGTGTATTCATCATCCTCAAGTAGTCAAGGGCTATGGAGGTCCAACTAGACCATGCAATTTAGTTCTCCAAACATATCTGTTCTGAGCTACATCTGCTGCATCTGGCCACTGCACACCAATTCTAACAAGGTCCTGTTTGACAGTGTCTGTCCACTGCATCCTAGGTCTCCCCCTCTTTCTGAGGCATTTAGGCACACTATTCATAACCCTATTTGCTAATCTATAATTATCCATACAGGCAACATGGCCAAACCAAGAGTCTCTCTCTTCACAATATGCTGCTTAAAGGAGGTTGCGACTCTTTTGCCTAACCTCATCATTGCTTACAAAGTTGAACCATGTAATGCCCAAGATACTGCGTAAGCATCTAGAATCAAAAGTATCAAGTTTCCTATTATCTTGTTTACAAAGCATCCAAGTTTCGCTACCATAACTAACCCTAGAAAGAACCAAACTATTATATAGTCTAATTTTAATCTTAAGATATATACACCTATTCTTCTCATCCTCATCGGCATCTACAGTGTAGGGGCATAACAGCAGATAACATTCAAGTCTTTAATGCTTGTCTGAAATTTTGCTGTAAGAAACCTTTCATTAATATGCTCATATCCTAGAAAAACATCACTAGCGTGTCTGCTGAGAAGCAGACCTATGCCTTGGAGATGCTTATTATCTTCCCTCCTTGAAAAGAGAAATTTAAGACTATTTTTTAGAATCTGTCCTTTATCTGTCCATCTGGTCTCTTGCAAGCTGAGAATATCTAAGTTATAACAGTGGAATTCTTGTCTGAGGATATGAGAATAAGCTCTGTGCAGAATCCTCACATTCCAACTACCTATGTAGAGAAAATGGTTAGTGGGATGTTTAAAGAAACTATGTTTATTGAGACAGGGAATGCCGACAATATCAAACAGCCCCCTAATCGTTGGATGGGCGCAAAGACCCATTCCCCCACCACTAAAGGCTGAAGCCATCTATTCTTTTGTTCAAATTCTAATTTTAGACTATTCTAATTTTAGAAAAAAAAATTTTCTTGAGCCGGGTGGGATACGAACCCACAACCTCCTGACAACATGTCAGGTGCTCTGGACCACTGAGCTACTGGGCACCGATCATGATCTCCTCTAACGCTATGAACATTCCTTTTATGTCACATATAGGTGCTCTTCAGGCAATTTTAGCCACAAGCGGCTTTCTCTTTGCCATATAGATGGAAAGCATGTCTTACAAGCATGCTAATGATATAAATAATGAGATAAACTCAACTGTTCAACATCCACTAATAAATCAGCACTTTGACGTCGATTATAATTTTAGATGAAAAATTGTCTTAAGCCGGGTGGGATACAAACCCACGACCTCCTGACAACATGTCAGGTGCTCTGGACCTCATCTTGTCAGGAGGTTGTGGGTTCGTATCCCACCTGGCTCAAGACAATTTTTCCTCTAAAATTAGAATCGACATCAAAGTGCTGATTTATTAGTAGAAGCAAGAGTTCAGATGCCTGTGAAGACCTCTGCTCAGGATTATCCACCAGCTGATAAAACATATTCTGTGAATCTATTCACTTGGGGCTGTCAACCTACAAACAAACAGAAAAAACAGCAGAAGATTTTCCCTCTACAGAAGCTCACCAGTGCAGAAAAATTCAGGATCCATAATCAAGCATAGAGCCTTATTTCAGTCCAGTCTGGTAGGTTTTATATGATCAGCACCATATAAATACATCAATGTAACTGCACTGCCTGATCAATTTATTAGGATTATGCATTAGTAGTGTGTTTTGTGTTGGAGGATCTTTGGCTTGGAAAACAGCTTTTACCCACCAGATCATTGAGGTACTAGTGCTGAAAATTTTTACAAGAAATATTGTTCCATTCAATTGCCATAGTTCTTTTCAGATTTTCGTTGTTGAACAAGCCTTTCCATTTCATTTCCACAAATGCTTAATCCTTAAAGTGCTGGAAGACACTGTAGTTCCCAGAGAATTTTGCTGAAAGTTCATATATTTTTGCCAAAGGAAGTCTTTTTATTTTTTAAATTTTCCATGAAAGTTTAATAATTAACATTTTTTATAATAACATATGAAGTTCTATTAGTTAGATCAAGGGTTCTCAACATGGGGTATGTGGTAAATTTTTTTGAGGTACGCTGTGAGAGCTCAAAAGTCACTAGATCTAGTAACAATTTTGTGTTTATTGATATATTTAATTTATGAATACAAAATTTAATATGTGTTTATAGATATATATGTTTTATTTTATTCCCATTGTTATACTATAACTATAGTTTTATCTATCTGTACCAGTTACATACACATTTCCAGGAGGTTCGTGAAGCATAAAAGGTTGAGAACCACTGAGTTAGATAATTCAGGATAAGGTTCTATGTAATGCTCAAAGACTATTAACTTTTTAAGTTGGACCTTTTGTCTGATCCAAATTTATTCAAAATTCTGGATAGCTTGTCGGACACCAGGCAATATTAACTTGCCAAATGCAGTTGAAATATGGTTCGTTTTTTATATATATATAGCATTACTTATTAAGTAAGAATTCAAAAAGGATTGTCAAGTTTGATTAAAGTTGAACTCTAATCAAAAATCAATTAGTGTGGCTAAAGAAAAAAAATAACAAAAATCAAAAAATTTCTGTAAAACAAAGTTTATTTCCAAAAAATTCAAAGACTTACCAATTTAGTTGATGAATACAAAAAGTTGGAGTAATGAACAACTCACATCTACCTAAATCTCTACTAACAACTCCTTATATCTACACAACACATTCTTACTGATTTCTCCTCCTACTAGGGGCGGGGGTGGCTCAGTCGGTAGCGTGCCAGGCTCGTAATCTGTAGTTCCCAGGTTCGAGGTCCCAGCTGGGTCAGCGTTGAGATTTATCTCCGCAAAATTCCCCGGCCTTGCCCACGGTCAGTAGGGGACACCGATGGGCTTGGAAAGGCCGCCATCCATCGGATGGGACGTTAAGCTGTGGCCCCGTGTGCGGGAGAGCCATATCCTGTGCACGTTAAAGAACACTCTGGATGGCCTTGACGGGAGGCTACCATCTGTCTCCCAACATCTGTTTCAGTGGGTCCCCTCCCCCAACCTTCTCTGAGCCTTAGGGGTCCATGTGACCTGGCCATTTAGCCCATGGTGTGCAAAAAAGTGCCGCTCAGAGGTAAAACAACCCAACCTCCTCCTACTGACTCAATTCTCAACATTCTTAACATACTGACTCAACTTCCACTAACTCTGTGACCTAACATCACTTAGTATACATGCTGCATACAATCTGGCATGTGTCTGTTGCATGCTGGGAAAACATTTGCATAATCTGACAATTGCACCAGCTATGACGAAAGAGGGGTTGTGTCCTACACGTGCACACGTTAGCGGCTGACAATCAAAAGTCGGAGTTGCACATGCGCAAATCCTTCTATGGCTCAGAAAAGGAAATGTGATTAGTCCAAATGAAATAATAATCCCCAAAATGATAAATATAATGTAAATAATGTAAAACTGGTTAAGGAAAGGTAAAAGTGAATGGTGGACCATCACATCTATAGTTCATTTAATTTTCATGTTGAAAATCCTTCAATATTAACCTTGCAGTACTTTTAAGGTTAATTGTATTGAAATCTGGTGATTGAGCTGGCTAGTCATCCCATTGCCGAGTGGTTAGCTTGCTTGGCTACTGATCTAAGGGATCTGGGTTTGAGCCCTGGGTAAGGCATGGATGTTCATGAAGTTTTTCTGCTGACATACTGCCAGCCTCACAGACCTTCTACTATGGTATATAAACTGACAGGTTCCTGTCAGATATCTGTGGCAAGTAGCTGTTTGAGGGAGTTCTATTATTTATTATTATTATTGAGCTGGCCAAGAAAGGTGAATCAAGTATCTATTTAAGTTCCTTGAAGTAATAATGATCATAGAAGTATCCATTTCCTTTGGGAGAAACCACCAATACCAGATATACCTGATCTGCAAGAATATTGACTTATGTGACCTTTACCTTTCTCCATTTCTCTTATATTCATTATTTAGTTCTGACACCATTGCAGCCTTCCCATCCTGTTACCATGTAAGTGAGTGGTTTTAGCCATGGACATTGATTTAAGTACCTCATTTTTTTAAGCTGTGATAATATAATGTATATACACTGAAGTGCCATTGAATTAGGGATAGCAACCCAGTAACATGTACCCCCTCTGGCCCTGATAATGGCTGCCACACAACGAGGCAAGGACTCCACAAGCTTGTGTAAATGTTCCACAGGTATGGTGACCCATGCATTCTCCAGAGCTGTCCACAATTCTCTGAAGGTCGTCACTGATGGGACATGGGCCCAAACGCTCGGCTCAACGGTATCCCAAAGATTTTCCATGGGATTTAAATGTGGGCTTCTAGGTGGCCAATTCATTATTACAAAGTCATCAGAATGCTCCTGCAACCATGCAGTAGCCAACCTGGACCTGTGAGATGAACAGTTGTCTTGCTGGTAGATGCCATCTCCATTGGGATGCATGATGGCCATAAATGAGTGTAAATGGTCAGCCATGGGTTCTATGTACTGGGATGCATTGAGAGTCATCGGTACACATACCAAAGGTCCCACAGATGTCTAAATAAAGACACCCCAGGCCATCACTGAGCCACACAGCTTGTACTATTCCGACCTGACATGCGGAATCCATGGCATCATGGGGTTGGTGCCATACGCTCAGTCTCCCATTGGAGTGATGAAGTTTAAATTGGGATTTATCACTCCAGGCTATCTGTTGCCAATTTTCAATGGTCCAGTTTCGATGTTCTTTAGCCCAGGCAAGGGTTGAGCCCAGTGTTGTACTGTTAGAAGTGGGACTCTTGTAGGTTGGCAGCTCCCAAAGCCGAGACTATGAAGCGAGCGCTGCATGGTCTGTGCACTGACTTCCCAGCTGGAAACCGCATTCAGGTGGGAGGTGATTTCAGATAATGTCTGGTCCCTATCAGTCTGTATGATGTGTGTCAGACAACGATCATTCAAGGCTGGTTGTCCTTTGCAGTTTGTCTGGGTGCTTGTTTTTTTTTTTTTGCCAGAATTTTCACCTTCCAAGAACATTCTTAAAACTGTTGTACAAGAAAATCCAAGTTCATTGACAATTTCAGAGATCGAATGTCCCATCCATCGGGCACCTACGATTTCCCCTCTGTTAAATGCATCTAAAACCCGTACCTTTCCCATTACGCTTCTCATGATGAATGCTTGAGAAGCCAAAGCCGACAACTATGTAATGACCAGAGTTTCAGCCACACATGTATGCAAATGCAGGACTTGCGGTACTGAATTTGGATAACGTCTCCTATCCCTAATTCAATGGCACTTCATGACTAATTGTTTATGTACTTCCTGTATTAAATAGGTCTGTAAATGGTAGCTAGGCATAAACTGGAAGGAGAGCTGTGTACCAATCCCCAGTGATGTTGCACAGAACCGACCACATCTAACACCTAATATCCGACCCCGCCTTCTTGTGGTGCAGGCCGTTAGTACCTTTCAAAAGAGATATTCTCTTTTGGAAGGGAACGGAAGAAGAGGGCTGCCAGTTCAGTATGGCCTACTGATCTGGTCATCTATAGCCACTTTTTTATTTTTTTCCAACCCTGCTGAGGAGTGGTCAACTTCACAGGGTCCTGGTGCTGACCATTTATACCTACTAGACTGGACTTGTTTATGGATTTGAGCTTGATTATGGATCCTGGACTTGCTGTACTGGTGGGCCTCTGTTGAGGAGAATCTGCCGCTGTGTTTTCTATTTGCTTCTTGGTTGCCAGCCCTAAGTGAACAGAGGCATGGAATACCTTATATCAGCTGGTGGATAATCCTAATCAGAGGCCATCGCAGGTATCTGAACCTCACTTAGCTAGTTGGGCATCATCAAGCCTAAACTGGAGTAATGTGTCTCAGGCAGACCATATGGCTCTTGAAAAAGTCCACTTGAAAGGTGGTGCCTGATGTTCCTACCAGCATCGGTGACTTCAGCCTTTAGCGGAGGAGGAACAGGTATTTGCCCCATGCCTCCGATCGGGGGCTGTTTGATATTGTTGGCCCTACCAATCTCAATAAACCTAATTTCTTTAAAAATCTTACTAATCATTTTCTCTCTGCAGGAACGTGGAACGTGAGGACATTACATAGAGATTATTCTCTTGATATCCTCATGCAGGAATTCCAGCGCTATAACCTAGATATTCTAGGCTTGCAAGAGACTAGATGGACAGGTAAAGGTGAGATACTTAAAAATAACTTTAAATTTCTCTTTTCAGGCAGAGAGGATGGGAAGCATCACCAAGGTGTGGGTTTGCTTCTCAGCAGACATGCTAGTGATGCTCTTCTGGGATATAAGTGCATTAATGAACAGTTTCTTACAGCAAAATTTCAGACAAGCATTAAAGACTTGAATGTTTTTTGCTTTTATGGCCCCACTGAGGATGCCGATGAGGATGAGAAGGAATAGGTTTTACGGACAACTTCAGGATATTTTGAGTTCTGTCAAGAAAGGAGATATTACCCTTGTTCTAGGTTGCCAAAATTGGTACTGACTCTGACCTTTGGGGAGGAGTAATAGGCCCTTTTGGTATTGGTAGCTGCAATGGCAATGGGCAACGTCTCCTACAGGTAAGTAAACTCAGTGGTTTCAGAATAACTAACATTTATTACAAACACTGAGACATGCATAAGTACACATGGGTTTCACCTGATGGGCTGCATAGGAATATGATTGATTACATATTAATTAACAGCAAATGGGCTAGTTCTGTTAGGAATACCAGGGCATATAGGGGAGCTGAAATTGGATCTGACCATTACCTTGTTAAAAGTTTGTTGCAACTTAAACTTAAAAAGTGTTGTGCCAAGGTTAAAAAATTTACTTTTAATACTGAAGCTCTGAAAGATCCTTAAAGCCGAAGCTTACCATGATAGGTTACTTAGTCATTATGACAGTCATGGTTTGCTTACTACTGAAGTTGAGGAAGAATGGGATCATTTTAAAGAGGCTTTTTTGGACACTAACAGTACTCTTTTAGGAAAAAAGGAGCAGAAGAGGAAGAATTATCTGAGTGATAAGGCACTTGAGCTTATTTCAGAAAGAAAGAACTGCAGGAATGTCCTTAATCAATACCCTACTGGTCCTAATAGAAAGCATTACAGAGAACTTAATAAACATGTAAAAGATCAGTTAGCTGCTGATAAGAATCTTTGGCTTGATGGCTTGGCTGACAAAGCCGAGGAAGCAGTTAGACAGCACAACAGCAGAGAGCTGTAAAAGATAGTTAATGTTTTATGTGGTAGAAAATGGACAGGTATACAGGGATTGAAGGATAAACAAAGTAAGGTTATAGAAGGGGAGAATTCTGTCATGGCTAGGTGGGCTGAGCATTTCAGTGATGTTCTAAACAATGTGGTTAGTTCTACTCCCATTGTTTGTAATGATGATAAATGTATTGGGGACTTTAATGTTGGCTCTATAACACAATCTGAAGTTATTTTGGTTATTTCTAAACTTAAACTTCATAAATCCCCAGGGGTAGATGAAATTACTATGGAAATGCTTAGAGCTGGGAATATTTCAGTTTCCACTTGGATGACTGAAATTTTCAATATCTTTTATGTTGTTGTTGTTGTTTAACGTTACGTGGTATTGAGAGGTCCTTCTACAGGCTTTCTCAGAATGATAATTTTGGATGTATGTGGGTATTATGTTTTTTATTTTAACTTTAGGGTTCGCGTATATATTAATATTTTGGTTATCAAAATTATATTTGATATCGTGCAAAGCAGTAAGAGATAGTCGCCCAGTGAAAATTGATATTTTAGGATTTTATGAGTGTTTATGTTTGTATATGCTTTCAGGGAAGCATTCAGAGTTGTTTGGAGGATTAATTTTTCTTTTTAGTTTTTTTTTTAATGCTTTTTTTTAGTTATTATTCTTTTAGTTTTTTGTTTTATTTATTTTTTTTATGCTTTTTTTATATAATATATTTATTTATTTTTATCATTTTTTAAATATTTTTATATAATTTTCCTTTTTATTTTTTTTTGTTAATTATGTATTATTTTATATATATATATATATTTTATTATTATTTATTTTATTTTTTTATTTCATTATTTAATATTTATTTTTTTTAATTATTATTGTGCATTTTTTTAATTATTATTCTTATATTTACAATTTAATAATTTTTCTTTTATTTTTCCCTGAGTGGTTTTAATTTATTCTTGGGTTATGGAGATAGGAATATTGAATTGAAGACTATTGATCCCCTGTTTTGTGGTTATTTGGGCCAGTAAGACCTGAGTTAAAGGATTTGAGCCACTTTAGATATGTATATATTTGTTCCCTTATTTCTATAGTCCCTCCATTATTTTTCTTTTTTTTATTTATTTATATTTTATGGAATTTTTGGTGTGAGTCTGGATAGAGAACAGAGTGAGGGTCCCTTCGGGAACATGTATGCGAGAGGTAAGTTGAGAATTGAAGAAAAATCTTTATTTAGGACATGAAGAGACGATAGTAGAGGGTAAAGGAAAGGTAGACTAAATTCTGTTCCAAAGTGAGGTGGAAAGAAGGAAAGAAAAGAGAGATTCATAAATTTTGGTTTTGTTTAGAGGCGGGGAGGGGTCCAGAATTACATTCGTTTGAATATCCAAAATGTTTAGGTCAATGAGTGATTTGAAGAAAGTTTGTCTCTGTGAGGCAGTATTATCACAGTTAAGTAGGATGTGATGAACCGTCTCCGGAACTTTACAATGTCTACAGTTAGGAGAATGTGTGGGTTTGAATTTATGTAGAGTAGGATTAAGAATTGTGGAGTTGGTTCTTAATCTGTGTAGTAATTTGATGTGTTTTCTAGGGAAGGGGAGGTTATCAATTGTTGATATATTATGGTTAAGATTATATCGAAAGTTGTTTTGGACAGAGGCCTGGATCTGAAAGTATATATTGGTGAGATGTGCTTCAAGTTGTTTTATCTCCTGAGAAGTATTGATATGAAAGTGGTAGGTAGGTGATACTATGTGGAGGTTGTGTGCCAGTTTAGCGAGATTATCAACAGTTTCATTTTGTTGAATTCCAACGTGGCTGGGAATCCATTGTAAAATAATTGTATTATTATTTGTATGGAGGTTATGTGTTGTAAGAGTGAGGATTTTATGTATGTAGTAGTTATATGAGGTGTATAGAAATTCCTGTGAGAGGGTTTGTATGTCTCCTTTGGAATCTATAAAAATGGTAATGTTTTTGTTGTGTACATATTTAAGGGTCCATTCCAAGGCCTCAATAATGGCAAAGATTTCAGTATGTAGTATGGTGCAGATTGGGGATAATTTGAAAGATAATGAAGTATTGTATTGTGGGATATGAATAGCAGCACTGGCTGATGGTGGGTTTTGAATGACAGAGCCATCAGTATAAATTTTAATATTTTCATTGTATTGTGTGTCAAAGTATGTTTCAGCGAGAGTTTTTACTGCATCATGTGGTAAGTTATGTTTATGTGTGAGAGTGGGTATGTGGGTGGAGAATGTAGGACTAATGAAGCTCCAGTCTGCTATAAGTGGGGGAATATCCCCAAAGTTTTTGATCTGTAGGTGTTTCTTCATTAAAGTGTGGAGGTCAGGAGTGGATTTAATGGGCTTGTAGTAGGGGCTTCTTATAAAATGGGTGTGGAAAGGGTGATTTGGAAGTTTGTAGTGTAGTCTAATATAATATTTAATTAGAAGGATTTTTTGTCTAATTTTCAGGGGGGGTAGGGAAGTCTCTGCAATGATAGAGAGAGTGGGTGTGAAGGAGGGGGGGCCAATTGCAATTTTGATGCATTTGTTTTGGATTACATTAAGTTTTGTATTTTGGTATCTGATATGCCACATAAAAATTCCATACCATATTCTAGTTTTGTTCTAATGAGATTTGTATATAGTTTGATCATATGATATTGTGGTGTGCCATTATTAATAAATGTGAAGTATTTAAGTGTATTTGTTAGTTTAAGTTCCTGAGTGTGTAAATAATCCAGATGGGGAGTCCAGGTGAGTGTTGAGTCCAAGTTTATGCCTAGTATTTTGCATGTATTATGTTGTGGGATGGTCTCATTATTAATTCCTAAGGATTTTACCAGAGTTATTATTATCCCTATTTCCAAAAAAGTTGATCAGTTTTTGTGATAACTATAGGGGTATCAGCCTACTTTCTGTTCCAGGTAAAATTCTTTGTATGATTGTGCTTAATAGAATTAAGAATCTGGTTGACAGGCAATTGTGTGATGGGCAATGTTGGATTCAGAAGTGGTAGGGGATGTGTAGATCAGATATTTTCACTTAGGCAGATTCTTGAGAAATGTTTAGAGTTTCAGAAACCTTTGGTGGCTTGCTTTCTTGATTTCAAAAAGGCCTTCGACTCTGTTGATCGTCATAATTTGTGGTTGATTGTGAGATCATATGGTATACCAGACAAGTTAGTTAACATAATGAAAGCTCTCTATAATAACACTGAGTCATGAGTGAGAGTTGGTAAGGCTTGTAGCAATTGGTTTAGCATTACTTCTGGTGTTCGACAAGGGTGCATTTTGTTTCCTTCTCCCTTTTGTTTAGTTACGGATTATGATATGCGAAATTCACTGCAAGGGAAAGATTTTGGCCTTAAATAATCTGGAGATCTGAAAATTTCTGATTTAGATTATGCTGATGATTTAGCCCTTGTGGCAGAAGATGTTGTTGAGATGAACTGTTTCATTTAAGCTGTTGATGAAACTGGTAGTAGAGTAGGTTTGGTTATAAACAGAGAGAAAATAAAGTGATGAAAATTGGTCAGGCAGGCATTGATTCAGTTAATTTGAATGGTTGCAGTGTTGAGCAGGTGTCACAGTTTAATTATTTTGGGAGCTATGTAACAGATACTGGTGATGTACGGCATGAGATTAACAGACGAATAGGGATTGCTGCCAGGACTTTTAAGAATCTATGGAGATTGTGGAGAAATAGGTGTATACACCTAAAGACTAAAATTAGATTGTATAATAGTTTGGTTCTTTCTAGGGTTAGTTATGGTAGTGAAACTTGGACGCTATGTAAACAAGATAACAGGAAACTAGATGCTTTTGATTCTAGATGCTTACTTAGTATCTTGGGTATTAGGTGGTTTAACTTTGTAACTAATGATGAGGTTAGGCAAAGGAGTCTGCAACCTTCTTTAAGCAGCATATTTTGCAGAGAGAGACTGTGTGGGTTTTGGCCATGTTGCCCGTATGGATAATTATAGATTGGCGAATAGGGTTATGAACAGTGTGCCTAAATGCCTCAGAAGGAGGGGGAGACCTAGGATGCGGTGGGCAGACAATGTCAAACAGGACCTTGTTAGAATTGGTGTGCAGTGGCCGGATGCAGCAGATGTAGCTCAGGACAGATATACTTGGAGAATTAAACTGCACGGTCTGGTTGGACCTCCGTAGCCCACAGTTGCTTGAGGATGATGATGATATATTAAATATGTTGGCCAGTTGTACTATGATTTTCTGCCAATTTAACATAATTATCCAGTCTAAATTTTGTTCCTGTTCTTTAGCTTTCTGCTTGCAACCACATGCTGCTCTGTTGATTGTGATTTTCTGGATTTATTTTTATAACTGGAAGACTCTACTGCTTCTTGAAACAACCAGCAGTATAGTAGTTTGTACTTTAATGAATGAACTTAAACATTCACTTGAAATTGTGTCTCTTTTGAAGTTTGTAGTATCCTTTCTTTGTGTCTGATGGACTGATTTAGCCACCCATAGCTTTATAGGTATTTTTACCTAAGTAGGACATTCTGTCATATGTTACATCAGTGTGGGCCAAATATTGCCTATCAAGTACGTTTTTATGGATTTTGGCTTGCATGGTCACAAAAATTGCATTTAAAAATTAAGTCAAGCTGTAATTTAAAAATTTCAATACCATTTCATCATTGTAGCATATTAATGTCCTTGACCACCTATTGCTTTCAGTACTGAAGAAGGACTGCCATTAAAAAAGATTGAGCATCACTGTTACAGCATCATATCATATACATATCTCTCCATTTATGAACCAAAATCTGGGAATAATAATTTGTTTCAATAAATTGGCCAAGTGTGGGGAACTAATTGGTCCAAGGATTTTTTCATTTAGTGCATTATCAGATTGTTGGACATTTGGCATTAATTTTTTTTTAATTAATGCACTTACTAGCAAACACTTATGGATAGCATGAATTGAGCTTGTAGGACCTCCTAATTTCTTTTCACATCAGAGTTTTACATTTAAACTGTATTTCAAATGTAGGATATAACATAATTTAGTTGATTTAAATGTATTTTGAAATGTGTTTCCACAGGAAGTTTCCTTGGGAAGTTGGCAGTTGGTGCAAAAAGGAAATAATCAAAGTGTAACTTACAAATTTCCTCGAGGAGCCATTATTAAACCAAATTCGTCTGTCACAGTAAGTAATTACAATTGTATAGTTGTATACGAATTAGAATTATCTATGTATAAAATTCTCTTATACAAAAATAAATAGCAAAAACAAAATTCACATAACTTGCAAATATGGCCATGAATGCAAAACAATACAATTAAACAAACAAATAATATTTAAATTTTTAAAAAATATAAAATTTTGAGCCAATGTGTATATTTATGCATGCACATAGGATGTCCCAAAACAACTAAAGAAAAATTTATTAAAAATACAAAATTACATTAAGCATTCCGATCAACATTGTGGCACTCAAAATAGATGCAACCACTTATAATACATTGGTCCCAGTCTTTCTGCCATTTGTTAACCCTTTTAGGGTCCCACCAGAAAAATATTTACCTCCAAAGGCCCAGCTATTTTTTCACTATGATCAGCCAAAAGAAATTTAATCATTTTTAAAATTATAATTAGTGCACCAAAAATCTGATGACAAGTAACTAATAAAAGAAATTATGGCATAATATATATATACCAAAATAAAACATCATTTAATTCTGGATTTTCTGAAAATGAAATATTTTACAAAAAAACTAGTTTTATTTTAATAGGGTTTTTTACAGTTGTAGTAAAAAAAAATTATTTAAAAAAACTATTAGACAAAAATGACTAAATGCACATAAATAGAAAGACTATTTCTAGATAACAACAAAAAAAGTTTTACTTGAAACAAGAAAATTACGCTCGGTTTTCAATTTTTTTTCTCAGTACTATACTTTGTGAAAAGTTCAGGCTTTTTCGCAACTGGGCTGAATCAAATAAATAAATCAACTTTAGAGTTTTTTTGAAAAATAACCAATGAACTGAAATATAAATTATATAGGTATGTTACATAACCAAAGTAAACAAAATTTAATTCTGAATTTTATGAAAAAGAAAAATTTAAATAAATTTACAAAGATATTGATTTTAATAAGACTTTTTCACTGTGATAATATATCACAACATGATTTTAATTTCTTTTAATGATTCTTTTCAGTGTGGTGTATTTTAAAACATGGATTATTACATACTAGGTGACTTGAACTGCTCGCATTAATGGGATTTTCTGTTCTATTTATGAAATGGAGAAACATTTTCTATGCTGCTTTTTTTTTTATTAAAAAATCAGAAATTTTTCTTTGCTAGTTGCTGAAAGTTAGTGCACCAAGGCAAAAATCAAATGTCTATATTATCAGAGTACCACAGCAAAGGTATTAGGGAGGGGGGTAAAACTCTTTTAAAACCATTCAATGTAAACTTAAACACTCTGATTTAAAAACTTATAATAATTTTGCTGGGGGGGGGTAGTAAAAAAAAGTACAATTACCCTCCTATAGGTGGACTAATTTCCATGCCAAGGAAGTCCTTTTTGCCTCCATATCCAAGATCTTAATAATTTTCAGGTAATGATAAAAGATAAAAGCTTTTTGACTTGAAAAGGAAGAAATAATAAAAGTGTAACCTAATGCGATGTTAAAAAAAATCCGATGCAAGAAGTTGTAAGTCACCATTATTATAGCAAGTGATGTATCATGCATGACTCTGAAAGATTGTAAATGACATAAAAATATACAGGAATAAAATTGTGAATCAATAGAAGTGAAAGCAAATAATTTATAAGCTGGCCATTGTTATGATCAGTGATGTGGTATAACTCTGAAAGATCTATGGGGATAAAAATAAATCCACAGAAGTAAAAACTAAACAGGTTGTAAAGTGGCCATTGCCATAACTAGCAATGTAACAAAAATTACAGTAGAGGTTCTCAGTGCAGTAATTAAAATTAAAGATTTCAATTTAATCTTAACAATGTAGCAAAGTTTTGAACTCCCAAACATGCTATATATAAAGCTAAACAAATTAAATCATAATTGATCTATAGAAATAAAAATGAAGTTTTGATTATAAAAGTACAAATAAAGTACTAACTCAATTGAAAAGTTATCCAATGATGATGTTATAGATAGCACAGATGCTGACACATTCTACTATTTACTACCATCTGCATCTTCTCGGATGTGACCTAGTTTACCAGCTGTTTTGAACAAAAAAATTGTGTATAGTTTCGATTTCAGTAGCTGAAACAATGCATAGAATTCTGGAATAAATGTTAAAAATAACTGTAGAGATGGAAGTGAAAAAATGAGAAATGACTTCACAGCATCATTATTAACATTTAAGATAAAATGCTTTTTTCCCAGTTAGATTTATTAACACATGTATATAGGTCAGGCACTGGAATGTGGTAGTTATATGATTGTAGAAGCCAAGTGCTTTCGACTGTACTCAACAGTCATTATCCGGGCGACACAAAGTTCCAAAGAGAAACACTTCGATGAAACATTATTTTCATCAACCTCAAGTAGGCATGGGCCATAGAGGTCCAATCAGACCATGCAATTTAGTTCTCCAAGCATATCTGTCCTGAGCTACATCTGCTGCATCTGGCCACTGCACACCACTTCTAAGTAAATACTAAGTAAGCATCTAGAATCTAGAATCTATCTAGTTTCCTGTTACCTTGTATACAAAGCATCCAAATTTCGCTACCATAACCAACTCTAGAAAGAACCAAATTATTATACAATCTAATTTTAGTCTTTAGGTGTATACACCTATTTCTCCACACTCTCCATAGATTCTTAAAAGTCCTGGCAGCAATCCCTATTCGTCTGTTAATCTCATGCCGCACATCACCAGTATCTGTTACGTAGCTCCCAAGATAATTAAACTGTGACACCTGCTCAAGACTGCAACCATTCAGATTAACTGAATCACAGCCTGCCTGACCAATTTTCATCACTTTAGTTTTCTCTCTGTTTATAACCAAATCTACTCTACTACCAGTTTCATCAACAGCTTCAATGAAACAGTTCATCTCAACAACATCATCTGCCAAAAGGGCTACATCATCAGCATAATATAAATCAGAAATTTTCGTATCTCCTGACCATTTAAGGCCAAAATCTTTCCCTTACAGTGAATTTCACACAACATAATCAATAACCAAATTAAAGAGAACAGGAGATAAAATGCCTGAAGCATTTTCGAACACCAGAAGCAATCCTAAACCAATTGTTCCAAGCCTTACCAACTCTCACTCATGACTCGGTGTTGTTATAGAGAGCTTTCATTATGTTAACTAACTTGTCTGGTGTGCCCTACGATCTCAGAATCAACCACAAATTATGACGATCAACAGAGTCAAAAGCCTTTTTGAAATCAACAAAGCTAGCAACCAAAGGCTTCTGAAACTCTAAACATTTCTCAAGAATCTGCCTAAGTGAAAATATCTGATCTACACATCCCTATCACTTCTGAATCCAACATTGCCCATCACACAATTGACTGTCAACCAGATTCTTAATTCTATTAAGCACAATCATACAAAGAATTTTACCTGGAACACAAAGTAGGCTGATACCCCTATAGTTATCACAAGAATTGCGATCACCTTTTTTGAAAATAGGGATGATAATAGCTGTGGTAAAATCCTTAGGAACCATGCCTTTATCATAAAAGATATCGAAAATTTCAGTCATCCAAGTGGAAACTGAAATATTCCCAGCTCTAAGCATTTCCGTAGTAATTTCATCTACCCCTGGGGATTTATGAAATTTAAGTTTATAAATAGCCAAAATAACTTCAGATTGTGTTATAGAGCCAACATTAAAGCCCCCAATACATTTACCATCATTACGAACAATGGGAGTAGAACTCCCATTGTTCGTAATGAGAACTAACCACATTGTTTAGAACATCACTGAAATGCTCAGCCCACCTAGCCATGACAGAATCGTCACCTTCTATAACCTCACCTTGTTTATCCTTCAATCCCTGTATATCTGTCCATTTTCTACCACACAAAGCATTAACTATCTGGTATGACTCTCTGCTGTTGTGCTGTCTAACTGCTTCCTCGGCTTTGTCAGCCAAACCATCAAGCCAAAGATTCTTATCAGCAGCTAACTGATCCTTTACACGTTTATTAAGCTCTCTGTAATACTTTCTATTAGGACTAGTAGGGTATTGATTAAGGACATTCCTGCAGTTCCTTATTTCTGAAATAAGCTCAAGTGCCTTTTCACTCAAATAATTCTGCCTCCTCTGCTCCTTTTTTCTTAAAAGAATACTGTCAGTTTCCAAAAAAGCCTGTTTAAAATGGCCCCATTCTTCCTCAACTTCAGTAGTAAGCAAACCATGACTGTCATAATGACTAAGTAACCTGTCATGGTAAGCTTTAGCTATTACTGGGTCTTTCAGAGCTTCAGTATTAAAGGTAAATTTTTTAACTTCAGCACAACACTTTTTAAGTTTAAATTGCAAGACACTTTTAACAAGGTAATGATCAGATCCAATTTCAGCTCCCCTATATGACTTGGTATTCCTAACAGAACTAGCCCATTTGCTGTTAATTAATATATAATCAATTATATATATTATGCAGCCCATCTGGTGAAATCCATGTTACCATATTGTGGTGTTTGTAATAAGTGTTAGTTATTCTGAAACCATTAAGTTTACTTACCTGTAGGCGATGTTGCCCATTGCCATTGCAGCTACCGATATCAAAAGGGCCTATCACCCCTCCCCAAGGTCGGTACCATATTTGGCATTAAAGTCACCCAGAACAAGAGTAATATCTCATTTCTTGACAAAATTTAAAATATTCTGAAATTGCCCTTAAACTTATCCTTCTCATCCTCAGTGGGGACATAACAGTATATATGATGTGTGTCGGAATATCATAACATCAGACCAGTTTAGTGAGAGAGGAGATGAATTTATTTGTGAGGTTTATAACATCTAGAGGCTGTTAAGGAAACAGATAACAGTAATTCTCCTAAGGATGGGTATACAGTTATTGCATTGAGTGGTACAACTGTACCGATGTTCACGTCAAGTTCACTAAACAACTGGGCAAAATATGTAATGCATCACAAATGACTTTAATCTGCTGCGATGATAACAGTGTCTCTAACATCTTTGCCAATCTTCAACGAACAGCTGAAGATAGAAGGACCGGAGGTGACTCAGTCGGTAGCGTGCCAGGCTCGTAATCTGTAGTTCCCAGGTTCGAGTCCCAGGTCAGCATTGAGATTTATCTCCACAAAATTCCCCACCCTGCCTATGGTCAGTAGGGGACACCAATGGGCTTGGAAAGGCCACCATCCATTGGATGGGACTCTAAGCCATACCCTGTGCACGTTAAAGAACACGCTGGATTGCCTTGAAGGGAGGCTACCATCTGTTTCCCAACAGCTGTTCCAGTGGGTCCCCTCCCCCAATCTTCTCTGATCCTTCGGGGTCCTTGTGACCTGGCCATTTAGCCTATGGTGTGCAAAAAAGTGTCACTCAGAGGTAAAACAACCCAACTGAAGATAGAACAAGATATGTTATCTGACTGCAAGCTGTACCTGTGCCAGCAGATATTCATCAAAGTTCATCGCCAGTACTGGTAAATATTGTTCCTCTTTTTACTTGAGCACCTTTACAGGTTAAAGGATAGTTTAAAGAGTGTACCAATGGAGGGTACAAAAAAAAATTAGGAGAATATTGGTAGTAGTTCAGTAGCAGCCGTGATGGTGTTAAGCTGATATGATACCACATGAGATATGTTGAGCACTCCTCTGGACTTATAATGTTTTAATGTGTTAATGTACAGCTATTAATCGTGGTTGTTAAATTTTATCAAATTATCTGTGAGTTTTAATTTATAGGCATAACAGCAGATAACATTCAAGTCTTTAATGCTTGTCTGAAATTTTGCTGTAAGAAACCTTTGATGAATGCACTCATATCCCAGAAGAGCATCACTAGCATGTGGGTAAAATGGTACCTCTTTCTTGAAAACCTTTTCAGCTGACATAATTCCTGTAACAGAAGTAAGTTTCAGAATTCTTGTACTGGAGCAAAAGTTACTGCATAGCTGAGATCTTCATTGAGTTACCAGGAGCACTTGGATGCATTTTCATGTTAGCAGTGAGAAAAGAATAGAGAAAGCCATTTTCACAAGCCAGTCACTACATTGAAAGGAGGAATAGCTGGGCAGTTGAGGTGTCAAGATTAGGCTTGTGGAGTAGGGAAGAGGGGTGAGGTCAGTTAACTGATGATGAGAGGAGGTGGGTAGGAACACTCATTGGAAGATATGCCAGGCAGCAGGAGGAAAGGATGTGTTAAAGTTACAACATCTGTCTCTGAATGTGAAGATTTCAACGATGTCTCAGAAATCATCTTGAGTTTTGGAGTGGGGGAGGAGAAGATGAATGCAGAGTTGAACTGCAGGACTTCTTGGCCTTTAAGGACAAATTCATCAAGGGTAGTGCAATGGAGTTTTGTTTTTAATATCACATTTATGCTCGACTATCCTCTGCTTTAGGTTGCATATAGTGCAGCTGATACAGAAAGAGGGAGTTAGGAGAATGAAGTTTATTCTGCCTTTGTCAGCTTGGTCAATGGAATCTCTGTCATGCTTAAGAATTTTAAATAGATTGGATAGCTTTGTGAAGAATTCTGTTGATAAAGGCTTTAGTATATCCAGCATTGTGCCTGGTGGCAAAGATAAAATTGATTTCGTTTTGATGGTTGACTGGCAAGTTACAGTCACGTAAAGCAAAATAAAATGAATAATAGAAAAAGACACTTTTAAACTCTGTGGATGTAAAGGCATCAAAGGGAATAAGAGTAGGGAACAAACGGGTTTTCTGAAAAATTTCATTCTTAGAGTGTCCTGATTGATTTACTGAATACTAAGGTTGAGAAATGGGAGGTTTCTGTCTACCTCTCTCTCTTGTGTGAACAAAAAGGTAAGATAAAATGAATTGAGCTTGTCAAAGAATTTGGTAATTCCTGCTCTGAATGTCCCAAATGAGGAAAACGTCATCTGCAAATTTGGCTCAAACAGGAGCTTGAGTGCCTGTTGTTCGATCATGTGCTTTTCAAGGTTTCAAAGGACCGCATCAGCAAGCAGGCCTGAAAGAGGGGACCCAATGGGGGATCTGGTGAACTGTTTATACTCTAAGGTTGAATTATGTTTAAAATATTTATTTTCAATGACATGGTTGAGCAATTTCGAGATTTGTGCTTGGATCAAAATTGTTTTTGCTTCATTGACAGGAGTATTAAGGTACATACAGGGACTTTGAGGTTAAATGTAGGTGCTCAATATTTTGATATAAAGTGTTGGAAAGACTGTGAAGGCTTGTGTGTTTTGATTTTAACAATAAATAAATTTTAAAAAATTTAAAAATACCTCTCTTCATATATTAGCCCTAAAAATAGAAAATAAACCTAAAGCATATTGATGGTGCAATCAGCCACTGGGTTCGTATTCACTTCGAAGGAAAATAGGGGGCCGATTTACCTACACAACAAGACTGCTGGCACCATATCTTCCTTTGAAATGAATTTGAACTCAGTGACTGATTGCACCATCCATATGCTTTAGGTTTATTTTCTATTTTTTAGGGCTAGTATAGGAAGATAGGTATTTTTTAAGTATATTTATATATTTTTTGTCACTAAAAACACTTTAAAAAATTTATTTGATACATGATTCATAAATATCAATTACATTTTTCCTCCCTTTTGGAGTCATGTTTGAGGTAGCCCATGATATTGGAGATGTCACAAGCTTTAATTTGAAATATGATTTGTTAAAGTCTAACCTCGCAAAAAAAAAAACCTTTTATCATGGGAGGCAAAATTCAAAATTGTTTTTGATGGTCATTATATGAGCTTTCATTTGACAAAACTCATAACTATAGGCTCTTGCATTTGGAAGATATAGTAGAATGACTTTCACATTTTTAGAGGGAGAAGAAAGCAATGTGGAGGGGTAATTTTTTAATAGCCTGTGACATTCCCTGCATTGCAAGCTTTCATTTGATATATAGCTGGTTACTTTTGGCATTCATATTCTGGAGATATAGCAGAAGAATGTTTTTTGTATTTCCCCTTTTTTAGGAGGGAAGGAAGCATGGGATCAGTTTTTTATTGTTTATGTCACTCCCCGCATCACAAGCTTTCATTTGATGCATATCTTATTGCTTTTTTGTATTCGGATTCAGGAGATATAGGGGAACAATCATTTTAATATTTATCCCCTTTTTGGGGGAAAGAAGGCATGGGGTGGGTCATTTTTTTTAATAGCCTATGACATATACCATGTCAGAAGCTTTCATTTGACACATAAATCATTAAGTTTCTCCATCACATTTGAAAGATATGGTGGAACAACTATTTTGACAAATCAACAAACTGAAATATCAAAGTGAAAAGCAGTAGGAATATAGGCATTTTTTTATATTTTGATTTATTTTCTATCTTCCTATAGGACCCTAAAAAGTAGAGATAAACCTAAAGCGTATCGATGGTGCAATCAGTGACTGAGTTCGTAATCACTACAAAGGAAGATAGGGCACTGACAATTTTGTTGAGAAGATAAATCAGTGCCCTTCTTCCTTTGAAGTGACTGATTGCACCATCGATATGCTTTAAGTTTATTTACTACTTTTTATGGCCTATAGGAATTTTTTTAATTTTTTAATTTATTTATATATTTTTTGACACTAAAAACACCTACTTTCAAAAACTTTTATTTGATATATGATTCTTAAACATTGAGCACATTTTCCCCTCTTTTGGAGTCATGCTTGAGGTAGTCCATGACATTGGAGATATCACAAGCTTTAATTTGAGACACAGCTTGTTAAAGTCAAACCTGCAAAAAGCTTCCTCTCCCCATTTATCAGAGGGAATAGTGGGGGCAAAATTTGAAATAGTTGACTACCATTATTATGCGAGCTTTCATTTGACACCTAATTCGTAACTGTAAACCCTCATGTTTGGAAGTTATAGTAGAATGACTTTTACATTTGATATTTTTAGGGGAGAAGAAAGCATGGGGGACCAATTTTTTATAGCCTATGGCAATATGCAATAAGTCCCCATACCACAAGCTTTCATTTGACACATAGCTTGTTACTTTCCACACTCACATTCAGTAGATATAGGGCAATAATCATTTTCATATTCCCCCCTTTTTAATTGGGGAAGAAAGCATGGGGGTCAATTTTTCATAGGCAGTGACATTCCCTACCTTTAAAAGAAGGATCAGAAAAGAAGGATCTTTAAAAGAAGGAAATGCATCAGAAGCTTTCATTTGATGTATAGCTTGTTACTTTCAGCATTCACATTCTGGAGATACAGGGAAACAATCATTTTCATTTTTCCCCCACTTTTTTTAGGGGGGAAGAAAACATGAGGGGTGAATTTTTCATAGCCTATGACACTCCCCATGTCACAAGCTTTAATTTGGCACATAAATCATTGTTTTTCCATCACATTCGAAAGATATGGTGGAACAACATTTTGTGAAATGCACCACCAATCAGCAAACTGACCAATTGTCAAATGTTAAAGCAATAGGAAGATATGTAAAAATGGAGAGAGGCCAGGGATAAAGGTGTGTAAAAGCAAATTTTTGAAGAACATCTGGAATAAAAGTAGTGCTCTTGAATGCTGTGACATTTTGGGATAGGTTGCAAGTGGGATCTCTCTGCAGCACTTTAATATTTAATTCAGCTAAGGTTTTTACAAAAAAAAAATGTTAGCACACGACTGCTGAGTAATTGCCTGATGATGCCAGCGAGAGTGTACTGGTGAAATGCGTAGCAAGGTGGGAGGAACCCATGTTTTTAGAGTTCTTTTAAATCTTTTAAAGGTTGAGAATGTTTAAATCATTTAAGTTGGGAGGATGTGCTAACAATCTCTGAGTCATAATGTCATCATAGTACAAAATGTGTGAACTTCAATTGAGGCAACCACTATGCTTTAATGTGAAAGGACTGGTATACAGAAATTGTCAGTGAGTAGGAACGTCTTGAAAGCAGTCACTCTTAACAACTAAGGACTGAAAATGTGCAACATCATAAATCTGATGTCTCCTGACATTGTGAGGAACTGTTGGACTTACACCGTCAGCAGAAACAAGCATTGCCAATCTGTACCTGTGCCAGTGGGTTTTCCACAGTAATAAGATCTGAACCAGTAAATATGGTTTCTTTTTTCTACATCACATTTATGAGGAAAAGGTTGCTGTTAGAAGATAGCATTAGAAACTTAATGTAAGAACAGTCCAGTTCAAAGAATTTGTGACTCTAAGGTATTGTGAAGCGCTCCTCTGGGCTTAAATATTAGTTGTACAGTAATTAATCATGGAATTAAATAGTAGTTTATTACTGTGAGTTGTAAATTATTTTTTTTAATATAAGGTTTTTACATTTTTGCATCCAAGATTGGTATCCAGGATAATAGATGGTGCAGATTTGTCAGTTGAAAGTATTCTGATGTAGGGTTCTTTTTTAATATTATTTAAGAGCTACCTGGTTAATGTCAGGCAACTGAGAGAGATTTGATAAAGCTTAATGGAGTGGTCTAAATAGCTGAAATCGTAGCTTATCTCTCTCTAGCTCTGGTACCCAATCGACAATGCTTTCCAATTCTGTGATGATCTGTTGGGTGTTACATTTCTGTGGAGGAAAGTAAATTTTGGTCCTAGTTCTAGGAAATAGTTTTTTTTTTTTTCAGAAGTAAATTTTTGGGATGAAAGCTTTAAGAAAGGCACCCAAAGGCTTTGCTGGTTGTTTTCATTTAATAATAAACTTCCTTATTGAATGTAGACACCTATAGCTCATTCCTAACTTTTTAAGAAGTAAGTTCAATACCAAAACAACCACAGAATGAAGGATCATCCAAACTGCTGAAATTACTGGTGGCAAGGGTGGCTCAGTCCATTGTATGCCGGGCTCATAATCTGCAGTTCCCAGGTTCGAGTCCCAGCTGGGTCAGCATTGAGATTTATCTCCTCGAAACTCCCTGCCCTGCCCATGGTCAGTAGAGGACACCGATGGGCTAGGAAAGGCTGCTGTCCATTGGATGGGACTTTAAGCTGTGGACCCATGAGCAGGAGAGCCATACTTCTGATGTTAAAGAACATGCTGGATGGCCTTGATGGGAGGCTACCATCTGTCTCTCAACTGCTGTTTCAGCGGGTCCCCTCCCCCAACCTTCTCTGAGCCTTCGGGGTCCTTGTGACTTGACCATTTAGTCCATGGTGTGCAAAAAAAGTGCCGCTCAGAGGTAAAACCTAACCCAAAGCCTTTGTGCAGAATCAAAGCATCTGATTCTCAATGACTTTCAAAATCCCAGTACCATCTGTAAACTGTTCGATTGTGCTAAACATTCTACCATATACACTTCTTTCATTAATTTCACAGTTTCTGAAACACTTTTTCCACGTTGCACACAAAATTTTATTTCTCAGATATCAGTGTTGATATCCATAGCTTGAAATACTTGAAAGAACCAGCCACAAAAATGCATTTAACAGATGGCTGTGTGAAATTACCTTACTTCAAACTATTTCGATGCATAATAGAACATTACAAGATAACGAACAATGCTTATCATGGTGACGAGACAATATGATTAACCAATGAGTACACTTGCACAGCTTTTAAGCATTGTTGCCAATTTGCAGTAAAACTATTCTCAATTGTTTTTGATGCCATTGGTAATATTAATAAATCTCCTACCTGGTATACTGGTCAGTGTAGCTGACTGCTAGGCCAGCTGGCATGGCCTTGTTTATGTGTTTGTGTGCTGTATGAGAAACCAGGACATGCTAGTTAACTTCTTGGTTATCTCTGTCCTTTGTGTAGGGGTGTACCCTATTCCTTTTCTAATAAAGAAATAAGTAAATAAATAATAAATATAAAAAAATGGACATTTTTGAGCTCTTAAATAATGCTAATCTCTTCACTTTATTCCTCAACTTCATGCGGGTCCCCTTCCCCTTCAGAAAGTAAACTTTTGTGATCTTTCAAACTCTCATTAGCACAGTCTATGAGACTGCTTCCCTGCAGCTGGTATTTATTCTTAGCACACTCTTCTACTAATTGACAGAGAAGAGCGCCAGTAAGTTAATTTATTTGTTTACATTTGCTCATATGTGTTTTCAGTCAAATAAAGTTAGATGCTGAGGGAACATTTTCTTTCACTGGAGGAGGATTTCAAGGATTTACATAAAAACACAACTGCATTTTTTTCTCTTCATTTTAGTATATTTTGTGATTTAAAACTGTTTTAATGTTTCTAAATCATTTTTATTTATTATCGAATATATTTTGCAAAACAAATATGAAAGAAAAATCTTTTTTTAACACGTGATTACTGGTGAACATCCAGTTTTAATTTGAATGTTTAGTGAATACTTTCAGTTCTAGGGATATTTTTCGCAAGTGAGTTAATTATCTGTGCTTTTTACTGATTTCTTGTTAATTACAGTTTTTAGATGGTAATAATATATATTAATTATAGTTTTTAAAAGTTCCCAAAATCTGCTGACAGATGTTTTGCATAAGTAAAACTGAAAAATCATTTTTTTTTTTCTGGAAATATTTTGTTGATTCTGATAGGCGAATTTTTAGGCTTCACTGATTAAGGGTTGGGTTATTTTACCTCTGAGCAGCACTTTTTTGCACACCATGGGCTAAAAGGCCAGGTCACTTGGACCCCAAAGGCTCAGAGAAGGTTGGGGGAGGGGACCCACTGGAACAGCTGTTGGGAGACAGATGGTAGCCTCCCGTCAAGGCCATCCAGTGTGTTCTTTAATGTGCAACAGGGTATGGCTCTCCCGCACACGGGGCCATGGCTTAACGTCCCATCCGACGGATGGCGGCCTTTCCAAGCCCATCTGTCACTGATTAAGAATATAGCTTCCAAGTGAGAATAATATTAGTGGCATATATTGTTTTCATGTTGCTACTTATAGAATTATAAATATATTGTTTCCCAAATACACTCAAAGCACAATTTATTATACACACCACACCCATCCACACATATGTATGCTACTCCACCACAATAATGTAGCCAGCTGATACCCCTTGCAGTCTATAAATAGGTCATATACCTACCTGCAGTATAGTGTACCTGCAATTGTTATAATGGGTAAACACAGTGACCTGAGCAAGTTCAGCCTTGGGCAGATAATTGTGAAGAAGATTAGGTACTCTATATCTGTGACTGCTGAACATCTGGAATTTCTGTGTGCTACCATTGTATATGTGTACCAGGACTACATAAAAACTGGCAAAAAACTTCAGCTGCTGGAAAAAATGGGGCTGTAGCTGGGCTGTTGGTGTTTGAGGTGAGGCTACCGCTCCTGTATCATAGCATTGGAATGGAGGGCTACAGTGCAGATGATATCTCTATTCAGTGATGGGGCAACTCCCAAGGTTTGTGCAAAGACCACTCGAAGTACGATAGCATGACTGGACTATGGCAGCTGATGCCCACATCCAGTATCCTTGTTAAGAGCATGTCATCAGGCTGCAGTGGACTGTAGAAGATTGGAATTGGGGAGCTTGGTTTGATGAATCGAGGTTCCAACTACAGCATGCCAATAGTAGATTGCTTATATGGTGTAGACCACATGAGCCATGGTCCCTAACTATCAAGTCGGTGTGTTACAGGGCTAGTGGAGGTGGTGTAATGTTCTGGGACTTGTTTACATGGGCCACTTTGGGGCCCCTTGTAGTTATTGAGACTACCATCACCACACAAAACTATGTTGACTTACTCACCGACTACCTACAACCATTCATGACTATCCATTTCACACAGCAGGATGCCTTTTTTCAACAAGACTGTGCCCTGTCTCATCACTGAGTGAAGGACTGGTTGGAGAAGCATTCCAATCAGTTCACAATCCTCGAATAGCCCTCTCACTCTCTGAATTTGAACCCTATTGAGCATCTATGGGACGAAGTGAAGTAATGGATTCGAGCCTGAAACTCACCACCAGCAACTCTTGGCAGTTTACAGACTGATGGGCCACAATACCATCTAAACATTTTTGACACTTGGTAGAGTCCATTCACCATTGTTGTGAGGGCAAAAGGTGGCATTTATGGTGATGAAAGTCATGTTCCAGTATGTTCTGTTTCTCTCTGTTTTCTGCAAATAGTGAATGATTTAGGGCTTTAAATGTGAAATAAATATTAATATACCTGAATGCTCATTGATTCTGTTGTATTCACAATTTCAGCTTTATTGAAATAAAAATAATAAGATTTAAGATTGTTATCTAGTGTAATGTTTTCAAATTAATTTTATTTCTTAAAATTAAAAGCAAATCTTTTAGAAAAAAATAAACTTTTCACTTATATTTTCATTACAACTTACTTATTTTAAACTCGGATGCCAAATTTAAGCTTTTTTTTAGAATGACATATATTGGAGATTCTGAGTAACTTTTAAATTGAAGAACTATTTTGACTGAAGCTGGGAAGTATTCACTCTTAGCTTAACATTGATATCAAATATAGAGGAAAAATTGTCTTGATCCAGGTGGGATACGAACACACGATCTCATAATATGTCAGGTGCTCTGACCACTGAGCTACCTTGCCACCAGTCAAGATCTCTTCTAGCTGATGTTATGAACTTTTCTACCTGCAGTACACAACTCTGTGTCTCATGAAGGCAAGCTCTTGATGAGTGGTAGCTTAGCAGTCAGAGTTGCTGACATGTTATGAAGAGGTCCTGGATTTGTATCCCACTTGGCTCAAAACAATTTTTTCCTCTATATTTGATATTGATGTTAAACTAAAAATGAATGCTTTCTTGATAGTAACTTATAAAATTAATCAAGTGTACTTAATGATTACATGAGATATTGTAATGCTCCAAAGATTATTAACTTTTCAAGTTGGACATTTTGTCTGATCCAAATTTGTTCAAAATTCTGGATAACTTTGTCAGGCGCTATGCAATAATAACTTGCCAAATAAAGTTAAAATAGGGTTCATTATGTATATGGCATTATTTATTGAGTAAGAATTCAAAAGTATTGTCAAGATAAATTAAAGTTTAAATTTAATCAAAAAAATCAATTTATGTTTCTCAAGAGAAAAATAGCAAAAATTCAAAAGTTTCTAAAACAAACAAAGTTTATTTCCAAAAAATTCAAAGACTCACGAAATTCAATGGAAGAATACAAAAATTGGAGTACTAACAACTCACATCTATCTAATTCTCTACTACATCTTTCTCCACTACAATACTGCATCTCCACTAACAATACTCATTCTAACTCATTGACAGTACTCTCTCCACTAACTCATTCTGACTACTCCGATTCACAATACTAATCTCATTCTCAACTATGTGACCTAACATCACTACTATATTAATATGTGGTGTACAAATCTGGCACGTGTCTGTTGCACACCAGGAAAACATTTGCATAATCTGATGATCGCACTAGCTATGACACACCTACACACGCACATTAGCGGCTGACAATCAAAAGGTCGAAGTTGCCCAGGTGCACTCCTATGGCTCGGAAACGAGAATTGTGATGTCCAAAAAATAATAATAATCCCCAAAATGATAAATATAACATAAACAAAACTGGTTAAGGAAAAGTGAATGGGTGAACCATCGCAGTATGGATATTTAGCCTCTGTGATATCGCAACAACTGATGCAAAATTGCAGTGTTCCCACATCCAGAATTCATTAAGAAAAGAGTGACTTTTGCCAGTCACTAAATAAGATTTTTCTTCCAGCAAGTCATGTTGCTTTAACAGGCAATCATTGTTTTTGCTCCCTCTTTTGCCCCTATGTTGATTGTTAAAATTGTGATGTAGTCAGAGGAGAGGTGTACTCTTTCAACATAAGTCTAAGTTTGACTTTATCATATTGCTATAGAGCATGTTGTAAAATGCTTCCACTTAAATATATAGAAATATTATTTCATGTTGTTTCATTTATCCAATTTTGGAGTTTTTTTTTGAATAATTGATGCTCTACTAATCTAGTATGAAGATATCATTACTTGTTGTTACTGCCCATATAACACCACATATATTCAATAGTATAGTTTTTTTGCAGTGTTATAAGAATTTACAAGCCGTCTTAGTGGTGCAGTGGTATCATGGTGATGGGGCTGGGGTGGCTCAGTTGGTAGCACACCAGTCTCGTAATCTGTAGTTTCCAGGTTCGAGTCCCAGGTGGGTTAGCATTGATATTAATCTCTGCAAAATTCCCTGCCCTGCCCATGGTCAGTAGGTGACACAATGGGCCTGGAAAGGCTGCCATCTGTTGGATGGGACATTAAGCCATGGTCCTGTGTTCAGGAGAGCCATACCCTGTGCACATTAAAGAACACGCTGGATGGCCTTGACGGGAGGCTACCATCAGTCTCCCAACAGCTGTTCCAGTGGGTCCTCTCCCCCAACCTTCTCTGAGCTTCGGGGTCCATGTGATCTGGCCATATAGCCCATGGTGTGCAAAAAAGTGCTACTCAGAGGTAAAACAACCCAACCCAAAAAGTATCATGGTGACACTATAGCAACTGCAGCCCGAGTTCCAATCCTGGGTGGTGACATGGCTGTTTGTCCTGTGCTATCCTTGTATGATAAGGCCTGTACAAGCTAGAAGTAGCTTCTAACACTCTCATCAAAAAATTATGTTATCATAGAAAAACCCTAAATGGGCATATTTTGTTTATACATAGTGATATTAAACATAAGGTACTGTATATATTTTAACAAAGGGTCATTAACTCTTAAGTGGTACCATGGGATCAATCCAGATATATATTAAAAATTTAGTAATGAAAAAAAAGTTATTTTGTTCTATATAAGCATATCTTAACTAAAATTGAAATAAATTAGGTAAAATTATTAAATTGATATTATTATACTAATTCCATGGTACAATATATGAAAAAATTTTGAAGTTTTAAATTAAATATGTTGTTTGAAATAAAAATACCCTGTAAAGACTAGTGGTAGAGTTACAAATTAAAACTGAAATGATTTTGTCCTATTTGGTTTTGTTGTCAATGTCTTGATATCAGTAGGCGTGCTCACTGTAAATACTTTTCTTCTCTCCTATAAAGTTAATAAATTATCCCTGAAGCATCTGCTTGCCACAGTTGTCTGATTGGAGCGTGTCAGTATAATATGGCATGGAAAAAGTCTGTGAGGAAGGCGAGACCTCAGCGGAAGAACTAAATAAGAAAGAAAATATCCATGCCTTATCTGAGGGTCAAACTTGGGTTCCTTTGATCAATAATCAAGCACACTAACCACTCGCTCACCGAGACAGTCTTATCTCTCTCCTAACAATGAAAAAAGTCCAAAAATTAACCTCAAACATCCAGAAAAATGAAACATTTAATTGTAATTTATAGTTTTGTGGAGAATGAATCTCTTCCACAACTTTCAATCACAAAAAAAAGTTAGTTATTTATGTTTACATTCTTGTGACCTTTGTGTTGTTTTACCTCTGATCTGCACTTTTCCAAGGTATCCAGCATGTTCTTTAGTGTGCACAGTGTATAGCTCTCCTGAACACGGAGCTACAGTTTTACTTCCCCTCCAATGGGCTGCAGCCTTTCCAAGCCCAAAGGTGTCTCCTTTCTGACCCATGGCAGGGTGAGGATTTAGAGGTTCTTGTGACAATAAATATAAAACCTAGTGGTTTCAGTGTAACATGTTCATATGCTCTAATCATTCATTATCATCTGCCTGAACTGTGAATAATCATCATTACGTATATGATCTTTAAGGTTATTTGAATAATATAACATCAAATTAAATAAAAGATAAGTAATGAAAAGGTCAAGTAAAAAAAACTTTAAAGAATGAAACAAAATGTTTTTGTTTTACTTATTTTTTTTCTTTTATATGCATTTGGGGTCATATTGAACATAAGGTATCACTTCAGTTTCTTTTTTCATGCACCACGGTAAGGTTAATGACTGCTATTACAAACCAATATATGAAAAAAATTGTTGATCTTTTAAAGCCCAAATTTCATTTACACTTTTATTTTTGTTTTAGTTCTTTGTTTTGGAGAGCAGTTATTAAAGCAACTGCTTTTGTCTTATTCAATAAAAACAGGACACCTCTTTTACGATTGTAACTTTATTATTTTATATCTTTTACAATATTATGAAAAGAAAAACTTCAGTGAATGCATGTAATTCACTGTTGCTCAAATGGAAATTGAATATGTGAGGGCAAGTTCAGGATGTGCTTGGCATGAACTTAAGTTTGGAGCCCAGTGTGGCTCCAAACACCATTATGTATGGCCAGCAAAATATCTAGTATCCTTGCTTATCATTCAAAGAAAGAATGCACTACTTACTCCACCTTGTCACTCTCTGTCAGCACAAATGAAACCCCAAGTATGTGGTTTTCAAAGAGCTTGGTATCTAAAGGGTTAAAATAGGACAGGATCTTTGGTGGGGAGGGGAGGAAGGGAAAGGGGCCATGTTCCATCCTTTGAGAATGCAAATAGGGATAACAGAGTTCAAAAGTTACTAATCTTTTTGCAAATTTCGTGCAGTTTTCAAGATTTTTTTTTTTTAACTCTAAAATGAAGTGGAAAGTGTTACACTCTAATGGAAATCTATATCTAATTGGAATTGATATCTATTTCAGCAGTTTGCATCATTGACATTTGCTGAATTATGCATTAGCACTTGAGAATGATGTCAATAAAACTTAATAACAAAATCATTGGTAGGATGTCATTTATTTATTTTCTCCTTTACATCAGCTATCTAATATCTGGTATTATTTCACCAAATAGCTGACAAATACTTGCATATTGCTTATGTTTTTACTGTCCACCACTAGTTTTCTCTATTTCCCTTTGTTTTCGTCATCAGCTCTCACTTAGATTTTTGTTGTTCTTTTTTTTGATTAATTGCTATAATGTCATGCTGCCATGACCTCTACTGCTTCCACTCTTTTGCATGTCTCCTGCTACATCTGACCTTGAGATCTCTCACTCAATCCTAATTTCTCTTAATGCCCACCTAGCTGCTCAATATGCTTTTTCAGTTTGTAGAGACTACCAACTGGGTGAACACTGAAGATCTTGAGTTATCCTTTAAATTACATATATAACTAATTCAGTTGCTTTCTTCAAAAGACCTTTGCAAAATAGAATAAAAGTTGTAGAAATGAAGTACAATTGCTTCTAAAACATTGCAAACAATTAGTTATCTATCACAATAAAGGAAAATTTTAAATTGTTTGAAACATCTCTTTATATACAGGATATTTCAAAACTCCATTCTCATTGGTAAAAATATTTTTATGTTTCAAACCACGTTTTTTTTTTCTCTCTGTCATCCACTCATAGAATTCTACCACCTGTCGGTGTCATCTCCATATAACTTCTACATCAGGTGAACTTTGTAAGAACGAAATTTATGTCTGTTTAAAATTCCAGATTATTCCTAATGCCAACTTCCTGCCTGTTTCCTCAATGACTTTTTGGGGCTTGATGTCAGCGCGGATTTTGAGTGTCAGCAGTGATTTCATCACCACTCAGCATCCAAGGATGCCCAATGTGTGCTTTGTCTAGAATGCTTCCTATTGTCTTCAAACAATTCAGAAGTTTCCCAATGAATCTTTGACTGTGTATCACTTTATTAGGATGCTTGTGGTGGAATATCTCACAAGCTTCCGACTTTTCCCTGTTAACTGCAGCAACACCAACTCAGTTTTCTCTGGCTGTGTTTAGTCACTCATTGTTCTAAAGGGCTATAACATATCTACAACAAAAAAGAAAAAAGTAATTTCTTCCACAAGAATGGACTTTTGGAATACCCTGTGTCTATTTATTTATTACAACTACTAAAAGTTTTTTTTACATCATACTAAAATGCCCATAAAAAATTAATATTTTTTTAAAGTAGGCATATCCAACAAAAAAATTCTGCAAAAATCATTAAGCTTGTAGTAGTTATATTTTAGAACCTTCTAGACAATAAGCTTTGTAAATCAGAAATTCACACTGAGATCAATGTGAGAGAGTCAGGGCAAATGAAAGAATTGTTTTAAAACAATAAGTTACTTCAGTAAAAGTCATTTGAACAGAAGAATTATTACTGAAATTCAAAATCTGTTTAATGTACAAGGTTGATTTCGTTTAACATTCAATCATTGAAAATAGATAGTGTAACTTACAAAAGTTTTTTTCTTTTTGGCGCATTGCCAAAAAGTTAAAAAGAAAAACTTGTCACTTAGCCACTAAACATTTTTTTTATTATATTCTAAACGTTTTGTTCTCTTTAGACATAAGTTATATTATTAGTACAATCCCATGAGCATAAACATGATATCTTTTGCTCTAAAATACTTTACCTACATGTCTGGGCTTCATTGTCATTTATATCATTTAACAGCTTTTGATTTATGCAGGCTTTTCCCATTCTTGACCTTCACTGCGATTTCCATTTAACAAAACCCTTGTCAGAAACCATTAATTTACTTATAGTTATCAAAACAAATTTTCAGTAATGACTAACTCTAAAATGCTGATAATAAACTTGAATTTTTAATGCATTCCAGGGAAAGATGTGTAAGCCTTAGACCCTAGGGCAGAATACTTTTTTAAGCCTCCCAATTCTGAATACAAGTTAGTTGTCAATGATCACACTGGTGGTCAAGTGGTTAGTGTACTTGGGTACCAATCTAAGAAACCTGGATTTGAGCCCTACATCAGATATGAATGATTTGTGCTGTGATCTTGCTTTCCTCACAGATCTTAAAAAATAAATAAATAAATACCCCCTCAAGCAGCTGCTTGCCACAGAGGTCTGACAGGAGCCTGTCAGTTTATATGCCATAGTAGAAGGTCTGAGAGGATGGCAGGACCTCAGCAGAAAAACAGCACATACATCCATGCCTTACCCAGGACTCGAACCCAGATCCCGTAGATCAGTAGCCAAGCGTGCTAACCACTCAGCCATGGGACGGCTTACCTATGGTGTATTAAACCAATGGGCAAAACCAAGTTTGATGTATGCCACACTGCTGTTAGAGGGTAATTTTTTTTAAGTTGTGAATTACATCTAACTCCTTATTTCAAACTCTTTTTTAAATTTCATTGATTTAAAGCAAAGTTGGTTTAACTTCAGGCATGTGTTTATTATTTTTCAAACTCTCTTTAGATGCAGTTGTTGAAGACTGAATGATAAATAAAATATTGCACTGATATAATGACATGAATTGAAAATTTGGTACTGTAATAAATATTATTTTTAAGGATTTAATGGTGGAAAATAAATTACCATTTATAAGGTTAACTGAATGTCAGAATTCCTCAATAATACTCTCACGTTGTTTTTCTACCAACTTCCTTTGTAAAACACACAAAAAAAAAAATCGGAAATACTTTCATATAATTGAAAACATCTACATATGGGGGTCTGGGGCACTACCCTGACCTAGTTCTGCAACTGATGCATTCAGTTATCCTTTTACCCAAGCTATTAAGATAGTTGGCATAAATATGTAATCTTAAAATTTTAATATTTTGTTTAAATTAAAAATTGAGTTTTAATCTTAAACAATAATTTACTATTTTGCTAGGTGATTATTTCCATAATGAGATAGTAAAACAACCAGCAGCACAAATAGTAACTTGTATTTATATGCCAAATAAAATTTCTAGCTAAGGTAAGTAATTCATGAATATTAAAAGTTTGCATTAACTTTGTTTTTATTTTTCTGTAGATCTGGAGCTCTGATAGTGGTGCATCTCACAGTCCACCTCAAAGCTTAGTAATGAAAAACCAATCTTGGTGGTCTTCGGATTCTCTGATTACTTCACTCATCAATAATAATGCAGAAGTAGGTATTTGGGTTTTAAATAAAATTATCTGTGTATACACAGTCATATCAGAATAATATGACCATCTATCATACATATACTATGGTAGGTGGTTATATTATTCTGATATGACTGTGTATTTTCTGCAGCTTTATAACTTTTTTAGTTAAAAATGTTGGTATGCAAAAACTATGTGTACCAGAGGAATGAATCTCACCACCTTTGACAGTCATTTTATAATAATTAGGCAAGGGTGAAAAAAACTACACATCTCCTTCCTGGACTTAAAAATAGGAAAGTACAAAAAAGCATTTTAATCTCAGAAGCAAAAGTGTGGATTTTTTTTACCTATCTTCCTGTTTCTATTTGCCTATCATTTGTTGGTTCATTAGTATGTGGATTTGTCAAAACCGTTATTCCAACCATTTATTTCGAATGCAATGGACAAACTAATGATTTATCTGTCAAATGAAAACTGGTGACTTGGGGAGTGTCTTAGGCTATAAAAAATTGACCTACCCTCCCATGCTTTCTTCCCAAATAAAAAAGGGGAAATATGAAATCACTGTTTCACTATATCTTTGAAATGCAAGGGCAGAAAGCAATAGGCTATGTGTCAAATGAAAGCTTGTGATGTGAGGAGTGTCACAGGTCAAAAATTCAGCACCCTGTCTTCTACCCTCCCTCCCAAAAAACATAACCTCGCCAAAAGAAGTTAATGACGGCCACTGCTGAGCTAGCAGTACAACACACAGCAACAATAGACTGGGAGCATGCCACACTTCTTGCACTTGCGTTCATTTTCTACGGAACCATAATCCGCGAGGCTATTGAATTAATGACATCGTCCATCCCCACCTGCAACCAAGACATTGGAATCACCCTTCACGACATAGGAAAAGAAGCTCTTTGTCTAAACAAACCTAACGTCACCACATAGTGTCACTTCGTTGAAGATGGAGTGCTGTCATTGCTCCGAAAAGCTTCTGAGATTTCTCCTAAAAACTTTCAACATGCAAATAGCTTGAAGGATAAACTTTAAAATTTTATTGCTCAACGACAGAGAATTTTAAGTTATTTTTAATTAATTTCTGAGCAAAGAAGGTCCTTTTAATTGTGTTCTTTACTCACATTTACAACACAAAATAACAATCCACTCCAAAATACCTGTTTATGCTGCTATCCGATTATGCAAATTGATGCAACCTAGGCTAATTTGCATATGATATGCTCACTCGGCATTACTTTACTAGTTACATGAACAAGTTTGGTGAGGACTGCACAATATTTTTGGCAAATTATCACGATTTTTCTAATTTTTCCTTAATTAATGGAAACCAGTGTACTTTCACTGTTAGATCGTATTTCATCACTTCTGCAGTTTTATTCACATTCAGTGTTATAAAGTTTTTATTAAATTTATGATATGTACACTATTATTTTTATTCTCTACAGTATATTTTAGATTAATTTGCTTAAAAGTAACGAGTTATTTTTTATTCATATTCTAAGTATGAAACATATTACTTATTGTTACTCATATATGCTTTATTTTTCAATTGAATCTTCTACAGATAAACTACTATTAGCTTTACATTTTTGACACACAAAATGTAATAAAAAAAAGGTCTCATTTTGTCACTTTTTTGAGTTTTGTGTTAGATTTCTGACAGGGTTATATCTCTAAGCAGAATGATACACTTCTTAAGTAGAACAGAAAGAAAATAAGTTTACATCAAGTCTGTTGTAAAATTGTGACAAGCTTGCTTTCACAAGGATATCTACACTTGCTAGTCTCCTCAATAATTTTATATTTTCAATTCTTTCATCTTTTTTTAGAGATCATTTCATCTTTTTATACATTTTTTTTTTGTATTTCATATTTTTTTTACTAACACAGTCAATTCTCAGAGAGTAGTTATTTTGAGTTATAATGTTCATATGTAAATATTGTTAGATGTTTTTGATATGTGTGGTATCCTAGATATTGTGAATTAATATTGTATATTACTGTATTCCCAATCATTTCATAAGTACTGATTTTTAAACAATCTGTTTTATAGGAAGTGGCTGTAAGAGAATCTGTTAAGGTGATGGAAAGTTCAGAGATACAACACATAGAACAACAGTTAGTATTTATTTTTAGATATTCTGTAAGCATTATTTATCTTCTGTTGAAAGTCAGTAACAGGTGAAAGAGCATGTATCGGGAAATTATGGATTAATATCCCACCTGGCTCAATACAATTTTTCCTCTAAATATGATATCGATGTTAACAGTTTATTATTATTATTGTATTTATCTGTAATTTAACCATGATGTGGTGTTTTGACCCCTTGCCAAGTTTTGTTTCCTTTTTCAGCTGCTCTCTGTCAAGTTTTTTTCTGCTTTAAACCTTATACTGTCTAAACCACTGAGATGTGATTCACCAAACCTGCATATTTGGCCAAGAATGCTTAACAAGGCAGTTAGTACGATAAAAGAAATTAAAAGAAAATATCAAACGTAAAATTTTGAGCTTGTATTATATATATATATTAAAATAGATATTTAAAAGACATTTTCAAGGTATTACTCAACCTGATGTGTCAGAAAACAAATGTTTTGCATTTCTCCAAACTTCCATTAGTAGAGTCTAGAGTGTGCTCTATCTATGGCCACCATCCCATTAGCTGGCTGTCACCTTCAGTGCTTCAATTAACTTGTGAACATTAGATTCATGCATGCATGTTTTCAATCAGACTCAGAGTTTACCAAAGTTAATTTTTTTTATTATTGGAGATATTCAGCTATTGTGATTTTCAATGTTCCTAAATTATTTTTATTATTTATTGAATATATCTGATGAAAGGAATACTAGAGGAAAAAATTGATATTTGTTTTTGAATGTGAATTTGTTTTGCTTTGAAACTTTTAGTGCTTATGTGCAGACAATGGATATTTTTCACTTTAATGTTTCACAAGTATTAATGTTTGTTTTTACATTTTTATTATTTCCTAATTTCTTTTAAAAACCGTAATTGAAATGCATTTGCCAAATCTTCTAATGAATGTTTTTGTTAAAATTGTTTTAAAACTTCCTCCCCTCCTCTTTTTTTTTATTTGATTCCAATAGTGAATCAGTGTTTTTGAGGTTTCCTAATTCAGAAGTGGAATATTGATTCCAAATACAACGGTTGATTGGAAAATAAGAATGCATAGTCTATACTGCACCACCAGAATGTTATATTCAAATGCAGCTCTTACAAATTCATAGATGCATATGTTAACTATTACATTCAACACCTAATCACCTAGTGATTGACAAAGCAGCTTGTGGACCAAAATTATTGGTGGGGCTCTTTGACTTGCACAGTCATGGAGATGCCTGATATTAAATTAAACCGAATTGGACTGAAAAGATGTTCCATAATGTATCATTTTCTTTTTCCCAAGCTATTCTTGAAATGCATTATTTAATTAAAAAAATAAATGGGTGGGAGGGACTTTGTAAGGTATTTATGTCCTAAATAATGAAATAAACTCGACATATTTGATATCTACTAATAAATTATCACTTTGAAGCCGATTCAAATTTTTAGAGGAAAAATTGTCTTGAGCTGGGTGGGATATGAACCCATGGCCTCCTGATTAGCAGATATTCTTGTCCTACTTCATTTCAGCATTTTGCCCCTCCCCTATAAAAATCACCTATATATATGTGTGTGTATTTTTGTTCTCTATTTGAGTGGTATTTTAAAAAAATACCACTCAAATAGAGAACAATAGCAGCATGAATAGTATTCATGAAAAATGTCTTATATATAGGTTTACTATTTTTTTTACCTTGTTTTGATCATAAATTTATATTATTTTAAATTGAATTATTCATAGTAAATTATCACTTGAACAGTTGTCTATTTTGGTTGTATTGGTATATTTATAATATTAATTTATTACATATATTTTACCGTGAATTATAAAAATAATTGTTTAAAAAATTTTTTACAGGAGAGTGGTTAGTATCAAACCAGACACCTCTGAGATGCATAAAAAAAAAATCATTATGCTGACTGATCTAAGCATTGCACTGAGGAAAAAGCCTTGTTAAAATATATTATTAATATTCCATTGTTGACTAAATGTTCAACACATTTTATATTTATATATCTAATATTCTTTAAATGTTCATATATAAATATCCTTCCTTGGCAAAATAAAATGTTTGCAACAAAGTTCAAGTTTAGTTTAAACTCAACTTGCCAGCAAAGTTTATGCCTGTTGAGCCTGGCACAGTTAAATGAAGATTTTCTCTAAGTAACAAGATCTTCAACTATTGGTTGCATCGGTTCAATCAGCAAATCAATATCACCGGCCGAGCCACCTTAAATCAGTGGCCTACCTCATGTAGTTCATTTCTGCTGTATTTCAGTGCATGCATGTTTGTATAATCACTATAATAGGTATTGCTAAGGTTTGGGATGGTTGCCTTACTGGAAAAATTTGTGTTGTATAACTCTAAAGCAGATGAAGTAGCGCTGATTCACAATGCAAATTCTGTGAATGTGTACATAACATAGCAAATAATGATTATAGAATGAATATAAAAATGATATGTTATTTTAGATATGACAAATAATGAATACTAAATTTGAAATTTGTTTCTTGTGATTATTTTTGTTGGGCATTGCCTCAAATAGCATAGCGATTGAGACATTTCTAGCAACATGATATCAGTAGGTCGATACTAGAAATATAGAACTGGTCTCTGTGCATAGAGCCATTTTTGAATAACCTGTTGAATATCAAAATCTAATTCAAATTTGCTGCCTCCAATATGTTTGTTAAGAGGGCCAAACTGAAAATCACTTAGGGCTGTACGTGGGGAGGGTGTAACATTCCCATCCAAATAACTTCTGCATGTCTTATGTCTGCTGAACTGTATAGAGAGCATTGTATTGTCATGGTGAATTCCAACTCCTTTTGTAACTTGTTTTTTTTTTTTGGCACTCTTAAGAAATGTTTTGGAAGCAGCAGATATATATCAGAGTTTAATATTCAGCAGGCTGTTTGAAAATGGCTCCATGCACAGAGCTTGTAATTCTATACTTCTGGTATTGACTCACTGATTTTACATTGCAAGAAATGTCTCATTGCCTAGATCATAATGTGGAAAAATAGTCAACATGCATACCTATGAATGTGTAACAGTTGCATTTAAATTTGAAGTTCTGTTCATTCAGTATAGACTGTGTATCTTATTTTCCAATCAATCCTTGTATAACATAATATTAATGACATCAATTTTTTCACTTTGCTACACCTAGAAAATTATTTTTATTGCTTCTCAAATATACTCTATGATTAGAAAGAATAATTAATATTAAACCTTTATGGTCTCAAATATCTGCTACATCAGGAAACATTGAATTAGGATATTATATAGGAAAAGGTGATTTTAAAAAAGGTAGGACTTATTTTAATGCTATTTTTGATTAAATTAAAAGTAATTTCATAATTAGCATTGAGAAATTATGATTTTTAAGTGAAACTGCAGTTATTTTAAAATTTAGCTTTTCCATAACAATAATGCAACTTGGTGATTTGACCTCAATTTGAATGCTAAACTTTTATGTGCTTTGAATTATTTATATTTAACTTTTTTTCACAGCTCTTCATCTCATTTAGTTATATATTTTTCAAATTTTATTTAAATTAACTTGTTTTTAGGACAAAATAAATTTTTGTGGCATTACTTCCCTAGTCTTAGTTTGCAGATTGGCAAAAATTCAAGCATGTGTATTTGCATAAATGAATAAAAATTTAGTAGAAACTAAAAAATGAAAGATTTAAGCAAAAATAAATAACATGACATATTTCTGTTGATTATTTATTTTATGAAAAAAACTATGAATTTCATTTTTTTATTTAACATAGCACATAATAGTTGACAAAAAACTTTGACCTTTCTCAAAGTATGTAACTGAGAAAAAAATCACAGAAAAAAGTAATTTTCCTGTTTCAAGTAATATTTATTTCCCCATTATTCAGGAAAGAATTTATTTCTCTTTATATGTATTATTATAATTACTTCAGTCCATTAGTTTTTAGCTTATTTTAAGAAAACAAATTAATGTTTTCACTTCATCATCTGTTTGGAGACATTAAATTTTTTCAGAGTTAAATTAAAAATTCATTTTGGATTAGATAAGTATTGATGAAATATTAAGATTCGCATTTTTCAATTAATTTTAAAAGCTTTAATAGTCTTTTTATTGCAGAAAAATACCAAAATTTAAATGAATATTTCAAACATCTTTGGTGATAGAATGTAATTGGGAAGATATCTATATTGGCAGTATTGCTTTGGCCCATTCCCCAAGGGAGTGAGAAAACATAACTTTTTTTATTTAAAACAAAGAAGAGAAAATCTTTTGTGTTTTTAATTTGTAATGTTAGGTCTGTAAATAATAAGTAGGCAGAAATTGGAAGTATAGATGTGCACTACAGTTAAGGTGACCATATGTACCAGTTTCAAACTGCTTGTCCCGGTGTCTCAAAAAGATTTAAAAAAATGTTACAATTGGACTGTTTTTAAAAATTTGCACGTTAAATAAAATATGATTTCCATCATGAATTCCAACAATGTAATTGGAGTGGAAAATTCGATATTATTTTTAAGAGTAGCTTGCTGGTTATTAACAACAGTTTGTTAATGTGCCCTGTGTTTATTTTTATGTGGTTTGCATGTGTGATGTATCTACATAGCTTCTTTTAATTGATATAACTTGCCTTTTGTTAAACAAATCTGGTAAGGAATATATATATATACACACAGCTGGCCATTAAAAGTGCAACACCAGGAAAGACAAGAGATATCAAAGCCATATTTAGTAAATACATAGCTTATGTTATAAGGATCAAATGATTACAAATACAACTCTGTTAAACTTGTGGAATACAAAGACATCAGTATCTTGTGTAGCCACCTTGAGCGGCAATAACTGCTGCTACATAGTCTGGCATTGAGAGGATGAGATGTTGGATGTGTGTTTGGGGAATATCAATCCACGCAGTTTTGATACATAGCCAAAGTTCATCTGTTTTAGCAGCTGCTGGTGTCTGGTGTGCTAGTTATCATGAGATCATGGACCAGACATGTTCAATTGGGGAGAGATCAGGTGAACGTGCAGGCCAAGGCAGAAGTGTCACATTGTGGCTATCCAGGAATTGTTGGACGATGCATGCCACATGGTTGGGCATTGTCCTGTTGGTAAATGGCACCAGAGTTCCCCTGAAGATAAGGTATGACCACAGGTTCCAAACCTCAATTCTGCCAACACCTCAGTGATGTAACGCTGGCTGTTCAAAATACCGTTAATGCGTAAGAGGTGCGTGCGTGAGTGGAGTCCAATGGCACCCCATACCATAGTACCAGGGGCTGGACCTGTATGGCACTGCATCATGCATGTCTCTCTGAGCCTGTCGCCATGGTACCACCAGATATGGATTCATCCATCATGGTGCTGCATACCGAAGCAAGATTCGTCTGAAAAGACCGCGATGCCATTTGCACATCCATGTGCGACATTCTTGCTACCATTGCAGTTGCATATGCCTGTGTTGTAGAGTCAATGGTAGCCAAAGCAAAAAAGCCTAGAAAAGATACCCCAATGTTGCAGATGACGTCTAACCATATGTGCGGACACTGCTTGATGTGCAACACGCCTTAACTGTTGAGCTAAGGTTGATGTGGCTGTATGATCATTCATAGCCATGCGCACAAAATGTCTGTTCTTTCGTTCATTTGTGTGACAGGGTCGTTGAAATCCTTCATGTTGGTGAGTTCGTTCCTCCTTTACCCACTGACGCCATATTCTCATCACTGTGTAGCATTCTGCCCAACATGAGCACCGATGTCTCGGTACAATAATCTGCCTTCCCATAATCCCACAAATCTCTCTTGATCAAAGTTGGAAACCTGGTCATATGGATGCCATGTTTTTCAACGGGGCATACTTTATCCTTTAGTGCACAAGAACTGTGAGCAAACACAATTCCAGTGCTTTACACCAGCTCTTTGTAATCACTTCTTATACCACTTCCAGGAGACGTTACTGTCACACATGATGTGCTTTTGTGCTGCACTTTGAATCATTTACATGATCCTGCATGGGCTAATCATTTTGCATATTTTGGGACAATCTGATGAGTTCTTCCTGGTGTTGCACTTTTAATGGCCAGCAGTATATTTTTAATGACAAGATATTAGTATCATTTTCACTGTGTTTCACTAATTTCTGCTAAAAATGACTCTAAGAGAACAGTCCATTTCAATTACAGAAACTTGGCAAAGGTGAGGGGATGGTGGGTCAAAAATAGGAAAATTTCTCATGTAAATTCATTATTTGAAAATTCATAAATACAAATGTCAAAAGTAGACTGTGATTTCATCAGCATTAGTTTAAAGGAAATGGAAGCAAAGACATAATCTTGATCCAAAAATAAGACTCCTATTTCACTGAAGAACATTTATAGAGATGCATGTATCATTAGTGCAGTAACCTGAATCAGAATACCTGGGTAACTTAAGGCTAAGGAGAAGGAATTGTTCTGGGATAATACTCTTAATTGTAGCTCAACATCAGCAGTCAGTATCTTGTTAAACATAACTGTAGTTTTGACAAAGAATGAGGTGAATATTAAAAGACATTGTCAGCTGTGATGAGACTGGTTTTGATTGACGAACGTTTTTGAAGATAAATTAATTTTTTGGCGCCAGTCAATGTGCTAATTGCCATAAAGGATTAAAACTTAAAGTTTTAAACTTAATGCCGATTGAAACTATATTTGCACTAACAGATTCTCCAAGTGTATAAAATAAAATACTAAATATTAGAATTACTGCTCAAGAAAGAAGTTAACTGAAAAGCAAATTCAGATATATGAAAAGTAAATTCAAATATATAAAAGATATTTATTCAAATCTTTGACTCACCAAATACAAGTAGGCACAGAATCAACTACTTGATATCACAACAAAAAAGCTTCACAAAATCAACTCTCTAAAATTCTACTCCATTGCAACACATTAATTCTCTTACTGACTTGACTCTCTTACTTGAGCAGTAATCATAGTATCCGCCATCTTGCATCAAAATTCACATGTGTTCTGATAAGTGAGTCAAGTTAGCATAGTGCAGTAGGTGCTTGATGACAAGCAGTTATGGCCTTGTCATACCTGTGATGTTTATGGGAAGCAAGTAGGTGTTGAGCCATATATTGGTAACTTCAGGCTAAGGAGAAGGAATTGTTCTGGTCCAAACAAAATGGTAAGATTAGTTAAATGAATAGTTAATTCAAAATAAAATTAAAAGCAAACCATCACAACTAACATTAATACCAGGCAATGAAATAGCCTTTGCTGTGCTTTTCATGCTATCCCATGCAAATGTTCTACATTCTAGATATTTTATTTAACCACCTTGGTGAGCACATAAGGTACCTTAGATATATTCCGGTTTCTATGGTAGAAAGGTAGGGGAAAAAATATGCATTCCTCCTGAATGCTATTGAATGTTGTAGTCAGTATTCTAAATACAGACCGGAAATATGACATCGTTTTTCTCTGATCATTGCTCTATAAATCTGTCAAAATTAAAATTTGGAAAATTATTGTTTTCAGGATAACTAGAACAGCAAACAATTTTTTTAACTGCCATGGCAAATATTATAACCATTATTTTATCTTTTGGACAGTGACGTAACTAGGAGAAGGCATGGGTAAAACTTATGGGTCCCTTATCTCCACCATGCTTTTGATTGATTTGGAGGCCTAAAACTTTTATCTAATTGACTACACAATATTTTGGTTGAAAAGAAGGGAAAAAAAACTACAGATGAAGTATCATCATCATTCTCAAGCAGCCAGGGGCTACAGAGGTCCAACCAGACCATGCATGCAATTTAGTTCTCCAAGCATATCTGTCCTGAGCTGCATCTGCTGCATCTGGCCACTGCACACCTATTGTAACAAGGTCCTGTTTGACATTGTCAGCCCACCGCATCCTAGGTCTCCCCCTATTTCTGAGGCCTTTTTTCTTAAATTAATAATTATTCCACAATTAATTCCACAAGATACTCTCTTGTAGAAATGAATGTAAGGGGAGGGCTGCCAGATTAGTGTGGCCTACTAATCTGGACAACTATGGCTACTTATATTTTTTTTCTACCCTGCTGAGGAGTGGTCAATCACACAGGGTCCTGGTGCTGACCATATAAACCCACTGGACTGAATTAAGGCTCTGAGCTTGATTGTGGATCTTGAATTTGCTGCACTGGTGGGCTTCTGTAGGGGGAAAATTTTCCACTGTGTTTTCTCTTTGTTTGTGGGTTGACAGCCCCAAGTGAATAGATTCACAGGATATGTTTATCAGCTGGTGGATAATCCTGAGCAGAAGTCATCGCAGACACCTGAACTCTTTGCTTCTATTGGCATCGTCAAATTTTACATTGGAGGAAGTCTTCCAGTGTAGATGGCTTCAGCCTTTAGTGGTGGGGAACGGGTCTTTACCACATGCCTGCGATTAGGGGGCTGTTTGATAATGTTAGCATTCTCTCTATTAATAAACATAGTTTCTTTAAAACATCCCACTAACCATTTTCTCTCCATAGGTAGTTGCACTCTGCACAGAGCTTTTTGTCTTCATGTCCTCACACAAGAATTCCTCCATTATAATTTAGATATTCTTGGCCTGCAAAAGACCAGATGGACAGATAAAGGTCATATTCTTAAAAATAATCTTAAATTTCCCTTTTCACTGAGGGAAGACAATAAACATCACCAAGGCATGGGTCTGCTTCTCAGCAGACACAGTAGTGATTTTCTTCTAGGATATGCGTGCATTAATGAAAGGTTTCTTACAGCAAAATTTCAGACAAGCGTTAAACACTTGAATGTTATCTGCTGTTATGCCCCCACTGAGGATGTCGATGAGGATGAGAAGGATAGGTTTTATGGACAACTTCAGGATATTTTGAATTCTGTCAAGAAAGGAGATATTACCCTTGTTCTTGGTGGCTTCAATGCCAAAGTTGGTACTGACTCTGACCTTTGGGGAGGGGTGATAGGCCCTTTTGGTATTGGTAGCTGCAATGGCAATGGGCAACGTCTCCTACAGGTAAGTAAACTCAATGGATTCAGAATAACTAACACATATTACAAACACCGCGACATACATAAGTACACATGGGTTTCACCCGATGGGCTGCATAAGAATATAATTGATTATATATTAATTAACAGCAAATGGGCTAGTTCTGTTAGGAATACCAGGGCATATAGGGGAGCTGAAATTGGATCTGACCATACCTTGTTAAAAGTGTCTTGCAACTTAAACTTAAAAAGTGTTGTGCTAGGGTTAAAAATTTTACCTGTAATACTGAAGCTCTGAAAGACCCAGTTATAGCTAAAGCTTACCATGATAGGTTACTTAGTCATTATGATAGTCATGGTTTGCTTACCACTGAAGTTGAGGAAGAATGCGACCATTTTAAACAGGCTTTTTTCGAAACTAACAGTACTCTTTTAGGAAAAAAGGAGCAGAAGAGACAGAATTATCTGAGTGATAAGGCAATTGAGCTTATTTTGGAAAAAAAGAACTGCAGGGATGTCCTTAATCAATACCCTACTAGTCCTAATAGAAAGTATTACAGAGAGCTTAATAAACGTGTAAAGGATCAGTTAGCTGCTGATAAGAATCTTTGGCTTGATGGTTTGGCTGACAAAGTCGAGGAAGCAGTTAAACAGCAGAGAGCCATACCAGATAGTTAATGTTTTGTGTGGTAGAAAATGGACAGATATACAGGGATTGAAGGATAAACAAGGTGAGGATTCTGTCATGGCTAGGTGGGCTGAGCATTTCGGTGATGTTCTAAACAATGTGGTTAGTTTTACTCCCATTCTTTGCAATGATGATAGATGCATTGGTGGCTTTAATGTTGGGCCTATAACACAATTTGAAGTTATTTTGGCTATTTCTAAACTTTACCTTAATAAATTCCCATGGGTAGATGAAATTACTACCGAAATGTTTATAGTTGGGAATATTTCGGTTACCACTTGGATGACTGAAATTTTGAATATCTTTGATAATAAAGGCATGGATCCTAAGGATTTTACCAGAGCTATTGTTATTCCTATTTTCAAAAAAGGTGATTGCAATTCTTGTGATAAATATAGGGGTATCAGCATACTCTTTGTTCTAGGGTAAGTTCTTTGCATGATTGTGCTTAATAGAATTAAGAATCTGCTTGACAGGCAATTGCATGATGAGCAATGTGGATTCAGAAGTAGTAGGGGATGTGTAAATCAGATATTTTTCACTTAGGCAGATTCTTGAGAAATGTTTAGGGTTTCAGAAACCTTTGGTTGCTAGCTTTGTTGATTTCAAAAAGGCTTTTGGCTCTGTTGATCGTCATAATTTGTGGTTGATTGTTAGGTCATATGGTATACCAGCCAATTAACATAATGAAAGCTCTCTACAATAACACTGAGTTGTGTGTGAGAGTTGGTAAGGCTTGTAGCAATTGATTTAGCATTACTTCTGGTGTTTGACAAGGGTGCATTTTGTCTTCTTTTCTCTTTAGTTTGGTTACTGATTATGTTATGCGAAATTCACTTCAAGGGAAAGATTTTGGCTTTAAATGGGCTAGAGATACAAAAATTTCTGACTTAGATTATGCTGATGATTTAGCCCTTTTGGCAAATGATGTTGATAAGATGAACTCTTTCATTCGAGCTGTTGATGAGACTAGTAGTAGAATAGGTTTGGTTAGAAACAGAAAAGTAAAGTGATGAAAATTGGTGAGACCTATGGTGCTTCAGTTGTTTTGAATGGCTGCAATGTTGAGCATCACAGTTTAATTATCTTGGTAGCTATATAACAGATACTGGTGATGTGTGGCATGAGATTAACAGACGAATAGGGATTGCTGCCGGGACTTTTAAGAATCTATGGAGAGTGTGGAGAAATAGGTGTATATACTTAAAGACTAAAATTAGACTGTATAATAGTTTGGTTCTTTCTAGGGTTAGTTATGGTAGACATGTTGTCAGGAGGTCATGGGTTTGTATCTCACCCTACTGAAGACAATTTTTCCTCTAAATATTTGAATCAATTTACAGAGTGGAAATTATTAAAAAAAACACATTCTTAACGTTATCATTTGTGCCATTTGACATCAGATGTAATATTTATGCTTCATTAGTTTTGTAGAAGAGAAAGATACCTTTCAGGTCCACTACTTGCCCACAGGTGACTGTAAACCTTGAAAGCAAACTAAAAATTACAGAGCGATCACACTGCCATCTAGCCAGCCCTGCTCTGCATTGATATATGTACATGGCAATGATTTCTCTTTTTGTGCGATTTCCATTTATGCTGAATTTCCAGAAACTATCTGTCAGGTAACTACAAAAATTGTATGTACTTGCAAATGCCAATGCATTCGTGTAATTACTACTTGATTAATTTGTATTTTAATCAGCTTCTAAATTGCAGTAGTTTCCTCCAATACAAATGCTATTGTAGTAGCATAAACCTTTGTGTTCTCCTGCATCCATTAATTCAAGAATTTATAACAAGAAAATATTGTCATGAAGCTGCGTTAGTTTCTTATTCATTCTTGAAATTTATAATTCTCCTGATTATAAATGAAATTAAAATCATATGTAGTTTCTGAATCCAAAAAATATCATGATTAAATTTGATTAAAAAAATGTAACAAAGCGAAAACATTGTTTTATTAATATCTTTATTTCAAAAGAAACTGCACTCTAGTTTTTGCATGTGATTGTTACCTATGTTTAAATAGAAAAGCAACACCAATAGACAAATGACTCATCCTACTCAGGGTGAAACATTTTTTTTTCAACAAAATATTTCTTGACTTGACACTGTATCAACATTGCAAATTAGAGTTCTGGCACATTCTTGGTTGGCCCATTGAGAGTGATTTGTTAAGGCAATGCATGGATGTTTTGAGCATATTGTTTCATTCAATACATACTGAATGGAAATCAAATGGGCAAAATTCTTCAGAGAATAAATATTCATATGAATTATGTTTTTTATTAATTCTAATTTGACTTTTAAATTAATATTTTAGTGTAGATTGCAGAAATATTAGTGGGCCTCTATCCCTGTGACCCCTAAAGATGAGCAATCCCTGGTACAACATGGGCTGAGTGGTAATGTCGTGGGGTATGAGCTATGCTTGAGCAATTCATACGATGAACTAAGTCACTTAGCTGTGTTATTTGAGGGGAGAGAGTGGCTCAGTTAGTAGTACACCAGGCTCATAATCTGAAGTTACCAGGTTTGAGTCCTACCTGGGCCAGGGTATGAGATTTATCTCCACAAAACTCCCTGCCCTACCCTCGGTCAGTAGGGGACACCGATGGACTTAAAACGGCCAATGTCCGTCGATTAGAATATTAAGCCATGGCCCCTTGTGTGGAAGAGCCCTACCCTGTGTATGTTAAAGAACACATTAGATGGCTTTGAAAAGAGGATATGATTTATCTCTTAACAGCTGTCCAGTGGTCTCCTCCCTCTAAACTTCTCTGAGCCCTTGGGGTCCTTGTGACCTGGCCATTTAGCACATTGTGTGCAAAAAAGTGCCACTCAGAAGTAAAGCAAGCAACCAACCAACCAAGACAATGTTATTTGTACCATGGGCCAAACAAAGATTGTACACATTCTGCTGTTGATGTCAACTATTCCTGACTACCAATTACATTCACCATTAACAACGAACATGTGTGAGCTTTGTAGTTGTCTCCCAAACAACGTACATGAGCCACCACTATAAAGCCTCAACATGGTGAAAATGTTGAGCTAAAGATGAAAATATGACAAAGTGAAGTAGAATTTAGGGATTATGATAATGCAAGAAAACAGTAGTAAAAAAAATGTTTTCATAAATATTGATTTTTCATATGAGATGCCAACGAGTCCCCTAACAGGCTGAAGCCCCAGATGTCTACTAGGTGCACTGTTAGGTTAAGAAACCACCGTTTTAGGAAACCAACAAGCAAGTTGCCTTGTATGATGGAATTTAATGATTTGTCACTCACACTCGTGGCATAAATCAATAATTCAGTAGTAAATAATCACAGGATACTTTACCCTGATTGGCTGATGAGGGTCTGATTTATAGGTTTAACTATCTCAGTACCTGTAAACATGTCCCCCATGTCCCCTGTAGAGATGGTACTCATGAAATGGTTGGCTGAAAAAATTTATTTTCGCTGTAAGTGAGATTCGAATCTATGCTCCCTTGATACATGAATGTGATTAATTTCCCAGTTACGTATGTGGGAAAGTTTATATGTCACATTGCCCGAAGAAAAATTAGTTGCTGATGGTGTAGTGGTCCACATGCCTGGCATGTAATGGGGTAGTATGAGTTCAAATTACATTCACCCCAAAAATAAATTTTTCAGATAACTATTTCAGGAGTTCTTGTCTACAGGACATCTGTGATACTTTGCTACTGAATTATTGATTCAAAGGCATGAGTGTGAGTGACAAATCATTAAATTCCATCATATAAGGCAAATTTGTTGTCCACTTCCTGACATAGATGGTGCCATGAGCAAATCAAATAATATGCAGGAAAGTTTATATATCACATAAGCTCAAGAAAAGGTTAGCCACTGGTGGTGTAGTGATCTGCACATCTGGCATGTAACCGGGAAGCATGGGTTTGAACCCCAATCATGGTGAAACTAAATTTTTTCAGCTAACTGTTTTAAGATAACTGATATTTTCCTGTAAAAATCTTTCTTTTAAAATTATGGAGCTTTATATGTGGTTTTCCATTTGCATGAAAGTGTCCCAATACATTTGATAGCATAATGTGTATCCTCATAATCCATATCCATTAAAAGTTCCCTTTCAAATGGAGGAGAGTTCTTTCAACCACTCTTTAACCATAGATATTTGAAACTAGTTATTAATTGTTTTTTTTTTCTGAGAATTTAAAAGTACATAATATTGTTGAAAAATTAACAAAAGTAAATATTTGAATCCTGGGGGTTCCTAGGCGATTGCTTAATATACCTTATGGGAAATCCACCCCTGAGCATCAGGGTTTAAATGTTTTAATTTCCAGTTTTCCATGTATGTAGGATTTTTCCTCTGTTATTGACATTAGATTCCTCAAACTCTGATTATTCTGTCTTCATGATTTCTTGATATTGCCATAGAAGAACTTAACTCATATATACTCATTTTTTCTGTATTTGGTTAACCCTTTCAGTGCCAGCCGAGGTACATTATCTGTCCATATCCATCATAATATTTATTGAGGTTGGTAATAGTTTCAATCTAGTCTAACTATTCATGCCATCTGTTGATTTCAAAAGACATTACATATGAAATACAAAGGATTTATCTGATCGATCCTGGCAATTTGCACAAAGTTTCTGTACCTCAATCCAAATGGTCCTGGTACTCAAAGGGTTAATATGTTGTTGAAAATGGAGCAGAATTTAATGAAGGTTTACTTTTTTGATAACTGGAGTAGCATTTTTTTTCTTTCTTTCAGGTAGTCATCTTTTGCAGAAAGGTTGATGTCTGGCATAGTTGATCAAGACTTGTTACTTTCATAAATGTGTGGTTGAGGCTGCTTTGGAAATATATAGGCCAAAATGAAATTGTAAAAAGTTAAAATTTAAGTTATGTGAAATAAGTCATTTATTTATATTACCATAATGCTAGTTGCAAGTGTTATCGTTTTCTAGTGATATATATTTTGTTCAAAGAAAAACAGCTGTATCAGAAATGTGTGAAGTGCTGTGAAAATTCTTTAATACAGGTTTGGTAAAAAGTGAAAATTATACTTGAATGAAAATTTTAAACTAAGTTTTAAAAAATATATATATTTAAAAAGGGGGGTTTCTTTACAGCTTTTTTTTTCACCTTTATCATTTAAAAACTGACAGTAGAAAAGTTTTTTGTTTCTGTGTGATTCAGGATAATTTTAAAAATGGATGCATATGCAACGAAATGGTCTAGCTTACAAAAAGAAGACTGCAAGTGGCATTACCTGGAAAATGAGCAACGTGTGGAGTTAGAATTTAATCTGTGGTAGAATAGTCTGAAACAGTATTTTGGAAATATCTGTTCCAAGAACAAAATGACCCACCAGAATTTTGTTTTTGAAGTATACATATTAATAACTTGTTATTAGTATGCATATTAATTACTAACATATTAACAAAACAATTAACTTTTTAACCAAATTTAATTTATACATATTTGTATTAGAGTAGAAACATAAACACATCTTGAAGTTCTGTTGCATTTGTGTTAAATCAGAATGATTTTCAGTCTTCAAGTGGATATAGGACAGTCTCAAATCCATTGAGATATTGGCTTTGAAGGCTGGAACTGACTTATTAATGCTGTATAATAAGAATGATTTCCTGAAAAATTAATCGTTCACGATTAATAGAATGTGATCCAACCAGATTTTCCTTACTAATATATATAGTGATGATAAAAACAGTTTTGTCTTCATAATTTTTGCTTAAATGAGAAAGATCTTCAATTGTGTGAATTTAATGTGCTGGATCAGCAAAGCTAAAACACAAACACATATGAATTAATGTTAAAAATAAAATGTTTGTATTTCATTTTAAAATAAAAATTTTAGGTAATTTCATAACTTTTAATTTTGTTTTGCATCAAGATCAGTCTGCTGATTAAAAATATCAGATCCATCTGCATGAAATTACTGTTTTTGGAAATTGTAATGCTGGGCAAGTATGAAATGAAGATTTTAATGTTGCTGATATATGTTTATAAAGAAAATTTTAATGACTCTAAAAAGCCTTCATGACTTGGATTAAGGACATAGAACAGAGGGTGCTCAGTGTCCTAAAATTCAGCACTGCCTCATTTTAACACAATTTTAATGTCTGAAATCTGAATGCACATAAAAACTGCTTGTTAGCTAGACCATAAAGAAAGATTGGACAATTTGATTCTAAAATTAATTACATGTAAATTTCTTATAATTAAAATTAAAGGTTTCAGTAATATAGCTAAGAGGGTCTGATTTGGAGGTTTAACTCTCTCAGTACCATAACAGCCCATACTGACTGAGATTTTGAATCGACTCATCTCTGCTACTCCTTCCTCTTCACTACCCTTGATAATATACCATCATCATCATCATCATCCTCAAGCAGCCATGGGCTACGGAGGTCCAACCAGACCATGCAGTTTAATTCTACAAGCATATCTGTCCTGAGCTACATCTGCTGCATCTGACCACTGCACACCAATTCTAACAAGGTCCTGTTTGACATTGTCAGCCCACCGCATCCTAGGTCTCCCCCTCCTTCTGAGACCTCTAGGCACACTGTTCATAACCCTATTCGCCAATCTATAATAATCCATACGGGCAACATGGCCAAACCAGCGGTCTCTCTCTGCACAATATGCTGCTTAAAGGAGGTTGCAGACTCCTTTGCCTAACCACATCATTCGTTACAAAGTTAAACCACCTAATACCCAAGATACTATGTAAGCATCTAGAATCAAAAGCATCTAGTTTCCTGTTATCTTGTTTACACAGCGTCCAAGCTTCACTACCATAACTAACCCTAGAAGAACCAAACTATATACAGTCTAATTTTAGTCTTTAGGAGTATATGCCTATTTCTCCACACGCTCCATAAATTCTTAAAAGTCCTGGCAGCAATCTCTATTCGTCTGTTAATTTCATGCCGCACATCACCAGTATCTGTTACATAGCTCCCAAGGTAATTAAACTGTGACACCTGCTCAAGACTGCAACCATTCAAATGAACTAAATCACAACCTGCCTGACCAATTTTCATCACTTTAGTTTTCTCTCTGTTTATGACCAAACCTACTCTACTACCAGTCTCATCAACAGTTCGAATGAAAGAGTTCATCTCATCAACATCATTGGCCAAAAGGGCTAAACCATCAGCATATCTAAATCAGAAATTTTCATATCTCCAGCCCATTTAAAGCCAAAATCTTTCCCTTGAAGTGAATTTCACATAACATAATCAATAACCAAACTAAAGAGAAAAGGAGACAAAATGCATCTTGTCGAACACCAGAAGTAATGCTAAACCAATTGCTACAAGCCTTACCAACTCTCACACACGACTCAGTGTTATTATAGAGAGCTTTCATTATGTTAACTAACTTGTCTGGTGTACCATAGGATCACACAATCAACCACAAATTATGACGATCAACAGAGTCGAAAGCCTTTTTGAAATCAACAAAGCTAGCAACCAAAGGTTTCTGAAACTCTAAACATTTCTCAAGAATCTGCCTAAGTGAAAATATCTGATCCACACATCCTCTACCACTTCTGAATCCACATTGCTCATCACGCAATTGACTGTCAACCAGATTCTTAATTCTATTAAGCACAATTATGGAAAGAACTTTACCTGGAACAGAGAGTAGGCTGATACCCCTATAGTTATCACAAGAACTACAATCACCTTTTTTGAAAATAGGGATAATAATAACTCTGGTAAAATCCTTAGGAACAATTTCAGTCATCCAAGTGGTAACCGAAACATTCCCAGCTCTAAGCATTTCTGTAGTAATTTCATCTACCCCTGGGGATTTATGAAGTTAAATTTAGAAATAGCCAAAATAACTTCAGATTGTGTTATAGAGCCAACATTAAAGCCCCCAATACATTTATCATCATTACAAACAATGGGAGTAGAACTAACCACATTGTTTAGAACATCACTGAAATGCTCAGCCCACCTAGCCATGACAGAATCCTCACATTCTATAACCTTACCTTGTTTATCCTTCAATCCTTGTATGCCTGTCCGTTTTCTACCATACAAAACATGAACTATCTGGTATGGTTCTCTGCTGTTGTCCTGTCTAACTGCTTCCTTGGCTTTGTCAGCCAAGCCATCAAGCCAAAGATTCTTATCAGCAACTAACTGATCCTTTACACATATATTAAGCTCTCTGTAATGCTTTCTATTAGTACTAGTAGGGTACTGATTAAGGACATTCCTGCAGTTCCTTCTTTCTGAAATAAGCTCAAGTGCCTTATCACTCAAATAATTCTGCCTCTTCTGCTCCTTTTTTCTTAAAAGATTACTGTTAGTTTCCAAGAAAGCCTGTTTAAAACGGCCCCATTCTTCCTCAACTTCAGTAGTAAGCAAACCATGACTGTCATAATGACTAAATAACCTATCAAGGTAAGCTTTAGCTATAACTGGGTCTTTCAGAGCTTCAGTATTAAAGGTAAATTTTTTAACCCTAGCACAACACTTTTTAAGTTTAAGTTGCAAGACACTTTTAGTAAGGTAATGGTCAGATCTATTTTCAGCTCCCCTATATGCCCGGTATTCCTAACAGAACTAGCCCATTTGCTGTTAATTAATATATAATCAATTATATTGTTATGCAGCCCATCAGGTGAAACCCATGTGTACTTATGCATGTCTCAGTGTTCGTAATAAATGTTAGTTATTTTGAAACCATTGAGTTTACTTACCTGTAGGAGACGTTGCCCATTGCCATTGCAGCTACCAATACCAAAAAAGGGCCTATTACTCCTCCCCAAAGGTCAGAGTCAGTACCAATTTTGGCAACCTAGAGCAAGGGTAATATCTCCTTTCTTGACAGAACTCAAAATATCCTGAAGTTGTCTGTAAAACATATTCCTTCTCATCCTCATCGGCATCCTTAGTGGGGGCATAACAGCAGAAAACATTCAAGTCTTTAATGCTTGTCTGAAATTTTGCTGTAAGAAACCTTTCATTAATGCACTCATATCCTAGAAGAGCATCACTAGCGTGTCTGCTGAGCAGTAGACCCACGCCTTGGTGATACTTTCCATCCTCCCTCCCTGTAAAGAGAAATTTAAAGTTATTTTTAAGTATCTCGCCTTTTCCTGTCCATCTGGTCTCTTGCAAGCCTAGAATATCTAGGTTATAGTGCTGGAATTCATGCGTGAGGATATCAAGAGAATAATCTCTATGTAATGTCCTCACGTTCCACGTTCCTGCAGTGAGAAAATGTTTAAAGAAATTAGGTTTATTGAGATTGGTAGGGCCAACAATATCACACAGCCCCCTGATCGCAGGCATGGGGCAAAGACCTATTCCTCCTCCACTGAAGACTGAAGTCACTGATGCTGGTAGAAACTTCAGGCACCACCTTTTCAAGTGGACTTTTTCAAGAGCCATATGGCCTGTGTGAGACAATTACTCCAGTTTAGGCTTGACGATTCCCAACTAGCTAAGTAAGGTTCAGGTACCTGCGATGGCCTCTGATTAGGATTATCCACCAGCTGATATAAGGTATCCCATGCCTCTGTTCACTTAGGGCTGGCAACCCAGAAACAAACAGAAAACACAGTGGCAGATTCTCCCTCAACATAGGCCCACCAGTGCAGCAAGTCCAGGATCCATAATCAAGCTCAAATCCATAAACAAGTCCAGTCTATACCATGCCTACTTCATAATATATATCTACACAGATTTAAAAAACTCAATCTGTACCATGTAAAACTGAGTCTATAATCATGTAAAATTAAACTGGTTGCATTTTTTTACCATGTAAAATCGAATTTATCACCAATTGAAACTGGTTCCATTTTTTTGATTATGTAACAGAAATTACTTATATCAAGTACCGTGTTGTAAATCGAAGAACAGTTGTATATATTTTTAAAAGCAAATTTCTCACAGGAAAACCTTTATTGCCAAAAAAGATGGAGAGTTATTAAATATTTAATGATAAATCATAATTACTAATTTGGAAAAAGTGATGTATTTCAACAAATAATTATAAATAAATATATTATAAAGATATATTTAATATATGCATTGCATAACTTGCATTCATGGAGAATATGTTATTTTGAAGCATTTTAACAATAATTCAGTGCCTCAATACATATAAGTGGTAAGTATTGTTCAAAGTTTGCTCTAATTGAAAACTCTACGTTGGAATAGTGTGTAACTGATCAAAGTTATTAATAGATTTATATATTTACATCATGATAGATTTCAAATGATTGATATATTAGATTTTTGCATCATGATAAATTTCTGATAAATGAGCAATATCTCAAGCATAAAATTCGTCTTTGCGTACTCTTTTTACCATCAACTAATGTAATCATGTTTAATTTTTTCCAAATGATTGCTTTTTGTGTTTTGCTCTGACTTCACTTTTTTCCTTCGTATTATCCAGCAATTGTGAACAACTTAAATTTGGCATAAGTATCACCTTTTTTTGTTTGTATTATCAAGCGAATATGTAAAGAGATGAAAATTAAAAAATGAATCAAACTCTAATGATATCGTTTGGAAGTAGACTTAATCTATGGGGGAGGGTGCTCAGTTGGCAGCTCACCAGGCTCGTAATCTGTAGTTCCCAGGTTAGAGTATCACCTTATTTATCTCCCCAAAACCTCGACTATGAACACCGATGGGTTTGGAAAGACTGCTGTCTGTTGGATGGGAGGTCAAGTTGTGTCTCCATGTGTGGGAGAACCATACCCTATGCATGTTAAAGAAAACGTTTGGAAGGCCTTGCAGGATGCTACCGTATGTCTCCTAACAACTGTCCAGTGGATCCCTCCCCCCAACCTTCTCTGAGCCTTTGGGATCCTTGTAACCTGGACATTTAGCCCATTAGCTACATTAGCCCATTGTGTGCAAAAAAGTGCTCCTCAGAGGTAAAACAACCCAACTTCTTCTGAGGTTCTATTAATAAAATTGCTGTCAATTGTATACAGTACAGAAACATGATAGTTTATTTAATAAGTTAATTGCTGTGCAGTATTTCACACAGTACTTGTAAATTTTTATGGGGAAGAGATGTAGGTAATCTACATACAAAAGCATCAAAAAACACTTGGAGGGTCAATCAATTGTCGACAAACATGGTGTTATTGGAGTTGTTTTAACTCGTCATTTTCAGAAGCAAACCTTTTTTTCACAATGAGAGCATGTGATATGTTGACATAGCAGGAAAATAAAATGAGGTGTAACTATGGGATGGGAGGAGGAGGAAGTAAAAAAGAAATAAAAGGTTGAAATAAAAAGTGGAATTCAACTTTTCATGTAATAGAAAAATCTATGATACTTTTAAAAAGAAAGGAACTGTGAAATAACATAATCAGTGAAAAATATTTATGCAATTAATGGAGTAAAAAAATAATAAAACTAAAAAAGTATGCACAGGAACTGTAAGGCCAAAGAATTTATCCAAAAAGAAGTTCAGCTTGGATGAAACTCAAGTGCTGACTTCAAGCAATATTTTAATTTGTATTGTGCAGTTTGTGTAGCAGGGGAACAAACAATAAGGGGCAAACGGATTAGTATCAAATATATATATTTCATAAAAATTCAATACTGCACTCTGTACTTGAGATATGATGACATGTTTTTAATAGATGGTGATTTTCTCTATTGGATATCATTTTTATTCAATCATAAGTAGAAAAGGCTGAAAAAATATGTTCAATAGATTAAAGTTATAGAAATAAATTATTAATAATTATACTGTTTCAAGACTTTCAGTTAGCTATTAGATTTTATACCAATATAATATGTAAGTTATCAATGGGTAATTCTTGCACAGGAAAAGTGAAATCAATGAAATGGTACAAAATATACAATTACCAGTGTTGGAAAACGTTATTGTAACGTAACGAAATGATTTTTGAATAACGTTATGAAAAACATTAGCGGAATTTCAAAATATTTATAACGATAAAACGCAACTAATAACGGAAAATTGAATTTCGTTATTTTTCGCTGTTTTCGTTGATATATCTAAGATTTTTTCCCTTTATAAGATATACTTTGACATCTGTTTCACACAAGTTTCTAATTTACTTTTATTATCAACGCGCAAAGACTTTCAGTGACATTGCTCAATGACACATCCGAATAGAATTTGTGAAGCATCTGTCTCAGCTCCCTTCTTCGCAACTGATACTCGGAGAAAGGGCTTTGGGATAGCCAGATAAGAGCTGCAGTGGAAAAGAAAGGATGAGGCTCCATTCATGCAGACAGAAAACGGCAATTACAATAGGGACAAAATTTCAGTTATATTAAAATTCCCTGTAATCGGCTTAGACACTTAGAAAAGGAACTATGCGCGTCGGATAATTTCGGTATAGAATAGAGAATTGGAGGAAGAGGCCATTGACAATAGTCGAAACTGTTTTGATCTTCGCACCAACCCTTCGACTCCCCTCCCCCCCCCCCTGAAATATTTCCCTTGTGCATGTTTGCATATTTGTTAACAATCAACCTCTCCTTGTCATATGTTGAGAAAATTAAAGTGGTAATTCGCATTTCAATCGAGCAGTGACGACGTGTATCTTGTATTTCTCTTAAGCTCTTTTAAGAAGAGACTATAAAGTTTTAATATAGGTCAAGTTTTCAATTCCTTTACTTATCTATTCATTAGACTTTAAATAGTATAAAAATAATCTATTTCAGAGAAAACTCATTTAATTACTTTGCGTGAGCACCTTCAAGAAGGAATCGATAAAATAGTTCAGTGTCATCAAACGACTCGACAAGTGATTTGCTGGAAATCTATCTTGATGAAACCTAAAAATTGGAAGCGAAAGAAAATAAAATTTCAATTTTATAAAATGATTTTGAGAGAGCAAAGAGAATTTATACAAAAGAAAATATTTTTCACTACTGAAAAAATCAAAACAAAACATTGCAAAGATTATTCTAAGCAGTACCTGCAACTCAGGTATTTGCAGAGAGAGTTTTTCTATGCTTAAATGTTATTCTCTCTCTAACAAAAGAAATAATTTGGATTCAAAATTATTAGAAGACATTTTTGCTTATAATTTAATATATAAAGACAGTTTGTCTGTCCGCTTATGCACTCAGCCCCCAGAAGAGCTAGAGACACCAAACTTTGCACGAACGTTCCCTTCACCCAGGGGAAGAATATAGGCTATGTGCGAACTCGCTGGGGGTCAACCATAATTGGGTGGGCGGTTTTGAATTTCTCAAAATCCCTATAGACTTCACATTAACGAGTGAAAGTTATTCAAAAATAACCGTTGTCACAGATAAATTTGAAAAAAGAATACATCAAACTAAACTAATATCTGATTTCGCGTGATTAAACATTAACAGTTGAAAATTATTCAGAATAACTTGCAACCATTAAATTTGAAATCACGAATACATCAAACTGATTTCTTTTTGATTTCGCGTGATAAACTCGTAGTTCAGTTTGTTGGGTCAAGAGGCCGAGCGTTCGTGGATATAGAAGTCATTCGAATTAGGCGCGAGCGGAACACCAGATTAAAAAACTAAATTCGTATCGGAAGTTAAAATCAGTAAGTTGAAAAATGCGCAAAAGCTAATAAATGGTAAGTAATAAATAATTTTGTTTAATAATAATTATTTTGTACTTTTACATTTTTTAAGCAGCTCGGAACCTAGTAATTTTTTTTTTCTATAAAATTACATATGCCTGGCAAATTGTATCCGAAGAAGTCTGGTGAGTACGAAGTAATTTGAAAAGTGCGATTATCTGAGTGAAGGAATTCCGCTGTTTGGTTTAGAAACTTTTGACGTGGGGAGGATTATGGGTACCTCAAACTATGTCGATTTCTTTTCTACCGTAAAAAAAGAGGAAGAAAATTTTAACCGGAAGGGGGGATTGGATTGTTTTTACTCTGAGCGGCACTTTTTTGCACATCATGGGCTAAATGGCCAGGTCAAAAGAACCTTGAAGGCTCAGAGAAAGTTGGGGGAGGAGACCCATTGGAACAGCTGTTGGGAGACAGATGGTGGTTTCTCGTCATGGCCATCCAGTGGGTTCTTTAACGTGCACAGGGTATGGTTCTCCCGCACACGAAGCCACTGCTTAACGTTCCATCCGACGGACTGCCGCCAGTCCAAGCCCATCGATGTCCCCTACTGACTGTGGGTAGGGCAGGGAATTTTGCGGAGGTAAATCTCAACGCTGAACCAGCTGGGACTCGAACCTGCGAACTGTAGAATATGTGTCTGGTGCACTAAGATTGAGCATCCCCCCAGAGGGGGAGGAAATCTGGTGTAATGATATTTATGCCAAATGAAAGCTTGCGACATGGTGAGTGCCACCTACTCTGCATTTTTGAAAGTTTCAGGTCCGAGCAAAACCGGGTAAATCTGCTAGTGATGAATAAAATAGAATAGCATTGATTGTGTTATATGAATGTTATTGAATGAATTTCTTTTTTTTGTCAAAACTATGCGTTATATTAATTGTTCTAAAGCGAATTTCACTTATTTTTAAACTTACTCGAATCATTTTAGCAACTTTTTTTTAAAATATTAATCTGTGCGCAAAAAACTTCATAGTATTCACAAAAGATCGATATATGATCGCATATTTATGCTCATAAATTTTTATTAATAATGTTCTATTTTATTTTTCTGAACAATTTTTAGAAATTTCTTTAGTCACGGACATATCTATGGAAGTGGAGGGTCTCCCCCCCCCCCCCAAAAAAAAAAAAAAATCCTGTGGTCTTATGTGAAATCTCAGACTTGTCTATGTGCTTCGAAATCCAAAAATGGGTGTTTTTATATAATTCTATTTTAATCCTATATTTTATGCTCGAAACTAAAAATAGATGTAAAAAAAACTATGAAATTTTATTCCACTTAGATTATCATGTAGCCTTTCCTCTGTGGTGGAATATCTTAGTAATTGGAAAACCCTACTCAAGTCTTATTCTCAGACTCACCCCAGACGTAAATTCTCCCCCCCCCCCCCCTTGATACTGGATTCTCGAACTCTCTCTGATACTAAATTCTGGAACACTACCCCATCCCCCGAAACTAATTTCTGATACGTGCCTGTCTTTAGTATTTTCGATTGTATACCTTACCTATATTATTAGAATACAGTAGTGCCCTCCTATCACATCATAACTGGGTCTCCTAATTGCAATTTTCATTTAATTATTATTTTTAAACCAAAATTTTTAAGAAACAATAGCAGAAAAAGCAATCGCAACAATTCTATTTACATATATATGTATTTATTTCGTTATTAACAATTGTTATTAATAATGATAAGTTTCCTTCATCCAAATTTTTATTTATTTTTTAACAACTGGATTGATTGAATTGATGCAAACTGCTGCATTTGCACTAACAATATTTCGAAATAACGTTAACGTAATGTTATTACGAAGTTTAATTTTTGCTGTAACAAAAAAGGATATTAAGTTTTTCATTTCGTTTGCCAACACTGATAATTAGAGAAGTGTTAACTAATTCTGCATTCATCCCCTGTAAGCTAGCTTCACCCTTACACCAGCTGCCCAATACTTGATTTTCCATAAATCCCTATTCAAGCCAAACTTCTTCCTATTGATTCTTTGGCCAAATAAAGAATAAATATTGTCTAAACGTGGGGCCAGAGTTAATGCAAGGGCTGGGCAAAATAGTTGATTACTCTAGATGCTATAGTGTAGGGGCATCCATTTATTATTATTATATATGTATTTAAAATATGTATATAATAGACAAACACATAGTGAATATCAAAAAATAATTAGTAAGTTATAAATTGAGACTGTGTGCAAAAACAACAAATAATACAGAAAAACCACAATTAAAGTGTTTATTTCTCTATGACATTGTTAAATGTTGCTAAGCACTTCAACACATGGATCATTTTAGTCATTTAATCAATTTATATACATCTGAAAGATGGAGATTCATTGTGTAGATGGCTGAGATCTATGTGAAATGTTACACTTTCAAATGTATTTATGTCTTCTGTGGATGCCATCACACCAAGACAAGTTCTGAAGTTCATATATGACAAGAAGTTCAAAGACATTTCCAAACATGTGTATCCTCAGCATGAGGATTTTATTAACCATATTATTTCAGATCAGACATCTTGCAAGAAAGAGTTGTCGCTTGCCATCCTACCCATAGAAAATGACTTGATTAACAAACTGTTTAACAGAACGAATTTATTTGCTGCTGCTAAAGTGAGAAAAGTAAATTTAAAATTTTTCAACACTTTTTATTTCTTATAAAGCAACAAATAATACATAGAAGTGTAAAAATGTCTATCACCTAAATGTATAATTGTATAGTGAAATAATAAGAAAAACCAAATTTTTTGTGCTTAAAAAAGAGATTTGGGAAGTGGGCGTCAAAATTTTGTTTTGCCTGGTATACCCTGAAGAGCCAAAACATTATGACTACCTGCCTAATTTGATGTTGGACCTCCACGTGCTGCCAAAACAGCTCTTACCCAGTAAGGCATGGACACTACAAGATTTCTAAAGGTGTCTTATGATATCTGGTACCAACACGTTACCAGCAGATTCTCTAAATCTTGTAAGTTATGTAGTTGAGCCAACACAGATCAGATATGCTGTTTCAACACAAACCACAGATGCTCAAATGGATTGGTGTCTAGGAAATTTGGAGGCCACGGCAATACCTGGAAGTCTTCCTCATGTTCCGCGAACCATTCTCGAACAATCCAGGCAGTGTGGCATGGCACATTATACTGCTGAAAGAAGGCACTACTAGAGGGATATACCTTTGCCTTGAAAAAATGTACCTGGTGTGCAACGATGTTTAGGTAGGTGGTAGACATCGTAGTTTCCTTCACATGAATGACCTGAACCCAAGGTTTCCCCAGCAGAACATTGTCCAAAGCATTACACTTCCTACACCGGCTTGTTTTCATCCCATAGTGCATCCTGATGCCAACACTTCCCCCAGATAAACGATGCACATGTACCCAGCCATTCACATGGTACAACAGGAAATGAAATTCATCGGATCAAACTACCTTCCAATCATTCAAGATCCAGTTTTGATGTCACATGACCATTGTAGGCACTTTCAACGGTGAACCAAGGTTAGAATGGACACTCGGAGTGGCCTGCAGCTATGCAGCCCCATTTTCAACAGGGTTCAATGTACTGTGTGTTGTGACACATTACTCCCATCACTACCATTCAGATTATCAATGAGTTGTGCTACAATATACTTTATATTGGCTCGTAACATACAGGATAGCCTTCGCTCACCTCTAGCATCGATGAGCTGTGGTCAGCCTACACCTTGCCAGCATTTGTGGTTTTTCCCCACTCAGACCTCTTTTTGAAGGTACTAACCACGGCTGAATGTGGCATCCCACAAGATTTGCTGTGTCAGAAGTGCTCTGACCCAGTTGTCTGGCCATTACAATTTGGCCTTTGTCAAACTCACCTAAGTCCGCTTCCTTTCCCATCTGAAGAACAAGAATAAAACTGATTAACAGAGAGAGCTCAGTATCCGGTAAACGGGTGTTATGCCGTTTCATGACCTTCACAGGCGCTGCCTGCAGCTTACCTGCAGGGCTTACCTGCAGTTGCTTCGATTTGCATAAAGACCCACTGGTCATAATGTTTTAGCTCTTTGGTATATATATATATACCATGCAATAGTAAATGTGATACCAGGCAAAACAAAAGTTTGATGCCTACCTCCCAAATCTCTGTTTTTTAATAAAAAAAAAATATGGTTTTTCTGATTATTTCACTATACAATTATATATCGTCCCTTGGCCGAGTGGTTAGCGCACTTGGCTACTGATCTAAGGGACCTGGGTTCGAGCCCTGGGTAAGGCATGGATGTTCGTATTGTTTTTCTGCTGAGGTCCTGCCATCCTCACAGACCTTCTACTATGCATATAAACTGACAGGCTCCTGTCAGACCTCTGTGGCAAGCAGCTGCTTGAGGGGGTATTTATTATTTATTTATTATTATTTGTTGCTTTTTGAGAAATAAAAACTGTTGAAAAATTTTGTTTTGAAAGCACTTGTCTTTTTTGTGAAGAAAAAAGAATGATAAGTTGAACCTGTAGCTTTTTAACTTTGGTTGATACAATTAACTCCAATGGTATACACTGAATGTAGAAAGTAGAGATGAGTTCAGACCATTTTGATAATTACTGAGCCTGGTTAGAGGAAAACAATTTCTCTAACACATCGTAAAACATTTTTCTCTTTTTCGTATTATACACTATCATAAACTTCAAAATAATATAATTATTTGAAGAACAGACTAATATCTTAATATTATTTGGAATGAAAACTACTAGAAATAATATGTAGAAACTGAAAGTTCTTGAATATTATTATAAACACTTAAGAGGGATTCATTAATAAAAGGAAGGATTCCTGGGGGGGGGGAGGCTGAATGGGGCTCATTTGTTCCAAACCCATCTTTCCCTCCCCCCCCCCCCAAGAACCTGTTAGTGCAAATGTATATAATTTCGTTATATTAATAAGTGAAAATATAGTCTTAGTGTACTACTAATGTTAATGATAGTTGTGTCAAAAACCTGCACCTCCCCTTCCCTCCCTCCCTTCCAAGAAAACTTTTTTTTGGCATGTGCCTCTTGTTCATCCACGTGCTTCTTCTCAAGATGAGGGGCGGGGGTGGCTCAGTCGGTAGCGCGCCAGGCTCGTAATCTGTAGTTCCCAGGTTCGAGTCCCAGCTGGGTCAGCGTTAAGATTTATCTCCGCAAAATTCCCCGCCCTGCCCACGGTCAGTAGGGGACACCAATGGGCTTGGAAAGGCCGCCGTCCGTCGGATGGGACGTTAAGCCGTGGCCCCGTGTGCGGGAGAGACATACGCTGTGCACGTTAAAGAACACGCTGGATGGCCTTGACGGGAGGCTACCATCTGTCTCCCAACAGCTGTTCCAGTGGGTCCCCTCCCCAACCTTCTCTGAGCCTTCAGGGTCCATTTGACCTGGCCATTTAGCCCATGGTGTGCAAAAAAGTGCCGCTCAGAGGTAAAACAACAACCCATTCTCAAGATGAACCTTTAACACTGGATTAGCTCTCTCTATGTTCTCGCAAGAATTTACAGATAATGGATTTTGCAGGTGCTAATGTCTTTCCAATATCTTTTTCTAATAGTGTTTCCAGATAGTACATTTTTCCCTTCTTTTCTAATTCTTTGTAGAAAACGTTTTGCAAAATATATGCAAGAAATATCTTGACAATTGTTTTTTCCCCTCTTCTGTTCTAGTTGTTAACTTTATCCAAGGATTTAATGCAAGTTATCCAAAATTGAAGTCCCCTCGGTTCTTACCTTCATCTGACAACTAAATTAAGGATCCGTATATTTCTACAATTATCTAAATGTCAGTTTTGTGTGTGAAATAAAATTGTCATCATTTGTTTAAGGATATAAAAATACTTAAATTTCATCTTAAGTGATAATGTTATTCATATGGATTATGTTTAACTGTACTTTATCAATGAAGGTAAATCATAATTTACATCTTACTTAGTTATATGCATTGTGCTGTTGCTTTTTATGCATATTGTTGTTTACAATGCAATTGTGTTAAATATACCAGGGCATAAGTTTAAGTTACTTAGTTGTGTAATGCAATATTTATTCTGAAAATTATGAATTTTTTAAGTAGTGTATTATAACTATGTGATAAAAATTGGCATCCTAAAATTGAGATTCCATTCACTGTCATTGACTTCTAAAAAATAATTTGATATGATGACCTTTCAAGGACAAACTTATTTCGCCTCTGAATTTCCTTTCATGCTTGTGTAAAATTTGATTAAGTCTTTGTCCAACAGCAATCCCTTGTTTGTCAATGTTGGTGAGATCAAGTGGCAATAAAATGAACACTGATCGAATTTGATAATGAAAATTAAACTGTGGAAAATGGTTCAGTCTTGTTAGTTTAAAAACTAAATGAATTTGGCAACTCGTCCAGATTATATTCATAGTTTGTCACAAATATTCTGAATGATCTATATTATGTTTTTAAAATTTCATAGTTTTAAAATGGTGAAGTGGAATTTCATTTAATCCAAATTGTACTTTTATCGTAGTGATAAATCTTTTGCCTCTGAATTACACTAATCTTGTATTCCTTTTATTTCATATAATTAAAACAGAAAATTATACATGAAATTATGTAAAAATAAATATAATAACTATATCATTTAAGATAAAATAATTGAAAGCCTTTCAAATAGAGCACACACAGCAGACAGCTGAAAAAGAACAATTGAGAGTTAGAGTAAAGCAGAAAGTTTTCACAACTTACGAGACCAGATAGCTAGTCAACTCTTTAATATGTCGCGTGAGCCCATGTGAAGGGCTCTCTTAGTATGGATATTGTGAGGAGGGAAGAATAATTTTCTTTAGTCAAAGTACAGAGGTAGACTTGAAGTCAGACAGTATTTTGGTGCATTTTGAGGGTTTAGCAATCGATATCAATACAGAATAAATGTGGATATCCAGTTATGGAGGGCCTCGCAGCGAATCCAACAAATTAAAATTTAAAATCTTGCTGCATAGTATAATTACATTCACCACTGGTTTTATTATATAGTGTATGTTACACTGAAAGTACAATTTGTTATACATACCCACCTATTAACGTGTGGAGCCACTTTCACCCTCACATCAGCAGCAACACATTATGGCATGGATTCTACCAGGTGTTGGTAACGTTCAGGTGGTATTGCCGCCCATGATTCCAGGACAGCTTCCCATCAAGCACTGAGAGTTACCAGTGATGGTTTTGGGCTCGAATGCATTGCTCCACTTCTCCCATAGATGCTCAATAGGGTTCAGATCCAGAGAGCGAGAGGGCCATTCAAGGGTTGTGAACACACACGGGAGCAATGAGATGGGACATCGTGTTGAAAGAAGGCATCCTGCTGTGGGAAACGAATAGCCATCACTGGGCGGAGATTATTTGAGAGTAATTAGAAAGTCAGAAAAATCTGCCGAATGTTTCGCAAATCTCCTTTGAATAATGACAGGCTTCAAGATTTCGTAAAGGAGGAGTTGAATGGGGAAGAAATAAATCTTAGACTGCAAGACACGGCAGAATACATTCCTTTCTATGACTGAACATTTCATAAAGCTAAGGAACTGCATTCCTAAGGCTCTACGAGTAATAGCTTCAAAAGAAAATGTGTTTGAGGAGGAATGGAATTTGTTAGATAACCTCGCTGAAACTCTTCGTCCACTTGAATTTGTTTTGAAGGTTCTATTCACTGAAGAAGCAACTTTACTTAAAGCTGAAATGCTTATGAAAATTTGCCTTAAGAAACTAGACAATAAGGAAAATCCCATTGCTGCCACTCTCAAAGAATGCCTTATCAAACGCTATTCATCAAGACGACAAGAGGAAGTCATTTCACTTTTGAGATAATTTAACCAATCCAGAGGATTTTAAAACTGAAACGTCTGATTTATTCCCTCTGTTTTCCAGGCAAACAGTGAAGAAAATCGCAGAAGACACATTTCTTAGGGCTTTTCCTGATGAATGTGAAACCATCGAGGTAGATGATAACGCAGAGTCAGAAGTGCAAGGCTAAAACTGACGAAGATTTTGACTTAACGCACGAGTATTTGAGCGAAATGAATAAATTAGAAATGCTGCCTGTGAAAGATTCCAGAGATTTTAATGTCAACGATGAATTCAAATACTTTGAAGCCACATTAAAAAAAGAGTACAATTTAAGAGCTTTTACATAATTCGTTACCGTTAAAACCAACGAGTGTTGAATCAGAAAGATTCTTTTCATCTGCGGGCCTTTTTTTTTTATCTAAGCTTCATTCAGGAATGACAGATAATATCCTTAATGCCCTTTACTTCTTCAGATGTCATTTTCAGCATAGCGATAAAATCTAAATTTAATTTGTATCTTTTCTTACAAGAAGATTCTATTTTTTGTATTTTAGGTAAATGTTTTTTTTTTATTAGAAAATTTTATTTCAACGTTTTTTTCCATAATAGAGATATCTTTTAATTTTATTCTTTATAATTTTTTTATAAAAAGTTTAATATTTGTTTTCGAAGTATAGTTTTTTTATTAATTTTTTTTTCAATTCTAAATTGTTTGAATGATGTATTATTTTGACTAAAATATGTCAGTTGTCATTTTCTTTTTCATATGCATGCGTATGATGATGCATTTTTGCATTTTTTTTATCAAAAAATAGTCGATAAGCTATGCTTGTTAAGAGCTAAAGTCAGTACTTTTCATTTTGGCTTTTAAAAATTACTATTTGGTTAAACCCGATTTTTAAAAAACAAATCAATTAAAACCCGACTTTTAAATTTTCGATTATTTTTCAACCCTAGTTGTACCATATAGAAATGATTGGGTCGTGCAATTGCTGCAAATTGGACCACGGCACAGTCTCGCTGCAAACAGCCCTACCACCTCAGCCGAAAGATGCTAGCTAGGGCATAGATTTGGGGACTGTGAGGGCCAATGAAGCGAGGAAAACTCGTCGGCATGTTCCTGGAACCATTCGGTGACGATACGTGCCTTGTGAGCAGTTGCATTATCTTGCTAAACGTGTCCATCCGAGTGAGGATAAACTGTGGCCATCAAGGAATGAATTGGTCAGTAACTGTTCAAATATGCCACGACATTCAGATGTCATTTGATGGGATTGAGGTCCTTCAGAGGGTACCTAATGTGTGCCAGGGAAACTTTTCCCACTCCGCCACCATCGGCCTGTACTGTTGACACCAGACCAGATGGCATCTTCGCCTCATGTTGCTTCAGCCAAATTCTGATCTTTCAATCGGCGTGATGCAAAAGTCATCAGTTGTCCAGTGTTGATGCTGGAGCCACACTCTCGGGTTTTTCTCCTGACAAAGTCGGCCCTTAACATGGTTGGTGGCTGTTGTAGCCCATTCGCGACAAGGTCCAGTACGTGGTATGTTCAGAGATGACCTGCACAGCAATGTTTAATTCTACTGCGATTTGCGTGGTTCTGGCCCGTCTGTTCGCTTGCCCAGTTCTCGCCAGTCTCCTTTGACCACTCTGATTCGCAATCTGTTTTTGTCCACAGAATCACCGATCACTTCTGGTTTTGTGCTTCTCGCACCAAATTCTAGAAACAGTTGTGCGTGAATAGCCCAGGAGGAGAGCGTGAGATTTATCTCTGAGAAAGCCTCCCTGCCCACAGTCAATAGGAAATACTGATGGGCTTGGAAGGGCTGCGGCCCCGTGTGCGGGAGAGCCACTCCAGGGGCACGTTAAAGAACACGCTGGATGGCCTTGACAGGATGCTACTGCTCTCCCAACAACTGTCCAGTGGGCCCCCAACCTTCTCGGGGGTCTTGTGAACAAACCATTTCGATCATTGTGTGCAAAAATAGTGCCACTCAGGGGTAAAACAATGCACCTGGGGAGGGTCGGACCCCTCTGGAAATCCTGTCATCTTATGTTAAATCTCAAACTTGTGTACCTACTTTGAAATCCAGAATAGTGTCTTTGTATAATTTTTTTAGCCCCCTATTTTATGTACAACACTAAAAATAGATTTAAAGAAAACTATGGAATCTCATTCCATATATAGAATATCATTTTAACCTTTCTTTGAAATAATTAGTTGAAAAATGTTGTGTTGCTCAGAGCGTGTCATATTCTCAGCCCCCCCCCCCTCTCCCAACTATCATCAAAGCTGAATTCTCGGATCCTCCCTGAAATGAAATCTCGAATCCCCCAAGACTCTCATCCCCCAGCCCCGAAACTAAATCCTGGGTACGTACTTGCCTTTTCGTTACTTACAAACTGTGTAAGCTTCTAAAATTAAAGGCATCAGGTTTTCTGTTATCTTGCTGAAAAAGGGTTCGAGTTTCACTACTATAGCAGACTTTAGAAAGGATTCAACTATTATACAGCCTAAATTTAGTTTTTAGGTATATAGGCCAATTATCCCACACAATAAATTTCTAAATATCCCATCAACAATCCTGTGTCTTCTGTTTATCTCGTGCCACACATTCAATTATCTATGACGCAACACCTGAGATGATTGAAAATAAATCTTCTGCACCGATATCATTCAACATAAATTAGTTTTCGATCAATTTTTTTCCAGGGGGAGGCAGCTGCTTCTCTTGCATCCCCCCCCCCCCCCACTGCCCTTCCTCTGCTGTCATCCACAGTTATAAGAAGCAACGAGTCACCTTCAATTGACCTATTGTAGTGGAAGGGAGAGATCGTTTCGAAGTGCAAGATGGATATGGCAACTTTTGAGGATGAATAATTTGGCAGATGGTATTTCAGTATTGCATAATTCGTTGAAATTGACCTGACTAAATAATATTTCCCTACAGTTGAGTCGAAACTTTGTCGCAGAAGTATTTTTTTTTGACGCTTTCAAATTGGATAAATACTCTGATGTTAGCATAATCGAGTGTGAGAGTTGAATTTTGCCACCAATACATTTATATTTTGGGAATTCAACGCCATCAGTATGATAGTGTGTAATATAAAGAAAATATCTCTGTTAGTGTAAAACCTCTGGTCAAATTTTGTATTGCAGCTGTTCTGATGGTGATCATCAGACCCTATTTTTGCTTTCACAATCATCAGATGAATTACACGGTGCCATACCAAGTTTTAGCCTTAGTTGTTGATACACCATAAAACCCCAAACAGACGACAATTATCTATATGTATTGCAATTTATCTTGCATTAGAAGAAATGCAACCAATATTAATTCTAGGTCTTAGTGACATCTTTACAAACAGCAAGAAATCAAGTCGTTGAAAAGGGAAAGGATCTTTTTTGAGACGTTTATAGAAACATATACGTAAATTCATTAATTTCAAATGTATTCTTTATACCATATATGGGTTGGGTTGGGTTGTTTTACCTCTGAGCGGCACTTTTTTGCACACCATGGGCTAAATGGCCAGGTCACATGGACCCCGATGGCTCAGAGAAGGTTGGGGGAGGGGACCCACTGGAACAGCTGTTGGGAGACAGATGGTAGCCTCCCGTCAAGGCCATCCAGCGTGTTCTTTAACGTGCACAGGGTATGGCTCTCCCGCACACGGGGCCACGGCTTAACGTATACCATATATGAAAAATTTGTTATAAATGATAAAGAGATGGTGTATATTTAGGGTGACCAGACGTCTGTATTTTCCGCAGATAGTCCGTGGATGAAAAACTCTGTCCCCGATGAATAAACGCCCCTGAAATTTAGATATTTTTTGAAACGTTAAATTAACTGTTACAGCATTAGATCTTTTACTGATATAAGAGTAGTGATAACACTGTTATAAAAAATTTCGATCAGTAATGCAAGCGACTGAAAAATTGAGGCTAGGATTTTATAATGAGGTCGACAATTGGGAGCTGTCAAACTAGGACGACCAGATATCGCAGTTTCTGGTAACGTCTCGTCAGTCCTTCAAACCAAATCTGTAGTTCCCAGGTTCGAGTCCCAGCTGGGTCAGCGTTGAGATTTATCTCCGCAAAATTCCCCGCCCTGCCCACGGTCAGTAGGGGACACCGGTGGGCTTGGAAAGGTCGCCGTCCGTCGGATGGGACGTTAAGCCGTGGCCCCGTGTGCGGGAGAGCCATACCCTGTGCACGTTAAAGAACACGCTGGATGGCCTTGACGGGAGGCTACCATCTGTCTCCCAGCAGCTATTCCAGTGGGTCCCCTCCCCCAGCCTTCTCTGAGCCTTCGGGGTCTATGTGACCTGGCCATTTAGCCCATGGTGTGCAAAAAAGTGCCGCTCAGAGGTAAAACAACCCAACCCAATTCAAACCAAATTTTCAAAAGTCTCCAAATATTTTCCTTGAAATGTGATCACACTATCTGCGTTTCATTTTCAGTATCCAAGTTACCCTGTGCAGGAGAAACCCAAGAATATTTGAATACGGCTTTGTGTTTTATTTATTCATTTTTTGGATTCAGCCTGTTGCTGATATTAGACATTTAGCCAATGTGAAGATGAATGGGAATTCTTTTCCGTCATAAATCATTAGTATCTTAAAGTTATGTGGAAAGATCTATTGAATGCTGTTAAAATTTCTTGGATAAGCAGCATTAAATGTTGATTTGCAGGAAATAGATGTTTCAAGGTGAATGAGATGCTATGAATTAAGTACATAATTTATTAAAGTAACTGCAAATAGTAATTTGCCTTCTATATTTTCTGATGCTAATTTGCTATTTATTATCTATTTCATAGTCATGTCATTTTTATGGTGAGTCATTTGCTCTTCATTTTTTATCTGTTGTTCAGAAGAAAGGAGAATTTGTTCGCTTTGTCGTCTGTCTGTAGACATCGAATTTTTTTGTTTGTTTGCAGAGATAAATTAAAAATTCTTTTTTTGTGTTGGATAGGTATCGATGAAATATTATGATTTGCACTTTCCGAATCTCTCTAAAGCTATAATTGCTCCATCTAACGGTGGAAAAAAGTTGAAAATACCAAAATTTAAAACTAGTGTTGCAAGCGATGAATTTAAGCTGGAAATCTGAAATTTTGGTGGTGGAATTTGAAGGTCATGAAGTTTCTGTTGGCAACAATGAGTTGATCCCATATGCCCAGGACGGGGGGGGGGGATTACTCCACTGTTTTAAGAAATAATTAGAAAACGTTTTTGTTTGGATTGGTACTAATGAAATATATATAATTCATTTTCAAGTCTTTAGGTAGTCTTAGGTAGTATAATTGCATTTTGCAAGTCCTTAGGAAGTTTTAATTTATAGAGGTCACTAAGTATGGAAATGGCAAAACTTTCAACGAATGTTCGAATTGATCCGTTTGTGTAGAGATTCCGGTGGTCGAGTGTCGAGAGTGATTCCATTGACAGCAACGATCTGCTGTCCCCTTTTCTCAAGGGTGCGTGAAAAATGCAGCTTTTTAAATTTAGAAGAAGAAGATAAAATGTTTCTTATGTTCTATAAATACTAGTAAAATACTATTATTCGTATTTTCCCCCATCATCCATTAGCTCGAATTAAAATTTTTAAGGAGTGAAAAAGTAGGCTAACAAAAAACTTCGTTCTGTTTGAAAACGAGATTTCCATATGTGCCAGAGGTTCCTTCTAGTTTTTTTGCCTTCTAGTTTTTTTCTCATTATTTTCGTATCTCATTAGTTGTATTATGATCTATGCATGGTTCCTTATTTGCAGCTGGACTCATTAATGAACGGCTCGATGTAAATTTTTTTTACCCCAATCTCGAAATATTTTGCCCCTCCCTGAAACAGATTGCCCACCCCGCTGAAAAATTTCTGTTTGCGCCCGAGAATGCAGGAGGAATGGGGAAAATGCACTTATGGGAAGTATCGTGCTGCAACTAAAGCATGCAAACAAATGAATCCCAAATAATCTTCCATATGGAGCAACACAATAGACTGAAATGTTATCACAGCCACATCAAAGAAGGGGGTGGCTCAGTCGGTAGCGCGCCAGGCTCGTCATCTGCAGTTCCCAGGTTCGAGTCCCAGCTGGGTCAGCGTTGAGATTCATCTCCGCAAAACTCCTCGCCCTGCCCACGGTCAGTAGGGGGCACCGATGGGCTTGGAAAGGCCGCCGTCCGTCGGATGGGACGTTAAGCCGTGGCCCCGTGTGCGGGAGAGTCGTACCCTGTGCACATTAAAGAACACGCTGGATGGCCTTGACGGGAGGCCACCATCTGTCTCCCAACAGTTGTTCTAGTGGGTCCCCTTCCCCAACCTTCTCTGAGCCTTTGAGGTCCTTGTGACCTGGCCATTTAGCCCATGGTGTGCAAAAAAGTGCCGCTCAGAGGCAAAACAACTCAACCGTATTCATTATATCTTTCTACTCTGATTAAATTCCGATCCTAAGGTGCATTTTCGAAACATTTTTCCCCTCTCTACATCACGAAAACAATATTAAAATTTGTGCTCAACTCGGTTTTAACCGATTCCAAGAAAGAAGTTCGGAGTCTTGAAATGTCTTCCAAAAAGCAGTCCACTTAGGTGCCCTTTGGGGGCTACCTCTGGAGGCTAAATGACATGCCAAAAGCGAAAGATGCAGGGCTTCCAATGTTTGCAATCAAGTATATGAAGCCTTACCTGCACGCTCAGATTTTTAAAAGTTGAGTTAAAAGGACTGTATACGATTATTATGGTGTAACCAATTTATAATTTGCTTCTAAAAATATAAGAATTTATTTTAAAAGTGTTCACTAACTTACGAGTTTTGTAAGAAGCGAGTTGAATTTTGGTGGTGATTCAGGATTTAACATTCTTCCTTATGGTGGAAATGATTTCAACTGTAGATAGGATTCCCGTCAGAGGCGTACTGAAGGAACGAGCTGAGGCGTCTTTCTTTTAGCTTTGTCGTCTGTCTGTCAGTAGACATCGAACTTTTTGGCTTTTAGAGGTAAATTATTTTTTTTTGGTTCGATGGGTGTTGACGAAATATGACGATTCTCGGTTTCGGAATCTCCCAAATGCTGCAATTGCGTCGCCGTTAGAAAAAGTTGAAATATGTAAAAATTTATAGAAATGCTGCAACGATGAAATTTCGTAGGAGATTTTAAATTTTGTTTGTGAAATGTGAATATCATGAAGCTTTCATTAACAACAGTGATTGTGTTTGGATTAAAATTTTTGTATTTTATGCGTTAATTGTTTGTTGTTTGGTCTTTTTCGGTTGGACAGCTGATGGACCCTTATAATTGACCCTTTTAGAATCTCGCAAAAGCTTTATTGCTCCCACTGGGGTGAGAAATTTTGTTTTGAGAGATTAATGAAGAATTCCTTTTGAGTTGACGAGTTCCTTGCACAATATGATGATTCCTAATTTCCAAATCCTTCAAATGGCCTCAATATCCTTATAGGGCGCTAAAGGCAAAATATGTGAAGTAATATTGCAAACGATACATTTATGCTAGAAGTTAGAAAATCTGATGAATGTATTTATAAAGAATGGAATAATTTAGTCATGTCTGTTTTAATTCAAATAAAATTAGTTAAAGTTCCACCGGTTGCTTCTTATTTCTTAATTTTAAAATTTAACATAATATTTCAATATAGTAGTAATAAATGAATTATTTGATTTGCCCCTTAGACCTAGGAGTGAGAAAATCCTCCTTTTCCTTTTAAAGGATAAAGTCCTTTAAAAGTTTAGTCCTTTTACAGGCTAATAATATGCATATTGCTATTTATATTTTCCAATTCCCCATTAGTACGAATTACTAAAGGGTGAAAAATTCAGAAAATGAAAAAGTTCCTTTTCTCTGAAAACGAGCAGCCGATATTCGCCAGAGTCTCTGTGATGTTATCCTTCATTCATTTTCAACAGAAGGGGAAAATGAATCGTATTCAAAATAATTTAGTTGAAATTATGGAAACATTTTAATACAAATTTTATTTATACTCGTTTGAAACCAACTGAAGCAATATTTTTATGAAGTGATAAAAATTATTCATTCCAGGCCCCGATCTAGAAAAAAATTGAGGGGGGGGGGGTAGGCGAAGGGTAAAAAAAAGGGAGAATTCATTGCAGTGTAACATTTTCCGCTTTAGAGGTTATTAAAAATATTCTTGAAAAACGTTGCCAAGTTTAAGAAATTTTGAAATCCATTGCACAAACTAGCATTCCCAAGGGGTGGGGGGCATAGCCCCTACCCCTCACTCTCCACCCCTCCGTAGATTCATTCCCAAATGTCGAATTATGAATTCCGAAATATATGTCGGATATTTATGATGTACGTTTTCAGAAAGTTAAAATTCAAGTATATGATGGTGCATATTAAATGAAGCAAAAGAGCCCCCCTCCAGACATTTTTGCGTGGGGGAGCGAGAATTTCCGCTACGCCACTGGTTACCATACGTCCTCCAAAAAGACATGTCCCCCTAGAATTTTGAAAAAACTAGAAATATCCTTTTTTTTTTTGCATAAACTCATAACATGTTTAAAAGTAAAATTAAACCACTCTTTTTTTTTTGTACTTTTTTTAAATTTCTTGAACCCATAATTATAATACGATTTACTGTTAACCATGAAATAATATACTGTAAATGCAAATCGTGAATGATAAATTAACTCTGCTAATAATGTTATTATTTTGTATAATTTCAATATATGCAATATACATTGCCAGATTGAGAAACATATCCGCTCTGGTAAACTAGAAAAAAAATTTTTCTTCCGCCCATGGAATGATGGAGCTATAAATGTTGAGAACAGTTTTTTTGCAAAATGCAAGAGCGAAGGAATTGAGGACTGCTCCTAGTTTGTGGAAGCTCTCTGTTACGAGACCGAAATCACTGCTGACCACTCCCTCAGTCAGAGTTCATAGAAACAGGAAGCTCACCTCCTGCAACAGCAGATAGTTATTGATCCTTAACTGTTGCTTACCAAGTACGAATAAAAATTGGCACATCAGATATTTTAAAGTATATATAAATAAGTATTATGCCTTTTTTTCTGACTCAACTGTTAGTCGGTACTTGGCATAAAATTTAGCACGAAAAAAATTGATTTGATTTGCCAAATCAAAAGCATGTCCTTCATTGTCCGACATTTCTAGCTCTTTTGTCCTCCTTTCAGGGGTAACCCTAACTGTAGAACACACATTTGTTGGTTAAGCAGTAGGTTCGTAAGTTGCGTTCACTTGAACGGTATCTGTTAAAAACTCTTCAGTTGATGAGTATTGTTGTATGGGTTGTTTTACCTCTGAGCGATACTCTTGTACGCAATGGGCTAGTGTCCAGATCACAAGGACCCCGAAGGCTCGGAGAATTTCATATGAGTGATATGTAATATTTGGGGCAGGGTTTCCCAAACTTTTTATAGCTGGGGACAAGGTTTTTTTTCTCTAGTACCTTTTTTCTTATCTAAAAAATATAAACTCAATGAAAAACAAAAAAAAATAAGCGAATAAATTTTCCATCTTTAATCTTATAAACAATGATTCATTTATGATAAGTGAATTTTATAGCTTTTTAAATAGCTCAGGCAAAGATAGAATACTGCACTTTTTAGGATTTAATATTTCAAATATTACCGCCCTTTATGAAACGATGGTTTAAGGGATTTGTTGTGCTATGCCAAAGGAGGTGCTTATCTGGGAGGATCAGCGATCCACTCCACTTCCTTTAATCGCCGATTCCAAGTGTGATTGCCTGATAGTTTATAGAATCGTGAATTAAACAGTGGAAAAGTCAAGAGATTTAAATGTGTATAGTTTTACTGTTTGAAAGTGAAAGCGATGATTAGAGGCCGTTAAAAAATGAAGTTATGTGGAGGAATCGCTCCCTGAGGAAGAGTTCCCATGGCAGTGGGGACGACATCTGGGTTGCAGATTTCATTTTGCGTTAATGAGGAAGTTGGAATGTAGTTAGTGGTGATTAGCCGTCCCGTGGTCGAGTGGTTAGCACGCTTCGCCGCTGATCTAAGGGACCTGGGTAAGGCATGGACGTTTGTGTCGTTTTTCTGCTGAGGTCCTGCCATCCTCTCAGACCTTCTACTATGGCATATAAACTGATAGGCTCCTGTCAGACCTATGTGGCAAGCAGCTGCTTGAGGGGATATTTATTATTTATTTTATTTTAAGTGGTGATGCTGACGATTTTGTGAAATGCAACTTTTTTCCACAGAGTGACACTTTAGCCACTTAGAATGGCATACACTTTACTGACATTTGGGTTGGGTTGTTTTACCTCTGAGCGGCAGTTTTTTGCACACCATGGGCTAAATGGCCAGGTCACATGGACCCCGAAGGTTCAGAGAATGTTGGGGGAGGAGACCCACTGGAATAGCTGTTGGGAGACAGATGGTAGCCTCCCGTCAAGGCCATCCAGCGTGTTCTTTAACGTTGGGTTGTTTTACCTCTGAGCGGCACTTTTTTGCACACCATGGGCTAAATGGCCAGGTCACATGAACCCCGAAGGCTCAGAGAAGGTTGGGGGAGGGGACCCATTGGAACAGCTGTTGGGAGACAGATGGTAGCCTCCTATCAAGGCCATCCAGCGTGTTCTTTAACGTGCACAGGGTATGGCTCTCCCGCACACGGGGCCATGGCTTAACGTCCCATCCGATGGACGGCGGCCTTTCCAAGCCCATCGGTGTCCCCTACTGACCGTGGGCAGGGCGGGGAATTTTGCGGAGATAAATCTGAACGCTGACCCAGCTGGGACTCGAACCTGGGAACTACAGATTACGAGCCTGGCGCGCTACCGACTGAGCCACCCCCGCCCCTTACTGACATTGATGCAAAAAAACTACTAAATATCACACTTCATTATTAACAGAACTATTAAAAGGTATATATGTTGCTCGCGCTTTCCAATCCTTCTTTTCCGTAGCGCGAAATATCGCTGAGTAGTCGAAGGAACTTCTTAAATGGGCTGTGACGTAGTCCGATCTCATTCTGCCATCTGGTGAAAAAGAAATAGGGGAGCCAGTTAGAGACTTAATTAACAATACATTCTTATGAATTGAATAGACGAAAACTGAGCCTGAGTTACCAAACATAAATATAAGTGATGTTATTTATTACAAAGGTATAAAACCATGCAATTAAAACAACCTCATCTAAACACAAGTTTTTGTCTTCGTCAGTATGATGTTAAACAATAAAAAGAATGATTTATTATGCTTAACTAATTTTCTAATTTTTTAAATGTTTTCAATATGTACTCCTAATGCAAAATAGAATCTTTTATTTCATAACATTTAATGAACAACTCAATTTTTGTTGAGATTCTTTTGTGATAACCTTAGTTATCTTAACAATTCTTTACACCTTATTTATTCGAGGCATCAGACGATGATCTCTCCTTAAAAGATTCTTTTCACCAAATGGAACTAGGCTTCATTTTGAGCAGAATATAAACAACCTTTTCACTCAGAATCATAACACTAACCTAACAACATCGACACAAGACGTCCTTTTTACTGCTAAACCAAAACTTCCGTTCCCTTCCTCAATTCCTGTTATTCAGAGTCTCTCTGTTCCAATCAGTTGATGACGTAATTGTCACGCTGAAGCAGACGCGAGCGTCCGTGACACATACATCATGGGTTCAATCATGGGTTCATCTCTTAACACTATCTTACTTTTAGGGCGTACGGTAGGCGCTTAGAAAACATAACTGCACTAAAATATTAGAGAATTTCAATGTTATGGAATGGGAATCTAACTTCGAAGCTATATTGACTTCTAAAATATGCGTTTAATTGAGAAATATGACTGAAGATAAAATGGAGATCATACTTAAATATGTTTAAATCTCGATTTTCAACAATATTCGTTCAGTATTTAAAGAGTTATGGAAGTTGGAATATTTCACAACAATCGTGTGCCGTAAGAAGTTACCTCAGAAATCAATTCAAAACTGATAAGTACTGTTTCAAACCGTTTAATGAAGGAAATATACATTTTAGAAATGATTATTTCAATATTTGACAATTACGAATGATTATTATGAAAACTATAATTTAATGTTAAATATTCCATCATCCGTAAATCTTAAGATACTGAACAAATATTGTTTAAAATCGAGATTGAAGTATGATCTCTATTTTATCTTCAGTTTCATTTTTCCATTCCATGCATATTTTAGAAGTTAAGACTCGCGCCATCCAGCGTGTAGATTACACGCTGGATGCCGCGAGGGGGAAAATCTCCCAAAACCTGCCAATGATGATGAGGGTTGCAGCCTCCCTGGTGACAAATTCTGGACAAAAAGGGAGATCTGCAGGTGAGAAAGTGCAAACAATTGCTCCTTTTTTGAAAGTAGGCTTAAAAATTGCATTTGTTATGTCATTTTTATGGAACTTCCTGTTTTACTCGAATAATGTGTTAAGTTTTTAAATCGTCTGTTGCATTATGTTCTATTGAAGTGTTTGTTTTTTCAAATTATATCTAATGTGATATAGAGTCATTAAATTTATTTTTACTTCTTTGACGCGATTTTTAAAGTTCAATCAAAATTTTGTATTTTCACCACTGACATAGCATACAAAGTTTTAAATGAATGAATGAGTATCCCTTTAGTTTTTTTTAACTTCATTATGATGATTGAAGAAATTTCTTCTGTCAGTTAGGTAACGATAAAAATCTTCCATTCGATATAAGTCTACAAGGAAAAAATCCTTTCCGGTCGGTCAAGCTCTCAAAAGCCAAGAACACACGAACTAATTTCATTGCATGGGAAAGATCATGTTGCATGCCAGAAATTAAAAAAAAAAATTGTAAGTTGTTGTATATTTTTTTGTTCCTAACTTTTGGAAATCTGATGGAATTTATATTTTATTGAAATCAAATATTAGTGTTAAGATAATTTAAAAAAAAAAAAATCTGTTTCCACTGTCTCCTTTAGCTCTGGAGGCTGAAACTCGTCAGTTCTCATTGCATTTTCATTTTTCTCTGCGTCGTGTCAATTGAAGCGATCAGTGTAATTGTTTTCTAGAAACAAGCAATATTTGTGCTAAATTATATATCCATTATTTAAAACTAAAAGGTTTACAAGTTATCCCCTAATAATGTAAACAGAGGTTTAAAATTTGTATATCTGTCATAGCTCCATTTGTTGTGATAAAATTGTGGCCATGTACTTATTTATATAGTATTCCAATCATATTTTTTGGTGAAATGTTTTGAGTGAATAGTGTTCCAGCTAGCAATTTTTTTAATGGTTATTTTTTTTCAAAATATATTTAAGAAACTTTACAATTCTATATGTGTTTAGGATTGCTGAATGTATTTTTGTACTTTGTTAGTAAACGCTACACAATCCTATCAAAATATTAGAGAACGGATGTATATTGCCAGTCGATGTCGACAAAATGACGAGGTGGCAGAGACAGACGACTCATCCATACCATAAAATACCACTATTTGCAGCGCCACCTGCAGCAATCGGCGATAATTGTCATTTTCCCGCTACCTTTCAAAGTGTGCGAAACATCTTACTTTGTTGTTGTCTCCTGACTGTTCAACCTTCGAAAGCTAAATATGCATTGACGGTCATATGTGGAGAATTGGCACGTATATGTGAAACCTCATTTGGTGGCTAACTGTGATCATTGAATCCATATTAGACGATGCCTAGATAAGGTTCTGATAGTACTTATTGTGATATGAAACATCTTGCTGTTGATAAAAGTCTTCTTCGTGAGCCTGATGCCACCTCGGCGCTTCGAGGCAAATCATGCTCAGGACAATCGCATCAGATTTCCTCCGGCGAAGGAAACCAGACGCGATTTGGCATTCGATGCGATTGGCCATCATCTTAAAGCATTGGATACGATTGGCCATCATCTTAAAACATTGGATGTGATTGGACATCATCTTAAAACATTGGATGCGATTGGCCATCATCTTAAAGCATTGAATGCGATTGGCCATCATCTTAAAACATTGGATACAATTGGCCATCATCTTAAAGCATTGGATGCGATTGGCCATCATCTTAAAGCATTGGACGCGATTGGCCATCATCTTAAAACATTGGATGCGATTGGCCATCATCTTAAAACATTGGATGCGATTGGCCATCATCTTAAAATATTGGATTCCCAGATTGCGTGAAACAATGTCATTTTTATAGGTCTCATTTTTTACGTTGTTGGCGTAACTGGAATCAATATTGGGATAATAAGAATCACTGCGACTACATTATATAATTGAAGTGTAATCTCGATATAAAAGAAAACTGAAGCCACCATCTTCGGCCCCCAATTCTTCTGCCAAAGGCAGCCTCCAACCCTTCTGCTTAAGTATGTGTGTGCGGGGGGGGGGGGGGTGCATTACGAAAGATTCGAACAGCGGGCGTATAATATAAATACAACGCACATAAGATACCTCAGAAACTTGATGTAATATTGTGCTTTATATTTGAAAAATAGTAATAAAAATTAAAGGTCACAATTCTTTTGGGGTGGGGATGGCTCAGTCGGTAGCGCGCCAGGCTCGTAATCTGTAGTTCCCAGGTTCGAGTCCCAGCTGGGTCAGCGTTGAGACTTATCTCCGCAAAATTCCCCTTCCTGCCCACGGGCAGTAGGGGACACCAATGGGCTTGGAAAGGTCGCCGTCCGTCGGATGGGACGTTAAGCCGTGGCCCCGTATGCGGGAGAGCAATACCCTGTGCACGTTAAAGAACATGCTGGATGGCCTTGACGGGAGGCTACCATCTGTCTTCCAACAGCTGTTCCAGTGGGTCCCCTCCCACAACCTTCTCTGAGCCTTCGGGGTCCTTGTGACCTGGCCATTTAGCCCATAGTGTGCAAAAAATTGCCGCTCAAAGGTAAAACAACCCAAGAACTCGCAGTTCTTTGAATAGTGCTAAAAGTTGCCGAACGGTATGACTGGAAAAAAATATTGAGATGTTGCGTCATCTAATTGAAATGACAATGCTCCCACATGTAGTTGAGTTCAATAGCGTAAAGATGTGGATGATTTATCCTCAGCTGGAATTATGGTAGGCAGATGTTTCTTCAGCAATTTTTAAATGGAGAGCTGTCAACTTCATTTATTCATCATCTATCTGCTGATAAGGAAGTAAAAGATTGTGCATTTCAATTTTTCCCTCTTCAGAATTGAACGACTCCATGATCGTCATCATCCACCTCTAAGGCTCAATTTTTGCGGAGATAAGTTTCCTTTATTCCTTCTTTCATTCGAAAATCATTAGCAACTTCTAGCCAAATCTTTCTCCAAACATCCGTCATACACGGAGACTCTCCTCTAGAATTCCTTGTTGCCATCGATTGCCTTGACGAACTGGCAAAGGTCCTTTGAAAATAGTAGGCTTAAAAGATGGCTGCAGCATTGATTCGTTGTTTGGATCAGAGAGGGGCAAAAACACCATCTTGATTATATCACTGAACTGGACTGTGTTGGAGCTATGACCTTTTGCACTGTCTAGAACAATGGTTCTCAACCTTTTATGCCTCACATACCTCCTGGAAGTGTGTATGTAGCTGGCGTACCCCTTGTATAGACAGGTAAAACTATAGTTACAGTATAACAAAGGGAATAAAGTAAAACACTGATTTTGTTACTAGATCTAGCGACTTCTGAGCTCTCACGGCGTACCCCACGTTGAGAACCCCTATCCTAGAAGAAGGCGAGGTTTAAAAAGCAGGATCTGTCTTGAAAAAGGATGCGGTTATCCACCCTTTCTTATTGGCTCCCACTAGAGAGGTTGATGACTTTTCATCTCTCCTTTTGCAACTGAAACATAAGCAAGCGACGGTTTCAGCCTACAGTCACCACGAGACCACCACCGTACGTGGAGATGACTTGTCGAATTGGCAAAACTCTTATGTCCATTCATATTCTAGTTGATCGGCTCGGTTGTAAGGAAAGAGCCATTTCATATTATCTGTTGCTCCCTAAATAATAGAAAAGTAGATAAAAACAGTTTCGAGGAACCTGAAGCCTAACTTTATCGTATAGCAGCATTTATTTGACTAGTATTAAATATTCTATCCATTTCTATGAAATCGTGAATAAATCTCCTTACGTGAAAGCAGGGCCGGATCTCGGGAGACCCCCTTGAGAATGTTAGTAAGGGTAATGGAGACCGAAATGTATTCAACTTTGCTAGCTTTCTTCTCGGCAGCAACGTGAATGAACGCTTCAAGTTCGTTGCCTTCTCGTTCCCATTTCGATATTAACGACAATCCATTTAATCGCAATTGTAATAGCGACCATGATGGTTTTGACTTAATTTTAAAACAAATGCGGAAAGAAGCTAATTGTCCCTGAAACTCAGACTAAAGGTCCCTTTAGGACTTATTTGCCAGACTCTTCGCCTTCCTGCACAGTTCTCCATCCGCAGCACGAAACTGGTTCTCTGCGGAGCGAATGCTAAAATAATCGGACACAATTTGCAGACTCTGAAAAGGTTGCTTTAACTGACTAATTGTGTACCCTAAAAACTTGTAGAAGATTGTGGCTGAAAGAAATCTTTTTCCGGGTGGTGAATCTGTCATCTCCGCACAATTACTTCAAATGTCTTTTGCAGTTTTCGCTCTGGTATTTTGTTTCGACTTCCCATTTTATCGCAATTTCAGTTTCTGATTTTACAACATCGTCGAAATTGTTTCTTACTTGCATCATAGATTCGACTGACTCCTGAAGCAATTTCACTGCTTTGTGTAATGCTACACTTTTACATTGTAAGCGTTTTAAAATGGAGTTCATAATTTGCAAATTCTTTGTTTAGAAAACATTCATTAATAAAAATTTCAATTTTTCAAACTGATTTGCAGTTTCAGTGCTTCTGTACGTTCTTCATGTTTATTATAAAATATATATTTTTGTCAATTTTTTTTAAATACCTATGTAAATAAAAAAAAGGTCTCATTAATCTCATTAAGTTTAAATTATGAGGAGCACAGTGGAAATAATTGACCTGAAGGTCTTGGCAATCCTAACTTGTCCACCTGCATAACACTCCATGTCAGGGGCTTTCTGTTCATTAAAATCAATTATCTGTTTCTCTATACAAGGCGATGAGTGTTCAATAGCTGGCGAAAATCTTAGAGAGAATTAAAATATGATTCCTTAATTTTAATTGACGAAAATTTTCGTTAGGGGAGGATTTCTAAAAAAATTTCAAAAAATAAAATGGTGGCTGTGGAAATCATAACAAAGGGGCCCGGAGATCAAGAATCAAAAATAAACCTCTCTTTAAGAAATTCCCATTCAGTTTGATTTTTATTCAACTAACAGTTTCCATTAAGAAAAATGTTTCTCGAAAAATCCCTTTCACGGGGCTATCCACCAATGTCTTTCAGACTGTTCAATTAATCACTAAGTGCTAGTGAATTTGCTCGAGTGAGAGGGAGCCTAGGAAAAATCCTAGAAAAGAGGGAGGGACGTGGATTCTGGTCGGGAATGAAATGGAGGGGAGAGAAAAGGACTCGCGGATGACCGAGGTCTAAGGCGAAAACTATAGCAGATGGCTAATAGTGGTTGGAAGGGGAATCGGACCGTGGAAAACAGAATTTATAGGGAGAAAAGGAGGGCCCTTTTTCATTCCTATACGTTCTGAAGCCTCACCAACAGAAGTGGCTTTTAAGGATACGCCAATCAATGAATTTGATTGGTCTTCCATTGTGTCCTTCTTGAATATTTTGATAGAATCTCTGTGTATAGGAATATCTCGTTAAGTATTCTTATTTTCAAATAAAGTATATCTTTGCATAGATGTTATATAACTATCAGCCCTTTAATCGGTAAAAATTAAGAAATAACTGTGCAATGTTTAAATAAAAATGTTTTGTGATATGGATATAGTTTCATTTTCTTTCGCCGTCGTTTCATTAATCTGATTTGCCATCCAGTGATTGCATCATTGGAGCTTATTCTTAAAGTGAAACCAAGGTGCCTAAAAACAATCCCGGTCTTCAGAGCAAGTTCATCAATGAATTTGAAGTGAAACAGCCAGGATAAAAATTGCCAATTTAAGCATAACAGGCCAAATGCCTCTCAGTATTGTCTAAGGCGCTAAATGTGTGTTTTTGCTTATTGAACATTTGAAGTGAAGTGGATTAGAAAAAAAATGGGGGAAGTTTCTGGAGATGAGATTTGCATTTGAAAATAATGAAGAGCATTGGGTTAAGTGAAATATGGTTATGAATGATGGTATGTGTGTGAGATATAAAAAATTTTAAAGATTGAATTCGAAGTGAAAAGTGATGTAGGTTAGAATAATTTTGAGAATGTGTGAAGTTTGTATGTAGAGAGAAGTGTGTTTTTACGTTATCCTGCTTAATTCAAACTAAATAGAAATCAGTCTCGACCCCCTCCAAACAACAACGGGGTCGAGATTTAGTTTCATTTATTTAAGCTCAATTGATTCATGTTATTTTAGAGTTCCCTGCACCTCAGCATTAAAGTGAAGCTGCAAAAATACTGGTCTCGGAACATACATATTTTTTATAAAATGTGCAAATAGATGTAGATTTCGAAATGATTGTATTTAAAATAGTTTTTTGTTTAGCCAACAACTAAAAGTTTCCCCCCCTAGTGGTTGCAAAGTTGCTTTTCGTTCTGAGACAATTATGCAATATACGAGATATAATTCATTTGGCACCCTATTTAATTTAAATCGTATTTTGATGTCAGCAGTTCCTGATAGTTCATATAGACGTGATTCGTATTTGCTGACATCGAAGTGGAATATCGGATGCAGTTTCCTAACATCTTGATAATTGATTTGTGTTCCGGAGTCGATATCCATACTTTTTGCAGCTAAAAAACTGTTGTAAACTCACGCAGAGTCTAATGTGTTGGGTTCAAAGTTGCACTCGAATTCTTGTTCGGGAAATGGTTTGCTATTCACTCTGATCTGAATCCGTTGTAGTAACATGTGATCAAACACCATATCGTTTCTGGTTTGATTATTTAATCGGTTAGACTTTTGTAAGATGACATAAAGATGGACGGGTTTGTTTTGAGTTGTAGTAACCCACCAACTGACATGAGAGTCAATTCGAGTATCAGATTTGTACAGTTTGCACGATTCCCAAAAGATTTCATATGGATTGCCGCTTGCTAACTGAGATTCTAGTTTTGCAAGTACTTGTAGTGATGGTTCTACTTTTGGAATAAACCAAGATACGTGAGATATTTCAAATTTATACAACCTAGTCCGAACTCTACGAATAATGTTATTTGTCGTCATTTTTTTCTAGTTTCATGGTATGTTTTACACCGTGAAACACTATCCACGTCTCGGTAGAATCCAAACAACTGATTCAGTGGTAAGAATAAACTTATATTTTGACTATTTTTTGTAATTTCATATCTGTCCGAGAATCCTTGATTGAATTCAGGATTTTTCTTCAACGCTTGTGCAAAATCCTTTATCTTATTATTCGTGTCCAGTTTATCTCCGGCTCCGTCGTACAAATACTTATTTATTTTCGAACTGTCTGCACTATCAACCACATCATACTTGTAGCAGCACTGTGTGAAAAGTCTTCGGTAAAATCAATTAAATTGTGGTCGTCATTCCTGACAATTCAATATCCTCCAATTCTCTGCATTCAATAAAATATTGAGCTCTCTTGAAAACGTTGTACCCGTTATTGACCATCTTAACTATATCACTGCTGCCGATAGCAGACCCATCTGATTTCAGTATTTGTCTCTGACGTGTATATAACTGTTGTGCGTATGCAGAAAAACGTTCAGGATTCTCGAAGTAACTAGTGAGAATTGTAGATGCTTTTCTATTGGCTCCTGAGTTTTGTGTTTTGAGATTTGCAACGATGAATGCTGCACCATTTAACTTGTGTGTGATTCAACCTCCATTTGTGGACTTCACTTTTTCACATGCTAATGGGCGGAAAGAAAAAAACCTACTAATTCCAATAACAAAATGAAACGGACAAGTGGGATTCCTATTAAAACTTCCGAACAAAGCCAACTAAAAAAGCTAACTAAATCTATTGAAAAAGCACAATTGGCAAACCAACATAAATCAAACTCTAAAGAAAATCTTAATGACATACTTGAGATCAGTGAAATCTTTGACTCTCAATGCAATGCTACCAAGAAGAATTACAACGTTGAAGAACTTGATACTCAAAATCATTCTACACAATTGGATAAAGCTCACAACTTAAACACTTCTTTTGAAGACGAAAATTTCTCTGATGGAAGATCATCATTTAATGAAGATACAGTCTTCCCACCACATGGAAAAAGAAACGAAAAAGCAGACTTAGCCATTATATTTTATAGTGAAAACTCTAAACTAGCTGATCAGGACGACGAAAAAGTTATTGACTACTTCTTTCATGTTCTAGATAAAGATCTCAAAGGACGTTTCACTAGAAAAGGCGATATCATAATTTTCCCAGAAAATGAAGCAGACATGGACATCCTAAAAAATATCACCAATATACTCGGAGTAGAGGTTGCATACAGATTCCCAGATCAAGATCACTCTATGGGCCTTTTCATAAATGTCAACACCAAATACAGTGATGAATATCTATTGCAATGCCTAAAAGAATATGACATATTTAGAGTGAGACGATGCAATTATAGTGAGACGAATGAATGATTTAGAGTGAGACGAATGATTAGATACCTACCTAATAGTGCCAAGGATGGATTCATTAAACATCCCACTGAAAATGTTGTCATCTATTCAAATAAAAACAAATTACCAAGAAAAGTTACAATCGGCTTCTCACATTTTTTGTAAAAGAACACTTTGGTTCGCCTGCAATTTGCAGCAACTGTTGGAGATGGGGCAACGTCACGATTGGCTGTAGAAGCCGAGTGAGATGCAAACGCTGCAGTGGACCCCACTCATGTAAAACTTGTAAAAACACATACTTCGTATGCCCCAATTGTGGAAAAGATCATCCAGCGACCTTCTATGGATGTAGTGTAAAAAAAATTGCCTGCAGAGCAATGCGCATTCAGCATTGGCTTCAATGTAGTTGGTCTTCAGCCTTCAGCCAAGCCAAATCTGGGAAAATAAAGCGCACACCCAGGTCCGTATGAATGCAGGTTTCAATCCGTCTGCTTCTGCAGGATTGTTTTCGGACAAATTTCAAGACTCTGATCCTTATCATTATCAAACACACTTTGAAGATGATTCTAATTCTCGATTTCGTACAACTAACATATATAATTTCCAATTTCCACATGGAATGGACAACGTAATGAATACGCGACATTCCCGGTGCACCACAACTCAAGGCTGTATATCACCATAAGGGAGATGTCACTGAAACCACTATGAACTAGAAAGCTCCTGTCATTTAAACTTGCCTTACATTGATCCTGCCTACAGCGAGAGAAGACCTGTATGTGAAGAGAGTAGCACTGCTTGTTTTATATGCCTGCTCGAAGATATAATCATTAAGGTGCAGTGAGAGTGGGATCTTTTGAATTTTGAGCGATGCCTAGGAATATGCCCATCACTCACTGAATTTTGCCAAAAAACTTGCCAATAGATAAATAAAAAGATCTTAGTCTTTTGAATTTAGAGCCAGAAAATAAATCGGAAGTCCTAACTTTTAGGGTCCTCTGCAGCAGAGGCCCAAGGTACTTCCATCAGAAGGCCACACCTCGAGGGACTCCAATCCTCTCGGCACGACCCCCAACTTCGTCCTCTCCATGGAGCCGGGCGACCATGGCCCGCTCACCGTCACGGCACTTTTAAGTCGAGGCTGCTTCGGGGACACCAGGCCAGCAACACACAAACTAGCCGGAACCCTCCCACAACCACAACAGCCGATAACCTACCGTATATTGCAACACCACAGCACCCGGCCCCACTTCACAGAGGAACCAAGTTCCACCACTGCAAAAGCCACGAGTCCAAATCTCATTCATGTGGGACTCTTAGTTTGGCTGTTCCATCGATAAGCCCGCCGGCCACAGGTGGCCAACAAGGGCCGCGAGCCTCCAACTTCGTCCTCTCCATTGTGAACGGGCCGAAGCACCCCAAGAGCATCCGTCCACCTACTTATCATCGGGACCGCCTCGGAGAGCCCACGAACGAATGTGAGGGGGGGGGGGGTACACAACTCAGTCCGCAAGTCACTCCAAGAGCCCCTGAGACGGGGTACCCAAAGCCCCGCCCGGGGCCCATAGAACGGCCCCTCAATCTCGGCTGTGACCCCCCAGCGAAGCTGGGGGGAAGTGATCAAGCAGACAGGACCGCCCCCTTCCAAAACGGTCCGCCCACCCTCAACAACCCCCCTCCACCGAGGGGCCACAGGACTTCAACACCAGAGCACCAGCGATCCGAGCCCAACTTCTCAGAGGCACCGTAAGCCCCCCCCCCCCCCTCGTCAAGGAGGTCCCACTCAGGGGGGGACATGGAATGGACAGCTTTAATCTCATTCAAAACAAAAAATCTCTGATGGAAAGGAGCTGGCGTTGACAAGAATGATCAAGTAACATCTCGCCCTTGTACTTCCAAAGATCTGTCTGGATATGAAAAAGAACTTCACATATAAATAATGATCCTTCGAGTGTTCCTACACATGCCAATATTACAAAAAAAAAAAGACAACTCTAAAAGCGTACAAACCAATAAAGTCAAGCATACTCTTTCCCCAGGTTTTATTGCTAAACAGCTACAGGATGAAAATGTCACTATCAATTTACTAATTGATCTGGTTCTGCATTTGTTGCAGTTTATTTGTCCAACTGAAGAGACAGACATACTAATAATGGACATTCTTTTACAATTCAAGACAGAATAAAAGGAACTTGATGTCGAAATATCAAAAGGTAAATTTTTTAGAATTACAGGAAATTAAGACTAGATAACATATTTAAATATCTAATTTTTTCATACTTTCATTTCTTACCACATTGTAGCAATGGTATTTGATTCATAATTCATAAAAATATTAATGCCTTTAAATTATGACTTACATTTCTTAGAATTATTAGCGGTAAAAATCTTAACCAATGAATTTACTTTTAAAAATTTAAATGTGTAAAACCATGGAATTGCAATTAACGAAAATTTGAATCTATTCTTAACTTTCCTGTTTTTTCTTCAAAATTAAAAATTCTTTTTACTTCAACTTGACTTACTCAAAAAAAAATAAATAGACATATGGAATAAATTAAAAAAATATTATAAAACTAAAAATATAAAAAAAGGAAAAAAATTACTATAAACTTAAAATAGAAAAAAAAGAATAAAAATTTATATGAAGAAAATAAAAAAAAAAGATATCTTCCCACATAATACCAAATGGGTAAGCCTGAAGAAGGACCACCCAATTTTCGTGAAGTTGAATAATAATAGAAAAACGTTCATATCTTTGGTCAATATTTCGTATTTTTCGAGATTTTTAACATTCACATTGGTTTTTCGATATTCCAAGTATTCGTATTTTGTCGTTGAATTATCGTCTATTGTGTCTTCGAACAAATTCCAGTAAGAAGCCTCAACGTCCATCCTATACTTACTTTATGACTTTATGATTTTTAGACCATTTCCGTAAATTAACCGATTAAGAATATTTCTGCTTTTAGGGGATATTTTCCCGTTTTTTTCGAATGATTGGGACGAAATTGTATAAAATATTTTACTTCGTTTTCTCGGTATCTTCATCTTTATTTGGGTCAGATGTGTAACATATGTCACGTTTTCCTTGTTGAAGTCAATTACTGTATTATTCTGATCGGTTACTTTCATTCTAACATTGTAAATGTAATCAGTTTTATTCAGCGGTAAATATATGGGGAAGAATGGATGTGTGTCGATTAAACTGCCAGGCGGTGTTTGAGGCACGAAACTGTACAACACGCTCTTCTGGTTATTGAGGTAGGAAGATTCGACAATAGAACAGTGAATTAGAATGCGATCGACCCCTCTCGTTATGTTGGGTGGGAACTTTCCTTCGTTTTTGCTGCATCGATAATTGTCGATTCGAACCCTAGTACTTCTCGTAACTTTCCTTCAGAAAAATCTATTTTATATCCTCTTGCCAAACGAATAAGAAATCTTAATGTGGGGAGGTTGCTTTCTAGTATTATAGGGCTAGGATCGCCAAAGACGTTTTTTAAAACGTCATTGAATCCGTCTATATCGTACATTCCATTCGGGAAAGTTATTTTATTCCATTGTCTTCCATTGAAGTATTTCAGAGTGTTATTGTTATATTTATCACTGATGTTGTACCAGGAATATCACATATTGCTAATGATCAGTGCTATCTCGTATTCAGCATTGAGTGTGATCGGCGTTTCATAATTAATTTCCAAATCTTCGGGGTTGTATGCCGTAATAGTAGAGGAATTGATAGTTATGAGTACCATCTTTATTAATATAATGTAATACTATGTAGTACTCATATGCTAGTTGTTACCAACAATTCATTCCTATCGTTAGGAGTTTGTTCAAACTGATAAAATACATCATATGGGCTTATGTTATTATTCCTTCGTTTAATGTAATAGATGCAATAGTAACCGCATTTTACAGAGTAATTTGCTTGAATTTGCAAAGAGTTATACACGATTGGCTTTGACAATGTAAGTAAATAGTGTTTTATTTCTTCTGGTGGCGATAAACCGAATGGATCAAAGTACTCGACATATGTTAACTTCGAATCATTGAAATAAGCTACCCAATGAGTTCCTGAACCACTGGAAACGTCAAAGTTCACTATACCATTTTCATTCTTGAATATTTTTGTTGGTAAAGAATCGATAGAGTATACACCACGAAATTCTTTTTTTGTTTTTCATTATATTTTCGATATCTAAGTTACTTAATGGCTCTTTTTTTTAAATCCCTGAGCTATTTGTTATCCTGGAATGTACAAACCTTTTCCCTTTCTTTTAGTTTTAGATAATCCAGCTGCTCTTTGCTTCCCAGGAACGTATAACCTTTTTCCTAGAACTTTTTGTGCACCAGCATATCCCGCAGCTCCAACTGCAGCTGCTTTTCCCAAAGCTACGAGTGCAGGTATTAAGAACGGCAGAAATAAACCTAGCTGTGTTTTACTGAAACGAAGTCGAACTGGTGTTTTAGATTTTTTCACTTGAATGATTTGTTTCTTTGTCAATTTCAAAGTATCATTACCTTTCTTCTGTGGATCAATACTTATAGTTATAGGATTCTTATTCACAAATGCACTCTTCGATTTTTGCTTTTGTCCTGGCGTTAAACTAGTTAGATAACTGTGATAAATTATACTTTATTTTGTAAGTATCACGTACTTATATTTTATATATAAAAATCAAGCATATGTTGTGTAAAATGTAAAACGAAAACTTTAACAGATAACATTGAATATGTCACATCAAAGAATAAAAGAGTAATGATGAGAGGTAGATGTCGAACGTGTGGAAAAATGAAGTATAAATTTGTGAAACAGAAAGGAAAATTTGTAAAAGGTGGAGATATAGTAAGCTGGATTCAAGAAAAGTTTAATCCACCTGAAATGCACATTCCAGGTTACCAATATTGTGGACCTTTTACGAAACTGGAGAAAAGGTTAATGCGAGTAGATCCTGGTATTAACCGTGTGGACAAAGCCTGCAAAAAGCACGACATTTCTTACAGCAAACCTACAGAAACTAAAAAGAGACACGAAGCCGACCAAGAATTGTTAAATGATTTGGATGAAATTCAGAATCCAACTTTAGGAGAAAGAATTTCAAGAACGATAATCAAACCTATAATTAAAACAAAGAAACGGTTCGGTTTAGGACACAAGAAATAAGATGCTTTCTTCCGTTTACTATGACCCATTAAAGGGATTTTCCGGTATAAAAGATCTAATGCGCAAAACTGGATTGAAGGAAAAAGTAGTAAAAAGATTTCTCTAACAAGATGTGTACACGTTACACAAACCCATCTATAAAAAATTCCAAACCAGACGGGTTTATGTCTCGAATGTAGATGACCAGTGGCAGAGTGATTTAATCGATATGCAAAAATTTAAATTTCACAATACCACACGAATTACATTTTAACCGTGATTGACATTTTCAGCAAATTCGCCTGGGCAATACCTATTAAAAAGAAAACGGGTGATGAGATTACCAAAGCATTTGAGACTAAAGCTCAAATTGTGGAACGATTTAATAGGACTCTAAAGACAAAAAATGTGGAGATATTTCACTGCCAATAATACTAGAAAACGAATCGATGTGTCTACCAAAACTTGTTAAGAATTACAATATTTCCTTTCACAGAACAATAAGAATGACTCCAAAAGAGACAAGCTTGCAGAAAAACAAAGATCTTGTGTATTTTAATCTGTTTGGTAAAAGAATTGAATCTATTACAGCACAAAAATTTAAAATAGTCGACAGAATGAGAATCGCCAAGTACAAGACACCGTTTAGAAAAAAGAATTTTACAGAAGAGATTTTTGAAACTGCTCAAGTTCTGAATACAGATCCCATAACCTATAAGATCAAGGATCTGAAAGGAGAATCAATTATTGGTAGTTTTTACACCCAAGAAATGGTGAAATACGAAAAGCAAGATGACATTTATAAAGTTGAAACCATTCTGAAAACTAGAGTGAAGAATAATAAAAAAGAGTATTACGTTAAATGGTTTTGCTATGATAATACATTTAATTCCTGGGTCGAAGAAGATGGTCTTTTTAAATAAAGTAAATGGAGATTCAAAATTTTGACTTTGAAGAAGATGAGAAATTCTTGAACAGAAATGTATTAGCACCTCTCTGTCCTTTTAGACTTTTAATCTGTGGTCCATCAGGCTCAGGGAAGACGAATCTTTTATTAAAACTTAATATTTAAACCTCTCTACTATAATAAAATCTTTTTATATGCCAAAGATTTAACCGAGCCGAAATATCAGTTTATGCAAGAAATATTCGACGATTTGCACGAAATTTTGGAGAAAACATTTGGCGAAAAATTCTCAATTGCAACTTTCTCTGCCAGTAAAGAGGATATCGTCAAGGTCAACGAACTGGATCCCGACATGCAAAATTTAATTGTTTTCGACGATTTCGTAACGGGAAGAGTCGTATCATATCATTGATTTACCTGACACAGAGTTATTTTTCGACTCCAAAAGACATTCGACTACAGTGTAATTATTTTATATTCTTTAATATGCAGAACAAGAGACAAATGTTGCAGATACAAATACTCTGAAACCGGCTCCGAAAGAGGACCAGCGGGAATTCCAGGTGTCGGTTTTAAATTTACACACGATAGGGACTACGACATGAGAAATAAAAATTTGAGAAATGTCGCCAATCCCGAAGAGAATTCGACAATATCTGAAGAGAGTTCGACTGTGACAAAACAATAATCTACAACAAGAGGTTATAACACTGAATCACACAGGAAATTAGGTTAAAAAATTTACTTTTAATACTGAAGCTCTGAATGACCCAGATACAGCTACAGCTTAACATGATAGGTTACTTAGTCATTATGACAGTCATGGTTTGCTTACTACTGAAGTTGAGGAAGAATGGGACCATTTTAAACAGGCTTTTATGGAAACTAACAGTACTCTTTTAGGGAAAAAGGAGCAGACGAGGCAGAATTATTTGAATGATAAGGCACTTGAGCTTATTTCAGAAAGAAGGAACTGCAGGAATGTCCTTAATCAGTACCCTACTAGTCCTAATAGAAAGGATTACAGAGAACTTAATAAATGTGTAAAGGATCAGTTAGCTGCTGATAAGAATCTTTGGCTTTTGATGGCTTGGCTGACAAAGCCGAGTAAGCAGTTAGACAGCACAACAGCAGAGAGCTGTACCAAATAGTGAATGTTTTGGGTGGTAGAAAACGGACAGGTATACAGGGATTGAAGGATAAGCAAAGTAAGGTTATAGAAGGGGACAATTCTGTCATGGCTAGATGGGCTGAGTCTTTCAGTGATGTTCTAAACCAGTGTCTCGCAAACTGTGTGCCGCGGCACAGTAGTGTGCCGCGAGAGATTCCAAGTGTGCCGCGAGAGATTTTCAAATTGACACTAGATATTCCAAAGATTTCATTTTGACTTGACTTGTAAAATCGACGTGCTTTAATATCGACGTGCTATCGACGTGCTTTAATAAAAATCTTTCAGATTTTATCAACTGGGATCTTGTAAGTATTTTTGAAGCTTTTTCCAAATTTTGGTATTAATTTTTGATTATTTCAAGCCATAGAATGGACAAATATTTAAAACAAACACCGAGTTATGAATTAAAGAACGAATGCAAACCTTCAAGTAAAACCAGGCTGATGACTTCAACGAAGCGCAAATATAATGACGATTATATAGAGTTTGTTTTTATTGTTTTTTAGGTGTGCCGCGGGAAAAAAAATTAGATTCAGTGTGCCGCAGAGTAAAAACGTTTGCGAAACACTGTTCTAAACAATGTGGTTAGTTCTACTCCTATTGTTTGCAATGATGATAGATGCATTGGTGGCTTTAATGTTGGCTCTATAACACAATATGAAGTTATTTTGGCTATTTATAAACTTAAACTTCATAAATCCGCAGGGGTAGATGAAATTACTACGGAAATGCTTAGAGCTGGGAATGTTTCGGTTACCACTTGGATGACTGAAATTTTGAATATCTTTTACGATAAAGGCATGGTTCCTAAGGATTTTACCAGAGCTATTATTATTCCTATTTTCAAAAAAGGTGATTGCAGTTCTTGTTATAACTATAGGGGTATTAGCATACTCTTTGTTCCAGGGAAAGTTCTTTGCATGATTGTGCTTAATAGAATTAAGAATCTGGTTGACAGTCAATTGCGTGATGAGCAATGTGAATTCAGAAGTGGTAGGGGATGTGTGGATCAAATATTTACACTTAGGCAGATTCTTGAGAAATGTTTAGAGTTTCAGAAACCTTTGGTTGCTAGCTTTGTTGATTTCAAAAAGGCTTTCGACTCTGTTGATCGTCATAATTTGTGGTTGATTGTGAGATCATATGGTATTGTCGTGACCCCCTTTTGATATTTGTGGGTGGTACAACTTTTCCGGCCATGATGCGTATCTTTTTTTCTCTAACCAAGGCAAAAGCCTTGAATCAACAATCACATGGATAGGCAAGTAAAATAAACAGCACTGAAATTACAATTAAAATGAATAGCACTGAGCTTATTGTATCATTTAACAACATAATATTTATTTACACATTTCAAGCTTATTGTATCATTTAACAACCTAATATTTCTTTGCACATTTCAGTTCATTAAACAATTGAGGCGTGCTGAGCGAGCTACCTGCTCGTAATCTGAGCGGTTCATAACAGTTAACTAGGTCCCTATGTGGGGACGTAAAGATACTAAGTCCCGGAACCACTTTTACGTGGAAAACATGTCCTCAGATTTGATTTAGGTCCCTCCTTACCTTGGCAGAAGATATCGTTACAGGTAAGCATTGCTGGCTGTAGGTAAGTTGAAACAATCGGCTGCACTTCCCATTGTCCTTGACTCGGAAGCTCAACTCGCTGGAGAGACTGGTTGCGGACCTCCGCACAACTCGGACGACAGAAGAAGAAGAACACTCTCCTCTCTGGCCACTGCACGTCTCGGACCAGAGGGCAAGCTTCAGTTCCACGAAAAAATGTTTTTCCGTCCTTTTCCGCGAATTCCTCGCTGAGGTCACCTTGTTGATCTGGCGTGGATGACGCTGATTGGTGGAGCTGGTCGAGGTGCGAGCAAGCGCCCACCCGTTGTCTTCATGTTTACTGCACGGGAGCACGTAAGCTCAGTTCTGGTGCAGGAGGGGAATCAACGGATTTGTAGAATGTTCGTTACTAGTCCGTCTTTCGGACAGTCATGTCCACGTTATGAAATCACGTGGGCATGACATACCTACACAGTCAGGGGGGGCGAGCAGATGACCGATAAGTTCCATTGAACGGATGGGAAGAGTCCTCGGGCCATCCCCCCCCCCCTTCAAGGGCCACTGACATGGGATTCCAAGGTAAGGGGTATCACACTCGAAGTATCACTGGCAGGAGCCACCTTGCTTCCTGCCCTCTTGGGTTCTCCTTGCATCATCCTCGGTTTGGCGTGAAGAAATCTTCCTGCAATACATGAAATAGAAAGAAATAAGGAGGGGGGTCAAAATCTGGGTTTTCTTTTTCCACACAATCAATGTTATACAATACATAGTGTATTCCCGAACTGATCCTTACGTGTCCCCACATTTACATGGAGTTGTCACAATAACTAACAAAACGTATCATCATCATCATCATCATCATCATCATCATCATCATCATCATCATCATCATCATCATCATCATCATCATCATCATCATCCTCAAGCAGCCATGGGCTACGGAAGTCTAACAAGACCGTGCAATTTAGTTCTCCAAGCAAGTCTATCCTGAGCTACATCTACTGCATCTGGCCACTGCACACCAATTCTAACAAGGTCCTGTTTGACATTGTCTGCCCACCGCATCCTAGGTCTCCCCTTCTTTCTGAGGCCTTTAGGCACACTGTTCATAACCCTATTCGCCAATCTATAATTATTCATACGGGCAACATGGCCAAACCAACGGAGTCTCTCTCTGCACAATATGCTGCTTAAAGGAGGTTGCAAACTCCTTTGCCTAACCTCATCATTAGTTACAAAGTTGAACCACCTAATGCCCAAGATACTGCATAAGCATCTGCAATCAAAAGCATCTAGTTTCCTGTTATCTTGTGTACAAAGTGTCCAAGTTTCAATACCATAACTAACCCTAGAAAGAACCAAACTATTATACAGCCTAATTTTAGTCTTTAGGTGTATACGCCTATTTCTCCACACTCTCCATAGATTCTTAAAAGTCCCGGCAGCAATCCCTATTCGTCTGTTAATCTCATGCCGCACATCACCATTATCGGTTACATAGCTCCCAAGATAATTAAACTGTGACACCTGCTCAAGACTGCAACCATTCAGATTAACTGAATCACAGCCTGCCTGACAAATTTTCATCACTTTAGTTTTCTCTCTGTTTATAACCAAACCTACTCTACTACCAGTCTCATCAAAGCTCGAATGAAAGAGTTCATCTCATCAACATCATTTGCCAAAAGGGCTAAATCATCAGCATAATCTAAATCAGAAATTTTCGTATCTCCAGCCCATTTAAGGCCAAAATCTTTCCCTTGAAGTGAATTTCGCATAACATAATCAATAACCAAGCTAAAGAGAAAAGGAGACAAAATGCACCCTTGTCCAACACCAGAAGTAATGCTAAATCAATTGCTACAACCCTTACCAACTCTCACACACGACTCAGTGTTATTATAGAGAGCTTTCATTATGTTAACTAACTTGTCAGGTATACCATATGATCTCACAATCAACCACAAATTATGACGATCAACAGAGTCGAAAGCCTTTTTGAAATCAACAAAGCTAGCAACCAAAGTTTTCTGAAACTCTAAACATTTCTCAAGAATCTGCCTAAGTGAAAATATCTGATCCACACATCCCCTACCACTTCTGAATCCACATTGCTCATCACGCAATTGCCTGTCAACCAGATTCTTAATTCTATTAAGCACAATCATGGAAAGAACTTTACCTGGAACAGAGAGTAGGCTAATACCCCTATAGTTATCACAAGAACTGCGATCACCTTTTTTGAAAATAGGGATAACAATAGCTCTGGTAAAATCCTTAGAAACCATGCCTTTATCATAAAAGATATTCAGAATTTCAGTCATCCAAGTGGTAACTGAAACATTCCCAGCTCTAAGCATTTCGGTACTAATTTCATCTACCCCTGGGGATTTATTAAGTTTAAGTTTAGAAACAGCCAAAATAACTTCAGATTGTGTTATAGGGCCAACATTAAAGCCACCAATACATCTATCATCATTGCAAACAATGGGAGCAGAACCAACTACATTGTTTAGAACATCACTGAAATGCTCAGCCCACCTAGCCATGACAGAATCCTCCCCTTCCTTGTTTATCCTTCAATCCTTGTTCAACCTTACCTTGTTTATCCTTCAATCCTTGTATGCCTGTCCGTTTTCTACTACATAAAACATTAACTATCTGGTACAGCTCTCTGCTGTTGTGCTGTCTAACTGCTTCCTCGGCTTTGTCAGCCAAACCATCAAGCCAAAGATTCTTATCAGCAGCTAACTGATCTTTTACACGCTTAATAAATTCTCTGTAATGCTTTCTATTAGGACTAGTAGGGTATTGATTAAAGACATTCCTGCAGTTCTTTCTTTCCGAAATAAGCTCAAGTGCCTTATCACTCAGATAATTCTGTCTCTTCTGCTCCTTTTTTCCTAAAAGAGTACTGTTAGTTTCCAAAAAAGCCTGTTTAAAATGATCCCATTCTTCCTCAACTTCAGTAGTAAGCATACCATGACTGTCATAATGACTAAATAACCTCTCATGGTAAGCTTTGGCTATAACTGGATCTTTCAGAGCTTCAGTATTAAAAGTAAATTTTTTAACCCTAGCACAACACTTTTTAAGTTTAAGTTGCAACACACTTTTAACAAGGTAATGGTCAGATCCAATTTCAGCTCCCCTATATGCCCTGGTATTCCTAACAGAACTAGCCCATTTGCTGTTAATTAATATGTAATCAATCATATTCTTATGCAGCCCATCAGGTGAAACCCATGTGTACTTATGTATGTCGCGGTGTTTGTAATAAGAGTTAGTTATTCTGAATCCATTGAGTTTACTTACCTGTAGGAGACGTTGCCCATTGCCATTGCAGCTACCAATACCAAAAGGGCCTATTACTCCTCCCCAAAGGTCAGAGTCAGTACCAACTTTGGCATTGAAGTCACCAAGAACAAGGGTAATATCTCCTTTCTTGACAGAATTCAAAATATCCTGAAGTTGTTCATAAAACCTATCCTTCTGATCTTCATCGGCATCCTGAGTGGGGGCATAACAGCAGATAACATTCAAGTCTTTAGCGCTTGTCTGAAATTTTGCTGTAAGAAACCTTTCATTAATGCACTCATATCCTAGAAGAGCATCGCTAGCGTGTCTGCTGAGAAGCAGACCCACGCCTTGGTGATGCTTATTGTCGTCCCTCCCTGAAAAGAGAAATTTAAGATTATTTTTAGTGTTCAATTCCTCTTGGTCGGTCCTGAGTTCTGACTTTTATCTGTCCATCTGGTCTCTTGCAAGCCGAGAATATCTAAATTATAATAGTGGAATTCTTGTGTGAGGACATCAAGAGAAAAAGCTCTGTGCAGAGTTCTCACATTCCAACTACCTATGGAGAGAAAATGGTTAGTGGGATGTTTAAAGAAACTATGTTTATTGAGAGAGGGAATGCCGACAATATCAAACAGCCCCCTAATCGCAGACATGGGGCAAAGACCCGTTCCCCCACCACTAAAGACTGAAGCCATCTATACTGGAAGACTTCCTCCAATGTAGAATTTGACAATGCCAATAGAAGCAAAGAATTCAGGTGCCTGCAATGACCTCTGCTCAGGATTATCTACCAGCTGATAAACATATCCTGTGAATCTATTCACTTGGGACTGACAACCCACAAACAGAAAACACAGCGGAAGATTTTCCCTCCACAGAAGCCCACCAGTGCAGCAAAATCAGGATCCATAATCAAGCTCAGAGCCATATATCTGTCCAGTCTAGTGGGTTTATATGGTCAGCACCAGAACCCTGTGTGGTTGACCACTCCTGAGCAGGGTAGAAAAAAAAGAAAAGTAGCCAGAGTTATCCAGATCAGTAGGCCACACTAATCTGGCAGCCCTCCCCTTCCGTTCACTTCCACAAGAGAGTATCTCTTTTGAAAGTTACTAACGGTCCGCACCACGAGAAGGCGGGGTCGGACATTAGGTGGTAGACCTGCCCGGTTCTATGCATCATCACAGGGGATTGGTGCATAGCTCTCCTTCCAGTGACTACCTTGCTACCATTTACAGACCACAAAACGTATAGAAGTTTAAAATTACTCTAGGGACCACCACTAGCGCTTTCTACAAATATATTCGGAAGACTTCATTACTTAATGGCTTAAGTCCGTACAAATTATCGCTTCGGTTCACCTCGTTTCCATAACGAGCGGCTGGCCGCAAGACAATTGATTTACCTCGTTCAGTTTTACATAGAATACGACTCGACTCGTCCCTTCACTTAAAGTGCTTAAGCATGTGATAGTCTGCAAGGATCTCCTTTTTTCCATTCCGCGGTACTTGATGGCATGTGACACATTTTGGCGCTTACATAATGCTGCACGATCTCCGTTATACAATCTTCATTTACTAAATAGATATGTGGTCAACAAGTTCTCTAACAACTCTAATTTAGCTTGATCGTAAACTAACATATAAAGATAAAAAAAAAATTCTTCTCTTTCACTTCACGCTAATCAATGACATTAATATACAATTTGATCTCAACACACACGTTCATTGTCATGGACAAAAAAAAATGAATATTTCTAATTACATTGAGCAGGGTGTCACGACTTGAGAGTATCTCAGCCGGCATGCTGAATTTGTGTCCCCTGAAGTGGTATAAATGTGGGGGAGGGAGGGACGCCCATCCGTTCAATGACTCTCGCGCAGCAATCGCTTTCTGAGTGCTGGCGGGCTCCATTGAACGGACTCAACTGGGGCTGATCGGCTAATGACGCAGGGGGGCTGTCCAGTGAGAATTCACTCAACCGTGATTCAGCGGCGCTCGGGCGGGCCGCTGCAACGCCGAGCTGACGTCATCTTCTGCCTTCCTGGCAGGTCACTTGTTGGGTTGCCATGGTAACGCAGAGCGAGAGGTGCTGCTCTGCTTCTCGGCGCCTCGCTCGTAGGGGGCGCTGCGGCAGCGGCTCCCTCCGTTTATCGGTGGCAACAGCAACTGGCGGCGATGGACGGTGCTACTGCGGTCGGACCCGCGGTGGGCGCTTGGAAAGCCGGCAGGATGTGCTTTCAGCCATCGGACAGCTTCGGCGCTCTGGTCTGTGTCGGTGTTTCGTTCCTCGAGGACGCGTGGGAGTGGATTCGCATAAAGCACCGCCGGGGTCCGCTGTATTTTTTTCCTTGAGCTTCCATTTCTTCTCCACTTTAATTGACGCTGATTCCTGAATGTACTTAAGCTTTCTAACGGTTGTTTTGGCTCGTGGTGAAGGAGTAGAGAATTCTTTATTATGCAGGTCCCCTCAATTTCCCTCTCATTCGTTTCAATCTTGAACGAATGAGGTTCGGTCCTGAGTCCTAAATTGGTCGGTCCTGAGTCCTAAATTTCTATCGTGAATGCGCCGGACCGGGCTTTATGTGGTGTTCGGAAGCAGTACTCTGGGGATGGGATTCAAAGGTTCTTACGATTGACGCCACTCGGCCGCTCGTGAATTCTACTTCCTGATTCGAGATATTGGGTCGGGGCCCCTCGTTCCTATCGGCAGCTACTCCAGTGGATTGCCTTGAATCATCTGGATTCTCTTCTACTCTACTTTCTGTTTTGCTCTCTGCTCGTGCGAGCATAAGTGCGGAGTTGTTTGTAGGAGTGGTAATCACTCTCCCTGATGAATCTCGCGTCCTTAATTCATAGTGGTGGGAAGTTTTTCCCGGGATGCTGATTCTTCCTGATTCGCGTTACTGGGCCGGGTCCCTCGTCTGTTTCGTCCGCTACTCCTGTCGGTTGTCTTGAATCATCTGGGTTCTCTTCTACTCTGTCTTCTGTTTCGTTTCCGGCTTCCGTGTGCATGGGTGAGGCGTTAACCGCAGGAGTGGGCTCTGACCTGGGGATTCTAGTGAGCAGATCCGTAGGGATAGATATGGGCAGGTGAGTGTCAATTGTTGTAGGGAATATCATACGGGATCTTCCTCCCACTCTTGTTCACGCCTGTCGGAGCTTAAGTTTCGCTCAGGTGGATTCTCCTCGAGCTGCTTCGGTATCGTTTCCTGGTTGATTTCCTCCGCGGGTGTGGGGAAGGTTCTTCGTTCCCTCATCTTTGTCAGTCTGTCCACATGGACAATCTCTGTCCTGCGGGGGTTGGCTACTAGTCTTATCTTGTAGTTGACTTCAGATAATTTATCCAAAACTCGCCAGGGTCCCGTGGACAATTTCGAAAGTTTCTTGGTATTCTTGCGCGGGATTCGGGGGCAGAACAGGAGTACCAGATCGCCGACCTTTATTTGTTTGTCAAAAGAAACTCTTTTCCTCTGTTTTTCTTGTCTGTCGGCTGCCAGTTCTGAATTTTGTCTCACTAGGTCGTAAGCTCTGTTCATTTTGGTGGTCACGTACTCTGCATAATTTTCGGTTGCATAATACGAAGGAGGTTCTCTTGTCTGCCAAACCTGATGTGGTAATACCAAGTCCCTGCCACAGACTAAGTAACTGGGGGTCTCCTTAGTGGTGCTGTGGACGGCGCTTCTGTATGCCATCAGCACAAAGGGGAGGAATTCATCCCATACATCATTGGTTTCGGACACCATATGCGATAATATGTTCAATATGGAAGAATTTAACCTTTCACATTGGCCGTTTCCACTGGGATGGTAAAAGCTAGTGTTGAGTTTGGTGACGCCTATTCTCTTATATACTTCTGTCATCACCTTTCCGGTAAAATTCTTCGCATTATCGCTGATTATATATTGTGGAATTCCATGTTTCACGATATAGTCTTCTAAGAATATTTTTGCGACGGTTTAAGCGGTTTGATTGGGCAAGGCATACAATTCGGGCCATTTCGTGAAATAGTCTGTTATGACTAAGACGTATTTGTTGCCATTCTCGGTCGTTGGGAGTGGGCCGAGGAAATCCATTCCTACTTTCTCGAAAGGTCGAGTGGCGAAGGGTGCTCTCACGAGGTCGACCTTCCTTTCGGGTTTATATCCTCACCTTTGTAAACATGATACGCAGGTCTGAACATAGTTCTTAACGTCTGCGCACATGCCGTGCCAGAAATATTGGGCTCTAACTTTTTGTAGGGTCTTTAGTTCGCCGAGGTGGCCTGAACAAGGGTTGTCATGACATAATTGCAGAATTTAGCTGATCAGACTCCGAGGGACGACTACTTGCTCTGTAATTTCATTTCTAATCTCGTTTTTGATTGGGATCGAGCAATGAAACAACAATCCGTCGTTCAGGTAGAACTGGGCGGAAATTTTGGTCAAGGGTTTGAGACTTGTCCCCTCTAATGCATCTATTATTGGTTTAAGTTCGTGTCTTCCACCTGTAATTTTCTCCATTGGCCCTTGTCTGCGGATATGTTGGTTAGGATGGCATTTGTGTCGATGGCATTGATGTTTCTTGACAGCACGTCAGCTGGAATATTATATTATGTTTGCCCGGTCTATATTGCACGTCGAAGTCATAATCTTGGAGGGTCAGGTTCCATTTTGCCAATCTGCTGGAAGGATCCTTCATTTTCATTAGGTATGATAGGGGGGCGTGATCCGATATGACCGTGAATTTTCTCCCGTACAGGTATGGCTTGAAGTAGTGGATAGCAAACTTGATCGCTAACGCTTCCTTCTCTATTGTGGAGTATCTGGTTTCGGGGGGTTTCAGTTTCCTGCTCACGTAGGCAATTGGTTGTCTAATTCCTTCAGCATTGAGTTGTTCGAGGATTCCGCCTAGGGCGGAGCCACTGGCGTCTGTAGATAGAAAGAATTGCTTATTGAAGTCAGGGTAGATTAGCACGGGTTCGCTAATCAATTTTAGTTTTAGCTCCTGGAAGGCTTCCTCTGCCTGGGGGGTCCATTTAAATTTGGCGTCCTTCTTGATCATTTCGACTAGCGGTAGGGTGATATCTGCGTATCTATCAATGAACCGTCGGTAATACCCTATCAGTCCAAGAAATGCCCTAACTTTCTTTGCTGAGTTGGGCCTTGGAAAATTCTCTACAGCTTCCAAGTTCCGTGGGTCGGGCTGCACCCCTTCTGAGGTTATCAGGTGGCCTAGGTAGGATAAGGATTCCTTAAAGAACTGGCATTTTTTTGGCTTCAATTTTTGGTCGAATTTCCGCAATCTGTCGAATACCATCTGCAATCGATCTATGTGTTGCTCGAAGGTTTTTGAGGCTACTATGATGTCATCGAGGTAGACCAATACCTGTTCATGTCTAAGACCCATCAGTACGTTATCTAATAACCTCTGGAACGTGGATGGTGAACATTTTAAGCCGAAAGGCATATTTTGGAATTCATACAATCCGTTTCTGCTGATAAAAGCGGTCTTCTCGATGTCCCTCGGGTGTACAGGTATCTGCCAGTAACCTGACATCATGTCTAGTGAGCTGAAGATTTGGCGTCGGACAGGGAATCAATGATTTTGCTTATTAATGGAAGGGGGTACGAGTCGCTAACAGTTTTAGCATTCAGAGCTCTATAATCGACACAAAAGCGGTAAGAGGAGTGCCGTTTTGTCACCAGTCCAATCGGGGAGGCAAAAGGTGAAGCGCTCTCCCTGATAATCCCGTTTCTCAATAATTCGTCGATTTGATTGTCTAGCTCCTTTTGTAGGGAATAAGGGGCACCCTTGTAAGGTCGTTGCCTCACTGGTTTGTTGTCCTCCAAGTGTATCTCATGATAGACTGCTGTTGTGGTCGTAAGCTCACTTAAGTCTCTGGCAAAAATATCTTGGTTTTTCAATAATAAGGATTCTAATCTTTTCTTAAATTTTCGGGGGACGTGATCTAATTCGAAATCTTGTAACGATAATGGTTGTTTGCGCTTCTGATGAACAGGGCTGCTGTTTTTGCACGAGCTGTCAATGCTATTGATCTGTTCCCTACACATGGCTTCGACGCTGGCTAATTTCATATTTTTGTTTATCCACACAGGGTAATGGGAAACATTAGCGACTCTGACATTTATCAGTCCTTCCTTACTGACGACGTTTAAGGATCTGGCTACCCGGATGGCGCCTTGTTTCAATTTGCTGTTCTGCTGTGTAAACACGGTTTTGGATTGCAAGCTTCTGTCGGTACAACACACTAAAAGGATTTTTTCCGTCCTGGGGGGAATCAATGTTTTATTATATGCTCTTCCTATTACCTCAGCTGGGAGACTTGTAGTATGGTTAAACCGACGATTTTTGCCCATTTCATTAGCTGTATCGGGGGCTGTCTGTAATTTCGCACCTCCTTCATTTCTATTTCTCTCATTATTCCTCACCGTTCCAGCTCTTAGGTCGATTGTGAACCTCTGGGACCTCAAAAGGTCATATCCGAAAATGGCATCGTATTTATTACTGACTTCCATATCCACCACATAAATGGGATGCTTAAACTGGACACCAGACACCTGGATCTCTGTTTCATACTTTCCTAGCAGGGGCAAGTCTGCACCACAGATTCCTTTTATTCTTATCCTAACGGGTAATGCCTTGCTGCGTAATTTTGCTCTTATTTTCCTGAAGCACCTCAGTCCGATTATTGAGACGGTCGCCCCTGTGTCTATGAGGGCAGTGAATTCTTCATTTTCGATCTTCCCCTTAATTAATGGTGCTTGAGAGTCGTCATCACCTATGGTAGCGTACGAAGCCATATGGGCGTCTGAAGTGTGCTTGGGATAGTGGGAAATACGCCCAGATTTCACCTCCCTTGTTAGTTTAAATGACGGGTCTGGGGATTATCCTGGTTTCTCCTGCTATAATTTTGATTCTGGAAAGCCTGATTTTGTCTATAGGAGTTATCGAAGCCTTGAGCTCTTGGGCCGCTGGGATTTTGGTTCCATCTGTATTCCCACTGTCGAGAGGGGTATCTCGGACTCCTGCCATTCGCGTTGTCCATTGGGATGCTAGATCTCCCGTAAGGGACTGGAGTGTTTCTGCATTCCCTGGCAAAGTGTCCTATACTTCCGCAGGCATAACACGTTATGTGGTTTCCACGGACATTCTGTTGCATGGGGGGCGGATCTCTGGGCCTTCCCCTTTCACTTTCGTCCTTAATTGATTTTTCCACCACCCTCACTCTATCTGATAATTCCTTCAGTCCCGTACTTATGCTATGGAGTATTGTTTCATTATCGTCGGACCGGTTTCTCAGTAATTTATAAATCTCCTGCATATGTCCTGATTCGTCTGGTCTGATGTTAGATTTTGATTCGGTTTCTACGGAACAAATGTTAGCTGATCTATCTGACACGAGTTTTTCATTGCTTTCTTCTAATGTCGCTCGTGTAACGGCTTCTTCAAAACTCCCAGGGTTATGCGAAAGTACGAATCGTTTCAGCTTCGGCAACAAGTCTGCGACAAACTGTGACAGCTTGAATTGGTCATGGAACCCATGGTAGCCGTTTGTGGGGTCATTATTATCCTTAAATAAATTATACGTTAAGGTCCTCACTCTGTCAGAATATTCCCTTACGCTTTCGCCCACCTTTTGTCTACAGGCGGAGAATTTCTGGATTTTTACAGCCAAAGGGTCTTCAATGTCGAATCTCTCTGTGACTATTTTCTTGAATTTATCATAATCTGTTTCTAAATCGAGCTCGGGCGATTCGTTTAGAAAGTCCGCAGCTAAACCCTCAAATTTAGATTTCGCGATCATCATCAAATCCGGTTTTGCTCCATCTCGCTGACTGACCAATTCCTTCCAAATGGGTAAAGAACGACGCCGCTGAGGGGGACTTCTCACCTTTGTAGGACCTAACCAGATTGACAAATCCCGCGAGCACAGGGACATTACTGTTCCTACTTTCGTTTCCCGGGGTGATGGGGGGGGGGGGGGGTTCTACTGGTTGAGTTGCCATTTTGGGCAATGGAAGTTAAGTAATGTAATACACAAAATTTCAGTACGAAGTACGAAGCGTTCAAAATTTAGCCTACACGTGGGATCCGAATTACATTGGTTAATGTATCTATTCACTTGTCCCGCCTTTCCCCGGAGTGCTGAGTGTTGTTCTGGTGTATGTGTTTAGGTAATCCTCCAAAAGTGCAGGGAGGTGTGTCACAGAAATACACTAGACATGAAAGAAAATAATCACTCCTGACTAAAAGATTACTGAATGCAGTGGTTCCCTAGTCGATTCGCTACTTCTCCTCGTACAAACTACTCCTGGGCCTATCTATTTTTGAAGTTACTGAAATATGCAGTGCACAAATATACATTTCCTAATTTTCCATTATAGCTTATAATAACATTTATTTTGACAGATGTTCCTGAAATCCTCACTAAAAATACATGTATCACAGTCCTCGCTAAAAATATTCACAGGATAACATACGCCTTAACATTTATATAATCACAATAATCTTAACTTCTAAGGGTTTCCTAGCATTCTTTTGCCGCTGCCTCGCTTCAACACAGTAATTATGTAATATCTATATACGCTTTTCACGGAACATCAACTTTGTCGATTTCTGGCCGCAATAACCCTCAGGTTCGAATATCCTGGTCACGGGACCCAATTTGTCGTGACCCCCTTTTGATATTTGTGGGTGGTACAACTTTTCCGGCCATGATGCGTATCTTTTTTTCTCTAACCAAGGCAAAAGCCTTGAATCAACAATCACATGGATAGGCAAGTAAAATAAACAGCACTGAAATTACAATTAAAATGAATAGCACTGAGCTTATTGTATCATTTAACAACATAATATTTATTTACACATTTCAAGCTTATTGTATCATTTAACAACCTAATATTTCTTTGCACATTTCAGTTCATTAAACAATTGAGGCGTGCTGAGCGAGCTACCTGCTCGTAATCTGAGCGGTTCATAACAGTTAACTAGGTCCCTATGTGGGGACATAAAGATACTAAGTCCCGGAACCACTTTTACGTGGAAAACATGTCCTCAGATTTGATTTAGGTCCCTCCTTACCTTGGCAGAAGATATCGTTACAGGTAAGCATTGCTGGCTGTAGGTAAGTTGAAACAATCGGCTGCACTTCCCATTGTCCTTGACTCGGAAGCTCAACTCGCTGGAGAGACTGGTTGCGGACCTCCGCACAACTCGGACGACAGAAGAAGAAGAACACTCTCCTCTCTGGCCACTGCACGGCTCGGACCAGAGAGCAAGCTTCAGTTCCACAAAAAAATGTTTTTCCGTTCTTTTCCGCGAATTCCTCGCGGAGGTCACCTTGTTGACCTGGCGTGGATGACGCTGATTGGTGGAGCTGGTCGAGGTGCGAGCAAGCGCCCACCCTTTGTCTTCATGTTTACTGCACGGGAGCACGTAAGCTCAGTTCTGGTGCCGGGGAATCAACGGATTTGTAGAACGTTCGTTACTAGTCCGTCTTTCGGACAGTCATGTCCACGTTATGAAATCATGTGGGCATGACAGTATACCAGACAAGTTAGTTAACATAATGAAAGCTCTCTATAATAATACTGAGTCGTGTGTCAGACTTGGTAAAGCTTGTAGCAATTGGTTGAGCATTACTTCTGGTGTTCAACAAGGGTGCCTTTTGTCTCCTTTTCTCTTTAGTTTGGTTATTGATTATGTTATGCAAAATTCACTTAAAGGGAAAGATTTTGGCCTTTAATGGGCTGGAGATACGAAAATATCTGATTTAGATGATGCTGATGATTTAGCCCTTTTGGCAAATGATGTTGATGAGATGAACTCTTTCATTCGAGCTTTGATGAGACTGGTAGTAGAGTAGGTTTGGTTATAAACAGAGAGGAAACTAAAGTGATGAAAATTGGTCAGGCAGGTTGTGATTCAGTTCATCTGAATGGTTGCAGTCTTGAGCAGGTGTCACAGTTTAATTATTCTTGGGAGCTATGTAACGATACTGGTGATGTGCGGCATGAGATTAACAGACGAATAGGTATTGGTGCCGGGACTTTTAAGAATCTATGGAGAGTGTGGAGAAATAGGCGTATACACCTAAAGACTAAAATTAGACTATAATAGTTTGGTTCTTTTTAGGGTTAGTTATGGTAGTGAAACTTGGGCACTGTAAACAAGATAACAGGAAACTAGATGCTTTTGATTGCAGATGCTTACGCAGTATCTTGGGCATTAGGTGGTTCAACTTTGTAACTAATGATGAGGTTAGGCAAAGGAGTTTGCAACCTCCTTTAAGCAGCATATTGTGCAGAGAGAGACTCCGCTGGTTTGGCCATGTTGCACATATGGATAATTATAGATTGATGAGTAATGTTATGAACAGTGTGCCTAAAGGCCTCTGAAAGAGTTGGAGAACTAGGATGCGGTTGGCAGACAATGTCGAACAGGACCTTGTTAAAATCGGTGTGCAGTGGCCAGATGCGAAGATGTAGTTCAGGACAGATATGCTTGGAGAACTAAACTGCATGGTCTGGTTGGACCTCCGTAGCCCATGGCTGCTTGAGGAGGAAGATGATAGAAAATGGAGTTGCCACTACCATTCAATATGGTAATAATAATTCTTTAATTTTTCGGAACAATAGCTACGATGCGCGAAACAAACAAATAATCAATATTACTGAACCGGATTCAGATTCTGGAGTAGTTACAAAACGATATTTGGAAAAAGAGCACTTTGCAATGATGATGACAATTACGATACAAGCAATAAACGCATTAAAAATCTTGAAGATCCGACTGATTCATCCAATGTCTCTATGAAACATTACGTCGACATCTTGACCACTGTTCAAAATAGTCCAATGAATATATTGGTGAGAAATAAAGATGGGCTTTACGTTCCACGAAGCATTGCATTCAACGGGCATAGTTTCAATGCCGAAAAGAAACAAATTGTTGATATTGCCGATCCCGAGTCGGATTCTGCTGCTGTAACTAAGGGTTATTTGGAAAAAGTCGCATTAACTGGCGAGGAGGTCTTTAATGCGAACAATAAGAGAATAGGAAATCTCGGGAACCGAGGCACAACAGAAATGCGACAACAAAAAGTTACGTTGATGGCTTGACAAAGTTAGATCCTAATCCATCCAATGCCTTATTGAGAATTGAAAACGGACTTTTTGCATCAAGTGAAAGGAGTTTCAATGGTGATGCAAATGGAAAACGAATTACGAACGTTGACAACCCAATTCTAAAGAATGATGCTGCTACAAAACTTGACGTTGATAAAAAAAATACTGCAATTTGCCTTACCTATGGTGATAAAAATGTGAAAGAAGATATGTTGCAGCCTCATCCTGTTATACAGATAAACACAAAATTCGACCTACTAATGCCACCTATTTTCAAAGGAATTACCATCTATGCATTTCTGATTGATATATAAGCAAGCTAATATGCTGCACAACAAATCCCTCTTTTATTGTAAATTATAGTATCAACTTGGACAATCAAAAGTTTATTGAAATAGTAAGACCCACAACTAAAGCAGTTTTTTTCTGTTATTCCAGTAAACAAAAAATTTGACAGGGGCAGCAAGATTAGAGTTTCACTTGCTAGACACTAACCAGATGCAAAAGAAAGAACAAAAGTATTTGGAGGTCTTGTTTCAGACTTTTATCACTGGGTATATATATATGTCTTTATTGTATATGAATAAAGATGAAGGATCTTAAGCAATTATACAGATAGATGAAATCGCTAGCTACTGCAAAATCGAAAATCGAAGACATTATTTTGGGAGAGGAACGAGTTAAGGAAACGCTCGAGGAATTTCACAAACCAGTGGTGGAACAGTTGAAAGGTCTGGAAACTGTGAGTGAAGAAACCATGAAAAACATAAAGATGTAGTGAAAACTTTAAAGCCAGAAGAGCCCACTGAGATGCCAGAAAAAACGTTTATAATCCAGATTGCAACTTGGACAACATATTATATTAATATAAACTAAATCTTCCGAGTGAAATCTTACAGGCGAGAAACCCCATTCCTGAGCTGAAAGAAATGATTTACCAAACAATCGGACAGCTTCAGAAAGCGGGGGGGGGGGGGGGGGGGGGGGGGGGGGGGGGGGCAATAAGGCTACAGAAACCAAACGCTCTGGCAGAACTACTGAGAAATATGGAATTATCGTTAATCACATTGAGGCACTTAGAAAATATTTAAAGGCGATTAAAGGTGTCTCAAAAATATAGGTACAAACTTTTAGGGGAGGTAGATAACATCTAAAGGAATGAGAATTGCATAGGAACCCATAACCGGAAACGTCATGGGAAAGTGGTAGCAGAGGTACAAGATCTGAAAGGACACAAAACAGTGATTAATGGTAAAACATTTATTGGACATAATTATTACAAATGGCGTACTAGATGATACATTTCATAACGTTACAGCAGATGCTCGAATTTTCCACCATGAGACGCGATGCATTGTGTGACACCGACAGAGCATTGATTACCAAAACACGGTCAAACACACCTGGAGTTTCTTTGATAGTGGCAGCAGTGCAGACGAGCCTTGCCACGATATCCATGTCAGACTCCATAGGCGATTCATACACGGTAGCTTTGAGGGCCCTCCACAGAAAGAAATCAACGCTCGTTAAATCAGGTGAGTGTGGAAGCCAGGCAACTAGTCCAGCACACCCAATCCATCTTTGCCCAAAAGACATTTCAAATGCGTACGAACACACCTTCCATAATGGGGAGGTGCCCCATCATGTTGAAACCACATGTTACATCTCACATTTGCTGAAACATGGGCAAGTAAGCCTGGTAGAACCTGTTCCAGAAAGATCAGAGAGTTTGCGGAGGTCATGTGGGATGGTAAAAGGTATGGCCCGACTAAGCAGTCGCCGACCAAACCTGCCCACACATTTACTGCGAAACTGTGTTCTGCTGCATGGGTGTGCACACTGTGGGGATTCTCGTGAGACCACAAATGCGCATTGTGCTGATTGAATACGCCGTCCCGAGTGAAACTGGCTTCATCAGTAAACGAAACATAAGCTGGGAAATTCTCATCTTGGGCACTTTCTTGGATATACCACTGCGCAAAACGCACACGTGCAGGATGATCTGCAGGGAGAAGTAACTGAACCCTTTGGAGATGAAAGGGGTGTAAGGACTCGCCGTGCAAAACACGCTGTACACTGCAACGAGACACTCCTAAGGCAGAGGCAATAGCATGTGTGCTGGTACTAGGATTAGTCTCCACGGCATCCAACACACTTTCTTTCATGGCGGGAGTACGCGTCGATCGTGGCCTATCCTCACTTCTGCTACCTCTTAATGACTCATAATCGCACAAATTTTGATGCGCACGCGCAAACAAACGGTCGCCCGGTACATGTCTCTGTCGGAAGTGTTCTTGATACATTCGTTGAGCGGCTCGTCCGTTGCCCTCAGTTATTCCATACACTAAGTGCATGTCTGCCAGCTGCCTGTTCAAATACCTTTGCATGCTGATCGTCAGCCAACTATCTCTCGAATGAGGAAATCCGAAATTTCCCCTCTAGCACACTGATGAACAGCGCCGCCTATTGACTTACGGTGACATTTCCGGTTATGGGTTCCTATGCCATTCTCATTCCTTTAGATGTTATCTACCTCCCCTAAAAGTTTGTACCTATATTTTTGAGACACCCAATATATAGTATGTATATGGTGTGTGTCCAAAAAACACAATATATAGTATATATGTAGTGTGTGTCCAAACAAATATAGTGTATATATACGGTAGCTTTTTAGCTACTATAATAAAGAGGATATAACTGCTAACTCAAAGATTAACGCACTTATACAATGTATCAACTGTGGGAAATCTATTCGCAAGTCCAATATGAACCGTCATGAAAATTTCATGCACTACTCTCACATTTATAAAATGCGAATTTTGCAATTTCAGCTTTAACAGAAAAGACAATTACAAGCAGCATCTGAATTAATATGATATAAAGAAAAGCAGTGCTTTTGGAAAAACGTTTCTCACATATAAAATTAATAGCGTAAATGTTAGAGAAGACATGAAAAGTTTCCTGGAGAAAAATTAACAATAAATAGAAATAAATAACTAAAAAAAACTCAATTAGCCTCTAAAAGTTAGATTCATATTACAAATAAAATTTAAAAATCAAACTGATCCAGAAAGACAGAAAGAAATATGTGCACATTTTTCGACATGTAAGGAAATAATCAGTTCGCCTATCTCAATGAATTACTAAAAAATGCTTATGAGAAAACTGATAACGACTTGAAAGTTTTATACAAAAGGGAAGTGGATGGGTGTTTAACAAAATAATTTCTATGGAAATTAAAGTGTCTCAGTATACAGCAGTTGGAGCATCTGCTTTCGTAGAACATTTCAAATCGACAAAAGGAATAGTGAATGCTCAAAAATACGACAACAAATGTTTCTTGTGGTCAATATTATCAGCTCTATATCCTGCTAAAGACAATCCACGTCTGGAAAAATATCAAACTTTTGAAAACGTCTTGGGCACACCTTCAATAACTTATCCAGTAACCTTCGATCAAATCCGGAAGTTCGAGGTTTAAAATAATCTTTCTATAAACGTTTTTAATTCTAAGAAAGATGGTTTGCATACGCTATATATTTCACAGAATCTTCTGTTATAGAACCCATGCAACTTTTACTTTTAAACGACGGCAGTAATTCTCACTATTGTTGGATTAAAAATTATAGTAGTGTTACAGCATACCTTTCAAGACATAATGGTAAATCCTATCCCTGCCTATACTGTCTTCATAAATTCACTCACGACGGTTTATTAAAGAATCACGTAGATAACTGATAGATAATTGCAAATCAAACACTTTACAAACTATCAAGTTTCCCGAAGCAAATAGTACGAAATTCCATACTATTAAAAACGGTTTGAAACACCCATATGTGATTTATGCAGACTTCGAATGCTTTTCAAAATGTAGAATAATTAAGATTAATCCATGTAGGGTAGGAACTAAGTATTTAGTACCGTCAGAATTTGCATATATTATCGTGGACCGAATGGTAAACTGATAAAAAACAGAATGTTCAGAGGTAAAAATGTAATGGAACAATTTTTGAATGAAATGATCGAAGCCGAAAATTTGATCAATGATTTGAAGAAAAGAAATGTTAAGATGACTGATTTTGATTGGCAAAATTTTACTGGGCAAAATATTGTAATATTTGTGGGAAAATTCTAGGAACTGATAGAGTATGGGACCACGACCAATTAACTGGAAAATACAGAGGTGCTGTTCATAACAAATGTAATCTTCAATACAAATTCTCACTTGAAGTACCAGTGTTGTTTCATAATCTGAAAGGATTTGATAGACACTTTATAGTAAAAGATCTATGGAAATTTAAAGATAAGTAGAAAATTTCTTGTATTCCTGAAACTACAGAAAAATATGTATGCCTTAAATTCGGTCAAATTTAATTTATTGATTCATTCATGTTCCTCAGTTCCCCACTGTCGAAATATTTCTACATCCGAAGCCAATACTGCAAACAACATAATCTGAATGACTCACAGAAAGAACTTTTGAAAAGCAAAGGAAGTTTTCCATGTGACTACTTGCAACACAGTACTCAGTTTTTGGAACATTTGGGGGTCAGGTTCAAACTGGCATAAATGACTTCATGCTTTGGAAGGGTTTATGCAAAAAATCTTTTAAAATTCAAATATTTCTTTCAATTGTAAAAAATATGACCATAATGAAATGACATGTCCACGTGCAACAATTACAAGCATGATTATTGTATGACCAGTTACACACATGCTGAGGAAATACGTCATATTTAAATTAGAAGAGACAGTTAAAAGTACGAAAAGGGTTTTAAAGAAGTGAAAAGAAGTTGTTCATTGAGTACTGAATGTGTACAAAGTGTGGGTGTTAGGTGGGATTGGCGTTATTAGCTGATAGTTTCTTTTTGTGGATAATTATAATGACTTCTGTTTGAAAAGATAATTTTCCTTAGAAATTACGTAATGTAAAGTCGGTTTTTCGTAAGAGTTGATTCTACAATTTGTTAGGTAGAAACCATATTCTTTCAACATTTGATATTTGAAAATTGACAATAGTATTTAGCCATTAGTTTGTTAGTCTATCTGTATATCAAGTGATGAGTACTTCAGGTTTTACTCATTTCTTGTACATTAAGCACATTATTTATTAAACAAGTCCATTTATTATCTGTTTGGTTATTTTGAATTCATTCACAGTGTTATCAAACCAAAATAGCTAAAAATCTGTAAGAATATCAATACTTTAATCAGTCTTTAGTAATCATACAGGAAATAGCATATCACCTCTGGCGAATTAGCAGAAGCAATTCGTATTAATAAGTGATTGGGAAACGTAAAAAATATATTATTATCCCTATTTAACGCACAAAGAATTTCTCCCTTAAAATTAAAAAGTTGCTTTGTCTCATAAAGGGTTAAGGTCAGATCAGTTAGGGTATGAAAAATAAAATTATTTCTTATTACTATATTAAAATACCGAACATTTTAATAGTCAGTGCTAACTTTTTAAAAATAAATAGCTATCCATCAACTAGTGTTTAGTGTGGCATTCGCCTGTTAAAATCTGGCATAAAAAGTGTCCCATACCAGTAGAGGGCGCTGGGAACGATATTCTTGCCTTGTTAACATTACCATCTATGGACGTTTCGCTTTTCAATGACTTTCAAACATAGAAGCATTTATGCAATGATTTTACCATTCAAATGCATATTATTCCTAAGTATTTTAACTGAACTAGTAAAACTTATAGAACGCTTGAGCAAGTATATTTTTTTAAAACGAAGAAAATTGATGACCGTTCGATCAAAACAAACCGTATTCCTCTTTATGTATCAGAGCGCTGAAGTGATCGTCTTGATTGGCTCTTTGGTAAACTCTTCGAATGACACGTGATGTAACATATGTTCTAACATGTGATGTTTGGACTCGCCAATTATAATAAAAGTCTTATGGCGTAGATATCCTTGTAAATTGCAAAAGCAATTTAAAATGTTGTAATTGGCTAAACAAGAATGCAAGTTATTAGTATCATGATTATTCTTTCTTGTTAGCCAATATAACGTTTTAAATTGCTTTTGCAGTTTACAAGAATATCTACGCCAGGACTTCTATTACAATTGGTGAGTCCAAACGTCACATATTAGTACTATATTATTTGTCATATCTTCATATTATAAAATATACTGCAAGTAATAAGAATTTGAATTAACAGATAGGTTAGATAATTTTAATACTGCAAATTATTAGTATCATGATTATTCTGTATTAAAATGCTCTAACCTATCGATTAATTAAAATTTTTATTACCCCCTGTCAACCCACAACCCCCACGTCACTACTCTGAATACACCAATTGGTCATAAACAGACCCCCATAACCCCCTTACCCCTCACTATAAGGAAAAAAAAATTATGGTATCAAATATCCTTTAATTCACAAGGAATACAGTTTGCACTTGACCCCTTCGAGTCTACTTCACTGCATTCCATTATTATTGCTAATCTAACTGGCTAACAACCATCTCCTTACCCCCATATACCTCAATTCACATCCCCATTAAATTAATGGTGCATTTTAAAATTTTAATTAAAGGCCCCTCTCCCTCTCACCCCTAAAAATTCCATTTTTACAGTTAACTCCCTCCAATGCAAGAGGATTTAAAGAATATAAAAGTTCTCTTAGCCCCCCAAGGCACAAATTTCCACCCCTATGCAAGACCCCAGACCCTTCCTCCCCTACACCATTAAAAATTTATAACTTTCTCAATGCCATACTATTAACTACAGCCCATCCCATTTCCTAGGTAGTTACACTACATTGTGTAATGCAACGCAAGTGCTAAAATCTACCTTATTCACACCAACTCACAGCATGTCCCACAAAAAGCATTATACATTTCACCCCTCCACCATGGAAGATATTTTAACTACTCCCCACCACTCTCTAACACTTTTCACGATATAGCAGCTTCCCTTTGCTTCTTTTTTTTTTCATTTTTCAACGAATCTAGGCGGCCTGCCAGCCATTAAGCCTAATCGCGGAAATGAAGCATAACCAGTACTTTACGGTCCTGGTCCCACCAGTCGTTGCTTACAGCGCCCAAAATTGAATTTTGCAATTGGACCAGATGATAAAGGGGCTGAGACTCCTTTTACAAAGTGGTCCAGGGAAGGATTGTTAAACGCTGTTACCATCCCGTGCTGAATGCCACAACATTTTATTACCGTTAAGTACTGGAACATAGGTCATGGAGTTGAAGGAACCAATAACAGCTTTACCGTACCCACAATGCATATTAGATTTGAATGTTCTTAAATGTAAAAACAAAAACTCAGCAATTTATTTATATTTGAGTAGGATCTAAAATTCTAAATATTACTCTTAACAATTCTCGTCTTAACTGCACTGTGCAAAAGAATGTTGTTACATTGAGAAAAATACTTTTAAAACTGTTCGTTGCAATCGTGAGGCTAGCGGTTCCTATCGCTTCAAGATGCGACATGCAAAGCACACCTTACTGCGTTAAAAGTACAACGGGCATGATCATGCCTTGCCGCTTTATATTTTAGCCACGGGGAGCTGAATTTCTTAGGGCGACACAGTATTCAGCAAGTTGTACTTGAAATTGTATTAAATTCCACGTGATGTTAAATACGAGCAAATATAAACTATATAATTCTCTCCTTTTTATAACGTTAAACATAGCAACACTGAAATTTACAACTGCCCTGAAACTTCTAAAACGATCAATGATGCTAAATAAATCAAATAAATTAAAGGTTTATTCACTTTATACTTGCCAAATTAAAATGGATGTACAAATGGGATTTGTGAGGATACCACCCCAATTAAACAGTTTTTTATTATGTAAGCTAATTCTTAATATTTAAATTTCTGAAAGAAACTAACGAAATATTTTAGCTGCTATAGAGTATCATGTTTTTTCATGCCTATAATGTTTCGCTATACCATTTTTTACGTAGAACTACTTTTTTCCTATCTAGAACTACTTGTGGCGGAGTAATTTGGCGTAAAACGGTACTGTACTAACATCTTTTCACTGCCCATGTACGAAGTTATGATGCGACTCTAGTCCCCCTGTCAGTAGGGGACCATTATTTGGACCACTTTTTAATGGCTAGGCTATTGACAATTGCCACACTATTACTTATAGGCACTATACCCAGACTAAACCATCAATTGTTGAAGTTGTCATGGAGAGATCGAATAAGAAAACAAATGACCAAAACTTTAGCCCAGAATGTTTTTCGTCAGGCACACTCAAACGCTTTCAGGGTAAACCTAATGATAGCATCTTAAGCACCAACAAAGACAAGCTTAATCTTAATTCACCCAACATTTCTAAAAAAAACTTAGGAGGCCTCCTAAAGAACTATGTGCCCACAGCAGTTCTGAGTATCTCGCAACTAACAAGACAGATACACATGATTGTTCTCATGAGGAACTCCCAGAGAAAAGCAAGACCGCATCGAAGAACTATTCGACTGACCTTACTTCACCAGAAAGTAGCATTATTCGAAAATAAATACTTTTCTCAACAACCTCTCTGACCTGCTGCAAACTTTACAAGTTATACTCTTTCAAGATAAAAGAATCAAAAAGACATTATCAGATAAATTAAGTAAGATTCAGAAATTTCGGTAAAGAGCATCCAGATTTGTCATTGTTCATGGTATTTGTACCAGTTCTACTGTTTCCTTTTAATTTTGGACAGATTTTTTCATTTCAAAAGTTTTATCCTTCAATAAATTGTCGAGGGCTTGTTAATAAAGTGCATGATCTTTCTGAAGTCGCCAGGGTCAAGGATTTCAGTATTATTGCTCTCTGTGAAACATTTAGTCAAAAAATCATAAATATAAGTCCCTTACTGGAGTCCAAGAACTGATGGTTCCAGCAGTAGAGGAGGTATGGCTTTATATACCCACAAATCTTTGCTGCAGATTTCTATTCCTGTTAAAGCAAGAAACACTTTTCTTGAGATCATTGCAGTGCAAGTCAAGATCCAAAATAAAACTTTTAGCATTGTCTCATTTTACAACCCAGGAGCTAGTATTCCCTTTGGAGACTATGACCATGGTTTCCAACAAATTCCTGAACCATGGATAATCTGAACCATAAGGGGAAAAACCACGGAAAATCTGAACCATGGATAATCTGCAGAGATTGGAATGATCATAGCAGAACATTGATGCCATAGGTCTCATCCCTGAAGAGCTTATTTCTGCTTTTAATCTCGTTGCTGACCAACATTCCTGCGGCTTCCTTCGACTGAAAGTGCCATCGATGTTTCTCTTTCCTCTAACTCAATTGCTCAATATTTCTCTTGGAAAACTTTTCCAGACTGTCTTGGCAGTGATCACTTCCTTATTGAAATTAGTACTGATATCTACAGCAAATATCCAAAACCTCTCCTTAATTCACAAATTGGAAACAATTTAAGAAAGATATTTCGTAAATTCTTCCAGAGATCACCCTCTCCACCTTCAATAAAATATTTTACAGTGACATTGCCCCTCTGAGGAAAAGATACAACTACCTTTTCTGCACCAAGTGGTGTTTCCTTCGTTTGCACTTCAAATCAAATAAATTATTACTGAAAGAAAAAGAGCAGAGAGAAAAGCTCGTAGAAGTGGTCGCTTGGAAGATCATATTATAAATTACAAGAAAATCCGCTCAAGAACCAGAAGAAAAATCAAACCATTAAGGAAAGCTCAGTGGCATGCATTCTGTAAGAATCTTAATTCACCGACCCCTTCTTCAGTCATATGGTAAAAGATAAAAAAATATTGGCCCCATTCCAGAACTACCATATTCCATATATTCCATTCCATATATTCCAGAACCACAACCTGCATGGTCTAGTCTCTGCATACACTCAACTGTTCCACTGACGGTCTCACTAATATCTAATCGATCACTTTACCTCCTCTACTTCACTCCCTGACTCTTCGATCTTTCTGGATAACCTAACAAGAATCAACACTCTTATGAAAACTTCTATCTCCTATTCAAACCTGCAGATTACTTGGACCAGAAATTCTCAATCTGGGAATTAAAAAACGCTATTAAGAAGATGGAAGCAAAAAGAAGTCCTGGTATCGATCTTATCACAACTGTGTGACTAAATACTTGCCAAATAGCATCCTTTCTAATCTTCTTCAAATGTTTAATGAAATTTGGATAAATGGAAAAGTTCAAGGATTGGAAAACTGTCAACCTTGACCCCAGCAAAAAATTAAAAAAATCTAATCAGTTGCAATCCTACACACCGGTTTCTCTTATGTCCTGTCTGGGGAAATTATTTGAGAGATTAGTTCTTTACTGCCCCTCGGTATGAACTCCTGTCCGTGGTGAGGGGACCACCCTGTGAAGGTTCTGCTGAATCGGTTAGCTGCACAGGGTCCTGACGCTCGCCTGCGTGTTTTCCATGCACACAGACCGGTGTCCCAGGAAAGGAGGATCCTGGCAGTTGTTCAGTGGTCCTTGTCTTCTCTCCCCAACTCATGACTGGTGTGGTCCCTTTTGGCTGTTTTGCCATTGGGGAGTCTGTCTCTTGCTGGGCTGGGCAGCGAATTCATAGGCCCCTGCTACACACTGCTATGACCTCTGCTTCAGGTAAACAGGAGGTCCTGGGTCGTCCGCCTCAGGATCAATTGGCTGGTGAGAAGGTCCTGCTAGGGTCAACCATGCAGAGCGGTGAGTAACCTTGTCCACATCTGGGCAACGGTTTACAAGTTTCCCCACTGATTTATTTATTTTGTACTTTTCTTTCCTTTGTGAGAACGAGTTGTTTCTCACTTTTCCTTATTTTTTCGTTTTTTGTTTTCATGAGTCCTCAGGTGAGATTCTCACATTTTCTTTTTAATTTTCTTTTTGTTCCATTGTGAGGGCTTGGCTCACTCGCTGTGTGGTTATGGTGCCCTGGCACTCGTTTGGGCGCCCCCTTGTTGGACACCGTGGTAGGTGGGGACAATGGGTACTGAAACTCCAAACCCAACCACGAATTTTCAAAATGAAAACTCACTTCGGATGCCGCAAAAAGAGCTCGGTACGAGCCCCCATTTTCTGTGTCTTCATTATCATCGTCGCCGTCATCGCGTCTTCCTTCGTTCCCTTAGTTCGCCTCGCCGTTGTTACGGCCATGCATAATACCAACTCTAGTAATATTTCCTCGTTGGTAGTGGCCTAAGGCCACATCGATCTTCTTGTTAGGTTAGGTTACATCATCAGTGTAAAGGAAAATTTTGTCTGTAATCAGACCGATCTGGAAAAAAATCCAGGGGGCCAAGAAATACAATCGAGCAGGAAAAATGTAAAAGGGGAGCCAAGAAATTGAATTTCCAATGCATTTTAACATATTCTCCTTTATTTTACAGGTTGTTAAAAATTTTCTTTAAAAATATATGAAATATAAATAAATTTAATAATTATTATCTCTAAAACCATTGTTAGCATTAGGAAAAGGGGGGTAGGAATGACCCTCTTGTGCCCTCCCCCAGTTCCGGCCTTGCGGTGATTATCATTGGTGAAATAACCCTAAGAAACGAAGTCGGTAAATCTTTTAAGAATAAACTGACAGGCTCCGTCAGACCTCTGTGGCAAGCAGCTGCTTGAGGGGGGGGGGGTAGCAGTATTTGAACTGTAGTCTGTACAGGTTAAGAATGAAACTATATTGTATATACTAGAGACATTTAAGGCTAAGATATATAGGTCATAGCATTCCGAACTTCTATATATGAATTTCAAAATCTATGATATATTCTGTGGCTTTCTCAAAAGGAAGTTTTCTCAGCCTCACGAATATTATCAAAAATTTATGGAAATTAGTAATTTTTTGAGAAGATGGATCATATGTGAAAAACATTAAATACCGTTTAAATTTTAATGTTTATATTCTAATTGTTTTATGCCAGCAATCTTTTTACGACTTTTAAGAGATAAACTGAAAATAATTGATAATTTTCAAAATCTATTCTGAGCCTTATTTCCATGACTTATTTTCATAATGTTAGCATGAGTCGATGAGAACCGTAGACAGTAAACCTTTGCGTTTATCGGGTAACCCCGTAGAACTTTTTTCGCGGGATTTATTGTTGGTTGTTAAAGTGAAGTTAAGTTTTTTAGTAAGTTAAAATCATGACTCAAATAAAAGCCGATCAGAGTAATCAAGATGACGAAGCAGGGTAAGTGTGATATCAGTAGTTTCGCGGTAAATAATCGGTGCTTGAATAAATATTACTAGTCGGAACACGTCTCTTTAATACCGGGTTATTTTTTCCGTATAAGAATGTTGCTTTTAGTAATGTATATCGGTAGCGTACCTAGAAAACTTGTAATTAAGAGCGGGGAAATTTTAAGATATTTGAGTCATTTTCGAGGACTTCCACAGGGAATACGCTATTGAAGCCATGAAGAGGGGAGGATGTCATACACCACAGAATAATAGACACCAGTTTTTGGAAATTAAATGCGCCACGAAGTGTAAGGCATAGAAATAGTTTTAAATGCCTTGAGCAATTCATGTTAAAAAGAATTTATGAATAAAATTTTTATTACGATCATATAAAAATATGGATTATTTACGCTTTAGCTTACTGTGGTCAGAAAAGGGTTTGGTCAGGGCTACTTCCTTTAACAGTAATTAGGCCTCAATGCATCACTGTTGTGCACTGCAATGAAGCGCTCACCTAAGCTTAGCCTAGTGTCCTAAACTGCAATCTCACTTAGCATGATATTTAATCTGACTGAATTAATTGTGTTAACCCATATGTGCATCATCTATAAATACAATAATTATGGTTGTCCACTTGTAGTCATCCAAAGGCTAAAGTATGAAATTTTTTAGTGCCATATTCATTTATTTTTAGCTGTTTTATATAATAATCTCTCTAACAGTGGTAAAAGAAGATAAAATTTTGTAATTTAATTATCACCCAAATATATGTGCCTAGGCAGACAATGTCAAACAAGACCTTGTTAGAATTGGTGTGCAGTGGCCAGATGTAGCTCAGGATAGACTTGCTTGGAGAACTAAATTGCACTGTCTGGTTGGACCTCCATAGCCCATAGCTGCTTGAGGATGATGATGATGATTCTGGAGTCATTTCTTTTTGGATCTTCCAGGGTCCACCTATTAGCAGACATTGATAGATTTTGCAATGACAGCTCAGAAATGGACAGAGACATTGCTACTATAATACTGTGACTTGATTTGTTTTTAAGGATATTTTTATGTTTAAAAAAATATTGTTTACCTTTTCAATTGAGTGTGAATTTAGAACTTTGTTTGGTTTGCAGTTAGTACAAGAGAACAACCATAATGACTATATTCACTGATGATGAATATAAGGGTTAGCAATATTAATTCAATGGCAGAAGTGCAATATTGGGTCCTCAGCCACCATCTTGTTTTATTTCGCCGTTGTGAAAAAAAGTGAATGGTAAAAGTAGTCCTTTCTGCATCTACCTTAAGATGCGTATTGAGGATATATATAATTTAAAAAATATGTATATATATATATAAGGATATATATGAATATATACCTTCTACTGTGGCATATAAACTGATAGGCTCCTGTCAGACCTCTGTGGCAAGCAGCTGCTTGAGGGGGTATTTATTTTTTTTTTATTATATCTCATCAAAACAATATTTTATTAACAACGCTTATCGCTACAAAATGAATCCTTGTTTCACACTTAAAAAACCTCCCAAAATTAAACAATACCATCAAAATTAGATTTTATTAACTCTTATTACTAAAGAAAAAACCTTCATTCTGCACTTAAAAAAGGCTCCATAAATTAATATTCTCATCAAAACTAGATTTCATTAAGAACTCTTATCACTAAAGAATAACTCCTTGTTCCTTACTCAAAAAAAAATCCCCAAAAATATATAATCTCATGAAAAGATTTCATTAACAACCCTTATATCTAAACAATGAACCTCATTTCGCACTTAAAAAACCCCTAAGATATCAAAAGTAAATTTCCTTAATAACACTCATTTGCTAAAGAATCAACTTAAGAAAAGCCTGAAAACAAATGATCTCATTACAGAGAACTATTCTAAACACCATATATCAGTCGTAAACATTGGAACATGCGGATGGATATCATATTGCAACTCAACATTACAGTCCTGAGGAAACATCCTGGAGAAAAGTACAACATGGCTGCTGAGGACCCAATACTGCACCGTAGCCAGTTCTATTTGTTAAATATTATATTAAGCTGCAATTTATTTTGCATTTACACCACTCTGCATGATTTTTAATGTCTCAAAAATTTATAGTGTTATTTGACCTATTTTCCATTCAGATTCAGTAATTATGTTGTGCAAAAGCAGAGACAAAATATTGCATCATTTGTGAAAAATATCTATTTTGATATTTTGGAATTATGGGATCAAGAGAAATCATATCCCCCCTTTACTACCACCATAAAATATGTGAAAGTGTGATATGAAAATGGAACCTCAAAATCATGTAAACAACCTTCTACTTTTGTTCAGTTAGAGTAGACAGATATAATGTTAAAGCTATAATGTTAAAGTAATGTATTGTTTATCCAAATAAAATTCTGTCTGCTCTAAGACCTTCTACTATGGCATATAAACTGAGACTCCTGTCAGACCTCTGTGGCAAGTAGCTGCTTGAGGGGGTATTATTTTTTTATAAGGACAGTGCCCCATGGACCTGAGTTGTTAATACTCTCCCCAGCAGATTGGAAAATGTGCTATCAGATGCCCCTCTGTCAGAGGATGTAACACATTTATGAACTACAAATTCACAGCAGTGTACCACATTTGTTTTCACAAAATAAACTTAACAACCTGGTAAGGGATTTTACCTTCTAAAGGAGTCTGCTGAGCTTTTAGTATCTAGACTAACAGCCTAAAAGATTCTCTCAGCAGGAAAAAAAATTTTCATGATGTAGACATCTTGAACAGGAATTGCTTCTCTATTTTTTTTCTGAAGAGGTTTCAGTGGGATACTGTAGCAACATTAGTACATTAATGAACTAATATGGAGTTGACTATCAAGTAATGGATTGAGGGCTATTTATCAACTCTTTGAAGCAAAACTCAAAGGAGTTTTTTTTTTTTCACAATTTCAACAAGTATGGATTTATTCCTCTGGTATCGGACTCTGAAATGCACTTGAACGGTACCAATGGAATTTCCTTAGAACACTTCAACTTCTCTTTGGAAAATGTTCAGCACAAAGATAATGGCTAGCTTTCATGTGTGTGATTTCAAAGTTGTGGTCTATTGCTAGGTGAACAATGCAAAACAACCAAAACACCTATTTGTGCCCCTCGGTGCAAGCTCCTGTCCATGGTGAGGGGACCATCCTGTGAAGGTTCCGCTGGATCAGTTACCTTCACAGGGTCCTGAACACTCACCCACGTGTTTACCATACACAAAGACCTGTGCCCCTGTAAAGGAGGATCCTGACAGTTGCTTGGTGGTCCCCATCTTCTTTACCCAGTTCATGACTGGTAGGGTTCCCTTTGGACGTTTTGCCATTGGGGATCCTGTCTGTCGTGGGGCTGAGCAGCAAATTCAGGGGTTACTGCTACACACTGCTTTGGTCTCTGCTTCAGGTAAATGGGAGGTCCTAAAGTGGTAAATGGGTGGCCCCTTCAGGATCACTCGGCTGGTGGATCCATGTCCAGGCATCGGTTTAAGAGTTTTCTGACATGTTCACTAATTTTTTAGTTTTCTTCCTTTTGTGAGACCAGTTCTTTCCTCACACTTTATTATTTTTTCCCGTATTTTCTGAAGACAAGTGAGTTTTTCTCATTTTTCTTTTCCTTTCCTTTCGTTGTGAGGGCTTGGCTCATTGGCTGTGTAGGTATGGTGCCCTGGTGCCCTTTTGGGTGTCCCCTTGTTGAACTCTGTGGTAGGTGGGGACAACAGGCACTGAAACTCAAAACCCAAACTTGAGTCCCAAAAATGAAAATTTAGGGGCAAATGCAGCTAAAAGAGCTTGGCAGGAGCCCCCATCATCTTTGTCATCATTGTCATTGTCTTAGTGTCTTCCTTCATCTCCAAGGTTCCTGGTCATCCACTATATGGGTGATCAGGTGCTTGGGGACATGTTCCATTTTTTATTAATAAGGGATTGAAAGGTCTTGCGGGAGAACTGTTATCAGTCAAGTGCCTAAGATCTGGTGACTTGCAGGTGGAAACTGCTTGCTCAAAACATTCTGGAGCTGCTATTGAAGGTCACAGCGATTGGTGGAGTGGCAGTCAATATCACTCCGCACAAGACACTTAATTCCTCTTGGGGTGTAGTCTCCAAATGGGGCCTCTAGGTTTTTGAGGAGGAAATCCTCTCGGAGATGTCATTCCAGGGAGTGATAGCAGTCCACCGGGTTACTCAATGCCGTGATGGGACATTAGTACCCACCTGCGACTAATTATCACATTCAACATGCCATGCCTGCCTGCTTCCATCAAGGCAGGTTACCTTCACTGTGAGGTACAGCTGTTCCAAACCCCCTGTGCTGCTTTCAGTGTCAGAGGTTGTCATACCCACAGAGCATGCTGGGGCAAACCCACCTGTGCTTGTTGTGTGGCAGCCACAGACAGCAAGACCTCCCAAGCCCAAGTGACCCCTGTTAGGACCCAAAAAAGAAACTTTTAACACCTCGTTTGGCGGTCTTTTATCCATGTCACTCGGACAACTCTGTGGACATGGACACAGAACGACCCATTTTTTCTAAACCGTTGCTGGCAACAAAATAAACTGAAAGTCATCCGCCAATTCTAAGACCTGAGATGGCCACACTCCTACAATGGAACTGTTGTGGATTCCACGACATGATAATTGACGACATCAAGGTCCTCCTGAGGGCATACAAACTCATCTGCGTGTGCCTGCAGGAAACATACCTGCAGACAGCCAACGATTCCACACTCCTGCACTTTGCTCTCGTTCGCAGGGACTGGAATGGAGATGGTCCAACTCGCGGGGGTGTTGCCATCCTCATGAGCAACTGTTCTTCATTCAAGGTCATACCCCTCACAACAAACTTAGAAGCAGTTGCCATCTGCCTGCCTCTTTGTGGGATTTTTGTTGACTGTTCTGTATCTACCACCCGGAAGCATCGTTTTCTAGGATGACCTGATGACCTCATCTCACAGCTGCTGTCCCCCTTCCCCATCATGGAAGACTTCAATGGAAGTTAGTATTTATTAGCATTCATTAGAAGTTAATTAATCTTAGTATTTATTTTAAATACTAAGTTAACTGTACAGCATGAGCACATATTTTACTAATAGAACAGCATTGGTAGCACATAAAAAAATTATGATTGGACAGAAAAACAGGCTACAATTTTAAAATGAAAGTTTTAACTAGGAGTAGCTAAAATGAAAGTGTTAACTAAAAAAAAAGTTTAACTAAAAGCTTTTAAAATGAAAGTTTTAACTAGGAGTTTTAATGAAAGTTTAAGCTAGGAGTAGCTTCCAGGATTCTTCTCTGTCCTATATGTCGTAAATCAAAAAAAAAAAAGTTAACTGTGAGCTGTCAAACTAGGGTTACCAAAAATACCTGGAAAACAGGGATATCTGATTGCCTAAGTTCGACAGCTCGCATCTGAAGTTTCAAAAGCCCCCCTGGTCATCTTTTGTACATCTGGTCACTATATATTTAGGGTGTAATTCCCCCCCCCCCTTCATCCATCTTTTTTTAATACAAAAATAGTATGTGAAATCAGGAATAATTAAAAAATTTAGGTTTGCTGTGAATGGGACTGGAACCCATGTTTCAAGAATCATGTCAGGTTTCTAACCACCAAACTCTTAGTGGCTAACTCTTTCTCAGTTAATTGTGACTATGAACTTTCCAGATTTTTTATTTTTCTTGTGGCATCTGTGGTAGGAATAGAGAACTAAGTTACCCCAATGGTGTGAATAAATAGTTAAGCTCTCAGTATTAATATCTAATTCAATAGTACAGTACTATGCGAATTAGTTGGGACAAGCAAAAGAACACTAAGTCCCTTCCATTGCAGAGTCTAAACTGCTGCAAGTCTAAATTTGTTCGTAACCTTCTGCTTCAAGTCTAAAACTTGTGCGTGCAGCTTCTGGGCCACAGACGCTTTACCCCATTGAAGGAATGATGGACAGCAAAAAGTACATAGGTCTTCTGGAGGCGAAAATGGTTCCAACACTGCAGAAGCTGTTTCCTAATGGCAATGGGGTATTTCAACAGGATCTGGTTCCATGCCACAATCCTAAGCTTGCTAAGAACTTCTTTACCCAGCAACATTTGAAGGTATTGGAGTGTCCAGGAAATTCACCGGATCTAAACCCCATTGAAAATTTGTGGGCCATTATTAAAGCGCGCATATCTAAGATGGATTGCACGACGAAAACTAAAATGATAGAACGTGTCATGAAAGTATGGTACCAAGACCCTGAAGTGAAGGAGATGCATGGAAAGCTAGTGGCATCAATGGTTGAGAGGGTGAAAGAAGTAATTAAAGCTAAGGGGGGTCACTTTCACTATTAACTACACTATTAAATAAATATTTTAGTTGTCTTTGTTACTGCATTTTCCTATTGTCCCAACTAATTTGCACAGTACTATAGACTAGTTCAGAGCAGCAATGCACTTTACGGTCCTTGGTTGCCTTTTTTTTCATACAATGTAACAAAATGGTCATTTTTGAAGATTCCCACAATTTCCAGACTTTAGCCCAAACCCTGATTTCTGGAAAAGTTTTTTTTTTCATTACCATGGTAACTACAACTAAGGTTCACATCCAAAGCAACATATTGAAACCATGGTAATTTGTATTCTAAACCCAACATAATGAATAAATCCACAAATCCCCCCCCCCCAAAAAAAAAAAAATCCCTGACAATCATTAATTACTGAAAACTAAAATTATCGGAGGGAAAAAAAACATAAACCCACAAACCCAGATGGCTCCAACCCCCTCCCCTCTTTTTCCCAATATTCAAAACACTCCATAAATTCATTTCCAAAAATTAATTCCATAAACAATTTACACATACAAAAATTAGCCTAAAACACTACAATTAATCAAATTGAAGACATCTTAAAAATAAGAATTAGGAACAATAATGTTCCACTAATCTGCATTATAAAAAAAAGCCCCCGGAATTAAACATCTCATCAGAGACAACATATTTCAAAAAATAAGAAAATTGGAACTAATGCACTGCCAATCTGAATTATAAGAAAAGCCCCTGAAACTAAACCATCAAAGAACAAAAAAAAAACATATACCCACTATCAGGTTACAGGCCTTTTGTAAATATTTCTTGTTTTGTACATTATTTTGTATTTCACCAAAGAGGCATATACAATGTAGGATGCCTTCTGTTCCAGCAAGGTATTGGTGCAGCACGTTGGAATGTTAATTGATGTAGCAGATTGTGAGAGGAAGGCCACCCAACTTGAGTGTTCTCTGACAGTTGACCCTGGTTAGAGGTCAGCGACCTGCCATATGTCCGAAGAGAGGGGAGGTTGGCAATGACAAATGGAGGAACAAGTGTAGGAGATGCAAGAGTTTCGACTTGTAAATGCTGACTGGAATTAATTACATTGGGCTCTGGGAAAACAGCTGAAACAGGCATAGTAAGCTGGGGTTGTAATTCCAGGTAACTGAGCATATGTCCTGGGTTCATCAGTCATGTTTATATGTTTGATAAATAATTGTTGGTTAACTAAAGACGAGTTGAATTATTTTATTAAGAGTAACGCAGTATTGAGTCCCTGCATTTTCCCTGGAATCGCAAAAGTCCTAAGAAAGACCTCCATCCATTCGCGTATTGCGATTGAACCAGAGGGACATCCCAAAGATCTCAACTGACAGATGACCGAGAGTAACATCACCCCCCCCCCCCCATCATTCAACCTCCAATATCTATCACAAAGCTAATTAGATTTCTACACCTATTAATATATTTATTACCCATGATTTTCAGTAATTAAATATCCACATTATACTTCTTAATAGTAATAAACAACAAAACATTGAACAAATATTAAATTCCATAGCTAAATATATTAATAACTATCACTATTAATATTCATAACCAAAATATGAATAAAAACATGCATAAGCCCACTGAATTAAGCTATCGAAAAAAATACAGACCACCCTCCATTCTTTAAAATACACTTCATATTTCACAAGAAAAGCAAACCCTTGAATTACTCTTTAATCTTGCTGCCTCCATTTTCCACACTGATAATTCTACAACACAAATTTGTATGTAAAATAAAGCCTCCAAACACTTTCAAATATTCTTTATCATATTAATAACACTAAAAAAGTAATCAATATCTAAAAAACATAATATATTATAATACACTAACATTAATATATAATACACCGAAGCAGAGCTGTGCACCATCCCTGTGATGATGCACAGAACCGGCCAGGACTAGCACCTGAAATCTGACCCTGACTTCTCGTGATGCAGACCATTAATAAATACTCCCTCAGGCAGCTGCTTGCCACAGAAGTCTGACAGGAGCTGTAACGCTCCAAAGAAATGAAATACTTTTAAAGTTTGGACCCTTTGTCTGATCAAATTATTTTTATGCTCCGGATATCTGAGTCGGGTGCCAGGTAATAATTGCCAAATTGCCAAAAATAAAGTTTAATTAGGGTTCAAAATACTAGCGAACATTAATGAGTAAGAATTCAAAAATATTAAATGATTGTCAAAATTTTATGTTAATGCTAATCAAAACAAACGTTGCTCAAGAGAAAAAAATTAGTAAAGATTCAAATGGTTTAAATAACAAACAATTTATTTCCAAAAAGCACTCGCCAAAACTTCAATAAAGAAGATACTACATCATTTCTTACTACAAACATCTTCAACAAACTCCAAACTAAAACTGATCTCTAAACTGTGCTGTGCTCTACTACTCTCTCTACTCTACTATCTTCTGTGCTACTTGACAACATGTCACCAGGTTATAACAAGAAGTACAAAGCCCGCATGTGTCATGTTGCACTCCGGGAAAGACATTTGCATAAATTGACGAGCGGCGCAAGCTATGATGCAAGAGTGGGCGTGTCCTTGTGCACGCCTTTAGCGGGTGACAATCGAAAGTTCGGAGTTGCGCATGTGCAACTCGTAATTCTTGGAAATGAGCGCTGTGATGCAAAAATGAAATAAAAATCCCCAAAATGATAAATATAATGTAAATTAAGCAAAATTGGTTAAGATAAAGTAAAAGTGAATGAGGGGGCATCACAAAATGAGTCATGAAACGAAAGAATTGGTAGTTAGAAGGAGACAGATTATATGCTGGGTGAGGAAGAAGGAGACAGATTATATGCTGGGTGAAGAAGAGGAGCTCAAATGCAAGTTTTTGAAGTTTTTCTCTGATCTGAAGTGTGTGTTGGTTTTGCACTAGCTTGTTGGAGTACTTAATGTCTGTTTACCAATCCTGGATAGTGTTGAAACATCACAGAATGCAAGCACTATAGTTGTGCTGTGCAGAGGTCAGCATTGATGGCATTTCCTTCAGGAATTGGTTCGAAGTCCACTATACCCTTAAAATTCCACCAAACACATTATCTTCATTTCGAATGGTCCCCTCTTTGTGATAGGAAGTAAGGACTGGGCCTGAGTCAAGCCACTGCTTTTTGGTGTTTGGGCCATTTTTTATTGCACATACAATTTGTTTGATGAAACTGGTTGTGTGGATTAGTGAGAAAATTCCTGCAGACTTTGACATGACAGTTTGATTGTTCAGTACTCGGTTCATGTGGAACACTTGGCTGTTTCAGTAGCTTTTAATACTTTTTTCCAGTAATGATGTAAAATTTTATTAATTTCAGTATTTAACTCACTCACCCAGTGGTGGCTTGTGACTAAAGGTTTCTGGTGGTGCAATTCTTATTGACAATACGAAAGCAACTGATGTGATTGTGTACATAACACAGTAAATAATTAGTATAAAACAGATATAAAAATAATATGTTGAATAAGATATGACAAATAATGAATAGTAAATTTAAAATTCATTTATTATTTTTTGTGATTATTTTTGGTGGGGCAAACGCTGATCTAATGACTAAGGTGACCTAATGGACTAGCTGCCTCTAATGCACTGCCCTTGTACAATGTTTCTAAGGATGGAAACTAAAACTCTGATACTTGTAATCTTTATGGACTGATGCAGTGGACTTTATACTTTTCTTTACTACTACTTTCAGAGATATGCAACACAGTGATGTGTCCTCGTCATATTTTGCATGGTGAAAAGCACACTTATGAATCACTCTAGTAAAATAATATTAACTTCTGCTGTAAATGGTAGCTAGGTAGTCACTGGAAGGATAGCTATGCACCAATCCCCTGTGATGATGCATAGAACTGGCCAGGCCTAGCACCTAATGTCCGACCCCGCCTTCTCATGGTGCAGACTGTTAGTAACTTTCAAAAGAGATACTCTCTTGTGGAAGTGAACGGAAGGGGAGGGCTGCCAGATTAGTGTGGCCTACTGATCTGGACAACTATGGATACTTTTCTTTTTTTCTACCCTGCTGAGGAGTGGTCAACCACACAGGGTCCTGGTGCTGACCATATAAACCCACTGGACTGGACAGATATATGGCTCTGAGCTTGATTATGGATCCTGATTTTGCTGCACTGGTGGGCTTCTGTGGAGGGAAAATCTTCCGCTGTGTTTTCTGTTTGTTTGTAGGTTGACAGCCCCAAGTGAATAGATTCACAGGATATGTTTATCAGCTGGTAGATAATCCTGAGCAGAGGTCATCGCAGACACCTGAACTCTTTGCTTCTATTGGCATCTTCAAATTCTACATTGGAGGAAGTCTTCCAGTGTAGATGGCTTCAGCCTTTAGTGGTGGGGGAACGGGTCTTTGCCCCATGTCTGCGATTAGGGGGCTGTTTGATATTGTCGGCATTCCTTCTCTCAATAAACATAGTTTCTTTAAACTTCCTACTAACCATTTTCTCTCCATAGGTAGTTGGAATGTGAGGACTCTGCACACAGCTTTTTCTCTTGATGTCCTCACACAAGAATTCCACCATTATAATTTAGTTATTCTCGGCTTGCAAGAGACCAAATGGACAGATAAAGGTCAGATTCTTAAAAATAATCTTAAATTTCTCTTTTCAGAGAGGGACGGCAATAAGCATCACCAAGGCATGGGTCTGCTTCTCAGCAGACACGCTAGTGATGCTCCTCTAAGATATACCTAAGTGCATTAATAAAAGGTTTCTTACAGAAAAATTTCAGACAATCGTTAAAGACTTGAATGTTATCTGCTGTTATGCCCCCACTGAGGATGAGGATGAGAAGGATAAGTTTTATGGACAACTTCAGGATATTTTGAATTCTGTCAAGAAAGGAGATATTACCCTTGTTCTAGGTGACTTCAATGCCAAAGTTGGTACTGACTCTGACCTTTGGGCAGGAGTAATAGGCCCTTTTGGTATTGGTAGCTGCAATGGCAATGGGCAACATCTCCTACAGGTAAGTAAACTTAATGGATTCAGAATAACTAACACTTATTACAAACACCGCAACATACATAAGCACACATGGGTTTCACCTGATGGGCTGCATAAGAATATGATTGATTACATATTAATTATCAGCAAATGGGCTAGTTCTGTTAGGAATACCAGGGCATATAGGGGAGCTGAAATTGGATCTGACCATTACCTTGTTAAAAGTGTGTTGCAACTTAAACTTAAAAAGTGTTGTGCTAGGGTTAAAAAATTTAGTTTTAATACTGAAGCTCTGAAAGATCCAGTTATAGCCAAAGCTTACCATGATAGGTTACTTAGTCATTATGACAGTCATGGTATGCTTACTACTGAAGTTGAGGAAGAATGGGATCATTTTAAACAGGCTTTTTTGGACACTAACAGTACTCTTTTAGGAAAAAAGGAGCAGAAGAGGCAAAATTATCTGAGTGATAAGGCACTTGAGCTTATTTCGGAAAGAAAGAACTGCAGGAATGCCCTTAATCAATACCCTACTAGTCCTAATAGAAAGCATTACAGAGACCTTAATAAACTTGTAAAGGATCAGTTAGCTGCTGATAAGAATCTTTGGCTTGATGGTTTGGCTGACAAAGCCGAGGAAGCAGTTAGACAGCACAACAGCAGAGAGCTGTACCAGATAGTTAATGTTTTGTGTGGTAGAAAACGGACAGGCATACAAGGATTGAAGGATAAACAAGGTAAGGTTATAGAAGGGGAGGATTCTGTCATGGCTAGGTGGGCTGAGTATTTCAGTGATGTTCTAAACAATGTAATTAGTTCTCCCATTGTTTGCAATGATGATAGATGCATTGGCGGCTTTAATGTTGGCCCTATAACACAATCTGAAGTTATTTTGGCTATTTCTAAACTTAAGCTTCATAAATCCCCAGGGGTAGATGAAATTACTACAGAAATGCTTAGAGCTGGAAATGTTTCGGTTACCACTTGGATGACTGAAATTCTGAATATCTTTTATGATAAAGGCATGGTTCCTAAGGATTTTACCAGAGCTATTGTTATCCCTATTTTCAAAAAAGGTGATCACAGTTCTTGTGATAACTATAGGGGTATTAGCCTACTCTCTGTTCCAGGTAAAGTTCTTTCAATGATTGTGCTTAATAGAATTAAGAATCTGGTTGACAGTCAATTGCGTGATGAGCAATGTGGATTCAGAAGTGGTAGGGGATGTGTGGATCAGATGTTTTCACTTCAGCAGATTCTTGAGAAATGTTTAGAGTTTCAGAAACCTTTGGTTGCTAGCTTTGTTGATTTCAAAATGGCTTTCGACTCTGTTGATCGTCATAATTTGTGGTTGATTCATATGGTATACCTGACAAGTTAGTTAACATAATGAAATCTCTCTATAATAACACTGCGTTGTGTGTGAGAGTTGGTAAGGCTTGTAGCAATTGGTTTAGCATTACTTCTGGTGTTCAACAAGGGTGCATTTTGTTTCCTTTTCTCTTTAGCTTTGTTATTGATTATGTTATGCGAAATTCACTTCAAGGGAAAGATTTTGGCCTTAAGTGGACTGGTGATACGAAAATTTCTGATTTAGATTATGCTGATGATTTAGCCCTTTTGGCAAATGATGTTGATGAGATGAACTCTTTCATTCGAACTGTTGATGAGACTGGTAACAGAGTAGGTTTGGTTATAAACAGAGAAAAAACTAAAGTGATGAAAATTGGTCAGGCAGGCTGTGATTCGGTTAATCTTAATGGTTGCAGTCTTGAGCAGGTGTCACAGTTTAATTATTTTGGGAGCTATGTAACAGATAATGGTGATGTGCGGCATGAGATTAACAGACGAATAGGGATTGCTGCCGGGACTTTTAAGAATCTATGGAGAGTGTGGAGAAATAGGCGTATACACCTAAAGACTAAAATTAGACTGTATAATAGTTTGGTTCTTTATAGGGTTAGTTATGGTAGTGAAATTTGGACACTTTGTAAACAAGATAACAGGAAACTAGATGCTTTTGATTCCAGATGCTTACGCAGTATCTTGGGCATTAGGTGGTTCAGCTTTGTAACTAATGATGAGGTTAGGCAAAGGAGTTTGCAACCTCCTTTAAGCAGCATATTGTGTAGAGAGACTCCATTGGTTTGGCCACGTTGCCCATATGAATAATTATAGATTGGCGAATAGGGTTATGAACAGTGTGCCTAAAGGCCTCAGAAAGAGGGGGAGATCTAGGATGTGGTGGGCAGACAATGTCAAACAGGACCTTGTTAGAATTGGTGTGCAGTGGCCAGATGCAGTAGATGTAGCTCAGGATAGACTTGCTTGGAGAACTAAATTGCACGGTCTGGTTGGACCTCTGTAGCCCATGGCTGCTTGATGATGAGGTATCTGACATTTCATTGGTTTTTGTCTTTCTTGAAATAGTAATGAGAGAAATTATAGTAATATTAAAATAGACTGTTTTTGGAGAAAACAATATGGCCAGTAGTATATTTTTCTAAAAATGACAGAATTTTTAGAATGTTAAAATTTTTTAAGGTGCTGTTTTAATTTCTCAATTGCTTTAACATCATAGCCTTTATGGTAGTGATTAATTTGTAAAATTGTTCTTGCCAGATGTCTATTTTATATTTGAAATAATTAGTTGAAAAAAAATGGTTTCTTAGGTGGTATTCAAACTTGCGCCTCTCAAAAGCATGCTGGGTGTCCTAACTGCTAGACCACCAAGAAGCTGACCATTTCTTCATCTCGCCTAATTATTTCAGGTGTTTCTTGTCTACAGGATGTTTTCTGAATGTCATATTTTATATTTTGAAAGGAACCTAAAACACACAAAATGTAATTGGGGAATTGCCTCGCAAGGTTTTTGAGTAATTATAAGTTATTTAGGTACATTATTAAAAAAATATATTTAAGAATTTGTGTTGAAACTGATATGCTTGTTTGTTACAGGAAACTGTTTGTTGGTGGTTTAAGTTGGGAAACTAACCAAGGTAAGTTTTTTTTAGACTAACTGGCTTGGAATGTTCTGACAGACAGCTTGTAATATCTCTCTTTATTGTCCCATTAGTTTGAATTATGAAGTTTCCATAAAGATTAAATTGAACAGAAATCACTGTTTAACAAGAGCTTAAATGTTAAAACCCATGACACCATCTAAAATTGGGAATGGCAATTTCTTTTTTCAGTGTTGCTGTGAATGAGATGTAAATAATAAAATCACACTCTGAAAGTGCTATTAATAGTGATTTTTCAGCATTTATAGCACTCTGGAAAGTGCTATAAATGTTGGTACCCACTGGGGGAGAAGTTCCTGCAAGACCCTCCTGGTCTTGTACTTGCACTTGATCCTCTCCCATGTCAACTACAGTGTCACCTTCTGATCAGTGCTTCTACTTTACTGCTGAAGAAGTTGGCCACTGTCCGCACTATATCTCTGCGACTCTGTCTAGGACTCTACCCTAACACAGCTAATACGTCTGCCATCATAGATACTGACAACATGCCTTTCTGACTGCATCAGAAAAGAGATATTTTGTGTCATTTCTCGAGGATCCACACCCTCCACTATAACCACAAGTTTCTCAGGAAGTTGCAAGACAGACCAGACTCTGCCATCGTCATGTCTGCCACTGACTTCTACAACTGAGTTCTCCCTGCTAGCTCCACTGCTGGCAGTACGCTCTTCCTGGACCTTCCACCCTGGAGAAAGTGATCTTATGATCAATGTCACTGTCCCTTCTTTAGGTTGAAAGAATGACTAAGATCCAGTGGCCATCAGGCTTCTTTCCACCTCCTATGTCACTGCATGATATGAGAGAGGTCTACACTGATGGATCTGTTGATCAGGAGAGATCAGGAGAGACGGTGTGCTGCCTCTGTGTTTGCCATCCCCAATACTGACATCATCAGAGGCTTTGGCCTCCTGCATAAGACTTCCTTCAACCAGTGCTAAGCTTCACGCTATCCTTGAGGCTGTAACTTTCATCCACAGTCTCGGGAGTGGCAACTTTGTCATCCTCTCAAGTTAGCCCTGCAAGCCCTCCAGAAGAGAGACAGCAAGAGTTGCAACCCCTTCGTTATTCAGAAGATCATGGAGACATGCTCCAAACTTTCTTCTGCCTGTATCATGATCCATTTCCAGTGGATCCTCTCACATGTAGGGATACCTTGCAATGAGCTTGTTGATCGCACCTCCAAGGAGGCGCTTGAGAATCAGAGGTATGTCACTAATTTCCCTCTCTCAGTGACTGCAAGAGTTTTGTCTCAAAACTGATGAGCTAGTATCGTCTTCCCCAGTGGCAGAGGGATTTCAGTTGTTTCTCTTACATGTACCTGGTAGACTCTTCTCTCACTGCTCCTAACCTCGGAGACCTGCATTGCCTCAGAGTTGTCATATACAGTAACTCTACACGTCAACACTCTTGATATAACATATAGTCCTAACTGCCACATGCAGTACACCTGAGACTGTATCTCACATTCTGCTCAACTGCTCCTGCTACAATGCTGGAAGCGAACTTTGTTCCGGGAGCTTCATGTTATCAGAACCACTGACTATTCCATCACCTCCCTTCTTGTTAACTATTGGAATATGGAGCTGCAGCAGATTCACACGCGACTGTTCACTGATTTCTTTCAGAACATTGGCCTCTAATGTCCCTTTTTTCTTCAGTATAATTAATCATTTCGAGAGATAGCTGAGGTAGTATCTTCTGCCTCTGCTTTCTCGCCCTCCTGTTGTGACTGATGTAGGGAGCCCCTCTTTGATGGTTTATTTCACCATGAACTTGCAACACCTTGAACCTTGAAACATAAATGACGATTACAGTGTTACGTGTTGACTTTTTTAACAACGCCTATGAATCAATCAATATTTTGTAGGAAAAAGTTTTGCCTACATACAGGACTAGAACCCTCTCTCACCCGAAACATTCCAGAGTATTCTACCATTGATTGAACTAGTGAAAATAATGCTGATTATTTATTTCCATCGTACTCAGTGCAATTAAAAAGAAATAGTTGCCATCTAAGATCACAGATGGTGCCAACTTGGAGGTGCTGAAATCTCAGGAAGAGTTTAAAGTCATACATAAAAAAAAAAGCGAGCTTGCATTAGTTTAATGGTAGAATACTCTGGCATGTTTCAGGAGCAATGCATTTTCAAGTCCCATATGTCAGCAAAATTTTTCTCCCCAAAACATTTATTGATGTTTTTGACATCAGCAAACATTGAGTCCCACACATCAGCAAAACTCATTTTTTCCACTAAACTAGGAATTCTCGATGTGGGGTACGTGGTAAAATTTTTTGGGGTATGTCACGAGAGCTCAAAAGTCGCTAGATTTTTATTCCCATTGTTATACTGTAACTATAGTTTTATCTATCTATACAAAGGGGTACGCCAGTTACATACACATTTCCAGGGGGTACATGAAGCATAAAGGTTGAGAACCACTGCATTAAACTATTTATTAATTTATATAATAAAAGGTATCAGATATAATCTAAAAATGAAATTCACATTTTTCCTTATGATCTTATTTAGTTTGCTCTCATAATGCAAATCTAATGTCAACATAGTGCTCATAATTCATGTGACGATTTCAATGCACTCTGCCAGTGTTTTATTTATGTAACTGTTTTTGTTACGTGTAGTTAAAAGTTAATTATGGTCATAAGACCATGATACTAGCAAAGTAGAAAACTTTTTAAAGATGTTTAAATTTCTAGTTGCATGGTGCAGTGGGATAAGATTTCAGATTTTACCAGTTCTTTGGTGTAGTGGGGGGAAGAGCTCGGCCAGCAGTGTACCAAGCTCATAATTTACAGTTCCCAGATTCAAGTCCCACTTGGGCCAGCATTGAGATTTATCTCTGCAAAACACACTGATGGGCTTGAAAAGGTCGCTGTCTGTTATGGGACCTAAAACCGTGGCCCCATGTGCAGGAGAGCTATACCCGGTGCACATTAAAGAACATGTTGGTTGGCCTTGATGGGAGGCCTACCATCTGTCTCCTAACAGCTGTCCAGTGGGTCTCCTTTCACCAACCTTCTCTGAGCCCTTGGAGGTCCTTGTGACCTGGCCATTTAGCTCAATGCATGCAAAAAAAAGTGCCTCTCAGAGTTAAAACAACCCAGCCAGTTCTTGGAAGATAGTTGCAGTAGCTCACTCACTCAACTCTAGTTAATGTCATTAATGTTTGTTATTGGTAAAGTCTTGATATGAATAATGTGAAACTGCAATGATGTTGAAGTGTCCAACACTAACTTTCTTCATTATGAGATGCCATCTGCATTTGAAGCCATAAAGTATTCTTGTTGATTAGCTTGTAATTTTACACAAACATTAATGCCAGAATCCACCTTGTAATAGGCAAGTTGCTATAGCCTTTAGATGGCATGTTCTCATAATATTGGACAGGGGTGGCTCAGTCGGTAGCGTGCTAGGCTTGTAATCTGTAGTTCCCAGGTTCGAGTCCCAGTGGGTCAGCATTGTTATTTATCTCCGCAAAATTCCCTGCCCTGCCCACGGTCAATACCTCCTAGAACGAACAAGCCCACCACCCTGTTTTTGGCGTCACACACACTGGGCCATCACTGCTGGTTATTTCCGCACATCGCTTCATCTGAATGAGTTGAAAGGAAAATTATTTCCGATGGTTTCAAGTGAACCAATTTTTAATGCAGATGCAATTTATCAATCTTGGAATAAAAATAATTCCTCGACAAAAATGAAAAAAAAAAACTGAAAACGCATTTGCTGAATTTTGCACTCAAGTAAAACAAACGTAGTTAAAATTCAATTGCTGTATCCTTTCTGATAATAAGGAACTTTTAAATATTCTGATGTGGACAGTAGTTTTTAAAAATTTCTCATGAAATATCATTTTTTTTATTAAAAACAAATGAATAAAATCTCGGGTGAAAACAATGTATCTTTCACGATGTGAGGCAAACCAAAATTACGGTAGTGTGAAAATTATCAACTCTTACATGCTTAAGTAATTTTTCATAAATATTTACATAAAAAAATAATTAATGCGATTAGCAACTATATCTGGAAAAGAAATGCATAAAACCAAACCAGCAAAATGAATGATTAATTTATAACATATATTATTATAACTAAATCTCATTGAAGAAATTCATAAGGCTTCTAAAGGTGAGGAGGTGAATATTAAAAATTGCAAAATATTTAGAAGTAAATCATGAAATGATATATGCCTAACCAGTTGAAGAAATGCATAAATCTCCTAGAAGGTGAGGGGAAAAAATTATTGAGAATTTTGCAAAACTAGGAGTAAATAAATTAATTCATTATATAGTAAACCAACTGAAGAAATACACAAATTTCTCAAAGAGAAGTGGAAATATATTAAATATTGCACAAAATTGAAGTGATTTAATTAATATATATAATAAACCTAATGCAGAAATGCATAAAGCTTTTAAAGTGAGGAAATATTTACATAAAATTAGCCTGAGTGATTTAATGAAATCATATACTAATTCAAATGAAGAAATGTTTAAAACTCTTAAAGTTGAAGGAAAAATTATAAAGGAGATAAAAATTAGCAGGGGTAATGATTAATTTAAGTCATATACACAGTCGTATCAGAATAATATGACCACCTATCATAGTATATGTATGGTAGGTGGTCATATTATTCTGATACAACTGTGTGTGTATATATATATATTCAAATAGCTTAAAATACACATTAACTTTTCTCTGAGTGATGGAAATAAAAGTTAGTAAAAGTTATTAAATTCAGTGATACATTTTTATCATATACTTTGAACTAGATGAAGAAATATATGTGCTTTCTTAGAAATAAGAAATGGTTCATTATATATATATGATAGAGAGTGGACAAAATTGGTTATTCAATTAAATCATATGAACAAACTAATTTTTGATATATCCATAAAACATAACAGAAAAGCTGCAGATTAGTGATTCAGATAAATGGTATACACTAACACATAGACTATCAGATATGTCAAAAGACAAGCATAGAAGGTACCTGAAAATTGTGATTCAGATAAATAATGGGGATTAGGTAATTGACATCTTTGCCTTGTCATAATTAGACTGCTTATCCCTCATACAAATTTAAGTTTTTAGTAACATTTATTAAATTAAGCTAAAAAAAATTCCAACTATTCATAATATTTCAATCACATTTAATGGCATATACTTTCTCACTCTAGATATTAATGAAATGCCAGCTTGAACGAAATCATTTTACATTCAAAATACTGCCTCACAGAGACAAACTTTCTTCAAATCACTCACTGATCTAAACGTCTTGGATATCCAAACCAATGTAATTCTGGATCCCTCCCTTCCTCTTAACGAAACCTAAATTTATGAATCTCTCTTCAATTTCCTTCTCTCCACCTCCCTTTGGAACAGAATTTAGCTTATTCTTCACTTTCCTTCCCCCCAACTCCTCATCGTATCTTCCGTAAAGATTATACATCAATTCTCAACTTAACTCCCACATACACGTTCCCGAAGGGACCAATATTCTGCACTCCATCCAAACTCACAACAAAAAAACCATAAAAAAATTTTTCTAGGCACATTTTTTAATAAAAAAAAAACATTTCCAAAACCCATAGACCATTCTTCAATGATAGTATAAAGGACTAGAAAAAACAAAACAAATTATATTAAGTGGCTCGTACTCATCAATTCGGGATCCACTGCCTCAAACACCCATAAAACATTCTGGTTCAATATTCCAGAACCTACCTATATCCATAACCCAAGAACAAATGAAAATTACTCAGGGAAAAATACAGATAAATTATTAAATATTAAAAAAAATTATAATAATAAAAAAATCTGTATTAGAAAAATTTTAAAAAATTAATTAAAAACATAATAAAAAAAACTTCAAAAATAATACACAATTAAAAAATTTTAAATAAAAAAAATACAAAAACATAAAACAATTAATAAAAAAATTTAAAAATTACAAAGAAAACATTAAAAAATAAAACATTAAAACTGTAATTTGACTCCGAACGCTTCTATAAATCCATATACAGCCATAAAAAATCATAAAATCAATCACACAATACCAACATTCACTGGGCGACAACCTCTTTTCTCATTACTAGACATCAACTATAATTTTGATATCCAAAACATAAACATATTGGCGAACCCCAAACGTAAAATAAAAACATAACGCTCACATTCAATCAAAATTTTCATTCTGAGAAAGCCTTAAGATGGACCTCTCAAAGCCACGTAACGTTAAACAACAACATTACATTCAAAATGCAATGACATATCAGTTCAAATGCAATGACTATAAAGTCTAATTACTTTACCACTGAAATATCAGTAGTATGTGAACTCTAATCTAAATCAATTTAGCACTAAAATATCAGCGAATGTCAAATTTAGGCCATTTTACCATTTTATAAGCGAAATATGAACTATACAACTGAATCATTTTTAGCAATTAAAGATCAGCAAAATGCTAACTGTAAACAAAATCATTTTATCACTAAGATAGCGAAATATGAACTGCAAAACCAAATCATTTTATTGCTTAAACATCAGCGAAATGTGAACTATAAACCGAACCATTTTACCACTTAAATATCAGCTTACAAACCAAATCAATTTAGTACTAAAATCTCGGCGAATGTCAATTTTAAACTAAAATCACTTTACCACTTAAATATCAGTGAAAGGTCAACTATAAACCAAATCATTTTACCACTAAAATATTGGTGAATTACAGTTGTTATATAATTCTAGCACCAAAATATCATTGAAATATCAGCTATAAACCAAATCATTTTACCACTATATATCGGCGAATGTCAACTATAAACCAAATAATTTTATCATTCAGATATCACTGAGATTTTAACTGTAACACCAAATAACTTACCTATTAAAATTTTCAAAATTCCATTTACCTTGGGAGTTCTTGAAAGCGACGATGAAATTCTGATTGAAATTATTTTCACAAAAATCACTTTGCACAAAAGAGTGAATTGCTGTTGCAACCAAGCACATAGTATATCTGAGTCGAGTCGTAGTGGTTAGGCCTAACAAAAGTAGCTCACACAAAAATTGCTACAAACTACTGATTACACCTGAGGATGGTAAACATTCTAATAACAATTTACATTGTATTAAACTCAAAAGCGTGTAATATATATATCTACTACAAAATTAAATTCAAAAGTGCCACCACAGCACTACATCGTGGCCAGTGAGAGCAAATGAGACCAAAGGCTAATGGGATGCTTGCGCTGCTGCTTTGTGACGCTGCCCACTGGCCCACTAGGACCGCCATTGTTGTGACGTATTCCGAAGGTGGTTGGCTTTCAGCTCTAGGAGGTATTGCCACGGTCAGTAGGGGACACCAGTGGGCTTGAAAAGCCCGCCTTCCTTCGGATGGGACGTTAAGCCGTGGTCCCATGTGCAGGAGAGAGAGCCATACCTTGTGCACATTATAGAACACACTGGATGGCCTTGATGAGCGGCTACCATCTGTCTCCCAACAGCTGTTCCAGTGGGTCCCCTCTCGCAACCTTCTCCGAGCCTTCAGGCTTCATGTGACCTGGCCATTTAGCCCATTGTGTGCAAAAAAGTGCCACTTAGAGGTAAAACAACCCAAAAGTTCTCACAATGTTACAATAGCAGATATTTTAATTTCACAATTTGTTTGGAAACTGACAGACATCATTTAAATTAACGACTTAAGTTGCAAGAGTTAAAAACTAACAACTTAAAAAAAAAGAATGGACTTCTAGAGTGTATTTTGTCTCATTGACTTCAAGAAATATACCTTAAGCGAGTGCTTTTGCATGCAAAAGTAAATTCCTAGCTGAAGGTACAGGAATATTATCTGTATTGTATAATACACAGTCATATCAGAATAATATGACCACTCACGGAATCATGTACCTGCCCAGGCACGTCACAGAGTGCACATGAGAAGCTCATCCACTTGGAGATATAAGTAGCCGGCCAATACATGAGCCAAAGTGCATAATGTGAACACAATGAGCAAAAGTATTGATTTGATGGATGTTCAAAAAGGAATGATCATCGGCTACTGCGCCAAGAGTGGAAGCATCTCGGAAGCAGCAGACTTCATGGATTGTTTGCGAGGTGCTGTAGTAAGGGTGTACCAAGAATGGACTGCTGGAACACAGAGTACCTCCAGATGCATAACTGTAGAGCCCCAGAGGAGAACGTTGACTGGCAAAGGGCAATCGATGCGCAACAGTGCAGCAATTGACCACTCAAATGAATGCTGGGGCACCCAGGTATGTCCCCGATAACAGAGTGAACCCTGTTATGCATGGGTCTCCAGAGTCAACCCTTGCATAAAGGCACCCATGTTAACTAAGGTCCATTGGCAACGACACCTGCATTTCACACGGAACTACTGTCATTGGACAGTGGAAAAAGGTTGCCTTCTCCGACGAATCAAGGTTTATACTCCACAGAAGTGACAGGCGGTGGCAAATATGGCATCAGACACAACCAACACCCGGACATGCTTGGCAGTCAAGTACAGTCTTGGCGGTGGCAGTGTGCATATCTGGGGGATGTTTCCCTGGCATGACCTGGTACTACTGGATGGGTCCTTGAACATCAATGGCTACCTATTCATCCTCACTGACCACATGTATCCCTTCATGTTAGACATTTACCCTGGTGGTAATGGTGTCTAGCAACAGGACAATGCACCTTGCCATGTCACTAAGGCGGTGTGCGACTGGTTCCAGGAACATGACAGCGATGTCTCCGTTCTCCCTTGGCTGGCAAAATCACCCGACCTCAATCCCATAAAGCATTTGTGGGACCATTTGGATTGAAAGATTTGGCATGCGGACCCACAACCACATCATCTCCGGAACCTCCATGCTCTGCTGGAGTCCTAATGGGCATGTGTGCTCTGGCAACCTTCCAGGACCTCATTGTGTCCATGCCATGCCATCTCACCGCTGTCATCTGGGCCAAGAGTAGTTATTCCCATTATTAGGTAGGTGGTCATATTATTCTGATACAACTGTATATTCTGGCTTAAATGATTAAGCTATGATTATTTATAATATACATCCATTGGTGGGCTGTTTACTGCATGTGAGAAAAAGTGCTTTGGAATTTTCTGAGTACAGTAATCGCCTGCATTCACAAACTGAATGGAAAACAACAACTATTTGATGTACTGAGCAAAGCACTAATGGATGCAAGATTACCTGTAACAAGCTTTTTTAAATCCATGGGGAGTGGAGAAAATTTTTGTTTTGCAAGGGATGCATGTTTTTTTTTTGTGTGAAGCTTTTTCAGTGAACAATTTAGAATCAAGAGAGGGGAAATTTTTTATTGTCCTGTGAAATAACATTGTCTAAATGCTTGGGGTGTGCATGAAACATGTTCAACCATTCATCCTGCACTACCAGGGAACATTCATTTTCTTAGTGTATATCAATGTTAGATTCTTTGCTCATATCACGAAATTGCAAAATACCAAAAGTCATTTTTTTATGCCCATGGCATGCCTAAGAGAAAAGCTTTACTTTGGAGCAGTTAAAATTATGAATAGGTTTGAAAATGGTAAAACAATAGCTGATGTTTATCATTAGTTAATTGAACTCTGTAAAATATGGAGAACTGATCATTCCTAGTCTAGTGGTTCTAATAATGCATACATCAAATTAATCATGTCTTTCAAATAATAATAATTCCTGACACTTAAAATGCACTGCTCACAAAAATTAGGGGATATTTCAAAATGAATATGAAGCGATAATATATCCTCCAATTTTTGTGAGCAGTATATATCGTTAGCTACAACAACTAATATTCATATTCTTTGGTTAAAACTGTATTAGCATTACAGTTTCTGGTCCCATGACACTTTAATAAAATACCTGTTATGGATCAAAAATTAAATTCATAAGGAAGCCCGTGCAAGACACCTGGGTGAATCATTTCTGAAATGGTTCAGACAACAAAGGGTGCAAATATTCCTTTGTCTATTGATCTGGACACCACCTCTTCTAAAGGTAAAAGAACTAAGTTGTTAAAAATTAAGAATTTGTGTGTTGAAGCAGTTCAGTTGATTATTTTAAACTGAACCACAACATTGTTTTTGTAAAAAAAAAAGGCCAAAAGTGTAAATGAAGAAACAACACAGATTGGCTGAGCATAGTCTGGCCAGAAGTTCATGAAGACTACTGGACAAGGAAATTTTTTGTGCTGATGAAATGGGCCTATTTTTTCAGTTAGCTCCAGATAAAATTTAAGGAAGTAAATGCATTGGAGGCAAAGTTTCTAAGGATCATATTACAGTTCTTTTTTGTGGAATTATGGATGATACAGAGAAATGGATGTTAACTGATTGTAAATAGCAAGAATCCTGGATGTTTTAAAAGTGTTAAGTCTTCCCATTCAATATCTTGCTAATGAAAGGCTGGGATGATTTCAGATTTGTTTCAAGCAGATATTCGGTGTTGGGATCAGAAGTTGTATAAAGATAATGAAAAGCACTTCTCTGAGTTTTATCCCAAGATCAATAATTTGCAGAAATTTAAATTGATGTTTCTCTCTTTGAACTGTACCAGCAAATTACTACCCTTGGATCAAGGGGTCATCTGAAGCTTAAAATGCATATACTGCATGCAAGTTTTGTTAAAAGTTACGGAATGTATTCAATAAAAGAAAGATTGTGTAATAAGTTTGTTAGATGTCATCTGTTTTTTAAGGAAAGCATGAAGACAAGTGACTGAAAAAACAAAATGAGGAATGGTTTTCATCATGCATGTTCTATTCCCATAGAGCAAGTGACTTAAAAGATTGCCACAGAGCTTAGTTATTCAACACAGTAGCTAGCTATTCACTGGAAGGAGAGCTATTCACCAATCCTCTGTGATGATGCACAGAACCAACCAGGCCTAGCTCCTAAAGTCCAACCCCCCACCTGCTTGTGCAGACCATTAATACCTTTCAAAAGATATTCTCTTGTGCAAGAGGAAGGCTTCCAAATCAGTGTGGTCTATTGATCTGGACTATTATGGCTACTTTTTACTACCTTGTTGAGGAGTGGTCAACTTCACAGGGTCCTGCTGCTGACCATATATATCAACCTGAATGGATTAAAGCTCCAAGCTCGATTATGGATCCTGAATTTGCTGCTTCATAATCGAGCTTGGTCTTCTATTGAGGATCCATAATCGAGCTTGGTCTTCTATTGAGGGAAAACATTCTGTTGTGTCTTTTCTTTGTCGGCTGACATCCCCAAGTGAGTAGCTTAACAGTGTATGTTTTATCAGCTGGTGGATAATTCTGATCAGAGGCAATCACAGGTATCTGAACTTTTGCTTCTATGGGCATTGGCAAACCAACATTGCAGAAAGTCTTACCAGTGTAAATGGCTTCGGCCTTTGGTAGTGGGGGGAACAAGACTTTAGCCATGCCTCCAACTCTTACAATAAACAGTTTTTTTTTATTGATGCTCATCTAGAATATGAGTGCATTAATGAAAGTTTGTTACAGCTAAATGTAAAACAAGCATTAACGACTTGAAAGTTGTTATGCCCTAACTGAGGACGCAAAAGAGGATGATAAAGTTGAGTTTTACAGACAACTACTTCAGGGTTTTGAATTCTGTCAAGAAAGGAGATATTACCCTTATTCTATGCAAATTCTAGTGAATTCCGTGCCAAAATTGGTACTAACTCTGACCTTTGGGGAGGGATGATAGGTCCCTTTGGTATGGTAGCTGCATTGGCAATGGGCAACATCTACAGGTAAGTAAAGTTAATAGTTTGAGAATAACTAACACTTATTACCAGTGTTGGCAAACGAAATGAAAAAGTTTCATTATGTTTTTTGTTGCAGCTAAATATTTAATATTGTTTTTCATTATAAAAAAATTAAAATTTTGTTATAACATTACATTAACATTATTTTGAAATAGTTTTAGTACAAATGCAAAATAATGAAACATATGTTATCATTTTTATTATATATATATATGCAGTAGTGTTGTCCAGTGGTTCCCACCAGTTCAATCTACTTGTTAAAAAAAGAAATGAAAAATTAGAAAAAGGAAAATTATCAATATTAATGACTATTATTAAAAACAAAATAAATGCACACATGTAAATAAATTCTCATGGTTACTTTTTGTACTATTGATTCTTAAAAATTATGGTTTAAGAATCATCATCATCATCATCCTCAAGCAGCCATGGGCTACGGAGGTCCAACCAGACGGAGCAGTTTAATTCTCCAAGCATATCTGTCCTGAGCTACATCTGCTGCATCCGGCCACTGCACACCAATTCTAACAAGGTCCTGTTTGACATTGCCTGCCCACTGCATCCTAGGTCTCCCCCTCCTTCTGAGGCCTCTAGGCACACTGTTCATAACCCTATTCGCCAAACTATAATTATCCATACAGGCAACATGGCCAAACCAGCGGAGTCTCTCTCTGCACAATATGCTGCTTAAAGGAGGTTGCAGACTGCTTTGCCTAAACTCATCATTAGTTACAAAGTTAAACCACCTAATACCCAAGATACTGTGTAAGCATCTAGAATCAAAAGCATGTAGTTTCCTGTTATCTTGTTTACACAGCGTCCAAGTTTCACTACCATAACTAACCCTAGAAAGAACCAAACTATTATACAGTCTAATTTTAGTCTTTAGGTGTATACGCCTATTTTCCACACTCTCCATAGATTCTTAAAAATCCTGGCAGCAATCCCTATTCGTCTGTTAATCTCGTGCCGCACATCACCAGTATCAGTTACGCAGCTCCCAAGGTAATTAAACTGTGACACCTGCTCAAGACTGCAACCATTCAGATTAACTGAATCACAACCTGCCTGACCAATTTTCATCACTTTAGTTTTCTCTCTGTTTATAACCAAACCTACTCTACTACTAGTCTCATCAACAGCTTGAACGAAAGAGTTCATCTCATCAACATCAGTTGCCAAAAGGGCTAAATCATCAGTATAATCTAAATCAGAAATTTTCTTATCTCCAGTCCATTTAAGGCCAAAATCTTTCCCCTCGAAGTAAATTTCACATAACATAATCAACAATGAAACTAAAGAGAAAAGGAGACAAAATGCACCCTTGTGGAACACCAGAAGTAATGCTAAACCAATTGCTACAAGCCTTACCAACTCTCACACACGACTCAGTGTTATTATAGAAAGCTTTCATTATGTTAACTAACTTGTCAGGTATACCATAGGATCTCACAATCACCACAAATTATGACGATCAACAGAGTCGAAAGCCTTTTTGAAATCGACAAAGCTAGCAACCAAAGGTTTCTGAAACTCTAAACATTTCTCAAGAATCTGCCTAAGTGAAAATATCTGATCCACAAATCCCCAACCACTTCTGAATCCACATTGCTTATCACGCAATTGACTGTCAACCAGATTCTTAATTCTATTAAGCACAATCATGGAAAGAACTTTACCTGGAACAGGGAGTAGGCTGATACCCCTATAGTTATCACAAGAACTGCGATCACCTTTTTTGAAAATAGGGATAACAATAGCTCTGGTAAAATCCTTAGGAACCATGCCTTTATCATAAAAGATATTCAGAATTTCAGTCATCCAAGAGGTAACCGAAACATTCCCAGCTCTAAGCATTTTGGTAGTTGGGTTGGGTTGTTTTACCTCTGAGCGGCACTTTTTGCACACCATGGGCTAAATGGCCAGGTCACATGGACCCCAAAGGCTCAGAGAAGGTTGGGGGAGGGGACCCACTGGAACAGCTGTTGGGAGACAGATGGTAGCCTCCCGTCAAGGCCATCCAGCGTGTTCTTTAACGTGCATAGGGTATGGCTCTCCCGCACACGGGGCCACGGCTTAACGTACCATCCGACGGACGGCGGCCTTTCCAAGCCCATCGGTGTCCCCTACTGACCGTGGGCAGGGCGGGGAATTTTTGCGGCATTTCGGTAGTAATTTCATCTACCCCTGGTATCTGCTGCTGTGTTTTCTGTTTGCTTTTGGGTTGCCAGCCCTAAGTGAACAGAGGCACAGGTTTTTTCCATAACCGAAACATTCCCAGCTCTAAGCATTTTGGTAGTAATTTCATCTACCCCTGGGGATTTATATAGTTTAAGTTTAGAAACAGCCAAAATAACTTCAGATTGTGTTATAGGGCCAACATTAAAGTCGCCAATGCATCTATCATCATTACAAACAATGGGAGTAGAACTAACCACATTGTTTAGAACATCACTGAAATGCTCAGCCCACCTAGCCATGACAGAATCCTCCCCTTCTATAACCTTACCTTGTTTATCCTTCAATCCTTGTATGCCTGTCTGTTTTCTACCACGTAAAACATTAACTATCTGGTACAGCTCTCTGCTGTTGTGCTGCCTAACTGCTTCCTCAGCTTTGTCAGCCAAGCCATCAAGCCAAAGATTCTTATCAGTAGCTAACTAATCCTTTACACGTTTATTAAGCTCTCTGTAATACTTTCTATTAGGACTAGTAGGGTACTGATTAAGGACATTCCTGCAGTTCCTCCTTTCTGAAATAAGCTCAAGTTCTTTATCACTTAAATAATTCTGCCTCCTCTGCTCCTTTTTTTCCTAAAAGAGTACTGTTTCCAAAAAAAGCCTGTTTAAAATGGCCCCATTCTTCCTCAACTTCAGTATTAAGCAAACCATGACTGTCATAATGACTAAGTCACCTATCATGGTAAGCTTTAGCTATAACTGGGTCTTTCAGAGCTTCAGTATTAAAAGTAAATATTTTAACCCTAGCACAACACTTTTTAAGTTTAAGTTGCAAGACACTTTTAACAAGGTAATGGTCAGATCCAATTTCAGCTCCCCTATATGCCCTGGTATTTCTAACAGAACTAGCCCATTTGCTGTTAATTAATATATAATCACTCTTATTCCTATGCAGCCCATCAGGTGAAATCCATGTGTATTTATGTATGTCGTGGTGTTTGTAATATGTGTTAGTTATTCTGAAACCATTGAGTTTACTTACCTGTAGGAGATGTTGCCCATTGCCATTGCAGCTACCAATACCAAAAGGGCCTATTACTCCTGCCCAAAGGTCAGAGTCAGTACCAACTTTGGCATTGAAGTCACCTAGAACAAGGGTAATATCTCCTTTCTTGACAGAATTCAAAATATCCTGAAGATGTCCGTAAAACCTATCCTTCTCATCCTCATCGGCATCCTCAGTGGGGGCATAACAGCAGATAACATTCAAATCTTTAACGATTGTCTGAAATTTTGCTGTTAGAAACCTTTCATTAATGCACTCATATCCTAGAAAAGCATCACTAGCATGTCTGCTGAGCAGCAGACCCACCCACGCCTTGGTGATGCTTTCCATCCTTCCTCCCTGTAAAGAGAAATTTAAAGTTATTTTTAAGTATCTCGCCTTTATCTGTCCATCTGGTCTCTTGCAAGCCTAGAATATCTAGGTTATAGCGCTGGAATTACTGCATGAGGACATCAAGAGAATAATCTCTATGTAATGTCCTCACATTCCTGCAGAGAGAAAATGATTAGTAGGATTGTTAAAGAAATTAGGTTTATTGAGATTGGTAGGGCCAACAATGTCAAACATCCCCCTGATCGCAGGCATGGGGCAAAGACCTGTTCCTCCTCCGCTAAAGGCGGAAGCGACCAATGCTGATAGGAACTTCAGGTACCACCTTTTCAAGTGGAGTTTTTCAAGAGCCATATGGCCTGCCTGAGACACATTACTCCAGTTTAGGCTTGATGATGCCCAACTAGCTAAGTGAGGTTCAGGTACCTGCAATGACCTCTGATTTAGGATTATCCACCAGCTGATATAAGGTATCCCATGCCTCTGTTCACTTAGAGCTGGCAACCCAGAAGCAAACAGAAAACACAGCAGCAGACTCTCCCTCAACAGAGGCCCACCAGTGCAGCAAGTCCAGGATCAATAATCTAGCTCAAATCCATAAACAAGTCCAGTCTAGTAGATATAAATGGTCAGCACCAGGATCCTGTGAAGTTGACCACTCCTGAGCAGGGTTGAAAAAAAAGAAAAAAGTGGCCATAGATGACCAGATCAGTAGGCCATACTGAACTGGCAGCCCTCCCCTTCTGTTCCCTTTCAAAAGAGAATATCTCTTTCGAAAGGTACTAACGGCCTGTACCATGAGAAGGTGGGGTTGGACGTTAGGTGCTAGGCCTGGCCGGTTCTGTGCATCATCACTAGGGATTGGTACACAGCTATCCTTCCAGTTTACGCCTAGCTACCATTTACAGGCCGGTTTAAGAATAGTAAAATAAAAATTTCAATTAAGAGACCCAGATATGAATAAATAGGATGATGCCATAGTATATATTCTATTAATATGTGTAATTCATTTAATTGAAACTGCTGAATGGAATGTACCAGGATTTAGTTTTAGGGGGGAGGGAGATCTGTGAATTTCATATCGGGACAGGGTTGCCAGAGCATCTCTTTTAAAGAGAACTTATTCTTTTTCTTTTGTTCAGATCTTTTTCCCCCTCTTCTGTATCAAAATGCCCTCTTTTGTTCTTTTTTTTTTTCAAACAAAAATATTTATGAAATATGATATGCTGGCAACCTCAGCAACAATATCAAGGAATGATTTTCCCTCTAGCACCACAAACAAGAGACAGCCAGACTTCACACTGAACTTCACAACAGATCAAATATTAAAATATACAGGGTGTTTCAAAACTCTATGTAGAAATTTCAGTTGGAGGTAGGGAACACCAAGACAAACCTTTTTCGTCTTTGAATGTATGCCTGCTGACTGTAACCCTTTGGTGCTAGAGGGTGCTGTTTGGCGGTGTTGTATGAATAACCTCACAGCAGCTCTTCCGTTTTCCATTGGCAGCCCCATACGCCGGCTGTTTTCCATTTCCACTTTGTCCCTCTAGCCAATTGCAGCGCCCTCTAGCACCGAAGGGTTACATCAACGGACATACTTTCATAGGCGAAATGGTTTGTTTTGGTGTTCCCTATCTCCCATTGAAATTTGTCCAGAGTTTTGAAATACCCTGTGTAATTTATCTTATTTATTTCGACCTTTCCAACTAAAAACATCATATCTATTGTTATTAAAATGTGAATTATAATTAATATAAAACAAAGCCTTCTTCATTCTGTAATGTTCAAGGATACCTAGATGCAACATTTCTTCCAGAGGGCCTTGGTCTCCGGGAGGGCATTAAACATTGCAACAATGACTAGCGCGAGCAGATATTCTGCACGGGATGCTCTAGTAATATAGCAATTTTATTATAACACCTATTTCGTATTCATGTTTTCTGCATATACTTCAGTGGTCCTATGCTGATTTTATATACTTATTAACAATTATATTTAAATTTTATGTTTGTCCTACTTTTTTTTAAAGAATTTTTGGGAAAAGTTCTCTTTTCATATCTTCAATTTCTGGCAACCCTAATTTGGGATGTTTTTCGAGAATTTAGTTTGGGTGGGGGGGGGGGGGGGGTGAAATCTGAGAATAAGACTGAAGTAGGGTTTATTAATTACTGAAATATTTTATCGGACAGGAAAGGTTAAAATGATATTCTATATGGAGTAAAATTTCATAGTTGTTTTCTTCATATCTACTTTTAGTGTTGGGCATAAAGTATGGGGCTAAAATAAAAATTATACAAAGACACCTGTTTTGGGTTTCAAAGCAGATAGACAAGCATGAGATTTAGTATAAGACAATAGAAATTCCAAGGGGCGAACCCTCCACCCCCTTGATATGTCCCTGACTGAAGAAATTTATACCAAATTTCTGGGAATTGTTCAGGATAAAATGGAGCATTATTAATAAGACTTTCTGAACATAAATATGCAGTCATAATTCTTAGTATTATAATGATTTTTCTGCACAAATTAATGTTTTTAAAACAAGTTGCCAAAATGACACAAAAATTTAGAGAAAATGAAATTCCCTTCAGAATTATTAACATCATAACACATAGTTGAGAAAATGGTCGGAAGATCAAAACCGAAAGTTTTGACTATTGTCCATAATAAAAATTAGAGTAGAGGTACACAGTGCAATAATTCAAATTAAAGTTTTTAATTCTCTATGACACTGTTAAATGTTTTTAAGTACTTCAACACATGGACGGTGTCATTCAATGGTAACAACTCATACCATGACTATTCATGAGATAGTCATTATGTAATTGTGATTGCTCCTGAGCTCACTCCCATAAAACAGCATAAATTGGGTATTAAATATTGTTTTAACTATATTGCTGTGAACTTATAATTAATTTATTAAGAGAGATTTACGTACCGTACTGCAGAGGATGGGTAGTAACAGGAACTTCCAGTATGTTTTCGGTGACAAATTTAATAATTGACATTCTTGCTGGCAAATGACGTCTTGGTAGAGATTGAGGGAAGGATAACGATGCCGATGGTCTACTTGCCTTGGCGAAGGAAATAACCATTTATACCTAGGTAGACCATCAAGTATTGAGGGAAGCTTCTTTTGTGGCTAGTAATTCATAATTATAATGAGTGGGGTACTTTTAGGGAATATATAAATTACATAAATGAATTTTTAGGGTTAAGATAATTATGTTGGTGAGGGCCTGCATAATGGTTTTCATATTGAAATTGATATTGGGAATTGTGTGTATGTGGGGGGAATTTATATATATTCACTAAAAGTACCCCACTCATTATAATTATGAATTACTAGCCACAAAAGTGAAGCTTCCTTGACATTCGCTGATCTTGGCGATTTCCCATAATCCCACACCCTCTCCCAACATGTTACATGCAGATCGCATTACGGCCACCCACACATCCACTGATCACTCCGATTCTTGGAGCTGAGACAATTCAATTTATGGCACCCAACCCCTCCCCCATGCTCAACAACCAACTGCCTCTTCTGCATTAGCTTAAGCTCCTCATTTCCTACCTGATGAAGTGCCCAAAGTAAGGGTGCGAAATGTGCATCATGGATCTAAAACTTTTTTTTAAGCACTCTATGCTATCAAAGGTATAAATGGTTATTTCCTTCGCCAAGGCAGGTAGACCATCGACATCTGTTATCCTTTTAATCTCTACTGAGACATCACTTGCCAGCAAGAACATCGATTATTAAATTTGTCACCTAAAGCATCCCAGAAGTTCCTGTTACTACCCATCCTCTACGGTACAGTACGTAAATATCTCAACTTAATAACTTTTAATACTTGATAGCATAGTCCATGTGTTGAAATGCTTAAAAACATTTAACAGTGCCTATTGGCCGAGTGGTTAGTGCGCTTGGCTACTGATCTAAGGGACCTGGGTTCGAGTCCTGGATAAGGCATGGTTGTATGTGTTGTTTTTCTGCTGAGGTCCTGCCATCCTCTCAGATCTTCTACTTTAGCATATAAATTGACAGGCTCCTGTCAGACCTCTGGCAAGCAGCTGCTTGAGGGGGTATTAATTATTTTTATTTATATCCAAATTATCCTACCTACATAGTTCTTTTTCTAAGTGTTTAAGCCGATCACAGGGAATTGTAATATACCTAGGATTTTTACCCTATTGTAATTGCCCTTTTCCTTCTGCATGAAGGGAGACTTGCCCTTTTATTTCCCACTGCACCTCTTTATCTGGCTATCACAAATCTTTTTCTCTGAGTGCCAATTACGAGGAAGATGTCTAAGACAGGTCCTTCTTAAATTCTTTTCGAATGTATCATTGAGCAGTGTCACTGAAGGGCTTTGTTTGTTGATCAGAAAAGTAAATTTAAGTTTCTAAGTATATCTTATAAAGGAAAAAATCTGAACCACATCAACACAAAAACAATGAAAAAAATAAAATTATTTTTTAAATTTTTTGTTACATTTTATTTTAAATATTTTGTAATTCCATTAATGTTATTGTAATGCAATGAAATGACTTTTGAATAACATTTTCCAACATGCTTATTACAAACACAGTGATATGCAAAAGTACACATGGGTTTCACCAGATGGGCTGCATAAGAATATGTTTGATTATAAAATATTAACTAACAGCAAATGGGATAGTTCTGTTAGGAACAGCAGGCCATATATAGAGGGAAACTGAAATTGGATCTGACCATTACCTTGTTGAGTGTCTTCCAACTTAAACTTAAGAAGTATTGTACTGAGGTTAAAAAAAATTTACACCTTTAACACTGAAGCTCTGAAAGATCCAGTTATAGCCAAACTTAGCATGATAGGTTACTTGGTCATTATTGCAGTCATGGTTTGCTTTCTACTGAAGTTGAGGAAGAATAGGACTGTTTTAAACAGGCTTTTTTTAAAAACTAACAGTACTCTTTTAGGAAAAAAGGAACAGAAAGGAGAAAAATTATTTAAGTGATGAGCACTGGAGCTTATTTTTGAAAGAATTGTAGAAATATCGTTAACACCCTACTATTCCTAATAGAAAGCACTACAAAGAGTTCAAGAAATGTGTAAAGGATCAGTTAACAGCAGAGAGCTGTACATGATACTTAATATTTTAAACATAGATGATAATCACAATGTTACCTACTGCTCTTTTGGCGTTGATAAATCAATAAATATTTTGCGGAAAAAAATTTCGCCGACATACGGGATTTGAACTTGCATCTCCCCAGAACCATTCCAGAGTATTGCTGATACTCCTGGCTAGTGGGCCAAGCATTTCAGAGATGTTCAAAACAATGTGATCATTTCTATTCCCATTGTACTGAGGATAGATGCATTACTGGCTTTAATGCTGGCCCTGTATCACATTCTGAAGTTTTTGGTTATTCCTGAATTAAAACTGCATAAATCCCCAAGGGTGGATGAAATCACCACTGAAATGTTTAGAGATGGGAACTTTTATGTTTTTACACTCTGATTGAAATTTTGAAAATTTTTTATGGTAATTGTTGTTCCTAGGGATTTTACTAGAGCTATTATTATTATCCCTATTTTTAAAAAAGGTGATTGTAGTTCTATTGACAATAATAGTAAAATTAGTTTACTTTCTGTTCCAGGTAGAGCTGTATGCATGAGTATACTTAATAGAATTAAGAATTTGGTTGATGGACAATTGTGTGATGAATAGTGCAGATTGAGAAGTGGTAGGAGATGAATAGATCAGATATTTTCACTTTGACAGCTTCTTGAGAAATGCTTTGAGTTTCAGAAACCTATTCTTACTAGCTTTATAGATTTCAAAAAGACTTTTGACTGTTGATTGACATAATTTGTGGTTGATCATTAGATTATATGGAATACCAGACAAGTTAGTTAACATAATGAAAGCTCTCTATAATAACACTGAGTCGTGTGAGAGTTGGGCAAGGCTTGTAGCAGTTAGTTTAACATTGCTTCTGATATTTGACAAGGGTGCATTGTGTCTTTTCTTTTTAATTAGATCTCCCCTTTTTCCTGAAGCTATCTATGCATGCGAGAAACATGGCCAAACCAATGCAGTCTCTCTTTGCACAATATGCTGCTCAAAGGAGGTTGCTGACTCCTTCTTTTAATGTCATCATTAGTTAAAAATTAAAACCATCCAGAGGTAGGGGTGGCTCAGTCTGTAGTGTGCCAGACTTGTAATCTGCAGTTCCCAGGTTCTGCCTAGGCAAGTGCTGAGATTTATCTTCACAAAACTCTCCACCCTGCCCTCGGTCAGTAGCGGATAGCGATGGACTTGGAAAGGCTGCCGCCCATCAGATGGCACATTAAGCAGTGGCCACATGTGCAGGAGAGCCATACCCTGTGCACATTAAAGAACAGCTGGATGTCCTTGATTGGATGCTACCATCTGTATCTCAACATCTGTACAATGGGTCCCATCACCCCAACCTTCTCTGAGCCCTTGGGTTCCTTGTGACCTGACCATTTAGTCCATTGTGTGGGGAAAAAAGTGGCACTCAGAGGTAAAACAACCCAAATCCAACCACCTAATGTCCAACATACTGCATAAACACCTAGAATCAAAGGCATCAAAATTCCTGTTATCCTGCCTACAAAGGGTCCATGTTTTGCTACCATAACCAACCTCAGAAACAAAATATTAAACAGCCTAATATTAGTCATTAGATGTATATGCATATTTTTCCACAATCTTCATAGATCGTTAAAGGCCCCAGCAAGTAGTCCCTATTCTCTTTATCTCATGCCGCATATCACTGGTATATGTTACCTAATCCTCAAGATAATTAAACTGGGACCCTTGTTCGAGAGTGCAACTGTTCAAAACAACTGAAGCACTATCTGCTTGATCAATTTTCATCACTAGTTTTCTCTGTTTATCACCAAACTACTCTGTTACCTGTCTTATCAACAACCCTAATGAATGAATGCATCTTGTGATGGGCCACCCATTCACTTTTACATTTCCTTAACCAGTTTTGCTTTATTTATGTTATATTTATCAGTTTGGGAATTTTTAATTTATTTTTGGTGGGCTGTTCCGATCTCCCTCTGAGCTGCAGGAGTTGCGCATGCGCAACTCCGACCTTTTGACTGTTAACCACTAAAGCGAGTGTTCATGGACATGCCCTCTCATGTGTCATAGCTTGCACGCTCATCAATTTATGTAAATGTCTTTCCCGGCGTGCAATATAACACGTACAGGCTTTTGTACAGCGCACGATATAGCAGTGACGTGGTCACAGATTTAGAAGTAGTTAGAAGTACCAGAGTTGTGAGTAACATCTGTACAATGGGTCCCATCACCCCAACCTTCTCTGAGCACTTGGGTTCCTTGTGACCTGGCTATTTAGTCCATTGTGTGGGAAAAAAGTGGCACTCAGAGGTAAAACAACCCAAATCCAACCACCTAATGTCCGAGATACTGCATAAACACCTAGAATCAAAGGCATCAAATTTCCTGTTATCCTGCCTACAAAGGGTCCATGTTTCGCTACCATAACCAACTTCAGAAACAAAATATTAAACAGCCTAACCAACCTCAGAAACAAAATATTAAACAGCCTAACCAACCTCAGAAACAAAATATTAAACAGCAATATATTCTGCATTTCTGCAGAGTAGAGCAGAGAGATGAGCTAGTAGTGAGTAGAAGTTAGCTGGAGTTGGTGTAATGAGATAGTGATGAGTCGAGATGTAGTCGACATTTTCATTTGATGTTGGTGAGTTGAAATTTTGGAAATAAACTTTGTTTGTTTTAATGACTTTTGAACCTTTGCTATTTTTTCTCGAGCAATGTGAGTTAATTTTTGATTGTATTTAATATTTAAGCTTGACAATCATTTTTTTTAATTCTTACTCGATAAGGTAATGCTTAGCAATTCAATGAACTCTCTTTCAACTTTATTTGACAAGTTATTGCCTGGCATCCGAAAGAGCTATCTGGAGTTTGAATAAATTGGATCAGATAAAAGATCCAAGAACTTAAAAGTATTTAATTCTTCAGCCCGTTACAATCTCATCAACATGATTAGCAACAGTGCCAAATCATACTTGTAATCTAAATCAGAAATTTTGAAATCTCTAGACCATTTTTGCCAAATTGTTCCCCTTGTATATAATTCTACATAACAACATAATCAATAAACAAACTAAAGAGAAAAGGAGACAAAATACATCTTTGTCCAACTCCACTAGCAATGCTTAGAGACGACTCAGTGTTATTATAAAGAGCTTTCATTACACTAACTTGTCTGGTATGCCATAAGATCTTACGATCCACCACAAATTATGACAGTCAACAGAGTCAAAAGCTTTTTTGAAATTTACAAAGCTAGTAACCAGAAGTTTCTGAAACTCTAAACATTTCTCAAGAATCTAAGTGAAAAAATCTACTACTGCTTATCGTACAATTGTCCATCATCCAGATCCTAAATTCTGTTAAGCACAATCATGCAAAAAACTTTACCTGGAACAGAAAGTAGACTGATCTCCCTGTGGCTATCATAAGAACTGCAATCAACTTTTATAAAAAAAAAAGGGATAATAATAATAGCTCTGGTAATATCCTTAGGATAGATATATTTATCATAAGATAGTCAAAATTTCAGTCCACCATGTGATGATAACAGGAACATTCCTAGCTCTAAGCATTTCAATAATAATTTCACCTACCCCTTGGGATTTATGCAATTTAAGTTTAGAAATAGGCAAAATAATTTTAGACTGTAATGTAGGGTCAATATTAATGCTACTAATGCATTAATTAGTTATCATTATCAAACAATGGGAGTGGAACTAACTGCATTATTTAGAACATCACGAAATGCTCAGCCCATTTATCTAGTTGTAATGAAATCTTCACCTTCAGTAACCTTACCATGTTTATCACTTCATCCCTACACACTTGTCCTTTTCTTCCCACACAAAGCATTAACTGACTGGTACAGCTCTCTGCTGGTACGTTATCTAGATGTTTCTACAGATTTGTCAGCCAAGCCATCTAACCAAAGATTCTTATCTGTTAACTGATAACTGTTCCTTTACACTTCTATTAAACTCTTTAATGCTTTGTCTTCGGACTAGTAGGGTATAGATTAAGGATATTCCTGCAGTTCTTTCTTTCAAAAATATGCGTCAGTGCTGTATCACTCAAATAATTTTGCCTCCTCTGCTCCCTTTTACCCAAAAGAGTACTGTTAGTTTCAAGAAAATCCTGTTTAAAAGGTCCAATTCTTCCTCAACTTCAGTAGTAAGCAAACCATGACTGTAACCTATTACGGTAAGCTTTGGCAATAACAATCTTTCAAAAGCTTCAGTAGTAAAGGTAACTTCTTAAGTTTAAGTTGCAAGACAATTTTAGCTTGGTAATAGTCAGATCCAGTTTCAGCTCTACTCTGTGACCAGTATTCCTGACAGGCCAATGCTGTTAATTAATATATAATCAATCATATTCTTATGCAGCCCATATGGTGAAACCCATGTGTACATGATGTATGTTGCATTGCTTGTAATAACTGTTAGTTATTCTCAAACCCTTAAGCCATACCATGTTCAATTGGAAATTTATGCCAGTTACATGAGAATTCTGGATGTTTGAGTACTGAATAACTGGTAGTTTACTATATATATTTGCAATGCTTGAAATACAGTAAATAGTGATTACTGAAAAATATATAGGTTGAAATTTTAATATAAGCATTGGAATAAGTGTAGTTTCTAAAAAATTGTTTTAAAGATTATAGAATGCAGTATGTAAAGGATAATACAAGGGCAAGTCATAAATAGTCACAGATGCCACAGCAACCAAAATGTATTATATAGCAGTGCCAAGTTTCATAGTTAGCAGTACCTATCATATTTTGCACTATAGAATTGTGTTAATAACCATAGGCCAGTCACAGAAGAGATATCTGTTGCAGGAGTGCATAAATAAAGAATGATGTACACACAATCCAAAATTGGAGTTGATTATTTAGAATGATACAGACTAACCCAAGTGAACGTTCTAAAATTTACGATGCATCATTGACACAAAACTTCTGTCTCTTTGAAATATTGCATCCATTCGTACTACGACATCAGTAATTGAAATTAAAGTTGGGCATCCAGTTCTGGTCTTGCTAAGAATTTTAGCACTGAATTTGAACAACTGCACAAGATAGCACTTCCCACTTTGTGTGGGTAACATTTCTTTGTGTATGTTTTTGAGGGCATTGTCTTTGACCCATATAATATAAACAGCTGTATATTGTTCGTCATATGTGCACCCCTTAATTATTGGCACAACTCTGTTATGAAACATGATAGATGCTGCTCCCAGGTGTCAAAACTTTGGCTCTGCTATTGTATATATTTTGACAGCTTTGTACATTTGTGAGAAAGTTTTTCTTCTCAATACCCTATTTTTTTTACTACTCACTTTCCATCATCCATAGAATGATGGAAAACAAGTAGTAAAAATAATAGGTTGTTGAGAAGAAAAACTTTCTCACATTTGTGGCTTATATACTGACTTACCATTGTATTTTAGTTAACAAAAATGACAGTAGAGGTTCACAGTGCAGTAATTAAAATTAAATTGAAGTCTTTAATTCTCTATGACACTGTTAAATATTTTTAAGCACTTCAATAAATGTTCTATGCTATCAAGCATCAAAAGTTATTAAGGAGAGATTTATGTACCATACTGCAGAGGATTGGTAGTAACAGGAACTTCCAGGATGCTTTCAAGTGACATGTTTAATAAATAGTTTTTGACATTCTTGCTGGCAAGTGATGCTTCAGTAGAGTTTGAGAAAATGATGAGGAATACTGATGATTTATTTGCTTTGGGGAAGGAAATAACCAATTATACTTCTGGTAGCATAGAATGCTTAAAGAACTTTTAGTTCCATGAAGCTCATTTCTCACCCTTTGGGTGCATCATCAGGTACGAAGTAAGCAGCTTAAACTGATGCATAAGGGGCAGTTTGTTGTTGACTATGGGGGAGGGGTGCCATAAATAGAATTGTCAGTGGCTCATCTCTGAGGTTCGGAGTAGTCGGCGGATGTGCAGGTAGCTGTAATGTGATCTGCATGTGGCTGAGGTTGGAAGAGGGTGTGGGATTTGGAAACTCTCCAAGATAGCGAGTGTGGGGAAGTTTCATTTTGTGAATCATCATCCTCAAGCAGCCATGGACTACGGAGGTCCAACCAGACCGTGCAATTTAGTTCTCCAAGCAAGTCTATCCTGAGCTACATCTACTGCATCTGGCCACTGCACACCAATTCTAACAAGGTCCTGTTTGACATTGTCTGCCCACCGCATCCTAGCAATTAAATTAGGTCCCCTTCTTTCTGAGGCCTTTAGGCACACTGTTCATAACCCTATTCGCCAATCTATAATTATTCATACGGGCAACATGGCCAAACCAATGGAGTCTCTCTCTGCACAATATGCTGCTTAAAGGAAGATTAAAATATAGTTATAATGAGTGGGTTCGTAAACTAAATTTTGGGGTTAAAATAGCTTAAGTGAATGCTTGAATAATGGTTTTCATATTGGTATTAATATTGGGAATTGTGTGCGTGTGGGGGGGGATATTTTAATCACTGATTTTTAGGATGCATTATGGAAGTATTCTAAAGAGTTCGGGGGGGGGGGGGGTGCTTTAATGCAGGTTGCAGATGGAGATAAGTGATGAGAAAGGAGAGTGTTTAGGGGTGTGTGGTATTTCCGAGGTGTATGTTATATCCTCTAAGGATCAAACGTTATGCTGGGGGGAGGGGAAGCAATGACTGTGTTGCAGAGTTCGATCAGTTTTATCAGTTTTACATTAATGAGGATGTTTTCTGTGATGGCTAGTTGGAATTTGGTAGGTGAGGATATTGTAAGTTTAGCGGAGTGAAAATCAGTGGGCAGATTGTTTTCAGTGATTGCTTGAGATGATGCGGTTTTTTGTAGTTTATTTAAGATGTCGTATTTATGCTCTTTAAGTCGGGGTTAAATGGGCATGAGGTTTTACCTATGTATTTGTCTTTGGGGAAATTTTTCCTGTGGGGTCTTTGAGTTGGATATAATAAACTCCAGAGCTGGGTATATGGTCACGATCGTTTCGAATGAGTTTGGATATACTGTGTGACATTGTATTTGGGACTTTATAATGGAAAGGTTTTAGGGTATTTTTAACAGAATATATGAAATCCCATAGCTGAGTGGTTAGCGCGCTTGGCTACTGATCTAAGGGACCTGGGTTCGAGCCCCGGATAAGGCATGGATGTATGTGTTTTTTCTGCTGAGTCCTGCCATCCTCTCAGACCTTCTACTATGGCATATAAACTGACAGGCTCCTGTCAGACCTCTGTGGCAAGCAGCTGCTTGAGGGGGTATATGAAATTATTATTGATGTGTGGTAGGGCTATTGTGTATTTTGCATTTATTTATTTATAGGTGTTGGAGGGTTTTGGGATTGTTTGCATTTGATTCATTTGTGAACTTTGTTGATGGTGTTTGAGGTATATCTGGCCTGTTCAATGAGTTCAAAAATTTATTTTATTTCGTTGTTTAATGCTTTCGTTATTGCAGTATTTATAGGCTCTGGTAAAGTGCAAGTAGAAGATTGACAATTTGTAGTTATTTGGGTGGGCAGCAGAGGTATTAGTTATTTTGTTAGGTATGAATGTAGGTTTTCTGTATATAATGAGGTATAATTTAGTGGAGGTACCGTGTAAGTTAATGTCTAAGAAAGGAAAGTGTCTGTTTTGTTCATGTGTAAATTAAGGGCTGGGAGGACTGTGTTAAATTCAGATAATAATTTCTTTAATTCTTCTTTGGAGTGTTGCCAGATAATTAAGATATCGTCTATATAGCAGGCATAAAATAGTGGGCAGATTTGACATCATGGAGAACTATGGATTCTACATGACAGAATGAGAATCCCATATTCTCGCACCCTTTTTCAACCTCCTCACATGCAGATCATATTGCAACCACCCGCACATCCAGCGACCGCTTGGAGCTGAGCCACTGACAATTCAATTTATGGCATCCCACCCCTCCCTCGCACTCAACTCCCTCTCATGCATTAGCTTAAGCTGCTCACTTCCCACCTGACGATGCACCCAAAGTAAGGGGTGCGAAATGCACGTCTTGGAACTAAAAGTCCTTAAGCAGTCCATGCTACCAGAAGTATAATTAGTTATTATCTTCACCAAAGCAAATAAATCATCAACATCCCTCATCATTTTCTCAAACTCTACTGAGGCATCACTTGTCGGCAAGAATGTCAAAGACTATTAAACTTGTCACTCGAAAAAAGCATTCCAAAAGTTCCTGTTACTACCCATCCTCTGTAGTATGTTGCATAAATCTCTCCTTAATAACTTTTGATACTTGATAGCATAGAACATGGGTTGAAGTGCTTAAAAACATTTAACAGTGTCATAGAAAATTAAAGACTTCAATTTAATTATATTTTAATTATTTCAAGGAATATTGAAATTTCTTTTGATATTATAAATTTTTCAGAAAAGCTTCAAGAGTATTTTGTACGATATGGAGAAGTTGTGGATTGTGTAGTAATGAAAAATACAGAAACTGGAAGATCTCGAGGTTTTGGATTTATTACCTTTAAAGATCCCAGTTGTATAGCAATGGTTCTCTCAAGTGGCCCTCATGAAGTAGATGGTCGAACAGTAAGTTATTTTCTGTAAAACTAATTGTATTTGGTATAAGGTCTTTCCATGCCAGATCAAAAAGATTTTTGGAAAATGTTCACCACTCATCACAGATTTCAGTGATATTTGACATAAATGTTAGTATGTATAAGATGTGTAATTTGCCTGAAATATTTAGAATAAAAAAAGTTGTAAGGAGTTGTAGTCATTTAACTTAACTTTTCCAGGGTCCAGCCTGAAAAATTGATTTACATCCAGAGGTCCAGCTATTTTTTTGCCAAATAGCAAATGAAAGGAATTATGGCATGTTATATGCCAAATTTAATCAGCATCTAATTCTGGATTTTCTGAAAATATAATATTTAACAAAAAAGACAACTATTTTTATTTTAATATCACATTATAGTCCTGTAGTAAAAAAAAAATCATCTGGCAACGAAAATAAAAATGTATTTAAAAAAGAACTAATAGACAGAAATGTACATGAATAGAAAGGTTACTTATTTCTGAATAACAAAAAAAAATTTTTTTCTTGTTTCAAGTAAATATTTCTCCAGTTTTATAACTTTTTTCTCTATACCATACTTTGAGAAAAGTCCAGGTTGTTGCAGAGTCTAATAAACAAGTCAACTTTAGAATTTTTTTAATAAATAACTAATCAACAGAAATAGATCGTTATATACCAAATTAAACTGAATTTAATTATGAATTTTATGAAAATGAAAAATTTAAGCAAATTTTAAAGCACAGTAATTTTAATAAGACAGTGATAAAGTGAAAAAAAAATAGACGGCTATGCAATTAAGGCTTAATTTTGGAAAACCCGATGAATAAAAGTAGATAATTACGGTACTGTGCAAATTAGTTGGGACAATGGGAAAATGCAGTAACAAAGACACAACTACAATATTTATTTGTTTAATAGTTTAGTTAATAGTGAATGTGACCCCCCCCCCCCTTAGCTTTAATTACTTCTTTCACCCTCTCAACCATTGATGCCACTAGCTTTCCACACATCTCCTTCACTTCAGGGTCGTAGTACCACACTTTCATGACACTTTCTATCATTTTGGTTTTCGCCATGCAATCCATCTTAGATATGCGCGCTTTAATAATAGCCCACAAATTTTCAATGGGGTTAAGAGTGGGTGAATTTCCTGGCCACACCAATACCTTCAAATGTTGCTGGGTAAAGAAGCTCTTAGCAAGTTTAGAATTGTGGCATGGAGCCAGATCCTGTTGAAATACCCCATTGCCATTAGGAAACAGCTTCTGCAGTGTTGGGACCATTTTTGCCTCCAAAACGCCTATGTACTTTTTGCTGTCCATCATTCCTTCAATGGGGTGAAGCGTCTGTGGCCCAGAAGCTGCATGCGCAAGTTTAGACTTGAAGCAGAAGGTTACGAACAAGTTTAGACTTGCAGCAGTTTAGACTCTGCAGCAGAAGGGACTTAGCGTTCCTTCGCTTGTCCCAACTAATTCGCACAGTACTGTATATATTCATCAAAAGTAAATTTCTTCCTGAATAATATAGCATTTTCATGAAACATGATTTTTATTTCTTTCAATGATTTTTTTTTTCAGTGTGGTATATTTTAAAACATTGACCAGTGTTGTTATATAAGGTTACTTGGATTGCTTGCATTAATGGAATTTTCTTTCTGGTTCATGATTGTAGGAATAGTTTCTTGGCTGCTTTTTCTTTTTTTTTTACCAAACATGAATTTTTTTTACACAATTAAAAGTACCTTCTTGCTCAGAAATAAATTAAAAAAATGAAATTAATTTTTTTTTCTTTGGTTGTTAAATTTTGATATTTGCTAAGTGCCAAAAAGTCAGTCCACCACAGAGCCACTTGATTGCGTATGAGAGCAATAACTAGGTCACTGAACTCGATTGCACCTGCTGCTATTCCTGCTGGTTTTGTTTCTAAGAATGTTCATGTTATTTCCAGTTTTGATGTTAAGAGTGGGAAAGATGCATAGGATGCTGGGATAAATTATATAAATGATAAAAATAATACTGAAATAGGTTTATGGCAGAAAAAAGTTTAAAAATGAAAAAAAAAGTGTTACATACTTTTATGGCAGAAAAAAGTTTAAAAATGAAAAAAAAAAGTGTTACATACTTTTATGGCAGAAAAAAGTTTAAAAATGAAAAAAAAAAGTGTACTTTATAATTATTTCTAAAATATGCCATTTTTAAAAATAGCAGTGTTTTGTTAATTTTTAGATTTTCAAAACTTTAAGGAAAAGTTTGTTGATAAATAATTCAAATCAAACTTGTGAGCTTAAACCAGAAGGTTGCCTTAGCAAAGAGGAAATTTAGCAAGCAATTCAGCAATACTGTTTACCCCTTCTAAGAAATGGCAATTAGATGGCTTTAACAAATTATTTATATTATAGTTTAATAAAATATGCATCAAATGAAAAAATATTATTTTTCAAATTTAAATTGCATATATTTAAAAGGTATATCTAAGAAAATTTTCAAACGGCAATTTTTTTTAATTGAAGTTTCATGTGGCATACAAAAGACGTCTATTTATGTCTTGACCTCATTTCGGATTCTGTTAATGTCTATGTTTGATGGTGATCTGGGAAGGGGTAATGTACAAATTGTGATTATGACTAAAAGTTTTTTTTTTTCTATAGCAGATGAGAAAGCCAAACTTAGTGTTCTGATGTATATTTTGATTACGATTTCAATTAAAAAATTGAATTTGCATAATGTATTAGAGTTTTGAAAAGAAATTGAAAAAAAATGAATTTTAAATCATGAGAAAAGTGATGCCGCTCTATTGAAAAAAAAGTTGAAACTGACATGTAGTACATTATACTCCATAGAAACTTTGTACAAAATTTGGGGTATTGTCATTTCTTTCATAATGATAAAAAAAAAATATTAAAATTGTACCTATGTTATTGCTAACAATTCACTTTAGGGGACTGCATATGCTGTGACACTCTTTGCTCCTGGGCATTAGGTAGAGGCTTTCAATGTGCTTTGCTGCTTGCACTCAAGCACGACTTTGTAACTTCAACTACCATTCAGCTGCTACTCACAGCTATAATGCTGCTGTCAATGATATAACTGTTGATAAAAGTATGTATCCCTACGTACAGACGAGAAAGCAAAAAAGTAAAGTTTTAGAGGGAACATATTTAGCAATACAAATATTATAGAGTGATACATAGGGGAACCAGATTCCAATTGGTAAAAACTGGGACAGTTTAGTAAACATTCTGATTTCAGGAAGGAGTGAAGCCTACTACAGTGCTATTTATTTGTATTAGGCAATTGTGAAAATTTGTGTGTATTTTTCACACTTGCTAATTACTACATTCTGATTTCAGTTTCAGTAGCTGGAAAACTAAATTGTTCTATAATAATTTACAGAAAAACAAATTTATTCCAGAACATATGAACTATTTGTGTAACTATGATTGCCTCCTTTTTTTAATCCTTGAAGAAATATTTCTTTATGTTGATATAATCTTAAGAACAGGGCCAAGGCAGGGGCAAATGGGGTTGCCACCCAGGACACCAATGGCAAAGAGATACTTTGACAGATTTAATCAAATGATAGAAAATCTTTTAATTTTTATTTACTAGACATAGTACTAATAACACAGTAATAATTCAAGTGGTTTAGTATTTGTACTTGAAACCTCTGAAATATTTTAAAATGTAAAATCAATTCTCTTGATCACCATATCCATAACCCTTTTTCAGTTTAAATGATTATATATTCTCTTCTAATTACATATGGCTAAACTGTTTACTATCAACATCTTTTATGATAACATTTATTTCATCAACATTGAATATGACTTTGTTAAAGTGAACTAAATTTAAACTTGCATATGTTCAGTTTTTTCCATTCATTAAATTTGAAGAAGCAAGGGAGTGCCAAATAATTTTGTTGCCTATGGTGCCCGTCCCATGGCCGAGTGGTTAGCGCGCTTGGCTACTGATCTAAGGGACCTGGGTTCGAGCCCTGGGTAAGGCATGGCTGTTTGTGTCGTTTTTCTGCTGAGGTCCTGCCATTCTCTCGGATCTTCTACTGTGGCATATAAACTGACAGGCTCCTGTCAGACCTCTGTGGCAAGCAGTTGCTTGAGGGGGTATTTATTTTTGTTTATTTATTTATGGTGCCAAAAGAGCTAGGAATGGCAGCTTAAGAATCGTTTTTCACTTATTTGACTGTGGAGTAGCCCACTAGCTTAGCAGCATGGCTAGAAATTAGGTTTCATTTCTCCACAAGAATGTGTAGTGTTTCTGGGATATATGTTGGCTTTCAACTGAAGTTCCTCATTATTCTTTCTGTCTTTGAACTGTAGGAAGGGAAAATGAAGATTGCTATCTCCCTTATTATAGAATGTTATCTAATGAACAGAAATTGGAAACAGAATGATTACCATAGCAACCAGTGCAGTGAGATTTTCCTCCCTATGTGCCACTTTGACACCGTTGAAGGAAATAACTTCGTTCTGGTTGCAATAAATCAGCATAATTGAAGTCAGTTGCATGTAACACATGTGAAAGCAAACTAAAAGCCAATTTAACAACAAGCATGCAATGACCTTAGCAACAGTTTTTTATTACAAAATAAAAAATGATATAAGTTGTCAGTTTTCTTGTTAAACTCTTAATTTTCCAGTGAAAATCATTAAATGCATCTCTGAAAAGGCTAAGAAAGAAACAAATATCTTCTACGAATATATATTTTTTAAATTTTTATATAATTATGCAAATTAAAAGAATTGGTATTTATTACATTTCCCATTATTTTTAGTGTTTATATACTAATATATCTTACGGCAAAACCCTATAAAATAAACATTTTAAAAATTTGTTCAGCGATTGCACACTGTAGACAGCAGTCTGAGATACTGCACCATTAGTATTGAAAGAGTTTCACTTCACCAGCTATGATTATCTTAAAATATGTAGTCAAAAACATTAAATATTCAGAGAATAAAAAAATTAAAATCACCTTTAACATTGGCATAAAAATGTGTACAATATAAATCAATATCTTAATAGTAATATCCTTAACACACCGAATTTTATGATAAATATCAGTATTTTACTATTATGCCCTGAACATGCCTTTTAATGAAAATAAAAAATAGTGACATAGTTAAAACAAAATTTTTTAGAAGTTCTCTTATTTTATATTTTAATGTTTTGAAAGTTAATGTAATTTAAAATTCAAATTTGGTTTTTCTGCTGTCATTGCTACAGCAACACCTATGGAACTTGTTATCTTTGGTGGAGCTCACAACATCTCTGCAGGACTGTTGATTTCTTTCTGGCAGTTGTACCTTGTGCATCTGTAAAAGTGATCCCCCCCCCCTCTATGGCATCATAGTGCATGTACCAAGTCTTCAATATATTGTTGTACTTTGACACTGCCAGAACCAATGTGGTTGTATTTTTGACTGTAATGGTTCCACCAAGTTAATAACATAGAGTGATTTTCTTTTTTCCTTGCAACTTTTATATATGTATGTTTTTGTATTGCGCAAAATGTTTACTCATTTTCTACAAAGCTGAAAAGTTTTTTATTAACTCGAAACCTGTTGCCACATTTCATTGAACACCTGAATGGATGCTAATACTTTTTTGTATGCATGGTAAACCTTCTGAAATCTTGGTTATTTACATAAGTTAGTTACTGTTTGCAGAACCATAAGTGGTCATTTTAGACAGGTTTCATTGTATTAGTATTTTTAAAGTGTGAACCTCAGAAAAGTGTTTCTTTTTCTATAGATTGATCCCAAAGTGTGTAGTGCAAGAGGAGCACAGAAGGTATAGTATCTAAATTTTGTGTAACTGTGTTAAAGTGGTTTAAATTTCTTTTAAATAATCATTAATGCTTTTGGATTATTAAGTTGAATCTACTTTGTAAACAGAAAGCAGAATTTAAAACCTTGTTTTTCAAAAAGAAATCTTGAAATTGCAAGGATACAATCTTCATGATGAAGTTTTGTTCAAATAGGGTTGGAAAATAATTAATGAACAGAAATACCACATGGTCACAGCGGTATTAGAAAGTTCATAGCATCAATTAGAGGAAATCTTGATCGGCGGCCAGTAGCTTAGTGGTCCAGAGCACCCGACATGTCAGGAGGTCATGGGTTTATATCCCACCCAACTCGAGATAATTTTTCCTCTAAAATTGATCAACATCTTCAGAGTGATATCTTCATAATTGAACAAATACGTCAGAAAATCTCTTCAATTTAATGCTTGGCCCACATAGCCATCAGAAGATCCTCACCTTCAACACCTTACCACGTTTATCCTTCAGTCCCTGTGTACCTGTTTCTTCCAACATAATACAAAATCCTCATACAGCCACAGCTATGGAGGCCCTACCAGACTGTGTAATTTTCCTCTCCAGATATGTATGTTCTGAGCTGCAGCTGCTATATTTGGCCACTGTAGGCCAATTCTAGCAAGGTCTTGTTTGATATTTTCTACCCATCTCATCCAAAGTTCAGAATCAATACCAACCTAGCACAAGAGAAATATCTCCTTCCTTCACAGAATTCAAAATATCTTGAAGCTGACTGTAAAACATATCCTTTTTCTCATCTGAATCCTCTGTGGAGGCATAACAACAGATGACATTCAAGTCTATAATTTTTGTTTCATATTTAGCTGTGAGAAATCCTTCATTAATCCAGTCATATCCTAGAAGAGCATCACTGACATTTGTGCTGAGAAACAAACCTACGCCTTGAAGATGCTTTCCATCCTCCCACCCCAAAAAGATAACTTTGAAATTATTTTGAAATATCTTGCCATTGCCTATCCATCTGGTGTCTTGCAAGCCTTGGATATCTAGGTTATAACGCTGGAATTCCTAAGCTAGGATATCAAGAGAATAATCTCTATGTTCTCGCATTCCATTTATTTATAAATATTTTGTAGAAAAAACCTCGCCAACATATTGGATTTGAACCCGCATCTCTCCAGAAACATGCCAGAGTATTCTTACTGATTGAACTAAAGCCAGCTCCTGTTTTTTTCAATTGTCACCTATGTTTGTTCCATTTAACTGCAGAGAGAAAATGATTATTGCGATTTTTTAAAGAAACTAGGTTTATGAGAGAGGTATTGCCAACAGTATCAAAAGCCCCCTAATTGCAGGCATGAGTCAAAGACTTGTTCCCCCATTGCTAAAGGCTGAAGCCACCCATGCTGGTGGAAACTTCAGGCAACACCTTTTCATGTGGACCTTTTCAAGAACCAGAAGTAACTAACTGAGGGTTAAGGTACCTGCAATGGCATCTGATCAGGATTTTCCACCAGCTGATATATGATGCTTTGTTGAAGGTAGATTTTCCCTCACAAAGGCCCACCAGTGCAGCAAGTCCAGGATCCATAATCAAGCTCAAAGCTGGAAACCAATCGACTGGGTATAACTGGTCAGCACCAGGACTCTGTGAAGTTGACCACTCCTCAGCAGGGCTGAAAAGAAAAAGAAAAAGTGGTCATATATAACTAGATCAATAGGCCACACTGATCTGGCAGGCCTTGCCTTTACCTCTCTTCCAAAAGAGCATATCTCTTTTGAAAGGTAGTAATGGCCTGCACCTGAGAAGGTGGGGTCGGACATTAGGTGCTAGGCCTGGCTGGTTCTATTCGTCATCACTGGGGATTATACAGCTCTTCTTCCAGTTTATACATAGCTGCCATTTACAGTACTGGTGATTAATTATACAATGGTATTATATATACTGTAGACCCCCCCCCCCCCATTGATGACCCCAAAAGTTAGATCTTAATATGATAATTTCAGAAAAGTAGAAATCTACTTTTCTGAAATTTATGCATTGTTTAGTATTCTGGCAGGGGGAGAGGGGTGTAATCTGTTTTATAGAGTTGGTTTTTTAATATATTGATTCAATATCATGATAAATGTGTTTTTAAAATCGTGAGTTAAAAATTTTGCATATGTATACAGTGAAATTGTTGACATTAAATTGTTTATAATAGTAATCTCGTATTTAACTGCCAAAGTCAGTACCAACTTTGGCATTGAAGTCACCTAGAACAAGGGTAATATCTCCTTTCTTGACAGAATTCAAAATATCCTGAAGTTATCTAAAACCTATCCTTCTCATCCTCATCTTCATTGGGGGCATAACAGCATAAAACATTCAAGTCTTTAATAATATAAATAATAAATAAATACCCCCTCAGGCAGCTGCTTGCCACAGAGGTCTGACAGGAGTCTGTCAGTTTTATATGCCATAGAAGGTCTGTGAGGATGGCAGGACCTTAGCAGAAAAACAACACAAACATTCATGCCTTATCCGGGGCTCAAACCCAGGTCCCTTAGATCAGTAGCCAAGCTCGCTAACCACTCGGCCACGGGACGGCCTACATGCTTGTGTGAAATTCTACTGTAAGAAACCTTTCATTAATGCACTCATATCCATGCATTGACTAAAAATCAATATATTGTGCTCATGATTGCTTCGGGTTTTCATTTTCTTCAAATTTGTAATTTTGATTGCATAAGGTTGGCAGCTCTGATTAAAAACCACTGCACACCTAAGTGATGTAATAATGTAGCATGTTGTGAAAGTTCCAAAAGACAGGTTGCAAGCAACAAGAGAACATAGGTATCTGATTCCATCATGTTGTTTGCAGTGATGGCCATCGTATTGTACAATTTGATGCACATTTAACATCTGACATGGTCATTTTTGTAGTTGCTTACCATAGTGCCATATTACACCTCTTTGGAACTAGTTTTTTCTTCATGTCATTCCATTCTGTATTGCATCATTCTTATCCTTTCCAGATTTTGACTATTGCAATGCTATTAATGCATTCCAGATTTTGATTCTGTGTTGCCAACCATTTTTAATATGTGGACCTCGAAAATGACAGTTTAATTATAAAGTATAACATAAGCTATATAAGTATAAGATCAGTGACTCCTAGACTTTTAATTCATGTACCACTAACATTTCTATCCCTTTTTTTTTTAATAATCTTAACCCTTACAGTTGTAAGTTACAGTAATAAGGCTGTTTTTTTTTTGTTTTTGTTTTTCTTTAAAAAAGGCAAATCAACTGGGCTTTATTATATAGTAACTAACAAATGAAATAGTTTGCATTGCATGCCAAAAGAAAAAGCATTTAATCCAGAACCAAAAAGATATCAAAATTAAAAGAAAAATTAGGATAGGTATGGATTAAAACAAAAATGTTGGAAGTTCATTTGTAATGATTTTTAAAAATTTATCAGTTTATGAGGTGTAAGGATTAATATAATAATGTACCTTGGTTTAAATAATACACATGTATGGAAAGCTATCATACCATAGTAATTTAACATTTTCTTTGCATTAGGCAAAAGCATTTTTTTCCATGATGAAGTTTAAATACCATTTTTAATTATAGAACAAGAAAGCTGGAAACTATCCCAAAGTATTTCTTGGGGGTCTTCCCCCCAATTGCACAGAAACGGATGTTCGCAGTTTCTTTTCAAGATATGGAAGGGTAAGTTTTTTTATTTAAAAAATTGGTATTGGATAGTACTTTTTATTGATGTTTGAAAATATGTTACTGGGTATTTTAAAGCAAAATGTGGAAATTTCAAATGCAGAAATGGCTAGCTGTTTTTGAATAAAACAGAAATCTTAGGGAAAACGTTTAAGTTATGAAGAATTAGTTGTATTTAGTATGTATTCAATTTTACTTTTAATTCATGCAGTGCCAGGCTTTGAAAATGGAATTGTCACTTGTAGGCATGTTTTTTTTCCTCAATTCTGTTCAGTCAAGGAAAAGGTGAACTTTAGAACTTTTTTCCCAGTAACAAAGAAAACATTTAATTCTGTATTTTATGATAATGCAATATTTAACGTGAATGAGAAATATATATTTAAACTCATTCATGACATGTCCATACATATAAGATTTTAGGAAGCTACTCTTGCAGGCTTGGTGCCATACAGTAGAATGCTGTGCAGTGCGAGAGATTTTATGTTTATTAGTTCTCATTTTTTTATATGGGCTGTGCTACACCTATTGTGTTTTTTACACAGTTTAGTATTATTTTTATTCATATTAATCTTATTTTTTTAACTTTGGTTGTGATTTCATGTCTTATGTTCCTTTTGCCATTGTCTGGCACAATATTTCATGAATTTTTCTCGTGTTATGTAATTATCATTAGAATTTACGAAATATTTCCACTAAAAAAATTGTGATTTTTAGATCAGCTTTATACAAGACATCTGTCAGTAGATTTTGAAAACACAATTTTGGAAGGTAAGGAAAAAAAAATGCCGAAGTGTAACATCGGTACATGTCCATCGATTTGAGAGATTGAAAACATTTATTACATTGTTATGCATCAGTTTGATAAATAAATATAAATATTAGTGCAAAATTTGTTATTTAAAAAACCCCCACAAAATCGTTTGTTATAATAACTGCCCCTTTTACATGTTTTTATCCGGATATGCATGCAGGCTTGGTGAATCGCATTTGTGCACCTTTGACAGCACAAGGTGTAAGATAAGCATTTTCCTCTTTCTTTTGTTAAATCCTGTAATTAAATATGTTTGTTAAATGTCATTTGTTCAGTAAACTTGGGATATTTTCTCTTAATTTGTTGCATATGCTTTCTAGGTAATGGAAGTTGTGTTGATGTATGATCAAGAGAAGAAAAAAGCGAGAGGTATTTTTATATTTTGCAATGATTTTAATAAAAATTTGGATTCAGAAGCATCAAGTAAAATGTATTCAGAATGTAAAATACATTAAAATCTTAAGATAAAGTATTGTTCTCTAGAATGAAAGATTACAAAGAAGGTAAAAAACAGCAATTTAAGTGGATTTTTGTGATTATGTTCCATCCAGCATATAAATAGTATTTAGGACTACTCTTAAAGAGAAAATTTTATAATTGTAAAAGCTTTTTTTTGCTGAAAATTGCCATTTTATGAAATGACTTGAAAGTACATTTTTATTATTGCATCATAATCACAAGGTTCACTTTTGCAAGGTCACTAGTCCAAATGGATATAGACTTAATGTAAAATTTTAACTCGCTAGTTTGAACTGCTCAACCACTTAAAAGCCTTCACAGACATCATTTTGAAAACCACATCTTAGAGTGCAGAGACCCCTAAGACTTGCTTTTAATTTAAAATGATCGATTCCCTGATTGTAATACTTTCTTCATACCTTATATAAGCAAATAAAACAATAACAATGGTTCAACTTGAATTAATGTAATAATCATTAATTTTACCTGTACAATATGTAGAAAGTGTTATCAGACCATGGTAGTGTAGGACACAGTTTTTAGTAATGACAGCATTATTGTACTAAAATTTAAATTTTGCTTTTATTTATTGTGATTTCCCAATATTTTTAGTTTACCTCCTAATAATTGCCTTCTGTTATTTTCACTGTTTTTAGATGTATAGACATTATGAAAATTAGTTTGTAATGTTTTTATCGAGCATTGGATCAAATGGTGAAGATTTGTAGATGTACTTAATGCTTTCAGTAAAACTTATTCTTTATACCTTCTATTGAAAGTATCAAGAAACTTGAAGCTAACAGAAGCAGAGGATTGATTTCTGTTGTAATAAAATTATTTATAGAATTCTAAAAATTTTAAGCTTGAAATTCAGAGTGCATTAAAATATTGAAATCCATATATTTTTGTAATAGTCTATGCCTAACTCATAAGTCAGTTTTTTTAATGGGGGAATTCACTCCCAGAGTCATTGGAACAGTGGCATTAAAAATAAGATTTGAAATATATACATAGAAAGGCCTTGGTTGCTAAAAGTCTTGTTCAAAAATTAGAAATATCCTAAGCTCATTTTGATTAATTTAAATGTATGCAAGAAATTATACTTTAAATTATTTCATTGGTTGCAAAATGACCTTTTTTCAAACCATAACATAATGTATATATAAAGATTCAACACTAAATTTGCACTAAATAATTGATTGATTTATTCTTAATTTGCCTTAGCAGAGTTAATAAAAATATATTATTGAAAACAAAGATATATATATATGAAACAAGGTTTGATTGCTACTTAGAGGTTAAATACCCAACTCATTGGTCATGAGCACTTAATCAGAACTGCTGCTTCATTAATACTAATGCTGGTGTTTCTTACCCCTAAATTGTAGTAATTGTAGTATATTCAAAGTAAGTTAAATTGTCACCATTATTTCATTAACTACTGCTAGATGCATTTGCTACAACTTTACATTAGTGATGTGCCAGGTACTAAAAAAATACTAGGTACCAACTATCTGGCAAAGTACAGAAAAATTATCTGGCTGGATACTCAGCAGAATAGGTCAAACCAATTTGGTTCAAATGATGAACATGTCTATTGACAGCAACAATTCATGTTATAAGAATTGTACAATATGAACCTACAACGTGTTGACTTTTCCTATAGAATCTAGTTTTAGGCTTCTAGAATTAGCAGTGCTTGTAAAAGAAAATATGCATATATTTTGTCTCTCTGGATTTTGTTCTTCCTTTGGTTAACTACCATTAAAATAGCTGTTTCTGCCCATGATCCAAAACAGTGGAAATTCTTCATATTGCCATTTTCTTTTCTGAAATGTGCAAATAAATTTAATTTATAAAATAAGTTAGTAAAACATAAGTTAGTTAAAATAAGTTTTCTTAAAACTTTTACACTTAGGAATTATTAAGAATTTAGTTACTTAGAACTTATAAATTTCCTAATGATTACTTTTATATAAAATTTTACAAGCTGGTACTGTTAATTGGTTGTTACGTATAAATACATATATTATGTAGAATATTATTTCATGGTTCAGTTTGACATGTTACAGTAATCTGTGTTTTAAAAGTTTAATTAAAATATTGTTTTTTCTTTTAATGTTTTTTGCAGGGTAAAAAAGTAAAATTTGAAGTTCTGTTTAATAATATTTTTTTATCCTTTTTTTGCTCATGAGGACCCAGTACTTAACACTGGGTCCCAGTCCTGAAAATATAGTCAGGTATGCTGTAAATGTTAGGTACTTGGTTCATTACTACATGTCTTAATTGACAGTGGGAATGTCGCAAAACATTCGTTAAAGTCGTTACTAGGTGAGCATATATTGGTGTGGGGATGATTTTAAGGGTTAGAGCAATTTCATAATTCAACTTTAAACCTATATAAAAATTTTACCACTATAGGTAGGATGATAGATTAAATTTCATTTCTACTTTATTATTGGAGCATTTTGTTAAAAAAGATAGTTTTACACTAACCTTCAGTTTACAAAAGGGGCAAGTAAATTTATATTTTAAAAAAGAACCATTATTCAAAACTTTTAACCCTCACTTTACCAAAAGGGTCAAATTTGCCACACAGTGTAAAAGTAAAACATTAAAGCTACTAGCCTTTTTTCAGTGATAAGTGAAATATCTCTAATCTACTAATTTTTCCCCCAGCTCTGTCAGTTTGCATCAGATAATTCAAAATCATGTTCAAAAGGAATAGTCAATTATTCAGATACACTGGGAAAGATCAATCCAGATTGGAATAAAGATAAGTCTTTTTCCAAGGCAAGAATTTCTGGAAGAGCTAGGGATGTCATTAGCAAAAAGCCTATTACAAAAAATAGCATCAATGGTTGGCCTACGAAGTCATGTATAACTTGCTATGTCATTTGATAGCAAGTCTTTTGGAATAGAAAGGCCACTAAATATATCATTTCATCCATCATCAGATATATCAATCAAGAAGAGAAACTGCTTCAGTTTTTTTGTAACACAAAGGAAGACCAAAAAGTGTCAAAAGTTTGCAACATATGTGGTGCTTTTGTTTTTGATGCTCATTGCAAATCTAAGATTACCTTTTTTAAATGCAATGAGATAAAGAATGAATTTTATTATTCAAAAATAAAATTATATATGGGTCAATTTTGGCCCATTTGGCAAAAGTAACATTTTTATTTTGGTAAAGTGAGGGTTAAATTACTTATTTTTTTTGTCAGACATTGACATTTTGAATAGTGTGGATATATATAAATAGGGAAGAGTGAAATGATCACTTTATTTTTCTTGTTCTCTCTCCTCATATTGTGAATATGTATTTGGTAAAAAGGAGCTAGCTTTAATGATTGGTCACCTTTTTAACTTTGTTCCAACCTCATTGGTAGATCTTTTTAAGAATGCAAAGGCCAAAAGTTACAAGCTATGTGTCAAATGAAAGCTTGTGACATAGGGAGTATCACAGGTTATTAAAATCCTTCCAAACTTTTTTTACTCCCAAAAAAAGAGGAATATATGTGAAAGACTGTTTTGCTATATCTTTTGAACATGAGGGTCAAATATAACAAGTTGTATGTCAAATGAAAGCTTATAGCATGGGCAATGTTGTGGACAATAAAAATATACAAATCCACTTTCTTCTCCCCTAAAAAGAGGAAAATGAAAAGTCATTCTTCTTCTATATCATTAGCTGAAGCTTATTTCCTTTTACAGTTGCCTTTATATTTTGTGTAATTTTCAGTAAAATTCCAAAATTTGCCTTTTTAAGTATCCTATATTTTTTGTAACATAGCAAACTTCCTGTTTAACTGTTTATTCTCTTTTCATATTGTATATTTTAAACTACTTTATAACCCATTATTTTATTAGATTTATTTGCATTAGTTTCTTTTTTATTTATTGCCGCACAAAGTTTTTAACCAATTCTTGTAACTGTGGGGTGGCTTGGTTGTTAGCAAGCCAGGCTCATAATCTGCAGTTCCCAGGTTCTAGTCCCAGCTGGGCCAATGTTGAGACTTATCTCTGCAAAATACCTGCCCTGCCCATGGTCAGTAGGGGATCGATGGGCTTGGGTGGTAACTTTCACATTTCACCAGCATTGGTGCAAAATAGACTCACAAAGTACTTATTGTGAGTAATCATTACATTTTGAAATTTAACTGTGTTAATAATTTTTTTCATTGTTAGGCAAGAAATTACATTTGTGGTAAATAACATGAACATTTCCCTTAAATTACAATTAACAGTAGTAGAATGGTGCTGTCTAATGATGAAAAAGATCAGCTAGCCTATAACTAGTATTTGTGAAGTGAGGTTGGTTAAAAAGCAGTTTTTTTAGGTTACTAAATTACCTGGGAACTAATCAAACAAAACTCACAATATCTACTTTTCTCAGGAGAAGAGATTTTAAGACACCATATTTTTTCCTAACAGTAGCATTTTTATTGTTGGGGATTTTTCTCTTACATTTTTACAAAATTGGACTTAATGACTTTAGTGGCATGTATGCAAATATTGAGTTAATTAGCAAGGAAAACGTGCCTCTGATTTGCTAAATTTCATTGTTGAAATACAGGTGAAGCCTCCACTTTCAACATTATTTTTATATATGTTGCTTCTGTTTTTTAAACTTAATAGTTTATTTTATATTTAAAGATTGTCATAATTAAAAAAAAATCCACATGATTGACATCGTAAGCTGGCAAGCTGACCCCATTTCTTTTGTATTTATTGTGCCATGTATGTTACAGATACTAAATATATTTCTAGCAGTTGATAACACTCAAAGGTCGTAACTGCATTTCCCTGGTTCAAGTCAAAACTGCCAATAGCAAACATGTTATATTGAAGTCAGTTACTTAACCTAGCAAATTATCAGAGATAATTTTTAACTAGGATTTTATCACAAATGTAGCTGTTTGCCTGATGTACTGAGTATCCGAACTGCTTTTTCACTTCAGTACCACAATAATGTTTGCTTCTATAATAGGCAGTAAACTTCATAGATCTAAATCAATCGAATCTGTATATATGTGTTGCCATTCTGTGAATCATACAGATGATTATGGTAAGACATGCAATTGAATGCAACAGAGATATTTGGGTCACTGAGCTTAGGAACATGAAAATACATGTGACATGGGTTTCCATTGCAAAGTTAAACATGAACAATAGTTCTAACTGTGGTGATATATATTTTAATACATACAATAAAACCTCACTAATTGAAACTGCTACTACTAATTTTCAAAATCTGTGATTTTTATCTTGTTTTAAACATATATTGTCATATTTTGACTTCTACTGATTCAGTAGCTATCTGTGCTTCTTGAAATCTTGTGAATGAAGATTTATATCAATAATAAATGTATAATAAAGTAACAACTTTTTAAAAATTTAATAACTATACTTTTTGCCAAATCTTTTCTGACAAAGAAACTGCAAGAAACCTTTTTCTAATAAGTTTAGAAGGATGCAATAATCAAGTGAATGGGGAGATATATAAACTACACATACATATACTTATGTTCCTGAAGAATGGCAAAAGGATATTAATTTGGAGGATCTAATAACTTTTCTAGAGAAAGATGAAGCTGACTGGACATCATATAGTGAGGAAAGAAATAGTTCAGTCCTTAAAGTTTTCAAATAACATGATATAGTTATAAAAGTAAATATTGCACCATCTGTTGATCATATATTTAGCCATGGTCCCAAGTGCAGGAGAGTCATACCCTGTGCACATTGAAGAACACATTGCCTTCATGAGAGGCTTCCATCTGTATTCTAGTAACTGCTCTGTGGATACTCTTCCCCTGCTCTGAGCCCTTCTTTCTGCCCAGAAATGTAATGTGGCTCTTTAGTGTATTGTGTGCAAAAAAAGAAAAGTCGCTTAGAGATAAAATAGTCCAACTTCTGTCATCGTTGGGTTGTGGTACACTGAAGTGTTCTGCAGTTTTGTCTTTGATAATATTTTATATTTTAAGTACAATACCCATAGCACTAGAATGACAGCTAGGTCCAGCTATCTTTAATAACTGATGGGGATAATTTTGACCCATAAATGAAAAAGGTTTAAAATGTTCAGTTTTTACATATATTTGTAAGTTTAAAATTTCCAGTTGAACTAAAGAGTAAACAATATGTGTAATTTGCACATTGTGTTATAATAAATCAATAAGTTTTGAATATTTCGTGTGAAATTTTTAAAATTTGCTGCATATTAAAACTTTAATTTTTTTTAACAATAGTAACAAAGGTAATGTTTTGCTGCTTTATAAGAAGTCAAGAGTTAGCTGAAGAAATCGAGTTTCTACATTTATGGGACACGAATCCACAACCTTATAAGCTCTAATAATCTTCAAAATAATGTTAAATTTCTTTAATATTGTCAGTAGCAAACGATTTATCTAACTCTGCAACAGACATGATTGAGTGTGGCCTCACTTTTTTACTTTTTTTAGATTTTGAAGAATTCATATGTAATAGTAAAATGTATTCAGAATTTTCAAAGTAACATGCAATTTTTTAAGCAAATATTCCAGCTTGTACAATAATATTCCAGCAGAAAATCCTGCTCACTCTAATCAACAGTTTATTTCTGTTTAATCTCTATTTCTCATACTTGTTTCAAAGCATTCATCTCTTTTTTCCTCATTACATTAAAATGATTCAAGATTCTAATATAAATAATGATACAATAAGAAAGTAATGTAGATGCACTTCTCAGTTGTGGAAGTGCAAGCAAAATTTATTGAAAAAAGTAAATTGTTTAGATCTTCACATAAAAAATTTAATATTTAAATTACCATTATTGATTAAAACCCAAATCAAGTTTAATATTTCTGCATAAGAATGCTGCCCAGAATTGTTTGGATTTGTTTTAAATGAAAAAGTGGCCCATTAACATATGGATAGAGAAACCTAGATTTTTTGTTTGGTGCTTAATAACCTTAGTTGCTGATGCACCATAAAAGCAATTCATAGTAAAGACAGTTTACTTGTAGATATATAATTCAATAAATAATCATTTGAAAAAAATTATTGCTGACAACCCTCGCTGCAGGAAGTAATTTTTTCCAAATAATTAACCAAGCAATTATCTGACTTGTCAAAGTTTCCCATAATGCATTCAAATATTTATACAATGATAAACTCACTGAGGGTTTTGTTGACCTCTATGCAAAGTAGGACTTAATAAGTAATTTCCATTTCATAAATCTTACCACCAAAATGTTACTAGTGCCCTTAAAATAACCACACATGCTATACTCTTAACCTTTGAAGGGGCCCCATCAATTATACACATTGACGGAAACCAAAGTGAGAGCCTAGAAACAGTTGCATCTGTTTTTAATACAGTGAAATTTAAATTTTTCCAAAATAGAAATTGCTATGATATAAACAATTTATTAAAGCGATCTGAAAACCTCATATTTGGTCAATTATGCTGCATAAATTAGGTCATGGCACTGTAAAATTCAGATGCCACTAAATTGTGGCATGTATTGTACTTCATACAGCATCGTCCCGATTTCTTCAACATTGGATGTCTTTCAAATCTTACAGTTAGTACTTTATTTATACTAGCCGTCCCGTGGCCGAGTGGTTAGCGCGCTTGGCTACTGATCTGAGGGACCTGGGTTCGAGCCCCAGGTAAGGCATGGATGTTCATGTTATTTTTCTGCTGAGGTCCTGCCATCCTCACAGACCTTCTACTATGGCATATAAACTGACAGGCTCCTGTCAGACCTCTGTGGCAAGCAGCTGCTTGATTGGGTATTTATTTATTTTTATTATAATTAAACCTTCATTTTTATTTTCATGTATTTTGATTTTATTATTAGATTTATATAAAATTGTTGATCTTTTAGAGGTATGATACCTGGAACATTTTTTATGAGGAAGCATTGCATCTGTTTCTGCAGATATTTTACTTAACATCACTTTAGGTTATTGCATTTTTATTGTTTTCGCTTTTTCCAGTCGAAAAACAAATCTTTTATCATTTCCAGAGGATGAGGTGTATTGGATATGGAAGTGAACAGGATTTTTTGGCATGGAAATCGGTCTTATTTGGGAGGGCAATTGCATCAGTGGTGTGTTATCCTCTATTCTCTGTACTACATTGATTCAGTTTCTCTGATACCCCCTTTACTTTACCTTGATAAAACTTTATTTCATAGAAATTAGTTTTTATTGAACAATTTTGAAAAAGCTTCACCCCACTCATGTTCTTGGCTATGACTCTGACTATATTGCAATTTTCTGTCCTTAGTGCACATGTGTTTTTGGCATTTTGTCAAGCTCTTCAAAATATACCACAAAAAAAAAATACATAAGGTGGTCAGAAAAAAAATGGGCAAGAACATGTTCTTCCACTTCCATAGTCAGACATTAAATGCCATGAATTGTGAACAAGATTCTAATATAAATAATGATACAATAAGAAAGTAATGTAGATGCACTTCTCAGTTGTGGAAGTGCAAGCAAAATTTATTGAAAAAAGTAAATTGTTTAGATCTTCATACAAAAAATTTAATTTTGAAATTACCATTATTGATTAAAACCCAAATCAACTTTAGTATTTTTGCATAAGAATGCTGCCCAGAATTGTTTGGATTTGTTTTAAATGAAAAAGTAGCCCATTAAATATGCCTTCCCATGGCCAAGTGGTTAGTGCACTTGACTAGTGATCTAAGGGACATGGGTTTGAGTCCTGGGTAAGGCATGGATGTATGTGTCATTTTTCTGCTGAGGTCTTGCCTTCCTCACAGGTGTTCTACTATTATGTATAAACTGACAGGCTCCTGTCAGACCTCTGTGGCAAGCAGCTGCTTGAGGGGGTATTTATTTTTATTTATTTGCCCATTAACATAAGGATAGATATAACCTAGATGTTTTGTGGATGCTTCTGTGAAGCTGGCCCATATTTTAAAGTATTAAAGATGTTAAATTAACATCTTTAATACTCTGACACTGTTAAATATTTTACAGCACATCAACAAAAAATTCTATGCTACCTAGTATCAGAAGTAATGAATGAGATTTTACATACAGTAGAAGTGGGTAGTGAGAGGAACTTCAGAGATGAAAGTTTATAGTAAGTGACAAGTTCATTTTACAAAGCTCTTGCCAGCAAGTGATGAGTCAGAGCAGGTTCAAAGTGGAGAAGGATGCTGATGAGTTGGTTTGGCTGTGACCCATCACTTGCTAGCTAGTGCTTTCTAAAACGAACTTGTCACTTGCAATTAAATTTAATCTCTGAAGTTCCCCTCACTGCCCACCTCTACAGTACTTAAATCTCATTCATTACTTTTGATACTAGGTAGCATATAATTTTTTTGAAGTGCTGTGAAACTTTTAAATAAATTTAATAAAATAAAAAAAATTCATAAATAAATTCATTTTAAATAGTGTATTAAAGATGTTAATTTAATTTTAATTAATGCACTGTGAAGATGGATGGATGACTGAAAATTTGAATATCTTTTATGATAAAGGCATTGTTCCTAAGGATTTTACCAGAGCTGTTATCCCTATTTTTAAAATAGGTGATTGCAGTTCTTATGATAACTATAGGGGTATCAGCCTACATTCTGTTCCATGTAAAGTTCTTTGCACAATTGTGTTTAATGAAATTCAGAACCTGGTTGACGGACAATTGCATGTGAGCAGTGTGGATTTAGAAGTAGTAGGGGATGTATAGATCAGATGTTTTCACCTAGGCAGATTCTTGAGGAATGTTTAGGTTTCAGAAACCTTTGTTTGCTAGCTTTGTTGATTTCAAAAAAGGTTTTGACTCTGATCGTCATAATTTGTGGTTGATTCTGAGATCATATGGCGTACCAGACAAGTTAGTTAACGTAATGAAAGCTCTCTATAATAACACTGAGTCATGTGTAAAAGTTGGTAAGGCTTGTAGCAACTGGTTTAACATTGCTTCTGGTGTTCAACAAGGGTGCATTTTGTTTTCTTTTCTCTTTGGTTATTGGTTATGTTATGCCAAATTCACTGTAAAGGTAATATTTTGGGCTTAAATGGTGTAGAGATTTGAAAATTTCTGACAGATTATGCTGATGATTTAGCCCTTTTGGCAATAGCTCGAATGAACTCTTTCATTCGAGCTGTTGATGAGACTGGTAGTAGAGTAGGTTTGGTTATAAACAGAGAAAACTAAAGTGATGAAAATTGGTCAGGCATGCTGTGATTTAGTTAATTTAAATGGTTTCAGTCTTGAGCAGGTGTCACAGTTTAATTATCTTGGGAGCTATGTAACAGATACTGGTGATGAGTGGCATGAGATTAACAGACGGATAGGTATTGCTGTTGGGACTTTTAAGAATCTATGGAGAGTGTGGAGAAATAGGCGTCTCCTTTTCTCATTAGTTTGGTTATTGATTATGTTATGTGAAATTCACTGCAAAGGAAAGATTTTGGCCTTAAATGGGCTGGAGATACGAAAATTTCAGACTTAGATTATGCTGATGATTTAGCCCTCTTGGCAAATGATGTTGATGAGATGAACTCTTTCATTAGGACTGTTGATGAAACTGGTAGTAGACTAAGTTTGGTTATAAACAGAGAGAAAACTAATGTGATGAAAATTGGTCAGGCAGGCTGTGATTCAGTTAATCCGAATGGTTGCAGTCTTGAGCAGGTGTCACAGTTTAATTATCTTGGGAGGTATGTAACAGATACTGGTGATGTGCGGCATGAGATTAACAGACGAATAGGAATTGCTGCTGGGACTTTTAAGAATCTATGCAGAGTGTGGAGAAATAGGCGTATACACCTAAAGAGTTAAATTAGACTGTATAATAGTTTGGCTCTTTCTAGGGTTAGTTATGGTAGGGAAACTTGGACACTTTGTAAACAAGATAACAGGTAACTAAATGCTTTTGATTCTAGATGCTTACGCATTATCTTGGGCATTAGGGATTTGATTTTGTAAGTAATGATAAGATTAGGGAAAGGAATCTACAACCTTCTATGAACCGCATGTTGTGTGGAGAAGACTAGATTGGTTTGGCGATGTTGCCTATATGCATAATTATAGAATAGGGTTATGAATAGTGTGCCTAAATGCCTTAGAAAGAGGGGGAGAGCTAGGATGTAGTGGGCAGACAATGCCCAACAGGACCTTAGAATTGGTGTGCAGTGACCAGATGCAAGTGTAGCTTAGGACAGATGTGTTTGGAGATTCGAATGCACAATCTAGTTGGATCTCTGTAGCCAAGGCTGCTTGAGGAGGAGGATGATGAAGCTCTACTATAATTTTTGTATTAAGAAAAATAAATAAACAAATAACAAAAGTCTTCATTTTAGATTTTGTTATATAGTGAGAAATTCTTTCAATTAATATATTATAAATCAACTTTTTCATTCATCAAGTTTTCCAAAACTAAGCCTTATTTGCATTGTCATATCACTTATCACTGAGACTTTTCACTATGTCACTGTGGAAGTCTTTATTAAAATTAATATTTTTGTGAATTTGTTTTCATTAAATTCGAAATGAAATTCTGTATCCCATGGCCAAGTGGTTAACACGCTTGGCTACTGATCTAAGGGACCTGGGTTTGAGCCCCCGGGTAAGGCATGGATGTTTGTTCTGTTTTTCTGCTGAAGTCTTGCCATTCTCATAGATCGTCTGCTATGGTGTATTAACTGACAGGCTCCTGTCAGATCTCTGTGGCAAGCAGCTGCTTGAGGGAGTATTTATTTATTATTATTTGTAATTTGGTATATAGTATGACCTATTTCTGTTGATTGGTTATATGTTAAAAAAATTATAAAGTTGTTTATTTGACTCAACACGGTGAAAAAAAGCATGGACTTCTTTCATAGTGTAATACCAAGAAAGGAACTAGAAAAAGAGAGTAATTTTCTTGTTTCAAGTGAAAATTTATTTTTCTGTTATTCAGAAAGAGCCTTTCTATTCACATTCATAATTATCTTTGTCTTAGTTTTTTTTTAATAAATATTTATTTGCATTACCATATTATTTTTTTACTACATGACTGTAAGTAAAAAGGCCCTTTTGAAATTAAACTTATCATTTGTGTTAAATATTTTTATAAAATCTAAAATTAAATGCTATTTAATTTGGCATATAACATACCATAATTCCTTTCTTGAATTATTTGGCAAAAATGTCTTGAAGTTAAGTTTGTGTTTTGGTTGAGCATAGTGAAAAAATTAGTGGACATCTGGAAGTAGTCCAGTTTTTTAGATTGGACCCTGGAAGGGTTAATCTCTAAAGTTGTGGATATTGAATTTTTACATTTTAATAAATGCCATTATTGACATAGTTTCTCTACTTCATTTTTCCAAAGACACCCATTCAAAAACATTGAAGCATTCCTCACCTGACCAGTTTCCATTATTTGAGGCTTTTTTTGTAGAATATATGAAGCACACTTTTAATACTGTTCTCAACAATTTGAGTACAATTTCCCATTGATGATGAAGGAAACATAACTACAAATAATTTGTGTCCTCATTTTTATGAAGAGCTAATGATGGTGCCCTCTAGCAAAAGGCATGTGTTGTGTCATTGCACTGAGTGTGTCTATTATAAACACCCTCCCCTTAGGTGTGTCATGGCAGTAGCACATTGGTAAGGGTATAAATATCTCCTCCCATTTAAGACTTGAATAACACATTTTATAAAGAAGTCCCTGAAATCAGACCCCCCCCCCCCAATACACACACACATACACACAATTAGATTCAAGCATGTCAAAAAATTAAATTTCTGGGCAGCATGCAATAATATTGAGACTGGTGCACTAGCCAATGTATTAATCTAAAATAAAAATAATAAAAATGTAAAAATCAAAAAATATAATTAAACTTCCCAAAATATTTGTAATATGTTGTAAAAGTATTACAATTGTACCAATAATTATTAGTTTTGATTTTTCTTTTTGCTATTTCATTATATTGTTATTTTTCTTCTTGTGTATATTATATGGTTCACGATTACCTTATTTTTATAGTAAATATATGTATCATACAATTTTATCAGTCCATAAATCCACAATCATTGACTGTGAGGGGTAATTCAAAATTTTTGTCCTGGGAGTGAGATTACATAGTTCCAACACTGCTGATAACTTTTAAGTATGTAGCAGTGTTTTAAAATGGCAACACTAAAATTTTTTGTTACACATTTTTGTCAAAAAATTGAAGATTTTGTATGTGTTCAATTTGATATTCTTGCCTCAGATGCAAAATTAGTTTATGATGCTTTCTGGATGTGCCATGGTGTGGTTTAATTTAATGTTGCCAGAGAGTTATTAACATATATTTGAAAGAGCCTAAGGGTCATGTAGAAAAAATTTAATTGCAAAACAATGTCAAAATAAATTCTCTCTCTCCACTTCTGTTTAACTGTATTCTGAAAAACATGTGCAAAAACTTAAAACTGCTGCTGTATGTTGTTATCTGGTCAGTTCTTTGCCATATGATTACATTCTGAGTTGACTACAGTTTCCAGACCCTAAATGGTTAATTTAATTTTGATAATATTGAGATATTGGGAAACGTGTACCAAGAAGATAGATATCTGCAATGATGCTGTAATGAACAATGATCTAAATATCAGGGAGAAAAAGGTCAAGTATATAGAAATGAAATGTTACAAAAATGAAATAAGGAATATGTCAGTTGAAAATTCAAAACACAAAAGTTTTTTTTATGCTGAATTTTTAGAATTCTACATACATACGGCAGCTACTGAAGTACCGTATTTGCCGACGTACCGGCGTATAAGACACACCCCTTTTTTAGACACATTTTTAAGGGGAAAAAAATTTCCACATTGTTTCATGAATTTCCATAAAGATTTACTGTACTCATTTTATAGTTATTTATGTATACAAAAAATTTAACTACAGAACATTGTAGTTAGGTACCTTTTAATGTTCATCCTCAAAACCCAGAAATTCATCTCCAGAGCTAAATGAAGAATCACTTGAAGCCTCTTTTTCAGAAACTGAGTCTTCGTATAACAAATCATCCTCTGTGCCATCAAGTGAGTTACTAATACCACATTTCTTAAATGACTTTACAACTGTCTCATGTTTCACAGCATTCTATGAAGTTTTGACCCATTTTCAAATCTGCAAAATGCTAGGCCTCTTCCTTCTTCCTGGTGGTGTCACGCCAAAATCTGTAGATTGCATCCAACTGTTCCATTTCTCCTTCATGAATCCTTTAAACGGTTTATTAATGCAGACGTCTAAAGGTTGAAGCTGGCTCGTTAGTCCACCTGGAATTACAGTTAACCGAGTTTTCAGTTGGTTGATTTTATTTTTTACAGCTTCTGTTCTATGACTCCGAAACTGATCCCATACTAGCAAGGCAGGTTTCTTTAGCAGTCCACCAGGACGCCTAGACCACACATTGTCTATCCACAACTTCATCCCCCCTTCATCCATCCAGCCCTTAGGATGAACGTGCACAAACACACCTTTAAGCAGTTTTTCCTTGGGCAAGGTTTTCCTTTTGAAAATCAAAAGAGGCGGCAATTTTGTTCCATTGGCACAACAAGACAACACGACTGTGTAATATGTTTTCTCCTGTCCACAAGTCTTAACAATAACACTTCTAGCACCTTTGGAATCTACTGTTTTGTTTGAGGGTACATCGAACATCAGTGGGACCTCATCCATGTTTGCTATTTGCGAAAGTTCAAAATTTCCTCTTTTTCTTGCATTAATGACAAATTTATGAAACTCGATAATCTTGTCTTCATATTCTGTTGGCATCTTTTGTGCTATTTTTGTTTTAGTCCGCATACGTAAGTCATTTCTCTTCATGAATCTAGAACACCATGACGTTGATCCTATAAAATCAGCGATGCCTCTGTTAGTAGCTATCACTCTTACTTGTTGAATAGTCATTTTTGTGGAAACTGAAAATCCCGAGCTTCGGTATTCTAATATCCAAGTTTTTAATTCTTCTTCTAGTTCTGGCCATTTTGCTATTCCATGTCGCAGATTATGTTTACTATGCATAGCTTTTTTTAGGTCTTCTTCCTGTCTTCTCCAAGTTATCTTTTCTGTTGGCGGTGATCCGAAATTCCTCTCTGCTGCCCTGTTTCCATGTTTTTTGGCATACTCAATCACTCGTAGCTTGAATGCAATATCATAGCAGAATCTGCGTTGTTTTTGAGCCATGTTTCGCAGCAAAAACACGAGAAAGCTTCTTCGGTACTAAAAGTTGACGTTTTTGTTGCCTTGAGGCGCTGTAATCGGTAACGACGAGCCATGCTCGTGCTTTTCAAAAAAATATGCCAGTGAAATGTGATCACGCATGCGCACATTGGATGAATCGTAACCTTGAGATGTCAGTGGATCTAAACTCTACTGGAATGTTCCCTCTATCAGTAGTGAAACATAAAATACATCACGCAACTTATTATTTTTACAGAACAAAAAAAATATGGAAACGATTTATTTGAAATCACTCTTTCACAAAAGGACAAAATGCAAAAGAATACTTATATAGGTATAAACCAAAAGTTTTAGACTGAAATTTCAACTCATAATTTTGATTACCGGCACATAAGACGCACCCCATATTTTAGGCGTATTTTGAGGGGGGAAAAGTGCATCCTGTACGCCGGCAAATACGGTATATCATGATTTTGGCTGTAAAATTGCTTCCAGTTAATACTCTTGTTCATCCTGTGATTGAATTATCAAACCCCATGTAGTTTCTTTTGAATTTTTTTTTTATTATTTGCACTGTTAGTTTGTTTGACCTGATTTATTAGACAAATGGATTACTAGAAACAAGCACATACTAATGCTTCTAGGTTATCTTTTCTCTTTAATGTTCAGGAGTCCCCACTTCTTTATTAGCACATTTTCATAGAACAAGCTGTTTGTTATTTGTCTGTCTTTGTATGACAAAACATGGCACCCATAAACACATTAATATTTATATTTGAAATAAAGAATATATTTCCAGTCAAAGAATAGAACGAAAATTTTTCCAATTATGAAAGAATTATAGATCACTCCAGATATTGAAGTTAACATTATTTAGTAAGAAGTATAATTTCTCCTAAGAACAACAGATCTTGTGCAATAAGCTCTCATGCTTCTAATAAGATTTTCCAACAATGCAGAGGGCAGCAAATCCTGCTCTTTAATAAGAGCATTTTTCAGCTCATGTAGGGTCCTTGGAGGGGGGTTATGGCTTGTAACTCGCCTTCCCAAAGCATCCCAGGCATGTTGAATGTGATTTAGGGCTAGGTACATCACTGGCTAATCCATTCTCTGGATACCTTCACTCCCAAGGTATTATTCCACTATCTTTATTCAAATGTTCATTATCATCTGTAGAAATGAAATCTGACCCAATGGCACCTCTAAAAAAAAAGTCTCATTATGCTCTAGGATCTTGTCACTGTATTTTTGTGCAGAGAATTTGTCGCAGTATTTTTCCTGAGAGGAAAAGCAGGTCAGTGCATGTCCTTGATAGTGATACTGCACACCAATTCTAACAAGATCCTGTTTGACATTGTCTGCCCACTTCATCCTAGGTCTCCCCCTCCTTCTGAGGCCTTAAGGCACACTGTTCATAACCCTATTCGCTAATCTATAATTATCCATACAGGCGACATGGTCAAACCAACAGTCTCTCTCTGCACAATATGTTGCTTAAAGGAGGATGCTGACTCCTTTGCCTAACCTCATCATTAGTTACAAAGTTGAACCACCTAATGTCCAAGATACTGCGTAAGCATCTAGAATCAAAAGCATCTAGTTTCCTGTTACCTTGTTTACAAAGCATCCAAATTTCACTACCATAACTAACCCTAGAAAGAGCCAAACTATTATACAGTCTAATTTTAGTATTTAGGTGTATACACCTATTTTTCCACTCTCCATAGATTTTTAAAAGTCCCAGCAGCAATTCCTATTCGTCTTTAATCTCATGCCACTCATCATCAGTATATGTTACATAGCTCCCAGATAATTGAACTGTGACACCTGCTCAAGACTGCAACCATTCAAATTAACTGAATCACCACCTGACCAATTTTCATCACTTTAGTTATAAACATAGATAAAACTAAACTTGCTATGGTCTCATCAACTGCTCGAATGAAAGAGTTCATCTCATCATCATTTGCCAAAAGGGCTAAATCATCAGCATAATATAAATCAGAAATTTTAGTATTTCCAGACCATTTAAGGCCAAAATCTTTCCCTTGCAGTGAATTTCACATAACATAATCAATAACCAAACTAAAGAGAAAAGGAGACAGAATGCACCCTTGTTGAACACCAGAACTAAAGTTAAACCAATTGTTACAAGCCTTACCAACTCTCACACACGACTCGGTGTTATTATAGAGAACTTTCATTATGTTAACTAACTTGTCTGGTATACCATATGATCTCACAATCAACCACAAATTATGACGATCAACAGAGTCGAAAGCCTTTTTGAAATCAACAAAGCTAGCAACCAAAGGTTTCTGAAACTCTAAACATTTCTCAAGAATCTGCCTAAGTGAAAATATCTGATCTACACATCCCCTACCACTTCTGAATCCACATTGCTCATCACACAATTGACTGTCAACCAGATTCTTAATTCTATTAAGCATAATCTTGCAAAGAACTTTACGTGGAACAGAGAGTAGACTGATACCCCTATAGTTATCATAAGAACTGCGATCACCTTTTTTGAAAATAGGGATAATAATAGCTCTGGCAAAATTCTTAGGAACCATGCCTTTATCATAAAAGATATTCAGAATTTCAGTCATCCAAGTGGTAGCTGAAACATTCCCAGCTCTGAGCATTTCCGTAGTAATTTCATCTCCACCTGGGGGATTTATGAAGTTTAAGTTTAGAAATAGCAGAAATAACTTCAAATTGTGTTATATGGCCAAGAATCACTATATCCTATCTTATGATTCATCTGAAAAGAACTTGTCTAATTGAGGTGCTGTCTGGTCTATTCCATTTGTGCCTTCCAATAAGCTGAGGTTAGTGGTATGTACATTACAGGTGTTACAGCATGTAACACTCATGAAATCATTGGGATGCAGTCACTCTGGATGGCCATCTCTGTGATATAGTGGATATTGTCCTTGTGGCAGCTCTGATGCAAGTTCACATGCTGTCATCATTCTATTTCCCCTTGCAGTTTTGGACAAGAAGTAATCCTCTGGAACTGTGGTTACTCTGGGCCTATCTTGGTTCAGTTTTCTAGAGCATGTTACAATGTCTTGAAAACTTCTCCAGAGTCAGGAAATTATATTTAGAGATTGCCAGATTCATGAATGTCAATGTGCTTTCCTGCTTCCATCCATCTGATGATTCTACACCTCTGACCTTCATCAAAATGATTCCCTTTTACATTTTAACAAAAATGAAATTCAGAATGCTCAATAAGGCTGTTCTTAATCTGAAATGAGAAACTCCTCTTTCTGAAGCTGCTTGTATTATCAGCTTAATTTGCATATTGCAGTCTTTTGCATTGATAAATGCAAATTTAATAGCTTATAAATGTGAGTTATTTCATGCTAAATATCCTGTGAAACCTTCATTAAATTCCAAAAAGGATTTCTTGAGATATTTGGAATTTTGTTCAACTCTCTTATTAATAGCAGTAACATTACTCAATGAACCAATGACAGTCACTGAGATGGCCAACCTCTGTCTCTATACAGTCTAATCAAGATGGCTTTGTAAGAACTCTAAGATATTCTTTCATTTAAAAAAATTTTGCATAATTGTTTAGGAACTGGAGTGTCAATATTTACACAATATTTAGAAAACAAAAATGGAAATAATATCGTCTGGTATCCATGTGGTTAGCACATTAGACTGCTAATCAAAGGGATCTGAGTTTAAGCTCCAGATAAAGTATGAATGTTTCATTTCTGTGTTTCTTTTTGCTGGTGCCTCACCTTCCTCACAGATCTGTTATCTGTAGACATCCATCTTTTTTATTTTAAAGTATAATAAAAAAAATTTTTAAAGGTATTAAGGAAACATTATTTTTCAAATCTTCCAGTAGTTTTAATTTCTAATGTTAAAGAGCTGTAAGTGGATAAATAGCAAATATGTAATTAATATTATGGTCTATTCATGGTAGAATTTTGGGGGTTTACAATGTGGTGATCAAGTGATTTACACTGATAGCAGTTGATTTACCTCCTCTTTCCCTTAGAGCAGGGGTTCTCAATGTGGGGTAGGTGGTAAAAATTTTTTGGGTACGCCGTGAGAGCTCAAAAGTCGCTAAATCTAGTAACAGAGTTGCTAAGTTGGCAACACTGTTGTGCAAAAATGTCATTTTTTGTGTTTATCAATAAATGTAATTTATGAATACAAAATTTAATGTATACATATCTATATGTTTTATTTCCATTGTTATACTATGACTATAGTTTTATCTATCTATACAAGGGGTATGGCAGTTACATACACATTCCAGGGGGTAAGTGAAGCATAAAAGGTTGAGAACCACTGCCTTAGAGGAAAGGGGAAAGTGATAATGCAACTTTTTAGTTTTATGGGAAAAATTCCATTTTGGATGGATAGGTACTAATAAAATATTACAATTCACATTTTTTGAATCATCCATTAGTTTGCATTTTCAGAGAGCTCTAATTGAAAAAGGACAAGCTTTATTCTTTATCATTTCTATATTCATTTGAGACAATTGGTCTTTATAATTAATCATAAAAAGCAGTGGTTTTGATCAGTTGATTCACATTTCACAATAAACTTGGTTTAAATAAGTATATGATTTTTTTTGTTACATTCAACATTTTTTCCCTTACCAAAAGAGGATAATGTAGATGAATAATCAGGCATGATTTTCTTGATTAGTTAGTTCAAAAACTTTAATGAAATTACATTGTAGTATATATATAATTTGAGTTTTTTTAATATTATTAATGGTTCATTTTGTAGAGTTTACAGAAAGGAGAAATGCATTAAACTGCTTTAAAATTATCCCGTTTCTGTGTGTGTGTATGTGTATTGAAACTTGAAAAAAAGGTGGAAATTTAAATGTCATTTGTGCATTTTTTTTTGCTCCTGAACAGTTTTTTTCAATTTTTTTTAAGTTCAAAACAATATGGTCTATTGCTTCCTTGTAATTGTATGCACTCCTGTTTGTTATCTTTTTTTAATAATTATGACAATTTTCTAGTTTAAAAATGCCCATAGTGGATAAATTGTAAATATTATATTTAATTTTGACCATGATAGTTGATTAGTTATTAAATTCAAATAATTATTTATATCCTATGATACCAAAAATATTTTTCATTACTAGTTATATTTTCATGTATAGCATGATGTGTAAGTATAAGTAGGTTTTATGCAGGAGTAAAATTATATTTAATTTGTATTAATGTTCATCTAGGTCTACTATTATTTTTAGATTAATGTTGTAAAAGTACGTAAGAAACACATTTAGCATTTTATAAAACAGTGGTTTATTTATATGTAGTAGGAATCTAAGTAGATAAGAATTTGCTTCCTTCCATCATATGGTTATTAGGCTTTGGATTTTTGTCATTCGAGACCGAAGACAGCGTGAAACAAGTTTGTGCTGAGCATTTTGTGACCATCAACGGGAAGCAGGTGGAGTGATATAATTTATTTTATTTTTATAACTTATAGGTATTTGTACTAACTCTCATGCTTGTCATAAAGTTTAAAGTCGAAGTGCTAGTGTGTCAAGTCAGGCATGATGAAATTATTACAAATAATGATATAAAGGATTTTTAATATTTTTTTTATAAATATCTAAAAATGTGCCTCCACTGAGACATAATATTAACTAATGTGCTCTTTAGTATTGAAATAATATTAATTTTATTAGCCAGTTTAGAAATTTATTTATCAAAATATTATAATGCTAAGTATTTAAAAGTAGATATTTTGTAAAATCTTATTAATATTTGGTATAATCTGATTTTATAAACTACTTTGGAGGTGAATAAATGATATTAATAATTGTAAGTTTAAAACAGTTCAAAGGCAGTAAAAAATCTGATGAAACACAAAAAGTTATTATTTAAAATTGTTGCTTGTGTTATGATTTGAAACATGCTTTTGAGTGTGATAATTAAAATATCAAAGTGGACATGCCAAATTAAGCTAATGTTCAGTAAAATGTAGTGCAGTGTTTAAAAATAGATTTCTTTTTAAGGTTTATATTGTTAAGAATTACATAATTATTTTTTCTACAGTAATCACATTTATTGTTATGTATTTTAGGAAATATTAGGCATGAAAAAATGCATTTTCCTTTCCCCATCGAATCTACGTTACTATAAGAGCAGATATACTTTTATTCCCTTTTTTGCCACACATTTAAGAATATCAATAAATTTGAAACAGTTTAAAGTTCTTTTTTTCCCTTTGTAATTGATATTTTTCAGTGTTTGATTTGCCAAATTAATTTAGAATAAGAGTAAGTCAAAATTGCATACCTGGGCTTTTGCCTTGCATTAAATCTTTTGCCATATTTAGATTGAAAACCTTGAGTGATCATTGTTCAGATGAGCAGACAGAACTTAAATAAATCTAATAGTTTTTTTTTACTGAAAATGAAAGTAGTAAGATGGAAGTTGAAGTAATGCAATTTTAATGCATAATGAATTTAGCAGTTGAACAAGGAAATAATATTGTTTTTGGATTTAATTGATGATAAGATTATTCGGATTATTCTTGTTTTAATCTTGTATATTTGTTTTATACATAGTCATACCGTAGTACGTGTTGTCCTGGTTTGTTTTTCACAGTTGTCATTTCATATCATTTCCCAATACATGTTGTAAATATTCCATGAATACATCACATAATTTATAAATCTGAATATATATATATAGACATTTTTTTTTGAAGTAGTTGAGTATTCCTTCTGATTGTGATACATTTTATTATTAATATATGCAGTAGAGATAAGTCTAGACTCAGTTTTGCAAGCACAAGCCTAAATTACTATAATAATTACTGAGTATGAGCCCATTTGAAAAAGAAAAAAGAAATCAGATGCAGTCACAAGCAGTATATGTAACTGTGCATGCTGCTATGCCATTTGTTTTACTTCTTTATATTCTATTTGAAACTTTAAAATAATTCGATTTTACTATAATGTTAATTGAAACTAATTGTGATCCATTTTGGCCATTTTTGAAACATACCCTATTTAAATATTTAATATAAAGAAATAAATTTCCTCTCAAGTAGCTGCTTTCCACAGAGATATGATAGGACTAAGTCAATTTAATATGCCATAGAGAAGATCTATAAGGAAGGTAAAAACCTCAGGAGAATAGTGGAAAAGAAACTTCCAGGGCTTGAACCCAGGTCCCTTTAATCTGCAACCAAGAAGGTTAAACAGTTACTCTGCCAACAGACCAGTATGTGGAAAATTAAAGCTTCCTGTATGTGTGCTGCAACTGTATTTTTCAACTCAAAGGTATAATGAAAAGCTGCATTAATATATAATATTCTGGGCTTTTTTGTGAAGAAAGCTTTGCTGGTATGCTTGCCAGACAGAAGTTTAAAGGAGTATAGAATATATCTATGAATAAAGAGGGGCAACTGATAAAATTGAAATTTGTTTAATGTCTAAACTAATAAGAGATCTGATAAAAGTTGTAAGAGTTTACCAGTACACCAGTTGTGTTATAGCTGGTATGCATAGCATCTGAGAAAAAGCCATAATATTAATGCAGTTAATCAATTGGAAATATTAATATTGTTACTTTATACCTTTTTTTTATTTATTAAGAAGGGTGATATTGAAAGTAATGATAAAAGTGGACATACAAGATTTAGTAAATTTTCAGTAAAATACAGGTCTGTTACGAAATTTCTTTTTATGATCTGTATTGTTAAGAATTAGTTTTTTTTTTTTAATAATTATCAATCCTATATACAACAATAGGTATTTTAGAAATTATTGGGTTTGAAAAATACATTTTCCATTTGGCCCTTACATTAGAATAAAGAAAATCTTATTTTTAAGTGTAAAATTTGTATTTTAAACAATGCTAGAACATGGGGGGGGGGGGGGAGAATTCTCAAACACCACCCACTATACATAAAAACTACCAAAGAAGAAAAGACTACTTGCATTTCTAAAAGCCTTATTCATATAGGAAAATAACAGTGATAAAGCAAATAATGGCATGCACGAGCTAGTGCATGATGTGTAAACCCTCTTTTCCATTTGTTTTGGAAAAAATCACTTGACATCAGGGCCTCCAAATTACAGTCTATGGTAATATCTGGGTGGAAATATTGGTAATTGTGTCCTCAAAGCAGTGAACTAGAAAATTAAAATTCTTAACTATCCAATCAACATTTTATTGGATTTTCCCAACGAATTTTAATGCCACATGTAATACTTTCATGAAAGTGATATGTACTCTTGATAAAAACCATATTACTTAAGTCTTAAATTGAAAGAAACTTGTAAAATAATTATGCAGCCAACCAACTTTTAGACAGTCACCTCTATTTGAGTTCACAGTCTACATTTTTCTTGATAATGTTAGTACTGTAACCAAGATTAGATAGAATGGAAGATATAAATGGCAAGTTGAATTTTTTAAATGATATTAGGCATGGATGTGTGTGTCGTTTTTCTGCTGAGGTCCTGCCATCCTCTCAGATCTCCTACTGTGGCATATAAACTGACAGGCTCCTGTCAGACCTCTGTGGCAAGCAGCTGCTTGAGGGGGTATTTTTTTTTTAATTTTATTTTTGGTTAATGTAAATTGATAAGCTTATTCTTCCTAACAAATAATCTTTAATTCACTGTAATAAGGAACAGTAGATAGTTTCAGTTGCAGTTTCTTTTTATGAGTTTCTTACTTCTTCATCTGGTACACTTTGGAGTATCTGAAACATATCGTCTCCGATGCTATCATGGACTTTTAGCAGATGGCCTTTTGTAGCTGCCATATCAATGGTTTACAGTCACCTTTGTATTGATTGCTCATTGAGAAACCGGCCCATATCTGTTTTTATTGTTGGAAGGTTTGCAGAAGACACAACTTGGTGTTGTTGAAAAATAGTTATTTTGCATTTTCAAATTTTTTGCTTGAGGCTAGGTAATAATGTTACACTACTTTCTATTGAAAGGATAATCTGAGAAATGTTTGCTCCTTATTGCATTAAATTTTGTGAATTAAAGATTAATCTAATGTCACTGCTTTTTAACCAATGTAAATCTAACATTTGTTTTTCCTACTATATACCATTCCATTTTCACACATATAAAATAAAAAATAAGCCTATAACTTAAAGATTAGGATTTTTTTTAACAAACTTTTACCTTACCATCAGCTGCACTTTACTTTACCAACCCATCAGCTGCAGACATTGGTACCTGTTTAATGTGTAGTAAAATATGATAGTGACTTTATAATGCTTTTGCTGAAGTTGATGGTTGAAGAAGGAACTCTTCCTGAAATTTGGTTTAAAAGCAATAGCAATATTTTCTTATTGGAAGAGTGCTTTTTTTTTTATATCTAGCATCTTTTGTTTTAACCGATATGCACTTCCATCATTCTTTTTAACTAGCATCGTAAAATGTATCCTGTTTTCTCATATACAAGTGGTAGCTTATTCACACTTTTAGTGTTCTCTCAAGTGTCATGATCCTTCTTTTAACCAGATATAGGATAGTCTATAACTGATTTCACTGAGCTTTCTGTAAATGGTAGCTAGATAGTCACTCGAAGGAGAGTTATGCACGAATCCCGTGTGATGATGGACAGAATTGGTCAAGTCTAACACCTAATGTCCAACCCTGCCTTGGTTATCTGTTGCTATCCTCCCCTTGAGGATGCCAATGAGAATAAGAAGGATAGGTTTTGTGGACAACTTCAGTGTATTTTGAATTCTGTCAAAGATATTACCCTTGTTCTAGGCGACTTCAGTGCCAATGTTGGTACTGACTCTGACCTTTGATGAGGTAGGATACTCTTTTTGTTATTGGTAGCTGCAATGTCAGTGGGCAACATCTTCTACCAGTAAGTAAACTTAATGGTTTCAGATTAATTACAAGAACAACAACAACTTACATAAGTACACATGGGTTTCACCTGATGGGCTGCATAAGAATGTTATAGATTATATATTAATTTAACAGCAAATGTGCTAGTTCTGTTAAGAATACCAGGTCATATAGGAGAGCTGAAATTGGATCTGTCCAATCTTGCAGCTTAAACTTAAGAAGTGTGCTAAGGTTAAATAAGTTACCTTTAACACTGAAGCTCTGAAAGACACAGTTACAACTAAAGCTTACAATGATAAGTTACTTTGTCATTATGACAGTCATGGTTTGCTTACTACTGAAGTTGAGGAAGAATGGGACCATTTTAAACAGGCTTTTTTTTAAAACTAATAGTACTCTTAGGTAAAAAGGAGCATAGGAGGCAAAATTATCTGAGTGATAAGGCACTTGAGCTTATTTTGGAAAGAACTGCAGGAATGTCCTTAATACCCTACTAGTTTTAATAGAAAGCATTAGAGAGTTTAATAAATGTGTAAAGGATCAGTTAGCTGCTGATAAAAATCTTTGGTTTGATGGCTTGGCTGACAAAGCCTAGGAAGCAGTTAGACAGCAGAGAGCTGTACCAGATAGTTAATGTTTTGTGTGGTAGAAGACAGACAGGTGTACAGGGATTGAAGGATAAGCAAGGTAAGGTTATAGAAGGTGAGGATTCTGTCATGGCTATGTGGGTTGAGCATTTCAGTGATGTTCTGAACAATATGGTTAATTCTAATCCCATTGTAATGATAGATGCATTACTGGCTTTAATGTTGCCATATAACACAGTCTGAAGTTATTTTGGGTATTTCTAAAAACTACATAAATTCCCAAGGGTAGATGAAATTACTACTGAAATGCTTAGAGCTGGGAATGTTTTGGTTACCACATGGTTGACTGAAATTTTGAAAAACTTTTATAATAAAGGCATTGTTCCTAAAGATTTTACCAAAGCTATTATCTCCTTTTATATAAAAAAAAAAGCAGATTGCAGTTCTAGTGATAACTATAGGTTATCTTGGGAGCTATGTAACTGATACTGGTGATGTGGACCATGAGATTAACAGATGAATAGAGATTGCTGCCAGGACTTTTAAGAATCTATGGAGAATGTGGAAAAATAGGCATATACACCTGAAGACTAAATTTAGACTGTATAATAGTTTGGTTCTTTCTAGAGTTGGTTATGGTAGTGAAACTTGGATGCTTTGTAAACAAGTTAACGGGAAAGTAGATGCTTTTGATTCTAAATGCTTACAAAGTATCTTTAGCATTAGATGGTTCAACTTTGTAAGTAATGATGAGGTTAGACAAATGAGTTGGCAACCTCCTTTAAGGCATGTATGTGCAGAGAGAGACTTGATTGGTTTGGAGACCAGAAAAGAATTTTTTATATATCTCTAAAAATAAACAATTTTCTGTTAAAGCAAAAAGAAAAGTGTTTTTGCGCCACTCCTGGGTCTAAAACTCGAACTCGTTGTTGACAGTGGAAATTTCGTGACTTTCACATTCAACCACCAAAATTTCTATCATAAATACATCATTTGCAATATTTGTTTGAAATTTTCAACATTTCCCACTGCTAGAGGGTGTAATTATAGCTTTAGAGAAATTCAGAAACTGCATATTGTAATATTTCATCAATACGTATCTAACACAAAAAGAAGTTTTAATTTATCTCTGTAAACAAAAAAGTTCGATGTCTACAGACGGACAGATGACAAAGTAAAACTATTATCTCCTTTTCTTTGAAACGTTATGAAGCATTGAGAAAACAATATGTTCATCAGCAAAATGGTGGTAGGTTCTATGTTCAATTTCTGTGTGAGAAGGTATATTTGAAAAAACATTGCTTTAAGAGTCATAATATGTTATTACTGAGATTTATATTATCTTAATATATTATGACTTGCATCAATGTTTTTTCAAATATACCTTCTCACAATGGAATTTGGCATAGAACCTATCACCATTTTGCTGATGAAGAATGAATTGTGTTACGAAATCTAGATTCTGTTTTACCATCGAAAGGTTTCTACTATGATGATGTAGAAATGCATCGACAATTTTTTGCAATTTAATGTTGTGGGTGATTTTGCCACAAAGTGATTTTACAGTGTTCCTGAATATTAATATCATTTGTTCATCTAGAAGTCGCCATTCCTTTCCATCTATTTAGAAACTGGAAGTGTATCTACTATGTCATTAAATTGGATTTTACTGAATTGACTTCATTTTAGCTCATATGTGCACTTCTAATAACAAGAAACTTCCACACTGTACATCAATATATACCAGTGTTTTAAGGTGATTTTATTCTTGTATTCTTCAATTTACACACTAGGACAGTTGAACTATTAATATTAAAACCTTTTATTAGTTGGAGCTCTATAGATATCAAGGGATTAGTTTCATGCAACAGGAATAATTAGTATAATTATATATATATGGTTAATGCTGTGTAATGAATACACATATCCAGATTGCTTAATGGGATTGACATTCACATGATATTTTGTCTCAGGGTGAGGGAGGCATGATTTTCAACTTCGTAGGTTTTTTACTAATTAATACATATTTTAAAAACTTTTTAAAATTGCAGGAAAGACTAAAATGATGTCAAGTGATTCTTTTATTCTTTCTATGGTCTCTGTAATGGTTCTATTTATGCCTAGTATGACAAACAATTCATGCTATTGTCCATTTTAACCTATTTGACAAAATTAACGCTCGTACCTGCATCTGGCCCACCAAAAAAGAAAAAAAAAAATCCATTAACAATTAGCATTAAGCTTCAGATTCATTCTAGTTTTTCAAGGTGGAAACCCAGGAAGGATTAACCATTCAGACATATTCCACCACCCCTTTGATGCACAATGAATTATATTCATTATTTACCAACAGCCAAGGTTGTTGTACATCTGAGTGTTACATCCCAAGGCTCAGCTGGTTATGTGAAGGAAACCCAGTAGACAAATGTTAGGACACAGATAGGCTCCTATCAAGGCCATTCAGTGGTTCTTTAACATCATGGGTAAGTCTCTTTTGCAGGTGGTGACACAGCTTAATGTCCCATCCAACAGATGGCTGCCTTTACCAAGCCCATCAATCTCCCCTTTCTCGTTGAGAACCATGTGGGAGGGAGGGGGGTTAGAAGAGATGAATCTTGTTGGTACTTGAACCTGAGAATTGCAGATTATGAGGCGATACACTACTGACTGAGCCAATCCTTATCCCCAAATTAGAAACAAATTCAGCCCTAGATTTAACAATTTGGCTAAGGAGATCTAATTAGACTGTGCAGTTTAATTCCCCAAATATGTCTATCCTGAGCTACTAATGCTGAATTTGGAAACTGTTACCTGTTCTACCAATCTGTAGTGCTGCAGATAGCAGTTGATGACTTTTGTTCAACCCAGTAGGGGGGTATCACGACTGTCTAGGGATGTTTTAGAGATTTTTTGGGCATTTTCTTTAAATATTCTCTAGAAATAGAATATTGAATACTTCTTAGATTAACTTTGTTATGCATATTTTATTTTGACAGAAAAAGCTTTGAAATTCGTGGATGATAATTGTGTTTTTTTGTATGTGTTTAGTAAATTTGTGTACATGGTAAATACCCCTTTTAGCTAGTTTTATACTGGATTTTTTTTTATTTCTCTGAAAAGAGTGCAGAAAATAATACTTTGTAAAAGGGAATGCACAACCCAAAAAGGTTGGGAATTTCTGGTCTAACTTCATTAGTACTTGCATAGTGAGACTACTTTTGCTAAAGATATTTTGTAAGCATTTAGAATCAAAGAAATAAGTTTCCTTTTATTTGATTGCAAAAAGTTCATGTTTTGCAATCGTAGCAAACTTTAAAAAGGACACTATTTTATAGTCTAATTTTAGTTTTCAGATATATATTTAAACCTGTTTTTTCCACAATCTTCACAGATTTTTAAAGGTCCCAGCTGCACTCTTTTACTGTTTATCTCGTGTCACACAACTCCCAAAATAATTAAACTGAAAATCATGCTCAAGAGCACAGCTTCCAAGAAAACAAGCATCGTCCATTCATCTGACTAATTTTCACTGCTTTAGTTCTCCTTCTATCATTAAACTTAACATATTTCTACTCTCCAAATACAGTTTTAACACTTAATATCCCAAAGATATGCATCACGTTTATAAAATTGCAGACACCATACTAAATTCATGAAAATCTTAACACAAAAACAATTATGTTTTTCTCTTCTTGGTAGCTGAGTGATTAGGGTTCTTGGTACAGATAGAAGGAATTCAGGTTCAAGCCCCAGAATAATGGATGTTTTCTTATAATTTTGCTGAGCTGTAGATTTCATCACAGATCTCTATGGCATATTACACTAAAATGTTTCAGACTTCTGTTGCAATTGCTTTTAGTTTTGGATGACTGTATTCTCTTTCATCTTCACCAAATTAAAACACTTTTGCATTTAGTTAGGGATATACTATTTCATGTATAAAAATAGCCACTTGTTAAGATTTTCCAGGTTGACATTTAAATGTGCTTGGGTACTTGAATTAATATCTTATTGTATAATAGTCAAAATTCTGGGTGTTTAAACAAATGAACAGTGTTTCTTGTACGTACTTCACAAAAGTGTTTCTTCTTTGTCTGTGGTGTGACTTCATCAGAGCAGAAGATATTGTTTCCTCATGGTTCTGCAGGTACTTCAGTGATCAGTCCCAAATTTGGTGTGGTGGTCCCACTTAGTTCTTCCTGTGTTGGGTTAAAAGATCAGGTTCCCAGCTGCTAAGGGTAGGGAATAATCACTCTGAAAGTGTCTGAAATTTCTGGGTGGTGCTGCCATTGCCTATCTTGTGAATGGAGTAGTAAGTTATCTACCTCAGAGCTGTGAATTAAGTAGTACACTAACAGTGGAAGGCTGTGAATGAGATAGGTGTTATCAATGGACACATGTTTTGCATCAAACTTTTGGTGGGATTTAACTAGTTTAAAATGAATTCCTGAGACTTAATTTACTTAGAGAAATGTTTTCCACGAATTTTAAAGGTTATTTTGGTAGAAATATCCAAAAGAATAATTCAAATATTCCAGGACCTTAAACGAGCCTCTGCTCCATTTCTATTGAGACTGGCATAAATGAACCATACAACATAGGGAAGCCTTTCCTAATATCATTATACAGAGAATTAACTGTTATTTGGTACATTTGGAGGCTTCATTATAAACACATTGCTGCTATTCTTTTTTGTCTTACTGGAATATTTTCTTTGAGATTTGGCACTATCATGTAGATACTAATCAGTAGAACTCAAGTAGCACTAATAAGTAGAACTTGATAGTGTCATACTTGCCAGATATGAGGCAAGTATCTCTAATGGAGAGGATGTTTATTATTACTGCATTTTGATGAAGTAGATGGATTAGCATAAACACATTCATCAGTAGATTAATGCATGCTCTAAAGTTGATATTATTTCTTTTACCTTGAAGTAGATGGTAACAGCATTATTATTAAATGTTAGGTTGTAAAAGAAATACTTCTTTTTAAATCAGATTGGCTGCAAAATATGGTAACTTTCCGTAACATTAGAATTTTAAATTTATTAAAAATAGTGTTCCACGTGGATGATATTTGAGGCCAGCTTATGTGTTCACTCTGAAGCAATCACTCTTGGAATGATTCATGATTCATTTGTGATGTATCCAGATTAATGTGATCTACAGTACTATTGCATCAGGCTTATAACTAGCTAAAATAAATGATGGGGGGGGGGGTAGGAGGTTTGATCTTTCTAGGAGTGGCAAAAGTCGGACATAAACTGGATTCATATTCACTTATTATTAACTAAATTTATTGTGCTATTCTAATAATAATGCAATATTCTAGTTAATAATTTATTCTTGATAGACTGACCCTATCAAATAAACAATTATTTTCCTCATCCAAAGAATATTTTTTATCGTACAGTACATAAATAATTTTTCATTTATGTTAAAAGAAATCGCAATTTGAGTAAAAATATATATTTTTGTAGTATTGTTTTCGAAACTCAAAATTAAACTTGCTTCTCTTTGGCTTTTCATATGTCTTTGCAACTGATCAATTCTTTTAAGTATTGAGAAGATGGTTTTACATATGGCAATGCTGCAGAACTGGAACCTGCCACCAGAAATTTCCTAAATTTTAGGAAAGCAACAATTATTCATCTGAAAAAAAAATTACACTGATGTGGCAGGAATCAAACCTGCAACTCTCTAGATACATGCCAGGTATAACTGGTAGAGTGCTCTGGCATGTATCTAGAGAGTTGTGGGTTTGATTCCTGTACAACTTTTCAGTATAATCATCAGTTTATTCTTCAACTTTGAATTTATAGAGGTAATTTTTAGCAATGATGATTTGAATGTAGGATCTCAAATCAAATAGCTTTAACTGTCATTGTGGTTAGGCACTAGTGGCTGTTCCAGCAAGGCAAACTTTGTTGTTAGCTCTAACTGAGGCAGTGGTCAGCAGTGACTTTGGTCTTATAGGGCATTTCCATGTATGACATCTTAGTAGGGCATGCCCTTGTATGAGAAGACCTGTAAAAGTTAGAAGCAGCTTCTTGGATTCTTCTCTGTCCTATACGTCCAAATGAGAAAGAAAATTCCATTTCTTTAAGAAATTCAAAATTTTCTGTGTTGGCACTCAAATCTTCAACTGCAATAATGTTGCTCTCAGCTCTTCATTATTAGTATTTTTTTAAAGTTCTTGAAGCACTACATGTATGGCTTTGTTTTAAATTAACTTAAAAACTCTGAAATTTGGTTATTTCTATCTCAGATGGCTCATTTATGTGTCCATAAATAATGAAATTTTTCAACATTGTTCGCTTTTTGTGAATCTCTTATTCTCTATTTTGAGGTTCCATGTTTTTGCAGTTCTACCATAATTACAACCAGGGAGAAATATTGGTCAGATCTGACACTGTAGGTATTTATTGTTAGATATTTCTGGGCTTTTGCTTTTTGTGTGTCAGAATTTATACTTTTATTGGAATTGGAGAAATTTATAAAAACAAGAACTGGATTTTGTGACCATATACATTTGCAATTTTTTGTATCACCATCCCTAATGTAAATTAGTTTTAGTTCTTGTAATGTAGCAAAATTTAAAAAAATCAGAAAGACTAAAGAGTTTTCTAGAGGGGCCTTATAATTTCTCCCTTGTTTATGGACCTGTCTTGCATTTTATAGGAGGCATTTCATAACACTGATTTATGCTTCTAATTAGAGTAATTATGCAATATTACCTTTTGACTCTCATTATTAAATCAGTAGAACTTGATAATCTCGTTACAGTTTGCTGACTGAGAATACAAACATTTCAGCATTTTAATTGTTTCTGAAAAAAAAAATTACGTTATGGCTCTATATGGCATGCGTAGGTTTTGGTTTGGTTTTCAGAAATTCAAAGTAAATTCCATCATTTTTGCTCTATCAAAATTAGTGTTTTATATCTTGTTTGTTAATTGTAATAATAAATGGTTTTCTGTAAAGAGTATGCTGAAACCGAATTTTAATTAGTCTTAGTATAAACTTAGCACAAATGATTATATGGCCATGCCAAGACTGCTTATTAGCTATTACATCATGAACAGATATGTAAACCCTTTTTCCACCCTCTATTCCTTTTCATATGATTACTTCTGAGAAAAGTGAAGGAATTGCCTAGTATCCAACAATGTGTTAATGTCATCATTTTTATTTAGCCCTAAGTTTGAAAATTATATATGACTTGGAAAATTTCACATCTTGCATGATGTATTTTCATAAATATCTAAGTGAAGTAATTTTTATGGAATACTAAACATCTAATAGTTGTAAAAGACACTTAATTTCTAAAATAATATTGTGCCAAATGAAAGTTAGAACGATCTGATAACACTTTCCATTAAAATCTTATCTATTTGAAATTTTGTATTAACTGGGATTTAAATTGGTATTTATTATTTTTCTACAATCAGCACTTTTAAATAATTCACTGTTACAAATAACAAAAAGTATCATATTTTAAGGTAGCTATATATATTACACAAAATAATACAGTGTAATACACTGAATGAACAAATTATTAGGAACACCTACCTAATAACCTGTTGCTCACCTTTTACCCTCACAACAGCAGCCAGGCATCTTGATAAGGACTCAATGTGGTGTTGAAAGTACAGAGGTGGTATTGTCACACATGAAGCGAGGATTGGCTTGAACACAGGCTTGAACAGATCTTTCCAATTCATTCCATAAATTCTCAATGGGGTTGAGGTCCAGCAATCAAGGGGACATTCGAGTGTAGTAAAATCACTTGAATGCTCATGGAGCAAATTGGTCGCCACTAGGGAAGTATGCGGTGTAGCATTGTCATGGTGCAGAAAGAGAATTGTTAAAAATCAATGTAGATGGTCGTCGAGGATGTTCACATACCTTGTGCCAGTGATTTAGGTCTCAACAGGTATGAGGGACCCCAAGCAAGCCCATGTAAACGCACCTCAAACTATTACACTGTCTCCATCTGCCTGTATGACCCCAACTTGGCAAGCTGGGTCCATCACTTCGTGTGGTTTACACCACACATACCCTCCCATTGGCGTGATAGAGTTGAAACCATGATTCATCAGACCAGATGATGTTTCCAGTCCTCCGCACTCCAGTTGCGATGTGCCTTAGCAAACTGTAGCCTAATCTTTCAGTGCCTTGCTGTCAACAAGGAGACATGATGTAGACATCAACTGCCATAGCTTATTTTTTCCATGGTACGATAGTCTGTGTATAAGCTTGTGGACATGCCCCAATTCAATTCCAATGTTATCTGCTCCATGGTATCCGTGCTGTTTCTTATAATGATGTGGGACAGTATGTGCTCCCCTTGAGAGTCAGTTGCACATTTGCATCAACATTTCTCCCACTGGTTGGTAATCTTGCTGTATTTCACGCAGTCTTGGTATACAGTTGTGATGGTCTGACGTGGAAATCCCAACAGTTGAGCAGTTGTGATGATTGAACAACTGGCCTTCCTCGCATGTACTATCTGGCCACAGTCAAACTCACTTATGTTGATTCCTTTATCCACGATTACATCTCTGTGACTGGTTTCCAATATGTAGCGACCTGCTCTATTAATAGATATTGCCAGTTTCAGGATTCCGCATGATTGGATGCGATAACTTCTGCCTTGCATATTGTTATCGGGGTATATATAATAATTTGTCCATTCAATGCATATGGGTACTTTGACTATTTGAGTTACTACTGACAAAAGACTTTGAGCACTTCAAGTTGTCTGTAAAAGTATAGTTTTATGCAATTTTATCTCTCACATTGTTTAATAAGACATGACTTCCTGGGGAGGGGGTGTCTCAGTCGGTAGTGCGCCAGGCTTGTAATCTTCCCAGGTTAGAGTCCCAGCTGGGTCAGTGTTGAGATTTATCTCCGCAAAATTTCCTGCCCTGCCCACGATCAGTAGGGGACACCGATGGGCTTGGAAAGGCAGCCATCTGTTGGATGGGACATTAAGCTGTGTCACCGTGTGCGGGAGAGCCATACAGTGGACCAGGTGGTCCTATGCACGTGAAGAACACACTGGATGGCCTTGACGGGAGGACCAGGTGGTCCGTTCACCTGGTCCTGTGCCAGGTGTCCATTCAGGGACCATCCTAGGTGGTCCTATGCACGTTAAAGAACACGCTGGATGGCCTTGACGGGAGGCTACCATCTGTCTCCCAACAGCTGTTCCAGTGGGTCCCCTCCCCCAACCTTCTCTGAGCCTTTGGGGTCCATTTGACCTGGCCATTTAGCCCATGGTGTGCAAAAAAGTGCCGCTCAGAGGTAAAACAACAACCCATTCTCAAGACGAACCTTTAACACTGGATTAGCTCTCTCTATGTTCTCGCAAGAATTTACAGATAATGGATTTTGCAGGTGCTAATGTCTTTCCAATATCTTTTTCTAATAGTGTTTCCAGATAGTACATTTTTCCCTTCTTTTCTAATTCTTATATATATTATAGTTATGTATTATATTATGCTAGCATAAAATTATTTCTTTTAAAAAAAAAAGTTTTCTTATGATTATGGATGTTAAAGTGTATTTTCTTGTTTCATAATCTTGTTGATGCAAATCTGCAATGTAAATTAGGTGAAATGAGAGAAATATTGTTTTAAGTTCATTTCCATTCAGGTTTCCTCTCTGTGTAATTTAACATTTACTTTTTCTGGTTTAAATACTTTTCAATTTTACCAATGCTATTAAAATATTACTTTAATATTTATATGGGGCTATAATTACTTACTAATATGATACAATTAATTTTAGGTTGAATGCAAGCATGCTGAGCCTCGAGATCGTGGCAACAGAGGTCAGCAGAATAATATTCCAGCAAACCAGTGGGGTGGACCTGCAATGGGCATCGGTGGACCTGGTTGGGGTCCAGGTCCTGGTGGTCCAGGTATGGGCCCAGGAGGTCCAGGTATGGGACCAGGTGGTCCTACAGGCCCAATGGGAGGTCCAATGGGAGGACCTATGAGCAATGGAATGATGGGAGGAGGCTATCAAGGTGGATGGGGAGGTCCACAGCAGCAAGGACCATATGGACCACAAGGTAAACAGACTTTTAAAAATTAATAATTTGGTCTTTCAGTAATGTTGTGATTTATGTTTAATATTTTGTTATAACAAAAGTTTGTTATAGCAACCTTTTTTCCAACACCCGGTATATCTTTTACAGCCATCAGTTATCAACTGACCACCTGATAACCTTTGATACAGCCATCAGGCATTTTTTTTTATGATGAAAGCATTTGGTGTCCATATTCTTGAATATTGAGATTTTTTTTTTAATTTTTATTTGTGACATATTGGACAGAGAAGAATCCTAGAAGCTACTCCTAGCTTTTACCAAACTTCTCATGCAAGGACAGCTAGCTCTCTAACCATTATGCCAGTTAAGGCTTAAACCAGAAAGCATGGAACACTACTTAAAGACATCCTGTTCCCCCTCTATTGTGTATCTCACATGGTATTCTTTGCTCTCTATGCTTATGAGGTCATATGACAATTTTCATGTCCAATGTTTTCTCTTTTCATTCTTCTTGTGTTTGTTGGTAACACTTCCATTTTCCTTCCTCAAGAACAAGGAATTCCTCATGTTTGGGATTGGTTCAGTCAGTAGTGCATCAGGCTTGTAATCTGCAGTTCCCAGGTTCAAGTCCCAGCTGAACCAGCATTGAGATATATCTGCAAAACTCCTTGTCCTGACCACTGTTTTTAGTGGGCACCAATAAGCATGGAAAGGCCACCATCAGTTGGATGAGATGTAAAGCTGTGGCACCATGTGTGGGAGAGCCATACCCTGTGCACATTAAAGAACATGCTGGATGGCTTTGACGGGAGGCTACCATCTGTATCCCAACATCTGCCCAGTGACTCCTGTTCAGAAGTGAAACAACCCAACCAATCTCAAAGTTAAATCTTGAGTATTATGATGCTTTTTGCTGCCAAGACTAGCTCTATTACTAGATAGATACCTCTGACAGTAAATAGTGCCCTGTATGTTAATGATTTTGAATTTTTAGTTCTTCCAACATGTAGATCATTGAACAACAGCAGACAGCCTAAAACAATCTCTGTTTGGGGGATGGTGAATGGATTTTGGTTCTCTATATTACCCTTGTTCTTGGTGACTTCAATTCCAAAGTTGGTACTGACTCTGACCTTTGGGGAGGAGTAATAGGCCCTTATGGTATTGGTAGCTGCAATGGCAATGGGCAACGTCTCCTACAGGTAAGTAAACTCAATGGATTCAGAATAACTAACACTTATTACAAACACCGCGACATACATAAGCAAACATGGGTTTCATCTGATGGGCTGCATAAGAATATGATTGATTACATATTAATTAACAGCAAATGGGCTAGTTCTGTTAGGAATACCAGGGCTTATAGGCGAGCTGAAATTGGATCTGACCATTACCTTGTTAAAAGTGTCTTGCAACTTAAACTTAAAAAGTGTTGTGTTAAATTTAAAAAATTTACCTTTAATACTGAAGCTCTGAAAGACCCAGTTATAGCTAAAGCTTACCGTGATAGGTTACTTAGTCATTATGACAGTCATGGTATGCTTACTACTGAAGTTGAGGAAGAATGGGATCGTTTTAAACAGGCTTTTTTTTAAACTAATAGTACTCGTTTAGGAAAAAAGCAGAGGAAGCAGAATTATTTGAGTGATAAGGCACTTGAGCTTATTTCGGAAAGAAAGAACTGCAGGAATGTCCTTAATCAATACCCTACTAGTCCTCATAGAAAGCATTACAGAGAACTTAATAAATGTGTAAAAGATTAGTTAGCTGCTGATAAGAATCTTTGGCTTGATGGTTTGGCTGACAAAGCCGAGGAAGCAGTTAGACAGCACAACAGCAGAGAGCTGTACCAGATAGTTAATGTTTTGTGTGGTAGAAAACGGACAGGCATACAAGAATTGAAGGATAAACAAGGTAAGGTTATAGAAGGGGAGGATTCTGTCATGGCTAGGTGGGCTGAGCATTTCAGTGATGTTCTAAACAATGTAATTAGTTCTCCCATTGTTTGCAATGATGATAGATGCATTGGCGGCTTTAATGTTGGCCCTATAACACAATCTGAAGTTATTTTGACTGTTTCTAAACTTAAACTACATAAATCCCCAGGGGTAGATGAAATTACTACCGAAATGCTTGGAGCTGGGAATGTATCGGTTACCACTTGGATGACTGAAATTCTGAATATCTTTTATGATAAATGCATGGTTCCTAAGGATTTTACCAGAGCTATTGTTATCCCTATTTTCAAAAAAGGTGATTGCAGTTCTTGTGATAACTATAGGGGTATTAGCCTACTCTCTGTTCCAGGTAAAGTTCTTTCCATGATTGTGCTTAATAGAATTAAGAACCTGGTTGACAGTCAATTGCGTGATGAGCAATGTGGATTCAGAAGTGGTAGGGGATGTGTGGATCAGATATTTTCACTTAGGCAGATTCTTGAGAAATGTTTAGAGTTTCAGAAACCTTTGGTTGCTAGCTTTGTTGATTTTAAAAAGGCTTTCGACTCTGTTGATCATCATAATTTGTGGTTGATTGTGAGATCATATGGTATACCAGACAAGTTAGTTAATGTAATGAAAGCTCTCTATAATAACACTGAAGTCGTGTGTGAGAGTTGGTAAGGCTTGTAGCAATTGGTTTGACATTACTTCTGGTGTTTGACAAGGGTGCATTTTGTCTCCTTTTTTTTCTCTTTAGCTTGGTTATTGATTATGTTATGCGAAATTCACTTCAAGGGAAAGATTTTGGCCTTAAATGGATTGGAGATACGAAAATTTCTGATTTAGATTATGCTGATGATTTAGCCCTTTTGGCAAATGATGTTGATGAGATGAACTCTTTTATTCGAGCTGTTGATGAGACTGGTAGTAGAGTAGGTTTGGTTATAAACAGAGAGAAAACTAAAGTGATGAAAATTGGTCAGGCAGGCTGTGATTCAATTAATCTGAAGTGCAATCTTGAACAAGTGTCACAGTTTAATTATCTTGGGAGCTATGTAACAGATGATGATGTGCAGCATGAGATTAACAGACGAATAGGGATTGCTGCCGGGACTTAAGAATCTATGGAGAGTGTGGAGAAATAGGCATATACACCTAAAGACTAAAATAAGACTGTTTAATAGTTTGGTTCTTTCTAGGGTTAGTTATGGTAGTGAAACTTGGACACTTTGTAAACAAGATAACAGGAAACTAGATGCTTTTGATTCCAGATGCTTACGCAGTATCTTGGGCATTAGGTGGTTCGACTTTGTAACTAATGATGAGGTTAGGCAAAGGAGTTTGCAACTTCCTTTAAGTGGCATTTTGTGCAGAGAGAGACTCCGCTGGTTTGGCCATGTTGCCCGTATGGATAATTATAGATTGGCGAATAGGGTTATGAACAGTGTGCCTGAAGGCCTCAGTAAGAGGGGGAGACATAGGATGCGGTGGGCAGACAATGTCAAACAGGACCTTGTTAGAATTGGTGTGCATTGGCCAGATGCAGTAGATGTAGCTCAGGATAGACTTGCTTGGAGAACTAAATTGCACGGTCTGGTTGGACCTTTGTAGCCCATGGCTGCTTGAGGATGATGATGATGCACAAGTCTGCATTCATGCACTTTTGCCACAAGCATATTGTTTTATTTTCTACATATATTTATTTTTGTTTTTGGCTTTTATATATTACATTTATTGATTCGTGTTTTTGATATGTTCTATACACTCATGTCTTGTCCTTTGACATAATATAGCCTTGTCTGATATTAAACATAAAACTCCAGACAACCAACACTGCATAGGGACTGCTCAATGGTAGTTGGTGATTCATCATACTTGGTTAACATCCATTAATACGTTAAAAGTTAATTTTTTTTTGTTAACTTTTAACTTAACTCATTAATTTTTGTATATTTAACTTTTCAACTTAAAGCTTTAATGTTTTGAATTAACGTTAATGATATTTTTTAGGTGGTTAATCCTTAATGTTTACATGTGAAGTTTTTACGTTTTTTGAATCGTTGTCAACTGTCAAGTCAAATGTTGCAGCACCCGTTAAGATGATTGAAATGAACTAGTTAAAATGTACAAGACTAGTTAAGATCAAATTTCATAGCTGTAGTGGTTCTATATGAAGCTCAATGTGTGTAACAGTGAGAACCTGACAAACCAAAGGATTTCTTTTAATTTGAAGAAGAGATCCTGATTTCTGAAAAGTGTCAATCAATATTTCACTTCTTAACTGGACAGATGAAAGGTGCTGTTAAGAAACTTTTTATAATGTATAACACTACCATTCCTTCTTCTGCACATGTTGAGAGATTATTTAGTATTGGTGGCCATGTTCTTGATAAGTGGAGGGGCTGAATCACAAATACAATTCTGAGTGGCTGTTGAAATTTAATAGACTTGTAAATAGTGTTTTTTTTTGTGTGTGTGTGTGTGATCTTGTAAATAAAGTCCCTTTTTTGTGATCTTGTAAATAAAGTGTTTTGTGATCTTGAAAATAAAATCCTTTTGTGATCTTGTAAATGTTTTTTTTTACTCGTACTATAACTCTTAAAAAAAATTCTGTTGATTAGTTATTTGTTAAACAGCTTTAATTAACTTTAACTCGGTTAACTTTTTTGTTAACTTTACCCAAGTGTGTTAAGCATCAGGTTTCCTGTTTACTTTTCTTATAAATGATTGAGGTACCTAGCAAACTGTAGAAAGAACTAAGTTGTATACAAAATAAACACAAAGTTACCTGTTGACTTTGAAGTCAATAAATCAATAAATAGTTTCATTGAAAAAAAGTTCCAACGATGTGTGGGATTTGAACCAACACCAATTAGAGGAGAAGGCCATACCAGTCGTGAAGCAATTCTGATGACATTTCTAGTCGACCTAGGCTGACCTAGTAGAACATGGTATTCTAGCAGTGTGTGCCTCCATCTTGCTATAGTGTTCAAGAAGTTTTGCTGCGTTTGATTTGGTGTGTGCACAGAGTATTTTCGTTATTAAATTAAAGAATTTTTTTAGCAAAATGCCACTGCGCTGCTGCATTCCTCAGTGCAGGAACAATTATGATGGGGGAAAAGAAATTCTCTGTATTTAAATTTCCAGAAGATATGGATTTGCGACAGAAATGGATTCATTCAATACCAAGGCAAAACTTACATCCAATGAAAGCATCCAAGGTAAGGAGAAGTTTATTCTGTATTAATATATGTTGTCATATTTATGAACTTCTAAGGTGAAAATTATCATTTTAACTATTGTATGTTACGTTTGTATAATATACATATAATAATTTCATTGATCTTGTATGGATTAATTTTATGTTATTTTTATTATGTAAGAAACCTAATATGCTGGAATAAAAATGTCGAATGTACATATGTTGAAATGCTTAAATAGAAAAGAATATTTCAGTGACCAAGCTTTTTAATAGATTACAGTAGTAGATTAAGAAATTGGTACTTTTGTTGGGATAGTTTCAGGGTCTAATGTTATATCATTATATTTATATATCCATAGAGTTCAAATATATATCTCATATAAGTTAATATGATAATACTGTTAAACTTGAAATACATATATGAGCCAAAGGCAAGATTTTAGGAAAACCTACTTTTAAATACAAAATCTCTTCAGATGAATTAGAAATTATTTTGGTGTTGTTATTAGTATACTTGGATGCAAATTGGACCCAGGTTCAAAGCCTAGAGATGGCATTGTGAATATGTATTGTTTTCCTCTGAAGTCTTGCCTTTCTCAAACATCAGCTTTTTTTTAATAAAGGTATGACAGGCTTCATTAAGAAATTAATCTGCATAATTATATCTCTGAAATCAGGTCAAGGTGTAGTAGATATTAAAGAATGGATGGGCTACAACTAGCATACATATGGATTAATAAATGAAAAGTTATTTTGAAAAAGGATTTTAATAGTAAAGTTAAAGATTTTTTATTTTGAAAGGAAATAATAAAAGTGCACATATTCCAAACGCTCTCATTGTAAAATAAGTCAGGTGTTTTATGACAGTAGACTGTTATACCTTTATTATATCTTTATTGCATGTGGCTGCAGCTTTTGTTTTAACTTTGTTAGAAATATATTCTACAATCATACTAGAGAATATTTGAGGGGGATATCTGTCATTTCATCTATTATGTAAATATAAATATATTAAACACCACAAATGCATACAATATTGTTTTAAAGTTAGCTTCAAAGTTTATCCTATGTACTGACCACTGGTTTGGATTTTACAACTGTGAAGGAATTAAAAAAATGATAACATAAAAATTTGAGGTATTTTGATTTTACTGATATGTAATGATAAGTAAAAGTTTATTGTAAAAACTGTTGACAACAGTAAACTTCCTGACCAATCAATTCCTAATACCTTGGGACGAGGGTGGCTCAGTCAGTAGTGCGCCAGGCTAATAATCTGCAATTCCCAGGTTCGAGTCCCAGCTGGGTTAGTGTTGAGACTTGTCTCCAAAATTCCCTGTCCTGCCCACGGTCAGTAGGGGACACTGATGGGCTTGGAAAGGCCGCTGTTTGTCTGATGGGACATTAAGCCATGGGCCTGTATGCGGGAGAACCATACCCCATGCACGTTAAAGAACATACTGGATGGCCTTGACGGGAGGCTACCATCTGTCTCCTAACAGCTGTTCCAGTGGACCCCCTCCCCCAACTTTCTCTGAACCATCAGGGTTCTTGTGACCTGGCCATTTAGCTCATGGTGTGCAAAAAAGTGCCACTCAGAGGTAAAACAACCCAAATCCTAATACCTTTCAGCATTTGATATACCAGCTGCTGTCTATATAAACAAATTTATACCTAATAAACTGAAAATGACAGTAAGAGGAAATTGTCTGAAATAATATACTTATTACTGGAGTTGTTTTCAGGCTCAATTCCTGGACTGGAATATTTCAAACCTTTAAACCTTTAACCTTTAATTCATAAGAGTGTTGTTTCAAATGATTTTCAGCTCAGTGTGATTTTATATTATCACCTTATAGTGGCATTACCAATAGCACTTTATGTTAGTACTAGCAGTGGAATGCTATTAGATGGTTAGCATTAGCTTTCAAGTTGAACTATATATGATAAAGGGCTAGAAATATCGAGAAAAACTATCTTACCAGTAGAATAACTAGGTACACTCCTTGGGAGAATTCATTTCTTCAACCATGGATTTTTATTGAAATCTTAAAAAATACACTGATTATAGAATTATTTTTAACACAATTATATCTTTTACTTTCCAAGGAAAAAAGTCTTCAGTTCTGAATAAATTTCTTTAGTATATGGTGAACAGTTTTCCTGGTGTTTGGATTTTTGTTTTAGTGTTTATCATTCATCAGAGGTTTTTTGTACATATTCTCAATATTTCTTTTGCATACATAGGTGTGTGAACTCCACTTTGCACCATCTGATGTTGAAAGAGAAACCAGCATGTTTGACATGAAAACTGGGAGAAAGCTTTCTGCACCTCTAAAGTATCCAAGATTAGCACCGAACTCCATCCCACGTCTCTTTCCAGGCTGCCCTTCATATTTGTCTACATACCGCAGTAGTAGAAACAGTCCTGTTGATAAGAGATTTCAACGAGAAAATGAAGCACTTTGCAAAGCACTATTTTAGAGTGTCAAAGAAAAAGAAATTTATGATAAAAAAATGAACTTTTCTACTTTAGGTGACTACAGGAGAAATTAAACTTGATGAGTTATTCTGAATCTCTGTCTTATCAAGAAGCAGGATCTTGTTATATTTTCATTGATAGTATTAGATTCTGCTCCATTCATTGTTGCATGTTTTAATTACTGCTGAACTTAAAGTAAAAGTTTATTTTGGTAATGCATTTTTATCACATTTAGATAAAAAAAAAATGCATACCTAAAATAATTAATATTAATGAGCTTTCATCAGTTATTGAAAATGAAATGAGAACTGTATATGTTTTGTAGAGTATGATGAGCAAATTAAAACAATATGTTGATGAAGAAATGAAGCGTGTAATTGGAATTTTGTGTGAACAGCTAACACTTTTGTTTAGTAAAAAAAAAAGAGGGTCGTAGATATACTTCTGATACAGTAATTTTTTTCTGCTTTATTGTATTCAATTTCACCTCATGCATATACATTTTTAATGTTATCCAAAAATTTTATTGTGCCACATTCTAGGTACATCTTGAAGGTTATGCTCAAGGTATCAAATCCAAAATTTGAGCAAATTGAAAATGGCTTTCTAAATTACATTAAGTATAAGTTTTCTTTGTTAAAATCATGTGATTCTAATGTCATTTTAATGATGGATGAAATCCATATGAAACTTTGCTTTGACTATAAAGGGGGTAGCATTCGTGGAGCATCATATAAATGCTGTTAATGCTGCTACAACTGCTTATATCTTTATTCTACAAAGCATACAATACAAATATAAAGATGTGCACATTCTGCCAGTTTCCAAGTTAACTGCAGATTATTCATTTTTCTAAAGAAAATTATTATTGCTTTGGAAAACATAGGATTTAGGATATTTGTTGTTGTCAGTGATAATAATGCCATAAATAGAAAGGCAGTCTTTTTTTTTTCATTCTCCTCAAATGTCTATAGTTTATAAACATCCTGCTTATCAAAGCCATTATTTTTTTTCTATTAATTCTGTGCATTTGCTGAAATGTATAAGGAATAATTGGCTTAATCAGAAAAATTCCAGTCAATATTTCTTTTACCAATAATTTATTTCATCTGGGGATAAAGAGAAAATGTTGACATCATCATTCCTCACTTTAAAAAAAAATGTATCAGTTAGAAAGTGGAGAAAATAGCACAGTGCTATTAAAATATGGTTATGGCCTAACAACGAAAGCCTTGAATCCCAGCAATTTAGAAATACAAAATGTGAGCTTGGCACTGAAGATTTTCAATAGGTTTGTTCAAAAAGGTCTTGTTGAAATGGGGGGAAAAAGCACAATTTATTAGATTTCAACTCTACTGCTAATTTCATAGATATTATATTCATCATATGCACATGATTTGAAATTGTTAATGATAAAACTCCATTTAAAGGAAACAGACTAAACATCAAATATCAAGAACCACTGACATCAGATGAAAATGATGAGAGACAAATGTTTCTGGAAAATTTTCAAACTTGGCTTGATATTTGGAAGGAAAAAAATTGTTCAACTGGTACACTCTCAAAAGATACCCATGCAGCATTAACACATAAAACATATGCTATCCTTGAAATTTCTCGGTATTGTTTCGAAGAACTAAAGTTAAATTATTTTCTTCCATGGAAAATAGAAATGAATAAATTAGAAGAGAGATTTGGGAAATATCATCGACTGTCAGGATCTCAGTATCGTGTATCCATTGTTCAAATTTTTGAATCGGAAACTAAATTGAGAATTCAAGATAATCTGCCATTGATAATTAAATCATCAAAGTTTGTCAAAATAGAGGTAAATAACTTTGAAGAACCTGAAGACTTGGATGAAATAAATAATAATGAAACTTTTAAAATGGTTTTTAAATCACTCAAAGTAACTGCAGATGATTTAAATCGAATTCATATTTTGCCCTTAATAACTTACCTTACAGGTTACTGCATTTATAAGCGGTCGAGGAAAGTCAAATGCGAATCATGCAGGACAAGTTTAACAGTCGATAAAATATTGGATATAGGCGACACATTCTTGCATGAAGAGCATGGACAGGGGCAGTTTGCTCTATTCCCATCAAGATATTGTTCAAGCTGTATCCTATAACTACATTGTTATCAAAAAGCCCTTATCCAAAGAATCTTGGGATTTATTTTTAAAAGTGCAAAACCAAAGAAGTTTAGTGGCAGATATTACATTCCAGATACTGATGAAAAGGGAATGTTTGCTATATGACCAGTGTGTTAATGGACATACTGTTGAAGTACTTTTAAGACATGTCCTTAAAGCATCCACAAATACATTTAAAAAATTATTGTGGCCAAAAAAATAGCGTAACAAGTGCTAGAAACAAAAAAAGGAAACTTTAGTTAAACAAATTGTTCAAGGTTAACATTTATGCTATACTTTTACTTAACATTTCATTGCTATTAAGCTGTGTAAATATCACTATGACAATTGGTGCAGAAGAAAAAATAAATTTTGGATCAGGTGGAATCTGAAACTCAACCTCATAGTTAGTGTTACCTTATGTCCTCCAAAAGGAGGATAGTCCTCCTTTTTCACCTCATGTCCTCTCATAATTTTGAAAATACATGAAATGCCCTCCTTTTTGTGTAAATTCATAACATGTTTCAAATTACAATTAAAGCACTCAGTTTTTTGTACTTTCCTTTTCTAAATTTCTTGAACTCGTGATTATAAATAGCATTTACTGTTAACTGTGAAATAATTTACTGTAAATGCAAATTGTGAATGCGAAATTAACGCTATTAATATTGTAAAAGTTACTATTTTCTCTAATCTCAACATGTACAGTTTACATGTCAGATTAAAAAAGTATGAGCTTTAGAAAACTGCAAAAAAATTACTTCCACCCACGTATAGATGAAACTGTGAAAGTTGATAGTTTTTTTTTCAATATAAAAGACAGTGCAGTAATTAAGGAACTACTTCTAGTTTATAGAAACCTTATACAAGATCATGCTCTGCCAAAACCGAAATCATTGCTGACCACTACCTCAGTCAGAGTTCGAAGAAACAAAGTTTACCTTCTGCAACAGCGCATAGTTACTAACCATTATGACACTTTGGGAGAAATAACCTTTGATTGCTTATGAAATAGGAATAAAAATCACTGCATCCTATATTTTAGAGCATATTTAATAAGTATTGTTCCTTTTTTTGACTCGACTGTTAGTTGGTACTTGACATAGAACTTTGAAATAAAGTAAGTGTTTTCCTATTAAGAAAGCACGTCATCCATTTCCAGTTTTATTGGCCTCCTCCTCCATTTCTAGCTCTTTTGTCATCCTTTTATAACACTGGCATCAGGTAACCCTACTTCTGGTGGTTATGTGTTTGGATCTCACCTGGCTCAAAGTAATTTTTCCACTATACTCATTATCATCATGATACTTAAACAGTTTGATAGTGATGAAATGTTAGTAAATCAATGAGGTACTGTGGATTAATTTGTATATATTACTTTCACTTTGAGAAAAATTATATTCAGATTTTTATACAGTTCGAAATTGTGTTGAAGTCAAAATGCTGAATGTCTAATTTCACACCTTAAAAATTATTCTTAATGAGATTTAATATAATTCAAAAATTTATGTTTGGTAGTCTTAATCATGTTACAAATTTGATATCAGTGGTTGATATTTTTAAGTAAAATTTTAATTGAGTCCTGAATCCAATGTCTTAATTTCACCCAATGCAGATAATTTCTTTTAAACTGTTTAATAATTTCTTTATTTAATCATCTTTATTTATATTCAATCATCTGTAATATCTGGAAAACAATTTTCCACAATCTTTGAGCCAGTAATTGAATATGGATCTTCTATGAAGCATGCTTTTTTTATTTTTTCGTATTACACGAGTCTTTGGATTGTCCATCTGCTCATGCACTTGGCTAGTCTGTAAGTATCTTAAAGTACCCAAAATTGGTTAAAAAGGAGTTTGGAGGGAGGTAAAGATAGCTGGTTGTCATTTTCATCATATAGCATGTAGCCTTTTGGAAAGTAATGATATACTGTGATGGAAAAGTCTCCACATCACAGACACACTTTTAAAGAATTGTACCCCAATAAGTACAATGGTGGAAAGCATACTAACATACTTTGGAATGGTGTGCTATTGTGTTTCTACCATTGTTTTTACATATAAAAACTGATTAACTTTATTGTCACACATTTTACAATATTTTAGTGGAAATTTTATTGCATGCAAGCTACAATAGCTGTTTTCAGTTCCTTTAACTATATTTTGCTATTGTGCAGAAACTTAGATTGCAGTGCATAAGGGATCTGAGAAAAGGGCTTAGCATTTTGAGCATTTGTAAAATGTAGAAAGAAGGCAAAACTATTTTATGGCAAATGATCATGATTTTTTTTTTCATAAATGAATGAACAACTTTTCTTTTAAATGCTTAATGATTAAATTATGAATTTTAAATGTTTTATTTAGTATGTGATGAGGTTTGAAATTTTTTTATTTCAGTAAGTAGTGCTTGTACTTCACATTTATTTCACAATATTAGATGAATCACAATGATTTGGCAGTTTTTTTTTTAAGTAAATAGTTGTCAGTCCTCAGACTAGTGCTTTTGTTATTGTTGGGTCTAGTAGATTTACTTCCTTTTAGTTTTACTGATTTAATATGTCTTTGAGGCTAAATCTATGATCAAAGGGAATATCTACTACACTTTTTAGTAGGTTTTGTTCTTAATTTTGTTTTTAGTGGTTACTTTTGAGTGGTCTTTTGCCAATTCCACAACATTTTCACTTCCCACTTACTTCTATGGCTGAACTCCTGAAGATAAATTATATTTGGTTATCTTTAAATTTTTTTATCAATGTATCAAATACTTGGGGTGGATGCTTTTGTTTGGACAGCTATTCAGTACTGGTATGTGAGTGTAAATGATTTTCTTTCCAATCCATTTCACTGCTTCTCTTATAAGTGTACTTAGTGTGGGTTTGAAATTTATAACTTTCTGTTGGAACATATACCACCATTTCTGGATGAAATGATCAACTGAAACTTCCATTAAAGTGCAAATAGAATTTTCTGAATATTATTTTTCCTTCATTACTTTAAATTGAAAACATAAGTAGAAAACTTAAGTGTAATCTTTGGTTTTTGTAAAAGCCATGGGAGATTTAGGAAGTTAATTTATTCCTTGACGATTTTCTTTAATATATATGCATATCTTGTGGCTTCTGCTGCCTTGCAAATGTAGGATTTTTTAAAATTTTTAAGTGATTGCCACAGGGTGTTTGATATGCTTATAAATTAACCTGGTCAACAGATCAATAAGGTTTTCTATATTATTGTGGATGTCAGTTTCTGCTTGGAGGGAGATGATTGACTATGTTATTAGAAACCTTGTACTGGTTCTGATGCATATTTTCTCCTTCCAAGTTCTTTGTAAATAATTGGTTTTATATTGATACTGAGTCCAAGTAATATTAAAATTTTAGTGTAAGGATATCTGTTTATAAAGGAAATATACCCTGTTGCTCTTAGCATTTGAAAGTATCTTCACCAGATATGGCAATTAAGATATACATAATAGTTAATGACTTAAGGTTTTAAAAAATCTTCAGAAGGTCAAGATTATAATGTTTTTTTTTAATGTTTCCAGGCATGTTAAGTATATGCTCTTTACAAAATAGCAAAACATTTTTTTCTGTTCTGTATATTTTTGACACCATACAAATTTAAAGTTATTTTATCGACTTGCCTTTGGGAAGGAATCTTATTAATAACCTACTGGTGTAGTTTATTTTTGCCACTTCATCAACCTTTATGTAAATGACATCTAGATATTTTTTTAATACTTCAATTTGATTTTCACATTTGGAGTACACTGAATCATTTGGAATAGTTTTACCTTTATAAAAATATAAGAAATTTTTAGATGCTAATTCTATCTATTCAATGTTAGTAAAATGTTCAATAGTTGATATATATATTGCTTGTGGTACTTTATTTTTACTTAATTCAAGTTTTGTAATATTTAATATAAGTTGCTGGTGATGCTACAATTCTACTAATTTTATATATACAGCTGCAAATTTTACAAGTTAAATATTTTCTTATTACACATATGTACAACTGTATTGTTTTCATTTCACAATTCAAACTATAGTTTTCATAAATATTTTAAGTTCCTTGTTATAAAAGTCTGCATTTGCTGCCATGAAACCTTACCACATATACACTAAGTGAATTATGGCCACCCAATCCCATGTTATGTCAATTGGAAAGATAATTTAAAGCTCTGTAATTTCTTAAACATTTCATGGGAAAGTATGTCTGAATATATATAAGTAAAAATATATGTTAATTTTCTATATTCCAATAATATTCATTTAGTATTTAAAGAAGATTCACTTGGCTACTGACCTGGATTCGAGCCCTAGGTAAAGCATGGTTGTTCGTGTTGTTTTTCTGCTGAGGTCCTGCCATCCTCACAGACTTACTATGGCATATAAACTGACAGGCTCATATCAGTAGGGGGCGGGGGTGGCTCAGTCGGTAGCGCGCCAGGCTCGTAATCTGCAGTTCCCAGGTTCGAGTCCCAGCTGGGTCAGCGTTGAGATTTATTTCCGCAAAATTCCCCGCCCTGCCCACGGTCAGTAGGGGACACCGATGGGCTTGGAAAGGCCGCCGTCCGTCGGATGGGACGTTAAGCAGTGGCCCGTGAGCGGGAGAGCCATACCCTGTGCACGTTAAAGAACACGCTGGATGGCCTTGACGGGAGGCTACCATCTGTCTCCCAACAGCTTTTCCAGTGGGTCCCCTCCCCCAACCTTCTCTGAGCCTTCGGGGTCCATGTGACCTGGCCATTTAGCCCATGGTGTGCAAAAAAGTGCCGCTCAGAGGTAAAACAACCCAAACAACTCATATCAGACCTCTGTGTCAAGCAGCTGCTTGAAGGGGTATTTTTTATTTTATGTATCAATATCTTAAACAGTAATGCCCATTCTGTAGAGTTGGCGGAAATTGAAATGATTGTTAAACATTCTGCTAAAACCAATAACATTCCAATAAAATTTAATATGAGTGTAGTGTTTTGAGATTAATTTCAACTACTTCCCAGATCAATATTTTAAACAGCCATTGTTCATATTAAATATCCCAGTTTCCATAATTCTTTAATTTTCAATGAACATAGATTTAGATAAATTTGATTGAGATCTTTAATTTATCTTCATTTCTCTTTTTTCATAAAAGCTCATTTTAAAAGTTACAAAGCTTTGAAATTAGTTTTCCATTGACATAACATGGAATTAGGTTTCATAATCACAGAGTGTATATGGATATTTCAATGTGACCTTTACATTGTATGATACTCCTTGTATTTTATATTTCTGTTGTATTTTGAATCTGTTCAAACCTTTTGACCACATGTATTTTGATGTTGCTTTCATTTTTCTTCAGAATTTTTTTTCTATTATTAAAGTTTATTTCTTTTAATGTTACTATGATACCAAAAAGGATAAAATTTTCTATCTTATGTGAAGAAATCAGTTTTAATATGCATTAGTGTGAAAAAGTATGGGAAAGCAGTTTTTCTTTTTTGTTGTTTTTTTTATCTAAAAGTCATAGTTGTGCTAGAAACAGTTTTGATGTTCCAGTGAAAATCATCAATTGTTCAACTGGGATGAATGGAAATTATCTTAAAATTTTCCTTTTCAGTTTAAATAGTATTGCACAATATTAAGTTCTTTCATATTGCTTAAAAAATTTCCCATATGATTGGTGAACTTTCCTGTCTTAATTGCACAATTTTCTTAAAAATAAACAATGATGTGAAATATTTGTTTCATTGTAATGTGTATCCTAGATATATTTGTGAGGTGTAAAGATGTGGATTCAGATTGAAAATAAAAGTATTTTTAATGTGGAATTTGTTGGTTGTTTTTCTTAACATATGCAATATTTAAACTTAAAAAAATAGATATTTTTGGTATTTTGTAAAAAAAGTAGTTTTTTTTAATATATTTCACACTTCTAGAATCCTTTAAGAGTGAAAATATAGTAGCTGTTCAATACATTAATCGATCATTTGCAAAATTAGTTAAAAGTTTTGGAATTTCCGAATGTTTAAAGGGTGGTATTAAAGCTATCTGTATAATTGTAGACGGTAATCAATAGTTTATCTATACTAATCAAAGCAAAAAAAAATGTTATCTCTAAAAAAAAAATAGAAAAAAAAGGGGAAAGAATTTTTTTCTTAAATTATATGAAAACAAATTATTTTAATGATGATGACGATTTATTAGTTAATATTCAAAAGTTTAAATGGAAAGTTCTATTAACAAGGATAAGTTATCTCTCATTTTATTCTGCTGGCAGTCCCGTCTACTAATGCTGACATCGCAAATGAGTGCTATGACCATCTCTAGGTGGTGGTGTTTGAACCCATGTCTCTCCAGATACATGCCAGAGTGTTCTAATACCACTAAGCTAACTGTGACTCGACCTTTTTTTTCACTAATGTGACTTATCAATCTCCTGTGATTGCTGCACCTAGTCTTGGTTCCATCTATGATCAGGAATGGTAACTATTTCTTTTTAATGTTGCACTGAGTAAGATGTAAATAAATAAATAACTCATACTGATAGTGTTATTAATGATTTAATCAGTATACAGCATCCAGAGTTACCTGTTGATTTTGAAGTCAATAATAGTTTTGTGGGTGGGAAAGTTTTGCCAATGTGCTGGTTTCAGGCTCATGTTTCTCCAGATACAGTGTTCTAAGAGCCTAAAAAGGAATAGTTGCTGTTCCTTGTATAGATGGTGCAAAATCCAAGTGTAAGCAATCACAAAAGATTAATAATTCATATTAGTGGGAAAAAAGGTGGAGTTGACATTGGTGGTCTTAGAACACTGGCATGTATCTAGAGAGATGTGGGTTCGAATCCCACACATCAGCGAAAATTTTTTCCATAAAACTATTAAGCTACAGTTAAATTTTAGTATTCAGATGCATACACCAATTTTTTCACAATCTACATAACTTTTTAAATGTCCCATCAATGTTGTCTATTCTTCTGTTTATTTCATGTCACACGTTACTAGTATCTATCACATAATCTCCAAAATAAAACCACTGAAAAACTTTCTGGAGAGCACAGCCATTAAAAAAAACTGTCTTGTGTGTATGGCCATTGAAAAAAAGCTGTCAGCTTTCTCTACTCTCATCCAGGCTAGCAAACCAAAGATTCTTATGAACATTCAACTGATCATTTATAGGTTTTTTAAGCTCTCTGTAGTGGTGACTTTTTAAGATCAGCAGAATGTTGATTTAACCTAGTCCTGCAGCCTAAGAAATAAACTGCATAGCGTTATCACTGTAAAACTCTTTTTCCTATGTTCCATTTTACTCAAAACAATACTGTTGATTCCAAGAATAGCCTGTTTAAAACGGTCTCATTCATCCTCAAACTTGGCAGTAAACAAACCATTATTGTCATAATGACCGAGTAACCAATCATGGTAACCTTTGTCTATCTGAGGGAATTCAGAGCTTTATTGTTAAATGTAATTTTTTTTAAAACCTTATCACATTTCTTAGCACTTTTTGGGTCAAGGACTTTTATAGATGTTTTTTGTACAACACATGTAAATATTGTTTTTTAAATCAAAGTTTTGTTTGAAAATTTCCTTACACATTTTTAAAAAATACCTAATTCAAGCTTGAAAAATAATATTTTCTTTTCTTCATTTGATGCATATATTATTAAACTACAATATAAATAATTTGATAAAGCTATTTGATTTCCATATTTTAGAAGTGCTATAGGGTATTGCCGATTTGTTTGTTAATTTTACCCTGTATTGAAGCAATCATTTGATTTAAGCTCACAAGTTTGATTTGAACTATTATCAACATATTTTTCCTTAAATTTTTGGAAATCTCCTAAAAATTGACAATAAAAAGCTGCTATTTTAAAAGCAGATTTTGGAAGTTTTATGAAATATGTAGCTTTTTTTTTGTATACCACTGTAAAAAAGTGTTATAAACTTTGTAGTAACATATTAATTTTAATATTTTTTACTTCAATAAAATTCGGAATTAAATTCTCTTTAACTTGGTGTATAACATGACCTATTTCTGTTGATTAGTTATTTATTAAAAATATTCTAAAGTTGACTTGTTTATTTAAAACAAGAAAATTATTTTTTGGTTATTCAGAAATAACCTTTCTATTCATGTGCATTATATTCATTTCTGTCTATTAGTGTTTTTTAAATAAATTTTTATTTGTGTTGCTAGAAGCATTTATTTTTTTTACTACATGACTAGTTTTATTTTAATAGGACTTTTTTAGTCATTTTGAGGTTTTGTAACTTTTTAAGCACAGGATTGTTTGAAAATGTATTTTACGACTTTGAAAAACCTGCAATGTTTGCCATCTGCAAGTGTTTTGTGGGACATTAGGACAGGGTTCTCTAAAATCTCTGAAACTGGGACTCTCCTGGGAAAGTTGGGATGAATGGAATCTCTATTCATGTAAGGTTGGCAGCTCGCTGTATTATGTTTTTTTTTTCACTAAGTTTTGTATTCTGAACAGAAGACATAATCCTGGAAACTACTGGAATGTTTTTTTTTCGCTACATTGAATAAAACATTTTAGCAACTTGACTGTTCAACGTCAGTAAATTCTTCTTGCCTCATTCTTTTTATTATTATTGCTGTCTAGCTGTTTCAATACCATATCTTTGTTCTTTAAAATGGTTGATAGAACTGCTAGGAATTCTGAATTCTTTACACTTCTTTTTTTTTCTGGGGCAGAGATGGCTCAGTCAGTAACATGCCAGGCTTATAAATCGGCAGTTTCCAGGTTTGAATCTCAGCTGGGTCAGTATTGAGATTTATCTCTGCAAAACTCCCCGCCCTGCCTACAATCAGTAGGAGACACTAATGGGCTTGGAAAGGCCACTGTCTGTTAGATGGGATTTTAAGCCATTGCCCTGTGTGGGGAGAACCATACCTGTATGTTAAAGAACATGTTTGGATGGCCTTGAATGGAAACTACCATCTGTCACATGAGCTATTCCAGTGGGTCCCCTGCCCCAACCTTCTCTGAGCCTTCGAGGTCCTTGTGTCTGGCCATTTAACCCATGGTGTGCAAAAAAAAGTGTCACTCATAGGTAAAGTAATCCAACTCTTTTTTTTCCTTCATTCCACTAATTTAAACAGCTGTGATCATTTTTGCTTTATCACTTAATGATAGTGCATTCAACTTATGTTTTGCTGCCCTTGTAATACAATTAAATCTGTACTGAGAGAAACTAAACTTTGAACATAAACTAAAATTAAACTAGCATTTTCTATGAGAAATGGGAGGAATGCTTCTGTCAGCCATGCGAGTATGGTAGAAGCAGTGCATAAAAAATAATAACTGTCCACCTGCAAGATTGGAGACAACATATAGTCAATGAGAATCACTTTGCCCACTTGGCAAAAATTTCAGAAACTTACCATCACTAATAGCAAAACAATTTTGTGGAGGGGGAAGGGGTGGCTCAGTCAATACTGCACCAGGTTTGTGATCTATAGCTCCAAGTATTTCTAAGTCTTGAGTCCCACCTCAGCCAACATTCAGATTAATCTTCTCATAACCCCCACCCTGCCCTCGGTTAGTAGGGGACACCAGAGGGCTTGGAAAGGCCACTGTTTGCTAGATGGGATGTTAAGCCATGGCCCTGTGTGGGAGAGCCATACCCTGTGCATGTTAGAGAACACGCTGAATGACCTTGATGGGAGACTACCAACTATCTCCTAATAACTGTACAGTGGGTCCCTCCCTAATCTTCTTTGAGCTCTCAGGGTCTTTGTAACTCAGGTTACACCTGACTGTGTGTACCGACAACTCTTTGCCAGCCATCATGCTGAGTACCTGGACTTCTTGCCTGTCTTCAGAGATGGCTTGAAGTCCGGCATATCAGTGGGATCAGCCATGGTCTGCTGTGATGTAATCATTGCAGACCAGATTCCATGGCAGTGTTTCATCTTCACTGCAGAGTTGCATGCTATCAGTCTTGCCTTGGACCATGTGGCAGCTAAGCATCATTGTCGGTGTGTGCTTTTACACCGACTCACTTAGTTCACTACAGGCTTTGATCTCGGTGAGGCATCAGCCTTACCCAGTTCTTTCTAAGATCTGCCAGCAGCTACATCGTCTGGCAGCCACAACCCCCATCCATTTCTGTTGGGTGCCTGGTCACATCGGTATCAGGCCAATAACTTGGCAGATGCTGCTGCAAGTCTGCCACGCCCCTGTCCAGCTCTCCGTTGCTGGTTCCATATCTGGATTTCCGGCAACGTTTCACCATTGAGCTCTGGGCACGGTGGCAGAGATCTTGGTCAGAACAGCTTACGAACAAGCTCTTTGAGATCAAGCTTATCATTAAACCATGGCACTCCAGTTCTTTCTAAGATCTGCCAGCAGCTACATCGTCATGGCGGTCATGTTACCTCAGGAATCGTAAGGAGGAAGTTGTAATTGCTTGGCTCCGCTTAGGTCATTCGTTTCTTCTTCGAACTTGAAAATGACACATGGACTTGGAAAGACGGTTGTCCGTTGGATGGGGCATTAAGCCATTGCTCAGTGTGTGGGAAAAACCATATTCTGTGCATGTTCAAGAACACTGAATGGCTTTGACGGGATGCCATCTTGTCTCTCAACAGCTGTCCAGTGTGTCCCCTCCCCCAACCTGGCCCTTTAGCTCATTGTGTGCAAAAAAAGTGCCACTCAGTTGTAAAACAAACCCTTTTCCATAGGTGTTCCCTTACCCACTGTTGTTGCTCCTGAAAAACTACACAAGAGCATTGTCGAGTAAAGATTGGAAATGGGCTAGCATAAATATCCCAGAAAAATGTCCCCTTTCACACTTCTGCAGCTGCTGAAAGCTTGCACAAGGTAAAGCAAAAGAGGTGTGACTGGAATGGACTACATCTCAATTTCCTGGTCATAAGTGCTTGTTACAATTAGCCTGTGATGAAGTGATTGTCCTGTACTCGGACACTGCCAGTCTAGTGCAAAATGTAAATTGAAAGTAGCCACAGATGAGTTTTTGCATTTAAAATATTAGCTCAAACATTAAATTTTAATATCCTATTAAAATTTTAACGTAGTTTTTGTTTTTCCAATTAAAAGGGAAACTTTACAAATATCATGCGGGGCATACTATTTAGTTACTAATTAATGTTTATTGCACTGATGTTTATTTTATTTAATGTGATCACTTGGATAAAAAGTTTGAATTGGTTGCAATTATTTCATTATGTTTATTTAACATAATAAAAATTTATAAATGAAATATATTTATTTTAGGTGGATGGGGACCACAACAACCAGGTAAGCAGTTTTCAATGTACATAATTCTGTTTCACAGTACTCTTAGTATTAAAAGAATTAGCATAATTATCCCTTCTTTCTCTACATAATCCTCCCCCCCCTCCTACTTCCCCTATTCAAGGAGCTAGTTTTAACCCCAAATTGCAAAATTTTAAAACAGTGATTAAATAATAAGTTGCTTTTGTAATTATTTTTGTATTTAATATTGATCATAATTGAAAGATTGATTTTTATCAGAAAGGTTTTTTTAATCTTAAAGTGGCTAGAAAATATTTTTCACCAAGAGGAAACAATATGATCATTAACCATTACCATTTTATTTGCTTTCACATTTATATTCAGAACATACCATTTTTGGAAAATGTTAAAAATTAGCCAGAAAATGCAGTATTGCAAACTTTTATTTAAAAATTCTATATTGTGAACATGAAGTGATTTTGATTTCATGTATTTTTAATTTTTTTTTTTATTATTGAAACTGAAGCTGGAATGAACTAAGATTTTTTGGACACTAATATAAATGTCAGTAGTGGTGCCTATGTAATGGGAATGCCTGCCGATTTTCTGTGAATCCCTCTGTTAGCTAATGCATATAGGAAGGTTCAGAACTTGCCACATGAGGGCAGCATAGTTCTGCGGTAAGCTAACCTACTCTAACAGTAAGTATATAGCAATCTGGTCAAAGTCATATGGTAAATAATCAGACACATGGTTAATCAAATACAATAAACTAGTATCTTTTTTAAAGATAAAACGGGAATAACAATTTAACCTCTCCATAACGAAAAATATGTTTAAAAATAATCATGTTACAATTGTAAATTATTACACATATTAAAATCCGAAATTTTCTTACCAAATAATATTACTTAATGGTAATTCTTTAAAGAATAAATTTAAATTTTTTTCCCAAAGCAATTTTCTTCACCGAATTTAATAATTTTAATTACTATTGCCATAGAGCTTATTCTTAAGGGAAATGCGATAAGCAACAGATTTAAACAAGATTGTTTTGATATTAATACCCGATTTATATAATTAAGCACGAAGTGGAAAATTTGCTAAAAATAAAAATTAATGATTAAAAGTAATAGTTTTAATGCAAAAGGCACGAAGTTTATGAAGTATTGTTACTTTTTTTTATCATGTCTTTTAATGATTTTATATAAAGTAATTCAATTTTCATTACTTTACAGGTTAGAAGGATAAAGGGGCTTCTTTTATAATATAGATTTAAGGCTCCTATTTAGAACTTTGTTCCAGAGCACCCATTTGGAACTTGGTTACAAGTCTCCCAGTTGCTTAATGCGCCCTGGATCATACACCTATTTGTGCAGTTCAGAAAGCTCACAAAGTGTTATAAATTTCAACATTCCATTAGTCATATACAAGACTGGTTTAAGAAGAGATGGGGGGGGGGGACAAGATTGTCCGGGTCTCAAGAAAATGAGCGACATTTTTACTACTATACCTAGCACTCTTCCTTTTAGTTTTTTAAAGCAACATATTATTTCAATTACTGAAAATTTTTAAATTGGTAACAAAAATATGCTCAAAGAAAGCTGTAGCATTATCTTTCCATGTTAAGGCAATGGGAATCTAACTCTGAAGCTCTATAACATCAAAAATATGCATCTGATGGAAAAATGTGATGAACATAAAGATTGTAGACTGGTGATTGACCCATCAGGGCTAGGTTCTTTACGAGCAGCTCATGTATGTGTGCAGAAGGGTACTTGTCTCTACCTTGTCAGGATGTTGCTGCTTTTTAGGTGGCCGATAAATACAAAAATCAGATTTTACATCCTTGATGTATTTAATGAAAACTGACTGAAGTTAAAGATAATCAAATTTATTTAAATCTCTATTTATCGTCAATATTCATTCAGTATTTAAACAGTTATGGAAGCTGGAAAATTTAGTATTAAGTTATCTTGTTTTTATAAAAAATCATTCATAATTATCTAACATTGAAATAATCATTATGCAAACTTTTAAAATTTAAATTTTATTAAATGATTTGAAACAATACTGAAACAATGTTATTTATGACCTATTATTATTGTCAGTTATCCTTGGTTCCATAATTCCTTAAATACTAGATGAATGCTGTTGAATATAAAGATTTAAATAGATAACATTCATCATCATCATCCTCAAGCAGCCATGGGCTACGGAGGTCCAACCAGACCGTGCAATTTAGTTCTCCAAGCAAGTCTATCCTGAGCAACATCTACTGCATCTGGCCACTGCACACCAATTCTAACAAGGTCCTGTTTGACATTGTCTGCCCACCGCATCCTAGGTCTCCCCTTCTTTCTGAGGCCTTTAGGTACACTGTTCATAACCCTATTCGCCAATCTATAATTATTCATACGAGCAACGTGGCCAAACCAACGGAGTCTATCTCTGCACAATATGCTGCTTAAAGGAGGTTGCAAACTCCTTTGCCTAACCTCATCATTAGTTACAAAGTTGAACCACCTAATGCCCAAGATACTGAGTAAGCATCTGGAATCAAAAGCATCTAGTTTCCTGTTATCTTGTTTACAAAGTGTCCAAGTTTCACTGCCATAACTAACCCTAGAAAGAACCAAACTATTATACAGTCTAATTTTAGTCTTTAGGTGTATATGCCTATTTCTCCACACTCTCCATAGATTCTTAAAAGTCCTGGCAGCAATCCCTATTCATCTGTTAATCTCATGCTGCACATCACCAGTATCTGTTACGTAGCTCCCAAGATAATTAAACTGTGACACCTGCTCAAGACTGCAACCATCGAGATTAACTGAATCACAGCCTGCCTGACCAATTTTCATCACTTTAGTTTTCTCTCTATTTATAACCAAACCTACTCTACTACCAGCCTCATCAACAGCTCGAATGAAAAAGTTCATCTCATCAACATCATTTGCCAAAAGGGCTAAATCATAAATTTTCGTATCTCCAGTCCATTTAAGGCCAAAATCTTTCCCTTGAAGTGAATTTCGCATAACACAATCAATAACCAAGCTAAAGAGAAAAGGAGACAAAATGCACCCTTGTCGAACACCAGAAGTAATGCTAAACCAATTGCTACAAGCCTTACCAACTCTCACACATAACTCAGTGTTATTATAGAGAGCTTTCATTATGTTAACTAACTTCTCTGGTATACCGTATGATTTCACAATCAACCACAAATTATGACAATCAACAGAGTCGAAAGCCTTTTTAAAATCAACAAAGCTAGCAACCAAAGGTTTCTGGAACACTTACGCAGACACCTTTATCAGCAGACACTTTTACGTCGATTTTAGTTTTTCAGGAAAAATTGTCTTGAGCCGGGTGGGATACGAACCCACGACCTCCTGATAACATGTCAGGTGCTCTGGACCACTGAGCTACCGGCCGCCGATCAAGATTTCCTCTAACTAGCGCTATGAACATTCCTTCTATGTTTCCCATTGGCGCTTTTGCCGACAATATTTCCAGCCACAAGCGGCACTTATATTGCCCAATAGATGAAAGCATATACGATAAGTATGCAGATATAATTAATTAATGAAATGACTTCATTAAGGAAATAACTCATCAGAGTTAACTCGACAGATATTCAAATCAATCAGCAGACACTTTTACGTCGATTTTAGTTTTTGAGGAAAAATTGTCTTGAGCCGGGTGGGATACAAACCCACGACCTCCTGATAACATGTCAGGTGCTCTGGACCACTGAGCTACCGGCCGCCGATCAAGATTTCCTCTAACTAGTGCTATGAACATTCCTTCTATGTTTCCCATTATAGTAGAGGAAAATCTTGATCGGCGGCCTGTAGCTCAGCGGTCCAGAGCACCTGACATGTTATCAGGAGGTCGTGGGTTCGTATCCCACCCGGCTCAAGACAATTTTTCCTCAAAAACTAAAATCGACGTAAAAGTGTCTGTTGATTGATTTGCATATCTGTCGAGTTAACTCTGATGAGTTATTTCCTTAATGAAGTCATTTCATTAATTAATTATATCTGCATACTTATCGTATATGCTTTCATCTATTGGGCAATATAAGTGCCGCTTGTGGCTGGAAATATTGTCGGCAAAAGCGCCAACGTGAAACATAGAAGGAATGTTCATAGCGCTAGTTAGAGGAAATCTTGATCGGCGGCCGGTAGCTCAGTGGTCCAGAGCACCTGACATGTTATCAGGAGGTCGTGGGTTCGTATCCCACCTGGCTCAAGACAATTTTTCCTCAAAAGCTAAAATCGACGTAAAAGTGTCTGCTGATTGATTTGAATATCTGTCGAGTTAACTCTGATGAGTTATTTCCTTAATGAAGTCATTTCATTAATTAATTAAATCTGCATACTTATCGTATATGCTTTCATCTATTGGGCAATATAAGTGCCGCTTGTGGCTGGAAATATTGTCGGCAAAAGCGCCAATGGGAAACATAGAAGGAATGTTCATAGCGCTAGTTAGAGGAAATCTTGATCAGCGGCCGGCAGCTCAGTGGTCCAGAGCACCTGACATGTTATCAGGAGGTCGTGGGTTCGTATCCCACCCGGCTCAAGACAATTTTTCCTCAAAAACTAAAATCGACGTAAAAGTGTCTGCTGATTGATTTGAATATCTGTCGAGTTAACTCTGATGAGTTATTTCCTTAATGAAGTCATTTCATTAATTAATTATATCTGCATACTTATCGTATATGCTTTCATCTATTGGGCAATATAAGTGCCGCTTGTGGCTGGAAATATTGTCGGCAAAAACGCCAACGTGAAACATAGAAGGAATGTTCATAGCGCTAGTTAGAGGAAATCTTGATCGGCGGCCGGTAGCTCAGTGGTCCAGAGCACCTGACATGTTATCAGGAGGTCGTGGGTTCGTATCCCACCTGGCTCAAGACAATTTTTCCTCAAAAGCTAAAATCGACGTAAAAGTGTCTGCTGATTGATTTGAATATCTGTCGAGTTAACTCTGATGAGTTATTTCCTTAATGAAGTCATTTCATTAATTAATTAAATCTGCATACTTATCGTATATGCTTTCATCTATTGGGCAATATAAGTGCCGCTTGTGGCTGGAAATATTGTCGGCAAAAGCGCCAATGGGAAACATAGAAGGAATGTTCATAGCGCTAGTTAGAGGAAATCTTGATCAGCGGCCGGTAGCTCAGTGGTCCAGAGCACCTGACATGTTATCAGGAGGTCGTGGGTTCGTATCCCACCCGGCTCAAGACAATTTTTCCTCAAAAACTAAAATCGACGTAAAAGTGTCTGCTGATTGATTTGAATATCTGTCGAGTTAACTCTGATGAGTTATTTCCTTAATGAAGTCATTTCATTAATTAATTATGGTTTCTGGAACTCTAAACATTTCTCAAGAATCTGCCTAAGTGAAAATATCTGATCCACACATCTCCTACCACTTCTGAATCCACATTGCTCATCACGCAATTGACTGTCAACCAGGTTCTTAATTCTATTAAGCACAATCATGGAAAGAACTTTACCTGGAACAGAGAGTAGGCTGATACCCCTATAGTTATCACAAGAACTGCAATCACCTTTTTTGAAAATAGGGATAACAATAGCTCTGGTAAAATCCTTAGGAACCATGCATTTATCATAAAAGATATTCAGAATTTCGGTCATCCAAGTGGTAACCGAAACATTCCCAGCTCTAAGCATTTCTGTAGTAATTTCATCTACCCCTGGGGATTTATGAAGTTTAAGTTTAGAAATAGCCAAAATAACTTCGGATTGTGTTATAGGGTCAATATTAAAGCCACCAATGCATTTATCATCATTGCAAACAATGGGAGTAGAACTAACCACATTGTTTAGAACATCACTGAAATGCTCAGCCCACCCAGCCATGACAAAATCCTCAACTTCCATAACCTTACCTTGTTTATCCTTCAATCCCTGTATACCTGTTGGTTTTCTACCACACAAAACTGGTACAGTTCTTTGTTGTTGTGCTGTCTAACTGTTTCCTCGGCTTTATCAGCCAAGCCATCAGGCCAAGGATTCTTATCAGCAGCTAACTGATCTTTTACATGTTTATTAAGGTCTCTGTAATGCTTTCTATTAGGACTAGTAGGGTATTGATTAAGGACATTCCTGCAGTTCTTTCTTTCCGAAATAAGCTCAAGTGCCTTATCACTCAGATAATTCTGTCTCTTCTGCTCCTTTTTTCCTAATAGAGTACTGTTAGTGTCCAAAAAAGCCTGTTTAAAATGATCCCATTCTTCCTCAACTTCAGTAGTAAGCATACCATGACTGTCATAATGACTATGTAACATATCATGGTAAGCTTTGGCTATAACTAGGTCTTTCAGCGCTTCAGTATTAAAAGCAAATTTTTTAACCCTAGCACAACACTTTTTAAGTTTAAGTTGCAAGACACTTTTAACAAGATAATCGTCAGATCCAATTTCAGCTCCCCTATATGACCTGGTATTCCTAACAGAACTAGACCATTTGCTGTTAATTAATATGTAATCAATCATATTCTTATGCAGCCCATCGGGTGAAACCCATGTGTACTTATGTATGTCGCGGTGTTTGTAATAAGTGTTAGTTATTCTGAATCCATTGAGTTTACTTACCTGCAGGAGACGCTGCCCATTTCCATTGCAGCTACCAATACCAAAAGGGCCTATTACTCCTCCCCAAAGATCAGAGTCAGTACCAACTTTGGCATTGAAGTCACCAAGAACAAGGGTAATATCTCCTTTCTTGACAGAATTCAAAATATCTTGAAGTTGTTCATAAAACCTATCCTTCTCGTCCTCATCGGCATCCTCAGTGGGGGCATAGATTACAATCTTTAATTTGTTTTCAGTAACCTTTTTCCATTAAATGAATATTTTGGAAGTTACAGAACTTCGAAGTTAGGTTCCCATTCACATAACATGGAAATTCTCAAATATTTTGTTAGGGCAGTGTAACTCTGTTCCGTATATTATAAAAATATTCGTCGTATTAACCTAATGGGAATAACTTTCCCTTGCTTATAATTCTAAAATATTCTTTATTCAAAAGTGATCTCTGAAATATGGTTCTCTTCAAATTTGTTTACAAAATCGTTTACTTATGAATTCTTTTCAAATTACTTGTGTCAACATAGCATTGCCAACTTATTACTGTAGACACCTGTCTCACAGATCCAGTTTGGAAGAGATTTGATAGAGACTGAGTTTTGTTTCATAAGTTTCACTTCTGCAAAACATTACACAATACTGCATCATCATCGTTCAGATTTCTAGTCAAAAATGGCAGAAAGTAGACAGAACAGTAAATAAATCGCATGTGAACAAATCCATATCAGAATCAATTTTGAAGCTAGTGGTAAAACAACGTAATAACCTGTACTGCTACAAAGCAAGTACCAAGCAAAACAGCGAATTACCAGCGCCACAGCGGACGAAAATGTAACTAGTGCTGCTGTTGCTTAACTTTATGAAATCAGCAGACATTCCCATTACGTAGCACTGGTCAGTAGTAGAATATTAGAATATGCGATTTATGGATTGGCAATAAACCCATCTCTCACTTTTGCATTGCCCTTGTGTTATAAATTTTCACTTTAACATTGGTTTTTTTGTACTCTTTCACTTTGCATAATCAGTTTTGCCTTAGCTTAGTTCTAAAATGATTATCTGATCACGAAGAAAAAAATTAACATATACTGCTGGCCATTAAAAGTGCAATTCCAGGAAAGACAAGAGATATCAAAGCCATATTTAGTGAATACATAGCTATGTTACAAGGATCAAATGATTACAAATCCAACTCAGACTTGTGGAATATAAAGAAATCAGTATCTTGTGTAGCCACCATGAGCGGCAATAACTGCTGCTATGTTATTGCCACTCATTGAGAGGATGAGACGTCTGGTATGTGTATGGGGAATGTTAGTCCATGCAATTGCGATACATAGCCAATGCTCATCTGTTGTAGCAGCTGCTGGTGTCTGGTGTGGCCACATAAGGTACGGCCACAGGCTCCAACACCTCAGTGATGTAACGGTGGCTGTTCAGTGTACCAGTAATGCGCACGAGGTGCGTGCGTGAGTGGAGTCCAATGGCGCCCCATACCATAACATCAGGGGCCAGACCTGTATGGCGCTGCGTCATGCATGTCTCACTGAGCCTGTCGCCACGGTACCGCTAGATACGGATTCGTCCATCATTGTTCTGCATACTGAAGTGGGATTCATCTGAAAAGATGTGATGCCATTCGCACATACATGTGCAACATTCTTGCCACCATTGTAGTCACACACCTGTGTTGTAGAATCAATGGTAGCCAAAGCAATGGCCACCTAGCAAAGATACCCTGATGCTGCAGACAATGTCAAACTGTATGCGCAGACACTGGTTGATGTGCAACACTACCTAATGTTGAGCTAAGGTGTTTGATGTGGCTGTACAATCATTCATAGCCATGTGCATGAGATGTTGGTCCTCTCTTTCGTTTGTGTGACAGGGCTGTTGAGATCCCTCACATTGGTGAAGTTCGTTCCTCTTCTACCCACTGACGCCATATTTTCATCACTGTGGCAGCATTCCATCCAACACTAACACCGATGTCTTGGTACGATAATCCGCTTTCCCTGTAATCCCACAATTCTCTCTATCGTATGAATGCTGTGTTCTTTGATGGGGCATACTTGATCCTTTAATGCACAAGAACTGCAAGCAAACACAATTCCAGTGCTTTACACTGGCTCTTTGTAATCTCCTCTCCACTTCTAGGAGGCGTTACTGTCACACAAGATGTGCTTATGTGCTGCTCTTTGAATCATTTACATGTTCTCCCGTAGGCTACCCATCTTGCATATTTCAGGACAATCTGATGAGTTCTTCCTGGTGTTGCACTTTTAATGGCGAGTAGTGTATTTAGTAGCTAAAAATGGAGGCAAAATTATTGGTTATGAATGCAACTCCTGTCCCTATTTGGGTGTATTTCTGAAATGTTAGGGAAATAATAGGTATATTAGGAAAGCTATAAATATTAGAAAGGATTAGCAATAACTCTTCTGGTTTTCAAAAACAAGTTTATATCTAAAAAAATTGCAAAATAAACAAACAGCTAGTACAGTATTTCTTTCTTTATATAGTGTAGTAAAGGAATAGTTTTCAGATACTGAGATTGATTACTTTATTATGGTGCTGTTTTCAGAGGCCCATAGAATATTGCATACCTTTGCATCATCATTGATGTTGTGCAATCTCAAAAAAATTGAGATTTATCTCTGTAAAACTCCCCACCATGCCCTCAGTTGGATGGAATGTAAAGTCGTGGCCTCGTGTCCTGGAAAGCTGTACCTTGTGCATATTAAAGAACATGTTGGGTGACTTGATGGGAAGTTACCATCTGTCTCCTAACAGCTATTCAGTGAGTCCCTTTCCCAAGGTACCCAATACCATACGTTCATATATTCGTCCGCTGTGGCGCTGGTAATTCGCTGTTTCCCTTCTCTGAGCCCTTTGGTTCCTGTGTCCTGGTCATTTAACCCATTGTGTGCAAAAAAAGTGCTTCTCAGTGGTAACTGGGGTACTTTTTGTGCAACAGTCGCCCTGCAGCATACTTCCACATTAGGCTCCTGAAAAGTACTGTCATATCTAATTGCTCTCATTCATTTTTACAAGCTTTCCATAATTCATTAACAGTCTGTGATTGATGTTTATCCAGAACTTGCTTCAAGAGTCTAAATGCACAAAACTCTACAGCTGAAGAATCTGATAAATTCACGGGAATGACCTCAAATGATGTAGCGTAGATTCTGGTTTCTGTTGTCATCCACTGAAGCTATCTGTGTATAGATGCTGAGGTATGACTAGAAGCTTTGTCTTGATACCATAGGTGTATCATAGGTATAAATAAGAGTCACCAGTGACTGATGGTATGAAGAAAATGCCATTTGATGTCACCATGAATTGCATATCAAAAATACCCTGGGATCATTCTGTACATGAGCTTCAACCCGGTGTGGTTGTGCCGCAGACCAGTAATGACAGTTGACGGATGGCAGTTGACTGTTGCATTCAAGTGAAAGTTTACTTCATCACTAAAAGTTATGTCAGCCAAGAGAAGACTGTTCCTGAAGTTTTTCTAGTACCCAATCACAAATACTTTTTGCAGTCCATGTTGTCCCCAAGGAACTACTGTACCAGTTGCATTTTGCATGGGTGGAACCTGTTTCTACCCAGTATTCTGGATACAGATGATTTTTCAATTCCCATCTCCTGAACATTTTTTTTTTTACAGACTGGCAAGTGTTAACTTCGACTTTAGCCAGAATATCTATAGTGTGATCTTTATTTGAAGTACTACTCAGACGACCTGGTCTAGATTTATCACTAAAGCAGTCTCCTTAATCTTTTCAGAATTTTACTGATGGACGTGTATAATATGGCTTTGGCTTGTCTGAATGTAGCCTGTGAATTTCCTCACATGCTTCTCACTGACTTTTGCCAGTAACATGAATAAGTATCAATTACACTTTCTCCTGGGGGTGTGAGATAAATACATGTTACTCTGACATTCACCAACGTGTCAACTCATCTGAAAAAACAAAACACATAGTTGAAATAATAGAATCTCTCAGATATACATCTGGTGGTAATATGTTAGATAAATATAGAGGAAAAATTGTCATTAGCTGGGTGGGATTGAACCCACAACCTCCTGATAATATGTCAGGTGCTCTGACTGCTGAGCTACAGGTCGCTGAACAATCCCTCGACTAGTGGCTTAAGCATTATACCATAGAATTAGTCATTGGATATGTAGTTGATTCTAATTGAAGATGCTGGTCCAGAAGACACTTTCCAGTTTAGTGCACACAACCAGCTCATATCAAATGTCAAGCAGCATGATATTTATTTTTAAGCGAACACACCGAGTATCGAGCATAAGCATTATTGGTGAAAAGTGAATGATGTTTAATGTGGGCTGGTCGTCTGGACCAGCATCTTCAGTTACAGTCAATCCAATGACTAATTGCCTGGTATAATGCTTAAATCCACTAATAGAGGATAATTGTTTGGCAACTGGTAGCTCAGCAGTAAGAGCATCTGACATGTTAGGAAGTCTTTGGGTCTGATCGCACCCGGCAAATGACAGATTTTCCTCTATATTTATCGAACAGTTATTTTTACTTGTGACCATGTATATGAACGTATGGTATTGGGTGCCTGTATATAAGGACTTTATGGGACACCTTTGTATGTAACCCTTTATATATATATACACACACACACCAAAGACAAAAACATTATGACCACCTGCCTAATATGATGTTGGTCCTTCACATGCTGCCAAAACAGCTTTTACCTGGTGAGGCATGGACACTACAAGATTTCTAAAGGTGTCTTGTGGTGTCTGGTAGCAACAAGTTACCAGCAGATCCTTTAACTCTTGTGAGTTACACATGGGTGAGCCACTGCAGATCAGATATGCTTTTCCAACACAAACCACTGGTGCTCAATTGGATTGATGTCTGAGGAATTTGGAGGCCAAGGCAATACCTGGAAGTCTTTCTCATGTTCAGCTAACCATTCTTGAGCAATCCAGGCAATGTGGCATGACGCATTATTCTGCTGAAAGGATGTACCTGGTCTGCAATGATGTTTAGGTAGGTGGTAGACGTCATAGTTTCATGCACATGAATGACTGGAGCCAGGGTTTCCCAGCTGAACATTGCCCAAAGCATTACACTTCCTCCACTGGTTTGTTTTCATACCACAATGTATCCTGGTGCCAACACTTCCCCAGGTAAATGATGCATACATAACCAGTCATTCATGTGGTGCAACATGAAACAAGATTTGTCGGACCAGATGACCTTCTTCCAATCATTCAGGGGTGGTCAGTCAGTAATGTTCTAATCTCATAATCTGCAGTTCCCAGGTTCGAGTCTCAGCTGGGTCAGCATTGAGATTTATCTCTGCAAAACTCCCGCCCTGCCCACAGTCAGTACAGGACACCATTGGGCTTGTAAATGCTGCACACTGTTGGATGGGATGTTAAGCTATTGCCCCATGTGCAGGAGAGCTATACCCTGTTCACATTCAAGAACACACTGAATTGCCTTGACGGGAGGCTACCATCTGTCTCCCAGCAGCTGTTCCAGTGGGACCCCTCCCCCAATCTTCTCTGAGCCTTGGGTTCCTTGTGACCTGGCCATTTAGCCCATGGTGTGCAAAAAAGTGCTGCTCAGAGGTAAAACCCAACAAATGCAATCATTCAAGGTCCAGTTTTGATATTTGTGTACCCATTTTAGGCACTTGCGACGGTGAACCAAGGTTAGCATGGGCACTTGGAGCGGCCCGTGGCTATGCAGGGCCATTTTCAGCAGGGTTAGATGTACTATGTGTTGTGACACATTACTCCTGTCACCAGCATTGAAATTGCGGGTGATGTGCCACAGTACAGTACTTATGAAGACATTATAATTTGGTCCATCGGCCTTTTGTTATAGGAGGTATTGACCAGGATCATAATCTGCAGTTTATGGGTTTAAATCCCACCTGGAGCAACATTGAAATTTATCTCTATGAAGCACCCTGCACTCAGTCATTAGGGGACACCAATTGGCTTGGAAAAGCTGTCATCCGTTGGATTGGGTGTTACGCTATGGCCCCTGTGTGGAAGAGCTGTACTCTGCACATTAAAGAATACACTGGATGACCTTGACAGGAAGCTACCATCTGTCTCCTAACAGCTGTCCAGTGAATCTCCCCCAACCTTTGGAGCCGGGGGTGGCTCAGTCGGTAGCGCACCAGACTCTTAATCTGCAGTTTCCAGGTTTGAGTTCCAGCTGGGTCAGCGTTAAGACTTATCTCTGCAAAACTTCCCACTCTGTCCACAGTCGGTAGGGGACACTGATGGACTTGGAAAGGCCACCGTCTGTTGGATGGAATGTTAAGCTGTGGTCCCGTGTGTGGGAGAGCCATACCCTGTGCACATTAAAGAAAAAGCTGGATGGCCTTGACGGGAGGCTAACATCTGTCTCCCTGGTCCCCTTCCCCAACCTTCTCTGAGCCTTTGCGATCCTTGTGACTTGGTCATTTAGCCATGGTGTGCAAAAAAGTGCCTCTCAGAGGTAAAACAACCCAACTCCCCCAACCTTCTCTGAGCTTTCTGGGTTCTTGTTGGCCTGGTCATTTAGCCCATTGTGTGCAAAAAAGTGCTGGTCAAAGGTAAAACAACCCAACCCTTAATATCTGAAAAGTTGTTTAGCAGTTGCCGGCAGTGCATGTCATTTGACATAAACAGAATAATAAGGTTTTTAAATTACAGTCTTGTTGAACCTTCGTAGCCCAAGAACTACAAAGATCCATCCAGATTGTGTAATTTAGTTCAAACAAAATCAAAATTATCTAATGTTTGTTGTGGTAGCAAAACACTGACCCTTTGTAAGCAAAATAACGGGAAACTTTATGCCTTTGATTCTAGATGCTTACACAGTATCTTGGACGTTAAGTGATTTGATTTTGTAAGAAATTATGAAATTAAGTGAAGGATTATTTGAGCAACATATTGTGCAGAGAGAAAGAGACTTAATTGGTTTTGGCCATGTTTCTGATTAGCAACTCAGTAGTTATGCATAGATGCATAACTACCAAGTTGCTAATGGCGTTATGAACAGTATGTCTAAAGCCTCAGGAAAGGGGAAATACATGGGATACAGTGGGCAGACAATGTCAAATAAGGTACCCCCTCAAGATACCCTATGAGTATTGTCAGGGTAACAATGCAACAAAGCTACAAAAAAATTCGGTGTGTATTCTAATATATTCAAATTCTATTGTTGACTCATGAAATTCTGATGCAGTGACAATTTTGACCTCTCTGATGGTCCATTATTTGCTAAGGCTAGTGGAACAGGAAACAGTTTGTTGTGCTCAGTTCCTGAGGAGCCATTGTGCATCATCTACACATTTTCCTAAGACCTGAAATGGCTACACTCTTACAATCAAATTGTTGTGGATTCCAGAGGAATCTTGATGACATCCTCCTTTAGGTTCACAAGCCCATCTGCATGTCCATGCATGAACCATACTTGTAGATAATCACTGATCTCAGGAGCCAGCATTTTTCTCTTGTTTGCCGAGACTGGGATAGAGATGGTGCAGCTCTTGGGGGTTCACTATCTTTTTGAGCCACCATTCTCCATTCCAGGTCTTACCCTCACTATCGCTTTAGAGGCATTAACCATCCTCCTCTTGGTGGGATTTTAATTAATTGTCTGTTCAGTCTATCACCTGCCCAAAAGTATCCTGGAGGATCTCGTCCTGCTGTTCGTTCCCCTTATGTGGGACATCAGTGGACACAGTTCTCTTTTGGGGCATTACCATCATGAACAGAAGTGGGGTCCTTGATCAATGGCTCATAGATCCTTCACTCTCCTGTTGAACACTGGTATCACTACTTACTTGATTGGGCATACTGAAATCGATTTGAACTCCTCAGTGAGTTCTGCCAACACTCGGTTAGCCAGGGTCGTATCAACATTGTAGTGGTGGAAATGGACTGTACCCATTCATTCCTCAGACTATTTTCGAAACAGTGGTCGAATCTCGGGTGTGCCCATCGTGTAAGGCTCAGAACAGGGCTTGGGGGGCACTGCAGAGGTATCTGACATCCTCCAACCTTAATGCTTTTAAGTGTGCCAGGGTTGAAGCCTGTTTTTTTTTTTTGCCCAATGCTAGAGGAAGGAATTCTGGATCATATATGCCACCTAAAGTACAGATGGTTGGTGCAAACTACTCATCCCACTCATTATTGATCCTGGAGCAATTGCCAACCAACTGGGAGAATCGTTTTCCTCTATCTCCTCCTATTCTTGGCCTGAGTTTCTGGCCTTGAAGAGCAATGCCCAAACTCTCCAGTCTTTCCACTTGAATGGCCTGGAGCCTTATAACAGTCCATAAATAGTGGTGCTGTGCCTTGCTGTGCACTCTTCTTGTGCATCTGCTGTCAGGCCAGTCTCCATCGAGTAAAGCCTGATCACTCCAATTTTTCAACTGCATTTTTCTCAAGGCTGTTTCCAGACTCCTGGTGGAAGGCTATCATCCTTGCTTTCACCAAGCCAGAGAAAGATCCAAGGATTCCTTTTTATTTTTGTCCCATGACATTGACAAGCTGTGTGTACAAGGTGTTATAAGGAATGGCAAATGCCAGACTTATTTGGTAGTATACCACTGCCTTCTTTCCACATCCAGTATCTTTCACAGGCAACAGTCTATTCTAGACCATTGATACACCTTGAATCAACTATCAGAAATTCATTTTTAAAATGATAACACCTGGTTCCATATTCTTCGACATTGAAAAGGCATATGACACTACATTGGAGGATTCAACATTCTTCAAGACCTCCATGCCCATCTTCATCTCCCACTTTTTGCCATCTTATTCTTTTTGTGACCATGTTGGTAGCACTCTATTGCAATATTTCCTTATGCTTTTCTCCATCAATTCTATAACTTGACAATTACCTCTGACTGTAGCAGTGCCCTCTATGTTGGCAATTTTAACAACTTTTGCTCTGTGTTCAGCATGAGGGTTACTGAACTGCAAACTCTCCTGAACAATCTCTCTGTTTGGAACAATCACTGGGTTTCAGTTCTCCATACAGAAGGCTGCATATGTGCACTTTCACCACAAGTATAATGTTAAGCTGGACTTGGAGCTTCAGCTAGGGAACCATCATTCCAGTTGTGTGGAGACCAAGTTTCTTGGTCTCACCTTTGACTGAAAATTTACATTTTTTCCTCATTGAACATCATCGTGGTTCTTTCATGGGAAATGGATGGATGGTCTTTGCTCTGCCTGTACCGTGCACTTTTCAGGTTGAAACTTCGCTTTGGATTCCAGGTACTACTCCACCTAGGATTTGGTGGTGAAGGTGTTGGACCATCACCATTAGGACTTCCATGTTTACACAGGGCCTTCTGTACTTCACCAATCTGGAGGCTTTACATTGAGACTGATGAACTGTTTTTATCCATTCACCATTAGCCGTTGTCCTTACAGTGCTTGTCTAAATTGTGATCCCTGCCAGACCATCCCACTTGGGATTGCATTTTTAGTTCTTAGTGGGAAATGCTTTACACTAATCACTATATTGCCATTCATTCCTTCAATTTGCACACCCACAGCTACCTGTGAGACATCATCAATCTCAACAGCATTTGCCAGTAACAGCTGAACCACTTCCACTGTGGCTCATTGTTTCCCCTTCCTGCATTTTTTCCCTTTCCAGGATGGGAAATGTTTTTACACTTGACTGTGTGTATAACGTGTTGGGCTCTAAATGGTAGCTAGGTAGTCACTGGAAGGAGAGCTATGCACCAATCCCCTGTGATGATGCATAGAACCGGCCAGGCCTGGCACCTGATGTACGACCTCACCTTCTCGTGGTGCAGACAGTTAGTACCTTTCAAAAGAGATACTCTCTTGTGGAAAGTGAACGGAAGGGGAGGGCTGCCAGATTAGTGTGGCCTACTGATCTGGACAACTATGGGTACTTTTTTTTTTCTACCCTGTTGAGGAACCACACAGGGTCCTGGTGCTGACCATATAAACCCACTGGACTGGACAGATATACGTCTCTGAGCTTGATTATGAATCCTGATTTTGCTGCACTGGTGGGCTTCTGTCGAGGGAAAATCTTCCACTGTGTTTTCTGTTTGTTTATGGGTTGACAGCCCCAAGTGAATAGATTCACAGGATATGTTTATCAGCTGGTGGATAATCCTGAGCAGAGGTCATCGCAGGCACCTGAACTCTTTGCTTCCAATGGCATCATCAAATTCTACATTGGAGGAAGTCTTCAGTGTAGATGGCTTCGGCCTTTAGTGGTGGGGGAATGGGTCTTTGCCCCATGTCTGCGATTAGGGGATTGTTTGATATTGTCGGCATTCCCTCTCTAAATAAACATAGTTTCTTTAAACATCCCACTAACCATTTTCTCTCCATTGGTAGTTGGAATGTGAGGACTCTGCACAGAGCTTTTTTTCTTGATGTCCTCACACAAGAATTCCACCATTATAATTTAGATTTTCTCGGCTTGCAAGAGAGCAGATGGACAGATGAAGGTCAGATTCTTAAAAATAATCTTAAATTTCTCTTTTCAGGGAGGGACGATAATAAGCATCACCAAGGCATGGGTCTGCTTCTCAGCAGACACGCTAGTGATGCTCTTCTAGGATATGAGTGCATTAATGAAAGTTTTCTTACAGCAAAATTTCAGACAAGCATTAAAGACTTGAATGTTATCTGCTGTTATGACCCCACTGAGGATGCTGATGAGGATGAGAAGGATAGGTTTTACGGACAACTTCAGGATATTTTGAATTCTGTCAAGAAAGGAGATATTACCCCTTGTTCTAGGTGACCAATGCCAAAGTTGGTACTGACTCTGACCATTGGGGAGGAGTGATAAGCCCTTTTGATATTGGTAGCTGCAATGGACAACGTCTCCTACAGGTAAGTAAACTCAATGGATTCAGAATAACTAACACTTATTACAAACACCACGACATAAGTACACATGGGTTTCACCTGATGGGCTGCATAAGAATATGATTGATTATATATTCATTAACAGCAAATGGGCTAGTTCTGATGGGAATACCAGGTCATATAGGGGAGCTAAAATTGGATCTGACCATTATCTTGTTAAAAGTGTCTTGCAACTTAAACTTAAAAAGTGTTGTGCTAAAGTTAAAAAATTTGCCTTTAATACTGATGCTCTGAAAGACCCAGTTATAGCCAAATCTTACCATGATAGGTTACTTAGTCATTATGACAGTCATGATTTGCTTACTACTGAAGTTGAGGAAGAGTGGGACCATTTTAAACAGGCTTTTTTGGAAACTAACAGTACTCTTAGGAATAAAGGAACAGAGGAGGCAGAATTATTTGAGTGATAAGGCACTTGAGCTCATTTCAGAAAGAAAGAACTGCAGGAATGTCCTTAATCTATAACCTACTAGTCCTAATAGAAAGCATTACAGAGAACTTAATAAATGTGTAAAGGATCAGTTAGCTGCTGATAAGAATCCTTGGCCTGATGGCTTGGCTGATAAAGCCGAGGAAACAGTTAGACAGCACAACAACAGAGAACTGTACCAGTTTTGTGTGGTAGAAAACCAACAGGTATACAGGGATTGAAGGATAAACAAGGTAAGGTTATGGAAGTTGAGGATTTTGTCATGGCTGGGTGGGCTGAGCATTTCAGTGATGTTCTAAACAATGTGGTTAGTTCTACTCCCATTGTTTGCAATGATGATAAATGCATTGGTGGCTTTAATATTGACCCTATAACACAATCCGAAGTTATTTTGGCTATTTCTAAACTTAAACTTCATAAATCCCCAGGGGTAGATGAAATTACTACAGAAATGCTTAGAGCTGGGAATGTTTCGGTTACCACTTGGATGACCGAAATTCTGAATATCTTTTATGATAAAGGCATGGTTCCTAAGGATTTTACCAGAGCTATTGTTATCCCTATTTTCAAAAAAGGTGATCGCAGTTCTTGTGATAACTATAGGGGTATCAGCCTACTCTCTGTTCCAGGTAAAGTTCTTTCCATGATTGTGCTTAATAGAATTAAGAATATGGTTGACAGTCAATTGCATGATGAGCAATGTGGATTCAGAAGTGGTAGGGGATGTATGGATAAGATATTTTCAGTCAGGCAGATACTTGAGAAATGTTTAGAGTTTTAGAAACTTTTGGTTAAGAGCTTTGTTGATTTCAATAAGGCTTTTGGCTCTGTTGATCGTCAGAATTTGTGGTTGATTGTGAAATCATATGGTATACCAGACATGTTAGTTAACACAATGAAAGCTCTCCATAATAACACTGAGTGGTGTGTGAGAGTTGGTAAGTCTTGTAGCAATTGGTTTAGGATTGCTTCTGGTGTTCGAAAGGGGTGCATTCTGTCGCCTTTTCCCTTTGGTTGCTGATTATGTTATACGAAATTAACTTCAAGGGAAAGATTTTGGTCTTAAATGGACTGGAAATACGAAAATTTCTGACTTAGATTATGCTGATGATATAGCTCTTTTGGTAAATGATGTTGATGAGATGAACTCTTTCATTCGAGCTGTTGATGAGACAGGTAGTAGAGTAGGTTTGGTAATAAACAGAGAGAAAACTAAAGTGATGAAAATTGGTCAGGCAGGTTATGATTCAGTTAATCTGAATGGTTGCAGTCTTGAGCAGGTGTCACAGTTTAATTATCTTGGGAGGTATGTAACAGATACTGGTGATGTGCGGCATGAGATTAACAGATGAATAGGGATTGCTGCCAGGACTTTTAAGATTCTATGGAGAGTGTGGAGAAATAGGCGTATACACCTAAAGACTGAAATTAGACTGTATAATAGTTTGGTTCTTTCTAGGGTTAGTTATGGTAGTGAAACTTGGACACTTTGTAAACAAGATAACAGGTAACTAAATGCTTTTGATTCTAGATGCTTACGCAGTATCTGGGGCATTAGGTGGTTCAACTTTGTAACTAATGATGATGTTGGGCAAAGGAGTTGTCAACCTCCTTTAAGCAGCATATTGTGTAGAGAGAGACTCTGTTGGTTTGGCCATGTTGCTTGGATGGATAATTATAGATTGGCGAATAGGGTTATGAACAGTGTGCCTAAATGCCTCAGAAAGAGTGGGAGACTTAGGATGTGGTGGGCAGATAATGTCAAACAAGACCTTGTTAGAATTGGTGTGCAGTGGCCAGATGCAGTAGATGTAGCTCAGGACAGACTTGCTTGGAGAACTAAATTGCACGGTTTGGTTGTACCTCCATAGCCCATGGCTGCTTGAGGATGATGATGATACGCAACTCTTTGCCGATCACGATGATGATTTTGCAACATTTAGGACAGAAAAGAATCCTAGAAGCTACTCCGAGCTTTTAAGTCTGTGGTCGATACTCCTAGCTCGAAGTCTGTGGGATTGACCTTGTTCTGTTGTGATACTATCATCTCAGACCGATCCCACTGCAGAGTTACATGCTTCAGTCTTGCTTTAGACACATTGTTGGAGTGGGATCTCTGTGAGGCCTCTGACTCACCCTTTTTTCCCAAGATGTCAGCAGCTTGATCATCTGGCAGCCACAATCGCTGTTGGATGCCCAATACTATCAGTATCTGTGGCAGTGACTTGGCAGATGCTGCTATCAGGTCAGCAGCACCCCATCCATCTCTCCACTGCCAGTTCCATGCTTGGACTTCCAACAGTGTTCCTCCATTGACCTCCAAGTATAGTGGCAGAGATCTTGGTTGGAACAGATTGATAACAAACACTGAGATTAATCCTATTCTCAAACCATGGAAATCTAGTTTTCACAGTAATTGTAAGGAGAAAGTTGTACTTGCTTGGTTCTGCTTACATCATTCCTTTATTAAAATTTCGTTTCTACAGGTGGAGGGGCGGGGGTAGTTCAGTCAGTAGTGCACCAGGCTGTAATCTGCATTTCCCAGGTTTGAGTACTGCCTGGGCCAGCATTGAGATTTATCTGCAAAACTTCTTGTCCTGCTCTCTGTTAGTAGGGGACACCAGTGGGCTTGGAAAGACTGCCAGATGGGGCTTTAAGCCATGGCCCCTTAGGTACTATACCACAGCCTTCTTTTCAACATCCAGTATCTTTCGCAGACTGAATCTTTTGCATGGACTTCAAGCTATGGCCGCCTGTGCACATTAATGAGCACACTGGATATTTTCTTGACATGAGGCTAGTCTCCCAACAGCTGTTCAGTGTGTCCCCTCCCTCCAAACTTGTCTGAGCCTTTGGGGTCCTTGTGACCTGGTCATTTAGTCCATTGTGTGCAAAAAAGTATCACTCAAAGGTAAAACAACCCAAACCTCTACAGGTGGATGACGAACCTAAGTGCGAGTTTTGTGATGCCACTTTAATGATGAAACATGTTTTAATTGATTGTGAAGCTTTTAACTGTGAATGTCGTTAATGTATTAGTTCTCATCATTTGGCTTCAGAGCCCCTTTACACTCAGACATCTTTTATATGATGATTCTGTTTTAGCCTCAGTATTTGATTTTTTAAAATAACTATTTTGTCTCTTGCATTTTTAACTTGTTGCTTTTACTTTTTTAGGTGGGTTCTGTGCACGTTTTTTTTTATTATACCTATGTTGTTTGCTTTTATGTAGTTCAGTTTTTGTGTCATTTCCTCTGTGTTTCCTTTAACTTTGGTTTAGGGTGTATATGACTTTTATCTGTTTATTTTTTACTTCTTGTAGTATGTTTGTTCTAGGCCACCTTCCTGTTATAGGTAGATATGGCTTGAACCAAGTGAAGATGAATATGAATCTTGGATCTATTCTTGTCTAGTTCCCTGCATCATGGGCATAGTGCCAGCTCACATTTCAGTTATGTCTAGCTATCATTATGTACTTAAATTATTTGCTAAAATGTAATGTTTGTAATGTCAAGGCCACTATATTATAGCACTTTTAACAAAAAAAAAATTAAAGACATTAAATAAATACTGCACTTTATATGCTCAAGGTTCATATGTAAAAGATTTATTTGTCATTGCAGGTGGTTATGGCCCAGGTTACCAAGGCTGGGGTGGAGGGCCTGGATATGGTCCATATGGTGGACCTGGACCACAGTTTGGGCAGCAAGGTTATGGTGGATATGGTATGTTTGTTTTGTTACATCATTTTTTTTATTTTAAAATATTGCTACAGCTATATTTGAAAGAACTGCAAAGATAAATCAGCATAAAATTTAGGCACCATTCACATTTTAACCAAGATATTTAAATCAACAATGTTGATCTAAATAAGGAGTTTTTGTATACAGGACAAGCTGAACAAGGTTATTCAAAATAACTTCCTGTGCATCTCTGTTGTTATTGTTATTTCTGCATATTTATAGCCCTACCTGGCCTAGTGGTTAGCATTTATGACTACTATTCCAGCAGCATGCCTTTGTGTAAGTATTTGTATGTTGTATTCCTTGTGTAAGTGTTTATATAATGTATGATAAACCAACACAAGCAAATAGTTTATAGGTTATTTCCGTTCTTTGTGTTTTTTTTTAAATTTTTTAAAATATGTATGCTTAACCCATCCTAGTTAGATTGGATGGCAAGATCTCTATTGTGTTTCCCTGGTGCAAATGATTATTGCTTGATAAAACATAAATTTAAAAAAAATATAAATTGCCAGAGTAACCGTTTGCACTCCTAAGTTTTTTTGCTAAAAAGTTGATGAAATTTTTTACAACTAACATAAACAGCCTAAAATCAAACTCATCTTCACTGCTACTAATTTCATCATTTGGCTCCATTTTTATAACCACTAAAAACAGACAAGTTTAAAATAATTTTAATTAAACACAATACTGTACTATGAAGTGCACATAGACAATAGATTTACGCATCTAAAATGTAAAGAGGAAAGATACCTGTTGTAAGCCTCTCAGTCGCCATTCGAGTTGTTGCATTAAACCAAATGGGGACTAAGAGTCTCTTCTTGAGTGCAAAGGATCTCTGTTTATAAACCAGTTATTGTCGCCTCTCAGTCGCCATTGGAGTTGGTGCATCAAACCAATGATGACAGGGTTGCCTCTTGAGTGCAAAGGGTTAAATTCTTTTTTATAATCCAAAAATTATTTCAAATTTCTAGATGATATTTTCTTAAACCTTTGGGGAAAAAAATGCATGAACCCAAAATGTACTTCCATAACCTGCTAATGTTCCATCGCTATTTGTAGTGTTTAACTTCTTAATTTTAGTGGTCACTAAAATTAAGAAGCTGAACAGTAAAACTAAGAAACTCTGAAGTGTTGCCATTGTGTTTTTTCATAAAACTTCAAAATTCTTTCAAAAATTAATGAAACTTTTTATTGAAATATTTGAAATAATTCAGTAAACATGCAATTCTTGTTTTTTCCCCCTTTGATTTTTTTTTTCATTTGCAATAAACACGACACTCCTGACTTAAAGGCCTTCTTATACAAGGACCTACTAAGACCAGTGACTATTCCTTTTCCTTGTTTGCTTTAAAAAATAAAATAATGTAAAAAATGCCATTGACAAAATCAGACACTGAATTCATATTAATTCCAAAGGAAGATAGGGTGCCAACATTTTTAGTTCAGTTGATAAGAGAAATAAGTTTCAGTACCCTGTCTGCTTTTGAAGTTGGTGTGAATTCAATAAATGTTTTCATCATTGGTATGTTTTATTTTTAATACAATTGACAAGTGTAAAATTTTAAGCCTTTTTACAGCAAATATAATCTTGACCGTCCTTGATGAGTATCATCATGGAGGATTGATCAGGCTAAGTGGTTTCAAATTCTGAATTTGGCCTACACTCAGTTGACCAAAAGGTTATGAATATTACAGTGGTAGAGATGATGGGCTGTATCATCCAAGCAGCTGTCTTTTACCATCCTTCAAATTTTGACATGGTTTCCTTGCTTTCTGAGATATATCTGATAACCTCCAACTGTGAAACATTCAAACATATCAAGGCAAAATCCTGTTTCATTTGGAGCCAGGAAGGATACTTGGATAAAAATGTACATCTGCCACCTGCATGACACCTGATGTTCTAGGATTGTGTGGGATATAGTCCAGAAGATGGGTAGGAATTACACATCCCACTCATTATTGATCCTGGAGTGCAATGGACAAGTAATTGCCAACACTCTGGGGTATTCATTTTCCTCCTCCCCAGCATCTTTAAAGGGTGTCTGGTTCTGAATAGCAAGGCAGTCTTTCCACTCAAATGGCCTTGAGCCCTACAACAGGCCATTCACATTGTAGACAGTACACCTTATTCTGCCCTCTTCTCAATCATCCACAGCATCTGTTGCAGTGCAAACCATCATCAACATTCCACCCATTGAATCTTTCACATCTGTTGCACATTACCTCTCGGAAATGGCAAAACTGCAGTCGATTCTATTGGCTAATGATGTCAGGCCAGACAACGTTATTTATACCATGCTGCAAAAACTCTTTTCATCAAGTAAGGATCTTCAATGTTTTAACCACATTTTTCTCTCCAATGTTTTAACCACATTTTCCTTCAGGAGAAGTTTCCAGACTCCTGGTAGGAGACCATAATTTTGGCCTTCCCGAAGCCATGTAAGGATCACAAGAGTCCATCCAATTACCACCCTATTGCATTGATTGAGCTGTGTTCAAAGTGTTGGAAAGACAGGGAAATTCCAAACTCCTTTGGTATTTAGAGACCAACTGCCTTCTTCTCAACACCATTGTGGTTTACAAAGGCAACAGCCAACACTTGACCACCTTATCTGCCTTGAAATAGTGATTAGGAATTCTTTACTTTGTGGAGAACACCTAGTGTCAATATTCTTTGGCATTGAAAAAGTGTAAGACATATGATAAAGAAGTAAGATGAGTAATTTGGCATTTTTATGACATCCATTCCTTCAACTTGTGTGGTTAGTTTGTTGTCAAGATTAATTCTATTACTAGACAAATTTTTACGAATGTAGGCAGGGGGAAAATGATTTAGCTTTTTTTTCCCTCTTCACCCAGTATGAAGGCCATTGTACCCTAACCACTGACTACCATGAACAATCTCTTGGCAAATGGGATTTGGCACTCCTCATGGAAGACCACTTGCATGCACTTTTGCCTCAAGCATAATGTTTATCGAACCCTTGTCCTGATGAACATGAACTGATTTGCAGGGAATGATTAATCATTCATGCCATGGTGGAATTTAGTTTCTTGATCTTTGACAGAAATTAACCTTTTTTTTTCATTCATTGTCGTAGGTCTAAGTGCACACAGGTATTGAACATCAAGGTGCTCTCTTGCAGAATGAAATGATGTTCTTTGCTCCATTTGTAGTGCACTTATTTGGTTGTATATCTGGGATCTATAGTTAGTTTTGATTCTACTCTTGATTGGTGGTGAGGTTGTTGGATCCTTTTCACCATTAAGTCCTCCATGTGTTTATAGGTGCCTTTCACACCTTAAGAATCCAGTATTTGTGTTGAGTCCAATTAATCTTTATCTCTTCACTTTTGGCAGTTGTCCCTACAGTATTCATCTAAATTGCTATCCCTCCCAAGGACTGAAATTTTTAGCCTAAGTGGGAGATGCTTTATTCTTCTTTACAAAGAGAGCACACTTTCCATATTCTTCAAGATCATAAAATGATACAACATGGCTTGGAGATTGTGCATTCTTGACCTCCGTGGCTTCAGTTTGAGAGAGAGATGCTGATTTTCATCAACTTTTTATTGTTACATTCTTTTTATGTTCATATTAACAGCACTCTTGTTGCAGCCTTTCTTCCAATATAGGTGTTGCACAAATCTACTTCCTGAATGTTAACTCTTCACTGTTAAGATTAATTTTATTCACAACTTTCAGCAACTGTAAGCAGTGCCCTCTATGCTAATGATTTTTTACTTTTCATTCAACAGGAAGGTCAACTGCAGACTAATTGCCTTGAACAATCTATCGGGTAGGGCAGTAGTCATGCCAAGAGAAAACATTAAACAACTTCTTTACCACATGTATGTCATTTTAAGTCCAAGTGCATATGGGCATTGAACATTGTTAAGGTCCTCTCTCTGCTGGGGACTTCCCACTGCCCTCGAGTCAGTAGGGGACAACAAAGAGCTTGGAATGTCCATTATTAGATAGGATGTTAAGCTGTGGCTCAATGTGCGGGAGAACCATCCTTGTGCACATTAAAGAACATGCTGGATGGTCTTGACAGGAGGCTTCCATCTGTCTCTCAACAGCTATCCAGTGGGTCCCCTTCCCCCAACTTTCTCTGCACCCTCGGGGTCCTTGTGACCTGGCTATTTAGCCCATTGTGTGCAAAAAAAGTTCCTCTCAAAGGTGGATTACTGTTCTTTGCTTCACCTGTATCTTGCACTTGTCTGGTTGAAACTGGATTGCAGATCCCAGGTATACTATTCAACCATGGATTTAGTGATGAAGGTGTTGTGCCCTCTCCACCATCAGGCCTTCTATGTTTGTGTAGAGGGGCCTTCCTTGCCAGTCCAGAGTCTTCTATGTAAAGGCCAATGAACCATCATTATCTGTTTGTTATCAGCAGTGGTCCCTACAGCATTCATCAAAATTGCAATCCCTTCTGGGACATCCCACTTGGATAGTGTTTTTAGTTCTCAGTGGGATATTCTCTATACTAATTGTCTGACTGCCATTCATCCTTCCAGTTAGAAGCATCATTTCAGTGAGGTAGCCTTGAACACACACACAGTTCAAGCTACCTCAGAGATTTTATTTGACATTACTCTCGACAGCATTGCGCAGTTAACAACCAAGCCATTTTCACCCACTCATTGTTTCCTATCCCTATTATTTTTTTCGATTGTGGGACAGGCTTTTTACTCCCAACTGTTTGTACCAATAACTCGTTTTTAATAGAATTTTTATTTCGAGAGAAATATGATTGTTTTGGTAACTTATTTTACCAAACATCATTTTGCTGAATGCATAGAATTGGTCACAAATGTGGCCTGCAAATAACTACTTACTATGTTACACAAAAGCATTTACTGAAATGTTATGAATGAATTTCTTAGTAGCTGGATAAATTTCACCATTTTCCTGTAAAGAACAGCAGAGTAAAAAAAAAAACCTGGGGGCCAGTAAAATTTTTCAGTGCTTTTGAACTCCTGCAAAAAATAGTTGCTCTAGCTCCAAAGTTCTGCCAGCAGCTACTCAACTATAGTGGAAAGCAGCAATGGGATTCTGGATTAGAAACATCAGTGACTGTTACATCATTTAGACCACAAGGAGATAAGTAACCATCATAGGTAATCCTGCTGTCCTTCCAGATAGTGCCTTAGTCTGAAATATATTAAATCATTTTAGAAGTAATTTAAAATCATAGTAAATTTTAGCATGGATATTTCTTTTGGACCTCTCAGTATTTAACATTTGTGGGTGTGTTATGTATCCATTCAGTAATAACTTTTCAAGTACATTTCTCTCTTAAAACCAAAATGGCCAACCTTCTGAAAACATACGAGGTGCTCTTCCTGTTGAATTATTTCAGCCTAGTTCAGTTCCACTAATGAAAGACTATAAACTTGATTCCATGATTATGGGGAAGTGATTATGGCACCATCTATTGATAGAAAATGGGACAGAACAATTTCCACAGAAAAATATTTTTATATTTGAACAGGCAGATACTATGTTGTCATTAATTCCCACTGTAACACAGTTTTTTTTTCAGCTAACTCATTGATTGTTATAAGGCAACACGAGTAGGGCTGTTTTACCTATGAGAGGCACTTTTCTTCTTACAATGAGCTTAAATGGCCAGGTCACAAGAACCCAAAGGGCTCAGAGAAGGTTAGGGGAGGGGACCCACTGGACAACAGTTGGGAGACAAGATTGTAGCCTCCCATCAGGATCATCTAACGTGTTCTTTAATGTGCACAAAGTATAGTTCTCCCGCACATGGGGCTACGTCTTTACATCCCATCTGACAGACAGTGGCCTTTCCAAGCTTGTCTATGTCTGCTAATGATCGAGGGCAGGGAGTTTCGCAGAGATAAATTTGAACCCAGCTGGGACTCAAATCTGGAAACTGCAAATTATGAGCCTGGCATGCTACCGACTGAACCTAAGGCAAAATGACATTAACTGTGAATTACCATTATTTAATTATGACAATTACAAGACTGTTAAAACTGCATTTTTTTAAAAATAAACCAAACTGGTAAAAATAAGTGTTCAGTGACCCACTAGTCATATATCGATGTGTATATATTGCATATTATGGCTAAAAATTATTTTGCAACAAAGCATAAAAATTAATCAGGGACAATAATTTTTACCTTACATTCCTACAGTATTGGCAAAACTGAATACTTTTTTTTCTTTCATTCTCTCTTGTTTTTACTTTTTTTAGTTATTGAAAGCTTCATTCTAGTTACCATTTATGATTTATTTATTTTTTCATAAACAGGACCTGGATTTGGTGGTTATGGTGGATTTGGTGGGCCAATGGGAGGTGGACCTGGTGGGCCTACAGGTGCACAACCACCCGGTGGCAGCAGTGATGGGTATTCTGGGCCAGGAATGGCAGGACCTGTTGCATCAGCAGGACCCCAAGGTGGACCACAAGGAAGCCAAACAGGTGGCCCTGCGGGACCTCCAGGTAGTCTCATATGTCAGAGATATATTGTATTTAATAGACAAATCATTTAACAAGTATAGTAAATTTTACCAGTTTTATAGGTACATACATTATGTTATCAAAGGTCCAAGGTGGATCACAAGGAGACAAAACAGGTGGCCCTGCTGGCCCTTCAGGTAGGCTCATATGTCAGAGATATATTGTATTTAACAGACGAATCATTTAACAAATGTAGTAAATTTTATCAGTTTATAAGTATATACATTACTTTTAATTATCAAAAGTATTCTGACACTTCCATCCATTTGGAAAAAAAGCCATGTTCAAAACTATCTTTGAAAATAAACTTCTAATAGAAAAATTTTTGCCAGTAAGAAATTGAAGATTTTATTTGGATCTCTCCACCTCAATTTTCTACAATATTCATTTAATATCTAAAGACTTGTTGAAGCTGAAATATTGAACGGCAGACATTAATATGCCCATTCTAAACACGTTTCTTCAAAATTGATAAAAATTTAAGGAATCTGTGTACAAATTTCTAAAATTGCATGTATTTTGTTGAACATTTTACTCTCAACTTGTAGTGCAGGATAACTTTCAACTAAAGTAAACATTCAAAGGAGACATATATTTCTCTAAAGGAAAACAGGATTGCTGCTTGATCAGTTTGGCAAATCTGACTTTTGATGCCATTTATTTATTTTGCAATTTGCTGAAAAGGGATAATCTTCACAGATCTCAATTCTCACTAAAATAACTGAACCATCACTAAATATGATTTTAAATATTGAACTGGTGGGCTTCTGTTGATCTACCCCTGTGTTTTTTTTTTTTTTGTAAGTTTCCAGTGCTGAATGGTCAAATACACAAAATACTTTATATCAGATGTTATATGATCTTGATCAGAAGCCATTATAGGTCCTGAACCTTGGAAACTAGTTTTAGCATCACCAAAGATAAGTAGAACAATGTGTCTCAGATGTCAGCTAGTTGGTACTCAGAACAACCCGATGGAGCTGGTGGCTAAGATCTCATTAACTGTCTGATTTTCCTAACACTATGGTGCTTTAATTTCTAGTAGATGGAAAATGTTTCTGTGCTTTGATGCATTTGGGGGCTGTAGATATTGTTTGTCCTATTTCTATCAATAAACTTGTTTAGTATAGTTTGTAAAACAATTTTCTTTCTGCAACTACTGGAATGTAAAGTCTTTACACAGAAATTTATTCTCTTAATGACTTCACGTAGGAATTCCAGCATTATAAATAGCACATTTTGGAATTGTTAGACAGATAAAAGGTCACATACTGAAAATAATATTAAATTCAGTTTTCAAAAAGAGAGAGTAAAGATTTACAGGGTGTAAATTTGCTTCTTATCAGGAATGGCAGTTCTTTTACTATCAAGTATCTAAAACTGAACGCACTCTGGTGGCAGAATTTATTTTGAATTGTTTGTAAAAAAAAGTAATAACATCAGAATCTTATCTTGAAATATCAGGGTACTGTACTCAGCTAAATACAGGGTGTTTCAAAACTCTATACAAATTTTAATGGGAGATAGGGAACACTAAAACAAACCTTTTTTGTCTATGAACATATGCCCGCTGACATAACCCTTCGGTGATAGAGGGCACTAACAGAAATATTGGTGGAGCTGGTACATAAATGAATGGAAACAACTGTGAACAGCATGTTTATTTAATGAAGGTGCTCAAAGTTGTGGCCTGCAACAACATTGTATGCATGGCAGCATCAAAGCATTGATTGCTGTACATGTTGAAAGATTCCCGGAATTTCGCGAACAGTTGCAGCGGCAACAGCGATTCTTGCGATGAGGTCTTCATCTGAGTCAATGTAAGTCTTGTACATGAGGTTTTTCGTATGTCCCCAGAGGAAGAAATCGATGCATGTTAGTTAAATCAGGCAATTTTGGTGGCCAGACAATGGATCCACCCTGGCCCATCCATCGGGCCCCCAAAAGTGGCATTCAGATAATCCTGAACATCATTGGTAAAGTGTGCTGGCTCCCGTCATGTTGAAACCACATTCGTCTGCAAATATCCATGGGAACATCTTTCAGCAGTCCCGGCAACATTTCTTCAAGAAATACCTGATAAATTTGCCTGTTGAGTCAGGGAGGCAGCAGGTATGGTCCAATCAAAATGTCATGGATGATACCCACCCAAACAAACATTGACAGCGAACCATTGTTGATAACCATGTGCCATTGTGACATGGATTTTTGTGTGCCCAAACGTGAGAATTGTGCACATTAAACACACCCTCGTGTGAAAGAGGCCTCATCTGAGAAGAGCACATGAGCCGGAAAATCGGGCTGCACCATGGTCTGCTGCAGAAACCAGTTCATGAATTTACACGAAGAAGGTAATCCTGAGGTTGCAATGTCTGAACTCTCTGATGATGAAACAGGTGTAACTGTTGCTCGTGCAACACTCTCCACAAGAGGGCGTGGTTCACAATCAGGCTACTTGCAACAGCTCGTGCTTGTCCCTGGATTGTCCTCAATCTGACGTAGGATCTCTTCCATGTCAGGAGTGCGCATGGTTCTCTCCCGACCAGTGTCATGCATGTTTGCATGGAATGTTGCTGGTGCAAATGCACAAATGTTTGGTGGTTTGGCACACGTCTGTTTGGGAAGCGCTGTTGATACAACCTCACAGCAGCTCTTCCATTTCCATTGGCAACCCTATATGCCAGATGGGTAGGGGTACCTCAGTCGGTAGCGTGTCAGGCTCATAATTTGCAGTTCCCAGGTTCGAGTCCCAGCTGGATCAGTGTTGAGATTTATCTCTGCAAAATTCCCCCCTTGCCCATGGTCAGTAGGGAACACCAATGGGCTTGGAAAGGCTGCCGTCCATCAGATGTTAGTTAAGCCATGGCTGTATGTGTGGGAGAGCCATACCCTGTGCGCATTAAAGAACATGCTGGATGGCCTTGAGGGAGGCTACCATTTGTCTCCCAACAGCTGTTCCAGTGGGTCCCCTCCCCCAACATTCTCTGAACCTTCAGGGTCCTTGTGACCTGGCCATTTAGCCCATTGTTTGCAAAAAAGTGCCGCTTGGAGGTAAAACAACCCAACTCTATGCCAGATGCATGTCAGCCATCTCAGCAGTCATGAAATACTCCATGTTACACATAATGTGTCTGATTTACGAATGCTATCGGCAAACACAAGTCCGTTCTCCATTCCCACTTCGCCCCTCTAGCCAATTGCAGTGCCATCTAGTACTGAAGGGTTACTTCAGTGCATATGCATTCATAGACAAGAAAGGTTTGTCTTGGTACTCCCTATCTTCCATTGAAATTTTTACAGAGAGTTTTGAAACATCCTGTATACACAATCATTTTTATTGGTTTAAAGCCATCTGTTGGCAAGCTGTTCAATTCCTCTTCAATACCATGCTTAGTCCTCGAAGGTGAAAAACTCTCAGCATCTGTTTTGAACTTCCTGAAATGTTTTAAATCACCTACTTTGAAGAAAATAAACCATGATGCAAAAGATATGGTAGTCAGATGGAGCTAGGTCCAGACTATACCCTGGTCTTGGGTGAGGAAGTTCAAATGCCAGTGCTCAAAGTTTTTCTTTGTTTTGAAGTCAGTGTGCAGTTTTGCATTTCCTTTTTGGAGGAGTATCTGATGTCTGTTTATGAATCCTAGGTAGTGTTGAAGCATACAGGTGCATGTGCTCCAGTTGTGCTTAGCTTTGATATCTATCAGGAACCAGTTCAAAGTGCACTACATCCTCAAAATTCCTCCAAATACCAGCGTTGCCTTCATCCCCTCTTTGGGGCAGGAATTGCAGGCTTGGCCTGGGTAAACCACTGCTTTTTTATGTATTTGGATTGTTGAAAAAAGATCCATTTTTCTTTGCATGTAGCAATTCTCTTGTTGAAATGGTGGATGTGGATTAACAAGGAGTTTCCTGCAGACTTGATATGATGATTAACTTATTCAGTAGACAGTTTATGGAACACTGCAGCAACTCCAGGATACCTTACTAATGCATTGCACATGCCATATTATGGTTGCTTGTGAGCAACCAAGTTCAGATGAGAGTCTGCAAGTGCTTGTTGATGGATCAGCTTCAACTATGGAGCACAGAAGAATGTTGTGATCTAACATTATTGTTCAGATTGACTGCAGCTTACTTTCCAGGCTCATGTCTTAAATCAAGCTTAAGCATCACGAATAGAGACTGCCCCCTCATCTTCCACTTTGCATTTATTTCTCAGGCAACTTCGATAACTTTCAATTTCTAGTAATGACATAAAATAGCCAACATTTGACATTGATAACCATGATTTACAATTTTTAACATGGTGTAGATCACATCAAAGTACCATCACATTTTCATCATCTTTCTCTATTGCAGTTTATGGACATCCTTCTCGTGAACTTAATAGTTATGAATTATGGGTAATAGTTCATGATGAGCCTTTACAAAGTGAAGATGAATATCCTATGAGTAGTAATGGATATTCTGAAGGTGAAGATCTTTCCATGTCTTCTTCCATAAAAAGTGTTCCCATGCCTCACATGAAGGCTGATTCAGTTATTGAAGAAGAGTCTTTCTTTGGACAATTTTTGTTAGCATTCTAAAAGTATTGCTTGATGTACTAGTTGATTGATTGGATAAAAACTTCTCAGATTTTGCAAAAAAGAAATGTACTATTGCATTGAAGTTGAATAAGCAGTTGATGTTAAGCAGCATTGACTTTGTATAAGTCCAAATGTCCATAGTAAACCCAGAAATAGTACACATAAATTCTTAACTCCACAAGCCACTTGGCAGCTATATTCATTGCAAATCAGTTGAACAACATTTACTGCTGTCTTGCACATCTTGTAGGATAACCATGGGAATTGCCAGTGTTATAACTTCCATTACATGGTATAAGCAGTGCATATGATGTAGAGGCTGATGGATAACATATTCTGGAGATATGTCATTGCAATGTTTTTCATGTAAGGTCACTATTTCTATAATAGAACTCTGATGAATGAAGAAGCTTTTAATTTTTTATCACTGATAAGGATGTTTTTTTTTGGTTTTTAGAACTTCTGTAGTAGAATCATAACCTTTCCAACAATGACCAGTTTTTTTTTACTGGCTGACAGAATATCGTCACTCGAGAAAAATTATTAAAATCTTTCTTTCAAAGACAGACTACAAAGTAGTATACCGTGTTGAGTTTAATTGCAACGTTTTTTAAAATCATCCTTATATCAAAAACAGTGCAATAAACTTCATGATGATTGATAAAACATCCAATTCAAAAATATCTTAACAGAGAGAATTGTGTCTAAAAGTGTAAAACCTCATTAGGCACTTCATTTGGGAGGAAAGTAATCCTATTTGGTGATTGCTTTTCTCATGATGAAGTGACTAATGTTCAGGCATGCAACACATGTTGAGGTTTTAGATGCACATCTCTATGCTGTGATATATTTTGATCAGACTTTTTATTGGTCTTTGAAGTTTAATGTACTCTTTTTGAAACATTACCCTCAACAAAGGCTTTCAATAATAATTTAGCTTATCACTACACATCTTGTGACAACATAACATCACTCTGTTATGACATTATCAATTTTCCTGTTATGACAACATGTCACTCGTGTGACAACATAATGTAACCCTGGTTATAATTCTGCTGCAGAAGGTCTAAAAACCAGAAGCATCCATATCATTAATGTTTTCTTGTTTCAAATGATAAGAAATTCAGAAGTTTAAAGATACTGTAATTTGGTAGCTAAATTTAATATTTAAGTGATCATAATATTAAAAAAAATACTAAATTCTTTAGTGCATAATCAACATAAGTTTTGAATATGATTAAATACTGCTCTTAAAGATCTAATATTAATATTTCTGTGAGCAGTTACTCAGCAGACACAACATCAAACTTCTATACAGTAAAGGGAAATGTAGTCAAATAATGAAGATAAAGTAAAAAAAAGTTTTTGTTACCTGTTATTTCAGATGACTTCAGTTGACAGCTGGTTTATTTGCTGCTATTTAGTCATTTCTGATGATGGTAACAGTAGAAGATACCCAAGGACTGAACAGTAAGAATATACAATCTGAACACAAAGTTCAGATTGAATTTTGCCAATGGACTACCAGTTTTTAATATTGAAATTGCATTAAGTTGCTGCTGAAGTATTTCATATGATTCACTGATATTGCCCAGAAGAAGACTTAATTGAAGGAATACTGAACTTCAGTTGCCATTTGCCTCATCTCAGATGTGTTGTAGAGAACTTTCATTATGTTAATTCCTCTTCTATTCCTTATAATATCGTGATCAACCACATATGACACTCAACAGACGGAAAATGCGTTTTTAGAATCTACATAGTTGTCCACAGGTTTCTGAAATTCTAAAATGTTTCTCAAGAATCTACCTAAATGAAAAAAATGTATATATATCCCCTTCCATTTCAGGCCGCCATCCGTCGGATGGGGCGTTAAGCCGTGGTCCTGTGTGCAGGAGAGATACCCTGTGCACGTTAAAGAACACGCTGGATGGCCTTGACAGGAGGCTACCATCTGTCTCCCAACAGCTATTCCAGTGGGTCCCCTCCCCCAACCTTCTCTGAGCCTTCAGGGTCCATGTGACCTGGCCATTTAGCCCATTGTGTGAAAAAAAGTGCCGCTCAGAGGTAAAACAACCCAACCCCTTCCATTTCTGAATCAGCACTGCTCATCATGCAGTTTTCCATCAACCAGTTTTCTAATTCTATTAAGCACAATCATGCAGAAAGTAAGCTGATACCCATTAAGTTATCACAAAAACTACAATCACCTTTGTTTTAAAAGTAGGAATAATAACTCTGGTAAAATACTTAAAAACAGCACCTTTATTATTAAAGGTATTAAAAATATCAGTCAGCCATGTGACAATACAAACATTTCCAGCTCTAATCAATTCAGTCATAATTCATCTACCCCATGGGATTTATGTAGTTTAAGTTTAGAGATAGCCAAAATAACTTCAGGCAGTGATATAGGCCAACCTTAAAACCAGTAATGTATCTATTATCATTACAATAGGAGTAGAACTAACCATATTGCTTAAATGTCATAGAGAGCTCAGTCCCACCTTGTCATGACAGAATCCTCTCCTTCAATAGCCTTGCCCTGTTTATCCTTCAGTCCTTGTGTACCTCTGTTCCTTTCCACACAAAGTGTTAATTATTTTGTGCAGCTCTCTGCTGTTATGCTGTCTAACCACTTCCTCAGCCAACCTATCAAGCCAAAACTTCTTATCAGCCTTCAACTGATCATTTACACACCTATTTGAACTCTTTGTGATGCTGTCTGTTAAGACATGGGTTGTTGATTAAGGTTATTTCTGAAGTTCTTCAAAAATAAGCTCCAGTGCCTTATCACTTAAATAATTTTGTATCTGCTCCATTTTATCAAGAAAACCTGTTTTTAAAATGGTCACATTTTTCTCAACCTCAGTAGCAAGCAAACCACAACTGTAATAATGACTGAGTAACCTATCATGGCAAGCTTTGGCCATATCTGTGTGTCTTCACAGATATGGCCAAAGTTCAGCTTCAGTGTTAAGGTAATTTTTTTAACCTAAGTCATTTCTTAAATATAAAGCACAATACACTTTTAGCAAGATAATGGTGAGATAAATTTCAGCTCCCTATATGACCAGGCATTCTTAACAGAATTAGCCCATTTGCTGTTAATCAAACATAAAGTTAGCCAAGAAGAGACTGTTCTGAAGCCTTTAATGTTAAGCCTCTAATTGTGAATCAAATTTCATTGCTGCCTCTGCATATAAAATTGGAGTTAATGTAGAACTTCGTAACTGTTGCTTTCAAGTACTTACATAAAGCATTTCAGCAAATTAGTGATGCCAAGTTAAAGGAGAGAATCTTCTTAGGTTCTCAAATATGAAAGCTGTTGACAGGAGCAGTTCAGGATTGTGTGGAAAAGAAAGGCTTAGTTAGGTTCCGAACAGTGTTTGGAAACATCCTTGGAAACACCAAATAACCACAGACACATCAATGTAGCCCATGAGATGTTCAAACAAGATTCTCAGATGTAGAGTAAATCTGAAATTACATATCATATAATCTCATTTGGATTTTCCATCTAACACCTAAGTGAAGACCAGGGTAGGAAGTTTCATCAAGATATCACACAAAAACAATATCAGGGACATTATTAGTAATGATAGGCTATTGTTGTAATTTAAGAGAGATTCTAACAGCCACTATACAGACAAAAAGGAAATTGATAGGTTGGGTTGCTTTACCTCTGAACTGCACTTTTTTGCACACCATGGGCTAAATGGCCAGGTCACATGGACCTCGAAGGCTCAGAGAAGGTTGGGGAAGAGGACCCACTGGAACAGCTGTTGGGAGATAGATGGTAGCCTCCCATCAAGGCTATCCAGCGTGTTCTTTAACATGCACAGGGTATGGCTCTCCTGCATATGGGGCCACAGCTTAACTTTCCATTCGACAGATGGCAGCCTTTCCAAGCCCATCAGTGTCCCCTGCTAACTGTGGGCAAGATGGGGAATTTTGCAGAGATAAATCTCAATGCTGACCCAGCTGGTAATCTTTTGTCATAGAAATGAACATATATGTTAAATTGCATTACAGTATTATTTTTTCTCTGACAATCAACAGTATCCCACTCATTATTATAATTAAACTTTTGCTGCATAAGTTGTTAATCCTTGCAGTGTCCAGGCTGAAAAACTGGTTTACATCTAAAGGCTAAGCTATTTTCTCCAAAAAATTTTTTAACTTTTGTAGTACATTTTTGCCAAATGACTAATGAAATGAATTATGGCATAATATGCCAAATTACTCGGCATTTAATTCTGGATTTTCCGAAAATCAAGTGTTTTGCAAAAGAGACTACTAGATTTATTTAAATAGGACTTTTTTTAGTCATGTGGTAAAAAATACATCTCTGGCAATTCAAATAAAAATTTATTTAAAAAAAGAAGCTAATAGAAATAATATAATGCATATGAATAGAAAGGCTATTTATTTCTGAATGACAAAAAAAAACATTATTTGAAACAAGAAAATTACCATTTTGGGAATTTTTTTTTTTACATACTTTGAGAAAAGTCCAGGCTTTTTTGTCAATTGTGTTGAGTCATATAAACAAGTAAACATTGCAGTTTTTTTTTAATAACGAATCAACAGAAATCATCATCATCCTCAATCAGCCATGGGCTACGGAGGTCCAACCAGACCATGCAATTTAGTTCTCCAAGCAAGTCTGTCCTGAGCTACACCTACTGCATCTGATCACTGCACACCAATTCTAACAAGGTCTTGTTTGACATTGTCTGCCCACCACATCCTAGGTCTCCCCCTCTTTCTGAGGCCTTTAGGCACACTGTTCATAACCCTATTCGCCAATCTATAATTATCCATCCGAGCAACATGGCCAAACCAACGGAGTCTCTCTCTGCACAATATGCTGCTTAAAGGAGGTTGCAAACTCCTTTGCCTAACCTCATCATTAGTTACAAAGTTGAACCACCTAATGCCCAAGATACTGCATAAGCATCTAGAATCAAAAGCATCTAGTTTTCTGTTATCTTGTTTACAAGTGCCAAGTTTCACTTCCATAACTAACCGTGGGGCGGGGGTGGCTAAGTCGGTAGCGCGCCAGGCTCGTAATCTGTAGTTCCCAGGTTCGAGTCCCAGCTGGGTCAGCGTTGAGATTTATCTCTGCAAAATTCCCCGCCCAGCCCACGGTCAGTAGGGGACACCACTGGGCTTGGTAAAGGCCACCGTCCGTCGGATGGGACGTTAAGCCGTGGCCCCGTGTGCGGGAGATCCATACCCTGTGCACGTTAAAGAACACGCTGGATGGCCTTGATGGGAGGCTACCATCTGTCTCCCAACAGCTGTTCCAGTGGGTCCCCTCCCCCAACCTTCTCTGAGCCTTCGGGGTCCATGTGACCTGGCCATTTAGCCCATGGTGTGCAAAAAAGTGCCTCTCAGAGGTAAAACAACTCAACTCATAACTAACCGTAGAAAGAACCAAACTATTATACAGTCTAATTTTAGTCTTTAGGTATATACGCCTATTTCTCCACACTCTCCATAGATTCTTAAAAGTCCTGGCAGCAATCCCTATTTGTCTGTTAATCTCGTCACCAGTATCTGTTACACTGCACATCACCAGTATCTGTTACATAGCTCCAAAGATAATTAAACTGTGACACCTGTTCTAGACTGCAACCGTTCAGATTAACTGAATCACAGCCTGCCTGACCAATTTTCATCACTTTAGTTTTCTCTCTGTTTATAACCAAACCTACTCTACTACCAGTCTCATCAACAGCTCGAATGAAAGAGTTCATCTCATCAACATTATTCGCCAAAAGGGCTAAATCATCAGCATAATATAAATCAGAAATTTTAGTATCTCCAGACCATTTAAGGCCAAAATCTTTCCCTCGAAGTGAATTTCAAATAACATAATCGATAACCAAACTAAAGAGAAAAGGGTTGGTTTGGGTTGTTTTACCTCTGAGCAGCACTTTTTTGCACACCATGGGCTAAATGGCCAGGTCACATGGACCCCGAAGGGCTCAGAGAAGGTTTGGGGAGGGGACCCACTGGAACAGATGGTAGCTTCCCGTCAAGGCTATCCAGCGTGTTCTTTAACGTGCACAGGGTATGGCTCTCCCGCACACAGGACCACGTTTAACGTCCCATCCGACGGGCGGCGACCTTTCCAAGCCCATCGGTGTCCCCTACTGACCATGGGCAGGGCGGGGAATTTTGCGGAGATAAATCTCAACGCTGACGCAGCTGGGACTCGAACCTGGGAACTACAGATTACGAGCCTGGCACGCTACCGACTGAGCCACCCCCGCCTCAAAGAGAAAAGGAGACAAAATGCACCCTTGTCGAACACCAGAAGTAATGCTAAACCAATTGCTACAAGCCTTACCAACTCTCACACACGACTCAGTGTTATTATAGAGAGCTATCATTATGTTAACTAACTTGTCTGGTATATCATACGATCTCACAATCAACCACAAATTATGACGATCAACAGAGTCGAAAGCCTTCTTCAAATCAACAAAGCTATCAACCATATATGTATATTTATAGAGTTTCAAAGGTTTCTGAAACCTTTGAAAATTTATATATCTTATGCCTTACCAACTCTCACACACGACTTAGTGTTATTATAGAGAGCTATCATTATGTTAACTAACTTGTCTGGTATACCATACGATCTCACAATCAACCACAAATTATGACGATCAACAGAGTCGAAAGTCTTCTTGAAATCAACAAAGCTATCAACCAATAATATATATTTATAGAGTTTCAAAAGGTTTCTGAAACTCTATAAATATTTCTCAAGAATCATCCAAGTGAAAATATCTGAACCACACATCCCCTACCACTTCTGAATCCATATTGCTCATTATGCAATTGACTGTCAACCTCCCTGGAACAGAAAATAGGCTGATACCCCTATAGTTATCACAAGAACTGTGATCACTTTTTTTGAAAATAGGGATGATAATAGCTCTGGTAAAATCCTTAGGAATCATGTCTTTATCATGAAAGATATTCAAATTTTCAGTCATCCAAGTGGTAACTGAAACATTCCCAGCTCTAAGCATTTCCATAGTAATTTCATCTACCCCTGGGGATTTACGAAGTTTAAGTTTAGAAATAGCCAAAATAACTTCGGATTGTGTTATAGGACCAACATTAAAGCTACCAGTGCATCTATCATCATTACAAACAATGGGAGTAGAACTAACCACATTGTTTAGGACAGTGATTCCCAACCTTTTCTGGACCATCACCCCCTTTAGAAGAGAACAAAAATTTCAATGCCCCCCTAGTCCATAATAGTTAATTTTATATGAAATATTAATATATTGTTGCATATTATCTGTACCTAATTTATCTGTTTATTTATCTATTAAAAATCATAAAGCAGAAATTAATAAAACGACAACCAAATGTGCAATAAAATTGCTTATTAAAATTTTAAAAATAAGCACAGAATCAATAAGAAATGAAAAATAATGAGATAAACACAAAATTAATAATAAATAAAAAAATTAATGAGATGGTTGAGGCTGGTGGAGTGTTAACAATTTGTTAATGTCGAGTTCCAATTTCGTTAACATCAATTGCAGATCGCCACATTCAGTGATGTGTAGTCTGTTCCTCTTCTTTGACAGTAAATTAACTACTGCACTGAATTCACGCTCAGCCATATAGGACGAAGGAAATGCGATTAAAAACTTCTGTACTATTGCCCACAATCCAGGGTAGAGAACTGGTATTGATTTTTGAAGCCAGAACTCTTGGTATCCAAGTTTGAATTTTACTTTGAGTCCTTCGTTAGTCATGAGTTCTAAGAGTTCCTCTTCCAAATTTGATGATTCTTCAGTATCTGTGTTTGCGAAAGGATCTAAACCCAACTCGGTATATTCATGTTTAAAATATCTTGGAAACGCTCCGTAAAATCAACATGAAGAACTTCCAAGTGTTGGCAGTAAGTAAGTAAATCTTCCGGTTTTGCAGAGACTGCTGATAATGTGGGAAAGTGGTTGTATTCACCTCTACCTAGATTTTGTTTGAATAGAAGAAGTTTTCCCGCAAAAGCAGCTATGAAGTTTTTTGTTTTAATTAAATTCAACTCATCACCTTGCAATTTTAAATTAACTTGATTAAATATTTTAAACAGGTCTGTCAAATAAGCGATGTCATTTTTTGACGTAATCAGGTTTTCGCGCAATTTTTCGTCTGTCTTCAAGAAAGTCCAGTACTGAGTCAAATAGATTGAAAAAACGATTCAGACAAACACCTTTAGAGAGCCAATGTACTTCTTTGTGCAGCAGCAAGCGATTGTAATCTTCATCATTTTCATTACAAAGCTTACCAAATAATCGGTCATTGAATGAATTGCTTCTAATCTTATTGTTTGCTTTAACAACGTAATGGAGCGACGTATGCAGACGTTCATTCAAATTTTTTGCAACCAAATGCTGACGACGAATAATACAATGTACAGCGAGTACATTTGGTACTGCTTGTTTCAAATGCGCTATGAAACCCTTATGATGCCCTGTCTTTGCTGGAGCACCATCAGTAGCAGCAGACAAAATATTGCAAATAGGAATTTTTTCTCTTGAAAAAACTTTTGCATGGCAATTTAGATTCTCCCTTTGTATCAGATTCCAAGTTTTTAGCAAACAATAACTCTTCATAAATTTTTTCTTCTTTTATAAATCATACGTATGATAGGAGTAGAGCTTCGTTATTTGGTAGAGTTGATTCATCGAGTTGAACAGAAAATTTGCAAGTCTTTAAGTAATCACATAATGATATTTCAAAGTCTTTTGCCATTTCATCTATTCTTCTTTGCACTGAATTATTACTGAGAGGAATTTTTTTATGATATCTGACAGTGTCTTATGATGAAGAACAGTTTTTAATATCCCTTTGACTGCCGGCAAAATTAATTCCTCGCCAATTGCGTGTGGTTTTCCTGCTTTTGCGATTAACAATGAAACGTTATATGAGGCTCGTAGTCCATCATCATCTTGTTTAGAAGACGACGCAAAAAGGTTGACATAGTTGGCTGTTTTAAATATTGCTTTTCCAGTTCTTGAAAATAGGATAAATCTTTGTTCTTCTTATCAGCATGCATTTTATTTAAATGCTCTTGTAGCCTAGAAGGTTTCATGGCTTCATTTGTAAAAACTTCTGTACTATTGCCCACAATCCAGGGTAGAGAACTGGTATTGATTTTTGAAGCCAGAACTCTTGGTATCCAAGTTCGAATTTTACTTTGAGTCCTTCGTTAGTCGTGAGTTCTAAGAGTTCCTCTTTTGGTTTGTAGGAGAGTACGTAAATCCATATTTCAGATACTCAATATTGTACTGCCGGCATTTCTTTTTAGATGTAGATTCAGACATTTTCAAATACAAATTAACTTCTCAACAGATTTATAGATAGTTATAAAAATACTGTTTATAATGACTTCTAACACTTATCATTCACGACTATTTATCAGGGCGAAGCACATAAAAATAATAAAACATTCCTAGAGCTATCGCTTTTATAGATTTGATTTTGTGCATGCATTAACTTGTATGTTTGCGATGCCGGCACACTTGCTCCGTAAACAAGTCATTTCAAGCTCTCATATTCTTGTCGAAACATGTTAAATTGCATGAACCGTGTGTTTGCCTACCAACTTGCAAGGACTTGTCACCGTCAATCTACTCTAAACTAAAACAAATTAGGTATAGGTATACCTAATGCTAATTTAAAAATACTTATTAACGCGATAACAAAAGATAATTTACATAACTAGATAAAATATTTATTCATGAAAACAGGTGTTTTCAAAGTATTTTATTATATTAAAAAATATTAAATATAATAAATTTATTATTATATTATTATTGCATCAAGGTTGATTTGCCTATCAGGACGGACACACATGCCCAACATAATAAGCCTGATATAGTAGTGCATGCTAAGGTATTGAATGAGATTACAATTATTGAAGTAGGAATAACATCTCAGGATAACCTGCAGACAGTAGAGGTTGAAAAGAAGAGGAAGTATGATCTGCTGGCTAATGAGTTGAGCCTAATTCACAAGTGTAATGTTAATATTATACCTTATGTTCTGACGTGGGATGGTATTGTAACTACGTACCATAAAGCATACTCAAAGCGACTTGGAGTGGGAAAACATATTGAAGCTTATATCCAATCTGTGATCTTGAAGAGAACTTTTGAGAGCATCTCAGTCGACTTCAGACGTACCAGTACACTAGTAGGTGGTAGCAGGGAACTTATTGTCCAAGCTGCAGTTGAAAAGCTGTACATGACGGATGAGGTAGTGGATGACCATCACATAAAATTCCATTAAATTTATTTATTTATTTGACCGCCCCTCTTGACTGCCTCAACGCCCCCCATTTGCCTCTGGATCCGCTACCGCCCCCATGGAAGGCTCCAGCACCCACTGGGGGGCACTATCGCCTCCGTTGGGTTGGGTTGTTTTACCTCTGAGTGGCACTTTTTTGCATACCATGGGCTAAATGGCCAGGTTACATGGACCCCGAAGGCTCAGAGAAGGTTGGGGGAGGGGACCCACTGGAACAGCTGTTGGGAGACAGATGGTAGCCTCCCGTCAAGGGCATCCAGCGTGTTCTTTAACGTGCACAGGGTATGGCTCTCCCACACACGGGGCCATGGCTTAACATCCCATCTGACAGACGGCGGCCTTTCCAAGCCCATTGGTGTCCCCTACTGACCGTGGGCAGGGCGGGGAATTTTGCGGAGATAAATCTCAACGCTGACCCAGCTGGGACTCGAACCTGGGAACTGCAGATTACGAGCCTGGCGCACTACCAACTGAGTCACCACCGCCCCATCCCCTTTGGGAATCTATGGTTTAGAACATAATCTTATCACAACCATTCTTAAATTTAAGTTGCAAGAAACTTTTAACAAGGTAATGGTCAGATCCAATTCAGTTCCTCTATATGCTCTGGTACTCCTAATCAGAACTAGCCCATTTGCTGTTAATTGATATATAATCAATCATATTCTTATGCAGCCTATCAGATGAAACCTGTGTCGACTTATGTATGTCACGGTGTGTGTAATAAGTGTTAGTTATTCTCAAACCATTGAATAAAACAGATTTTCAAAAACCCCATACTGAAAACAATGGCTTGTTTTCAAAATTCTGTTATTTTTTGTCATAATTTCTAAATAACTAGCTATAAAATTAGGATATTATTTCTTGAGCTAGAGTTTCTGAAAGAGATAGGTTGAGGTGTAGAATTATGTGAGATAGCCTATATATTGTTAATGATATGTTTCGTGATTTTTGATATCTCTGTTTTATTTTTAAAGCCTCTATATGTTTATGCCTGATTTAATTTCTGAACTTTTATGCTTTATCCGATGGCAAATTGAACCAGGACCCTCAAAAGTACACGCTGGTTATGTATGTAGTCAACTTCTTGTTTTCAGAAGAAGAAAAAGAAATAGAATAATAAAAATTGTTTTGAATATTAATATATTTAAATAAAGGATAAGCCAAAAATAGGTATACAAGAATGCTAATCACAACAACCATAGTAATAATATTTCATTTTAAAGCACATCAAAATTCACATGAAATTGGAAAGGAACATATTAAGTCTAAACTATATAGTTTTTTATATATATATATAAAAATTCATGTGTTATATTAGTAATGGCTGTATCTGTTTCAATACTGCCATTTTGGAATCGGTCAACATCTGCAGCCAATGATGGGGAAGGGGGAACCCTGAAAGGATTACCATTGTTTCGCTTAATATTACAGACGACTCATCAGTATGAATTCACCTTTCTTATTTGTAAAAATGTTCAGTAGCAATTTAATGTGTGCCTAGTAATATGTTTGAAATTCATTTATAATTCTGAGGAATTGTAAATTTTATTGGAAGTAAATAGTTATTATTCCTGTATTAAATTTTTGTTTTCATCTGCATTTTTTTTTTTACTTATCCTTCCATAAAATGATTCTTTTGGTTATGTGCATGGTCTACTAAATTATTAGACTTTAACTGGTATAGTAGCCATAACTTGAATACTGATTTGGTATGTGTTACATGAAAAAATATTAAAGCTAGTAATAGCTATGTTTTTTGTTCTATGTAAGGCATAAAAAAAAATTCTTAGTGTAATGTATTTTTTTTTAACCAGGAATGGGTGCTTATCCACAAGAAGCTTCAAACTATGGTCCTTCAAGAGGCTTTGGAACAGGTATGTTCATTTTATGATGTCGAAGCAAAATGTGCCCCATCATCTCATTGTGCAGGCCATTAATATTTTTCAAAAGAAATATACTCTTCTGGAAGTGAATCGAAGGGGAGGGCTGCCACTACTATGGGCACTTTCTCTTTTTTCCTTACCCTGCTGAAGAGTGGTCAATTTCACATGACTTGGTGCTGACCAGGGCTGGATCTAGGGGGGGGGGGGACAAAATGTTTTGTTTGTTCAGTTTCTACTTATGTGAGATTTTTCATCACTCATACCTATCAAAATAAAGGCAAGAAACCTTAAATGTCATTGATGACACATGTGGCTCTTTTATAAAAAAAAGTTCCCCATTTCATGAATGCATAGTGCAGTCTAAAAAGTTCAGTTACATACTGCATATATCATCATAGAGATATTCTGACTTCTGCTGCTAGGTATTTAAAGCCTACTCCTTTGTCAAGCTTTCTGGCAAGTTTCACATTGACAATTGGAACCAAGTCTTTTTTTACAAGTGTTTTAGTAATTTGTGTTTGTGCTGCGTTAAGATGTTTTTAACAAAAAAAAAGTATGACATGAAAGAACAGTCCTAATGGATGAACTCAACATGAGGTGAATTGCTGCTATATTTGTGCCTTGATTTGTTGGTACAGGACCAAAGACAACATCGGTTCACTGTGTGCAGGAACCTTCAGGAGCAAGTCAAAAAGGACTGAAACTTCCTTTCTTAAAGCCATAACTGGTGATGAAAGCTGGGTTTATGGGTATGACCCAGAAACAAATCAGCAATCATCCCAGTGGAAGAGTCCTCCTTCATCATGACTAAAGAAAGTGCAGATGAAGCATCATCATGACCAAAGAAAAGGGCAGATGAAGAGCAATGTGAAGAATATGCTGATTTATTTCTTTGATGTGGAGGGAATCTTGCACAAAGGCTTTGTTCATACAGGCCTGACATTAAATCAACACTACTACATTAGGCCCCGAAGCATTTGAGGCAGAGTATGAGGCTAAAACGTCCAGTAAAATGGTGCATACAGGACTGGGTGGTGTGTGATGGTTCATCCATTCACTTTTACTTTTCCTTAGCCAGTTTTGATTTATTTGCGTTATATTTATCATTTTGGGGATTATTTAAATTTTTTTTTTTGGACATCACAATTCTCGTTTCCGAGCTGTAGGAATTGCGCATGCACACCTCCAACCCATTAAAGTGCGCGTAGGACATGGCTAGCTATGACACAAGAGGGGTCAATTGTCATATGCAAAAGTCTTTCCCGGTGGGCAATAGACACATGCTGGCTTTGTATGCCATTTGTTATAGAAGTGACGTTAAGTCACAGAAGAGAAAGAGAGTGTGTTGCGAGTAGTGTGGTGGCTTTGGGCCATGGAGGGTGCTGTTAGTGGAAGTTGAGATGATGTTACAGGACAGTAAGATGATGTAAACAGGAGTTGTTAGTACTCCAACTTTTGTATGAATTGGGCGAGTCTTTGAATTTTTTGGAAATAAAATTTGTTTTAGAAACTATTTTAAATTCTTGCCATTTTTTTCTTGAGCAACGTAAATTAATTTTTTGATTAGATTTAAACTTGACAATCGTTTTTGAATTCTTACTCAATAAGTAACGCTTGATAAATACATAATGAATCCTATATCAACTTTGTTTGACAAGTTATTGCCTGGTGCCCGATACAGCTATCTGGAATTTGAATAAATTTGGACCAGACGAAAGGTCCAACTTTAAAAGTTAATAATCCTTTGAGAGTTACAGGTGCATTATGACAAAGTGCTGGCCTGCATTCTTCAGTCTGTTCAGTTTTTGGCCAAAAATAACATGGCAGTTGTCTCTCATCCAGACCTTGCCCCTGTGAACTTTCTGTTCCCCAAGATGAAGTTTGACCTTAATTCATCTAGGTGGCTGGAAAGTGTTCCCCCCCCCCCACACACACACACAATTGCCCAGTAGTGTTACTGATGTGACAGCCATTGTTTATGATGTACTGTGGCATATAGGAGTTTCATAGATGTTTCCTGTAGTAGAAAAAAAGCACTGGGCTCGCTGTATAAGCTCCCAAGAGCATCTAATGAAAACTGGAAACCTGGAGAGGGGATTTTTTTTAAATTATAAAGAAATTGGAGTATTAGTTTTCTGGCTTGTATTATGAGGTTTTTATATGATAAAAGTTTATTTACATAGTTGTATTTAAATAAAAGAATGGAAACTTAAGTTATTGTATTTTAGTGAAGGTAAACATCTCTGTTTAAATTTTTCATCCAGAACAGTAACAAATGTTGCCTAAAATTGCCACTTTTTTATAGCGAATACAGTTAATAAAACTGACACTAGATGTAATTAAATATTCCTAGAAGTCCCATTATCTGAATAAAAAAAAAACATTTGTGCTCTTTCAAAGATTCTTTCTCCCTTGGGAACTTTTCTTCTGTGGACACCCATGTTGCAGATGGAAAGCAACCAAATCCAAGGTGCAAAGTAAGCATCTGCAATCATAATATCTAGCTTGTCATCTTGGTTGCAAAAGTGTACAATTACCAATGTCTAAATTTAGTCATTAGGTATATTTCCTTTTCCTCTCTATAATTTTCTAAAAATTCCATCAGCAATTACAGTTCTCTTATTTATCTGATATCACACATTTCCAGTATCTGTTACACTACTTATATGTCAACTACTACTAAAGCAGTTAAATTGCAAAACTTGCTAAAGAAAACCATTCTGAAGAACTGGTACATCTATCTGATGAGTTTTCACTTAAGTTTTCTATGTATTGCTCAGTAAGTCTGTTCCATTTCAGTTGTCAAAAGCAACTCCAATGAATCATTTGAAAATGATGTGTGAATAGGGCCCAGTTGTCAGAGGAATCTAAATCAGATTTTTATTTCTGTACACCAGAGATGTGTTAACTTTTCATCAGAATTCATCTTGTGTCATTTTGATGTATGCCTTTTCTTGGTTTACTTTAAAACAGAGAGAGAGTTCAATTAAGATGACTTTTTTTAGTGTAGGCAATACCCATGTTGATTTTAGCACTTGTCATTGAGCATTAGGGTCATTTAAACACAACTCTTAACACCCTGAATAATCCCTGCTTGAGCAGAGGTCCCCACAGAAGACTGCGTGCATTGTACTTTTTCCACAGGCAGAAATTTAATTTGAACCTGGAGCTGCAGCTCTAGAATTTCATTGTTCCAGTCAGGGTGGTGACCAAATTTCTCATCTTTGATTACAAAATCACATCAGCATCAGAGAGTATACTGATATGTGATGCGAAGATGCAGCACTGGCTCAATACTTAAGTCAAGGTGCTACTCTGACTAAGCAATTGATGTAAGTGCAAAACAGCATATCTCATGAGGAATTATAAGAGGGACCCCTTATATTACTCTTGTGCTAGGTGACAATACTAAAGTTGGTACTGATTCTGACCTTTGGGCAGGAGTGATAGGTCTTTTTGGCTGTTTTGAGAATAACTGCAAACATCAGGTCATTTATAAATACTCATGCTTCACCTGATGGGCTGCATAGAAAATTGATAGATTATGTATTAAAAGCAAATGGGCTAACTCAGTTTAAAGCACTAGGTTGTATAGAGGAGATGAAATTGGGTTTAAAAATTGCCTCCTTAAACATATTTTACAACAGAAACATTAATAAATAAATAAAAAGCCACCAATAAACACAAAGGGGTGAGAACTGCTCAGTTGATAGTGTTCCAAACTCGTAATCTGCAGTTCACAGGTTTGAGTCCCACCTGAGACAGCATTGAGATTTCTCCTCAAAACTTCCTGCCCTGCCCTCAGTCAGTAGGGGGGGAGGAGTCACCTCAGTCACCAATGGACTAGGGAAGCCGTATCCTGTACAAACTGAAGAACATGCTTGGATAGCCTAGATGGGAGGTTACCATCTGTCTCCTAACAGCTGTCCAGTGGGTCCCCACACCCTAACATTCTCTGGGTCCTTGTGACCTGGCCATTTAGCCCATAAAAGTACCTCTCAGAGGTAATATAACCCAACCGGCCCTGTTGCACACAGTTGTTGATCCCAAGATCCAGAATTTTTCACTCCCTAACAGTCACATTCACTGCCACTGATCTCATCATCTGCTCCTTGATCCTTCCACTCTTCACATGAGAAGTGGAGGACAACCTTAGGGAAGCAATCACCTCCCTGTAGTATGTACCATTTCCTGTGGTGGGCCTTGTGTCCCTTCACTCATAGCATGGTAGAGGATTGATCAGGCTGACTGGAGTGTTTTTGAACTCCTCTCTGAGTATGATATATATTCAGTTGACCAGAAGCCAGTCAATGTTACGTTGGTGGAGATGACAGACTGTATTGTCCAAGCAGCTGCCTGTGCAATTTCTCAAACTTCAACACAGGTTCTTTTCGATTTCCAAAACTGGTGGAATCCCAACTTCACCATAGCTCATTAAGGCTCAGAACAAGGCTAGGTGAGTGTTTTGGAGATATCTGACTTCCTCCAACCTTGAAGCATTCAAATCAGGGTGAAAGACCATATTTTTTCTTCAATGCCACAGCCCACAAGGAATCTTGAATCCAGTATACATCTATCACCTACACAACCAGTTTTCAGGTCATGTGGGATAATAGCCAAAAGATAGGTGGGACCATTATCTATCCTGGAGCACAACAGACAGGCAATTGCTGATACTCTGAGATGTTTTCCTCCATCTGTTCTTCATCTACCTATTCCCATGAGTTTCTGGCCTTGAAGATCAAGACTTTTAACTTTCTCCACTCAAATAGAGCCTTACTACAGCCATTCATAGCAGAAGAGCTATTCCTTGCTCTGCACTCTTGTTCATCTGCTGTTGAGCTACAACAAAGTCCATTATTATACCCTGCTCCAATATCTCTTGCCATCAAGTAAGGATCAGCTGCTCCGACATTTCAGCTGCATTTTTCTTGAGGATCAGTGTTCAAATTCCTGGTGGGGAAAGCTATTGTCTTAACTTTCCCCAAGCCAGGAAAGTATCCCAAGAATCCTTTGAATTATCTCTCCATCACATTAACAAGCTGCATCATGAAAGAATGGTAAATGCCAGACTCATCTGGTATTTAGAACACCACAACCTTCTTACCAACATCCAGTGTGGCTTTCACAGGCATCAGTCTACCTTTGACCACCAGGTACACATTGAGACAGCTGTCAGGAATTCATTTTTACATAGAGAGAACCTGATGTCAATTTCCTCTGACATTGGAAAAGAATGACATGGCTTGGAGATTTAGCATTCTTTGTGGCATCCATGCCTTCAGCTTGAGAGGTTACATGCCAATTTTAATCACCAACCTCTTACCACTTTCTTTTCATGTCCATGTTGGCAACACTATCACAGCCTTTCCCCGAAGAACAGGGGATACCACAAGGTTGCATGCTATACTTTTCATTGTCGAGATAAATTCAATTACTAGACAACCTCCTTCTCGTGGAGCATGAGGGTCATTGAACAACAACTGCAAACAACCATGAACAATCACTTTGTTTGGGCAACATCTAGTAGGTTCTCTACTGACTGTTGCCCAAACAACCTGCAGAAGACTGCTTGTGTGCACTTTTGCCACGAGCATAATTTTCATCTGGACCCCGAACTTTAGGTCCGGGGTACCATTCCAGTTGTGATGGAGATCAAGTTTCTCAGTCTAATCTTCAACTGGAAATGGACCTTTTTTATCACACACACTATATTTCAGATCCAAGTGCACTTGAGCATTAAAAGTCATCCAGGTTAACTCCTCTCTCTCCTGGGGAGTGGACCGATGTTCTTTGCTCTGCCTGTACGATTCTTCCTGGGATTTGGTAGTGAAGGTGTTGGAACCTCTCTCACCATGGGCTCCCTGGTGATTGCAGGAAGGCTTTCTGTACTTTATTGGTCCAGATTCTTTATCTGTTCACTGACAGCAGTTCTTCCTACATTATACATTTTACACTAATTGCCTGACTTGCCATTCCTTTTTTTTGTTTGTATGTCCAAAGTTACTTGAAAGGCAACATCAGTCTTGTAGCATGCTCAGTCGACAGCTGAGCCACTTCCAATATGGCTTAATGTTTCCCCTTCCTGTGATTTTTTTCCCTTTGCAGGATGGGGAAGGCCTTTACACCTGACTATGTGTACTGGCAACTATGCTAGGCACAGTGTTGAGCATCTAGATTCTTGACTCTTCATAGATGGCTCAAAGTGTGGCACATCTGTAAGATTTACCATGGCCTTCTGTGAATACCATCATTGAGTGTTCCATCTTTAGTGCAAAATTGCATGCTATCAGTCTTGCCTTAGATCATATTACAGTGAAGCATCATCGTTGGTGTGCACTTTACACCAGCTAGCTTAGATCACTACAGGCTGTGATCTTGGTGAGGCCTCTGCCTCACCCTGTTGCATGTCAGCACCAGGGGCATGACTGGGCAGGTGCTAATATCAAGTTGACTACCTTCTTGTCCAGCTCTCCTCTGCCAGTTCGTACTTTGATTTCGTACAGCATATTTCCATTGAGCTTGCATGCACAATAGTAATGATAAATTCTATTTTAGCTTTCATGATTTTACTTCTGAACCCCTTATACTTGGATATCTTTTATCTTATCATTGCTTATTTATCCCCTGTTTTTAAATTTTTATGATTTACTAATTATTGTAATAGACTAAAAAATAATCAGTAATTTTAATTGCTTTGTGGTTTAATACTCTGTCTGACCTTGGGTCTTTTACACCTGAGATGGTTTTATCTTTTTGTATCTGTTTCTTTTTCTACACCTGTTTATTATTAGCCATTCCATGGCTGAGTGGTTAGCACACTTGGCTATTGATCTAAGGGACTTGGGTTTGAGCCCCAGGTAAGGCATGGATGTATGTGTCATTTTTCTGCTGTGGTCCTGCCATCCTCTCGGACCTCTGTGGCAAGCAGCTACTTGTGGGGATATTTGTATTATTGCTGTTCTTTTTAATTTATACTTACATGACATCAAAAAGATTTTTGATAAAAAATTTAACTTTACAAGCTATGCTGATGACCTTACCTTCTGGGTATCAGACAAAAATGAATATACTCTACAAGAAAAAACACAACAACAATTAGACAAACTAATAGATTATTGTAACAAATGGAATTTAACAATTAACACAGATAAAACTTTTTGTATTTACTTCTATAGACGTAGAAATTATAATCCAAAATTTCTCTTAAAAATTAACTCGCAACCTATTAATCAAGTCAACAAATGTAAATTATTGGGATTTAACTTAGACTCAAAATTAATATGGAACTCTCATCTGGAGAAAGCTTACAATTCTGGTTCAAAACTCCTAAACATTTTTAAATACTTTGCATTCAAAAAAGAAGGTACTGATCAAAAAACCTTAATTACACTCTACTTAAATTTAATCAGATCAAAAATGGAATATGGCTTAGACCTTATAGACAAACCTAATTTAACTAACTTAAAGAAATTAAATGTTATTCAAAACAAATGTTTAAAAATTGCTTTAGGCTTACCAAAATTTTGTCCAACATTAGCTCTTCTGGCTGAAACAGCCATTCCTCCATTTGAAATTAGGCATTCAATTTTAATCTTAAAATATTACACAAGACTCCACTATAAACTACCAGACCACCCATTTTATCTAAACTTTAAAAGACTCATATTCTATAAAAAAATCGAAGAAAATGAATTATTAAAAGAATTCTTTAATAAACTAACTAAAGATGAACTGCGAGGAGACATTACTGAATCTGTAGCAGTATGGTGTTACAAACTCCCAGTAGTTTATACAGAGATTCCACATTTAAATTCAAAAAATGAAATTTCTAATGAAGCTCTATATCAATTATTCATTAATTTTAAATCTGAAAAATTTAACAATTGTTTGGAAATCTACACAGATGGGTCCTACATAAAAGATTCTGGGTCATCCAGTGCTGCTGTATATATTCCATCACACAACATATCATTAGCATACAAATTGCCTGATTTTACTCAGATATTGCATGCTGAAATTTATGCAATATTTGCCGCACTTAACTGGACATTAGACAATTTAACAAATCAATCAATAGTTATATTCATTGATTCTAAAAGTGCTATACACACATTAATACAAGACAACACATACACCACATATCCATACTACACACATACACTCCTAAAACTTTATAATGAAAACCTAAATGAAAAAAATAACCATATTCAACTTTGTTGGATACCAGGACACTCTGGATTTAAAGAAAATGAATATGTAGATAACATAGCAAAATCAGCACATGATTATGATAACATCTCGCCAACACACAATTTTTATATACATGTTAAAAAAGAAATAAAACAATTAGAATTCAAAATTTTAGAAAAACATGTTCAATTTCACTCTATCTTCAAACCAAATTTCAGATTTGAACTTTCCAACAAAATTAATACCTTCCTACATTTACCATTTTCCAGACATGAATCCAAAATCATATTTCGGCTAAGAACAGATACAATTCTTTTAAATAAATCAAAATTCTTACTCAAATTAAGTACCTCACCCAAATGTACAAAATGCAATATTACTGAAAATTCCTCACACCTTATATTAAATTGTGCAAAATATGACTCACAACGAGAAAAATTCTTTGAAAAACTTAGAAACATAAATATTAACGAATTTACTCTGAACTTAATTTTAAATCACCCTACAATCTCAATTCAAACAAAAATATTTGCCTTCCTATTGGAATTCATCAAAGAAACAGAGATATGGAATAAATTGTAACACAGAACAACAACAAAAAAAAAACGTAATATAAAAAAAAGAAAGAAAAAAAGAAAAAAAAAATTTTTTTTTTCATTAATAAAAATAAGAAAAAAAAATAATTAAAAAAAAAAATCTTAAAAAATAAAAAAATAAAAAAAAAATTAAAAAGAAAAAAAAAAATTTCTAAAAAACAAAAAAAAAAGAAAGAAAAAAAAATTAACAAAATAACAAAAAAAATATAATAAAAAAAAGGGTTATAAAAAAAAAATTAAAGAAAGCCAAAAAAACAATAATAATAAAAAAATATATATATTTATACCAAAAAAAAAAGACATAAATCAAAATTAAATAAACAAAAACAAAATAAACAAAAGAATTAAATCCTAAAGTTTAGGAGGAAGACGAAACAAAAAAAAAATCTCTTAAAATCTAAGAGGAAAAAAAAATACTGAACATCAAGAATTTTCAAAAAAAAAAAAGGAAAACATAAATTCTATGGGAAAGTCTGTGCAAGGAACTCCCAATTTTTGTGAAGTGTAAACTAAACTAAACTAAACTTGGTGCATTATAGCATTAGTTGGCTAATGTGCTGTAAAACCCAATCAGCTAAATCAACCTTTTTTAAAGGCATAATTCCAAGCCAAGAGCCAGTCAAGAGTATTATCCCTGAATATGGTTGCTGCATGATTTGTTCACAGTTGCATGAAATGCCATTACTGGTTGAGAAGTAAAAACTGTTATTGAAGTTGGCTTAAGTGCAATAAGCTTAAGACTAGAGTCAGAACACTCTACTATTATTTTTGTTGCTGAAATATAAGTGATGTTAAATTATATCATGATTTTTAATACCTTGTTAAAGCTGAGGGATACATTCCTGGAAAATTCACACTACTAAAAGTGTAGACTTAGTAAAAAATGCATTCCATCAAACTACTAAGGTGAAATACTAACCCTTACAGGGGTCCTGCATGAAAAACTGGTTTACAACCAGAGGCCCAGCTATTTTTGCACTATGATCAGCCAAAAAAAAAATGGTAAAACTTTTTCCCAAATAACTAATGAAATGAAGTATGGCATGTTATATGCCAAATTAATTAGCATTTAATTCTGGATTTTCTGAAAATAAAATATTTTACAAAAGCGAAGTTTTGTTTTAATAGGGCTTTTATAGAGGCATATATACGGTGACCATATGTCCTTTATTTAAGAGGGCAGTCCTTTATTTCACTGCTCTGTCCTTTAGATTTATTTTTTTCTAAAATGGCCATTTTGTCCTTTTTTTTGTGAATTAAAATAATAAACTGAATATTGGTATGCAGTAGATGGGTTGAAATTTTTGAATATTTCACAAATAAATATGTATCTTTTAAAAACATTTTAAAAAATGGTGAATTTTGCTTGTCTCCCTGGATCTAATACCCCCCACTGAACGAGTATTTTGATTAGCAAACAATATGTGGACCAGTAAAAAAACCAAATTGAAACATTGAAAGCATGCATTTATTCCACATGCAACTTTGACATGAATTGTATACAGTTTTGTGAATTTTTAAAACACAAACCTGATTTATTAAAAAAAAGTTCATTCTTGTAAAAAAGTATCAAAATTAAATTTTTTTAAGTCATAATGTGATTGTTCAAAATTCTATGTATATGCTTATATTTTACAATAAATGTTATAAAGCTTTTTAGTTTTAGTGAAACAAATATGAAACAATTTCTGATTTGTCCTTTATTTTCTCCAAAAAAAATATGGTCACTGTAGGCATATAGTAAAAAAATGCATCTGGCAATGAAAATAAAAATTTATTTAGGAAAACTAATAGAAATTATTATAATGCACACGAATAGAAATGTTATTTGTGAAAAACAATAAATATTTTCTTCAAACAAGAAAATTATTTCCGTTTTGTAATTTTTTTTTATTAGGCCATACTTTGAGCTTGCCAACTGTGCTGAGTCATATCAACAAATTATTGGTATTTAAAAAAAATAACTAATCAACCAAAATAGGGTATGCTACATACCAAATTAAAGGAATCTGCAAATTTTATGAAAATAAATTTAAACAAATTTACGAATATTAATTTTAATGACTTTTTTACAGTGATATAGTGGAAAACTAGATCAGACTTTGCATTTAAGGCTTAATTTTGGAAAACCTGATGAATAAAAAAATAATTAAACTCTACTTGAAATAATTAGCTGAAAAAAATTGGCTGTCCTGAGTGGGACAACCCAAATTTTTTTTTCAACTAATTATTTTAAGTGTTTTTTGTCTATAGGACATTTACAATTAAAAGACCTTCTTGCTCAAAAATTAATTTAAAATAATTTACAAATTCTCTGTCATTGAGCAATAAAATTTTTTTCCAGAGTTTATCCTTCAAACTATTTGGATGTTGAAAGTTCTTAGGAGAAAACTCTCAGAAGCTTTTCGGAGCAAAGACAGCGCTCCGTCATCAGTGAAGTGATGTTATGTACTGACGCTGGGTCCGTTTAGACAAAGAGCTTCTTTCCACATGTCGTGTAGGGTGATTCCAGTGTCTCGGTTGCAGGTGGGGATGGACGAGGTCATTATTTCAATAGCCTCGCGGACTATGGTTCCGTAGAAAGTGGATGCGCGCGCAAGAAGTGTGGCGTGCTCCCAGTCTATTGTTGCCGTGTGTTGCACTGCTAGCTCAGAGGCGGCCGTCGTTAGCTTCTTTTGGCTGACATCAGCTTTGTGCTCAGAGCCCATAATATAAAAATTGTTTTCAGCCCCGCTCCAAATTTGAAGAAATTAGTCAAAAGGGACAGGGACAAATATAGCCTTCTTCAAAAATCGGGCGTATACCGATTTCCCCTACAGTTGACGGATAATTCCGTTGTATACTACATCGGCAAAACCATTCGCTCTTTGCAAGAAAGGTTCGCGGAGCACAAAGCTGATGTCAGCCAAAAGAAGCTAACGACGGCCGCCTCTGAGCTAGCAGTGCAACACACGGCAACAATAGACTGGGAGCACGCCACACTTCTTGCGCGCGCATCCACTTTCTACGGAACCATAGTCCGCGAGGCTATTGAAATAATGACCTCGTCCATCCCCACCTGCAACCGAGACACTGGAATCACCCTACACGACATGTGGAAAGAAGCTCTTTGTCTAAACGGACCCAGCGTCAGTACATAACATCACTTCACTGATGACGGAGCGCTGTCTTTGCTCCGAAAAGCTTCTGAGAGTGTTCTCCTAAGAACTTTCAACATCCAAATAGTTTGAAGGATAAACTCTGAAAAAAAATTTTATTGCTCAGTGACAGAGAATTTGTAAATTATTTTAAATATAGGACATTTTTCTGTGATATTACTGAGTTAAATTATATTTTTATCAAAAGTAAATTTCTTCCTGAATTATGCAATATTTACCAGAAACATGATTTTTATTTCTTTTAAATGATTTTTTTCATGTGGTATTTTGTAAAAACATGGCCCAGTGTGTTATATAAAGTGACTTGAATTTCTCGCATTAATGGAATTATCTAACCCTGTTTATGAATATGAAAACACTTTCTTGGCTGTATTTCTTTTACTAGGCATTATAAATATTTTCTTTGGGTGTTAAAGTATGGGAATCTTGGCTAAGTGCAGAAAATTTTGTGCACCCTTGGTTCTGGCATGTAACTAAAATTATGTATGTGGCTTTTTATTTTTTTTTATCTATTTTGTTGTCTTGGTTCTACAGTGTAAATGTACTTTCGTTGGATCTACAGTGTAAATAGCTTCACCCTTTGTAACGCTCCAAACAAATGCTAAATATTTAAGTTTTATGCTCCGGATAGCTTAGACGGGCGCCAGGCAATCATTAACAAATTGCCAAAATGTAGAATAAGTTGATTTAGGGTTCAAATGCCAGCGAGCGTTCATAAGTAAGAGTCAAAAATGATTCTTAACAAAATAAGAGTTAATATAAAAAAAATCCTAAATTAGCGTTGCTCAAGATAAAAAACTACAGACTCAAAAGTTTGTAACAAAACAAAATAGATTTATTTCCAAAATAACTAACTCACCAAGACATCAATAAAAAAACATCTCTTGTGCTACACGCACGGTGCTACGCACCTTACTACATCTCTCTGCTCTCTCTACAACTCTCCTCTCAGTGCTCTAGTGCTTAGTGCTCTACTCTCAAGTCCTTCAAGTGCCTCGCAGGTCACGGTTTTGACAATGGGCCGGCGCATGCCGGGAAAGACATTTGCATACAATGATGAAGGACGCAAGCTATGACGCAAGAGGGGGCGTGTCCTTGGCACGCGCTTTAACGGTTACGGTCGGAAGTTCGGAGTTGTGCGTACGCAACTCCTAGAAACTTGGATGTGAGTGCTGTGATGCCGAAAAGGAAATAAAAATCCCCAAAATGATAAATATAACTTAAATTAAACAAAAACTGGTTAAGGTAAAGCAAAAGTGAACGATGGGGCATCACAACTCCCCCTTCCAAAGGGAGTCAAAAAGTTGACCTAACAAATTTTGACGAGCAATTTTGAATAAAGGACACATCTTACGTCATTTACACATGGCTGAACATAAATAAGTAAAAGTATGCTAGCGCAAATTTTGATATGATGAACTATTCTTACTTTGACACAATTTTCCAGCACAACCAAAGGTACCTCCTCCCTTTTCCTCCTAACAAAAATATGTATTTAACAGCTAACCTAGTGTACTTACGTACCAGTGGCTGTGACAGTTAACTGTATACTAGCATCATCGGTCTAATTAGTATCACATTCTGATACAAACTCGAAATTGGCATATCTTGAACTGTACAGAAAAAACAGGTTAATAACTGTTAAAAAGATGAAAAGAAAAATGATTCATTACATTTGTTGTTAGCGGGGTAATAACTTCCGCTTTTCCCCTAACCACAATAAAAAATATGTGACAGCTAAATCTTCACCTAAATCACATAAAAAAACGGGTATTCGAACACCGTTATCTCCTCCTAATTACATTCAAATACGCAAAGCTAAGAAAATTCAAAATTTACAAACAAGCGGGATTGTAATCATCTGCTAATTCTTCTCCTATTCACAGAAATCGCGATCTAGCTGAAATAAAAAATCATTAGTTACCTCCCCCTTCAGAGCTAACGTCCCCCTCCCAAAGGAGTTATGCTGATAACAACTCTGTTATCAGACTATGCCATTTGGGGACAGCTCCAAAAAGGTACACACAAAAAAAAACAAAATTCTGCAGTCATCATCATGGTCATCATCTATATATACCAATAAATACTGCCAATGTCATCCACAAAAATTACGTATCATTGACACATAAATATCACTGATGACACTGAACAGATTTAAACACATATACATAAATCGTATCTAAGAATAAAGAAAAAAGAGTGTAAATGATTTATAATATACGATGATAACATTTCATCCAATAACTTTTACATGAATCTCCTTTTTTTTTTTACATAAATTCACTTTGGAATGCACGTTATTTTACAATACAAATTCTTAAATCACTAATTCTCTTTCACTCTTCTCATTCATATCCAGAAACATTTTACAATTTCTAAACTTTCCAATATCGACCTACAAAATTTTCAGCTATCAGTCAGCTGAAAAAAAAATCTACAAAAATACATTTTAACTCACGTAAATACAATAACTAGAACCTCGATGAACAAGAATGCAAAAAAACAATTTCTATTCACACAAGTATAAACTCGAACTACAATAATTTCACTTTTCAAAAATAATTATCGAACTCTAAAGTTTCAACAAGAAATTAAACATCGCTAACTATATAATTCACAATAAGGCTTCTTCTTCGTCTTCATCTATTCCAGAAAAAAAACATTTTATAACTCAATCAAGTGCCAAGTGAAAGAAAAATATACTTAAATTTCATTGTTGGCACTCCGTGGCGATAAATCATCTAGTCCGTTTCCGATAACATCCTTCCGTCGTCGTTGGGTGGCTTCACGTAAAGTTGTTACTGCAGATCTCGTTCAAGTCAAGTCGTCGCTGTAGATCTCTCTCGTGACGTCATCTTCCCGATGTTCGCTGCCGGTTGTCGCTCTGCAGGCTCTGATCGTTTCGTCGGCTTTTCGTTGCTCCGTGCGGATTTTTGAAGAACCTTTTCTCGTACTTTCTAGGCTTATTGGTGTCCGCCTCCAAATGACGCTTTAATAGTTGAGGACCTCCAGACTTGTCAGGAATACTTGCGGTCGGCACAGCTTCTTGGTTGGTTTTTTCTTCACTTAAATCAGACTCAAAATTATTTTCATTATTACTTGCATTTAAAACTTCTACTTTAAAAACCTTTTCAAAAACGGCTTTCTCATAGGGTTGTTCTACTTCACAAACTTCGTTATTTAAACTTTCATTACTTGCACTAACGGGACATTTTATAGGTGCTTCTGAAATAATCTGTTCTGGACCACAAGGTAAGTCAAAAAGTCCACGGGACCGCGGCTGCACTGTCAATTGACATTCGTCATTAGTACCATCGAAAACTTGTTCCTTAGCAAACGGAAGATCGACTTCTGTATCGTTTCGATCTGTTATTTTAGTTACTTCGTGGCAATCAATAACAAAAGGTAAAGCCATAGTGGCAAGGCATAACTCCTGAGAGGGCTTTTCTTGAGGAACTTTGGGCTCTCGCTTCAAAGATCCCGATGAAAGTTTCCCGAATTTTCATTCCTTTTATAGCAATAATTCTCAGTATGTCCTAGTCGGCCACAAAAGTTACAAGTGAAAGATTGAGGTTGTTTAACCAAAGTTTTAGGTCTAGTGTTATGGTTCGAAGCTTGACGTGGCAAAAAGTCTCTACTTCGTTCATATTCTATAGTTATAGGCGCGTTCGGCGCAAATTGTCGGGACCGTGTAAATTCCGGTCGTGCGGGAGTCATTCTACGCGACTCAACCTGATATCGCTGCTTTGGCGGGAATGGCATCCATTGTTGGTTATGTGTATTTGCTGCAGATTCTCTTCTTGCAGTGTATTGCCGAGCCAATTTGACTAACTCGGCAACTGAATTTATATTTCGTACTTCTAGGAATTCTCGGATGGGAAACGTAATTGAGACAATATGCAATTTACAATATCAATTTCAGCGGCATCAGCATCGTACAGCTGGTATAATTCTACTGTACCCCATATGAATTTTTCTATGTCATCTCTTTCCCTTTGTCTTCGTGAAAACAACTCTGTAGCTAGTTCTGTAAAATCATTATAAGCCGGATATATGTCCATGATTTCATTTTTAAATTCTTCCCAAAGTTCTATGCCATGACGACATCCTACGTTATTCCACCATTGCTTAGCACATCCAATTAGGCAAGATACTGCTAAAACAACTTTTTTGTTGCTTGGCACTTCATGTAAACGGAAGTGCTCCTCCATGGACTTGACAAATGTCCACGATGACGGACGTTTCGAACCGTCGAACCTTATCTCAGGTAAAGGCCAATTAACATAAGGTCTATAGTTAATGGATGGGTTGGCAAATCGTCGTTGTGGCGGTTGAAAATACTCTGTTCTATCGCTTGCTTCTGGCGGAACAGAAAATGGAACCTTACGTTCAAAGTTTCTTCGTTGGTGAACTGACGTAGCATTGTCAGCAAATTTAGGGGTTGTTGTCGTTCCCCTTTTCTCCCGATTATCATCAAGCAGATTCATTAGCACTTCTGCTTCCATCATTACATCTTTCAATCTATCCTTTACTCTTTCTATGTCGGGAGTCATTATGGCGGAATTGGCCATACTGTTAGCAGACATGTTTAGCGGTCTGCCGAAATTTTGAATTTTGGAAATTTTGAAAACCTTTTTATCTTGAGCAGTGCTCAAAGGTACTGCTATACAACAATACTAAAGCTATAACTAAGCTTTACAAAAATATAAATTTGCTTATAAAAAAATTTTTTTCTTATCATCCTACGTACTTGTGTGTCCGGACACTTCTAATCATTACATACGACAATTATCTTAAATATTCAGCAATATCTACGCTGAAACTTCAGTACCTTTGAATAATACACAAAAATGTTAAGCTACTTGCTCAACAAAAATTTTCGGCTTAAGCTGCCGTTAAATCTACAACTAGTACATACAACTATTGAGCTCAAAAAATTACTATCTTTGACAATCATACAAAATTTATCCACAAATATATATACTATCGTTAAATACTGGCGAGTCCCTGTTCGCTGCGCCACTTCTTTTATGTGACTCTGTAACGCTCCAAACAAATGCTAAATATTTAAGTTTTATGCTCCGGATAGCTTAGACGGGCGCCAGGCAATCATTAACAAATTGCCAAAATGTAGAATAAGTTGATTTAGGGTTCAAATGTCAGCGAGCGTTCATAAGTAAGAGTCAAAAATGATTCTTAACAAAATAAGAGTTAATATAAAAAAAGATCCTAAATTAGCGTTGCTCAAGATAAAAAACTACAGACTCAAAAGTTTCTAACAAAACAAAATAGATTTATTTCCAAAATAACTAACTCACCAAGACATCAATAAAAAAACATCTCTTGTGCTACACGCACGGTGCTACGCACCTTACTACATCTCTCTGCTCTCTCTACAACTCTCCTCTCAGTGCTCTAGTGCTTAGTGCTCTACTCTCAAGTCCTTCAAGTGCCTCGCAGGTCACGGTTTTGACAATGGGCCGGCGCATGCCGGGAAAGACATTTGCATACAATGATGAAGGACGCAAGCTATGACGCAAGAGGGGGCGTGTCCTTGGCACACGCTTTAACGGTTACGGTCGGAAGTTCGGAGTTGCGCGTACGCAACTCCTAGAAACTTGGATGTGAGTGCTGTGATGCCGAAAAGGAAATAAAAATCCCCAAAATGATAAATATAACGTAAATTAAACAAAAACTGGTTAAGGTGAAGCAAAAGTGAACGATGGGGCATCACAACTTTACTGGTGGGAGAACAGGTCTTTGCCCCTTGCCTTGGATTAGGGTCTGTTTGAATTTGTCAGCATTCCCTCTCTCAATACACAGTTTCTTTAAACATCCCACTAACCATTTTCTCTCCATGGTAGTTGGAATGTACACTCTGCACAGAGATTTTCTCTTGATGTCCTCGCACAAGAATTCCACTGTTATATAGCTATTCTTGGTATGCAAGAGACCAGATGAACAGATAAAAGGTCAGATTCTTAAATATAATCATAATTTCTCTTTTCACGGAGGGAACAGAAGAAGCATTGCTAAGGCATTGGGGTTGCTTCTCAGCAGACACATTGGTAATGCTCTTCTAGTAACACAAGTGCATTAATGAAAGGTTTCTTACAGCTAAATTTCGAACAAGCATTAAAGATTTGAATATTATCTGCTGTTATGCCCCCACTGAGGATGCCAATGAGGATGTGTAGGATAGATTTTACAGACAACTTTACAATATTTTGAATTCTGTCAAGAAAGGAGATATTACCCTTGTTCTAGATGACTTCAATGCCTAAGTTGGTAGTGACTCTGACCTTTGGGGAGGAGTGATAGGCCCTTTTGGTATAGTGGTCCTATATAGGGAGAGATTGGCAAACGGTATTCATGGGTGCCATGTCTGTGCTCTGCAAGTGGGTCAGTTACGCAATCTGACTGATTATCTAGCTGCGTCAACACATACACATGAGGACAGAGCAACTCTGTAATAAGATTTTGTTACTTAAAAATCGTGGAAATACTTTTTGTTGTCAATATTTTATACTAATATTTATTGAATGTTAAGTTAATAAGAATTACTTTAAATAATAAAAATTAAAGCAATAACTGTTCTTTCATACATTTAGTCCCAGTTATTAAATTTTTACTTAAAAAGTAAAAATGCTTAACATTGCTGAAACGATATGGTAATGTTTTTAATTTGTATTCATGAGACTCTGATTTATGCTTGTATAAAATTAATATTCAAATTCTATTCAAAAATAATAGTTGAACACTTGTAGCATAAGCAAGCTTTATAAAAATATTTTTACATATTCTGAAATCTGTCAAAATTATCTATATATATGCAGAACTAAAACATTCTAAATGAATATTTTTCCTTTATTACACTTTAATATTATAAATAAATACCCCTTAAGCAGCAGCTTGTCACAGAGGTCTGACAGGAGCCTGTCAGTTAATATGCCATATTAGGTGATCGGTGAGGATGGTGGGATATCAGAAGAAATACAGCATACATCCATCTCTTAACCGGGGCTTGAACCTCGGTCCCTCTGACCAGTAGCCTAGAATGCTAACCACATTTAATCACTTTATATTGTGCATTTACACGTTTTTACAATCTGGTAACCTCAGCCTGTAGTTTAGCACACAAAGAGCAAGAAGTACTCTGTTCAGATTTGGGCTGGGTGTTTTACCTCTGAGCGGCACTTTTTTTTGCACACAATGCGCTAAATGGCCAGGTCACATCGACCCCGAAGGCTCAGAGAAGATTGGAAGAGAAAGCTGGAACAGCTGTTGGGAGATAGATGGTAGCCTCCTGTCAAGGCCATCAGGCATGTTCTTTAATATGCACAGGGCATGGCTCTCCCAAACACAGGCCACGGCTTAACGTTCCATCTGACGGACAACGGCCTTTTTAAGCCCATTGGTGTCCCCTACTGACCGTGGGCAAGGCGAGGAGTTTTGCAGAGATAAGTCTCAACGCTGACCCAGCTGGGACTTGAACCTGGGAACTGCAGATTACGAGCCTGATCATGCTACCGACTGAGTCACTCCCGCCCCTACTCTGTTCAGATGTGTCACCATATGAATTAATTGCCAACAGATCATCAACATTAACTTCATTTATGATGCAATCTGCGATATTTTCCCTCTTACCAGTGTTCACTAGTAAAGTGTTATAACATGAAGTAAAATTATAAGTAGTTTCTTCAGCTGCCAAAAAGTTTCTTTTACAATAATCATGATCTGTATAAACCCTTGCGTCTGCAGGAGCTTCATTTACATGGTTTCTTATGGTAGGACTTTTACGTGCCTTTGATACTGGGCAATATAAAAATACGGTTGGAACTGCTGAATTATTTAACTTCCTTTGGCCATCAACTCAAATTTTCTCCCACTGAGATATATCAAAGTGATCCTGAAAACAAGATATCAAAAGATAATTAGAACTCTCATGAATACATATTTTAAAAAAGTCTAATTCGTTTGGTTTTCAATGACCTTTGCCTATTGCCCATAATCAAATTATTTTATGGGTTGGGTTGTTTTACCTCTGAGCGACACTTTTTTGCACAGCATGTATGGGCTAAATGGCCAGGTCACAAGGAACCCGAAGGCTCAGAGAAGGTTGGGAGAGGGAACCCACTGGAACAGCTGGGGGGAGGCAGATGGTAGCCTCCTGTCAAGGCCATCCAGTGTGTTCTTCTAACATGCAAGGGGTATTGCTATCCCGAACGCAGGACCACAGCTTAACAACCCATCTGACGGACAGCAGTCTTGTCTCAAGCCCATCAGTGTAAACAACTGGCCATGGGCAGAGCGGGGAGTTTTGCGGAGATAAACTGACCCAACTGGGACTCGAACCTGGGAACTGCAGGTTACGAGCCTAGCACGCTACCGACTGAGCCACCCCCTCCCCATTATTTTATGGAGATAATGATACTAATGAAATTATTTGAATATAGACACAGACATTATTTTAATTATTTGTTTCAAGATAAATAACTTGGAATATGTTTGATTACATACAATATTTTACAAAAAGTTTCCCAACTTTTATATGTCTTGTGAATGGAAAATTACATCCAAATTTCCTTAACTGCGAAAACAAGTTTTTAAAAAAATGTCACTAGAAATGAATTGAAGATCTTGTGCAAATTCTCAATTTTCAGCAACATTCTTTTAATATTTAGAGTTATTAAGTTGAAAACATTTAGCAATAAATGTTGCTGTTTAACATTTTCAAAATTAATTGAATGATTACACAAATTTCTAACGCAGTATTCATTTTAGCAAGTGAACTTTAAAAATAGATTTTTACAATAATGTTATTGAGGTCTACAAACTATTTGGAATGTATTAGTAATATTATCTGAATATTCAGCAGTAGAGATTGAGAATAACTATATTTTCGGTGTTTTTAAATATATAATTAAATTCAACCTGCCTCACATAAGCAAGAATAATATGTTGGTTTTCAGAATTCCCATTTCCTTTAGCTACCCATATACTTCTTCTACTGTGATCTTTTGGGAAAACTTTCATCAATTTCCCTTTCTTTGCAGAATTAGTGCAGCCAAAAGCTGCACAATGTGGCATTTTAACAAGCTTAATACCTTATGTTTATCAAGGAAAACAAATGAGGAATATAATAAGCAATTTACGTTATAACACAACGATCAAATTCAGTATAGAACCAACACACGTGTACACCTTTACCTGTAACTATCACAGAGCTAATCGACAATCAATGCACAGAAATGGCGCCCATGAGACACATGACAGCGACAACCAATAGAAATCGACATTGCCGTTTGCCAACCTCTCCCTATATAGGACCACTATTTCGGTATTGGTAGCTGCAATGGCAATGTCTCCTACAGGTAAGTAAACTTAATGATTCAGAATAACTAACACTTATTACAAACACCGCGACATACATAAGTACACATGGGTTTCACCCGATGGGCTGCATAAGAATATGATTGATTATATATTAACAGCAAATGGGCTAGTTCTATTAGGAATACCAGGTCATATAGGGGAGCTGAAATTGGATCTGACCATTACCTTGTTAAAAGTGTCTTGCAACTTAAACTTAAAAAGTGTTGTGCTAGGGTTAAAAATTTACTTTTAATACTGAAGCTCTGAAAGACTCAGTTATAGCCAAAGCTTACCATGATAGGTTACTTAGTCATTATGACAGTCATGGTATGCTTACTACTGAAGTTAAGGAAGAATGGGATCATTTTAAACAGGTTTTTTTTTTTGGAAATTAACAGTACTCTTCTAGGAAGAAAGGAGCAGAGGAGGCAAAATTATTTGAGTGTTAAAGCACTTGAGCTTATTTCGGAAAGAAAGAACTGCAGGAATGTCCTTAATCAGTATCCTACTATTCCTAATAGAAAGGATTACAGAGAGCTTAATAAACGTGTAAAGGATCAGTTAGCTGCTTATAAGAGTCTTTGGCTTGGCTGACAAAGCCGAGGAAGTAGTTAGATAGGACAACAGCAGAGAGCTGTACCAAATAGTTAATGTTTTGTGTGGTAGAAAACAGATAGGTATACAGGGATTGAAGGATAAACAAGATAAGGTTATAGAAGGTGAAGATTCTGTCATGGCTAGGTGGAATGAGTATTTCAGTGATGTTCTAAACATTGTGGTTAGTTGTACTTCCATGGTTTGTAATGATGATAGATGCATTGGTGGCTTTAATGTTGGCCCTATAACACAATCTGAAGTTAGTTTGGCTATTTCTAAACTTAAACTTCATAAATCCCCAGGAGTAGATGAAATTACTACGGAAATGCTTAGAGCTGGGAATGTTTCTGTTACCACTTGGATGGCTGAAATTCTGAATATCTTTTTTGATAAAGGCATGGTTCCTAAGGATTTTACCATAGCTATTATTTTCCCTATTTTTAAAAAAGTTTGCAGGTCTTGTGATAACTATAGGAGTATCAGCTATTTCCTGTTCCAGGTTAAGGTCTTTGCACAAACTCAGTATCTGGGGCATTAGGTGGTTCAACTTTGTAAGTAATGATGAGGTTAGGCAAAGGAGTTGGAAACCTCCCCTTTTTTGTTAATCAAATTTTTAAGGAAAATTTTGTTCGTAACAGTTCAAATCAAACTTTTGATCTTAAATCAGGTGGTTGCTTCAGCATAGAGTAACGTTACCTAAGAAATGGCTTTAACAGATTATTTGTGTTGAAGTTTAATAAAATATGCAGTGAATAAAAAAAGAATATATTTTCCAAATTTGAATTACTAAGGTATATGTAAGAAAATTTTAAATCGGCAATTTCTACTTTTCAATAAACCATTTTTTTTTTTGTTTTACTGAAAACTAGCATAGGTGTCTTGGGCCTCACATTTCGAATTCTATCAATGTCTATGTTCTTCAGGGACCTTGTAAGGGTTAACATAAAATCGGAAATGTTAATAATTTGTATTATAAACTATATATGCATTATGTACACTGAAGAACCAAAACATTATGACCACCTGCCTCATATGATGTTGATCCTACATGTGCAGCGAAAACAGCTCTTACCCAGCAAGGCATGGATGCTGCAAGATCTCTCAAGGTGTCTTGTGGTACTGGTACCAACACATTGCCAGCGTACCAACACATTGCCAGCAGATCCTTTAACTCTTGTAAGTTACATGGTTGAGCTGATGCAGATCAAATATGCTATTCCAACACAAACCACAAATGCTCGATTGGATTGATATTGAGGAATTTGGAGGCCAGGGCAATACCTGGAAGTCTTCCTCGTGTTCCGCAAACAGTCTATGCATTGTGGCATGACACATTATCCTGCTGAAAGAAGGCACTACTAGAGGGATATACCTGGTCTGCAATGATGTTTAGGTAAGTGGTGGGCATTGTAGTTTCCTGCTCGTGAATGACTACCCAAAGCATTACACTTCCAGCAGAACATTGCCCAAAGCATTACACTTCCTCCACTGGCTTATTTTCATACCACAGTGCATGCTGGTGCCAACACTTCCCCGGGTAAATGACTCGCATGTACCCAGCTATCTACATGGTGCAACAGGAAACGAGATTCTTCGGACCAGATGACTTTCCAGTCATTCAAGGTCCAGTTTTGATGCTTGTGTGCTCATTGTAGGTGCTTTCGATGGTTGACTGAGGCTAGCATGGGCACTAGGAACAGCTTACAGCTACGCATCCCCATTTTCAGCAGGTTTCGATGTACTGTGTTGTGACACATTACTCCCATCACCAGCATTCAAATTAAGGTCGAGTTTTACCACAGTATCCCTTCTGTTGGCTCATACCATACAGGATAGCCTTTGCTCACCTCTAGCATTGATGAGCCGTGGTCGGCCTACACCTTGCCAGCAGTTAATGGTTTTTCCCTCCTCGGACCACTTTTTGAAGTTACTAACCATGCTGACCATGAGCACTCCGTAAGCCTTGACATCTCGGAAATGTTCTGAACCAGTCACCTGGCCATTACAATTTGGCCTTTGTCAAACTCTCTTAGGTCTGCCGCTTTTCCCATTTGAAGACCAGGAATAACACTGATTAACAGAACTCGGCATCAGGTGTTATTTATACCTTTTCATAACCTTCATATGTGCAGCCATTTACCTGCAGTTGCTTTGATTTGTGTAAAGACTCGCTGATCAATGTTTTGGCTCTTTGGTATATTAGTAAATTTATTATGTCTTTTTAACAAGTAACAAGTGTGAGTTGCTCACCTTCCTCTTCTAGTTGTACAAAAGTTATTTGTAACACCTTTGTTTGCAACCTTCTTGACAGTGGAGATGCATTCCAAGTTTTGTTTTTTCTAAAAGGTCATCCTGAATTTATAAGGACTAATACTTTATGGTGAACTTTTTTTGCATTAAGATTTAAAGTTGCTACTTATAATAGAATCAAAGTTTGAATTGAATCATTTTTCCCTACTTTGTGTTTCTGGAGGTGAAATTCATATTCTACATGCAAGACAAATTATGTTTATAGTAGTCTTGATCAAAGAGGGCTTAAAAATGCTAATATAATGGAGGAAGAAAATTATAAAATTTCTGTATATTTCACGTATTTTTAAAAAACGTTAAGGGGATGCATTACACTGTGGAATGCCAGTTTCTTTTCTCTCCCTCTCACAAACACTATTTTTTTCTATATCCAGACCTAGTAACATCTATGTACTGTACTAAACATAATAACCAATCAGCTGAAACATATGACAGGCGTCAGTGAGCTTCTTAGAGATTTATTAAATTTAAACAATTTGCGTAATGAGTTTGCACACAGGTGAGGGGGGGACTCAGTCAGTAGCATGCTAAACTGATAAGTCTGCAGTTCCCAGGTATGAGTCCCAGCTGGGGCAACTCCCCCATCCTGCCCATGGTCAGTAGGTGACACCGATGGGCTTGGAAAGGCTGATGTCCATTGGGTGGGACATATGGGATAATCATTTTGTTCTTTCTGTCCTCAGACTAGAGCATCATTGCAATATTTTTTATTGTTTTCTTGTAATTTCAAAGTCAATGATGTGAAAACTGTTTTGCTCGAAAGTTTTAATTTGATTTCCATACAGAGAAACAAGTAATATAATTATCCCTGGAAGTTGGATCTATTTATCTGAATAATTTACTATTCACAAAACATTCATCAGAAAAGTGATTGCTATATATTAAAATTCAACGTTATCAGTTTAAATTAACATATTGCACTTAGCATGATTACTCTTAGTATGCATAACTCTTTATTGGTTTTTCAATATTATGAAAACAGTGTTTTATTGTTCTTTTTTATATAGGATATGGTGGTCCAGGTGGAAATTATGGTGGTCAAGATGTTGGGCCTCAGAGTGGTAGAGGTGCAGGACAGAATCAGGGTTATCATCCATATCGACGCTAATTTTTTTCTTAAACATTATCATAGACTTGTATATTGTCATTATCACAGAAAGTTACTGTATGTAAGCATCCTTTTATATATATATAGTGAATTGTAGGGTCCCATTGTCATATTCATTACCTGGTGAAAAGATGTAAGTGTAACTTTGGACCATAACATTACAATCTGAAATAAATGTGTGTTAACCATGATAATTTCCACTAGCTACTTTGATATTTAATTGGTATGAAATGAATCCAAAGCAAAATTCTTTAATGATTTTTTTTTGTTTGTATTTCATCAGGGTCTTAGGTTAAAAACCTTAGAAATTAATTTTTCATGAGCTATAATTATTTTTTCTTAAAATAGTTAGTGTAAACTGAAATGCATTTATATTAGTTTATATTTCCTCTGCCCTGCTGAGGAGTAGTCAACTTCATAGGGTCCTGGTGTTGACCATTTGTAACTACCGTTATACACTGGACTAGTTTATGGCTTTGAGCTTGATTATGGATCCTGGATTTGCTGCACTGGTGGACCTCTTTTGAGGAAAATCTACCTCTGTGTTTTCTGTTTGCATATGGGTTGCCAGCCCTAAGAGCAGAAGCACTGGATACTTTATATCAGCTGATGGATAATCCTGATCAGAGGCCATCACAGGTACTAAACCCTCACTTAGCTAGTTGGGCATCACCAATCCTAAACTGGAGTAATATGTCTTGGGCAGGTCAGTTTCTGGTTCTTGGAAAGGTAGGTAGTCAGGGGCATAGTGAAGGACTGTTGTTGAGGGGGGAAAATCAAAAATTTTCCAACTCAAAAATCAAATTTTTGCCAACTGAGCAAATGTCTGTCATGTTTTTTCCTAGATTTTTTGTTCAGGGGGAGGGGGGTCAGGCAATTTGACTTCCAATTTTGCCAAGTAGCCATAATTTCACAGAAATAATCCCATATTTACATCTCGTCTGAACTGTAGCAAGTCAGTGTGAATTTTCCCTTGATTTGGTCAACTCTCCTTAATTTCACAAAACCAATCCCAATCTTTACATCTCTCCTAAGTCCAACACTCCTTAATTTCACAAAACCAATCCCAATTTTTACAACTCACCTGTACTTTACAGTAACTGACTCGTGATGAAATAAGTGGTTTCCAGTTTTGCCAAGTTGTCTCGATTTTACCACCTCTCCTTATTTTCACAAAACAATTGCAATTTTTACATTTCTCCTGAATTTGCCAATTCATTTCAAATTTTTGTAACTCCTCAAAATTTTGCCAAGTTTTCTCGATTTTGTCAATTCTTAATTTCACAAAAACAACAAACCCAATTTTCACAACTCGCCTGTATTTTGCCAACTTGCTACAATTTTACGGAAAACCCAATTTTTACATCTCGCCTGATTTTTGAAAAGCCACTCTGAATTTTGCCAGCTCTCCTTGATAATTGCGAAGTTGCCTCAATTTTGACAACACGCGATAATTTTACAGAAAAAAGATTGCAATTTTTACATCTCGCCTGAATTTTGCCAACTTGCCTGTATTTTACTAAGTGGCTTCGAATTTTGCCAACTGCTCCAAATTTTGCGTCTCTCCATTTTCCAAACTGCCCTAGATTTGCCAAGTTGCCTCGATTTTGACAACTTCCCTTAATTTTGCAAAAAGAAAAGATTACAAATTTTCACAACTCTCCTAGATTTTACAAAGTTGCTTCGAATTTTGCCAACTCCGAGTTACTTTGGGGGGAGCCTCCCCTCCATAACCACGACTCTGAAGGTAGTGCCTGAAGTCCTAGCATGGGTGGCATCAACCTTTAGTAGTTGGGACATGAGTCTTTACCCCATGCCTACAATTAGGGGGATGTTTGATATTGTTGGCCCTACCTCTCTCAATAAACCTATTTTTTTTTTAAAAACATACTAATAATTTTCTTTCTTCGGGTATGTGAAATGCGAGGACATTAAGAGATTATTCTCTTGATGGCTTCACATAGGAATTTCAATACTATAACCTAGGTGTTCTATTCTCGCAAGACACAAGATGGATAGGTAAAGGTGTGATATTTAAAAATAATTTTTAATTTTCGCTTTCAGGGAGGGAGGATGTAAAGCATTTCCAAGTTGTAAGTTTGCTTCTCAGCAGACACACCAGTAATGCTGTTTTAGGATATGAGTGCATTAATGAGAGGACGAAGGTACTTCCCTACACAAAGGACGGAGAAGCTTGTCCTGATTTCTCATACAACATACAAACACAATAGGACATTCCCCCATGGTCTTAGTACTCGATATGCTAACCACTAAACCAGGTAGGGATAGTGGTTAGCTTACCTGACTATTAATTTCTTACAGCTAAACTTAAACACTGGTAATGTCTAACTAAACTTAAACGTCTGGAATGTCATCTGTTACAACCCCACAGAAGATTCGGATGTGAACGAGGATAGGTTTTACAGACAATTTCAGGATATTTTGAATATTGTCAAGAAAGGAGATATTACCCTTGTGTTAGATGACTTAACTGATTGAGGTGGTACTGACTGATCTTTGAGAAGGGGTTTTTAGGTCCCTTTGACATAGGTAGTTTCAATGGCAATGGGGAATGTCACCTACAAGTAAGTTAACTTAATGGCTTGTGAATAACTAATGCATACTACAAACACTGGAGCATTATAAATACATAGGGGTTTCACAGGAATATGATAGATTATATTTTAATTGACAGCAAATACGCTAGTTTTGTTGGAAATATCAGATCATACAGGGGAACTGAAATTGGGTCCCATCATTACATGGTCAAAAAAAGTGTACAACAGTAGCTTAAGAAATATTGTGCTAGGGTCAAGAAAATTATCTTTAATGGTGTAGGTCTGAAAGATCCAGTATAGCCAAAGCATTTCATAATAGGCTACTTAGTGATGACAACTGTGGTTTGCCTATTGCTGAAGTTGAGAAAGAATAGGATCAATTTAAATAAACTTGAAACTAACAGTACTGTTTTGGGTAAAAAGTAACACAGAAAACAATTATTTGAGTGATAAAGCTATGGAACTTGTTTCTGAAAAAAGTGCAGGAATAATATGAAACAACACCTTACTAGTCCCAACAGATGGCATTACAATGAACTTATTAAAGGTATAAAGGATCAGTTAATAGCTGATCTTTGGCTTGATAACTTGGCTAACAAAGCAAAGGAAGCAATTAAGGTGGCACAACAACAGGGGATTGTAGCAGATAGTTAATCTTTTGTATGGGAAGAAACGGGTACACAGGGATTGAGGAATAAACGTGGTAAGGTGATTGAAGGTGGGGATTCTTTGATGGCTAGGTGGGCTGAGCATTTCAGGGAAGTTCTAAATGTGATTTTTTGTACTCCCATTTTTTGTAATAAGGATAGGCTATCTCTAAATTAAAACTGCTTAGAACAGGGAACATTAGTTTTGTCACGTGGCCGGCTCTGCCATCCTCAGTCCTAGATGATAATTGCTGTACATAATTGCCCACTGCAATTTGTCCTTTTGGTTGGAACTTGTCCTTGACGTTTCAGTGGGATTGGCCATGCTCTGCTGTGATGTAATCATTGTGGACCAAAATTTCCAGGGTGTTTCCTCTTCACTGCAATATTGCACGCTATCAGCCTTGCCTTGGATTAGTGTCGATTAAGCAACATTATCGGTGTTTCCTCTACATCAATATGCTTATATCTCTCCAGGCTTTGATTTCTGTGAGGAATCGACATAACCCAGTTATGTACAAGATCCGCCAGCAGCTGCGTCATCTGACGGCTACAACCACCATCCACTTTTTTGGGTGTCTAGCCGTCGGGAACAATCACTTTGCAGATGCAGCTGCCAAGTATGCTATGCCTTTGACCTACTCTCAACTGCCAGTTCCATACTTGGACTTTTGGCAGTGTTTTCCCACCAGGTTCTCAAATCATCGTATTCATGTTTTCGCAGGAATTGTGAGGAGGAAATTGCTCAGCTCCTCTTTGGTCATTCGTTTATCATTCATTCATTCCTTATTTGTGCGGGTGGCGAACCTGAGCGTCATTTTTGCAATATCATTTTATCCATTAAACATATTTTAATTCAGTGTCAGATTTTTTACCTTGAATGTAGACTGTAATTTAACATTCACAATTTTACATCTGAGCCCTTCTGCTCTGTCATCTTGTGACTCGATTCCTTTGAGTTTTTACGTTTTAATGGCTATTATACTCTTATTAATGTTTTTATGGGTACATCCATTTTTGAATTTCAATTTTACAATTGTGGACTTTTTTTCACACTGGTTTTTATACATATTGTTATACACTTTGCTTTCTTGTTGTGTCCTTTCCATTTTCGTTGCTTTTAACTTTGGATGTGGTTATAAATGTCTTTATTTACTCTCGTTTGGTGCAATATAGCCTTTGTTGCTCTTGCGCCATAAAACCCCAACCAACACTGAGACAGTCACTCTACTGTTATGACATTTCAGCCAGATAGCAGTGGTTAACAGTTGGGGCAGAAGTACAGGGGTTTATCAGAATAATGGAAACACTGACGGCGACTGGAGTACATGCAATACACCTTATGCATATCACGGACGATGTCACACGCCATGTGAGGTATGTAAAGGGGAAAAGAACGGTGTCTGCTATCACGTAGCAATGCCACAGGCGCAGATGAAACAACTGTAGTGTAATTGTCACGTGTCATCTCAGTGACCTCTGAAAAGATTATCTTTGGTGCGCGTCTTGTAGGAGCTTCAGTAACCAGAACGGCATTATTAGGAATTGTATCGAAGATTGACTACCTGTCAAAAATTACAGGACGTTGCCTCGTAACATGCTAGTTGTGGACGCATGTAGGCGAATGTTAGCACGGATTGTACAACGGAAGCACAAGACCACAGCACCGTAAATAGCAGAGTTGGACAACCAGTTGGAATGATCCCGTTTCCATCATAACAGTTCGTCGGGAACTTCATCGTGCCGATATATAGCCTGCTGCAATCCACAAACCTCTGATTGCCAACGTCAATGCAACAAAACGTAAGTGGTGCAAAGCACGTAAAAACTGGGATGCTAAAAAGGGGCAACCTGGCATTTAGTCTCGTGAATCATGCTACACATTGTTTCCCACCACTGGTAGACTCTTGTCTGGCGAAAACCTGCAGACTGTCACTGAGATGACACGTGACAATTACACTACATCTGTTCAAAACACCGACTGTGAAGAGGACTTGAATCCCTGGTGTGGAGTACTGTATCATGGCATTCCTTAGGACCATTTAGTTATTCTGCAGGACCGAGTCACAACATACGAATCCATTCTCGGGGACCATTTGCACCCAATCTTGCGGGCATTGTTCCCTAAGAACCATCCCTGATTTCAAGCGGATAATGTACTCGTGCATTTTCCAAAACGTCAAGTTGTGGTTTGCAAAGCATGAGGTACAACAGTTACCCTGGCCACCTCAATATTATTGAACAGTTGTCTAAATATCTGGAGCGCAAGGTTAGATCACACTTTCCACCTCCAGCATCACTTGTACAGTTGAGCCATATTTTACAGGAAGAATTGTACATTCCATAACCGTATGTGCACGACTTGTATAAGTCTACTACACGTCAAATTTCGTTTGTTCTGAACTTCCGAAGTGGGCCTACAGCTTATTAATAAAATGTTCTCCACTAACAGTCCTCTCGGTGCAAGCTCCTGTCTGTGGTGAGGGAACCCACCCTATGAAGGTTCTGCTGACTGGTACCTTCATATGATCCTGAATGCTCGCCCGCGTGTTTACTGTGCGCAGAGATCCGTGTCCCAGGAAAGGAAGATCCTGGTAGTTGTTTGGGGGTCCCCATTTTCTCTCAGCTCATGACATTGGGTCCTCTTTAGCGGGGCTGGCCCAGTCGGAAGCGTGCCAGGCTCGGTACTTTCACATGATCCTGAATGCTCGCCCGTGTAAGTAATGATCTCTGAGCCTTCGGGAGAGCCATACCCTGTGTACGTTAAAGAAACAGGATGGATTGCCTTGACGGGAGGCTACCATCTGTCTCCAAACAGCTGTTCCAGTGGGTCCCTTCCTCCAACCTTCTCTGAGCCTTCAGGGTCCATGTTACCTGGCCATTTAGCCCATGGTGTGCAAAAAAGTGCTGCTCAGAGGTAAAACAACGCAACCAACCCAAATCCCCTTTAACCGTCCTGCCATTGGGGAGCCCTGTCTGTCGTGGGGCTGTGAAGCGAATTCTGATGCTGCTGTGTACTGCTTTGGCTTCTGCTTCAGGTAAATGGGATGCAGCTGAAAGAGCTCGGCACGAGCCACAGTCTTCGGGTGTTTACCCGTCAAAGATTCCTGGTCATCCACTCTATGGGTGATCAGGTTATTGGAGACGTCTCCCTTTTTTATCAACAAGGATTTGAAAAGTCTTGCAAGAGAAACGAAATGTGTCAAGCACCTAAGATCTGGTGACTTACAGGTGGAGACTAAATGCTGAAGCATTCGGAGCTTCTTTTGAATGTTGCAGCGATTGGTGGAGTCAGTCACGCCACACAAGACACTAATGCCTCCCGTGGCTTGATCTCCGAGTAGGGCCTCAAAGTTTCTGAGGAGGATATCCTCTCGGAGCTTTCATCCTAGGGAGTGACAGCAGTCCACCGGGTTTCGCAACGCCACGATGTAAAGTTAGTACCCACCTGGGTACTAATCATTACATTCAACAACCACATTGCCTACTTCCATTAGGGCTACTTAAACTGCGATGTACGGCCGTATATATTTAGGGTACTTAAACTGCGATTTAAGGGTACTTAAACTGCGATGTACGGCCGTATATACAGGGGCGGATTAAGCCGGCTGGGGGCACCTGGCGGTAAAATTTACGGGGCCGTAAAAAAAGTGTTTGTATGTATATGCCATGAAGAGAACTAGGGCTTCACTATAACAAAAAAACGTGATGTAATATTTTTATTTCAAAACATTGCAATAAATTTTTCTTAATAATATCGGGCATAAAATATATATAAAAATGAAAATTACAGCAAAATAATAAAATATTTTAAGAAAAAAGAAATATAATTTGGAGTAAAAAGTTAAATAATTTTTTTTCTGTAGCAAAATTCGTCAATTATTTTCGAAGTATCGATGTTACCCTTTTTAAGACAGATCTTTCTCCCGATGAACTGGGAATAGTCAAAAAAATTTTTTAAATAATTTCTACATTTTAAAAAGTTGACAACATTTCTCTTGCAGTCTAGTATACTTGTGTGGCAATAATGAATTTGTCTTTATCTTCTTTTAAAAATAGTAGAAACTTGCAATTCATCATCAAAATGAATTAATATCTATATCAGACGTCGGCAAACTTATTTGGCTGCGGGTCAAAATCAACCAAAATGTGACTATTAAGAAGACAGTTAGGGTGCCCCTAGACGTCACCGACGACACCCACTTCCACCCCCTCCCCCTCAGTGGCGCCATCTGTTGACAGTGAAAAGTACTATTTTCCCAAAAAACCCTTTATTTTCACTCTAATTTCTCGTTTTCGGACCCCCCGGTCGCCCCACCTATATTTCAAGCCCTCCCCCTTATTAAAAAAAAACCCTGGTGCCATCTGTTGACAGTGAGAAGTACTATTTTCCCAAAAAGCCCCTATTTTTATTCTAATTCTTCGTTTTTTGATTTCCCTCTTTATAAAAAAATTCCTCCCCCCTTATGATAAAACCCCTTGGCGTCATCTGGTGCCCAGTTGACCTTTTAAGCCCTACCTATAGTTTACGCCCTCGGATCAGCTGATGCAAGACTCGGAATAATTGCATAGAAAGGGATGATACAATTGTAATGTCTCACAGAAAATCAGGTCCCTAGTAATTAAACACTTACCAAAATTCTCTTCCCTTAAAAATTTAACAGGCTGCGTACAATTGGGAGAGTGCAACTGTGTATTCATCTGAAATTTTACAAATCCGTTCAACTCTTTTTGAATGTCTAATGCAGATCACAAATTGTAAATCAACTCGCAGAGTTGTATTTATTCCTTAGTAATTAAAACCCTTTGCTATTCATTTAGCCAGGACGACTAAACGATTCCTTTATAATTATTAAAATTCCCTGCTATTAAACTTCCTAGTAATTAAACACTCGTTTTTACTTTTTTTTCTCGTTTATTTTCTAGTAATGAAACAAAATCGGCCGATGCAAGACTCAGAATAATTGCATAGAAAGGGATGATACAACTGTAACATCTCACAGAAAATCAGGTCCCTAGTAATTAAAAACTTACCAAAAATTCTCTTCCCTTAAAAATTTAACAGGCTGCGTCCAATGTGTATTTTTAGTACATCTCCTGTATTCATCTGAAATTTTACAAATCCGTTCAACTCTTTTTGAATGTCTAATGCAGATCTCAAATTGTAAATCAACTCACAGAGTTGTATTTATTCCTTAGTAATTAAAACCCTTTGCTATTCATTTAGCCAGGACGACTAAACGATTCCTTTATAATTAAAATTCCCTGCTATTAAACTCCCTAGTAATTAAACACTCGTCAAAATTCCCTTACCTTTATTAAAAAAACCACCGTACGGTTGAAATAAATCAGTTTTCTGTAGATGCGTTTTATCGAAAAAAAAAAAACTTCTCCTCGGCAACGAGAGTCGAACGCACTACCCCAGCTTCATTCTGTCAACTCCTTGAACAAGAACCAACTTGCAATGGAAAAGCCTCTGTTATTGGCATTCCTGAAGTCGTACGTGGAGTTTCATCATGCACATACGTATCACTCACTTACCGGTCAGGTAGCAAGCTTCGAAACATCTCGTGACACAATGATGCAATCGCCCCGGGAGGTTGAGTGTCCAGCGCTCAGTGTGATTACTCATACGTTGTTGTTCTCTAAGGGTAGGTGACGTCACAGCAAGGGGAAAGTAACGTGGAGTGACCAGCGAGTGACACGTATCAGAAGGCTGAGCACTGTTTATATATACAGGGGACTTGTTAAGACATGAACATTCTGCTCAGTGTTCTGTCGGTCTCTCGAGCTGTCATAGTTTTGAAGTCTGGTAGAATGTCGAGAACGCGTCAATCGTTTTATGTGACTGCACGATGCATATTGGCATCTGTAGGTATTCCTTCATATCAGAAGGATATAACCTACGAGGAATGCTTGCAGACATTAATGAATGTTGTAACCGACAAAATCCTGCATATGCTCAGTACGATGCAAGGTGAGGCGGTCATAGAAACGTACGACATTGCCCATGAGTTTCTATGTCGTGTGTGTTTTGCGGAAGTAGAAGTGAAACCACGTCAAAAGGATGGACTACCTATCGGTGGTCGAGGATGCCATGACCTCGATAGAGATTGCTGGCATTGTGGAAGTTGTAGGATAATTAAAAACAACAACAACAAAAGGTTCTTTTCAGAACCACTTCATTTGTGTAGAAAGGATTATCGATCGTACAATTTCTGTTCACAACTCTTCTCTATCTATACATTTTTCTTCTCTATCACCCCCATTAACAGAGTAAATTTTATAGGGATGTTTAACCTTCAGTATAATTATACACAGTGTGTTAGGATTAACAACTCTTATAGCATAGTTATTGCGGGTAGGCTCCCTCTCCACTTTTAAAATTTAGATCTTACACCGACAGTCTTTTCATATACGTATTTTTATACCCATTTTAAAAACAATACTTATTTCTGTTATCCCTAGCGATTACTGGTTGTTGCATTTTTTACTAGAAGAAACCCTACCCCTGCAGTCACAGCCCCCGCAGAAAATAAAAAATGTTATCGGGCGAAAAATTAATAAAATCTGATTTTATTCGTCGTGATGAAAAATATTGATGGGGTAATAGGTTCGACTTAAAAGACTTCGTGTTCGGATCCTCACCACGGACAACCTTTCGCTGACGGACGGTTAAACCCTACGAAATTATTCCAAACGGGGAATCACAAGGTTTTTATTGACGAATGAATCTTGGACCTGTACTGCTTCCGTACATCGTGAAAACCCACTCACAGCCTTGATCCGTGTTCCCAATTTCCTTTACTAAGTCTATTCAAAAAACATTGTGATTGCAAAAGTATGACTAACTGTTTTATTACGTCACGTTTTAAAAATACTTATTACTGTTGTAATCCGCTGTACGGGAGAGTAACACTGTTCGAAGAAAAATCAGGTAAAACAGTTTTTAAAAAAATCGTTTCCTCCGTCGTTTGCGTGTCTCATCACGCTGGTGAAACCGGGTGAAAAAATATTTTTTTTTTGTACGAAGGAACTAACGCTACTCGATGCAGCCCCAGTTACATGCTTTTACCGAGTAAAGACTGTGCGCCAGAATGTTAAAAGTAGAATTCATACGTTTCCGTAAAACAAAAACAACTTTAGTTCCTGCTTAAAGGAGTATGGTTCGATTCAGGAAGAATAGGATTTGACCTCGAGCATTAGAAAAGGGAACAAATCCGTCCCCGGTGTCCTTTGTTAGGTGGTAGTATTAGTATCCTTATACAAGCTCGCTTCAAATTTTCATATGACATTCTGGGGTTGAGTTTCAACCTTTTTATATTTTCCAACCGCGATAATGCGCAGTTTTCTGCAGAACGCGAGCGACTTCGACGACGACCCGCACTAAACGATACGACCGTGCATTAGAAAACCGTGAACGGACTTGTGTGAAACCTAATGTACAGAGCTTGACAACAGTAATATAGACTGGGATCCTCGCTCACTATACTATCATAACCCTCGAGAAATTATCAAATATGAATAGACCTGTAAAGTTCCGACCCCACAATCTTCTGAGTTCATTCCCCGGTCGATGCTGTCAGGATCACAAGGGATGTTTTACACATTCAACGACTTTTTCTGACATTCGCTAATCAAAGTGTGTATCTACACATCAGACTTGTCATTACATCGACAAACTACCTGTCCATAGGCTGAGTAAGCATTTAGAATGAAAAATTGAGTCTGCTTCACGACACAGATTCGTAAAACGCTCATTAATTATTTTGTGAGAGAAAGCATGCATAAAGTTCAAACACTAATACATCTTCCCTTTCTAATAAACCATACGATCAAAGTAGATAAATTGCAAGCATCATCGGATCTGATTCCGTATATCTGCTTACGACGAAAATCTCACAATAGCCTATTCAGTACTTTAACCCCCTGATACAGAATGTGACTAGGTCGTTTAACTAAATTACGTGCATAAACGAAAATGTAAAGGGATATCTGTAAATTCGCACAACGGGATAGGTGAATATTTTCACAATTCTTTTGAAGGCAGAATAACTGTGACGAGAGAGAAAGTATAAAAATGCAGTAGGATGGCAGTAAAAACAACAGATTACAGCGCAAATACTGTAAGATAGAAAAAACGACTATTAACAAGTGTTGTATAAGGAGCGACCGATAAAGGTAACACCGTAGCAGAAGGAGTAATACAGGAAAAATCATAAAATATTAACCCCCCTCCCCCAAGCTAGTAAATCACGGTCCATTGCGTACACACGGATGAATATCACAAAAATACTTTGCATATAGTAAAGAACCACCGAAGTTTGGAAATTTAAAATCTGAAAACTCACTGTTTATAGTATTTCCGTGAAAAGTCACCCCCCAGAATCGAGATCTAGCTCTGTCGCCAGTTATTCCAGCTTACTATCTCTTTTCAGCACGTTTGAATAAGTGCATGTGAAGGTGGCTAGCTGCAGACACAAGCTTTTCGACAAAGATAGGGTGTTTCACTACAATCTAACACGGAGATGTCTGTTATTTTTTCCTCCTATTTCTACACTAGTGTGGAAGTCTTAGAACAAGTGGTTCGGGTTAGCACACGTTTTTGATATTATCTTGTTTGGCAATCTGAAAGAACACTGTCTGTGGAACATTACCCCCCTGCAAGCTAGTACTAATTACATCACGATTCTGAGGGACGAAGGTTGTAATCATTGGCAGATATTTTTCAGAAATATGTAATTAACCATAGTGTTCGGATATTTGATCTATAGTAAGACATGAACGTTGTTTACCTGCCATCAGCGACCCCTTCTACGGATCGTATGAGAGGTAATTTTTACGACAATTAGCTACGTGAAGTCGTGTTTATCTTTAAAAGCAAAGACACACTAATTACCGACTAGCTAGAGAACGATATATTAACCTGCTAAAGTTTGATTTTAACGATCAGATAGTGTATATATCATCACTTTTTTAGTTCATAATAATATTCCAACCTTTAAAGGAAATATTGTCTCGTTATAAGCGATTACATAGAAAGAGATACACACTCTATACTTTAAATCTAAAGAGACAACGATCTCTATCCATGTAACGCATCTGTGAAATATCACCACATTTTTATTTTTAACGTACGGTTGAATCGTTCTACGATGCTAGCTTTGGTTTCCCATCCCTTTCTTTTACACCCACCCGATATAAAACATTCGACCCAACATAGCTTGCTAGCTGTGCGAGGTCTTGATACAGAGAACAATATTAACACTTCTAAGGCTGACCTTAAAATCCCCGTTAACTATACAAAAGAAATCACATTGACAAAAATATCAGAGACATTCATATTTATTGACATTAAGGTCACATTAATATTTACCATTATATTTTGTACATGCCAGTTCAACCGTGCACCTCTTTTACTACGGTTGCAAAGTTCAATTTAGACATAAATGTGATATTAGCAGGACGATTTAGTTCAATACATGATTCTTCCACAAAACGTTCGGCAATATCGGTTAAATTAACGTTTCTTACCACTTCTGTGAAATAATCGTAAGCTGATTCAGCGTTTATGGTGAGGCACGAATGGCGAAGTTGACTCGGATGATCCAATTCACACCCGAAACAGTTCTTACGTAGCAGCGTAAACAGTTCTTTTCGGAGATCTGTTTTCAAAGTCCGCTTTAAACAGTCCAAAAGCTTTACGAAATCACTGCTGTCTTGTTCAAGGGGTCGATCGTTAGATGGTGGGCTTCGAGGAAGATTTGCCGCTAATTCTACCTTCCGCACTGCATTCCAAAGTATACCGTTTTCAAACTTCAGAGCCATCAAACTGTAGGTGATTGGATCGCATAAATCTGTCAACCGCTGCCACTGTTCGACGCTGAGCCGAACCGATGACGAAAATACAAGTCCTCCGTCACGGGGGATGCTTTTTTTAATGACCACGCCGTGTCCACCTTTGAGCACGACGAGGCAAACCATAGCGTCCAGTTCATACTCGCCGTATTCGACATCTTCGAACGATTCGCCGATTGTAGAGGCATACGAAACCAGTCCATGCCACTGCTCTTCAGACAGCATCACACCGTCCTTTGTAGGATATAAGTTTTAACGAGTCATCACTCTGGAACACACGTTTGTGCACTTTAGGATATGACCGATATTCACAAACGCTCGCAAACAAATCCGATCCGAGTTGAAACATATGGCTATCATCATCTCTAACAGCAAGTCGCTTCGCAGGAAGATCACCATCGGTCAGGGAACGTTTAGCACAAGCCATAGCAAGTCGATACTGGAAAAAATAATGCCTTACAGCCCGTCGAAGGGTAATACTTATACCTTAAACCTGTGACGTGTCCCTGTAACTCCATCCCATTGGTCGAGATCTGGTAGATTTGCCATCTCATAGTAAACATAATGACGTCTGTATAGACGTGCTTTCGAAATATGCATGTGGTGCTCCTTTAAAACGGAAATCGTGGGAGCTTTTGATCACAAAAAACTTTCAGAATATCTCTGAAATTACAAACAGATAAGGGGGGGTTGAATTCACTAACAGAGTATTTCAAAAGTATCTTAAAAACACACTCATAATGAAACCAAAGCTAGCATCGTAGAACATCGTAAAACATCCTATCTTTGTCGAAAAGCTTGTGTCTGCAGCTAGCCACCTTCACATGCACTTATTCAAACGTGCTGAAAAGAGATAGTAAGCTGGAATAACTGGCGACAGAGCTAGATCTCGATTCTGGGGGGTGACTTTTCACGGAAATACTATAAACAGTGAGTTTTCAGATTTTAAATTTCCAAACTTCGGTGGTTCTTTACTATATGCAAAGTATTTTTGTGATATTCATCCGTGTGTACGCAATGGACCGTGATTTACTAGCGTGGGGGAGGGGGGTTAATATTTTACGATTTTTCCTGTATTACTCCTTCCGCTACGTTGTGACTTTTATCGGTCGCTCCTTATACGACACTTGTTAATAGTCGTTTTTTCTACCTTACAGTATTTGCGCTGCAATCTGTTGTTTTTACAGCCATCCCACTGCATTTTTATACTTTCTCTCTCGTCACAGTTATTCTGCCTTCAAAAGAATTGTGAAAATATTCACCTATCCCGTTGTGCGAATTTACAGATATCCCTTTACATTTTCGTTTATGCACGTAATTTAGTTAAACGACTTAGTCACATTCTGTATCAGGGGGTTAAAGTACTGAATAGGCTATTGTGAGATTTTCGTCATAAGCAGATATACGGAATCAGATCCGATGATGCTTGCAATTTATATACTTTAATCGTATGGTTTATTAGAAAGGGAAGATGTATTAGTGTTTGAACTTTATGCATGCTTTCTCTCACAAAATAATTAATGAGCGTTTTACGAATCTGTGTCGTGAAGCAGACTCAATTTTTCATTCTAAATGCTTACTCAGCCTATGGACAGGTAGTTTGTCGATGTAATGACAAGTCTGATGTGTAGATACACACTTTGGTTAGCGAATGTCAGAAAAAGTCGTTGAATGTGTAAAACATCCCTTGTGATCCTGACAGCATTGACCGGGGAATGAACTCAGAAGATTGTGGGGTCGGAACTTTACAGAGGTCTATTCATATTTGATAATTTCTCGAGGGTTATGATAGTATAGTGAGCTAGGATCCCAGTCTATATTACTGTTGTCAAGCTCTGTACATTAGGTTTCACACAAGTCCGTTCACGGTTTTCTAATGCACGGTTGTATCGTTTAGTGCGGGTCGTCCTTGGCGTCGAAGTCGCTCGCGTTCCGCAGAAAACTGCGCATTATCGCGGTTGGAAAAAATAAAAAGGTTGAAACTCAACCCCAGAATGTCATATGAAAATTTGAAGTGAGCTTGTATAAGGATACTAATACTACCACCTAACAAAGGACACCGGGGACGGATTTGTTCCCTTTTCTAATGCACGAGGTCAAATCCTATTCTTCCTGAATCGAACCATACTCCTTTAAGCAGGAACTAAAGTTTGTTTTTTTTTACGGAAACGTATGAATTCTACTTTTAACATTCTGGCGCACAGTCTTTACTCGGTAAAAGCATGTAACTGGGGCTGCATCGAGTAGCGTTAGTTCCTTCGTACAAAAAAAAAATATTTTTTCACCCGGTTTCACCAGCGTGATGAGACATACGCAAACGACGGAGGAAACGATTTTTTTAAAAACTGTTTTACCTGATTTTTCTTCGAACAGTGTTACTCTCCCGTACAGCGGATTACAACAGTAATAAGTATTTTTAAAACGTGACGTAATAAAACAGTTAGTCATACTTTTGCAATCACAATGTTTTTTGAATAGACTTAGTAAAGGAAATTGGGAACACGGATCAAGGCTGTGAGTGGGTTTTCACGATGTACGGAAGCAGTACAGGTCCAAGATTCATTCGTCAATAAAAACCTTGTGATTCCCCGTTTGGAATAATTTCGTAGGGTTTAACCGTCCGTCAGCGAAAGGTTGTCCGTGGTGAGGATCCGAACACGAAGTCTTTTAAGTCGAACCTATTACCCCATCAATATTTTTCATCACGACGAATAAAATCAGATTTTATTAATTTTTCGCCCGATAACATTTTTTATTTTCTGCGGGGGCTGTGACTGCAGGGGTAGGGTTTCTTCTAGTAAAAAATGCAACAACCAGTAATCGCTAGGGATAACAGAAATAAGTATTGTTTTTAAAATGGGTATAAAAATACGTATATGAAAAGACTGTCGGTGTAAGATCTAAATTTTAAAAGTGGAGAGGGAGCTTACTGCCAATAACTATGCTATAAGAGTTGTTAATCCTAACACACTGTGTAAAATTATACTGAAGGTTAAACATCCTATAAAATTTACCCTGTTAACGGGGGTGATAGAGAAGAAAAATGTATAGATAGAGAAGAGTTGTGAACAGAAATTGTACGATCGATAATCCTTTCTACACAAATGAAGTGGTTCTGAAAAGAACCTTTTGTTGTTGTTGTTTTTAATTATCCTACAACCTCCACAATGCCAGCAATCTCTATCGAGGTTATCCTCGACCACCGATAGGTAGTCCATCCTTTTGACGTGGTTTAACACTTCTACTTCCGCAAAACACACACGACATAAAAACTCATGGGCAATGTCGTACGTTTCTATGACCGCCTCACCTTGCATCGTACTGAGCATATGCAGGATTTTGTCGGTTATAACATTCATTAATGTCTGCAAGCATTCCTCGTAGGTTATATCCTTCTGATATGAAGGAATACCTACAGATGCCAATATGCATCGTGCAGTCACATAAAACGATTGACGCGTTCTCGACATTCTACCAGAGACTTCAAAACTATGACAGCTCGAGAGACCGACAGAACACTGAGCAGAATGTTCATGTCTTAACAAGTCCCCTGTATATATAAACAGTGCTCAGCCTTCTGATACGTGTCACTCGCTGGTCACTCCACGTTACTTTCCCCTTGCTGTGACGTCACCTACCCTTAGAGAACAACAACGTATGAGTAATCACACTGAGCGCTGGACACTCAACCTCCCGGGGCGATTGCATCATTGTGTCACGAGATGTTTCGAAGCTTGCTACCTGACCGGTAAGTGAGTGACACATATGTGCATGATGAAACTCCACGTATGACTTCAGGAATGCCAATAACAGAGGCTTTTCCATTGCAAGTTGGTTCTTGTTCAAGGAGTTGACAGAATGAAGCTGGGGTAGTGCGTTCGACTCTCGTTGCCGAGGAGAATTTTTTTTTTTCGATAAAACGGATCTACAGAAAACTGATTTATTTCATCCGTACGGTGGTTTTTTTAATAAAGGTAAGGGAATTTTGATGAGTGTTTAATTACTAGGGAGTTTAATAGCAGGGAATTTTAATTATAAAGGAATCGTTTAGTCGTCCTGGCTAAATGAATAGCAAAGGGTTTTAATTACTAAGGAATAAATACAACTCTGTGAGTTGATTTACAATTTGAGATCTGCATTAGACATTCAAAAAGAGTTGTATGGATTTGTAAAATTTCAGATGAATACAGGAGATGTACTAAAAATACGCATTGGACGCAGCCTGTTAAATTTTTAAGGGAAGAGAATTTTTGGTAAGTTTTTAATTACTAGGGACCTGATTTTCTGTGAGATGTTACAGTTGTATCATCCCTTTCTATGCAATTATTCTGAGTCTTGCATCGGCCGATTTTGTTTCATTACTAGAAAATAAACGAGAAAAAAAAGTAAAAACGAGTGTTTAATTACTAGGAAGTTTAATAGCAGGGAATTTTAATAATTATAAAGGAATCGTTTAGTCGTCCTGGCTAAATGAATAGCAAAGGGTTTTAATTACTAAGGAATAAATACAACTCTGCGAGTTGATTTACAATTTGTGATCTGCATTAGACATTCAAAAAGAGTTGAACGGATTTGTAAAATTTCAGATGAATACACAGTTGCACTCTCCCAATTGTACGCAGCCTGTTAAATTTTTAAGGGAAGAGAATTTTGGTAAGTGTTTAATTACTAGGGACCTGATTTTCTGTGAGACATTACAATTGTATCATCCCTTTCTATGCAATTATTCCGAGTCTTGCATCAGCTGATCCGAGGGCGTAAACTATAGGTAGGGCTTAAAAGGTCAACTGGGCACCAGATGACGCCAAGGGGTTTTATCATAAGGGGGGAGGAATTTTTTTATAAAGAGGGAAATCAAAAAACGAAGAATTAGAATAAAAATAGGGGCTTTTTGGGAAAATAGTACTTCTCACTGTCAACAGATGGCACCAGGGTTTTTTTTTAATAAGGGGGAGGGCTTGAAATATAGGTGGGGCGACCGGGGGGTCCGAAAACGAGAAATTAGAGTGAAAATAAAGGGTTTTTTGGGAAAATAGTACTTTTCACTGTCAACAGATGGCGCCACTGAGGGGAGGGGGAAATTGTTAATTATTAATAAGGGGGCGTGGCCGGTTACGTAATGATTATATAATTATTACGTCATGTTGCGTCATATGGGGAGGGGGTGTAAGCGGGTGTGGGCGGTGACGTCATAGGGGCGTGGCCGGTGACGTCATAGGGGGAAAGCACTACTGGGGGTGCGGTATAATGTGATGATACTACAAATCTGTTAGTGAATAATAAGATAAATTTTATTGAGAAAACTATTACAATATGATTTTAAACTCGAAACGTTAAAAAAAGTTACAATTCTAATTATTATAAAAACAAATATAATTGTCAAGTTTTAGTTCATTAATAATTTATGAACTTTATTTATAAGCGTTCTCTTCGTTATCAATGGTTCCCCTGATGCTGAATTTGTGACATCAATTTAGTCAAGTCTGGTTCATACTTAGTCACCTTAAGACGAATACAAGCGTCTGAATTTTCGGTAGTTAATCTGCTCCTGTTTTTATTTAAAATAAATTTCAGGTGTGAAAATATTTGTTCACATTTATAAGTAGAACCGAACGCGGACAAAATGGCAAAGCCAATTTTTTTCAAAGATGAAAACTTCGTAGGAAGTGATGCCCAACACGATGATATCAGGGGAAGTAGATTATCTTCTGTGTTTTCTAAATCTTTCCGCAATGTCTTGAATTTGTCCGTCCACAACGTTGAACTTTTAAAATCAATCATTTCTAAACATAAATTGTCAATTTTAAGATATTCAAAATACTGCATCATTTTTGACCTGTGCGTCAATATTTTTTGCCATATCTTCAATGCGACGCTGAACTGTTCTGGCCGAAAATGGCATTTCTTTAATTATCTCAATTATTTGTTTTTTATTTGCGAAGTCATTGAATAAGTGTTCGGAACAATTTATGAATGCGTTTTTCAAAAATTCACCGTCTGTAAACGGTTTTCCGTTGTTACCAATACCAAGAGCTGCAATAAAGCTGGCAGATGTAGCATAATTGTGGCTGGTAACAAATCTCTTCATTTATTTTGTTTACCATAATTTAATGGGGCGGGGGTGGCTCAGTCGGTAACGCGTCAGGCTCGTAATCTGTAGTTCACAGGTTCGAGTCCCAGCTGGGTCAGCGTTGAGATTTATCTCCGCAAAATTCCCCGCCCTGCCCACGGTCAGTAGTGGACACCGATGGGCTCTTGGAAAGGCCGTCGTCCGTCGGATGGGACGTTAAGCCGTGGCTACGTGTGCGGGAGAGCCATACCCTGTGCACGTTAAAGAACACGCTGGATGGCCTTGACTGGAGGCTACCATCTGTCTCCCAACAGCTGTTCCAGTGGGTCCCCTCCCCCAACCTTTTCTGAGCCTTCGGGGTCCATGTGACCTGGCCATTTAGTCCATTGTGTGCAAAAAAGTGCCATCTCAGAGGTAAAACAACGCAAACAACATTTCACTCACATCTTTATGTTTTGAAGAAAAGTGTCGCTCAATATTGTAAGTCCTGGCGGTATTTATATCTGTACATATCAATTTGTTACCATTTTCCATACATCCAAACTTTTCAGTCCACACATCTTGAAATAATCTCTTTTTTGCATTTTGTTTGTCCATGGTAATAAAAATAATAATAATTTCGCTTAGGTAACTGTTCTCGCGCTTTTGAACTACTGTTTATTCACGTTAAAGACGAAGTTAACGTAGACAAGAGTAGATGCGTGATCAGCAGGTGGGCAGGGCTCCTATTGGTCGGCTGCAAGTGGCACACAGTCAGAGATCCCAGCCGACCAATAGGAGTCTGATCACACAACTACTCTTGTTTACATCTACTTCGTCTTTAACGTGAATAAGTCGTCGAGTAATGATGAGATTCGTTTGGACAATGTCGCTGTATTCCGCCTATGTTCATTTCTGCAACTTTGTAATCAAACCAAAGTGTTAATCTTATTATTTATACTTTCTCAAACTGTTTGTTTCATGTTTATGTTTTATAATTTATTTTTATATATTATACTTTATTTGCGGAACTCAAGTGGGTCACTTGAAATTATTAAGTGGGTCATAGGTTGCCGACGCTTGATCTATATCATTCTTATAGTTCTTTTTTTTCTGGATTAGGCAAGCATAAATAAAAGAATGTATAAGGATAATGTAGAAAATTTTAAAATGTTTCATTTCTACGAGCAAGTTCTGCTATCATACTGTCACAAATGACATTAAAAGAATTAAAAATGAAATTATCTCGCGATGAAAGCGAATGATTTTCTTCATTACTCTCATCAAAAAAATTTCCTTTTTTTGTGGCCTACGTCCTGTTCCTCAAAAGTTAAGATGTCATATCAGTTGCTTCTTACATTTAAAAATTCATCACGGAATCGTTTAATGAGATTTTCTAACGATTTTAATAAACCAGAGCCTTTAAATAGTGTACACTCAATTGATTGCAGTGATTTGCTGATGGCATTCACTCTCTGTAAAACAGTGTTCCAAATTACTTCATCAGTGCCGTTTCATAATTGTTAATTTGCTTTAACGAATATGTAGCTTCCACTACAGATTTTTTCCCCGAATTTGAAGCACAGATGTCGGATAAGGCATCTTTTATATTGCCATATCTATTAATGCCAGTACAGCATCTGCTCTTGCCGATCTACTGTCAGATAATTTTTTTTACTGTTAAAGCATTTTTACATTTCTCCAGCTTTCTACACAAAATCTGCCAGCGATGAGTGAATGCAGAAAAAAAAGCAAACAGTTTTTGCACAAACATAAAATATTGAAGTGCAGCCCCACAACTTTCTCCCGACATGTTCCCAGCGTTGTCATACGTTTGTCCTCGACAAAGTTTAATATCTACACCTAATTTCGTTAAAATGAGCAATACTTGTTCTTCCAAATAAGATGATATATCTTCTTAAATCGGTATGAATTCCAGAAATCTTTTATATTACCATTTGTCAATACTTATAACAAGTGTCAATCCATATGTGAAACAGGTGTAGAGTCGAGTATAAGACTAATAATTTGCAGATATAATTTCTTCCACTATAAGTGTTGTTACTTGTTTGATAATGATGCCTAGAATTCATCGCAAATATTGGGACAATATTTCCTTCTCCTCGATTATCGTATTTTTGTAAATGTAATTTCAAAAAATTGTCATATTCACTTAGATATTCCAAGCATGTCAAGTAGTTTCCTTTTCTGTTTGAGTTTCGACCTTCGTCGTGACTTCTATATGGAAGTCATAATCGACTATTAATCTTATAATTAATATTATTCTTCTCAGCATTTCTTTCCAATAACTCTCTTCATGTTCTCTCTGCTGCAATAAAGTATCGATTCTATTTAAAGTTGAAGATCTTTTTTATAAAATACACATCGATGACTATGTTCTTTTGAATGTTCATGGTCGGACAAAGTTGTACTAATAATTTTCCACTTTTGGAAACCATTAAATTTGCATTTCGATGTGGGAAAAATTTTGCAAGAGTAGCAATATACACACTTACTCGTTTCTGAAAATCCAAGCCAATTTCTCTCTTTAATTCCATTTGTTTTTATACGGTAAAAATGATCTCGTACGAAAGACCTCCGTTAAAGTTTCTATCTTTTCAATATTTTTTGTTTGTTTACAAATACTATATGATCAATCATTGCATCAGATAGCACTGTAGGCCAAAGAGCTATGTCGTCATTTATGCAAGGCTCTAATTTGGTAAATTCTCTAGAACTACCTTCGGATTTTTCAAAATCATCTGTGGTATTTTCATTTTTCCATTTTTCACATTTTCTTTATTATAGGACACCGTTTCAGTTTCACATTTATCTTTGCTTCTGTAAATAGCTTTTCGAGGATGGGTTGCATGATGAAGATGGGGATGACTCATCTCCATTGACGACGAGAAATCTATGCAGAGCATTTTTCTGGTCTTCAATAATTACTTGATTTAAGGCCCTAAGAAACATCAATTATGAACTAATGTTCTAATGATGAACTAATGTTCGTAACGTCCTAAGAAATTCAGCCCGCCAAGTGGCAAAAAATATAAAGTTGCATGGAATGATTGAGTGTATATTGTACTTTTAACGTAGTAAAGTGTGTTTTGCATGCAATGGGAACCGGAAGCCTCAAGACTGCATTGATCAGTTTTAAAGTATTTTTCTCAGTATAACAACTTTCTTTTGCACGGTTGTAAGAGAAGAATTTTTAAGAGTAATATTTAGAATTGAGATTTCGTTTTCATGTTTAAAAACGTTAAAGTCTAATATACACCGGATATGGTAAATCCGATATTTGGTTCCTGTCAACTCCTCAACACATGTTCCGGTACTTACTGGTAATAAAATGCTGTGGCATCGGCACTGGATTTTTCACTTACGATCAGTGTAAAATTACGTGGGTTAAATATGAAAATAACCTATGTAATAACTAATAAGTTTCTCCGAATCTATTAATCCAGCATTTTATGTTTCAGAATTTATTTAAATCCTTGTACAGCTTTTAAAAGTTTCATTCTGCTCTGCAATGAAATATGTTTTCTGAATGATATATATATATATGCATATGCTATTTTTGTTGCATATTATTTAATTCTACAATTATCATAATTATTTGGGGTGGGGGTGGCTCAGTCGGAAGCGTGCCAGGTTCGTAATCTGTAGTTCCCAGGTTCAAGTCCCAGCTGGGTCAGCGTTGAGATTTATCTCCGCAAAATTCCTCGCCCTGCCCACAGTCAGTAGGGGACACCGATGAGCTTGGAATAGGCCACTGTCCGTCAGGATGGGACGTTAAGCCATGGCCTGTGTGCGGGAGAGCCATACCCTGTGCACGTTAAAGAACATGCTGGATGGCCTTGACTGGAGGCTACCATCTGTCTCCCAACAGCTGTTCCAGTGGGTCCCCTCCCCCAGCCTTCTCTGAGCCTTTGGGGTCCATGTGACCTGGCCATTTAGCCCATAGTGTGCAAAAAAGTGCCGCTCAGAGGTAAAACAACCCAACACATAATTATTTAACGATATTTCAACAATAGTTGTACCCCATCGAACTATTTCTCAACACTTCAAGTGAAGAGTTATATATATAAAATAAATATCATGACAAAGATAATTCTTTTTACAAACAAGTAATTCCTCTTGAATGCAAAGTACACAGTCTTATCAGAATAATATGACCATCATCATCATCATCATCATCATCATCCTCAAGCAGCCATGGGCTACGGAGGTCCAACCAGACTGCGCAGTTTAATTCTCCAAGCATATCTGTCCTGAGCTACATCTGCTGCATCCGGCCACTGTACACCAATTCTAACTAGGTCCCGTTTGACATTGCCCACCGCATCCTAGGTCTCCCCCTCCTTCTGAGGCCTCTAGGCACACTGTTCATAACCCTATTCGCCAATCTATAATTATTCATATGGGCAACATGACCAAACCAGCGGAGTCTCTCTCTGCACAATATGCTGCTTAAAGGAGGTTGCAGACTCCTTTGCCTAACCTCATCATTAGTTACAAAGTTAAACCACCTAATACACAAGATACTGCGTAATTATCTAGAATCAAAAGCATCTAGTTTCCTGTTATCTTGTTTACACAGTGTCCAAGTTTCACTACCATAACTAACCCTAGAAAGAACCAAACTATTATACATTCTAATTTTAGTCTTTAGGTGTATACGCCTATTTCTCCACATTCTCCGTAGATTCTTAAAAGTCCCGGCAGCAATACCTATTCGTCTGTTAATCTCATGCCGCACATCACCAGTATCTGTTACGTAGCTCCCAAGGTAATTAAACTGTGACACCTGCTTAAGACTGCAACCATTCAGATTAACTGAATCACAGCCTGCATGACCAATTTTCATCACTTTAGTTTTCTCTCTGTTTATAACCAAACCTACTCTACTACCAGTCTCATCAACAGCTCGAATGAAAGAGTTCATCTCATCAACATCATTTGCCAAAAGGGCTAAATCATCAGCATAATCTAAATCAGAAATTTTCGTATGTCCAGCCCATTTAAGGCCAAAAGCTTTCCCTTGAAGTGAATTTCGCATAACATAATCAACAACCAAACTAAAGAGAAAAGGAGACAAAATGCACCCTTGTCGAACACCAGAAATAATGCTAAACCAATTGCTACAAGACTTACCAACTCTCACACATGACTCAGTGTTATTATAGAGAGCTTTCATTATGTTAACTAACTTGACTGGTATACCATATGATCTCACAATCAACCACAAATTATGACGATCAACACAATCGAAAGCCTTTTTGAAATCAACAAAGCTAGCAACCAAAGGTTTCTGAAATTCTAAACATTTCTCAAGAATCTGCCTAAGTAAAAATATCTGATCTACACATCCCCTACCACTTCTGAATCCACATTGCTCATCACGCAATTGATTGTCAACTAGATTCTTAATTCTATTAAGCACAATCATGGAAAGAACTTTACCTGGAACAGAAAGTAGGCTGATACCCCTATAGTTATCACAAGAACTGCGATCACCTTTTTTGAAAATAGGGCTAATAATAGCTCTGGTAAAATCCTTAGGAACCATGCCTTTATCATAAAAGTTATTCAAAATTTCAGTCATCCAAGTGGTAACTGAAACATTCCCAGCTCTAAGCATTTCCGTAGTAATTTCATCCACCCCTGGGGATTTATGAAGTTTAAGTTTAGAAATTGCCAAACTAACTTCAGATTGTGTTATAGTGCCAACATTAAAGCCAACAATGCATCTATCATCATTGCAAACAATGGGAGTAGAACTAACTACATTGTTTAGAACATCCCTGAAATGCTCAGCCCACCTAGCCATAACAGAATCCTCACCTTTTATAACCTTACCTTGTTTATCCTTCAATCCCTGTATACCTGTTCGTTTTCTACCACACAAAACATTAACTATCTGGTACAGCTCTCTGCTGTTGTGCTGCTTTTGTCTAACTGCTCTCTGCTGCTGTTGTCTAACTGCTTCTTCAGCATTGTCAGCCAAGCCATCAAGCCAAAGATTCTTATTAGCAGCTAACTGATCCTTTACACGTTTATTAAGTTCTTTGTAATGCTTTCTATTAGGACTAGTAGGGTACTGATTAAGGACATTCCTGCAGTTCCTTCTTTCTGAAATAAGCTCAAGTGCCTTATTACTTAAATAATTCTGTCTCCTCTGCTCCTTTTTCCCTAAAAGAGTACTGTTAGTTTCCAAAAAAGCCTGTTTAAAATGGCCCCATTCTTCATCAACTTCAGTATTAAGCAAACCATGACTGTCATAATGACTAAGTAACCTATCATGGTAAGCTTTAGCTATAACTGGGTCTTTCAGAGCTTCAGTATTAAAATTAAAGGTATATTTTTTAACCCTAGCACAACACTTTTTAAGTTTAAGTTGCAAGACACTTTTAACAAGGTAATGGTCAGATCCATTTTCAGCCCCCCTATATGACCTGGTATTTCTAACAGAACTAGCCCATTTGCTGTTAATTAATATATAATCAATCATATTCCTAAGCAGCCCATCAGGTGAAACCCATGTGTATTTATGTATGTCGCGGTGTTTGTAATATGTGTTAGTTATTCTGAAAACATTGAGTTTATTTACCTGTAGGAGATGTTGCCCATTGCCATTGCAGCTACCAATACCAAAAGGGCCTATCACCCCTCCCCAAAGGTCAGAATCAGTACCAACTTTGGCATTGAAGTCACCTAGAACAAAGGTAATATCTCCTTTCTTGACAGAATTCAAAATATCCTGAAGTTGTTCGTAAAATCTATCCTCATCCTCATCGACATCCTCAGTGGGGGCATAACAGCAGATAACATTCAAGTCTTTAATGCTTGTCTGAAATTTTGCTGTAAGAAACCTTTCATTAATGCACTCATATCCTAGAAGAGCATCACTAGCATGTCTGCTGAGCAGCAGACCCACGCCTTGGTGATGCCTTCCATCCTCCCTCCCTAAAGAGAAATTTAAAGTTATTTTTAAGTATCTCACCTTTACCTGTCCATCTGGTCTCTTGCAAGCCTAGAATATCTAGGTTATAGCGCTGGAATTCCTGCATGAGGACATCAAGAGAATAATCTCTATGTAATGTCCTCACATTCCACGTTCCTGCAGAGAGAAAATGATTAGTAGGATTTTTAAAGAAATTAGGTATATTGAGAGTGGTAGGGCCAACAATATCAAACAGCCCCCTGATCGCAGGCATGGGGCTAAGACCTGTTCCTCCTCCGCTAAAGGCTGAAGTCACCGATGCTGGTAGGAACTTCAGGCACCATGCTTTCAAGTGGACTTTTTCAAGAGCCATATGGCCAGCCTGAGACACATTACTTCAGTTTTGGCTTGACGATGCCCTACTAGCTAAGTAAGGTCCAGGTACCTGCTATGGCCTCTGATTAGGATTATCCACCAGCTGATATAAAGTATCCCATGCCTCTGTTCACTTAGAGCTGGCAACCCAGACACCTGCCTAATAATAAAAATTATTAAAAAATTTTTTAATAATGGGAATGGGGGTGGTCATATTATTTTGATACGACTGTGTATATTCAACAGCATTTGGCAAATCTTTTCACAATGTACATATTTCAAATAGTGTCTCTTCCATAAGGCAAATATAGACCATGTTGTATGAATGGCATGATATTTGGGGCAATATCTGTCAGTAGAAAACTTTTTTGAATATATATATATACAGTCATATCAGAATAATATGACCACCTACCATACATATACTATAATAGGTGGTCATATTATTCTGATATGACTGTGTATATGATAACTAATATTCCTCGATGGTCAGTATGCTCATGGTTTTCATATGTATTGTTTTGCTGTGTTGCAATTCTGCTGTCTTCCTTACAGATCTTCTCTGTGGCATATTCCACTGACAGAATTCTGTTAAAAGCAGTTGTGTGAAGGGTATATGTTTAATTTGTTAAAAATCCAGTTTAATTAATGGTTTGGGGGATGATGATCCACTTACCATTTTTGCTGAGATGTAAGTCAATATATTGCTGTAAGTGTTGCAAGAAAATATAAAAAGAAATCCAAATGCTGGCTTTGTATTGAAGTTACAATTTCGGACACAGGAAAAAGCACTCTTCTAAATACCAAAAATGATGGGAGATTGGTAAATGCTTGTTCTGATGTTATTCAATTGTGCATGGTAGCAGAACGAGTGCTAAAATCATCATTCGAAATGAAAAAAAAATAAAAATAAATTGGATGCTAGAACTGCAATGTGAAGTAATAAGTATAATTTCGAGTACTATGATGTTCAAAAATTGTGATCATCTGTTCTCTGCAGCAGAATTTGGTGCAGAATCGCATTACTTAAAACTTGTGAAAAATTTGCTAAAAGAATTTTTCACCATTCGTATTCATCATATGTGTAAGTAACAGAGTTCACAATTGTGCTGAACAGCAGTTAGACAAATATTTACTAAACTAATCCATTTTAAACGACAGTAATTTTTTCTTTCATGTAGTCAGCAGAGGTAATACCTCCCGATAATTTAAATATGTTTACCATTGTTCTATGTGTTAATGCAAAAAAAAAGTAAAAGTGAGAGTTTGATTAATTTTGTATCATTCAAGCAAATGTTTTTAATTATAAACATGTTATCAAGCATAGAGCAGTTTCCTTAAAATCGTTTAAAAGGTTTTCTTTATAAAAAAATTTAAAAGTGACTTAAAAAGTATTTATACCTTTCTCATCTGTAACGATTGGATTGCGCGAAAAAGCACTTAATAAGGCAATTTAAAAGTGAAGGGGGAAGGTTCCTGATACAAGGTACGTAAAATTTTTATATTTTGTAATAATTTTATTCTGAAATTCAGTAAAATGTAGGAAATTTCTATTATGTAAAGAATGAAATGGCAATTTAATGAATGTATAGTATTAACTGGCAGGCTCCTCTCTGATCTCCGGCGACCAGCAGTTTCAGTGGGGATTTATTACTTGTTTTAAAACAATAAATATTAGAAAAAAAGTACATTTAATATTTTTTGAATATAATCTTTACTTCTAGATAATTCTGAAAGCAATTATTCAGTTGAGTATTCAATCAAAATTATATTACCAACGCGTGTAAAGTCAATGCTAAGCAATGTGCGATACCTGCGTTATTGCCCACGCTTTACATGGCCGTCGGGCGTTCAATTCCCCTCAGCTTTCCAAACCGGTTGAGCATTCTATGCTCTTCTACCTCGCTGTGTGGAGTAGGAACCTCGGTTCATCGCAGAAGGCAATCTTTTTCCACTGTCCAATAACTAGTTCCGAATTGCAGGCGTCGTTGCCGATGGACCTTGATGAACATGGGCCATTTTTCCCATCCAATAATAAAAATTTAACACAGAAACTCAATAATATCGGAATTTCTTTCTATATAAAAATAGAGGACATAATTTAGGAATGTACAGTGTAATTTTCTATGTATAACAAAACACGTAATCTGATAACGGTCACTTCTACATAATTTTTGTTTAAAAATAATACTGCTTAACATATCACATCTTCAAATTTGCTTTTCCCTCATCAAATAGTTTGAAATCCTTCCCCAAATATCATGTTATTCTGCAATAAAAGCATTCTGCAGTAGTGATTCTAAAAGATTATCTGTTTGCAGTTTTCACTATCTTCAGGTTGCTGAATATTCTTTCTACAGTAACATTGCTATGTGGTAGAACTAGGCAACACTCTACGACTGGCCTATAATATTGAAAAATATTCGTATTCTTCATAGTATCTTTGATCTGAAGATGAATGTTAAGGCATCAATTTTGAGCCCTCTAACACCTGTAGATCGATATTTGACTTTTGACCATAAAGGAACCATCACCAAAATTTTGCAACATTTCCGAGATCTACAACTCAAAATGCCCAGGAACCAATTTTTAGCTCCCTAGCATCGATAGACCTAAATTTGACTGCAAAGTACCCTTCTGATTCGAAATTTCATAACATTTTCCAGATCTACAGCCCGAAACACCTGCAAACGCCAATTTTCGCGTTTCCAGTACTCGTAGATCACGGTTTGACCTATGCAAAAATATCAAACCGGTGAAATGGAGGTCTATGTGACCTCGATTTCGCCTCAAAAGACACGTCAGAGGTCAAATTTAGGATTTTTTTCGAGATCTAAGACTCGAATTACCCCTCGGTGCAAATTTTTACTGTTGTACCATTTCTGCACAATAGAATAATCCACTGTCAGTCAGCCTTCAGTCACTCACTTAAAATCGTCTATATATATATGAACGTTGAATTGTAAATTTGCAAGTTCACAAACCTAAAATAATCTGAAATATTCAGCGTTTTTTACTTTTATACGTTTAAGCCTTGAAATATCCATAAAAACGACAGGCTTGGAAAAATTATTTGCAAAAATGAATTATTTGCTACCGTTCATAGCGTACAACTTGAAAAAAAAAATTGAATTAATCGATAGGTTAGAGCATTTTAATATAGAATAATCATGATACTAATAATTTGCAGTATTAAAATGATATAACCTATCGGTTAATTCAAATTTTTATTCCTTGAAGTATGTTTTATAATTTGAAGATGTGACAAATAACATACCTACTAATATGTGAGGTTTGGAGTCGCCAATTGTGATAGAAGTCCTGGCGTAGATATCCTTTTAAATTGTAAAAAGCAATTTAAAACGTTATAATTGGATAAACAATAAAGAATAATCATGATACTAATAACTTGCATTCTTGTTTAGCCAATTACAACGTCTTAGATTGCTTTTGCAATTTACAAGGATATCTACGCCATAAGACTTTTATTACAATTGGCGAATCCAAACGTCACATGTTAGAACATATGTTACATCACGTGTCATTCGAAGAGTTTACCAAAGAGCCAATCAAAACGATCACTTCAGCGCTCTGATGCATAAAGAGGAATGCGGTTTGTTTTGATCGAACGGCCATCAATTTTCTTCGTTTTAAAAAAAAATACTTGCTCAAGCGTTCTCTAAGTTTTACTAGTTCAGTTAAAATACTTAGGAATAATGTGCATTTGAATGGTAAAATCATTGCAAAATGCTTCTATGTTTAAAAGTCATTGAAAAGCGAAACGTCCATAGAAGGTAATGTTAACAATGCAAGCATATCGTTCCCAGTGCCCTCTACTGGTATGGGACACTTTATCTGCCAGATTTTAATAGGCGAATGCCACATTATACTTATAGGTACTATACTATCACCAAGGACCTCTGCCATTCAGTTCATCATCTATATTTATCTGAATAGCAACTACAGAAGGAAATCTGTAACCGCTGATTGAAATCAAATTTGCTACCCATGCGTATGGTTGCTATTGATATTTTGAACAAATCAGAAATGCAATGATTTTCGAATTAATAGTGTGTTTTTCTGTAATAATATTTTTATTCAAAGTATATCATTTAAAGAATAGACCATTTGAGCTCCTAAATGAACATTTACTTGTAAGCATGAAAGTATATAATTTATCAAATTGTTAATATTGAATTTTTGCTGACCGATAGTAGTGTTGTCAATGCATTCGCGTTGTGTGCCTCCCATCATCATCATCTTCTTCTTAAACATTACTCGTCATATCCTGGACCTCTTTGTAAAGTGGGCCTCGGCCCTCTTATCATCAGGTCCATGAGCTTAATTTGCTGTACCAATTATTATTGTAGGATATTCATTCCATTGTGAATTGTTTTAACGATGTAGGAATAATTAGAGAGTGTTTAAATTCTTTGCTGATTTAGTTTAGAAAAAAAAAAATTGAGAATATATAATTCTACGGTCACAACCTTTTTTGGTAAAAGTTCCGGAGACTCCAAATTTTAGGTTCATGACGGCGGCCACAGTAGTTTACGCCCTGTATCAGTAGTGTGATTGTTTCCTAGCATTAAAAAGATCGGAAAACTAGTAAAAAAACTGGTTCCGTCTGCTTGACCCCACAAAGTTTGAGGACTTAATTTACCAGTGGATGTTGCTAATAGCATGCCCAGGAAGTGACGACTTGTTGCAGACATGCTGTAACCTCCGTCGTGCGATGTTTCCGTATTATCTGAATTTCTGTTTGTTTTGTTAATTACAATTACACAATAATCAACATCAGAAACCTATTCATGCACAATTAATTAGTAAAGGAACTATTAGGATCTCTATTAAATACCAAACCGAAATGGAAACTAGCAAATGAAACCAGCTAATCTGTTACAGGACGTCAACTACCATGGCTGCTGTCACATGGACCAAAAATTTTGACGATCCCCGGACCAGCAATTCAGTTTTCAAACTCAATGTTTTGGGGGCTCTCATAATCATTAGGTCCTAAGCTATAGCTTAATTAGCTTATGTGTAAGGCTGGCGCTCTATGGATGTCTGTCTTGAAGCCTACACTTGACAACATGCGATAATGCTCCACAGGCACAGCTAAATATTTCACACCAGCAGATGTGCACTGCACTCTGTGCAATATTGTTTTTTTAAGATTTTGTTATGATAAAAAGATACTTCAAATGAATGCAGTGGTAATATTTAATATCTGTTTTTGGCATTAAGAACTGTAACCATAAAAAAGATTTGAGATAACATTCATTAAAACTAAGCAATATTATATTCAACAGGTGCACTAAAACAACAAAAAGCTAAAACAAAAGTAATATGACTGAAAAAAAAACAAAAGTAATAATGACTGACCGAACAAACTAGATTCTTCCAACATCATTTGGTAGTGATTGCTTTGACGTAGGAATATTGGTGTATTAGGCCATTGGTCTCCAGTGAAGCCGCAGTCGGTAGCACGCCAGGCTCGTATCTTGCAGTTCCCAACGTTTGAGCCCCACCTGACCATCATTGAGATTTATCTCTACAAAACCCCCACCCTGCTCTTGATCAGTAGGGGGAAACCAATGGGCTTGAAAAGGCTGCCATCCATTGGATGGGATGTAAAGCTGTGGCCCTATGTCTGGGAGTGGATACACTGTGCATATTAAAGAACACAAGATGGCCCTGATGTGCTAACCTTCTCTGATACTTTGGGGTCTTTGTGGCCTGGCCATTTGGCCCATTGTGTGCAAAAAAAGTGCTGCTCAAAGGTAAAACATGGGCCAAACTTATGCATAAGCTACAGCTTAGAGCCTCATGATAGGAGGGACCTCAAAAAATACATTTCAAGTTTTACTGTATTGTGCAAAACATTTTTTAATATTTAAATCTGTTGTTCATACACTGTTCATCTTAGCTTTACAGTAATCATTGTATACCAATGCTAGTATAATATTTTCACCACATTAATTTCATGTTTATTTTTTAACTTTCCCTTCAATCTGAATAATAAATGTATATTTCAACTTTGAAATTTTTGTGGCCTCTTAACCCTTCCAGTGTCAGGATGTCTGTATACATTCACAGAATTTGAAATGATATGCCAAGGACATATATATCCATTTTCAGTACAGTAAAACAAAATCGAATTTTTAAAAGTAAAAATTACTGTTTTAAAAATTTTTATACATACATATAAAAATATATAATTCAGGCTTGATAAAAAATGTTTTCTTTTTTCATTTGATACATATTTTATTAAACTATGACATAAATAATTTGTTAAAGCCATCCAATTGCCATTTATTAGAAGTGATATAAGGTATTGCCAATTTGTTTGCTAACATTACTCTATGCTGAAGCAATCCCCTAATTTGAGCTCAGAAGTTTGATCTGAATGTTATCAATAAATTTTTCCTTAAAGTTTCTAAAAACTCTTGATAAAGAGTCCCAAAAAAACTGCTATTTTTAAAAATGGAGGATTCTGAAAGTAATACGAAATATACACCTGTTTTTTCAGTATATCACTTTAAAAAGTGTTATTAAAATTAATATGTTATTACAATGTTTAAATTTTTTGCTTCAATAAAATTTAAAATTAAATTCTCTTTAATTTGGTATATAACACGACTTATTTCTGTTGATTAGTTATTTATTAAAAATATTCTGAAGTTGACTTGTTTGTTGGACTCTGCAACAAGCCTGGACTTTTTTCAAAGTATGGTATGGAGAAAAAAACTACGAAATGGAAGAAATTTTACTTTAAACAAGAAAATTATTTAAAAAATAAATTAAGTCTTGTGGAGGATTTGGGAATGTGTTCATCTTCCCCAACCCAAACATAGTTGTTGATCTTTCTAGGAGTTGTAACATAACCACATCTTATTGCCTGTGACAATGTCTGTTAACCATTTGGGGCCACTAGGTTCAAACATTTGCCAGCATCTCCTTGCATGAGTCGACTCTATTCTTTTTTTTTTCTGTTTTGTCAGTTTATGGGGGTTACCTGTTTGGCACAGATCTTTTGGAACTTTGAATGACCAATAATTGTTTTCACACTACCAGTTGATACACGAACAGCAGCGATGGTTTCCATATTCACGGCCTCCTTCTGTCTTCCTGCACAAAGGAGGTCTTCAAAGTTCTGCCATCCTTCTCTGAATTTAAGCCTCCATCCTGTAATAGTGCCATATATGAAAAACATGATCCCCATACATAAACCATCATGATTTTTTCCACATTGTTCCCGAGCTGCACCCTTATGAAAATTTAAAATCTTTTCCCGTCTTTAGTATGTTCCATAGCAGCAATGCACAGGTTTTGCAGACTAAACTTTATATGCTGCCAATGAAGATGGCCATTGTTTTTAACATGTAATGACAAGTTTAGACAAGCTTTCGAACAAGTTGTAGCTCATTAATTTCATAGAAACATGTGCAAAATCTACAGACATGAACTTTTTGAATTCTCTCCATACCTGATCCATTGGGGAGCAAAAAGAAAATTTAATGATTCTAGTATATATATTTAAAAGATTTTAAATTTGGAAAAAATATGAAGGAAAGTGAAAAAAGAATTTGCTAATATATTTAAATTATGTGGTCAGTTTATGCACACAAGACTGATTAGTTTCATAAAGATATCTGGGCACACAATGTGAGCACAAAGAGAGCACTGTTGTCAGGTGTAGCCTTCAGAAATTATGAAATATATTAAGTCACATAGTTGTCATTAAGTTATATCTTTATGTTTTCATCTGATCTTATTTTAATTATTTACTTATAATTAAATATATAAAATGAATATATATATATCTTCAGACATGTTGGGAGTGCATAATCAAAAAGTTTGGAGACCACTGTACTAGACTTTATCTCCACCCAACTCTTGGCATTCTAAGAGCTACTGAAAGTGTGCTTTGCCCCACATCATGCTGCTGGAGGGTTAACAAATTTCTATCTATGTATTGATATAGGTTTAAACATGTAAATTGACAACAGCTAATCATGCTGTATGGCTAGCCCATGAACTTTTTGACTACAGTGTTTTTGCTATGTGCTCATGGGCACAAAAATTGCAACCCTATGTAAAAGGCTTCAAACCACGGTGAAACTGAGCAGAGTAGTAGAGCATGTTACAAGACAGTAATGATTAATTGCAATTGTGTGCATATTAAGGGTGTGTTTAGGAGGGCCCCAGTATGAACTCGATAAGGGATCCATGCAGCCAGACATCAAGGCATACAAGTCCCCTAATAGTGACCTGAGTCACTTTTTACCATTTTTCTACCAAATGGAGATGTAGGGTGTCCAGTGTGTGTATGCTGGCTATGGACACGTCACAGATTTTAACCCTCACATTCCATATGTGCTCTGTAGGAAAGAAATCTGGGGTCATAGTGGGCCAAGGTTCGGTGTTGACATTTCACAGATATAGTTGGGCAACATGTGCTGTATGGGGATATGCATTATCCTGGTAAAAAAAAAAGGCATCAAGAGAGCTTTGCAGGAAAGCTGGGCATTTGGGCAACATGATGTCGACATATCATTGAGCTGCTGAAGTTCCCTGGGGGCAAACACTTAAAAGGTGTTTTGGTGTCATGGAGTCATTTGGAGTTGAGGTTCTACTGGATCCTCCTCCTGGCCACAGTGATGCCAAACCTGTATGTGATCATCATCTGCACATAAAAAAGGGTGACTCATCTCAGAAAACGATGTGGTGCCATTCCCCCTCTCTTGACACGCACTTGATGCACCACAGGTGACATTCTGGCAATGATTAGCAGTCAGAGGAACCTGTGCAGGAGACACCATGCCTGTTATTCAGCTCCATTCACCCCTCGTTGTGAGCTCCTGTACGCAGTGAGGGGACCACCCTGTGAAGGTTCCGCTGGCTCGGGTACCTTCACAGGGTCCTGAATACTTGCACGCATGTTTGCCATGCACGGAGATCTGTGTCCCGGGAAAGGAGAATCCTGGTAGTTGCTCCGGGGTCACCGTCTTCTCAGCTCATGACTGGCAGGGTCCCCTTTGGCCGCCTTGCCATTGGGGAGCCTGTCGTTGCATGGCTGAGCAGCAGATTCTGGGACCTCTGCTATTCATTGCTTTGGCCTCTGCTTCTGGTAAACGGACTTCTTGACCTCCATAGCTTCGGCTTGAGAGATCACATGCTGATCTCCAATCTTTTTATCGGCATGTTCTTTTTGTGTTGGTGTCAGCAACACTCTGTCATGGCCGTACCCACAATAACGGGGTGTCACAAGGCTGTGTTCTGAGTATTACGCTTTTCGCTATCAAGGTTGATTGTATTACTAGACAGCTTCCTCCATCTGTAGGCAATGCTCTCTATGTTAACGATTTTAGCATCTTTTGCTCTTCGTCCAGCATGAGGGTCATTGAAAAACAACTGCAAATTGCCCTGAACAATCTTTCAGTTTGGGTGACAGCAAATAGGTTTTGGTTCTCCCCACAGAAGACCGCTTATGTGCACTTTTACCACAAGCGTAATCTTCATTTGGATCCCAAGCTATGGCTCAGGGGTAACATCATTCCAGTTGTGGCAGAGACCAAGTTTCTCAGTCTCATCTTTGATTGGAAATTGATCTTTTTACCACACATACATCATCTCAGGTCCAAGCACACGTGGGCATTAAACATCGTCAAGGTCCTCTCTCTCTCCTGGGGAGCTGACCGATGTTCTCTGTTCCATCTGTACTGTCACTTGTCCGATCGAAACTGAACTATGGATCCCAGGTGTACGACCCCTCGCAGGATTCAGTGGTGAAGGTGCTGGACCCCCACCATCACCAGGCCCTCCGTGTTTACACGGGAGCCTTCCACACCTCACCAGTCCAAAGTCTTTATGTTGAGACTGATGAACTGTCTTTATCTCTTTGCCATCAGCAGTTGTTCCTACAATATGCATCTAAATTGTGATCCCTGCGTGGCCATCCCACTTGGGACTGTGTTTTCAGTCTAAAGTGGGAAATACTTTACACAAATCAGCCGACTGCCATTCGTCCATTTGGTTTGCAAGTCTAAGGCTACCTAAGAGACAATAACACCAATCTCAATAGCATCGCACAGTCAGCAGCTGAGCCACTTCCACCATGGCTCGCTGTTTCCCTTTCCTGTGATTTTTCCTTGTGTAGGATGGGGAAGGCCTTTACACCTGACTGTGTGTACTGGCAACTCTTTGCCAGCCATCGTGCTGAGTACTTGGACTTCTTGTCTGTCTTTGCAGATTTCTTGAAGTGGGATCAGCCATAGTCTGTGGGACTATGGCTGATCATCAGTGGGATCAGCCATAGTCTGCTGTGATGTAATCATTGCAGACCAGATCTTCACTGCAGAGTTGTACGCTATCGTCTTCGCCTTGGACCACGTGGCAAATAAGCATCATCGTCGGTGTGTGATTTACACCGACTCTCTTAGTTCACTAAAGGCTTTGATCTCGGTGAGGCATCAGCTTCACCCAGTTCTTTTTAAGATCTGCCAGCAGCTACATCATCTGGCAGCCACAACCACCATCCATTTCTGTTGGTTGCCTGGTCACGTTGGAATAAGGGGCAATGATATGGCAGATGCTGCTGCCAGGTCAGCCACTACCCTGTCTGATTCTCTGTTTCTGGTTCCATATATCGGGATTTCAGGTAGCATTTCACCATTGAGCTCCGAGCACAGTGGCAGAGATCTTGGTCAGAACAGCTTACAAACAAGCTCTTTGAGATTAAACCTATCATCAAACCATGGCAGTCTTGTTACCGCAGGAATTGCAAGGAGGAAGTTGTTCTTGCTTGGCTATGTTTAGGACATTCGTTTCTTACACATTCATTTCTTCTTCAGGTGGATGACGAACCAAAGTGTGAGTTTTGTGACACCAATTTAACAATCAAACATACTTTAATCTCATGTCTTGCTTTTAACTTTGAAAGACGTATGTTTTTTAACTTTAATGATTTTACATCTGAGCCCCTTACACTCGGACATCTTTTATCCGATAGCTCTATTTTACCCACTGTTTTTGAATTCTTACATTTTACTGGATATTTTACCCATTTATGATTTTTTTTTACTTTGTTATGGCCTACTGATCTGGACTACTATGGCTACTTTTCTTTTTTTTTCTACTCTGCTGAGGAGTGGTCAACCACACAGGGTCCTGGTGCTGACCATATAAACCCACTGGACTGGACAGATATATGGCTCTGAGCTTGATTATGGATCCTGATTTTGATGCACTGGTGGGCTTCTGTGGAGGGAAAATCTTCCGCTGTGTTTTCTGTTTTTTGTGGGTTGACAGCCCCAAGTGAATAGATTCACAGGATATGTTTATCAGCTGGTGGATAATCCTGAGCAGAGGCCATCGCAGGCACCTGAACTCTTTGCTTCTATTCACATCGTCAAATTCTACACTGGAGGAAGTCTTCCACTGTAGATGGCTTCAGCCTTTAGTGGTTGGGGAACGGGTCTTTGCCCCACGTCTGCGATTAGAGGGCTGTTTGATATTGTCGCCATTCCCTCTCTCAATAAAGATAGTTTCTTTAAACATCCCACTAACCATTTTCTCTCCATAGGTAGTTGGAATGTGAGGACTCTGCACAGAGCTTTTTCTCTTGATGTCCTCACACATGAATTTCACCATTATAATTTAGATATTCTCGGCTTGCAAGAGACCAGATGGACAGATAAAGGTCAGATTCTTAAAAATAATCTTAAATTTCTCTTTTTCAGGGAGGGAAAATAATAAGCATCACCAAGGCGTGGGTCTGATTCCAAGCAGACTACTAATGATGCTCTTCTAGGATATGAGTGCATTAATGAAAGGTTTCTTACAGCAAAATTTCAGACAAGCATTAAAGACTTGAATGTTATCTGCTGTTGTGCCCCCACTGAGGATGAGGATGAGAAGGATAGGTTTTATGAACAACTTCAGGATATTTTGAATTCTGCCAAGAAAGGAGATATTACCCTTGTTCTTGGTGACTTCAATGCCAAAGTTGGTACTGACTCTGACCTTTGGGGAGGAGTAATAGGCTCTTTTGGTATTTGTAGCTGCAATGGGCAACGTCTCCTACAGGTAAGTAAACTCAATGGATTCAGAATAACTAACACTTATTACAAACACCGCGACATACATAAGTACACATGGGTTTCACCTGATGGGCTGCATAAGAAAATGGTTGATTACATATTAATTAACAGAAAATGGGCTAGTTCTGTTAGGAATACCAGGGCATATAGGGGAGCTGAAAGTGGATCTGACCATTACCTTGTTAAAAGTGTCTTGCAACTTAAACGTAAAAAGTGTTGTGCTAGGGTTAAAAAATTTACTTTTAATACTGAAGCTCTGAAAGACTCCGTTATAGCCAAAGCTTACCATGATAGGTTACTTAGTCATTATGACAGTCATGGTATGCTTACTATTGAAGTTGAGGAAGAATGGGATCATTTTAAACAGGTTTTTTTTTTTTGGAAATTAACAGTACTCTTTTAGGAAGAAAGGAGCAGAGGAGGCAAAATTATTTGAGTGTTAAAGCACTTGAGCTTATTTCAGAAAGAAAGAACTGCAGGAATGTCCTTAATCAGTACCCTACTAGTCCTAATAGAAAGGATTACAAAGAGCTTAATAAACGTGTAAAAGATCAGTTAGCTGCTGATAAGAATCTTTGGCTTGATGGTTTGGCTGACAAAGCCGAGGAAGTAGTTAGACAGCACAACAACAGAGAGCTATACCAGATAGTTAATGTTTTGTGTGGTAGAAAACGGACAGGCATACAAGTATTGCAGTATAAACACGGTAAGGTTGTAGAAGGGGAGGATTCTGTCATGGCTAGGTGGGCTGAGCATTTCAGTGATGTTCTAAACAATGTAGTTAGTTCTACTCCCATTGTTTGCAATGATGATAGATGCATTGGTGGCTTTAACGTTGGCACTATAACACAATCTGAAGTTATTTTGGCTGTTTCTAAACTTAAACTTCAGAAATCCCCAGGGGTAGATGAAATTACTATGGAAATGCTTAGAGCTGGGAGTGTTTCTGTTACCACTTGGATGACTGAAATTTTGAATATCTTTTATGATAAAGGCATGGTTCCTAACGATTTTATCAGAGTTATTGTTATCCCTCTTTTTAAAAAACGTGATCGCAGTTCTTGTGATAACTATAGGGGTATCAGCCTACTCTCTGTTCCAGGTAAAGTTCTTTCCATGATTGTGCTTAATAGAATTAAGAATCTGGTTGACAGTCGATTGCGTGATGAGCAATGTGGATTCAGAAGTGGTAGGGGATGTGTGGATCAGGTATTTTCACTTAGGCAGATTCTTGAGAAATGTTTAGAGTTTCAGAAACCTTTGGTTGCTAGCTTTGTTGATTTCAAAAAGGCTTTCGACTCTGTTGATCGTCATAATTTGTGGTTGATTGTGAGATCATATGGTATACCTGACAAGTTAGTTAATATAATCGAAGCTCTCTATAATAACACTGAGTTGTGTGTGAGAGTTTATAAGGCTTGTAGCAATTGGTTTAGCATTACTTCTGGTGTTCGACAAGGGTGCATTTTGTCTCCTTTTCTCTTTTGCTTGGTTATTGATTACGTTATGCAAAATTCACTTCAAGGGAAAGATTTTGGCCTTAAATGGACTGGAGATACAAAAATTTCTGATTTAGATTATGCTGATGATTTAGCCCTTTTGGCAAATGATGTTGATGAGATGAACTCTTTCATTCGAGCTGTTGATGAGACTGGTAGTAGAGTAGGTTTGGTTATAAACAGAGAGTAAAGTAAAGTGATGAAAATTGTTCAGGCAGGCTGTGATTCAGTTAATCAGAATGGTTGCAGTCTTGAACAGGTGTCACAGTTTAATTATCTTTGGAGCTATGTAACAGATAATGGTGATGTGTGGCATGAGATTAACAGACAAATAGGGATTGCTGCTGGGACTTTTAAGAATCTATGGAGAGTGTGGGGAAATAGGCATATACACCTAAAGACTAAAATTAGACTGTATAATAGTTTGGTTCTTTCTAGGGTTAGTTATGGTAGTGAAACATGGACACTTTGTAAACACGATAACAGGAAACTAGATGCTTTTGATTCTAGATGCTTACCCAGTATCTTGGGAATTAGATGGTTCAAATTTTTAACTAATGATGAGGTTAGATAAAGGAGTCAGCAACCTCCTTAAGCAGCATATTGTGCAGAGAGAGACTCAGTTGGTTTGGCCATGTTGCCCGTATGAATAATTATAGATTGGCGAATAGGGTTATGAACAGTGTGCCTAAAGGCCTCAGAAAGAAGGGGAGACCTAGGATGCGGTGGGCAGACAATGTCAAACAGGACCTTATTAGAATTGATGTGCAGTGGCCAGATGCAGTAGATGTAGCTCAGGATAGACTTGCTTGGAGAACTAAATTGCACAGTCTGGTTGGACCTTCATATCCCATGGCTGCCTGAGGAGGATGATGATGTTGATTGCTTTTAAATGGGTCCTATACACCCATTTTAGTGTTGACTTATACACTTGTTGATTCTTTTTATTAATCTTGTTTATACTGATTTATCTTTATTGTGTTTTATTACTGTGAATTTTAACTTTGGTTGTGGGTTCAGTTACTTTTATCCCTTTATGTTTTTTAGTTTGGTGCAATATAGCCTAGCTGCTCTTGTGCTATAAAACCCCAAACAACCAACCAACAGCTCCATTCAAGTGTCTTCAGGTGGTCCATGTGGACACTGGTGTATGCACTACAAGTGCCACATTGTACTGAATTGCTGGAGATGTCTCACAAAGGTCAGAGTTTGCTTGTCGGTCGATGAGGCAATCTTCTTGTATGGACATCTATGGGAATCTGAACCATGACAATGTGAAGTGGTGTGTACTCGTCCACTGCTCCAAACATCATGTTACAGTACTAAATGTGTGACCAAGATGATCAGCTATATGATGGGCAGACTAAACTGCCTCATGCAGCCTCACATTATAGCCCTGTCCATATGGGCCTAGCTGCTGATAACATGCTCGTGTATGTTGCTTTGGTATAACTGAAATATATGCACTGTTTCACTTACTTACCTGCTGTGTGCTACAGTGGCTTTTATTGGGGTCTCGGGATAAATAATACTGCCTCTATTTCCAGTTCCATGTGATGTCGTGCTATCATCACTGGAATCATTTGCATAAGACCTCTGATATTGTGTGTGGTAATGATTTGGTGTCACTGCATTTATACTTTATGGGTGTTGGTTTTTGTGTCCATGAGTGTTATTATTGGATCAAATTTATAATAACATGCATGCTTGTTAGACCTGATTTTTGTGGTATTATGAACATTGGACTTGTAGGGTAATGAATGCCATTAAATGCTAAAATGCAAACTAATGTCACCATTTTATATGCTATTTTCATGGTGTTAAAAACCCTGAAGATCATATTTAACTTTCTGACATTGGTTTTCACAACTATATGAAAATGTATATATATGATTAGCCATTTTAAATATGTAAACAAATGGAACATTTATTCAATTATGGAATGCTATACATTGGATCTTTTTAGGGAATATGCTAGTAAGCCATTCAATTGCTCATTTGTAGATCAGATTACCCTTCTATGCAGACCTGCATGTAGACCCAATGGCAAGATTAGTAACAGCCTCCAACAATATGGCCATCAAATATGTAGAGACTTCGCATAATCACTAAGGACACTTCATACTTCTTTTCTAACCTCATTAGTGCCAATCTTGACTAGTTCTGTGCAACATCACAAGGCAATAATAATCAACTTTATTTCCATTGTATACATTACTACATTTATGGGACCAGAATAATAAACACATAAAGGGTAATTTTGTTTTTTCTCACATTTTTCTAGTAAAATTTATCATGGAGTGCTTTCTCATGTGGTAGGAGCAGAAATTATTAAGCTTTTCTTTATTATAATATGAAAAGATAATAATGAATATTTGTTGTTATACAGATAACAGGAGGTTCTAGTGGCATTGGTTTAGCCCTTGCAGTTGAAGCTGCACAAAAAGGAGCATCTGTTACTCTTTTAGCTCGAAATCAAGTAGGTTGAACCTATTAGATATGCAAATAGGAATGAAGTGTGATTTTGGAACTTGTACTGTTTTATTATTTGTAGCTTATTTTTAATTCAAGACAGTTAAGCATCTGTATTGTATGATGTAGCATGATTTTCGTTTCTTGTGCCATAAAACCCTAAACAACCAACCAACCAATACTTTTAATAGTTTTGGAGTGATGCAGTGAACTTTATAATTTCTAATAGTTCTACGGTGTGCAAATACAACACTGTGATATTTCACCATACATATTGTTGCGGATCACAAAAATGGATAGCCACTGAGCGTGAGTATTAAAAGCTATATTTCAAAACCAAATTCAATACAAGGTAAATTGTTACAAAGGAAATATGAATGAAGTATCTTATTAACAAATCAACTATTAACATGCACAAGTCATCAATCTTCCTGCGTAGAGCACACAATATCAGCTCTGTGTATTTTACTAAATACTACCTTTTACTTGATTTACCAGGTCACCCGAAGATCTTCACTCGTAAACCAATTCTCGTCCTGTGCTAATAACTTTTCACACACTAGCCGAACAAAAAGACAGTCCGTGTAGACATTCGAAGTTAGCCATAAAAGTTCCCACTTTTATACTTCCGCGTATACACAACACATCAAGTTACTTCTTGATACTTAACGATAAAAGATCCCACTTTTATCCTTCTGCGTATACACAACACATCAAGTTACTTCTTGACACTTACGCGCACTGTCTCAGAACAGCTCACCGTCCATTTTCGAACTCTCCGACCGTTACAACACACAACGACCGTTACAATACAAAACGACCGTTAACGCTCCACTCTTCTTCTCCAAATTCTCCCAATGTTCTTATTCGTTGGCTGAAACTTTTTTTGCTTTCGGTTGCCAGATTCCTTCTGTCGTAACAATATTTTGCATGGCAAAAATTGTACAGATTTATGAATCACCCTAGTAATTTAATAAAGCCCTTTAAGTGGATATAGGATGCTTTGAAAATATAATTGAACGAAACGAAGGACTAAAAACAGAATATCCATGAGAATTCTTTTTCTTTTTTTTTTTCATAAATAATTGAGTCAAAGTCATATTAACAGAAACTCAAGTAGAAACAGCCAAGGAAAACACCATCCATGCTGGGCATGTTCTAAAACATCTTAATTGTGAAAACATTCAGATAGAAATCTGAATCTCCTACATCCACAGAAAATGAAATTGAAAAGTTTCCAAAATGAGGACACAGAGACAGCACTATTTTTCTTATATTTTGTTGTGGTGACACATGCCCCTGGAAAGAAAGGTACTGGTAGTTGCTCGAGGGTTCTCATCGTCTCTCCTCAGCTCATGATTAGCTGGTTACCCTTTTCCCACCTTGCCATAGGGGAGCCTTTTTTCAGCCTGGGCTACGATTTTGAGAGCCACTGCTACACACTATTTTGGCCTTTGCTTCAGATAAACAGGAAGTCCTAGGGTGGCCCCTCCAGATCAATTGGCTGGTGTGCTGGACTTCCTGAGGCCAACTAAGTAGTACGGTGAATGCCTTGCCCACATCCGGGTACAAGTTCAGGAGTTTCCCCACACCTTATTTTCCTTTTGTAATTATCTTTATTTTGTGAGACCAGTTAGAGTCTTACACTTTTATTTTTTTGCTTATTTTATGAGGACTCGGATGAGTTCCTCGTGGTTTTCTTTTTCCTTTTATTTGTTTGTGAGGACTTGGCTCACTAGCTGTGTGGTTATAGTGCCTATGCAGCCAAGGTGCCCAATTGGACATCTTCATGGCGGGTGGAGACCATGGGCACTGAACCACCTAAAAATGATGAGTTCCAAAAATAAAAATGTTTTCATTTGTGTCACAAAGAGGGCTCAATGTGTCCAGCATATGGAAATGGTACAGAACACCACATATCTGGAAGTGAGAAAAATAGTTTCACTGCTGCCTCTGCCTGGCAAACTCTATGCCAGTGTAGCTGTTGGGAAGCATATCATTCCCATAGCATCTGTGATGGTGTAAACTGATGCCAGTGTTCCACTATCACATCTTTCTCACTGACCGCTAGGTACCTCTTGCAGCAAGTGAGGACAAGGTCGGTGTCTGCCTTGATGTTGACTCCAGTTTCCATTTCTACTTTGATGTGTTCTGCTTCCACCTCTGGAAGATACCCTCTTCTCAACCTCAGACATCCAGTCCTTAAAGCCGGACCAGAAGGGGCCCCTGCCCAGACTGAGGGAAAAGACAATGACATCACCCCATATGGAGGTCTCTGATCTGTATCCTTTGGATAATTCTGAAGACAGTACATGGACAGATTTTATTTCACAAAACCATTAGCTCTGATGTTAAAATTAATAGAAAATCAGTGTCCACCCAATCCTCAAAGACCTGAGATAGCCACTCTCCTATCCCCTTGGTGCGAGCTCCTGTCCATGGTGAGACCACCCTGTGAAGGTTCCACTGGCTTGGTACCTTCATAGGGTCCTGATGCTTGCCTGCATGTTTGCTGTGTGTGGAGACCCATGCCCCTGGAAAGGAGGATCCTGGCAGTTGCTTGGGAGTTTCCATCTTCTCTCCTCAGCTCATGACTGGTAGGGTCCCTTTTGGTCATCCTACCATTGGGGAACCTCTCCGATGTGGATTGGGCAGCGATTATTGGGGCCGCTGCTGTACTCTGCTTTGGCCTCTGCTTCAGGTAAATGGGAGGTCCTTGGGTGGTCCCCTCAGGATCAATCGGCTGGTGGGCAGGTCCTGCTAGGGTCAACTATGCAGAGCAGTTAGTAACCTTGCCCATATCTGGGTACAGGTTTGAGAGTTTCCTCACACATTAACTAATTTTAGAGTTTTCTTTCTTTTGTGAGAATAGTTTGTCTCTCACTCTATTTTTTTTTTTTTGTTTCCTTTATTTTGTGGGAATTCAGATGAGTTTCTCACAGTTTCTCTTTTACTTTTACATTTTCTTTAGTTGCGAGGGCTTGGCTCACTGGCTGTGTGGGTATGGTGCCAGGTAGCCCTGGCACCCGATTGGGCATCCCCTTGTTGGACTCCATGGTGGGTGTTGACATCAGGTGCTGAATCACAAAAAATAACCATGAGTTCCAAAAATGCAATTTTATCAATGAATGCAACTGAAAGAGCTCAGCACAAGCCCCTGTCTTCTGTGTCTTCATTGTTCGAGTCCCAGCTGGGTCAGTGTTGAGATTTATCTCCGCAAAATTCCCCGCCCTGCCCACAGTCAGTAGGGGACAATGATGGGCTTGGAAAGGCCGCTGTCCGTCAGATGGGATGTTAAGCCACGGCCCCAAGTGTGGGAGAGCCATACCCTGTGCACGTTAAAGAACATGCTGGATGGCCTTGACGGGAGGCTACCATCTGTCTCCCAACAGCTGTTCCAGTGTGTCCCCTCCCCCAACCTTCTCTGAGCCTTCGGGGTCCATGGACCTGGCCATTTAGCCCACGGTGTGCAAAAAAGTGTTGCTCAGAGGTAACCCAACCGAACTCTGTGTCTTCATTGTCATCGTCACTGTCATGTCTTTCTCCGTCTCCAAGATTCCTGGTCATCCACTCTATGGGTGATCAGGTTATTGGGGACATGCTCCCCTTTTTTATCAATAAGGATTTGAAAGGTCTTGCCAGAGAACCGAAATCTGTCAAGCGCCCAAGATCTGGTGACTTGCAGTTGGAGACTGCATGCTTGAAACATTCGGAGCTTCTTTTGAATGTTACAGCGATTGGTGGAGTAGCAGTCACAGTCACTCCACACAAGACACTTAATTCCACCCATGGCATGATCTCTGAGTGGGGCTTCCTCAAAGTTTCTGATGAGGAAATCCTCTTGGAGCTTTCATTCCAGGGAGTGACAGCAGTCCACCAGGTTTAGCAATGCTGTGATGGAAAGTTAGTACCCAACAGGGTACTAATCATTGCATTCAACATGCCACACCTTCCTACTTCCATCAAGGCAGGGTACTTACACTGTGAGGTATAGCTGTATATTCCAAACTCTGTGTTGTTTTTAAATGCCAGAGGTTCAGCCATGCCCACATAGCATGCTGGGGCAAGCCCACCTGTGCTTGTTGTGGCAGTCAGGATCATCTCGAACCTGACTGCACAGCAAAAAAGACATGCTGCATAAACTGTAGTGGTGGCCATCTGGCCTACTTCTGTGACTGTCCAAAGTGGCTGGAGGAAAAAAGGTACAGCACCTCATAACACTGAACATCTCTTATCCCAGGCGAGATAGCTTGCTACACTGCTTGCCCACCTGGCAAGGTTTCCTATGCCAGTGCAATGCTCAGAAAGCCCATAATTGTGATGGCTTTCATGGCAGTGCAGACAGTTATCAGCATACCACCATCAGAATCTTTCTCGCCCGCACCAAAATACCTCCTTACTCAGGTGAAGCTGAAGTCGATGTCCATCGCGACATCAACTCTGGTTTCCATTGCTTCTGAGGCACCTTCTACCTCTTGAAGGCCCCTTCCATCCCACCCACAGACAGCAAGACCTTCCAAGGCCAAGGGGCCCCCACTGGGGCCAAAAAAGAAATTTTTAACTCCTCGTTCAGTGGTCTCTGATCTGTGTCACTCTGATGATTCTGAGGACATGGACACAGACCGACCTATTTTTCCAAAACCGTCACTGGCGACAGTTAAAATAAACAGAAAGTCGTCTGCCCAAACGCCAAAGACCTGAGATGGCCACACTTTTACAATGGAATTGGCGTAGATTCCAGAGGAATATTGACAACATCAAGGTCCTCCTAAGGGCACACGAGCCCATCTGGATGTGCCTGCAGGAGACTAACTGCAGACAGCCAACGATCCCACTTTCTGGCACTTTTCTCTCATTCACCAGGACCGGGATGGAGATGGTTCAGGTCATGGGGGCTTCGCCATCCTCATGAGCAACCATTCTCCACTCCTGGTTGTGCCCCTCACCAGCAACTTAGAGGCAGTTGCCATTCATCTCTTTGTGGGATTTTTGTTGACTGTCTACCTATCACCCGGGAGTCTCATCTTCTGGGATGACCTTAATGACCTCATCTCACAACTGCCGTCCCCCTTTCTCATCATGAGGGATTTCAACTGACACAGTCTGCTTTGGGGAAGTTGCTTATACCTAAGGAAGGGGTGGGATTCTGGAGCAGTGGCTCTTGGATCCTACACTCTCCCTATTGAACACGGGTGTCAACACTTACTTCCACTCCCCGATCCACACTTTCACTGCCATTGATCTGACCATCTGCTCCTCTCAATCCTTTCACTCTTTACATGGGAGGTTGAAGACAATCCATATGGAAGTGATCACCTCCTCCGTGGTGTGCACCCTCTCCCACCTCGAATCAGTGATCAGGAATTCCTTTTTACGTCGAGATTACCTGGTGTTCATTTTCTTCAACATCAAAAAAGTGTGCAACAAGGCATGGAGATTTGGCATTCTTCGCAACCTCCATAGCTCCGGCTTCAGAAGTCACATACTGATCTTCATTGCAAATATTTTATTATCTCGTACATTTCAAGATTATGTTGGCAACACTCTGTCGTGGCCTTTCCTCCAAGAACATGGGGTGCCACAAGGCTGCATCTTGAGTGTTATGCTTTTTGCCGTCAGGATAAATTCCATTACACTGCAACTTCCTCCAGCTGTAGGCAATGCCCTCTATGTTGATGACTTTAGCACCTTTTGCTCATCATCCAGCATTAGGGTCATTAAACGACAACTGCAAACTGCCCTGAACAATCTCTCATTTTGGGCGACAGCAAATGGGGTTCAGTTTTCCAACAGAAGACTGCTTGTGTGACATAGTCTGCTTTGGGGAAGTTGCTTATACCTAAGGAAGGGGTGGGATCCTGGATCAGTGGATCTTGGATCCTACACTCTCCCTATTGAACACTGGTGTCAGCACTTACTTTCATTCCCCGATCCGCACTTTCACTGCCATTGATCTGACCATCTGCTCCTCTCAATCCTTCCACTCTTTTTGCCACAAGCGTAATCTTCATCTGCACCCCGAGTTGCGACTCTGGGGTGACATCATTCCAGTTGTGGCAGAGACCAAGTTCGTTGGTCTCATCTTTGACCAGAAATTGACCATTTTACCACACATCCGACAACTCACGTCCAAATGCATGCGGGCATTGAACATCTTCAAGGTCCTGTCCTCTCTCTCTTGGTGGACAAACTGATGTTTTTTGCTCTGCCTCTACCATGCAGTCCAGTCGAAACTGGACTACGGATCCCAGTTCTACAACTCTGCCCAGGATTCAGTGGTGAAGGTACTGGACCCCCTCCACCATCAGGCCCTCCATGTTTGCATGGGGCCTTCCGCACTTTACCTGTCCAGAGTCTGTACATTGAGACCAACCAATCTTCATTATTTATTCTCTGTCAGCAGTTGTCCCTGCAGTATGCTGCAAAATTGCGATCCTGCCTGACCATCCCACTTTGGGACTGCATTTTCAGTCCCAAGTGGGAAATGTTATATCAGAATCGGCTGACTGCCATTCATCCTTTCAGTTTGCATGTCCAAGGGGTTACCTGCTAACACAATTGACACCAATCTTGATACCAATCTTGATACCAATTGACACCAATCTTGATAGCATCTCACAGTCAACAGCCGAGCTGCTTCCACCATGACTCACTGTTTCCCCTTCCTGCAATTTTTCCCTGTGCAGGACAGGGAAGGCCTTTACACCCGATTGTGTGTATCAGCAACTCTTTGTCAGTGATCGTGCTGAGCACCCTTCACAGTCTTCACAGATGGTTCGTAGTCCGACACATCAGTGGGATCATCCATGGTCTGATGTGATGTAATCATTGCAGACATCAGATCCCATAGCAGTGTTACATCTTCGCTGCAGAGTTGCATGCTGTCAGCCTTGCCTTGGACCACATAGCAGTTAAAGGTCATCATCAGTGTATCCTCTACACTGACTTGCTTAGTTCACTACAGGCTTTGATCTCGGTGACGTATCAGTCTCGCCCTGTTCTCTCCAAGATCCACCAGCACTGTTCTCTTCTGTTGGGTGCTTAGTCATGTCAGGATCAGGGGCAATGACTTGGTAGATGGTCAGTCACACCCCTATCTGACTCTCCGCTGACGGTTCCATATGTGAACTTCCGGCAGTGTTTTTCCATCGAACTTCTGGAACAGTGGCAAAGATCTTGGTCTGAACAGGTTGGCAACAAGCTTTTTGAGATTAATCCCATTGTCAAACCCTGGCAGTCCTGTTTTCGCAGGAATCACAAGGAGGAAGTTGTACTTGCTCAGCTCCACTGAGGTTATTCGTTTATCACTCATTTATTTCTTCTTTGGACCAATCTGTTATGCGTCCCTGTGCTAGGATAGTGTAATAACTTTGAAAACATATGAATCAATGCGTTGTGTAACTATTTTCCATGATTAATTCCATTCAATCGATCAGAAGAGAAATAGCTGCTAAAATACCCAGATCCTTTCCTTGATGGTAAAGGTACATTTCTTAGTCTCATAAATAAGAGAGATCTACTCTGATTACAATAAAATTAATAAATTCATTTAATATGGATTTCATATTACAAATATGACCAACACCATCCTTCTTTACTATATATCATCTCCATCTACAATTCCTATTTCAAGCATATGCGCCTTTAACCAAATGCCCCTTATAAACCAATGTGTAATTCTTAACTTAATGAGAAACTCAAGCTTTATACATTAAAAACTTTTGGATATTTACAACACACAGGTAGACGTTAATCAATGAAATGTTTGAGACACAAGAGAATAAACTTCATTATAAAATAACTTCCTTTAAAACCTACAAATGGGAGATTAATTTCTCAACTTGCACTCTGACTTGCATTGCTTGTGATTTTATTCCCTGAATGTATGGATTCTAGTCCGTTTTGCACTTTGCAATGACATCTACATAAATATGAATACAAATTACTTCAGCGATATCAAATGCTTTCAAAGAGAATGAAAATGAAATTGCAATATGTTATTTTTTATCTATAAATCATATAAAAAAGTTTTATTTCTTAACACGAAATGAAGCTGTGCCTGCATACAAACAGGTAAAAAACGAGAAACTATAGCAAATAGCCATATTTTATGACATTGAGTGTGTCCCTCATTGTCAGCATCAGCAGTGAACGTAGTTGTTTGCTAACAGTGCCAGTGATATTACAGTTTAATTCAAAAACATTTAGCCCGATTTTGGGGACCCCAGAACTTTTCAGAAAATTGTGTGATCTGTTCCATATTTTCTGTATGGGGTTTCCTTGGGTAATACTGTATTGCATTCGAAAATCAAGTCTGTATCCTTAATAGAAATGGAGGTAGAATTTTAGAGTGCATTTTTCTTTACCATTCTCCTGTTTAAAGCTATAATATGAAACCTGAGTTCGATTTTGAGACTGCTGAATGACATATCATTTCCATCCCCCCTAAACATTGGTTGGCTATCTGCTAATTTTATGCTTAAATTAAAACTTTTTAAAGGAATAAATAACCATTAACGTATTAGCTTCTGTTTTTACATCTCTTTCACTGTCATGCATATTAGAAGATGAACTAATAGGAACATTCTGATCGACGAGAAACATTAAATTATAACATTACCATGATTTATACAGGGTGATTCAAAACTTATCATTCAAATTTCGTGGGGAGGTAGGGAATACGTCAGGAAACCGATTTCACATAGGAAAGTATGTCTGTAAATGTACGCATGCGTATGCAGAGGGCGCTGTGTGTACCCAACCAGTGTACAGCTCGCCCGACCTCAGAGTGCAGCTCGCCGCTGTCATCAGTGTACGAGCTGACTTACTAGTGATAAGATGAATCGTTTTACGCATCAAGAGCTAGCGGATATGCATCTCGCATATGGGGCCGCTGGCGAAAGCGGCTGCCGAGCTAGGCAAGTTTACGAAGACCGATACCCCAACAGAAGAATACCGCAGCATCAAATGTTTGCACATGTGCATCACAATCTGCGCGAATCATCATCGCAATCATCGCAACCTACTGTGAACCTGTACTTTACCTTGTTGGAATAAAAGTCACATTCGTTACCACTTAACTGTACTGTTTCCTTGTGTTCACTTGTCCATTTTGTTCATGTAGATGACGTTTGCGGACATACTTTCCTATGTGAAATCGGTTTCCTGATGTATTCCCTACCTCCCCATGAAATTTGAATGATAAGTTTTGAATCACCCTGTATATGTAAACTTCATCTATGCCAGTATCAAACACCCTAGATTTCACAACTTTCTTCTGCTCTTTTCTAAAAGAGTTTTGTAGATTATTAAGAAAAAACAATAAATAGTAATTGAACCAGATCACTGCCTATATTTTGTTTTAAAATATTTTAATACAAATTTACAAAACTTTCCAATTTCCAATTTTCATATATTTCTCTTATATTTTCAAAAAATTTTAATGTATTTAATTATACGTATATGAATAAAGGACAACACAGTAGGTGCCTGCTAAACGCTGTTAATTTGTTCTTTAAAACATGAAGCAGAAAACATTAATATATTGATGTGAGTGAAATGCATCACAATATACTGACAGAATGTAGCATCGATGAATTCTAGTATTCATCATCATCATCCTCAAGCAGCCATGGGCTACGGATGTCCAACCAGACCGTGCAATTAAGTTCTCCAAGCAAGTCTATCCTGAGCTACATCTACTGCATCTGGCCACTGCACACCAATTCTAACAAGGTCCTGTTTGACATTGTCTGCCCACTTCATCCTAGGTCTCCCCTTCTTTCTGAGGCCTTTAGGCACACTGTTCATAACCCTATTCGCCAATCTATAATTATTCATACGGGCAACATGGCCAAACCAACTGAGTCTCTCTCAGCACAATATGCTGATTATAGGAGGTCCTTTGCGTAACCTCATCATTAGTTACAAAGTTGAACAACCTAATGCCCAAGATACTGCATAAGCATCTGGAATCAAAAGCATCTAGTTTCCTGTTATCTTGTTTACAAAGTGTCCATGTTTCACTACCATAACTAACCCTAGAAAGAACCAAACTATTATACAGTCTAATTTTAGTCTTTAGGTGTATACGCCTATTTCTCCACATTCTCCATAGATTCTTAAAAGTCCCGGCAGCAATCCCTATTCGTCTGTTAATCTCATGCCGCACATCACCAGTATCTGTTACAAAGCTCCCAAGATAATTAAATTGTGACACCTGCTCAAGACTGCAACCATTCAGATTAACTGAATCACAGTCTGCCTGACCAATTTTCATCACTTTAGTTTTTTCTCTGTTTATAACCAAACCTACTCTAGTACCAGTCTCATCAACAGCTTGAATGAAAGAGTTCATCTCATCAACATCATTTGCCAAAAGGGCTAAATCATCAGCATAATCTAAATCAGAAATTTTCGTATCTCCAGTCCATTTAAGGCCAAAATCTTTCCCTTGAAGTGAATTTCACATAACATAATCAATAACCAAGCTAAAGAGAAAAGGAGACAAAATGCACCCTTGTCGAACACCAGAAGTAATGTTAAACCAATTGCTACAAACCTTACCAACTCTCACACACGACTCAGTGTTATTATAGAGCGCTTTCATTATGTTAACTAACTTGTCTGGGATATCATATGATTTCACAATCAACCACAAATTATGGCGATCAACAGAGTCGAAAGCCTTTTTTGAAATCAACAAAGCTAGCAACTAAAGGTTTCTGACACTCTTAACATTTCTCAAGAATCTGCCTAAGTGAAAATATCTGATCCACACATCCCCTACCACTTCTGAATCCACATTGCTCATCACGCAATTGACTGTCAACCAGATTTTTAATTCTATTAAGCACAATCATGGAAAGAACTTTACCTGGAATAGAGAGTAGGCTGATACCCCTATAGTTATCACAAGAACTGTGATCACCTTTTTTGAAAATAGGGATAACAATAGCTCTGGTAAAATCCTTAGGAACTATGCCTTTATCATAAAAGATATTCAGACTTTCAGTCATCCAAGTGGTAACCGAAACATTCCCAGCTCTAAGCATTTCGGTAGTAATTTCATCTACCCCTGGGGATTTATGAAGTTTAAGTTTAGAAATATCCAAAATAACTTCAGATTGTGTTATAGGGCCAACATTACAGCCGCCAATGCATCTAGCATCATTACAAACAATGGGAGTAGAATTAACCACATTGTTTAGAACATAGATTCCCAACGGGGGCGATACTGCCCCCCAGTGGGCGCTGGAGCCTTCCATGGGGGCGGTAGCGGATCCAGAGGCAAATGGGGGGCGTTGAGGCAGTCTAGAGGGGCGGTCAAATAAATAAATTTAATGGAATTTTTTGTGACAACCTTTTTATCTCTTCTATTTTGTGGTGTCTTCCTGGTGATTCTGGTCATCCACTACCTCATCCGTCATGTACAGCTTTTCAACTGCAGCTTGGACAATAAGTTCCCTGCTACCGCCTACTAGCGTACTGGTACGTCAGAAGTCGACTGAGATGCTCTCAAAAGTTCTCTTCGTGATCACAGATTGGATATAAGCTTGAATATGTTTTCCCACTCCAAGTCGCTTTGAGTATGCTTTATGGTACATAGTTACAATACCATCCCACGTCAGAACATAAGGTATAATATTAACATTACACTTGTGAATTAGGCTCAACTCATTAGCCAGCAGATCATCTTCCTCTTCCTTTCAACCTCTACTGTCTGCAGGTTATCCTGAGATGTTATTCCTACTTCAATAATTGTAATCTCATTCAATACCTTAACATGCACTACTATATCATGCTTATTATGTTGGACATGTGTGTCCGTCCTGATAGGCAAATCAACCTTGATGCAATAATAATATAATAATAATAAATTTATTATATTTAATATTTTTTTTATCATTTTTTTAATATAATAAAATACTTTGAAAATACCTGTTTTCATGAATAAATATTTTATCTAGTTATGTAAATTATCTTTTATTATCGCGTTAATAAGTATTTTTAAATTAGCATTAGGTATACCTATACCTAATTTGTTTTAGTTTAGAATAGATTGACGGTGACAAGTCCTTGCAAGTTGGTAGGCAAACACGCGGTTCATGCAATTTAACATGTTTCGACAAGAATATGGGAGCTTGAAATGACTTGTTTACGGAGCAAGTGTGCTGGCATCGCAAACATACAAGTTAATGCGTGCACAAAATCAAATCTATAAAAGCGATAGCTCTAGGAATGTTTTATTATTTTTATGTGCTTCGCCGTGATAAATAGTCATGAGTGATAAGTGTTAGAAGTCATTATAAACATTATTTTTATAACTATCTATAAATCTGTTGAGAAGTTAATTTGTATTTGAAAATGTCTGAATCTACATCTAAAAAGAAATGCCGGTAGTACAGTATTGAGTATTTGAAATATGGATTTACGTACTCTTCTACAAACCAATCATTACTTATGTGTTTAATTTGCCGAAAAGTTTTTTCAAATGAAGCTATGAAACCTTCTAGGCTACAAGAGCATTTAAATAAAATGCATGCTGATAAGAAGAACAAAGATTTATCCTATTTTCAAGAACTGGAAAAGCAATATTTCAAACAGCCAACTATGTCAACCTTTTTGCGTCGTCTTCTAAACAAGATTATGATGGATTACGAGCCTCATATAACGTTTCATTGTTAATCACAAAAGCAGGAAAACCACACACAATTGGCGAGGAATTAATTTTGCCGGCAGTCAAAGAGATATTAAAAACTGTTCTTCATCATAAGACACCATCAGATATCAAAAAAATTCCTCTTAGTAATAATTCAGTGCAAAGAAGAATAGATGAAATGGCAAAAGACATTGAAATATCATTGTGTGATTACTTAAAGACTTGCAAATTTTCTGTTCAACTCGATGAATCAACTCTACCAAATAACGAAGCTCTACTCCTATCATACGTATGATTTATAAAACAAGATAAAAATTCATGAAGAGTTATTATTTGCTAAAAATTTGGAATCTGCTGCAAAGGAAGAATTTATATTTAATACCATGCAAAAGTTTTTTCAAGAGAAAGAAATTCCTATTTGCAATATTTTGTCTGCTGCTACTGATGGTGCTCCAGCAATGACAGGGCATCATAAGGGTTTCATAGCGCATTTGAAACAAGCAGTACCAAATGTACTCACTGTACATTGTATTATTCATCGTCAGCATTTGGTTGCAAAAAATTTGAATGAATGTCTGCATACGTCGCTCCATTACGTTTTTAAAAGCAATCAATAAGATTAGAAGCAATTCATTGAATGACTGATTATTTGGTAAGCTTTGTAATGAAAATGATGATTACAATCACTTGCTGCTGCACACAGAAGTACATTGGCTCTCTAAAGGTGTTTGTCTGAATCGTTTTTTCAATCTATTTGACTCAGTACTGGACTTTCTTGAAGACAGACGAAAAATTGCGCGAAAACCTGATTACGTCAAAAAATGACATCGCTTATTTGACTGACCTGTTTAAAATATTTAATCAAGTTAATTTACAATTGCAAGGTGATGAGTTGAATTTAATTAAAACAAAAAACTTCATAGCTGCTTTTGCGGGAAAACTTCTTCTATTCAAACAAAATCTAGGTAGAGGTGAATACAACCACTTTCCCACATTATCAGCAGTCTCTGCAAAACCGGAAGATTTACTTACTTACTGCCAACACTTGGAAGTTCTTCATGTTGATTTTACGGAGCGTTTCCAAGATATTTTAAACATGAATATACCGAGTTGGGTTTAGATCCTTTCGCAAACACAGATACTGAAGAGTCATCAAATTCGACGAAAAAAGAGGAACTCATGAATAACGAAGGACTCAAAGTAAAATTCAAACATGGATACCAAGAGTTCTGGCTTCAAAAATCAATACCAGTTCTCTACCCTGGATTGTGGGCAATAGTACAGAAGTTTTTAATCGCATTTCCTTCGTCCTATATGGCTGAGCATGGATTCAGTGCAGTAGCTAATTTACTGTCAAAGAAGAGGAACAGACTACACATCACTGAATGTGGCGATCTGCGATTGATGTTAACGAAATTGGAACCCGACATTAACAAATTGTTAACACTCCACCACCCTCAACCATCTCATTAATTTTTTTTATTTATTATTGATTTTGTGTTTATCTCATTATTTTTTATTTCTTATTGATTCTGTGTTTATTTTTAAAATTTTAATAAGCAATTTTATTGTACATTTGGTTGTCGTTTTATTAATTTCTGCTTTATGATTTTTAATAGATAAATAAACAGATAAATTAGGTACAGATAATATGCAACAATATTTTAATATTTCATATAAAATTTGCTATTATGGACTAGGGGGCCGTTGAAATTTTTGTTCTCTTCTAAAGGGGGCGATAGTCCAGAAAAGGTTGGGAATCACTGGTTTAGAACATCATTGAAATGGTCACCCCACCTAGCCATGACAGAATCCTCCCCTTCTATAACCTTACCTTGTTTATACTGCAATCCTTGTATGCCTATCTGTTTTCTGCCACATAAAACATTAACTATCTGGTACAGCTCTCTGCTGTTGTGCTGCCTAACTGCTTCCTCAGCTTTGTCAGCCAAGCCATCAAGCCACAGATTCTTATCAGTAACTAACTGATCCTTTACACATTTATTAAGCTCTCTGTAATCCTTTCTATTAGGACTAGAAGGGTATTGATTAAGGACATTCCTGCAGTTCTTTCTTTCTGAAATAAGCTCAAGTGCCTTATCACTCAGATAATTCTGTCTCTTCTGCTCCTTTTTTCCTAAAAGAGTACTGTTAGTGTCCAAAAAAGCCTGTTTAAAATGATCCCATTCTTCCTCAACTTCAGTAGTAAGCATACCATGACTGTCATAATGACTAAGTAACCTATCATGGTAAGCTTTAGCTATAACTGGGTCATTCAGAGCTTCGGTATTAAAGATAAATTTTTTAACCCTAGCACAACACTTTTTAAGTTTAAGTTGCAAGACACTTTTAACAAGGTAATGGTCAGATCCACTTTCAGCTCCCCTATATGACCTGGTATTCCTAACAGAACTAGCCCATTTGCTGTTAATTAATATGTAATCAATCATACTCTTATGCAGACCATCAGGTGAAACCCATGTGTACTTATGTATGTCACGGTGTTTATAATAAGTGTTAGTTATTCTGAATCCATTGAGTTTACTTACCTGTAGGAGACGTTGCCCATTGCCATTGCAGCTACCAATACCAAAAGTGCCAGTCACCCCTCCCCAAAGGTCACAGTCAGTACCAACTTTGGCATTGAAGTCACCAAGAACAAGGGTAATATCTCCTTTCTTGACAGAATTCAAAATATCCTGAAGTTCATAAAACCTATCCTTCTCATCCTCATCCTTAGTGGGGGCACAACAGCAGATAACATTCAAGTCTTTAACGCTTGTCTGAAATTTTGCTGTAAGAAACCGTTCATTAATGCACTCATCCTAGAAGAGCATCACTAGTATGTTTGCTTAGAAGCAGAACCACGCCTTGGTGATGCTTATTATTTTCCCTCCCTGAAAAAGAGAAATTTAAGATTATTTTTAAGAATCTGACCTTTATCTGTCCATCTGGTCTCTTGCAAGCCGAGAATATCTAAATTATAATGGTGAAATTCGTGTGTGAGGACATCAAGAGAAAAAGCTCTGTGCAGAGGCCTCACATTCCAACTACCTATGGAGAGAAAATGGTTAGTGGGATGTTTAAATAGACTATGTTTATTGAGAGAGGGAATGCCGACAATATCAAACAGCCCCCTAATCGCAGACATGGGGCAAAGACCCGTTCCCCCACCATTAAAGGCTGAAGCCATCTACACTGGAAGACTTCCTCCAATGTAGAATTTGACGATGCCAATAGAAGCAAAGAGTTCAGGTGCCTGCGATGACCTCTGCTCAGGATTATCCACCAGCTGATAAACATATCCTGTGAATCTATTCACTTGGGGCTGTCAACCCACAAACAAACAGAAAACACAGCGGAAGATTTTCCCTCCACAGAAGCCCACCAGTGCAGCAAAATCAGGATCCATAATCAAGCTCAGAGCTATATATCTGTCCAGTCCAGTAGATTTATATGGTCAGCACCAGGACCCTGTGTGGTTGACCACTCCTCAGCAGGGTAGAAAAAGGAAAAGTAGCCATAGTTGTCCAGATCAGTAGGCCACACTAATCTGGCAGCTCTCCCCTTCCATTCACTTCCACAAGAGAGTATCTCTTTTGAAACGTACTAACGGTCTGCACCACAAGAAGACGGGGTCAGACATTAGGTGCTAGGCCTGGCCGGTTCTATGCATCATCACAGGGATTGGTGCATAGCTCTCCTTCCAGTGACTACCTAGCTAAACACAGCTAGTTTGGTACAAATTTAATACTTCATGATAATGCTGTTTACACTAATGATCTAAATCTTTAAAATATTTAAAGGCTCAAGCAGAGAGGAGTGCTTCATTAAGAATGAATTGTAGAGACTTTCCAAATTGACTAGGGTTTGGCAATTCATTAATCTATACCTCCATTATTATTTTACTCTCTAATAATCCTTGACCTGTAAATGGTAGCTAGGCGTAAACTGGAAGGAGAGCTGTGTACCAATCCTTAGTGATGATGCACAGAACCGGCCAGGTCTAGCACCTAATGTCCGACCCCGCCTTCTCGTTGTGCAGGCCATTAGTACCTTTCAAAAGAGATATTCTCTTTTGGAAGGGAACGGAAGAGGAGGGCTGCCAGTTCAGTATGGCCTACTGATCTGGTCACCTATGGCCACTTTTTTCTTTTTTTTTTCAAACCTGCTGAGGAGTGGTCAATTTCACAGGGTTCTAGTGCTGACCATTTATACCTACTAGACTGGACTTCTTTATGGATTTGAGTTTGATTATGGATCCTGGACTTGCTGCACTGGTGGGCCTCTGTTGAGGGAGAATCTACTGCTGTGTTTTTTGTTTGCTTCTGGGTTGCCAGCCCTAAGTGAACAGAGGCATGGGATACTTTATATCAGCTGGTGGATAATCCTAATCAGAGGCCATAGCAAGTACCTGAACCTACTTAGCTAGTTGGGCATCGTCAAGCCTAAACTGGAGTAATGTGTCTCAGGCAGACCATATGGCTCTTGAAAAAGTTCACTTGAAAAGGTGGTGCCTGAAGTTCCTACCAGCATCAGTGACTTCAGTCTTCAGCGGAGGAGGAACAGGTCTTTGCCCCCATGCCTGCGATCAGGGGGCTGTTTGATATTGTTGGCCCTACCAATCTCAATAAACCTAATTTCTTTAAAAATCCTACTAATCATTTTCTCTCTGCAGGAACGGGGAACGTGAGGACATTACATAGAGATTATTCTCTTGATATCCTCATGCAGGAATTCCAGTGCTATAACCTAGATATTCTAGGCTTGCAAGAGACCAGATGGACAGGTAAAGGTGAGATACACCTATCTCTCGATTTACACGGTACTCAGTTCACACAATTTTGGCTTTGCACGGTCAAAAAATGCAACCAGGTTCGATTTACACGGTACTGACTGAGATTTCCTTTCTATGTATGTCTCAGTCAGTACCGTGTAAATCGAAACTGGTTGCATTTTTTGACCGTGCAAAGCCAAAATTGTGTGAACTGAGTACCGTGTAAATCGAGGGATAGGTGTACTTAAAAGTAACTTTAAATTTCTCTTTCCAGGGAGGGAGGATGAAAAGCATCACCAAGGCGTGGGTATGCTACTCAGCAGACATGCTAGTGGTGCTCTTCCAGGATATGAGTGCATTAATGAGAGGTTTCTTACAGCAAAGTTTCAGACAAGCATTAAAAACTTGAATGTTATCCACTGTTATGCCCCCACTGAGGATGCCGATGAGGATGAGAAGGATAGGTTTTACGGACAACTTCAGGATATTTTGAATTCTGTCAAGAAAGGAGATATTACCCTTTTTCTAGGTGACTTCAATGCCAAAGTTGATACTGACTCTGACCTTTGGGGAGGAGTGATAGGTCCCTTTGTTATTAGTAATACAATAGCAATGGGCAATTTCTCCTACAGGTAAGTAAACTCAATGGTTTCAGAATAACTAACACTTATTACAAACACCGCAGCATACATAAGTACTCAGGGATTTCACCCGATGGGCTGCATAAGAATATGATTGATTATATATTAATTAACAGCAAATGGGCTAGTTCTGTTAGGAATACCGGGGCATATAGGGGAGCTGAAATTGGATCTGACAGTTCCCTTGTTAAAAGTGTCTTGCAACTTAAACTTAAAAAGTGTTGTGCTAGGGTTAAAAATTTTACTTTTAATACTGAAGCTCTGAAAGACCCAGTTATAACTAAAGCTTACCATGATAGGTTACTTAGTCATTATGACAGTCATGGTTTGCTTACTACTGAAGTTGAGGAAGAATGGTGCTGTTTTAAACAGGCTTTCTTGGAAACTAACAGTACTCTTTTAAGAAAAAAGGAGCAGAGGAGGCAGAATTATTTGAGTGATAAGGCACTTGAGCTTATTTCAGAAAGAAAGAACTGCATGAAAATCTTTAAATCAATACCGTAGTAGTCCTAATAGAAAGGATTACAGAGAGCTTAATAAACGTGTAAAGGATCAGTTAGCTGCTGTTAAGAATCTTTGGCGGACAAAGCTGAGGAAGCAGTTAGACAGCACAACAGCAGAAAGCTGTACCAGATAGTTAATGTTTTGTGTGGTAGAAAATGTACAGGTATACAGGGATTGAAGGATAAACAAGGTAAGGTTATAGAAGGTGAGGATTCTGTCATGGCTAGGTGGGGTGAGCATTTCAGTGATGTTCTAAACAATGTGGTTAGTTCTACTCTCATTGTTTGTAATGATGATAGATTCATTGGTGGCTTTAATGTTGGCTCTATAACACAATCTGAAGTTATTTTGGCTATTTCTAAACTTGAACTTCATAAATCCCCAGGGGTAGATGAAATTGCTACAGAAATGCTCAGAGCTGGGAATGTTTTGGTTACCACTTGGATGACTGAAATTTTGAATAACTTTTATGATAAAGGCATGGTTCCTAACGATTTTACAAGAGCTATTATTATCCCTATTTTCAAAAAAGGTGATTGTGTTCTTGTGATAACTATAGGGGTGTCAGCCTACTCTCTGTTCCAGGTAAAGTGTTTTCCATGATTGTGCTTAATAGAATTAAGAATCTGGTTGACAGGCAATTGTGTGATGAGCAATGTGGATTCAGAAGTGGTAGGAGATGTGTTGATCAGATATTTTCACTTTGGCAGATTCTTGAGAAATGTTTAGAGTTTCAGAAACGTTTGGTTGCTAGCTTTGTTGATTTCAAAAAGGCTTTCGACTCTGTTGATCGCCATAATTTGTGGTTGATTGTGAGATCATATGGTATCCCAGACAAGTTAGTTAACGTAATGAAAGCACTCTATAATAAACTGAGTTGTGTGTGAGAGTTGGTAAGGCTTGTAGCAATTGATTTAGCATTACTTCTGGTGTTTGACAAGGGTGCATTTTATCTCCTTTTCTCTTTAGTTTGATTGTTGATTAGGTTATGCGAAATTCACTTCGAGGGGAAAGATTTTGGCCTTAAATGGACTGGACATACGAAAATTTCTGATTTAGATTATGCTGATGATTTAGCCCTTTTGGCAAATGATGTTGATGAGATGAACTCTTTCATTCGAGCTGTTGATGAGACTGGTAGAGTAGGTTTGGTTATAAACAGAGAGAAAACTAAAGTGATGAAAATTGGTCAGGCAGGCTGTGATTCAGTTAATCTGAATGGTTGCAGTCTTGAGCAGGTGTCACAGTTTAATTATCTTGGGAGCTATGTAACAGATAATGGTGATGTGTAGCATGAGATTAACAGACGAATAGGGATTGCTGCCAAGACTTTTAAGAATCTATGGAGAGTGGAGAAATAGGCGTATACACCTAAAGACTAAAATTAGACTGTATAATAGTTTGGTTCTTTCTAGGATTAGTTATGGTAGTGAAGCTTGGACGCTGTGTAAACAAGATAACAGGAAACTAGATGCTTTTGATTCTAGATGCTTACGCAGTATCTTGGGTATTAGGTGGTTCAACTTTGTAACTAATGATGAGGTTAGGCAAAGGAGTCGAGAACCTCTTTTAAGCAGCATATTGTGCAGAGAGAGACTCCGCTGGTTTGGCCATGTTGCCCGTATGGATAATTATAGATTGGCGAATAGGGTTATGAACAGTGTGCCTAGAGGCCTCAGAAGGAGGGGGAAACTTAGGATGCGGTGGGCAGACAATGTCAAACAGGACCTTGTTAGAATTGGTGTGCAGTGGCCGGATGCAGGAGATGTAGCTCAGGACAGATATGCTTGGAGAATTAAACTGTGCGGTCTGGTTGGTCCTCCATAGTTCATGGCTGTTGGAGTATGATGATGATGAATAATCGTTTGATCAGCAAAGGGAAATCAGAGTGAAAAATTTTTAAAGGTATTACCATGGTGGCTGGTACAGCGGCAGTCGTTCGCACATCAAGTTGACTTTTGGTGCTGATGTTGTATCCATTGCTACCAGTCTATAAATTAAGCACAAATGTTGTAGAATCCTAAATTCAGTAGTCTAAGATGTCTAGTTGAATCGTATAGGCCTTTATTGATGTGCTGCAGTTCTTTCACAAATTGCTGATACTTCTCGATGTCCAATTGCTGTTGTTGTAATTGTAAACACATCTTTCTGTTGAAATTTCCGACTTTTTAAGATGACAGTTCACTTATAAAGTTTGCTGTATGTTAGCAGCTTAATTCCATTAATATGGAAATCGCAAAATTTATTATTATTTTATATATTTTCTATTATATCTATAGTAGTAATAACATTAGCTTTAGTTATTATGGTAATGTGAACAGTAACAGGAAGTTAAGAAGTTATAAACCACTTTAGCAAATGTGAATCAGAGGAATTAAGCTGACAGATATAGAACGCGATAGGACACAGCTAACGTTTACTTTACATGCGTTCAACTGTAGAGCAATACTATGAAAGCGTATGAAATTCATATAATATAAAATGAGGAAACTGGACATAGGACAATCAAGGAGACTTCCACAGCATTTAAAAAAATAATTAAAAAAATTACACTTTGACGACTCCTTGTTATCTTCGGCCCCATTACTGATGACAGTGGCAATGAGTCTAGTGGCCTCTACTGGTTGTTAGTAAGAAGGACGTGAAATATTATGCAAAACAATGGGAAAAGTGCTTCCAATGAAAGAAATTTTTGCTCATTGAATTCTGTGAATCGAATATGGAAGATGTAACTGCCGCTGTAAGATACGATAACCAATGCAGTAGCAATGAAGCAAGATTCTTCATACACTCCTAGCTCGACTACCTGGCAAATTGGTGCTTCTGTTAATTTTACAGTATAATATAACAGAAAAATACGAAGAATATTATATAAATGTAAACTTTATATTAGAATGAACTTATTAAAGTTATAAAAATACCTTTACTTTTATGTCAAAACATTTAGATTAATTTATATTTCTTATTTTTTTAATGAGAATTTTAAGGGAACTTTGCTTCCCTTGCTTTCCATGGACACTTTGCCACTGTCGTAATCTGCAGTTCCCATATTCGAGTCCTGCCTGGGTCAGCATTCAGATTTATCTCCACACAACTCCCCACTCTGCCCACAGTCAGTAGGGGACACTGATGCACTTGGAAAGGCTGCCGTCCATCAAATGGGACATAAAGTCATGGCCCCATGTGTGGGAGAGCCATACCCTGTGCACATTAAAGAACAAGCTGGATGACCTTGACTGGAGGCTACCAACAGCTGTTCTAGTGCCCACCCCCAAAATTTTTTTTTGTTTCCCAACAGCTTTTCTAGTGCCCCCCCCTCCCCCCCAAAAAAAAAGAAAAAAAAAAAAAAGCTACTCTGAGCCTTTAGGGTCCTTGTGATCTGGTCATTTAGCCCATTCTGTGCAAAAAAGTGCCGCTCAGAGATAAAACAACCAACCGTCTTTTGAGTGCAACTGGGGACTCTATTTCTTCAGAGTCATCCTGGTGATGGGCACAGTTCGTGGGTTCAGATCCCACCTTGCTCAAGACAATTTTTCCTCTACACCCATCTTCTCCTGTCACTTAAAAACAACTTGATAGTGGATTAATATTCATTAAATCATGATGAGCTGTGAATTCGTATGTCTAAATATAAGGTACTACTGATCAAATCAAAGGTGATGCAGATTCAGATTTACTCACAAAAAATAGCAACCAGGATGTCCTTGTGGATGGTTGTGTGCACATAACCGGGGATGGCTCTGAAGAAATAGAGTCGCGAGATACACTCAAAAGACAGAGATTGACCAGATGGAGTATATCATAACATCAGTAGTAGAGGAGAGATAGATCAGTGGCCGGTAGCTCAGTGGTCAGAGCACCTGACAAGTCATCAGGAGATCATGGGTTCAGATCCCACCTAGCTCAAGACAATTTTTCCTCTACACCCGTCTTCTCCTGTCACTTTAAAAACAGCTTGATAGTAGATGAATAGTCATTAAATTACTTTTACAATGGTGTTTCATTCTTTGTTGCAGGTTTTTTTTGTGTTTATTTTTGTCTATTTGTTTTAAATTTGGTTGTGGATTCTCTGACTTTTATTCTCTTTTTTTATCTTATTAGGCTCATTATAATTTTGGTTGTTCATGCACACAAAACAATAAACATGAAACCAACCTTCTTAGCACTTGATATCTTTGTGAGCTGGACATTTAATCTACTGTCTGCAAAAAGTCTACTCATAGGTTAAACAACCCAACCCAATATGTAAGAAATATAAATGCTTGAAAACTTATTAACTTAACTTGCCCTTATAGGTCTTTCATTGGACATAGAAAAAGTGTAAATTAAAAAAAAACCCATAAATTGTTATGTTGTAAATGCAAAGTTTCATTGTATTTATATCACACTCCAATAATGACTTCCAGGTTATATGTTTCATAATTATATATTTGATAGATTCAAATTTATGAGCATTTGCATAAAAGTATATTTATTGTTGATTTTGGCATAAATAATATAGTGACAATATTTTTTTTTCTTAGGAGCGTCTTGATGTTGCACTAAAAACAATTTTGCAGTCTTCTAAAAGAATGCCAAAACAGGTTTGTCAAGAAACAAGATACTTTAATGTAAAATTGTATTAATCCCTTCATAATATTATTGTATACTAAGGTATAAATATAAATTTGCAAAAATAGTGATATTATTTTAAAGTCACAGACCAAAAATTCACAGGCATGATACCAGTATATTAATTGGAAATAGTCAAGCATTAAAAAATTACATCTGCTGCTCCCAGACTCAAATTCTGTTACATGCTAGTTTCTCTACTGATTAGTCAAGGAATGGTACAATCACACTTGCCTAAGAAAGGAGTATGAAGGAATTAGTGGTAGGTTTTCTGTTCTACGTAGTTTGTTTGTCCAGGGAGGTGGTGGTGGTGGGGGAGTTTAATCCCCTTGACAAAATTGCATTGTCATTCCCTCTCAATCACAGGGGATTGATTTCAAGCCACAGAAGTCCTCTTTAATTTGTAAGAAACTCACAGCAATATACTATAATTTAATATTATGATTATGATGTAATTAAAAGCACTACAATACTTGAATACACCTTTATGCCCTTAAGGGAATACATAAATCTGCTTACAATAAATTTTTGAGCTGTAGGCTCTGAAATCATGTAAGTCATAAACTTGTTTTCATAATAGGCAACTTAATTCTATACCTTACACAATCTTGAAGGTGAACAATTCTATTTCACAGTACTTTAAGCTTTAGGGTTATTAATTACCTGCACATGACGAAGTGGTGTTTTTCCTTGGGTGCTGTGCTGCTCTTGAATTGTCACAGGCAATGACTTTGCAGATGCTTCTGCAGACGTGTACCAGCAGGTACTTAACATCCCTATAGCTTAAAGTACTATGAAATAGACTTGTTAACCTTCATCATTGTGAAAGGTATAGAATTAAGTCACCCAGTACGAAAATGATCATATCGCTTCCAGATACCATAGCTCTAAAATTTATTGTAAGTAGATTTATTTATGTCCATTAAGGAAATAATGGTGCATTGAATTACTACATTGCTTTTAATTGTAGCATAATCATGATATTAAATTATATTGAAGTCCTCTTTTTTTTTTAGATATCTGAGACTTCATTTATTTTCAGGAAATAATAAATGATCCAATTTTTTTTATTGGTAAACTAGAAGCAATAAAAGAAAATGAAAAAATAAACAGAAATGAGTTTAAAATCAATCTATAGCAACAAGTTTAAGACTTCACCATTAGGAAAAATTGGAAAAGATGTGACCATAACTTAAATGAGGATAATATTAAATAAATCTACAAAAATAACTAAAGCTTAATGAAAATATAAAAGTTATACTAACTGAAAAAAACCTTTCAAAAGAGATATGTTTTGTGGAAGTGAACAGAAGAGGAGAACTGCCAGATTAGTGTGGCCTACTGATCTGGACAACTATGGCTGCTTTTTTTTTCTACCCTGCTGAGGAGTGGTCAACCACACAGAGTCCTGGTGCTGACCATAAAAACCCACTGGACTGAATTAAGGATCTGAGCTTGATTATGGATCCTGAATTTGCTGCACTGGTGATCTTCTGTGGAGGGAAAATCTTCTGCTCTGTTTTCTGTTTGTTTCTGGGTTGACAGCTCCAAATGAACAGATTCACAGAATATGTTTATCAGCTGGTGGATAATCCTGAGCAGAGGTCATCGCAGGCACCTGAACTCTTTGCTTCTACTGGCATCCTCAAATTCTACATTGGAGGAAGTCTTCCAGTGTAGATGGCTTCAGCCTTTAGTGGTGGGGGAATGGGTCTTTGCCCCATGTCTGCGATTAGGGGGCTGTTTGATATTGTTGGCATTCCCTCTCTCAATAAACATAGTTTCTTTAAACATCCCACTAACCATTTTCTCTCCATAGGTAGTTGGAATGTGAGGACTCTGCACAGAGCTTTTTCTCTTGATGTCCTCACACATGAATTTCACCATTATAATTTAGATATTTTCGGCTTGCAAGAGACCAGATGGACAGATAAAGGTCAGATTCTTAAAAATAATCTTAAATTTCTCTTTTTCAGGGAGGTAAAATAATAAGCATCACCAAGGCGTGGGTCTGCTTCTAAGCAGACATACTAGTGATGCTCTTCTAGGATATGAGTGCATTAATGAAAGGTTTCTTACAGCAAAATTTCAGACAAGTGTAAAAGATTTGAATTTTATCTGCTGTTATGCCCCCACTGAGAATGTCAATGAGGATGAGAACGATAGATTTTACGAACAACTTCAGGATATTTTGAATTCTGTCGAGAAAGGAGATATTACCTTTGTTCTAGGTGACTTCAATGCCAAAGTTGGTACTGACTCTGAACTTTGGGAAGGAGTGATAGGCCCTTTTGGTATTGGTAGCTGCAATGGCAATGGGCAACATCTCCTACAGGTAAGTAAACTCAGTGGTTTCAGATTAACTAACACTTATTACAAACACCGCGACATGCATAAGTACACATGGGTTTCACCCGATGGGCTGCATACGAATATGATTGATTATATATTAATTAACATCAAATGGGCTAGTTCTGTTAGGAGTACCAGGTCATATAGGGTAGCTGAAAGTGGATCTGACCATTACCTTGTTAAAAGTGTCTTGCAACTTAAACTTAAAAAGTGTTGTGCTAGGGTTAAAAAATTTACCTGTAATACTGAAGCTCTGAAAGACCCAGTTATAGCTAAAGTTTACCATGATAGGTTACTTAGTCATTATGACAGTCAAGGTTTGCTTACTACTGAAGTTGAGGAAGAATGGGACCATTTTAAACAGGCATTTTTGGAAACTAACAGTACTCTTTTGAGAAAAAAGGAGTAGAGGAGGCAAAATTATTTGAGTGATAAGGAACTTGAGCTTATTTCAGAAAGAAAGAACTGCATGAATGTCTTTAAATCAATACCGTAGTAGTCCTAATAGAAAGGATTACAGAGAGCTTAATAAACGTGTAAAGGATCAGTTAGCTGCTGTTAAGAATCTTTGGCGGACAAAGCTGAGGAAGCAGTTAGACAGCACAACAGCAGAGAGCTGTACCAGATAGTTAATGTTTTGTGTGGTAGAAAATGTACAGGTATACAGGGATTGAAGGATAAACAAGGTAAGGTTATAGAAGTTGAGGATAGCTATGTCATGGCTAGGTGGGCTGAGCATTTCAGTGATATTCTAAACAATGTGGTTAGTTCTACTCCCATTGTTTGCAATGATGATAGATGCATTGGTGGCCTTAATGTTGGCCCTATAACACAATCTGAAGTTATTTTGGCTATTTCCAAACTTAAACTTCATATATCCCCAGGGGTAGATGAAATTACTACAGAAATGCTCAGAGCTGGGAATGTTTCGGTTACCACTTGTATGACTGAAATTTTGAATAACTTTTATGATAAAGGCATCGTTCCTAAAGATTTTACCAGAGCTATCATTATCCCTATTTTCAAAAAAGGTAATCACGCAGTTCTTGTGATAACTATAGGGGTATCAGCCTACACTCTGTTCCAGGTAAAGTTCTTTCCATGATTATGTTTAATAGAATTAAGAATCTGGTTGACAGTCAATTGCGTGATGAGCAATGTGGATTCAGAAGTGGTAGGGGATGTGTGGATCAGATATTTTCACTTAGGCAGATTCTTGAGAAATGCTTAGAGTTTCAGAAACCTTTGGTTGCTAGCTTTATTGATTTCGAAAAGGCTTTCGACTCTGCTGATCATCATAATTTGTGGTTGATTGTGGGATCATATGTTGTACCAGACAAGTTAGTTAACATAATCAAAGCTCTCTATAATAACACTGAGTCATGTGTGAGAGTTGGTAAGGCTTGTAACAATTGGTTTAGCATTACTTCTGATGTTTGACAAGAGTGCATTTTGTCTCCTTTTCTCTTTTGTTTGGTTATTGATTATGTTATGCGAAATTCACTTCAAGTGAAAGATTTTGGCCTTAAATGTACTGGAGATACGAAAATTTCTGACTTAGATTATGCTGATGATTTACCCTTTTGGCAAATGATATTGATGAGATGAACTCTTTCAATAAGGCTGTTGATGAAAGTGGTAGTAGAGTAGGTTTGGTTACAAAAGAGAGAAAACTAAAGTGATGAAAATTGGTCAGGCAGGCGTTGATTCAGTTAATCTGAATGGTTGCAGTCTTGAGCAGGTGTCACAGTTTAATTATCTTGGGAGCTATGTAACAGATACTGGTGATGTGCATCATGAGATTAACAGACAAATAGGGATTGCTGCCAGGATTTTTAAGAATCTATGGAGAGTGTGGAGAAATAGGCATATACACCTAAAGACTAAAATTAGACATTATAGTAGTTTGGTTCTTTCTAGAGTTAGTTATGGTAGTGAAATTTGGACACTTTGTAAACACGATAACAGGAAACTAAATGCATTTGATTCTAGATGCTTACACAGTATCTTGGGCATAAGGTGGTTAAACTTTGTAACTAATGATGAGGTTAGGCAAAGGAGTCAGCAACCTCCTTAAGCAGCATATTGTGCAGAGAGAGACTCCGTTGGTTTGGCCATGTTACTCGTATGAATAATTATAGATTGGCAAATAGGGTTATGAACGATGTGCCCCAAAGGCCTCAGAAAGAGGGGGAGAGCTTGGATGCAGTGGGCAGACAATGTCAAACAGAACTTTGTTAGAATTGGTGTGCAGTGGCCGGATGCAGCAGATGTAGCTCAGGACAGACATGCTCAGAGAACTAAATTGCACGGTTTGGTTTAGACCTGTAGGCCATGGCTGCTGGAGGATGATGATGATGAATTGAACAAATTAAAGTACTCTCTGTTGTTTACTATAGGTAATCTGTTCCTGTAAACATAGAGCCATATGTGTATCCAATTTGTAAAGCTGTGTATTGTGCTTTGCTCAAATTAAACAAGGTTCATTCCCAGAAGCAAAGATCTCAGCTCTTTCAATTTCACTTTCAGAAAATTGTAAGAAATGATAAAAATAACTTTATTGTATCAAAATTTGTGTCAGATTGAAAAAGTGTTATACAGGGTGTCCAAAAATAATGGTGGTGTTTCAAGAATCAATTTGTAGGAAATAATATGCATATTCAAGAAAGTATATTTTAATTCGAAGATTAAATAGTGTTGAACCTAATTAATTTCCACATGTGCTCTGTTTGTGACCCTGCATATGTTCTATTGGGGTGGTCCAATTCTCTGGCCACCAAGAAGCCTAATTTAATATTCCTTGATTTTTTTTTTCTTATGGAGCTTCTTAATCCTTCCAGTGTCCAGGCTGAAAAACAGGTTTTCATCCAGAGGCCAAGCTATTTTCTCACTATGCCCAGCCAAAAAAAACTTTAACTTTAGAAATTTTTGCCAAATAACTAATGAAAAGAATTATGGCATGTTGTATGCCAAATTAATCAGCATTTTCTGAAAATGAAGTATTCAACAAAAATGACTTTGTTTTATTTTAATAGGACTTTTTTAGAGTCGTAGTAAAAAAATGCATCTGCCAATGCAAAAAAAAATTATTTAAAAAAGACTAATAGACAGAAATGATTACAATGCACATGAATAGAATGACTATATATTTCTGAATAACAAAAAAAAAATTTTTTTTGGTTTAAAGTAAATATTTCTCCTGTTTTGCAATTTCTTTCTCGCTACCATACTTTGAGAAAATTCCAGGCTTTTAGCCAATTGTGCTGAGTCAAATAAAATCAACAGAAATAGGTCATGTTATCTATCAAATTAAACAGAATTTAATTACGAATTTTATAAAAATAAATAATATGAATAACTTTTCAAGCATTTACAATTAAGGCTTCACTTTGGAAAACCTGATGAATAAAAATAATTAAATTATATATTTATCAAAAGGAAATTTCCTCCTGAATAATATAATATCAACCTGAAATATGATTTTTATTTCTTTTAATAATTCTTTTCTGTATCGTATATTTTAAACATGGCCAGTGTTATACATGACTTGGACTTTTCACATTCACGGAATTTTCTGAACTTGTTATGAAATAGAAAAAAATTTACTTGGCTGCTTTTTTTTTGCTAAACATTAGGAAATTTTTCTTTGAGTGTTGAAGTTCAGCAATCTTGGCTAAGTGCAGAAAGGTTTGTGCACCAAAGCACCAGCCCTTCCCAAAATTACCCTCCCACATGACTGCAATTTCCATAGCAAGGAAGTCTATTTTGCTTCCGTATCCAAAACATTGATTTTCAGAAAACGGTACAAGCTCAAAGTTTTTTTTACTAAAAAAGAGAAACAATAAATTAAAAATTACATATAATTTTATGGAATGTTAAATAAAATATCCACAACAACTTTTAAGCCAGCCTCCGATCTAGCATAACTCAGAAAGATTGATAAATCAGCTGATCGAAAGATCCCTAACTGAAATAAATCTACGGAAATTAATTTGTTTCTCTATTCAAAATTTCATTAATTTTCAGAAAATGATACTAGATCAAAGTTTTACTGGAAAAGTAATAAATAATGAAACAAAAATTAACATATAGCCTAATCGTCATCAAGCAGCCATGGGCTATGGAGGTCCAACCAGACCGTGCAATTTAGTTCTCTGAGCATGTCTGTCCTGAACTACATTTGCTGCATCTGGCCACTGCACACCAATTCTAACAAGGTCCTGTTTGACATTGTTTGCCCACCGCATCCAAGGTCTCCCCCTCTTTCTTAGGTCTTTAGGCACATTGTTCATAACCCTATTCGCAAAACTATAATTCTCCATATGGCAACATGGCCAAACCAACTGAGTCTCTCTCTGCACAATATGCTGCTTAAGGAGGTTGCTGACTCCTTTGCCTAACCTCATCATTAGTTACAAAGTTGAACCACCTTATGCCCAAGATACTGTGTAAGCATCTAGAATCAAAAGCATCTAGTTTCCTGTTATCGTGTTTACAAAGTGTCCATGTTTCACTACCATAACTAACCCTAGAAAGAACCAAACTACTATACAGTCTAATTTTAGTCTTTAGGTGTATATGCCTATTTCTCCACACTCTCCATAGATTCTTAAAAATCCTGGCAGCAATCCCTATTTGTCTGTTAATCTCATGATGCACATCACCAGTATCTGTTACATAGCTCCCAAGATAATTAAACTGTGACACCTGCTCAAGACTGCAACCATTCAGATTAACTGAATCAACGCCTGCCTGACCAATTTTCATCACTTTAGTTTTCTCTCTTTTGTAACCAAACCTACTCTACTACCACTTTCATCAACAGCTCTATTGAAAGAGTTCATCTCATCAACATCATTTGCCAAAAGGGCAAATCATCAGCATAATCTAAGTCAGAAATTTTTGTATCTCCAGTACATTTAAGGCCAAAATCTTTCACTTGAAGTGAATTTCGCATAACATAATCAATAACCAAACAAAAGAGAAAAGGAGACAAAATGCACTCTTGTTAAACATCAGAAGTAATGCTAAACCAATTGTTACAAGCCTTACCAACTCTCACACATGACTCAGTGTTATTATAGAGAGCTTTGATTATGTTAACTAACTTGTCTGGTACAACATATGATCCCACAATCAACCACAAATTATGATGATAAGCAGAGTCGAAAGCCTTTTTGAAATCAATAAAGCTAGCAACCAAAGGTTTCTGAAACTCTAAGCATTTCTCAAGAATCTGCCTAAGTGAAAATATCTGATCCACACATCCCCTACCACTTCTGAATCCACATTGCTCATCACGCAATTGACTGTCAACCAGATTCTTAATTCTGTTAAACATAATCATGGAAAGAACTTTACCTGGAACAGAGAGTAGGCTGATACCCCTATAGTTATCACAAGAACTGCGTGATTACCTTTTTTGAAAATAGGGATAATGATAGCTCTGGTAAAACCTTTAGGAACGATGCCTTTATCATAAAAGTTATTCAGAATTTCAGTCATCCAAGTGGTAACCAAAACATTCCCAGCTCTGAGCATTTCTGTAGCAATTTCATCTACCCCTGGGGATATATGAAGTTTAAGTTTAGAAATAGCCAAAATAACTTCAGATTGTGTTATAGGGCCAACATTAAGGCCACCAATGCATCTATCATCATTGCAAACAATGGGAGTAGAACTAACCACATTGTTTAGAATACCACTGAAATGCTCAGCCCACCTAGCCATGACATAGCTATCCTCAACTTCTATAACCTTACCTTGTTTATCCTGCAATCCTTGTATGCCTGCCCGTTTTCTACCACACAAAACATTAACTATCTGGTACAGCTCTCTGCTGTTGAGCTGCCTAACTGCTTCCTCAGCTTTGTCAGCCAGGCCATCAAACCAAAGATTCTTATGAGCAGCTAGCTGATGCTTTACACCTTTATTAAGCTCTCTCTAATGCTTTCTATTAGGACTAGTAGGGTATTGATTAAGGAAATCCTGCAGTTCTTTCTTTCTGAAATAAGCTCAAGAGCCTTATCACTGAAATAATTCTGCCTCCTCTGCTCCTTTTTTCCTAAAGAGTACTGTTAGTTTCCAAAAAAACGTGTTTAAAATGGTTCCATTCTTCCTCAACTTCAGTGGTAAGCAAACCATGACTGTCATAATGACTAAGTAACCTATGATGATAAGCTTAGCTATAACTGGATCTTTCAGAATTTCAGTATTCAAGGTAAAATTTTTAAACCTAGCAGAACACTTTTTAAGTTTAAGTTGGGAAGACACTTTTAGCAAGGTAATAGTCAGATCCAATTTCAGCTCCCCTATATGACCTGGTATTTCTGATAGAACTAGCCTATTTGCTGTTAATTAATATATATTCGATCATATTATGCAGCCCATCAGGTGAAACCCATGTGTACTTATGTATGTCACGGTGTTTGTAATAAGTGTTAATTATTCTGAAACCATTGAGTTGACTTACGTATAGGAGATGTAGCTCATTGCCATTGCAGCTACCAATACCAAAAGGGCCTATCACTCCTTCCCAAAGGTCAGAGTCAGTACCAACTTTGGCATTGAAGTCACCTAGAACAAGGGTAATATCCTCTTTCTTGACAGAATTCAAAATATCCTGAAGTTGTCCGTAAAACTTATCCTTCTCATCCTTATCGGCATCCTCAGTGGGGGCATAGCAGCAGATAACATTCAAGTCTTTAATGCTTGTCTGAAATTTTGCTGTAAGGAACCTTTCATTAATGCTCTCATATCCTAGAAAGCATCACCAGCATTTTGCTGAGAAGCAGACCTAACGTTTGGAGATCTTTATTATCTTTGCTCCCTGCAAAGAGAAATTTAAGATTTTTTTTAATTACTTGTTATTTTTTATTTACTATATGACTTTAAAAAAGTGCTATTGAAATAAAACTTGTCTTCTTTTTTTGTTAAATATTTTATTTTCAGAATATCGAGAATTAAATGCTGATTAATTTGGCATGTAACATGACATAATTTCTTTCATTAGTTATTTAGCAAAGAGTTCTAAAAGTAATTTTTTTTTTTGGCTGAGCATAGGGAGAAAATGCTTGGCCTCTGGATGGAAACCAGTTTTTGAGGCTGCACCCTGCAAGGGTTAAATAAAAAAGCGATCATAGTTGTTGTGATAACTATAGGGGAATTAGTCAACTTTCTGTTTCAGGTAAAGTTTTTTTCATGATTATGCTTAATAGAATGAAGATCTGGTTGATGGACAACTGTTTGAGGAACAGTGTGGATACAAAAGTGGTAGAGTATGTATATGTTAGATTTTTTTTCACTTAGATTGTTAAGAAATGTGTGGAGTTTCAGTAACCTGTGGTTACTAGCTTTGTAAATTTCGAAATGGTTTGTGATTCTGTTGATTGGCATAATATGTGGTTATTATTAGCTCATACAGAATACCTGACAAGTTAGTTAGGTTAATGAAAGCTCTCTATAATAATATTGAGTCATGTGAGAGTATGGCTTGTAATAATTGTTTTAGCATTTCTAGTGGAATTGGAGAAGGTGCATTTTATCACCTTTTTTCTTTAGTTTGTTTATTGATTATGTTATGTGGAATTCTTTGCAAGGGGAAGATTGATGTTAATGAGATTAATTCTGTCATTAAGTCTGTTGATGAGACTGGTAATATAGTTGGCTTAGTGATAAGCAGAGAGAAAACTAAAATGAGGAAAATTTGTCAGGCAGATGATGGTTTAGTTGCTTTGGATAGTTGCACTCTTAAGCTAGTGTCTCAGTTTAATTATCTTGGGAGCTGTTTAGCAGACACTGGTGTGTGGCATGAGATAAAGAGAAGATTAAGGATTTCTGCTGGGACCTTTAAGGATATTTATAGAGAGTGGGGAAGAATAGGCATATACACCTAAAGATTAAAATTAGAATATATAATAGATTGGTTCTTTCTAGGATTAGTTATGGTGGTGAAATATGGATCCTTTCTAAGCAAGATAAAATGAAATTTGATTCTAGATAGATCTTGGGTATAAGGTGGTTTGACTTTGTAAGTAATAATGTGGTTAGACGAAGGAGTCATCAACCTCCTCTGAGCAGCATTTTCTGCAAAGAGAGACTGCTTTGTTTTGGCCATGTTATCTGCATACATAACTTTAGATTGGCAAATAGGGTTATGAACAGCATGCTTTAAAGGCCTCAAGGGAGAGACTAGGATGCTATGGACAGGCGATGTCAAACAGGGCCTTATTAGATTTGGCCTACAGTGGTGAAACGCAGGAGTAGCTCAGGATTGACGTGGATGGAGAACAAAATTGCACAGTCTAGTTCGACCTCAAAATAATATGACCACCTACATATGCTTCAGAATAATGTGACCACCTACATATACTATGGTAGGTGATCATATTATTCTGATATGACTGACATATATACCAACCCATCCGCCAGCCAATCAACCAACCAACCAACCAAAGGAATTATATTAGGGATAGAGTACCAATTAGGTACCGTAGTATTGCCATTATTATTTCACTCGAGGAAGAAAATAACTCTATAAGTAGCTAGTACATAATAGTTTTCAGTATTTTATTTATTTTTAATATAAATAAATATATATACATAATAGATAAATATGTAAGTTTTTATATTTAAATAATAATAAAATAATAAATAATATAGTTATTTAAATAATAAATAAATATGTAAGTTTTTATATTGTAAAATAAATAGATAAGACACCTTTGCCTAATATATGATATATAATGGTAAAGAGTTGGTGAAGTATATTGTGTTTATTTAACTTTTAATCTGCTTACATTACTTTTATGTGACACAGAAAATGTTACATTCTGCAACAAGTAGAACAAATTGAAGCACACCACACTTCCACTGAGAGAAATTACAACTCACTATTGATACTGATGTTTATTAAATTTTGAGTTTAATGGTTTACAAGACTCCTTCATCAGATTTAAAAAAAGTGATAAAATAATGTTACTATAAAGTTTCAATAAAACTATATGATATTTAAAACAGCTTGTGCTCATGTGACATGCAGACCTCATGTGTTCATGATGCTGTTGTTGTGATGTGCCTCATGAGCTCATTTGTTGATGTAATAAGATCATATGTAGTTATAGGTTAAAGTCGATGAAATTTATTCTTTTTCAAAACGATTAATTAATAATTTCTAAGCTGAATGTATACTGTATGAGCAATATAATTATTGCAGCAGCCTGAATAATTTATCAATAAGTTTACTATATATTTTTTATTTTTATGAAATTACAGAAATCGTGATAATTAGCATTACATGTCGATCTATGGTGTGTTGTAATTTCCTTCACTGAAAGTATTGTGTGCTTCAATTATGTTTTACTTGTTGCAGTATGTCTGATATGCAAGATATTTAAGAACATTAAAAGTTTCAGGTTCTTCCAGAAAAACTTACTAGGGACTTATCTTTTCAGCATATCAAACTGTGACTTTTGATGTATACACACACTATATTTCACCAACTGTTGATTGTATCATAGTTCAAAAGTGTCTTATCCACCTATTTTGATAGTATCAATGAGTTATTGTTACATATTAATTTTTATATTGTGTTGATCTTAATGAATTTTTGATTATTAAATAATTTCTTTAGTCACAGTAGTTTAATGCTGTTCTGTAATAAATAGGCACTTTTTGATGTCGATTTCAATTTTAGAGGAAAAATTGTCTGAGCCGGGTGGGATATGAACCCATGACCTCCTGATAACATGTCAGATGCTCTGGACCACTGAGCTACCGGCCACTGATCAAGATTTACTCTAATTAACACTATGAACATTCCCTTTATGTCACATGTAGGCATTATTTAAGGCAATTTGTAGCCCTAATGGCTTTTTATTTGCCAATAGATGGAAAGCCATGTCCCACAAGTGTGCTAATGATAATAAATATTGAGATAAACTCAGATAAACTCGACAGTTCAACATCCAATAATAAATAGACACTTTTTGACGTCGATAACACCTACATGTGACATAAAGGGAATGTTCATAACGTTAATTAGAGGAAATCTTGATTGGCGGCCAGTAGCTCAGTGGTCCAGAGCTTCTGACATGTTATCAGGAGGTCATGGGTTTGTATCCCACCCGGCTCAGACAATTTTTCCTCTAAAATTGAAATAGACGTCAAAAAGTGCCTATTTATTACTGGATGTTGAACTGTCGAGTTTATCTGAGTTTATCTCAATATTTATTACTGCTGTTTTCTTTTCAATTAGAAGATCCTGACATTTTCTACAGATATATCAAGTAGCTATTATGATTTAGAAAGAATTGTGAAACAGGTAAATTAGGTTATTGGTTTTAGACATTAATTGATGAATTGCACTAAGTGTGTTAAAAAAAATTAGGAAATTTTCTTAGAACTCTTGCTAGAATCTTAGAATATTTCAGAGTTTTAACTTGGTTTATCAAATTTTCACCTGTACTAAGAGATAATCTCAGCATATAAATGATAAATAACAAAAGTTCACCATTAACACTGATATGAGTAAGTGATGTGCATAAGATGAAAAATCGATTTAATAGATGTTAACAAATGTGAAATGGTAAGTGCAAAGTCAATAAATAGTATTTAATTGAAGTTAAGTTCCATTTTTAATGAAAATTATGGTAAAAATATAATCAATTGCAAAATCACTATTTAATATAAACTGAATGTTGAGAGAAGTACAAAGTTAGCTTTTAAGCACTCTGTCAGCCACCTTATACAAGATAAAGGGGATGAATGTGGTAGTTTTCTGGAATCATGATTTAGAACAGCATAAAAAATTATTTACCAGTTTTAATAATATCTTTCTAGTATTAAAATTGCATGTGAATGTGATATAGATAGAATCCTCCCTTATCTGGATGTAATAATTTCAAGGGAAGGAAACAAATGAAATACTACAGTTTATCGTAAACTAACATACACAGCAAACCTCATTCCAAAAAATTACATACTGCACATATTAGGACCCACCCTTCAAATCGTACATATTAGGACCCACCCCATATATTCCAAACTAGAGTCAATTAACTATTTTAAATATCATACTTGTGCTCAGCACCCAAGAAACAGTACAGATTGGCAGGCTTTATTTCTGAAAGATTTCAGTTTCTTATCAGTATTATGGGTCATTCCATCTCAAGCCAATTTTTTTTACCAAAATGGCACCATCTGTATTGGAAATTTCACAAAGTTTGGCAGGAAGGGTACTCCTTGTGGAGAAACAACCCTCAATAAAATTTTAGCTTCCTATATCATATATTTTCTGGAACAGCACTTTAAATATGGGGCAAAACTCTAGCTATAACAAAGTACTGATATGATACTTTGAAATTCCTGTATAACTCAAGTCCTATGTAGAGGAAAAGATGATATATATTTCACTAGTAGTATATATACTCCTCTACTCAATATTTGCTCCAAAAAGAATCAAAATATATATATCAAATAGGATATGATGTGGGAAACACTAAATATCAGATGGATAAGATACATAAGAAAGTTAAGTATAAATATAGTGCTGGCTCCCAACTGGTAGCAGCTCAGCCCCCAATAATAATAAAAAAACTACATATACTATAACATGCTTATTACATGGAGATTTAACATATATGATTATTAAAATATTATGTGAATTTAGAATGACAGTTCCAATAACTGAGATGCATACCCTATATAAACTTGTCATAAATGATCACGATGAAAAAATTAACAACAGGAGGAATATATCTGGTCACTTTAGATGACTCACAACGAAAAGTGTACTCTAAACATTGATATATGGGATGCACATATAGAATATTTTCTCAGTGGTTGAAAGAACATCAGAATAATAGTAAAAATAAATAACCTAACACTGCATTAGCATAAATAGCTATAAACCACGAATTAACTATTAATGAAAATAATTGATGATAATTGTCACTGGAAGGAGATCTATGTATCAATCCCCTGTGATGATGTACAGAACCAGCCAGACCTAACATTTAAAGTCTGACCCCGCCTTCTTGTGGTGCAGACAGTTAATACCTTTTAAAAGAGATATTCTTTTGTGGAAGGGATTGGGAGGGGAGGGCTGCCAGATCAGTGTGGCCTACTGATCTGGACCATTATGGCTACTTGCAGTGGAAAAGCATCCATAGAAGCAAAAGAAGCAATGGTTCCCTTAAAATTCTCATTAAAAAATAAGAAATATAAATTAAATATATTTAAATGTTTTTACATAAAAGTAAAAGTATTTTCATAACTTTAATAAGTTTATTCTAATATAAAGTTTACATTTATATAATATTCTTCTAATTTTTCTGTTATACTATATAATTAACAGAAGCACTAATTTGCCAGGCTAGGAGTGTATGAAGAATCTTGCTTCATCACTACTGCATTGGTTATCATATCTTACAGCAGCAGTTACATCTTCCATATTCAATCCACAGAATTAAATGAGCAGAAATTTCTTTCATTGGAAGCACTTTGTCAGTTGTTTTGCAAGCATACATAATATTTCACATCCTTTTTACTAACCACTAGAGGGTGCTAGAGTCATTGCTGTCATCGTAAAATGTATACATTTTTAGTAAAAATATATAATAAATACTCCCTCAAGCAGCTGCTTGCCAAAGCGGTCTGACAAGAACCTGTCAGTTTATTTGCCATAGTAGAAGGTCTTTGAGAATGGCAAAACCTCAGCAGAAAAACAACACGAACAGCCATGCTTTACCAGGGGCTTGAACCCAGGTCCCTTTGATCAGTAGCCAAGCATGCTAACCACTCGGCCATCGGACAGCAAACCTTCCTCAAACCTTCACTGATCCCTTGAGGTCCGTAATATTTACTGCATTGGGTAAACAAAAGTACCATTCAGGGATAAAAAATTCCTTTCCTGCCAATCTTCTCTGGCCCCTTGGGGTTCATGACATTTAACCCATTATGTAAACAAAACTATACCTCAAAGGTGAAACAGCCAACAAAAAAACCCTTACCACAACCCTCTCTGGTCCCCTGGACTAGAAGGGTTGAACAAAAGAGAGGGTCTCTGAACAAAAGTTTTGCTCAGAGATAAAGCAACCCAAAACAAAAATCCTCTTCTCCCAACTTTCTATGGTCCTTTTGGGTTCATAACATTTATTCCATTCTGTACATAAAATTGCCCCTCACAGGTAAAACAACCCAATAAAAAAATCACCTTCTCTGGTCCTTTGGAGTCCAAGGCATTTATCCCATTGTGTACACAAAAGTACTGCTTCAGAACTTGAAAAATAATATTTTGTTTTTTAATTTGATGCATATTTTATTAAACTACAATATTAATAATTTGATAAAGCCATCTGATTGGATTGCCATTTCTTAGAAGCACTAAACGGTATTGCCGATTTGCTTGTTAACATTCCTCTTTGCTGAAGCAACCATCTGATTTAAGCTCACAAGTTTGATTTGAATCCTGTGGCCGAATGGTTAGCTTGCTGGCTATTGATCTTAGGAACCTGGGTTCAAGCCTTGCATAAAAGACAAGGATATTATACTGAGAGGCACCTGTAAGACATATGTGGCAAGCATCTGCTTGAGTTTTTTTTTATTTATTTATTTGTTCATTAGCTTGCATTAATAGAAATGTTAACCAAATTTTTGAAAAACCTAATAATTAGAAATATTTTGGTTAATCTTGGCTATACCACTGATTGTATGTAAAAGAATTATGTGTAATTCCTAAATTTCATTCTTGCTATTTTTCACTTAATTAATATTATGTTGTACTTGAGTAAAGGCATTTTTATTATTTCTATAATTTCTCCTTCCAATATTGAATTGTATAAACAGATGTGTGGAAGAAGCAGAATTTTGTTGCCATTTAAAAAAAGTGTATGCCCATCATTGCTATGCCAGTTTGAAAAGCTTTACCTCTGAGAAGCACTTTTGATACACAATGGGCTAAAGATCATGTCACAAGGACTCCCCCCCCCCCCTGAACTCAGAATTGGGAAGCGGAAGGGATCCACTGGACAACTGTTAGGAGACAGGTGAAAATCTCTAAAATTATCTAGTTTCTCCTTCAATGTACTCATCTTAGTAGGGTTCTCTTGAACACAAGTTGGGGATGGCTCAGTCAGTATTGCACCAGCCCCATAATTTGTAGTTTCCAGGTTCTAGTGTCACCTGGGCCAGCGTGGAGATTTATCTCCGCAAAATTCCCCACCCTGTTCTCAGTCAGTAGGGGACATCTATAGGTTTGGAAAGGCTGCTGTCCATTGGATGGGATATTAGACCATTGGCTTGTGTGTGGAAGAGCCAAAGCCTGTGCATGTTAAAGAACATGCTAGATGGTCTTCATGAGAGGCTACCATCTGTTTCCTCACAACTGTCTAGTGGGTCCTTTCACCCCAACCTTCTCTGAGCCTTCAGGGTCCTTTGTGACCTTGTCATTTACCACATTGAACACTTTTAGTAAGGTAATGGTCAGATCCAATTTCAGCTCCGCTATATGACCTGGTTTTCCTAACAGAACTAGCCCATTTGCTGTTATTTAATATATAATCAATCATATTCTTATGCAGCCCATCAGGTGAAACCCATGTGTACTTATGTATGTTGCAGTGTTTGTAATAAGTGTTAGTTATTCTGAAACCATTGAGTTTACTTACCTGTAGGAGACGTTGCCCATTGCCATTGCAGCTACCAATACCAAAAGGGCCTATCACTCCTTCCCAAAGGTCAGAGTCAGTACCAACTTTGGCATTGAAGTCACCTAGAACAAAGGTAATATCTCCTTTCTTGACAGAATTCAAAATATCCTGAAGTTGTTCGTAAAATCTATCCTTCTCATCCTCATCGACATCCTCAGTGGGGGCATAACAGCAGATAACATTCAAGTCTTTAACACTTGTCTGAAGTTTTGCTGTAAGAAATCTTTCATTAATGCACTCATATCTAAGAAGAGCATCACTAGCGTGTCTGCTGAGAAGCAGACCCACGCCTTGGTGATGCTTATTATTGTCCCTCCCTGTAGTAATGTAGGATTATTTTTAAGAATCTGACCTTTATCTGTCCATCTGGTCTCTTGCAAGCCGAGAATATCTAAATTATAACGGTGGAATTCTTGTGTGAGGACATCAAGAGAAAAAGCTCTGTGCAGAATCCTCACATTCCAACTATCTATGGAGAGAAAATGGTTAGTGGGATGTTTAAAGAAACTATGCTTATTGAGAGAGGGAATGCCGACAATATCAAACAGCCCTCTAATCGCAGACATGGGGCAAAGACCCATTCCTCCACCACTAAAGGCTGAAGCCATCTACACTGGAAGCCTTCCTCCAATGTAGAATTTGACGATGCCAATAGAAGCAAAGAGTTCAGGTGCCTGCGAATACCTCTGCTCAGGATTATCCACCAGCTGATAAACATATTCTGTGAATCTATTCACTTGGGGCTGTCAACCCACAAACAAACAGAAAACACAGCGGAAGATATTCCCTCCACAGAAGATCACCAGTGCAGCAAATTCAGGATCCATAATCAAGCTCAGATCCTTAATTCAGTCCAGTGGGTTTTTATGGTCAGCACTAGGACTCTGTTTGGTTGACCACTCCTCAGCAGGGTAGAAAAAAAAAGAAAAGTAGCCATAGTTGTCCAGATCAGTAGGCCACACTAATCTGGCAGCCCTCCCCTTCCATTCACTTCCATAAGAGAGTATTTCTTTTGAAAGGTACTAACGGTCTGCACCATGAGAAGGCGAGGTCGGACATTAGGTGCTAGGCCGGGCCAGTTCTATGCATCATCACAGGGGATTGGTGCATAGCTCTCCTTCCAGTGACTACCTATCTCCCATTTACAGACCACATTAAGCATAACGAATGATAATGCTTTGGTTATAATCTTGATGTGAGTGAAATGTTTCACAAATTATATTTTTCATGTATTAAGCAACCTTGATGAATTTTAGTATTAGTAAGTTACTTCACTTTGTCCTAAAAAATTTTTTTTATTTTTTATATTTTCTGTTTTACCTATAGTAGTAATAAAAAATATCTCTAGTTATTATGATAATGATTAGAACAGTAAAACGTAGTAATAAAGTTATAAATCTCTTTGTCAAATATACATCGAGGCAATTAGGTTTGATATCTCATTGAAAACAGCACAATTAACTTTTGTTAACAAAACATTACTAATTAAGAAATACTTTTATAATTAGGAATTAATGAAAGCTGGACACAGAGCAGTTAAGGATGAAGGAAGATAACTTTTTTATTTTTTTATATAAAATAATTAAAAATAGTTACACTTACCTTTGACAGATTTGACTTTGATGACTTGATTGCTGTAATAATGGTGAAAAGTAATTACAGAGTGAACAGTTTAGCGATCTCTAGTGGTTAGTGAGAAAGGTGTGATGAATATCTAAAGAGCAACAAGATGAGTTGATAAAAAAAAATTCTGCTGGATTGAATATGGGAAAATGTGACTTCAATTGTCTGCAATTCAGTAGCATTCGTATATTTCAATTAGCGATCATATATTTCTTATACTCCTAGCTCAACTAGCTTAGCAAATTGGTACTTCTGTTAATTATACAGTATAACATAACAGAGAAACTCGAAGAATATTATATAAATATAAAATTTATGTTAGAATAAATTTATTAAAGTAAAGAAAATACTTTTGTGTTAAAACATATACATATATTTAGTTTATAATTTTTTTGTTTTGATAATTTTTAGGGAGCCATTGCTTTCCTAGCTTTCATGGATGTTTTGCCACTGCAGTTGGGAGATTGCCTTATCAATACACAGATATGTACTTCACACAGTGTCAACTTGCAGAAAAGTCAGAAAGTGTGAAAATCTTGTTATCTCGTGCAATTTTATGTGTGATGTAAGTAATATCATTTGGATAACGGACTGCAGAGCCTAAGTTGATTCTATGTACAATATAATAACTATGGACTGCAGATCTGCAAGTTATGACACTAAACATTGTAATGTACAAAAAAAGGATGTACCTGTAGCAAGCTAAATGTTAGCCTCAACAGGACATTCAGCTTCAACTGGATACCATCTACTAGCAAAGACATACGAACGGATAACAAACTCTTGTGATAATAAGTTCCATGTGACCAGAAGTACTGACTTAAATCTAAAGTTTCCATTTATAAAAAAAAATGGTAAACAGTAAACTTAATATAAAAGTAAATTACCAGATAGATCTATATGCTGAATTATGTTATTCAGCATAGAACGATAATATCATATATTTACTATTAATCCTGTACAGTAACTTGTTTTAAACTTGTTGTTAATGTGATTTCAGTGCTATCATCCTCATCATACTCAAGCAGCCATGGGCTACGGAGGTTCAACCAGATTGTGCAATTTACTTCTCCAAGCATATCTATCTGTTCCACTCATGGTAAAACCCAGTCTTTTCAGCTAACTAGGCATAGTTTATCTTTTGGATGCTTGGTCACTTGTCAGGCTGCCATTGTTTCAAGATGAGAAACAGAAACTTTGTTTCAAGATATGAAGTATGTCCCTGATCACTTGATTTTTATTAAGTGATCAGTGATTCTCAAAAAGATTTTTGAGAAGAAACTTCAGTAATTTTCGAAAAGAAAATTTTTTTTGAAAGTGAGCACTGAACTTTTGGTGCTTTATATATGTTTTTTAAATATTGTATATTTAATGTTTATGTATTAGGTTTGCATTTTTTATCTATGTATTAGGTATTTAATTGACAATATTTCTAAATGTGCATTATTTTGATTATTATTGTTGCATGTTGTTTACATTATTTATGGATTATCTGATCTTTTGGTTTATATGCTAGACCTATCCTCCCATACAGATGAGATAACTGAAATTTACTGTAAGTGCATTTAATTGATAAAATAATGATAAAAATCAATATTCTAGGCGGAATCAAAATGTGGTCCTATAACATTTCTTATTAATTGTGCTGGTACATCTGCAAGCCACTGTTTTGAAGAAACACCATTAGAAGATTTTAAAGTAAGTTTAATAAGGTTTTTGTAAATGTGATAGAACTTTTTCTAGATGTTTTTTATATAAACATAATATTTAAAATGATTGCTTTTTTTGCACATTTAATAAAATAGGAAACTTACCCTTTCCTGTAATTTTTTTCTCAATGGTATGCACTGCCTGTCCAAGTTATGATCACTGCATTGTGCATGAAGTGCAATGAAATATGCCAATATATGCAGAATATTTTACTGGCATATGTATTTTCTGTCACTACAAAGTCATATAACAGCTGTAAAGGCATTGCAGAAAGCATAGACACGTGTGACATGGGTAAAAAGCTGCTCTGATTGACTTTGAAAGGAGGCTCATTATTGGACTGGGATAGGCAGGATCATCCATTATGGAGGTTATGGAATTCAGTGGAAAATCATGGAGCACAATATTTTAAATGTATGGAAAATGGCAATGGTCTCAGAAGGAGCCGGGGTGACTCAGTCAATAGCACACCAGACTTGTAATCTGCACTTCCTGGGTTCGAGTTCCATCTGGGCTAGCATTGAGATTTATCTCCCCAAAACTCCCTGCCTATAGTCAGAAGGGACACCGATGGGCTTCGAAAGGCTACCGTTTGTCAGATGGGATGTTAAGCTGTGGCCCCTCATGTAGGAGAGCCATACGTCGTGCGTGTTAAACACACTGATGGCCTTGACAAAAGGCTACCATTTTTCTCCCAAGAGCTGTTCAGTGGATCCCTTCCCCCCCAACCTTCTCTGAGCCCTCAGGGTCCTTGTGACCTGGCCATTTGGCCCATTGCATACAAAGAAAGTGCTGCTCAGAGGTAAAACAACAGAACAGTCTTAGAAAAGTCTGCCAATCATGGCAAATGGAGAAAAAAAAAAAGGCTTTTATCAACAGGAATGTTCATTTGTTGGAATAAACTATATGGCAAAACAGAGTTGCTACAGTTCCTAAGCTGAGAGAGATGACTGCTATCAGTACTTCAAAATCCATTTGAGCAAGAATTATGTGCAGAGAATTGGAAACTTTCAAGTTTGGGAACTGTATCATAATACGTACAACAAAGTATTAAGTAGGTATTGATAATATACTGCTCACAAAAATTAGGGGATATTTCAAAATGAATATAAAGCGAAGAAATATCCCCTAATTTTTGTGAGCAGTATATTTTGGCCAGGCAGCACAGGCCAAAATATTATCAATACCTACCTAACACTTTTTGAGAAAGGGGCAAGCTTTTTGTCGAATTGTAGACTTTTCAGTGAAAAAAGTGAATTTTAGAAATTTTTTTGCCAAATAACTAATTAACAGAAATATGTCATATTGCAAGCCAAATTAAACAGCCTTTAATTATGAACTCCATAGAAATAAAATTTCTGACCAAAATGGAAAATTAAGACTTTTTCAGAGTGATATAGTGAAAAAAAATCTTGCATATTAATTAAAACTTAATTCTGGAAAACATGATGAATAAAAATAGTTATGTTAACATATCAATGGGAAGAAAATATAATGTAATAAAGAAATTCGTGTAAAGCAGGACTGCTATTTTTTTGCCCTATAATACAATTTAATTCTGATAGTTTGCCCCACTGGGACTTCAGTACTACCAGATTATTAAATATTCCAGACTTTTGGATGATACTTTTAGCAATAGCCCAAGAAACTTCTATTTTGCATTTTTACATTTAGACAGTATTCCAATAATTGTAGTTGAGACAATATCAAAATAATTGTAAGAAAGTAGTTAAATAATTGATAAATAATAAACAAAGCATTGGCATTCAAAAGCATCAAAATTGGTGAACTGAAAAGGCCTCATTCAGCAAGTGCTCTGGCCCATTGGATGCCAAACTATTGGGAGTTCCAAATTATATGATGCCAGACTATCAGAATTCTACTCTAAAACGTGGGGCAGAATTACATGGTGACTAGCACCATTCACATTCATGGGATTTTGTTTGGGTTGTTTATGACAGTGGAAGATTACTTTTTTGGGCTTTTTTTTGTGTAATGAATATCATACATATTATTTTTGGCTGTTGCACTTTGGGAAAAGTGCCTACAAGTAAGTGCACTAAGACTAAAAAAGTTTTAGTATCCTCATAATTGGTATAACCAAGATTTTGGGAAGAGGGGATGGGAGAAACTGTTTTTTTTAAACCATTCAGTTAAGTCACAAACTGTTAATTGTTACAGAATAAAATTTTGCCAAGGGCTATGGTGGTGGTGTGTGTGTGTGTGTGTGGGGGGGGGGGGGTGAGGGGGGGTTAAGCCCCTCTCAGTCAGGGGCTGCCTTAAGCTAACAGGCCTGCTCCAGTAATTCGTAATGTCTCTAGCATGGGCTTACATTCATCAAAAAGTGTCTAAGTATATCCAGGAAGTATCATTGTTTTCCCTTTATACTTCATATATTTTTCACAAATATTGCTGAAAACTTTTACAATTGACGTCTCATGAATTAAAATAAATATGTTCTTTTTTTTTTTTCGAATAAATTTTAACAAATCTGATTTTAATGTCCTGCTGCTGGTAGCTGTAGGATTAAATTATTATATATTTTTTTTAAATTGATTTTTTAAAATAAAATATAATGCTAAAGTTTTTACTACTAATAATTGAAATAAAACATGAGTATAGCTTATATTACAATACTTTATTTAAAAGTTACAGGTTTTCAGAGAGGTTTAAATCAAATGAATAATGAAACATTTGTTATACAGTTTCACATCTTATAATGAAAATACGAAATAATTCTAACATTTATGATGCTGAAACTGTTGGATATGTGAATAAAATACTTTCAGTGTTCCCGATGATCATAGACGCTGACAGAATCCGAAATATGAGTCCCAAGACAAACATAGATGTCTATTGTGCAACATATGAAACTTCAATTTTAAAAAAATAGAAATTGCTGTTTGAAATTTTTTTTACATATAACTTTTAAAAATATGTAATTCAAGAGTGAAAAATAATATTTTCTTTTTTCATTTGATGCATATTTTATTAAACTACAATATAAATAATTTGTTAAAGCCATCTGATTGCCATTTCTTAGAAGTACTAAATGGTATTGCCGATTTGTTTGTTGACATTACTCTTTGCTGAAGCAACCTTCTGATTTAAGCTCACAAGTTTGATTTGAAGTATTATCAAAAAATTTTTCCTTAAAGTTTCGAAATCTTATGAAAATTAACAAAAAACTGCTATTTTTAAAAATGGAAGATTTTGGAAGTAATTTTACATTCCAATACCCCCCCCCCCCCATTTTACATTTACACTCTTTTCTGCTTTAAACCTTTCACTATTCCTAGAGTTATTTTTATCATTTATCCTAGCATTCCATGCATTTTTCCCACTCATCAAATCGAAACTATAAAAAAAAAAACTCTTCATATCCAGGCTTCTTCAAGACTGGCTGCAACTTAAGCATCACATCACAGGAAGTTGTAGGTGTTCTAATTGCTCACACATACAAGAGTTGGAAGAGCCATCTGCTAAGTGGTTGCATGGGAGTTGTTTACACGGATGATTTAAGTAAAAATACTGCCTCTCAACTTATTGGTTACTCGCTTTGTAAAGTTAGTGTTTTATTTCCTTTTATATATAGGCATACCTTGTTGTAGGTAAATACAACACATTGTGTTACAGACCACCATTGTATAGTGAATCATTGCTTTATTTTTTACTTGTGGATACCATTTTTAAGCAGTCATATACACCAAAGAGCCAAAACATTATGACCACCTGCCTAATATGACGTTGGTTCTCCATGTGCTGCCAAAACAGCTCTTACACGGCTAGGCTACAAGATTTCTAAAGGTATCTTTTGGTATCTGGCACCAACACATTACCAGTAGATCCTTTAACTCTTGTAAGTTATGTGGTTGAGCCACCACAGATCAGATATGCTATTCCAACACAAACCACAAATGGTCGATTGGATTGATGTCTGAGAATTTGGAGGCAAGGGCAATACCTGGAAGCCTTCCTCATGTTCCACGAACCATTCTCAAACAATCTGGGCAATGTGACAAAGCACATTATCCTGCTGAAGGAAGGCACTACTTTTTGTTGCCATGAAAGGATGTACCTGGTCTGCAGTGATGTTTAGGTAGGTGGTAGATGTCATAGTTTCCTGCACATGAAGGACTGCATCCAGGGTTTCCCAGCAGAACATTGCACAAAGCATTACATTTCCTTCACTGGCTTGTTTTCATCCTACAGTGCATTCTGGTGCCAACACTTCTCCAGGTAAACGATGCACACATACCCGGCCATCCACATGGTGCAACAGGAAATGAGATTCATTGGATCATATCATTATCATCTTCTTCTTATGTTTCAAAGTCCAGTTTGAATGCTTGCATGGTCATTGTAGGCTCTTTCGACGGTGAACCAAAGTTAGCATGGGCACTTGGAGCAGCCTGTGGCTACTCGCTCCATTTTCAACAGGGTTCAATGTACTGTGCAATGTGATGAAAATTGCATCACATTATCCCTTCTGTGGCTCATATACCTTGCCAGTGGTTTTTCCTTCTGACTGCTTTTTGAAGATACTAACCATGGCTGACTGTGAGCTCCTATAAGCCTTGCAGTTGGAAAAGCTCTGACCCATGTGTCTGGACATTACAATTTGTCCTTTGGAAAGACAGCAGACTTAAGTTAGTTTTACAATCTGAAGAACAAGAATAACACTAATTAACAGAGCTCAGTATCAGGTGTTATTTTTACCGTTTCATGACCTTCACACATGCCGTTGTTTACCTGCAGTTGCTATGATTTGCATAAAGACATGCTGGTCATAATGTTTTGGCTGTTCGGTATATGTACATAACTGATGTAAATAAAGCATTTACAATTCAAGTAAACACTACTTACCCTCAATCTATTGTTCTTTTGGTTGTAGGGAATGATGAATGTAAAATTAAGAAACGAAAGATTATTGAGGAAATTATGAAGAGGATGGCACAACTTCTGTATTATCTGGGGCTTCATCAAATACTAAATGCTTTCTTGCTGGAGGGTTTGGACAGACTTTTTGTTTGGAGGGCTTTGAGTGGATGTTGAAGGTTGAGATAGTATTTGACAGGATGCTGGTCTTTTATGTATCTAACAAAGTTTGAATGGTAGATGGTCTTTTCTATCTATGTACATTTTTCTATAACAGGTATATTGATCTAAAATGCCATAATTTGTTTGCAGCTTCTTTCAAAATTGGGATCCACCTTTTCAAAAATGGACATGCCAATTTCTAAATGACTGAAAGCTTCTGAAAGTTCTTTGCCAGTTATTTCTTTAGGCATAGGACTCAATCAGCTGTTACAGTGGGTTGCCTTCAGGATGGGACTCCGCTTCAACCTTCCTATGCTCTTCAAGTTCAAGATCTTTGTTAGTTAGGGGCTGGGAATGAGATTCAATCAGGTCAGTAACATCTTCAGGTTCTACTTGTAGTTCTAACTGCCTTGCCATGTCTACAATATTTGCATTAACTTCCTCAACAGGATTTTCAAATCCTTCAAAATCATAATAAATTGGGGACACAAGTGTTTCCATACACCTTTAAATGTAGACTCTTTTACTTCATTCCATGCATCTGTGATAGTCTTGATGCCATTCAAGATTGTGAAGCCTTTCCAGAATTCTTTAATTCTATTTGACCCACTTCCAAAAGCTTTGGTTGACTCATGGCAATGTCATGTTGTTAAAATTGCTGTATGAACGAATGTGGCATCATATAATGGGCATTGGTCATAATTTAAAATCGTTGTATGAGCAAATTTTGTAAAGCAAAGTGTCGTAAGGCAGGGTATTACTGTAATTTAACCTTTTAAACAGTAAGTAATATTCGCAGAGTTACCTGTTGACTTTAATGTCACAGGTAAAAATGTCAATAAATCAATAGCATTTTTGTAGAAAAGGTTTTACTGACATGATGTGAAATTTAAACCCACTTCTCTCCAGAAACTTGCCAGAATATCTTACCATCGAACTAACACCAGCTCCATCTTTTTTCCACTTAATATGACTTTCTGCTCTTCCCATGATTTCAGCACCTGGACTTAGCACATCTATGATCTGGGTTGACAGCTATTTCTTTAAATGTTTTGCTGAGTAAGATGTACTGAAACATTTAAAGAGGGTGCCAAGTCCAGGTGGCAAAACACAGGAAGAATGAAAAGTCATAAGTGGGAAAAAAATGGAGCTGATTTTAGGGCAATGGTAGAATACTCTGGCATGTTTCTGGAGATGTGGATTCAAATCTCGCACGTCGGCAAAACTTTTTTCCACAAAAATATTTTTTTTATTTATTGACATTAAAGTTAACAGATAACTCTGTGAATATCAGTTACTGTTTAAATCATTAATAATGCTAATAGTGTGAAGTGATTTAATTATTTATTTGCATATTACTCACCACAACATTTAAAGAAATAGTTGCTCTCCCTGATCATAGATGGCACCAAGTCCAGGTGCTGAAGAGGCAGTGGTGGTTCAGTCATTAGCGCATCAGGCTCATAATCTGTAGTTACCAGGTTTGAGTCCCAGATGGGCCATTGTTGAGATTTATCTCCAAAAAACTACCCGCCTTGCCCACGGTCAGTAGGGGATACCGATGGGCTTAGAAAGACGCATCCATTGGATGGGACATTAAGCCATTGTTCTGTGTGTGGGAGAACACATCAAAGAGCGTGCTGGATGACCTTAATGGGAGACTACCATCTGTCTCTCAATAGCTGTTATAGTGGGTCACCTTCCCCAACCTTCTCTGACCTTTCAGGGTTTGTGACCTGGCCATTTAGCCCATTATGTGCAAAAAACTGCTGCTTAGAGGTAAAACAACCCAACCAGGTGCTGAAATCACAGGAAGAGTGAAAAGTCTTATTAAGTCGAAAAAAAAATGGAGCCGGCATTAGTTCAATGGTAAAATACTCGAGTATGGTCGTGGTTTCAAATTTCGCACATCAGCAAAACTTTTTTCCACAAAAATATATATTGATTTATTGACGTTAAAATCAACAGGCAACTCTGTGAATATCACTTATTGTTTAAATCGTTAATAATGTCAATAACATGAAGTGATTTAATTATTTATTTACATCTTACTCACCACAAGATTGAAAGAAATAGTTGCTGTCCTAGATCATAGATGACACCAAGTCCAGGTGCTGAAATCATGGGAAGAGTGAAGAGTCATGTTAAGTGGAAAAAAGACAGAGCTGGTGTTAGTTCAATGGTAGCATACTCTAGCATGTTTCTGGAGAGATGTGGATTCAAATCCCATGTGTTGGCAAAACTTTTTTCCACAAAAATATTTATTGAATTAAACTTTTGTTTTCATTTTTGTAGATTTATATTATTTCCATAAATGGCCGAGTGGTTAGCACGCTTGGCTACTGATCTAAGGGACCTGGATTCGAGTCCCAGGTAAGGCATGGATATTTGTGATGTTTTTCAGCTGAGGTCCCACCATCCTCTCAGACCTACTGTGGCGTATAAACTGACAGCTCCAGCAGCCTCTGTTGCAAGCAGCTGCTTGATAAGGTATTTGTTTATTTATTTATTTTGATTGATCTTTTGGCTGATTGATTATTATCGATTTTTCAGACTTATGCTACATTGGATGGCCAACTTACAACTTGTTGCTGTGAATATTTTAACATCACTTTAGGCATTATGTTAATTTTTTAAAATATTTTTTGTTTTCCAGTAAAAAAATTTGATCTTATGTCGTGTCCTTAAAATGAATGAAGTCTGTTTAATTAACATGATTATGTTGTAATTTAATTGCAATTGAGCAAGCTATATTTTTATCTGTATGTTGCACTTAGGCAATGGTAGAAAATTTATCAGTTTTTCAAATTACACTCTTATATCTCTTAGACCATAGGTTGTGGGTTGGGTTGGGTTGTTTTACCTCTGAGCGGCACTTTTTTGCACACCATGGGCTAAATGGTCAGGCCACATGGACCCCGAAGGCTCAGAGAAGGTTGGGGGAGTGGACCCACTGGAACAGCTGTTGGGAGACAGATGGTAGCCTCCTGTCAAGGCCATCCAGCGAGTTCTTTAACATGCACAGGGTATGGCTCTCCCGCACACGGGGTAGTACAGTATTGGCATTACATTATCTTTTTCCACTTGAATTTCCACTTGGCTTAACGTCCCATCTGATGGACAGCTGCCTTTCCAAGCCCATCGGTGACCCTACTGACCGTCTGCAGGGCGGGGAATTTTGCGGAGATAAATCTCAACGCTCACCCAGCTGGGACTCAACCTGGGAACTACAGATTACGAGCCTGGCACGCTACCGACTGAGCCACTCCCACCCCTTAGACCATAGAGGTTCTAGCATGTTAAGTAACTTAATGTATCATATCAGTGGTATTAGTTACCACTTTTACCTTCTTGACTTATACTAACAATGAATATTAATGATTTCACATAGTTGTTACTATATGTAGAATCTTCTACATTTCCTCAGCATTTACTTTTAACTTGTATGCAAGCTTAAAACATACCAAGTCCTCTACAATTCAGATTTCCAGAGTGATAAATGGTACTGTTTTCAATTGTAGACCACAGGTAATGAAGATGATGTCCATTTTTTGTTTATGCAGCAAGGAGTCACTGATGACAGATGGTTTTTGCTACTGTTGGCACTGGCAGACTGGTGTAATTAGTCATCTCATTTAGGCTTGATGAAATACTTCAGTAGATCGAATCCTTCTTTTATTGGCTGGCACGTAATCTGAAGTTCTGTTGTTATCTTCAGGTTATTGTTTTCTTCTGTCTTTATTTTCAGGTTACAAGACAACAACAGAACTTCAGCCAATGCAAGAAGGATGTGATCTACTGAAGTATTTCATCAATGTAAATGAGATGACTAATTACACTAGTCTATCAGTGACTCCATGCAGCACAAAATAAATGGACATCATCTCAATTACCTGTGGTCTACAATTCAAAATGGTACCATCTATCACTGTGAGGGACTTGGGTATGTTTTAAGCTCGCATGTGAGTTAAAAGTAAATGGCGAAGTGGGAAAAGATAATGTAATGCCAAATACTGTAACAACTATGTAGATATTACTTATATTCATTGTTAGTATAGGTTAAGAAGATAAAAGTGGTAACTAATACCACAGATAAAATATATTTTCTTAATTTACTTAATATGCTAGAACCTCTGGTCTAAGAGATATAAGAGAGTAATTTTTAAAAACTCACTGATAAGTTTTCTACTGTTGCCTAAGTGCAATGTACAGATAAACTGTGGAGTATATAGCTTGCTCAATAGTAATTTAATTATTATTGAGGAAGCTATTTAGCATACTCAATAGTAATTTAATTTTTATTGAGCAAGCTATTTAGCATAATCATGTTAAACTATTTCAAATTACTGCTGTCTTGAAAACTTTATTGAATTGAATGAGGTCTTTGATATGGAAGCAAAAAGAACTTCTTTGACATGGAAATCAGTTCTCATGTGGGGTTGGCAATTTCAGCAAGTGTCCCCCCACAAACACCGAAAGTGACTTAATTCCCCACTCACAAAATTTTTTCTTTTAAAAATTGTAAGTTTTTAAGTTTATATTGAATGCCTTTAAAAGATTTTAGCCCCCCTCTTTCAATATCTTGGCTCTGCCACTCTCATAATAGTGTGCAAAGTAACAAGCTATGTGTCAAATAAAAGCTTGTGACTAGGGGCTTATCATAGGTTATTAAAAATTTTCTCCCCATTCTTTCTTCCGCCTAAAAAAACAGGAAATGTGAACGTCATTCTACTATATCTTCCGAATGCGAGGGCCCACAGTTATGAGTTAGGTGTCAAATGAAAGCTTATATAATTATGTCGTAAACTGTTTTGAATTTTGCCCCTACTGTCCCCCCCCTAATAAAAAAGTGGATGTCAGATTTTTGTGTGGTTCGACCTTAATGAGTTGTATCTCAAAGTAAAGCTTGTAATGTCTGTAATGTCATGGGCTACCTCAAAAATGACTCCAAAAGGAAGGAAAATGTGATCAACATTTATGAATTCTGTATCAAATTATGTTTTTGAAGGTCGGTGTTTTTAGTGACTAAAACAAAATTAATTAAAAAAATTTAAAAAACACCTATCTCCCTATAAGGCTCTAAAAAGTAGAAAATAAACCTAAATCATATTGATGGTACAATCAGTCACTGATTCATAATCACTTCAAAGGAAGATAGGGCACTGATTTACTTACTCAACAAGATTGCTGGTGTCATATCTTCCTTTGAAGTGAATACGAACTTAGTGACTGATTGCACCATTGATATGCTTTAGATTTAATTTCCCCCTTTTAGGGCCCCATAGGAAGATAGGTGTTTTTTTAAACTTTTTAATATATTTTTATATTCACATAACAACTGTGATGAGAGTAATCCATCATATCAAGCATGAGGGCAGCTGATAAATCAATAAATATTTTGCAGAAAAAATTTTTGCCAACATGTGGGATTTGACCCCACATCTCTCCAGAAACAAGGGCAGCTTCCATAGTTTTGTTGAACATGGACATATTGAGCATGTTCTTGTCAAACCAGATGTTTGCTTGGTATGACTACTTTGCCATTTTGATGTTGTTATAGCCTGGTAAACTCAACACTAAGAATCCATTAGTGACATCGTAAGTGGAGAAACACAGTCCTGATAATTGTTTGAGCATGATGAAACTTAATATTTTCAGGATATTTGGTGCTTTGCAGACTGTTGGTAGTATCAATGTTCAGTGGCTGATAGTAAGGAAACAGTTGTGATGTTATTTAATCCCAATGTCATTCTTTTAAAGGCATTTAAAAGACTAAATTTCAACTTAATACATCCAACTCTAAAACCATGTTAAAATCTTCCTTTGTTACACGTTTCTATATCATTTGTCAGATGTTGTCATCAGACAATTGATGATTAGCGATGTTTGTTTATATTAGGCTGTCCCCTGGTGGTGCTTTATGGTGGTAATATGGTAATTTTCTACTAATAAGTTTCATGCAACAGGTGAGGGAGCAGTTATGTATGTATTGCAGAGAGTTTATGTAAATTAATTATTACTTTTTCCTTACATAATACTCTAAAAGCTGTAATCACAAGTAAAAATTCTTCTTTACTACTTGTTTCGAACTTTATATTTATGTTACATTGACAATATAGTATTATTTTTAAATTATGATGCCCTCCATCCAATTTACTCATGAAGCCGAGATTCAAGGTATTCCGCCGAGATTCAAGCCGAGATTCAACATTACCATACCTTGACATACTCATATCCTCTGATAATTAAATGTCAAATGAGAGTATACAGAAAGCCAACTTATATTACAAATTTAATCTCTCTAAATTCTGCATATCCTATGATGCATAAAAGAATAGCATTTAATTCATATTTTTAAGAGCCTAAGTTATTGCTCCATCATCATCCTTAAGCAGCCATTTGCTACGGAGGTCCAACTTGACCATGTAATTTAGTTCTCCAAGCATATCTGTATTGAACTACATCTGGCAACTGCACACCAATTCTAACAAAATCCTGTTTGACAATGTCAGCCCACCGCATCCTAATTCTCCCTCTCTTTCTGAGGCCTATAGGCACACTGTTCGTAACCCTATTCGCTATTCTATAATTATCCATACAGACAACATGGCCAAAGCAACGGAATCTCTCTCTGCACAATATGCTGCTTTAAGGAAGTTACCGACTCCTTTGCCTAACCTCATCATTAGTTACAAAGTTGAACCACCCAATGCCCAAGATACTGCGTAAGAATCTAGAATCAAAAGCATCTAGTTTCCTGTTATCTTGTTTACAAAGTGTCCAAGTTTCACTACCATAACTAACCCTAGAAAGAACCAAACTATTATACAGTCTAATTTTAGTCTTTAGGTGTATACCCCTATTTCGCCACACTCTCCATAGATTCTTAAAAGTCCCGGCAGCAATCCCTATTCATCTGTTAATCTCATGCTGCACATCACCATTATCTGTTACATAGCTCCCAAGATAATTAAACTGTGACACCTGCTCAAGACTGCAACCATTCTGATTAACTGAATCACAGCCTGCCTGACCAATTTTCATCACTTTACTTTACTCTCTGTTTATAACCAAACCTACTCTACTACCAGTCTGATCAACAGCTCGAATGAAAGAGTCATCTCATCAACATCATTTGCCAAAAGGGCTAAATCATCAGCATAATCTAAATCAGAAATTTTCAGATTTCTGGACCATTTAAGACTAAAATCTTTTGCTTGCAGTGAATTTCACATAACATAATCAATAACCAAACTAAAGAGAAAAGTGGACAAAATGCACCCTAGTCGAACACCAGACATGAAGCAATGCTAAACCAATTGCTACACAAGCCTTAACTACTCTCACACACGACTCAGTAGTATTATAGAGAGCTTTCATTATGTTAACTAACTTGTCTCGTATGCCATACAATCTCACAATCAACCACAAATTATGGTGATCAACAGGGTCAAAAGCCTTTTTGAAATAAACGAAGCTAGTAACCAAAGGTTTCTGAAACTCTAAACATTTCTTGAATTTGCCTGAGTGAAAATATCTGATCTACACACCTCTTTCCACTTCTGAATCCAAATTGCTCATCACGCAATTGCCCATCAATCAGATTCTTAATTCTATTAAACACAATCATGCAAAGAACTTTACCTGGAATAGGAAGTAGGCTGATATCCCTATAGTTATCACAAGAACTGATATATATATATTTATATAGTATATTGATTAGTTAAAAAAATTTTCCTGACAAGTTCCATCGCCTTGCAGTTCGCTCACCTTTTCTGCATCTGTATTGTCTAAATTACCCACTTCACTGCTATTTAGCATAGCAGTTTCACTGGATGTTAGTTCTTGTAATCTTATCATTTTGCCTACATTACTAAAATATAATGGTAAAAGTTAAATGTAACTTTTTGATTGGGTTGCTGATGACCCCAATTGTAGAAAAACTGAAACATCAGTAAAACTATAGGCTTTATACTTTATACATTAGTTATTGTAAAGAGCTAGACTATAATTGAGAATACAAGAAATGGTACACAACACTAGGCCACTCAGTGGTAAATTCCAAAATTATAATCACTGGGGTTAGATATGATCTTAATTAAGGGTTAAGCAAGTTAACTAAAACATCAAAGTTTATTTACTGGAAAAGTAGCGAAAATGTGGAAAGGGTTTCGTTATGTTAAATAAAAATGGATTTGCAAGTATGAATTTTTGACTGAAAATTTTTCAAAAATGCATTTTATGCTCAAGTAAGTTCAGTATTTTATACAATTCAGTGTATTCCATGAACAATGCAATTTAAAAAAGAGCAGAAAAATACTATTAAATAAACTTATTCAGATACAATCTTAATCAGTAAATGCATCATAAAGTTCATTTTCAGCTTATTTGGAGGCTCTTATGTTTGTCTACTTTGACATTTGAAGGTTTCTATGTACTTCTCCATAGCCTAGCAAAGCATCAGCTATTACTAGGGATAAAAATTTTTAGAAAAATATGCCAACTCGGCAGATTTTCCTACAAGAGAGAGCAAAGTGTGTACCAAATTTCGCAGAGAAGGGGTGGGTAGGGAAAAAATATTGCTTTTATGTGCATAAAAAATTAGACTTGATTTTAAAGGTAAGTTTAAATATTCCACTAAAAGTTGTAAAAATGAACTCTTAAATTTTGAAAAACAGTTGCTTTTGATTTAAGAAAATACTAGATTTCATAAAGCGAACTTCAGATTATATAGAGATGTAAAAATCAAAATTGATAGCTTTTAAAAGAACAAATTTTGGAAATGGTGATCTGTATTTTGAATCTGCACAGCTCTGGTATGAGGGGCGGGGGTGGCTCAGTCGGTAGCGCGCCAGGCTCGTAATCTGTAGTTCCCAGGTTCGAGTCCCAGCTGGGTCAGTGTTGAGATTTATCTCCGCAAAATTCCCTGCCCTGCCCACGGTCAGTAGAGGACACCGATGGGCTTGGAAAGGCCGCCGTCCGTCGGATGGGACGTTAAGCCGTGGCCCCATGTGCGGGAGAGCCATACCCTGTGCACATTAAAGAACACGCTGGATGGCCTTGACGGGAGGCTACCATCTGTCTCCCAACAGCTGTTCCAGTGGGTCCCCTCCCCCAACTTTCTCTGAGCCTTCGGGGTCCATGTGACCTGGCCATTTAGCCCATGGTGTGCAAAAAAGTGCTGCTCAGAGGTAAAACAACCCAACCCAAAGCTCTGGTATGAAGTAGTGCCATTGAAAAGTTTATATTTCATATATGGCTCAATTAGATATCGAGATTATTTCTGAATGGAAGTAATAAAACATGCCTTAATTACAGATATACACCCAATTTTGTTTTTACACGGTAGATAGGTTCCCGAAAAAACTGCAAAAAAAAAAAGATCCGTGTAAAAAAAAGTACAGTGCATATGAAAAAAATATAGAAAAAAATATGAAAAAAATAATAGAAGATTGGTTCCAAACGTAAAAACCCAGTACAAATAATAAGTTGTTTTCAAACAAATCATATCAAAATCTTTAATTAAATCTTTATTTGATTTTTATTCATTTAAACACATTTTTTATTTTATAAACTTATAAAGATAATTATATGTACATATATAAAGTAAATTATCCTTCATAAAGAAAATAATATGTCACTAATTCAAGAATACAAAAGGGCAAAAAAAATGACTTACATTATTAACTAGATTTTATTCGTTGTCACCTTTTGACAATAGACGCATTCATTTGTGTAAGATTGGAATTAAATCAGTTTCATCGCTTGAAACATTTTGGCTGTTGTGTTCATACTCCAATGGTAAAATGCTCTCTGTGGCATGGGGAACCAAATTATCACTTATTTCCAGTGAATCTGAAGTTTGATTAGTTTTGACAATGAACTCTGTAATCAATCATTGAGATCCTGCTTTGACTAGATCTTTGTATAATTCTTGATAACACGCCATACATGACTTCAGTTCACGTTTAAACTGCTCAGTTCCTTCGACAATGGGATGATGTGTAAGAAAATGACTTTCCAATTTACTAGCCATTTGAAGCCCTTCTTTAATTAAACCTGCAGCGAGTGGAACCTCTTCATCATCATCACTTTTTTCTTTTTCATCAGGTGGACAACTTCTATTATTTCATCTTCGTTAAGAGCTTTGTCAACCAGCAATTCATCAATATTTGCAAACCATGAATCATCGAATCCTTCTCCACCAACTGCATGTGCTAAAGTGATGATATTAGGATATTCAGTCGTATTTGGGGGTACAGGATCTTTGCTTTTCACACATTCTGGCCAAATAGCTTTCCAGTATGTGTTTAAAGTTGATGGTTTTAATTCTGATAACGTCAATCCAGCATGTCTGATACAATCTAAAATAGAAAATTTCTTCCACACATCAATAACTATTAGTGTTTTATCCTTATCTAGTTTATCCAAAATGTATTGGAATAGTCGTCTTACGTAGTAAGTTTTAAATGTGGCAATTATACCCTGGTCTTGTGGTTTTATTAAAGATGTTGTATTAGGCAGCAGAAACAAAATTGCACATTTGGGTGTTCCAAAACAGGATAGCCAGGCACATTGTCTATAATCAATAGAACTTTAAATTTGAGATTTTTTGCCTTCAAATAACGTTTAACTTCTGGAACAAAACATTTATGAAACCATTCATTAAAAATTTCTTTTGTAGCCCAAACTTTTTTGTTTGCCATCCTATACACTGGTAATTTATTCAAATCTACACCTTTCATTGACCATGATCTTAGGGATCGATTGATGAGCAGTGGTTTTAACATGCGATCTCCTGAAGCATTGCTGCAAAATAGTAAGGTCACATGATCCTTAACTGCTTTAAAGCCACCAACAGTTTTTTGTGATCTTGCTCTGTAGGTTCTACTCAGTATTTTTTCCAAAAAAAGACTAGTTTCATCTGCATTCCAAATTTGATCAAGAGTGTATCCACCATCTATAATGATTTGGGCCAATTTTGGACAAAATTCTTTAGCAGCCAGATCATCTGCAGATGCTACTTCATCTTTTATCTTTGCATTATGATACTCTTGTCTCTGAAGAAATCCTGCAAACCAACCTGTACTTGCAGAAAATTCAAAATTTTTGTTTAACTGAGCTGATGTGGTTGGTTCCATTTCTTGTATCTGCTTATATATTCATAATGCCATTTGTTTGATGGTATTTCCATCTAGAGGCATTCTTTTTTGCGAGTTATCTTCTATCCACATTATATATAGTACCTTTTCCATCTTCACTTTTACAATATCTCTCGTGTATGATGATGACTTAGCTCTCAATTTTGTTCCAGAAAGCACAGATTTTCTAATAGCATCTTCATTTTTCTTGATGGTTCTTATGGTAGCTTCGTTCAGACCAAAATATTTACCTATGGATGTTGAACCTTCTCCAGTTGCAAGACAATCTAAAATTTGGATCTTCATATCCAAAGAGATAGCTTTCCTTTTCAGCTTTTGTATAGTTGAATTATTCAACATCATGGTAAGGTTTATGAAAAATATTTGAATTGTAGTTAATAACTCAGATGATGAAAAATTGTAAATTACCTATCAGCAAAATTTAATAGATTTATAATATGCACACAAAACTACAAAAAGCAAAACAAAATTTTTTTCGATTTCTTCTATTAAACATCTAAACACTTCTAACTTTGAACACAAAATGAGAGACCAAAACTAATGTATGTATTAAAGGTAAAATTGGGGAGAATTCCCAGAACTCAATGTTGCCACTTTATTCTGAATGAAGTAGGTTTTCTACAATTTTTCCATAAAATAGGGAATAAAATAGAGAAAACCTTGTTGTATAGTTATGTTAGTGTAGTTTTTATTTTGGGGATTTTAGTGCACAAAATGTATATAGTACATTTTCAGTTAAAACTACTTTGAAAAATGTGACCATAAAAGCGGCATCTTTGTTATAAATGTAAATTCTAGGAATTATTTCTTGAATAGAAATATTTTTTCAGAATTAAATTCAAATGGAGATTTTTAAAAAGGCACCATTTAAATCATGTTGTTAAACCAAAATTGTGTAAAAAAAAAAATCCATGTAAAAACAGAATTAGGTTTACCCTCAGAGCAGTCATGTACTGTTTTTTAGACTCCTCATGTGCATTTCTGGATTGCCAGAAATGGATTTTTCAGCATCAGCATGTGTCTGTTCATTTTTTTGACCTTCAGTGTTCCCATTACATAAATGTAAAAAAATTTTGCCATTCAAATGATGCATTTGGGTTGCATAGCTGCCAACTACTCCAATTTTATCGGATTTTCTCCAATTTTTGGTTTAAAATCTGATTTTGTCTTTGAAAATCCGATTTTTAGAGTTTTTTCAGTTTTACACTTATGGAAATCTGCCTCAAAACTGTACAGTATTTTTGCCCTTTCCCTAATAGATGAATGTCAATGAAAGGGAAGAATTGTTTTCGATTTAGCTGTTTTACTGTAAAGGTACTGTCTCCACTTTTTAATCTATGCTTGCTTGTGACCACACCTGCATTCCAACCAGAGAAAATCTATAGGACTGCAGATGATCATTTTCAGACAGAAGATATGGCAAAGACCACACCTAAATTCTTTTATAGAGTTGAAAGTCATAGAATGTGGTTAAATGTGTGTTTATTGAACCTATACCCAACTCTCCCGGCTCTGGTCAACTAAACACTAATTGGATTATTTAGAATCGGAAATTTCAGTGTGAATATTATAATAATACAGATTAGAGTACTTTCCTGTCTGTGGGCCATGATTGACATTGCAACTTGAATGGGTCTTGTGCACCCCTGCAGTTTACGACACTCAGTTCACTAAATGGCATCACGAGCAGCTAACCTTAAGTGTGTAAAGTTAGGTTAAAAGCCTTAGCATTTGTTTTTAGTTGGACTAAAAAACAATATAAATTTTATTAATAGAATTTATATGGTATGACAGCTTTTCATCGGTTTCATTCGATTCTCTATTAGTATGTTTTGTTCGGCCTCTGCTTCTTGATTTTTTTTTTTACAGGTATAATCTTCTAATGTGAATAAAAGAAGTATATTTTTAGAACATAAAATTTTGCAATAAACACAGATTTAACTAACATTTAATTGTATTTTGTAAATGCAATTTGGATTTAATTCATATATATGAGTGCAAAGGTACAAATTTTGCCTCAGGTAAGTATTGATCTAAAAATTTGGTCTATAAATGGTAGCTAGGTAGTCACTTGAAGGAGAGCTATGCACCAATCCCCTGTGATGATGCATAGAACCGGCCCGGCCTAGCACCTAATGTCCAACCCCGCCTTCTCGTGGTGTAGACTGTTAGTACCTTTCAAAAGAGATACTCTCTTGTGGAAGTGAACGGAAGGGGAGGGCTGCCAGATCAGTGTGTCCTATTGATTTGGACAACTCTGGCTACTTTTCTTTTTTTTCTACCCTGATGAGGAGTGGTCAACCACACAGGGTCCTGGTGCTGACCATATATACCAACCTGAACGGAATTATGGCTCTGAGCTTGATTATGGATTCTGATTTTGCTGCACTGGTGGGCTTTTGTGGAGGGAAAATCTTCTGCTGTGTTTTCTGTTTGTTTGTGGATTGACAGCCCCAAGTGAATAGATTCACAGGTTATGTTTATCAGCTGGTGGATAATCCTGAGCAGAGGTCATTGCAGGGACCTGAACTCTTTGCTTCTATTGGCATCGTCAAATTCTACATTGGAGGAAGTCTTCCAGTGTAGATGGCTTCAGCCTTTAGTGGTGGGGGAATGGGTCTTTGCCCCATGTCTGCGATTAGGGGGCTGTTTGATATTGTCGGCATTCCCTCTCTCAATAAACATAGTTTCTTTAAACATCCCACTAACCATTTTCTCTCCATAGTTAGTTGGAATGTGAGGTCTCTGCACAGAGCTTTTACTCTTGATGTCCTCACACAAGAATTCCACCATTATAATTTAGATATTTTCGGCTTACAAGAGACCAGATGTACAGATAAAGGTCAGATTCTTTAAAATAATCTTAAATTTCTCTTTTCAGGGAGGGACGACAATAAGCATCACCAAGGTGTGGGTCTTCTTCTCAGCAGACACGCTAGTGATGCTCTTCTAGGATATGAGTGCATTAATGAAAGGTTTCTTACAGCAAAATTTCAGACAAGCGTTAAAGACTTGAATGTTATCTGCTGTTATGCCCCCACTCAGGATGCCGATGAAGATCAGAAGGATAGGTTTTATGAACAACTTCAGGATATTTTGAATTCTGTCAAGAAAGGAGATATTACCCTTGTTCTTGGTGACTTCAATGCCAAAGTTGGTACTGACTCTGACCTTTGGGGAGGAGTAATAGGCCCTTTTGGTATTGGTAGCTGCAATGGCAATGGGCAACATCTCCTACAGGTAAGTAAACTCAATGGATTCAGAATAACTAACACTTATTACAAACACTACGATATACATAAGTACACATGGGTTTCACCTGATGGGATGCATAAGAATATGATTGATTATATATTAACAGCAAATGGGCTAGTTCTGTTAGGAATACCAGGTCATATAAGGGAGCTGAAATTGGATCTGACCATTACCTTGTTAAAAGTGTCTTGCTTAAATTTAAAAAGTGTTGTGCTAAAGTCAAAAAATTTACCTTTAATACTGAAGCTCTGAAAGACCCAGTTATAGCTAAAGCTTACTATAATAGGTTAATTAGTCATTATGACAGTGACTGTTTGCTTACTACTGAAGTTGAGGAAGAATGGGGCCATTTTAAACGGGCAGTTTTGGAAACTAAAAGTACTCTTTTAGGAAAAAAGGAGCAGAGGAGGCAGAATTATTTGAGTGATAAGGCACTTGAGCTTATTTCAGAAAGAAAGAACTGCAGGAATATCCTTAATCTATACCCAACTAGACCTAATAGAAAGCATTACAGAGAACTTAATAAATGTGTAAAGGATCAGTTAGCTGCTGATAAGAATCTTTGGCTTGGCTGAAAAAGCCAAGGAAGCAGTTAGACAGCACAACAGCAGAGAGCTGTACCAGATAGTTAATGTTTTGTGTGGTAGAAAACGAACAGGTATACAGGGATTGAAGGATAAACTAGGTAAGGTTATAGAAGGTGAGGATTCTGTCATGGCTAGGTGGGCTGAGCACTTCAGTGATGTTCTAAACAATGTGGTTAGTTCTATCCCCATTGTTTGCAATGATGATAGATGCATTGGTGGCTTTAATGTTGGCCCTATAACACAATCTGAAGTTATTTTGGCTGTTTCTAAACTTAAACTTCATAAATCCCCAGGGGTTGATGAAATTACTACGGAAATGCTTAGAGCTGGGAATGTTTCGGTTACCACTTGGATGACTGAAATTCTGAATATCTTTTATGATAAAGGCATGGTTCCTAAGGATTTTACCAGAGCAATTTCAAAAAAGGTGATCGCAGTTCTTGTGATAACTATAGGGGTATCAGCCTACTCTCTGTTCCAGGTAAAGTTCTTTCCATGATTTTGCTTAATAGAATTAGGAATCTGGTTGGCAGGCAATTGCGTGATGAGCAATGTAGATTCAGAAGTGGTAGGGGATATGTAGATCAGATATTTTCACTTAGGCAGATTCTTGAGAAATGTTTATAGAGTTTCAGAAACCTTTGGTTGCTAGTTTTGTTGATTTCAAAAAGGCTTTCGACTCATTGATCGTCATAATTTGTGGTTGATTGTGAGATCATATGGTATACCAGACAAGTTAGTTAACACAATGAAAGCTCTCTATAATAACACTGAGTGGTGTGTGAGAGTTGGTAAGGCATATAGCAAATGGCTTTGAAATACCTTTGTTGTTCGACAGGGGTGCATTTTGTCTCCTTTTCTCTTTAGTTTGGTTATCGATTATGTTATGTGAAATTCACTACAAGGGAAAGATTTTGGCCTTAAATTGTCTGGAGATAAGAAAATTTCTGATTTCGGTTATACTGATGAGATGAACTCTTTCATTGGAGCTGTTGATGAGACAGGTAGTAGAGTAGGTTTGGTAATAAACAGAGAGAAAACTAAAGTAATGAAAATTGGTCAGGCAGGTTGTGATTCAGTTAATCTGAATGGTTGCAGTCTTGAGCAGGTGTCACAGTTTAATTATCTTGGGAGGTATGTAACAGATACTAGTGATGTGCATCATAAGATTAACAGACGAATATGGATTGCTGCCAGGACTTTTAAGAATCTATGGAGAGTGTGGAGAAATAGGCGTATACACCTAAAGACTGAAATTAGACTGTATAATAGTTTGGTTCTTTCTAGGGTTAGTTATGGTAGTGAAACTTGGACACTTTGTAAACAAGATAACAGGAAACTAGATGCTTTTGATTCCAGATGCTTACGCAGTATCTTGGGCGTTAGTTCGTTCAACTTTGTAACTAATGAGATTAGGCAAAGGAGTTTGCAACCTCCTTTAAGCAGCATATTGTGCAGATAGAGACTCCGTTGGTTTGGCCATGTTGCCGGTATGGAGAATTATAGATTGGCGAATAGGGTTATGAACAGTGTGCCTAAAGGCCTCAGAAAGAGGGGGTGACCTAGGATGCGGTGGGGCAGACAATGTCAAACAGGACCTTATTAGAATTGGTGTGCAGTGGCCAGATGTAGTAGATGTAGCTCAGGACAGACTTGCTTGGAGAACTAAATTGTATGTTCTGGTTGGACCTCTATAGCCCATGGCTGCTTGAGGATGATAATGATGATGAAGTACTTAAAGTTGCAGACGATTTATGATATTTAATTAATCTTTAGCAATGTTTTAAATTCTCCATTTAAAAGTGTGTGCTAATAATTGCTTTTAAAATGATTATCTCCAATGAGATTATCTTGTTCTGGGTATTTTTTAATAATGCAAATGGTTGTGCATTGTTTAGGAATGTGTATTATAGGCTTGTTTTCTATGGTGAGATTATTTAGTTCTGAGGGTCTTTTTTTATTAAAGCAGAACGCTGGTGAAAATTTGTTTTTTTAGTCTTTGGTCAGGAAAAATGGGGGAGCAGTTGTGCTTTGATTAGCAGTATGTGTGGTTAAAATGGTTATATCTGATAATTTTGTACTGGGGTTTTCTTAAACTGCAGATGGCAATTCATTGTTTAGTGGTATGCCCTTGTTTGAATTGCCATCTCCGATGAAATCATTGATTTTTGCAAGTTTGTTTTGATTATGGAATGAACTTTCATTTGTTAGTGATAATAGGCTGTTGAAACCACAATAGCCTCGTATGGAACTGGCTGACATTCGCCATATGACGATGTGCACAGTTAGGAAAATAGGCCTATGTACTATTCTTCTAGTGGAAACAAAATTTTATGCTTAGGAATAAACATTTATCATTATATTGTTTACTTAGCATATTCTTGTTTATGTCCTCTTTACTGCTAGTAATATGATTGTTTAGGTTATTATTTGTAGAACTTTCCAAGAAGTTGAATATTAGGCAAAATGCTGATCCAAGGACCATCGGTTTCAAAATATAAAGATGGCGCCCATCGCTGGATCATCACTTTTGTCAAATATTCTTTCTAATATGATATTGAAATGCTTTTGTGATTAGTTTAAATGGCATATTTAAGGGGGGGGGGGGCTACAGAAGTAATATTAAGAAACTTGGTATAATTCTGGAAAAATTAAATTTTTTCTGTGCCACTAGGGGTGTGGAATCGAGCATTCTGTCAAACACAACACATTATTGTGTTGCATTTGAAAATGGCACCTGAGTACTATAAACTACAGAACTGCCCTACTCCGATTTTTCACTCTTCCAAATCGTAATTTTCATTATGCAAGGTTGGCAGCTCTCTGGGGTTGGTTGTTTTACCTCTGAGTGGCACTTTTTTGCACACAATGGGTAAATAGCCAGTTCATAAGGATCTTAATGGCTCAGAGAAGGTTGGGGGGAAGGGACCCACTGGAACAGCTCTTAGGCGGCAAATAGTAGATTACCATCAGGGCCATCCATTGTGTTCTTTAAAGTTGACAGGGTTTGGCATTCCTGCACATGGGGCCATGGCTTAACATCCCATATGACGGACTGTTGCCTTTCAAACCCATCGATGTCCCCTACTGACTGTGGGCAGGGAGTTGTGCAAAGATAAATCTCAACACTGACCCATCTGTGACTTGAACCTCCGAATGCAGATTACAAGTCTGGTGCACTACCCCCCCCCCCCCCTCCTCCTTCTCCTCCTCCGCCTCCTCCTCCTGAGGTCCAACCAGACAATGTAATTTAATTCTTCAAGCAAGTCTATCCTGAGCTGCATCTCGCCACTGCACACCAATTCTAACAAGGTCCCGTTTGACATTGTCTGCCCACCGCATCCTAGGTCTCCTCCTCTTTCTGAGGCCTTAGGCACTACGTAAAAGATCTTAGAGGAATAGAGTGTAAGGGAACAGCTGCAACTTTTGTAATAATGAGTCTCTTAATATATATAACAAATTCTGTTTAACTTTTTAACAGCGAATGTTGGACATCAACTACATTGGAAGTGTGTACATGACACGAGCAGTTCTGCCTTTGATGAAAAAGCGAAGGAATGGAAGAATTGTATTTGTTTCATCGTTGGCAGGATTAATAGGACTATATGGATATACAGCTTATTCAGCTTCCAAATTTGCTCTTTTAGGCTTTGCTGAAGCCCTTCAAATGGAGGTAGGTTTTTGAAAGAATCAGTATTTTTGTTTACTTATTCATTTTCAGTATGCACTAAGAATGATTTTTAAATCCATCAACTCAGGTAGGCTCATATTCCATTTTGTTTCAGTTTTCTTTTTCTTCATATTATACACACTTGTAGTTCTTTTGTGCTGCTAAATAAGGATAACAATGCATTTGTACATTAAATGTTGATCTTGTAGCATGATTTGAGGTTCATCTTCATCCTCATCTTCATGCAGCCATGGGTATGGAGGTCCAACCAGACAGTGCAATTTAGTTCTCCAAGCAAGTCTGTCCTGAGCTACATCTACTACATCTGGCCACTGAACACCAATTCTAATAAGGTCCTGTTTGACATTGTCTGCCCCACCGCATCCTAGGTCTCCCCCTCTTTCTGAGGCCTTTAGGCACACTGTTCATAACCCTATTCGCCAATCTATAATTCTCCATATGGACAACATGGCCAAACCAACAGTCTCTCTCTGCACAATATGCTGATTAAAGGAGGTCCATATAAACTGACAGGCTCCTGTCAGACCTCTGTGGCAAGCAGCTGCTTGAGGGGGTATTTATTTTATTTATTTTATTTGCGTAACCTCATCATTAGTTACAAAGTTGAACAACCTAATGCCCAAGATACTGCGTAAGCATCTGGAATCAAAAGCATCTAGTTTCCTGTTATCTTGTTTACAAAGTGTCCAAGTTTCACTACCATAACTAACTCTAGAAAAAACCAAACTATTATACAGTCTGATTTTAGTCTTTAGGTGTATACGCCTATTTTTCCACACTCTCCATAGATTCTTAAAAGTCCCAGCAACAATCCCTATTCGTCTGTTAATCTCATGCCGCACATCACCATTATCTGTTACATAGCTCCCAAGATAATTAAACTGTGACACCTGCTCAAGACTGCAACCATTCAGATTAACTGAATCATAACCTGCCTGACCAATTTTCATCACTTTAGTTTTCTCTCTGTTTATAACCAAACCTACTCTACTACCTGTCTCATCAACAGCTCGAATGAAAGAGTTCATCTCATCAACATCATTTACCAAAAGAGCTATATCATCAGCATAATCTAAGTCAGAAATTTTCGTATTTCCAGTCCATTTAAGACGAAAATCTTTCCCTTGAAGTTAATTTCGTATAACATAATCAGCAACCAAACTAAAGGGAAAAGGCGACAGAATGCACCCTTGTCTAACACCAGACGTAATGCTAAACCAATTGCTACAAGACTTACCAACTCTCACACACCACTCAGTGTTATTATAGAGAGCTTTCATTATGTTAACTAACTTGTCTGGGATACCACATGACCTCACAATCAACCACAAATTGTGATGATTAACAGAGCCAAAAGCCTTTTTGAAATCAACAAAGCTAATAACCAAAAGTTTCTAAAACTCTAAACATTTCTCAAGAATCTGCCTGACTGAAAATATCTTATATACACACCCTCTACCACGTTTGAATCCACATTGCTCATCACACAATTGCCCATCAACCAGATTCTTAATTCTATTAAGCACAATCATGCAAAGAACTTTACCTGGAACACAAAGAGGCTGATCAGCTTCCTGAGCTTTGTCAGCCAAACCATCAAGCCAAAGATTCTTATCAGCAGCTAACTGTTCTTTACATGTTTATTAACCTCTTTGTAATGATTTCTATTAGGAGTAGTAGGATATTTATTAAGGACAATCGTGAAGTTCTGTGAAATAAGCTCAAGTGCCTTATCACTCAAATAATTGTGTCTCCTCTGCTTCTTTTTTTCCTAAAAGAGTACTGTTAGTTTCCAAAAAAGCCTGTTTAAAACAGTCCAATTCTTTCTCAACTTCAGTAGTAAGGAAACCATGACTGTCATAATGATTAAGTAACCTATCATGGTAAGCTTTAGCTATAACTAGTCTGTCAGAGCTTCAGAATTAAAGGTAAATTTTTTAAATTTATCACAACCATTCTTAAGTTTTAGTTGCAAGACACTTTTAACAAGCTAATGGTCAGATCCAATTTCAGCTCCCCTATATAACCTTGTGATTCCTTACAGAACCAGCCCATTTGCTATTAATTAATATATAATCAATCATATTCTTATGCAGCCCATATGCCCCTTGGTGTGAGCTCCTATCCTTGGTGAGGGGACCACTTATGAAGGTTCTGCTGGTTTGGGTACCATCACAGGATCCTGAACTCTTGCCCGTGTGTTTGCTGTGTGTGGAAACCCGTTGTTCTTGGAAAGGATGATCCTGACAGTTGCTCGGGGGTCCCCATATTATCTCCCCTGCTAATGACTGGCAGGGTTCCCTTTGGCTGTTTTGCCATTTGGGAGCCTGTCTGTCTCGAGGCCAGACAGCGGATTCGAGGGCCTCTGCTATACACTGCTTTGGCCTCTGCTTCAGGTAAATGGGAAGTCCTGGGGCAGTCCCTCAGGATCAATCGGCTGGTGGGCAGGTCCAGCTAGGGTCAATAATGCAGAGTGGTGAGTAACCTTGTCCACGTCTGGGAAACGGTTTACAAGTTTCCCCACAGATTTATTAATTTTGTAGTTTTCTTTCATTTGTGAGAACGAATTGTTTCTCACTTTTCCTTATTTTTCCATTTTTTTTCTTTTGTGAGTCCTCAGGTGAGATTCTCACATTTCTTTTTTAATTTTCTTTTTGTTTCATTGTGGGTATGGTGCCCTGGTGCTCATTTGGGTGTCCCTTTGTTGGAATCCGTAGTGGGTGGGGACAACTGGCACTGAAACTCCAAACCCAACCATGAGTTCTCAAAATGAAAACTCACTTCGGATGCTGCAAAAAGAGCTCGGCACGAGCCCCCATTTTCTGTTCTTTATTCTTATCGTCGTTGTCGTCTTTGTGCCTTCCTTCGTTCCCAAGGTTCCTGGTCATCCACACTACAGGTGATCAGGTTCTTGGGGACATGTCCACCTTTTTTATAAACAAGGGTTTGAAAGGTCTTGCGGGAGAACTAAAATCTGTCAAGTGCCTAAGATCTGGTGACTTGCAGGTGGAGACTGCCTGCTCCAAACATTCGGACTTCTGTTGAATGTAACAGCGATTGGTGGAGTGGCTGTCACAGTCAATCCATACAAGATGCTTAATTCCTCCCGGGATGTGATCTCTGAGTGGGGTTTCCTCAGGTTTCTGAGGAGGAAATCCTCTCAGACCTTTCATCCCAGGGAGTGACAGCAATCCACTGGGTTACAACACTTCGTGATGGAAAGTTAGTACCCACCTGGGTACTAATAATTACTTTCAACACGCCACTCCTGCCTACTTCCATCAAGGCAGGGTACTTACATTGCGAGGTACAGCCATTTATGCCCAACCGCTGTGTTGTTTTCAATGTCAGAGATTTGGCCATGCCCCAACAGCATGTCAGGGCAAGCCCATCTGTGTTCGTTGTGGCAGTTAGGATCTTCCTGAACCTGACTGCATAGCAGAAAAGGCATGCTGTGTAAACTGCCATGGCAAACATCCAGCATACTCCCACGACCGTTCAAAGTGGCTGGAGGAGAAAGAGGTACAGCACCTAAAGACCCTCCATAATATCAGTTATCCAGAGGCAAGGAAGCTCGCTGCACCACCCACCCCATCTGGCCAAGGCCTCCTATGCCGGTGCAGTCATCGGAAAGCCCGGCATTAAGACAGCTTCCACGGTGCAGACCAACATCAGCATCCCACCAACTGAATCTTTCTTGCCTGCTGCCAAGTATCTCTTGACCCAGGTGAAGATGAAGTCTGTGTTGATCTCGACATCGACTCTGGTTTCTATTCTTGCATCTGTGCCTTCCACTTCCACCTCTGGAAGGCACCCTCCTTCCCGCCCACAGACAGCAAGACCTTCTAAGCCCAAGGGGCCCCCATTGGGGCCAAAAAAGAAAACTTTAACGCCTCCTTGTTCGACAGTCTCTGATCCTTATCACTCAGACAACTCCGAGGACATGGACCCAGACCACTCCAAGTCGTCCGCCAATTCTTTTAAGCACTGAGATGGCCATACTCCTACAATGGAACTGTCGTGGATTCCAGAGGAATATTGACGACATCAATGTCCTGCTGAGGGCACACAAACCCATCTGTGTGTGTCTACAGGATACATACATTCAGACAGCCAATGATCCCACTATCTGGCACTTCTCACTCATTCGCCGGAACCGGGATGGAGATGGTCCAGCTCGCAGGGGTGTCACCATCCTCGTGAGCAACCATTCTCCATTCCAGGTCATTCCCCTAATAACAAACTTAGAGGTGGTTGCCATCTGCCTCTTTGTAGGATTTTCGTTGACTGTCTGTTCTGTCTATCTACCACCCGGAAGTATCATCTTCCAGGATGACCTTGATGACCTCGTCTCGCAGCTGCCATTCCCCTTCCTCATCATGTGGGGACTTCAATTGACACAGTCCATCCTGGAGCAGTGCTGACACCAATGGGAGGTGTGGGGTCATGGGAGTGGTGGTTACTGGATCCTTCACTCTCCCTGTTGAACACCAGTGTCAGTATATACTTCCACTCCCCAACCCGCACATTCACTGCCATTGACTCACCATCTGCTCCTCCTCGATCCTTCCACTCTTTACATGGGAGGTCGAGGACAATCCATATGGAAGTGATCACCTCCCCGTGATGTATACCATCTCCCATGGGGGGGGGGGGGGGGGGGGGGGCTTGCAGCCCTTCACGTGTTTCTTGGTGAAGGCTTGATTGGGCTGACTAAAGTGGTTTCAAGCTCCTTTCTGAGTTCGATGACCACTCAGTCAGCCAGGAGCCAATCATTGTTGCAGTGGCAGAGATGACAGACTGCATTGGCCATACAGCTGCTTCTGTTATTCCTCAGACCTTGACTTGGTTTCCACGTTTCCCAAAACCATGGTGGAATCCCAACTGCAGTGCAGCTCGTAATGTTCAGAACAAGGCTTGGGGGTATTTCGAGACATCTGATATCCTCCAACCTTGAAGCATTCAAGCCAAGGTGAAAGCTCGTTTTGTCCGGCACCAGAGCCAGAAGGAATCTTGGATCAAATATATGTCTTCTGTCACCCACTTGACCAGTTCTAAGGTTGTGTGGGATAAGGTCTGGAAGATGGGTGGGAAATACACGTTCCACTCATTATCGATCCTGGAGCACAATGAACAGGCAATTGCTGGTCCTTGAGCAATTGCCGACACTCTGGGGGAGTCATTCTCCTCCATTTCTTCTTTATCCTTCTACTCCTCTGAATTTCTGGCCCAGAAGAGCAAGCTGAACACTCTCCGCTGTCCTTCCATTTGAATGGCCTGGAGTCTTACCAGTGGCCATTCACAATGGAGGAGCTTTGCCTTGCTCTGTATGCTTCTCATGCATCTACTGTCAGGCCAGGCCAATATCTATTATGCTATGTTTCAACTTCTCTCACCATCTGCTCTGACTTTTCAACCGTATTTTCATCAAGGAGCAGTTTCCAGACTCCTGGCAGGAAGCTATCATCTTGGCCTAACCCAAGCCAGGAAAAGATTCCTTCAAATTATTGTCCAATTGCATTGACGAGCTACGTCTGCAAGGTGTTGGAAAGAATGGTAAATACTAGGCTGGCCTGGTATTTGGAACATCATGGCCTTCTTTCCAAAACCCAGTGTGGTTTTCGCAGGCACAGGTCTATTTTAAACCACCTGATCCATCTTGAATTGGCAATTAGGAATTCATTTTTGTATCGAGTGTACCTGGTGTCCATTGAGCGTATGGCATGGCATGGATATTTGGCATTCTTTGTGACCTCCATAGCTTCGGTTTGCAAGGTCACATGCCAATCTTCATTGCAATTTTTTTATCATCTTGTATTTTTTGAGTTTGTGTCGGCAACACTCTGTCGCGGCCTTTTCCCCAAGAACCTTTTCCCCCCAACCTTCTCTGAGCCTTCGGGGTCCATGTGACCTGGCCATTTAGCCCATGGTATGCAAAAAAGTGCCACTCAGAGGTAAAACAACCCAACCTCTACACCAACTCACTTAGCTCACTATAGGCTTTGATCTCTGTAAGGCATCGACCTCACCCTATTCTCTCCAAGATCTGCCAGCAGCTCCATTCAAATTGTGCTCCATCTGGAGCACGATTTTCTTCTGTTGGGTTCCCAGTCATATTGGGATCAGGGGCAGTGACTTAGCAGATGCTGCTGCCTGGTCAGTCACACTCCTATCCGACTCTTCACTGCCGGTTCCATGCTTGGAATTCCAGCAGCGTTTTTTCCATTGAGCTCCGGGACAGTTGCAGAGATCTTAGTCTGAACAGATTAGCAACAAGCTTTTGAAGATCAAGCCCATTATCAAATTGTGGCAGTCTTGTTTTTGCAGAAGTCACAAAGAGGAAGTTGTACTTGTTTGGCTCTGCTTAGGTTATTTGTTTATCACTCATTGCTTTCTTCTTTGGGCTGATGACGAACCTAAGTGTGAGTTTTGTGACACCATTTTAACTACTAAACATATTTTAATTGCTCGTCCTGCCTTTACCTTTGAACGTTGTTTATATTTTACCTTCCATAATTTTACGGCCGAGCCTCTTACACTCGGCCATCTTTTATCAGATGATGCCTTTTTACCATCTGTCTTTTCCTTTTTGCATTATATAGGTTATTTCAGCAGACTCTGATTTTATGGCTTTATCTGTTTTACCTTGATTATTCTGGGTCTTTTACACCAGGGTTCGTTTTATTTTTTTGTGCTTTTGTATATGTATTGGTTTTGTTCTTTGCATTTGCACTTTTTGCTTTTAACTTTGGTTGTGGGTTTGTCTGTCTTTTACTCTTTTTTTTTTTTATCTTGTTCGGTGTGTTATGGCCCTGTTGCCCATGCACCATAAAACCTCAACCAACCAACCAACCAACCAAAGCAGCCCATCTGGTGAAACCCATGTGTACTTATATCATGGTGTTTTTAATTAGTTATTCTGAAACCATTAAGTTTAGTTACTTGTAGAAGAAGTTGCCCATACCATTGCAGCTATCAATACCAAAAGGGCCTATCACTCCTCCCCAAAGGTCAGAGTCAGTACCAACTTTGGCATTGAAGTCACCAAGAACAAGGGTAATATCTCCTTTCTTGACAGAATTCAAAATATCCTGAAGTTGTCCATAAAACCTATCCTTCTCATCCTCATCAGCATCCTCAGTGGGGGCATAACAGCAGATAATATTCAAGTCTTTAACCCTTTAACGCTCATAATGGTCCAAAATGATCAACATTTTGAAATGGACTCGTCCAAATAATGCTGTTCGTTTTTCTTTATTACCTTCTACCCTTTTCTGAGGGGCAGGGGTGGCTCAGTCGGTAGTGCGCCAGGCTCGTAATCTGTAGTTCCCAGGTTCGAGTCCCAGCTGGGTCAGCATTGAGATTTATCTCCGCAAAAATTCCCCGCCCTGCCCACGGTCAGTAGGGGACACCAATGGGCTTGGAAAGGCCGCCGTCCGTCGGATGGGACGTTAAGCCGTGGCCCCATGTGCGGGAGAGCCATACCCTGTGCACGTTAAAGAACACGCTGGATGGCCTTGACGGGAGGCTGCCATCTGTCTTCTAACAGCTGTTCCAGTGGGTCCCCTCCCCCAACCTTCTCTGAGCCTTCGGGGTCCTTGTGACCTGGCCATTTAGCCCATGGTGTGCAAAAAAGTGCCGCTCAGAGGTAAAACAACCCAACTACCCTTTTCTGAAACTTCCTGGGTGTTAAAGGGTTAATGCTGGTCTGGAATTTTGCTATAAGAAACCTTTCATTAATGCACTTAAATTCTAGAAGAGCATCACTAGCATGTCTGCTGAGAAGCAGACCTATGCTTTGGAGATGCTTATTATTTTCTCTCCCTGAAAAGAGAAATTTAAGATTATTTTTAAATATCTGACCTTTATCTGTTCATCTGGTCTCTTACAAGCCAAGAATACCAAGGTATAACAACAGTCAAATTCTTATGTGAGGACATCAAGAGAATAATCTCTCTGCAGAGTTCTCACATTCTGACTACCTATGGAGAGAAAATGATTAGTGGAATTCTTAAAGAAACTATGCTTATTGAGAGATGGAATGCCAACAATATCAAACAACCCCCTAATCGCATCTTTAATAGTGGGGCAAAACCCGTTCCCCACAACTATAGACTGAAGCCATCTACAATGAAAGACTTTCACCAATGTAGAATTTGACGTACACATAGATGCAAGAGTTCAGGTGCCTGCGATGACCTCTGCTCAGGGTTATCCACCATCCTATAAAATATATCCTGTGAATCTATTCACTTGGGGCTGTCAACCCACAAGCAGACAGAAAACAGAGTGGCAGATTTTCCATATTCTCACACAACAGATTTCACCCCTTTAGGGAAACCTATCAGAAATTTCAACGAAGAATGCAGGAATGTTATTCTGACATTATGAACAAAAATCCAAACACAGCATTAGCTCATGTGATCATTGATAATAATTTGGAAATAGAACAATCAACATATAAATCATTGGCTGCTCCACAAACTAAGTTTCAACTTTCTTGCATTGAAAATATGATAATTCATACCAATCAACATAGGCTCTGCAACAACAAGGAGATTCCACCCCTTCCAGCAGCGTGGACTCTCCTGTTGTGCGAGCAAATGTGCAAACGTAATGAGCAGTAAACCAGTGACATCAATGAGACATGCATTTAAACTATGGAACATCTGTAATTGGGAGCCTGAGGAAGCCAAAGCCATGGAAGGTTAGCAAAACACGTAGCTCAATGAGGGGGCCTTGTATTTTAAACTTTTAACTTTTTAGAAGTTATTTTTATAAGTCTCAGGGATGTGTATCAGAATATCATAACATCAATCTAATATTGACCAGTTTAGTGAGTGAGGAGATGAATTCATATATGAGATTTATATCTGAAAGTTGTCAAGGAAATAGATAACAGCAATTCTCCTAAGGACTGGTATACAGCTATTGCAGTGAGTGGTACAACTGTACCGATGGTCATGTCAAGTTCATCAAACAACTGGGCAAGAATACATAGTGCATCACAAATGACTACAGTCTGCTGTGATGATAACAACATCCCTAACACCTCTGCCAATCTTCAATGAACAACAGAAGATAGAGCAAGATATCATATCTAACTGCAAACTGTACTTGTGCCAGTGGACATTCATCAAAGTTCATCGCCAGTACTGGTAAATATTGTTCCTCTTTTTACTTGAGCTCCTCTGCAGGATAAAGGATAGCTTAAAGAGTGTATCAATGGAGGGTACAAAAATTAGGAACATTGTAGTAGATGAATAGCAGCCGTGATGGCATTAAACTGATACGATACTACATGATATATGTTGAGCACTCCTCTAGACTTATAATGTTTAAATGTTAATGTACAGCTATTAATCGTAGTTATTAAATTTATCAAATAGGCTGTGAGTTTTAATTTATACCTTTTGTTGCTGTTTTGCCCAGTTGTTTGTTTAATATAGCCCATTTCGTTAACTATTCATAACTTTTGAACGCTAGTGTATAATATGTCATGAAACATTAATTATGGGTTATGCAAGACTAATTAAGATTTGAAGAAGTCTAACTCTTATGATACTAATGATGGTGAAATAGCAATAATAGTCACTGAAAAGGTAGAAGTAGGGAATATAGCATTGACTCCCATTGTAATTCATGATCATATTTAAAAAAATGCTTCACACAGAATAAAAAATATGAGTTCTTTATATTTCCCAGTGTTGGGAATTTAAGTGGCAAAATTTAGTTTAAAACAAAATTTAACACCCAAAAGTTAGAAGGTGAAAGCTGAATAGTTATCAGTTAATTAGTGGTGCTAGTAAATGTTGTATCTGCATATGTGCATTGCTATTATAATTGAATTTTCTGATTGTATGTTTTTTTTAGCATTTTCTTTTTGTATGTTTTTGTAATTTTAGCATTTTCATTGGTGATATCTGACATGAAATATATTTTTTGAGTATAGATTTCTGTTCATTTGCACAGGTGAGAACTTATGACATTAGTATTACTGTGTCCTTTCCACCTGACACTGATACCCCAGGTTTTGCTGAAGAACAGAAATATAAGGTGAGGTTTTGACAGGCTTTAAGTTACTGATATTATAGTGTTAATATAATCCAACCTTGTGGGGACTCTTGAGTTGTGTTGTACAATTGAGCGGTTAAGACATATTATCTAGTGTATATATAGTAGTGCTTCTTGATTTGACTAGTTTCTCATGTTTTGTAGACCTCCTTTGTCAGCACAATATTTGCTTGGAAGTTAAAAAAGTTTTTTTGAGGACTATGGCTACTTCAAGTAATGCAGAAATGCAGTAGGGGTTTCACATTTTCCATTCTGTAAAAGATTTCTTGAACATTAGAGAAAAATCTTTGAACTGTGCAACAAGAACTCTGTAGAAAGTGCACAAAACAAATCCTCAATCGTTCACAGTTTTGCTCATTAGAAGTGATGACACTGCAGAAAAAATGTCGGTATGGGAAAAATAAAAACCAGAAAGGTGGAAAAAAAAATTGAAAGCATGGGAATTGGGAAAGCTTATAATAAAAGCAATCTATGTTTCTAAGTTTCTGTTTTTCATTCAAAATGAAGTAGTTAATATTCTTGCCCATTATGGTGAGATAATCTTGATTTAGACAAACTGTATCAAATCATAGAAATGGCAGATATTAAAACTGACACAAGGGTGGTGAAAATCGAAATAAAGGATAATATTTCAAACTTCCTTTGCATAGGAACATTTAATGCAACTATCAAGTATTGTGGTGTAATCTGACATTGCAAGTATCACCTCAAACCAGTCCTCTGCTTTGTCGAGCTCTGGCTTTTTCCTTTTACTTTGCTCCCTGCCACTGCTGGGGATACTGTTTTTTTTTTTGTTTTTTTTATTTTTCCCTTCCAGAATTAATTTTTTTTTTCTTTTATCCTCCCTTGGATCGTTTTCTACAGTTGCACCTTTTCACATATGTTGTATGGTGAATACACCAATTGCATGACGCATGCATTGCAATGACGCATGCATTGCAAAAAAATTAATTCACTTTTCTTCAGTTGGCCTTTGGCCAACATATTGCCTCTTTTACCCTCGAATGGGAATAGGACGCTTAAATAGGCCTAAAATTTAAGCTGCTGTTTTTCATTCATTTCATATAACCTTCAGGTCAGTGTTGAACATTTCCACATACTGTACTTGCTGGAGGTATGTGGGAAGGTATCCTGAATTAGTTGATGTATCATATTTTTGTAACAATAACACTTGTCCTAAATAAACTTCATGTTGAACCTGTTTTTAAAAGATAAAATATAGAAGATTTCTTTGTATTAGTGTTTTTATGTATTTTCTTGACGTTTGTTGAATTTTCCAGCCTATTGAAACACAGCTCGTGAGTGAGTCTGGTGGTCTTTATAGTGCACATGAAGTGGCAACAAAAATACTAAAAGATGCAGTGGTATGTATATTAAAATTACAAAGTTTTTTGCTGTGATTAATGTGTTTGGAATTTAAACATTATTTTATAGTATGTACAGAGAAATTTAGATTTTAATGCACACAAGAAACCTGTGCTCCCTAAATTTAAAGTTCAGAATGTTAATATTTTTGCTTAAAATTCAGAAATTTATGCAACTTTGAAATTTTTATTGTCCTATAATTTGCTACCTAATTAAGGTTGCAAAATTTTGCATTATTGATTAGTTTTTTTATGCTAAATGTAAACAGAATTGTGCTATCTCATACAGTTCTTATGCTAAGCACTGATGAAACATGTATGACAACTTTGTAAGTAATCAAGACAATGATTTTATGCTGTTATCACATTGACAGTTTCCATAGATTGCTGGTTGATTGAATTATCAAATGATTGCCAATCAACTGATGATCTCGCAGGTTAACCAGTGATCTCATAGATCAATGATTAACAACTGAATGATAGTTCAATCAACTAATGATCTTTAAGAACTGCTAAAGCATCAATTGCAGTGTCACTGTCCCAGTTATTCACAATGTTTCCCTACATTCTTTGCCACTAGTATTAGAGGACTGTTGCATTAGTTCACAGGAGGCACAATATTCTGGTGGCTCTCCTCACAAAATTTTGAAGTTTGTACACTTTAATAAATAAATTATAAAATTTCAAATTTTCCAGAATGATAATTTTTTTTATGACTAGTCAAATTAGGAAACTCTACATAACATGTCTTAACTGTTGAATTGTACGACACAATTTAAGAGTCCCCACAAGGTTGGATTATATTAACACTATATTTACACTAATGGCCTGTAAATGGTAGCTAGGCGTAAACTGGAAGGAGAGCTGTGTACCAATCCCTAGTGATGATGCACAGAACCGGCCAGGTCTAGCACCTAATGTCCGACCCCGCCTTCTCGTGGTGCAGGCCGTTAGTACCTTTCCAAAGAGATATTCTCTTTTGGAAGGGAACGGAAGGGGAGGGCTGCCAGTTCAGTATGGCCTGCTGATCTGGTCATCTACGGCCACTTTTTTTTCTTTTTTTTTTTCTTTTTTCTTTTTTTTCAACCCTGCTGAGGAGTGGTCAACTTCACAGGGTCCTGGTGCTGACTATTTATACCTACTAGACTGGACTTGTTTATGGATTTGAGCTTGATTATGGATCCTGGACTTGCTGCACTGGTGGGCCTCTGTTGAGGGAGAGTCTGCCGCTGTGTTTTCTGTTTGCTTCTGGGTTGCCAGCTCTGAGTGAACAGAGGCCTGGGATACCTTATATCAGCTGGTGGATAATCCTAATCAGAGGCCATCGCAGGTACCTGAACCTTACTTAGCTAGTTGGGCATCGTCAAGCCTAAACTGAAGTAATGCGTCTCAGGCAGGCCATGTGGCTCTTGAAAAAGTCCACTTGAAAAGGTGGTGCCTGAAGTTCCTACCAGCATCGGTGACTTCAGCCTTTAGCGGAGGAGGAACGGGTCTTTGCCCCATGCCTGCGATCAGGGGGCTTTTTGATATTGTTGGCCCTACCAATCTCAATAAACCTAATTTCTTTAAAAATCCTACTAATCATTTTCTCTCTGCAGGAACGTGGAACGTGAGGACATTACATAGAGATTATTCTCTTGATGTCCTCATGCAGGAATTCCAGCGCTATAACCTAGATATTCTAGGCTTGCAAGAGACCAGATGGACAGGTAAAGGTGAGATACTTAAAAATAACTTTAAATTTCTCTTTACAGGGAGGGAGGATGGAAAGCATCACCAAGGCGTGGGTCTGCTGCTCAGCAGACATGCTAGTGATGCTCTTCTAGGATATGAGTGCATTAATGAAAGGTTTCGTACAGCAAAATTTCAGACAAGCATTAAAAACTTGAATGTTATCTGCTGTTATGCCCCCACTGAGGATGCTGATGAGGATGAGAAGGATAGGTTTTACGGACAACTTCAGGATATTTTGAATTCTGTCAAGAAAGGAGATATTACCCTTGTTCTTGGTGACTTCAATGCCAAAGTTGGTACGGACTCTGATCTTTGGGGAGGGGTGATAGGCCCTTTTGGTATTGGTAGCTGCAATGGCAATGGGCAACGTCTCCTACAGGTAAGTAAACTCAATGGTTTCAGAATAACTAACACATATTACAAACACCGCAACATACATAAATACACATGGGTTTCACCTGATGGGCTGCATAGGAATATGATTGATTATATATTAATTAACAGCAAATGGGCTAGTTCTGTTAGAAATACCAGGGCATATAGGGGAGCTGAAATTGGATCTGACCATTACCTTGTTAAAAGTGTCTTGCAACTTAAACTTAAAAAGTGTTGTGCTAGAGTTAAAAAATTTACCTTTAATACTGAAGCTCTGAATGACCCAGTTATAGCTAAAGCTTACCATGATAGGTTACTTAGTCATTATGACGGTCATGGTTTGCTTAATACTGAAGTTGAGGAAGAATGGGGCCATTTTAAACAGGCTTTTTTGGAAACTAACAGTACTCTTTTAGGAAAAAAGGAGCAGAGGAGGCAGAATTATTTAAGTGATAAGGCAATTGAGCTTATTTCAGAAAGAAGGAACTGCAGGAATGTTCTTAATCAGTACCCTACTTGTCCTAATAGAAAAGACTACAGAGAGCTTAATAAACGTGTAAAGGATCGGTTAGCTACTGATAAAAATCTTTGGCTTGATAGCTTGGCTGACAAAACTGAGGAAGCAGTTAGGCAGCACAACAGCAGAGAGCTGTACCAGATAGTTAATGTTTTATGTGGTAGAAAACGGACAGGCATACAGGGTTTGAAGGATAAACAAGGTAAGGTTATAGAAGGTGAGGATTCTCTCATGGCTAGGTGGGCTGAGCATTTCAGTGATGTTCTAAACAATGTGGTTAGTTCTACTCCCATTGTTTGTAATGATGATAGATGCATTGGCAGCTTTAATGTTGGGCCTATAACACAATCTGAAGTTAGTTTGGCTATCTCTAAACTGAAACTTCATAAATCCCCAGGGGTAGATGAAATTACTACAGAAATGCTCAGAGCTGGGAATGTTTTGGTTACCACTTGGATGACTGAAATTTTGAATAACTTTTATGATAAAGGCATGGTTCCTAAAGATTTTACCAGAGCTATTATTATCCCTATTTTCAAAAAAGGTGATCGCAGTTCTTGTGATAACTATAGGGGTATCAGCCTACTCTCTGTTCCAGGTAAAGTTCTTTCCATGATTGTGCTTAATAGAATTAAGAATCTGGTTGACAGGCAATTGCGTGATGAGCAATGTGGATTCAGAAGTGGTAGGGGATGTGTAGATCAGATATTTTCACTTAGGCAGATTCTTGAGAAATGTTTAGAGTTTCAGAAACCTTTGGTTGCTAGCTTTGTTGATTTCAAAAAGGCTTTTGACTCTGTTGATCGTCATAATTTGTGGTTGATTGTGAGATCATATGGTATACCAGACAAGTTAGTTAACATAATGAAAGCTCTCTATAATAACACTGAGTCATGTGTGAGAGTTGGTAAGTCTTGTAGCAATTGGTTTAGCATTACGTCTGGTGTTCGACAAGGGTGCATTTTGTCTCCTTTTCTCTTTAGTTTGGTTGTTGATTGTTATGCGAAATTCACTTCGAGGGAAAGATTTTGGCCTTAAATGGGCTGGAGATATGAAAATTTCTGATTTAGATTATGCTGATGATTTAGCCCTTTTGGCAAATGATGTTGATGAGATGAACTCTTTCATTCGAGCTGTTGATGAGACTGGTAGTAGAGTAGGTTTGGTTATAAACAGAGAGAAAACTAAAGTGATGAAAATTGGTCAGGCAGGTTGTGATTCAGTTAATCTGAATGGTTGCAGTCTTGAGCAGGTGTCACAGTTTAATTATCTTGGGAGCTATGTAACTGATACTGGTGATGTGCGGCATGAGATTAACAGACGAATAGGTATTGCTGCCGGGACTTTTAAGAATCTATGGAGATTGGAGAAATAGACGTATACACCTAAAGACTAAAATTAGACTGTATAATAGTTTGGTTCTTTCTAGGGTTAGTTATGGTAGTGAAACTTGGACGCTGTGTAAACAAGATAACAGGAAACTAGATGCTTTTGATTCTAGATGCTTACGCAGTATCTTGGGTATTAGGTGGTTTAACTTTGTAACTAATGATGAGGTTAGGCAAAGGAGTCTGCAACCTCCTTTAAGCAGCATATTGTGCAGAGAGAGACTCCGCTGGTTTTGCCATGTTGACCGTATGGATAATTATAGATTGGCGAATAGGGTTATGAACAGTGTGCCTAGAGGCCTCAGAAAGAAGGGGAGACCTAGGATGCGGTGGGCAGACAATGTCAAACAGGACCTTGTTAGAATTGGTGTGCAGTGGCCGGATGCAGCAGATGTAGCTCAGGACAGATATGCTTGGAGAATTAAACTGCGTGGTCTGGTTGGACCTCCGTAGCCCATGGCTGCTTGAGGATGATGATGATGACAATATTAGTAACTTAAAGCAATGAGAACTGATTAAAGCCTGTCAAAACCTCACCTTATATTTCTGTTCTTCAGCAAAACCTGGAGTATCAGTGTCAGGTGGAAATGACACAGTAATACTAATGTCATAAGTTCTCACCTGTGCAAATTAACAGAAAAATGTACTCAAAGAATATATTTCATGTCAGATATCACCAATGAAAGTGTTAAAAAAATCATACAATCAAAAAATTCAATTTTAATAGCAATGCACATATGCAGATACAACATTTACTAGCACCACTAATTAACTGATAACTATTCAGCTTTCACCTTCTAACTTTTGGGTGTTAAATTTTGTTTTAAACTAAATTTTGCCACTTAAATTCCCAACACTGGGAAATATAAAGAACTCATATTTTTTATTCTGTGTGGAGCATTTTTTTAAATATGATCATGAATTACAATGGGAGTCAATGCTATATTCCCTACTTCTACCTTTTCAGTGACTATTATTGCTATTTCACCATCGTTAGTATCATAAGATTTAGACTTCTTCAAATCTTAATTAGCCTTGCCTAACCCATAATTAACATTTCATGACATATCGTATACTGGTGTTCAAAAGTTATGACGAGTTGACAAAAATGGGCTATATTAAACAAACAATTGGGGAAAACAGCAATGAAAGGTATGTGCATATAACAGTGGGGACATGCAAAGGTGGGAGTAATGATGCAATACCATGTGATCGCATATAATTTGTGTAAGAGGCAGGAACTGTGCATACCTGTAATGGTATAAAAAACGTAACAGATGCAGAAAATTTTATTTCTTGTCACTAGTGCATTCTGTTTGTACTAATTTGATGTTGTAGCAATGTGTCACATAGACAGCATATGGATGTCTTTACATGGGGTCAGGCTTTCAGAATGTTGGAATCAGGCTGAACACAAAATGATGTTGCCAGAGCAATAGGTGTGCACCAATCCATGGTGTCAAGTCTGTGAACTTAAAGCAATGAGAACTGATTAAAGCCTATGGAGAATCTGATATATCAGATGGAGAATGGAGAATCTGAAATGAAAACTGATTAAAGCCTATGGCTACATCTGAATCAGACTGGTCAAGTCTCTGGAGAAGGTATTAAGGGACAGGAGGTGTTAATCATTCATGTGTGCATCATCAACCATGACTTACAATGGCTCAGGATGAGCATTATGTTGCACTAACAGCGAGATGTAGCAGTCACATGTCAGTGTGAGAGCTCGTTATAGAGCTGTCCGTGGCTCATGAATAAACAGTTTTGAGGCAAACAGTATACAGCAGGCTTCATTAACTTGGACTTTATATGAGATGACCTACAGTTTGAATCAGGGATAAGAGGTAGCTTGTTATGATGCAGACAACACTGGGACCGGACCACAAACCAATGAGCCAATGTTCTCTTCTGTGATGAATCCAGGTTCAGTTTACAGAGTGATAGTCATCGTGTTGGGATTTGGAGAGAACATGGACCCCGGATCACCTCACAAACATCAGGTAAATGCATTCCTGCAGAGGTGGTAGTTTATTGGTTTAGGGTGTCATTATGTTATATGACTGCATGCATCTCCATTTCTTTTCTGGAAGAATGACAGACCTCAGATATAGAGATGAAATCCTTGAACCCTATGTGAGACTTTATGTTATGCTGTTGATGCACAATTTGTGTTTATGGATGATAAGTCCACATAGAGCTGCTTTCTTGGATGATTTCATTGTAAATCAAGATATCCAGCATATGCCATAGCCATCAGATTTGCCAGTCCTGTACCCTATAGATCATGTGTGGGATGCATCGAGGAGACATATTTCATCTCGTTAACCTTCTCCCAGAACTCTCCTGAAGCTCCAATCTGCTCTTGTACAGGAGTGGGATTTAATGTCACAGGACTTTCTTACTGCCCTCATTAATAGCATGCAACATCGATGTGACACTTGTATTTCTGTAAGGGGTCATCAGTGACTTCATTAAACTCTTATGCACGAGTGAATGCATCTCCAGGTACCTTCTCTAATGTCCATCCTATTGAACTACAGTGCAATGGTCCAGTTTATCCTGTATGTTAATTATGTCAGTTATACCACACATTTGTTTCTTCCTTCCATATTCCATCTGCACTATGCTGCCCATGTCATTCTATTGTCTCATATTTTTAATTTTATCCATTTTGTCAACTGTGCTTACTTTTGGATGTGATGCCCCATCGTTCACTTTTGCTTTACCTTAACCAGTTTTGTTTAATTTACGTTATATTTATCATTTTGGGGATTTTTATTTCCTTTTTGGCATCACAGCGCTCATTTCCAATAGTTAGGAGTTGCGCATGCGCAACTCCAATCTTCCGACTGTCATCCGCTAAAGCGCGTGCACAAGGACATGCCCCCTCTTGCGTCATAGCTTGCGTCATTCATCACTTTATGTTAATGTGTTTCCCGGCGTGCAACACCGGCTCTTGTTAAAGCTTGACGTGTGGTCAGAGAAAGCACAAGTAAGTGCAGGAGCACTTAGAAGCACAAGCACAGTGCGTGTAGCACAAGGTGCATAGCACCAAGTGGAGCAGAGAGTTGTAGAGAGAGAGTGCTTAGTGCACAGAGTTGTAGAGTGAGAGAGGAGGAGAAGAGAGAGTGTTGTAGCACGGTGAGTTGAACTTTTTTGGAAATAAATCTGTTTGTTATTTTAAACCTTTTGAGTCTTTACAGTTTTTTCTCTTGAGCAACGTGAATTTAGATTGATAGCATCTAGACTTTTGACAATCAATTTTGATTCTAACTATTTACTCATTAACGCTCGCTGGCATTTTGAACCCTACTTTAACTTAGTCTATTTTTTTGGCAATTTGTTAATTATTGCCTGGCGCCCGTCTCAGCTATCCGGAGAGAGGCAAAAGATTTGACCTAACAGATTTTGACGAGCAATTTCGAATAAAGGACACATCTTACGTCATTTACACATGGCTGAACATAAATAAGTAAAAGTATGCTAGCGCAAATTTTGATATGACGAACTATTCTCACTTTGACACAATTTTCCAGCACAACCAAAGGTACTTCCTCCCATTTCCTCCTAACAAAAATGTGTTTAACAGCTAACCTAGTATACATACATACCAGTGGCTGTGACAGTTAACTGTATACTAGAATCATCGGTCTAACTAGTATCACATTCTGATACAAACTCAAAATTGGCATAACTTGAACTGTACAGAAAAAACAGGTTAATGAACTCCTAATCTTCCTTAAATTCTATAAAGGTTAAAGACATGAAAAGGAAAAAAATTATTACATATGTTGTTAGTGGGGTGATAACTTCCGCTTATCCCCTAACCACAATCAAAAAATACGTGAAAGCTAAATCTCCTAAATCACATAAAAAAACGGTTACACCGTTATCTCCTCCTAATTACATCAAATAAGCAAAGCTAAGAAAATTCAAATTTTTACAAACAAGTGGGATTGTAATCATTCGCTAATTCTTCTCCTATTCACAGAAATCGCGAGCTAGCTGAAATAAAAAATCATTAGTTACCCCCCTCTTCAGAGCTAATGTCCCCCTCCCAAAGGAGTTATGCTGGTAACAACTCGGTCACCAGACTATGCCATTTGGGGACAGCTCCAAAAAGGTACACAAAAAAAAAAAAAAAAAAATTCTGCTCTCTTCATCATGGTCATCTCATATATATACAAATAAATACTGCCAATGTCATCCCAAAAATTACGCATCATTGACACATAAATATCACTGATGACACTGAACAGATTTAAACACATATACATAAATCGTATCTACGAATAAAGAAAAAAAAGTGTAAATAATTTATAATATACAATGATAACATTTCATCCGCTGTCCCGTGGCCGAGTGGTTAGCGTGCTTGGCTACTGATCTACGGGACCTGGGTTCGAGCCCCGGGTAAGGCATGGCTGTTTGTGTCGTTTTTCTGCTGAGGTCCTGCCATCCTCTCAGACCTTCTACTATGGCATATAAACTGACAGGCTCCTGTCAGACTTCTGTGGTAAGCAGCTGCTTGAGGGGGTATTTATTTTTTTTTATTAACATTTCATCCAATAACTTTTACATGAATCTCCTTTCTTTTTTTTTTTACATAAATTCACTTTGGAATGCATGTTATTTTACAATACAAAATTCAAAAAATGAAAAAATATTAAATCACTAATTCTCTTTCACTCTCCTCATTCATACCCATAAACATTCACACCCATAACAATTTCAAAACTTTCCAATATCGACTTACAAAATTTTCAGCTATCAGTCAGCTGAAACGAAAAAATCTAAAAAAATACATATTAATTCATGTTAATACAATAACTAGAACTTCGATGAACAAGAATGCAAAAAAAGTTCTATTCACACAAGTATAAACTCGAACTACAGTAAATTCACTTTCCAAAAATAAATATCGAAACTCCAAAGTTTTGACAAGAATTTAAACATTACTAACTATATAAATCACAATAAGGCTTCTTCGTTTTCATCTATTCCAGAGAAAAGAGAACATTTATAAATCAACAAGTGCCAAGTGAAAGAATACTAATATACTTAAATTTCATTGTTGGCACTTCGTGGTGATAAATCATCCAGTCCGGTTCTGATGACATCTTTCCGTCATCGTTGGCTTATCTCATTCAAGTCAAGTCGCCGCTGTACATCTGGCTTGTGACGTCATCTTCGCTATGTTGGCTGCTTCACTGCCGGTTGTCGCTCTGCAGGATCTGGTCATTTCGTCGGCTTCTCATTACTCCGTGCGGATTTTTGAAGAATCTGGCCTTGTACTTTCTAGGCTTATTGGTGTTCATCTCCAAATAACGCTTTAACAGTTGAGGACTTCCAAACTTGCCAGACTCGTCAGGAATACTTGCGGTCGGCACAATTTCTTGATTCCTTTTTTCTTCATTAAAATTGGTTTTCCTTAAATCAGACTCAAAAATATTTTCATCGTTAATTTCTGTTAAAACTTCTACTTCAGAAACCTTTTCATCAACTAAAACGGCTTTCTCATAAGGTTGATCTACTTACAAACTTCATTATTTAAAATTGCATTATTTGCACTAACGGGACATTTTATAGGTGCTTCTTAAATATTCTGTTTTGGACCACAAGGTAAGTCAAAAAGTCCATGGGACCGCGGCTGCACTGTCAATTGACAATCGTCATTATTATCATTGAAAACTTGTTCCTTAGCAAACGGAAGATCGACTTCTGTATTGTTTTGATCTATTACTTTAGTTACTTCATGGCAATCATTAACGAAAGGTAAAGCCATAGTGGCAAGGCATAACTCATGAGAGGGCTTTTCATGAGGAACTTTGGCCTCTCGCTTCAAAGCTCCTAAATAAAGTTTCCCGAATTTTCATTCCTTCGATAACAATATTTTTCCGTGTGTCCTAGTCGGCCACAAAAATCACATCTTAATGTCTCTCTGGTTTGTTTAAAAAGAAATTTTAGGTGTAGTGTTATGGTTCGAAGCTCGACATGGCAAAAGTCTCTACTTCGTTCATTCTGCATCATTTTAGGCGCATTCGGCACAAATTGTCGGGACCGTGTAACTTCTGGTCGTGCGGGAGTCATTCTACAAGACTCAACCTGATATCGCTACTTTGGCGGGAATGGCATCCATTGTTGGTTAAGTGCATTTGCTGCAGATTCTCTTCTTGCAGTGTATTGCCAAGCCAATTTGACTAACTCTGCAATTGAATTCACGTTTCATACTTCTAGGAATTCTCTAATGGGCAAAAGCAATTGAGACAATATGCAATTTGCGATATCAATTTCAGCGGCATCAACATTGTACAGCTGGTATAATTCTACTCTACCCCAGATAAATTTTTCTCTGTCATCTCTTTCCCTTTGTCTTCGTGAAAACAACTCTGTAGCTAGTTCTGAAAAATCATTATAAGCTGGATATATGTCCATGATTTCGTTTTTGAATTCTTCCCAAAGTTCTATGCCATGACGACATCCTACGTTATTCCACCATTGCTTAGCACATCCAATTAGGCAAGATACTGCTAACTAACGCAAGCAACAAAAAAGTTGTTTTGTTGCTTGGCACTTCATGTAAACAGAAGTGCTCCTCCATGGACTTGACAAATGTCCACGATGATGAACGTTTTGAACCATCAAACCTTATCTCAGGTAAAGGCCAATTAACATAAGGACTATAGTTAATAGATGGATTGGCAAATCGTCGTTGTGGCGGTTGAAAATACTCTGTTCTATCACTTGCTTCTGGCGGAACAGAAAATGGAACCTTACGTTCAAAGTTTCTTCGTAGGTGAACTGACGTAGCATTGTCAGCAAATTTAAGGGTTGTTGTCGTTCCCCTTTTCTCCCGATTATCATCAAGCAGATTCATTAGCACTTCTGCTTCCATCATTACATCTTGCAATCTACCCTTTACTCTTTCTAAGTCGGGAGTCATTATGGCAGAATCGGCCATATTGTTAGCAGACATGTTTTTAACGGTCTGCCGAAATTTTGAATTTTGGAAATTTTGAAAACCTTTTTTTTTTATCTTGAGCAGCGCTCAAAAGTACTGCTATACAACAATACTAAAGCTACAGCTAAGCTTACAAAAATATCAATTTGCTTATCAAAAATGTTTTTCTTCTTATTGTGCCTACGTACGTGTGTGTGTGTGTGTCCGGACACTTCTAATCCTTACTAACAACAAATATCTTAATTATCAGCAATATCTACGCTGAAACTTCAGTACCTTTGATTAATACACAAAAATGTTAAGCTTCTTGCTCAACAAAAATTTTGGGCTTAAGCTGCCGTTAAATCTATAAATAGTACATACAACTACTGAGCTCAAAAAATTACTATCTTTGACAATCATGTTAAGTAATATACAAAATTTATCCACAAATATACATATAGTCCCTATTCTTGGACTACTATCTTTAAATACTGGTGAGTCCCTGTTCGCTGCACCACTTCTTTTTTCTCACTCTGTAACGCTCCAGATAAATGCAATAATACTTTAAAGTTGGACCTTTCTTTTGATCCAATTAGTTTTATGCTCCGAATAGCTGAGACGGGCGCCAGGCAATAATTAACAAATTGCCAAAAAAAAGACTAAGTTAAAGTAGGGTTCAAAATGCCAGTGAGCGTTAATGAGTAAATAGTTAGAATCAAAATTGATTGTCAAAAGTCTAGATGCTATTAATCTAAATTCGAGTTGCTCAAGAGAAAAAACTATAAAGACTCAAAAGGTTTAAAATAACAAACAGATTTATTTCCAAAAAAGTTCAACTCACCATGCTACAACACTCTCTCTTCTCCTCCTCTCTCACTCTACAACTCCGTGCACTAGGCACTCTCTCTCTCTACAACTCTCTGCTCCACTTGGTCCATTGCTACCAGTCCAACACATATGCACAAAAGTTAATATTCGATTTTCTGCACACACATAAGTCGATTTTCTGCAGACACATAAGTCTGTTATCATCAATGTTTTGTTGTATCCTCCATTCAACTGTTGTTAATTTGTGTTGCGTGCTTGTTGCTGGAGTTGGGAAAAAACTACATTCTAGAAGGTAGTTTTTTCCCAACTCCAGCAACAAGCGAGCAACACAAATTAACAACAGTTCAATGGAGGATACAACAAAACATTGATGGTAACAGACTTATGTGTCTGCAGAAAATAGAATATCAACTTTAGTGCATATGTATTTCTGGGTATTTACCAGTATGGACTTACCACCTTCTTCAAAATGTCATCTTGAGGACTAATCCAATACCTCTGTACCAGCCCCCAAGATACTGATAAATACCTTTGTTGTTTTCTTATTCTGGCTTACCTTTGGTTGTCAAAGGATACTTTATGAGTGATAGGAGTAATACGGGTATAATTTAATGAATTGAAATAATGGAGTTGTTCGCAAATAAAGCAAAGCTCTAATATTCATTCATTGAGTATTTTAAAGCGCTCCTCAGTGCTTAAGTTCTAAATTATTTTAGATCGTTAGTGTAACAGGAATTTCTTGTATTATTAAATTTAGATTATTAGACAGTCATCACAACATCAAAAATAACTTAATAAATGACTTTAATTGATATAATTTATTTTTAAGAATAAATAAATAATAGTAAATTCCTATACTTATAAAATCATCATCTGTAACAAGTTATGTTTATATTAAAATATAAACATAACTTGTACACCATTACAATTATTTGACTGATAAGGCACTTGAACTTATTTCAATATATATAAGCAATTAGATTTTTCCAGTTGTACTGCAGTCTGTCTCGTTTGAAAGTCTTGTTTTGAATCGGCAGCGAGATATGACTTTTCTATACTAAAAATTTCAGACTAGCATAAATCGAGTTTTAATATGATTTTTAACAACAAGGATGGTAGCTAGGTAATCACTGGAAAGAGAGCAATGCACCAATCCCCTGTGATGATGGATAGATCTGACCAAGCCTAGCACCTAATGTCCAACCTCACCTTCTCGTGGTGCAGACTGTTAGTACCTTTCAAAAGGTACTAACGGTCTTTCAACCCCCAGACGAGAAGCCCAAACGAGACTCTCTTGTGGAAGTAAATGGGAGGGTAAGGATGCCAGATCAGTGTGGACTACTGATCTGAACAATTATGGCTACTTTTCTTTTTTTTCTACCCTGCTGAGGAGTGGTCAACCACACAGGATCCTGATTATGACCATATGTACCAACCTGAATGGAATAATGGTTCTGATCTTTATTATGGATGCTGATTTGCAGCACTGGTGGGCTTTTGTGGAGGGAAAATCTTGTGCTGTGTTTTCTCTTTGTTTGTGGGTTGACAGGCCCAAGTGAATAGATTCACAGGATGCATTTCATCAGCTGGCAGATAATCCTGATCTGAGGTCATTACAGGTGCCTGAACTCATCAGGCCTATTTTGGAGGAAGTCTTCCAGTGTAGATGGCTTCAGTCTTTAGTAGTGGGGAAACAGGTCTTTGCCCCATGCCTGCAATTAGGGGGATATTGTTGGCATCCCCTCTCTCAATGAACATAGTTTCTTTAAACATCCCACTAACCATTTTCTCTACATAGGTAGTTGGAATGTAAAGACTCTGCAAGAGATTACTCTCTTGATGTCCTGACACAAGAATTCCACCATTGTAATTTAGATATTCTCAGCTTGCAGATCAGATGGACAGATAAAGGTCATCATCTTAAAAGCAGCCATGGTCTACAGATGTCTAACCAGACTGTGTAATTTAGTTCTCCAAGCATATCTGTCCTGAGCTGCATCTGGCCACTGAACACAAATTCTGACAAGATCCTGTTAGACATTGTCTGCCCACCTCATCCTAGGTCTGCCCCTCTTTCTCAGGCCTTTTGGCATGCAATTCATAACCCTATATACTGATCTATAATTATACATATGAGCAACATGATCAAACCAACGGAATCTCTCCGTACAATATGCTGTTGAAAAGAGTTTGCCGACACCTTTGCCTAACTTCATTACTTGCAAAGTTGAACCACCTAATGCCCAAGATACTACTTAAACATCTAGAATCAAAAGGATCAAGTTTCTTGTTGTTTACAAAGGGTCCAAGTTTCACTAGCATCATTAAACTCTAGAAAGAACCAAACAATTATACACTCTAATTTTAGTCTTTAGTTGTATATGCCTATTTCTCTACACTCTCCATAGATTCTTAAAAGTCCCGCCAGCAATCCCTATTCGTCTGTTAATCTCATGCCGCACATTACCAGTATCTGTTATGCAGCTCCCAAGATAATTAAACTGTGACACCTGCTCAAGAGTGCAGCCATTCAAAAGCAACTGAATTCCATCAACCAGATTCTTAATTCTATTAATCACAATCATGCAAAGAACTTTACCTGGAATAGAAAGCCGGTTCATACTCTATAGTTATCACAAGAAATGTGATCACCTTTTCTAAAAATAGGGATGATAACAGCTCTGGCAAAATCCTTGGGAACAATGCATTTATCATAAAAGATATTCATAGTTTCAGTCATACATGTGGTAACCAAAACATTTCCAGCTCTAAGCATCTTAAAAATAATCTTAAATTTCTCTTTTCAGGAATGGATGATAGAAAGCATCTCCATGATGTAATTTTGCTTCTCAGCAGACACACTAGTGATTCTCCTCTGGGATATGAGTGCATTAACAAAAAGTTTCTTACAGCAAAATTTTAGACAAGCATTAAAGACTTGAAAGCTATCTGCTGTTATCCCCCACTGAGGATGAGAAAGATAGGTTCTACAGACAACTTCAGGATATTTTGAATTCTGTCAAGAAAGGAGATATTACCCTTGTTCTTTCTAGGTGACTTCAAACCAAAGTTGGTACTGACTTTGACCTTTGTAGAGACTAACTTGTCTGGTATGCCATACGATCTCACAATCAACCACAAACTATGACGATCAACAGAGTCTTAATCATACCTGCAATTTTTGGGGAGTGGTGATAGGCCCTTTTGGTATTGGTAGCTGCAATGGACAATGTCTCCTGCAGATAAGTAAATTTAATGGATTTAGAATAATCGATTAAGATTCCTTACATGACCACTTCAAGAATCATTTATTTTAAAATGTAATACAGCTAGAGATTGTGTAATATAAAAATTCGATAAAATTATAGCTGTGGTTGTAAATTTTTTATACTTATTACAACTCTGCAACATAAGTACATGTGGGTTTCACCAAATGGGCTGCATAAGATATATGATTGATTATATATTAATTAACAACAAATGGGCTAGTTCTCTGATGAATACAAGGGCATATAGGGGAGCTGAAATTTAATCTGACCATTGCCTTGTTAAAAGTGTCTTGCAATTTAAATTTAAGAATGGTTGTGATAAGGTTAAAAAGTTTACCTTTAATTCTGAAGCTCTGAAAAACCCAGTTATAGCTAAAGCTTACCATGATAGGTTACTTAGTTATTATGACAGTCATAGTTTGCTTACTACTGAAGTTGAGGAAGAATGAGACTGTTTTAAACAGGCTTTTTTGGAAACTAACAGTACTCTTTTAGGAAAAAAGGAGCAGAGGAGGCACAATTATTTGAGTGATAAGGCACTTGAGCTTATTTCACACAACTGCAGGAATGTCCTTAATAAATATCCTACTAGTCCTAATAGAAAGCATTACAAAGAGCTTAATAAACACGTAAAGGATCAGTTAGCAGGTGATAAAAATCTTTGGCTTGATGGCTTGGCTGATAAAGCCAAGGAAGCAGGCAACACAACAGCAGAGAGCTGTACCAGATAGTTGAAGTTTTGTGTGATACAAAACAAACAGGTATACAGTGATTGAAGGATAAACAAGGTAAGTTTATAGGTGAGGATTCTGTCATGACTATGTGGACTGAGCATTTTAGTGATGTTCTAAACATTGTGGTTAGTTCTTCTCCCATTGTTTGTAATGGTGATAGATGCATTACTGGCTTTAATGTTAGCACTACATCACAGTCTGAAGTTATTTTAGCTATTTCTAAACGTAAACTACATCAATTCCCAGTGTAGATGAATTACTTCTGAAATGCTTAGAGCCAGGAATAATATATGCTTTCTCACATTTTTCTCAATAGATGAAGCCAAAGCATGTTGCCTACAATTGTTTTGCTATGTGCATCAACTGAATTCTGATTAATACTTGTAATAAAAGCTATAGTAAAAACCTAAGCTTTTATTTTTAATTTAGGTATATCACTTTAGCCCAAATAACAAAATATGTATATATTACAGAAGCTAAATGGTACTTTGTTTTATAAAGAACCATTTTGAAATAATTTTTGTATTCTTCTGAAAGTTCCAAATACACTTATAAATAGCACTTAAGGCAGTAGTTCAAGTGAAAAATGGTATTATAAACACTTGATAGCAAAGTTTTATTTCTGCATAGCATGTGTTTTATAGAAATAAATTATATTTTAAATTTTTTTCTGAATATTATCTGTAGATTTAAAATTGCTAAAAATACTCTAGAAATTTACATTTTTTTTTCATAAATGTAATTTTTCCCTTAGAGTGGGCACTTTATGAGTTCTGTTGGTTTTGAAGGATGGATGCTTTGTACACTCTCAAGTGGAATGACTCCAGTGTCTTCCTTTGCAGAACTAGTTGTCCAGGTATGAATAAATATTTTGCACTCATCTATATAAAACAAAATTAACATATATTTATGGGTGACTTCTATATGATATACACCACCATATTTATTGCTGTGATCATTAAGTTACTGAATCAACCAAAATGTCAACTTATTGGTTTATATTGATTTTGCAATGTAGTTCAACAGATTGGATTATCAAATTGTATGATTTTCTCACAGTGGCATAAGTAGGAGCAAAAGGGATGTGGCAAAACTATGGGCCCTCTACCTTCACTACTTTTGTGGTTGCTATGAAAATTTAAAACTTTTTTTTTTTTATAAAATTATGCTTTTTATTTGTTGGAAAGAAAAGAAAAATCTACAGTTGAATTATAGTAATTACTACAATATACATACAAAAATCGATATTACTAAATAATCATGCTAATTTCTATCTTTTGTAGTTTGGTATAATGAGTTAAAAAGAATTGTTGTCCTGACTGGGATTCAAACTCGGGTCTCCCACAACCATGCTGGGCATCTTAACTGCTAGACCACCGAGGAACTGATCATTTCTTCAACTAAGTGACATATAAGCCTTTCCTGTTGATTTACCAGTGGCACCATGTATTATCTGGAGTTGGGTAGCCAAGCCACCACTTTGATGGTAGTAATATTGTCACTCATGCTCACAGTGTTATATGAACTATTCAGTAATAATTATCACAGGAAAATCCTGTAGACACTTGAAATAATGAGTTGAAAAAAATTGGTTGTCCTGACTGATTCGAACCCAGGTCTTCCACAAATATGCCTGGCATCTTAACTGCTAGCCCACCAAGGAACTACCATTTCTTCAACTAAGGGACATACACAGTCATATCAGAATAGTATGACCACCTACCATACATACATATACTATGTTAGGTGGTCATATTATTCTGGTATGGCTGTGTATAAGCCTTTTCGGCCAATTCAGTAGAGGCACCATCTGTTATCAGGAGTGGCAGTTAGGCCACCATATTGTTGATGGTAGTAATATTTGTTACTCAATAGATGGCACCACTGGTGAATCAAATTCCTCATCATCCTCAAGCAGACATGGGCTACAGAGGTCCAACCAGACCATGCAATTTAGTTCTCCAAGCATGTCTGTCCTGAGCTACATTTGCTGCATCCCGCCATTGCACACCAGTTCTAACAAGATCCTGTTTGACATTGTTTGCTGACCACATCCTAGGTCTCCCCCTCTTTCTGAGGCATTTAGGCACACTGTTCATAACCTTATTTGAAAATCTGCATGGCTGTTTGTGTCGTTTTTCTGCTGAGGTCCTGCCATCCTCTCAGACCTTCTACTCTGGCATATAAACTGACAGGCCATCCTGTCAGACCTCTGTGGCAAGCAGCTGCTTGAGGGGGTATTTATTTTATTTATTTATTTCTAATTATCCATATAAGCAACATAGCCGAATCAATGGAGTCTCTCTCTGCACAATATGCTGCTTAAAGGAGTTTGCTGATCATTTACCTAACCTCATCATTAGTTACAAAATTGAACCACCTAATGCCCAAGATACTGTGTAAGCATCTAGAATCAAAAACATCTAGTTTCCTGTTATCATGTTTACAAATTGTCTAAATTTCACTACCATAACTAACCCTAGAAAGAACCAAACTATTATACAGTCTAATTTTAATCTTTAGGTGTATATGCCTACTTCTCCACACTCTCCATAGATTCTAAAAGTCCCAGCAGCAATCCCTATTCGTCTGTTAATCTCATGCCCCACATCACCAGTATCTGTTACATAGCTCCCAAGATAATTAAACTGTGACACCTGCTCAAGACTGCAACCATTCAGATTAACTGAATCACAGCCTGCCTGACCAATTTTCATCATATTAGTTTTCTCTCTGTTTATAACCAAACTTAGTCTACTACCAGTTTCATCAACAGTCCTAATGAAAGAGTCATCTCATCAACATCATTTGCAAAGAGGGCTAAATCATCAGCATAATCTAAGTCAGAAATTTTCGTATCTCAAGCCCATTTAAGGCCAAAATCTTTCCCTTGCAGTGAATTTCACATAACATAATCAATAACCAAACTAAAGAGAAAAGGAGACAGAATGCACCCTTGTTGAACACTAGAAGTAATGCTAAATCAATTGCTACAAGCCTTACCAACTCTCACACACGACTCAGTTTTATTATAGAGAACTTTCATTATGTTAACTAACTTGTCTGGTATACCATATGATCTCACAATCAACCACAAATTATGATGATCAACAGAGTCGAAAGTCTTTTTGAAATCAACAGAACTAGCAACCAAAGGTTTCTGAAACTAAACATTTCTCAAGAATCTGCCTAAGTGAAAATATTTGATCTACATATCCCCTACCACTTCTGAATCTGCATTGCTCATCAAGCAATTGCCTGTCAACCAGATTCTTAATTCTATTAAGCACAATCATGCAAAGAACTTTCCCTTTAACAGACAGTAGGCTTATACCCCTATAGTTATCACAAGAACTGTGATCACCTTTTTTGAAAATAGGGATGATAATAGCTCTGGTAAAATCCTTAGGGTTCATGCCTTTATCATAAAAGATATTCAAAATTTCAGTCATTTAAGTGGTAACCAAAACATTCCCAGCTCTAAGCATTTCCATAAGTAATTTCATCTACCCCTGGGGATTTATGAAGTTTAAGTGTAGAAATATTCAAAATAACTTCAGATTGTGTTATAGGGCCAACATTAAAGCCACCAATGCATATATCATCATTGCAAACAATGGGAGTAGAACTAACCACATTGTTTAGAACATCACTGAAATGCTCAGCCCACCTAGCCATGACAGAATTCTCACCTTCTATAACCTTACCTTGTTTATCCTTCAATCCCTGTATACCTGTCCGTTTTCTACCATACAAAACATTAACTATCTGGTACAGCTCTCTCCTGTTGTGCTGTCTAACTGCTTCCTTGGCTTTGTCAGCCAAGCCATCAAGCCAAAGATTCTTATCAGCAGCTAACTGATCCTTTACACATTTATTAAGCTCTCTGTAATGCTTTCTATTAGGACCAGTAGGGTATCGATTAAGGATATTCCTGCAGTTCTTTCTTTCTGAAATAAGCTCAAGTGCCTTATCACTGAAATAATTCTGCCTCCTCTGCTCCTTTTTTCCTAAAAGAGTACTGTTAATTTCCGAAAAAGCCTGTTTAAAATGGTCCCATTCTTCCTCGACTTCATTAGTAAGCAAACCATGACTGTTGTAATGACTAAGTAACCTATCATGGTAAGCTTTAGTTGTAACTGGGTCTTTCAGAGCTTCAGTATTAAAGGTAAATTTTTTAACCCTATTACAACACCTTTTAAGTTTAAGCTGCAAGACACTTTTAACAAGATACTTTTTAACAACAAGGTAATGGTCAGATCCAATTTCAGCTCCCCTATATGCCCTGGTATTCCTAACAGAACTAGCCCATTTGTTGTTAATTAATATATAATCAATCGTATTTCTTATGCAGCCCATCAGGTGAAACCCATGTGTACTTATGTATATCGTAGTGTTTGTAATAAGTGTTAGTTATTCTGAATCCATTGAGTTTACTTACCTGTAGGAGACGTTGCCCATTGCAGCTACCAATACCAAAAGGGCCTATTACTCCTCCCCAAAGGTCAGAGTCAGTACCAACTTCGGCATTGAAGTCACCTAGAACAAGGGTAATATCTCCTTTCTTGACTGACAGAATTCAAAATATCCTGAAGTTCTCATCGGCATTTTAAGACTAAACTCTGTCACCGAGGTTGGCCCAAAAACCTCAGGGATAGAGTTAGTGTCTTAAAATTAGTGGAAAAATCTTCTTAAAGTCTTAAAATTAGTGGAAAAAGACAGAGCTGGATTAGTTCAACTGGAAGAATACTCTGGCATGTTTCTGGAGAGATGGAGGTTCAAATCCCGTATATCTGCGAAAATTTTTTCTGCAAAATATTTTTGGATTTATCAATGCCAAAAGAGCAGCAGGTAATGCTGTGATTATCATCTATGTTTAAATTATTTTTGCCTGGCGCCTGATACAGCTATCTGGAATTCGAATAAATTTGGATCAGACAAAATGTCCAACTTAAAGTTAATAATCTTTGGAGCGTTACAAGAGGGCATCAACCTCTCTGAGGACATCTCTTTGAATCTTGCTGACCAAGTAAAAGTAACAATATACAAAGTTTTAGGTAGTAAAGCTAGTAATGTTGTCACATTTGGAACCTCATTTTGGCTTTTAATATGCAGGCCTACCTACAAATGAGAGGCAGATTATTTATCATATAAAGTTTGACTGTATACCAGATTCACTGCAATACTTCAATACCTATGATGCACCCACTTAAAAACAGCTTCCCGTGGTTCGTATTCTGCACTTCCCAGGTTCAATTCCAGCTGAGACAGCATTGAGATTTATCTCCACAAAACTCCCCACCAGCCATCGGTCAATAGGGGACACCGATGGGCTTGGAAAGGCCACTGTCCATCAGATGGGATGTTAAGCTGTGGCCTCGTGTGGGAGGGCCAAACACTGCGCATGTTAAAGAACATGCTGGATGGCCTTGACAGGAGGCTACCATCTGTATCCTAACAACTATCCAATGGGTCCCCTGCTCTCAACCTTCTCTGAGCCCTCAGGGTCATGTGACCTGGCCATTTAGCTATTGTGTGCAAAAAGAGCTGCTCAATAGTAAAACAACCCGGCCCACAAGAATCATTAGATAATATACCTTTGATAGTAGTGGTTCATGACATTGGCATTATCATCAATATGTAACTGTTCTTGCAATTATTATTGCATGAAACCATATCTGGTGTGCCTGTTTTTCTAATTGTGTTACTATAGATAAAGTATTATCTTAAGTTCTAGCTGTCATGATGTAGGATGTTTTCAGCTACATTAACAGTTTACCTCAAATTATAATTGAAAGTATTCTGATTCATGCTTATCATCATCCAATAACCATTGACTACAAGCATAAAGCTAGCATTTCCAACATGTCCTTAATATTGATATCATTTCCTGTATCTAGATCTGATTTGTTATCTGTAGAACATAACTAAAAATAATAAATAAATACCCCCTCAAGCAGCTGCTTGCCACAGAGGTCTGACAGGAGCCTGTTAGTTTATATGCCATAGTAGAAAGTCTGTCAGGGGTGTGGGACATCAGCAGAAAAACAACACAAACATCCATGCCTTACCCGAGGCTTGAACCCATGTCCCTTAGATCAGTAGCCAAGTCCCCTAACCACTTGGCCACTAAGACATGATATAATGATGTCTTACTACATTTCCTCTGTAGCCCAACTGTCATTTGGGGACCAGTTATCATAAGCATCATGCTTTAATCCACAGGACAACACTATGTACTCTTTGGCTCCATGTTAGGCATGTAATTCTCTTAATTTGCCATTAATGGGGTGAACTAGTACTGATATGGATATGTGTGTAGTTTTCATATCGAATATTTTTGTCCTGAATTTATAATCACTTAGGGTTATCTCTCTATATATATGTGTCAAGTTTGAGATGGGAATAAATGTTTCCTTGCATAAAGGACAGAGATAACTTAGAAGCTCAGTTTTAGCTTGTCCTGGTCTCTCATACAATATACAAACATAAATACAGGGACATGCCAACTGGTTTAGTAGTCAGGTATGCTAACCACTAGACCAGGTATGGGCCAACTATATCATTAAAGTGTGATAGTTTCATTGATGGAAATGTATTTTTGGTATTTAAGGGCAGTACTTAATGTTATAAGTAGACCCAAATGGGAGGAGAAGGTGGGGGGGGGGGGACAAATATATATGTAAAATTACATGTCAAACATATGTAAATTGTAAAACAGTGCAAATCGTTTTATTGTTTAATTTAAAAATTCCTTTAATAAATTCCCCTTCCCCCCCCCTCCCATTAGTAACTGACTTGGCTTCATCTAACCTCTCTGAGGCTCTGGTTAGAGGTGTGAAATACTATTATGTAAATGGTTTACAAGAAAAAATACATCAAGAAAATAACTATCAACAGTATGAAAATTGCAAATGGAATGATAGTACATAATTGGAATCTTAATGAAATAACATTCATTGCACATTTATTTTATTCATTATAATACTATTTACTGAAAATTTATGTAGGGAAACATTATATTTACTACATGCAAGTAATTTTATCTTTATGAATTCTTAGGTATTAAGTATGGGGATTTTCCGTTTGGTGTCTTATGTATTTTTATTGAAATGCAATAAAACCATTCGTCAATGTGCTGCAGAGAGAAAAGAATAATGAAGAAAATTGCAATGAAAAATATCACAGTGTAAGAAATACAGGTAATATATTTGGAATATTTGTAATGAAACATTTTAATGTTTAAGCAGAACTTAAAATGTTTAATGTTCACAAAGTGACTGAATTAACTCTTTGTTTTAAAGGGCTTAAAGCACTAAGGCTGTGGCACTACAATGATAAAAAAAACCTAACAATAAAATATTAAATTTGAAAAAAAGAAAAAGTTAAACATATGCTAAAGAAATTCCAAAGCAATACTAACAAGCATTAGATATTAATTATTAAACTGCTTTAGCTATGTATGAGCATTGATTATTAATTGACAGATTCTAAACTTGCTGCACTGGTGGAGTTACTTTAAAGGAGAATCTATTACTGCATTTTCTATCTGTGTTGTGGGTGCAAACATGAAGGTGACAGATACACAATATTAAGATTAAAATAATATATATATATATAAAACACAGTATTTAATCATTAAGTATTTATATACACGATTTTACTGTTGAAAATTGAGTACTTCACTAGTACAGTTCGTATTGATATGTTAAAATACATTAACACCGTTTCAGCCCTAATATACTAATTTTGCTATTTTAACATAACGTAACATTTTTATCAAGTAAAAAGTAATGTAGTCTTAACCTATTATTACATAGCATAAAGATAAGCACATAGTATATTATCCTTTTGATGTTAATTTCATTTAATAACAGTATTATATTCTTGGTGGTAGAAGATATTACTGAAAAGTCCAGTTGGCAATCATTGTTGTTATAAAGTTCTATCGGGTTCAGTGTTGGTGTAAATTTTAGGTTCCAGTTTGGAGCTACTGGTTGTAGTCCCATTTGATTGGAAGAAACAGTAAGCTGCCATCAGTGTTGTTAGATTCCCGGAGTTTCTCTTTGACGAGATGCTGTCAGATAAACTTTGTTTCGACTGCATGATTTCAAACTATGAATAATTGCTACGTTTTGCATTGCAGTCATTGTCATGTAACAAGTGTGGTTGTAAGAGGCCAATCCAAAAGGTTAAACATATTTTCCCTAACTTATCTCTCATTCTAGAGAGAGAAAGAAATAGATAAGAAAAAGAGAAAGAATATTTTTAGACATTAAAATACATTTTGAAGAATTTTGTAATATTGAAAAATATTATGTGTGGGCTTAGTTGGCCATGTTGGTGAGGATGTTGAGAGGAAAGGATTCTGATTACACACACAATTTCTTCTCTTTGGTTAAATGAATTGTTGTTGAGCAAGAAGAAACACAATGTACCTCTATTTAATACAAAGTTACTCTGTATCCTTATGTGGAGTGTGTAATAAGATAAAAATAATGTTTAATTTAAGCAGAAATATAAAGTGTGAACAATATTTTTACACATGGCAGTTTGTAATTCCTTGGGATTTAAATATGGATAGACATATATCATCAGCAATCTGCTGCATTGAGGATCTTGGTAGACAACGTACCTTTGCATCAGGTGTGTAGGGGGGGTTGGGGGGGTAGGTGCCATCATTACAAAAGTTTATCAGTGGTTGACCACAGCTTTCAGGTATGAGCGGATGAAGCAATGTGTTCTAGTAGCCATTCATGTCATCTGAGCTAATACAACTTGGCTTTTCTTTTAGAGCTGCCTCAAATCCACTGCTCATGTAACAACACTGGTGATTTGAGCAAGTTAGTTGTAAGAGTCCAAGTTTGCATCATCATAATTGAGAAAGCCCACTTTTAATCTGATTACAGCATTCATAAGCCTGTTTTTTTTTTTTTCATGCAGAACTGATGCTGCTAAAATTTTTTGTAAATAACTTTTTTCACCATCTATCACTGACAGCTTTTCAAATATGCCACAAAGAGCAATGCAATTGGGCCAGATTTACTGGTCACTACCAGTTTCCTATGTGAGCCCATCATTATTCCTCTAGCACTATGTATTATCACAAATGTGAGACATTCCCCTGATTAAGGACTTCTATTACCATCCTGTATGTATATTTATTATGTTTAATGCATAAAATGCCAGAAAACTTCATGGTACTTTTGTAAATTTTGGTGCTGTTGCCAGAAAATACATCTAAACTACTATGCATTTTTTTTTCAAGACATTATTTTTTAAAAGAGATTTTTAATTACCCTTGCTCTTTCCTGTTCTATATAACAAGACCTATTTTTCAGTTATTTCAGAAGAAGGTTCTGAAGGTTGATGATGCCTACTGAAAAACCCTTAACTCATGAGTAGTTGCACCCCTTTTGCTGTACTATTAGTCATGGTTAGGGCTGTAAATTTTTCACAGGAAAAAAGGTCAAATTTATGGAGCAATCTTGTTGAAAAGCACTAAAATTCGCAGAATTTTGTGGGGCAAAACTGTAAAATTCATTTCCCAATTAGTTCACAAATCATAAAAATTATACATCTGTGGAGCACATATCAACATGGTAATGTTAGTAATAAATTCTTTTAATAAACTGATATTTTTATTTAAATGAACCTATATAACTGCTTAAGCAGAACAATTAAATAAATAATAAATGGCTAGCTTTATTTAAGTTCAACTCGCACCTTACATACCAGTCAGCAACTATGAATTTTGATACAGCATGTTATATATATATATGAATATTTTTATACTCCAGTGATCAACTCATAAAATGTCACTATATTTAGAAACAGATTGCTCTGCATTAAAGGAACAGGGGTGGCTCAGTCGGTAATGTGCCAGGCTCGTAATCTGTAGTTCCCAGGTTCGAGTCCCACCTGAGTCAGCGTTGAGGTTTATCTCCGCAAAATTCCCCACCCTGCTCATGGTCAATAGGGGACACTGATGGGCTTGGAAAGGCCACCGTCCATCGGATGGGATGTTAAGCCATGGCCCCATGTGCGGGAGACCCATACCCTGTGCATGTTAAAGAACATGCTGGATGGCCTTGACGGGAGGCTATCATCTGTCTTCCAACAGCTGTTCCAGTGGGTCCCCTCCCACAACCTTCTCTGAACCTTCAGGGTCCATGTGACCTGGCCATTTAGCCCATGGTGTGCAAAAAAGTGCCACTCAGAGGTAAAATGGCAACAACAACTCTGCATTAAAACTGTTTGTTGGGAACAAAATTTGGAGTACTCCCCGGGATAGCCTGAGAAATTATTCTTTTTGAGATTACCAGAAAAGAATTTAATTGTTGGTGTTATTTAATTATTTCAAGGGTTTTTTTGTAGCATTGCTATTCAGCTTTCAAGTTGTCTTCAAATATGGACATACCGTTAAAAATTACTTAACAACATCATCACAGAAATATTTAAGCACTTTAGTTAATTGGGGTTAAAAATTCGACAAGCTTTAAAAGAATCTCTTCCAGGCTGACAAATTCTGTAGTTTTTTAATTATTGAAATATTGCTGTGTTTTTTGTATTTTTTTTTCACACGAATGGAGTGTGTGAACCCTTGACTTTTACGGAGTAACTTAATTGTCAAATTGTTCATTTCTTTTATAGACTTTATGTGTTGATATGCAAAGAGTTTCAAACAATAGATCAATAATGCTATCAATGATCAGAAATATCCTTTGAATATCTTTTGATTAATTCAGGTTACTTCTGAAGGAATCATTTATGCACATTTGAACAATATCTTTTAATACACTACTGTTTCTTATTTCCTGCTCAAAAAACGTCTTGTAATTTTCTATATGATTACTGTGATAAAATGGGCAAGGGTGGCTCAGTCAGTAGCGTACCAGGCTCATAATCTGCAGTTCCCAAGTTCGAATCAGCTGGGTCAACATTGAGAAATGTCCGCAAAACTCCACATGCTTCTCACAGTCAGTAGGGGACACCACTGGGCTTGGAAAGGCCACCATCCATCGGATGGACGTTAACCCGCGGTCCCATGTGCAGAAAGACCACTGCCCGTCGGATGCGACATTAAGCCATGTCCCATGTGTGGGAGAGCCATACCCTGTGCACGTTAAAGAACATGCTGGATGGCCTTGACAGGAAGCTACCATCTGTCTCCCAACTGCTGTTCCAGTGGGTCCCCTCCCCCAACCTTCTCTGAGCCTTCGGGGTCCTTGTGACCTGGCCATTTATCCTATTGTGTACAAAAAAGTGCTGCTCAGAGATAAAACAACCAAACAACAGCTGTGATAAAGTACCCTTGGAACCAAATGCCCCACCTTGTTTGAGGGTGGCTCAGTCGGTAGTGCACCATGCTCATAATCTGCAATTTCCAGGTTCAAGTCCCAGCTGAGTAGCTTGAGTTTTTTCTTTCCCTGACCTGCCCTCTTTCGGTATGGGACACAGATGGGCTTGGAAAGGCCTTGTCCATTGGATGGGATGTAAAGCTGTGGCCCCATGTGCGGGAGAGTCATACCCTGTGCATATTAAAGAATACACTGAATGGCTCTGATGGGAAGCTACTATCTGTGTACTAACATTTTTTCAGTGGTTCCCAACCTCCCTCCAACCTTCTCTGAACCCTCAGGGTCTTTGTGATGGCCATTAGCCCTTTGTGTGCAAAAATGTGCTGCTCAGAGGTAAAACAACTCAATTGTTTGAAAGGGAACCAGCGGTGTACTAAGTTTGTCTTTTTTTTTTCTTAAAGAGACACCTTAAAACGAACTTTATGTGCAGAACAAGTGGTAAATCCAAGTTTAACTGCTAGAACTAAAGCATTAATAGTTTTGAATTCTCATTGCTACATCTCACTAACAAGATTTAGAAGATAAATATTACATGTGATATGAACTGTATTTTAAAAAACAACTTTGAGACTTTTTTTCTCCCATGCTTTGAACATGTGTTAAGCATTGTTGGTAACAAAAGCTGTGACAACAGAATATAATTCAATTTGGCTGGCTATACATTGAATAACTGTTTTGCTGACAGCAAACAACAGTAAGTTGGGAAAATATCGAGTTCCAATACTGAATTTCACATTTCTCTAATTCATTATCCCATTAGCAAAAGTAAAGACATGTAAGGAGGATTAGAAGGGGATTGTCTCACCAGCTAAGGAGTAAGTGTGGGGAGAAGTTTACAGAGCAGTCATGTAGAAACCAGTTACTGAGGAAATGTAAAGGTCATCAAAGCAGCAGTCATACCTCCACATCAGTTTCACAAAACATATGTCCTCATGTATTTCAGAAAAAAAAGTATAATTAAGAAACACCTGAAATGGTGGAAATTTGCCAAAACTACACTGCTAAAAGTGGAAATTGTAATCGGAAGTGATATATACACCTGAAACTGACAGGATGGAAGCTATGAGGGTAGATGTGCAAGTGATGAAAAAATGAAAGAGAATGCAAGGTATATGCATTTATTGATGATTCATCAGTACATAGTAGGGCCACCTCGGGTGGTTATACAAGTCTTTAGATGTCTTGGCATTCCATCAGTCACATGGTTAATGGTGTCCTAATGTATCACGTTCCAAATAGCATCCTATTGGGCACACATCTGTACCATGTTTGGTGCTGGAGGGAGCTGGCAAAGGTGGTGACCCATAAGGTCTCACACATCTCAATGGGTGACAAGTCTGGGGAGTATGGTGGCCATGGGAGAATGTCCACACCTTGGAGACTGTCCATTGTTACATATGCAGTGTGTGTGTGGCATTGTCCTGCTCTAGAATCAGTCCAGGCATGGTGGTAAGGAACAGTCATGCCACAGGATTAACGATGTCATTGGTGTAATGTCTCATCATTAATGCACCAGAAACATGGAGCAGAGGTGTCCAGCCACCCCATACTATTGTACCACAATGGAGAGTCATATGGTGGCTAATGGAATAGGTTTCCTCATATCATTGACAATGCCATGCTGAAATCAGGACTCATGTGAACACTCTCCTCCATTCTGTAGTCCAGTAGTGTTGCATCATTTTGATACCTGTGGAGATGACGTAACCCGTGATGTCACTGTAATGGTAGATGCAAGACTGGACACTCGCCCTCATTCCTATGCCATACAAACATCTAATGGTTTTTGTGGAGACCACAGTACCTGTAGTGGTCTGCAAATCACTCTGCAACACATTCGCTGTGGTGAAATGGTTGTGAACAGCCCTCCTATAGAGCATGCAATCTTTACATCCTGTGGTGCATTGCGCTGTGCTCACATTGCTTCTCGTGCATATGGTAACCTTTTGAAGACTCGATCTCAGCTATCACATATCCACTCTCTCTCTCTATATGCATCAGTAGCATATAAGTTCCCCCTTGGCATCTCTAAGGCGTGTTCTGAACATTTTCACAGCATGCACTTTAGCCTCACTGTCTGTCATGCTATGATACAAGCTAGTCGGCACCCCCAGTATTTAACCATGGCTTGTTTGGGTATTATGTGTCCATTTGCTGTGGAACTATTATCATTTGCATATCTCCAATGGCTGATTGTCTCCTGCAATTTACCCTCGGTGCAACCTCCTGTATGTGATGAGGGGACCACTCTGTGAAGGTTATGCTGGCTCGGGTACCTTCACAGGGTCCTGAATGCTCACCCGTGTGTAGTGCACAGAGACCTGTGTCTCGGGAAAGAAGGTCCCTCGTAGTTGCTCAGGGGTCCCCGTCTTCTCTCCTCAGCTCATGACTGGCAGGGTCCCCTTTGGCAACCTTGCCATTTCGGAGCCTGTTCATTGTGGGGCTGGGCAGCGGATAATGGAGCCTCTACTACACACTGCTTTGGCCTCTGCTTTCAATAAATGGGAGCTCCAGGGGTGATCCCCTGGAGCAATTGGCTGGTGGGCAGGTCCTGCTAGGGTCAACTGTCAGAGCGGTGAATAACCTTGTCCAGGTACAGGTTTGCAAGTTTCCTCACAATTTATTTTCCTTTTGTAGTTATCCTTTCTTTGTGTGGCCAGTTTGGCTGTTCACAATTTTGTTATTTTTCACTTAGTTCCTTTTGTGAAGAATGGTTTTTTTTTTCCGCACATTTCTCTTTTCATTTTCCTTTTATTTATTTGTGAGGGCTTGGCTCACTGTATGTGTGGGTATAGTGCCTGCATAGCCCTGGCTCCCAATTGGGCTCTGTGGAAGGTGGGGACAGCGGGCACTGAACCACACAAAACAAATATGAGAGTTGAATATGAAATTGATTCGATCAATGCCACTAAGAGGGCTGGACATGAGCCCCCATCTTCGTTGTCTTTGGCATCTAGTCCATTGTCTTTGTCAGTGTCTTCATTCCCGAGATTACTGATCATCCACTCCATGGGTGATCAGGTACTTGGGGACTTGTTCCCATTTTTTGTCAACAAAGGTTTGAAAGGTCTTGCGGGAGAGCTGAAATCGGTCAAGTGCTTATGATCTGGGGACTTGCAGGTTGAGACTTCTTGTTCCAAACACTCGGAACTGCTCCTGAAAGTCGGAGAGATAGGTGGGGTGACTGTCGAGGTCACTCCCCACAAAACTTTGAATTCTTCTTGGGGTATGATCACTGAGTGGGGCCTTCTCAAAGTCACTGAGGAGGAAATCGTCTCAGAACTCTCACCTCAAGGAGTAACATCGGGTTTCGACACACCGTGATGGGAAATTGGTATCCACCCAGGTACTGATGGTGACATTTAACACGCCATGCTACTTTCTTCCATCAAGGCAGGTTATTTGCATTGGGAGGTACGGCTGTATATGCTAAATTGTCTGCGCTGTTTTCAGTGCCAGATATATGGTAATGCCCTCACAGCTTGCCAGGGGCAAACCCACCTGTTCTCACTGTGGCAGCAAGGATCACCTTGATCGTGACTGTACAGCAGAAGAGACAAGCTGTGTGAACTGTAGTGGCGGGAATCTGGTGTATTCCCGCAACTGTCCCAAGTGGAAGGAGGAAAAGGAGATTCAATGCCTCAAAACGATCAACAACATCTCTTACACTTAAGCAAGAAAGCTTACTGCACCTCCCACCACACCTGGCAAGATTTCCTGTGGCAGTGCAGACTGACATCAGTGTACCACCTAATGAATCTTTCTTGCATGCAGCTAAATACCTCCTCACACAGGCAAAAGCAATGTTAGTGTCGACTTCGACAACAATCCCAGTTTCCATTCCTCCACTGAAAGGCCCCCTCCTTCCCGTCCTCAACAGCTAGACCTTCCAAACCAAAAGGGCCCCCACCAGGGCCCAAAAAGAACACCATAATACCTCCACAAAGAGCAGTCACCGATCCATGTCCCTCGGACGATTGCAAGAACATGGGTACCAACTGCCCCTATTAACTAAATCGTCCTCTGTGTCAGTTAAGCTGAATAGGAATTTGTCGTCTACCCACTCTTTGAAGTCCTGAGATTGCCACACTCCTACAATGGAATTGTAGTGGATTCCAGAGGAATCTTGACGACATCAAGGCCCTCTTTCAGGCACACCAGCCCATCCAGTGACTGGCTGCAAGTGTGCCTGCAGGAGACATACTTGCAGCCAGTCACAGATCCCACGATTCGGCACTTTTCACTAGTTCGTTGGGAACGACATGGAGATAGTCTAGCTCGCAGGGGTGTCACCATCCTCATGAGCAACCATTCTCCATTCCAGGTCATACCTGGAATACCTCACCACCAACTTAGATGCAGTAGCCATCCGCTTCTTCGTGGGGTTCTCCCTGACTGTCTGCTCTGTATATCTTCAACCTGGGAGCATCATCTTCCAGGAAGACCTTGATAACCTTGTCTCACAGCTGCTGTCCCCCTTCCTCATCATGGGGGACTTCAATGGACGTAGTCACTTTGGGGCAGTGCTGACACCAATGGGCAGGGCAGGGTTGTGGAATAGTGTCTCCTGGATCCTTTTCTCTCCCTTTTGAATATCGGTATCAGTACGTACTTTCACTCCCCAACCTGCACATTCACTGCCATTGACCTCACCATCTTCTCCTCCTCGATCTTACCACTCTTTACATGGGAGGTCGAGGACAACCCTTACAGAAGCGATCACCTCCCTGTGGTGTGCACCATGTCATGTGGGGGACCTTGCAGCCCTTCATGCATCTCATGGTGGAGGCTTGATCGGGTTGACTGGAGTGGCTCTGAGTTCCTCTCTGAATTCGACGAATGCTCTGTCAGCCAGGAGCCCATCAATGTGGCAATAGAGGAGATAATAGACTGTATCATAGATGCAGGAGCTGCATCAACAATTCCTCAAATTTTGACACAGTTTCCTCGTTTTCAGAAACCATGGTGTAATCCTGATTGGACACAGCTTGTAAGGCTCAGAATTGGCTTGGGGGATATCTGACCTCCCCCAACCTTGAAACATTCAAGCATACCGGGCGAAAGCTTGTTTTGTCCAGTGCCAGAGCCAGAAGGAATCTTGGATCAGATATATGTCTTCTGTCACCTGCATGACCATTTCCAAGGTCGTGTGATAAAGTCCGCAAGATGGGTGGGAACTACACTTCCCTAATAAAGCACTTTGAAGTCGATTCAAATTTTAGAGGAAAAATTGTCTTGAGCCGGGTGGGATACAAACCCATGACCTTCTGATAACATGTCAGGTGCTCTGGACCACTGAGCTACCGGCCACCGATCGAGATCTCCTCTGACTAATGCTATGAACATTTCTATTATGTCACATATAGGTGCTATTCGGGCAATCTAGCCACAAGCGGCTTTCTATTTGCCATATAATGGAAAGCATGTCTTACAAGTATGCTAGTGATAAACAATGAAATAAACCTGACATATTCAATATCTGCTAATAAATCAGCACTTTGAAGTCGATTCAAATTTTAGAGGAAAATTTGTCTTGAGCCAGGTGGGATATGAACCCACGACCTCCTGATAACATGTCAGTGCTCTGGACCACTGAGCTACCGGCCACCGATCAAGATCTCCTCTAACTAACGGTATGAACATTTCTATTATGTCACATATAGGCGCTATTCAGGCAATCTAGCCACAAGCGGCTTTCTATTTGCCATATAATGGAAAGCATGTCTTACAAGTATGCTAGTGATAAACAATGAAATAAACTCGACATATTCAATATCTACTAATAAATCAGCACTTTGAAGTCAATTCAAATTTTAGAGAAAAAATTGTCTTGAGCCGAGTGGGATATGAATCCACGACCTCCTGATAACATGTCAGGTGCTCTGGACCACTTAGCTACCGACCACCGATCTAGATCTCCTCTAACACTATGAGCATTTCTGTTATGTCATATATAGGTGCTATGACATGTCAGAGCTCTGGACCACTCAGTGGTCCAGAGCACCTGACATGTTATCAGGAGGTCGTGGGTTCGTATCCCGCCCGGCTCAAGACAATTTTTCCTCTAAAATTTGAATTAACTTCAAAGTGCTGATTTATTAGTAGATGTTGAATATGTCATGTTTTATTTCATTGTTTATTACTACACTTCCCACTCGTTATCTATCCTGGAGCACAATGGACAGGCAGTTGCTGATCCCAAAGCAATTGCTGACACTGGGGTAGTCTTTCTCCTCCATCTCTTCATCGTCTTCCTACTCCCCTGAGTTTCTGGCCCAGAAGAGCAAGGCAGAACACTATCTGCTGTCCTTCCACTCGAATGGCCTGGAGCTTTACAACAGGCCATTCACAGCGGAGGAGCTTTGCCATACTCCGCACACCTCTCATGCATCTTCTGTTGGGCCAGACAATGTCCATTATGCCATTCTCCAACATCTCTCACCATCGAGTAAGGATGGGCTGTTCCATCTTTTCAATCGCATTTTTCTTGAGGAGCAGTTTCTGGACTCCTGGCTGGAGGCCATCGTCTTGGCCTACCCGAAGCCAGGAAAGGATTCCAAGGTTAATTCCAATTATCATCCCATTGTGTTGACGAGCTGCGTGTGCAAAGTGTTTGGAGGAATGGTAAATGCTAGACTGATCTGGTATTTAGAACACCACAACCTTCTTTCAGACACCCAGTGTGGCTTTTGCAAGCACAGGTTTACTTCAGACCAATAAATATGCAGTGGAAAAAGTTTTCGCCGACATATGGGATTTGAACCCGCATCTCTCCAGAAACATGCCAGAGTATTCTTCCAGTTGAACTAATGCCAGCTCCTCTTTTTCCGCTAATTTTAAGACAACTCTGTCATGGAGTTTTTTGGGCCAACCATTGGTGCCATCTATGATCTCCGGTGGCAATTATTACCTTAATATTGCACAGAGTGAGATGGAAATAAATAAGTCTCATCACGCTATTTAGCATTATTAATGATTTAAACACAGATGAATAATATGCTGCCAGTTCCATACGTGGACTTCCGGCAGTGTTTTTCCGTTGAGTTCCAGATACAGTGGCAGAGATATTGGTCTGAACAGGTTGGCAACAAGCTTGTTGAGATGAAGCCCATTGTTTAACTGTGGCTATCTTTTTTTTTGCAAGAATAACAAGGAGGAAGTTGTACTGGCTTGGTTCCACTTAGGTCATTTGTTTATCACTCATTCATTTCTTCATCAGGCAGACGAGGAACTTAAGTGCAAGTTTTGTGACACCATTTTAACTATTAAAAACATTTTAATCCATTGTCCAGCTTTTAACCTAGAGAGACGTTTATTTTTTACTTTTCATGATTTTACATCCAAGCTTCTTATACTCGGACATCTTTTATCCGATGACTCTGTTTAATCTGCTGTTTTTGCCTTTTTATGTTTTACTGGATATTTTAACCGTCTTTGATTTTTACCTTTTGACATTGTTTTGCAAGGGTCCTGTACACCCATTATTCTTTTTACACATTTGTTCTTGTTTGTTTTTTCTGTTTTACATAGATGTTTTCTGTCTTTTGATGTTTTAATGTTTACATTTATTGTCTTAACTTTTGTCTTTTATTTTTATCATTGGTTGTGCGTTTACTTGACTTTTCGTTCCTTTTTTTATCCTTTACACCTCGTTTGGTGCATCATGGCCTTAGTTGCCTTTGAACCATAAAATTCCAAACAACCAACCAACAATCTTCCCCTATGGCCTCTGAATCCATGCTGTTCATCCCAGAGGTGGCCATAAACCAAATTTTTATTAATTCTGTCAAAAACAATAATGGATATAACTTTACCTATTACAAAGAATGGACTAGTCTTCTATAATTATCATAAGAACTGCAATCCCCTTTCTTGAAAATAGGGATATTAATGGCTCTAGTAAAACCCTTAGTAAGAACCCTTTTATCATTGAATATAGTCAACACTACCGTCAGTCATCTTACAATATGATCATTAACAGCTTTAAACATTACTGTGATTTCATCTGCTCCTGGAGACTCATAGTTTTAATATAGAGATAGTGAAAGAAACTTCAATTCACAAAATAAGGCCATTATTAAAGCCACTAATATAGCTATCATCCTTGCAAACAATGGCAGTAGAACTAGCTACATTGTTCAGGACATCTCTGAAATACTCAGCCCATCTTGTCAGGACACAAATCTCACCTTCAATAACCTTACCATACTTATCCCCAAATCCCTATATGCCATTCTGTTTTCTCCTACACAAAATATTAACTGTCTGATACAACTCTCTGTTGTTCTTTAGCATCTTTCTCTGCTCTATCAACCAGGTTATCAAGCCAAAGATTGTCATCAGCCTTCAACTGATTATTTGCACCATTATTAAGATATTTATGTAATTTATTGATATCATTAGCATGTTGATTCAACTTGAATCTGCAGTCCCTTTCATAAATAAGCCACGTAGTCTTATTATTCAAATAACTCTGCCTCTTGTGCTCCATTTGACACAAAACAGTACTAATGGTTTCAAGAACAGGCAGTTTAAAATGGTCCCATTTATCCTCAACATCAGTAGTAAATTCTCTTAATAACTGACAAACTTATTTGTTAAGCTTTGGATATCTGAGAGTCTTTCAAAGCTTCAGTTCAAAGACAAGGAAATGGTCGGACCAATTTCAGCTCCCCTAAGCAACCTAGTGTTCCTAACAGAGCTAGTCCATTTACTAATAACCAACCAAGAAGTTGACAGGAAGTGAACAATTATTTTCAAAAAGGATGATTGAAAAACAGCTATTGGTTAAAAAAAACAGCCATCTGGTTACCATAATCTTCATGCGCTGATGTCACAAAACTTTCTGACTCTGTTTCACGCATAGAATCAGTCACATATTTACGGTGCATTAAATATAGTTTCATATTATCAGTAAACAAAATGTATCAATGGATTTTACAATGCTTAATTTTTTTATCATAACTATAAGAGAACAAATTTCTTGATTCTCACCTTTTTTTCTTATGCATTAGCAACACCTATTTCGTACCTAGTGGGGCCACCTTTTGCCTATAATACAACCCATACACATTGGGATATGTACTCCACAAGGTGTTGCAAGATGTCCTGTGGTAGTACTACCCATTGTTCCACAAGTGTCCTGTAATGCCTACATATTGTCAGGTCAAAATGGAGTGTTAAATCATCTTTCCCAGTTTCTCACAAATATGCTCAATTGGGTTGAGATCTGGTGTGAGTCTGGTCTATGGGAGGATGGAGAAATCATTGTCATGTGCCTGAAACCAGTTTGAACCTGCTTGGCCATATAACATGGTCCATTATATTGTTGATAAACACTGAAGTTGTCTGGATACACTGTCATCATGAAGCGGTGTACTTGGTTGGCAACAATAGAAAGATAGGTGTTCTGTTGAGCAATTGATGCACTGTGATCAGTGAACCAAGGACATACCATGAAAGCAGTGCTCAAACCTTAACATCGTCCGTCCAGCCTGCTGAACACCGACAGTGCATCCTGGTGCCATGGCCTCATGTTGCTTTCTCCAGTTGGGAACACACCCATCAGCATGATGATTTGGAAACTGAATTCACCTGACCAGGTAGCAGAGTTTTACATGTCAGTGCTCCAGTGTTAGTGTTGATGTGCCCCTTGCAAGGCTTCAGTTTCTTGTGTCTCACAGTAAGCATGGGTGGCCATGATGTCCATCGACTGGCATAGCCCATACTAGCTAATGTCCACATTGTCCATGTCGATATTGGTCTTGCCATTCCAATGTTGTACTGCATGGTTAGGTAGGCCACTGTGTTGTGTCGCTGCAGTGTTACAAGATGGGACACACATTGCTCACCATGGCTGTCCCATGTGTGACTTTTGGCTGTTGTCCAATGTGTGACTTTTGACTTTGGCTGTTTGTTTGATCACTGTTGAGCCAGTCATGGTAGACTTGTGAGACCACAGAATGGGAGCAGTTCACCATGGTAGTTGTTGTCGAGATACTGGTACCTGAGCTTCGTGCCCTCACAGTCATACTACAGTTCAACTTGGAAAGATCATGACACTGACTCATTCTTCCTCAAAGTGACACGGAAACTGACTGCAATATGCACACTCTAGAATCGCATATTACCTGTCCTTAACCTTGAGAAATCAGCATTACAGACTTACACTCTTATACAAGGGGTGGTTAAACATATGAGTGGGATAAACACAGGGGATGGTTAAACATATGGGTGGGTTAAACATAGGGGGTGGTAAACCTCTCAAAAATGCATAAATGTACTGATGGTTTAAGCATTTTTGAGAGGGCAGAGTGGATGTAGAAGATGACCCTTGAAGCGGTGACCAGAAACAACATTGAACCCAGAACTGGTGGACAAAGCGAGCAGTTTACTTGCAAGAGATAGTTGATTGACAATCATCATTATTGCCGCCACCGCCACCATCATCATCATCATCCAAGCACGTCTGTCCTGAGCTACATCTGGCCACTGCACACCAATTCTAATAAGGTCCTGTTTGACATTGTGTGCCCACTGCATCCTAGGTCTTCCCCTCTTTCTGAAGCCTTTAGGCACACTGTTCTTAACCCTATTCGCCAATCTATAATTATCCATATGGGCAACATGGCCAAACCAGCGGAGTCTCTCTCTGCACAATATGCTGCTTAAAGGAGGTTGCAGACTCCTTTGCCTAACCTCATCATTAGTTACAAAGTTAAATCAACTAATACTCAAGATACTACGTAAGCATCTAAAATCAAAAGCATCTAGTTTCCTGTTATCTTGTTTACGCAGCATCCAAGTTTCACTACCATAACTAACCCTAGAAAGAACCAAACTATTATACAGCCTAATTTAGAATAATGTTAAACTAAATTAAAATAAAAATCGATAAAGTCAATAAACATCACCCAGACTTGGGTAAGAGAAAAATAATTTATGCGAAGTTTGTGCCATACTCTTTAGCCAAAAAGAAAAGTTTTTTTATGCTCAGTTCTCCCCTCCCCATTCCTCTGACTTGGTTCCAGCAGACTTTTTTTTTTCTGTTTCCCAAACTGAGAATAAAAGGTCACCAATTTAATATTGTCAATGACATCCAGAAGAACATGATGGCAGAACTGAATACCATCACAACAGACGAGTTTTCTAAGTCTGCAAAGTTTATATGAGCACTATAGTAAGTGTATTTTGTCCCTCGGGGACTATAATGAGGGAAACGGTTAATAAACATGTTACTCCATGTATCAGGACATGGCTGTCATTGTCATCATCATGGGTAAGACACATGCTTTATCACGGATGGTATTTAATAATTTGTGTATATTTGCATCATTATTTGCAGGTTTATTATTATCTATATCTATATACATCGACTAGAATAATATAATGCTACCCTGCAGTCTCAGGATAACAACATATACTGTTACAAATAGTGATATCTAGCCTTATATAATGGGCTCAGCTGGGATGCAGTTCAAATCTACTCGACCTCTTTGTACCACCTAACAAGAGGGACTTTTTCCCATTCCTTCCACCAATCACAAAAACAGCACACTGTGGGTTCAGCCTTCCCCCTTGCCACATTGATGCTATGTGGTCCAGCAGTTCATGCTGATATCAACCACATTTCTTTGAAGGGGAAACACATGAAAACATGAGAAACTGACCATAGTCTGCTTCCCTAATCTCAATATAGCTGCCCCCTTGTGAACTTTGCTGAAACTTCTTGCTGTGGTAGCTGGGAAAGAGATCAGCATTTCCTCTCTCCATCTCCAAGAATCATCAGTCTATAAAATGAGAAGGGGGGGGGGGGATACTCACATTAGAAGCATTCAACTATGATACTATGTATCATTGTTTTTTGTTTTATTTCAGTCTTGTTACTTTCATGCTGCACTGTGTATATCAGCTGGGTTCAAGATTGGCATATTGACCACAAGGAAAAGGATTAGTAATAAAACTTAATATTCTGTTTTTATGAAGTTAATTTTCCTACTAAATAGCAAGAAAAATATCACAGCCCTAAATTATCATGCTAAACATACTGAGTGTATATTTCACTGTAACTTACTCAAATTTTCTGATTTCAGTTTTGTATGTGATTGGCATAAAGCACCATAGAAAATCTACAGCAGGATTCTGATCAGATCTCAGAAATAAAATTTGGTAACTGTTTCATAATATATTGAACTCCCTAATATAGTACACATATATTTTCTGCCATTCAATAATATTGTATATTAATACTGGGAACTATTTGTAATTTAAATGTTAAATAATTTTTGCTTAAATTTGTAATATGGAAAACAGAATTTTGAAAAATAAAAATTTTCTGTAATGCATTTTCAGATGTTTCCTGTCAAAGTTAGTTTAAGGCATGTTAAATAAGAATTATTAAAGATACAAATTTTTAAATTTTATTAAAATTTAACTATATTTATTAATTTTAAAGCAAAAAAAGTAGGAAGAATAGACTAGCTAGTTATTCCACTAGTTAATAATAGCACACATTTTAAATAGTTATCACTGAAGTTTAAAATTAACACTGAGTTTTAAATAGTTTCACTGAACTTAACAAATTTTTAAATTTTTTAAAAAGGCAGGAGGTATTTCCCTTACACAAAGGACAGAGATAACTTATGGTTTCTACAGCACACAAACACTTACACAAAGACATGCCCTACTGGTGTTAGTAGTCAGGTATGTGGTAACCACTAGACCAGGTAGGGCTTCAACAGCACCTGTTGGTGTGGTTGTACATGATGTATAATTTTGCTTCATAATGCTTTACTTCTCAGGCATAAATTATCAACTTTTGTAGAAATAGGCTACTTTTTTCTTGTTCAAGTGCTGTCTTCTAACAATATAACTGCATAAATTTTGTGTGAACTTTGTGATATGATGGCCTGATATCAGTTTCAATAGCATTTTTCTATGATTCAGAAATATATTATCACAGAAAAAATTCTGTAGACAAAGATACACTTGAAATAATTAATTGGAAAAAAATGGTTGAGGATGACCAATTTTTTTCAACTAATTTTTTCTAATATTTCTATGAGACAGTGAGGTAGCATCTGGGGGGACTAGACTAAGTCTACTCAAAGGAAAATTGACTATATTAATAAATATTAAAAAATATTAGCTGTGGAAAATAATATTTTTATTCTTTTGCTAGCATTTTATTCTAAGTACTGTAATGTTACTATCGGTTTATAAGAGTTTAAAAATGTAACAATGACTGGCAGAAAGTCTGAAGCATTTTAGTGTGATCAACACTGTGTAGCATCAACTTCATATGCCATCCTATCACACCTTTAGCAAATGGAATTGCTTATTGCCCTTACTAATGGAATGTAGTGTAAGCTAGAAACACTTTTAGTAAAAAATGGTTAAAAATGAAATGGTTGGTTAATGGTTAAAAATTAATGGTTAAAAATGGTTAAAATGGTAAAAAATGAAAAATGGTTAATTGGAAGCTTGAATGGAGGAATGTTCAAGCGAGCTTACCACAGTCAAATGGTCCCCTCGATCACCGGACCTCAATCCCATTGAGAATTTGTGGGATGAGTTGAAAGATCTGTTCGAGCTTGCCAACCCATGTTGGCAACTGTGGATGCTTTACGAGAGCTGATCCTCTCTTCATGGGTGGCAATACCACCTTCGTGTTTTCAACACCTCACTAAATCCTTACCAAGACATCTGGTTGCTGTTGTGAGGGCAATAGGTGGAGCAACAGGTTATTAAGTAGGTGTATATAATAATTTGTCCATTCAGTGTATATATGTATATAAGATTAAACGAACATTTTTTTTCTCCCTTATACTCGTTCTGGGCCCATATGACAGTTATCGATTCTGCCAACAAAGCCAGTGAAATATTTTGGTGGGGACCATGAAGTGAATTTGCACAGATTTGGAAAAAAAAGATTAATAGGAAGTGACCAGGTGGCTCTAGTGTAGGACTTGAGATAGTAGTAGTCTTCTCTACCAAGTGGATTTTGCAGTGGTGCATCTCTACAAGAATAGGAGTGTAAAAGGTTGAGGCTACCTATCTCTTTTTTCATTAACATTTTTTCTTTTATGTTCTTAGTTATTTTTGTTCATAGCTGCTAACTAGCAGGGATATATGCAAGTATGGGCCCATCGGGGAAGGACTCTTCAAGAAGTCTTTAGTGCAAATGCATAAAAAATTTTTTTTTAGATAAGTGCAAATGTATAACAGATGAATAGTAGGATTGTTACAAAAGTGTTGCCAGAGTAGGGGTTTTCCCCATTACTCTGGTTTTTTTTAACCCTAATGGAATTTAAGGTGACATTTCATTTAAAGCGCATTTTTGGCAGTTCTTGCAACAAAGGGAAATAAATCATCATCCTCAAGCAGCCATGGACTACAGAGGTCCAACCAAACCATGCAATTTAGTTCTCCAAGCATATCTGTCCTGAGCTACATCTGCTGCATCTGGCCACTACACACCAATTCTAACAAGGTCCTGTTTGACATTGTCTGCCCACCATCCTAGGTCTCCCCTTCTTTCTGAGGCCTTTAGGCACACTGTTCATAACCCTATTCGCCAATCTATAATTCTCCATATGGCAACATGGCCAAACCAACAGAGTCCCTCTCTCTGCACAATATGCTGCTTAAGGAGGTTGCTGACTCCTTTGCCTAACCTCATCATTAGTTACAAAGTTGAACCACCTTATGCCCAAGATACTGTGTAAGCATCTAGAATCAAAAGCATCTAGTTTCCTGTTATCGTGTTCACATTGTCCATGTTTCACTGCCATAACTAACCCTAGAAAGAACCAAACTATTATACAGTCTAATTTTAGTCTTTAGGTCTTATGCCTATTTCTCCACACTCTCCATAGATTCTTAAAAGTCCTGGCAGCAATCCCTATTTGTCTGTTAATCTCATGTTGCACATCACCAGCATCTGTTACATAGCTCCCAAGATAATTAAACTGTGACACCTGCTCAAGACTGCAACCATAAAGATTAACTGAATCACAACCTGCCTGACCAATTTTCATCATTTTAGTTTTCTCTCTATTTATAACCAAACTTACTCTACTACCAGTTTCATCAACAGCTCGAATGAAAGAGTTCATTTTTTCAACATTTGCCAAAAGGGCTAAATCATCAGCATAATCTAAATCAGAAATTTTCGTATCTCCAGTCCATTTAAGGCCAAAATCTTTCCCTTGAAGTGAATTTCGCATAACATAATCAATAACCAAACTAAAGAGAAAAGGAGACAAATTGCACCCTTGTCGAACACCAGAAATAATGCTAAACCAATTGCTACAAGCCTTACCAACTCTCACACACGACTCAGTGTCATTATAGAGAGCTTTCATTATGTTAACTAACTTGTCTGGTATACCATATGATTTCACAATCAACCACAAATTATGACAATCAACAGAGTCGAAAGCCTTTTTGAAATCAACAAAGCTAGCAACTAAATGATTCTTAAACTCTAAACATTTCTCAAGAATCTGCCTAAGTGAAAATATCTGATCCACACATCCCCTACCACTTCTGAATCCACATTGCTCATCACGCAATTGCCTGTCAACCAGATTCTTAATTCTATTAAGCACAATCATGCAAAGTACTTTCCCTGGAACAGAGAGTAGGCTGATACCCCTATAGTCATCACAAGAACTGCGATCACCATTTTTAAAAATAGGGATAACAGTAGCTCTGGTAAAATCCTTAGGAACCATGCCTTTATCAAAAAAATATTCAGAATTTCAGTCATCCAAGTGGTAACCGAAACATTCCCAACTCTAAGCATTTCCGTAGTAATTTCATCTACCCCTGGGGATATATGAAGTTTAAGTTTACAAACATCCAAAATAACTTCAGATTCTATTATATGTGTACCAACATTAAAGCAAGTGATGCATCTATCATCATTTCAAACAATGGAAGTAGAACTAACCACATTGTTTACAACATCACTGAAATGCTCAGCACACCTAGCTATGACAGAATCCTCACCTTCTATAACCTTACCTTGTTTATCCTCCAATCCCTGTATACCTGTCCGTTTACTATCAAACAAAATATCAACTATCTGCTACAGCTTTCTGCTGTTGTGCTGTCAAACTGCTTCCTTGACTATGTCAGCCAAGCCATCACCATTTTCTTATCAGCTGCTAACTGATCTTTTCCATGTTTATTAAGCTCTCTGTAACACTTTCCATTTTTACTAGTAGGGTATTGATTAAAGATATTCCTGCACTTTCTTCTTTCTGAAATGAGCTCAAGAGACTTATCACTCAAATAATTCTGCCTCTTCTACTCCTTTTTTCCTAAAAGAGTGTGTTTAAAATGGTCCCATTCTTCCTCAACTTCAATAGTAAGCAAACCATGACTGTCGTAATGACTAAGTAACCTATCATGGTAAGCTTTAGCTATAACTGGGTCTTTCAGAGCTTCGGTATTAAAGGTAAATTTTTTAACCCTAGCACAACACTTTTTAAGTTTAAGTTGCAAGACACTTTTAACAAGGTAATGATCAGATCCAATTTCAGCTCACAGAACTAGTCCATTCACTGTTAATTAATATATATTCAGTCATGTTCTTATGCAGCCCATCAGGTGAAACCCATGTGTATTTATGTATGTCGCGGTGTTTGTAATAAGTGTTAGTTATTCTGAAACCATTAAGTTTACTTCCCTTTAGGAGACATTGCCCATTGCTATTGCAGCTACCAATACCAAAAGGGCCTATTACTCCTCCCCAAAGATCAGAGTCAGTACCAACTTTGGCATTGAAGTCACCAAGAACAAGGGTAATATCTCCTTTCTTGACAGAATTCAAAATATCCTGAAGTTGTTCATAAAACCTATCCTTCTCATCCTCTTCGGCATCCTCAGTGGGGGCATAACAGCAAATAACATTCAAGTCTTTAATGCTTGTCTGAAATTTTGCTGTAAGAAACCTTTCAATAATGCACTCGTATCCTAGAAGAGGATCACTAATGTGTGTGCTGAGAAGCAGACCTATGCCTTGGAGATGCTTATTATCTTCCTTCCCTGAAAAGAGAAATTTAAGATTATTTTTAAGAATCCGATCTTTTTCTGTCCATCTGGTCTCTTGCAAGCCAAGAATATCTAAATTATGATTGTGGAATTCTAGTGTGACGACATCAAGAGAATAAGTTCTGTGCAGAATCCTCACATTCCAACTACTTATGGAAAGAAAATGGTTAGTGGGATGTTTAAAGAAGCTCTTTTTATTGAGAGAGGAAGTAGCAACAATATCCTAGGAACCACTAATTGCAGGCATGATGCAAAGACCTGTTTACTCCACTACTAATGGTTGAAGCCATGTACACTGGAACGCTTCCTTCAAAGTTGGTTTGACGATGCCCTTAGAAGCAAGAGTTCATGAAACTTTGATGACCTCAAATCAGGATTATCCACCGGCTGATAAAACGTATTCTGTGAATCTATTCACTTGGGGTTGTCAGTCCACAAACAAGACAAGATCCACAAACAAACAGCGTAAGATTTTCCCTCTACAGAAGTCCACCAGTGCAGCAAATCAGGATCCATATCCAAGCTCAGAACCTTATTTCAGTCCTGTCCAGTCCAGTCCAGTAGGTTTATATGGTCAGCACCAGGACCCTGTGTGGTTGACCACTCCTCAGCAGGGTAGAAAAACAAAGTTGCCATAGTTGTCCAGATCAATAGGCCACATTACTCTGGCAGCTCTCCTCTTCCGTTCATTTCCACAATAGAGTATCTCTTTTGAAAGGTACTAATGGCCTGCACTACATGAAGGCGGGGTTGGATATTAGGTGGTAGGCCTGGCCGGTTCTATGCATCATCACAGGAAATTGGTGCATAGCTTTCCATCCAGTGATTACCTAGCTACCATTTACAGACTAAAAATAGCTAAAGTGTAAAGACCAGTTGTGATTTTAAACAGTATGTAATTTCAACTGTCTTTTGATTAAATAAGTTCAAAATTAAACCATTTTGTGTCTTTGGTTCTTGGTAATCGGACTTATGGTTGAAATTGCTGAGTGCTTCGAAGATTCATCAGAAACATAAAGAGTGGGAGAGCAATTTTTTTCTCTTAACACTCATTCCAGGCATGTGTGATAGTAGGGATTTTCAAGAAAGGGGACCGGAAAGTTCATTTTGTCTGGCTTTAGACTCAAAAGAAAGCCTTAAATTGAGAAACTTGTAAATTTTTAATTTTTTTTTTACATTTGAGTTAGGTTGTTTTCCTCTGAGTAACACTTTTTGCACACATTGGATTGAATGGCCAGGTTACAAGCAACCAAGGGCTCTGAGAAGGTTTGGGAAGGCACCCACTGTACAGCTGTTAGGGCACAGATGGAAACCTTCATGCATGTACTTCAGTGTGTACAAGGTACGGTTCTGGTTCTCCTGCTTACAAGACTATGGGCTTATATCGCATCTGGCAGATGGTGGCCTTTCAAAGCCCATCAGTGTTCCCTTTTGAAAAAGTGCATTGTGGGGGGTATAGGGGAAATAAATCTCCTCTGTCCCAGGTGGAACTCGAACCTGGGAACTACAGATTATGAGCCTGATGCACTACTGACTGAGCCAATCCCTGCTCCTTTGATATTATATTCAACAGTAAAAGATGCACTTTAGTAAAAGATAAAATTTTGAATGACAAGTATTGCATAAGGCATATCAAATCCTCATATAGCTATAGACAGTAATTTTCCTCTCCAGACATGTCTGTTCTGAGATACAGCTGCTGTTTGGCCACTGTAGGCCAATTCTAGCAAGGTCCTGTTGGTCATTGTCTGCCCGTTGCATCCTAGCTCTCCCTCCTTTCCTGATGCTTTTAGGCACACTGTTCCTAATCTTATTTGCCAATCTGCAGCTGTGTACACGGGCAACTTATCCAAACCAACACAGTCTCTTTCTGCCCAAAATGTTGCTCAAAGGAGGTTCATGACTCCTTCTACTTCATCATTTCTTACAAAGTCAAACTGCCTAATGCCCCAGATACTGCGCAAGCATCTAGAATCAAAGGCATCAAGTTTATTGTTAACCTGCTTACAAAGAGTCCATGTTTTGCTATTATCATAACTAACCTAGAAAGAATCAAACTATTATACAGTCTAATTTTAGCCTTTAGGTGTACTCCTATTTTTCCACACTCTCCATAGATTCTAAAATCCCAGCGGCAATCCCTATTCTATTTATCTCATGTCTCACATCACCAGTATCTGTTACATAGGTTTCAATATAATTAAACTGACACCTGATCAGTATTGCAACCATTCGGATTAACTGAATCACAGACTGCCCGACCAATTTTCATCACTTTAGTTTTTTTCTCTGTTTATCACCAAACCAACTATATCACCAGTCTCATCAATAGCCCTATGAAAGAATTCATCTTGCCAAGAATCATTAGCCAACAGGGCCAAATCATTGGTATAATATAAATTAGAACTAAATCAGAATAATCTTTCCCTTGAAAAGAATTTTGCATAACATAATCAATACCCAAACTAAAGAGATAATGGAACAAAATGCACCCTTGTCTTATTCCATTAGCAATGCTAAATCAATCACTAGAAGCATGGGCATCCACAGAAAATTTTCCAGGGGGTGGGGGGCAAAGCTTGGAGACAAATAATTACATCAATAAATTTTTATTTAATTATTTAATTTTTTAGGGTTTTTTTTTCACAAATAGGTTATAGAATACAGTATTGCATCAATTCAAAAACACATACATAATGTATATAAGTTAATTACGTTTAAATTGTTACGATTATAATTTGTGGAATTTTTTTACTCAATCCCAGAAGAAGTAATTGGGCAAAAATTTCCCAAAACGGGGCAAGGGCCCCGTTTGCCCCCCTCTGCGGATGCCCATGGCTAGAAGCCATACCAACACTCACATGTGACTCAGTGTTATTATAGAGAGCTTTCATTATACCACCTTGGGTATTCCATATGATCTACCCCTCGGTGCAAGCTCCTGTATGCGGTGAGGGGACCACCTTGTGAAGATTCCATTGGCTCACGTACCTTCACAGGGTCTTGAATGCTCACCCGCATGTTTGCTGTGTGCGGAAACCCATGTCCCGGGAAAGGAAGATCTTGGTCAAGGGTCCCCGTCTTGTTGCTGTGTGCGGAAACCCATGTCCTGGGAAAGGAGGATCTTGGCTCAGGGGCCACCGTCTTCTCTCCTCAGCTCCTGACTGGCAGGGTCTCCTATGGCAACCTTGCCATTGGGGAGCCTGCTCGTTGTGGGGATCGAAAACGGATTCTGGAGCCTCTACTACACACTGCTTTGGCCTCTGCTTTCACTAAACGGGGGCTCCATGGGTGGGCCTCCTGGAGCAATTGGCTGGTGGGCAGGTTCTGCTAGGGTCAACTGTGCAGAGCGGTGAATAACCTTGTCCAGGTACAGGTTTGCGAGTTTCTTCACAATTTATTTTCCTTTTGTAGTTATCCTTTCTTTGTGTGGCCAGTTTGGCTGTTCACAATTTTGTTATTTTTCACTTAGTTCCTTTTGTGAAGAATGATTTTTTTTTTGCACATTTCTCTTTTCATTTTCCTTTTATTTATTTGTGAGGGCTTGGCTCACTGTATGTGTGGGTATAGTGCCTGCATAGCCCTGGCTCCCAACTAGGCATCCCCTTGTTGGGATCTGTGGAGGGTGGGGACAGTGGGCACTGAATCACACAAAACAAATATGAGAGTTGAATATGAAATTGATCCAATCAATGCCACAAAGAGGGCTGGACATGAGACCCATCTTCATTGTCTTTGACATCTAGTCCATCGCCTTCTTTGTCAGTGTCTTCATTCCCGAGATTACTGATCATCCACTTCACGGGTGATCAAGTACTTGGGGAATTGTCCCCATTTTTTGTCAACAAAGGTTTGAAAGGTCTTGCGGGAGAGCTGAAATTGGTCAAGTGCTTATGATCTGGGACTTGCAGGTTGAGACTGCTTGTTCCAAACACTTGGAACTGCTCCTGAAAGTCAGAGAGATTGGTGGGGTGACTATCGAGGTCACTCCCCACAAAACTTTGAATTCCTCTTGGGGTTTGATCACTGAGTAGGGGGGGGGGGCTTCTCAAAGTCATCGTCGTCGTCGTCATCCTCAAGCAGCCATGGGCTACGGAGATCCAACCAGACTGCAATTTACTTCTCCAAGCAAGTCTATCCTAAGCTACATCTACTGCATCTGGCCACTGCACACCATTTCTAACAAGGTCCTGTTTGACATTACCCACCGCATCCTAGGTCTCCCCCTCTTTCTGAGGCCTTTAGACACACTGTTCATAACCGTATTCGCCAACCTATAATTTTCCATACAGGCAACATGGCCAAACCAACAGAGTCTCTCTCTGCAGAATATGCTGCTTAAAGGAGGTTGCCGACTTCTTTGCTTAATCTCATCATTAGTTACAAAGTTGAACCACCTAATGCCCAAAATACTGCGTAAGCATCTGGAATCAAAAGCATCTAGTTTCCTGTTATCTTGTTTACACAGCGTCTAAGTTTCACTACCATAACTAACCCTAGAAAGAACCAAACTGTTATACAGTCTAATTTTAGTCACTAGGTGTATACGCCTATTTCTTCACACTTTCCATAAATTCTTAAAAGTCCCGACAGCAATCTGTATTAGTCTGTTAATCTCATGCCGCACATCACCAGTATCTGTTACATAGCTCCCAAGATAATTAAACTGTGACACCTGTTCAAGACTGCAACCATTCAGATTAACTGAATCACAGCCTGCCTGACCAATTTTCATCACTTTAGTTTTCTTTCTGTTTATAACCAAACCTACCTACTAGCAGTTTCATCAACAGCTCGAATGAAAGAGTTCATCTCATCAACATCATTTGCCGAAAGGGCTGAATTATCAGCATAATTTAAATCAGAAATTTTAGTATCTCCAGACCATTTAAGGCCAAAATCTTTCCCTTGAAGTAAATTTCGCATAACATAATCAATAACCAAGCTAAAGAGAAAAGGAGACAAAATGCACCCTTGTCGAACACCAGAAGTAATGCTAAACCAATTACTACAAGCCTTACCAACTCTCACACACGACTCAGTGTTATTATAGAGACCTTTCATCATGTTAATTAACTTGTCAGGTATACCATATGGTCTCACAATCAACCACAAATTATGACAATCAACAGAGTCGAAAGCCTTTTTGAAATCAACAAAGCTAGCAACCAAAGGTTTCTGAAACTCTAAACATTTCTCAAGAATCTGCCTAAGTGAAAATAGCTGACCTACACATCCCCTACCACTTCTGAATCCACATTGCTCATCACGCAATTGCCTGTCAACCAGATTCTTAATTCCATTAAGCACAATCATGGAAAGAACTTTACCTGAAACAGAGAGTAGGCTGATACCCCTATAGTTATCACAAGAACTGCACGATTACCTTTTTTGAAAATAGGGATAACAATAGCTCTGGTAAAATCCTTAGGAACCATGCCTTTATCATAAAAGATATTCAGAATTTCAGTCATCCAAGTGGTAACCGAAACATTCCCAGCTCTGAGCATTTCTGTAGTAATTTCATCTACCCCTGGGGATTTATGAAGTTTAAGTTTAGAAATAGCCAAAATAACTTCAGATTGTGTTATAGGGCCAACATTAAAGCCACCAATGCATCTATCATCATTGCAAACAATGGGAGTAGAACTAATTACATTGTTTAGAACATCACTGAAATGCTCAGCCCACCTAGCCATGACAGAATCCTCACCTTCTATAACCTTACCTTGTTTATCCTTCAATCCTTGTATACCTGTCCGTTTTCTACCACACAAAACATTAACTATCTGGTACAGCTCTCTGCTATTGTGCTGTCTAACTGCTTCCTCGGCTTTGTCAGCGAAACCATCAAGCCAAAGATTGTTATCAGCAGCTAACTGATCTTTTACATGTTTATTGAGTTCTCTGTAATGCTTTCTATTAGGACTAATAGGGTATTGATTAAGGACATTTCTGCAGTTCTTTCTTTCTGAAATATGCTCAAGCATAACAGCAGAACAGCAGATAACCCTCTGCATAACAGCAGATAACATTCAAGTCTTTAACACTTGTCTGAAATTATGCTGTAAGAAACCTTTCATTAATGCACTCATATCCTAGAAAAACATCTTCCTAGCATGTTTGCTGAGAACCAGACCTACACCTTGAGATACTTGGTATCTTCCCTCGCTGAAAAAGAGAAAAATTATTTTTTTAAGAATCTGACCTTTATCTGTCCATCTGGTTTCCTGCAAGCCGAGAATATCTAAATTATAATGGTGGAATTCTTGTGTGAGGACATCAAGAGAAAAAGCTCTGTGCAGAGTCCTCACATTCCAACTACCTATGGAGAGAAAATGGTTAGTGAGATGTTTAAAGAGACTATGTTTATTGAGAGAGGGAATGCTGACAATATCAAACAGCCCCCTAATCGCAGACATGGGGCAAAGACCCGTTCCCCCACCATTAAAGGCTGAAGCCATCTACACTGGAAGACTTCCTCCAATGTAGAATTTGACGATGCCAATAGAAGCAAAGAGTTCAGGTGCCTGCAATGACCTCTGCTCAGGATTATACACCAGCTGATAAACATATCCTGTGAATCTATTCACTTGGGGCTGTCAACCCACAAACAAACAGAAAACACAGCGGAAGATTTTCCCTCCACAGAAGCCCACCAGTGCAGCAAAATCAGGATCCATAATCAAGCTCAGAGCCATATATCTGTCCAGTCCAGTGAGTTTATATGGTCAGCACCAGGACCCTGTGTGGTTGACAACTCCTCAGGGTAGAAAAAAAAAGAAAAGTATCCATAGTTGTCCAGATCAGTAGGCTACAGTAATCTGGCAGGCCTCCCCTTCAGTTCACTTCCACAAGAGAGTATCACTTTTGAAAGGTACTAACGGTCTGCACCACGAGAAGGCAGGGTCAGACATTAGGTGCTATGCCTGGCCGGTTCTATGCATCATCACTGGGGATTGGTGCATAGCTCTCCTTCCAGTGACTACCTAGCTACCACACTGAGGAAGAAATCCTTTCAGAACTGTCACCTCAAGGAGTAACATCGGGTTTCGACACACTGTGATGGGAAATTGGTATCCACCTGGGTACTGATTGTGACATTTAACACGCCAAGCTGCCTTCTTCCATCAAGGCAGGTTATTTGCATTGGGAGGTATGGCTGTATATGTATATACCCTCTGCACTGTTTTCAGTGCCATATATATGGTAATGCCCTCACAGCTTGCCAGGGGCAAACCCTGTGCTCACTGTGGCAGCAAGGATCACCTTGATTGTGACTGTACAGCAGAAAAAGGCAAGCTGTGTGAACTGTAGTGGCGGGAATCTGGTGTATTCCCGCAACTGTCCCAAGTGGAAGGAGGAAAAGGAGATTCAACTCCTCAAAACGACCAACAAAACATGTCTTACACTTAAGCGAGAAATCTCACTGCACCTCCCACCACACCTGGCAAGATTTCCTGTGGCAGTGCAGATTGACATCAGTGTACCAACTAATGAATGTTTCTTGCATACAGCTAAATACCTCCTCACACAGGCAAAACCAACGTTAGTGTCGACTTCGACAGCAATCCCAGTTTCCATTCCTCCACTGGAAGGCCTCCTCCTTCCCGTCCTCAACAGCTAGACCTTCCAAACCAAATCTGTCCATCTGGTTCAACCAAAGGGGCCCCCACCAGGGCCCAAAAAGAACACCATCACAGCTCCACAAAGAGCAGTCACTGTCCATGTCCCTCGGACGATTCCAAGGACATGGATACCGATTATTGCCCTTATTGACTGAACCATCCTCTGTGGCGGTTAAGCTGAATAGGAATTTGTTGTCTGCCCACTCTTCGAAGTCCTGAGATTGCCACACTCCTACAATGGAATTGTAGTGGATTCCAGAGGAATCTTGACGACATCAAGGCCCTCCTTCAGGCAAACCAGCCTATCTGTGAGTGCCTGCAGGAGACATACTTGCAGCCAGTTACAGATCCCACGATTCGGCACTTTTCACTAGTTCATTGGGAATGATATGGAGATAGTCCAGCTCGCGGGGGTGTCGCCATCCTCATGAGCAACCATTCTCCATTCCAGGTCGTACAACTCACTACCAACTTAGGCTGTAGCCATATGCCTCTTTGTGGGGTTCTCCCTACTGTCTGCTCTGTATATCTTTCTCTTGGAAGCTTTGTCTTCTAGGAAGACCTTGATGATCTTGTCTCGCAGCTGCCATTCCCCTTCCTCATAATGGGGGACTTCAATGGACATAGTTCACTTTGTAGCAGTGCTGACACCAGCGGGAGGTGGGTTTGTGGAACAGTGGCTACTGAATCCTTCTCTCTCCCTTTTGAACACCAGTGTCAGTACTTACTTTCACTCCCCAACCCATACATTCACTGCCATTGACCTCACTATCTTCTCCTCTTTGATCCTTCCGCTCTTTACATGGGAGGTCGAGGACAACCCTTATGGTAGCGATCACCTCGCTGTGTTGTGCACCAACTTCCATGGGGGGCCTTGCAGCCATTTGCGAGTCTCACTGTGGAGGCTTGATCAGGCTGACTGGAGTGGCTTCGAGCTCCTCTCTGAGCTCGATGACCACTCCAGGATAACTACGAAAGGAAAATAAATTGTGAGGAAACTCGCAAACTTCTCAACCAGGAGCCCATCAATGTGGCAGTAGTGGGGATAACATTCTGTATTGTAGATGCAGCTGCATCAACAATTCCTCAAATTTCAACAGTTTTCTGAAACCGTGGTGGAATCCAGATTCCACTGCAGCTCTTAAGGCTTAGAATAAGGCTTGGGAGTGTTTTGGAGATATCTGACATTCCCCCAATCTTGAAGTGTTCAAATGTGCCAGAGTGAAATTCTGTTTCATCCGGTGCCAGAGCCAGAAGGAATCTTGGATCAAATTTTATTCTCTCAATTAATTCCGTTTGGGTGATGGCAAATGGGTTTCGGTTCTCCTCACAAGAGACCGCTTGTGTGTACCTTTTCCACAAGTGTAATCTTCATCTGGATCCCGAGCTACGGCTTGGAGGTAACATCATTCCAGTTGTGGCAGAGACCAAGTTTCTCAGTCTGATCTTCAATTGGAAATTGAACTTTTTACCACACATACATTATCTCAGGTCCAAGTGCATGTGGGAATTGAACATCATCAAGGCCCTCTCCTCTCTCTCCTGGGGAACTGACCAATGTTCTCTGCTCTGCCTGTACTGTGCACTTATCTGGTCGAAACTGGACTACAGATCCCAGGTTTACGACTCCGCCCAGGATTCGGTGGTGAAGTGCTGGACCCCCTCCATCATCAGGCCCTCCGTGTTTGCATGGAAACCTTCCACACCTCACAGATCCAGTCTTTATGTTAAGACTGACAAACCATCTTTTTCTCTTCACTGTCAGCAGTTGTCCCTACAATATGCATCTAAATTGCGATCCCTGCCTGGCCATCCTACTTGGGACTGCGTTTTAAGTCCAAAGTGGGAAATGCTTTTCACTAATTGGCCAACTGCCATTCGTCCTTTTGGTTTGCGAGTCCAAGGCTACCTCAGAGATATCAACACCAGTCTTGATAGCATCACACAGTTGAGTCACTCCCACCCTGGCTCGCTGTTGCCCCTTCGTGTGATTTTTCCCTCTGCAGGATGTAGTGTGTACCAGCAACTCTGCCAGCCATCATGCTGAGTGCCTGGACTTCTTGCTTATCTTCACAAATGGCTTGAAGTCCGGCACATCAGTAGGATCAGCCATGGTCTGCTGTGATATAATCATTGCAGACCAGATCCCAGTGCAGTGTTCCATTTTCACTGCAGAGTCTTGCCTTGGACCATGTGGCAGCTAAGCATCATTGTCGGTGTGTACTTTACACTAACTCGCTTAGCTCACTACAAGCTTTAATCTTTGTGAGGCATCAGCCTCACCCAGTTCTTTCTAAGATCCGCCAGTAGTTCCATTGTCTGGCAGCCATAACAATCATCCATTTCTGTTGAGAGCCTGCTCACATTGATATCAGGGGCAATGACTTGGCTGATGCTGCTGCCAGGTCAGCTACCCCCCTGTGTGACTGTCTGTTGCTGGTTCCATATCTGGATTTCTGGCAGTGTTATACCATCGAGTTCCAGAGATCTTGGTCAGAACAGCTTACGAACAAGCTCTTTGAGATCAAACCTGTCATCAACCCATGGCAGTCTTGTTACCACAGGAATCGCAAAGAAGAAGTTGTATTTCCATGGCTCCGCTTAGGTCATTCGTTTATTACCTGTTTGTTTCTTCTACAGGCAGACAACAAACCTAACTGCGAGTTTTGTGACACTGTTTCAACTATTAAACATATTTTAATTTCTTGTCCATGTTTTACTTTTGAACAACATATGTTTTTTTAACCATCATGATTTTACATCTGAGCCCCATACACTCAGGCATCTGTTGTCTGATCATTGTTGTTTTAGCTCTGTATTTAAATTTTTACGGTATATTGGATATTTTACTTTCCTGTAGTTTTACTCCCTTTTTATTATTCTCGCAGGAATCGTAAGGAGGAAGTTGTCCTTTGCTCGGCTCCGCTTAGGTCACTCGTTTTTAACATACTCTTTTCTACTTAAGGTGGACGCAGTACCAAAGTGCGAGTTTTGTGACACCATTTTAACTGTTAAACATATTTTAATTCATTGGGCCGCTTTTAATCTTGAACGCAAAATGTATTTTACCTTCCACAATTTTATGGCTGAGCCTCTTACACTCGGCCATCTTTTATCTGATGAATCGTTTTTAACTCCTGTTTTCGACTTTTTACGTTTTACTGGTTATTTTACACGTATTTGATTTTTACACTGTTTCCTAGTTTTTACTCTTGTTTGTGGTTTTAAATAGGTCCTATACACCCATTTTTATTGTTAACTTCTACACTTGTTGTTACTTTTTAGTCTTTTTTACTTATTGTTTTGTGCCGTTTTGTTTGTGTTCGTTTTAACTTTGGTTGTGGGTTATGAGACTTTTATCCCTTTTTATCTTTTGTTTGGCGCAATATAGCCTTAGTTACTATTGCGCCTATAAACCCCAAACAACCAAACCCTTTTTATTATTCTATATGTTTAACCCAGGTCACTTACACCTGAATTACTTTTATGTTTATATATATATATGACATATTTATACATTTGTTCATTGTTTTCCAGTTTGTTCCATTTTATTGATTTACATTTGCTGTGTGGGTCTTTGTAGTTTATTTTAAAATTTGGTTAAGGGTATCGTGACTTTTATCATTTTTTATGGACATTTGTTTGGCGCATTATAGCCTTAGATGCTAATAAATACCCTAAACTAACTAACCAACCATATGATCTAATGATCAACCACAAATGGTGTTGATTAACAGAGTCAAAACCCTTTTTGAAATTTACAAAGCTAGTAACCACAGGTTTCTGAAACTCTTAAACATTTCTCAAGAATCTGCCTAAGTGAAAATATTTGATCAGTACATCCCCTACCACTTCTGAATCAACATTTTTTCATAAAAAATATTAAAAATTTCAGTCAGCCATGTGACGACGCAAGTGTTCCCAGCTCTAAACATTTCAGTGGTGATTTCATCTACCTCAGGAGATTTACGCAGTTTTAATTTAGAGATAGCCAAAGCAACTTCAGAATGTAATATGAGGCCATCATAAAAGCCAGTAATGCATCTATCCACATTACAAACAATGGGAGTAGAAATAATCACATTATTTAGAACATCTCTGAAATGCTCATCCCATCTAGTCATCACAAAATCCTCACCTTCAACCACCTTGCCATGTTTATCCCTCAATTCCTGTGTACCTGTCTGTTTCTTCCCACATAAAACATTAATAATCTGGTAGAAACCCCGTATTGTTGTGCTGTCTAACTGCTTCCTCAGCTTTATCAGCCAAGCTATCAAGCCAAAGATTCTTATCAGCTGTTAACTGATCCTTTTACACATGTTAAGCTCGTTGTAATGCTGTCTATCAGGGCTAGTAGGGTGTTGATTCATATTAATCCTGCACTTACTTCTTTCAGAAATAAGTTCCATAGCCTTTTCACTCAAATAATTTTGTTTTCCTCTTTTTCCCCCTTTGTTCCCCTGTTTACCCAAAAGAGTACTGTTGATTTCAAGAAAACTCTGTTTAAACTGATCCCGTTCTTTCTCAAGTTCAACAGTAACCAAACCACGATTGTCATAATGACTAAATAACTTAACATGGTATACTTTGGCTATATCTGAATTTCTCAAAGTTTTAGTGTTAAAAGTAATTCTCTTAACCTTGGCACAACATTTCTTAAGCTTCAGTTGCAAGACACTTTTGGCCAGGTAATGGTCAGACCCAATTTTGGCTCCCCTGTATGATCTGGTATTCCTAACAGAATAGCCCAATTGCTGTTAATTAATATATAATCAATCATATTCTTATGTAGCCATTCTGGTGAAACCGTTGTGTATTTATGTATGTTGTCTTGTTTATAATAAGTGTTAGTTATTCGCAAATCATTAAGTTAACTTACCTTTAGGAGCTGTTCCCCATTGCCATTGGAACTACCAATGCCAAAGGGACCTAAGACTCCTGCCCAAAGATCAGAGTCAGTACCAAATTTAGCATTAAAGTCACCTAGCACAAGAGAAATATCTCCTTTCTTCATAAAATTCAAAATATCCTTAGCTGTCAGTAAAACTTATCCTTTTCGTTCTTATAAGAGTCCTCTGTGGGGGTGTAACAACAGATATCATTCTAGTCTTTAATTTTTGTTTTAAATTTTGCTGTAAGAAATCTTTCATTAATGCAGTCATATCCTAGAAGAGCATCACTGGTGTGTCTGCTGAGAAGCAAACCTACTCCTTGGAGATGTTTTTATGTAGATTTTTATATAAATTTTATTGAAATTGGAATAAAAACTTTTAATAAGTATTAACGGCAATAGTTTTTATATTGGCTAGGAGCCTTCTAATTTGGAAGTGTCCCAGGCCTCTCTGAACCTGTGAGAGGAATTAACAGAAGTTAACGATTCTGCAAATAAACAAAGTGAAATGTTTTTGGAATTTGGGAATAAATTAGTAGGAAAGTGAAGGGGAAGTAACCAGGAGGCCCTGGTAGGTCTTGAAGTAGTAATAGTATTTTCTAGCAGGTGGACTGACTTTGCAGTGATACTTCCTTACAGGCATAGAAATATAAAAGGCTGAGCTTCATCTGTTTTCTTTCTAAAACTTCTTTAGTGGATTATTTCAGTTTAAATATTTTTGTTCATAGTGTAAAAAAATTAACCAGTGGCCTAGTGCCTAGCATGCTTGGTTGTGGATCAAAGGGACTTGGATTCAAGTCTCAGATAAGGAATGGATGTTCCTTTTCATGTGTTGCCCTTCTGCTGAGGTCTTGCTTTCTTGACAGACCTTTTCTGTGATGTATTATACTGAGAGATGTTAATGGCACCTATGGCTTAATTCAGAATACTAGCGTAATTTCCAAATGAATTATTTGCAGTATTAATTCTTTTCACTTAAATACAAGAGAAAAGTTTCTTCCCAAAATCATCAAACCAGAGCATTTGATTAAATTTAAAAGATTTAGCTTCATTTTATGTCATATTGTTAATGCGTTTTTATTTCTGGATGACAAGGTAACATAAAACAGAACAGGAGTTTTGCTTTTCATGAAATCAGATGCATTTATTTCTTAATCTAGTACTAGGAAAATGAGACACACATCTGACAACATTGGTTAATGTTAAATGGGTAAAAAGTAAAAAAAACTTCCAAGATTTTCTAAAAAAATTAAGCATTTTTGCATTCCTTCAAAACTTTTATAAATTTTTTTAGATATCTACTGTTCAGGTTCACTCTAGACTACATGGAACATGACAACTGCTCTGGTGCAAAAGAATTAAGAATATTTTTATAACTTTTTTTCTCTAAAAGATGAAAAATACACCTTGCTACAAATATCTATGGAAGAGGGTTTGAGTGATTTCTTGAGGAGTCAAAATGCCTTGCTGATGAGCAAATATTATCAGCAATGAATGAGAGCCATTGCTAATAATATTTGTTGCTGAGTAGGATGAAAATGTGTATCCTTCGTAAAAATATATTTTGGGGAAACCAATGTTATACAATATGTCCAAGGTGCAAAAATGTTAAAGCCGATTTTGAGATGTTCTTATACCTAAACGTTAAAAATGTACTTTACTGAATTTCCATTTAGCCCATTTCTGGACTAATGATTAGCATATCTGACTGTTTTAGGTTATTTCCATCCCTTGTGTAGGGGAGTAACTTCCCCTTTAAAAAAAGGGGGTATTAATAATAATAATAACTTTATTAAGCCTTAGTATGGTTATATACATAGATTACCCCGCTAAGCCTTATGGCTTGTCAGCAGCATTGTCTGGCATCATTCCCAGGGTGACAATCCCTCAGGTGATTACCAATAATATGGGTATCCCCAAGTAGTAGAACTTCGATTAATCTGCCTGTATATGTCTCGGATATATTGAAATGTCAAATATTTGAGAGGAAATGTGAATAATTAAGAATGGCTGGGAAAAAATCCAAGTTACAGCTTATTTATGAACAATGAAGGATATGGGAACATAAAACCATGTTAATAAGACATAATGATAAATATAAAATTATATCGAGAGAGGTACTCCACATCGTGATTGTTTCCCACACAAAGAGTTAACATCATCTTAGCACTAGAGACCCTGCTAGAAGGAAGCATAATACAATACACTTATTTTAATCAAATATTCTTTTAGAAAACAGTGCTTTCAGTAGTCCAAGCAGTCTGGAGTGACTTTTCACAGTAGATATCCAAAAATATTTATAAAAGTTTTGAAGGAATGTAAAAATGCTTAATTATTTTTAAAAACCTCTGAGCAAGAAATGTTTGTTGTGTGCCAATGTATCAGATGTGGGCGTTATTTTCCTAGTACTAGTTTAACCTTCCAAACATTATACTATCTCTCTGTTGGGGGGGGGGGGGGGGGGCTCAGTCGGTAGCGCGCCAGGCTCGTAATCTGTAGTTCCCAGGTTCGAGTCCCAGCTGGGTCAGCGTTGAGATTTATCTCCGCAAAATTCCCCACCCTGCCCACGGTCAGTAGGGGACACCGATGGGTTTGGAAAGGCCGCCGTCCGTCGGATGGGACTTTAAGCCGTGGCCCCGTGTGTGGGAGAGCCATACCCTGTGCACGTTAAAGAACACGCTGGATGGCCTTGACGGGAGGCTACCATCTGTCTCCCAACAGCTGTTCCAGTGGGTCCCCTCCCCCAACCTTCTCTGAGCCTTCGAGGTCCATGTGACCTGGCCATTTAGCCCATGGTGTGCAAAAAAGTGCCGCTCAGAGGTAAAACAACCCACAACTCTGTTGGGGTTTTAAATACTATAGTAAGTCATAAGCAATTGTATGTGGCGGAGGAAAACCTGCCCCCACCAGCAGGAAGGGGCAGGTTCTCCCTATATACAGGGTGTTTCATAACTTTCTGTACAGATTTCAATGGGAAATAGGAAGCACAGAGACAAACGTTTTTCATCTATGAATGTATGCCCGCTGGTGTAACCCTTTGGTGCTAGAGGGTGCTGCAATTGGCTAGAGGGGCAAAGTGGGAACGGAGAACCGACTTGTGTTTGCTGTCGGCATTTGTAAATCAGACACATTACGTGTAACATAATGTTTCATGACTGCTGAGATGGCTGGCATATGGGGCTGCTGATGGAAACGGAAGAACTGCTGTGAGGTTATACCAACAGTGCTTCCCAAACAGATGTATGCCAAACCACCAAATATTTGTGCATTTACACTGGCAACTGTGAGAAACTGAAACAATCCATGCAAACATGCATGACACTGATCGGGAGAGAACCATGCACACTCTTGACATAGAAGAAGAGATCCTATGGCAGATTTAGGACAGTCCAGGCACAAGCACGCAAACTGTTGCACATAGCATCAGTGTGAACCACACCCTCATGTGGAGAGCGTTGCACAAGCAGCAGTTATGTCTGTTTCATTGTCAGAGAGTCCAGACATTGCAACCTCAGGATTACCCTCTTCATGTGGAATTCGTGCCCTCGTTTCTGCAGCAGACTGCGATGCAACCTGATTTTCCATCTCATGTGCTCTTCTTAGATGAGGACTCTCACACTTGAGGGTATGTTTGGGTGCACAAAAATCCACATGAATGGCGCATGGTCATCAACAACGGTTCGCCATCAATGTTTGGGCAGGTATCATCCGTGACATTTTGATTGGGCCCCAACTCCAATGGACAGATTTATTGGGTATTTCTTGAAGAAACATGGTCGGGACTGCTGAAAGATGTTCCCGTGGCTATTTGCAGACGAATGTGGTTTCAACACGACAGGGCACCACGTTTGGAAACTAAACTAACTTTAGCAATGACGTGCAGTATTATCTGAGCGCCACTTTTGGGGGCTGATGGATAGGCTGGGGTGGACCCGTTGCCTGGCCACCAAGATCGCCTGATTTAACATGTATCGATTTCTTCCTCTGGGGACTCATGAAGAACCTCGTGTCACTCAGATAAAGACCTTGTCGCAAGAATCACTGTTGCCGCTGCAACTGTTCGTGAAATTCCAGGAATCTTTCAACATGTACAGCAATCAATGCTTCAGTGCTGCTGCCTGTCGCAACTTTGAGCACCTTCTTTAAATAAACATGTTGTTCATACTTGTTTCCATTCATTTATGTACCAGCTCCACCGATATTTATGTCAGCTCCATATAGCACCGAAGGGTTATGTCAGCGGACATACATTCATAGATGAAAAAGGTTTGTTTTGGTGTTCCCAATCTCCCATTGAAATTTGCACAGAAAATTTTGAAACATTCTGTATATATAGTTTACGTCTCAATGATAAATCATATTATGTCAGGAAAAGCAAAAATCCTGTCCTGTTTTGTTATATTTGCTATACAGAAATAAAAATGTGTTAACAATATGACATAAATGAAACTAAATCTTTCTAAATTTAATAAAATCTTTAGTTTTGGTGATTTTTAATAGAAAATTTTTTTCTGCCTGTCTGAATAAAAAGAATTAATACAGCAATTTGTTTGGAAACTAAACTAAGCTACATTTTCTGAATTAAAACTGTCAAGAAAGCAAGACCTAAGCAGAAAATCAATTCTTTATCTGGGGGCTCGAACCCAAATCTCTTTGATCCACAACCAAGCACACTAGGCATTGGGTCAGTGGTTATTTTTTTGAAAACTATGAACAGAAATAAGTAAACTGATGTCATGCACTAAAGCAAATATTCTTAAAAGTATTTCTGTCCAAAATAAAAGCTTTTAAAAATCATTTTTGGGTACATTAATTAAGGAAAAAGGAGGAGGGCATAATTGTGTAAATAAATGCATTATTTTAAACTTTACTGAAAAACTTTATTCTAAAATTGAAAAATATAGTGACCATAATCTTGTTTTCCTTTAAGAATTTTTAACACTATCTTGAAGGATTTGGGGAGGAGGAGAATTCTAGGAAACGAAGCTGCATCACTAAGTGGTCCATCCATCCTGAAGTAGTCATGGGCTACGCAGGTCCTACCAGATTGCACCTGTACAAAATTTGGTACTCATCGGACTTGGAACAGTTAAAACAATAATCAGATAATTGCAGTTGGGTTAATTGAGGTCGCACTGTTGGTCAACAACTTGTGCCACTCTTACTTAAGAGAACTTTTCTAGCTATTCCCCTGTGTCTGGCTGTAATATTCTGAAGAAGACTGGTTCGGTGATAGATAAACCTAGACCAGGTCATCCAAGTAGTACCACAGATATGATCACACTTTGGATGCTGTGATTAAAGTCGAAGTTATTCCTCATGCATATTTAAAAAAATTGCACAGAGGTGGGAATTGGAAAGTCATCTGTATCCAGAATCCTGAGAAGAAACTGGTTCCGCCCATAGAAAATGCAAATGGTACAGTAGTTGCATGAAGGCTGCATGGACTGCAGAGAGTAGTTTTGTGATTAGATACTAGAAATTTTCAGGGAAAAAAACATCTCTTGCCAGACATAATCTTCAGCAATGAAGCAAACGTTCACTTGAATGGGAGAGGCAACCACCACAACTGTCGTTACTGCGTTGCAACACAAATACACTGGAGTGAAGATATATATATATAGAACGATACCAGGCTATCTATTTGGTGTGCAATTCATGGTGACAATATCATATGACCTTATTTTTTGCCAACACAGTCACTGGCGACTCTTACAGTACTGTGCAAATTAGTTGGGACAATAGGAAAATGCGGTAACAAAGACTCAACTAAAATATTTATTTGTTTAATAGTGTAGTTAATAGTGAATGTGACCCCCCTTAGCTTTAATTACTTCTTTCACCCTCTCAACCATTGATACCACTAGCTTTCCACACATCTCCTTCACTTCAGGGTCGTGGTACCACACTTTCATGACACTTTCTATCATTTTGGTTTTCGTCGTGCAATCCATCTTAGATATGCGCGCTTTAATAATTGCCCACAAATTTTCAATGGGGTTTAGATCGGGTGAATTTCCTGGCCACTCCAATACCTTCAAATGTTGCTGAGTAAAGAAGCTCTTGGCAAGCTTAGAATTGTGGCATGAAGTCAGATCCTGTTGAAATACCCCATCGCCGTTAGGAGTGTTGGCACCATTTTCGCCTCCAGAACGCCTATGTACTTTTTTGCTGTCCATCATTCCTTCAATGGGGTGAAGCGTCTGTGTACCCTGCTGAGGAGTTGTCAACCACACAGGGTCCTGGTGCTGACCATATAAACTCACTGGACTGGACAGATATATGGCTCTGATCTTGATTATGGATCCTGATTTTGCTGCACTGGTGGGCTTCTGTGGAGGGAAAATCTTCCGCTGTGTTTTCTGTTTGTTTGTGGGTTGACAGCCCCAAGTGAATAGATTCACAGGATATGTTTATCAGCTGGTGGATAATTCTGAGCAGAAGTCATCGCAGGCACCTGAACTCTTTGCTTCTATTGGCATCGTCAAATTCTACATTGGAGGAAGTCTTCCAGTGTAGATGGCTTCAGCCTTTAGTGGTGGGGGAACGGGTGTTTGCCCCATGTCTGCGATTAGGGGGCTGTTTGATGTTGTCTGCATTCCCTCTCTCAATAAACATAGTTTCTTTAAACATCCCATTAACCATTTTCTCTCCATAGGTAGTTGGAATGTGAGGACTCTACACAGAGCTTTTTCTCTTGATGTCCTCACACAAGAATTCCACCGTTATAGTTTAGATATTCTCGGCTTGCAAGAGACCAGATGGACATATAAAGGTCAGATTCTTAAAAATAATCTTAAATTTCTCTTTTCAGGGAAGGACGACAATAAGCATCACCAAGGCGTGGGTCTGCTCTTCTAGGATATGAGTGCATTAATGGTTTCTTACAGCAAAATTTCAGACAAGCGTTAAAGACTTGAATGTTATCTGCTGTTATGCCCCCACTGAGGATGCCGATGAGAAGGATAGGTTTTATGGACAACTTTAGGATATTTTGAATTCTGTCAAGAAAGGAGATATTACCCTTGTTGTAAGTGACTTCAATGCCAAAGTTGGTACTGACTCTGACCTTTGGGGAGGAGTAATAGGCTCTTTTGGTATTTGTTGCTGCAATGGGCAACGTCTCCTACAGGTAAGTAAACTCAATGGATTCAGAATAACTAACTCTTATTACAAACACCGCGACATACATAAGTACACATGGGTTTCACCTGATGGGCTGCATAAGAATATGATTGATTATATATTAATTAACAGCAAATGGGCTAGTTCTGTTAGAAATACCAGGGCATATAGGGGAGCTGAAATTGGATCTGACCATTACCTTGTTAAAAGTGTCTTGCAACTTAAACTTAAAAAGTGTTGTAATAGGGTTAAAAAATTTACTTTTAATACTTTTAATAATTTAATGGTTCAACTTTGTAACTAATGATGAGGTTAGGCAAAGAAGTCGGCAACCTCCTTTAAGCAGCATATTGTGCAGAGAGAGACTCCATTGGTTTGGCCATGTTGCCCGTGTGGATAATTATAGATTGGCGTTTAGGGTTATGAACAGTGTGCCTAAAGGCCTCAGAAATAAGGGGAGACCTAGGATGCGATGGGCAGACAATGTCAAACAGGACCTTGTTAGAATTGGTGTGCAGTGGCCGGATGCAGCAGATGTAGCTCAGGATAGACTTGCTTGGAGAACTAAATTTCACGGTCTGGTTGGACCTCCATAGCCCATGGCTGCTTGAGGATGATGATGAGTATGGTTTCAATACAATTGAATAAAATGAATGTAAAGTTGAATATTATTATTTTGCTTATTTATAAGAATATAACACACCCTGTATGTAGTATACGACTCAGTGTACACTAATGTACAAATAGTTGACAAAATGGGTTATATTGAACAAACAAAGTAAAAGCAGCTACAAAAGTTATGTGCAGATAACAGTGGGCACATGCAAATATGGAATTAATTGCGTAATAGCATCTGGCCACATAATTTGTTTAAGGGACAACAACTTCAAATCTGTAATAAAACAAACAGGATAGATGTGGAAAACCTCATTACTTGTCGCCAGCATTCTGCTTTTGTTTGAAACAATTTGTTGCTGTAACAGTGTGTCACAGAGACAGCATATGGATGTCCTTACACATGGTTGAGACACTACTACCTTACTCTGTATTCCGTAGTTTTAACAACATCTGTTGGTCAGATGACAATTGGATATATTATGATGTAGTGTAGAATGTTCATCGTTCCATAGAAACGGAAAGGTTACAAAAATTTTGAAACATGTACTCTTCAAAAAGTGCCAGATTTTTCGATTTTTTTGAGTATCCGATTTATGAAGTTGTACTGTATACTTTTCGAAGAACAATATATGCATTATACTGCCAATTAACTTATTTCTAGATTAGTGCTTAAGGCGCAATGACCAATCATTGTACGAAGTTTTGAGATTCCAGTGGCGAGCACCTCCTGGGCCTCTCAGCCCGAGATGAGCCTGCCAAGTATTTGCTTCCTTTTCCACCATCTGCGGCAAAGCCAGAATTGCTTCCTCGAGTAGCTTTAGGAGCGATAACTAAATTGTGTTGCATTTACTTTTATCTAAATTTGGTCAGAAAGTTTAAAAATATACCAATTAGTAAAAACGCTCCCAGTTTCGTTCAACAAAGGCCATCATGGAGGAGGGGAACATTCGAGTTCTTTCGTGTCTAGAACATGCGCTGTGTGAATGCAGTCAATCTTGATTCTTCAACACTTGGAGAACGAATTTTCAACTGTCAGGCTTTTTTGATGGCCTGACAACTCTTTTATTATACCTAAACTTATATTAGTGTAAAACAGAGATATTAAAAGACCATTAAAAATTTCAAAATCTGTTGTAGAACCATGTAAAAATATTTACGAAAATAGCTTTTATCTCGGTAAGTTTTGAATTAACTTTATTACTTAGGTATTTAATATGTTTCTATTTTATTTTCCATCGGAATTATAAGAGAAGCATTACTTCTGTGGACACTTTTCGACTGCATTAAATATTGACGAGAATGAATGGGATTGTCGCATTGAGTTAATGACCAAAGGCCACCTAGCTGATAAATTGGTCGAAGAAATAACTCAAATCACAATTCTAAATAGAACTTTATTTCGTTCACTTATAATACTTGACGATATCTACTGTAATGTAATGACTGCAGTGGATTGGGATAAGGCACAAGGAAGGAAAGGGAAAGAATCTTATTTGGCAGATAGAGAACAACATCTGCACGCCATCCTTCTAACATTTTCTCCTCTTCTGGAATCGATGTTCGTTTCCTCAGAGGCAGAAAACAATTGGTTCATCCTCTGATGATGATATAGAAATCATCTTCCTGCTTAATAAGATGATTCGAAGAAAATTCTTTTCATCCACCTTAAAGCACACTCTTTTCCTTCCGCTTGACTTTTGTTTTCAAGCATTATTGCGTTGTCACAATATAGACATTCAATTTTAGGTTTCCATATCATATATCCTTATACATGTTGCTGCATATGTATATATTAGCGTGTCCTTATATACCGGCCTAGCCAATATTAGTCTTGATTTTCAGACAGTTGGGAAGTGAACTGAGAAATTTTCTTATTGTTTATGTTAATGTGAACTGATGACTAATGATTTCTTAAAAATAAAATTTTGGGGGATAAGGGGAGGGAGGAACCCTTAACATTCCCCTCTCCTTTGCTCTGATACTGTCCTTTTATGCAAATATTGGTTTTCGTGAATAAAAAGGAATCCTTAAGTTCTTTTGTCATCATATTGCAAATGCTGATTAGCATAACTCATCGTTGAAATCATCGAAGTTGTAACTTTTTTGTTCATTTTTGCGAGAAGCAGATTTTTTTGGCTTTTCCTGATTATAGTATGTTATTTTTCATTTATTGATGTTATTTTTCCTTTTATTGATTTACAATTGATTCCAATAGCTGACCCTATTCTACATTCCTCTTGTCAAGAAACAGGAGCATCTCACAGCGTCCACCCGAAAAATAACTTTTTCCACGGGATTATTTTTTTGTTTCAGTGAACAAAATATAGGAATTGATTAGCCCAACCCTTAAAGTTAACATATGATGTCCGTAAACTATTACAGAGATCATTTTATGTTAAGAAGCTCTCAGTCTATCTTACTGCCATTTTGTACCACAGGCTAAAGCGTGGATTCATTCACGAAAATCAGTAGAAGATTTCGGTCGCACACAAATGATAGATCTTCCAATGTTTCCGACTCCTTTAGCACGTATTTCTAACAGCCTGTGTTATATGTTTTGAGAAGAAATAGAGCTAGAGAGAGGCAGAAACTTCCAACTAACCAAGATTGTTAGAACCTCGCACGTCTCAGAACTAGTTCCATCTTCACGATTCGACAAGTGCTACCTTCAAAGCTTTGTCTCATCGTCCACTCGTTAAACCTCTCACAATCCTCCTCTCTTCTCTCTCTCCCAGACACGTTGCATTAGAATCAACTGATACTTCCAAAGAAAATGGAAATCGCAACCATAAAAAACGAATCGGAACTTACAACGTTTTTTGAAAGTTATTTAAATATTGATTATATTAAGCCATAAAGCAAATCTCTGAAACGGTCTTAAAATTTGTAATATTCGTGATCCATTTGTGTTATAAATTCATGTCTAAAGCTCTTATGATAAACATGGCAAAATATGCTTCATGCCCAGGAACTGTTCAGTTGCATTTTTGGACTAAGCACTACTTTCAATGTCGCGAATGAAGGTAAGAGGAAGCGAAATAGACTAATCTGAGAGAATGAAAGTGACAGAAAGAGATCATTAATTGTTTCTCTTTTCAAGATGTGAAATCGTTTCATTTTTCTCTTTAGCAAACTATTCTGCCTTTTTTCGATTTTTTCTGGGAATAATAACTTGAATGGAATACACGAGTTGTAAAAACGAGAAAAGGATTTCTTCGAAATTCGATGACTGCAGTTTTTTTTTTTATTTCCGTAGAAAATCTTTTATAAGAATGAATGTGAAAAATTTAACCTATTACCATCTTAATAGCAATTTTTGAATGGCTACATTTTGAAAGATTTTGGTTCTTTCCGCGTATGCGATCATCCCAAGAGAAAGGATTCCATCTTTTGTCCACAGTTCCTCAGTCACAGTTGTGAGAGAATTGCAAATGTAATTAACGAATGTGCATTACTGGTTGGCAAGAAACAGGAAGAGGTTCACTTTGATTCATGGTGGCGTCAGTTTGGCTGCATACGACATTTATCCTCTTATTTGGCAACATTCTTGCTTATTGATTTTGTTACATTGCTATTTTTTTCAAACACGATATATACAGAATGTGGTCCTCTTTGATGATCAGCTTCAACTGCTGTACAACATATCCTCAGCTCTGCTAAGGAAGAATAACGCCCGTGTGAAACTCTTCAGAGAAAAGACCACTGTTCATTTCAGATCTGTAGAGAGAGATTTTTCCGTTAGAGATACTATCTTATGGATTTCTCTCTGAGAGTTTCGCACTAATTAGGAATAAGGTGGTGCCACCTTCTCGCTGCTCTCTCCAGGGACGAGATGGCGGCAAGATCCTCTGTTGGCCATCAGCACCAGCTGATCTATCGACTGCCGGACCTGGGAAAAGAAAGGGCTCAGTTAGATCTCAGAATTTGCATAACCATATCATTAATAACTTAATTAAGATCTGCTGAGGCTATATCATCTGATAAAAAAAAGCTTCATTATTGTCCCCCGGGCAACATTTCGTTAGAACAAATCTTGCCCTCCATACTTTACTTATCATCATCATCATCATCCTCAAGCAGCTATGAGCTACGGTGGTCCAACCAGACTGTGCAGTTTAATTCTCCAAGCATATCTGTCCGGAGCTACATCTGCTGCATCCGACCACTGCACACCAATTCTAACAAGGTCCTGTTTGACATTGTGTGCCCACCGCATCTTAGGTCTCCCCATCCTTTTGAGGCGTCTAGGCACCCTGTTCATAACCCTATTCGCCAATCTATAATTATCCATAAGGGCAACATAACCTCATCATTAGTTACAAAGTTGAACCACCTAATGCCCAAGATACTGCGTAAGCATCTGGAATCAAAAACATCTAGTTTCCTGTTATCTTGTATACAAAGTGTCTCAAGTTTCACTACCATAACTAACCCTAGAAAAAACCAAACTATTCTACAGTCTAATTTTAGTCTTTAGGTGTATACGCCTATTTCTCCACACTCTCCATAGATTCTTAAAAGTCCTGGCAGCAATCCATATTCGTCTGTTAATCTCATGCCGCACATCATCAGTATCTGTTAGATACCTCCCAAGATAATTAAACTGTGACACCTGCTCAAGACTGCAACCATTCAGATTAACTGAATCACAGCCTGCCTGACCAATTTTCACTTTAGTTTTCTCTCTGTTTATAACCAAACCTACTCTACTACCAGTCTCATCAACAGCTCGAATGAAAGAGTTCATCTCATCAACATCATTTGCCAAAAGGGCTAAATCATCAGCATAATCTAAATCAGAAATTTTCGTATCTCCAGCCCATTTAAGGCCAAAATCTTTCCCTTGAAGTGAATTTCGCATAACATAATCAATAACCAAACTAAAGAGAAAAGGAGACAAATTGCACCCTTGTTGAACACCAGAAGTAATGCTAAACCAATTGCTACAAGCCTTACCAACTCTCACACACGACTCAGTGTTATTATAGAGATTTTTCATTATGTTAACTAACTTGTCAGGTATACCATATGATCTCACAATCAACCACAAATTATGACAATCAACAGAGTCGAAAGCCTTTTTGAAATCAACAAAGCTAGCAACCAAAGGTTTCTGAAACTCTAAACATTTCTCAAGAATCTGCCTAAGTGAAAATATCTGATCCACACATCCCCTACCACTTCTGAATCCACATTGCTCATCACGCAATTGACTGTCAACCAGATTCTTAATTCTATTAAGCACAATCATGGAAAGAACTTTACCTGGAACAGAGAGTAGGCTGATACCCCTATAGTTATCACAAGAACTGCGATCACCTTTTTTGAAAATAGGGATAACAATAGCTCTGGCAAATCAAACATCGTTTTTATCATTGCACTCTAGTAAAAGTGGAACTTGTGAGGCACCCTAGCTGGAATTTTCCAGGAGATATTTGATCAACTTAAAAAAGAAAAGAAAAAAGCCTATACTGCCACCAGATTGGCTTGTTTTACCTCTGAGCGGCACTTTTTTGCACACCATGGGCTGAATGGCCAGGTCACAAGGATCCCGAAGCTCAGAGAAGGTTTGGGAAGGGGACCCACTGGAACAGCTATTGGAAGACATATGGTAGTTTCCCGTCAAGGCCATCCAGTGTGTTCTTTTAACGTGCAGAGGGTATGGCTCTCCCGAACAATGGACCACGGCTTAATGTCACATCCGACGGGCGGCGGCCTTTCCAAGCCCATCAGTGTTCCCTACTGACCATGGGCAGAGAGTTTTGCGGAGATAAATCTCAATACTGTCCCAGCTGAGTCTCGAACCTGGGAACTGCAGATTACGAGTCAGGCGCACTACCGACTGAGCACCCCCCCCCCCCACACACACACACACTGCCACCAGAGGAGATCATATGCCATATTTGGTTCTTTACTATTGACGAAGCTTCTTATTCTGAAGCGAAGGGGGCGGGGGGGGCTCAGTCGGTAGCGCGCCAGGCTCGTAATCTGCAGTTCCCAGGTTCGAGTCCCAGCTGGGTCAGCGTTGAGACTTATCTCCGCAAAATTCCCCTTCCTGCCCACGGGCAGTAGGAGATACCGATGGGCTTGGAAAGGTCGCCGTCCGTCGGATGTGACGTTAAGCCGTGGCCCCGTGTGCGGGAGAGCCATACACTGTGCACGTTAAAGAACACTCTGGATGGCCTTGACGGGAAGCTACCATCTGTCTCCCAACAGCTGTTCCAGTGGGTCCCCTCCCCCAACCTTCTCTGAGCCTTCGGGGTCCATGTGACCTGGCCATTTAGCCCATGGTGTGCAAAAAAGTGCTGCTCAGAGGTAAAACAACCCAACTGAAAGCGAAGCTCTCAATCACTGCTAAAAGTAGCAATTTCCATTGACGCTTAGTTAACAACAGACTCCAGCTGAACGAGGGTTCAGGAGGGATATTGAGACGCTGAATCCTTGTCCCTAGGGCAGTGGCCTGAAACGTTTTCATCTCGTGCCTCACTTTTCATTTCCTCCTTCCCTGTATGCCTGCACTCCACTTCTCAGCAACATTAAGCATTTAACATTTTAAAATGTACCTAGAACTTGACCTACTTTTAATCCACCTACTAATTATCTTTACGAAGGAATTCACAAGCCAATTAATGGCACATCGAAATAACTTGGAGACCATTGTGTGGAAAATAACGTAAGCTTGTCATCTGTGAATTTTTGTCGAAACAAAATAAAAGGAAATAAGATTTATTGAATAAACCTATGCAGTTGAGTGACCTTAAGTAAGCAGGACACTGAGAACTCTATGGGTATCCGGAAATTTGTTCGCCGGAAATTTGTTCGAAACGGAAACTTGTTCATCGGAATTTTGTTCGAAAGATTGAGAGACCGCTAGGGGAGGGCTCCCTGTAGGGCATTAGCCTTATAGGCCTTGTGCTTTGCCATTGAAGAACCTCTGGAAGGGGAGGCGGGAGGGGGGACGTGGGAACCGAAAAATGGCAGCGGAAAAGGATCATCGTGGTTTAGATCTTTCTTTTTAAGCGTAAAGTGCAAATCTTGTTTTCGAGTCAAACGCCGCCATTTATTTCTTCGTAGTTTTCGCTATTACATTAAGCTACAGTAATATAATGAATGTCAAAGCCCAGATGCTCCGCAATTCAGAGACTGCACTACATCTAACAGGACGGTGCCATGTTTACTTCTATCCATCGTCGGGCTGAACAGTACTATACAGGGTGATTCAGAATTCATCATCAATATTTAGTGGGGAGGAAGGGAATAAGAAAAGAAAGAGATTTCACATAGGAAAGTATGGGGGCAGACGAACGCATGGTGGTGTAGAGGGCGCTGTGTGTACACACCTCTCATACAGAAGCACAGCTGTTTGACGCGTGCAGTCAGTTGTCATTCGACAAGGTGAATTTGCAGAAGTAACATGAACCGGTATACGTGGAATGAATGTGCAGATATGCATGTAACTTACGGTGCGGCAGGAGAAAGATGTCTTCGAGCCAGGCAATTGTATGCAGCGCGCTTCCCAAACGCCGTGTGCCACAGCATCAAATGTTTTCACGTATTCATCGCCAACTGCGTGAAACAGGATCGTTTGCTGCTAGTAATGTTAATCGAGGGAGGCGCAGATCGGCACGGACAGTAGCAGTAGAGGAAGCTGTCCTACAGGAAATCGAGGAACAACCTGGTGCTAGCACACGAGGTATGGCTAGGCAGTTTGGAATTTCGCAAGCAACAGCGTGGCGGATATTACACGATGAAGGGTTACATCCGTTTCATCTGCAAAGAGTGCAATTATTGGCAGCAGACGACCATCCCAAGCGTGTTATTTTTTGTCAGTGGTTCATGCAGAGAACAGCCGTTGATCCCAATTTCCCAACGTATGTTCTTTTCACCGATGAGGCGTTGTTCACTCGAGAGGGTGTCTTCAACACACACAATTGGCATGTGTGGGCTCATCAGAACCCACACGGTACAAGACCTGGAGCTGCGCAACAACGTTTTGCTGTCAATGTGTGGACTGGGATTGTCGGTGACTGTTTGTTGGGCCCGTATTTACTACCATCCCGTTTGGACGGTGCCAAGTACCTAACATTTCTTCAGACTGTGTTACCGGATCTTCTGAACGAGGTTCGTGATGGTAGTCTCCGGCGAATGTGGTTCCAGCATGACGGTGCTCCTGCACATTTCGCAAATGCTGTGCGTGCTTACCTACACAGACAGTTTGGTGGTCAATGGATTGGCCGCGGTGGACCGGTTTCTTGGCCACCACGTTCACCGGATTTATCTCCAATCGATTTCTTTGTATGGGGTGCTATGAAAAACATAGTGTACGAGACCCCTGTTGATAGTGCTATGGATCTTGTAGCACGCATATCAGTTGCTGCCTCAAACATCCGGGAAATGCCAGGCATCTTCCACAGGGTCCTGCTGTCCATGCAACGCCGTTGTGAGTCATGCATTCTAGCACATGGTCGGCAGTTCGAGCACCTCTTGTAAGTCTGTACAACCAATGCAAAGAAATGTTACATGTAAGATAATAAATGTTTTTTCCTTACCACTTCCTTCTTATGTGTTCTTTCCATCATTGAACTGGGGTCATTTTGCCCTACTACATGGCATATGCGCCCATGCTTTCCTATGTGAAATCTCCTTCGTTTCTTATTACCTACCTCCCCACCAAATATTGATGATGAATTCTGAATCACCCTGTAGAAGTAAAGTCCAACCTTCGACAAAACCTAACTATAATCTTCGTCCTGGGTCGCCACAAACATTAAGCTACAGTCAGCTTCTTCTAGAAAGGGTTGTTCGAAATTTTAAACTGCAATATTTTTCAAACTCTGTAAGTTGTTTTCTAATAACACTAGTGCTAGTATTTCAAATAAAGAAAATATAAATTTAAAAAGTACCCATCTTTCTATATACGCCTTAAAAAGTAGAAAATAAACCTGAAGCTACAATAAACCTAAACCTAGTGCCGCTCAGAGGTAAAACAACCCAAACAACTGAAAGTAGGTGCTTTTAGTGACAAAGAAAAAATATAAATAATTTTAAAATCTTTAATAAGTAATCTTCCCATATGTGCCCTAAAAAGTAGAAAATAAAACTAAACGCATATCAATAGGGCAATCACTCACTAAGTTCGTATTCACTTCAAAGGAAAATAGGGCGCCGCCAATCTTGCTGAGTAGGTAAATCGCAGCACTATCTTCCTTTGAAGTGAATATGAACTCAGTGATTGATTGCACTATCGATATGCGTTTAGTTTTATTTTCTACCTTTTAGGACACATATGGAAAGATTACTTTTTAAAGATTTTAAAATTATTTATATTTTATTTTTGTCACTGAAAGCACCTACTTTCAGTTGTTTGGATTGTTTTACATCTGAGCGGCACTTTTTTGCATACCATGGGCTAAATGGCCAGGTCACATGGACCCCGAAGGCTCAGAGAAGGTTGGGGGAGGAGACCCACTGGAACAGCTGTTGGGAGACAGATGGTAGCTTCCCGTCAAGGCCATCCAGCGTGTTCTTTAACGTGCACAGTGTATGGTTCTCCCGCACACGGGGCCACGGCTTAACGTCCCATCCGACGGACGGCGGCCTTTCCAAGCCCATTGGTGTCCCCTACTGACCGTGGGCAGGGCGGGGAATTTTGCGGAGATAAATCTCAACGCTGACCCAGCTGGGACTCGAACCTGGGAACTACAGATTACGAGCCTGGCGCGCTACCAACTAAGCCACTCCCGCCCCATCTACTTTCAGAAAATTTCATTTGATATATGAACATCGACCACATTTTTCCTCCCCCTGTTTTTGTAGTCGTGTTTATGTGACAGCCTGTGACATTGAAGACGTGACAAGCTTTAATTTGAGATATATCTCATTAAGGTCTCCCCCGCGAAAATCTTCCCCCTCCTAAGGGGGGAGGGGAGAGAATGTGAAGGATAAAATTCGAAACAATCTACTATATCGTATGAGCTTTCATTTGACACCTAACTCGTAATTTTAGGCCTTCCCTTTCGGAAAATATAGCGGAACAATCGGTTTCATATTTCCCATTTTTAGCGGGAAAAAACCATGGGACACAAACCATTTATGACACTTCTCGCGTCAGAAGCTTTCATTTGACATATAGCTTGTTACTTTTGGCACTCTCGCTCTATAGATATAAAGGTCAATTTTTTTATACCTATGACACTCCCTGCATCACAAGCTTTCGTTTGATACATAAATCCACGTCGCATTCAAAAGATATGGTGGAAACAACTGTTTGAAAAATCCACAAACCGACAAATGACGAGCGAAAAACAGTAGGAAGATAAAAAAATAAATATCCCCTCAAGCAACTGCGTGCCACAGCGGTCTAACAGCTAGGTGTGTGAGGATGTCGAGACCTCAGCAGAGAACACAACAAATATCCATGCTTTACCCGAGGCTCGAACCCAGGTCCCTTTGAAGTAGCTAAGCGTGCTAACCACTCGGCCTAGCTTATAAGAATAATGAAATCTGAAGGGAATTAAACGGTACCTAGATTGTCTAGGAAACGAGTGTTTTACTCCGCCTATTCTAAAACGAAGTCTTCTCTTTTGTCACCGCTCTTCCCAGATCCACTCCCTCTTCGTTAATCTCCCAGTAACAAAGCAGAAAAGACTATTCAAGAGAACGCCCCCTATCGACCTCCCAAACTGTCGACAAAACATTGCTCAAACAACTTTCATTCGAACAAATTTCTGTTTCGAACAAATGCTATCGAACGAATTAGACCAAGCCAACCCTATGGCATAAATATGTAATTGATTCGCAAAACATTTGAATCCAAATGTCCCTATCCCACCGAAATACCAACCTAGGTTGGGATTCCAGGGGCTTGATGTTTTTCCTCTGAGCGGCACTTTTTTTGCATACAGTGGGCTAAATGGCCAGGTCACAAAGGCCCTGAGGGCACAGAAAAGGTTGGGGGAGGGGACCCACTGGATAGCTATTAGGAGACAGATGTTCAGTCTCCTGTCAAGCCCATCCAGTGGGTTCGGTATTGTACACATGGTGGGGCTCTTGGTTTATGTCCCATCCGATGGACGACGGCCTTTCCAAGCCCATCAGCGCCCCCCCCCCCCCCTACTCACCGACGACACGGTGGGAGGGAGTTTGGCGGAGATAAATCAACGCTGGCCCAGGTGGGGCTGGAACCTGGGAACTGCAGATTAGGAACCTGGCGCACTCCTGTCTGAGCCACCCCTGGAATTCAGTTACCTCTTGTAGAGAGGGATATTAATAGAATACACGGTGGGAGATGAAATTTCTCTCCATTAAAGTCTTTAAGGGTTCTACAGTTCTGGCACCTAATACGAAATACTAAGAGCTTTTTTTATTTGATTGACTGATTTGCACGTTGGATACTGTTTTAAGCAATTTTGTTTAGAACATCAGGCTGGAATAATACATGGAACTAAAATAATTAGAGTAAACTGACTTCATGTATGAAAAAATACATGAAGTCAGTTTACTCTGATTATTTCAGTTCCTTGAAATATTCAGATTTTTTTCGTTTAGTCCTAAGCATTTTAAAGTTTGTGTGTTGAGGGCATTTCTTCACGTTATGGAAAATAAATATTGAAACGACTTCTTAACATCCTCTGAAAATAATACGTAGAGTCAAAAACAGCTCAAGGTATGTTTGTGCCGGTTGCAAAGTCGCTTTTTAGCTTCCTTTTTTACACATCCTACAGGCGATATGTTGCCGAAGGTGTCATTTGGAGAAGGAGGTCCCTGCCCGGATGAGGTATTTACCTCACGTACCAGCTTAGTTTGGCACTGAATAGACTACTTCAAATGAAAGGTATTTAATTCTGTTATGGCTGTTTAGAAGTACATTGTACATGTGAGTTGGATTGGAAAGTGGGTCACTCACCAATAGTAATATGGAAGAAGATTACTGTTGTTATCACCATGTGAGGAAATTTAATGGCACCACAGTCACCATCATTATCTAGAATAGTTCGTGTTTCCTCATTGGGCAAGGCACGTAAGAATAAGCTTCATAATGACTTTCCTACGGTTAAAATGAAATGATGAAAATGTTGCGATTTTTAAATAAATTATACCCTATCCCTGCCTGAATTCCATGAGCATAAATCGCATTATGTAAATTTAGACAAAAAATGTGTAAGAAAACTCACTTGCCATGCAATATCCATTGTTTGCATAGCTTTACGCGAAGTTGTAAATGTATTTTCATTGCACGTGCTATCCATTTTACATACAGCATGTTGCTCGTTTTTCAGTGGTAATGGCGGAATATGACTCACTTGTAGAAAAGCATGATTAAACATCCTCTAATGGAAATCGGTTAGATTCCACCAAAGGCATGCAAAGGTTTGTGGATATAGTCTAGTGATTTCAACTGCACTATCGATTACAAAGTCAGAACCACACGAAACATATTCAATTGAGTTTTATCACTTATTTAGGTTTTCTTTTTATCACAGATATTTAAGATAAGTAATTTCTACTCTTGGCAAAAAGTTCTAGTCTGCCTACTCTTCTGTTCTTTTAAACATTCGTGTAATTATGAAAGCACTTCGAATAGAAATTGTTTCCTCAGGCAAAAAAAAAACCTAAATGACTACAAACTAATAATGGGGATAATTTTACTTTACAAACTTTTAATAGGGATAAACTGCTTGCCATTGGAAAAGTAAGTTAGTAGAAAATCACTTTATCATCCTTACCTGTCCTAACTCATCGACTCTGCTCTTCAGCGTTGATGTGATTCTCATGATTTCCTCCTCGACTGCCTCTTGCTGCTGCTTTAATAATTCCAGATAATTAGTCAACCTGGAAGGAAGCAAAGAGCACAATGTCACACTTTTCACAAACATGAATGCGAAACAGATGATGAAAAGGTTCGTTTCTAGTGTACAGGTGGCTAAACAAGGAACTGCACCAAATGACTTCATCATCATCAGAAGCGTTATTTTCTCTGCTGTGCCTTCAAGGGGGTTGCCATTGGCCAGTAGCAAAGTGTGTGAGGCAACTGCATAAGAAATGGAAAACTGTGACAGACAGCTCACTCTTCTCATCGATCAATCGATCAATGATGCCTCTCAATTATCTTAGAATGACCAATCAAATGATCTAAACAGGGCCAGATATCACTTAAGTGGTTGTCGATGTCA